>JAMWYP010000032.1:1148132-3843913 GCA_025563575.1 Acacia pycnantha | reverse complement strand
AGCATCCATCGTCACCATTGCAACACTACCCAAATAGACTAGGGAAATACAGACAGAAGACAAGGAGAAACAAAAAGAAAGAAAGAGAGAGAGAGAGAGAGAGAGAGAAGAAGGAAGGAAGAAAGAAGGGAACGGAGGGATGATCGTTGTTCTAAGAACAGCGATCGGAGGGGGTCACAAGGAACCAGCCTTGACACTCATAGAGAGAGAGAAGGACACTTAGAGAGAGAGAGAGAGTCCATAATTCAAAATTTGACAATAATAGAGAGTTCAAAATTCAAATTTAAATAATACAAATTAGATAGAAAAAAAAGGTAAAGATTTATATGTTGACGGGATGTGTTATATGGATTGAGGGTTTGTCAAGGACATATATTTTGGTGGCGGGATATATATTTGGATTTAAGGTTTGTTAACCCCATTAGTTTTACTGGGTGGATATATATAGATTCTACAGGGTCATAAGGTTGAAATTAAAAAAGAAAATGGGGAATTGAATGAAAACACAACTTTACTAAATTTGTCTAATTTACTCCAATATCTCAAGATAGTTTTTATTTTTTATCATAATTAATAAACACATTATATATATTATTCATGAAGAGGGTTTGAACCCCAACCTTCGCATAAAGTCTCAAGGGAAATATGTATACTCAGCCCACTATAAACAACTTAGTATATATAGAACATTTTATACGAAAAGATCACACGATAATGAACCTATCTTAACTTGTAAACTTTTCGTTGGGTTAGAAAAATCAAAATAGTACCTTCATGATTTTTCCCCCTTTGATTGCAATTTTAATTTTAATATGATAAAAGATTAAAGTAGGTGGCATTATCATTAAGATCATATGATAGTTTAGTGGAAAATTTATAAATTTATGTAATAAAATAATTTTAAATTTAATAAGATAGGAGAGGAGGTGTACGTTTGATAAAAATCAGGAAAACATGCGTAATTTACTCTTCATTTTTGGAAAAAAAAATATTGTATAATTTTTTAAAAAAGAGAAGCCATTTGCATAATTTCATTAAAATTTAAAAAATGTATCAAATTTGAATTGAAAACATAGAAAACTTTTACTAAATTTCAATAAAATTCGAAGAAAGTTTTGTGTCCTTTATTTAGTCACTTTTAAAATCAAATTTATTATTAAATTCTAAGATACTCATTATTAAAATTTGGAATAATTACAGTTAACTTAAAAAATGTAATTATATATTTGTGAAAATTAATAAAGACAATTCAGTAATTTCACATTCTGAATTAACCATAATACATTAATGCAATCTCTAGGGATTTTTATAAGAAAATTTGGGATGAGATTCTTTTATAATTTTTTATAGTCATTGGGACATCGTAGTTAGTGATTTTCCCAATACTTTTTGACTTTAGCAATTCTGTCGTGGAATCTGCCTTCCCCTGTTAATTGAGTTGAGGCGCTCCGAAACAAAAATGCCGTGATTACTAGGATAAAGCAATGGGTGGGTTGGGTAGCCCATGCCTTAACCCATAATCCGCCCATTTAATTTTAAATGGGTATGGGTTAGCCCATACCCATACCTCAACCCATTTAAGCCCATGTAAATGGGCTAACATATAAATGGGCGAGTTTCACTTGGTTTTGGGTAACCCATTTATATCTGACTTATTTATTTTTTGAAAAAAAAAACATACATAAGCATATTAAACATAAATCCAAATTCATCATTCTAAATTTTGAAATCTGAATCTTCAAAGTTCAATAATAATAATTCCCACAAGAACCTAAATTTAGGCAAATACCATCATAACATAATTTGATGCTAAAACTCCAACTTTTAAATTACAACATTACAACCAAAGTTCAAAGATTAAAAAAATGGCATGCTTGTGTAATACCCTAAAAATCACACTTAGGGTAAATATCAAAAATTGGGAAATGTACTTATTGAAAATAGGTGAATATGAGGTCTCAAACACCTTGTATTGAATTTACCTTGTTGTTAGGGTAATTTCTCTTGAAATTGGATAATTTGCAAATAGGTCCCTAAAACAGTTGAAAATTTACAAATAGGTCCCTAAACACATTATGGGTTATAAATACCTCTGAAAGCCATAAAAGAAGCAAGTAAAAATCTATTTGAAATAGGGAAGGATATTGTCCCTAATTTAGGTAATTTATTAAGTTACAAACTTGGAGAAATTGTAGAAGAATACTCAAAAAGTAAGGAAATGACCGTAATACCCCCGTAAATGCTAAGATAATGCAGGAGACATGAAAGCAAAAATGTCAATACAAAAGTTATGAGGTAATGAGGCATCCTAAGTAAGAAAATTATCAACTATTGATAAGGAAGTAATTAGAAATTATTGGCTAATTACTTAAGCTTAAGCAGGAAATTCATGAATAATTATGTAAAGCTCAAAAATTAGTGAGTGGTTGAAAATTAGTAAAAGTATATTTACTAATTAATTGGAAATTTTTGAGAAAAATAGTTGAGTTTAGGTATTTTTAAGCCTAAATGCAAGAATGGACCAATGGAAAAATTCTGTAAAAATTCTGTAAAAATAATTATTTAATTAATTAAATAATTAATTAAACAATTAATCAAAATTTAAAAAAAAAAACGAAATTTAAAAAAAATGGGCAGAAAAAAAAAAGAAAAAGAAAAAATAAAAATAGATAACTTAGTTGGTAAGTTTGTATTATTATTATATTATATAATTAATTAAAGTTATATTATTTTATAATATAATTAATTGTAGTGAATAGTAATGGAATAAATAGGAAACGGAAGATCTAGGAATGTGATTTCCAAAGTCAGGGTAAAATATTGATTAGTGGAATTTTATCTTCCGTTAGACTTTACTTTTAAGTTAACTCAAGCCGTTGTGCTTTTTCCTAATAAGACGAAATAGGGAAATTCTGAGAAAATGCCAGATAGCCAAGAGGACGAAAAGGTTATGTTGTGACATTTGGAAAAGAATTGGGAATTTTCATGGACATATTTGGAATCAGTGAATTTTTCTCTAGAGATTGATGATTCCGAAAACGAGTTTCAGAACCTAATCTGCATTTTGGACACGTTTTCGAGGAACTTTAGACCGACGCTTGGAGCCCTATATGGAACCAAAATTTAGGTTAACTTGGACATTTCTAGTAAGTGAGAACTTGTCTTCAAAGTTGTAAATCCAGAATTTTGAGATTCCTCCGAGATTACGCGATTCGAGCACCGATCGGGAACTTATCGGTAGGAAACTTCTCAAACAAGTAGATGACATCACCACCATGACATCATGGCTTTAAATGATGATGTCAGCTTCCAAGTGGCCCGGTGAGGATTGTGACATGTGGCAAAGTGCGATCCGTATGTAGATATCCGATATGAAAAAGTAGTGAATAGGTCACATTTTCTTCTATAAATAGCCAAGTTTCCTCTTCATTTCTCACACCATGGGTAAGTTTTTCGGTACACAGCTTTAAGCTTTCGTAGTTCTTTCAATAGTTAGAGTAGTAATGCTAGAGTAGCCTTTAAATTTTTCAAGTATGATTGGATATCATATAGAGGGCTATTTTAGTCATTATTTTCGAAAATCATAATTACGTCAAGTTCAGATAAATTTCGGGAAGAAAATTTGCTAGAGTAACGAAGTGCTCGCGAAATTCGCCGATTAGGGTAGTAGGGCAAAATGGTAATTTTTACCTAAAATGCCGCTTATAATGTCAAATCACTAATGAAAGTGATATTACCCTTATAGGATATCAGAAATCTTGATTTGCTGCATTACATACCGCCCGACGAGCCGTTGTTGGAGATTTCACGATTTTCCGTAAAAGTACAGCTTTCCGTAAACGTGCTAGAAATACCGTAATCACAACGAAGGTACGTTCGCGTACTGGTAACCTTAACACTGATGTTTATCGTATGCTTATATGTGTTAGGAGTATTGTATGTGTATATGTGGTGTATGTACGTTCGCGTACTGTAACACTAATCTGATGTTTATTGTATGCATATATGTACTATGTGTAACGTATGCCTATTGTGGTAGTTGTTAGCTCTGTGATATCTTCATGTACTGTTGTTATGCTTGCGGGGTATTGGATACGATTGCTAGGTGTGAAATGCTAGGTGTGACACGATTGCTAGGTGTGAAATGGTCGCTAAGTGTGACACGATAGCTAGGTGTGACGCATTTGCCAAAGGGATTATGTCTTTGTTGGGATATGCTTGTTTGTTGTATGATTATCTGTAATGCATATGTTGTATATATGAATATGAGGTTAACCGTTACCTGAGATCCGGTGCGGATCTCGGCCCTTAACATAGCTAGTCGTTCGGGAGGACCAAGGACCGAGGATGGAGGCAAGCGGCCGCGTAGAAGATCGGATCAAGACTTCACTTCGTTGTTCGGCAGAGTCTTCCTTTGATGTTGTCTTTTATTTCTGAAAACTCTCGGTTATTGAGCCGCCTTTGTAATCAGTCAGATACACTACTGTTGGCTTTTTGAATCTATATATCAGTTACTCTTCCGCTCAAATGCTCTACTCTGATGATTTTAAAAAAAAAAAATTTATACTGCTTTCGAAAAGTCGGGTTGTTACAGCTTGCATTGAATCTATATATTTCAGCCTTCTCCATCATCTTTAGATTCACTAGCTAGTTAAAATAGACAAATATAAGATAAAGAGAGTAAGAGTCAATAGCTCTTAGGGTTAGGGTAGTTAATTAAAAATATATATAAACTAAATGGGCGGGTATGGGCAACCCAAAGGTGTACCCATAGCCCGCCCATTTAATTCTTAAATGGGTTGGGTTTTAACCCAACCCATTTAATTCTTTTTGGGCGGGCTCAAATTGGTCCAATTATATAGGGTTGTGGGCGGGCTCACTGGGTTATGGGTTTCCTGCTCAGCCCTAGTGATTACAATCGAAATTGCTGATAAAATACTCAGTATCTTGTGGTTTATCCTCTTCTATGCTAATTATAAAATCAAGTTGACATTATAAAATTAAGTTGATTTTTTTTTGGAGAGATTAAGGAATTTAATTAAATTATTTTTAAATATTTTTTTTCCAAACTAATTAATTTAATTAATAAACTAATATATAATCTAAAAATAAACAATTTAACATATGATATGATTAAGTGCCTGTTTGATCTAACTCATTTTCAGCTTATCTTCTCCTTCAGTGGTGGAACTAGAAATTTTTTTTAGCCTGGGCCAAAAAATAAACATATTAAACTACTTCCTTTAGTTCTTATTATAAAGCACCAACTAACAAGTATATTTGGTCTTTTTTTATAAGAGACTTATTTGTTTCCAAATAGCATTAAATATTTTTTCCCATGTATACCCATAATTAAAAAGTAGTGAGTGAGAGTAATAATTGATAAAAATTAATTATTACTCTCTTTTTTAGTAAAAAAAAAAAGAGTGATAATTAATATGATATTAGAGTTTAATGTAATTAACAAGGATAATATTGAAAATTACTTAAATTTTAGGACAAATTTAATGACTTTAACTGTTCTTATTGACTTGTGAGAATTGTTAGTTGGTTTCTTAAATAAGGACCGGAGGGAGTACTAGTAAATACTCCCTCCGGTCCTAATTATAAGACATATTTAACCGATTTTGGGGAGATTAAGGAAATAAGTTAAATTAGTTAATTTTACTCATTTTCCTAAAATGTCCTTATATAAATTTAAAATGACCTAAGTGAAAGTAAATCAATAGCTCCTACCACATGCCTCTCCAACCTTTTTTTTTTCCACATGCTATCTAATTAAAATAATGGTCTAATTATATATACATGTATATGTGTATAAATATAGATACACACACATATATTGACAGACACACACAAATACACATATATGTACACACACAGTACACACACCCACATATATGTGTGTGTGTGGGTGTGTATATATATTTGTGCGCACACACACACATATAAATATAGACACACACACAAAATATATGTGTGTAGACACACACATATATACATACATACATATATGTAGACACACACATATATGTGCGCACACACACACAAAATATATGTGTGTAGACACACACACATATATACATACATACATACATACATACATACATATATGTAGACCCACACATATATGTGTGTGTGTCTATAGATATTTGTGTGTAGACACACATATATCTAAAAGTTTCGTTGACTGGAAGAGTATACACGTCCACATACATATACTCACAAAAAATCAAACACACTTGAGAGAATAAAATAGGGGTGTTTTAGGAAAAAATTGACAATTATTAGAATGTTGTCCTATAATTAGGACCAAAATCAACTCTCAAATGTTGTCTTATAATTAGGACCGGAGGGAGTATCAAATAACCTTGAAAATACAAATAAATAATAACCACTAATTATAAATCAAAACAATATATAAGATGATATTAACTTTTTTTGGTATCTCAAACAAGAATTTTACTTTCTTCTCACAGCCCAATGAGTAATTAAACAAACATTATCCTTACAGAGAAAATAAAAAATTAGCTGAGACCAAATTTTGGCCAAATAAAATATCATACAGTAAATACATATATATACTAACAAATTTTATAAGATCAGTCGGGGGCCAGCTGGGGCCAAGGACCCAGCTGGCTGGCTATCACTATGTTCCGCCATTGTTCTCCTTATAAGTAGAAACTAAGCCAAATAGGGTTTTATAAAAGATCTTATAATTATAAGACCTTATTTTACAATGAAGAAAAAAGCTCTTATAAAAAAGCTCATGAGAGGAGCTTATTTTATAAGCTCTTTTTTTATAAGCACTTTTTTTTTTTATATATAATATACTCCCTCCGATTCTGATTATAGGACAACATTTAGAAGTTGATTTTGGACTTTTAGTTCTAATTATAGGACAACATTTTAATTTTTATCAATTTTTTCCTAAAATACCCCTATTTTATTCTCTCAAATGTTTTGGTTTTTGGTGAGTATATGCATGTGGATGCGTAAACTCTTTCAGTCAGTGAAACTTTTAAATTGGATTTTAATTTATTTACCAATTAGCTGACGTTAATTTGCACACACATATTTATATATGTATATAGACATACACACAAATATATATATTTATATATGTACACATACATATATATCTGTGTGTGTGTTTATGTGTAGATATGTGTGGGGGGGGTTCTGTCTGTGTAGATATATGTGTGGTGGGGGGTCTATATGTGTGTATCTATACACACATATATATAGCAAGACCATTATTTCAATTAGAAAGCATAAAAAAAAAAAATTCTAAGTCGGAGAGGTATATCGTAAGGACTGTTGATTCACTTTTTTTAATGTCATTTAAAATTTAGAGTAAATACCTTTTTTGGTCCCTGAGAAAATGTACGGACACCTTTTTGGTCCCTGGGAAAAAAAAACTCGTCCCGTCATCTCTGAGAAAGACAAAAACTTCCCACGTTAGTCCTTCCGTCAGGTAGCTCCTAACGGCATCACTGACGCTACTGATGTGTAACGTTAGTTCTTGATGTAGGACATGATGTGGAAGGACAAAACGACGTCGTCCCCACCTGTGACCATCTTCCTTCAAGTTGCAACCCACGTGGATGGGATAAAACGACTGCGTTCGCTGAGATCAACAAAACCCTTCTCCCTCCATTATTTCCCTTTTGCCGACGAATTCCGAAGGTGAAGGAAAGCGACTATGTAGCTCTGGGCCGTTCTGGGTATTTCGTTTGATTTCTGCGCGGTGAGTGTGATAACTACTGGAGTTTTGGCAAGATTGTGTTCAGAAACAAAGAGAAGACCGTCACAATCCGTTGGAGGTAAATATTCTTACTGTAGTGTATAATCGAAACAAATTTTTTATTCTGTGGTCCCATGTACAATGGCAATGGCAGTGTAGTGGTCTGTGGTCCCATAGTGTAGTGGTCTGTGGTCCCATAGTGTAGTGGTCGACCTTTTTATGCCAAAGGTGGTCCCTCGTAGTGTTTAGGGTTTAAAAAAATTGAAAAGTGCTTCTGAATGTTGGTGGGCCCTGTTTGGTGCCCCCTTTGTTAGGATTGACTGGTTTCCATTATTTTTCTCGTAAACATCTGGTATTATGGTGTGTTGGTTTGCATTATGCATTTGGATTAACGGGATTGCTATTATTTGGGTTTTACAGATGGATGGGTATATAGTGATTGTGTATCACTTTGGGGGATTGTTATTGAGGAATGACGATGGGGTCGTGGAGTATATAAATGGCAGAGTTGATGAGTTGACTGAGGTGGACGCAGACTATATTAACTTAAAGGACCTTGAGTCAAATTTCAAAGGTTATGGATATGAAAAATGTGAGAGGATTATGTGGCTCAAGCCTGGTGCTCCTGATCTGGAGCATGGGTTACAACCGCTGTGTTTAGATTCCGACATCAATGCCATGTGTGCAGCTGCCTTGGCTAATGGCAATAGGATACATATTTACTTTGACCATTGTATTGACGTGCCTGACATCATATCTCCAGCAGAGGAGGATCATGGGATGTTTTCTCCTGAGGAGGAATCTGATTCATATGAAAGTGCTGAAGATGAGGCATATAAGCCTCCTCCCCCTGGTGTGGAGGACCTATCGGAGGAATATAATAAGGAGGCTGAAGATTATGAGGCTCAAGATGATGAGGCTCAAGATGATGAGGCTGAAGATCCTGAGAAGCAATGCAGGCCGAAGAAGAAGAAGCCTGCTAGACAGAGCAATGACGATAGCAATGAGGATGTTAATGAGGAGGAGGCCAATGACTCCTTTGATGAAAATGGGTATGAATATGATTCTGAAGAGCTGAAGACCCCTCGTTCAAGTGATGATGAGGGGCATGATAGTGAAACGTTGGCACAGTTTAATGAGAAGGCTGAATTCGGGCATGTTAATTTGGAACTTGGAATGGAATTTGTCAGTCTAGAGCAGTTTAAAAATGCTGTCAAAGACTATAATATCAATCTTGGGAGGGAATTTATATGGTTGAAGAATGACAAGCAGAGAGCAAGGGCAAGATGCAGTGTGAAAGAGTGTGAATGGTTGATCTATTGTGGTTGGAACAACATATGTCACACTTGGCAAATCAAGATATTCGCCGAAGCATATGAACATATGAAGGTTCAATACAATACCCACTTAAATATGAAGAAGGTGACCAAGGCTTTGGAGAAAGCCAAAAAAAGTAGGGAGGGCAGTGAGAAGGAACAATATGGGAAGATATGGCAATATCTATCAGAGCTACTAAGGAGCAATCCTGGATCCACTTGCGAGCTACAAGTCCTACCTCGAGCAGTCCCACAAGCTCCACCGGTATTCAACGTAATGTACATTTGTCTTGATGCTCCGCAAAAGGGATTCAAGGCTGGGTGCATGCCATTCATTGGATTGGATGGTTGTTTCTTGAAGGGATATTATGGAGGGCGCTTATTGATCTTTGTGGGGAAGATGCAAACAAGCACTTCTATGTAATTGCCTTTGCTGTGGTTGATAGTGAAACAAAAGACAATTGGAAATGGTTTTTGACCCTACTGGAAGAAGACTTGGGGGACCATGCAGTGTATGGGTGGAATTTTATTTCGGATCAACAGAAGGTATATACATATTACAGTATTTTTTTAAAATCCATTTAGGGATAACATTGATACACCATTGTTACTTTCTTTTCATATATGCAGGGTTTGCTTCCAGCATTGAAGGAAGTAATGCCTCGAGCACATCATCGGTTCTGTGTGCAGCATGTCTGGAAAAACTTCATGAAGCAATGGAGGGACAAGCAACTTAGGGCACTTGTTTGGGAGTGTGCAAGATGCACAACCATCCCTAAATTTGAGAAAAGCATGCAGAAGCTGAAAGCTTTGAATGAAGCGACTGAAATACTTGGCAAACATTGTTGCTGGAGCATGGGTTAAGGCATATTATAGCCATGAGCCTAAGTGTGACAACATCACCAACAATGTGTCTGAGGTGTGGAATTCCAAGATTCGTAATTACCGGGCGAAACCCATTTTGTCTATGTGTGAGGAATTGAGATGCTACATAATGAGAAGGATGGCAGCACACAAGCGGGTTTTAGGAACAGTGACGGGGAAGATAGCACCAGCACAACAGAAAAGGTTGGAGAAGCTAAAAATAGCCAGCAATGTCTGGACTCCTACCTGGACTGGGAATTTGGTCTAGGATATGTATGAAGTGAGTGGTACGGGTGAAAAGGTTGGGGTGAACTTAACAACACACACTTGAGCATGCAATTTTTGGTAGCTGACTGGTCTGCCTTGTGAGCATGCCATTGCTGCAATTGCTCATAAGAATGAAGCAGCAGAGAACTATGTACACCAGTGGCTCACTATGGATGCCCTGCATGCAACATATGAACATACTCTGAATCCAGTCAATTCTGATGAGTATTGGCCTTCATCGGATGAACCCAAACCAGTACCTCCACCACTGAAAAGACCAGCGGTGGACCCAAAAACACAGGAGAAAGGACCCAACTGAAGACGAGGAAAAAAGTACAACCAAGTTGAAGAGGACACGTCTAGTGAAGTGTTCAAAATGTGGTCAGTTGGGGCATTATGCTAAGACATGTAAGGGACCTGCTGCTCCTCAAAACAAACAAAAATCAGCACCAATGAGCATAACTATTGAGACAAACATGCATGGAGAGATACCACTCAGCCAAGGAGGCCCTGCTCCAGAAATTGACTCCCAACCAGCGAGAGGCAGCAGTTCACAACCCTCCATACGAACTGAATCATCTCACCTCCCGTCTGAGGAAACAATGCGTGCAGCCAGCAGTGGAACAAGAACTAGGTTTATGTCTACACCTGGATTTAGGGCACCAAGGCGAGCTCCATCAAAATGAACTTCAGTGAAGCAGGAGAGCATTTTTTGGTTGTATTGGATGCAATGAACTTGGTTGTATTGAAGGCCTTTTTTTGGATCCTCTTTGTTACTGGCCATGTTTAGAAATTGTAATTAGGACAGTTATGGTCTTTTTTTGGATGCTCTTTGTTATTGGCCATGTTTAGAAATTGTAATTAGGCGACTTATGGCCTTTTTTGGGTTGCTGTAATTAAGCAGAATGCTCTTCTTCTTTTGTAAGACAGCTGATGTTTACTTATATTGGCCATGTTATGTTGATATTATATTTCTTACTTCGATTATGCAATGTCATGCTTAGTGTGCTTGCTGAGACTGTTTCTGTTGCTGAGATAATAGTAGTTACAGGTCCATGATATAATAGTATACACTATGAAAGTTTGCTGGATCTGGATTTTCCAATTTCACCATGACAGCTTCTTCTTGAGTGCATGACATGCTGATCTGGATTTTCCAATTTCACCATGACAGCTTCTTCTTTTTTTCCGCCATTATGCAGTCTGCTGGATCTGTTTCTGTTTTTGGTTACATTATGCAGTCTCAAGTTACATTTAAGGCATATATTCAAGACATGCATCAAGGATTTTTTTTGTCATCATGCAGCAAAATGAGTGAGGTTCATGAGAAATTCCAAAACAGAACCAAGTGTGCATCATGCACACAAACAACCAAATCATCATCATGCACACATTTTCTTCATAATTTGATCACTACACATTTTCCACAAAAGAGGTTCATCCCAAATGTAATATGCAGATTCTCTTTTCAATTTTTGTCCTTGGATTGATGTTATACCAACTTAAATAAATCTACTATTACTTATCATTCATCAAAATGAGTACATACATCAACGATAATTAGTACATGCATCAAGGATTTTTTCTGCATTACCAAGGCTGAAAATAACTGCACATATCAGAACTTTCTCATTCTAGCCTACCCCCAACATAAATACAAATGGCTCCCACAACTACAATGACAAAGAAACACCCTAGCCCACCTACCCAGAGCCCGATTTCCTTCTCCACCCTATCAAACTCGCAACCATCTTCATTGACACTCAATCATCTTTCTTTCTTTGCTCCCTTATCTTCATTCCATGCTCATTCAACTTAACTTGCAATTCATCATTCACTTCATCTCCATATAGTTCAACTTGAATTCCACCTCAGCATTATTCAGCTCGAGCTTATTCAGCCTCGAATCTTCCAGTTCCATTGAATCATTACCAGAATCATCAACCCATTTGAAAAAATCACAATACGACAACTTCTCCTTCAACCGAATAAAAACAATCTCATTAAAACATTCATACAAGTTATCCACAGAGTGACCTACCTGGAAAATATACAATGCGTGAAGTAAACATAAAGACCTTGAAATTGTGGCATTCGAAGAATGCTCTGTTTGGGTTTCTCTGAGTTTTCGAGGTATACACAACACTTGGCCTCCCACATTTGCACCTTGGAGCAATTGTCCTTCTTTGACTTCCGGTTCCACTTGAGCCGCTTCCACTTGAGCCACCCATCTCGGAAGAAACATTCATCTTCTCAAACCTAAACCTAACGGGGTTTTCTCCCAACTTTGGCACAGGAAACCCAATATGGAGGGAAGATGGTCACAGGTGGGGACGACGTCGTTTTGTCCTTCCACATCATGTCTTACATCAGCAACTAACGTTACACATCAGCGCCACGGTGATGCCGTTAGGAGCTACCTGACGGAAGGACTAACGTGGGAAGTTTTTGTCTTTCTCAGGGATGACGGGACGAGTTTTTTTTTTCCCAGGGACCAAAAAGGTGTCCGTACATTTTCTCAGGGACCAAAAAGGGTATTTACTCTAAAAATTTATATAAGGGCATTTTAGGAAAGTGATTAAAATTAATTAATTTAACTTCCCTCCTTAATCTCCCCAAAATTGGTTAGATATGTCCTATAATTAGGACCGGAGGGAGTACCTTTTATGATAATTTTTATTAGAAAAAATGCTTATGACAAAAATTTGGTCAAATAGCTTATTTTTAATTTCAGCTTTTAAGTAACTTATAAGCTAAAAAATTTATATAATCACTAAACAATTTTTAGTTTTTTTTTTTTAAAAAAATGCTCTTTTTTTAGCTTTAGTTTAAAAGTAGATTTTAACTTAAAAATAAGAGGATCCAAATGAGCTTTAATATTAAAAAAAAAAAAAAATCAATCAGATCTTACCGGAGGGAGTATAAGGAAACTAATTGAGAGCCGGATCTAATTTGGAGCGCTAAATTTCTCCTGCTTGAGCTTGGACTCTTGAGGAGCGTCAGAGTCAAGTAATTAAATTCTTCCCTTTTATATATATATATATATATATTTCAAATGCTCTCCTCAATCCTTCATTTCGTTTCGCCGTTCGTTCGCTGCTCATATATGTGGCGTTCGATGAGTCTGAACTTGAAGTCGCTCAGATTTTCCTTCAACCTCCTTGGTTGATTTTGGATTCTGAGATTCGAAGCATGTTTCCTCTCAATTGGAGCTCGAATAAACAGAGAAAGATACGTAGGTTTTCTCCTCTTATCCGTTTAGTTGCTGGAAACCCCGTTTCCAAACAGTAATCTGATTGTGAATGCACAAAATCCATAGGGAATGAAGAACTAATCACTCACTTCGCATGAACAAAACTCAATCTAATCATAGATTATGCACGCAGTCTAATATCTATCTCTGTTATAAATTGTGAGTACGGACAAACCTGGTTGAACCATTTTCAGTCCCATTAAAAACGAACATGGTATAATGCATATTCTGGCAATAAATAACCACACTGTATAGAGCTGGGAATCAGGGTTAACCTGGCCCTATAGCACTGGCCCGGCCTTATAGGACCGGCTTTTGAAGGGTCCGGGTCTAAAAGGGCCGACCCTTTTAGGCCCAGGGTAAGAAAAACGTCTGTTTTTCAAGGCCAGTCTGAGAGCATGCAAACCAGAGCTGGCCTTACAAGGCCGAAAGACATATTTTTATGAATTGTACAATAATTAAAGTTCTAAATTATCAAATAACTATTGTCAACATTAATATCTATACAACACGCTTAATGCTAAAAAAACAAACACAATCACTAATTTATAATCAAGATAAATTACTCCCTCCGTCCCTAATTATAGGAGCAAATTTTGGAGTTGGTTTTGGTCCTAATTATAAGAGCATGTTTTAATTTTTGTCAATTTTTTCCTATAATACCCCTATTTATATTTATTATTAGGAGCATTATATATATGTGTGTTTACATATATATGTATATTTGTGTTTATGTGTGTCAATATATATATGTGTAGATATATATGTGTGAACACACACACACACATATATAAACATATATATTTATGTGTGTGTGTAGATATATGGGTGTGTGTCTCTATGTATGTAGATAGATCTATATGTATACACATATATATACACACATATATGTTTATATAGCAAGACCATTATTTCAATTAGAAAGCGTGTGAAAAGAAAATTAGATCTATATGTATACACATGGCTATATAAAAATCAACTAATATACATATATAAACTAATATGTCATGGATATCTAATGTAAGACAAATTAGAAACACTTATAATTAGGGCAACTTGTGTCATTTTAAATTTATATAAGGACATTTTAGGAAAATGAGTAAAATTAACTAATTTAACTCCTCTCATTAATTCTCCCAAAATCAGTTAAATTGCTCTTATAATTAGGGACGGAGGTAGTATTATTATCTACAAATAACTCACACAAAGCATAACAAGTTTACCACTAAGGAACATGACAACATGAGTATGATGACTATCATTTTCATCTTCTTCACCTCTATCATCCAATTCAGAGACATTTGATTGTGTTTCACTCCGAGTAGTAGGCTCTGCTTCATGGGTAAAAATATCAAGAATATCTTCTCTCATATCATGAATATATCTATAATCTTTATCTGCAACAAAGAATAAACTAAATAATAAAATTATGGTTATTATGTATTTGTAATTAAATGGATCAATAACTCTATAATAAATACAAAATATATATAAATTAGTAAATTAAATGGTCAAGTCAAGTTTAGAATATTGATTTAACATTATGAAAAGTAAATCAAAAAATAAAATTTATATTTATAAAAAATTAATTAAAATTTGTTTTAGAATATTCTAGACGGTTTTAAAAAATTGGACCAAATCATCCAATCAACGGCTTAAAAAGATCCTCTTGGTTTAGAGGGCGTAAATCTTACTCTCTTTTTATTGGCCGAAATAATATTACTCTTTTTTAAATAGAATTTGAAGTGTATTGAATTTTTTTTTTTTTAGAAAAATTTTAGGAAAGGGGTTGGGTTCACCCACGATCTAAGGGCAGAGCGAAATCTCTCTTCCTCCTAGGTAATACCGATGTGGGCAGAGCGAGCCGTCTATTACTCTCAGGCGTTAACCTAGGCACCTTGAAGCTAGGATACCTCCCCCAACACCTTGATCAACTCCAGGATCGAACCCCCTCCCTTTGGTGAGAGTGTCTGACCCATTGCCAGTTGAACCAAAAAACGAGGGGTAAGTGTATTAAAATTTGAAAGAGCAGTAAGCGGGATCTACAGCGCACACCACAGAGAGGTCTCACACTCATCCTTATTACATCAATACTCATTTCTTTCTTCCTTGTTAGAACAAGCTGCAGTCTCTAATGAATTCTAATGTTATCGCAAAAGATCTTATTGCGTTGATCGATTTTTTCTCTACCTGTTTTCGATCTGCAGATAATATCTGGATTTTCATTTTTGCATAACCCATGTAGTCCGGTTCACGAGAATACTGGAGGAACTACTTTTTCAAACTGCAAATACTTGATATATTCGATGTAATTGACCGCGCGATTACGGTGGCGGTTTCCGATTGTCCGAACGAATTTAGATTACGAAGGGAACGTTTGTGTTCTTGGAGATTGACTCGTTGTGTGGGGTGTAATCGATCAAGGTTGGCAGTTTCTGGTGATGATAAGAAAGATGGAGGTTGTAAGTGTAGTTTTGGTCGAAAAGCTACTGATTTAGAAGGAGGCTCTACAAAAGAGAGCAAGGGTGGCAGAGACGATCACGGAGGGATGAACAGGTAAACTCTTTTCTTTTTACTACATCTTAACTATATAAAAGTATAAAAGTAGAGTAGTAACTAGTAAGTATCTCCCTGCCAACACGTCAGCAAAATTGCAAACTCAAAACATTAAAATAAAAAATAATAATAATGAGAGGGGTTTATGAAAGATAAATAACAAGGAATGTAGTTACACAATCAAAAGAAAAATAAGGATTCAAATAAATTAATCACGACTTTTTGAATTACTAAATAAATAATAATAATAATAATAATAATAATAATAATAATAATAAGGAGGAGGAGGAGTGGTTATGAAAGATAGATATTGGGGAAGGTAGTTACACAGTATTTTGTAAATTAATAATGGGGAGATAGACACAAAATACTAAGTACATATTTAATTTAATTTTTTAATTATTCTCTTTGATATATATAATTGTAAATATAAAGATGAGCAAATATTCAAATTTGAAAGAGCTAATCATCAATAGAAAAAAAAAATAGGGATTTCAATTAATTAATTACAAATTTTTAAATTAATAATGGGGAGTTAGATACGAAATATTTAATAAACATTTAATTTAATATTTTGATTATTCCCTTTGAGATATTTAAAAGGGACGAATATAATACTATAATTATAAATATAAATATGTCCAAATGTTCAAATTCAGGGGAACTAATCAATAGAAAAAGTAGAGATTCTAATAAATTAACTAAGACTTTTTATATAAAGCAATTTTGAGTATTTTAAATCTAAGTGATTTTTTAAATAGCAACACATTAATAAATACCCTGCCTCTCACACGTGCATCGTGCGTAGGCCTAGGCTAGTTATTTATAATGAAATCCCCAATCCAAATTGATATCTTATTAAAATCTCAAGTAAATCTCTTATATTTAGCATCAATGACTCCTTAGATATGTAATGTCAACAACACAATAATACATAGCATACAACAAATGTAATGTTCGCAATGTTTGCACTCACCAGTGCCACGCCTCCACGTGTCCTCAGCACTAGGAAAACAACCCTACGGTATTATCATCACTATAACCTGCATAAAGCTGAATGTATATAAACATGTGATCTAAGGCCCATAATTTAGTCACGATGCATGACCCAAGACCTAGTCTTGTCCATGACTTCATGAATCATTTTATCATATACAAACATATAAGATATAGGTGATTAAAGTTACCAGTACACAAACATACCTTTTACCGTGTAGTTACCAAAACGCCCGTCCTTTGAATTTGACTCCGAACTTCCCGGATATCCTATACATTATCGTCGGATTATTATATGATATTGCGATAAATATCATATTGCTTAGAATGATATCCTAAAGGGTTATTTTTACCTTTCTTGACATTTCTACCCTTGGTGGATTTGTTATTCCACTTTTACCCTTACATTTTCTTAAAAACGCAATTTCCAGCATTTTGTCCAGATTTTTCACTAACTTTGAAAAATCATAATTAATTATAAAAACATAATTTTTGAGTGATTCAAAATTTCTCATGACCCTTGACGTGTCTATTTTCAAGGAAAAATATTCCCAGAATCCAGAACATCACGGATCATTCCCAGGTTTAACGTTTTAAAACACTGTTCAGTTTATATCCCCAGAAATAAGGCCTAACTTCAAAAATATATAACTCATTGTGTAGAATTCAGAACGTTACATATTTTATATATGTAGAAAGCCCTAAATGTATAATTTATTCATGAAAAATTTCATGATTTTAGGACTTTCTTTGATACATAAAATAATAGCCTAAACGTTCGCTGCCAGCACAGCCTTTAAAATTGGAAATTCTACAATTTTCACAATCTTGTTCCATTAATTTCAAAACTTATTCCCTAACATGTTTTCCACTCCATTTTTCATTTTAAAAGAAATGGAGACTTCCAAACATGAAAAGGAATTTTTCTAACAATTTTCTAGATTAAACTACAATTCTATCAAAATCTAAAAGCTAGAGCTCAAGAACTAAGGAACTCACCCTTGAAGAACCTTGCTCCTTCTCTTCCTCCACTTTCAAAAATCTCACATCCCTCTCTCTATATTCAGCTACTTGGAGCTGATCTTGGTGTGAAAAATATAAAGAGGAGAGCCCTCTATTTATAGGAAAAACTCAAAGGTAGAAATGGTAATTATATGTGATAAATTTTCACCTCATCCATTAGATAAAAAATGCTCTTTTTGAAACTCATCTCCTCCATTCAAATGAGTGCCGACATCCATGCTCCCATTTAGCTATTTAATGTGTTTTTAAATTAACAATATATTGCTTATTTCATGGCTTTTCATTGGTTAGTTGAAAAGTTTGACTTTTCAACTCTAATTAATTAAAATCATCATCTCTTCCTTCCCTCAATTCAACTGGACGTGACATTTTTGGGGCTGATCAATAAGAAACTCAATTTATTCCCTTAATCAAGTGTTTATATGTGCACTAATTACATATCCCATTGCATAATTAATTTGTTAGCTTAACAATGGTAATTAGTGCTTTATTAGAGAACCTTAATTCTTCATCTTTGGCCCTTAATTTTTCTTAAATAATCAGCCCTCTTTTATTTCAAAAATGATGACTTTAATTTGCCCATAATTAAATTGAAGAACTATGCCACTAATCTTAATTAGTGCAAGCTTATTTGCCAATTTGCCAAATTGACACTTAATTTAATTAAGTGTTTTTTATAACTTTTCTATGGCTCTTTTAAGCTTAAAATAGCTATTATTTTATGTGACTCTATGTCACATATGTTAACCAATTTAATATGATAACATATCCCTAAAATACAAGATTTTCGGTAAATCAAAAATCGGGTATTACAAGTTGTCCAGTAAGAATTTAGAACCGCGTTTTATTTTATTTTTAATATATCTAGAAAAAACTAATTGATTAGAAATCGATGGTGAGCATGAGAGTAAAGTGAGCGGCAATGCGGAGGGTTGAGCAAGTGGAAAAAATGAATTCTTCTCATCTACCAACTTAACGTTTAAGGTGAAATCTAATATTGGAAGTTTTTACATAAGAGTCGTGGGTGTTCAATTTAATCAATTTCACTCCAAAAGTATTTAGAGAGTGTTGAATTTTAGGATCTAAATCTCATGGGTTATGAATAAGAAGTCCCATTGGTTGGCCACCGTCGGTCGCATTGTTTCGCCACGGTCGTGTCAGTTCACCAATGGGTATCCATCTGATCATTTCCGTCATCTATAAATAGGGCGTCCTAGTCACAGAATAGAGTCAAGTTTTTCCATATACACTCATATTGCATATACAAACATTCTATGCGTTCCGAAAGCTGACTCGTTGGATTCGCTTGGGCTTCAGATTGACAGAGCCCTCATTCTGAAGACGTATAATCCGCTCTATCCTGGGAGACAATTGCTCAGAAACATTCGGCATCCGTATTGAAGGAGCAAAATTGTCTTAAGGACACAACGTATGTTGGGCCCGGATTTCTGCATTGTTCATAATCATATTCGGCAGTCTTGTGAGTTTTTACTGGTTTTTCTATATGTGCAGAAGTATTGTATGTTTACAAGATTATGCATATTAATTACACAGATTCTTATCTTAGTGATATTTCTATCTTGAAAGTATTTTCACCAACAATCTTAAGACAATTTTTTAATGAATCTGTGTTTAATATTTTAATGGATTCATGATCTTGAAGTTTTTTCGCTACATATATTTGTTTGTTTCAGCAATTGGTATGTGTTTTTCTGCATCTATTCTTTCCTATGATTAGATAGAGTTTGGTTTTTCTTTCTGTATGTGTTTTTAAATGTGAAGAAAAAACCTGGTATGTGAATCAAAGCACATGGCACGGAAACATCCATTGGTCTTGGATGTTAGTGTTTTTGAGATTGGGTCACGATAAAACGGTGTTTTTAGGCCACAAAATTGGTGTCATTGCGTAGATCTCGGAAAAACGAAGAGATAGACACCAAGAAAGTGGGAAAACGACGTCGGAAACGTCGGTTATGGAGGGTTGAAGAGGCGGGTATGTCGGATCCAATCGGGTCAAAACGACCCGGCTGGAGGTTGAGGATGACACCCCACTCTGAAACAACATTATTTTTATTTTGTTGGTGTCCCCTTCTTTCAACGAAACGGCCTGGCGCAACTGGCTGAG
The DNA here is from genome assembly GCA_025563575.1 of Acacia pycnantha. NCBI lineage: Eukaryota > Viridiplantae > Streptophyta > Magnoliopsida > Fabales > Fabaceae > Acacia > Acacia pycnantha. The sequence continues at coordinate 3,823,766 of JAMWYP010000032.1, read as the reverse complement.
TGCCAGCCTTTAAGATGGGTTGCACCCCTACGTCCCGAGTTCAAACCGACAGGATGCATTTTATGCAGCGTGTTTAGAAAGCAGAGGACTTTTTTTTTTTTTTGATATAAAAAAGTTTTGGAGGGTTCGACATCAGTCCCTCACCAAGGCCAGGGCACGGCCCCGGGCTCTATGAGCACTTACTGGGGACTTACGAGATCGCCTACCAAAGGAGTCCCAGCGACAGCAGAGGGATCGAACCCACGACCCAAAGGCCTAGTCCTGGATCCCTTACCATCTATGCCAACTCACATTAGCAGAAAGCAGAGGACTTACCCACTAGGCTACAGGCGCTTTGTTTAGCCTGGGTCGCATTTAACAAATAAAACCAAGAACAAGGATGTTCTGGGCTCAACCAAATTTGGGCTGCACGTTTTTTTTTTTAATAAAGAAAAACATTGAGACCTAAATTGTTGGGCTTCACGTTTTGTTTTATAAGAAACAAAAACATTGGACTCTAAGTTTTTGTGGACCATTAGATTGGATAGTTTTTTTTGGTCTGTATGTTTTTGGGCAATTTTTATATGTGCTGTTTTTTAATTATGGGCATGACCGGCACTCCTAGTAGTGCAGTGGTATTGGGATTCATTTCCCCCCTTAGGTCCTTAGTTCGATCCCCCTTCACCTCGCCTTGTATCAAAAAAAAAAAAAAAAATTATGGGCATGATATAAATTATAGTTGAGCCGAATTATTAATAATAAATCTCTTCCTATCTCTCTTTATTTTAATGAGGATCAAATTAATATTAAATTAATAAAGTGAAGATAATATATATCTTATGCCTTGGTTTCATTAGGAGCTTATATTGGTTTTATTAATTAATATTTTGGATTATATTAATTATTGTATGGAGATGAAATTTTGATATGATACGTGTTATTTTATTATTTGGTTTCTAGTTACAGAAATTAAATATGTTTAACAGTTAAATGATGAGCTTTAATTAAGAGTCCTAAATTTTAGGATGAGAGGGGAATAGTATCATTGGAGATATTAATTTGTTTGATATCTCCTATAATCTCTCCTAAAATCTTGTGAAGATTTTTGAATTAATAATGGCTGAATAAAAGTGGTGATATTTGTGAATATCTTAACCACTATTTAATTTATCAAGAAGGATTTGTTACCATGATTAATGAATAAACATTATGAAATTGCCATATGCTATGATTAAATCAAACGAGAGGGTTTGTTATTTGCTATTGAAATCAAATTTTGTGAATTATTAAATATTTTGTGTGAAAAGCATAAGACAGTGATATGAAAATTTAATCATTTATCTAGTGTAGAGATAAATGTGCTCTAATTTCTCATAGTATTATTATTGCTGTTGGTATAAGCATGCTTGGTTTCATGTATAGATAGAAATGCAATTATAGCCTTGATTTTATTATTATGGATAATTTAGTGGCTATGATTTTATGCTTTTTAAATATTGTGAATAGCAATTGTATAAATGCTAAATATTTAAATTTTGGAATTAAGTATGGTGGATTTATTAATCACCAAAGTGGTCAATTTTAATTCCAAATATTATGATATTTGATTACCCATAATCTTGATGCTATGATGTTATTAAAGTTTGTTATAACAAGGTGTTTATGGATTAACCTATAGGTTAATTATTTATTTTTATAATTATTGAACATAAATGTTGGTAGTTTTATTTAGACACCCAAAGATGATAAATATTTCTAGTTGGGGTATGCATCATACCAAATTATGTGAAATCTTTATAGTATCATTATAGTTAAATGTTGTATATTAGTGAAAAAATCAGACATTGAAAGAAATGATGAATGCAATGTTGATTACGTCTAGTTTACCACAGAAGTTGTGGGGGGAGCCATTTTAAATGGCTACTTTTCTAATTAATAGAATGCCCCACAAAAGGATACAAAGTATACCATACAAAATATGGAAAGGAAAGAAATATTCCTTGAAATATTTGAAAGTGTGGGGGTGCTTGGCTAAGGTCGCGATTTCTAAACCCAGAAGGTTGAGAGTCAAACCTTAGACAATGGACTGTGTTTATTGGCTATGGACTTAACAATAGTGCATATCAGTTATTGGTCTGATGTATCAGTTATCCTGGTTAATATGGTTATTGAGTCCAGAGACGCTACATTCTTTGAGAATGTATTTCCATATAACAAGGGAAGAAAAGCAAGTGGTAATAATGATAACAATATTGTGATACTGTGGGATACTATGAGCAGTGATAATCCTGTAGAGGAGGAACTTAGCTAGACGTAGTACTAGGCAAAGGACTTCAACATCCTTTGGACTTGAGTTTCTAACTTTTTGTTGGAAAATGAGCCTCGAACACATGGAGCACCACTCTGGAAAGAGGCTATGGGCTCTCCTGGAGCACCACTCTGGAAAGAGGCTATCAATAGTGAAGTTGAATCCATTCTATCAAACTACATCTATGAATTGGTTGACCTTTCTCTTGGCAATATGCCTTAGGAACTAAGTGGGTCTTAAAAAGATGAAAGCAGATGACCTTATTGATAAGTACAAAGTTAAATTTGGGAGTAAAAGGCTACGAGACAATGTGAAGGCCTAGACTACTTTGATACCTATTCACTGTTACAGAATTACATCCATTCGGACGTTAATCGCATTAACAACATTGAATGGGTTGGAATTACATCAAATGGATGTAAAAAGAGCCTTCTTGAATGATGAATTAGAGGAAGAGATTTATCTAGAACAACCTGAGGGATTTGTTGTCTCAGGACAAGAGTGGAAAGTTTGTCGCATGATCAAGTCCCTTTATGGACTAAAGCAAGCCCCGAAACAATGGCTTACAAAATTCAATCAAATGACTTTAGTATTAGTGAATGTGACAAGTATGTCTATATTCAGAATACTGAAAATGGTGTTGCCATAGTCTGTCCTTATGTAAATGACATATTGATAACAGGTAGTAATAATCAAATGATTAAAGCTACTAAGCGGTTGCTTACCAGTAAGTTCAACATGAAAGATATGGGTCTAGCAGATGTTATTTTGGGAATTAAAATCCATATAACATCTGTTGGGTTGGCTTTATCACAAGAATATCTATATTGCTAAAATTCTTGAGAAATTCAAGAGTTTAAACATAGCTCTTGTGACGAACCCTATAGATTCCAGTCTTCGTCTGCTGAGAAATACTGACAAAGCTGAAAAACGAAAGGAGTAAGCTAGAGTACTAGGCTGTTCTATATATGTTATGAACTGCACTAGACCTGATATTGCCTACGCAGTAAGCATGTTGAGTCGCTTTACAAGTAATCCAAACGAGCTTCATTGGAGAGCTATGATAAGAGTTTTGGATTATTTAAAGCAAACTCAAAACTCTACTTTGCATTATGACAAGTACCCTAGAATGCTAGAAGGGTATTGTGATGCAAATTGGATCACCAGCTTTAATGATACATGATTGATAAGTGGATATGTATTCACCCTTCATGGGGTGTTGGATCTTGGAAGTCATTCAAGCAGACTTGCGTTGCAAGATCAACTGTGGAAGCAGAATTTATTGCTTTAGATGAAGCTGGTGGGGAAGCTGAGTGGCTTCATAATTTTCTTGAAGACATTTCTAATTGGCCAAAGCCGGTACCAACAAAGTGTGTATACACTATGATACTAATAGTTAAGCAGACTACTAGTAGGGCCAAGAATGTCATGTACAACGGCAAGTCTAGACATATATGTCATAGACATGATACCGTTAGACAACTACTCTCGAATGGAATCATCTCAATTGATTATGTAAAATCAAAAGAGAATATAGCGGATCCATTGACTAAAGAGATTCCTAGAGAGTTAGTTAAAAATTTGTCCAAAGGAATGGGTCTAAGGCCGATCCATTGTTGATTGTCGTGGTAACTCTACCTAGTAGAGTGGAGATCCCACAAACTAGGTTCAAAGAGACAACTAAGTCACAATCGACTGTTAACACTGCGGAGTTTTAAACTCATACTCATTCCTAGACAAGACAAAGGCATATATATAAGGGTAAGCTTTTAAACTTTTAATGGTTTCTTAATCTGATATGTTCAGATGATGTATGTTGACTTACATCACAAGGAATCACCTATGTGAGTGTGAAGTGTGTGCCGCTTCTATGAGAATTTAAAACGGCCGATTCTCTAGAACACTTGCAGAACCAGGCGGTGTCCAGGGCCAAAACGGACACAGCATGAGAACCAACGTGCTAGAGGAGCAACTGTGTGACTCCTATTGTCTTGGTATACACAAAAGGTCGACAGTTCAAGGCAGCATGTCCACTGATTGACCAGTATATCCAATAGGTTTTTACTAGAGAAGGTTCAAAGGCAACCCCTACCTTTCTCGATGCAGTTGTTTCTCGTAGAGGAACCGCACTTTGCATACATGATCATTTGCATTTGGTCATGATGGACTAACTTCTTATCCATGTGGGGGATTTTTGGATTTTAGGATCTAAATCCCATGGGTTATGAATAAGAAGTCCCATTGGTTGGCCACCGTCGGTCGCATTGTTTCGCCACGGTCGTGTCAGTTCACCAATGGGTATCCATCTGATCATTTCCGTCATCTATAAATAGGGCGCCCTAGTCACAGAATAGAGTCAAGTTTTTCCATATACACTCATACTGCATATACAAACATTCTGTGCGTTCCGAAAGCAGACTCGTTGGATTCGCTTGGGCTTCAGATTGACAGAGCCCTCATTCTGAAGACGTATAATCCGCTCTATCCTGGGAGACAATTGCTCAGAAACCTTCGGCATCCGTATTGAGGGAGCAAAATTGTCTTAAGGACACAACGTATGTTGGGCCCGGATTTCTGCATTGTTCATTACCATATTCGGCAGTCTTGTGAGTTTTTACTGGTTTTTCTATATGTGCAGAAGTATTGTATGTTTACAAGATTATGCATATTAATTACACAGATTCTTATCTTAGTGATATTTCTATCTTGAAAGTATTTTCACCAACAGAGAGAAGAAAACTCATCCTAAAGGATTAAACCTACAAACTTTTTTGAATACTTACGGCTAAAATTGGACATTATTTTGAAAAAATAGTTTCTAATTATTGTGAGCGAGGTGCTAATTTTACGGATAACTCGAAAAGTATGTTGTTGTGAGCAGTGGCGGAGCCACATGGTTCTTTGTGGGTGCAAGTGCACCCATAAAATTGTGGCTGTTGAGTTTTTTTTTTTCCTTTCTTCTGGCTGATGAGTTACTATATATCTTAGCATAAACACCTATAATCCCCCTCAAAACATGAGACATTATTATATAGTGCTATGAGGCCCATTGGTGGTTTTATTTTTATGGGCCCCAAGCTTTACTACCCGCTGCCAGAGCCAACGTTTTACTTTTTTAGTATGACGTTTTTTTTTTTAATATGACCATCTGATTAAATTAAATATAAATATTGTCAGACTTTTTTAGCATTTATTATGCTCTTTTACTCCTTCCTTGATAGTTGACTTTTTAATATCCTATTACATATGACAAACCATAATAATTTTTCCTTGCATGTTGCTTTGGAATTTGATTGTGTAACATCTGAGTATCTGTATGTCATGAGATTAGAGTATATTGTTCTGTTTAAATTGATTTCCTCGGAAATACTTTTCAATTGAACCCCATTTCTAGTCTTAAACTTTACGAAGGAGTGGGTTGCCTTTTATCCTCCTTAAAAAAAAATTCGGGGGCGCTGTCCCCGAACCCCCAAATCTCATAATTAATTGTGCACCCACAAACTTAAATTCCTGGCTCCGCCACTGGCCTTATGCATGAAGGTGATTAAATCAACAAATCACGGAGAAACCTTCATGGCAATGGACGAGCACAGGAAATATATTTCTTTTTCGGGCTATGCCACCAGATTTCTATGCCAGCATTTATACTCTATAGCTTGTTTGGCACATTTATATTCAATGTGAGCAAAAATATATATATTCAATGTGTATTATATATATGTGTGTGTCAGTGTGTGTGTATATGTATATATTTGTATGTATGTATGTACACACATATATGCATATGTATATACTTGTGTGTGTGTAACGAGTTTAAGATTTTAAAAGCGACAGTGTTGACGATAAGTACATATGTGGTTGGGGCACATGTTCTAACTACGTAGTTGAAGTCTTGTATTCTAGACATCTGAATACAAAAAACTCTCTTGCAAACAGGGGCGGAGCGGAGGGACATTGGTTTTTACGTGGGCAAGTGAACCCATAAAAAATTTGAAAAATATGTATTTTGTGAAGGAATTTTATTACAATAGATCTGGTTGGATTAATTGGTTAAAGTTTTGGTCATCTATGTTAAAGGTCCCGGGTTTGAACGCTTGTTATCCCTTTATTCCCTCAACAGCTCAACTCACGCTCCGTCTACCCCCCATTTTTTTTTTGGCGTTGCCAATTTCGCCCGACTCTCATTCTCTCAAAAATCTCAGTCATATCAATGTTGTTTTCTGATCTCTCTGCTTGATATTAGTTAAAACCTGGAGAAATCTCAAATAGCTTATGAAAAAACAAAATATGAATTAGTAGACTGGAGACTTTTGAACTTAGAAAAGGTTCTGCAAGTAGACTTTGTTCTTATATACTGAATAATTCTGATACAGAATGCATATGGTTAGATTTGAGTCTTTTAATTCATCTTTGTTGTTGATGTTGACCAAAGATTCAAAGAGGGTGATTTTCCCCCTAGAAATCAGTGGTTCCTGTGAAAAACTGTAGCTTAATTGTGTAATTAAAATTGCAATTAGGAAATGAGAAGCATTATTAATTCCTCCTATAATCCTCTACTTGTGATGTTGGATATTGCAATAGGCCTTCTAAGTTTTTTAGTTGAATATTATTTGACTTAGTACTAAAGTTTTTTATGACCAAGTGGTCCAGAGTTTTTATATATATACTGAACATTAATGGGTTAGTTTATCTTGATAAATATCTATGGGATAAAGAGAATAATCCTTACAGTCACAGAGTCAGCAACTCAAGAAATTCCCGTTAGCTATTTGAGAAGTTGTTCTTTAATCTTGTTAAACTTTTTTCCTTCCAGAAAATGTCAACGATACAATCTTAAAGCATTTAAAACTTTCCTTAAAAAAAAAATTCGGGGGCGCTGCCCCCGAACCCCTACGCTAATTGTGCACCCATAAACTCTAAATCCTGGCTCTGCCACTGGTTGTGAGGCATGACAACTGAGTTTTTAACCCTGGCTCTTTTCATCCTACCATATTTAAAATTGTCTTAAACTTTGTTTATATAATTATAACTATCGTATTAATTAAATGGATTCAACTGCCATACCATACATATGGAGATTAAAATAAAATGACTGGTGATTCTTCGCCTTCAGTTCAAGCTTTACTCACGAACATTACGTGTAATTACCCATACTCAGTCTTTAATCCCGCCATTTTACTTAAGAAATTTTACATAAGAAATTACGAGCAGTCCTTAAACATCATTAACTATTTATTTTCACAAAAGGAGTTAAATAATTTTGATAAACTTTTTCTGAATTTTTAAGTAAAAAGGTAATAGAATTCTCACATTTCATACGAATGTATTACTCATTCCAGTCTTAAAATTTTTGTAATTGACTGTGTGATTATGGTGGCGGTTTCCGATTATATTGTCCGAACGAATTTAGATTACGAAGGGACCGCATTTCGGAACGTTTATCCTTTTTAGCTACATTGGAATTGGAGTAATATGTAACATCATTTGATATTTTAATAAAATTTTACTTTAAATTTATAATTTTTGAACAATTTTTAAGCTAAAATATGTATAAACACATCCAGTTTGTATACCGTTATCAAAAGTATTAAACAAACTTCCAATCTAGTTTCTTTATCTCCATTAACTAAATTAATTAAACTTATATTCCAATATAATTAAAAATATTAAACAAATACATTTCAAAAAAAAAATATGGCAAATGAAAAAAAGAAAAGTACTAAATTATTCATAACTTAAAAACTAGATTTAACATCTGGTAGAGTAAATGAGTAAATAAAATTTATTTTAATAAAAAAATTAATTAAAATTTGTTTTAGAATACCCTCGACGCTTTTAAATAATTTGACCAAATAATCTCATCAACGGCTTCAAAAGATCCTCAGGGTGAGATGGCGTAAATTTTACTCTCCTTTTATTGGCTGAAATAATATTACTAGTTTTTTATAAGAATTTGTTTGGATTAGATAGTGTTAACTAAACTAATTTGGAGAGAATAATTAGAGAGAAACCAAAATGTATTATTTAGAATGACAATTAGTACATTATGACCCTTACTTCATATTAGCTAGGACCCCCTATTTATAGATTAGGATCCTAACTAACTCCCTAACTAATAGACTAACTAATTTGCTAACTAACCAACTAATCTCACCTTATATTCTAACACGCCCCCTCAAGTTGAACACTATTTATTTTATATGTGCTCAACTTGAAATATACAAAATAAGGGGTAAGGTGAATCAAATGGACTAGTTTTACAATCAACAAAAAATACCATACAAAACTTCCTTCAATTCTTCTTTCGCTGATTCACTTTTGAACAGCTTCAATCTGTAAGCTTATGAACTTTCTTCTTTTCCACAATTGATAGGAGTGAGGAGGCTATTCTTCATTGCTCTCTACTCTACTTTTTCTACTGCTTCGTTCTCTGTTTTCCCAAAGCACGACCTTGCATCTTCTGCTAATCCGCGCTTTTGGGCTTGGATCTGCGCTTTTGAGCTTCGGATCTTGGAAGACTACCTTCTTCTTGGGTTGTCTTCTTTACTTTGGGCCTCTAAAGTTAATACTTGAGGCATTCTTTTGAACTTGTATGCTACTTGAATCTGCAATGTTGACATACCACAATCCTCATCCCATTTGGGAAGGCTTCGCACCCTTTTCTGCTAAAGACTGACTCTCTGGCCAGTTAACTATATTCAAATGTTGAAAGTAATGCCCCAATCAATGCATGCAACCTCCAGCACTTACTTTGCAAATCTATGATCAATCATTCAACCCATAGAAACAAAACACCATAGGGCCCAAACATCATCTCCAGTCACATTATATTAGTCAACAGAAAATCCATATCTCAATCAAACACGTGGGATGGAAATGCCACGACTTGTACTTAAGAGTGAAAATAACAAGCAAGTATAGACAATTGGTAGCCAAACACTATCAACAAATCATCAAAATGCACACGTTTCTTCCATTCCCATCTCTTCTCAGATTCCTTGAAACATTTTGGTATTTCATTGAGTCTCTTCAATAGATATTTGCATCTTAAGAAAAGAAGCCATTGTTGGAAATATTTGAATGGAAAGATGGCAACAAAGACCTCATCAATGTACTCAGATTTTCCAAGACAATGTGAATCAATGGTTTCTTTATAATGGAAACACAGTAAGAAACCCAATGAAACAATCTTAATATAGAATCTTGTAGACGAAACGAGTATACCTCGAAGTAATAACGGTGCCGAATAATGCACAAATGGGAGACTATGGTTGCACAAATGGGTTCACGGATATCGCTCTCTGCGATTCTCACAGTCTGGAGGAAGCTCGTATCTTGTTGGCGCTGCACAAGATGGCCCGTACCAAGAAAACTACTCGTAGTCTACCGGAGGAAGCTCGCATTTTTCGGCGATGAGGATGAAAATAGAAAGAGATTTGAGACCATAAACACAGAGTTATTACGGGATCTTGTTCCCAATCTGAGATTCTGATCGTCCTCAGAACTTGCGCGGCAGAGCTTCGAGTCTGGGGAATTTTCTTGAATCACAGAACTCACGCGGTAGAGCTTCGAGTCTAGGGAATTTTCTTGAATCTGGGTTTGATTTCGAATCTTAGTAGCGTCCATCCGTTCTTCAAGATCATGGTGACGGTGCTTCTTCAAATCCTGATGTCCTTCTTTCACAGGGGCGAAGATGATCTGAAATCTCCTTTCATGCGTCTCGCCTCAATTCCTCGCCTCTGAGACCTTCGCAGTCTCCATGGTTATCTACTCCGTTGGTCTCCGTCTGGTCACGATTAATTGTCATCTTAATCGAACAAAATTGCTTCAACATTCCTCTCCTCGATTCTGCACAATCGCTCCTTAAGATCGACCATGCGACGGCCATGGCGGCTCAAAGCGAGATGCAGTGGTGCGTCGTGTGTGAGGAGCGGCCAGATCTTGCAGGTGATGGGTTCGGATTTTTTTTTTTTTTGCAAGTGAAGGAAGAAGGTAGCGCAGCGGATTGACAGCGTGATCTTTGAGATCCGATGATTTGTTGGGTCTTGTTGGACCGGATCTTGTGTACCGGATCCTGAGGATCCGCCTTCTTGGACCGGATCTTGAAATCCCAGCTGCTTTATTGGGATGATTCTTGTCATTTGGGCCTCTAAATCAAAACTTCATATTAGCTAGGACCCCCCTATTTATAGATTAGGATCCTAACTAACTCGCTAACTAATAGACTAACTAATTTGCTAACTAACCAACTAATCTCACCTTATATTCTAACAGATAGCTTAAAGTTTTACTTTCTCTAGGATTATAACCAGGTAAAGAGACGAGAGAAAAAATCTGGAGTGTATTGAAATTTGAAAGAGTTGTCAGAGGGGATCTACGTACAACGAACACTACAGAGAGGTCTCACACTCATCCCCATTACATCAATACTCTCTGTTTTTTTTTCTTTTGAAAATCTTCCTTGTTAGAACAAGCTGCATCTCTAATGAATTCTAATGTTTTTGCAAAAGATCTTATTGCGTTGATCGATTTTTTCTCTACCCGTTTTCGATTTGCAGTCTGCAGATAATATCTGGATTTTCAGTTTTGTATAAGCCATGAAGTTCAGTTAACTAGAGTACTGGAGGAACTACTTTCGAAATGAAAATATTGATATATTCGATGTAATTGACCGCACGATTATAGTGGCGGTTTCCGATTGTCCAAACAGATTTAGATTACGAAGGGACCGGACTACAGAACGTTTGTTTTCTTGGAGATTGACTCGTTGTGTTGGGTGTAATCGATCAAGGTTTGCAGTTTCAAGTGATGATAAGGAAGATGGAAGCACGCGTAGAAAAAAAGCTTTTAAGACCAGACAAAAAATGTATCGTAAGATCGGATCTCTGATCGGTTTTATTCCAGGCAGTCTTAAAAGTCTGTTACTTTTAAGACCGGATGCGTGTCCGGTCTTAAAAGTCGGACTTTTTAAACATCCGGTCTTAAAAGTTCATTTTCATTTTTTAAAAAAAAGGAATGAACTTTTAAGACCGGATATATTTTCAAATCCGGTTTTAAAAGTCCCTTTCCATTACAAAAAAAAAATAGAATGGACTTTTTAAGACCGGATGTGAAAACACGTCCGGTCTTAAAAATTCCTTTCTATGAAAAAAAAACGGTGAGATTGTAGACGCCTGAGCTGCCTTAGAGAGAACTCTGTTTCCAGATCTTTCACCAGAGGAACTAAAACAAATAGATTCAGAGAGGAAAGTACTTAAGTTGCCTTAGAGAGAACTTTGAGAAGAGATAAACGAAGAAGAAGGAACAAAGAAAATTTTGAGAGGAAGCAAAAAAAAAAAAAAAAGGTACAGGACAGAGAGGGAGGTCAGGAGAAGAGTAATACCATTTTGCGTTAAAAAACGATCGATCGAGAACGCAGAAATAAGCAAAACATACATAACAGGTTTACCTCAAGAGAGGCCGCAGTTGTAGACTGAGACTCGTTCCCCATGGAAATTAAGTTTGGAGCTTTGTTGTCGCTGAGAAGGAGGAGATGAGCAATGAAACAAAGAAATAAGAAATTGATATTTAATTTTAAACTTAAGTCGAAATCTATGTCAAAGATTTACTATCTTTCTTGAACAAATAACCCAGTACTATCTTTAATACACACATATATTTTGTTGTTGTTGTTGAGCCACATGAATAGAAACGCAACAAACACGAACTCAACCACGTGAATCATTCTTGGATTGTTGTTGAGCCACAGATCTCTGAAATCTGAGGCTACGGTTTGTGAATGCGCAGGGTGGAGAAGTGGAAATGAGAAGAGAGCGGAGAAATCAATGGGAAGTGGAGGGAACTAGAAAATGATTAATGAAAATTCAATTTTCGTTTGCCGTGCCTAATGAAAATCTTTGAGACCGATTGTTATCAAATTGAAGTCTTAAAAGTTAAACTTTTAGACTGGTTCTTTGTAACATTCGGTCTTAAAAAAAATAGACATTTTATTTTTAACTTTTTAGACCGGATATTTAAAACATCCGGTCTTAAAAATAATATAGATTTTTTTAAAAAAAATTTAGATCAATGCTTTTTAACATCCGGTCTAAAAAGTGTTCTTTATATTTACAAAACTGCCACTGGACATACTTTTTAGACTGGATCCTCTATAATCCGGTTTTAAAAGTTCTTTATATTTACGAAACTGCCACCGTTCATACTTTTAAGACCGGAGCTTCAATATTCCGGTCTAAATGAAGCAGTCTTAAAGCCTTTTTTTGTACTAGTGAGGTTGTTGTACTAGTGAGGTTGTAAGTGTAGTTTTGGTCGAAAAGCTACCGATCCATTGTTTCTTAAATATTTGTACTGAATCCTCACAGAAACCAGTCTTCAATTTTATCAGTGCAACTTTGTCATAAACTCAGTGGTTTTCACCTTCAACACTTGGGCCTTTTATATTATATTTTTTGTACAAGTATTATTATGTAAGTGTATAATAGGAGTATTTTTTAAGTAAAATATATTGACAACCCATGTGTTTTACTTTAACTATACAAACATTCCCTCTATTTTGAAAACGTATGTAGATCTTCTTTAAAATTAAAATGCACGTATAGAAACCTCCTTTACATATTTGAAATTTTATTTACATCCACAAACAGTTCGTTTACCGTTAAGTTTGATTATAAAAAAAAAAATTATTTGACCAACATACCCCTCTTTTAACAAATGAATAAACATTTATATTTGCCTAAAACACTTTTTATAAAAATAAAAAATAATTCTAACACTTATATGTGCAATTTTTTCCAATATATTAGAAAATTTATTAATTTTATTTATAATATCAATTTTTAAATTTCTATCATACTTATTGAAACGTATTTATTTAGTATTGTTTTAAATGACTAAATATATATATATATATATATATATATATATATATATAGGGTTTATCGTTTGTCATGTCACTTGACATAAGATTATGTCAAGTGAGCCCAAAACTACGTCGTTTTGGGAGTTAAGGAAATTAATGAAGGGTGTTTTTATATTTTTGTTTTAGTATTTATTATATGAATTTTACTAAAAGATTCTTCATTAATTCCCCTGACCCAAAACTACGTCGTTTTGAGAGTTCATTAATTCCTTGAACCCCAAAACGACGTAGTTTTGGAGTGACTTGACATAACCTTATGTCAGTGACATGACAAACGATAACCCCATATATATATATATATATATATATATATATATATATATATATATATATTGCCATAACACCATGATTGAAACCGTATTTAAAACAATCACCAAAACAAACCACGTCTCAATTATTTGAGGGCTAATTTCGAAACTGAAAATTTATTCATAATTTTTTTTGTCATTGAAAACTGTTACAATGTTTAATGAATTGAAAAAATTACAATTTTAAATATCCAAGAGTTAGCTACATCGAAGTGGCGTAAATATTACTCTTTTATAAGCATCAATTCTTTTAGGAGATGCGTAGATTTTTCTAAATCTATTATAAATACCAAGTGAGGTGGCGAGTTGCTACAAAAGGAAAAACAAGAGGAAAAAAATCTGTAGTCCATTGAATGGCAAGGGCAATAAAATTTGGGAGGTAAGATCAGTAGATGTGTTTCTGTATTTCTCTTCATCTTCCTTGTTTCAATTCCTGTCCTCATTTTGGTTCATTCTTTTGGTCAAAATGCTTTCTCTTTCCTCTCTTCATTCTTCTGCTCAAAATATAACCTACACAACATAGACTCTAATTGCTATTTTATTCTATCACTCTAATTGCTACATGTTCGGTTTCGTATCTAGCGTCATGGGAATTGATCAACCTCGTGAGTTTTGCGGAAAAACCTTGAAGTCCGCTTCACTAGAGTACTGGAGGAATTACTTTCAAACCGTAAATTGCGACATATTCGACATAATTGACCACGCGATCATGGTGGCGGTTTCTGATTATCCGAACCAATTTAGATTACGAAGACACGAGATTGCAGAACTTTTGTTTTCTAGAAAAGAAGGAGGTTGTAAGAGTGGTTTTGACGGAGAAGGTATAATATTAGAAGCAGGATCCAGTAAAGAGAGCAAGGCCAATAGTGGCAGAGACGATCACGGAGGGATGGGCAAGAACCAAGTTAGACAATTTAGTTTTGTACAAGCCGATGAGATTTTGAGGATCAAAGAGATTCTCCATAACAGCAAGGAAGAGGTATGTCGTTATTGTTCAACCATTCATCTCCTTCCGGAAAAACAATTTATTTTATGTTAATATTATTGATGGTGCTTTCTTTCACTCTACAACAGAGTGATTCAGTATTATTTGAGTCGCTAAGGAGGCTGCAGCCACTGGCACTGACCGTGGACCATCTTAAGGTTTGAATTATATTGAATCTTCTATTAGTCTTTCAATGAGCCTGCCATGTTTTGGCTTCACGCTTTTGTTTCCCTTCAGCCCTTTACTACGTTCTTTAATGGTCTCATCATTGAACCTTTTTTCAGGAAACTGAGATTGGAAAGGCCGTCAATCCTCTCAAGAAGCACGGCTCAAAGGAGATCCGTCAACTTGCACGAACTCTTATCGAGTACGAAACAAGATTATTACTTATAGTTTGATGAGGATGCATGGCACGTCATTTATAATCTATTTTTGAAACAGTTCTAAGCATAGTTTTAAATTGCAGTGGCTGGAAAGAAATAGTAGATCAATGGATCAAGTCCACAGAAGCTATAGAAGGTTAGACCTTCAATCCGCATTCCTAACCCAGCCATCAAATTAAAATATTCCTATTTTCAGCAAAAGGCATCCCAGATTCAATTAATCCATCAGTCGTTAATGAAGAGGAAGGGCTTCCTTCTCCTCCTCTGGACGAAGTTGCTATGACACAGAGTAAACCGGTCTGCACTGATTCTAGCTCTGGCAGGCAACAAAAATCCAGTTTTCCACAAAAAAAGCAACACAGGACCCAAGATGCAGCAGCAACAAGTGAAAATTGTTATCCGAAGGAGGCCTCTTGTTGCTCAGCAAGATTGTCAGAAATTCAAATGTTCAGATGATGTTTCAGTCCAAGCAAAACTAGAAGGCACTAAGAGGAAACTCCACGACTCTTATCAACAAGCTGCAAATGGTGTGTTATTTCTTCTTTCAAATCAACCTCTGTTTTTTATGTTTAGCCTTAACTTTAAATATTGTGATTATTGTGCTGCATGCTTTACAGTCATGATATTATTAATTGTTGAAACTTGTTTGCTTTATTTGCAGCCAAGAAGCAACGAGCAATACGGGTTATGGAGTTGCATGATCTTCCAAAGCAAGGGAATATTGGCCCCCGAAATCCACACTCCAAGCTTTGGAATGTTCTGGGACGAAGAAGATAGATATTTTTATAGGCAACAAGAGGAATTACAATAGTTTGAAGAGCTATGACTAACTTGTTCATTTAGTGGCTCTTTCTTTAGTATTATAAATACCACCAGGTGAAGTGGCAAGACGAGGGCAACAAAATCTGAAGTGTATTGAAAAAAAAATTGATTATGATATAAGACATTCTTTAATTGTATCTTATGAATATGACTAATTGGGTCCATAAGTTTTTCTTAAATAGATTACTTGAGGAGTAGTTGTTAAGTGAAAATTCAAAATTGAATATTTTAAATTGTCCAGTAAAAATTTAGAACCGCGTTTTATTTTATTTTTTAATATATCTAGAAAAAACTAATGGATTAGAAATCGACAGTGAGCATGAGAGTAAAGTGAGCGGCAACGCGGAAGGTGGGTGACCAAAAATTTCAATTTAATCAATTTCACCCCAAAAGTATTAAATCTACAAACTTTTTTTGAATATTTACGGCTAAAATTGGACATTATTTTAAACCAAATAAAAAGGGAAAAAATAGTTTTAAATTATTGTGAGCGAGGTGACTAATTTTACTCGAAAAGTATGTTGTTGTGAGGCATGACAACTGAGTTTTTAACCCTTACTCTTTCCATCCTACCATATTTAAAAACCTTTGCTTATATAATTATAACTATCGTATAAAATAAATGGATTCAACAGCCATGCATATGGAAATTAACCGTGTAATTTGCCACTTATTAAATTCTAAATTTTACTAAATTAAATAATTTTTTCTCAATTGTCATTATTCAAAACTACTTGTATAGATATCTATGGACAAAAATTATTCATTCTTTAATTTTGTCAAAATTATAATTTGCTAAAATAAACAAAATTTTTAATTAAAAATATAATTATATGATTTAAATAAAACTCAAGGTGCTTTATAATTTATTATATATGTTAAACAAAAAATTATATGATTTATTTTTATAATAAAACTCACATAAATTTCTTCTAAAATAAAATAATAATTTTTATGAGAAAAAGAATGTATGATAAATGATATGAGAGAATTATAGTAAAATATGTAAAAGTGAACTTATTAATCAAATAAATTAGAGTAAATTTATGTATGTATTTTTACTCTATCATGATTTTTATTTTTATTTTAGAGTAAATACCCTTTTGGGTCCCTGAGAAAATGTACGGACACCTTTTTGGTCCCTGGGAAAAAAAAACTCGTCCCGTCATCCCTGAGAAAGACAAAAACTTCCCACGTTAGTCCTTCCGTCAGTTAGCTCCTAACGGCGTCACTAACGTTGCTGATGTGTAACGTGAGTGGTCCAGTCACATGCCACGTAGGAAGGCGAAAACCCCTCCCTCTTGCTTCCATTGAACAAGCTTTCTTCTTCTTCGTTGGTCTCGTCCTTGTCGGAAGGAAGAACATGAAAACATTTCTACTCTTCACATCTGAAGCAGGAGCAAGTGTTGGTTCTGAGATAAAATTGGCCACGACAGCAAAGAATATGACACCAGCAAATGAAAAATATTGTTGTCCGTTAAATAGATAATTGCTAGAAAGCGTAGCCTACCCAAAGGTTTCCTTTGAGGAAGCCAAGTGAGTTCAAAGCATTATGAGCCAGATCAAAGAATGATATACTCAGCATCAGACCTACAGCAAAACCCTATGTGGAAAGAAATATTTAGAAAAGCAGACTTTCATAGGCTTAATAGAATTGATTCTGCCACATTTCACAAAGGAGAGAGAAGGAAAAACTCGAAATGAACTGATTTGTTTTGGTTCTAATCACAAAGTTTTAACCAATGAAAACCACCTGTAATAGCCCAAGCATCTTCAAACTGGGAGACTGGTTAATTATTACAAAAAGGGCACCTGTTGCAAATTGAGAACTTTTAGTCCAATTGCACGAAAATACTCCATCAGGAACAATGATCAAGATAAAAATGACGCTGTATGCTAATAGTTCGGGAAGCAACGATTTAATTTTTTCCCTAGCATCCCAATTCAGGCAAGTAAACATACTCCCAAACGGGTTTAAAAGAATTTAAATATGCTTGCCATAGAATAAGAAGTGACGCGAAAATCCTTCTCTAGTTGGATGGCGGGACAAAGAATCTTAAGCATAAATGATGACACCTTAGTGCGCGGAACAAAAATGCTTGAAAAGCAGTTATGAATCGAACTTTAGTATATAAACGAGAAAAAGTGGAGGCGACAAGGTGGGGTTAGATCGTAGACGAGTATTTTAGATATGTTGAGAATCACTGCAGCAAAAGGAGCAGGTTTGTGAAAATGCACCGCACAAGCTTCGTATGCTCGCCGAATTTCACGTCAGAGGGATGAAAGATGAAGCACACATACCGATAGAAGTACTCAAACCACCCACGAGTGAAAGAGCAAGAGCTATAGAGACATGAGAATCCAAGCTTCGGTTGAAGAAGTTTTCAGGTCATAATGCCTATGATTGATTACTAAGTGTCGGAGAAGAGCGGTGAGTAGCTATTGACTTAGTGATTCCGGAAAGTGAACAATGGGATCTAGGAGACCCTAGCAGATGATCGGAGCCATTTTCACCGAAGAAATCAGTGAATCGGAGACGGAAAGGTTGAATTGACGCTAGGCGAAACTAGCAGCAAGGGCGAGAATCACCGATGATCCCAGAAAGGAAAACTCAGAAGGCTAAAAACTCAGGAGAGGAGAGGAGAAGAAGGAAAAGAGTTCCAGCGCTTTTCCTCGGAAAGCCAAAAACTCATAAGCCAGAATGGAGATGCCAAGAGTCAAACAGAGGTTTGACCTTCCTACGTGGCATGTGACTGGACCAACTCACGTTACACATCAGCAACGTTAATGACACCGTTAGGAGCTAACTGACGGAAGGACTAACGTGGGAAGTTTTTGTCTTTCTTAGGGATGACGGGACGAGTTTTTTTTTCCTAGGGACCAAAAAGGTGTCCGTACATTTTCTCAGGGACCCAAAAGGGTATTTACTCTTTATTTTATTTCTAAATATAAGTCTTATTAATCTAAATTTATAAGTATAATTTGTTTCCCTCTTTAAATTATAGCAAGAAATTTAGGTTAGTAGTTCTTAAAGCTCAATTGTATCAATTCTTTGTATAACTTATTCCCAACGATACATTATCTATCTTGAATATAATGATATTAAGTTAACGGAAAAATCGAAAGAAAAGAATATAAAACACCTTGAGTTTTATTTAAATCATATAATTATATTTTTAATTAAAACTTTTGTTTATTTTAGCAAATTATAATTTTGAAAAAATTAAATAATGAATAATTTTTGTCCATAGATATCTATACAAGTAGTTTTGAATAATGACAATTGAGAAAAATTATTTAATTTAGTAAAATTTAGAATTTTGTGCTGGGCGCTCCTGGAATAAGAGTTTGTTGGCCAATCTACACCTTAGATAACGGAGGTTAACTTTTTGTTAACGGTGTTAATGGCGTTGTGCTGAGCGCTCCTCTTTAAAATGTGTGTTGGTATTTTTGGTCCAAAAAATAGTTTGCTGTGCTGGGTGGTCCTGGCCCAATAGTTCGTTGGTATTTTTGGTCCTTAACCCCACCACAATTATACCTTCAACAAGGTGGGATGGTATTAAACCTTAATGGGCCGCACTAAAACTGAGAAAATAGAGAGTATTAGAAGGGGAAAGGGGTGCTTAGTAGATTAGGGTTCCAAACGCCGCGATTGGGGTTTTTAAAAAACTTCTCTGTCGCGATTTAGTCGACTAAGACTTACGACTTAGTTGACTAAATCGCGGGGTTTTCAAAAAAAAAAAAAAAAAAAAATTGGCCCGCGTTTTAGTCGACTAAACCATGGATTAGTCGACTAAACAGGGACAAATGGGTTAATAGTTTACAGACATGAGCATTTTGGTAAATAATTATTTAATAAGGGGCAAATTAATCAAAATAGCCGCATTTTGAAACGTTTGTCATTTTTAGCTACATTGGAGTAATATGTAAAACATCATTTAATGTTCTAATAAAATTTGACTTTAACCCCAAAAAAATTGAATAAGTCGGACTATAATAAAAGATTATTTAAATTATTTAAATTTATAATTTTTGAACAATTTTTATACTAAAATATTTATAAACACATCAGTTTGTATACATTTATCAAAAGTATTAAACAAACTTCCAATCTAGTTTCTTTATCTCCATTAACTAAATTAATTAAAATTATATTCCAATATAATTAAAAATATTAAACAAATACATTTCAAAAATAAAAAATAAAATCATGGAAAATGAAAAAAAGGAAAGTACTATATTATTCACAACTAAAAAAATATAGATTTAGCCTCAGGTGTGGTAAATGAGTAAATAAAATTTATTTTAATAAAAAAATAATTAAAATTTGTTTTTGAACGGTTTTAAAAAATTTGACCAAATAATCCAATCAACGGCTTCAAAAGATCCTCATGGTGAGATGATGTAAATTTTACTCTCCTTTTATTGCCCGAAATAATAATACTATTTTTTTTATAAGAATTTGTTTGGATCAGATGGCCTAAATTTTACTGTCTCTAGGATTATAAATACCAGGTGAAGAGATGAGGGAAAAAAATCTGAACTGTATTGAAATTTGAAAGAGCTGTCAGAGGGATCTACAGCAAACACTACAGAGAGGTCTCACACTCATTCCTATTACATCAACACACTCTGTTTTTTTTTCTTTTGAAAATCTTCCTTGTAAGAACAAGCTGCATCTCTAATGAATTCTATTGTTTTTGCAAAAGATCTTATTGCGTTGATCGATTTTTTCTCTACCCGTTCTCAATTTACAATCTGCATATAATATCTGGATTTTCAGTTTTGTATAAGCCATGAAGTCCAATAAACTAGAATACTGGAGGAACTACTTTCGAACTGCGAATACTGATATATTCGATATAATTGATCATGCGATTACGATGGCGGTTTCCGATTGTCAGAACAGATTTAGATTACGATAGGACCGGATTAAGGAACGTTTGATTTCTTGGAGATTGACTCGTTGTGTGGGGTGTAATCGATCAAGGTTTGCAGTTTCCGGTGATGATAAGGAAGATGGAGGTGGTAAGTGTAGTTTTGGTCGAAAAGCTACCGAATTGTTTCTTAAATATTTGTACTGAATTCTCACTAAATCCACTCCTCAATTTTATCATTGTAACTTTGTCATAAACTCAATGGTTTTCACTCTCAACTCTTGGGCATTTTTTTTTTTTTTACAAGTATTATTATGTAAGTGTATAATATTTTTTGAGAAAAATATATTGACAACTCATATGTTTTACCTTAACTACATAAACATTCCTTCTATTTTAAAAACGTATATAGATCTTTTTTGAAATTAAAATACATGTCTAGAAACCCCCCTTGCATATTTGAGATTTTATTTACATCCACTAACAGTTAGTTGACCGTTAAGTTTGATTACAAAAAAATTTTATTTGACCAACATACCCATCTTTTAACAAATGAATAAACATTTCTATTTGCCTAAAATACTTATATGTTAAATTTTTTCAAATATATTAGAAAATTTATTAATACATTCCTGCATTTACGGCAGAAAAATTCATCTGCAGGAACCCCAAAACGACGCAGTTTCATTTATTTATTTATTGCCCTCTTTCTATCTGATTTACCCCACTTTTAACCTTCCCTGCTAAAATGTTATTCCCTTAATTTATTATTAAAAAAAAAACCCATACGCCGCTCTGCAACTCCGTTCTCTCGTTCTCTTCTACCTCACGCCGCAACCTCTCCCTCTTCCTCTTGGAACTCATTCCCAGCTACCATCTCACTGCCGTGTCCCCACGTGCACATCGTCTCCTTCCTCAATCTCTGCAACAAAGTTCGCGTTTTCAAAGACTTTCGATACCCTACTTCTGATTTTATTGAAATGTTAGATCCAATCAAAGAAGAGAAGAATGACAGCGGCGTCTTCATTGGAGGAGGTGAGATTGAGGGCGTGGTAAAGAGCCTCTGAAAGCACAAGCATCAATATCAGTAATAGGGGTTTGTATTTGCTTTGGCCTTCTCATCCGTCAAAACACTTCATTGAGGGCTGCTGCAGATGAATTTTTCTGCAATAAATGCAGAAATGTTATTCCCTATTTAGTATTGTTTCAAAGGACTAAAAACATATATATATTTTTTTTGCCATAACACCGTGATTGAAACCATATTAAAAAGGCATATTTTTATTTAGCGTATGTTATAATTAATGTAAATTTGAGATATTATATAACTTATATTAAATTTAAATTTTAGATTTGTAAATCCATTTTTTGCGCAAACATTTATAAATTTATTTTTTAAGAATGCATATGTCAAAATAATTAATCATTTTTTAATTAATTTTTCTATGTTTGTCTTAATTAAATTAATTAAGTCTTTATCACAATATGGAAAAAAAATTAACTATAACTAATTGCAAAGTAAGAAATAAATTAAGAATAAAAGAATAAAACTCTTAAATTAAGTAAATAATTATACTTAAAATTAGAGAATTAGTAATGACGAAGGGTAAATTAGTAAATAATTTTTTTTAATATGCATTTTAATTAAATAAAATAAAAATTCTTAACAGAGTTAATGGTTTGAACTTAAGTGTATGTTTTTAAAATAGAGTAGAGGTCTATGTAATAAAGGTAGAACATAAGGGGGATAGTGTATTTTACTCTATATGTTGTTTTCATGCATGTATTATTATGTAAGTATATAATATTCTTTTTTATATAATTATCTCAACCATTGCTCTTAATTAATACTCACCCCGGTCCTAAATATAATATAGAGTTGACATTTTCGAGGATTAAGAAAGATAAATAAGTTACTTAATAATATCATATGTTGTGTATCTCTAAATTATTTATCAATTTATTAGTTAGATTAATTAGTTTCGAGAAAATAAAAATAAAAATACTCTAAAGTAAGTTAATTAGCTTTTTTAATCTCTAAAAAAAAAAGTTATATTTAGGACGGAGCGAGTATAATATTTAGTCTAATTTTTGAAACATTGGTTCCTTTGTAAGAAGATTAATCATTCGGTTTCTTTCCCAAAATAAGTATATAATATATGATAACTACAAATTTAAAAATAATCACCAAAACAAACCACGTCTCAATTATTTGAGGGTTAATTCCGAAACTGAAAATTTATATTATGATTTTTCTGTCATTGAATACGATTACAGTGTTTAATGAATTGAAAAAATTACAATTTTAAATATCCAAGAGTTGCTGCATCGGAGTGGCGTAAATATTAATCAATTCTTTTAGGAGATGCGTAGATTTTTCTAAGCCTATTATAAATACCGAGGGTGGTGGCGAGTTGCTACGAAAGGAAAAACAAGAGGAAAAAATCTGTAGACTATTGAATGGCAAGGGCGATGAAATTTCGGAGGTAAGATCAGTAGATGTGTTTCTGTATTTCTCTTCATCTTCCTTGTTTCAATTCCCGTGCCCATTTTGGTTCATTCTTTTGGTTAAAATGCTTTCTCTTTCCTCTTTTCATTCTTCGGCTCAAAATATAACCTGCACACCATAGACTCTAATTGCTATTTTATTCTATCACTCTAATGTTCATCCATTTAAATGTCACTATGAATTATACCTTTAAGAGCACAATTCCTCATCATTAAATACTATTTTTTTATTGCGATAGTCTCTTTCAATGTCGGATAATAATCTAATGCCTTTGATTGTTGCACAGTAGAGAACCTTGTTTATTTGACATCTGATAGTTATATGTAGTTAGTGAAAATTGAATTATAAAAAGTTTCTCATCGTTGAATTATACCTCTAATGTTTATCCATCCCAATATCACTACGAATTATACCCTAAAGAACAAGTTTCTCATCATTGGACCATATTTTTAACATCTCCTTCAATGTCATATAACAATCTAATTACACAGCAGAGAACCTTGTTTATTTGACATATGATAGCTATATTATGTAGCTAGTCAGTGAAAATTGAATTATAAACAGTTTCTCGTTATTGATTACCTCTATGTTTATCTATCTCAATATAACCACGAATTATACTCTTAAGAACATAGTTTCTCATCATAAAATTAAATCTTTGTTTTTTTTGCTGCTATAGTCTCTTTCAAAGTTAGATAATAATCTAATGCCTTTGATAGTTATAAGAGAATCTTGTTTATTTGACATTGGATAGTTATATGTAATCGATGAAAATTGAATTATAAACAGTTTTGTCATCATTGAATTATTCCTCTAACGTTTGTCTATTTCAATATCACTACAAATTATACCTTGAAGAACACAGTTTCTCATCATTGAACCCTGCTATATAGCTTCTTCCAACGTCTCATAGTAATCTAATCCCAATTGATAGTCATATATAGTTAGTGGAAAAATGAATTTCTCCTGCTACATGAATACCGTTTCTAATTATTTGCGGATAATTGCTACATGTTCGGTTCCGTTTCTAGCGCCATGGGAATTGATCAACCTCATGAGTTTTGCGGGAAAACCGGTTCACTAGAGTTCTGGAGGAATTACTTTCAAACCGCAAATTGTGATATATTCGATATAATTGACCACGCGATCATGGTGGCGGTTTCTGATCGTCCGAACGAATTTAGATTACGAAGAGACGAGATTGCAGAACTTTTGTTTTCTAGAAAAAAAAGAGGTTGTAAGAGTGGTTTTGACGGAGAAGGTATAATATTAGAAGCAGGATCCAGTAAAGAGAGCAAGGCCAATAGTGGCAGAGACGATCACGGAGGGATGGCCGAGAACCAAGTTAGTAAATTTAGTTCTGGACAAGCCGATGAGATTTTGAGGATCGAAGAGATTCTCCATAACAGCAAGGAAGAGGTATGTCGTTACTGTTCAACCATTCATCTCTTTCCGGAAAAGCAATTTATTTGATGTTAATATTATTGATGGTGCTTTCTTTAACTTTACAACAGACTGATTCAGTATTATTTGAGTCGCTAAGGAAGCTGCAGCCAATGGCACTGACCGTGGACCATCTTAAGGTTTGAATTATATTGAATCTTTTATTGGTCTTTCAATGAGCCTGCCATGTGTCTCATGCTTCTTGGCTTCACGCTTTTGTTTCCCTTCAGCCCTTCACTACGTTCTTTAATGGTCTCATCATTGAACTTCTTCCAGGAAACTGAAATTGGAAAGGCTGTCAGTCCTCTCAAGAAGCACGGCTCAAAGGAGATCCGTCAACTTGCACGAACTCTTATCGAGTATGAACAAGATTATTACTTGAATAGTTTGATGAGGATGCATGGCACGTCATTTACAAGCTATTTTTGAAACAGTTCTAAGCATAGTTTTAAATTGCAGTGGCTGGAAAGAAATAGTAGATGAATGGATCAAGTCCACAGAAGCTATAGAAGGTTAAACCTTCAATCCGCATTCCTAACCCAGCCATCAAAATATTCTGATGACTTTGACCCTCTCTAAAATGAGTTGATGTTTGAAATTTTACTTCACTAATGATGTTGCTCTTTTCAGCAAAAGGCACCCAAGATTCAGTTAATCCATCAGTCGTTAATGAAGAGGAAGGGCTTCCTTCTCCTCCTCTGGACGAAGCTGCTATGAGACAGAGCAAACCGGTCTACACTGATTCTAGCTCTGGCAGGCAACCAGAATCCAGTTTGCCGCAAAAAAGCAACGCAGGCCCAAAGATGCAGCAGAAAAAGAAGATATATGCTATCCGAAGGAGGCCTCTTGTTGCTCAGCAAGATTGTCAGAAATTCAAGTGTTCGGATGATGTTTCACTCCATTTAAAACTAGAGGCCACTAAGAGGAAACTCCACGACTCTTATCAACAAGCTGCAAATGGTGCGTTATTTCTTCTCTCAAATCAACCTCTGTTTTTTATGTTTAGCCTTAACTTTAAATATTTTGATTATTGTGTGCAGTCATGATATTATTAATTGTTGAAACTTGTTTGCTTTATTTGCAGCCAAGAAGCAACGAACAATACGGGTTATGGAGTTGCATGATCTTCCAAAGACAGGGAATATTGGCCCCCGAAATCCACACTCCAAGCTTTGGAAGGTTCTGGGACGAAGAAGATAGAGATTTTTGTGTGCAACAAGAGGAACTACAGTAGTTTTCCATAGGTTGGAGAGCTACGACTAACTTGTTCATTTAGTGGTTCTTTCTTTGTGGTCAAAAGACATGGCGTACATAGAAATTTTGTTCATCCGACTTGTTTCTTAAATATTTGTACTGAATTCTCACTAAATCCACTCCTCAATTTTTTCATTGTAACTTTATCAAATGGTTTTCGTTCTCAACACTTGAACATTTTATTTTTTATTTTTTTACAAGTATTATCATGTAAGTGTATAATATCTTTTGAGTAAAATATTATGACAAGCCATTTGTTTTACGTTAAACATTACACAAACATTCCCACTATTTTGAAAATTTACATAGATCTTCTTTAAAATTAAAATGTATGTATAAAAACCTCCCTTATATTTGAGATTTTATTTACATTCACCAACTGTTAGTTGACTATTAAGTTTGATTATAAAAAAAGAAGTTTATTTGACTAACATACCCCTTTTTTAACAAATAAATAAACATTTATATATGCCTAAAATACTTCTTATAAAAATAATAAATAATTCTGATACTTATATGTTCAACTTTTTCCAATACATTAGAAAATTGTAGAGAATCTTGTTTATTTGACATTGGATAGTTATATGTAATAAGTGAAAATTGAATTATAAACAATTTTGTCATCATTAATTTATACCTTCAATGTTTATCCATTTCAAAACTTTCAATCTAGTTTCTGTATCTACATTAACTAAATTAATTAAACTTCTATTTTAATATAATTAAAAAAAATAAACAAATATATTTCAAAAATTTAAAAAAATTTGGGAAATGAAAAAAAATTATTAAATTATTCATGACAATTTTAATAAAAAAAATATAGATTTAACATCATGAAGAGTAAATTAGTAAATAAAATTTGTTTTAATAAAAAATTAATTAAAATTTATTTCAGAATATTCTCGATTTTAAAAAATTGGACCAAATAATCTAATCAACGGCTTCAAAAGATCCTCATGGTTAGATGGCGTAAATTTTACTCTCTTTGTATTGACCGAAATAATATTACTCTTTTTTTATTCAGATGGCGTAAATTTTTAATGTCTCGAGTATTATAAATATCAGGTGAAGTGTCAAGACGAGGACAAAAAATCTGAAGTGTATTGAAAAAAAAAAAAATTGATTATGATATAAGACATTCTTTATGTGTATGTTATGAATATGACTAGTTGCGTCCTAGTTGTTAAGTGAAAATTCAAAATTGAATATTTTAAATAACTTGTAACTAAATTATGCTTACAAGTTGTCCAGCACAAATTTAGAACCGCGTTTTATTTTTTTTAATATATCTAGAAGAAACCAATTGATTTGAAATCGTAGTGAGCATGAGACTTGAGAGTAATGTGAGCGGCAACGCAGAGTGTAAATTAAAGCAAGTGGAAAAAATGAATTCTTGTCATCTACAAACTTAACGTTTAAGGTGAAATTTAATATTGGAAGTTTTACATAAGAGTCGTGGGTCACCAAAAATTTCGATTTAATCAATTTCACTCCAAAAGGATTAAATCTACACTTTTTTTTAATACTTACGGCTAAAATTGGACATTATTTTAAACTAAACAAAAAGTCAAGTCGAGATAAAAGGGAAAAAATTGTTTTAAATTAGGGAAATTTTCATTAAAATACTATTTGAATTTGCAAAACCCCAGAAGTCTTCCGAATTTGTAAAAAGACTGAGAGGTACCAAGGATCTATGAGGGATATGCAAATTCGCGTGAAATTACCCTTTTACCCTTAGTTTTTAAAAAAATAAAAAATAAAAAACCCCTTGTCGGCCGCCGTCTGGGTGCCGGCCGGCCGGCGACCATCGGTGGGGTTTTATTTTTGGGGGTGGGGGTTTAAACAAAATTAATTTGAAAGTGAGGAGGTGGGGTTCAAACCCCCGAGCTCTCAAAGAGGAGCCAAGTGGCTCCTTTGATATATATATACAATAATAAATATATATATTCTTCTTAACATTTTTTCAATTCTATTTACTATTATATATATATATATATATATATATATATATATATATATATATATATTTACTATTATATATTCTTCTTAACCACGACTGGCCGCCGCCGCCGGCGACCACCACCGCCGGAGGCCACCATCGGGGGACGGTGGTGGGGGCCGGCTGGCGGTGGTGGTCTCCGACGGCCAGACGGAGGTGGTGGTGGCCGGCGGCAGGGGTTGGAGGGTATTTTAATTTTTATTTATTTATTTAAAACTAAGGACAAAAGGGTAATTTTACCCGAATTTGCATATCTCTCATAGGTCTTTTGTACCTCTCAGTCTTTTTACAAATTCAGAAGATTTCTGGGGGTTTTACAATTTCAAACCGTATTTATTTGGAATTTTCCCTATGTGATAAGTGATAACTATCAATTTAAAACTATTCACCGAAAAACCACGTTTCAATTATTTGAGCGTTAATTTCGAAACTGAAAATTTATATTATATTTTTTCTGTCGTTGAAAACGATTACAAAGTTTAATGAATGGAAAAAAATTACAATTTTAAATATCCAAGAGTTGTTACATCGAAGTGGCGTAAATATTAATCAATTCTTTTAGGAGATGCGTAGATTTTTCCAAGTCTATTATAAATACCAAGTGAGGGTTTACCTGCCAAAATTAATTGCATACATACTTAAGAAATTTAAATAAATGTTTCATACATATTTACCTGCCAAAATTCAATTATTCACATGCAAAAATTGTTTATAAATAAAAAATTTGATAGGTAAATATAAGGGGAAATTAAAATAAAGAACCTAGAGAAAGTAATATTTATTATAAATAACCATAAAAATGGTAATTACTTAAATGGACAGAATATCATAATATAAATTTAAAATTGTTAAATTGCACCTAATCAAACGTTATGTATTATCTCTTCTATTCATAATAAAAAAATAACTAAAATTAAAACTAAAATTACCCATCATGATATGATCATATTTTTTTTTCAATATATTATTTAATTAACAACAGTTAAAATCATATTTTTTTAAAAATATATATATTTTTCGCCAATTTATATCATTAAGTTGTCGGATTTATATTATCAACGTTGATATCAATTAAATTCTTTTTATAAAAATAAAAACCAAACTTATTTCATATTATTTTAGGATATACTAGGTTAATTAGATTTTTTATTTTATTTTATTAACATTACAAGAATTTTTTATCCCACATAAATTGCTTCTAAAAGAAAAATAAATCATACAAACTTTCTTGATTTGATTAACATATATAATAAATTATAAAAGACTTTGACTTTTATTAAAATTATATATTTTCATTTTTAATTAAAAAATTGTTGATTTTTAAAAAATTATAATGTTTACAAATTAAAGAATGCCTAATTTTTGTTTCATAGATATATATTCAAGTTGTGAAAAATTAAAATTGAGAAAACTATTGTTTAATATATGAAACTTAGAATTTTGTATTTGTTTTAAAAATATAATGCGGAAGAAAGAGGATAAGGCTTAGTATTTTAAGTGGCTGCTTAATTGTATCAAAAAAATTATAATGCGGAAGAGAAGGATGAGAGAATGCAAAAGATTTTATTAGGGGCATTTTAGTACTTTTAATTTTATATTTAGTCCTTCTCTTTAAATAATTACAATTTTTATAGTCCTTCCCATAAATATCTTTTCCTTTAGATCCTTCATTCTAATTTTCCTTAAATATAAATCTTTAACTGGTAGGTGGGACGGAAGAAATTAATAATTTATTTATTTAGGATTATTCGAAATTCAACTTTGATAATATAAGTGTAATGTTTTTTTTTTAATTATTATTATTAGAAAATCGCAATAATTTTCATTCATAACTGCTTCCCCATTTGAAGCTCTCCCCCTCTTCTGGCTTTCGTATCCCTCATGGCCGTTGTCCTCTGTCTTCGTCGCCTGCGAGACATCACTCCTGTTCTGGTACAGAATCTCTAAATCAAAATACAATTTTTTTCACTTTTCATGAATCCTCATCCTAATCAAGAACTAGGGTTTAAGCTCTTGTTAATTGCTTTTTAAGTATGGAAGCTGTAAATTAAAGTTTAAACAATCTATTGTTACTATCTTTTTAGAAAACAAGGGCCAAAATTTTGAGAGTGAAACACTAATAATGTTCTATCTTATGATTGTATAAATAAATAAATAAAAATGTTATTCATGTCCTGATAGAAAACTAATAAAACAATATAATTCTTTGTAAATAATAATGATAATATATTAGATACCCATGCTTTTGTATAATTAAAAAACTTCTAAAAACAAAATCATTGTAAAGTATCAACCCTAAGTGCCATTTCCCTGTAGAATTTTTTATCAACCTTTCTCACCAAATGGTGCAAAATACATCAATGCCTTGATGGCGCTCAAAAAAATCACTAGTAATTAAAAATTTGACAATTTTGGATCAACAGCTCATTCAGGTAGATAAGAAGGTCATATTGGCTCTCAGAAGATTTTTGTGCATGTAATCAACATGTCCAGAGCAACAACTCAAACTCTATAAATGTAAAACTTCATACAAGCATGCTATTCTTAAAGACTACAAACAAATGGTATGTCCTAAATAGGCTGCATTTCCAAAGCTGTATGCTCATTGCTTCTGTTAGCAGAAGTTGCTTCTGAATTTTCCTTGTCATCATCTGTGGATCTCATCTGTTGAACTGGAGGTGGGTTCACAACAGTCATTGGCATAGCCACATCAGCAAGCCGTCCCTTCATCTCCCTGTGCTCCTGACATAAGGCACACCAGTGAAAGCAGCAGTGTACACAACATGGGTCGCAAGGCGAGTTCTGCAACCATAACAGTATGCATATATATGTAGGCAAGATCAATAAAAAACGCAGATTTTCATTCCACAAAAACCCATGAAAGTCAATCATGAAAAAAACTATGATGCTTCCTTGAGATCATCATCAACCCTAACACAGATCATGAAAAAAACTATGATGCTTCCTTGAGATCATCATCAACCCTAACACAGACAAGAAGGCCTGAAACCCATACACTAATGTGAACGTTGTCTGGGAGATTAAGACCCAAAAATAAAAATGAAAAGAGGTAAGTTTCAGAAGCAACAAATTGGTTGGCAAAAAGAAACAAGAAGCAACATATAAAATTAAAGGCTTTGTTTGGTACAAGATGAAATAGAAAGGATAAGAAAATAAAATGAGAAAAGGTGAAAGAGAAATTAAACTTGCACCTTTAGGTGATATTTCTTCTGTAGGGATTGCCGAACTAGACCAGTGTAAATTCCGCACATCCACCAAGTAAAAAGTAAACCCTCGCCAATCAGAAATGCTGTCCCAGGTTCAATACCATGAAAAATTGCAGTCGCTGCTGCTAGAGCAATGCCACCTTCAACAAAAATCGCATGACAAATGCATGGCTTATTCCAAGGAGTGTCGTCGTCCCTCAAGCTTTCTACATTGCGCCCAAATAATACGCAAGGACAAAACAGTCCTGTTAAGCCTGCAATGAAGGATCAAAGTGTCCATAAGCAATAAATTTCCTGTTGAATCACAGCACTATAGCCATGCCTAACCGAAGCATAAATCACAACAACATTTAGTAAATAAATAAAGTATATCGAAGAGAATCACAATGAAATTGCCAATCTCAAAGGACATATTTCATATATTATTTTAGGGGCTGTTGGGTATGAGGGGAGGAGAGGACAAGTGAGTGGAGGGGAAAAAAATTGGAGTTGGATTTAAGAAAATTAGAGAAGTGAGGTCAAAATCTTTTAATTAATTTTTCTTACTCTTTTATCTTACATATTCCCTTTATTAAAATTTCATAACCCCATTTTTCCATTTTTTTAAAAAATTCAACTCATAAAAATTTGCCTTCCCCTCCCCTCCAAATCCCTCATACCAGGGGCGGAGCCAGGAATTTTAATTGGGGGGGGATTAAGAAATTGATATTTCATTCTATTTCGAAGTTTGTTCTTGATTATTTTCATAGCAGAAAGATCTTTCAGTAGTTGTTATAGAAACTGAAAGAGTAAGTATAAGTCTAATCACCCTATCAATAAGAGGGTAAATGGTAGCATTCTTTCCCATAATAATCACCTACAAAGAGCATAAATTAATTCACAAAATTTCATATCATACATTCCATTTTGCATAGAAATATAATTCACAAAATTTTATAACACACATTCCATTTCACAAATTGCATATCATAAACTCCATATTATAAATCACAAATTTTCTAACTAAACTCTAACTTTATTTTTCTCAAATCAACCACTCAAATAAAAATATAAACCATATAACTTTTACTTAATTAAGCCTTATTGACTCCATTAAAAGCATCATCTAGAAGCCTCAAAATTTCAAAAGCTAACAAATCCCTTAATTTTTTATTATACAAATTCCATCCAACTAAAAAATAAATAAGAGACTAGAAAGATAGTGTATCGCTTACCTACACACCCAAATAAATCCCCTTCTTATAATATCCTTTTTCTCATACTCTCAATCACCCACTCAGCCAAGGACCCAAACGGCCTTGCTTCTTCTATGCGACTGTGTGCGCAAGAAATGAATTAAAAGGGGCAGGGTTTTAATGTATTTTTTTCTTTAAATTACAGTTCTGCCTCTGAACTGTCCTCCTCCTCCCCCACCAATTCCGTAAATAAACCTAAACTCCAATCCCAATCATTCCAACTCTGCCAACTACAATCTCGCCTTATATTTATATCAATACAATTCCAGGAATCACAATCTCCACCAATCCCAATCATTTCTCATATATTTTAATTTTTCGTCTTTAAATTTTAGGGGGGGCGGGGGCCCACCCTAGCCCCCCCCCCCCCCCTCCGCCACTGCCTCATACCAAGCAGCCCCTTCAGCAACACAGATAACAGAGGTTGGTCCTTTTTTTTTGAACCAGAGGTTGGTCCTAGACATTGTGATTTAGCTGATAACATGCAACTTACCTTAAGTCTAAAAATGTTCAATTCTCCCTAAATGCTTAATCTCACTAACAAAACTACAATATTGATAATATTGACACGCTTTAAGTTATTCAATACAGCAGTCAGCTAGCCCAACCCTCATAGGCCCTGCTCTAATTGGACCTAGGTGTGGGTCAAATCTAGTGAAGTAGTGATTTTGTAAATTATTGCAAAATGAGATAAAAATCAATAACTTATCCTTTGATAAACATTTCTATATCCATTCATTATTGAAGAAATTTGACACACACACATGCTAAGTTTTTTGCAACAAAAAATTCAATTCTTGCCCAAATTTTGTTCTCAACTTCAACAACATTTTTTTTGGAAAAAGGAAATAGCCCACCCCAAAATAAGATATCATTTCACTAGGCCAGCCTTATTTAATTTTTCGTGCTGAAAGGGCTAGCCGTAACAACCTAACTCATCTTTAATATTGTATTATTAATAAATGACTGTTAGTCTAAACTGTTATATAATAGCATGAGCGATTGATCAACAATTAACTTACAACTTTCACTATCTTCAGCACATCCAAATATCCCAGTTGTCCAAGGTTCATCTGCAGGAGGCGAGTAGCTTTCAGGGAGATCCTGTCCACATTCACTGCATTTGCGAACATTCAACTGAAAAGTTGGGAGAAAGAAAAAATTATCATATATTTGCTAGCCATCATTAAGAACAAGCACCATTTGTCTGAAGGTTTAATATTGCATTGGCTCACACATGAAAACTATTACTTGAACTTTATTTATTTTGAATGAGTACAAAATAACTGATTCCCGTAAGCACGTATAATACCAACAGCCATTGTTCCTTTCCTACTTAATCGAATCTTGCAAGTCATAACTAGGATCATCTCATGTTGCATCAAGATAGTAGCCAAATAAGCATTGGCATCCATTTCAAACCCCTAGGCTGGGGGATCCTAATCATTAATCAAAACGGACTGAAAGCTAAAAATAAAAGCAATAGTTGAATCACTCAACATTCCCAGATCGATGAACTTTGCAACTTCAAATTTTTAAACAATATCACAGAAATTAACTTAGAACATAGATTGCTGCCTTACTTCCAATGCCAGTGAGACAAATTCAGGTTGGAGGCCAATGATAAAAGAGACGTGATACTTTAACCCTAAAAAGTTATATACAAACAGAATTACATTGTAAAGACACACTATTATCATATCCCAGCTTTTATTTTCAGTATGACTTTTCTCCATTTGTCTTTTGCATGGCAGCAATGGTTTACAGAAGCTTCCTTCTTAGACAAGAGTCAAGACAGGCATTACAATCTACAACTATAAGAGCCAATGGTTTTAAAAGTGTGTGATTACCAGGATTGACTTGTCAATTCTATAAATATGCAGGGTTCCCAACTATAAAGTTAAAATACAACGATATCCCAAGATTTTCAGTACGTAAACACAAACAAATAAGGCCAAGTCAAATGTACAATGAAGCAGAAGTATTGTCCACTTCCTTCTAACTTCTTTCTCCACCTTGATAGAGCCTTTTTAGGACAAGCAGTCTGCAATGTGCTAAATGCCAACCTTGATCTTATTAACAAAGTACATTTTATCACAAAGTAGTGAGGATTGGCTAGTCATTGCTCAATCCCGGCCTCAAGATCAAGAGGTTTCTCCATATAAGATGAATGCAAACGATTCTATACACGGTAGCTTAAACTCATTAGCCACATTGCCATCTTGACAGCCCTGACAACCCTAGAATTACTAACTTCAACATCATATAATCGCTCTTTCTGCTTCCCTTCCTAAAAAACACAGCCTCAGAATGCACTCGGAAACTCTTCAACAAGGTTATCTCTCCAAACAAGCACACAAGGGGGCCTTAGGTATAATTCTAAAATTAAATCACACACAAACTATCTCAATTCGTAAAAAGGCGTGAAATCGAATTATTCAATATTAATACCCGAATCAAAACCAATAGCACAATCATAAGATATCAACAAAAAAATGGATCTAGGGCAGACTCCCACAGCAACTGAGTTCAAATAAAGTCCATAAGGTCAAACCTGGGGAACCTCAATTGGCTGATTAAGTTCTCCGGGCTGGATATCATGGATAGGCGCCTGATTTTTAGAGAGTTTCACGTAACGCGATTGCTTCCTTTCGTCCATCCGATCTCACAAAAACCCAGAATAAAAAAACTGCAAAAGAAAAAAATCATCTAAGAATCAAACAAGACGCATATGTTTGGACTATGGAACTAAGAAACGACCAGAAAAAATAGCGAAGAACCCAAAATCTTAAACACTGCAAGGTCACGAGAATTACGAGGTACCTTCGTCGATTCTGGATGGTAGATACGTTAATCCTCTCTGGATTTATGGAAACTATAGAGGCCAAAAAACAAGAGTTTAGCGGATTCATAGAAGAATACCGAAGAAAGACAAATAAGGAAGAAAACTGACTTGCTGCTGCTACTAGTCAAACACTAGAACCGACTAACATTATGGATCGAAGAAATTGATATATTGAAGAATTTTACGAACTAAATTTTTTGTATTTAACATTTTCAATTGCGTCCGGCCTAACCAACGCTCGTTTGGTCCCCACTTAATTGACTCCTTTAACAGGATTAGTATTTTTGGGATATTAGTCAAGAGGCAACCTGATTCATATATTATGATTTATATCATTATATTAAGAATTGTTATAAATAATTATGAATATATCAACATACTTGTAATAAAAAATTTATAAGATTCTTTTTTTTATTAAGTCTCGTATAATTCCTTTAATTTACTTTTAGTTATTATTTGATTTATTTTAGTTTAGTTTAGTTTTTTTTTTTTTTTTGGTATCCTACCCAGTTCATCAAAACCGAAGACTAATCCGGATTCGGGTTCTGCAGTGGTAAGGATGACCCTCCCAACAGTGTTAGCTCCATATAAGGCGGATTATAAGTGCATTATCATAGCTCGAACCCTAGACCTCTTAAGAAAATCCAGCGCCACATTCCACTCGACCAACCATTCCTTAATTTCTTTGGTTGTGTATTTATCTCTCAAATGCATTTGTTGGTATGCTGTTGACTTTTGTACGAGCTATGAAAACGGGACAAATGCTAGGGCCTGGGAATATGCACATAACTTTCGGCCCAGAGTGGGTACATATAACTTGACTACAATGTATCATTAAAAAAATTTATCAAATTTATACGTCATTTTTAGCCAAAGATTTTTTTTTTTTTGATACATTAGCCAAAGATTTTTATTTAGCGGTATTCTCCTCATTGTAAGTTTGTAACTCAGCCCAATCTTATCAAACACACTTTTCTTTGGGAAAATTCTAGAAAAATACAATGAAAAATGGAAAAAGATAAATTGATGCTGCGAATTTATTAAATTACATGTCAGAACTGAAGTAGGAATCTGGGATTTTCAATTCTGACCAAATTGCCTTGAGTTAAGTTGTAAAACATGAAAATGAAATCGTTAATGTAAAATCTGATGTTGTTAATATAAATACATATGTTATTGACCCTTGAAATTCGCGTTCTCAAAATTATCTCTAAATTTTGGGATATGAAGTTTGAAATATAAAAGTAAAGTTGTTAATGTAAAAAGTGATATTGTTAATATAAATATAGATATTGTTATTGACCACTGAAATTTGTGCCCTCAAAATTATCCCTAGTTTTTGGGATATGAAGTTGTAAAACATGAAAAAAAAAAAAAAAAGTTGTTAAGGTAAAATATGATGTTGTTCATATGGATATAGATGTTGCTTTTTACCCCTAAAACTTGTGTCTTCAAAATTATCCTTAGTTTTTTAGATATGAAGTTATCAAACATAAAAGTAAAGTTTTTAATGTAAAATTTGATATTATTAATATAGATACAGATATTGTTATAAACTTCTGAAACTTGTGTCCTCAATTTAGGGTATTTTGGTCATTTGGTCAGAATTGGAAATCCTAAATTCCTACTCAGTTCTGATTTTGGATTTGATAAATTCACATCACTAATTTGTTTTTTCAAATTTTTAATTTATTTTTCTAAAATTTTCCCTTCTTTTTTTTCATAAAAATCAAACACACCTCTTTGTTTGCTTATTAGAATTATGTTTAGATTTTATGCTTTAACAAGTTTAGAAATCTTCTTTTTCTAAACTCGACTGGTGGTTTATTTGTAAACTTATTTTTCTACTAATAATGTTCTACCTTTTTTTAAAGAAAGTCAAATGTATATTAAAGAAAATGAGTGCATCAAGAAATTATATGTCAATCTTAAAAGTGTGGCAATTCCTAAAGAAATCAAAATCCATGCCACAAATATTACGGAAAATCTCATATAAAAACGATTAAATTATCCAAACTTTTACTTGGGGCACGGAACAGAACAAGTTACATATAAGGTTATGTGTCATAGTTAGAGATTTAAAATTTGGGTCAAATTAACTCCACATCCCTTAATTATTAAAATAGCAAAATTGTAAACATAATACTATTATTTGTTACACACCTACCGTCTCGTCCTTTCGGGTGGCGGGTAGTGTGATCCTTTACTTTTATTCAATTTTAAACTATTTATCCTGTGTTAATTTACGTCATTCATCAGAGTATTAGTAGCAGAGCATTCATTGGTTTGGACAATAATATACTGATAAAATAAAGATACGGAAAGATAAATTTACCCTACAGGGTTTAAAATACAATCATCCAGATAATGGTGCCCGAACAGACCAAAATAATATACTACAGTCATTAGGGTTGATCAAAAAACCTGTGGTCTAGTTGGTCCGGCCCGGTCCGGTCTGACCCAACCCGAATTGTCCTGGACCAAAATTGGTCCAGGACAATTTGACCGGACCGGACCGGACCAAACAGCTCGGGTTGGATGGACCTCGGTCTAGGGACTTAAAACCCCGGATCGTCCGATCTGACCCGAGCTCTCTTTTAAAAAAAAAAATCACTACTACACTGAGTCACTCACTGGAATCTGAACATCTTAATATGCTTTTTAATTTATAGAAATCACTTTTCACTAAATCACATTTTATTACTTTTGGAAATCAAGTGAAACTAGAGCTAAAATATTGTCTCCCAAGAAGGCAAAAAAAAGAAAAAAGAAAAAAATATTGGAAAAAATCAAAAGAAAAATCGGATCGCTGGGTGGTCCAGTGGCCCGGTCTAGTCCAGCCCGAGCTCTGGCCGGTACTGCACTGCACCATACCTCAGGCTGAATTTTCCAGCCCGAGGTCATATCGGGCTAGACCTCGGGTTGACCTCCAACCCGGTCTAGCCCGGTCCATGATCATCCCTAACAGTCATTCAGTAACCAAAATAAATATCCAAATTTAACAGTCACCAACGTCCACCACTATACTACTCCAGCTCTAGAGCCTTACCTCTGTCTCCCTGCTCCGATTTAGATAAACTGCCAGAGGGCTTAAAAGGGGCTGAGATTCAAATATTGAATCACAGAGTAACCGTTAATCTCATAGAAAATGTATGAACATTGCACGTAGAAAAACCATAAATAAACAAATACTACATAGCATTCAGTATCAAGGCACACAGCCAAATCAGGAACTAGCAGTCATAATAGCACACAGCACAGACTGCAGTGGTCCTAATAGCACACAACACAGACCACCGGGCACAGCACACAGCAAAGCCCTTAATGCACACAACATGTTCCGATTCCATAGCGCTTGGAAATAAATGATAACTAAATGTATGTAACATAACATGGTAAAACATACATACACAAGTCACACAGAGTATATGAGTATTAAGGTTACTACCTGGTAGTCGACTACAGCTAAAAATTAATTTCCTCGGCGCAAGATACAATTAGACCTAAAATAATAAAATATAAATATAATTAAATTCCACCTCACTAAATATTTCCTTTGATGATTTAAAATAGGCCCAATCCATGTGTCCATATTTACTAGATCCCTTTTCTTATTAAGGAATTTAATATGGGCCTAAAATCCTCTATTTTCGTCATTTTTCAGAAATTTTCAGCAATTAGAGACTAATTTTCAAAAACTCATAATTAAATCTAGAAAACTCCTTTTGGGTTGATTCCAAATCTTAAATGACCCTTAATATGTATATTTTCAACCAAAAATACTATCTTGGGCAAGCCTTAATCTAAAATCTATTTTTTAGCTCAAAATGTCTCTGCTGTCCGAAATCAAGTCCAGAATCAGAGGGTCATTTTCAAAAATTAATTTCTCCTAGTCCATAACTTTAAAAATTACATATTATATATCAAAATAATCCTTGAGATGTCTAATTTCTCCCTGTAAAATTTCATAATTTTTAAAGTCCATTTTCTAGGTCAAAATCCATGAAAACTACGACTGACTTCCCAGAAATTTCACCAATCAGCCCCCAATGTTTTTTACACTTTCATCTAAGGTTCCAAAATTTTGATCCAAGTTCATCCTTATACAAAATCTCATTTTAAACACTTTAAAACTCTCAAAAACACCAAATCAACTCATATCCACAAGAAAAACCAGCTGCATGAAAATTATTATTTAACCAACAAAATATCAACTTTCATTCTAGCTTCATATCTTTCATGTACCAGGTTTGGTCTACCATTTTAGGCTATGAACCTTAGCTTTAACTTTGTATTCATATTTTCCTTTAACCAAAACAAACCCACTTTGTTGCATAAATGCTCATGAATCAACAATTTTCCAAAACTAACACCATAGAAGTTATATATAAAGAGGTTCAAGGTAACTTACTTGACCTGGGATCTTCAATAACTTTTGAGCTCTTGAGTCTAATTCTTCTTTTCTTCACCTTTCGGTCTTCCTAAAAAAAATACCAAGAGAAGTTTTTCTTTAAGTCTTAACCTTTATTAGGAAGAGTAGAAGAAAATAGATTGAGAGTTCAAAACCTTACCTAACTTCTATCTTCCTTTGCTCCTTGTATTCTTTGATCACCTTCTTCTCTTCTTCTCACGTTCAGCAGCACCAATAGGAGGAAATGAGCCCCTTTAAATAGACCCCAATGCTAATTCATTTTGCTTCTTGTTCTCACTCACACGTCCAACGCTTAAAAAAATATTAGAGAAAGTTATCTTATTTTCCCATATGATTCCTCTTGTCCAGCACGTTGGAACAATGTTGAAGGGAATAATAATAATAAATCTGAGGCCCCGTTTAGTACAAGAAGATTTTAGAAATGAAAGGAATTTAAAAGAGGGAGAAAGGAATGGAAAGGAAGATTGAGAGGGAACTTAAAAAATTGAGTTGTTTGGTAGACATGGGAAGGGAACTTAAGTTGTGGGAAAATGAATTGTTTGGTATGAAGAATTGGGTGTTGGTTATGTAGGAAGGTAAAGTGAAATTCTTAAAATACCCCTCGGACCTTCGAACACAAAAGTTACGTTCGAACATACACCTGAACGAACTTGAATCGCGAAACAGGGATCTGGAAAGCATCATTTTGTCTTTTATAAAAGCATACTAACGTTTCCAAAAAAAAAATGAACGAACTTGAATCACAAAACAGGGATTTGGAATATGGAAATCATCATTTTGCCTTTTATAAAAGCATACAAACGTTTTTAAAAAAAATGCATATGAAGTAATTTGAATCGCGAAACAGGGATCTGGAAAATCACGATAAAAGCAAGAACTTGACAGGTAGGATCGGAGAAAATCATATCGCACTACT
Source organism: Acacia pycnantha (assembly GCA_025563575.1). Taxonomy (NCBI): domain Eukaryota; kingdom Viridiplantae; phylum Streptophyta; class Magnoliopsida; order Fabales; family Fabaceae; genus Acacia; species Acacia pycnantha. The sequence continues at coordinate 3,783,326 of JAMWYP010000032.1, read as the reverse complement.
GTCATCTTCCTCGTTTCCCTTCAATTGAAACAGAGTAGATCGTACAAAAACCAGATGAGTCGTCAGATAGAAGCAAAAATCAGCACCTTCATCTTCTTTCAATCAAGAAGAAACGCGAACGAACATATTGGTGGAGAGAGACCAACAACCATTGCGTTTCTCAGACGATATGATGATGGGTCTTTGATTGGAAGAGAGAGGGCAAAGTTGTCCCAAATATTTTCTTTCCTGGGAGGATCATGGGTTGACGCCAGTTTCAAAGGGAACCTAAGTTCTCATGTTTAAAGGAAGATCTATTCCGCCAGGAATTTAAGTGGCGGGATTTTTGCTCACCAAACAAGTTTTGGGTGTGGGAAGATCCTCATCTTCCTTTTCCCTCCCAAACTTTCTGCCTACCAAACAAGTCCTCAGGACTTGCTCGCTACTTGCTTCTTCCATACATATTGAGTGGTCATATCTTCATCACTCTCATAACCGGCGGTTTTAAGGGGTAATGAGTACACAATATATTTTTTTTTTCATTTATTATACTCGTTTGCTTCTTCCATACGTTGGAGACTTATTATGGAAGAAAAACAATTGATATGCTTCTTTCCTTGACTGTACAACATGCATTCCTCCCCCTACTTCATTAATTGTATATTGTCTCATCATCAATTGCTTCTTTCTTCTCTCAACCGGCGGCTTTAAAGGAGTGGGAGGTACTTAATATTTTTTTCCCTTTTGCTTCTCCCTCACACGTCTGGTACCATGAGGGAATATGGAAGAAATATGTTGTTTTCTCTTTTCTTGTCCGCAAGTACACTTAGGACCCGTTTGTTACAAAGAAAGCTTGGGGAGGGAAAGAAACTTTAGAGGAGGGAAATGAATGAAAAGGAAGATTTGAAAGATGAGGGAAGATGACTTGAGTTGTTTGGTAGGAAGAAAATGAAGAGGTGGTAGTTGGTAAGGAATTAGGAAATGTCTATTTTACCCTCAAAAGAAATTAATTCAAAATAATAAAAAATATTTTTTTGCTAAAATATATTTAAAAAAATATATTTTATTGTTAAGTTCGAACTTTTGAAGAAAAAAAATTTCGCCAAATTTGAACTTTCCCGCCAAGTTTGAACTTTCCCGCCAAGTTTGAACTTTCCCGCCAAGTTCGAACTTCCCGCCAAATTTGAATTTCAGGGGTAAATCTGTCAAAAAACCATCTTCCCGGAAGATGGCGGCTTTCCTTCCATTTTCGGAGGAAAGCATCTTCCCTCAAATAAGGAAAAATGTCCAATTCCAGTGAGTTGCTGACTGGACTTTCTGTGTAACAAACAGCCAAAATCCATAGGAAGATTGTGATCTTCCCTTTCCCTCCCCAAGCTTTCTTCCTAACAAACGGGTTATAGCCAAATCATATTTTCCTATTCTATCCTTCTCCCACATCCGGCGCCCTTAAAAGAAATATGAGGAAATATTTTGTGTTTAACATTTGTCTTGTCCAAATGCTCACTCCTTTTCTCCTCATTAATATAGTCTTGCCCAATCAATCTTCATCCCACTTACTCCCTCTTCTTGTGACGAAAATAATAAATAAATAATGAGGTAAAAATACATATTTATCTTTTTTGACATTATTTATTACCTCAATTTATTTATAACCAAATTTATTAACCACATTTTAAATAATTCTACATTATTTTCTCAATAATTAATTTATCTTGTCAGAAACAAAATAATATACCACTGACCACTTACTTGGAAAAATTCATATATTTCATTAATTGATTTACATGAAAATTGGAGATGTTACATTATTTGCTCTATCAATTAATTCTTTGGGATGCTTGGTGCTCGAACTTATTTCCAAACATTAATTATGCCCAACATTCTTTTTTTATACAATATTCGGTTTTATAGGAAAGCAGAAATATATATAATTGAAAGGGCTGAATTCTTGTATACTATAATGTTTCACGAATATCTTTATATGGAATTTTCCTTTTCTATAAAAGAATAAACATTGATTATATATTCAGAGTATATATACTGGATTTAAAATTTAAACTCGGCTTATAAAATTATGAATAAAAATATAAATATCAAAAGAAAGTAATAGATCTCTAAGTAGATATGCAGACCTAGCGTTACAATAGATTTTAATTTATTCTAATACATTATTATATAAAAAAATACTGTGCATAAAAAAAATACCGTCACAATATAAAAAATACTGTGCGTAATTTTTTTTTATTGAGATAACATCTACAAACTAAAAACCTGTAATAGAGCTTTCATAGTTTGATGGTATATATTTTGTTCATCAGTGCCTACAAAGTTAATGTTTGGAAAGAAGTAGGAGAATAAATGGTGCTCCATTTTACTGTACTTCCAAAGGAATTAATTGCTTGAGCAATAATATAATAGGGTTATGTTTTCAATTTTGCTATTTTAATAATCAAAGGATAGGGAGGTAATGTGATCCAAATTTTAAATCTCTAATTATGAAGCATGATCTGATATACATAATTTATTAAGTTCAGTGGTCCAAATTAGAATTTGGATAATTCAACCATCTTTATATAGAATTTTCCCTTACTTGAAAAGCTAATTTACTTAAAAATGAAATTAGAAAGTAGCTCTTCTATATCTCTACCTTGTGATTTTATAAATTAAAAAATATGTTATTTAAATTAATAGAAAAATTAATTCTTTGTAAATACTAATGATTAAAAATAATAGATCATATTGTATAAAAAAAAAAAGATCATATCTAATATCACATATATTTGTGTATAATTAAAACAAAAAATTTCTTTGTAATGTATCAAACCAACGCACCCAGAGTGTCATTTCCCTGTTGAATTTGTAACCCAACTTTCCCACTATCACTACCAAAAAAAAAAAATTCGGATCAAGGACAGAATTACCGACAAAAAAAATTCTGTCGGAAATTATCCACGGAATTCCGTAGATAATGTCTTTTGCCACGATTTTTTTTATGGACGTTTTCCGTCGGAAATCTAATTACCGACGGAATTCTGTAGATAATTTCCGTCGGTAGTTCGGTGTTTTTTTATAGTGTGTATTTTAACCAAATGGTGCGCAATACATCAACATGTAATCAACAGCTCAATCAGGTAGATGAGAAGGAAATATTGGCTCTTAAAAGATCTTTGCGCATGTAATCAACATGTCCAGATCGAGCAACAGCTATAAGGCCATTGGTGGAAATGTGCTTCTCTATAATGTAAAATTTCATACAAGCTTGCCATTCTTTAGACCAACTATAAACAATTCCAAATTCCAAATGAATACTATCATCTAATCATCTTCATTCTACTGATGCGTGAATAATGAAACAGTTCATATAAAACATATTGATGAGAATCACAATGAAATTGCCATTCTCAAAATACATATTTCATATATTATTTTAACAACACAGATAACAGAGCTGGGTCCTAGCTAGTCACCGTGATCTAGCTGATAACATGCCACTACCTTGTCTCTAAATATGTTCAGCTCTCGCTAAATGCTTAACCTCACTAACATAAAACTACAACATCGATAATATTGACATGCTTTATGTTATTGATTAGAACAGCCAGCTAGGCCAGCCCTCATTGGCCCTTGGTGGGGATCAAGTCTAGTGAAGTAGTGATTTTGTAATTTATTGCAAAATGAGACAAGAATCAATAACTTATCATTTGAGAAATTTGATACATATATACACATGCTAAGTTCAAAATAAGATATCATTTTACTAGCCCAGCCCTATTTATTTTTCGTCCTTGAAAGGCTTGCCCTATGAGCCTAACCCATCTTGAATATTGTATTATGATGATCCATGACAATTAGTCTCAAGCCGTCAATTAATATTTAATAACATGAAAGATTGATCAACAATTAACTTACAACTTTGATCCCTATCTTTGTAATACCCTAAAAATCTCATTTATGATAAGTATCATAAATTAGTAAATAATACCTATTGAGAATAGGTGAATATGTGGTCTCAAATTTATATATGGTATTTCTAGGCAATTTTCCCTAGGAAATTAGAAGGAATATAGTGCCTAAAATCCCTAAGTGAACTTATGGGTCATAAAATACCCTGAGAATATTATGATAAATCCTAAGAGGCAATTAAATATTTATTAAAAATTAGAAAGTATGTTGTCTCTAATTTAGGTAATTTATGGGATTATTTTCCTTGGAAAATAATAAGGCAAAATTTAATATTATTTTGGGGAACATAAGTTGCCCCATGATTTTTAAAATAATACATGGAGCATAAATTATCAATGTCAGTGAAATAGTTATGAGAAAATAATTAATCTTAATTAAGAAAATTGTCAACAATTAGTAAGTGATTAAATAAGTAATTAATTGCTAATTGTTTAAACATGAACAAAGGTGATATTCAAAGTTAATTATATACAACCCCTAATTGGAGATTAATGATCAATAAAGGATTGGAATTAGCATAAGAATAATTGCTAATTAGTTAAGCATGATTAAGTAATGTATAAGATGGATTATGTAAAAACCCTAAAGTCTAATTAACCAACAAAGAATTACTAATCATGGAGTTAAAGACACTAAGCCATCTTATTAAACAATTTTTGACAAGTCAAACCTTAATCAAAGGTTGGGATTGAATCTTATAAAGTAAGATCAAAGGCTACAATAATTTCTAGCAATTTAAAAGGGTCTAAATCCATGTAATTCTCTAAGGACCAATGGGATAATTTTGCAAATTAATATAAGTATAATATAAGTTAATTAATTAAACAAAATATGAAAAATAAAATAAGGGGGAGGGGACGAAAAATGTGTGTGTGTGTGTGTGTGTGTGTGTGAATTTGTGGGTGTAAAAAGAGTAGTGTGAATGCATGTGTAAGTGGGTTGAAAAAGACAAAGAGATATTTGTTGAAAAGGCTAATGGGATAAATGAGAACCGATAAAAAATAAATCATATCTTGAAATCATTGAACTAGGTTTCTAACATCAGGACATATTAGGAACAAGTAAATTTTTGTCCCGAAGTTGGTTATTCTCGAAGTCATTTCCGTAACCGACGGGGTTTATCTTAAAATGACAAACAGGCTAGAAAATACCCTTAATGGAATCATAAATTTTGTTAACCCAAATATTTCTCAAGAGGAAGAATAGACCTCCAAGACTATATTAATGAATTTTTGAGATTATTTAAGATTACGCGATTAGAATATTGAACAGGGGAAATAACCGGTTAAATCCATAAAGCAAGATAAGGTGACATCATTGGGATGATGTCATTTTTTAGGAGAGAGAGAGGATGGATGGTTGAGATCAAAACTTCTTCACTAAGTTTTGATCCAATGGTTTAGAAGAAGGATGAACTTTAACCATGGTTGCCAAAGTTACCATGGTTACCTTTGAACTTTCTCTATAAATAGCACCTCATTCCTTTTGAAAATTCACACCAAATCCTCTTGCATATTTCGAAATTAGAGAGAGGTTAGAGATAAGGAGGAGCTCTGGAGAAGGAGTAGCAAAGTTCTGGAATATCCGGGAGGTCCAGAGTTGGGTTCGAAAGGCCGGACAATTGGCCATTACATGGTGAAAGGTACGTTCGCGTACTAGTAACACTAACTCTGATGTTTATTGTAAGCGTATATGTGTTATGCTTATTGTATGTGTATATGTGCTGTACGTTCGCGTACTGTAACACTAACGCTGATGTTTATTGTATGCATATATGTGATATGTGTATTGTAAGTGGTAGCTGATAGCTTTGCTGTATGTCTATGTATTGTTGATATGTTTACATTCACTGGGGGTGACACATCTGTAAGGGAACATTCGCTTCGTGCGATGCATCTACATTCGCTTCGTGCGGTACATCTGCATTCGCTTCGTGCGGTACATCTGCATTGGTTGGGTGCGATACATTTGTTGTGTGATTATATACTGTTAAGGTTGTGATTATCTGTAATACATATGTGTGTATGTAAACATGAGGTTAACCGTTACCTGAGGTCCGGTGTATGTGTAACATCCCGTTTTCACAAGCAGTATAATTTTTTTTTCCAAAACATCATTTCAAAATCATCAGAGTAGAGCAACGGAGCAATTGAGTAACTGAAATGTATATATAAAGTGCCGTAAGTCTGGCTGGCTATTTACAACAATGAAGACAAGAACCAAGTGTTTCAAAAGTGAAATACAAAAGGCTTCCGCCGGAACAACAAAAAAGTCTTCAGCCGGAACTTCTGTGCGGCTGCTTGTCTCTCTCATCGGTCCTCGGTCCTCTGGAACCTGACGCTATGTTAATGGCTGAGATCCAGCGCACCGGATCTCAGGTAACGGTTAACCTCATGTTTATGTATACATATACAAACAACAAATATCCACAATATCATCATCACATACAATCACTCTATCATAACCCATGCATATGTATTGCCCCCAGCATGCAGACATATTGCCCCCAGCATACAGACAGATTGCCCCCAGCATACCGACATATTGCCCCCAGCATTCAGACATATCCTCTAACCACTATATGCATTCAAACAATATAAAATCTATACAACACACATACCACATATATGCATGCCATAAACATCAGCGTTAGTGTTACAGTACGCGAACGTACCTTCGTTGACTAAGAATCGGTACTTGACGGAAAACGGAAAACGGTACGTTTGACAATGCAGACAACAATGTTTGTGATTACAGATATCCTATAAGGATAATATGAAATTTTATTAACATTTGACATCATAACGAGCATTTTAGGCATAAATGACAATTACGCCCGATACCCCTAATCGGCGGAATTTCGCAGTAACATACTTTGACTCTAATCTTCCAAAATTTTGCCATAACTCCGACCACATCATGATTTTCAAAATTAATGACTAAAATACCCTAACATATGATATCTAATCATACTTGGAAGATTAAAGATCAAAACAACATCTACTCTAGAATTTCAAGAACTACCGAACTAAAGACTAGAACCGAAGAACTTACCCGTTGAAGAACTACAACTTTCTCCAGAGCTCCTCTCTCTAACTTCTCTCTAAAAGGCTTGGTTAATTGGTGAAGAATGAATGAAGAATGAAGGGCTATTTATAGAAAACTTCTATGGATCTTAGCCCTTGGATCTACTTTCGAATCAACGGTTCAGAGGAGGTAGATGTGGCCTCATGAGAATCACTCATTTTCCTCCATTTTCCTCCACAAATTTCGTCCCCTATGTCATCCCATGTCACTAGGGTGATTTCATGTGGTGCCACCTTGCCTTGTTCTAGAAGGTTTCTACCGATAAAGTCCCCGATCGGTGTTCGAATCGCGTAATCTTGTAAAATCTTAGAAATCCGGAATCACAACTTTGAAGTTCTTTTCTTACTCATTAGAAATGTCTGGGCTAACTAAATTTTTGATCCCTTCCAGGTCTTCTCCGGTCCTGCCGAAGTTTTACGGAAAAACGCGTCGGTTACGGAAATAACTTCCGGAATCATCAACTTCGGGACAAAAATTCACTGATTCATAAATTGTCCAGTTGATTACCAACTCATCCCCAGATATTGAGTTAGGATTTATTTTCTATAGGTTTTCATTTCCTCAACTGCTCCTTTGTCCTTTTCGTCTTATTCCCTTATTGTTCCATCGGTTTGGAAATTACTTCGAGACAAACTTACTCCGAGATAAAAATTCACTTGTCTATAAAATACTCTGACCTTAGAAACCTTGTTCATGTTTTTCTAGATAGGATTTAATCTCTATCGGTGGTCATTTATCCTATTTGCTTTTTCACAGAATATTCCATAGAATATTCCTTTATATTATTATTATAATAATAATATCTAGATATCAATTTTGCCAATCCTTATCCATCTTTTTGGCTCAAAATTTCGGTCAATATTCTGGTCCTTTTTTTTCGTTTTTTATTTAATTATTAATATATATTATTTAATTATTTAATAATTATTTTTCATAATTTTTCCACAAAGTTTCCTATTGGTCCATACTTTGATTTAGGCTTAAAATTACTTAACCTCACCAATTTTTCTTCATATTTTTCAATTAATTAGAAAATATATTTTATGCTAATTTTAGCCATAAACCACTAATTATAGGGTTTTACATAATTATCTCTGGATTTTCCTTTGTTTAAGCCCAAATAATTAGTCAATAATTATTTAATTAATTACTCACTAATTTTCGATAATTTTATTAATTAGAATAACTCATTACCTCACAACTTTTGCACTGACATTAGTATTTTATGTCACATGCATTATATTAAAATTCACGGGGGCATTTTGGTCATTATAATACTTTTAACTCTTCCCCCTTTATTTTTCCAAGGTAATAATTTAATAAATTACCTAAATTAGGGATAATATTCTTCCCTATTTCAAATAAATATTTACTTGCCTCTTTATAATATTTTCAGGGTATTTTATAACCCATGAATATTTTAGGGACCTATTTGCAAACTTTCAAATGTTTTAGGGACCTAACTGCACATTATCTAATTTCAAGAGAAATTACCCTAATAACAAGATAAATTCAATACAAAGTGTTTGAGACCTCATATTCACCTATTTTTACTAGGCATTATCAACAGAGATTTTTAGGGTTTTACAGTATGGGCATTGGACCTCAGTCTTAACTAATAGTACAAGAAAGGTTCAAGCAGGAATATTAGAGATATCAGGAATATCAGAGATATCAGGAATATCAGAAATATCAGAGAGGGTACCGGTAGATGGAGTTACAAAGAGGAATCGAGGGGCAAAGTCGTAATAATGCACCGGTCGAGGCAGGAGTCGGAAGAAGTTATCAGAGCCTATTGTCAGGCATGGAACTAATAAAGTTATGTCGAACAGTTTGGTGCCGAAGACAAGGCTAGTCTATGTGGGTCAGCCAATCAGTCGCCGTGAACTTGGTGTGGCCCCCATGATAGACACTTACCTGGCTATTCTGTTCGGTTAACGGAGTTAGGTTCATTGCCCCAAGTCTAGTCAAGGCTTGGTCTAGGTTGTATAGTTACTTTTTGAGAAATGTAATTGTACAAAGCTCTGTTTATTGTATCACATGAATATTCATTCGGAAAATTTTTAATATACCAGCATATGCCTGGCATCATCATATGTCGGGGTATGTTTATATCAGCTACTCATTATTATCCAATTGTTAGTGCATTACTCTCCGTTTCCGCAATACTCTGATGTAACACCTCAAACTCTGTTGAATTTTCTAAAACCAAGTGTCATCCAACACCTTTTGACGTATGGAATTTGGGGTGTTACAATCTTCAACACATCCAAGGATATATCTCAGTTGTGAGTTGTTCAAGGTTCATCTGGGATCTGGATTCTCTCAGAATCCCTCCCCTCAATATCCGTATATCCTGACCATCCAATATTTTATCCAAGTGCTTGAAAGAGCATGTCATCTTTTTCAAATTACCTTGTAAGGTAAAAATTCCTCACAAGGTAGAAATGAAATTTTAAAAAGTAGATAACATAACTCTCGCTGGACGTTTGAATCAAATATTGAATGATCAGGATGCACAGATATTAAGGGGAGGGATTTTGAGAAAATCCGCTCCCGATTCATCTATAGGAGTTGAGTGGCCTACACCTATCTCATGTCTACACTTATCTCATGTCTACACTGATTGCATTTGAGAAAACCCAACTGAAAAGTACTGGGAGAAAGAAAAAAATCCATCATATTTTTGTTCGCCATCATTAAGAAATGTACCGTATATTGTCTGAAGGTTTAACATTGCATTGTCTCACTCTTCAATCAAGGGAAACAGACGTTTTCTGTTCAGTTAGTTTTTAGGGAAAATGACAAAAAAATATTACTTGAACTTTAAAATTCTATTGCCCACAAGAGTAATGGGATTAACAACAACAACAATGCAATTAACAAACCAACGGGATTGATAGAAGTGGTAAGCGGTTTGTGTCGCTTAAGCAAAGTCTCAAGTTCGAGCCTTGTGAATGCAGAAAAGGCTCGCTGGGAGACTCACTCACTATAGACAAGTGCGCGACCCGGGTCGGATTTGGATTAGTCAAGGCGAAGCTCTGGATACCGGATGGATAAAAAAAAACAATGCAATTGACAAATTATTTTAATAGGAAATCATCTATTTGGGATTTTAAAGTTGAAATGGTATTTTTTGGGATTTTCCCTAATTTTTATTGAAATTACACCAATTTTAATGAATTAGGGGCAAAATTGCATTTTAAATTATCTCTAAATATTAGCGATTTGGTCGTGCAAAACTGGCCTGGATTAATTATTTGACATTCCAAAAAAATCTTTAAAATGTGCAAATGAAAAAATAAAAAATAAAACCATTTGATTTGGATCGATATTAAAATTCCCACAAAGGGAATATGAAAAATCATGAAATAAAAATTTTAAATTATTGTTAAAAAAAAGTAGGGAAAATTACGTGTAGGTCCCAAAGAACAAAAACAATTACAAAAAAGTCCCTTGAAATCACAAAATTACACAGAAGTCCCAAGGGACTTTTTTGATATTATTTGTATTAACAACCGGAAATGTCATATTTACAACATGAAATTAATATATTTACAACACCTGACCATTTACAACAGAAAAAGACATATTTACCACAGCAAATGCCCATATTTACAACAACATTTAAACACCTGGATTTTGAACGCAGAGAGGTCATTTACAACAGAAAACGGATATATTTACCACAGGAAGTGCTGTATTTACAACAAATTTTAAAATATTGAAATTTACAATAGAAAAAACCATATTTATAACAAAAAATGCTTATATTTACAACAATATTTAAACACATGGATTTTGAACGTAGAGAGGTCATTTACAATATAAAAATGCTATATTTACAACAGAAAGGGCTGTATTTACAACAAACTTTAAAATATGGAAATTTACAATAGAAAAAGCCATAGTTACAATATGAAATGCATATATTTACAACAACATTTAAAAATTTGGATTTTATTTCCATACAAATAATATCAAAAAAGTCCCTTGGGACTTCGGTGTAATTTGATGATTTCAATGAATTTTTTTAATTATTTTTGTTCCTTGGGACTTGTGCGTCATTTTCCCAAAAAACTAATACTCAAAGTATTGAAACTATAATTAAATTAAATATTAAGCGTTTAACATTGGCTAAGAATTGGTAATAGGCAAACTTTTATCATTCGAATTATTCAAATTAAATGCAGAAAAAATAGGAACTAACAGGCAGATAAACTGAATTCCTCGCTAAAGTTTTGGCAACCAAATCATAGCAAAAATAACAAACTCCAAAAATAGCAAAATTCACAGTTACGAGCTGTCAACAAGACATATTTCTGAAACTAAAGAAGGTGAATAGATAAGATTTAATTTGATCTTTCCTTTTTTTCTCAATTATAATGTTTTGGGATATGATCGATCTCTCCTCGCTTCAGTTCGATCTGCAGGTTAGTTACTTCTATTTGAGGATGTTTCGATTGCACTAAACTCTCTTAATTATACAGTTCCGGGTTTCTGGTTTATTTTTAGATCAATCAGCTCATATTCTTTGCCAATAGTTACAAACTACAAATAACTATTTACTTTCACATTGTTGCTCAGTTTGAGAAGCACAAAACTAATTATGTGCTTGGAACATGAAATATAGGGCTCCTCCGATTCTTAATATAAGATCTCATTGCGCTATGAATGAGATCTTATATTAAGAATTGAAAATTGTTATACGATTGAACTCAGAGCCATATTTGAGATTTGAGTTTGGTGGTGCAGGCTTGATGATTGATTATGATGGGTGAAACATAACCATGTGTTGTTGAGAAATAATCATGTCATTAAAAATTAATGGTGTTGATGATAATGATGAAGAACAAGAAAGGAGATGGGGAAATCTGCCTCGAGAATTGCTTTGGGACATAATAAAGAGAGTGGAAGAGACTGAGACATGTTGGCCTTCACGTGTAATTCTGTCTTGCGCTTCAGTTTGTAAGTCATGGAGAACAATCACAAAGGAGATTGTTAAGAGTCCTGAGCTATCTGGACGACTCACTTTTCCCATCTCATTGAAGCAAGTAATTATATATATACACACATACACAAAGGAGATTGAATATACTTTCTTTAATATACCGATCTATCGAACATATATAGCCTGATCCATATTTCTTTTTCTTCTTTTGTTATTTTTGCCTGTGATCAGCCAGGGCCTATAGATTTTCCTATCCAGTGCTATATCAAAAGGAACAGAGAAACCTCTACTTATTTGTTGTACTTGGGTCCTGAGCCATGTAAGTAATTACATTCATTTTATTATATATGCTATTAGTTGTTTCTTATATTATCATCATAATTCTTCGGATCTTGTTTGGTTGAGCAAATAAGGGGAGGAAATCCAACTTCCCAGTATATGAATTTTAATTGCTTGTTTCACTAACAAAAAAACCTAAATAACAATGTATTGGTGGTGTTAACTACATGAATGGCACAACTCCATGTTCTATCTAGGGATAAATTGTTAACAAAATGATCTTGTTTAATAATTTTATTAAGTGTTCTTTTCAATATTTTTTTTATTTTTTTATCCCTTTCATAGCTAGTAATCAATATTGTCTGATTTATTGTCTTCACCAACGCCTCTAACAACCTTCTTTACATATATTCGAACCACCTCAGACGATTTCTACCATTTTCTCTTCATTAGAGGCCACATCAAGTCTTTCTCCCGTGTGTGTGTATATTCATTACGAAATGATCTTTTTATAAACATACATTGTTCTCAATATCCTCATCTATGCTGGTAAAGTGTTACAGTAGTTCGATGACGCTATTTCCTTTTAACATGTTCAGTATTTCAATCATGAATAACTATGACAGCCCTTTTCCATTTGAACCACCCAACTTGCATTATTAATCCCAAATATAAGAACTCTTTCATGTTGTGAAATGATTTGATCTCTCATTTTAACATTCAAATCACTGAAAAATTAAACATATCAAGAAAAAATTGAAAGCAGAACCTCCTCATAACTAGGAAAGTCTCTCGTATTTTATTTTATATTTTCAAACTTACCTTTACTAATGGTGGGCGGTAACACACAGGTTCTCAGACACGCTATAAATTTATAAACGCTACCCAAATTAATCAGCTTTATATATATTCCTCCTTATATATATTATAATATAAGTTGTGTGGATTCATATTATTTAAATTGCATTGTATTGAAGAGCTTTGTTTATATATGTTTTTCATTATAACAGCAGAGAATAAGAATGATAAGTTGTTGCTGGCTGCCAAAAGAAAACAAAGGATAAGAAATATAAAATATGTTATATCTTTAGTTGCTGATGACTTTCGTCGGACCAGCAAGACATATATTGGCAAACTCAGGCAAGTTTCTCTCTTCTTTCAAGAAACTTTAATTTACTCACATTTTTAAAATTTTCATGTTCTCCTTGTATCATATTTTGACTAAATTATATCAAAAAAACCTGGCCTCTTGAACCTTGAACTGTTATTACAATTTTTGGCTTTCAAATTATGACGAAACCCCTAAATTTTTAAATTTTTTGGTCTGTGGGGACAACTCTTTACAATCAATTAGAATGTTACATCATAAGAATTTGTGCAGATTCATTGCATTGTAGCATAAAGTTTTAACTGACAAAAGTATAGTATTTATAGTTTATATATACACACACAATAACTATACGCAGAATTGAGCTTGCCACCTTCCTTCTATCATAAAGAGTTTGATGTTGTGATCATGGCCTTTTTCTTAAAAAATTAACCTTTTAGTCTTTATAGTTTTTACTTAATTACGGTTGTAATTCAATCTCAAAATTTTAATTTGATACAACTAATAAGTTTTATAATTTTAATTTGATAGATGAAACTCATTCTCTACAATGTCACTCCCTATATTTTATGAAATGCTCAAGGACAGAAGCTTTAAATGATTACAACTGTAGAGAGATTGAGTTATGCTGAGTTAAGAGTTTCTACTGAGTCAAAAATCAAAATTGTATAGACAGAATTGTCCCCAGCCAAAGTTTAAAGACTGTATTGAAACCAAGTCAAAAACTATATCAACCGAAATTAAATATTAATTCTCCCTTCCTTTTAATAATTAACTTGCCTCTATAAACCTTTTTGACAGGTCTAATTTCTTCGATAACAAGTTCAGCATATATGACAGACAATATCCATCACAAGATGAAGCTGCAGCTGCAGGAGGAAACAAGGTGTCGTCTCTACGAAAGTACAAAGTTGGTACCATAAAATACAAGAACAACACGATTCACAAATTCAGATTTCACAGTATCAAAGGTCCAAGAAAAATGAAGTGTCTCGTGAAGATGATGATGAACTACTCTTCTACTACTACTAATAATAATAGTAATAATAAGGTGGATTACCATCAGCATCCTCTGAAACTTAAAAGTAAGGATCCCATATGGGATGAAGAATGCCAACACTGGCACCTCAACTTCAGGCATCATGATACTTTGGCTTTCGATAATTTCCAGCTTGTTTCTGCTGCGGACGACGAAGACGACGATGACGAAGATGAAGAAGAAAAGGTAATTTTGGAATTTGCTAAGATAGAGGAAGACGTGTTTATAATGGATTACTGTTATCCACTCTCAGCGTTTCAAGCCTTTGCTCTCTGTCTCAGCAACTTTGATGCCAAACCAATCAGTAATTGAGATTATAATTTACAGAACTAAATATTTTTTTTGTATTTTTCTCATTATTGGAGAGAGAGTACTGTGTGTGATTTTTTGGTTTTAAATCTCTAAATCTAGAAATACAAGAGTTTTGAGTTTAATCTACAGATAATTTATAGGTATGGACCTGTAGAGAAGCTGATGAGTATATAGATTTGGTGGATGGGAATAATCATCATCTGGCTCTTCATATACTGATAAGATGCTTTCTGAGGTCTTAATTTATGCTCAGCAAAGTTATGGCCTAATCTTATAGGTTTTACAATGCAAGGATATATTTTAAATTTATGCTCTGTACTAAATTTTGATGAAAATTATTTTTGTATTATCTAAATTTTCAAAGAAAATATAATTGTTTTATATGGCCATATGAATGTGGGTAATAAGGAAAATATAACTTTTCTTTGTTGAATTTTTTCTTGATTATTGATGTTGATTATTCATCCAATGCATGCATTTTAACTTGAGACAAATCATTTGTTATCATTTCTTAGATGTTTCACTTTGCACCATTATGATATTTAGTAGTTCTAAATTCTAATTTGGGTTTAGTTTTATTAAAATTTAAATAATTTTTTCGACAAAAAAATTAAAATAATTTGATTTCTAGTTAAGAAACATTTTTAAAATATATTAAATACGTTTTAGGAAATAATAAAGGAAAATGACACCAAGGTCCGAATTTTTAAAATATAATATTAGAAAAATCTCACAATTTGTCAATATGTAATAGATATTTTACTTGTTAATGATTGTTCTTTTATTTATCATTGACAAGTTATGAAACTTTACTAATATTATTTTTCTTATTTAGGACTTTAGGATCATTTTCCAAATAGAACACAAAATGAATCCCAATCCTCAAGACAAGATCCATATAAACTAAAACATACATCTTTTTTTTTTACTACCTTTAACTAAAGCATACTTCTGTCTAAAATAAAACAGTCTATTATTTAAGGTGGTGCATGAGAGTGAGATAAGATGTGATTAATTTAGGAAGATTATCGCTGTAAAGTTTAAAAGGTTTGAGAGATTTCTATATGCAACCTTAATTAAGTTCATAAGGTTATATATATATAATTTAGCCAAATTAATTATATTCCTAGAAATTAAATGTGCCATTCATGGAATTATGAATAAAGTGGCTTTCAGAATTGGGCATTATTGCAATATATGAAGTCCAAGATCCAGTGAAATATAAAATTTACAGCAAATAATAAATCTTAGAATGATGAAAATCATTTCTCATATGCATCTAATTAATCTAGTTAAAATCCAAAAGAAATATATGATGAATTCTTGGATAAAGAAAAGAGTGATTAATAAATTAAAGGCCAACATCAAAACTTGGAAGCAGCTATATACAGCAGTACTCTAGCTAAAAGATGAGGACATATAACATAACAATATGGTATTCTTTTTTCTGAAAAGTAGAAATCAAATAAATATCACAGATTATGATTATAATAATGAACTATGAGGGCCAATTTCTATACCAACCAGCCCAAGCAGAAACCAAGCCACAAATCCCCAGAGTCAAAGCATGATTACAAAACGGGTTTGGTTCAATCTCAGCCAAACCTATGATCAAATCTGCAACATTTGCAGCCGTTGCCATTAGCCTCATCACTCTATCAACCCTAATCTTCTTAATCTCATCCTTATCCCTCTTCTTTTGTTCTTTATCTTCATCTTCATCTTCACCTTCTTCTTTCGATATTTTTCTTCTTCTGATCTTTCTCTCTCTCTTAATCCCTTCCTTTATCAGCAAGAAATCAGCTATAATGAAGAACACATACCCCACTGACTCCCCAAACGCTGATATGAAGCTCATCTTCTTCGCCAACTCTGCGTTTATCGTCCCGATTCTTGCGAGCCATGTAAAGTGGTCGAAGAAGAAGTAAACCATCTCTCCGGCATTCGCAGGGACGGCTAGCAGCCGGAGAGTAAGGTTCGACCCTGGGTTACGCCGGAGGAGGTTGAGGCCGGTGAGGAACCTACCGGTCCTGAAGGCCTTCCGGCTGAGCCCGGAGGAAACTTCCCAGTTCTTGAACCGCTTGGCCAAGTCCGGGTTGGTGGATTCAATCTGCCAGTTTGCAAGCTTGGAGACATACTGAAATGTCTTCACCAGCTTGTCTATGCCGTCTCTCTTCGCTAGAAACACCACAAGCTTATCCATTGTGTCGTTCATTCTTTCTTATTTGTTTTTGTTGCAGAAGAGAGAGAAAGAGAGATGAAGATGAAGATGATGATATGTTTTGTTTGTTTAGAGTTGTGGGGAAGAAGATGATTAAAGAAGGAGAAAAAACTGAAGCAGAGTCACAAACTTTGTGGATTTTTGGATAAGAGAAGTAAGAGAAATATGTGGTTACCCTTTTGTTTAAATTTTCTTCATATATACGATCCTTCGTTTTTTTTTAGTCCCTAAAACTTTTGGACTCATTACTGATCATCCAAAAATGTACACATTTGAGACACTTGGCGATGATGCGCGCGTGATTCTGTTTTGTCTTTGCTTGTTGTTGGAAAAATTAGCTTCCAAGTTCCAAATAAATCCAAATCAGTAGGTCCGATCACTGTATATATGATATAAATAGTGAAATAATCAACCTCTTGGTAGAAATGGTAGGTGGTTTAACCCGTTAATTAACAAAACACACAAGTTTGAATACCAGCGGCGCACTTATTGAAAAACGTAAAAACTTTTTACCATTGTCGATTTGTTTCTATTTTATCCTGTTACTCTCCGGCAAGCTGGAACCAGTTTCCCAACTCATTCTAAGGATGAGTAGGGAGAGCTTCTCTGACAATCTACATTTAATTTTTTTAACTACTAATTTTTAATTAAAAAAATCATTTTTAAAAAATATATTAGTCGAGATATTATTTATATTTTAGATACTCTATCTATTAAAATAATTTTTAAAAAAAATTAAAATTAAAAATAAATAAATAAGAACCATCCAAATTTCATCTGAACGGTCCAAGAAGACCTCTCTCGACTCAACTAATTCCATCAATGCCCATTTTCAATTGGATCCCCTCCCATGAGCGTTTCTCACCGTGCATCAATTGCAAGGATCTCGACCATTGATTGCATCTCATGCTTCTTATTCATTCTTTTTTTTTTTACTTTTTTTTTACCGAACTAGAACTCTTCATACAATATTTAACATCAGAGAACTCTTATGCAATATTTAATTTGTAAAAAATATTTTATAAAATAAATGAATATTTTACTTATCTTATTTCATTTCTGAATGTATTTTTGTATATATTTTTTTTAAATCTATATAAAATATTGCATTAATTAAAGTTTTCTTCCATCCTCTCAACATTGGCCCTTTGCCACCATTGTCCTTCCCCACGGAAGCTGATCACTTTCGGTCTCAGAATTAGTATGGTGGCATTTGTTTTGGCCCTTTTGTATTTTCTCCAATGGAACTAGCGAATAAGTTGCTCATAATGATTTGACCATTATAAACCATAAAACATGCAACAAATGACTTTGTAATTTAGTAGCATAAGATCTCTCCTATCAATGGGAAGTTGCAAGTTTTGTTCAATAATACTTATACTTAAAAAATAAATAAATTGAGAGGATTCGTTTCCTTTCAAAAGATATCACTTGTCCTAGCCTAAAAATAACATTCAAGCGATGTTTGGTAGTATGATGGTGATGGACATGGTAGTATGATGGCTAATTAAAAGGTTGAACCAGACATGTTTGGTACATGAACATAAGAGAAGCTCCTAGAGAGACTAACTCTTCTTCATATGACGGGAGGCCCTTTCCATTAAATGAGAAATACTTATATATTTCAGGAGCGTCACCTCATTTATACTCTGGCTAATTAAAATACAGAGAGTAATCTTATCTTAATTCTATATGGTAGATGAGTCATCTAAAGAAATTCAAATTTGATAATTCAAAATAAAAAACATAAACTTCTTAATTTTAAAAAAAAAAACAAAAAACAAAAAATGCAATTCCCTCGCATCATCCCTAAAATCATAAAATTTGATTTCCTTTAGATGACTCATATGCTATGTAGGATTAAGGTAAAATGAGTTATTATATTTTAATTTGTCAAAGTATAAATGAAGTGACGCTCATAAAGTTTGTAAGTATTTATTTTCGTTTAAAACACATTAAAATGGAAAGGTATCCCATAACATGCCAAGTATTCATGGGATTAGTCGCTAGCTAGGATAGATATATAAAATTTGTGACGACATTATCAATTAGAGAAAATCAATTTCAAGCCCCTTTTAACAGGAGAAATTGTAAAAAAGGCCCTAAGATTCTGACAATCCCAGAAAAGGTCCTGAGATTTTCAGAATCTTGGGTGAGTTGTTAATGGGGCTGATATAGTTGTTAACGAGAATGCCGATATAGTTGTTAAAGGTACTGATTTAGTTGTTAGCAAAAGTGTTGTTAACGGGGCTGATTTAGTTGTTAAAGACTTACCCGTTAACAACTATATCAGCCCCATTAACAACTCACCCAAAATTCTGAAAAATCCCAAAAAATGTCCTGGGGCCTTTTCTGGAATTGTCAGAATTTTGGAGCCTTTTTTGTAATTTTCCTTGTTAAAAGGGCCCTGAAATGAATTATCCCTACCAATTAGCTAACAGTAAGCATGGGCTAGCAATTTGAGGTAATACCAACCCTTGCCTAAACATTTGTTTAAAAAAAAAAAATCCTTCATTGGTAAACCAATTAAGTGCCATCAATTTTATCCTCCTATTTTAAACTAATAACATGTATGTGTTTTAAATGTTTTTAGTACTTATCTTCTGTCTTTTTCGTATTGAAAATAATTAAAAATTAGGGTTGGAAACATGATAAGTTTAACAAATATCTAGGTTAACTACTAAAAAAATTTGAAAACCATGATTATTGAAAAATGTGGAAGATAAATACTAAAAACTTGAAATAAAAAGTGATGAAACAAATTAACTTTATGATAATGAGAAAATAAAAAATTACTTTAGATATTGAGGAGTGATAGAAAATTGCTATAAGAACAAAATTGTATTTAAAATTATCTAAGGATACTAAATACTATCGAGAAAATATTTTAAGAACGAAATTGCATCAAAAGATATTGAATATTGCATAAAATTACACAAAAACTCGTTTTAAAATACTAAGCACTGTTAATTTAACCAACTTCCTTAATTTAATCAAATTATGTAAATATGTTTATATTAAGGACCGAAGAGAGTAGTTTAAGATGTGACCAAAATAGTTTTTGGATATAATATAAAAGGGTTAAGGGACAAAAATGTCCATAATTTTTTTAAAAAAGTGCACCAGGCCATGGTAGTTAAAACGTAGATTTTACCTGAAAACGGAGGGAGAATGAAAAATCGTAAAACGTAAAATCGTAATACAAAACGTAAATTTTACCTGCATGCACCTCTGCCTTTGGATCTGGAGTTTCTTTTTTCGCCAGTTGATCGAACCATATTTTGATGTGTTATTTCAGGATTAATTTGGGATTTAATAATGTTAATTGAGCCAAAAATGTATTATTTATGATTAATTTGGATTAAGGAGTGATTACATGAAAAATGTGTTAAAAAGGGTAAAATTTTCATAATTATTGTAATTACTCTTATTCATTATTTCTTAGGAAGGTTTAATGTTAGCTTGATTGGTTTAAATTGTAGGTGCTTGAAGAAATTGGATCAAATTTGAAAATGGAAGTTTGAGCTCAAGTTGTAAAAGTTTCAGTTTAGTCCCTCCACAAATGTTTTAAACCTTTTAGTTTAGTCCCTATTTAAACTACTGCGTTTTGACTCAAGGCCTTTAGGTCATTAGGTCAGTTTCCTGGACTGATATATTCATATATCAGATACGCAGGCATCAGAAAAAGGGGAGCGCCGCGAGAAGAATAGAGAGCCTGGACCTTCATCTTTCTTCTTCTTCCTCCACTTTGCTCACCTCGTCGCGACTTTAGAAATGATGCAAATGAAAAACGACGAGTTATGCCTGGACCTTCATCTTTCTTCTTCTTCCTCCACTTTCGTTCGCTTTATTAAAAAACGACGCGTTTTTACGATTTTGCGTTTTCACCGATTTCACTCTGGCTCCATTTTTTCCTGCAACGTTACACGTTTGGCTGGGATTAAAACGTGAAAACGCGTTTTTTCCGATTTAAAACGTGTTTTTAACTACCTTGCACCAGGCATCATATACTTTTATTGGGTACAAAAATGCATATGAATTTGTTTCGAAGGAGAAAAAAATATTGTCCCATCATCTTTTTTTTAACCAAGTCCAAGTCATCCTTTAATCCTCACGTTTTGATTGTTCAGATGGGATCTGAATAGTTAAGATCTGATATTTTTTTTTCTTTTCTATTTTTCTTGAAAAATTATTTTAATAGATAAAGAATCTAAAATAACAATAATTTCCTAACCAATATTTTTCAAAAAAATAATTTTTTCATTTAATTTTTTTTTAAGAATATCAAATCTAAATCGTCCAGATGGATTGAGTTAATGGTGACTATCCATAACTGATTCCCATGTAGACCCACTTTGCCTCCCCCCTCAAACTTTATGCATGTTCCTTCTTCATACTCTCCTCCCTCTCTTTGAAACCCGCTTCACCTCTCTCCTTCCCACTAGGGGCGGACTCGAAAATTACGGAAGGGGGCACAATTAGTGGGGGATTTGGGGGTTCGGGGGAGAAAAGCAAGGCTAAATACTGTTAGAAATGCAGCTACATAAATTACAATGAAGACTCAATAAGTTCAAGTACATATATTTTAATAAAAAAAGAATATTATATTATAATAAAAATAATTACATTGTCATCCTTCTAGGCCTCATGTTTTGGAATTCCATTATAATTGCCTTATTATCAATGTTATTAAATACATATTTTTCAATATAAGATACTAAACAATTATTCAACCATTCATCCCCTATCCGATTACGAAGTGCAATCTTGATGTATTAAGGGTGAACACTTAATTTAAAGGTGGACAATCATTCAAACATGTATTAATTCAAGGAAAGTAGATAAATAATGCTAATGCTAATAAAAATTTGAAACCATTATATTCAAGTTATTAATTCTAACTCCTTTAACTTGATTTTTTTTTAAATTGCCTAGTGTACTACCCCTTGATCGTATAATATAAGTTTTTTTTTTTTTTAAATTGCCTGGTGCACTACCCCTTGATCGTATAATATAAGTGATCCCACGAAAATGCTTTTAACACCTTTATTTATTTATTTTGCAGAATACTAATTTTCAAGTCTTTATAGTTTTCTTAAGTTTTGAATTAGGTCCCTCCATTTTTTTATTAGATTTTTTAAGTTTACTCCGTTAGCCTCGTTAGTGCTTACCATTTAATAGGTGTTAACGGTGTTAAGTACTAATGATGTGGCAAATACTTGGCATACTTTTGAACATAATTAAGAATCCAGCTGGAAAAATGAAGCCACATTTTAAAACATTTTCTGACTCATCGTAATCTCAAAGGGCGAAGGTGAGATTTATGCCATGATATCATCGGGAGAAGAGAAGCTCGCATTTAGTTTTATCAATAGTGGAAGGTGATGGTCAGCATTGATGGCCTGTGGAAAGTGGGAAGTAGATCCCCCTTATCTTTTTTCTCATTTTCTCTCATGAACCCCATCTAGGCCATTAATTGGGAAAATGAGAGAAAAGCTGAAGTAGTATTATATTAATTTGAAGGGTTTGATTTAGAGATTATAAGTGATAATGAGATAAACTCAACCCGTAGAAAGTGGATGAAGAATAGTGAGATGATGCTCATTTTCTTCGTTTGTTTCTGTCAATTTGCATTATTTGTTTTTAATAATTCTTATCTAATGGCACCAAATGAGGAGAATTTTTTTTAAATACATAACATCTTTTTCCATGTCAGCATTAAGAAACGCCAACTCACATATATCCAACGGAAATTGTAACCCCGTTAGTCCTTGTTTAACTATTTTAAAGATGAAGGACTAACGGAGTTAAGGGAATAAATTTGGAGGACTTCACGAAAAGAAAAATAAATGTGAGGACCTAATTCAAAACCTCAGAAAACTATAAGGACTTGAGAATTCGTTTTCCCTTTATTTTTTGCGCCATTCTTTTCCCTTTCTGTTCCGGTCCGAAGCATGTTTTCTCTAGCTGTCTTCGTCCGTGGGTCACCAAACCCTAAACACAAATTTTGATCCTTCTTCACACATCCAAAACCCTACTCGGAGTCCTATCTGATTGTTATTTTGACAACTTCGCGAGAAATTCAGGTTAGCCATGGATGCTCAGCGAGCTTTGCTTGACGAACTCATGGGTGCCGGTATACTGAATCTCGCTCTCATCCTGAACCGTTAATTACTTCCGATCTTGAATGGGCTGTTTCTATTCATCATTATCAATTCGAAGAACTTATTTGTTGTGTTTACGTGTTCTTATGGTCGAATTCAGCTCGTAACTTGACGGAGGAAGAGAAAAAGGGGTACAAGGAAGTTTCGTGGGACGATAAGGAAGTCTGTGGATTCTACATGGTTCGATTTTGCCCTCACGATCTCTTCGTCAATACGCGCAGTGACCTGGGTGCGTTTTAGCTTGATTTGTTTCCCTTTCAGTGTCTAAATTCTCTTGTGGTTGATTGCCGAGGAGACCCGGTTCAGTTGGTCAATTCAATAGCGAATGTGAAAGGTCTATTGTGTTGCACCTTACTACTGTTGCCCTCCGGCCAGTTTAAATTTTCCTGGAAACAAATAATGAGTCCAACATTGATTATTCTTTTTCAATTTTTATTCTTGGGAGCTAGGTCCCCTTCCCTTGCATCAGGTTAATTATTACTGCCGGTCCTAATTAGGAACACTACACTACAAAAGTGTAGTACAAATTGCACTTTGCACTACAAAGTGTTGTTCGTATAATTAGGACTATAATTAGAATTAGGACCGGAGGTAGTATTAGTTTTTCTTACATTCAAAAGTTAAAAACATATTAATGTTTAGGGGGAGGATCCTCACCTATCTGTTGATTTCTGAGCCGTAACATGGATTTTTCTTTATGATGATTACCATAATTTGGGTTTTTCCAAGTTCTGATATGCTCTTTTTTGGTTAATTTTCTTCAGGTCCTTGTCCGAGAATACATGACCCAAAGTTGAAAGAAAGGTGCGCAATTTTATTCATTATATTACATTTATATGTAATATAGTGTTTTGTGAATGAATAGTATTGGGTTTTTAAATTGGTAAGTTACCCGAGTCTTGCTGCAGTTACTCACGGACAGTTATGTTTTTTTCTTGTTTAAACTTGATCATATTTACATGTTATTTTCTCTTTGGGTCTTGGATTGAGCTTCTCTATGTGCTTATATCATGAAAGTCCATGCGTCTGGTTTGCATATGATTATCCTTTTAACATGGTTTCCGCATAATGAATGCGCAGTATGTACCATACTGTAGCATTGGTGCTTTCTTGCATAAAAAAATATTTGGATTTTCTGCCCTTTGAGATTTTATTTTGTCTTCTCTGCCCACGTTTCACTGAAAAATTTGTCTGCGAATGAATGCACATTCAACAATGCGTTCCTTTTAGATTTAATGATTATATTGTTCTTTTTATCAGTTATACATATATATTGTGTTGTCTTCAGTTTTGAGAAATCCCCCAGACATGATGCATTTGTGCCCAAGTTTGAAGCTGAACTTTCTCAGTTCTGTGAGAAATTGGTAGGTCAAGTACATTACCTCAACAGTTCCTACTTCAGTAGAATCTTCTTGCTTGTATGTTGATGGTTCATCCTTTGTATTGTCTGGTATTAAATTCAGGTAATGGACTTGGATAGAAGAGTAAGACGTGGGCGAGAACGTCTTGCTCAGGACGTGGAACCAGCACCACCACCTCCACTGACAACTGAAAAGTCTGAACAGCTATCTGTCCTGGAAGAGAAAATAAAGAACCTTCTGGAACAAGTTGAATCTCTTGGAGAATCTGGGAAGGTTGATGAAGCAGAAGCTCTGATGAGAAAGGTGCTGAAGTTGGTGCAAGTTCTCTATTTCACTTCTTAATTATTGATTCCCCCCAAACCATCTCACAGAAGTTTTTGATGCCTTGACTTTTGCCTATGTGAACAAACTCTCGTCAGAAATTGGCAGGACTTGTTTTTAATTTGTTTGGGTTTTGTCTGCAGGTGGAAACACTTAACGCTGAGAAGACAGCCTTAACTCAACAACCTCAAAATGATAAGGTGATGATGCTTGCTCAGGAGAAGAAGATGGCACTTTGTGATATATGTGGTTCTTTTCTTGTAGCAAATGATGCTGCAGAGAGGACCCAGTCTCATGTAACAGGGAAGCAACATGTTGGCTATGGCATGGTTCGTGACTTCATAAATGAGTATAAGGTGAGCTTTGGTGTCATAAATTAATTTAAACAGCAAAGCTGATGTAAACTCTTATGCTGATTTAAGGTTGAGAACATTTTTCAGGCTGCTAAGGAGAAGGCAAGGGAGGAAGAAAGATTAGCTCGGGAGAAAGAATTAGAAGAGCGGAGGAAGCAGAGCGAGAAGGAGTATGAGAGGAGGCGTCCTGATTCAAGAGATACAGATAGGCATCATGATAAAGATAGGGACAGGGAGCGGGGTGGAGATAGGGAGCGGGCTAGATATAGCAGAAGAGATTCGGATCGTGGAAGGTCACGAGAGTGGAATGGTAGAGTTAATCGAGATGGAGGAAGAGAAACAAATTCTAGGTCGAGGAATGGAAGAGATGGAAGCAAAGACAATTACCGTGATCAGAGCAGGTCACGCTCTCCTGCTAGGAATAGCTACAAACGCTCTTCTTGAAGTCCAGTTCACTCAAATTAATGGAATTTCTTGATAGATATCTGAAATTGAATTTGATGAGGTAGATCTTAATATCCCAAGACTTATATAAATTTGGTTTCGGAGTCTAGTTTTCTCGTAATCAGGGGTGAATTTTTTTTTTTTTTCCCATCTCAGAGCTTTGTTGAGACAATACAATCTCCCTTTCATCAAAATTATTTATGGAGAAATGGGTTGAGGTAGGTAAATCACCGTTGTACTCTTGCAATGTGTTTTGCGCTTTAGTTTAAGTTTTTATGACATTACATAATCTCTCTTTGATTTCGCATTTTCTGGAGATGCTTAAATTTAATATTGTATCTTGCATATTTAAGATGTCAGCTGAATTACATGCATGATTGCCATTGCTGCTGAGGATGGTTTTCTCTTTTTCTGAGGTAACAAGTGAACTTTATACCATAAGAGGATTAGATTAACGTTTGTTTATACTTTTACTTGTGTCCTTGTTTTTACTTTTTATTTTTTAAGGTGATATAGATTAACAGAAAGGTTCATAAATCTGCCTATTCCGGTTTCATTGAAACCCGTTACAGGTAAATTTACTGCATCCAGTGTCAGTTGTCTACCTGTCAGACAATCATGCTAGTAATATATTTGATGTTAACGTGATAAATGGACAAGTCTTTCCTCCCTTCACTGCCTAATGCCTATGTTTTTCTAAATATGGGTTTGTCAACGGGGGAAGATTAAATATCATGTATAGGCAATCATAAGTCTGTTTTTTTGTTCAAAATCTGAATGATAACCATAGTGTAAGTCTCATCCAAATTGATGAATTGGTCTACTGAGTGCTTCAAGTTAAAGATAAAAATAAGTAGAGGCGGGCGATTACAGGTATTTAACTGTTTGCTGGGTGACTAGCAGAAAGGTTGTCATTTGCGTGAAAATTCATCAGTGTACTGAGGTGCAGCGCATCTCCTTTTGTGAACAAACATCAAACCTGTAAATGTTTGGATGCCTGGAGGTAACGGGTTTTCATATCTGGATGATAGTGTCTAATTTCGTTGACAGGAACGCCGTTTATGGTTATATTGTTTCTGCTAGTGACGTGTGCAGGAAAATTAACTTAGAACATTCTGCTTGTTGGAAGAAACAAGGTAGAAGGAAAATTAATCTCATTCTTTAATTTTTGATAAAAAAAAAAGTGTAAACTTGTTGTGAATCTGGCAGAGTCGTCTATCGTTGATAAGCATGCATATTTTGCTACTTAATATCTTAAGATTGTAAAGATTGACTAGATGGAGCTATTTTGGAGTAGTGACTGATTCTGGGATGCCCTACCTGAGGTTTCTTTCTTTATGTTAATTTATCAGAAATATACAATTTTTACACTGGAATAGCAATTCCATTTTCATAGGTTTTCTATTAATTGAAATAAATGATACTACTACATAGAATGCAATAGAGGGAATTCACAGCAGACAGTCATATGTTGATAGAAATGATGAGAATTACTTGTAATGCTGCGACTTGCTAGGAAGATTTTTTCTTGGATAAAGAGATAATGATATATTAAAGATAAAAAAATTTAGCTTACAACATAAGCAAGCAAAAATTACAAAAGTGCTGGAAAAAGCTAAAATGATCGGAAGAAATTGAAATAGAGGAAAACAATCTCAGTAAAGAAAGGATAGATTGACTAATGACTTTGTACCATTAAGTGGAATGAATTGTTTTTTAATGCAAACATTATTTAACTTGGAATTAGTCGTGAAAAATGGAGAACAAACCATCCAGAGTAGAGCCTATCTTAAGGCTATGTTTGGTTGGAGGTGAGGGAGGGAAGGGAGGTGCCCCTCCCTAGTGTGAAAAGTCAGATATGCCCATGATGTGACATGCTTTTAAAGTTAATGTGCGGAAACGATCAAAAAAGTTGTGTAATTTTTAAAAAATTTCATGGGTAATTTGGTCAAAAAATTTCCTCCCCTCCCCTTCCTCCTCTAACCTTCCCTCAAACCAAACATAGGCTAAAACGCTGCAAGTAAAAGAAACATGGATCAACCACTTTCTTTTGCCACAAGAGTCTTTGAATCGTCATTGTAACAAACCATGTCATGATGGTGCCTTTGATAACCACAGTCCTGTTTGGTTAAGATAATTGTCCGTGAATCATTGAGATTCTGCTCTGACTCAAATTTAATGGAAGGTAGAGAGAGGGTTCTTGAGAAGAGGCATTAAAGAGGAAGAGCTTGTATTACTGGAAGTTTAATCTTTTAAAAGAAATTTATAAACATTACCCAAGAAACAAAAACAAATGGAAGAATATACCGTGCACTCTGCCGATAAAAGCTCGGCCCTTCTTTGAAGATAAAAAATTTATTATTAAGAATTGGTTAAAATCTACAAAATCCTTCTAAATTTTAGGTTATTTGTATATAACTCCTTCTTGTTCAAATTTTAAGTTCAAGTTTAAATTTAACCTTATTGATATTTAATTTTTTGACATTAAACCTCCTACTATTAATTTTAGTGTTTAGAGTTTTGGTTTTGGGTTTACGTTAAACCTCCTACTATTTAATTTTACCATTAAGTTATTGATGGAAACTATTACCTCAGATTGATAAGGATGATGTGGCATCTAATATGGGTTAAACAAATTTGAAGTTATAATATACAAAACTCTTTAAAATGTGGAATTAACACAAAAAACTTTTACTCCAGGAGGCACAAAAAAGTTTTACTTCATGAGCGATCAGCACAAAAAAGTTTTACTCTATTTTTGTGCTGACTGCACATTTTTAAAAGTTTTTTGGTATTTTTGGTCCACTTAAAAGTTATTTGTGCTAGCGCTCGTAAAATAACAGTTCGTTGGCCAAATTGCTCTTTAACCCTAATTTTAATTATAGGATGCAATGTCATCCTTTTTTATCCAACATGGCAGTTTTCATTAGTATTTGGGTTAAATATCATTTTTGCCAAAGAAATTTTCACCGCAGAGCAATAGGTTTCTAGAAGTTTTTTTTGAAGCAATTTTGTCCTGAAAGTTTACAAAACGTAACAATTTTGTCCATTTGTTAAGTTTAACTCATATGCACACGTGGCACCCAATACTTACTACCTCATCAATCAAAATATGACTAAGTATCATTTTGCATTGAAAGTTTCCGTAGAGGAGCAGTGGGTATCTAGAAGTTTTTTTATAAGCAATTTTTCCCCGGAAGTTTATAACAAGTAGCAATTTTGTCTTACCTTCCCCTAATGTTAAATTAAACTGTCAAATCAGTCGAACAACACATGTCATGCCACATCATCATCCACATCCCTCATTTTCTCCTACCAGCTTTATCCCTCAACAGCCACAAACACTGCTTCAATATGAAGATATTGATACAAGACATGACACATAACAAGTTACACTATATATACGTTACAAGTGAATAGTTCGACTTTTTGCGAGGGTTTCGGTTCATGCATGGAAAACTCACTTTTAATTATGAATTAAATCTTCTACATTTGTGTCTTCATCATATAATCATTGACAGTGAATATAGAGAATGGCGTTGAATATAATTACACTTGTCTTTCCTACGTACCTATCTCACTCAACATACTCCCTCTGGTTCTAATTATAAGACAACATTCTAATTTTTGTCAATTTCTTCCTAAAATACCCTTATTTTATTCTCTCAAATGTATTTGATTTTTTATGAATATATATATGTGCGCGCGCGCGCGCAGACTCTTCCAATTAGTGAAACTTTTATATATGTGTGTGTCTATATATGTATATGTGTGTGTTTACACACAAATATATATAGACACACGCACATGTGTGTGTGTTTGTGTCTACACATAAATATATATAGACACACACACACTTATATGTGTGTGTATGTATAGATATTTGTATATCTATGTGTGTGTACATATATAAACACACACACATATATATACATATATATTTGTGTGTGTATGCATATGTATGTGTGTAGATATGTACACACACATATCTATATATATGTATGTATACATATATATACAAGTTTTTTTCCCAATTTGCCCCTTATTAAATAATTATTACCAAAATACCCTTGTCTGGAAACTATTTCCCAATGTGCCTCTGTCAGGAAACTATTTCCCAATGTGCCCCTGTTTAGTCGACTAAAACCATGATTTAGTCGACTAAAACGCGGGCAAATTTTTTTTTTTTTGAAGACCCGCGATTTAGTCGACTAAAAAACTCATTTAGTCGACTAAATCATTAAAAAAGTTAAAACTTGAAGGCCATAACTTCGCTCGGAAGTCCGAATCAAGTGATTTTTTTTTATTCCACATAACTTTTTGAGATCTATGCACTGACATAAAAATTAACTTCCAGATTTAATGAAGAGAAAGGAGGAAAAACAAGTGATTCTTTATTGTACAGGAGATATCAACAATTCATTAAATATAATCAAGTGATTCTTTAATATATATATATATATATATATATATTGTTAGAAATTGAACTCCAATAACGAATTTCTTTATTCATCCGTGAGTTATTCCTCTTAAATGAGGTATACTTATACCGATGAAAAATTAACAACAACTAGCAATAAAGTAAGAAATAATCTTAAATTAACAACTACTAGCTAGGAAGTAGGAAACAACCCTAACAACCTGCTACTTATTTGAAATTCCTAAAAGAATGAAAATAACAATAATTCGAAATTTAAACTTTGAAATAGAAATAATTAAAATAACAACTTTCATACATACATACATACATACATATATGAACAAAAGAAAGTTGTTATTTTAATTATTTCTATTTCAAAGTTTAAATTTTGAATTTTTGTTATTTCCATTCTTTTAGGAATTTCAAATAAGTAGCAGGTTGTTAGAGTTGTTTTCTACTTCCTAGCTAGTAGTTGTTGATTTAGGATTATTTTTTGCTTTATTGCTAGTTGTTGTTAATTTTTCATCGGTATAAGTATACCTCATTTA
This sequence comes from Acacia pycnantha, assembly GCA_025563575.1. Taxonomy (NCBI): domain Eukaryota; kingdom Viridiplantae; phylum Streptophyta; class Magnoliopsida; order Fabales; family Fabaceae; genus Acacia; species Acacia pycnantha. The sequence goes on along the minus strand of JAMWYP010000032.1, from coordinate 3,752,773 downwards.
AGAGGAATAAATCACGGATGAATAAAGAAATTCGTTATTGGAGTTCAATTTCTAACTATATAATATATATATATATATATATATATATATATTAAAGAATCACTTGATTATATTTAATGAATTGTTAGTATCTCTTGTACAATAAAGAATCACTTGTTTTTCCTCCTTTCTCTTCATTAAATCTGGAAGTTAATTTTATGTCGATGCATAGATCTCAAAAAGTTATGTGGAATCAAAAAGAATCATTTGATTCGACTTCCAGCCGTAAGTATGGCCTTCCAAGTTTTAACCTTTTTTTATGATTTAGTCTACTAAAGGGGTTTTTTAGTCGACTAAATCGCGGGTCTTCAAAAAAATTGCCCGCGTTTTAGTCGACTAAACAGGGGGCACATTGGGAAATAGTTTCCTGACAGGAGCACATTGGGAAATAGTTTCCAGACAGGGGCATTTTGGTAAATAGTTATTTAATAAGGGGCAAATTGGGAAAAAATCCTATATATACACACATATATGTATATATAGTAAGACCATTATTTCAATTAGATAACATGTAGAAAGGAAAATTTTAGGTTGGAGAGATATGTGGTAGGAGTTATTGATTCACTTTTACTTATGTCATTTTAAATTTATATAAGGGCATTTCAGAAAAATAAGTAAAATTAACTAATTTAACTTCTTTCCTTAGTTTCTACAAAATCGGTTAAATATGTCTTATAATTAAGACCGGAGGGAGTACCATATATCTACCAAAAAAACAAGTATTACTTCAAAATACCATACATAATTCATCAGCAAGGACAACAGTTAAGGTGTCTGAAGCAAAGTAAGATTAATATTCATAATGATGCCACCCGCTATTTATGAATAAACAAATATATCTATGGAGGGAATAAGTTTCACTTTGAAGAGCAATTGAGTCCTACTAAAATGCATTGTAAAACACCTCAATTGACTAATATACAATATATATACTATGGCTACACTGTCATATTGTATGTTTTTAGTCCACTGGTTGCAAATGAAAATACATGTAGGGCATCCCCAAGTACAACAATGTCCTCTGTAAAGGCAATAGCAGGTTGAGCCGGGCAAAAGGGTGGAAGCCCAAAACTGCAATGAGCGTGATGAGAGAAACCAAATTGAATCCAACAATCAGAAAATCATGCATTCAGAGTGATTTAAAAATATTTGTGTATCAAAGTCACTTTTTCCCTTTACACTCTTCCTTGTTCCTTTGTTTTTTTATCTCTCCCACAGGCGTTTTGTATGCAGTTACTTTTATAACTGCAGAGGATCCATGTCACATGAGAAACACTCATGAATCTAAATTCACACGCCGCATCTTACATATAAGATTGGTGGTTGGCATATCAAGTTGGTTTCCTGAATCTGTCTTCAAAAGATCTTTTAGCTGATCTCTAGAGGTAGAAAGACAAGTTTGGAATGTGGCAAGAACAGGGGGTATGGGCATTGACAGAGCAGAAAGCACGTTACTGAGATACTCAATGTCAACTGATAGCTGCTGGGCTCCACGATCAGAAATGTACTGAATCCCACGCAACTGTTCTATGTAAAGAGCTGTTGCACCCTCTGCAACCTAAAATGCATCAACATGAAAAAAAAAAATTAGGGGAAAAAACACTTCTTGTGTGCTTACAGCATAAACGATTTGAGTAAAGAACATCACATGCCATTTTTTTAGAGAAATAATTTAATCTTCCCGTGTATCATGTAACTCTACAAACCTACCCCTTTTATGTCCCCTAAGAATTTTGATAGCCAGGTCCAGGAAGCTCCTTTGGAAGAAAAGAAAATATAAAAGAATTTTCTTTCAGCAAATAGAAGCTTCTTCTTGCTTAGACAGCCATTTTGCTCAATTTTGAGTTAAAACTTGTACATTTAGGCAGGAAATATAATTCGATGCTGAGTTCAGAGTATTAGCATCATGGTAAAGCACTCATAACTAATTGAAGGTAGATGACACTCAAATCAAGCAATAGCCGATGAAAAGAAGAATTTTAAAATGGAAAAACCATTCAGCTTAGTCATAAATTTCCCTTATAAATCAATCACCCTTTTTGGTTACAAGAAGTTAGTTACCTTGAACATCCATTCAGTTGCAAAAAACTGAGCTTCCTCACTGGTGTCAGTGTTAGAGATGCCCTCAGCAAGTGGCTCCAACTGTTGGGGTAAAGTTAGGAGATATTCACCAACACTGGTCACATAGGATTGTGGATATGCACTGAAGGTAGGAAGAGGAAAAGCACTTTGTTCCTCCACTGACGACCATATTGGTAAACGGGCCACTTCACTGAGCCGTTGCCGAACTTTAGATATGAGAACATCGTATACAAGTTCATTTACTGTATCTGCGAATGCAGCAACTCTCTGAGAAGCAAGGGGAAGTGCATGAAATCGGGGATCTTTAGACTGCAAGAAACCATGACAAAATTAAGGGAGTGTCATAAAGAAAAAGGCCAATGTTTTAGAAAGAAACAGTTGTCAAAGTAAATAACCCTTCAAGCTCATCTGATCTTTGATAGTAATACATTTAGAATGAACGTCAAAGTTACACTTCATTGCTTTTTTAGGACTAGGGTCAGTTCAGTTAAAGTATTGCCCAAATCTTGCACTAAAAGTTTAAAGCTATAAAGAAATTTATTACTGAAAATTCTATTGAATATTTTTCTTTCCACTCCTTCGGAAGAAAGAATATCTTCAGTTTATACACATGCATGCACGTATAAGTGAAAGAAGCTGTTTCTTTTATTCCCAGATAGAAGGAAATAGTTGTATCTTATCACTTTCATTTAATGCAAACCAAGGCAGAAGCAGAGAAGAAGGAGACTGAGACGGGATGGGTAGATTCAAAGGAACACAACCATACTGAGATGGAACTCTTGCTAATTTGATTTTCTCAAATGTAATCCAGTTTTGGAGGGATAAAGAAGGACAAGAGCAATCAAGAAATTAAACTCCGACCATGTCTCAAATTCCAACACAGTCCCAAGGAGGACAGGAGAAGAGACTGAGTGTTGCTTAAAAAAGAGAAGTGAAAATCAGCAAAATTATGTTTTTAATGTCCCCCTACTTCCCATATTTAAAACACATCCCTACTGCTTCATGCTATCTCTCAGCTTAATAGAAATTCTAACATTAAGAAAAGAAGGTTGACGCAATAGCAAACGTAATGTATACCTGATTCAAAAGGCTAAAGAGTTTCCTAGCCTTCTCAGGCACATCAACCAGCCGAAGAGATGCCACATCCAAGGCAGCCCTTCCACCTAAACCATCTTCAGTGCCATTTGTAACCTGGTTTTGGTCTAAACTTGAACCAAATACTGATAGTGAAAGACTTGTGCTCAATCTAGCAAGAGTAGCTCTCAGAGAAGCTTCAAAGACAGAAGCTCTGCTTGTCAAACTATCTGCAACTGTGAGGATTTGCAAGGCCCCTTGGACGATTGACCACTCCTCTTCATTTGAGATCAAATCAACTCTCCGAGTGTTCTGGCTTCCATCTTTCTTGTCCATTTCTCGCTTTGAAGGACCATCACCAAAGTTATCCACACCACAAGCAGTTCTCAGTGATTTGAGGGTTTCTTGCAGAGTAGAGATGTATTGTAACATTACGTCATCAAGAGCATTAATTAGTTCATCAGCCTCAGAACCCCCAGTGAAGCTGATGCATCTCTCAACAGCTGCTTCAAGAAGTACAATAACTTGGGGAATTGACTCCTCCATCCTTCGCACTGTTTCACTGAGTTCAACTCCTTGTGCTCCTACACCTCGAATAACAGCTCCTCTTAAATCTACTCCTGCAGTTTCAGAAGAAAGGATTGCACGCTCCATTTGTCCATACCTGTAAAGCATGCCAATAATGTAATGAAAGATTATAAAGCAAGGATAATTCTCAGAATTGATAAAGGGGGAAAAAGGGGGGAAATCACGAAGGCAAACAAAATGATAAAATAAATGAACATGATCAAACAGAAAGAGCACCTACACAACTGATGGAAAAATCACAGAAAAATCTGAGAAGCCTGAGAGAGATTGTTAGGAATTATAAAAAGGGAAGGGATCTTTTGACACAATTATAGTGCAAGAATTGAAGGATTTGCCTGAGGTTTTAGAGAACTTGGCTAAAGAAGTTAAATTCTCTGCAAATAAGCAAGCATACAAATTGTTACAGCAAGAAAAGGGAACATTATGTATGTATACAAGTTCTGATTTTACAAGGTTTGTGATGGTTCCTACTCGCAAAAGGCAAGAGTAGAATCTCATAGTTCTATATTTCTAGATGTTTTCCTATGTCTTTTATCAAAATTGTTAAAAAAATTCTGCTTGCTCATGAAATTGAAGGTGGCCTCAAAAGATATGACTATCAGTCAGCCTTTACAGTTTACTCTAATAGGTGTAACAATTCTGTTTCCAGATCTTTAAACGTCTCAATCAAATAAAATCTTAAAACTAGAATACCAAATCCTTTTTCCTTAATTTTCTATGCATTTTCCTTCTCCCCTTTTCTATTTCCATCATGGAAACTGGAAAGGGAAATCGTAAGACAGGAAGTCAAGACTCCAACCCAGGTGCTCCATTATTTACCATGTAACCAGAATTGCAATTTCTTACCTCTGTTTGAATGATTCGTATGGCAGGTAGACAGCTTTTAATACATCCATCAAAACCTGAACATCAGAATCAGAAAATAAGTGTTGAATGTTCCTAGCAAAGGTTCCTGTTGTGTTGTGTAATTCAATCAAGGCCTCCAGATGCTTTGTTTGAATCTTGACACCCTTTTGCATATCTCCAGATAAAATATCTGATAAACCTAAAGCACAAAGAATAGGTATGAACATTATTACAAGTGATGAGGAAAAATATCAAACCATTAGAGCCAGCACAAAGCAATACAGTTAACCCTGGAAGTTATGACCCAAAAAAAAGTTATTTCTAGAATTATATATATATATATGAATTACAAGATATCTAAACTTAAAAACAGCCTTCCCCAAGAATACTTTACTATAAATAGGATTGGAAAATATGCTTGGACCTTGGAGATAGCAATGAAAAGAAAAGGAAGGCAAGACTCCTTGGTAAAGATAACAAAAGGATCAAGGAACTTGGGCTAAGAACCAACAGAATTATTGTTAAGTCAGTGGCCTCCCTCTGCAATCCTATTTATAGACAGGTAACTACTAACAGATTAAATAATTGCAGGTTATAACAACTAAGATCCAACTAATCCCTTAACATACAAACAGACCTAACAGTACTCTCCTACTTGAAGGACTCTTGTCCTCAAGGATTATGTACATCAGTTAACCCTCTATAAACCCTCTCAAAGTCATATAGCAACTGTAGCATGCACTTTCATCAGGAAGATCTTTCCACCTGATCAAAAAAATACATACATAAATATTGAAGTACATGTGTAAGCTCAGCTATTGTATTTTTCTGATTGATAAATATACAGATCAAAACAACCTTTTGCCAATGCCTTTGTTTCTGGAACAGCGTCACCAACAGCAAGGTTGATATGAGATATGAAACTGGAACCTATAGCTGTCATAGTCTCACATAGCAATTTTGGAACAAGAATTTTATAATCTTCTGGAAAAGCAAGCACACACCTGCAAGCAACAGTTAAAACAAAAGCTCCTTTTCAACATCCCAGGTATAAAAATTTAATTAGTATCTTTGATGCTCTCTTCTTTCATTTATCATCTTACATGACAAAAAGAAATACAATGATAACAAGATGAGACAACTGATGAATAAGAAGAACAGAAGAAATGAGAAAATAGCCTAAATTCTCAAATGAACTCAATTAAATTAACTCAACATCAACATCACATAAAAATGAGATAACCTTCTTGGATGACTACAGGAAAAATTTAGTAATTCCTAAACCCAAAAAAGTCCTAACCCTATTAACGTACTATTATAGTGTTATGGCATAGTATTCCATATTTCAATAATCTTAATCTGATAATGTTTTTCCATCGCCTATTGCATTAACAGCGATATCTGCAATATGAAACTCAAAAAAGAAGAAATTTTTAAAAGCTTCCACAGAACAATGATCAGCATATTGAATTTAAATATTATATATTTCAGGACCATAATGATATTATAAAGCATCCTGTTAGAATATTAGGGATTATTTAGATTAATCATTATCTTAGATTTTAGATTAATCATTATGTTATTATTATTTGATATTTATTAGGATAAATATATGGATATATTATATCTTATGATAATATATCTTAATCATTTAGATAAGATTAGATTCTAGGGTTAGTCCTAGGTTTGCCTATATAAAGGCCCCTATGTACTCACTTTTATTTATGGAGTTTAATAGAGAGTATGATTTAACCCCTCTAATTCAACATGGTATCAAAGCCAGGTTAAGTTTTTAGACCTACAGAGAGGGAAAAACTCCAGCGACAGAAACAAACCCCAGCGACAGTGTTTCAGCCGTACTCTCCTCATCCAGACCGTCGGCCATCAACTTTTTCCGACGAAGCACCTTAGGAGACGAAGAAGAACTCCAAGAGTGCACCGTCGAGTGGAGGCGAGCGGCAGAGAGAGAGAGAAACAGAGCGAAACACAGCGCGAGAGAGAGAGAGAGAGCCAAAAACGCGACCTTCAGATCCGAACAAAGGAAGGCGCGTCTCACCTCACCGCCCACCCAGACGGAATCAGGGCTCGCCGATCGGCGGAACCCGAAGAGCGACGGCCAAAAGAGCGGCGCGTGACTCACACGCGCCACTTCTTTCCCGGCGCGTGACCCCACGCGCCACCTCTTTCCCGCGCGTGAACCCCACGCGCCGTCGTGAACAAAGAAGACACTCGGTGACCTTTTCCTAACCAAGACAATGGACCCTCCTATATTTGGTTCAATACCTCCCAATGTCGGTCCAACTGAGTGTATCCCATGGCCTTTATGTCGGTACAAATTCTCAAACCGAAGACTCTTCTACATCGAACAACCAAACCAAACTGCACCCCACAAAACCTCGAGAGATGGTTCCAGTTATCCAGAAAATCACAATATGGTTATTAACCATAGGTTTAATGGCAAAAACTATCTTCAATGGTCCCAAAGTGTCTTTGAGGTATATTCGTGGCAAGAGAAAGGAGAAATATATAAATGGAGCAGCCCTCAACCAGCTCCGAATGACACAAATTTCGACACATGGTTTGCGAGAAAATAACCAAGTTATGACTTGGTTGTGTAACTCAATGACCGTGGAGATCGGTGAGGGCTACCTCCTTGCACACACAAAGAAAGGAAATATGGGATGCAGCTCAAAGGACCTACTCCTCGCTTGATAACACCACTGCCTTGATCCACCTAAAACAACAACTCCGTGATTTACGACAAGGTAACATGTCGGTGACTGAATATTATAATTCTTTGCTAAAACTGTGGCAGCAACAGGATCTGTTTGAAGTTCACCCTTGGGAATGCCTCAAAGATTCACAATTGCACAAACGAATTGTGGAAGAAGGAAGGATACACGATTTCCTTTTAGGCTTAAATGACGCTTTAGAAGAAATAAGAGGCAGAATCATGGGACCTCGAGATTCTTCTGGGCAAGTTCTGCTACTCAATATGGGACCTCTGAGACTCCAAAAATGAGTACAAGCCCAAACAAGATATGGGACCTCTGAGACTTAAAAAGGAGTACAAGCCCAAACAAAATAAATAGGACCTCTGAGACTAAAGAAGAGTACAAGCCCAGACAAAAATAAATGGGCCGCTGAGACTCAAGAAGTACAAGCCTAAAGATTTTGAAGATTGAAGCAGACAGAACAAAGTTTGAAGGATTTCGAGGCAAGCTGTCAATGATCAACATATACTCTCCAGCTTGAGGGGGAGTGTTAGAATATTAGGGATTATTTAGATTAATCATTATCTTAGATTTTAGATTAATCATTATGTTATTATTATTTGATATTTATTAGGATAAATATATGGATATATTATATCTTATGATAATATATCTTAATCATTTAGATAAGATTAGATTCTAGGGTTAGTCCTAGGTTTGCCTATATAAAGGCCCCTATGTACTCACTTTTATTTATGGAGTTTAATAGAGAGTATGATTTAACCCCTCTAATTCAACACATCCACTATAGGCATTCTCCTTTTAGCTAAAGCTTTTAGGATGTTCTGGTTCTTGACATGATATTAAAGCCCATAAGACCAGATGATCAGAAATTTGAGTCTTATCAGCCCCATTCACCTAAGTTAATCATCAAATGAAAGCTTCAAATAAGGGGCAGTTAGGTATTAATAGGATCAATATTGAGCCTTATCCAAAAAAAACTTAAGCTTTTGGACTAAAGCATCCACTGAACATTTAAGTATGCTATCCATCCAAGGCAAAGCACATTATTTCTTTCTAAGTTAAATATTTAGGCTTTCCGGAGGTGAGCTAAGTTTACAAGGATTTGATGCATTTAGAAGGAGCATGATGACAGAAATTTTAACAAGGTATCCTCTGTTTTATTGGGATAGACTTCACTTGTAGATTCCCTTTGAGACAAACAACATGGGGTTACAGGGGATCTTAATTTGTCAGATAGCACAGATCTCTAGACCAAATGCATCTCTGTCTTCCTTGGTATTGCCTTCTGGCTGTTTTAGGAAGATTTCTATACCAAAACTTGTTTTTTTTCCTACACTAAAAAATTTCTCATTTTATTCTAAGCACAAGTGGACATTTTTCAATTGCAGCTAAAAATATCAAAAGTTGTCAAGGACAGAAAAATGATGTATGCGTATAAAACTCAAAATACAAACAAACATAGTAGGCAAAAGTAACAAAAACTCAAAGCTAACAGTATGAATGATACCATTTCCATTCTTGTTCAAGATAAAGCAGAAGCTCATCGTAGAAGCTTGGCAACCAACTGGAAAATGATATTGAAGGTGCAACTGAATGAACTTCACCACCACTTGCTAGCCTCTCATTCTCATTCTTCTCACTTGCAGACTTATTAGCTCGTTGTCTTGAGTCAAAGTCTTCCCAAAGATTGGTTATCGGTTTAAGGTGAACCTTTGTGTATTGTGATTCTAGAGACTTAAACCTTCCAATCCGAATGAGAATTCCCCGCAAATCTTGAGCTACATTAACCTGAAAAGCAATGACAAGAGCTAAGACAAAATGAACTGCAGATGAAAGAAACAAAGAACAAAGAGTTTAAGAGAAAATACCACCTTGCGATTGGTTAAAGCATCTGTAAGGCGAGGCTTCACCATAGCGTCCAGCCTATCTTCCAAGACTTCAAGTTGCTTCCTTATGTTAGCAAATTCAGCAACCTAATAATACAAGAAGTGAGGGTGAAAAACAAAACCATGGCATCTAATGCAAACCAAACCTAAAGCATATTACAAGGAACCCAAGGGGAAACGAAGTACTACCTCCCCAACAGCAGACAAGCAATGCCTCATGTTAGCCAAGGTTTCAGCCGCCCGAGGCAGATCACCACTAGCAAATACATCCTCAACTGTTGAGCTTAATTGAGTTAGCCCAGCAGCATCCTGACATTTCATCATTATAAACATTCTCCTTGAGCTACATCAATCGGTGTTTTGAACTTACCACTTATAAACATAAGAATTGATGAATATCTACCTGCAATGTCTCATAAGCTGCTTCCATCCTCTGCTTGACAATGTCTACTTTAGCAAGGGCAGCTATTGATTCAGCTGATGATCCTTCTGCCTATAAAAGAAAGAAAAACGGAAGTGAATATCTATTTTCCGACCCCGATGAACGGTCCAGAGGGAAAAGTCTACAGCCTAAGAAGACATTATTGAAAACATGACAACGTAAACGACACAAATCCTACGAGTATCCTTCTCGCTGTATTTCCAGCGTATAATCAAATGTTTGTTTGCACGGGGAAAATGCCGAGATCATAATGATTCATTCTTCAGCAAAGTGTAAAACCGAGAGAAACAAGAAAAATGTGAAATCCAATACCACCATTCAGATTTCCAATTCCCAGCACTGTTTGAAAAAGAAGCCCAATGAATCAAGCAGCAATTCACCATCATTTTTACTGATAGATGGAATGCATACCTTCTTGATCTTCTGAAGAATACCAGAGACGGCTGAACGGAGCGAAATGGCGTCGTCCCTAAGGCGAACGACATCACGGGAGGCGCGTGGCACGCGGAGGAGAGACGCAGCGCTCTGCTCCTCGAGTGATGCAGCAATTTCCTCGGACAGCATCTGGAGCTTCATCTCCAGATCCACCATGTGCTTATCCAGCGAATCCTGAGGGTGCCGAGTCTGACATGCCGAGTTGATCCACTTCTTCGGGTCGAAGTTCTCATCCGAGAACGGACCCAAATCGATCATCATGATGATATCGGATGAGGAACGATTCGACTCAGTGTGTTCAGAGTGGGGGATCCATGAAGATTTCTGTCAACTGTGATTTTAGTTTGGAGTGTTTTGGAGAAGCGAACAAAGAGAGGGCTAGAGTATAAAATAATAATTTTCTCGGGGTCGTGTGTGTGAATTTGAAGAATTGCAACGCACCGTTTCTTCTCAGACTCGCTAAATAGACCGCTTCTGTTAGAAGCCCATTGTGAATTTAGAGCAGCCCAATTATTTTGGGGGATGACAATAAAATAATGTTCGGCCAGAAAGAAATAATTAAACCAACGGACAAGTGTCGTTTAAGTAAGGTCTCGAGTTCGAACCTTGTGAATGTAAAAAAGCTCTGCTGGAAGACTCCCCACCATAGTCAGGTGCACAACGCAGGTCGAATCCAGATTAGTTAGGGCGAAGCTCTAAATACCGCAGATGGCAACAAAAAAAGAAACAAAGAAATAATTAAGTCGACAATTCAGTTATATTTCTGTTGGACAAAACATTCATTTCTCGATAAAGAAAAGACAATTTATTCCAATAGAATAAAACAATACTCTTCCTGACCATTTTATAAATATGTCTTCTAAAATGTATTTTTAATCATTTTTATAGGACATTGATGTAAATTCATGTATGAACTCGAATAGTAAACTCCTAAAAATTTACTTTTATCATTAAATATGTATTTATAGTGTATAATTAAATAATTAAAATATACAAATGACAAAAAATGGATCTAAATATATTTCAACAAAAGACATCCATGAAAGAAAAAGATTTAAATCCAAATAATTGAAATCAAGTACATCAACATTCATCATGTATCATGCTTAACAAAGGAATTTATATAAAATTAATATACGAAGCCATTAAGTATAATCAAATAGATAAAACTAACATGAGTTTAAGAGTGAGTTAACATGAATTTATAAATTAGAAACGTAAAAACGATAATCACAGTGTATAGCACGAGTTTACCAGTGACTCGAATCGATTTTATAAGGTAGAAACATAAAAAACGGTAAATTCAGAGAGTCAACTCTTGACAACAATGTTACAGATATTAAAACCAACCATTTGAAATTACAGGAACTAAAACTAAAATTTGATTGAACTAAAATATGATGACTAAAAATCATATTAGCCTTATATGATATAATATTAAGTTATGTTATATTAATTAAAATGTATACATTGAATTACCATGCAACCAATAAGAAATAAAAGTAACTTCCCAATGACATCTACATTCTTCGCACTCAATTTCTTCAGCCCTCTCAGTTTCACTTAACCACCCACGATTCTTCATCTTCATCATCATCGTCATCTTGTGCTCATCTTTCATTTGACAAGAATTAGGGTTAGGTTTTAATATCTTATTAGGCCATTGGTGCTTCATGGTGTCTTTGAACTTCTCTCTACATTCTCTCAGTAATGAGTTTTTCTTCTTCATGATATTCTTCAGAACTCCCATGCCTAATTCCTTGGAACATTCGGAACTATCACATGCCATAATAACACCAAAATGTATGAAGCACCTTCGTGGCATGAACCTGATGATGCTTTTATGTACCTTAGTCCTTTCTCCAAGTTTTCATGACTAAAATACTCAACCTGTAGCCACCAAAATTAACATATATATAGTATTGAAAAAATAAGAGCAAATATTTCCAAAATAATTTTTTTTTTTTTTTAAAAAAAGAGAATATATTTTATTATTTGTCACGGCAACATGCATGAAAATATAGATTTCACTATTATTATGATTATAAAATGGAAAAATTAAAAATAAGAAACTTTACTTTGCAACAAACTCTCCTTCAGATCAATTCATATATTATATATATCTACTGAAAGAAATATATATATATATATATATATATATATATATATATATATATATATATATATATATATATATATATATATAGATCCCAAAATCAATTCATATATATACACACAAATTGCATAATTAATTTCACAAGAAAATAAGATAGATTTTAAATTGAAGGAAGAAAGCTTGTGGGGAGGGGAACAAAAAGAGAGAAAATACCAATCCTTGACGATACAAGGCTTGTGGATTCTCATTTTCTGTGCAGTTTCTAAGGAAGGAATTAACTTGTTCTATGTTACTATGGCTCCAGCTATCAACCGGAAGTTTCTCAAGTGAAACTTGCTTATAAATGTAGCCTTTATCACTCTCTGCAATAACATTGAAAGCCCTGCAACTGCACAAAAACTGATTTAAACCTGCAGAGGTCACACACACATATATACATATGATGGACTATATATGTATATATAAAAAGAGATAACAGGATAATAATTGTTTAACCTTAGCTTTGCATGAAAGAGATCAAAGAATGAAGAAGAAGCCACTAGTGCTAGAATCTCCAAGACCAACTCTTGAGGAAGAGAGAAAATAGTTGAACATGACATTGAAACCCCCTTCATATGATTAGCAGCAAAAAAAAAGGCCCAGTTATTAAGTAGGATTAGCGGCAATATGTCGAACAGATTGGCTATCACAATATAAGGAAACAATTCTAATTGTATTGAATCGATTAATAATGTGTGAGTACAAGCTATTTATAAATAAATTGATAATCACCCTCGCTAACTAATTCTTGAAAATAGGAAACTAATTACAAGGTAAGTAAGACTACAAAGTAAGTATGACAATAAAATAGGAAACTATTGACGATATACTCAAGTTTATTTCCTAAACAAACCTTCACTCTCACACACACATTCTAGCTCCCCGATATATATAGTACACAGAGTTGTGTGCAGTGTACACCAAAGAGTAATTAACTTTCTGATTTCTTAAAATTATATCATATCTCTTAAAACATATTTCATTAACTAAATGTAATAAATTCTAACATAATCTTATTGAACAAAATTTATGTCGATTTGCTTATATCCATTGGTTTCGATTCTCCCTTCAAATTTTGCCATATAAACTTTTCTTAATAATAAAAATTCACCTTGGTAAAATTTTGAAATGTTGCTAACTTGTTCTTAATAATTAGAATAACACATGGAAAGAATTCATTGATATTAGATATATTCTTATGTTAAGATGTTATATATATATCATAAACCACGTTGGGTGGGCATGATGGTTCAGCATCTCGTCTCTTAAGCAAGTGGTTGGGGGTTCGATCCCCAACTCTTGTGAATGGAAAGCATGGCCAGCCCTCTAACGCTTTGTGCGTTGACAGCAAAGGCGAAGGATTAGTCTACGCTTGCCGGCTGTGGGGACACCTTGCGAGAGCAAAAAAGATGTTATATATCATATATTAATATCTTATATATCTTAGAAGTATAAATTTGAGAGATTATTAAATTTATTATTGGATTAGATTTAATTGGATTAGATTTTAGGGTTATCATATTAGCTTATGATTTGCCTATATAAAGGCTCTTACTTATACTCTCATTGATTTAAAGATTAAGGATTTCACAATATTTAAAAGTTATTCTTTCTTCTTTACTATAATTTACAATTGAAATTCAATAAATTTATTGTTATTATTTGAATTGACATTTACAACTCATTTCACAGCATAGAGCAAGTAACAGTGTAACACTAATACCTTTTACCGTCCATTGCGTCCTTTTCTTTAAAATGGTTCAGTTTTGCATAAAAAAACAGTGAAGCTTTGCTTTTTTAAAAAAAATATATATATTAGGGTCTTGACCGGTACTAAAATATTTTAGAATACTGATCAGTACTGAAAAAATATTACAGGCACTGAATGGTAATGGAAAAATATTTCACGATCTTGAAAAATTATTTTAGGATCTTAAAAAAATATTTTGAAGTATATTTTTAGTATAAATCAGCACCCTGAAATATTTTTTCAAAATCTTAAAATAATTTTTTTCAAGCGCAGTCAGTATCCTGAAGTATCATTTTAATACTAGTTAGTATCCTGAAATATTTTTCCAAGATCCTAAAATAATTTTTCAAGATAATATTTTTCATCAGTTAATATCCTAAAGTATATTTTTAGTACCAAAGAGGATCGAAATATTTTTAAAGATCATAAAATAATTTTTAAGATTATGAAGTATTTTTAGTATCATGATTCCTGAAGTATCTTTTTAATATCTGTCAAATATATATATATATATATATATATATATATATATATATATATATATATAGTAAAAAAAAAAAGCAAAACTTCACTGTTTTTAACGTAAAACTGCACCGTTTTAAAGAAAAAGACGCTGTGGGTATGGGACGCAAGCCAATCCCATATTTTTTAGGGAGAATCCTTGTCAATGCCCAATTAAGGTTCAAAATTACAAAAAGGGCCCCAACAACTTTCACATACCAGAAAGGGCCCTAGGGCCTTTTCTGGTATAAATGTTAACAACTGTAATGTACCAAATTGACAACAAAATAAATACTCATTAACAACGAAATCGTCGTATTAACAACAATATTTTAACAACTAAATCAGTCACTTTAACAACAATATCAGCCCCGGTTAACAACTAAATCAGTCAAATTAACAACTAAATTTTAATGAAAAATCTCAGAAAAGGTCCTAGGGTCCTTTTTGGTATGTAAAAGTTGTTGGGGCCCTTTTTACAATTTTGGACCTTAATTGGGTCTTGGCAAGAATTCTCCCTATTTTTTATTGAGTTTTGAGAGAAGAATCGTGTGTTTTCATACGTTGAGTACGGATTCAAATATGCTGCTCAAAAGATTCCACCTCCAAAACAACGTGAGACCAAGTTGTTGCTTCTTTATTCTTTATTCATCAATAAAGAATATCGTGCTTCTTAATTGTCATAAGCAAATTAATATTTTTATCACTATATAATCATACGTAATACATTTTAATAACTAATCATATTTATATATATATCAACTCCCTTTTCTTATACTTCATGCAACATAAAACTATCGGAGACACATGCAAAAACACAATAAAGTGTATAGTTTGAGCCGTGTTTAATATACTCCATCCGTCCCTAATTATAGGAGCAATTTAACCGATTTTGGAAGAATTAAGGAGAGGAGTTAAATTAGTTAATTTTACTTATTTTCCTAAAATGTCCTTATATAAATTTAAAATGATACAAGTTGCCCTAATTATAAGTGTTTCTAATTTGTCTTACGTTAGATATCCATGACATATTAGTTTCACTACTACAAAAATTGGATATTACTACCCTAAAAAACGTCCTTATTTAGAAATAGGACGTCCAAAGTGAAGGCGGTGGCATTCTTGTAATTATATTTAAGGAAGTTGAGCCTTCAGCGTCCTGAATAAGAAATCAGGACTCCTTAAATTGATTTTTGGCGTCCTGATTTTTTTTCAAGACGTCTAAAATTGTTTTGCGCCATAAAAAATATGAGAAATATTTGTTTGGCGCCATAATATTTAATTTTTTTTCAATAAAATTCATTTATGGCGACCTACATATATTTCGGACGTCTTTAATGTGTCAATTCTTCGCTCCCGAATTTTTGTTTGGCGCCAAGGATTTTCTTTTAATATTAATTAGAAAATTTAATAATATTGGCGACCTGAATTAGAATCAGGTCGCCTATATTTTAAAAATGGCGACCTGATTCTGATTCAGGTCGCCTATATTTTAAAAATGGCGACCTGAATTAGAATCAGGTCGCCATTTTTAAAATATAGGCGACCTGATTCTGATTCAGGTCGCCATTTTTAAAATATAGGCGACCTGATTCATAATCAGGTCGCCATTTATAAAATATAGGCGACCTGATTCTCATTCAAATCGCCAAAAATTGGAATATAGGCGACCTGAAAGATGATTCAGGTCGCCTATAGTCAATTTTTTAGGTTAATAAACTCGCGCCTCTTCATTTTCCCTCACACACTCATACTCCGACAGAGGCCGCGAAATCCTCTCAGACTCACTCGTTCCGCTCTTCGTCGCTTTCCTTGCCGTACGTCTCCGCCGTCGCTCCTTCGTCTCCGCCGTCGTCACCGATCGATCACAGTACTTCTCGCTCACTCCGCCTCTTTCGCCGATCGAAGAGACCCACCAAACCCAAGTAAGCTTGTTCGGATGTTACTCTTAAGTTCTTTGATTCCTAATAACCCATTTTAATCGTTAATGCTTCTTGCTTATGGATTGGATTTTGTTTCGATTAGGATTCCTGCCTCTCACTCGCTCACTCCACCTCCTTCCCGATCAAAACCTGCGAAACCAAGTAAGCTTGTTCGTTCTTCTTGTTCTTTGATTCCAAACCCCATTTAATTGGTAATGTACTTCTTGCTAATTAAAAAGAATACAATTTGGAACTGCTCTTATTTGTAGATTTTTATTCAAGTAAATTTGGTGGCCAACTAAATTGTCTAAAGCTTCATTAAATTGGTCATGTCACACTGATTGGTTGTAGTAGTTGATTTTGAAGGATTATAGGAGTATTTTGTGATTAGACGATAGTGGTTTAGTTTTGGTTGTTCTTATGCCTCTGGTCATTCATTGATTCTCTGTTAGATGTGCTTTGTGTTACTCTTCCCCTACTTAATTGGTTTATCTTATACCTTGTTTCCCCAATTTACAGTTTTTGGGTACTAAGGATCCGTACTCGCAGGATGAGATCGATTCGGTTCGAGACATGATATCTAGATATCTTCTTCAACACATAGCGTCTAGTTAGTACCGAGCATGATTAATTAATATGTTAACCGTTGTTCATTTGTATGTATTTGGTGTTTTGTTCGTACAAAATATGCAATTTTGGTGTTATATATAGTCTGCTTATGTATTGTGTTAGAGTGAGATTCTTCGTTGCTTGTGGTGGTTTCGGCCGATTCTTCATTAGAGTGTGATTCTTCATTTGCTTGGTAGATGTTCATATTTTGTAGTTTACTTTTTTTTTAAAAAAATTCAACAAAGGCGGCCTGATTTTTAAATCGTGTCGCTTTGTTACGATAAGGCGACTGATTATAATATCGTCGCTTTAAGCTCAACAAAGGCGACGATTTAAAAATCAGTCGCCTTTCTTGAAATTAAGGCGACTGATAAGAATATCGAATTCGCCTTTAAGGCGAATTCTATCTTCTTATTTACTATATAAGGCGACCGATTTCAAATCAGTCGCTTATGTCAAACGACGATCTAATATCGTCGTCTTAATAAGACGACCTAATTTTGGATCAGGTCGCCATTTTGGAAATTTTCCTCTACCCCCTCCAAGACGTCCCTCAGAAAAGGGTCGTTAATTGGGTCTTATTTAGGTCGTTGTTTAGCATTTTTGTAGTAGTGTTTATATATGTATATTAGTTGTTTTTTATATAGCCATGTATACATATATGTGTGTGTATGTGTATGTGTATACATATAGATCTATCTACATACATAGAGACACACACTCATATATCTACACACACACACAACACATATATGTTTATATATGTGTGTGTGTTCACACATAGATATCTACACATATATATATTGACACACATAAACACAAATCTACATATATATGTAAACACACATATATATAATGCTCCTAATAATAAGTATAAATAGGGGTATTATAGGAAAAAATTGATAAAATTTAAAACTTGCTCTTATAATTAGGACCAAAACCAACTCCAAAATTTACTCCTATAATTAGGGACGGAGGGAGTATTATTTAAAAAGCGGCACTCCCCAAGGTTAATCGAACCATTCTTGTAGAAATGTCATGAATTGAGCTCGGTATCACCTGAACTCAATCATTTTAACTTAGGTACTAATTGGCCATGCATGCACCAAACATTTCCTTTAATTTTATAGGCAGAGAATGTGTAAACATTGATCAATCATAATTATTAATTATTGTTCTCAAACTCACGAGTTGACTTTTACCGTTATTACATTCCCACCTTATTAAATCGAGTCGAGTCACCGGTAAACTCATGTCAGCTGTAAGCTCGATTAAACTCACGAGTTTTTACATATAATTTACCGTTTTTACGTTTTTAGCTCATAAAACCATGTTAACTCATGTTAACTTTTTCAATGTTGTCATCCTCAACGAATTTATATATGAATTTTATGAAAATCTATTTATTAAATATAATAAATTATGAATGTTGATATATTTAATTTCAATTATCTGAATTTAAAATATATTTAAATTAAATTGTTGTTATTTTTTATATTTTAATTATAAAATTATACATCGTTAATAATTGTTTAATGATAAAAAAAAAAAAGCTCTTACGATACGAGTTTACGTCATGTCACGAATTTACTTAAACATGTGAGTTTGACAACCTTAATCATAATGGCCATTAATGGTGGTTTAATGCGATAAAACCATTTAAATATTATTAGAACCAGTCAATTAAAGTACATTAAATTAATTCTCCAACGATCAATTGGTTGTCCTCAATCTTGAGCCATATAATTAAGACTTATTTTTTTGACAATACACTCATGCACACAGTATTAGTATTTACAACGAAAATGTGCCTAGTGTTATTATTATTTTTAGAGCATGTTTTTCATACTATATATATAGAGTTTTTTTTTTGAACAATTCTGTATATAATCATTACTAAAAAAGCCGAAGCAACTGATACAAAGCAAACTGAACCAAAACAAGACAAAGCTCGAAACAAAGGAGGCAAAAGACAAAATAAGGACAGGAAGAAACAAACTACTAGGAATTAAAACTAAGGCGAGCTACAACCAAGAAACGCCCGAGGACACTACTCAACCAGGGATCTATGTTTATGGGTGACGCCGGAATAGGATCTTGTTGACATCTAATGCCCCTCATGTCTTCCTCCGTAACTTGAGACAAAGAAGGTAAGGGTATTCCTACCCACCCAATTGGGCACACCTCCTTATAAGTGGATGCAGCAAGCCGGTCTGGCGCTTTGTTCCCAGACGAGGAATGAAGTGGACTGAAAACCGGGATCGACTTTAGTACAAATAGAATATCATCAAGAATACCTCGAGACTCCCACTCACAAAGAGAAGGTTGATTATTTTCCACACATCGCACAAGAATTTGGCTATCAGTTTGAAGACAACATTTTTATTCCCAAGTCTTGGATAATCATCAAAGCTCTCTTTAATGCTAAGGCTTCCGTCATGAACGCTGAGATAGACTTGACTTTGTCAACAAAAGCCCACTGCATATGTCCCCAGTGATCGCGGCATATAAGGCCAATGGCCGCAGCAGCTGTAGCATTCTGAAATGCTCCGTCTAGATTAACCTTCAGAAATTCTCTATCAGGAGGCTTCCATTTGGCAGCCGGAAAAATCCTCTGGCCTGCTATAGGGTCAGTACTAGGCGGATACCACACAGCCCAATAATTATTCAATGATATCCTTGCTTTCTCTATTACATTCATAGGGTCTGGGGACATACCATTAAACACATGATCATTCCGCCCTTTCCAGATGAACCACAATAAACAGCAAATAAGTGCTCTGTCATAATCAGTTAAGGGGCTCTGAGGATTAAGGACCCCAATCCACCATTGTTGGAAGTTGAGGATGCTATTAAGATCACTCTTTAGGGATAAACCACACCCAAACCAGATACAGCGCACCCACTTACAATGGAAGAAAAGATGCTCCAGCGTTTCACAAGAGCGGTGGCAAATCGGGCACATCTCTGAAGGGCTTCTTCCTCGCTTGACCAGGGCTGCATTTGTAGCAATGCCATTGGATAGGCAACGCCATATAAAGTTCACAATTCTTGGAATAACCTTGAGTTTCCAACTTTTCTTCCAAACCTCACTAGAGATGTAGATTGAGGGTCCTGGGGCCGACTTCCCATCTCCAATTTGCCAACATAAATCAGCTTTAATAAAGTCCCTTCCTTCTAGTATGCTTGACCAACACCAAGAGGCTCTGTGCCCTTTTCCTGCATCCAAAAACACACCATTAGGAAAATAAAGTCCTTTAAGGACCCTAACCCATAGGTCATTGGGATTTTGAGTTAGACGCCAGGCAGTTTTTGCTAGTAGGGCCTTGTTAAACTTTATGAAATCACGAAAGCCCATGCCTCCTTCGCCCTTAGGCCGTATAAGCTTTTGCCAAGCGACCCAGTGTGTTTTGTTCTGTCCCTCCCACCAGAAGTTGGAGACCAAGCTGTTGAGATCTTTACAGGTTTTGACTGGAAACTTAAAACAGGTCATGGGGAAAATGGGGATTGCATTTATTACAGCTTTGATCATAATCTCTCTCCCTGCAAAAGACAAATGTTTACTGCTCCAGCCATGAACCTTCTTACTGACAGATTCACGAACGTATGCCAGTGCCTGATGTTTTGTTTTTCCCCAAACACTAGGGATTCCCAAATATTTGCCTTGATCAAGGCTTTCCTCAATGCCAAATATGTCGCATATGGTCTGTCGGAGCGGTTGAGGCATGTTATTAGAGAACACAATGCTTGATTTCTCCAAATTAGCAGACTGGCCAGAAGCTGAGCAGTATTGTTGAAGAATATTAGCTAGCACATGACAATTTTGGATATCTGCATTCATAAAAAAGAGGGCATCATCTGCAAAGAAACTATGGGATAACATCGGACATTGATGAGTAAGTTTAATCCCAGTTAGAAGGCCCTGCAAAATAGATTTGTTAATCATACAGGAAAGGGCTTCCAGAGAAAAGATAAAAAGATATGGTGATAAAGGATCTCCTTGTCGGAGTCCTCTACTAGGGCTAATTGAAGCAATTTTCTCCCCTGCAATACAAAGGTTAAGATGGACAGTTTCCACACAGGTCATAACCAGATTAACCCACTTTTGGGAGAACCCAAATTTTAACAATACACTTCGCAGAAAATCCCATTCAACCCTATCATATGCCTTACTCATGTCCATTTTTAAGGCAAATTCAAACCTGTTACCAGTTTTCCTTCGTCTTAAATAGTGGAACACTTCGTGAGCAATGATAATGTTGTCTTGGATTAAGCGGCCGGGGACAAAAGCACCCTGATTAGAAGATATACACTTATCCAGACAACATTTCATTCTATTGGCCAAAACTTTTGAAATAATTTTGTAAGAGAAATTACATAGGCCAATAGGTCTAAAGTGTGATACTGATTCGGGCTTATCAATTTTTGGGATAAGTGTGATATTGGTGCCATTAATTTCCTCAAGAGAGAGGTTCATATCAAAGAAATCCCTCACCATTTTAACAACTGAGTCACCCACCTTCTCCCATGAGACCTGATAGAATTTACCTGGGAAGCCATCTGGGCCTGGGGCTTTTGATCCT
The DNA here is from genome assembly GCA_025563575.1 of Acacia pycnantha. Classification (NCBI taxonomy): domain Eukaryota; kingdom Viridiplantae; phylum Streptophyta; class Magnoliopsida; order Fabales; family Fabaceae; genus Acacia; species Acacia pycnantha. The sequence goes on along the minus strand of JAMWYP010000032.1, from coordinate 3,731,123 downwards.
CCCAAACTGAACACTGCAAGTCGAACTTCCTCATGTGTGATAGGTCGGAGCAAGAGTTCATTAGAGGCCTCATCAATTCTCACTTCTACTGAGTCCAAGGCTGTGGCCTGGTGTCTAACGCCAGAAGGAGAGAATATGTTGGTGAAGTAATTTGTGAACATATCATTAATTTGACCTTTATCTCTAGTCCATGCTCCAGTTTCATCTTTAATACTCAGGATCGAGTTTCTTCTTCTCCTGACAAGGGCCGTGAGGTGGAAAAATTTTGAGTTCCTGTCTCCGGATTTGAGCCATGAGATACGTGAACGCTGCCACCAGTAATTTTCTTCTTGAACCATTAGCTCTTCTATACGTCGAAGGAGCTCCGCTTCTTCCATCCTAATCTCCTCAGTTTGGTAACCCTGGCGAAAATTAGCTAGACAAGATTCCAATGTATGTATCATCTTTTTACGGTTAGGGAAATTCTGTTTACTCCAATTAACAAGGAATTTTCTACAGCTATTCAAATTGAGAGTAAAACAAGTTATAGCATTGAAATTTGGTGCTTCACCCACAGTCCAACTATTATGGACCACCTGCATAAAATCATTGTGAGACGTCCAATAATCCTCAAACCTGAAAGGTTTAATTTTATTAGAAGAAACATAAGTAAAATTAACATACAACAAAGTGATGGTCCGATCCTAAAGGGTCTATGTGAAACACTTGGGCCAACGGGAAAGAGTGACAGAAAATTTCATTCCCCATAACCTGGTCTATTCTTTCTCTGATGGTGGCCTCGCCCTCCCTACGGTTGCACCAGGTGAACCACGAACCCTGGAAGCCTAAGTCAATGAGAGAGCAGTCAGAAATAAACTTTTGGAAATTAAGGATTTTCCTGATGGCTCTTGGATTGCTTCCCTGTTTTTCTTGATGGGATGTGATGTCGTTGAAATCTCCAAGACAAATCCAACTCTCAGCCCTGTGGGTGGCAAACCTGATAATACTTGCATATACAACTAGTCTCCCATCTTCTCTTGGGGGCCCATATACAAAGGAGATATACTGAGGAAAATCAATGGACGGGTCGAACACCGAAGTGTGAATGACATTGCTAGATGACGAGATGATGTTCACAATGGTGGTTCGTCCCTGCACAAGGCAAGACCTCCACTAATCCCGATAGGGTCAACAATCCACTCTTCTTCAAAACCACACCTTTGCCGGATTCTACTCACATAGTGACGTTTCTTCTTAGTCTCCATCAAGAAGACTATATGGGGTTTTTCTTTATTGCAGACCTCCTTAAGGTTTCGATCGTCAAGGGAACCCCTAACCCTTGACAGTTCCAGGCTAGTAGACTCATGGCGAACCGATGGTTGCTTGGTGGCAACCATCGGCGGTTGGGATAGCATCTAGGGAGAGCATGTGGGAATGATTAGGAGATATATTGTGGGTGTCCAGAGAGAGTGATTGGCCGAGAGCGTCTTCCAACATGTGGGTATACTGTGGATGTCCATTAGGATTATTATCAACAATCTTGGCCTTGCGTTTGGTTTTTTTTCCACGTAAAGCCTTTTTCAAGTTTCTGAAAGTGACGTGATTGTGCACATCTATGGCTAGCTGGGTTCGGCCTTCATGTGGATTAACGCTTTCAACTTCCTGGAATATGAGGCGCTTCTTAGCTGGATTAGGGTCTTCAACATTGGCTACTTCATGTACTTCAAAACACCTTTTTAGGTTAATTCGGTTGAGGCCAACGGTTACCGCTGTTATTGGAGATACATCAGAGAATGGAATAATTGCTGTTTGAGCCTCTGACTCAGCCACAGGAGAATCCACCCTATAAAGAATCGGAGTGATCTGCGGAGAGATCTTGGATGATAGGTGCCGAAATAACCGGATGTAGCTGATCTTCAGAATTGATTATGGAAATATCGTGAATTGCTGGTATCTCGGATGGCATTGAAGAAGGAGTGATTTTCGGACTATTCGTTTGAAGTTTCGTTGCTGCAGGAATCTCAGTGACTCTAATCCCTGATGGCACGTGTATTGGATTAATAATATTTAACGTTAAATGACCATTGCTGGGGTCTTCACCGGAAACTGAATGAAAGCCTGATTTCTCGCCATGGTTTGCGGTGATTCTACTCCCTGATGGCACGTGCATTGGATTATTAGCATTAAAAGTCAAATGATCGTTGCAGGGGTCTTCATGGGATAATGAATGCGGGGCTGATTTCTCGCCATAGTTTGCAATCTTTCCATGTAGGGCAGGACCATCAATTGTTCTTCGGCTGGGTTCCTTTCCGGCAGTCGGAAAAGGTTTTTCCGGTTGTAACATAGCCTCATCCCATGTTTGATCGTGCACCACCAATGTATCCTCCATTGTTTTAACTTGAGTAGTGCCCAGGCCATTACCGCATTTGACATCCTCTGCTTCATCTTCATTAGTTTCGTGTTGATATTTGCATTGTCGTGCCGCATGACCGATTCCGCCACAATCATAGCAATAGTCTTGAAGACGTTTAAACCGAACAGCTTGCCCAGATTGGGTCTCTTTTAGGACGAGGAACCCGAAAACCAGCCACCAACGGTTCCGAATATTAACAAGGACCCCGGTTCTAATGAAAGTGCGGCAATCCGATCTTGTCTTCTCGGGAGCTTCATACATCACGGGTCGTCCTACCGCATTTCCCACTTGACCGCATTATCATCATCAAAGACGCCATGAGGGAGTCCATGAAATTGAACCCAGAACGGACACCACGCAAAATTCACTTCTCTGAGTATCATATAGTCATCCCAGTGTTGGATGTTCAGCAAAGCTCCCTGGATGGACCATGGCCGCCCTTTCAGCACTTTGTTGTAATCTGATAGCCTACTGAAGCAAAATATGAAGGCATTCTTTTCTGGCATATCATGGATCTCTATATCTCGATCCATCCCCCATCCTTTTTTTATCATGGAGATCATGATACCTTTATTCAGAATTTTATCAATTTCTAGACGACCCACCAGAGTACGTCCCTTTTGTCCATTGGCGGAGGTTCGGAGGTCCAATTGCACTTCTTTGGTACGTTTAGCCCCACTGCTATTTTGACCTTGCTCCATTGAAGAGGATGCACAGTAGAGGTAACCAACAGAACAAGACGACAAGCAAATAACAGACAGAATAAGGCGAGAATGGAAACAGGTGCTGGAAAGGATGTAACTCGTAGGGAATGAAGGGTGATCGAAGCAAGATGGGAAGCAGGTAGTAATGGAGGAAGGAAGGGAAAAACTCTCACAAAGGAGAGGGATACCTCACACAAGGCAGAGAAAAAGTTCTCTCACAGGAGGAGAGCAACATTCTTGTTATAATTGAGCTTACCAAACAAAATCTAAACATGAATCGATAATTAAAATTGTTATTATTGTTCTTTTAACTTGTTTATATCAATTTATTTGGTCAATATTCAATTAAAATAATTAATTATCAGTTCATTCCATAAAATTCAAGATGCATGGTTGTAACTTGTACGTAAGATTAATGCAGGTAGCAGCATATATTATTATTATTATTATTATTATTATTATGGTTTATGAATAATATAATTTTGATATAAATTTTATACCCATACGTACGTATTTATTAAGGGTTTAATGTTTCTATATTTATTGCAGAAACTTTTTTCCTGTAGCACTCACATAAAAGTGAGTGGGTCTCATTGTAAAGAGATGAGAGAGAAAATAATAGTGGGACCTACCCACTTTTATGTGAGTACTGCAAAAAAAAAAAGTTTATGTAGTAAATGCAGAAATATTAAACCCATTTATTATTATCCCCACTACTTCAAATTAATCATAATTAAGTCCAGTTTTGAAAAATATTACCTGTACCAAGAAAAGAAGGACCTTGATTATTAATTTTATTGATATTTAATAATAACATTGATTAATTTTTTACTAAGTTTATATGTTAATTTGTTTTAGCAAACATCAGCTTTTAGCCTCTACTCCACGCAAAGAATAATTCTTTTTGGATATTCCAAAATTCTTCTTAGCCTTTGACTCCATCGATCCTCTATAATATCTTACTTGACGATTATGCCCATCAAATAATTTTTTTACACCCGCTCTAATTTTATTAATCAATTACTCAAACACAAACATATATTGATTTTCGCATAAAATTTTATTTCAAAAATTACGTATCAAGAATCAAATACACATATAAAAATAAAATAAAAACAATCATTTCCCTGAAGGAGAATAGTTTATCACTATATATACACAGCTTTTTAAAAAAATTCTTACATTTATTTTGACATTTTGGTAATTTCATGTTTACTTTTGTTATTATGATTATGACAGACATATGGAAAGGTCAAAACCTTGCCTCTTCTTTAAAGTCTCTGTACGTGGTTCATAAGAACTAGAGTTTCCAGATTCATTCATTCACGGAGAAGCCAGCATGAGAAAGCTAAAAATTTACCAGACATGCATCTCTGAAACCTTGTATGTTCAAGGAATATACAATTGTTCCTGAATCAACTCTGGTTAGTGTGAGTATTTATAGAGAGATTTTTTGCTTAATCTTTATATTGTTATTGTTAGGCTTTATGTATGTAATTTATATTATGAATTCCATGGTTGGTTTGATTTGCCTTTGAATGACTTAGGGATGCTCTCAAAGATTTCAGAGTTTGGTTATTATTATGAACAGGTACGTAAAATATCTTAAATTTGAAATAAATAAACCATGTATATGAAATTTCAAGAGTTTTTTTGGCTTGAATATATAGAAATCCTACAGGTTGATTTAAATCATTTTTATAACCTTTTTAATTAAAATATTATTAATTAATAAATATAATAAATTAAAATTAAATGGATTCGACTACGTCTTCATGATTTGCTTTTCTTTTCTTCCTTTGCTTTCTTTAGCCAAATACACTTTTTGGTTGTTTCCCTGTTTCTCTCCACCACTAAAGTTTATTGAATTTTGGACTAACAAGAGGTGGGTAACTTTTTTTTTTTTTTTGCTAAAAAAAATTTTAGGAAAGGGGTTGGGTTCACCCACAAACCAAGGGCTGCTTCCTAGACCCCTAAGATGCCTCCCCCAGTGCCTTGAGGAAGTTCGACCCTTTCGCCAGTTGAACCCAAGGACAAGGGCTAAGAGGTGGGTAACTTGATTCAATTGATTATACATTTTGAGAAATAACTTTTTTTTTTATAAGAAATCTTCATTTTAAAAAATTTAAAAAAATAAAAATGAGCTTTAGGGCTCGGCCCTGAGCCCAATAGATAAAAGTTGGGTTTCGGCCCAAAAAGTAGTTTTTTTTTTAATTTTAAGAAAGACATATATATCTATAATTAACCAATTCCGAATCAAAGAAGTGGCATTATGAGATTTTGAAGAGTTGTTACAAATCAGTTATCAACTCAGCCATGAGATTTAAGTAGTAGGCTCAACTCTGCTGATTAAAGATCCTATATCATTACCAAAAGCCTTGTAGCCAAGTGGTATAGGTACTCCCCAACTAGTGGGAGGTCGTGGGTTCGATCCCGTTGCTTGTAATTCAGGTTATTAGTACATGCCGCCTTGTAATTCAAAAAAGATCCCATATCATTGCAAATATAACTCAAATAACTCACTACATGACCATACACATACAAACAAAGAGACATACAAGTAGAGGAAGATAGAGAGGTAGGTGGGATTGTGGGAACCTACCTCTCTATGAGAAACAAACAAACAAAAAAGAGAGTTTGTTGGGAACCAGAATATCTATAGATTTTGCATTTTTAAACATTTATGGTTGGTTTTATTTTAAAGGCATTGGTATATATATGGAGGTGAAGAACTGGGGTTGAGTTTCTCTCCTAATCTTTTTCTCATTATCCCTCATCATCTTTAAATCATATTCGTCCAATCAATCACAATACTACTTTAATATCTCTCTCATCTTCTCAATCAACGGCCCAGATGGGTTGATGAGGGAAAATGAGAAAAAAGATGAGGAGAAGATCCTCTTCCGAGCAACTGTGAACCTAAGACCCAGATTGACAGCAACTCATCACGTGGTTCCAACTTCCAATACTTCCTTCCTTGCTTTTTTTTTATTGTCTGACCCATATTATTGTTGATCTTTTAAATATTATTATATTCTAAATTTTTATTTTTTACTTCACACCCAAAAAAAAGTTCTGAACCAAATAAGTTTTCTATATTTTTCTTTAACATATCAAATACTCTTATGAAAATATGCACGTTTATTTTTTTTAGTTTAAAAATATATAATTATTGAGAAAACGTTCTAATCAAATATTTAAATTAAATTAAAATATATGGTAACATTTAAAAATAAATATATTTATAAAAATACAACAAAATGTATGCTTGTGTATATAGCATTATATTTATAATTTATGCATATAGTTCAAGGTAGCCTCTTTGCTAAAAATTCCACACAATTCATAATTTATAAATAGTGTGTTTATATATTATGTGTGATGATAATATGTTAATATTGATAATTATATATATGGGTGATGTTATTCAAATAGGAAGAATGACAATTAAGTCTTAAAAAGGGGATTGACATAATAAGGTTCCTAACAATTTTGTTTAATGATGAGTTGCGAATATCAATTTAAAACTCATTTTTGTCAGAAAAATTTATGGTTGTCAAGTTGTCATTAAATTTATATTTTAAAATTTTACTGTGATTGCCCACATTGACATGCATATAGTTTTAATATTATAGGGTGATTTATTTAGCATTGTGGCGTCACATGCAAAACACGTGGTGTCTTTGTCAGCCTAGTTGATGATGATGGAATTGGTGGGTCCCAACTTTAACCCAAAATTGTGGGTTGTGGCACACGTCATCCACTCCCATGATCTTAAAAAGGTGCATCCCCCATCTCTCTTTCTCTCTTCCTATTTGTTTAAGAAAAAATTAATGAAAATTATTTCGGAATTACAAGAATAAGACGTAAGTACTAAAAAATTGTAATAATAAGTGCAGGGACAGAGCCATGAATGAAAATTAGGAGGCGAAAATTACATAATAAAATCTAGTAGAATCAGCATTTGAAATTAGGGGGTGAAAATTACAGAATTTGACCCAAATTTTAGGAAATTATGATTTGACCTTATAAATATTTCAATATTTTCATTTAAGTTCCTTTATGAGACTTTTAAACAGGGATTAAAATGAAAATATTGAAATTTTTAAGTGGCTAAAGCATAATTTCCAAATCATTTTAGTCCAATTATGTAATTCTAGGGGGCGGGGGCCACCCCTAACCTCCTTAAATCCGCCCCTGAATAAGTGGACAGCATAAACTTGTTATAATTTTTTACACCGGTATTTATCATTGTATGCTTTTTATCTGGTTGAAGATTTATCGTTATATGTTGCTAACTTATTTTAAAACTCACTCATGACTTCATTTTTTTTTGGGACTTGGTAGTGCTTTTCTTAAAGTATTGTAATATCCTAATTAATAATTATGCACCAATTAAGTATGAGATTTATTAAAAATTGCACTATTTGTATATCATAAGAAATACTATACATTCTATATATTTATATAAAATATAAAAAAAATTAACAAAACAGCATTTTCACAAACAATAATTAATGCAATTGATTTCTCAAATTCTAATTAATGTCTAGGACTCATGCTAGTTTTTGTTTCTCTTGATATCCCTTCTTTGCCCAACAATGGCTATTCAATTTGAATGTTTATGCTTGTAAAAAAAAGCATTAATTATTTTTGGATAATGATTTTGACACTCAATAAATGAAAACCTTTGAATCTTGTAGTTTATTATAGATTATACATGCATGTATAATATATAAATTAGTGATTACTAATAGATTTGTGAGAAAATGGTCGATCTTACTCAAAAGTCTTTGTAATCACTTGAAGAAGAAATACTGTGGTTAAAATCCTTACTATTGTTAAGAATGATCATCAGTAATACGTCATTACCATTAGAACATACCCCATCTGGTCTTAAATATAAGACAAAATTGACTTTTTTTGAAGAAATTAAGGAAGCTAATTAAATTACTTTAGAGTATTTATATACATTTGTATTTGTATTTTTTTCTTTAAACTAATTAGTTTGACTAATAAACTGATATATAATCTAAAGATATATAATACTCCATATAATATGATTAAGTAACTTATTTAGCTTCCTTAATCTCTCCAAAAAAAATTAAACCTCAGTGGGGTAACTATTTTGAAGTACCTTAATCAAAATTAAACATAACTCTAAGGATCAAGACCTTAATAAACAAAATAAACACTATAATTTAATATTACAAGTTAGATCAAATCTACAACCTCCAACATATATAGGAAAGTTTTCATACTACTAAGTTATAGGACCTATTATCAAAGCTGACCACATATGGTGCTTCATTTTTTGTAAGTAACAAATGACGTAGACGCCAAGTAATTATCTTTGAATTTGAATAGCACTAGGAAGAGTTTTTGGGAAAGAGCCTCCATGAATTTTCACTTATATTAAACTAATGAATTGAGAGTCAACGTGTTCCCATGTATCTGCACCTCTATTGGCCATTGCCCTCCCGTAACGAGCTTGTATTTGAGATTCCACATATTACTTCATATTTTAGTCCCTCTCCATATCTAACCTCATCATCATCATCTACTTAAAATTTTTTTTTTCAAGGTTTTCATATCATTATTATCACCATTTTTTGATGCTGTTGTCAGCAATCAATAATCAAGAATAATCTTTTTTAAAACATTGGAAATTAAGCTACATTTTTTTCTAGTACATATCACCGATATGTCTTGTTCCATATATAATGACGGAAAATCAAACATTTAACTACTCTTTTTTTTTTTTTTAATCCTTATTGTAAGCCGCATTTAACCATTTCACTGAAATTAATTAACAGTATTAAAATCATGAATATAACAAAATGTTGTGACTTTTAATTGAAGAAGTGTTGCTTCAAAACATCACTTCATGGTTTATAAATATAATGTACCACAACTTCATTTGTGACAGATAATACAACATCAAAAATCACACAACAATAAGAGATCAAACTCATTGCCTTTGTCTTTGAACGCACACAAAGATAAGATCAAATTATCACTTTATAACAGTTATTGTTTTTTCGGCTTAAGTGTTGGGAGTGCAATTCATACACAAAGGTTTTATTGTATCTTGTAAGAAATTCGTTCTTCAATTCAAATTACGTCATATAAGATAAATATATATATAGGTGAGGGCGAATTAAACATAAAAGAAAGTCTTACCCACATCTTAAAGACATTATACACTATTTGATAAATATGTTAAATGACATGTGTCTATGAAGATACAAGATCACTTATCTTAGGTGCTCAAAAGGCTTAATGACCTACGAAGCAACTGTTATTTGAGACCACATAAATTCCTTCCGAAAATCACATTTTTAAGGGACAAGTGGGAAAGGTATAAAGCTTTATTACTTTGTGTTGATCTGAGTCGATAGCTTTACAGAAATTTCAATTTGCACTAACCAATAAACTAAAGTAACACTCAATTACTTATCCCACATGGTTTCTTCATGTTGTCTTTAATGATTTTTTTTATGGCTGCTAGTGCTATTGTGTGGCTCTGCGATGTCCTTCAGGCAAATCTTTATATTTTATATTACTGTGTGTTCTATTTAATCTTGGTTAATGTCCACTAGACCCAGAGTACTTAATTATGTGTAAACATTGGTGAATGTCCTTCTCCAAAAACGAATCTTCAATTAAAAAAAAATATTTAAAGACACTCTAAAAACATTAATGATAATTAAAGATTTTAAGATTTTAAAAAAAAAAAGCATGATTTTTTATAACTTAAGTAAAAACTATGCATTTTATACTCCATGCAATGGAATCCACGTCTGTTTAATTAAAGGAAACAAATCTGAATCAAGGAAGTAAATTACGTTTAGGAATAACGAATCCACGTGGCTTTTAGATATAGTTTCAGTGTGGGGACACAGAAAACACAATCCACTAGCTGACTAGCTCTTCCACGTCACAATGGCGGGTCCCAATATCAAGTTGGTGTGGGCCCTACTTCGTTAAGCGCATCATCCGCAGGCGGCAGGCCGCAGCGGATATCCGCATCACGCAAGGTATAATTCCTTTCGGATATTCGAATATTCTTTTCCGATGGTTCGGCCCGCAGAATCCAAATAATAGATGGGGGCTACCGTCATAATGACCATTGTGCCCCGTATAATTCAATGGAACTACACCAGCCATACCTCTAGAGCCCGTTCTAATTTCTAAGTAGAATGGCCGAAAAGCCCTTCTGGCCTTCTCGGACTGAAAGCAGGAGTGCGGGGACCACCTATTTAAATCTTTGCGCTCTTTACAAATATAGTTTAAAAATTCATGGATTTAAAAAGTTAAATTTTATGTTTATTTTATTGGTAAATCTATGAAACGTGTTTTCCGTGAATATTGAATGTGTTTCTCTTAGGTATTTCTTAGGTGTTTTTCCCTTTAATTAGAGGGATTAGACATTTTTTTTAATTTTTTTATATATTCTACTTATTGAGATTAGATTATATACCGCATTCTGAATTTTTTTTACATCCAGTATCTCAGATTAATTATTTTCCAGGATATTGGGGTTACAGGAAAAATATTTCTTAATGTAGGATTGAAAATTAATTAATTTGAGATATGAGGTGCGAAATTTTTTTTAGGATCCAACATATAATCTAATATAAATAAATAGAATATATAAAAATATTAAAAAAAATGCATATATAATCCCTCTAATTAGAGAGAAAATAATCTAAGAAGTACCTAAGAGAAAAACACCCAATGTGAACCATGAAGATGACGTATAAAACATTTTATTCGGGTACCATTTGTTTTGGTTGAAAAATATTTCTCAATATTTGGTAGAAATTATATATGTTTTCTTGATTTTGTTACTGGAAGTGTTAGATGGACATAAATAATGTACAATTTGGAGATAAATTAACCCACATGCATGTGTGAGTTGTATATACTATGAAAATGATTTGCTGATGTGTATGTATTCATAGCCATACATTTTAATGTAGGGTTGCCGACTAATATTTGACAGTGGCTAATGACCAATGGCCACTTGCGCTAACGACATTATTAGCCACATAATCCCCTATAGTGATTTCCCCTACATTTGAAGAGAAAAATATACATTTTAAAAAGAAAAAAAGAAAAAAAAAAGTGGCATGGTCAATTTAGCCTGCAATCCACGCTAGGGGCATACACTTGTACATGCTTAGATTGAGTTATTTCAATAAATGAATTCTGTATTTATTCAACATATATGATGTGAAAAGATCATGTCTCAACCGTGGGTTATCCATCTTAGGTTGCTCCATGAAATTCCTAACTTGTCTCGTAAAGACTAACAACAACACACGCTGATATCTTTTATATATATATATATATGATAATACTTATTTTTCAGCCATTAATATAAGGCTATTTTATTGTCCAATTTCTTCATTAAAATTGGTCATATATTACCCCATGTTTGCGGGTTTAACGGTTGAAGTGTTAGGCAACTTTAAATATTAAGAGTTATTAGCTCCGATCCTAATTATAATATTTAGTTGACTTTTTTTTGGAGAGATTAAGGAAACTAAATAAGTTATTTAATCATTTCATATGTTGTGTATATTTAGACTATATGTTAGTTTATTAGTCAAACTAATTAGTTTGAAGAAAAAGTTAAAAATTAAAATACTTTAAAGTAATTTAATTAGCTTTCTTAATATCTACAAAAAAGTCAACTAGGTTTTATAATTAGAACTGAATGGAGTATTTCGCAACCCTCTTAGTAGATAAAGAACTTAGTAAGAGATTACCGAGACTTTTTATTCTCTTCTCTACCGATGGTGTCATGATTAGGGCATTTATAATCAACAAATTGATGCCTTAAAGTGATGTATCTTGAAGTAATATATATACCTTCAATTAAAAGTCATAACTACTTGTTAAATTCATAAACCACTACAAATATTTTAATTTATAAGGACATGACTTCTCAAAACATGTCTCTTCATTTTGAAAATTCCAATAATATGGTAGAGACTCTTTATTTGACATACCATGATCCTTAATATAAGACGTATTTATATAATCTGATTATATTAAAAAAATTAGTTAAGTTAGTTAATATGACATGTATTTTATAAACATCCTAGTCATCTCCCTTAATTCCATTCTTCCCTCTCCTCATTGATTATGGTTGATAGAGCATCAATATGAGTAAATTTGGAAAACATTGACAAATATGAAAACTATATTTTGTATTTAGGACCAATATCATCTCCACAAATATGTTTTATATTAAGGATCAGAGGAGTATTTACAACACCAAAGAGAGCGATCGAGTTTGATCCCTGAGACCGTCGCGGCACTGAGAAGACATCTCATACCCAGGTGAAGCATGGAATTTGGAGCTCATTCCCACATAGTTTATGCTCTGCCCCATCTAATAACATAGGCACACCAAGGTTACCCAAATGGTTGTGTATGATTGACAGGCGACCGGGTTGAGTGTGACTAGCATGCATTATGCCCTTTGGCTTGTGGGTGATTCTAATCCCTTACCTAAATTTTTTCATAAAATTAAAAGAGATTGCCCAAAGGGTTGTACGTGATCGACATGTGACCAAATTGTATGTGACTAGCTAGGCGCTTTTCCCTTGACTTATGGGGTGAACCTAATCCCTTACCTAAAATTAGAATACACAACCTTGTGTAATTTGAGAAATTCACATAATATATATTAAAGTTGATCTAAATATGATCCTATTTTATATCTATGTCCTTTTAGGCATTCATGACCCATACACACACACTCATCCAAAGTTGTAATAATGGAGGCTCTCCACAAGTGTCAAATCTAGACTGGGTGAAGCAACGAGTCATATTATTCATCTTTGATTTTATGAAATGTCCATGTCCATGTATACATACACACATAATTTAAAATCAACAAAAAGAATTGGAAAATAAGCAAACCCTTACACATTTTAAATGTTCTTAGGACAAATACTCCTTTTGATTTTATATATAAGAGAATTATTTTAGGGATAACATTAAAGAAACCAATAATTTTTCATGAAATTTTAATTTTAGTATCATTTTCATTTTTTCCCTATTAATTATTAGTTAGTCTTGCTACAGTAATTCACAGAATTTTGAAATTTCATCTATTCAATATGAATTTTTATTATTAAGGAAAGTCCATATGGAAAGATTTGCAAAATCCCCCATTGGTCCACTGTACCAAAAAGGAATTTAAAAATGTTGGTGTTTTTACTTTTTCCGCCTTTAGTTAAAGAAATGCCCCTCACCAATGGGTCAGAACTCAGAACCAATTTCAATGTTTATCATAATTATGAGTATTGAGAGCTCATCATTACATCGTTAGATCTAATTTGAATTGAATTTTGTTACCTTTTCTTTTTTCTTTTTGTCTGAAAAAAATTATCTTAATGTGTACAGAATCCAATATAAATATAATCTTTTAACTGTCGATTTAAAAAAAATTAAAATCATCATTTAAAAATATTGAAATCATATTTAAATGGTGTAGATCTCGCTTCATTAATTAGCTCTTGGTGCTCACCATTGTGATGAGCACTGAAACTGTCCAGGTTCCCTAGTTGATCTTAGTGCCTCACCACTCCTTGAATTTTGAAAGGTTTTATAACCATTGAGCTACGGAACCATTTTGTTAAAATAGTGCAAAATAATATTATAGTCGGTTGAGTTTCTTTCATAATTCTTTTCTCATCATCTCTAAATTATATTTGTCCAATTAATTACAATACTATTTTAACTTCTCTCTCTTCTTCCCGATAAGCTAATAAGGGAAAAGGAAAAAAAAAAAAAAGATAAAGGGAAAATCCTCACCCCAATTTTACATAATATGAAGGCTCAGGGAATTTTACAATACTTTTTTACAGATTCCACACTTGGGAACATCAAAGTAAAAGCTCAAGGAATTTACTATACTAAGGCCGGTGAGGGAGGCGACATTTTTTAAATTAAGGGGCAAAATTGTAAAAATACCAACATTTTTAAATTTATTCTTTCTACATTGGACAACGTGGGATTTTGCAAATTTGAAGGAGCTATTTGGGTACTGACTATTATTGATTGATAATAGAATATGAACCATGAACTCCATGCCTCATTAATTACTTATGTCTTGTAGTTGAAGGGTAGGTGTCCTTGGATCCGAAAGTCAATAACATAATCCCACCTAAACATCCAGCTTGCGCTTTGATCTATCCTTATTTTTGTGTTTTCTTTTATTACTTAATTTTTAATTAATAAATTACATACCTGGAATTCATTCCCATCAGAAGTGTGATTCAAGTATATAATAAATTATACACTCTCTCCTTTAATTTTCTCAGAATTACATAAAAATTGATTTTTTTTTCCTCCTTTCCTTTTTCATTAGAATTGACACGTAATTCTATAAGAGCCTATTTAGTTAGAAAGGAGGAGATGGAAAGGGGGAAAAATAAGTTCTCACTTTATTTGATTTGATTTTTTTTTTTTTTGATATGAAAATTTTATGAAAGGGGTCGGGCTCACCCACAATTCAAGGACAGGACGCTTTGGTTCCACTCTGCAGGGCATACTGGGTTAGAGAGTACACATGTCTCCACCTCTTCCCAGCGTTTCCACTACTTCACATCATCTAAGATGTCTTCCGCAACGCCTTGACCAACTCCAGGATCGAACTTTTGAATAGGAGGGGATTACAAAGTTTCCATCTCCTCCCCTCCAACATTACTATTTTAAAGGAGAGATAAAATGTTAGACCAATTTACCCTTATAACTGAAATGATATTTCAATAATGAAAGTAGAAAAATCAAGCAACAATCCAAAGTCATGTCTTTATCTTCGCGTGAAGCTTCCTTTGCGTTACGTTCCTTTCTTCCATCTATATATATATATATATATATATTTGTATGTGTGTGTAGACATATACTCACAAACACAATTATGTTCAACATCGCTGCCCCACAAACCACAATTATTATTATTATTGATGATTAAGAAAGAGTCTTATGTTTTTTTACATAATTTAAAGTGAGTTTCACTAAATAGTATAATCTATCTATTAATTAAATAGAAAAAAATAGATTTATAGTCTTAAAATTCTTATCCATCCGCCTCATGGTTAGAAAGTTTAATTAATTTACTCAACAAGATCGAGGTGCATGGAGTAGGCATTGAACACACAATTAAAAACAGCAAATTTCAAGAGCGCAATAAATTAAAAGAGTGAGTTTCCAAGAAGGCAATAACCGACAAACTAATAAAGAGCCAAAAAACAAACGTGTAGCACAAAAATAACATAAAAGATGTAAGCCAAGAATGCAGATTGTGGCATCCCAATCATTATTCATACGTTTTGAGCTCTTGCTGCATTCACTTTACAATTTTATCCAACTGTTATAAACCCACCAATATTAAAGAATGATTTTTTTTTTTTTTTAAAAGTATCTATATCCTAATTGATTATTTTTTTTTATCAGGTTAATACAATCTTTAGCTTCAAGTTAGCTATTATTTTAATTTTGATTTTTAAAATTTTAAACTATATATATATAGGTTTTAGTTTCTCAAATTTTGGTTATGTTTAAAACATTGATTCTTATAATTTAATAAAAAACATAGATCATTTTGCTTATTCAAAAACCAAAATTCATGGTTTGAAATTTAAAGGGTCCAAAATCAAAATGAAAGTAGATTGGGGGACCAAATATTATATTAATTAACTCTTCTATATTAATTACAACATGTTCCTACTCATTCTCCCTAGTCCCTCCCTCCCTATATATAAATAAGAACATATTTGGGTACAATTGCATTTATGACATATTAATTGCATTTAACTAGCTTATAAAAAGGATAGAAGGAAGTATATAATAGTGAATGTTGGATTTTGGTACAACAAGAATATATGGTGTTATTTCATTAAAAATTCCATATATTGTAATGTTATTATGCTGTCAATAAACTTATTATGAATTTATTTCTTATATATATAGATGATTATTTTTAGGGTTAAGGACCAAAAATACCAACGAACTATTGGGCCAGGACCACCCAGCACAACAAACTATTTTTTGGGCCAAAAATACCAACAAACATTTTAAAGAGGAGCGCTCATCACAACGCCATTAACACCGTTAACAAAAAGTTAACCTCCGTTATCTAAGGAGCAGATTAGCCAACGAACTCTTATTCCAGAGCGCCAAAGACAAAATTCTAAATTTTACTAAATTAAATAATTTTTTTTCAATTGTCATTATTCAAAACTACTTGTATAGATATCTATGGACAAAAATTATTCATTCTTTAATTTTGTCAAAATTATAATTTGCTAAAATAAACAAAATTTTTAATTAAAAATATAATTATATGATTTAAATAAAACTCAAGGTGTTTTATAATTTATTATATATGTTAAACAAAAATTATATGATTTATTTTTATAATAAAACTCACATCAAGATCGAAAGAGACAGGAGTAGAGGATGGCGAGAGGCTTTAGCCGCTGAGCTTTGGGTGGCGACGGCGACCAAATCCTAAGACTGAGTCGAGTGTGTTCTCCAGAATTTCCACTCTCCAGTCTCGAAAAATCTCCACTCTAGTCTGCTCTGCCTAGTGAGTAATGCCTATACACACTACTCTGCTGAAGTCTAAAGGTCTAACGCGATCACGAGGGGGGAGGGGAAAACCCGTACAACCGTTAGAGATGTTTAGATTGCATAAACAGTAACCCGTGCCCGCCCATATAACTTAAACGGTACGGGTAACCCGTTACCCACGACGGCTCAATCTGGGTCGGCCAGAGCATCTCGTCGTCCTGTCTCTATTGGATCTTGATGTGAGTTTTATTATAAAAATAAATCATATAATTTTTTGTTTAACATATATAATAAATTATAAAACACCTTGAGTTTTATTTAAATAATATAATTATATTTTTAATTAAAATTTTTGTTTATTTTAGCAAATTATAATTTTGACAAAATTAAAGAATGAATAATTTTTGTCCATAGATATCTATATAAGTAGTTTTGAATAATGACAATTGAGAAAAAATTATTTAATTTAGTAAATTTAGAATTTTGTGTTGGGCGCCCTCCGGAATAAGAGTTCGTTGGCAATCGCTCCTTAGATAATCGGATGTTAACTTTTGTTAATCTGTTTAATGATATTGTGCTGAGCACTCCTCTTTAAAATGTTTGTTGGTATTTTTGGTCCAAAAAATAGTTTGCTGTGCTGGGTGGTCCTGGCCTAATAGTTCGTTGGTATTTTTGGTCCTTAACCCTTATTTTTATTTAATTTTTACATTATGCGTCAACTTTCTCTCTAAGTAGTTATATATTTATCTGATAGTTATATAATTTTAATCAAGTAATATCCAATCAATAATATAAAAAATTTAAGGGTTAAGGTGCAAAAATACACATATGCTTTTCTCTAAGGAGCACCCAGTAACAAATGCTTTTTTTGGGTGCAAAAGTACACACGTGGTTACAAATTAGGTGCAAAAGTACCATTTGACCGTTAAGTTTGCCTTTGACCGTTATATTTAATTTTTTTGCTGACTGAACGATGATGTGGCATGTCTACATGGCATCTATATAACTTTTTTTCCCTAAAATTTGATTTACAAGTCAGATTTATTTTTTTTAAAAAAAAAAAACCAAAATACCCCTAATTAAAAAAAAAACCTCTCTCCAAGCTTGATCTAAACACCCACCGTCCCCTTCAATCTCGATCTCCCCCCCCCCCCAAATCTCGATTTGGACCCCCTCTGCTCCACCGCCGGCGACCCTCCTAGCTCGATCTAAACACCCACCGTCCCCTTCAATCTCGATCCCCCCAAATCTCGATTTGGACCCCCTTTGCTCCACCGCCGGTGACCCTCCCAGCTCGATCTAACCCCCCTCCCTTCCAAGCTCGATGTGATCTGAGATCTACACCCTCAGCTCCACCACCGACGAACCCCCCAGCTCGATCTAACCCCCTCTCCCTTCCAAGCTAGATCTGATTTGAGATCTACACTCTCTTATGGTCGAGACATTTACATCCTCAACCTTCTCATCGGATTTCTTTCCCCTCAGATTGACCCTGAGATCCAAGAAATCTCTGATGGTCAATTCCTCCCTACCAGGGGTTCCGATGAATTTCATCTTTTCGTTCGCGGGCTACCGGAGTTTAAGTTCTGGTACGTTTTATTATTCTTTCTTTTCCCCTTTAATTCGCCTAGCGGTTTTCGATTGCCGTTTGACATTTATGATTGACCATTTTTGGGGTTTCTGAATGCTTACTCTAAATGATTCTTAGCTTGATTCTTTCTTGACGTACTTATGGAGCATTGTTGTATGCTCGTGCTAGTGTATAGAACCAGTTGGTGTATAAAATTCTTGGTTAAATGTGATTTCTTTCGGCTTTTTAAGATTCTAGAAATTAATATTATTTGGCTCCACATTGTCCTATACTGGTTCAATTGATCTGGTTTAATTTTATAAATATATGATTTTTTGTTTCAGTGCGACTTGCAATCGTGTCTAGGCTGAAATTTTCAGATTGTTCATGGCATTCTGTTTTGGATCGAAGAATATGAGGTTTAGAGGGTGAGGGCATTTTGGTATTTTAGTAAAAAAGTTTATGCAGATGCCACGTAGGCATGCCATATCATCGCCTAGTTAGCAAAAAAGTCAAATTTAACAGTCAAAGTCAAACTTAACGGTCAAACGGTATTTTTGCACCTAATTTGTAACACGTGTATACTTTTGCACCTAAAAAAGCACTTGCTACTGGTGCTCCTAAGAGAAAAATACATGTGTAATTCAATATAATTTTTCATTAGTGCTCGCTCATACCCGGAGAGGACCAATGGGCACATTTTCGTCAATTCACGGGGACAGCGGCGTTCTTGTAAATGAGAAGATGCGTGTATTCGACGTAGCAAACTTTTTAGGACTCAGGGTATAATTGACATTTGACTTAGTAAATAATAATATCGTTTTATTTAAATACTTGCGTCGCTCGTCATGGCTTTGCGTGTGTAATGTAATGAAATGACTACAAGACTAAAGAGAAGCGACTAGCAGAGAAGCGACTAGCAGAGAACCGAAGGCGCATAATTTGCGAAGCAAGCAAAGCGAAAACGACCCAGTGAACCTTCTAATAGCTTGAGGTATGATTCCTTACTTATTTTTCTTTTCTCATTGCATTTAGAGGTTTTTCTTCTGGTAAGAATTTGCTTCTCGGTTCTGCTTAATCTTGATTTTGTGTGTTTTTATAGCTCAGAAGTTGATTCCATTGCGGTGTAATCGTGGAAAATTGGTTTCCATTTGTTGTTTCTTCTTGGTAGCTTTTTTTGTGACGCTAATATGGGCGGTTACTTTTCTGATCTTTGAAGGAGTTTTTTTTCTTGATTTACCTTCCGATGATTATTATACGATTTGTTTTGGTGTTGTTTCTCCAAATTTGGTTTCCTCCTTTGGAATCGAACTCTATTTCTTCTTTTTAGTGAAACGCACTAATTTTCTGACCAAGTATTGTTGCCAATTATGATCTTGCTCGATCAAAAAGCTTTCAGATTCTTCTGATTATGCTGTTATGTATTCATCCTGTTAGATTTCTGGAACTTTTAATTTATATATCAGTCCCCCTCTCTCCACACGCACCCCACGGTTACAATAATGGCCTTTGGAATCGAACTCTATTTCTTCTTTTTAGTGAAAAGCACTAATTTTCTGACCAAGTATTGTTGCCAATTATGATCTTGCTCGATCAAAAAGCTTTCAGATTCTTCTGATTATGCTGTTATGTATTCATCCTGTTAGATTTCTGGAACTTTTAATTTATATATCAGTCCCCCCTCTCTCCACACGCACCCCACGGTTACAATAATGGCCTTATCTGCTCTGAGCATTTAAGATGATTGCTGAAATTGATGTTAATTAATTAATTATTATTATTATTATTTTTTTTTTTTTTTGCGTTTATCCTACACCATATTTATTCATTCTTCAGTGATACATTCCTTAACAATGATTCTTTTTGGTCTCCTCTTCTTTGCAGAAATTTTCTTTAAGGGGAAGTATTAATTTCTTCCCTTTTCTTGCGTCTGAATAAAGAACTAATTCATGGGTCCAGCATCAGAATTGTTGTCTGAGAGAGGTTGCAGTAAGCCTCCGGGGTTTAGGATCCTAGAGTCCATTAAGAGAAGGCCTGTTTCCTTCAAGACCTACCAAGTCATCGTTCTGGTTGTAACATTTCTGGCATATGCAAGTTATCATGCTACCAGAAAAACAACAAGTATTGTAAAGAGTGTCCTTGATCCCCAATCAACAGATTTTGGCTTAAAGTTCCCTCTATTGAGATCAAATAATACCAATGAGTCAACTGGAAACAAAAAACTTGGAAGTGGTTGGGCTCCATTTAATGGACCAGATGGGACATCCCTGCTTGGTGAATTGGATGTTGCTTTTCTTGCAGTATATGCTTTTGGGATGTATATTTCTGGCCATTTAGGAGATAGGTTAAATCTGAGGATTTTTCTAACCGTGGGAATGCTGGGAACTGCTTTGTTTACTTCCTTTTTGGTGTTGGGTACTGGGGAAACATCCATAGCTTCTATTACTACTTAGTAATTCAAATGATTGCTGGATTGTTCCAGTCCACTGGATGGCCGTCAGTAGTTGCTGTTGTTGGAAACTGGTTTGGAAAGAAGAAGAGAGGGTTGATTATGGGTATATGGAATACCCACACTTCTATTGGTAACATTTCTGGTTCTTTGATTGCTTCTGCTATGCTAAGCTATGGATGGGGATGGTCCTTTGTTGTGCCAGGACTTATGATTGGTTTCCTTGGTTTGGTGGTTTTCCTTCTGTTGCCCGTATCACCTGAGTCTGTTGGAGCTAGTGAAGAGGAAAATGAATGCAGTTCGCCAAAGAAAAATGGAGATGAAGAAATTGCACAGCCACTCTTGAGGCCTGAGACAATTGTTGAGGAGGAGAAAGCTATAGGGTTCATAGAGGCATGGAAAATTCCTGGAGTTGCTCCTTTTGCTCTTTGTCTTTTCTTTGCTAAGTTGGTTGCATATACGTTTCTATACTGGCTTCCATTCTACATTTGCCACACAGGTACGTCAACTTTCTTGATATTTTAGATGCTGTCTTTATGAATTAATCTTTATAACTTTTTTCTTGTTTGATTACTTAATTATTCTTGTGATCATGCAGAAATTGATGGCAAATATCTATCTAGTGAGACAGCAGGAAAACTGTCCACTTTATTTGATGTTGGAGGGGCGATTGGAGGAATCCTGGCCGGCCACATTTCAGATAGATTAGATGCCAGGGCGATAACAGCAGCAAGTTTCATGTACCTTGCAATCCCTGCTCTCTTCTTCTATCGGTTTTATGGGCACGTATCTTTGGTTCTAAATATAGCATTGATGTTCATCACTGGCATGTTTGTGAACGGGCCTTATGCTCTCATAACAACAGCTGTTTCGGCTGATCTGGGAACACACAGTTCTCTGAGTGGAAATTCACGGGCTTTGGCAACTGTGACAGCCATTATTGATGGAACTGGTTCTGTAGGGGCGGCAATTGGCCCATTAATTACAGGCTACATCTCTGAAGATAGTTGGAATGCAGTTTTCACAATGTTAATGGTAGCAGCGTTTATTGCAGGGCTGCTTTTAACCAGGCTTGTAATAACAGAGGTGGCTATGAAGATTGCCGAGTCCAGGTCTCGTGGTCATGGAGCACAAGAGCCTACAGCAGAAGTATGAAAATTTTAAAATAGATGTCAGTTCGTTTATTTGGCTGTGTTGTGTGGCTACACCAAGAGTGTCCATGAGCTCTCATTTACTGCTTTAGGTCTTGAAATTGAAGGACCAGCAATAGCAGAAATGGAGAGGGCATTTAATTGTATCCACCTCCATGATTTTATGGAGCAGTTTGGCATATTTGTTTGTACATAAGTGTGATTTACCCAGTTTAGTGTAGTATCATCACAAAATGATAACCTTTACAAGAAAGGGTTATAATTTTTCTATATTGGAAATTTACTTGGAGCTTTGGAATGAGATTTCCCAGTGAGTTTAAGAATGGGGTTTGGTGAGCTTAGTTCTACAAATGCCTCAATGTGACATTGACATCCTGTAATTTTTGTTGATTTTGGCAGAAGAATTTATTGCAACCAGATTCACAATACACCAGCAGTTCTTCTAATTATACATGTTTTGACTCTAGATTTTTGTTATGTACAAGAGATGGGTTGAACCAGGTTGACTACTAGCCTGAAGCCAGATCAGAGATAGATTCTCACTGTACGAGCTTCTTTGAAAGCACATGTTTTGGATAATGGCTGATGATATTCATATAAAAAGATTGTGTGCGCGTGTGATGAAATAAATTGTCATATTAATGAATGTATGGTGTAGGTGAGCCCTCCCTTTTGGTCCAGGTGACTAAACCGAGCAACAATGTAAAGCTAACCATCCGAGCAAAAAAAAAAAGTAAAGCTAACCAGAATGTTGGCTTTTTTGAAAGCTTACACAGATGGGTTAAAAGAGATTGTATGATTGTTCTGAGGTTCTGGTTGAATATACATAGATTTATTTCATATAAAAATGTCTCATACTGAATATACATAGATTTATTTCATGTAAAAATGTCTCATACTTTAAACAATGACGGCTAAAAGAAAATGAAAAGAAGTAAATTCTGATCTCTCTAGTTCTTTGATTCTTTTAAGAATTAGTATTGTTTTCTTGCCATGACCATGGATATAATGTTTCCTCTCAATCTACAGGTCAAGCTAGTGGCATACACCCATTTTTGAAAGGACGGTAGCTGCCTGCCTGTCAAAGGAAGTTTGGTAAGAAACATTAGCACACTTTGACATTGGTGATTTGGGATAATTGCATAATCCAAGAAAGAGTGTTAGGTTAACTCTCTTGAATAAATTTAATTTAAATGTAAAAAGAGAAAGTGAAAGAAGAGATATACTGAAGAGGGAGTATAATATATGCGTAACGTATAAAAATAAAGGTATAATATACGTGCGTATAAAACAAATAAATTATTAATTATTTCACTTAAATTGCTTTCATCAGTTGGACTGTGATAAACATAGTATCTAATAATTTCTCCAGTATGATATATTTCTCTAAAATCTTACTTCCTCCGGTCCTAATTATAGGAGCAAATTACCAGAATTTAGGGAGATTAAGGAAGAAAGTTAAATTAGTTAATTATGTGTATTTTCCAAAAATACCCCTCTGTAAAACAACAAAGCGATGATCATTCAAATAAACAAGTTGTGTTTTATTTGACGTTGAAGTATTGAAGTGGACGGGGGACAGGTGCATACGTGGCATTAAAACTAAGGGCCCTTTAAATTTAATTTGTTAATTTATAAAAAAAAATATTATTTTTTATAAAAAAGTATAATTTATATAAAAATTGCTCAAAATTATTTTATATAAAAAATTATAATTTAGGTGTATATGACATTAATGAGTTGCAAACATTATTTACTTTATAAAATATATAGATGTATTATTAAATTATTATTGTCTTTAATTATTATTGAGAAAGTATAAATAGGGGTACTATAGGAAAAAAATGACAAAAGTTAAAACTTACTACCACTCTGGTCCTATTTATAAGTCCCATTTGGTCAAAAAATTTGGTCCTATTTATAAGTCCTCTTTTAGGTAATAAATGAGACTGTGACAATTTTGCCCATATTAATTATACCAATGAAAATAGAGAGAGAAGAAAGAGTTTAAAGATACCCAATGAAAATAGAGAGAGAAGAAAAAGTTGAAAGATACCCATTGATAAATGAGGGCAAAGTTGAAAATTTACCCCACAATCATTGAGCTAACTAACTCTCCTTGGTATGTGAGTTTTGGTCAAAAGTGACTTATAAATAGGACCAGAGTGATATTATAATTAGGACCAAAATCAACTCTAAGATTTACTCCTATAATTAGAACCGGAGTATCGTAGTAATTGGATTTGGATCTGGTGAGTGGTGATTAGATGCCTCGAGAGAATGAGCACTATATTTATTACTTTGACTGCTCAAATTTGATTGATTTTTTTTATTTATATTCCTGATCAAAACCATTATTTTACCCAAAAAAAATATTAAATCATTATTATATTTAAGTCAATAGTAAGAAGAAAAAAGATGACATCTAGAATGTCTAAATATTATTCAAACAACCTGTATAAAGCAATCAATGACACTCATGTTCTTTTTTTCCCGCCAATATGACATCTTAGTAAATTCAAACATACTCAATGTCACCTTATATGCCACCAACAAGCTGTTGGTTAAAGTGGTAAGAGGTCTAACCTTGTAAAGAGGAGAACTAAAGTTTATATTTTGAGAAATGTACTTGTTGGGAGATGAGAAAACCTTTTGTGAGGAGTCTCAAGGAGAAAACCTTTGATGAAATAAAAAAACACATTGATTTTAGGGTTAAGGTGCAGATTTGCCAACGAACTATTACCCGAAGAGCGGTACAAAAAACAATTGAGGGGACCAAATTAGCCAACAAACTATTAAAAAGTGAAAAAAGTACCAAATAACTATTAAAAGAAAACAACTATCACAATTACGTTAAAATATGAGGCACTGGTGTAGGACGGTGGCGGAGACGCTGGAGAAAAGAGCGGTTAAGCCTTCTTGTTGGATAAGACAAACACCAACAGAGATGGGACCCATGTGAGCAGGCGCTGTGGCAGCGGCAGTTGCTGTTTGTGGCGTCGGAGGGATGCAACCATGGTGCAAGGCGCGTGCCGGTCGAAAGCTGTTGACTGCTGGATGAGTTCAAGAAGGTGAGTGGAACACCCAGCAATAATGGAAGCTTTGGAGACGTCGACGTCGCTGACACTGTGACAGTCAATGGAAGACGGAGACACCAAGACAGTGGCGAGGTAATAGTTAGTTGGCGAATCTGCACCATTGTGTTTTTCTTCACTTTTTAATAGTTCGTTGGCCAATTTGGTCCCCTCAATTATTTTTTGTGCCAGACGCTCCTTAGGTAATAGTTCATTGACAAATCTACACCTTGACCCTTGACTTTATATGCCACAAAGTTTCCAAGGCAATTTAATTCTAATAAATCATGCCCCCAAAACTCAGTCCCGTACCTTCCACAAATATCTTACATCGAACAAAACCACATTGTCATAGATTTCTCTATCTCTCACTTAACATTACTCACTCCACCAAAGCCTTATTTAAAATCTTTTCCTTGCATTTTTAAATAAACGTAAAATTTTGTAAGTATCTCGAGATTTTGAAAGAATTTTCGTGCTTCCAAAACCTTTTAAGAAAATTTATCTGTAGCTCCCCCATCAAAATACAGGATTGGTTATCGTCCTCTGTTCTTACCGTTCTCTTTCCATCAATTACTCATCTCACCCTTTAATGTTTTACAAAAATATTCCTTTTAAATATTTTTTATTACAATTTTTAATTATCATAACTAAAATTTAATAGTTTTTAAATTTATTTATATTTTAATAATTTTTATTTATTAATCTTTTTATAAAATATTAAATCTGAACTTTTCAATCCGAAGGCTGAGATGAGTAGTGGAGAGGAAGAGGACGGTAAGAGTAGATGACAGTAGCCAATCCCTCAAAATACTCGTGGGAAGTATTATTTGGAGGTAGGGGTGGAAACAGGCCAGGGGCCTGTCAGGGGCCTCTGGCCTGGCCTGGCCTGGTTTTGGCCTGAACAGGCCTGGCCTGTCAGGCTAACAGGCCAGGCCCAGGCCTATTTTAAGGCCTGTTTAGTTTAACAGGCCAGGCCCAGGCCTACGAACAGGCCTGTAAAGCCTGACAGGCCGGCCTGTTAAAAGGGGCAAAATTGTAAATATGTATTTTTTTTTTTAATTAAACCCTGTGTTATGTGTTATGTGTACAAGTGAAAAAAAAACGAAGTCCTCACTCCTCATTTCCGCTGCTCAACCATCTGCGACAGCCGACAAGTCGACAACCCTAAATCCCCATTCCAGATTCCACCATCGGCCTCACCGAGTCGGAGTCACCGTCCTCAGTCCTCACCATCGGGCATCGGTCTCACCGTCGTCACCACCGGCCTCAGCGATTTGTTCTTCTTCTACCTTCCTTGAGTTCCTTCTTTCAATTTGCACGGCTCGGCGACCGGTGAGCGAATCAGTGACTTGTCTCTGCCTTCTTCGCTGTCCAGGTAAATCGATTGAACACTTCTCCCCCTATTAGAGTTATGACGGTGGGTCCCCTGGCTTTCACCATTTTTGAAATTGATGGAAGCCCTGGAGAACATGTCGAGAAAACTGAAGGACTATTTCTTAACTATAGCTTGTTCGTGTTTCTCTCTTCTTCTAAACTATAAATCTCTCTTGCCGTTGCTGTGCTTTGCCCTCTGAAATTTGGAGTAGCCCTAACCCAGACCCAGCCTGTGGTCCTGTCCTCACTCTCAAAAACTCGAATTTATCAGTTCTTTTTCTTTTGCTTTTCGAAAATTGAGTCATATGTTTCTGAATTGGTTGCTGTGTTATTCTCTCATTGCTGTGTTATCAAGTGTACTGTGTTTTGATGTAAATCGAATATAATTTGTTTTGATGTTAGGTCTCTACCTTTCTTCAACGAGAAAATAAGTATCCATGAATGTCTATGCCGTGCCTCCATGTGCCACACCTCCAAAAATTGATTACAGATTGAGTTAGATTCTTTACACAAGCCGCAGAGGATTTATTTTTTTGGAGAATGCTTGGGTACATCAATTTATCCAACTTATCCTCCCTTCCTAAGCAACATTGATTTTTGTTAGAACAAATCTCTTTCATTGTCCTTTGAGGAAATAGATCTCTGCTTACACAATCAAGAAAGCAATGAAAAAGATCTCATTTCGTCAATCTTCGGCTTTAATTGATCCAAGCAGCTATTTCTGTGTTGATATGGTGCTTGATTTCAGTATCCAAAATCATAACAATCAAGTAAATGACAAACATAACCATAGAACACAATGAGATTTCTGAAATATTTAAGTATTAATCTTTCTATTATTATGCAACTAAAAAGTTTCTTATTTAAATTAAAATCTGCATGTGACTTTATATCCTAAGCACCCATCTGTCCAGCATGTTGGAACCATCTGAAACTAAAGACATTTTATTTGTGCCTTGGTAGCAAGAGTATTAGTTATTTAATTCTTATGTGACTTTTTTTTAATACCTACAAATTAGAGATATTTGGATCTTGATACTACATTACTTTTTATGTTTCAGTTGTAGTTCATGTCATCTCCGTTTCAAGGCGTTTTGGGCAGATCTTAAGATGTCGGAGTTGTTAACACATGACATTCTTCCCCTCATGATTCCATCGTTGTAGTGATTACTCAGCTTAGATTTCCTGGCAATCTCTTCCTCTAGCTCTAACTGTAGTATAAGATCCCCCAGAGTTGGTGGTGAGCTTTGCCTTGGATGATTTTCGTTATTAGTAGTAGTAGAAGTAGTGCTAGTGTAGTGTTGGTTCAGAGTGGAGGTTGAGCCGTCGGTGTTGCAGAAAGTTCTGATGCTTTTCTTCATCTTGGATCCCAGAGGGTTCCTGTAGAAGAAGGGCATGTCCTGAGAATTCTATTATGGTTTTGAAGGAGAAAAAGAAGAAGAAGAATAAGAGGTAGTACATGATATTGAAAGTGGGATTGTGAATTTTTCTTTAGTATAGAGGAGAAGTTGCTAAAGGAATTCGCTGGAACGTGAATAAATTGAATGAGAGCGGTGAGGAGGTAACTTGGTGAGGTGAGTGATATTATATGAGCCTTAATTAATAGCTCTCACATGATGGATGCACATACAACTAATTAATAGCTCTCGCAACATGTACGGACTAAAAAAGAAACAAAAGGTATAAATTCTGCATTGTCAAAATAATATCATTTGTTATACATATTACTTGTTCAATTGTGTTATACTCTAATTCTATATATTTGATTAATTTTTTTCAAGGTCTTTGAAGCAGAAGAAGAAGAAATTATATTGAAGATTTGATGTGATGAATCATTCAATGTCTCATTCTTTAGTAGCTATGATTTGGCTTAATTGGATAGGTTCCAAAATGTTAATCCCTGATGTGGTCTTGACTAAGTTCTATGCTTTCTGTTCAATTGCTTTTAGCATTTTCTTATCGGAACCTTATTTATTGGTTTCCTTTTTGACTTGGCTGGCTATCCTTTTTTGCTCCCATTTAATTACTATTAATAGGATCCTTATTGTTTCATTTTCGTTTTCTGTTTTTTAATTTTTTGATGTGATTGATCAATATCTATTAGGAATTCTGCTGCTATATTTGCTTGCTGAGCAATTCAGGCCTTAAAAAAAACTCTTAACAGGCCTTAAAAAACAAGATTTTAAAAAAAAAAAAAAAAACAGGCCTTAACAGGCCACAGGCCAGGCTCAGGCCCAAAAATAGGCCTGTTACAGGCCACAGGCCAGGCTCAGGCCACTTTCTTCCTTAACAGGCCAGGCCTGTTAAGGCCGAGGCCTGGCCTGGCCTGGCCTGTTTCCACCCCTATTTGGAGGAAGTGATTGGTTATTAATTATTGCTTAGATTTTGTAAATCGTCGTATAAATAGGGACACACGACTCTTGTTTATTTTGTCTGGCCATAGCATTGTTTAGCTTTTTTATTATTTATTTATTTATTATTATTTTTTTTTTAGAAAGTGGTGGCAAGTGTGCAACCACTCCGGGTACTGCAGTGACAAGGACGACCCTCCTAACAGTGGTAGCTCCATACAAGGCGGATTACGAGTGGTTTTACCGCAGCTCGAACCCTAGACCTCTTAAGGGAATCCAGCGCCACATTCCGCTGGACCAACCACATGTTGAAAAATTGTTCAACGTGGCAATCCCTACGCTGATGCTTTAGGCCTTTTAGCCAACTATGGTTTGTCTTTGTCTAGGGGCCCATCATGTGACGCCCAATCTTCCCTCTTGGGCTCGTTGGGCCTTTTCTTGCTGGATAACTCTGATATAAAGTTGGGCCTTTTCCCCATTACCTTTTTCAAAAAAACATTTTATAATATTTGTAGACGTGCCAACACATTTCATAATAACCAATGGGGGTTGGTTCAAGTGGTAAGCGGCTTGTGTCGCTTAAGTAAGGTCTCGGGTTCGAGCCTTGTGAATGCAAAAAAACCCCCGCTGGGAGACTCTCCCACCAAAGCCAGGTGCGGGACGCGGGTCGGATCCGGATTAGTCGGGGCGAAGCCCTGGTGAACCGGGTGGGCAACAAAAAAAAACACACATTTCATAATATTATAAAAAAAAAAAACATTTCATAATATTTTTAAGCGTATGTGGCAACTGATCAGTAATTATACGAAAATGTGGAAGCTATTTGAAAAGTCATATCATATTGGTTAGTAATTATAAGGGTCTCCAGTTCGACACTTTGGAATATAGTTACTTTCTATCAGAAGCATTAAATACGCTTAAAACATTTAAAAAACAAGCTTCAATGAGAAGATAATGAGATTAGAGTTCAATGGTTGGATGCACTTCTAACTTATAGATCAATACCAGTCAAGTATAAAAGATGTATTGAAGATAAAAGTTAATTAAAGATATTAATTATATTGAGAATATTTGAAACGAGCATATTGTGCACATACTCTGTATATTAAGCTTAAAATTATATATCTATTTTGTGAGACAATACACTGAGTTTATGTGATTATCAAAATTAGTTCAATTGAGAGAACATACTTGAAAGGTTTGGATTAAGGGATAAAGAGAGAATCCCCAAATTATATGAAAAGGATTTATTGTCTTTGTATAAATTAAATTAAATAATGCCTACAAAATATTTCGAGATAAGAATTTTTTTTTATCCCAAAGACAGAGTGTAATCCAAATTGCAAACCCATTTCTCTGTCTGCTTATGCCACCCTCTAGTGACTTTTTGCATCCATGTGAGCTGAATCATGAAGCCAACGCATTTAATATCTTTAAATCAACCGGACCCAATTTATAGTATTTTTTGAAGCATATCAAACAAAGAACACAAGGACAGGTAGCTATATGAAAGCTACCAAAATCATATTATATGTTATCACACTGCTACTAGTGCTTCACATGATGTTAAAAAAGTAAAACCTAATCTCATCGCATCCCATGTCTTCATCCAAATAATTAATCTAATACCCCACTTAACATTAAAAAACACCAAATAAGACTTGTGAAATGGCATAAACAAAGGAATATTCTTAATCCTTTGAACATCTCCAAGTTCGAAACATCAATAGACGCTTACAGGTCTATGCACAACTGCTACACCTGAGCTTTAAAATAGAGGGGACAAGCTCTTCTTTATCCAGCCCTGCACCGAAAAACACAGTTTGGTTTGAGCTTTGAGGTTGAAACAATGGCGAATAACAAGGTGGTGCTTTTGCATGCAACAGTGAGCATGTTTTCGATGAGGGCAAGGATAGCTTTGGCTGAGAAAGGGATACAGTATGAGGGAAGGGAACAAGATTTGATGAACAAAGGTGATGAGCTTCTGCAGATGAACCCTATTCATAAGAAGGTTCCAGTTTTGATTCATAATGGTAAGGTTATTTGTGAGTCTCTGGTCATTGTTCAGTATATTGATGAGGTTTGGAAGGACCAAGGCAATCCTTTGCTGCCCTCTGATCCTTATGACAGAGCTCAAGCCAGGTTCTGGGCTGATTTTGTTGATAAGAAGGTATGTTTTCATATGCAAATGGATTCAGCCTAGTTCACAAAATTTTTATTTAATCTTATTGGAAGATGTTCATGGTTCATTTGGACTTGTTGTTTATTATTGTGTCACACACCCTTTGACCCAAGCTTTAACTACATGGTGCTTTGCTACTAAATGTTGTGTCAATCATCAATCAAAACAGAGATAGTCAAAATTTTGTCCACGGTGTTGAACTTGAAAGGCACAAACTTAATTCAAGTGTGTTCAATATCTTTATTTTATATAAAATTTTAAATTTATTTCTTAACTTTGATTATGTATGTTTCTTTGATTCTGGGAAAATGGATCACTCTGAAAAAAGTTATACTAGCCAGCTTCAATCCAAACCATGATTTCAGACTTAAAACCTATTTTGAGTTTTAAATGAATGCTCAAGGAGTATGTATTTAAGACTTGGGTTTAGATGAAAAGGTACCTTAAAGCAGTTCTATCAAACACCCACCATATCAAACGAAAAAAGTGTTTTTTGATAGCTTTGTTGAACACCCACTACATCAAACCTGCTCATACACACAAAACACCTCTAACTACCTGATTGACAGACCATGTAGCTAGGACAAATTTCTCACCCTAGCTACAATGACTCATTTTTCAAATTTCATAATGTGTAGGTGGCTGAACCGGCAAGCAGGGTATGGACAAAGAAAGGGGAAGAACTTGAGGCAGCAAAGAAGGAATTCATAGCTGCCCTGAAGCAGCTAGAAGAAGTGCTTGGAGACAAGCCTTATTTTGGAGGAGATGTCTTTGGATATGTGGACCTTTCTCTCATCCCTTTCTATAGCTGGTTTTATGCCTATGAGACATGTGGCAGCTTCAAAATAGAGGAACACTGCCCTAAGTTCATAGAATGGGGTAAAAGGTGCATGCAAAGAGACACTGTGGCCAAGTCTCTTGCTGATCCCAAACAAATCTATGAAGTTGTTTTGATCCTCAGGAAAGCCTTTGGTGTGGACTAAATGACACAGAAAAGGGTCTGTGATGTAAAAGGGTTTGCATGCTTGGTTTGAATAAGTGAACTTGAGGCTTGAGTTGGTCAGTGTTTGTGTTATGTTGTGTATTATGGAAAACTTTTCATTGGGCACTTGGAAGTGCCTTTATTTGAAGAGTGTTTGTACTGTTTTTTTTTTTTTTATATAAATATATATATATAAATTTTAGGAAAGGTGCTGGGCTCACCCACGATCCAAGGGTAGAGCGAAATCTCCATTTCTTTTAGGTGATACCTTTACCTTGGCACCCAAGAGTTAGGATCATGGTAGTGAAAACGTAGATTTTACCTGAACGGAAGGAGAATGAAAAATCGTAAAACGTAAAATCGTAACGTAGTAAAAACGTAAAAAAATCGTAAAAACACAAAAGCGTTTGGAAAATTAGTAAAATCGTTTTAATGAAAAAAAAATCGTAAAAACGTAAAATCGTAGTGATAAAACGAGTTTTTAACTATCATGGTTAGGATGTCTCCCCCAACGCTTTGACTAACTCCAGGATCGAATCTCCTCCCTTTTGTGAGAGTGTCTGACCCTTTTATCAATTGAACCCAAGAACGAGAGGTAGAGTCTTGTACTGTTGTTAACACATTTTATTATACTTTTAAGCGTATGTGACCAGAAAATGTTGAGTTGTTTGAAAAAGTTTGAAGACTGAATTGTATCACATTAAATATATAAAGTCGAAATTAATATATTGATAGTTGACGTGGTAAGTGGCTCCACCTTTGCATACAAGAGAATACAAATTTATATGAGAAGTAAAAACCTTTACACTTTAAGTTTTCAGAGGAGAAATCTTTGACCAAATAAAAAAACGTAAAATCAAAATTCAATTATCCATCGAGCGGTCTATTTGTTGTAAAGCACTGGATGACTTGCTTGAAAGAGCTATGAGAATAAAAAAATCGAAAATAATGTAAGTAGTACATAATGTTTTAATACTTGTGTAATTTTATCCTATTTTAATAGTCAACATTCAATTAAAAAAAAAAAATCTCCCAATTGATATATCAATTTTAAAAGAATATGCGCGACATTGTAAGCTAGCTAACACATCCATGTCCACATTTTCATTTCATGCCGTTGCGAAAATAAATTGTTATGATATACTAGTTATCAAAATCACTTTTTATTTATAAAAAAATCTATTATATTCTTTAAAATCACTTTTTTAGAAACTATTATCAAAAGCTAATCCAAAAGGATCCATTCATTTTTTCCTCCGATCCCAACACCATTTCTCCTGCAAAAGAACAACTCTTCCCCCGTATTTGTAGTTCGATCACTTTATAAATAAGGGAAAAATTTAGAGTGATCAAACTAAAATATGTATAGAAAGAGTTTTACTTCTTTTGCAAGAGAGTTGACGTTGAGATGTTTGTTAATAATAAATCGGACTTGTAATTTGTTAGGTGCTTTAATGATAGATTAACATTTTAATGACATGAGTTGGTGATGGCTTGATGCCACGTGGGAGAGCATATAGTCATACAAATTGTAAAGTCATTTAATAGTCAAAATTAACATTATTTACTATTAGGGTATTATTGCTATGATTTAGAAACTTCTATGACAACATTGAACCCGAAAAAACTTTCAAATACCCAACGCCTGCAAATGAAAACTTTTTTGGACAACACAAATGATGTAGACAACACGTGAATTTGTCATATCAACATATTTGGTCAAATTTAATTTAGAAAACAAATGTGGCGACATTGCTACAATTAGGAAGTTTCTTAAAGAACGTTGAATCTAAAAAGTTTCAAGATATCTAGCACCCGAGTGAAAACTTTTGTCACAAATGTGCACCTTAATCCTTACAAATTCAACAGTTGAGATACAAAATATTACATAAAAAATCAATAAAATTATAAAAATTTGATCTAAACAACTCAAATATTTTATAATTTTTTTTAGTGTAATTCAGAATTGTTTATGTTAAATTTTAATACTTTGGATTTATGTATTTTTGTACTACCTCCAATCCTAAATATATAACATATTTTGTAGTGTAATTTGCACTACATATTATATCTTATATTTAGGACCGGATGAGTAATATTTTTGTATTAGTTCTGTAATGTATTAAATCTTAATGACTGAATTTTTAATCTTCATCCATGGATGAGGATGGAAGATAAATATTTTTTATGAGTTGGATTTAAAAAGAAAAAGAGAAGTGGTGATATAAAACTTTAACAAACATAAGATGTTAAATAAAAGAGTAAGTAAAATTAATAAAAAACTTTCAATCCCACTCCTCTTTTTTTTTTTTTTTAAAAAAAAAATCTAAAGCATAAAAGATTTTCCTCCCCTCTCGTCCCTCCAAATCCCTTGTACCAAACAAATTCTTAAGTAGCCAATGAAGAATGACACAATTAATTAAAACATCGGCCTTCACCCTAAAAGGGAGAACGTTCAATCCACATTAGTCAACATGAGGACCTTGTTGATGGCGATCTATAAGTATTTCTGCAAGCGCATTTTGAATGTGGAGGCATGTAGGGGTGAGAATAGGCCAGACCCCTATCAGGCGGCCTATGGCCTGGCCTGTTTGTTAAAAAGGCCAGGCCAAAGCCTATTTAAAGGCCTGAATGTGTAAATAGACTAGGCCTTTTTTGTTAAGGCCTGGCCTGTTTACACATTTAATAAATATAATTATATTTATATAATATAAATAACAAAATATTTAATTTTTTTCATACTTATATTCTAATTTCAAGTATAATTAATTAATTATAGTACTGATTCTATTCTTATATAGTTAATTATGGCATTTAAGGCCTGTAAAATAAGGTCTTTTTAAAGGCCTACATTGTAAGTAGGCCTTTAAATAGGCTTCAGGCCCGAGCAGGCCTTATGAAGGCTCAGGCCTGAGCCTAAAAAAGTCTCAGTATTCGTGTTCGGCCTGCAGCCTGCCTTTTACCTCCATTACAGGCTCAGGCCTATTTAGCCAAAGCCTGGCCTATTTCCATCCCTAGAGGCATGCCTTGGCTCTAGTGGGGTACTGATGTCTACCCCACCTATTTGTTTTTTGAATAAAAAATAAAAAACCTTAAGGGAAGAAAAGAATTCCAAAAACCCTATGAAAAGGATTAATTGTCTTTGTATGAATAAAATAAATCAATGCTTACGACATATTTCGAGATAAGAGATTTTTCTCATCGCAAAGACAAAATGTAATCCAAATTCGAAACCCATTTGCTTCTGCCGCCCTCCATTAATTATTTGCTTCGCTATGAGCTTAATCATGAAACCAATGCATATTATTACTCTCATATTATTTATAAGTCTCATTTGACTAAAAAAATTGGTCCTATTTATAAGTCTTTTTTCAAGTAATAAATGAAATTGTGACAATTTTGCCCATATTAATTGCACCAATGAAAATAGAGAGATAAGAAAGAGTTGAAAGATACCCAATGAAAATAGAGAGAGAAGAAAAAGTTGAAAGATACTCATTCATAAATGAGGGGAAAGTTGAAAATTTACCACATAATCATTGAGCTAACTAACTCTCTTTAGTATATGTGTTTTGGTTAAAAAGGACTTACAAATAAGACCAGAATGGTATAATTTTTTTAAGCATTACAAACAAAGAACACAAAGGGCGGCTAGCCATTTGGAATCTACTAAGATCATATTAAATGTTATCACACTGCAATTAATGCTTCACATAATGAAAAAAAGCAAACCTAAACTCGTCACATCCTATGTCTTCAACCACACAAGTTGTCATTTAATACCCCATTTGACATTAAAAACACCTAATAATACTTGCAAATTGCATAAAATAAGAAATCTTAATCCTTCATAAATCTCCAAGTTCAGTGTATCAATACAGAAACATCCCTGGCCCAAAAAAAAAAAAAAAAAAATACAGAAACATCAATGAAATATAACTTACGGACGCTTTCGGGTCCATGCAGAACTTGTACACCTGAAGAATTCTCACTCGAACATACCAAAAAAATTTAATCCTTTTTTTAATTAAAAAAAAAACACAGTACTTGTCTCTACCTGAGCCTTCAAATAGAGGGGACAAGCTTTCCTTCTTCATTCAGCTCTGTAACCAAATAAAAAAACACTGTTTGGTTGAGATTTGAAGTTGAAACAATGGCGAATAACAAGGTGGTGCTTTTGCATGCCACGGTGAGCATGTTTTCGATGAGGGCAAGGATAGCTTTCGCTGAGAAAGGGATAGAGTATGAGGGAAGGGAACAAGACTTGATCAACAAAGGTGATGAGCTTCTGCAGATGAACCCTATTCATAAGAAGGTTCCAGTTTTGATTCACAATGGGAAGGTTATTTGTGAGTCTCTGATCATTGTTCAGTATATTGATGAGGTTTGGAAGGACCAAGGCAATCCTTTGCTTCCCTCTGATCCTTTTGACAGAGCTCAAGCGAGGTTCTGGGCTGATTTTGTTGATAAGAAGGTATTTTTTAAGCCAACTTCAAATTATACTACGATATTTTTTTTTAATGTTTTCGAATGCAAATGGATTCAGCCTAGTCACTTTGAAAAAGTTGTACCAACAAGTTTCAGTCGAAACCATGGATTAGAGCTTAAAACGTATTTTGAGTTTTGGATGAGTATATATCCAAAACCTATTTTGGAGAACAGATTTTCAGAGAATTAATCACTTTGAAAGAGCTGTACCAGCGACGTTTTGAGCTCAAAACCTATTTTGAGTTTCAGACGAGTATTTCATGAGTATGCTTATGAAACCTTGGTTCAAATGAAAACGTACTTTTTGGCAGCTCTATCAAACATCCACGTTAACATCCGACAAAAAAGTACTTTTTGGCAGTTCTCTCGAATACCCACTATATCAAACCCGACTCACCCCTAGTTGCATGATTCACAGACCATAAACAATATGACTCATTTTTCAAATTTCACAATGTCTAGGTGGCTGATGCGGCAAGCAGGGTATGGACAAAGAAAGGGGAAGAGCTTGAGGCAGCAAAGAAGGACTTCATAGCTGCCCTGAAGCAGCTAGAAGAAGTGCTTGGAGACAAGCCTTATTTTGGAGGCAAGGTCTTTGGATATGTGGACCTTGCTCTCATCCCTTTCTACAGCTGGTTTTTTGCCTATGAAACATGTGGCAGCTTCAAAACAGAGGAGCACTGCCCTAAGTTCGTCGCATGGGCTAAAAGGTGCATGAAAAGAGACACTGTGGCCAAGTCTCTTGCTGATCCCAAGCAAGTCTATGAAGTTGTTTTGGTCCTCAGGAAGGTCTTTGGTGTGGACTAGATGAGACAGACAAGACAAGGCTTTATGATGTAATAAGATTTGCATGTTTGGTTTGAATAAGTGACCTCAAGGCTTGAGTTGGTCAATTATTGTGTTGTATTGTGGAGAACTTTTCATTGAGCACTTGACTATGCTTTTGAAGAGTGTTGTCTATCTTTCACTGTCATTTGTATGTTTGTCATTTAGTGTCATTCTTGTAAATTAATGAAGCTTAAGGATGACAAATCTATCGGTCTATACTTTCACAATGTTAAGAAAAAAAAAAGGCTATGGTTTCATAATTTTTATCCATTTAATAACAACGAACACATGGTCAGCTCACTATATGAAAATACTAAAATCATATTAAATGTTTTCAGATTAATTGAAACTTGTGCTTTTTTTTTTTGTTCAGGGAAACTAGTGCTTCACATATGGGGAAAAAGCAAACCTAACCTCATCACATCACGTCTTTGTCCAAATAATTTATTATATAATACCCCACTTACAAAATTTAAAACACCCATTAATACTATCACATTGCAAAAGAAACGGAATCTTAATCCTTCACAGATCTCCACGTTCGGTGTATCAGTAAAGAAACATCAATAAAATAAGACTGGCCGACAATTTCGCGTCTAGGCACAACTTCTACACCTAAAGGATCTTCTAGAACAGCTCAAAAAACCTAATCTTTTTTATAAAATATAATACAATACTTGTCTCTCCACTTGAACCTTACAAGTAGGGGGAACAACCTCCTCTTCATCATTCTGCTCTGTAACAAGGCACACAGTTTTGGTTGAGTTTTGAGATTGAAACAATGGCGAGTCAGGAGGTGGTGCTTTTGGACTCGACGTGTAGCATGTTTTCGATGAGGGCAAGGATTGCTTTGGCTGAGAAAGGGATAAGGTACGAGGGAAAGGAACAAAATTTGGCTGATAAAGGTCCTGAGCTTCTGCAGATGAACCCTATTCATAAGAAGGTTCCAGTTTTGGTTCATAATGGGAAGCCTGTTTGTGAGTCTCTCATCATTGTTCAGTATATTGATGAGGTCTGGAAGGACCAAGGCAATCCTTTGCTGCCCTCTGATCCTTATGATAGAGCTCAAGCTAGGTTCTGGGCTGATTTTGTTGACAAGAAGGTATGTTCGCAATTTGATTTTTTTATGTTCTCATATGCAAATGGATTCATCCCTAGTTCAGAAATTTTCACTTAATCTTATTGGAAGCTGCTCATGGTTCATTTTGATTTGTTGTTTGTGTCACACAATTTGATCCAATCTTTAAAATTGTGTTTTTCCACTTAAAGTTGTGTGAAGCATAATCTAGAACAGGCAGTCTTTTTTCTCTTCAAAATGTTGAACTAAAAAGACACAATCTTCGTTCAATTTAGTTAAAACATCAATATCCACATCAAATATAATCAATTTGATCCAATCTCCTCATTTTTATTTAAAATCTTAACTTAATATTATCTCAAACCCGGCTCAGATCCACAAAAACACCCCCTAGCTACATGATTCACAGAACAGAAACAACAAGACTCATTTTTCAGATTTCACAATGTCTAGGTGTCTGATGCGTCGAGTAAGCTATGGACACAGAAAGGGGAAGAGCTTGAGGCAGCAAAGAAGAACTTCATAGCTGCCCTGAAGCAGCTAGAAGAAGTGCTTGGAGACCATCCTTATTTTGGAGGGGAAACCTTTGGATATGTGGACCTTGCCCTCATCCCTTTCTACAGTTGGTTTTATGCCTTTGAAACACTTGGCAACTTCAAAACAGAGGAACACTGTCCTAAGTTCATAGAATGGGCTAAAAGGTGCATGCAAAGAGAGACTGTGGCAAAGTCTCTTCCTGATCCCAAGGAAGTCTATGAACTTGTTTTGATCTTGAGGAAGAGATTTGGTTTGGACTAAATGACACAGAAAAGGGTATGTGGTGGAAAAAGGTTTGCGTGTTTGGTTTGAATAAGTGACCTTGAGGCTTGAGTTGGTCAGTGTTTGCGTTGTGTTGTGTAATGGAGAACTTTTCATTGGGGACTTGGGTGTGCCTTTATTTGAAGAGTCTTGTACTGTTGTTAATACTCCCCCCGGTCCTAATTATAATTAGGATAATATTTGGGGGTTTGTTTTGTTCCTAATTATAGAACAACATTTTAATTTTTGTCAATCTCTTCCTAAAACATCCCTATTGATATGAATGAAGGATTATGTGAAATCAACAAAATAATTAAAGTGTCAAATTTATATAAGGGTATTTTGCTCTATCCTTAATCCCTTTAAATTCGGTTAAATATATTCTATAATTAGGATCAAAGGGAGTAATACTTTTAAACGTATGTGACTAGAAAATACTGAGCTATTTAAAAAAGTTGTAAGACTGAATCGTAAAAATTAAATACATAAAATTAAAATCAATTAATTGATATAGTAAGCGACTCCACAAGGAGAACACATGTTTATATGACCAATAAAAACATTTCGACCAAATGAAAAAAACATAAAATCAAAATGCAATTATCCATCAGCGCTCCATTTGTTGTAAAGCACTGTGTCACGGCCTTGGACTTGATCTCTCAAATACCGTGCCGGCCTTAGCTTGATCACCCCTATCGATCTTTGCTAAGTCAGCCGATCCCTCACAAGTAGGCAAAGAACACAAAGGGCTAAGAGAACTTTTAGAGAGAAAGAGAAGTTAGAGAGAGAAGCTCTTGAACAACAAATGCTTGAAGACTCTTGGATGGTTACAAATGTGGGAGGCATTTCCTATTTATAGCCTACCACCTCCTCAATGAACGGTCAAGATCAAAATCATCCTACGGTGGAGATTGATTCTCCAGAACCTTCCGTACAAATATCTAGATATTTACACTCTTACAAAATCTCTCTAGAATTCTCCACATAATTCTACAAATATGTACACATGTCTACAATATTCAAGAAGATTCTAGACTTTGCCATTTGGCAAGCCTAAACCTCCCTTTAATGCAGAGTGTCTTGGCACGCAAAATATTTGATGTTCCCTTCTGTGCGTGACACTCTCCCCCACCTAATCCAGTGACGCCCTCGTCACTGTACTGGACCAGGGTCACCCTTGTCTTCATGAAATGGCCGGAACATTCTCACATGAAAGACAAGATGAGTCTTCAAGTTCGGAGAAAGGTCCAACTTGTAGGTATTCTTCCCTACCCTTTCCACGATCTTGTATGGGCCTCGAACAAGACCCTGGAACCCCTCAGTTTGCTTGGGAGGAAACTTCACGATCACCTTGTCCCCTACTTGATATTCAGGGACTCGCTTCTTCCCAGCTGCAACCTTCTTCCTCTTCGTGGCTGACTTGCCCAGGAAGGACCTTGTGACCTCAACCCTTCGGTTCAATGTATCACCCACTACATTAGCCACGCCAAGTCCATACTCCATCCTGCGGTCCACCTCCCATCTAGGCGGCAACCTTTCTTGGAGTCTTGGTGACATGAGGTTTTCAGTCCTCTTCAAGACAGGGGGAAGATTCCCACGATCCTCCACATCAGGATCCACCACCTTCAAAGCCACAAGGTAGGTGACTTCCCTGCTCCCAGGTCCCTTCGCCACTTGCATGGTTGACAAGCGAACACCCCGATCATCACTTGTCGTAGGCACTATGCAACCAATCCCATTTTCAAGGATACACAGCGAGTCTTCACCTGGCATAAGGACTACTTTTGCCTTGCGCAAAAAGTCCAATCCCAGTACCACATTGAAGTCGTCCATAGGGGTCACCGACAAATCTACGGTCCCCTTCCACATTCCGATGCATAGCTCTACTTCACGAGCTACACCATTGAGAGGTTTGGCAGGAGTGTTGACAGACTTCCACCATCCTCCTCGGGCTTGAGTAATAGAGAGACCAACCCGCTTGGCCTCTTTAGGAGTAATAAAGTTGTGGGTAGCCCCGGTGTCCACCATCACCTTCATTGGCTTCCCATTCAGCTCCACATCAACAAACATGAGGCCTTTACTCCTCGAAACAGGTTCCTCATGCTTGGCCTTCAAGGCATTCAGCACTGCCGAGAGATCCCATCCGCATACTGGCTCCTCCTCGTCAGGTCCATCTTTCCCCTCAACGATGGCTGACAAGCTACCAAGCTTCGGACACTTGCTCATGTAATGTGGCCTTTTGCACATGTAGCAGCTTATTGTCCTCTTCTTCTCTTCAGATTTGCTCCCATGGAAGGATTTTCCATTTCCTCCCTTAGTAAACTCCTTCCCCTTGTCTCCCCCACCGTTCCCATGATTGGGTTCAGGAGACTTCGATCCGGAAGACTCACATTTCTCCCCTTCTGATAATCAGTGAGACTTTCCGCAATGGCAATGGCTTCGTCCACATCTAACACACCACGCCGTTGGAGTTCATGTTTGGCCCAATTCTGAAGACCATCCACGAAGTAGAACAATGTCTCCTCGCTACTGAGATTGGGAATTTGTAATGTGAGAGCAGTGAAGTCGCTTACATAATCCGAAATCGAGGTCTTGTGCTTGAGTTCCCTCAACTTCTTTCTAGCCACAGAGACCACGTTCTCGGGATAGAATTGCTTCTTCAACTCCCTCTTGAAATCTTCCCGTGTCTCTATGGTGAAAAGACCTCTCTCCATGTCTGCATGCTTCCTACGCCACCACAACATAGCGTTATCTGCAAGAAATAAGGAAGCAGTGCGTACCTTGGTTGTGTCATCGGCCAAGTTCAGGCTCTTAGCATATCTCTCCATTTGCCATAAGAAGTTCTTAACCTCCTTGGCATCACGAACGCCTTGAAATTCCTTCGGTTTAGGGAGATCCAACCTCACCTCCCTTGCTCCACTGGTACCACCCACCAACGGAGTCTTAGTTTGTCTCTCTAAAGAACTCTTTAGAGAGTTGAGTTGCCCCTGCATCGCGGTAATGACATCCATTACCTCTGCCTCGAGTCGCCTCATAGACTCGGCTCGTTTCTCCTCTACATTGAGGTGCGAATCAACATCCGACCTCAAGTTGTCTAATTGGCCTAGGGTGTGGGTTTCAAGTGTCTCAAAGTCACTTTCCACCTTTTCCACCCTATTAGCCACCCCGTGTAAGGCCTCCTCCAAAGCCTCCACCTTTGCCATCAAAGTGGCAATATCTATGGCTTGGCGAGACTTACTTGATCCTCGGGTCTTCTTTGCCTCGGGAGCAAGTTGGGTCTCTCTACCCCTTTCTTCTCCAGCCACAACAACTTCCTCAGTCGTTCCCGACATTCTTGCCTACGAACTACGTTCACAGCCTCGAACCTAGCTGCTTTGAACCAAAGCTCTGATACCACTTTGTCACGGCCTTGGACTTGATCTCCCAAATACCGTGCCGGCCTTAGCTTGATCACCCCTATCGATCTTTGCTAAGTCAGCCGATCCCTCACAAGTAGGCAAAGAACACAAAGGCTAAGAGAACTTTAGAGAGAGAAAGAGAAGTCTAGAGAGAGAAGCTCTTGAACAACAAATGCTTGAAGACTCTTGGATACTCTTGGATGGTTACAAATGTGGGAGACATTTCCTATTTATAGCCTACCACCTCCTCAATGAACGGTCAAGATCAAAATCATTCTACGGTGGAGATTGATTCTCCAGAACCTTCCCTACAAATATCTAGATATTTACACTCTTACAAGATCTCTCTAGAATTCTCCACACAATTCTACAAATATGTACACATGTCTACAATATTCAAGAAGATTCTATACTTTGCCATTTGGCAAGTCTAAACCTCCCTTTAATGCAGAGTGTCTTGGCACGCAAAATATCTGATGTTCCCTTCTGTGCGTGACAACTGGATGACTTGCTTGAAGGAGCTATATATGTGTAACATCCCAAATTTTGGGATTTGGAGTTTTAA
The DNA here is from genome assembly GCA_025563575.1 of Acacia pycnantha. Taxonomy (NCBI): domain Eukaryota; kingdom Viridiplantae; phylum Streptophyta; class Magnoliopsida; order Fabales; family Fabaceae; genus Acacia; species Acacia pycnantha. The sequence continues at coordinate 3,688,137 of JAMWYP010000032.1, read as the reverse complement.
GATAGTTATGAAGTTGGTTATTGAAAACTTAGGCTTATTTTGTTTTTCCTTAATTTATTTTGGGAAAAGAATAAATTCAAATAAGAGTAAATTATGCCTAAAAATTTGTAGAAATAATATATGAGAGTTAGACGGTAGAATTTGGCCAAATGACTAAATTTATTAATTGAAAAATTAGGAATTTATTTTCCTTATAATAAAAAATAATAATAATAGATTAAAAAAAACGCAGCCCAATATATATCTAAACTCCCTCCAAATTCATTTTGTTTTGGGCTAGCAGTGACATCACACATACCCTATTACTCACCAAATTCCTCCAGCCCATACTCACACACCATTCGACCAACATTAAGAAAAAAGAAAAAGAAAAAGAAAAAAGAAACAGCAGATTGAGCGCAATACACAAGGAAATATATATCAGATAAAACATAACAGTAGCAAAACCACTTTCTTTGATTCTTGCGGCCAAAGCTTGAAACGCAGTGGAAAAAGGGAAAGGAAGAGAAACACAACGCCGAAACACGCAAGGTCAAAAAAAAAAAGAATCATCGGCGGCGTTTTCCCATATGATACTTTTTGGTCGTTGACTGCACACACAACAGTACTTTTGAGCCCAGCGATGATAACCGTTGTTTTTCTTCCTCCTCGGTTCATTCGTGCTTCGCGGACTGGACCCTTTTGTTCCTTATATACATGTTGCTACTCTTTGGTTCTCATTCAGAACCAGCGCCCTCCACCGAGAGAGAAAGAAAGAGCTGATAGATTGTGAGAGAAAAGAGAGAATGAGAAGAGAGAGTGTCTAGCATTTCTCTGCTTCTAGCAACCAAAAATAGAGTGAGTCCGAGAGAGAAAGAGCTTTGGAGCTGGGGGTGTGCGCGCACTCTGTTTTGATCCTCAAAGAACAGAGAAAGAAAGAGAGAGTGAACGAGGAAGGTGGGTGAGAGTCAAAACGTGGTCCAATCTTTCTCTGCGTTTTGGTTCTGAAACAGAGGAGTTCATTTTCACCAAAGAGTACATCGTGCAAACCGAAAACTAGCTAGGAGTAGTGAGGAAACCGACTACACGTTGCTACCTTGTGTTAAAGCTCAGAAAAACTTGCTGTAAGTATATATATATATATATATATATATATATATATATATATATATTTATAGATGTCGTTGTTTGCTACATGTGTATATATATAGGTTGCTGCTAGATAAAACTGAATCGGGGGGGATGGTTTTGCATTTGCGAGCTTAATACTCTACATGCCTATTTGCATATATATATATATATATATATATAAAAAACTTACTGTCATGAAAGAAAAGAAAAACGCTGTCATAACTTGCTGGTTTATAACCGAAGAAGTTGTTGTACGTATGTATATATATAATAGATATATTGAATATAGTTGAGTATTGACAAAAAGGCAAAAACAAAACTTGTTGTTACTAGGTGTAGAGAACCAATAGGAAAACATGGATATATACTAATATACCTACATGTGTCGCTTCTGTATTTAAAAAAAAAAAAAAGAGAGAGAATGGAAAATAATAGAAATTGCTGCATAAGAAACTTTGCATTCATGTATGTATATAAGAGTGTGTAAGTGTGTATGTATATCTATTTTGTACAAGGGAAAATGAAAAACTTTGCTGTCAAGGTATATGAGTACACATATAAATATGCAAAGTTGCTGCATGAGTATATCACTGTTGTTATTTTTTTTACTGTTCAAAACCTTACTAATGCATAAAGGGAGCTTTTGCAAATATATGGACTATTGCATATAGTGAACCAAAACCACTGCACGTGATTGTACTGTGTGTGTGTTGAGTATATGTGTCATAGGCTCAAAGTCTCATTGTCGCATGTGTGTGTATGCGCTGCTACACCTGGAGATTATTTAGGTGTTGTTATATTATATATATACATATGAGTTGAAAACAATATTTAAGCTTTTGCCAACTTGTGATTACTGTTTTGAGGTGAACTATATGCAAAAGGCACTTCTGTAAATATTTAACTCAAATTGCATGAAGCATATTTTATGTAGTATTAGTAGTTATCAAAGATTTTGGAAGAAACTATGAGAAACATTATATTATACTTTAGAAAACCATGAGAAACATTAAAGCATAAATTTTTATGGTGTTAGTGTTATTAAACTCTTAATTTAAAGTGTTAGGATAGCCTCTGTGAGTTTAAACAATTGTAGAAAGATAAATAATAAGAATAAATAATAAAACAATAATAAATAGAAAATTGATAAATAAATAATAATAAATAATATTATTATTTATTAAAAAGGGGAATAATTAATAAAGGGTATTATTAATTAATAATAAATAGAAAAGGGAAGTGATAAACAAAAAAAAGGGTATTAATATTAAGGGAATTTTTAGAGATTAATTACTATTTTTAATCATCTAAAAATTATTCGTGTAGTTAGTTACGTTCCGACGAAAAAAGTGACTAACGACAATGATAAACGTTTATAGGCATACCTTGACACCTCTACCGATCTCATCAATTCCGGACAAAGTTAAGGATTCAAGTTGAGGTGGGTAACTGTTATCTTATTAGCTTGTATGTATGTATTTATGTATGACTGATCATGGTTGCTAGATAATTTGCATATGTGTATCCTAGCTATGGATTGGGGCTACGTGTCCTAAAATGGAGCTGCGTATTCCAAAGGGCTGCGGTCCTTGGCTGTTAGCTGCGGTTAACGATGCGACTTGTTTATTGTGAATTATTCTATGCTTATACATGTGTTATCTTGTCATTTACATTTCATATTTGCATATAAGATTAACTGTACCCACAGGGTTCATTCATTTGAACTCGGATCGCGTGAAAGCAGAGACGGGTAGTGGATCGGGATCGAGAGGAAAGAAGCATTTGTAAGGGTTACAAAAAAATGGACTTTTGAGATAGTATGAGTTGATGGACTGTATAATTTCGTTTATCATTTGTATATTTTGGATTACTGTATTAAGAACCCACTATAGGGTAGATTCGAATCGCGAAAAAATTATACTCAGTTTTTCAAACTAGGTTATTTTATGAAACTTTTATTCCGCAATTAAGTCGTCCAAATTACTTCGATGCCCGTGCGCTATAACTCTGATAAATAAGGGCGTCAAAAGGACAGGTGTTACACTATGAGAATTTAAAAAAAAAAACTAAAATAATGTAAGCATTACGTAATGGGTTGAGTTTCTCTTCTAATCCTTTTTTCATTTTCCCCCATCATTTTTAAATCATATCCGTCCAATCAATCACAATACTATTTTAACATCTCTCTCATTTTCCCAATCAATGGCTCAGATGGGCTGATAAGAAAAAAGATGAGGAAAAGATCCTCTTTCGTACGTAATGTTTTAATACTTGTGTAATTTTATCCTATTTTAATAGTCAACATTAAATAAAAAAATCTCCCAATTGATACATCAATTTTAAAAGAATATGCGCGACATTATATTGTTTTATAATTTGTTTGTCACGTTCATTTTGGATTTAACCCATTTAAAAAGTAAAGAAAAAAGAGAAGAAAACGAAAGGAGTAACAAAGCTAGCTAACACATCCATGTCCCCATTTTCATTCCATGCCGTTGCGAAAATAAATTGTTATGATGTACTAGTTATCAAAATCACTTTTTTTTTATACAAAATCTATTCTTTAAAATCATTTTTTTATAAACTATTTTTCAAAACCTAATCTAAAAGGATTCTTTCCTTTTTCCCCCCTCCATTTTTCCCCATTTTGTTTGTACCTATAGGCTAAAATTTGGATAGAGATACAAATTTACCTCAAAAGTTTCTACTCGGACATATAACAGCACAAAAGGCTCATGATATATTACAAGCTTAAATGGAGAGCTAATCCTAAAAGACTAGTCTATATATTGAGAGGGTTCTACACTACGGTACTTCACTCGGCCACTTGCTTAGACTCTCAATGAAAGAGCCAATGTAATAACTATAAAGCTCAAAGGGGAACACAATCCCAATAGACTAGTTTATTGGAAGGGAGAACCTTTTAAATTTATAAGCTTTACTTGTGAGATTTCTCATATGGGACTCATGACATGAGTTTACCCTGAAAATTTAGAAAGTCTTGTTCTCTGTCCATCTCTTTTTATTTAGAGTCCTTTGAACTTATCACCTTCACTCCATTTGTGAGATTTCCTAACGTGGGACTAAATGACATATTACAAACTCAAAGGGCTCATGAGAATTGACGTTGAGATGCTTGTTAATAATAAATTGGACTTGCAAGACTTGCAATTTGTTAAGTGCTTTACTGATAGATTAAAATTTTAATGACATGAGTTGGTGATGGCTTGGTGCCACGTGGGAGAGCATATAGTTATACGAGTTACAAAGTCATCTAATAGTCAAAATTAACATCCTTTAATATTAGGATAATATTGCTATGATTTAAAAACTTCTAGAGCAAAAAAAAAAAAAACTTTCAAATAACACCCACAATCAAAAACTTTTTAGGAAAATTTACACATGAACACAAATGATGTTGACAACACGTGAATTTGCCATATTAACATATTTAGCCAGATTTAATTTGGATAATAAATGAGACGACATTGCTACGGTTTGAAAATTTCTGAAAGAACATTGAATCTAAAAAGTTTCAAAATATCTAGCACTCGAGTGAAAACTTTTGAGACAAATATGCAACTTAATCCTTAAAATTTCAACAGTTGAGATACAAAATATTACATAATAAATAAATAAAATTATAAAATTTTGACCTAAACAACTCATAAGCAAATGCTATTGTTAAAATATTATATATACACACACACATACACACACATTTTGTTCAATGTAATTCAGAATTGTTTATGTTAAATTTTAGTACTTTGGATTTATGTATTTTGTTGTAATATTATAGTAATAGTTCTGTAGTGTATTAAATCTTAATGGCTAAAATTTTAACCTTCATCAATGAATGAGGATGGAAGAAGGATAATTTTTATGAGTTGGATTTAAAAAACATTAGAGAAGTGGGGTCATAAAATTTTAACAAACATAAGGTGTAAAATAAAAGAGTAAGTAAAATTAATAAAAATAAACTTTCAATCCCAATTTTCTATTTTTTTAAAAAAAATCCAAATCATAAAATATTTTTCTCCTCTTCCGTCGCTCTAAATCCTTTATACCAAACAAATCCTTAAGGGATGGAAAGAATTCCCAAAAGCCCTATGAAATGGATTAATTGTCTTTGTATGAATAAAATAAATTAATGCTTACGACATATTTCGAGATAAGAAATTTTTCTAATCATAAAGACAAAATGCAATCCAAATTCCAAACCCATTTCTCTGTTTGCTTCTGCCCCCCTCCAATGATTATTTGCTTCCCTATAGGCTTAATCATGAAACCAATGCATATTATGATGTTTTTAAGCATCACATCAAAGAATACAAAGGGCGGGTAGCCATTTGGAAACTACTAAAATCATATTAAATGTTATCACACTGCAATTAGTGCTTCACATAATGTAAAAAGCAAACCTTACCTCGTCACATCCCATGTCTTCAACCACACAAGTTGTATGGTTCATAAAAACCACACAAGTTGTCATTTAATACCCCATTTAACATTAAAAACACCTAATAATACTTGCAAATTGCATAAAATAAGGGTTCACATTAGGTGCTTCTCTCTTAGGTGCTTTTTAGGTGTTTTTCCCTCTAATTTGAGGGATTAGACATTTTTTATTTATTTTATTTTTATATATTTTATTTATTTAGATTAGATTATATGTTGGATCCTGAAATTTTTTTGCACCCAATATCTCAAATTAATTAATTTTCAGTCCTGCATTCAGAATTATTTTTCCTGCAACCCCAATATCCTGGAAATTAATTAATTTGAGATATTTGGTGCAAAAAAATTTCAGGATGCAACATATAATCTAATCTAAATAAATAGAATATAAAAAAAATAAAAAAAAATAAAAAAAATGTCTAATCCCTCAAATTAGAGGGAAAAACACCTAGAAACACCTAAGAAAGAAGTACCTAATGTGAACTCATAAAATAAGCCATCTTAATCCTTCATAAATCTCCAAGTTCAGTGTATCAATACAGAAACACCCCTGGCCCGAAAAAAAAAAAAAACACAGAAACATCAATGAAATATAACTTACCGACGCTTTCGGGTCTATGCACAACTTATACACCTGAAGAATTCTTACTCGAACAGACCAAAAAAATTTAATATTTTTTTATATATAAAAAACACAGTACTTGTCTCTATTTGAGCCTTCAAATAGAGGGGACCAGCTTTCCTTCTTCATTCAGCTCTGAAACAAAACCAAAACACTGTTTGGTTGAGGTTTGAAGTTGAAACAATGGCGAGTCAGGAGGTGGTGCTTTTGGACTCGACGTGTAGCAGGTTTTCAATGAGGGCAAGGATTGCTTTGGCCGAGAAAGGGATAGAGTATGAGGGAAGGGAACAAGATTTGATGAAAAAGGGTGATGAGCTTCTGTAGATGAACCCTATTCGTAAGAAGGTTCCAGTTTTGGACATAATGGAAAGCCTGTTTGTGAGTCTCTCATCATTGTTCAGTATATTCATGAGGTCTGGAAGGACCAAGGCAATCCTTTGCTGCCCTCTGATCCTTATGATAGAGCTCAAACTAGGTTCTGGGCTGATTTTGTTGACGAGAAGGTATGTTCACAGTTTGAATTTTTTATGTTCTCATATGCAAATGGATTCATCCTTAGTTCAGAAAATTTTCACTTAATCTTATTGGAAGCTGCTCATGGTTCATTTTGATTTGTTGTTTGTGTCACACAATTTGATCCAATCTTTAAAATTGTGTTTTTCCACTTAAAGTTGTGTGAAGCATAAACCAGAACAAGCAGTCAAAATTCTCTTCAAAATGTTGAACTAAAAAGACACAATCTTCGTTAAATTTAGTTAAAACATCAGTATCCACATCAAATATAAGCAAGGATGTTCAATCTCCTCATTTTTATTTAAAATCTTAACTTAATATTATCTCAAACCCGGCTCAGATCCACAAAAACACCCCTTGCTACATGATTCACAGAACAGAAACAATAAGACTCATTTTTCAGATTTCACAATGTCTAGGTGTCTGATGCGGCGAGTAAGCTATGGACACAGAAAGGGGAAGAGGTTGAGGCAGCAAAGAAGAACTTCATAGCTGCCCTGAAGCAGCTAGAAGAAGTGCTTGGAGACCATCCTTATTTTGGAGGGGAAACCTTTGGATATGTGGACCTTGTCCTCATCCCTTTCTACAGTTGGTTTTTTGCCTATGAAACACTTGGCAACTTCAAAACAGAGGAACACTGTCCTAAGTTCATAGAATGGGCTAAAAGGTGCATGCAAAGAGAGACTGTGGCAAAGTCTCTTCCTGATCCCAAGGAAGTCTATGAACTTGTTTTGATCTTGAGGAAGAGATTTGGTTTGGACTAAATGACACAGAAAAGGGTATGTGGTGGAAAAAGGTTTGCGTGTTTGGTTTGAATAAGTGACCTTGAGGCTTGAGTTGGTCAGTGTTTGCGTTGTGTTTGTAATGGAGAACTTTTCATTGGGGACTTGGGTGTGCCTTTATTTGAAGAGTCTTGACTGTTGTTAATACTCCCTCTGGTCCTAATTATAATTAGGATAATATTTGGGGGTTTGTTTTGGTCCTAATTATTAAACAAAATTCTAATTTTTGTCAATCTCTTCCTAAAACATCCCTATTGATATGAATGAAGGATTATGTGAAATCAACAAAGTAATTAAAGTGTCAAATTTATATAAGAGTATTTTAAGAAAATGAGTAAGATTAACTAATTTAACCTCTATTCTTAATCCTTTAAATTCGGTTAAATATGTTCTATAATTAGGATCGGAGGGAGAAATACTTTTAAAGGTATGTGACTAGAAAATACTGAGCTATTTAAAAAAGTTATAAGACTGAATCGTAAAAATTAAATACATAAAATTAAAATCAATTAATTGATATAGTAAGCGACTCCACAAGGAGAACACATGTTTATATGACCAATAAAAACATTTCGACCAAATGAAAAAACATAAAATCAAAATGCAATTATCCATCAGCGCTCCATTTGTTGTAAAGCACTGGATGACTTGCTTGAAGGAGCTATGAGAATTTTAAAAAAAAAAAAAAATATAAAATAATGTAAGCATTACGTAATGGGTTGAGTTTCTCTTCTAATCATTTTTTCATTTTCACTCATCATTTCTAAATCATATCCGTCAAATCAATCACAATACCACTTTAACATCTCTCTTCTCTTTCCAATCAATGACTCAGATGGGCTGATAAGAAAAAAAATGAGGAAAAGATTATCTTCCGTACGTAATGTTTTAATACTTGTGTAATTTTATCCTATTTTAATAGTCAACATTAAATAAAAAAAAATCTCCCAATTGATACATCAATTTTAAAAGAATATGCGCGACATTATATTGTTTTATAATTTGTTTGTCACGTTCATTTTGGATTTAACCCATTTAAAAAGTAAAGAAAAAAAAGAAGAAAACGAAAGGAGTAACAAAGCTAGCTAACACATCCATGCCCCCATTTTCATTCCATGCCGTTGCGAAAATAAATTGTTATGTTGTACTAGTTATCAAAATCACTTTTTTTTTTTTAATACAAAATCTATTCTTTAAAATCATTTTTTTATAAACTATTTTTCAAAACCTAATCTAAAAGGATTCTTTCCTTTTTCCTCCCCTTCATTTTTCCCCCATTTTGTTTGTACCTAAAGGCTAAAATTTGGATAGAGATACAAATTTACCTCAAAAGTTTCCACTCGGACATATAACAAGCACAAAAGGCTCATGATATATTACAAGCTTAAAGGGAGAGCTAATCCTAACAAACTAGTATATTGAGAGGGTTCTACATTACGGTACTTCACTCGGCCACTTGCTTAGACTCTCAATGAAAGAGCCAATGTAATAACTATAAAGTTCAAAGGGGAACACAATCCCAATAGACTAGTTTATTGGAAGAGAGAACCTTTTAAATTTGTAAGCTTTACTTGTGAGATTTCTCATATGGGACTCATGGTCATGGCATGAGTTTACCCTAAAAATTTAGAAAGTCTTGTTCTCTGTCCATCTCTTTTTATTTAGAGCCCTTTGAACTTATCATCTTCACTCCATTTGTGAGATTTCTCAACGTGGGACTAAATGACATATTACAAACTCAAAGGGCTCATGAGAATTGACGTTGAGATGCTTGTTAATAATAAATCGGACTTGCAATTTGTTAAGTGCTTTAATGATAGATTAAAATTTTAATGACATGAGTTGGTGATGGCTTGGTGCCACGTGGGAGAGCATATAGTTATACAAGTTACAAAGTCATTTAATAGTCAAAAGTAACATCCTTTAATATTAGGCTAATATTGCTATGATTTAAAAACCTCTAGCGCAAAAAATAAACTTTCAAATAACACCCGCAATCAAAAACTTTTTAGGAAAATTTACACATTAACACATATTTAACATCTCTCATGGACGACCTGATAATTTTTTTCACAAAAAGGAGAATTTATGTGGAAGCGAATGAGGCCGATCTACCCTTTGTCCAATATGTCGTGATGAAATAGAATTGAACAAACTATAGTTTAATGCAGGTCGAAATGATAATTGTTCAAAACAAACTGTTGTCGAGACTCAAAGATGGAATGATACATTTCCATTTAATCCATTCATTGGTAAGATAAAGTTTCCAGCTCCTTCCAGTTCTCTCCTATCTATGAAAGGTATTGACCAACTTCGTTCTCTTGTTACAAGATTCAAAAAAGCAACCAATTTCAATGCTGCAAAAACACGTCTATAACAAGAATTCAATAACTCGTGTTTCTCAATAATTTGTCTTAATACGTATGATCCTATACAATCCAGGACTAGGAAAAAAGAACCAAAAAACCATGAACCTGATTCTAATGTAGCATCTCACAGGCACTAATCATAGTTGTCGTCATCTTTACCCTTCTTAGGTTTGCGATATTGTTCCTCAACATGCTTGGCCATCACCATTGCAGTGTCAGCAAGCTTCCTGATATTTGGAACTTTATAGTTCTGAGCCGCGTAGACCCCACAGACCGTTCCTAATATGAAAGAGAAGCAACTTCTGATTATGCCCATCGTGGCTGCTTCACTGTATGGCTGAGCCCAAAAATTTCTGCTGTTAGAGACACTTTTCAAAATCGCTCTGTGAAAATTACTGCAAGAAAGAACCCAAGTCAGCATTTTTTTAACACTGAAATTGTTAATTAGATTATTAAAACAATTTAAAACAAAAAATTTTCCGCAATAGAGAGCTTGTTGAACATCGATTTTGCATTCGTATTTAAACTATATTTGGATAAGAAAGCCCAAATCAATTCTTCTCATTTAACTATTTGTAAGACTGAACAAGAAATTAGCATTTCCAAATTGCCTTTTCATTTGCAAAAGCAAGTTGATACACCATTAAATCCTTTGGTTGGGCAGTAATATAGTTGCATATATGTTGGGACCCTAACTCAGACAGTCTCAAGGGGACTTGGGCCTATGAACTCTTTGACAATGACCAAAATAAGTGGAAGTTATGAAGAGGGAATTCTGGTGGCAGTTGAGGGATGGACAAGTGGCAGAAAACAATTGGCTTCACATGGGAAAATGGTTAGAAGAGAAAAGGAAGAATAAAGGCTGGCTTAAGGTCTAGAAGCCGACAAGGAAAATCTCGGCCGTCGAAGTCTCTAGCTCCTTTCAAGTTGCCAGTCTGATTTCTTTTCCACTTCTCTGTCATTTTCAACTGAACTGTTTATTTCCAATATCATCACTTTGTCAGTTAGACGGTGTAGGCTGGTCTTCTTCATTGCTCTGTATTATTTCCTTGGTGTGGTCTTGTTTTGGTTCTGTTAGCTTCTTAGGAGTGAATTCCTATTTCCTAATAGTCCATAACTATTAGATCAGGCAGGAATGAACAAAAATTATGAGATCTGAACTCCTATGATTGGAACATCATTTCCATAACTAAGTATGTGTTTCCAAGCTCTGACAAGCCTATGCTCTAAGAGTACCAATTTCTAACAAGACTTGCATAGACATCATGGTGATGCTGGAGCGAGAGATGCAGAAATATATATGTGCTTTGAGAGAATATAGTTCAATAAAGTACGGTGTGATAAAACTTATTCACTTCTTCTGCCTTCTCAAAACACTCTTCCAGTTACATAACATCAGATGATTCATTGACAAAAAATAACACGAAAGAGAAATACAGAAACTGTTGTATTAAGATTCTACTGCATAAATACAATGTTCTCAAGGCACATAGAATATTTGATTTTGTTATCAGTTTCTGCCTTCCAACTTCTCGAGGAACACTTACATTACACAATACATTCTAATTTCACATTTTCATATATTAAAACTACAGGCTATAATTCATACATAGCCATGCAAATAAATTCCATATCATGATCATCTATAGCATGCTATGGCACAAGTTATAAAGTGTAGTGCTTAGATACGAGGCTTCTGGCAACACTAGGTGCAATGGTGCATAGCAGTGAGTTTACAAGAGCATCACTAGAGATCAAGTGTCTCTGAAGCACAGGCTTCAAGGACTATATGTAAAAACATAAGACGTGGCCTAATTTGGATGGTAGCGAAAGAAATGCGGAATTGAAAATGGGAATGTCCAGCAGCAGCAATGCTTCGCCGGGGTGGGGGGACTTGAAAAAAAAATCTTTTGGTTTTGCTTGGGAGAGGGAAAACTGTACGAGGCAGTCGCGAACAATCGAAGGCGGGAGCTGGATGAGAATCAAGGATTCTAACATCGAGCAGAAAAACCGCATAAAGCACAAGCAGAGTAATTGGAGCATACCTTACCGCGTGAGAATGAAGAATTGTGACGGTTGATCAAATAACCAGAGTTCGTAGGTATAGAGTTTCGGCTTCACCAGATACGAAGATCAGAAATTTGCCTGGCAAGTATCGATATACGTCTGCGAATTTTATTGCTGTTGGATTGAACTGAAGGAATTGTGGAAGAAGGTGCGAATCTAGAAGGATCCTTCCAGAAACCCTGAAGGACTTGAACGGCACTAGGGTTGATAAAAAAAAAAACCATGGTCTGGTTGGTCCGGTCCGGTCCGACCTGACCCGGTCTGATATGAAAAAAATTGGTCCAGGACAATTTGACCGAACCGGACCAAATAGATCAGGTTGGACTGAACCCAGAGACTTAAACCCCTTGGACTGATCCGGTCTGACCCGAGCTCTCTCTCTTCTTTTTTTTTTTTAAATCACTACTACTGAGTCACTCATTGAAGTCTGAACATCTTAATATGTTTTTTAATTTATAAAAATCACTTTTCACTAACTCACTTTTTATTACTTTTGGAAATCAAGTGAAACTAGAGCTAAAATATTGTCTCCCAAGAAGGCAAAAAAAAAAGGAAAAAAATATTGGAAAAAAAACTGAAAAAAATGAACTGCCTGAACTAGTCCAGGAAGTCCAGCGGTCCAGTCCAGTCTAGCTCAAGCTCGGGTTGGTACTAGATCAGACCAGACCTCGGGCTAAATTTTCCAACCCGAAGTCATATCAGACTAGACCTCGGGTTGACCTCTAACCCGGTCTAGCCCGATCCATGATCATCCCTACCCCGCACAGACCGCCACCACTAAAGGGACGCGGTTTTCCTCCGATTTTTTTCCACCAAACGGCGCCTGGTGCCAAAACACACTAACAAATTGTTCCCTTCATTTGAGGGGAAAAAAAAAGAAAGAAAAGAATTCTCTGCCTTTGTTTTTTTAGTACTAGTAAATATCTAAAATATTTTTTTAAGATTCTAATTTTTTTTTAAGATCTTAAAAAATTATTGAGGATGCTGAATTGTATGAAAAAGATATTTCAAGACACTGACTCATACTAAAAGAATACTTCAAAATATTGATTGGCACTAAAAAAAATATTTCATGGGAAGAAAGTCTCAAAAAATTATATTAGAATCTTGAGAAATTATTTTATGGTAGCTACTAAAAAGATATTTTAAAATATTGCTACTAAAAAGATATTTTAAAATATTGAATGATACTTAAACAATATTTTATACTTTAAAAAAATTATTTAAACATTATTTAAAAATATTTTAGGTTAATGACTAATACTAAAAAAAAATTACTTAAATGCTATTAAAAAAAGAAAAAAGACAAGAGGGAATAGTATCTCTTGGCACCAAAACGGCGGCGTTCGTAGCGGATGGTAAAAGAATCCGAAGGAAGCCGCGTCCCACCTAATGGAGTGAAGTGTTCTTTCTTTATTTTTAAAAAAATCAGATTGACATTTCAAAGCCATTTATCATTTTAAAGTCCACCCCTATAAAATGTTGATCTCTTTTTGGCAAAAAAAAAAAAATTGATATTTTATTAAAAAAAACAGAGAGTGTTTATCTCTAAATTTTCACCGTTCAGACTAAAATTAATGGTTAAGATTTTATTTTATTTTATTGTTTTAATAAAGGTCAATTTTCATCTTTCAACAATTTTTTAACTTTAGTTATCTTATTAACAAATGTTGAAAAGCATGATATTTAAATTCCTAAAATTCTTTTCAGGCAGAGAGTGATAATCAATCAAGCAATCTGTTTATCCCTTTTTAAAATCTGTGAAGAGGTTAAAGCTTTCGAGAAACAAGTGTAAAGGAAACTAGTATTAGAAAAAGTGGTATAAACGAATCTAAATTGGATTGACATTAATTCTCGAACTAAAATATATACCATATATTTTTTAATATTAACAAGACAACTTGTTATATTAGTAAAGAATAAAAAAATACACGTGTGGTAGGAGCTAAAATGGACGGAGGGTCTTGTACTTATATTAACTCCTAAAAGCTAGGTAATTTATTAAACTTATTATATACAAACTTTCATTGATTGGTATCATGTAAAAACCAGCTAATATTATGATCTTATTAATTATTATAATTACAATAATATTATAATACTTTCCCTATGTATCACTTTCCCGCAAAAATTGACACGCTATATAGAAGAAACGCAACGCTGCTCCTTGCAGCCCCACACCCAATTTCCAACCTCTGACTGTCTTAAATGTTGATGCAAATTGTGATAGCGGAAACTTCAGCTTACGCTACCATTGCTTCTTCCTAGATCGAATCAGGTTCTTTTCTTTTCCCTTTTTGTTTTTTAATTCCTCCCTTAATTTTTCTGATTCGTTCTTCAGTACAGCGAAGCAACGTGTTCAATTATCATTTCTCCCTCTTGCGGCAATTTTGCTTTATACTTTGAATTAAAATTTAATTTCATCTTTTGTCATCTCTTTGTAAATTCTGATTTTTTGGAGTTTAATTTCCACTATTTTTTTCATTCTTGTCGGTTTTGAAGCTTTATCGATTGATTTTCCTCCCCGAAATGATCATTTCATCACTCTCTACTTGCTTCTTTGAATCTGTAATCATAGTTCGAACCTGTGATGGTGCTCTTCCATAAAATCGTTATATTGATGCTTCTTCTTTCGTGGGTGGGTGGATTTAGGGGGTCATACTTGTTCTCTGGGCTTTTCAAAGTTTAAATTCTGGGTTAGCTACTGAGTTATTTAGCCTTTTTTTTAATCAAGACAAATTTTGGATATATTCACTTATTCCTGTTTTCCCCTTGACAGAATTTCTAATTTCGTCTGGGAGGCTTATGATGATCAACATTTGAGTCAGTAATGGTGGCGTTTTAAGCTGACTTTAAGCTTTTCGTTGCTTGAGTTTGACTTTGAATCATGTCTAAAATGGGCAAAGGGCTGCTATGATTGAACTCTGATGAAAATCCAGGACATCGGAGCTGGTTAAGAGGCTGAGAGCATTACTAATGTCTTCCAGGTTTATAGCAATTGCGGCTGTTATTACAGCTTTAAGCTTTGTGAGTGTACAATTTTGCTCGGAGTTGTCGTTCAGTCAACTGAAATCAGAGGGAATAATTGGCAAGAATTTAATTCACTTGGATAAGGAAAATGCCGATCATGTCATTGAGTTGTTTTTGGGGTCGTCCACCACTATATGGTTACTCGCAAGTTTTGTGACCAATGCATTTATCCTTCTCAATCTTTGTCTCAAGGTAAGTTTACTGTATGAAGAGATCAACTATTTATTAAATGGTCATTGATTATGCATAGATGTGTATTTTATTTTGTGTTATGCAATATGTGTTCTGCACTTCTTGCATAAGATGATTTCTTCTTTTTGGTGGTGAGCTGGTAACTTCTATATTTCCTATAAGGTGTCGATACTTCACTTAGTTGGAAGTTTAATTAGGCTTGGATTATGCATACAACTTATTGATCATTAAAATTCAATGCTTTAAAAGTTGCCAATTTATCAGGGTACAAGTTTCTTGAGGTACTTTATAATCGTCCTTTTTGTTTATGTTTTAGAGTCTCTGTAAAAAGTGTGATGGTTAATTGGTTTTACGTTTTATTTTTCTGCCTGCAAACTAGCATTTAATTGACAAATTAGCGCTGATAATGCTTTACTTAATGGTGCTTATATGTTCCTTTATCTTTCCGTTTGACATATTCAACTGGTTCATAATTCAATCCATGATTGTGTTGATCACAATAATTCTTTCTGTTAATATTGTGACTAAATAATGTTATTCTTCCTGTCAACACTTGCAGACTATATTTTTCTCTGAGTTGTATCCTGCTGAAATTCGCAAGCTGGTTGAGTGTCTCATTAATTATGTCATCTACAAGGTTAATTTTTTCTATGGATTTTAATAATTTTTATTTTTAATTGGAGGTGTATGCTTCTTTGACTTGGAATCTGGTTGAGCATCTCATTCAGTATGTCATTTTCAAGGTTAACATTGTTATGTATGGATTTTGATGTGCTCTGCTTTTAAATTTTATTAACAACTGAAGTTTCTGAATGAAAATTATTTCATTCATATTTTTTCTTTTTGATTTTCAGATTTTTATACACACTGGTTTGAAATTACATTGAACTGGCATTCTTCTTTCAGTGATAAAAACATTATGACTTGGCTTCAGAGATTCATTTTTTTTGTTTCCAAAAAATAATATTCATTTTTGTTAAAAAAAGGTAAACCGTGATAAAAGTTAGGAGGTGTGCTATTTGACCTCCTAGAAGGTGGTAGTTATTTGGATAAGAAAATGGCCATAATCGTACACTATTTTGGAATTGATAAAGACGTAAGGGGCTTTAGGATAATTGTTATGCCAGAAGTTGGAGTTTTTTGCGGTTCTATAAACGAGTTGATTCTAGAACATTGTCTGTGCTGGGAAGCATTTTAAAGATTTTTTCTGTCTGCTGGGCCTGGGATGGGGTTCGTTGAGAAAAGTATCTTTAGAATGAATGCTTTTTAATTGAAGATGTGATATTGAAATATTGCATGAAATTTGGGCTTGAGATTGCTGTTTTCAAAAACAAATTTACTACAACTGGTAAGATAGTTGCTTATATGTAGTGTTTCTAGGACTTTTGATTCCCTCCATTCTGAAGGGCTCAAATTATAAAGGACCACTTACGGTGTAATTGCTTTTTGGAATGTGTTGAAAAATAGCTCATTCATGCAACAAATCTAGCATAAGCATGTTTTATTTGTGGATTGGTTGGAAAGGTTGGTGGCAATCAATTAGGATCGAGAGTACTATCGCTGAATTTTAGTTTTCTTTTTCCATGATGTGTGACATTCAAGTTCCTAAATTTTAATAAAAGAATTTCTTTATGTCCCTTTTTGTTTTTGTTGCAGTATCTTCAGATTTTCACTCATCATCTCATAATGGTGAAATTGTTTTTTGATATGAAATTATTACTACTTTTTTGTTTTTGAAACATGGGAAGATCTTTTTGAGCAGCCAGTATTGGCAATATATGATATTGACTTTGAAGATACTACTGTAATTTTGAAATTTTATGTTCAATAAACCTGACTCTGTTTAATTGGTGATTGCACAGGGGGCATTTCTACCAATGATTGTGCCTCCAACAATATATCAGGCAGGTCTATGGTCTAGTTGGATGATAGTGCTATGCTCTTTAAAGGTATATGATGCCAAGATGGATCATATGAGAAAAATTCTGTTTCATTTTGATGCAAACAAATTCAATCACTTTCTCTGACACTTCTTCCTCTCATTGCACAGATGTTTCAAACTTTGGCCAAAGATCGTTTAGAGCGATTGAATGCATCTCCATCTGCCAAACCCTGGACTTATGGTCGTGTATATTCAGCATTATTGTTGGTTTTCTTGGTTGATTTATTTTGGTACTGCTCTCTCTTTTTATATTCGGTCCTTTTTTTTTTTTTTTTTCCCATTACTGTTATCTTCATCTTCAACATTATTGTTATCATGATTGTTATTTTGGCCACGGAATTTTATTGACCATGAATGTGATATAAGGCTTGTCTGACTATTATGCAGTTCAAGTTCAAAATTTCTATTTGTAAATAGTAGAGCCTCTTATAGCTTAGAAAACTCTGGAAATAGCTCTTAAAAAAATTAGATGTATCTCAATAAGGTTATAGATGAATTTTGAATTTTTTTTCCGTATTTAAATATAGGGTGGTAAATTTGATGCAAAAACAATAAAGTAAACCATGTTTCTTTGTTAGCATCCTAAGAGGCCCTTATTTATTTACCTAAGAGATTCTTTAGAGACTGAACGCAATTTGTCTAACTATCTTCCCTGCACAAGTTGTTCATTTCTTCCTTTTTGGGAAGCTGGATTCTTCTCATGATTGCTATCATCAACTTTGGGTTTCTCTTATCTTGAATGCTATTTTGCATATTCTTACTAGGCCCAATCAAATGTGTGGTTTTTTAGGCTGACACTTCTTTGAAGTTTATAAATGCTTGTGTTTTCCCCCTCCTTTTATTGCTCCCAGGATAAGGCTATGTTTGATTATATATAAAACACACCCATCCTCTACGCTTCTGTTGCTGTTCTATGAGCCTCTCAGTATCGCTTGTGAGACCATGCAGGTATGTATAGGACTCTGTTTTAGGTTACTCTTTAAAAGCGTGGTTTCCAATGTGATATTGATACTTGGTTCATTGATATGGTTGTGTAATATGAGTTGTAGGCTATTTTGGTACATGGGTTTCAATTGCTTGATATATGGCTCCATCATTCAGCATGCAATAACTCTGATAGTGGAAGGTCAAAACTGTTTGACACAGTTGCAGCAGGTACTTTGGATAATATTTTTCATGTATAAATGTAGTTCTATTAATTGCCATCAACACAGTTGGGTGGTAGTTAGGATTTTGCCTCTTTAGTTTTCCAATAAAAGAAGTTTTCATCCATGTGGGGAAAACAATCCAATAAGGTAGGACAAGTAATCCTCTGAATATTCTGAATTTAAGAGTTACTTCATCTATGACTGTGGTTGTATTAATTGCTATCAATACACTTGGGTCGGGTTTTTTCTATTTTTTTCCAATAGAAAGCATTGATTCACGTGGATATAACAATCTAAGATAAGCAATCCTCCTAATACTCTCAATTTAATACTAAAGATTCATTGACTTTAAAGCGGATTTCAAACGCTTGTAAATTTGCAAATCATACCTCCCTAAAAATACGTATGCTGAAAACAATAGGGAAGCCAAAAATTATTACCTAAGGTACCACAATGCTTTGATTACAGTACAAACCAAAGAAATTTATGCTCCTTATTCTGCCCAAAACCATTGAGTCTTAGCAGCTAAAAGAACTGCAAATCACTTGAACACACCCAATGCTCATTAAAATACCAGACATTGTAATTCACATATGTGATGCTACTTCACTGTGCAGAAAAAGAACGGATGATTTTTTATTTTGAAGTCTGGGTGCACATTACAGTACATATGGATACACAGCTCTGTTGCTCCCTCGGATCTGAAACAGGAGCACCTGCATTAATTATATATAATATTACGGCCAAGCAAAAGCCTTTACCTTAGCAGTTGCCTGTTAAGAAACTGTTGAAGAATATAGAAGAAGAGAGGGAGAAGAGAGGGAAACGAGAGGAAAGAGGAAGGAGGAGTAAAGAAACAGAGGAAGAGAAGAGAGGCTGAGGAATTTGAAATACTATTCAGGCAAAACATAGATGATACAATGTGACTAATATGCCTTATATAGGTGAGTACTTCTCACCCTGTTGAACCCAACTAACTCCTAACTGCTCTTAACGTTTCTATTAACCCTTAGTAACTCTAACTAACCAATTACGATGAGCTTATGGACTTAAAGACCTCATAGTTGATCTATATTATTATTTATTTATTACATTTACATATCAGTGCCTGGGTATTATAAAAAGAAGCTTTTATTGTGGTAGGCTAGAGTTCTTGATGGGCTTGATCTCAGCACTTAGATTTTGCCTTTTCTGTTAAAAATTGGAAATGTTAGGATAAAAAAAGGAATTATCATCCCCTTTAACGCCCCCTCCTAAGGAAACTTTTATCATGTCTGTATTTTTACTGAGTTATCTTGTTTGATAGTTTTTCTTGGTATTATTAAGCTGGTATCACAAGTCATTCTTTAACAATCATAAATGCGAAGATGCAACTCAAGTTTGTCTTCATGAATGGCGCAAAGCCTAGTTTTTAAAAAACCATTACAACTTGATTGTATGTTAAAACGAAAATTGGTTCAATTATTTATTTATTCCATAATTTTTATAATTAATATTTTGGAGGCATGTATATCCCTGTGTGTGCTTGGCTTGATGGGGGAACATCTGGGCGGTAGAGATTTTCTTTTTGATTTAATTATTCACAATGAATTTGTTTTTTTCTTGTAATTATTGCTATTGTCCATGTTTAGTTAATAATGCTAATGCTATTTCACCGAGAAAGAAAAAATAATTTACTGCCGACATTGTATTTATTCTTATACTGCTGCCTGATTCAAGTTTCTCTTGCTGGCTTGTATCAACTTAATTGAAACTCCAATTTCCTAATTTACAATTGTGACTGCAGGATCATTAATGGAATGGAAGTGGAGTCTTATTCGGAATTTGGGATTTTTACTTGACATGGCAACTTCTTTTACAGCTCTTGGCCATTACTTGCATGTTTGGTGGCTTCATGGCATAGCTTTCCATGTTGTAGATGCAGTGCTATTTCTAAACATACGAGTAAATATTTCATTCTCTCTGCATGAGTTAGACTGTCCATTCAATCTTGACTTTAAGATTTGCATTTTTATTTTATGATCTTGTTTTTAACAGACATTGCTAAGTACTCTTGTAAATCGGATAAGAGCCTATATAAGGTTAAGGACGGCTTTAGGTGCACTACATGCAGCTCTTCCTGATGCAACTACTGAGGAGCTACTATCATATGATGATGAATGTGCTATTTGTAGGGTATGCTAGATTGCTAGTTTTCCTAGCCACTTTTCACTTGCTGATTTAAATGACTGAAATACTTTGAATACAATAAGCCTGATCCCACAAGCTGGGCTTGAAATACTTTTGAATAATCTTATAGTTGTTCTTTTGGCAGGAGCCCATGGCCAAGGCTAAAAAGTTAAAATGCAAACACCTTTTCCATCTTGCGTGTTTGAGATCTTGGTACGATACTTTTTATGCATTTTTTTTCTTCGGTTTGAGTTGATCTTAGTGTGATACTATCAGCCTCTAATTGATCCCAGGTTAGATCAAGGATTGACAGAGATGTATACTTGCCCAACATGTCGGAAGCCTCTATTTGTTGCCCGGCCTCAAAATGAAGCAAGCTTCAATATGCGGGAAACATCAAGTGAAGAGCCACGTACACAACAAATAGGTTCAGGGCTTGATCAGCCAAACACTAGTAGACATACCATGGCTGCTGGATTATTTCCCAACCAGACCCCAAATATGGAAGGCATTTCTTGGAGGTTCAATTTTTATATGATGCTTTATGCTTCTCTGTTTCTATTTTTGGCTTTCAGGCTGTTTATTTTATTTGTTTGTCAGAATGGTATTTTTGAAGTTCAAATCACTATTTTGGTCCCTAAACATGCTTAACGTTTCTTATTTCTCTCTAAAGCGTTTGTTGTTCCAGATAAATTTGGAAGTTTGAAAAATGTTCTGAATAACCTTTTTAACCGATTTATATTAACAATGACAAGTGCATGCCTCCCTGGGGTAAAAGGACCATGATCTGAAAAACAGTGAAGGCCAAAGAAAGGAACTCTGAGTAAGTGGTCTTGGGGATACTTTATTTTGCTGTAGAACACGGCCATTCTGCTCCAGGCAGAAAAAGCTGGACAAATCCATTGCTTCTTAGGCAAACTGAAAGGCTGCCAACAAATAATGGTTCAGATTCCATACCCTATGTGGGTTTGAATCCTGCTGCCAATGGTAATTTTTAAGTATTTTCCAAGTGCTCTTTGAGCTATGAGGCTTGTCCTTACCTTGGTAAGCCTCTAACCTACTCACCCAAACTTTTCTTTGCCAAAATATTTTTGGAAGGCCAATTTTGAAATTGTATAGATCCACACCTCAATGTAAATGAGATGATTGTTTTTCTAAACTCTGAAAATCATACGTTTTGGGGCCTGTGGTCTGTATTTTTCTATTTCTAATTAGGATAGCTACCCAAATAAAAGTTCAGCTTGGAGCCTTTATCCTTTGCGCATGAGAGAAAAATTGTGAGCAGTTCGATTTCAAGTGAAAAACTTTGGAAAGAACTTCATAGTACCTGTGCCAGAAGAGTCTAATGTCCATATATACATGTATTAGCCCCAAATGACATTATTTATTAATTTTAGGTCCAGATTCAAATGTCGTTTTTGAATGTGCAATATGTTAGTTGTCAATTAGAGACAGTGATATGTTCAAGATGACTAAAGTATACTGACAATATCATAATATGAGCAACTGAAATGTCAAACTGTTTATAATACCTTTTTTCCCTTGAGACATTAGTTCATATTAGGAGAAAATACTGCTTTATGTTTTTTTCCCTGCTTTCCCCCTAGAATTTACTTAGCTAACTACAGAAATCAAATTTTATGCACTTGGTTGTGTGGTTCACAAAAATAGCATATGCTTGAATTGATTCACTTTTTTGGTTTGACTTCACGTTCCCTTTATAGGGGTGCAGCAGGACTGGACTCACCTTGGTTGCATTCTTGGCCAAATCAAGGTGTTGATGGGGCTGGTCCTTCTACTGCAATCAGATCCGTTGGATTAGGAAGGGTTCAAATGATGATGAGACATCTTGCATCTGTTGGAGAAAATGCTCAGAATGCCCTTGAAGATACTGCCTGGAGTCTTTGGCCCATCAATGCTTCTCAGGCTCCCACAAGTGGTTTACGGATTCCTCCTCCTCATGGGAGGATCCCGGGAGCCTCTGATAATCTACATATGAGGAATGCCCCACGTTTTGCAAATGATAATCTGGCAAATATACTGGCCATGGCTGAGACCGTTCGGGAGGTTCTACCTCATATACCAGATGACATGATTTTCCAGGTATGGTTTGTCTCAAGATAAAGTGTTTTACTATCCAAAATTATTAGTTCGTGCAAGTAGTTTTGTCTGAGATTTCTGTTGGGAATGCTTGAAGGCAATTGAGTGTAGTTTGTAAACCAGCTTTACACTTTCACATGCTTTGGTTGGGAAGATGCTACGTGTGGCCCACCTTGTGTAAAATTTACTTAATAGTTCTTTAGTTCTTTTGAATTTCATCCTCCTAAGAAGATCATCGAGTATTGTTGAAGACGGCTATGTCGGCACATGACTGATGTGACGAAGGAACCTATTCTGGGAAATCATGTTATAATTAAGGGTTTTTATAACTACCCTACTCGTAATCGGAATTTGTTTTCGAAGTAGGCTTTGTATCAGGAAACTCTCTCAACTTTCTCATCCTATCTGATATTGTTATTTTATTTAAGTATGTGGGCCTTTTGCATTGTTTGGAGTCTGAAAAATATGAAATAAAAAGTGTGGTAAGATGTATAACTCTTTTGCACAAAGCATGTATCTGGTGAAACTCTAAAATCTGGTGTACTAATACAGTGGAGTACTTAAATGTACAATAAATTAGTGTAATTTGCTTGGATGTTTAATGTAACCATGGTTCTTGGTAAATTCTTGTTTAAGATTATTGCATGTCTTAATATGTATTAGAATCTGAAGCTTTAGAGATACTGCAGGACTTGCAGCGGACAAATTCAGTGTCAGTTACAGTGAATAATCTTCTCCAAATGTGATAATTATGTGATATTTGGAATTGGATCGGAGAAAGTGATGGCCAGTTTTTGTCTCTCATGACCCTTTCGTCGTCTTTCTCTCTCGTGCGGAACTATAAATTTGCTGGAGATAGTTGAGGCGGGATGTGATGTTTCTGCATATAAGTTAAGTATATGGAGAATTTGAAGTCAATCTCTGGAATTTAATTAAGATGAAATAAAGAGGGAGAAAGATAGAATAAAAAAGAGAGGGATCTATTGGGATATTTGTGGTTATTTTCTCTATTTAATTAAGCTGAAGCTCATATTAAAAAAAATCTCAAGGATGCTTGTAACTTTAGGTTATAGAGTTACCAATGTCCTTGGGAATTTAGAGGCTACATTTTTTGTATATAGGATCAGCAAATATACCGAAGAAAGATTGGATAAGTATAGGTTTTGTTCCTTCCTCTTTTTCTTGCATTAATAAAGATGATTGTAATTCTTCCATTATGCCAAATTGGGTGTTGTTTTTGTCTGTTAAATATCTTTCAACTCGAGTCTATGTCTGATTCCCAAACAAATCACTTGAGATCTGAAGCACTAAGCTCTCTAATGAAGCAGGTGATGCAGATTTTGGCTCATGGTGAATGATAAATGAGCGTGTTTGGCTGGAGGGGAAGGAAAATTTTTATGAGTTGGATTGAAAAAAATTAGAGAAGTAGGGTTATACAATTTTGATAAAGATAATATGTTAAATAAAATATAAAAAAGTTAATTATTTTTTTCCCCATTTTTTTAAATCCAAGTCCTAAAAATTTCCCTTTTCTTTCCACCAAATCCCCCATACCAAACAGTCTATTTTACCAATGAGGTTGGATTTTTTGTTGTTGCAAGTATTGTTTTTTTAAAGAAAAATTAAAAGCATACCTAGTATGTTAGATATATTTCCTTAACTTGATATTTGGTTAGAAATCTAAAATGGGATTATAGTTTCACACTTTTGGGACAAAAAAATCTAAATTTCTAATTACTGAGAGCATTATTTAATAATTTAACATTAATATGTTAAAATTTGATAGTTTTTCTCAAAAATTAAAGATTAAGAAATTTGACACTTATATATCAAAATTTGACGGTAAAATAATTTTAACAAATTATTGTTAAATATTGATGACTTAGTGTCAAACTTTGTCAAAAAAGTGTCAAATTTCGAAATATCAATATTAAATTTTAGATACCAGTATTAAAGTAATTACTAATCTTATGTCATTTACTGAATTTTAAACATATTTTAATCTAAAAATAAAATTGAATTCATATTTTAGTCTTTTACAAATTTAATTTGCAACCAAAATTATATATATAAATTCTTCATAGCAAAATTTATTTTTAAAAAGCACCTAAAGTCCCAAGTTCTCGAGCAAATGCAAATTTTTGTTTTCTGATATGTGTAGGTATCTTAGGCTGTTCAAAAAAATAGTTAAAATTGGTTAAAAATAATAAGTATATCTGAAATCAATATTATTTTTTTTGAATATGCCTTATTTATAAGGAGTAAGTAAGAGAAAAAATGGATAATAGGTGAGAGAAAATAAAGAAAGAAAATGTAGAATAGTAAAAGTATAAAAGAAAACAAGGAGAGATAATGAAAAAAAGTCCACCTTATAATTAATATCATATAAATGATTTATGAAGAGCAAATATAGAAAAAAGTCATTAAACGTTGAGAAGATTTTTGTTGGACTCTTATAAAAAGAATTAAACTAATTTAAATTTCTGACTTATATAAAAACCACTGAAGCAAGTATAGAAGAGTTGCATCCACTAAGAGTAAAAGTAAATTATATTTTTATTCCAGAAAAAGTAAGTTACATTTTGGTCCTTAAATAAATTCAACGATATTTGGATAATAAATTTTGGAATGGGGATTATTTTAGAAATTTTTCCTAATTTTTAATTTAACGGTTTGTAACGTCGGGTCCGGATACCGGAGACCGGTGCAAGGGCAAATGCTATAGGTTTACCCTAATCACTTCGTTGGTCGGAGTAGGAAGCTCGCAGAACGTTCCTCACCTCGTAGCTACTTTCCGTCTCTCGTTTCGTTCGAAGAGATACTGGTGAAATAGAGGATGGTGAAGAAGGATTACAAGAGGCTAAAAGGATGTCAGAGCTTCAGGCAACGATTAGTTCTTGCCAGTCTCTCTGGTACTTCGATTATTATCGAGGATATTCGCGCAGATGAGACTTTCCCGGGTCTTCTGAAACACGAGGTCTCTTTTCTTCGTTTGCTTGAGAAAATCTGCGATGGTTGCTATGTCGAAATCAACGAAGCTGGTAATTTCAGTTTTTCTGTTGGCTCATATGATTTTATTATTATTATTTTTTTACATTCTGGGAATAATTCATTCAACTGGCCATATGGGGGCTGAATTGGGTTTTGTTTATGGATAGCTACTAAATTGAAGTACAAACCTGGGATTGTCATGGGTGGGAAGAATCTTGCGCATGACTGTGGTGTTAGTCGTTCCATTGGTTATTTCTTGGAACCGCTGCTCGTTCTTGCTTTGTTTGGGAAGAAGGCCCTCGAGATTAGACTCAAAGGTAATTTCTTGTGTCTTTTTAAACATGATGCTTTTTACAGAATGACCTTGTAATGACAAAAACAGAACAGAATGGTGAAGTATACCCATAGCTTTGATTGGTAAACAGAAACTTTGAGCGATTGAGTTCAATTTGATGTTAATTCATAGGAGATACTTCGGTCAATTATTCCCCCTGTTGTTATTTTGTGATATGATCTCTTATGATCACGTATAGTTTTTGTGAATTTTTCTGGAGGTTTTAGGATAACTGATGAAATTATGTTTGTTACTTTGATTGGCAAGCTTTTTGGCAATTGGGTGCCAGTTGATGTCAATTCATGAGATAAGTAAGTAATTTGATTTATATATGTAATATTGTGACATTATGTCCTGTGAGTGCATAATTGTTATGGGGCACTAGTTGGACTTATACTGGTAACTATTAATTACAGTTCCTCTGGCTCTTGATGATGGTTGCGTGATATGCTGTTATATTTGACACATGAGTTGCTATCTTCCTATATTACAGGGACGAATGTTAACTTGATTTTAAAAAAAAAAAAAAAAATACATACATGAACTAAATAAATATACATTATTCAATGCAACAAGGATGGGATATGACCAGATGATCTGTTAGTTATACCTCTTCATCATTATGTTATCAGGAATTACAAATGATTCTAAGGACCCATCAGTTGATACTTTCCGCTCTACCACTTTGCACATATTGAAACGCTTTGGAGTCCCTTCTGAACAATTGGATCTTAAAATAGAGTCTCGTGGAGTTCCTCCAGATGGTGGTGGGGAAGTTGTTTTGTCTCTGCCTATTGTTCAGAGTCTAACTGTGAGTATCCAAATTTATTGCTAATTTATAATTATATAACTTTATTTGTGATCTTACATATTTATCCTAGCAGGCAGTTTCCTGGACTGACGAGGGCATGGTTAAGAGGATTAGAGGAGTTACATTTTCTGCTAGAGTGTCTTCTCAGTTTGAACATAGCATGATTCATGCTGCCCGTGGAATCTTCAATCGTCTACTCCCAGATGTACATATTTTTACAGATCACAAAGCTGGCCCACAGGCTGGAAAGTATGATCTCTTTCGTTCAGCATATAATTAAACTTACATTTTGTTAATATATTTGTTATTTGTTAGGCATTTGAGAAATTCGAAGTTTTATTTGCTTTTGGGTGATTTGTCCTCTTAATAACACAGGTCACCTGGATATGGGATTTCGCTTGTCGCGGAAACTACTTCTGGTTGCTTCATTTCTGTCGACACTGCTGTTTCTCGTGATCATGCTGAACAAACTTATGACTTCACAGATGACGAGAAGAAAGGCCTGATACCCCCAGAAGATGTTGGTCAGCAAACAGCTTATGCTTTACTTCAGGAGATCCAGCAGGGCGGAGTAGTGGACTCAACGCATCAGGTCTGATTTCTTAATTGAACTGGCCCTTTTTAATCTTTCTGGCCAATATTTTTTGTTATTTGGCTTGAAGTTCTGAGAAATGAAACATTTGAAGAGTTAGTTGCTAATAGAAGTCAATGGCGTTGTTCGATCTACCTAGCTAATCTTACCAAATGGAATAAGGCTGCTCGTTGTTGTTGCTTTAACCTTTCTTCTTCAATTTGCTTGGACCCATTGTTTGATTCTGTAACATTGTTCTTTGATGTGCAGGGCTTGTTGTTTCTTCTCTGTGCATTGTGTCCACAAGATGTTTCCAAGATTCGCGTGGGACAGCTATCCCAGCATGGGATAGAAACACTCAGAAATATAAGTGAGTTTCTGGATTTGAAGTTCGTTATAAAGCCAGATCCAAAGACTCACACAGTAATTCTTAAATGTATTGGTTCTGGCTTGAAGAACCTTTCTAGAAAGCTGTCTTAAAGGTGATGAGTCTTTGTATTATTATAACATACCAATTTTTCTTTGCTACATGCTCCTAGGACTCATACTAGAACATTCTTGACCAAATTACTGTAGTTCCTTTTCTGTTTGTAATTCACATTTTTGGGCTGCGATATATCAATCCAAATGACCAAATTTTGTTCTACCGAAGATTTTTTTCGTCACCCTTTGATTGTTTTCACAAGGAAGTGATGAGAATTTTCTTTGTTTAGATTCTTCTTTTTTAAAAAAGTGGATTTACATGATTTACTATTCTATTCTGAGCTTTTTTTTTTTGATGAAGTACAGGCAAGCCTAAGCTTGAGAAATAAAATAAAGGGGCTAGACTAATAGTCTAACCCAAAGTACAGCAAAGCAAAAGAAATTATTCATTACAAGCCATTTGGTCCCTCAAAGCCATGTCGAGGCATTCTGAGCAATATTTTGATAGGTAGTGTTTTGCATATGTAGTTATAGAATTTCACCTAAGGAAACTGAAAAGCATTGGCTTATTGAAGGTGGGTCCTCATTCAATGCTCATTGTTGTGATGAAATCTGGAGCATTCAAAATTTAATGTGGACGGTTCAGATTTAAAAATTTTAATGTGATTTTTTTTTTCAATGATAAATTTATAACAGAAAAATTAGAGTCTAATCATAATGTTAACACAAAAAACATTTTACAAACCTTAAGATCATTTTACTTGCCGGGAGAAAATACCTAGATGGATTCCATCCCTAGAGGCTGGAAGGTTTATTCTTTTATACAATGCCAATCAATGCATTGCAAGAAGCACGGATAAAGTTGAAGGCTGGTAGGTGGAGCAATGCTTAATAGACTGGAATTTTTAAGAACGTAGTCTTTTAATTTTCACAAATTTTGGTGGAGGAAGATAGATCTGGACTTTGTTTCATAATATGATAGCATTAGAATAATGCCATTATCCTTATGATGTTGGGACTGTCTAATAGACACATATAGAGAAGTGGAGTCCTCGTTGTGAACAAAAATAGCAAGCATTTTGGTGATTCAAAAAATATTGCTTTATTATTTAATGGTTTTGGTGATATACTTGATATTTGCACAAGGTTGAATGACTGTTGTCAAGATCCTTGGCACAAGGAACAGCAAGTACTCATAAATCTAAATCAGAAAAAGATGGTCAAAAATATATTTGTGCAAGACAATAACCCATCCATTTGCTCGCGCTCACTCTTCTTGAGAATAGGGTTCAAATTCAACGCCTTTGAAAAGTATTCCCTCCCTCCTGACTAGCCTCCTTATATATTTACTTAATTTAATTGGATTAAGCAAGTTAGTTAATTTAACATGTATTTTCTAACACACCATGATTATCTTCTTTAATTCTCTCATTCTTTCTCCTCCTTGATTGTTGTTGATTAAAACTCATTTCTCTAATTTTTTAAAGGGTTAAGGTGTAGATTTGCCAACCAACTATTACCCGAGGAACATCTGGCACAAAAAACAATTGAGGGGACCAAAATTACCAATCAACAATTAAAAAGTGAAAAAAAAAACAATTTGGTGCAGATTCGCCAATGAACTATTACCCTGTCATTGTCTTGGTGTCTACGTCTTCTATTGACTGTCACAGTGTCGGCGACGTCGGCGTCTCCAAAGCTTCTATTGTTACTGGGTGTTCCACTCACCCTCTTGAACTTATTTAGCAGTCCACAGCTTTCGACTGACACATGCCTTGCACCTTGATTCCATCCCTCTGATGCCACAAGCAGCACTCGTCGCTGCCACAACGCCTGCTCCCATGGGTCTCATCTCTGTTGGTGTTTGCCTTATCCAATAAGGTTTAACTGCTCTTTTCTTCAATGTTTCCGCCACCGTCTTACGCCAGTACCTCATATTTTAACTTAAGTGTGATAGTTGTTTTTTTTTAATAGTTATTTGGTGTTTTTTTTTCACTTTTTAATTGTTGATTGGTAATTTTGGTCCCCTCAATTATTTTTTGTACCAGATGCTGTTCAGATAATAGTTGGTTGGCAAATCTGCACCTTAACCCTTTTTTAAATCCAACTCAAAACTTTCCTTACCCTCTACCCCTCCAAATCCCTTGGATCAGACAGCCCATTATGAAATCTTGCTTTTTATTCAATTGCATATTTTGGACGCATCCTTTCTTTATATAACATTGTTTTTGGGTGAGCAGGGCTTGTTGTTTTTTCTCTGCGCAGTGTCCACAAAATGTTTCCAAGATTCGCATGGGACAGCTATCCCAGCATGGGATAATAACATCAGAAACATAAGCGAGTTTCTGGGTTTTTTAAGTTCGTTGTGAAGCAAAATCCTAAGATTCACACAATGATTCTTAAATGTATTGGTTCTGGCTTGAAGAACCTTTTTAGAAAGCTGTCTTAAAGGTCATGATAAGTCTTTGTATTATTATAACATACGTCCTCCGGTTCTAATTATAGGAACACTTTTGTAGTGTAAATTGCACTACAAAAATGTTCCTATAATTAGGATAGGAGGTAATGCCAATCTTTGTTTGCTACAAGCTCGTAGGAATGATATTTGATTGTGCTAGTTGTTAGTGTTCAAATTAATAACTAAATTAACCTCAAGAGTGTCAACCTAGATTGTATTCTCTTTTACATGGAGTCAATAGTATTTAATCACTAAATTAATTAAATGTGCAAAACTCGAAACAAAATGGGAAATTGATTCTTAATAAAAAGAACAAAAATATAGAAGAAAATAAAGAAAACAATAATAAAACTTCCTGAGAATATATCGTTGGCCGTTATAGTTCTAATAGATATGGAATTACTAATTCACCAAGTCCTGCACATGAAAAACTCTAGATGAACACCATATATATCAGTTATATAATCAATAATTATACCTAGTAACCTAGCACATATAATTGCCTCTTAAATAACTGTTAAATACCACTTAGCATGTGAATTAAATTCTCAATTATAATTTATTCGTTTAATTAGAATAGTCAAACGATATATCCTAATAGAATAAGCAAACGTTATATTCAAGAAAATGTAATCAACCAGGCAATTTTGTAATACCTGGATAAATAAAATGACTATTTTTGATAAGTGAATATGTGATATCAATTTCTGTATTGAATTTATCGTATTTATAAGGGAAAAATATCTTAGAAATTGGGGAAAGAGAATAAGGGGTCAAAATGACCAAAATACCCCTGGGATGCTTAGATAGCCTAGGGAAATTGTGAAAAATCCTAGGAGGCAGTAAAATAATTATTAAAATTAAGAGAGAATGTTGTCTCTAATTTTAGTAATTTAATAAATTATCACCTTGGAAAAATTAGAAGAAGGGAATCAAAAAGTATTATAATGACCAAAATGCCCCCGTAAATGTTAGTAAAATGCATAGGACATAGAATACTAATGTCAATGCAAAAGTTATGAGGTAAGGAGTAATTCTAATTGAGAAAATTATCAAAGATTAGTAAGGGATTAATTAAGTAATTATTGGCTAATTACTTAAGTATAAACAAAGGAAAATTCAGAGATAATTATGTAAAACCCTAAAATTAGTGGTAATAGCTAAAAAATTAGCATAAATATATTTCCTAATTAATTGGAAATTTTGAAGAAAAATTGATAAGATTAGGTATTTTTAAGCCTAAATGCAAGAATGGACCAATAAGAGAATTTTGGGAAATTTTTGAAAAAAATTGAATTAAATAATTAATTAAATAATTAAATAAATTATGAAAAAGATTAACAAATCCAAAAAAGAGGTCCTGCCGAAATTTGGCCAAAAAAATGAAGATAGGATTGGATTTTGAAATATCATGATATTATGTCAAGTTGCCATTAAAATATTAATATAATTTTATGATAATATAAATGACCACGGATAGAAATAAAATCCTATACAGTGAACCATGAACAAGATTTTTAAAGTCAGAGAAGAAAATAAATAAGTGAATTTTTATCTCGGATTAGACTGTCCCAGAAGTCATTTCCGAAGTCGGAAGAATACGTAGGTAATAAGACGAAATAAGATTATCTGTGAAAAAGGCAGATAGTCCCAAATGGAAACCCATAGAAAATAAATTATAACTCAACATCTAGAAGTAAGTTGAGAATTTCCTGGACATATTTGGAATCAGTGAATTTTTGTCCAGAAGTTGACAATTCCGGAAGTTGATTCCGTAACCGACACGTTTTTCGTAAAACTTCAGCAGGACCGGTGAATACCTAGACGGGATCAAAACTTTGTTTAGACCAGGCATTTTTAGTGAGTGAGAAAGGGTCTTCAAAGTTATGATTCCGAATTTCTGAGATTTTACGTGATTACGCAATTCGGACACCGATCGGGGAAATTCTACCGGCTTAGGCTTTTGGAACAAGCAACCTATGTCATCCATGACATCATTTTTTGTGCCACCTAGGGGCTGCATGTCGACCAAGGGGAATGGAAGGCCAAGATGTTGCCATTTGAAAAGTTTCTAATCCGACGGCCGAGATCCAGTCTGGTAAAATGTGAATAGTGTCACAAATTTTGCTATAAATACCCCTCCCCTCTTCATTCATTCTTCACACCAACTCCACTCTTGATATTTCGAATTGGAGGAGCAGCAAGGAGGAGAAGAAGTCCGGGGAATTCTGCAGCGAAGCTCTGAGTAAGTTTTTCGGTACTCAGTCTTAAGTTTCGGTAGTTAGTGTAGAAATATTAGATTAGTCTTTAATCTTCCGAGTATGATGAGATATCATATGATAGGGGTATTTTAAGTGGGAATTTCGAAAATCATGATTGGGTCAAAGTTCTGGCAAAATTTTGGAAAGTCGGAGTCAAAGTAACGAAGTGCTGGCGAAATTCCGACGATTAGGGGTATAGGGGCAAAATGGTAATTTTTACCTAAAATGCCTGTTATGATGTCAAACAGTGATAAAGGAGATGTTATCATTATAGGATATCAATAACCTTGATCTGCTGTCGTTACGCTGTCCGACGTGCCGCTGTCAACCATTTGTTTAAGTCAAGCGTGCGATTTCGTCAAACGTGCCGGGAATACCGTATAACATCAACGGAGTACGGACACGTCTTGTAACACTAATCTGTGCTGCTTAAATGCATATATGTGATAGATACGTTCGTAGACCGATATACGAGCAGTTTTACGGGTTATAGTCATAATAATGCCGTTATGTTTCCTAGCGCTGAGGACACGAGTGGATATCGTGGCACTGGTTTATGTGCAGGCTGTTGTTGTTATTGTTTACCTTATGAGGCTTTGCATATTGCTCTGTGCTTATGTTCTGTCGTCATATTGATCATGCATCTGCTGTATGCTTATGTACTGATATACTGTTGTATAGTCTAGAATATATGTTGTGCGTATCTTGTGTTGTTTGGGCATAAGGTTAACCGTTACACGAGATCCAATGTAGTAAATTGGATCTCGGCTATAACTTTCAGGGTCGGAGGACCTCGAATTGGAGGCAGGGAAAATAGAAGGAGTAGACGATCAGCCGAAGATATCTTTACCGCTTTCCGTATTTTATATTCGAACACTAGAATGATTGTAATCATTACTATGTTATACTATGGTTACTGTTTGAATGCAAGTCAGTTACTCTTTCGCTCCAATGCTCTAACTCTGATTGAAAAAAAAAATCGCTTTAGAAAACGGGATGTTACAAATTTAATTAGTAACATAAAATAATAACAAAATTAATCATATGAGGACACTGGAATTATGGATTATAAAATGCAAATCATAATTGTTCACAAAATTCACACAAGTTTAATCACTATGATTATCCAAACTAAAATATGCAATCCTTGATTATTTTTGAAGAGGTTATCAAAGCACAAAGCACACAATGATTATCCAAACTAAAATATGCAATCCTTGATTATTTTTGAAGAGGTTATCAAAGCACAAAGCACACGTCTCTTCAGAAACCTCATCAGACTAGGGGTTAGTTATTAACCAAGGTTATTAAACCCGAATCAGTCACTGAACTGATTGAAGTACTGGATCAAAGATCAGTGGGTCAGATCAGAGTCAACCCGGTAAAAAATTAAAAAATAATTTAATTTCTTAGCACACTATCTAAAATTCCAAATGTCATATATTATTTCAATACTTTGAATCACTAACAAAATTTTGAGGAAAACAAATCACTAACAAAAAATCATATAATTATCAAACATTCTTTATAATTTTCTTAACAAATTGACATCACAGTATCATATACCATTCAATGATACCCGAATCTATAATCAGTAATAATAAAATATTCATCATAACAAAATTTCGAATACACACACATAATACAGTCAAATCATATATATATATATATATATATTTGATATAAGGCGAGGGGAGGGGGGATCGAACTAAGGACCTAAGGGGGGGGGGAAACAAATCCCAATACCACTGCACTACTAGTAGTGCTGGTGTCAAATCATATATTTCAGATAGGTTTTGAGTACAAAATCCCTTTGGTTACAATGAGGGCCCAAAGGCCATGAAACTCACCCTTCATCTCTATCCATACCGATTCCCATTAGATTTGTCTTGATAAGCTTATCTCTTTATTGGTTCTATGTAAGTTTGTAACATTAAGCCCAACTATAGTTAATTCGATGAACGTAGCTTGACGCTCTCGTTGCAATGGCTATCGTTCTTGGCAAAAACAATTCAACGCTAGTTCCGGTTTCATTAGAGGAGGATGATCTCATCAGTAGGAGTTCTAAGAAACTAAAGAATGATGATGGGGAGAGGATGGATAAGGAGTGGCGGCTGGGACTGATGAGGGACATCATGCATCGGATAGAGGCATGCTGTCGGATGATACTATTTCTGAATCTGAGGAAGAGGATTTTGAGCCACTATGTGTGATTACAGAGGATAATAATAGGAACTTTCCAACCTTTGTCTTTTCTGAGAAGATGAAGAAACGTCTCTATAAGGCATGGGATAATGCTGTAATTGTCAAACTGCTTGGAAGGACCATAGGATATAAAATTCTTCTTTCCATTCTTTAGTCGCTGTGGGCTAAGCGTGGGATTATCCGGCTGA
The DNA here is from genome assembly GCA_025563575.1 of Acacia pycnantha. NCBI lineage: Eukaryota > Viridiplantae > Streptophyta > Magnoliopsida > Fabales > Fabaceae > Acacia > Acacia pycnantha. The sequence goes on along the minus strand of JAMWYP010000032.1, from coordinate 3,653,393 downwards.
TTAACACCGGGAATGGATATTTTGTGGTTAAAATCACTAATAAAGAAGATTATATCCATGCTTTGACTGGAGGCCCCTGGTTATTGTTTGATCATTATTTGACTGTAAGGCTGTGGGAACCACAATTCAACCCTTGGAGAGCTACTATCAGTAAGGTGGCGATGTGGGTTAGAGTTCCAAAAATTTCCATGGAATATTATGATCGGGATGCTCTGACTTGGATTGGCAATAGATTGGGGGAGACTATCAAAGTGGATATTCATACCTCCGATCAACTCAGCGGACATTATGCTCGGATTTGTGTTTTGGTTGATTTAAATAAGCAACTTATGGCTGGGTTTAATTTGGATGGGCAGGATTATTCGGTTGAGTATGAGGGGTTACATGGTTTATGTACTTCGTGTGGGATTTATGAACATCATGTAGATCAATGTAAGACAGGGAGTAAAGGGGAGAAAAACGATCTCTTATCAGGAGCAAAGAGAGGAAGGGAACTCACCTGGAGGTAATATTTCTGGAGAAATGAAAAATGACGAATTGGACATTTGGCATGTAGTTCAAAAACCCAGACGTAGAAAGAAAGAAAATAAGTTGAAGGAGGCTGTTGATCCATCATCTTCATCTGGCTCGAGATTCAAGGTGTTAGGCATGGAGGATGAGAGAGAAGTTGTCGAATTGGGGGATAAACAGCTGATGGTGGTGGGAAACGTGCCTGGTATGCTTCAGTCAGGGAAAGCAGATATGGGGAACAAATCGAGGGGAGTTGGTGTTGTACTTTCTAAAGGGAAATCTGGGGGAAGATCCAGCCGAATGGTGAAGGGCAAACAAATGAGGAAAGAGATGGTAGGGGTTGGTAGTTAGAGTTCACAACGTGTAGAGAAGAGGTACAGAGCGCATATACAAGTGGAGAAGGAAGGGGCTGGGTCGACGGGTAAGGACCTTCCTCAGGATTGCATTAATGGCGTGTCAGAGCAGGTTGGGAGGGGTGATGGTCAGATAGGTTCTTCTAGATCTGATAATTCTGATTTATCGGCTGCTTCCCATCCTGAGTTGGCGGTGACCTCTGATCCTAATATTGCGTTGGATAAGTTACCATTGGACCTTGGACGGTCTGGGCTGTTAGTGGATGTTGGCCCAGTTCAGGCATTGGAGAGCAAGTTTTGGGCTGGTAAGGATGAGATGGGTCTGGATGGTAGTCTGGATGCTGATTCTGACGAGGGGATTTTGGATGCTGCTAGTGGGCCACAACGTCTGGAGTAATGAGGCCTGGTTTTTGGTTTGTTGTGCTATATTTTTATTGAAACTTGTTTTATCCTTTTAGTAAATAGTTAATTTATTCCTATTTGTTTTATTTTAGTTAGGCTTGTTTAATATCTACTAAAAATATTATTTTTTGGAATGTGCGTGGAGCCTGTGGAAGTCATTTTATTAATAATGTTCGTTCAATTTGTGCAAAAAATTCTCCCTGTTTAGTTCTTTTTGCAGAAACTAAGTGTGATTCGGTGGATCGTCTTAGGGGTATTTCTAAGATCGGATTTGATGGTCTTGCCTGTGTGCCGAGTGTTGGTAGATCAGGGGGTCTTCTTGCAGCCTGGAAATCATCTTTAATGGAGGTGGAAGTTCTTTCTCTTGATCGTCAAATGATTCACCTTAGATGCCGATTTCCTAATGATCGGTGGTTTTGTGTCACGGCGGTTTATGCTATTCCTGATCGTGATCATAAACATCTTCTCTGGAGTTCTTTATTAAATATTGCTTCTTCAATGGCTTACCCCTGGACTGTAATTGGGGACTTTAATGATATAGTCTGCTCGGCTGAAGGGACTGGGGGTTTTGGCAGGAACGATTCTCGCTTCTCCCTGTTTTCTGACCGTATGAGGAAATGTAATCTTGTGGATTTAGGGGCGGTGGGCCCTAAATTTACTTGGAAGGGCCCTAAATTAAATAATGGTTGACGCCTATATGAGAGGTTGGACCGGGCTATTGCGAATATTAATTTTCTCTCCGCCTTTTCGGAGTGTTCGGTTCAGGTATTGCCGCGTACTCGATTCTCTGATCATAATCCTATTTGCCTAAAATGTGTGGATTGTAACTTGACTAGTCGCGGGGACTATCCTTTTCGATTTGAAGCCATGTGGACTAGTCATGAGAAGTATTCTGAATTTCTTGACAATGTGTGGGCGCGAGATATTGATCTTACTCACGCCCTTGGTAATCTTCAGCCTCTCCTTAGACAATGGAACAAAGATGTCTTCGGTATGGTAGAACAAAAAAAAACAAAAGCTTTTAAATCGATTGGGGGGTATTCAGAGAGCGGCTGGGTATCCTTATTCGGATTTTCTTTGTAATTTAGAAATTGAATTGTAGGAGGAATTAGAGAGACTCTTAAGGTTGGAGGAGATTAAATGGCTCCAGAAGTCCAAGAGTGAATGGATTACTAAAGGGGATAGAAATACCAAATATTATCACTTGAAGGCTTCTATGAGAAGTAGGCGAAATAAGATTCTGATGTTGAAAAATGATGAGGGAGACTGGGTTGATGATGTTGCTAGTCTAAAAAATATGGTTGTTAATCATTTCAAAGCGATTTATTGTGCTTGTCCAGAAGAGTGTTCGGATTTGTTCACTCGAACCTCTTTTCCTGTGATTGATTCTCATATTTTATCGGATCTTGCTGTTGTTCCCAATGAAGGTGAGATTCGGTCTACGCTGTTTGCTATGGGTAGTTATAAAGCGCCGGGTATTGACGGATTCCCTCCCTTGTTCTACAAATCTAACTGGGACATTGTTGGTCCTACTCTCTGTGATTTTGTTAGTAAAGTTTTTAGGAAGGAAGTGTCTTTGTCGGAGGCGAATAAAACCATTATATCTTTGATTCCTAAAAAGGAGAATGTGGAGTTTGTGTCACATTTTAGGCCTATTGCTTTATGTATGGTTCATCTTAAATGTGTCACTAAATTGATTGCTCTGCGTCTAAGGGGAATTATGAATGATCTTGTATCTCCTTTTCAATCTAGTTTCATTAAAGGAACGTGTATTTAGGATAATATCATATTGGGGCAAGAAGTTCTTCATACTATGGGTAAGTCTAGAAGTAAACACGGGCTCATGGCTATGAAGATTGATGTGGAAAAAGCATATGGTAGGATAAGTTGGAAATTTTTGAGGAAGGTTTTATGGGAGGTGGGTTTGGATAATGCTTTCATTGATCTTATCATGGATTGTGTTTCCTCTGTTTCTTATAATGTCCTCTGGAATGGTTCAAAAACTGAATTTTTTAGGCCTTGGAGAGGTCTTCGTCAGGGGGACCCTATTTCTCCTCTTCTTTTCGTCCTCTGTATGGAGAAGCTTTCGCACCTGATTTGTGATTACGTTGAGGATGGTTGTTGGAAACCTATTCTTGTCACTAGGGATGGTCCGGGTGTCTCTCATTTAATGTTTGCAGACGATCTTCTTCTATTTGGAGTTGCTTCGGAAGCTCAAGCTGTTACTATGATGGATTGTGTTCAAGAGTTTATGAGAGCCTCAGGTGGTAAGATTAATTTTGGGAAATCGTCTATGTTTTTTTCTCCCAAAGTGCCTTTGCATACTAAGCTTAGAATCAAGGACATAACTAAAATGCATATCTCTTGCGAAATTGGAAGATATCTTGGGTTTCCTCTTTCCCGGAATAGAAGACCTAAGGAAAAGTTCCAATACGTTATCGATAAAGTTAAGACTAAATTGAGTGTCTGGAAAGCGAACAGTCTTTCTATGGCAGGAAGGATTACGCTCGCTACGTCTGTTATTAGTACAGTTCCAATCTATATTATGCTGGTGGCAGAGCTGCCTCAAAGTGTTTGTAGTGAAATTGAGCGTTTGCAACGGAATTTCATTTGGGGCCATGATGGGGTTGGTAAGCATTTCCACCCTATTGGATGGGAGCAAATTACGCGACCGAAGGAGTTTGGGGGTCTGGGACTCCGGAGGCTTAGTTCTGTTAATAAAGCTTGTGGTCCAAAGTTAGCTTGGAACCTTGTCAAAGGTGTTAAAGGTTTATGGGCTGATATTCTGTTACACAATTATATGGTTAGGGATGAAGAGTTTCTGATTCAATACAGGCCTGGCGATTCTAGACTCTGGAGATTTATATGTGATCAACGGCATATTATTGATAAAGGCTCCAAGTGGCTTGTGCGAAATGGGAACACGGTTAGCTTCTTTAATGATCCCTGGCTTGGGGCTGATTTGACTCTTCAAAATTTCTGTTTACGACCCTTGTCTGTTGAGGAGGAAAATTCGGTGGTTGCGGATTGGAGTGTTGATGGGCATTGGTGTGTGGATAAGATCTCTTCGATTGTTAGCTCAGAGGGTTTAAGAAAGATTGCGGCTGTGCTTCCTCCGAGATCTGATGCTGGGCATGATTGCTTAATATGGGGTCTGACGGGGGATGGAGTCTTCTCAGTGAAAAGTGCTTATCTAATGATTGAGTCGAATCATTCCTATTTAAGAGATAACTTTTTTAAAACTATATGGAAATGGGGTGGAGCAGAGCGGATCCGAGTCTTTATGTGGAAAGTGGCTTTGAATAAGCTGCCGACCAATCTTTGGAGGAGCTCTTGGTCTCTTGCTTCACCTCTATGTGGTATGTGTAGGGTGGAGGTCGAGGACATTTTGCATATTCTTCGGGATTGTACGTATGCTAGAAATATGTGGTATCCTATGATTAAGCCAAGGTATGTGGCTTCCTTTTTCTCTCTGAATCTGAGAGATTGGTTGAGTTTTAATCTTAACCAACAGGTGGGTATTAGTTGGGGAAGGCGTTGGAGTTTGTTTTTTGGTTTGGCGATTTGGAAGTTGTGGGATTGGAGAAATAAGTGTATTTTTGATGGTAGCTTTGTTAAGCCTCCTAACCCAGGTGCATCTATTTTCATGATTTTGTCTAGTTTTATTTCAGTATCTAACCTTGCAGGTGGATCGACTCAGTCTAGGTCCTGTCAGTCGTTAAGTTGGGAGAAACCTCCAGTGGGATGGCTGAAATTGAACGTCGACGGGGCAAATACTAGGGGAATTGCTCATGCCGGCTGTGGTGGTGTAATTAGAGATTGTTTAGGTACGTGGGTGCTTGGCTTCTCTAAGCAGATTGGAGATTGTCAGCCTAAGGAGGCTGAGGAGTGGGCGATTGCTGAGGGGCTGCAAATTGCATGGGACCTGGGCTTCAGGAAGATTATTTTGGAATCTGATGCGGATTCTGTTGTTAATCTTTTGTTGGATCATAATTGTTTGTCTTGTAGTAATGTTGTGTTGAGAGCTAGGGACTTAATTTCCCTTTGTTGGCAAGTGGATATTAGATGTATTTCTAGGGATGCTAACAGAGTGGCTGATGCTTTAGCCAAGTGGGGTATTTCTGTTTCAGATATACTGAGCGAATGCCCTTCCATTTTGAGGAGATGGGTTATCCAGGAGAGTTTGGGATTAATTTCCCCATGGATGTAATTTTTCTGTAATGTAGGCCTTGTGCCTTCCTTTTTTAGCAAAAAAATAACCTTATCTCTTTCAAACACCCTTTTAACCATTGGCTATTGGAGAATGTAATACCTTTTTTACCATTGCACATAGGAGGTTCTTCTTTCTAACACCACCAATCTTTATATCCCAGTTTTAAATTCAAAATGCTCTGAAAAACAATGTTTTATTTTTCTAATTTAAGTATCTTATTAATCATATATAATACAATATAAACTCTAAAGACCAAAAAAATATTATAAGGACAAAATTAAGAGCCATGATTTGTATTTTCGTAAAGTCATGTTCACCTCTTTGAAAATTTTCAATAATCAAGGCCATGTGAATAAAGCAGTGAACGCCATTCTTTTATGCCCACATGTCTTTGTAAAATGACAAACAGGCATGTGGGGGGAACATATATAATAGTAACAATTAGGAAAAAATATTAATGATCAATCAACCCCTTTGAACAATTTCCAACCATAATTAACTGATTTGGTGTTATTTTTCTTAAAAAACAAAAAGTAGTTGCCCCCCTAAATGAACAATTTTTTTAAGAAAAAAAAAAATACTACATAGGTGAGTACTGAGAACAAAAATTTCAAGGAATGAAAAGTTATATTTAATATTAATATTAGAAACTATTAAAAACTAATTTTGTATTCTAAAAATTTAATGATCGGTTAGTACTATGAATTACCTGTCTCTAAATGTCATTGTCTCAATCAATTATCAACTTGAGCTTGGCCCCTTAGTATATCATGTTTGTTTTGGCTGGTTATGTCTTTCTGGTCAGCACTGTGTCCTTGCAATCAATGAACTCCACGGACTAACAGGGTTTATACAAGTGGTAAGTGACTTATTTTGCTTAAGTAAAGTTTTAAGTTCGAGCTTTGTAATTGTAGAAAAACTCCGTTGGGAGACTCTCCCACCATAGTTAGATGCGCGATGCAGGTTGAATCCAAATTAGTCAAGACGAAACTTTGGATACTAAATGGACAACTAAGAAAATAATAATAATAATGAACTCCACTATGTTAAAATCATCATCTAGTATTTCAAAATAAAATCATCGTGACAAATTTAGATTTACACCCTTACATAAAATGCAAGACATTAAACTGTCTAGTGTTCCCTTTAAATTCAGATCATGGTTTTGTTTATGGCCAAACAATGAAAATTGTGTGAAGTCAATCAATTAATTAAGGAGAAGCAACAGAAAGTATTCCTTTTTTATTTAGATCGGAAGCATCCTCCGTTGATATACACTGATCTATTTAGAGGGAAGGATGATAGACATCTTCAATTAATTTTACTCCATAGTATAAAAATTATGAATAACACATACCAACAACTTTTTTTATTTTTTTGTTCGGAACCAACAACTTATTTAAAAAGGCGAAAATTCCTGTCGCTCACATCAACTCGAGTTGGTAGTAGAGCTGGCAATCAGGGCCGGCCCGGCCCTCCAGGGCTGGCCCGTGAAGGGCGAGGCCTGCTGAGGACCGGCCTCCAGGCCCGGAGTAAGAAAAATACATGTTTTCAAAGCGGCCGAGAGCACTGGGCGGGCCGGCCCTCAGCGCCCGAAATTACTACTCCTAATTTTAATTAATTTTCCTATGTTTTTAAAGAAATATAATTAGTAAATTACATCACAAATCATCCAACAAATAAGCACAGTCACTAATTCATAATCAAAAGCAAACTATGTTCACAAATAACTCACATAAAACATAAGAAACATACCACTAAGCGACATTAGTACGATGACTATTATTGTAACAAATAATTTAATCATTAAACATAAGAATAATTTTATTTACAACAAATAATAAACCAAATCATAAAATTAGAGTATATTTATTATGTATTTGTAGTTAAATGGATAAATAACTCTATAACAAAGACAAAAATATATAAATTAATAAATTAAAAAAGAAAAAAAAGAAAAGCTACGGTGAAAAGGGCTGCAGAAGTGGCAGAGGCCCTCCAGGCGAGGCCGTTTAAGCCCGAGGCCTTCCAGGGCCCTCAGGGCCAATTTCAAATATCTCGTCTATTTTTCAAGCCCGGCCCTTACAGGGACAGGGCCTAAACGGGCCGGCCCGATGGGCTCGGCCCGATTTGCCGGCTCTAGTTGGTAGGCACTCCTTTTATTGTGTGGATATAACTTGTTCCCTTTTATAAAAGACACTTTTTGATTGAAATAACTCATATTACTCATTTAATTCCCACATTTTCTCTCCCCGCCATATCCTTTCAGCGCCACACATTGACCTCTCTTCCACATAAATGCACGTTTAGGAGGGCTAATTTCTGAATTTGCCCCTTATTAAATAACTATTTACCAAAATGCCCCTGTTAGAAACCTATTTCCCAAAATGCCCCTGTCAGAAACCTATTTCCCAATCTGCCCCTATTTAGTCGACTAAAACATTTGGTTTAGTCGACTAAATCATGAGCAAGAATTTTTCCAGGCCCCGACATTTAGTCGACTAAACCAAATTTTTTAGTCGACTAAACCCATTTAGTCGACTAAAAAATTCATTTAGTCGACTAAATCATTAAAAAAAAAGTTAAAACTTCGGAAGGCCATAACTTCGGGCTCGGGAGTCCGAATCAAGCGATTCTTTTTTTGATTCCACATAACTTTTTGAGATCTATGCACTGATATAAAAATTATCTTCAAATTTAATGAAGATAAAGGAGGAAAAACAAGTGATTCTTTATTGCGCAAGAAATACCAACAATTCATTAAATATAATCAAATGATTTTTAATTATATATATATATATATATATATATATATATAGTTTTATTTTATTTGATATTTTATATTCATTAAATATAATCACTAATATCACTAACCAACGACTCGGTAAAACAAATTAAAATGACTCCACTACTTCCTAAAAATAGCTAACCACATGTTTACAATAATATAATAAAAAATCAGCACACTCAACACAATAAACAATTAAAAAATAAATAACTTAATCCTTCTTATTGTGGAATCAACAACGTGCGGAAATCGGCGACATGAACCATGTAGAGAAAAGTTGGGATTATTAACTTCAACAATACTAACAATTCATTAAATATATATCATGGGCTTTTTTCCCAATTTGCTATATTTAATGAATTGTTAGTATTGTTAGCATTTTAATTTGTTTTACCGAGTGCATTGGATAGTGATATTAGTGATCCTAGATATTAGCTATGATCCTAGATTTTAGCTAGATTGACTACCGTGCTATCACAACATATGATCTTATGCATAACTTCCAAACAACATTATTCCCCCTAAAATCAAGCCCCACAAATTTAGTGTCGATATTTTTCCTATTTCTCTTTTCTTTTAAAATCCATATTATTAATGGAGAGAAAATCTCAATTTTGAATATATTGTATTTTGAAAATCCAGTATTAATTATTACGTTGAAATTCAAAGTTTACCAAATACATGGTAGAAAAATAAAGATATTAAAATCTAAAATAAGATCAATTAATTATTATTAGATAATAATATTAGAAATAATGATTAATTAATTTTACAATAAATATCTCTCAATTAAATATAATTAATTTCCTCTATCGACGAAACCCTAGGATTGGACCATCATTTCCCACTCTATCTCATTTTCCTTGTGGCACCTTCTCTCTCGCGATCAATTGTGTACACACACATATCTTATCTTTATTATACCGAGATATTATATGATCTAATAAAAAGAAAACATCAAATAAAAGAAAACTATATATATATATATATATATATATATATATATATATATATATATATATATATATATATATATAATTAAAAATCACTTGATTATATTTAATGAATTGTTGGTATTTCTGCATGCAATAAAGAATCACTTGTTTTTCCTCCTTTCTCTTCATTAAATTTGAAGATAATTTTTATATCAGTGCATAGATCTCAAAAGTTATGTGGAATCAAAAAAGAATCGCTTGATTCGGACTCCCGAGCAAAGTTACGGCCTTCCGAAGTTTTAACTTTTTTTTAATGATTTAGTCGACTAAATGAGTTTTTAGTCGATTAAATGGGTTTAGTCGACTAAAAATTTGGTTTAGTCGACTAAATGTCGGGGCCTGGAAAAAAAATTTTGCCCTCCATTTAGTCGACTAAACCAAATGTTTTAGTCGACTAAACAGGGGCAGATTGAGAAATAGGTTTCTGACAGGGGCATTTTGGGAAATAGGTTTCTAACAGGGGCATTTTGGTAAATAGTTATTTAATAAGGGGCAAATTCAGAAATTAGCCCGTTTAGGAGCATATGAGAATATGAGATCATTTCATGGAACTATATTCAATATTAATTACCATCCTCTTTTTAAATTGCAAATTAAAAATCTTTTCAGCAGGTTGACGACAGGTTTCTTTCCTCTTTAACTTTCCAAAGAAGTGGAAGGCAGATATAACAAGTGGGACTCTTCTAGATTCCTTTGTTTTTTTTTTGGGGGCTTTCTTTTCAAAGAAAAAACTTTATTTTAAAATGGCTGTACTAATTAAAGCATTCTTCAAATATTATCGTGTGGGTTGCTGAGGATTTCAAAGATTGAGTAAGTTTGGATGTCAGAAGCAATAGATACTGAGACTTAGGGAAGAAGATCTTATTCTTATCATTTTTTTTTTCTTATCAGTTTATTTAAGCCGTTGATTGGAAAGAGAAGAGGGAGGTTAAAGTAGTATCGTGATTAATTGGATGAATATGATTTAAAGGAGATGAGGGATAATGAGAAAATGATTAGGGGAGAAACCTAACCCAAGACTTACAAGAAGATGGCTGATGAGACGAATCAAACAGAATTCCCCTAAAATTTTCTCTCTCTGTACTATAGATAGATATGACAAAAATTTCTCCTCTCTCTCTATCTTATATATAAGATTAGAGGAGTACTCCCTTTATTCTTATTAGGGTAAAGGAGCAAAAATACACATGTGCTTTACCTCTGGGAGCGCCCAGCACCATATGCTTTTTTTTGGGAGCAAAAATATACACGTGGTTACCATTTTGAAGCAAAAGTTACATCTCACCGTTATATTATTGTTCACTTAAGCTCTTTCTCTCTCATCACGGTGAACAGTAACATAACAGTGGGATGTGACTTTTGCTCCAAAATAGTAACACGTGTGTATTTTTGCTCAAAAAAAAAACATATGGCGCTGAGCACTCCCGGGGGTAAAGCACATATGTGTATTTTTATTCCTTTACCCTTCTTATTATAAGATAGGTTTTTGAAGAAACATTTAATGCATTTTTTCCATTTTCATCCTCAATTAATTAATTATATGCCTCTCTTTATTTTAGATTCCGTACCATTTAAAATAATTTTTTTAAAAATATTCTCTTTTAAAAACTTATATCTAAACTGTTCAAATCAAAGCTAATGGTCCAAATACGATGAACTTTCTCTACTAAGTTAAAATGCTTAGTAGGAAACCAATTCCCTCTTTCCACTCATTATCTCGCATTGCTTTTGCAGTCATACTCTCTCCCACCCACATTCTCTATAAATAAGGGTGATTTTTGAAAGCAAGTTGCATTTTCTTACATATTTACCATCTACAACCAATTACTTATATAATAGTTGGCAAAAAAACAAAAAGCTTCAATCGACAACAAATTATATTTAGGAAATTTTCCTCGAATGAATATTCATTGTTCACTTCAATCCTGTTCGGGTAAAGTATTAATTAAGCTTCGTAAACATAGAAATAGAAATAATGAAGAAAAAATCTTGTCTTTTTTTTTTTTTTTTTTCCCGTCATTATTGTCTTTCATATATCTCTAATCCTCTAAATACTTGATGTTTTAATATAAAGTAACCGGACTTTCTTCAAAAGACCTGCACATGCAAGAATGAGCATGCTACCAACTCATTACCCTTCTTTTAAAAAAAAATATGAGTTTGATCCTTTTTATAAGTCTCTTTCTATCATTAGTCCTTTTTATAAGCTATATTCTAGATATATCTAGAAATTTAATGTATTTTTTTTGTTCACATTATTAAGTCTATGTCTCTCTTATATATTATTGGGAAAATCCATATAGGGCCCAATTAAGGCCCAAAATTTTAAAAAAGGCCCCAACAATTTTGGGATTTTTCATTAAAACGTTAGTTGTTAATCTGACTGATTTAGTTGTTAACCGGGGCTGATATTGTTGTTAATGTGACTGATTTAGTTGTTAAAATATTGTTGTTAATGCGACTGATTTAATTGTTAACGGGTATTGATTTTGTTGTTAATGTGGCTGTTTTAGTTGTTAACGTTTATACCAGAAAAAGCCCTATGGCCCTTTTTGATATGTGAAAGTTGTTGGAGCCTTTTTTGAAATTTTGAGCCTTAATTGGGCCCTTGTATGAATTTTCCCTATCTCTCATTCTCTTTCATATCTTTTGCCATTTATTCGTTCTCACTTACTCCTCTCCATAAATAAAGGGTGTTTTAAAAATTAAGTTGTATTTTTTACATATTTACTGCTTTTAATTAATATTAACTAACTTTTTTTATTTACATAATATATCTCTTTGAAGCTTATAAAAGGAACCGGAGGAGAATATTCCAAATTTCTTAGTGTTCTAATTTCAATGGACAACAACGGACAGGCATGGATATAGTTTTTGTCTGCCTTTCTTTTTCCCTCCTTCACTACGCCTTCATATTTTAGGAATCATTATATTCATCATGCCACACTGAGGCTTCGTATGAAGTTAACAGATATATTATTTTTAATCAAAGCCGATAAATTACCAAAAACCATTTTTTTCGTTTATTTTCGAATTGTGTGTGTAGGATGATTTTTTTCCCGTAAAGTCATATTCTCATGCAACTTAACATTTGATTCATATGTATAATTTTTTATGTTCAAATTATTGATAGTGATAATTTGAACGCTAATAGTTTTAAAAATATCCTTGAGAAAAGTGTTTTACACCTTGCCAAAGTCGTACAGAAAATAATACTCTTCTGATGTTATTTATAAGTCATTTCTATATATCATGTTTAACATATATCAAGAGTTACTTTAAATTCCATATTAACTCTATTTTAAAATTTAACTAATTGTACCCTTATTTAATATAAGGACCGCAAATTTTACATGATCCTTTTTTAGGTGCTCTGCAAATTCTTTCTCTTTGTGAGAGGAGAAGTAAAAAGACAAGGGCGGGTAAATGAAGGCAAAGTCGTCATACATGAAAAGAAAATAAAATAAAGCGAGTGATGATTGAGAACTGATGAGGATACATCGTCACATGATATGATATAGAACCAGGTACCTAAACTACTAAGTTTTTTTGCTCATCTATAGTAAAAGGACAAAGGCCGGTCAATGAAGACAAAGTCCACGTGCATGAAATGAAAAAGAAGAAAGTGAGAGATGATTTCGAGCAAAAAAAAGAGAGATGATCAAGGACTCTGATGAGTAGAGATCGTCACATGATATGATATAATATAGAAGGAAAAAATGAGCCAAAAAATCAAGAAAAACGACAAGCTAAATACATGCGCCCACACACATGTGATAGTCATAGAGTTGCATCAGTTTCATTTTATGGGCCCAATCCATCCTCAATTTTCAACCTGTCAAAATCTTTTCAAATAATTGGATATACAGACAAGCGCTAGTGGAGAAGATTATTAAATGAGTATCAATGGTGGGTTTGTCCGGAGATTTAGTCAGTACAATAATTATAGGGAGAATCTTTGTCAATGCCCAATTAAGGTTCAAAATTGTAAAAAGGATCCCAACAACTTTCACATACCAAAAAGGGCCCTAGGGCCTTTTCTGAGATTTTTCATTAAAATTTAGTTGTTAATTTGACTGACTTAGTTGTTAACAGGGGCTGATATTGTTGTTAAAGTGACTGATTTAGTTGTTAAAATATTGTTGTTAATACGACTGATTTAGTTGTTAATGGGTATTTATTTTGTTGTCAATTTGGCTGTTTTAGTTGTTAACGTTTATACCAGAAAAGGCCCTAGGGCCCTTTTTGGTATGTGAAAGTTGTTGGGGCCCTTTTTGTAATTTTGGACCTTAATTGGGCCTTGAGAAGGATTTTCCCATAATTATATTCTCTGATCATGATAATCAACAGTGATGGATCAACGTGGATGAATCTTAAAGCTTTCATAGATATCCAAATCTTGTTGAACGCAGAACAAAAACTGTATCTATAAAAAAAAAATCTGTTGCATCACAACGTGAGAATAAGAAAGAATAGGGCAATCATCAAGACATTGCTTGGTTCTTTAGAAGGGTTTTGGTGGAAAAAGAGCAGGGAAAGCAGCAGCATTAACGTTGTGTGTTTGTTGTTGAGTAAGTGTAGATGGCAGAAGCAACAGATCGTTATGAGAGCTTTACTACTGCAACGGTCACTTTTATCCTTAATTTCTTTATGGGTTAAGTATCAATTTTATTCTTAAAGTACGCGCTCCGAAGCAATTTTACCTCTAAAGTTTTTGACGTAGCAATGTTGCCCCAGAAGTCTCAAAACGTAGCAATGTTACCCGTTTATTAACAGTCCTAAACGACTGTTAGGGCTGTTAATGGAGGGACAACGTTGCTACGTTTTGAGACTTCTAGGGCAATATTGCACCTGGGCGTGTACTTTAGGGGCAAAATTGATAATTAACCCTTTCTTCATAAAAAAGTCAACTCGGTTTTAGAATTAGGGTCAAAGAGCATTTGGCCAACGAACTTTTATCTCAGGAGCGCCCAACACGAATAACTTTTAAGTAGATCAAAAATACCAAAAAAAATTTAAAAATGTACAGCCAGAACAAAAATGGAGTAAAACTTTTTTGTGCTGGGCACTCCTGGAATAAAATTTTTTTGTGCTGACTGCACATTTTTAAAAGTTTTTGGGTATTTTTGGTTCACTTAAAAGTTATTTGTGCTGGGCGCTCTGAGGTAAAAGTTCGTTGGTCAAATTGCTACTTAACCCTTTATAGTTATAATCATGACAGGAGGGAGTAGGGGTGACAATTTTTTTTTTAAAAAAAAAAAAAAAAAAGTAAACATAGCCTACTCCTTTTTCCCCCCATAGTGTCTTCCATCGCAGGCATTCCCCAATCAAATAATAATTACTCACCTGCAGAATTTGTCCAGAAAAAATGTTTCGAACAAATCAAACAAAAAAATAAGAACGAATTTGTTCGAACAGAAGATCAAACGAGTACGTCGCAGTCAGTTCAAATGAATTTTTCCAAACATTAATCACTCGCCTGCAGAATTATCTACACGAACGATTAACGAACCTCTCGTGCATTGTAAGCAGAGATGACTGAGAGAATAAAGTTTACAAAGGGTTAAGTATCAATTTTACCCCTGAAGTACACGACAAGAGCAATTTTGCCCTTGAAATTTTTGGCATGGTAATGTTGATTCGGAAGTCTCAAAACGTAGCAATGTTGCTCCTCCGTTAACAGCCCTAACGGTAGGACAGTTAACGGAGGGGCAACATTGCTATGTTTTGAGACTTTCGGGGCAACATTGCGACGACAAAAACTTAAGGGGCAAAATTGCTCCTGGACGCGTACTTCAGGGACAAAATTGATACTTAATCCTTTCTTTATTTCTGTAGCCTTTTCTTATTTTCCTTTTTTTTTTCCTCCTTACAGTTTTTAAAAAAGTAGAACTAAATTGACGATTGTTTCATGAAATCAAATTATAATAACCGAAAATTAAGTAGGAGTATTATAATAGATGTGTTCTTTTCTTTCACCGTGAGTGCATCTATTATTTTTTCTTGTTTCTCCTAGCCTTATGTTTGAATAGAGAAAAAATTTAGGGAAGAAAATTAAGAGAAAAACTCGTAAAAAAATTTCCATACCTAGTATTTTCTCCCCATTTTTTTCTCTATCCAAACATAACATTAACGATGTGTGTTTTTGTTGTTGAGTAAATATAGATGGCATTTGAGTATCTTATTAATCATAATACATATATAAACTCTAAAGACCAAAAAAATGTTGATAAGGACAAAATTAAGAACCACGATTTGTATTTTCGTATAGTCATATTCACTTCTTTGAAATTTTTCAATAATCAAGGCCATGTGAATAAAGCAGTGAACGCCATTATTTTATACCAACATGTCTTTGTAAAACGACAAACAGGTTCATATGGTGGTGGGAACATGCATAATAGTAACAATTAGGAAAAAAGATTAATGATCAATCAACCCCTTTGAACGATTTCCAACAATAATTCACTGATTTGGTGTAAATTTTTTTTTTTTTTTAAAAAAATTAGTTTCCCAAACTGAACAATTTTTTAACCAAAAAAAAAAAAAATCTACGCAGGTGAGTAGCTGCACAACAAAAATTTCAAGGAATGAAAAGTTATATTTAACATTAATATTAGAAATTATTAAAAACTAATTTGTATTCTAAAAATTTAATGATCGTTAGTACTATGAATTATCTGTCTTTAAATGTCATTGTCTCAATCAATCATCAACTTGAGCTTGGACCCTTACTATATGATGTTTGTTTTGGCTGGTTATGTCTTTCTAGTCAGCACAGTCCTTACAATAATGAAAAATTCTAGTTTTGATTTTTTCCCCCAAAAAAAAATCATCGTGACAAATTTAGAAATACACCCTTACATAAATGCAAGACATTAAACTGTCTAGTGTTCTTCTCTTTAAATTCAGATCATGGTTTTGTTTATGGCCAGACAATAAAAATTGTGAAATAACTCATATTACTCATTTAATTCCCACCTTTTCTCTCCCCACCATATTCTTTCAGCACCACACATTGATCTCTCTCTTCCACATAGATGCACTTTAGGAGCATATGATTAAGATAAATTACAAAGAATTCATTTCATGGAACTATATTCAATATTATTTACCATCCTCTTTTTCAATTGCAAATAAAAAATCTTTTCAGCAGGTTGACGACATAGGTTTCTTTCCTCTTTAACTTTCCAGAGAAGTGGAAGGCAGATATAACAAGTGGGACTCTTCTAGATTCCCTTAGTTTTTTTTTGGGGGGCTTTCTTTTCAAAGAAAAAACTTTATTTTAAAATGGCTGTACTAATTAAAGCATTCTTCAAATATTATCGTGTGGGTTGCTGAGGATTTCAAACATTGAGCAAGTTTGGATGTCAGAAGCAATAGATACTGAGACTCACAAGGAGATGGCTGATGAGAATCAAACAGAATTCACCTAAAATCTTCTCTCTCTACCTTATATATAAGATTAGAGGAGTACTCCCTTTGTTCTTATTATAAGATAGGTTTTGAACATGTCTATATATTTAATGCATTTTTTCATTTTCATCCTCAATTAATTATATGTCCCTCTTTATTTTAGATTCTGTATCATTTAAAATAATTTTAAAAAAATATTATTTACTTTTGAAAACTCATATCTAAACCATTTAAATCAAATCTAATGGTCCAAAAATATAATGAGCTTTCTCTACTAAGTAAAAATGCTTAGTACGAATCCCACTTTAATTTCCACTCATTCCACTCATTCTCGCTCATTGCTTTTTCTATCATAATCTCTCCCACCCACATTCGCTATAAATAAGGGTGATTTTTGAAAGCAAGTTTTATTTTTTTTACATAGGTTAAAGTATATGTTTGATCCTTTATGTTTGTCTTTAGTATCATTTTAGTTTCTTAAGTTTGTAAAGTACATGTTTGGTCCTTTAAAGTTAACACCGTTAATTTAACTTAACGGAAAATACTAACTCAACAATTTTAAGCGATGACTATGCAATTAAATGCTAACCAAAATGCTTATATGTTAGTATTTTAATAAATTAATATTTTAAATCCTATTAATTGAAAAATATTTAATCTTTCACAGACAAAAGAAAGTATTTAATCTTTACAAATAGTGAAAAATAGTCCGTGAAAATTAAATATTTTTCAATTAATAGGATTTAAAATATTAATTTATTAAAATACTAACATATAAACATGTTTAGTCAGCATTTAATTGCATAGCCATTGCTTAAAATTGTTGAGTTAGTATTTTCCGTTAAGTTAAACTAACGGTGTTAACTTTAAGGGACCAAACGTGTACTTTACAAACTTAAGGGACTAAAATGATACCAGAGGCAAACATAAAGGACTAAATGTATACTTTAGCCTTTTACATATTTTCTATCTACAACCAATTAATTAAATAATAGTTGGCAAAAAAAAAAAACAAAAAACTTCAATCGACAATAAATTATAGGGAAAATTATAATGAAGGACCTAGAGGAAAATATATTTATAGAGAAGGACCATAAAAAGGGTAATTATTTAGAAGGACCAAATATAAAAATATAAAATTAAAAGTACTAACATGTCCCTAACAAAATCTTTTGCATTCCCTCATACATTTTCTTTCACATTCTATTTTTAAAACCAATACAAAATTCTAAGTTTCATTAAATTAAACAATAGTTTTCTCAATTTTTATTTTTCACAACTTGAATATATATATCTATGAAAAAAGTGCGCATTCTTCAATTTATATAAAATATATTTTTTTAAAAATCAACAAAAATTTTAATTGATCCCAAGAAAGTTTGTATCATTTATTTTTGTTTTAGAAGCAATTTATGTGGGTTAAAAAATTCATGTAATGTTAATAAAATTTTAAAAAAATATAATTAACTTATTATATCATGAAAAATATGAAATAAGTTTAGTTTTTATTTTTATATAAATAGCTTAATTGATATTAACGTTGATAATATAAATCAGGCAACTTGATGATATAAATTGATAAAAAATAAAAAGAAATATGATTTTAACCGTTTTTAATTAAATAATATATTAAAATAAAAAAGATATGATCGTATCATAATAGGCCGTTTTAGTTTTAATTGTAGTTATTTTTTAATTATGAATACAAGAGATAATACATAAGGTTTGATCAAGGGCAATTTAGTCATTTTAAATTTATATTATGATGTTTGGTCCTTCTAAGTAATTACAATTTTTATGGTCCTTTATAATAAATATTATTTTCTCTAGGTCCTTTATTTTAATTTTCCCTATATTTAGGAAATTTTCCTCGAATGAATATTCATTGTTCACTTCAATCCTGTTCGGGTAAGTATTAATTAAGCTTCGTAAACATAGAAATATATAAAGAAAAAAAATCTTGTACGTCTTTTTTTCGTCATTATTGTCTTTCATATATCTCTAAATACTTTATGTTTTAATATAAAGTAACCGGACTTTCTTCAAAAGACCTGCACATGCAAGAATGAGCATGCTACCAACTCATTACCCTTCTTTTTTTTAAAAAAATATGAGTTTGATCATTTTTATAAGTCTCTTTCTACATCAGTCCTTTTTATAATCCATATTTTAGATATATCTAAATATCTAATGTATTTGTTTTGTTCACATTATTAAGTATATGTCTCTCTTATATATTATTTTCTCTCATTCCCTTTCATATGATCTTTTGCCATTTATTTGTTCTCTCTTACCCTCTCCATAAATAACGGGTGTTTTAAAAAAATAAGTTGTATTTTTACATATTTACTGCTTTTAATTAATATTAACTTACTTTTTTTAATTTACATAATATATCTCTTTAAAGCTTATAAAAGGAACCGGAGGAGAATATTCCAAATTTCTTAGTGTTCTAATTTCAAGGGACAACAAAGGACACGTAGAGATATAGTTTTGGTTTGCCTTTCTTTCTCCCTCCTTCATTACTCCTCCATATATTTTAGGAATCATTATATTCATCATGCCTGTCATATTTTATATTTTCATTTAGATTTTCAAAAACTGAGGTTTCGTATGAAGTTAACAGATATATTATTTTTAATCAAAGCCGATAAATTACCTAAAACCATTTTTCGTTTATTTTCGAATTTGTGTGTAGGATGATTTTTTCCCGTAAAGTCATATTCTCATGCAACTTAACATTTCATTCAGATGTATAATTTTTTTTATGTTCAAAATATTGATAGTGATAATTTGATAATTTAAAAACATCCTTGAGAAAAGTGTCTTACACCTTACCAAAGTCATAAAGAAAATAATACTTTTCTGATCCTATTTATAAGTCATTGCTATATATCATGTCTAACATATATCAAGAATTACTTTAAATTCCATTAACTCTATTTTTAAAATTTAACAATTTCTAATTGTACCCTTATTTAGTATGAGGACCGCAAATTTTTCAAGATCCTTTTTTAGGTGCTCTGCAAATTTTGGGGCTCAAACAAACTAATTGTACGCTTATTTAATATACAATATACCTCATAAAAACAAATTCAACATATATGAAGGGTGAAATTATACAATCACATAAAGAAGTCAATGATATAATTTATAAATAGGATTAAAATAAAAACCTTCTCTTTCTCTCGGTGAGAGGAGCAGTAAAAAGACAAGGACATGTAAATGAAGACAAAGTCGTCATACATGAAAAGAAAAGAAAAGAAAGTGAGAGATGATCGAGGACTCTGATGAGGAGACATCATCACATGATTATTATTATTTTTTGACAAAAAAATTTTAAGAAAGGGATTGGGCTCACCCACAATCTAAGAGCAGGGCACTTGGAGCTCAGTCTGCAGGGCATACTGGATTAGAGAGTACACATGCATCCACCTCTTCCCAGCGTTTCCACTGCTTTGTAGACCCCTAGAATGCCTCCCCTAATGCCTTGATCAACTCAAGGATCGAACCCCCTCCCTTTTGGTGAGAAAGTCCGACCCCTTCGCCAGTTAAACCCAAGGACAAGGGTGTCACATGATATGATATGGAAAGAAAAAATGATCCAAAAATCAAGAAAAATGACAAGCTGTTCTGGTGTAGAATACAGATGTCTAGCCGATGGGCAAGTGTGTTGATATTGGATCAAAGGATTCCCCAAGATATCTATATGGAACATACCGAAGATAATATCAAATGGCTCTCCAAGATATCTATAAAGAAGATACCAAAGAGAGCAATGGATCACTGTGCACAAATATGACGTTTAACCAAAAAAGGGTGGGGTGTGTGCACAGTGAGGTTGAATAGTAAATAGGATGAATAGAGAATATGTACCTTTTAGGTTAACCTCCTATTTATAGAAGTTACCTTAGGGTTTGACTTTTGGGCTTTGTGCTCCTCTTGACCCATGTGTTTATGCTGCCATACCTTGATTTTAGGCTGATTAAGATCTTCCTCCATTATATGCAGATCCTGTTATTAATTTCCCTTGTTGGGCCTCTCAACCATTGGGCCTCATATAAGTCCATAACAATTGCCCCCAGCCCGGTAGTTTAGGTCTCTGAGCTGCCAAGATGAATTTGTTGTCTTTCCCGGGTCTTGTTCTCGAGTTGTTTAAACTCTCACCCGACTTTTGATGATCCTCGCATTTATTTATGTTGAAGTTGAAATTGCCCCCCAAATGTATAATCTGGGATAGTTTACTTCGATTTCTGTTCCTGTTTATGATTGTTTGGATTTCTCATGTATCAACTTCCGGGATCCCGAGGTGCCCCCCAATTTAGATTAGCTTGATCTGGAATCGGCTAGTCATTTATATATTGCCATTTAGGTAATTCCTCTTTGAACTTAGAACTCCTTGAAAATTTAAAGGATCGACTTCATTCATCCCTTTCTTCTCCTCTTTTTAAACACATTAACTGGGAGGCTGTGATGATCATTTAGGTAATTCCTCTCTGAGCCTACAAGGTTGAAAACACTTGAACTGAGCCATTGAAAGAGATTTGCCGTGTCCCTCAAAATAACCAGATTCAGTAAAAGATTTGCAGTAGTAGGGAACCTAGATCGTTTTCCCAACGAACTTGCAGCAGGCTTGATATAGGCAGTAACAACGAAACAGAACAGTAAAATGGGGGGTTTTGGTTCAACACATTAAAAACGAAATAACAGAAACAGAATGAAATAAACACAGATTAAACAGATAAACAGAAGATTAACCCAGGATTTCGAATTCCACCACTTTCCTACGAAAACAGAATTGAAACGAACTCGTGATTGATTCTGGATGAACAGAAATCTCTGCGTTCATCCAGAAAATCCCTCAACTAGACGATCGCCTAGCGTTTATCCGAACAGTGGCGTGTCACTGTGCGATCGCACAACAAGCACTTAAACCTAGTTCGAATTTGATCCTTGGGATATCTCAATCTGGGCGTTAAATCTAACACCCAATCCGAAAGTAAATCGAATCCGAAATTACAAAACAGAAACGAATTTGTTACCGTTAAGAACGAGTCCTCTGGATAGTGGAATCCTCAATCCGTGGGCTAATCACCGAAGCTTAGCCCATCATGGCTATGCAGAACGAAAATGGAACAGAAATGAAGAAGTTCATCATGAACACGAAGAACACGAAGAACAGATGAAGAACAGTTGAGAGAATTTCAAAACTTCTATTTTGATCCACCAAATAACAAAAACGTGAATGAATCATGTTTGTGGCTGCCATCTAACTTAAAGTTAACCTAAAATGGAAATGGGCTCCAATGGTTCAGTCCAAAACAGAAATAAAATAAAAGTGGACTTTAACTACAAAATTCGAATCCAAATAAAATCCAGAATTGTACATCTGACTTCGGCTCCAAAATTGACCGCCCTCTTGTCCTAATTTGCTCTTTATGTCTTCATAACAATTGTAGCTCTCTGAATCATCTGAAATATGAGACAAAAATGAGGCAAATCCAATGTCTGGTTCAAGAGTTATGGTAAAAATAGTGAAGCAATGTAAAACTGGAATTTTTTTTATTAAAGATGGCTAAAATGTAATCAAAGGCCCAAAGCTCAGCCGAATGGGTTTCTCAGCCTCAGACCGAGACGAGCTCAACAACGAGTATGGCTTTGTAGTATCAATCATCCTTGTGCTATTTTCTGTTGAATGAGTGGCTAATCTTTGTTTTTGTTCTTGCAGCACCGCGTATGGGGAAGCCTCGATACCTTTGTTGGAATCCGTACACGCAGTGGAAGGATTCTCATCCATTAAAATTTTACGAATCCCATAAAGAGGATCTATCAACAAATTTTAGATAAAGGTTCGTTAGAAAAACCGTACCTATTCAAACTGGTATGCGTGCCTTGAGAACTCGTGGGCTAATACCTTCTTGCTCAATCAATTTCTAGGAGCGAACTCTACGAATCCACTCCCTCTACCGGTATCTACACCGAACAACTCTCCAACACGTACGGCAGCGTGCTAGCGCCTTCTTACTTTGTGTATCACGTTTTTCTCTTTAGGATTTCTTTCGCGGCTTGTTGGTTCGTACTCTTAATATGACTAAATCAATATCTTTTATAGAGTTTCTAAAACCCTAATTGAGCCGTATTAAAATATTCAAGATTGATTCCAATTAACCTTGAATTCGAATTTGAATATTAATTAAATCTGTACAACATATCTAATCAAATCTATTCAATTAATCCAAATTAAAAACCTGCGTGCTGATTTAATAAATTAAATCTGAGATATGATATCTGTCTATTTAATTAAGTATGAGATAATATCTCAATTCAAATTAAATCAGATATATGATATCTCTATTCGAAAATTAAATATGAGATATGATATCTGTCTATTTAATTAAATCTGAGATACTATATCTCAATTCAAATTAAATCAGATATATGATATCTCTATTTATTTTGGGGTTAAGGTGCAAAAATAGACATATGCTTTTTTCAAAAGAGCGCCCAGTGGCAAATACTTTTTTTAGGTGCAAAAGTAACAACGTGGTTACAAAAGTGGAGCAAAAATAGCATTGACCGTTAGTTTGACCAAAAACATTAACATGGATGCTGACTCAACAAATTTTTATCTGAGTTGGCAGTGAAAAAAGAAAGAATAAATTAAAAAAAAAATCCACATAACCCTTCCCCTTCCTTCAACCTCGACCTGAACCCCTTCGATCAAAAAAAAAACCCCCCACCGGCGATGTCAAGCTCCTTCCCAGCCCAGCCACATCTCGCCGTCACCGCACCTCAACTAGATGGCGTCTCCTTCCTCGTTTCCCGCACTTGAGTCCCTGTGAGCGAATGATTTTCCGTCAAACCCATTGATTTTAGGGTTCCCTGGTGGTACCAAATCCTCGATCCCAAATCCGAATTCGTCGACCAATGGAATAAAGAAGGTTTGATCTGGTTTTCGGCAAGAGTTTGAAACATCAAGGTGATATGGAGAGATTTGCGTCGGCGAAGGCCACGACGTCGTGTGGGTATTTGAGCTGGCAGGAGGTGTTCGTCCTTGCCTTCATTGGGTCGTCGACCCTGTCGCTATTGAAGCTCAAATCACGCTGAGATGTTATTGATTGGTTGGATTCCATTGTTTCAGGTTCATACTCCTCGTCTCTTCTCATTTTGCACAAAGTTTTCGTTGCCCATTCCAAATTTAATATCACCTTGCGAATCTTAAATAGCCTGAAGCAGTCAATAGTCACTGCCTTCACAAGCGCTTAGGCTGACGGTGAGTGCCAGCATGGAACCCTTCTGTGTATGCGGTGTTCTTGAACATCACCTGCAATAAGATAATCTTGTGGATAAAGGCTAAAACATCAACTTCTTTATGCCAATGGCTCTTCAACTATAAGCGATAGGAATTGTTAAACAACACCATGCCTTCCCCCAACTTCATTGCTTAATCTTTCCAAAAGGGAAAAACAAATCACCATATACTTACAGCAAGGTTCTTCAAATCAGAGCTGAGCCCTTTCCGTAGATTGTCAGATACCATATTAGCCAGCTGCTCTCCGTGTTGCTTTATGTTTTCTCCCTTTATCTGTATGATAAAGAATCTTCACAGGATGCCCCGATGAAAGAAATTTGGGTGTATGAAAGAATGAGTTTCTTATCTTTACTATTTTCCTTTTTTCTTGTATGTTTTGACCATAGTCTATTCGATCTTCATGAGGTTCTCTTTGCTTTGTGGTTACGCTGTGGTTTTGTGTAATTTTTTCGATTGAGTTTGTATTGAGGTGCTTGTGGGTTCGTGCTCTGGTTTCTTTGCCGTGCTCTGTTTTGCCGTGCAACTCCGTCACCGGAATCTGGGTATACCACCGGAATCTGGGTATACCAGGAAGAAGAAGGTCCCTGGTCAAAATGCAAGTTTTGACCAGGGACTTAAATGAAAATTTTAAAAGTTTATAGAGGGACTAAATTGAAATTTTTGAAATGTATCCGGGGCTAAACTGTAATTTATAAAGCATTAACATCCACGTCATCGTCCACGTCATCAATTTCAAATCAGAAAAAGTCAACTAACGGTCAATGCTAATTTTGCTCCACTTTTGTAACCACGTAGTTACTTTTGCACCTAAAAAAAGTATTTGCCACTGGGCGCTCTTTTGAAAAAAGCATATGTCTATTTTTGCACCTTAACCCTTTATTTTGGTTATTTAATTTATCAAATAAATTAAGGGTTAAGATGTAAAAATAGACATGTGCTTTTGTCGGAGGAGCGCCCAGTAGCAAATACTTTTTTTAGGTGCAAAAGTGACTATGTGGTTACAAAAGTGGAGCAAAAGTCACATTGACCGTTAGTTGACTTTTTCTGAACTGAGAATGATGACATGGACGATGACGTGGATGTTAATGATTTATAAATTACAGTTCAGCCCCGGATGCATTTCAAAAAAATTCAATTTAGTCCCTCTATAAACTTTTAAAACTTTCATTTAAGTCCCTGGTCAAAATCATTTTAGGTCAGATTTTGACCTTCTTCTTCACCAGAGACAGCCCCCCCACGATCTGCGCCCCCCCAATCTCGATCTGAACCGCCACCCCCCCCAAATCTTGATCTGAAACACCCCTAAACTAGGAAAAAAAATCAATCTTCTCATACTTAGTTCCCCCTGAGTCATCATCAAATGGAACAACACCAACGATTACAAGGGCATATACATGTCAACAACAATCTGCAAATTAATCATAAACCCAAATCTATCATCAATACCAACTACTAAAATACAAAATTTTCAGATTTACATTGAAACCCAGATCACAGGGCCGAAGTTACAGCCATACGCATGGAAGTAACCTTTCCAATCTTCTGGAAAAAAAAAGTAGGAACAGAACGAGATTAAATAAAGAAATCAGATAACGAGATCAAAGAAAAAACAACTGATTAATTTGTTGTGTGAGTGAACATCAGGTGAAATCGAACCAAAGAAAAAAAACATAAACAAAAATCGACCTTTAACCTGGAGAACCCATGGGAAGAAGATGAGGGAAAACCCAAAATCGAACCAAAGAAAAAAAACATAAACAAAAATCGGCCTTTAACCTGGAGAACCCATGGGAAGAAGATGAGGGAAAACCCAAAGATCAAATAATCTGGAGCCGCATGACCAGATGATGAGGCCGACGGCAGAGAGAGAAGAGAGAGGAAGGCGAAGGGGAGACCAAGAAGGAAACCCAAAGGCCTGCAATCGCTTCAAGTCTCGGAACCTCCATCGCCGGATCTGCTCAATCGAAGGAGCTGGTGGAGGTATCCGAAGGGATCTGACTGTCTTCACCACCGACTTGGCATCCTTGGTCTGAAGGAGGAAGGCGATGAGGTGCAGCGAGGGATACGACGGTGAGATGGTGGCTGGGCTGGGTAGGAGATTGACGCGGCGCGTGGGGGTCGACATCGCCGGGGGGTTCGGGTCGCGCGAGGTTGAAGGAAGGGGAAAAGGGTTTTGTTTGTTTTTTTTTAAAAAAAATTTCGAAGGAAGAAAGGACGGATGAGAAGGTGTGGATTTTTTTTAATTTATTCTTTCTTCTTTCACTGCAACTAGGATAAAAAATTTGCTGAGTCGGCATCCATGTTAATGTTTTTGGTCAAACTAACGGTCAATGTGACTTTTGCTCCACTTTTGTAACCACATAGTCACTTTTGCACCTAAAAAAAGTATTTGCTACTAGACGCTCCTCCGACAAAAGCACATGTCTATTTTTGCACCTTAACCCATAAATTAAATACAAAACAAATACTATGTAATAATATCATTATCTAAATAATAATATTATTATTTTATTTCGATATATATATATATATATATATATATATATATATATATATATATATATATATATATATATATATATATATATATATATATATATATATATATCCTAGATTAAATGCTGTATTCATTAGATCTTAGATATATCTAAGATTCAACGAATCTGGACACTATTGCTCGTGTTGGGCTATTCTTGTGTGTGACCCTGTAGGCCCACAAGAGATTGGCAGCGGGCCAATACTGTACCAGCCCACAAGTCGTAAGAGGCCTCTAGCAAGACATTGTGACTACCCAATTCATATGGGGATCGATGATACGATACAACCTATCGTACAACCATGTCACGTCTCTTTTGTCATGCGATAATTTGGTCAAGGATGAGGCATGGATAATGTCAACTTCCTGTTCTTGACCATTACTTTCTCGATTATTGAGTAGTCTAATAATTGAAATGGAAATTCCTTTCCATCGTAGTATGACCATACATTCTCAAACTCACTCATCGAGGGGCCAATATTATCTCTCTACAAATGTGAGGGACAAATTCCATCTTGACCATTCACATTCCCCTACATGAAAACCACTGATCCCGATCCAAGCCTTTATCATCACCCGGTCAAAGGTGACTTTTAACTAGGTCAAAGATCAGTAAGTCATCATGTAGGAATCCATGATGATCTCATGTCAAAGGGCATTGTGACGCAGTTATACATGAGAAAAGCTTATGACTTAATCCATGCAGCTTTCTCATGGTGGGTTGGTCCAGCACCTTGTACTCTTACAAGTGCCTATGACTTTGATTCGTATCTCCATACCTCATCAAAGTCATACTGGTCTTATTTCATCTTCGCTCCTGCGTAGATGACCGACCAGGGACATTTAGGATAATCATTAAGATATACCCAAGGATACAGTTATCAATATAAACATGCAAATGAAAATGATAACTAAATGAAGAATACTTTAAATGACATTCACGTTTAAAATACAATGACTTGCCCCTAGGGCATAATTTCCAACAACCTCAACGTCATTAAACGCACCAAGGCGGCTTCTAGCACTGGAACGGTCAAGAAACACCCGGCCCCTAAACCCAGCAAAACTGTAGCTGGGACGAGCCCCCGTCAAGTCCTGGCTAAAAAAGCTAAAGGCTTTAAAAGCACCTCGGCTCAAGGAGTAAAGAATATATCAGCCTAGGGAGTAGCCTTATCCTCTGCTGTTCAAGCTCGCGCTCCAGAACTCTGTACTTCCTTTCCTCGTCTAGCTTCTGGGACACCTCCCTCTTCACCCCCTGACGAGTTTTCGAGGGGGGTCCTTGTTAGTGGATTTCCTTGATGGCAAGTATACCAGTCGAACAAGTAATAAAGATTAAGTAAAATATCATCCCACAGAGACTGAGATACCGAATGATAACACCGAATCACAGAATTGGTTGTGTTTAAAAAGAAAATAAAGTCTAATTGGTTTGGGAGTTTCTCAGCCACAGGGAGTTTAGTTCATGACTGACGAGGGAATCACATAACGGAGCACAGCATTATAGCCCATGATCATAAGATTAACTAGAATTAATTAAAGAAGAAAAAATAGAAAGCTTGATGGAGGTTTCGACGGTGTGGAAGAAGCCCTGTCACGTCACAGCTCTACGTCTTCTTATCTCCATCTCATTGCAAGGAAGGATGCTGGGTTCTCTTGGAGTTCTCGTGCCTTGTAATTTCTCTCACTCTTCTCCCGAGTCTAGCAGTATGGAATGGTCTTTGACTCTCGACGACTTCGACGACTTTTAGGGTTGGCTGTTGTTTCCTTATGTAGTCTGGTTTACTTGCTGCGTACGTTCAACGAACTAGGCCTTTCCTAATCTGTCGAGGTCCAATCGTATCTTCTCTTTCCAATCTCGGTAGATTGATTCTGCTGATCCTGTGGGATTCTTCAAATCTTTAGTTTCGAAACGTGTTCTTTTCTCAGCGCATGTTTAGGATGTCTGTGGTCCTTAAGTTCCCTGTACAATGAATTAATGCCTTTTTGCTTAGATTAAATGCAGTTAAGCTTATATTTACCATACAATTCAGTCATAAAATACAGGGAAAACATGGCATAAATAGTGCTCATCAGTCCTCTGGGAGACTGGGGTGACAAAGGAACTCCGCAATGCTACGTATTCGCCCAATCGCTTCTTACAACCAACCTTTCTGACTGAGGTCGAAGTAGAGGAGATCATGCAAATCGAGCTGCACTCCTTAAAAGCGTCCTCTTTACTCTGGACCATGGCAGCACTGAAAAACAAATATGCCAAATCTCATGTCGATCTGGAAAAGGTCACGGAGGAAAGAGACAAGGATTATGAGGGACAAGGCAAAGCTCAAGAGGAGCTTCAAGCGGCCCAGGCGGAAAAGGATAAGATACATGAGGAGTTGTTGGCGATCAAGGCGGGTCTATCCTTAAAAGAAAAGGAGATAGACATAGCAAACTCGGAACTTCTTCATCTCCGAAAGGTTCATGAGAATAATGTGCAATTCGTGCAACGGGTTCAGGCCATGCATGAACAACTTGAAGCCCGACTGCGAACCACCAAGGACGAGCTCCGTGATGCCAAGGCTGATGTCGCAGAATGTGCCAATACCACCATCGAATCTTTCGACAACGCCTTGGAGCAGATCCAGTTTCTGAATCCCGGCGTCGAGTTGAACACCACCGGGATGCATTACCAAGCTTATGTCGAGGATGGGAAATTAATCCTGCCTGGACAAGATGAAGATGATGGCGAAGAGATTCAACCTAAGGATGACGCTCCACGCAGCTGAAGGGCCGAGATAACGGTTTTCCTTGTAACTTTTTGCTCGGGGTACTGAGGCCCCTTGTTTTCTTTTGTAACAACTTTCCCCAGGTTGATAACCCGGTTTATTTTCCTCGCACTTTATTGCCTTCTCTATACCTCGACGACTTAACTACCAATGAAAGTTCTTTTCCTTCTTGACAAACGTAGATATATCTTCGAGCTTCATTTTCATCGCAAGGATGAACTTTATTCGTCTGGTATTAAAAACTAGGTATAATATTTGTGAAGATTTTAATTAACCTGTCACATTACATTCCGGCGTGTTCGACCAAAATTTAATCCGAAGCAATGGCAATCCGTCACATGTTCAAATTCAGTTTTCTATAACCAAAACTTTAAATATTTCGACCTGATCAAGGTCAACATGACGGTTCACTTTATTACCCCAGAATAAAACCTTGATGCATCAAAACTGTGAAAACACATTGCTGTACCTTCACTTTTTCTGAAAATGGGTCCAAAGATCCTGGCTTCATTTGTTGATTTATTCCCACTTGATTTTCAAATATGGGTTTAACTACCCTGTATTCATTTAATCGTTGCTCCATGCTTTATTCAGAACCGGGTTTCGTTACCCTAGGTTCGTTTATTCATAAATGCTGCAGTTTGAACACTTGACGCAGTTCTCAATGGAGAATTCCTTCATTTATGATAGACTTGGTGATATAATCGTCTTTACATGACTCCAAAAAGGAATTTAAAATAGCCTTGGCGACATAGTCGCCTTTACATGATTCCAAAAAGGAATTTGAAATAGACTTGGCGACATAGTTGTCTTTTCATGATTTCAAAAGGGAATTTAAAATAGACTTGGCAACATAGTCGTCTTTACATGATTCCAAAAGGGAATTTAAAATAGACTTGGCGACATAGTCGTCTTTACATGATTCCAAAAGGGAATTTAAAATAGACTTGGCGACATAATCGTCTTGACTTGGACCTCGAATTTAATTGTAATATACTTTCAGCTTATCTGCGTTCCACGTTCTCTTGATTAACTTATTGTCCGAAGTCTCTAGCATGTAGGCTCCCTTGTAGAGCTTTTCTCTAACCGGATATGGGCCTTCCCAATTTGCAGCAAGCTTTCCATCTCTGAAGTTTTTATTGCCTATGTCGGCTTTGCAAAGCACCAAGTCACATTTTTCAAATGATCGGGGCTTCACTTTTTTTATTATATCTAGCCGCGATGTGTTGCTTTGTTGCCATATCGCAGCAGTGTGCCACGATTTTGACCTCGTCTATCATATCCAACTCTACTGCCAAAGTTTCATTGTTCACATTTTCTTCCCCTTGAAGAGCCTAGATTCTCCTCCACGAGGGTTGGCCTATCTCCACCGGGATCATGGCCTCGCATCCATAGTTAATATGAATGAAGTTTCCCCAGTGCATGTTTGAATACTGGTCCAGTATCCCCACATGACAAAATACAACTGCTCAACCCAACTGGACCCTGCTTCCTCCATTCGCTTCCTCAGCCCATCCAAAATGACTTTGTTCACTACTTCAGCTTGTCCATTTGACTGCGGATGCTCTACGGAGGCAAAATGATGTTTGATTTGGAAACCGGACATCATCTCTTGAAACCCTTTGTCAATAAATTGGGTCCCATTATCTGTGACTACCTCCGTCGGGATCCCGAATCGGGAGATAATGTTTCTTTCAAAAAATCTTTGGACCCGAGCCGAGGTGATTGTCACCACTAGTTCAGCTTCTATTCACTTGGTGAAATAGCCGACTGCCACCATAAGCCATCAGGAGCTGCCTTAAATGGTCCCAACAGATCTATGCCCCATTTGAAGAATGTCCATGGAGCTGAGATAAACTTTAATTCTGCTGGGGGAGACCATAATATTCTGGCATGTTTTTGGCAGCTCCCACATTTCTGAATGTGGTCCTTTGAATCAGCCCCCATGGTTGGCCAGTAGTACCCGGCTTGCAAAGCTTTCCTGGCTAATGCCTTGGCACCCATGCGTTGTCCTTTGATTCCTTCGTGAATCTCGGTCAAAACATACTCGGCCTCTTTAGAGTTCAAACACTTTAACATGGGAGAATGCAAACCTCTACTATATAACTGATCTTCCACCATGGTGTACATGGTTGCCTCTCGAATCAGTCTCTTCGCTTTCGTTGAATTATCGGGAATGACTCCTTTTTCTAGATAGTCTAAGATCGGCTTTCTCCAATCCTCAACTGCCGAAATGACCATAACAAAACTCAGCTCAGATAAGCTTTGTTGAATCACGATTTTGTAATTACTCGGGCTCTTTGTGCTTGCCAGCATGGAGAGGATATCAGCCCTTGTGTTTTCCCTTCTAGGGATATGGGCAACCGTTACCTTTTCAAAGTCGGCCATGGCTTCATTCACCTTACTCAAATATTTCACCATTAAAGGGTGTTTAGATTGGTACATTCCTTCAATCTGTGCCACCACAAGTTGAGAATCGGTTGAGACATGAACTTTCCTAGCTCCATTTTCTCTTACTTGAAGCAACCCGACCAAAAGCGCTTCATATTCTGCTTGGTTATTCGATGTTGAAAGTTTAACCGAAGGGAATGTTCCATGGATACCCCTTATGGGCTTTCTACAATAATTACTAGCTCTGCTTCCTTTGGTGTTTGACGAACCATCGAAAAACACTTTCCAAGTCTCAGCATCTCCGACCTCCCCTTTACCTGACGGGGTTAATTCCATCACAAAGTCCGCCAAAGCTTATGACCAAATGGCACGCCGGGCTTCATATGTGATATTAAACTCGGACAACTCTATGGCCCAGCTAATCATCCTTCCAGCCAAATCCGGTTTGTGAAGCAACCGCCGGATTGGTTGACTTGTCCTGACTACGATCGGGTGTCCTTGGAAATAATGACGGAGTTGCCTTGCAATAGTAAGTAGGGCAAATGCCACTTTCTCGAGCTTCTAATATTTTATCTCTGAACCTTGCAGAGCCCGGCTTACAAAGTATACTAGCACTTGACCACCTTTTGTTTCTCTGACCAAAACAACACTCACTGCCTCTTCGCCCACTGACATATATAAAATCAGGGCTTCTCCCAGATCCGGCTTAGACAAGACCGGCGAACTAGACACTGCTTTATCTTTAAGAACGCAGCTTCACAATCCGGGTTCCATCCGCCTTGAGCCTCTTTTTTAAACAACTTGAAGAAAGGAAGGGCGTTTTCCGCCGACTTTGGCAAAAATTTAGTCAAGGCAGCCAGTCTGCTCGTCAGCTGCTAGACCTCTTATTCTTTGGGGCCTTCATATCCAATACGGCTTTGCATTTATCTGGGTTGGCCTCGATCCCTCTGCTTGATAATAGAAAACCCAGGAACTTCCCAGCTGGGACCCCAAAGGCACACTTGGCCGGATTCAAACGAATACGATGAGTCCTCAGCTTGTCAAACGTTTGCTGTAGATCTTGGGCATGCTTAGTAGGGTAAGCCGACTTGACAATTATGTTATCAATGTAGACTTCTACGTTTTTCCTGAGCTGATCCTCGAAGACTCGGTTCATCATCTGTTGATAGGTAGCCCCTGCGTTCTTCAACCCAAAAGGCATTACATTATAATAGTAGTTAGCCTTCTCAGTAATGACGGCCGTCTTTTGTTGATCCTCTGGATACATGACGATTTTATTGTATCCGGAATATGCGTCCATGAAAGAGAGCAATTGGAATCCAAACGAGTTGTCTACAAGTTGATCAATATTGGGCATTGGATACGAGTCCATGGAACATACCTTATTGAGATTGGTGTAGTTCGTACAGACTCTCCAATTCCCGCTCGGCTTCTTCACCATAACCACGTTGGATAACCAAGTGGTATACTGTACCCCTCGAATGAATCCGGCATCTAATAATTCCTTCACATGCTCCTCTAGGACTTGTCTCCTCTTGGGGCTGAGTTTCCTCTTCTTCTGCGCCACCGGAACTAACCCCGAATGAATTGTCAATTTATGACAACAAAACTCGAGATCAATTCCGGGTATCTCAGACGCCTTCTAGGCAAATATATCTGAGTTCTTTTTCAAGAATTCTTCCAACTTGGTTCACACTTCAGGGTCCAAAGCCCTCCCAATTTTGGTGACTTGCCCCGGTTCAGCACCCAACACCAGATCCTTTAGCTCGCCATGTGGCTCCAGTCTCAGGATCTCGGGGTCTTCTCGCAAATGTAGCTCAACTATATTTATTGGTTTTCTTTGTTGCTTTACCCTATCTCTACTAGCACTCCTCTCTCCATCACGAATCCGGGGCGGAGAAGAAGGACTACCCC
Organism: Acacia pycnantha; assembly: GCA_025563575.1. NCBI lineage: Eukaryota > Viridiplantae > Streptophyta > Magnoliopsida > Fabales > Fabaceae > Acacia > Acacia pycnantha. Next base: position 3,619,801 of record JAMWYP010000032.1, on the reverse strand, counting down.
ATTTTCTCAGATCGTTTCGAAATAACACAGCTAAAAACTATTTTCCAAAAATTATTTTTACCTCGTAAATCTTAAAAGCTATTCTTTAAAAGCTATTTTTAACTCGTAATTCGTAAAAATCATTTTCCAAAATCTACATTCAAACAAAATCAAAATCTTCCTTAAAACGCTCCTTTTTTTTTTTTTTTTTTGAAACGCATGTTGAATGTGTGGTGTATCCAGGTTTTTTTATTTTTATTTTTTTTATGGGTTAAATTTTTAAATTTAGTTTTAGCGGCTGTTTTAACAAAAATTTTACATTAAAAAACTTCCATTCTTTTTTTTTTTCCTTCCATTCTTTTTTTTTTTTGCCAACATGTTATTCTTTTGGTCGCGTCCAACTATATGCCTCAAGTCCTTCCTCATTTTTTTTAAAAAAATTTGCTTTTAATGTTATGACTTTTTGTTTGTTTGTATTTATAGCAATTAATATAAAATTCAACCTGTAGTGTTTTTAATATATGTTATTACTTTCAATTATTATATTTTCAAGTTAAATAAAATAATTTTTGCTACTGCAGCTCAAAAAAATTGTTAGTAATTAAAATTAAAAATTGTATAAACAAAATTTAAATATTGAATGACTTAATGTTGCCAAAAAATATGTACTAAACAAATAATTTTTTAAGAAAAATTATAAATAACCCTAGTTCAAGGATTAAAATAATAATGTCCAACACATTTTGGTCACGTCTCATTAACTTTTAATAGAATTGGACCGATTATGTTTATATCATTATATATAATATTATTTTAATTTGTTATTACCTCCGATCTTAATTATAGGAACACTTTTATAGTGTAAATTGTATTACAAAAGTGTTCCTATAATTAAGATTTAGAGGTAGTGTTATATTACCGGTTCTATTAACTTTTCTTATTATATTATTTTTGCTTCTTATTATGCTTCGGCCTATCATTGCATGCCGGGCCGGGCCATTATATTATTAATTATTATTATCAGCTATCTTATGCAATTATATATTAACTATAATATTGTATTGTTTGCTCTTTAAATTAAATTTCTGTTATTGTAATTATATTCAATTTTTTAAAAATATCACATATTTAGGTGCATATAATATGCATATGCGTAAAAAAATCACAAATTATATTTATTATCTTATATTAATTATTATTATCAGTTATCTTATGTAATTATTGACTATAATATTTTATTATTTACTCTTTAAATTAAATTTTTGTTGTTATAATTCTATTCAATATTATAAAAATATCACATATTCACATGCTCGTATAATAGACCTGCCCGGAGATTTAGTGGGTACAATTATTTAATCATCAAAAACCGAGGCTTCGTATGAAGTTAACAGATATATTATTTTTAATCAAAGCCGATAAATTACCTAAAACCATATTTTTCGTTTATTTTCGAATTGTGTGTTTATATAGCCTATAGGATGATTGTTTATTCGTAAAGTCATATTCTCATGCATCCTAACATTTCATTCAGATGTATAATTTTTCATGTTGAAAATATTGATATTGATAATTTGATAACGCTTATAGTTTAAAAAATATCCTTGAGAAAAGTGTCTGACACCCTGTAAAAGCCGTACATAAAATAATGCTTGAGTATCAATGGTGGGCTTGCCCGAAGATTTAGTCAGTACAATTATTAAGACATTGCTTGCTTGGTTCTTTTGAAAGGGTTTATTGGAAAAAGAGCAGGGAAAGCTGAAGCATTAACGTTGTGTGTTTGTTGTAACAGTCTAACAGATAGCGATGAGAGTTTTTCTACTGCAACGGCACACTTTTAGCCTTTTCTTATTGTCTTTTTTTTTTTTTTTCCTCCATACAATTTTTTTAAAAATAGAACTAAATTGACGATTGTTTCATACAATTAAATTAAAATAACCAACAATTAAGGGCCACGTTTGGTTCAAGGAACTTGAGAAGGGATGAGAACTTAATAGAATTCCTTGCTGAAAACGTATTTGGTTCGCCAAGTGCCCAGGAACCCAAGTTCCCGGGCCCACACCGGGCCCACCACTCTTCACTCATTTGTGAGAACTTGAGATCCCACCAAAATTGGTGGGATCTCAAGTTCCCACGTCACTATTCTCACTTTTGGATAAATTTGCCCCTGAAATTTAAACTTGGCAGGAAGTTCGAACTTGGCGGGAAAGTTCGAATTTGGCGAATTTTTTTTTTTTTTACATAAGTTCGAATTTAACAAGAATATATTTTAAAAAAATATATTTTAGCAAAAATAAATATTTTTTATTTTTATTTTGAATTAATTTCTTTTGAGGGTAAAATAAACTTTTTCTAATTCTTTACCAACTACCACCCCTTCATATTCTTCCAACCAAACAACTCAAGCCATCTTTCCTCATCTTTCAAATCTTCCTTTCATTTCTTTAAGTTCATTTCCCTCCTCTAAGTTTTTTTTTTTTCTTAAAAGTTCCTTGAACCAAACAGCCCTAAGTACCTCTCCTCCATGATCATCCGCCTCAATTTATACCACGCACGCTTCCCTATTCAAACGTTGAGTTTTAAGCTTTAAAAAACTGTTTATCTTTTTGTAGTTTTGTTTTTAATTTATTTCTTTATTTTTATTTTACTGAAGGTAGAAGAAATGGTTAAACTAATGGTGAGAAAAATAAACTTTTGTTAGAGATTCATGATGATAATGCGTTAAGAAATCAACAAAATATAAGAGATTTAAGTGAAAGAGATGAAGAGAGAAATAGATAAAAAGATGGAGCAATATCTTATTCATTTGGATGCAACCAAAGTGTAGTACACAATATTCTATTTATAGGCTCTCAACATCTACTAAGAGTTACATAAAGTAAATAACAAAAATTAATCCTCAACAATGTACAAATTGTAATATTTTAGTTATGACCATAAAGACTCTTAAAAATTATTCATTAGAAAGATTATGAAGTATAAAAAGTGAAAGCCTAAGATTTGTGAATTTATAGACTTTCACATCATCTAGTATTTTTATAACCATTAAGAAAATTTTCCTGGAATGAATCACTATTACAAAGTGACGATTTCGTGTCAATTTTTTTTTTATTTAAAAAAAGACATTTAAAAGTTGGCGATGTGATTTTTATAACTTTTAATTTCATTTTAACAGCTACTTTTAAAAAACCAATGTTCACAAAACCTAGGTTTTGATGGTCAGAAAAAATTAAGAGTGTTTGACAAACTTTTGTCAAAGCCTAGGTTTTGATGTAGAATAGTTTCGGGATAGTTTCGGGGTGTTTGACAAACTTTTTCTAAAACCTAAGTTTTGAAGTTATCAAAACACTCATTTTTATCCAAAAAGTGTTCTCCAAAACCTATTTTCTAAAAATCATTTTTAGCCCGTAAATTTTTAAAGCTATTCTCCAAAGCTGTTTTTGCTAATAAATCGTACAAATCATTTTCCAAAAGTTACATTCAACTACCTCTAAATCTACCTTATAACGCTCTTTTTTTTTTTTTGAAACGCATGTTGAATGTGTATCCAGTTTTTTTTTTTTTTTTTTTAATTTTTAAATATAGTTTTAGCGGCTGTTCTAAAAAACATTTTACATTAAAAAAGGGGATAGGCCTCATACACAAAAGCTTGACGATTGATAAGACGGAAGCCTGTCATCACGTGTCCCGAGAGTGTTCCTTACTAAACCTACGAATTAAAAATAAACTTGAGCCGTCACTACCGGCGTTTAGCGCAGTGGTATGTTATCTGGCCTTGTGCCAAGTAAATCAGGGTTCGACCCTACCTGGGATCATTAGGTCCCCATTAAAAAAATAAAATAAAATAAACTTGAGCCTAATTTATAAGTTATCCTTTTGTTCGTGTTTTTTTTGCCAACATGTTATTCTTTTGGTCGCGTCCAACTATATACCTCAAGTCCTTCCTCATTTTTTTTTTTTAAATTTGCTAAAACCTAAATCAGTCCGTCCAACTATTAACGGGGCTGATATAGTTGTTAACAGGTAGGTCATTAACAACTAAATCAGCCCCATTAACAATACTTTGCTAACAACTAAATCAGTACCGTTAACAACTATATCAGCCTCGTTAACAACTCACGTAGATTCTGAAAATCCCAGAAAAGGCCCTAGGGTCTTTTCTGGGATTGTCAGAATCTTGGGGCCTTTTTTGAAATTTTCCCTATTAGAAGGGCCCTGAAGTGAATTTTCCCAAAAAAGATTGTTCAATGAGTACGAGTGATGTATTTATACGTATTGTTGCTCTGTCATTCCTGCATACGTATTGTTGTTCTGTTATTGTGTAAGATTCTTTGTATACAGTGTCACATGTATTCATAGGAGTTGTTATGATTGTAATATCTGGAATTATTCTTCTAGAACATTGTATTACAGTGTATATATATGGCATTTTACTCTGCGCTTCACAGCAATATTCTTCTCTATTATTTCTTGCTTTTCTATCTTGGTATCAAAGCATCATGTTGTCCGATGCTTCTTTTGCTAACTCCGGTGCTTCCATTGTCGTTGCTACTGCTCGCACGTACCCTCTGTTCAATTCATCAAGCCAAACCGCCGTGATCAAGCTAGATCGCACCAACTTTGGTCTTAGTCTAGGAATCGATAGTACTCCCTCTAATTGAAGGCAATTGCCTCGAAGGCCATATAAATGGCACCACTTGAACTCCGGCGAAAGTTGTCTTTGGCAGCCCAAACCCTGCATATCCGAAGTGGTTCTTCGTCGATAGAATGATGGTCGGCTGTTTGAGGAATACCATGACGCAAGATGTAGGCGTTCAACTCCTCCACTGTCAACGGCTGAGTCACTGTGGAAAGGAGCACGTGAACTTACCTGTGCATCTACCAAGGCACGAGTAATGGTGTTGAAGAATGAGCTACATAACACTAGAAAGAACTCGCTTAAAATGGACGAGTATTTAAGTAAGCTGAGGAATCTCTCTGACGAATTAACTCTCGTAGGCACACCTGTGGCAAATGATGACTTAATACTTCATACACTGAATGGTCTCGGGGGTGAATACAACGGGATCGTTGTTAAACTGCTAAACAAATCTGATTTGACTTGGGTAGAAGCTCAAGGAGCTCTACTCTCATTTGAATCTCACCTCAATCAGCTTAATCATTTTGCCACATTAAGTATACAACCGTCAACTAACTTCGCCCAACGAAGTGAAGCTTCTCATGACTCTGGAGACAATCACAGCTGGAGCAACAATTACAGAAACCAGAGAGGTAAGGGCGGCCGAACCCGTGGTGGCCAACGGGGAGGTTCCCGACCCTTTTGTATCAATTGCCAATGTCCTGGCCACACAATCAATACCTGTTACTATCGCGACAACTCCAACCATAGACCATTTTCTCCTCAGCCTCACAATGTTAATTCCCAATTCTCGCCTCAGGCTCACTATGGTAATTCTCAATTTTCTCCTTAGGCCTACTACGCCAATCCTCACTCTGTTAAAGACCCCTCATGGTATATGGATAGTGGTGCAAACTACCATGTCACACCACAGACTGAGCACTTCAATGAATTTGTCCCAGTTGGTAAGTCCCATCTCGCTACATGTACTGGTGAACGTAGTCAGATTCTAGGTATTGGTGCTATTTCCCTACCTTGCCATAAAACCAAGGTCATGCTTAAAGATGTTTTGTATGTTCCATCTGCCACAAAAAATATAATAAGCATTCATAAACTAATGCCAGATAATGCTGTATGTGTTAATTTCACTAACAAGAATTGTGATGTGAAGGATTTGAGGACAGGAAGCTCCATGCTGCAGGGAATCCCAAGGAACGAAATGTATCCAATGAAGGCAAGAAAACTCAGCGTTAATCCAGAGATTCATGTAGCAGAGCATGATCGGTCTCAGTCTGATTATGTTGTCTGGAATCACAAATTGGAGCATCCTAGCATCAGAGTTATGAAACAAGTTTTAAGCAAATGTAATAAATTCTCAAAAATACCAGTTGATGACTGCCTTGTGTGTAAGGCTTGTCAATTAGGAAAGTCTAAGTTATTACCATTTTCAGCATCTATTTCGCACTCCTCTTGTCCACTTGAGCTAATTCATACTGATTTGTGGGGACCAGCACTTGTGTGTTCTAATGATGGGCATCGTTTTTACATAAACTTTGTAGATGATTTTAGCAGATTCACATGGCTATATCCTTTGAAACATAAGAGTGATGCAGTTCATGCATTCAAACAATTTAAATCATTCGTTGAGAATAAGTTTGATATGAAAATCAAGGCTGTCCAGTGCGACAATGGCAGCGAATACAAACCATTTCAACCCATAATTCAAGAAGCAATAATCAATCTACTTCTCACTTGCCCATACACTTCAGCTCAAAATGGTAGAGCAGAGCGCAAGCATCGACACATTGTAGAAACTGGCCTAGCTCTCTTAGCTCATGCTGGCATGCCTCTTAAATACTGGGTAGATGCATTCTGTCATGCTGTCTACCTGATAAATCGTCTACCGATGCCGGTGTTGAATAACGATACACCCCTGTTTACTTTGTTCAGAATAGAACTAGTGTATGATGATCTCCAGCCATTTGGGTCTCTTGCTATCCTTGTCTCAAGCCTTACCGTGAACATAAGTTTCAGTTGCACAGCCAGAAATGTGTCTACCTCGGTCTAGCACCACAATCCAAAGGACACCGGTGCTTGAGCAATTAAGGTAAAATCTTTGTCTCAAGGCATGTAGTATTTGATCCTCACAATTTTCCTTTCCAAGCCGGGTTTATGCAGCCAAGAATCAATCAGTCTCAGGAGCACTCAAGTTCCGTTCCTCTAATCATACAAGTTAGTCAAGAAGCTGAAGCAATGCCTGGAGTCAACGATGAGCTCCGCAGTCGGTCTACAGACCAGTCACCTGAGCCCACCAGTGATGATGAGTCCACTAGCAGTAATGGTTCAAACTTCATCTCGGTACCTAGTTCTCCATTGGAGCCAGAAATATGTCCAAATGAGGTTGGGCCTAGCAACCAACATATGATGGTCACTCGGGCCAAAGATGGTATAACCAGGCCCATGTACCCTTATATTGGCCTAGCTCAATCCACTCTTCAGAAGGTCAATCGTGAACCATCTACAGCTCAAGACGTGTTCGCCTGTCCCGAATGGCGAAACACCATGATCGAAGAATTTCAAGCTCTGCAACACAATCAGACATGGACTCTCGTGCCTTATAACAATCAACCACTGATCGACAACAAGTGGGTGTTTAAAACAAAGCTCCGGCCATACGGTTCAATCCTCAAATACAAGGCGAGGTTGGTGGCAAAAGGGTTTCAACAAATCCCTAGAGTTGATTTCTGCGATACGTTCAGTCCCGTGGTGAAATCCACCACCATACGAGTCGTTTTAGCTGTTGCCGTCACTTTCAAATAGCCAATTCGACATCTCGATGTGAACAATGCCTTTCTGAATGGGTTTCTCAACGAAGATGTGTTCATGTCGCAACCAGTTGGATTTGTTGATCAATAAAGGCCGACTCACATTAGTAAGTTAATCAAAGTAATCTATGGATTGCGACAAGCCCCTAGGGCTTGGTTTGACCGTTTGCATTTGACATTGGTTAATTGGGGGTTTCAAAATATGAAGAGTGATACTTCTTTATTCATGCTTCAGAATCACAAATTTACTGTGTTCATCCTAATCTATGTTGACGACATTCTAGTTACCGACAATAACTCTACATATGTTGACAATTTTGTCAAGAAACCGAATCAAGTTTTCTCTTTAAAAAACCTAGGACCATTATATTACTTTCTAGGCTTGGAGGTTTATAGAGATAATTCAGGTATATATCTAAATCAAACCAAATATGTTGTTGAATTACTTGAAAAATTTGGCATGTCTGATTGTGCCCCAGTTACTACTCCCATGGTGACTGGTCACATGATTTCACCCAGTGATGGTGATTTGTTACAGAAACCTACAGAGTATAGAAAGACCATAGGTTCATTACAATACCTAACCACAACTCGTCCAGATATCTCCTTCGCTGTGAATAAGCTGAGTCAGTTTCCCTCCCAACCTAGAACCACTCATTTTCAGGCAGTTAAAAGGATTTTCAGGTATCTTAAGGGAACCTACAATTTAGGATTGCATATTAAGCCATTTAGTAAGCCACAATTGGTTGCATACACTAATGCAGATTGGGCTTGTGATCTAGATGATAGAAAGTCTATGGGAGGAATGTGTGTATTTCAAGGAAAAAATTTGATCTCTTGGTCTGCAAGAAAACAGAAGGTGGTTTCAAGATCCAGCATTGAATCTGAGTATAGGTCACTTTCTGATGGGTCTGCTGAGATAAAATGGCTAAATTCACTGTTGTCTGAAATATGACTATTTATTAGAAACCCATCTATCATTTGGTGTGAAAATTTGAGTGCAAAATCATTGGCTGCAAATCCGGTACAACATGCTCAAAGTAAGCATATTGAAGTTGATGTTCACTTCATTCGAGATCTAATGTCATCTGGTGTAATTGATATTAGATATATTCCTTCTTCTCTTCAAATTGCTGATTGCTTTACAAAACCATTGTCACAGTCTCAATTTGAATTTTTTAGAGACAAACTCAGATTGTTAGTAACGCCCTCTCGTTTAAAGGGGAATGTTAGGATATAAATATATTTATACGTATTGCTGCTCTATCATTACTGCATACGTATTACTGTTATGTTATTGTGTAAGATTCTTTGTATACACGTGTCATGTATTCATAGGGGTTGTTATGATGATTGTAATATCTGGAATTATTCTTCCAGAACCTTGTGAGTGTAGAACCTTGCAAGTGTATATATATGAGAGCAGCCAGAGGCATTTTACTCCACAGCAATATTCTTCTCTGTTATTTCTTGCTTTTCTATCTAGTCCCCTCACCTCGTCCCCCGTGCATTAGTTTTTAGGTTTTACCCATTAGTTTCTCTTTTAAAATAATAGTAATAAAGAGTTTAAATATCCTTGACATCGTCATTGCCCGAAACTGTACCCTCTCGTTCCTCAACCTCCATCACGTCTTCCTTCTGCGACCACCACACTCACCACCGCGAGAGAGAGAGAGAGTTGCGCTGCGGAGAGCCTTCTGGACACCGGATAGCTTGACCGGAGCTTGAGAGGAGTGGGAAAGAGACGAAGAGTCACAACCAGGACTTCTTTCCTCACCACCGCTGCTGTCTTCTACGCCGTTAGGTGCCGCGAAAGTTTTAGAACTCAGAATCGAGAGACAGAGTTGGAGGAGCGGCACATCTTAAAAGCGAGAAGGAGTGCCTACCACAATCCTGTTCGGATACGTATGAATTAAGCTTCGTAAACATAGAAATTTAAAGAAAAATTCTTGTCTTTTTTTTTGTTGAAAAAATCTTGTCTTTCATATATCTTTTAATACTTTATTTGTTCATATAAGTAACCGGACTTTCTTCAAAAGACCTGTGCAGGAATGAGCATGCTACCAACTCATAACCTTCATTTTTTTAATGAGTTATAAGCCTTTTTCTACCATTCGTACTTTAGAGATATATAAGTATTTATTAAAATTTTTACACATTATTAAGTATATGTCTCTCTTATATGTTCTTATCACTCATTGTCTCTCGTATCTTTTGCCATTTATTAGTTCTCTCACACTCTCCAGAAATGAAGGGTGTTTTAAAAAATAGGAAGTTGTGTTTTTATATATTTACTGCTTTTAACTAATATTAACTAACATTTTTTACTTGCTTAATATATCTCTTGAAAGGTATTTAAAGGAACCGGAGGAGAATATTCCAAATTTCTTAGTGTTCTAATTTCAACGGACAACGACGAATAGGTATGGATATAGTTTTGGGTTCCCTTTCTTTTTTCATCCTTCACTACTCGTTCATATTTTACGATTCATTATATTCATCATGCCTGTCATTTTATATTTTCACGTGGATTTGGATTTTCAAAAACTGAGGCTTCATATGAAGTTATCAGAGATATTAATTTTTACCAAAGCTGATAAATTACCTAAAACCATTCTTTTCGTTTCTTTTCGATTGTGTGTGTAGGATGATTGTTTCTCACTTTCTCGTGAAATCATATTCTCATGCATCTTAAATTTCATTCAGATGTATAATTTTTAATGTTCAAAATATTGATACTTTGATAACGCTTATAGTTTTAAAAATATCCTTGATAAAAGTATCTGACACTCTAACAAAGCCGTACAGAAAGTAATACTTGAGTATTAATGTTGGGCTTGCCCAGAGATTTAGTCAGTAGAATAATTAGTTTCTCTGATCATGATGTATCAACAGTGATGGATCAACGGGCATGAATCTTAAAACTTCTATGGATAACCAAATCTGGTTAAAAGCACAACAAAAATTGTATCTGTGGGAAAAAAAATTTGTTGCATTACAGAGTAATAAGAAGAAAGAATAGGGCAATCATTAAGACTTTGCTTGGTAAAGCAGAAATATTAACGACGTGTGTTTTGTTGTTGAGTAATTATAGATGGCAGAAGCAACAGCTAATGATGCGAGTGCTCCATCATTGGTAAAGAGCTCAGCAAATTCTACTTCTGCAACGGTACACTTTTATCTTTACTTTCTTTATTTCTGAAGCCATTTCTTATTTTCTTTTCTCCTTATAATTTTTAGAATAGTAGAACTAAATGGACTATTGTTTCATACACAATTAATTTAAAATAACCGACGATTAAATACTTTCCCTCCATCCGCCTCAATTAATGCCACGCACGTAAGTTCTAAGCTTTAGAAAAACATTTTATCTTGTTTTTAATTTCTTTCTTTCTTTTTATATTTATTTTACTTAGATTACTAGGGTGTCTTCTGTGAGGAGTCATGTAGAGATGACGCAGCATCCACAATCTCCTCACTCATCTCGACAAGTAAGCATCCTTTAATACCACTATTTCTTTTTGCTTACAATTTTTACGATGCTTCTGTTTCATTCCTTTGTGTGTGTTTATTGCTTCATTTGCTTGTGTAATTTCCTTTTTTTCGCTAAATCAAACTTTGTAGGTTGAGATTGAAGTGACTCCCGACTCGAACATGATTCAAGATCATGGAGATGGAGTTTTGTTACCACTCTGTTGTTTGGTACCTTCTACACTCGTTAATCTTAAAAAAGAGGCTTACACCCCAAAAGTGGTTTCCATTGGCCCTTTTCATCATGGTAATGAAAGTTTGCAGGACATGGAAATGCATAAAGAAATAATGTTCAATAGATTTATTCAAAGATCTGGGTTAAGTAAGGACTATTTGGTTCATTTTGTTCGAAGTAATCTAGTGTCAAAAGTGCGTGCTTCTTATCCGAAGAGCATTAACCTTAGCGATACAGCAAAACTCGTAGACCTGATCTTACTGGATGCTGTCTTTATCATTGAATACTTCAATAGCTGTGAGATGAAGGATGTGAACGATGCTAAATTGTCACAACCATGGCTAGCTGATTCTATAGTTCTTGATTTGCTTTTACTTGAGAATCAACTACCATTCTTTGTTTTTAAAGATTTGTTCCAAAGAGCTTTTCCCGAGAACCGTTGCGGTAATTACATTTCCTTCCTTGAGCTTGCGAATAAGTATTTTCAGGCTGTTAGCAAACAATGTGTACATCCTATTCTTGATGTGGATATAAAGCATTTCACGGATCTTCTTAGACATTTTTACTTGTATGGATATGCGTCTCCACGAATCTCAAGTCAAGTGGATAGAAGACATATGCTTTCATACAATGCCAAAGCATTGCAAGATGCAGGCGTAAAGCTGAGAGATAATCGTAATAGCAAGGGTATTCTACATTTGAAATGTTCGAGACATATTCTTGAAATCCCTCAAATTGTGGTGGATGATCACACTGAACTTTTGTTTCGTAACATGATAGCATTAGAACAATGTCATTATCCTTATCATGCTTGCATTACTGATTACGCCCTTTTATTGCATTGGTTAATAGCGACAAAGGAGGATGTGGATCTCCTCATTCGCAAGAATATAGTTAGGAACTACTTAGGTGATCCCAATAACGTTTGTTCTTTAATTAATGGTCTTTCTGACAAAGTGGCTCAGCTGTCTTTTAGTTCTGAAATTGTCACGGTCTGCAAAAGGTTGAATGAGTATTGTGAAGATTCTCGGCACATTCCTTGGCGTTCTATGGCCTTTTTTGGTGCAAACATCCTCCTTGTCCTCGCCATTGTTCAAACCATATTTACGGTGCTCCAAGTTGTTCGTGAAGAAAAAAAGTCATAATAACTAAAAGTGGCTCAGCCGTCTTTTAGTTCTGAAATTGTCACGGTCTGCGAAAGGTTGAATGAGTATTGTGAAGATTCTCGGCACATTCCTTGGCGTACTGTGGCCTTTTTTGGTGGAAACATCCTCCTTGTCCTCGCCATTGTTCAAACCATATTTTCGGCGCTCCAAGTTGTTGTGGAGAAGGATAGTTAGATTTAGAGCATATTGCATCTTAATTTTCAGTGTTCTGTATCTTCTAAACAATGTTTCTTTTGTAATTCTTATTGTAATCTTCTTTAGTTTACAGACTATGTTCCTGTATTGGATTATCTAATCGATTGAATTATCTAGTAGACGCGCTTAAAGATGTGAATGTGTGTGTGTTGTGAGTGTGCGCTTGTGCGCACGTGTGTGTTTTTCTTATCCAGGGACCATTAAGCTTATTGATAAAACAGAATTCAAAGACCTGATCACTACTACAAAATAGGGCTACGGCGTCCTATTTTTTGGACATTTAACGTCCTTTTTACGAGGGACGTCTATTCGGGGGCCCCGTAAGTCGGAACTTACGGCGTCCTATTAATATTATTAGACGCCTTAAGCATATCACGATCTCGTTATTTAGACCATACTTACGGCGTCTAATTCTAGGAATTAGACGCCGTATGGCCATACTTACGGCTTCTAATTCTCGTTTTAGACATCGTAAGTATGGCCTTATGGCTTCTAATTCCTAAAATTAGACGCCGTAAGTATGCCCTTACGACTTCTAATTCATAGAATTAGACGCCGTAAGTGTTTTTTTTTTTTAAATATTTGCTTCATATGATTGCCCACTTACAAAAACCTTCTTACACATATCAATGAGGCAATCACCACAACAATGTGATTAAAATAAAAAGCAACACACCTAAAAAGATTAGCTCACCAACCTTATAATTTCATAAGATGTAAACAAAATACATGCATGTATATATAGCAAAATCCCAAGACACATAGTTAATGATGAATTGGATATAAAGGTAGCAAAGTAGTAACAACAAAGTCGAAGTGGCTAACTTCAATTCATCTTAACCAATTTGCTCCAACTAATTCAAGTAACTACTACTACTTCTATGTACAACAATCACCACAAAGCTTCAAAAAGTTGTCTAGCTACCTCCTACTAATTATGCAATATAAAGACTAACGTCAATTATGTATGTGGTGAAGAAGATGTCCAGCCAACAGGTTTCGAACCAAATCGATTTCTTCCTTCGAGTAGGCATCCTTAGTACCAAAAATCTGTAAAATGGAAAAAAAGGTATAAGATAAAATAATTACACAACTAAAGTACAACTTCAACAAAAGTGAGTTATGGGGGGAACATTCTTCATTTAGAAACCTTACAATACTGCATAAAACAATATATAATAATGAATCTAGTTTTATCGGATGATCATTTTACATTTTTGCAAATAAAATGATTGGGTGAGCATAAAATTTTAAGAAATATGAACAACGAACTAAGTCCATAATGGTAAACCATGAAGTCATAAGACAAGTGTTGTTCTCACTTAGTAAGAAGATATTGATATGAGGAAAATATGTGTGTGTGTGAATAAAATAAAAGCAACTGACCTAATTTGAGAGCGTAACAATTTCGTTCAAATCTTTGACCAAGAGGGTAGACCTTACGAGATTAAATTTACTCAAGAGTCAAGACTCACACGAACAAGATTAATCGAGAAGAAAATTTAAAAAGATCAAAGTCGTCATCAATAGTACATGTATGAATGGAAATAACAAAATAATTAATCTCAAACCTATCACCACTTAAAAGCATGAATCTTTCAACTTATTTAAACTAAGCAAAAATTTAATCTATATACATTCCACATGTATAAATAAATGCATCAATGACAACCACCGCTCTGTTACAATTTCAAAAAAAACTTTAATAAAGAATCACTGACAGCAATTAATTTAAAGTAAAGGTGACATATCTAAATCTAATAATATATTTCAAATTAAACGGAATAATCAAAACTGTTTTAAAGCTTTAACCTGTAAATTTCAAAGCATTTGGATGTTAGTGAAACAGTTTTTAGCATGCGTGAGTATAAATGTAGTAATGCTGAGTGTTGAAAATTTCATACGGCAGGCTCCAAAACTAGGAGGCGGTGATTGTTGGGTTGTGGAAGAATTGGAACCTTTTTGGAACACATTTTTCTACACCTCAAATTTCAATGTCTTGTAATCACTAACATTAAATTCTTCATCAGAAAAATAGGAAATGAATATTTTTGCGAATGCAGTTTCTAACTTAAATGCATGACGTGTAAAGAGTAGCATGCTGCATCCCTTGGCTTTTTGTAAAGGCTGAAAATGAAACATATCCTTCAATCATGCACTAATTTAGTTTCACATTCAAACAAGGTCAATAAGACATCTTTATACTTGCAATATGAATTATGCATTTACAATAGTATAAAGTCACATAATAATACCACAATAAAGTAACAAGTATCATATTAATAACCCAATGCCTAGCAAAATCACGAAAGAGAATAACAATGTAATTACAATGATCTCAAGCTAATGCACCGGTGACAAGCATGTTAATGCAATTAAATATTCCATTAGGTGGATGTTCTAGTTTTCAGCCTATTCACCATATATAACAAAGAGTAAGTCAGAGAAGAAGAAAAAAATGAACAATGCCACACGGTTTAGCAAGAAAGTTGGACCTGTAACATGACTTCAACAAAGGATTCAGGAGAATATTGGCTTATACATACAAAAGAATGACATATAGATGAACAATATATTCAGCTCAGTTCAATCAATTTTAATAAGAACGAAGGAATTAGGAATTAAGAATTAACGTTTTGGGATACCAAAATCTGCAGAGTTGATGGTTCAATCAAAACAGGTTGCTTTGATCGACGTGTCGTGGTTTTGTTCAAACAAGCAATGAGATTGCTTTGGGTGCTGCAATTAATCTAAAATCCATACCGACTGATCTCACATATCAGATAACTATTTATATCTACAAAGTACGAGATATAATCACAACTGTAATTACTTGAGCTTCGGATGTAATCACAACCGTAATCACCGATATATATTGTTGAATACTTGGTTTAGGATCCTTACACAAACAATTGGTGGTTACAGTACTTGGTTTAGTTCCTACAGGTTTCAGTCTTTTTAGTTTCAATTTGTAAGCTTGTTAGATGTTTAGATGATGAATGCCCCATGTAATTTGGGAACGTGATTCCAAACACACGCCTAACTATTGCAGCAAATTTTTTTCACATTTGGAGGCAATTAATATCCAAAACTTCATGGAAGCTTTCACAATTTAAGAGCAAATCCAACAATTTACAGATTCAAGCAAGTAAATCTCGAATTTCATATTGTAACAATTCTAGAAACTAAATTCAACTCAACTTGGGAAGTTTTGCACTAACACACGACCAAGAAGACAAGTAACCTATACAAACCGAATTAGCTTGGCAATGCAATATCCAGTATGATCATAAGAGCAACAGAATTCCAGAATTAATCACAGCAAGAAGCCAACCCAAAACTCTCAACTAAACCCGTTAGAAGCATCAAATTAAACAAAACTTACATCCTTTATATTAAAATAGGGCTGACTGAACAGGGGTATAGGAATTAGCTTTAGCCATCGCAAAACATCCTTTATAATAAGACATCCTTTATATTAGCTTTAGCCATCGCAAAAAAACGGGCTTTAATCTACCTTAAGCTTCCATTTTGAACCCTTAATTGTTGTTTCCTATTTCAGAATGAATATTCAACTATTTTCCTTAACTTCAAACAGCAGCAAAAAGACAGATTGAAGATGAGAAAGGACTTGGGAGGCTCACCTATGTGTGATTCTATTGTTGTATGAGGGCTCCAATTGAAACAGCTTTGGTAGAAACCACTCTAGTGCATAAAAAACATTGACCGTCCAACATTTAGCCTCATCATGTAACAGATGGATCCAATAAAACTCAACTTAAAGCTATAACAAAGAAGGCACTATTTGTGTAAAGTAAAATATATTCACTTGATATTTTAAGACATAAATCAAAATTCAAGACCTCCGGATGCTTAATCAGAGATAGGCCTGAATAGAGCAGTTTTCCACGATCAATCTACCAAGCAACATTACATAGTTAATAACCGTTTTTAAAAATAAATCTGTTTTGAAGGTTAACAACGCTATGTAATAGTGCATGTCTGATTTAAGGTACCTCTGGACTCATGCAATTGGGTGATCAACATGTAGAGTTAGCAGCAGAACATGCAGTGGCAGTCTTCCTCAACAGTCCATAGTGATATTCGTTTCTGGCATTTGATCTATAATGGATAGCCCAGCACTATCAAAAAATTTAAAAATAAAAGAAAAGAAAAATATGAAAGTGTACATGATCACACTTTTAAGAAAAATTATTAAGCTATCTACTAGATATAACTGTAGAAGGAAGCAATAGTAGAAAGGAAGAGCACTTGAGATAAATTTTCCAAAAAAAGAGATAAATATAAATAACAATGCAATGACAAATGAGCAAATAAAAATATTTAATTGAATCAAAACAGACATATTATGAATGTTATAGTGGGCACAATGACAAAGAAAAATAGAAATTCCAAGTATTATGATATTTACCCAGGGATTCATTTGCTGAATGATAGTTTACCTCTTCCATCACTAGCTTAACAGACTCACTAATGACATTCATTAATCTGTCATATTATGAATGTTATAGTGGGCACAATGACAAAGAAAAATAGAAATTCCAAGTATTATGATATTTACCTAGGGATTCATTTGCTGAATGATAGTTTACCTCTTCCATCACTAGCTTAACAGACTCACTAATGACATTCATTAATCTGTCATCATCTACTCCACAATCTCGTATTTCTTGGACAGGGACGTCACCAACATCAGTTAGCACCCTTGGGTCACGCAATTCCTTTCTGCAAAGTCACTCATGCCACTAAGTTTGCAATAATAGGACATTGAAAAATTAGGCCCCTGAATCATTCAGTTTGCATTAATAGGACATCAAAAATCAGGTCCCTGAATCATTCGTTCTTTTTTTTATACATAGGCCTGAATCATTAGTTCTGCGATCAATATTTGATGCAAGAATGAATTACCATTTTCAGAGAGTTTACAAACCAACTTGTAGAATATGCCGAACAGAAATTTTAGAGAAAATCTGTTCATTATTAGTCATAATAAAACCCACATGCTTACCTTCTTCAGTTGTTGAGTTTGTGCTACCACACCAAATGGCTTCTCTAATGCGAGGAGGTGCAAATGCAGGACCCTGAAGGAATGATGAATTATGTCCCAGAGGAACTCCAAGAAGTGATGGACATGCTTCAGCACCTCCTAAAACGCGTAAAAGTTCTGGCCGAAGAGGAATAACACTTTAGATTCCGATCAAGCTTAAGAAAATGAAATTGAAGATATATTCTTAGCAAGCCTGACAAAATCAAATTGTAGAAAGATTCTTAGCGACCCATCTCTCTCGGACATCAAGCACAAACGGAACTCACAAATACGCAGAAATTAAAAAAAAATCGGTAAAACTGAATGAAAGAAGCTTGCGGCGGTAGGCGGACGATGTGGAGCAAGGGAAGGAGAGTTTAAGCACGGAAAAGTTCTTTGAGGGCAGTAGCAGTGATTCCAGAGGGCGACGGCAGCAGTAGTGAGACGATGGGGACCGGCGAAACTTCAGAGGGCTACGGAGGTCGTCGATTGACGGTTATGAGAGAGGAGGGAAGGAGGACGGTGGGAGTGGGAGACAGGGAAGAATTGAAGGACGACGGAGTGAGAGGGATGAATTTCGCCTCAAGGATCGGGGGAGGAGGACGCACGCGGGATCAGAGGACTTCGACAATGAAGAGAGGCGCGAATGAAAACTTAGGGCGAAATCAGCTAGTGTAAAAATTCCAGTTTTAGCGTCTAATTATAATTATTAGAAGCTAAAAAGCCCAAACCCACATCATTTTCCGCCAATATTTCAGGTTGCCGCGGAATTTTAGGCCAATTTTGACGTCCTAATATATTATTAGGACGTTTTAAGTACACTTTTCGTGTCTAATAAAATATTAGGACGTCTTATATATCAAATTTCCTCCTCATAATTACGAAATTGCCACCGCGTTCATATTTTACTACCCTTTTTAAAATTAGGACGTCCTTTAAAGAAGTAATACCTATTTTTTGTAGTAGTGGATATTGGATTCTGTCTTTATCATTGAATCCTTCATCATGTCCTGTAAGAATGAGATAAAAGAGAGAGGCAACAACGATGCAAATCTTGTAGAGCCATGGTTAGCAAATTCTATACATTTTGATTTGCTTTTTCTTAAGATTTGTAACACCTCAAATTTTAGGACTAGAAATTTAGGATTAAGACTGAGGTAAGAAGTCTGCTTAAGCTCGTTGAGTTAAAACTTATGATCATATCATGAGAAAATTATTAAGATAATTATTAAAAATTATTTTTTGGACTTTAAAAAGTTAGGGAAAAAATAGGGAATAATATTTTAGGGATTTAGAAATATTAGGAAGAAATTTAATTTTGAAATCTTGGTCTAAATAATTTTAAAGTTATTTTCTGAAATTTGGGCCATATTTTCTTGAAATTTCAAGGGAAAATAGCTATAGTTTAATTTTTACCTAAATGTAGTAGAGCTACTATTTTATGCCCTAAAGAAGATAATTGAGGAAGAAAATTCTTATATGGCATTAAAGATTAATTTGTAACACTTATTTAGTGGTTGCATTTAATCAAGTAAAGTATCAAGTTGTAAACAGAAAGACTTGTGAAGGACCAAAGTTGTTTTTATACCACCCCACAACACTCATTCCTCTCTCACTCTACAGATATACACACACTCCTCCACTTCTTCGTTTTTGCTAGAAAGGAGAAAACTCAAAGAAAAAGCGAGAGAGATCGAGAGAGAGTGAGAGTTTAGACGAAGAGGAGGAAGAGGAAGTAAGCTTGTCTCCGTGAACAGATTTAAACTAAGGTGTACCTCCTAATCCCTCTTCCATCTTCATTTCGGTAGTTTGGTGATGCTCTTGAGGTTAAAAGACTGCTGAAAGTTGAGTGTTGTTGGTAGGAAGTTTCTGTCACTAAGGAAGGTAGATTGTTGCCATTGCTTGTCATTTTTGAGGTATGATTAGAGGTTCTTTGGATTTGCATTTGATTCACCGAGATAGAGCATGCAAAGTGTAACATCCCATTTTCAAAAGCAGTATAATTTTTTTTTCATCAAACATCATTTGTAAACATCAGAGTAGAGCACCAGAGCGATTGAGTAACTGATATATATTCAAAATACCACGGTAGTATATCTGGCTGGTTTTAACAGCGGTACATTAGTGGTTCAACGAAAACGTAATTACATCAAAAGTGTCTCCCTGGCGATCCCTACTGCCAGTGGCAACAAAAGATGGTCTGCAACTCGTGAGTCTCATGCATGCTGCCTCTTCTCCTCGGTCCTCGGTCCACCCGACCACGAAGCTATATTAAGGGTGAGATCCGATGCATCCGGACCTCGAGTAACGGTTAACCTCATGTTTATATACACCATATATGTGACAGACATTCATAGACTTTTGACAACATTTACTACGGTCAGACATAGGGTATACATATCAGATATGTATGGCAATAACAATACAGTCAGATGCAAGGTTAAGGCACAATGAGAAATGTACATGATCAGATATGCACGGTAATAACAGTACAGGTCGGATGTAAAGCTAAGGCACAACGGACAATAATACAGTCGGATGTAAGGCATGACAGACAGTAATACAGTCGAATGACAGACAATGGTACAATTGGATGACAGACAATAGTACAATCGGATGACAGACAATAGTACAATCGGATGACAGACAATAGTACAATCGGATGAGAGACAATATACATATATGCATACAATAAACATCAGAGTTAGTGTTACAGTACGCGAACGTACCTTCGTTGACGGTAATTTCCAAAATAAATATCATATTTAATCCTAAAACATGATATCTAAAATATACTGGAAGATTAAAGATCAAACTAACATTCCTACTAAAACTACCGAACAAAAGACTAAAGCTTAAGACTCGATGCAGAAGAAATTACCAGAGCTTATTGCTTCTTCCTCCGGACTCCTCCTTCTCTCTACCTTCTCAAACCGAAATGCTCTCTTGAATTGTGAAGAATGAAGAGGCAAAGGCCTCTGTTTATAGGAGAAGTCATGGCATTTCAACCCTTGGATCAACTTTATGAAATGTAATCTTAGCCCTCCATTTGTGCAACTTAGCAAACAAGTTTTCCTCTCTCCTTCCTCTCTTGGCACGACCTCCATGACCTCCAAATTCCTGAAAATGATGTCATGCATGATGGCATCAACTTGTTCAAGAAGTTGTCCTCCAGATAAAGTCTCATTCGGTGTTCTAATCGCGTAATCTTGGAGATTCTCGAAATCTAAGAACATAGCCTCAAAGGTCTATTCATCCTCTTTAGAAATATCTAAATTAACTAAATTTTTTATCTATTCGAGTCATTACGTTGCTGCAGAACATTTTCGGATAAACGTCTTCGGTTACGGAAATCCACTACTAGAAAATTCGCAATTTGCGACGGACAATAATCCGTGGCAAATTTCACCAAATTTGCGACCGGAATAAAAATCCGTCGCAAAAAAAAAACATTTTGCGACGGGAAAAAAAATCCGTTGCAAACTTTGCGACGGACTGTGTAGTCCATTGCAACATGGCGGACTGGGAGTCCGCCATTTTGCGACGGACTCGGTCTGTCCGTCGCAAATTTGGGACGGACGGACGCCCCAGTCCGTCGCAAAAATTTGCGACGGACGGACGGATTTCGTCGCAAATTTGCGACGGACTGGGGCGTCCGTCGCAACTGTCGGCGCCCCTGCCGACAGTTTTGCGACGGACTCGACCGTCCGTCGCAAATTTGCGACGGACGGACCGAGTCCGTCGCAAATCGCGTCTGTTAAACCCCCACGAAATTTCATTTCACACTCTCTTCTTTCTCTTTATTTGGTCCGTTTCTCTCTTGTTCTCCCATTCCGGTGGACTCCTTTTGCTCACAGTCGGCGACTTTCCGGCGTCATCCCCTTTCCTCCGGCCGTTCATTTTCCGGCGGCTTTCCCCCTGTTCCGGCCGATCAGTTTCAGGCGTCCTCTCCTTCTCCTCTTCCAAGCTGCACTTCTATTCCAAGTAACCCACCTCTCTTCTCCCTTTTTTGTTTTCACTACTGTATATATGGATAGATTTGAGTATTGTTTTTGTATTTTCTTGAGTATTATGTGGATTTATGATAAAATGATGGTATGTGATAATATTTTTTGTTATTTCTTTAATATTGATTAAATTATTTATTATTGGTTCTTGAGAATAATAATGTTGCATTATTTGTTTATAGTCTGTTTTGTATAGTTGAAAAATTATGTGTTAAAATTATGGTTTTGTATTAGTAGGTAATGATACATAAGTCTATAAATAGGATGATGTTGAAATGAGAAAAATGAAATGTTAAGAAATGATTTTTAGGAATACGAGAATTAATTAATTAATATAAAGTAGGAGGAATGTGTGGCTCTAAGGATTTATTAAATTTTTATGTATTAGAAAAATTAATGATATTAACTAGTTATACAATAAACAATGATAACTTGACAAAACAAATTATAAAGTGATATTTAGGGGTAAGAGAATTAATTAATTAATTAAAAGTAGAAAGAAGATGTGAGTGTAGGGAATAATGAAATTTATATGTCTTATAAAAATTAGTTAAATTAGTTAGTTAAGTTAATGTCTTATAAAAATTACTATTAAGTTTTTTTTTTTAAATATCTCATTTACATGTTTTATTTGAATCTATCTTTAACGTAATGTAGAAAAAATATGTGAGTTTAGGGAATAATGAAATTCGTATGTATTATAAAAATTAGTTAAATTAGCTAGTTGAGTTAAATTAGCTAGTTTAGCCCTTATATCTTATAATATCCGAAATACTTATATAGATTTCTGGCATCGAATTACATGTTAATTATGTTGGTAATTTAACTAGTTAGGAAATATAGAAGGCAATCATGATAGAAGTTGGGTGTACAATCGTCTAACTGATAAAAGACAACTAACTCAAGAATTCTTGGCGGGTTTGAAAGAGTTTATCGAATTTGCTTTGGCACATTCAACTAATTCAAGTAGGGCGATCAGTTGTCTGTGTGTCAAATGTAGGTGTTTAAGATTTAAAGATCCCGGCACGGTGAAAATCCATTTATGTAAAAAGGGATTCATGAAGGATTATGAATGTTGGGAATGTCATGGCGAAGTCCGACAGACACCGAGTGGTTATTACGGGGACAATAGTCATCGAAACAACCTTAATCAATATGAGCAGTTGGTAATAGATTCCGCGGGACCGTCGATCGGCCAATATTTTGATCCCGTTACTCATGCTGAACCTTCATACATGGGAGAGGAGACCGATACACATACTCAACCACAATACATGGGAGAGGATCCTCATCCGGAAGCCGATAGGTTCTATAAAATGCTTCAAGAAGCGCACCGTCCGTTATGGGAAGGTTGCGAACACTTTGAAAATAGTGAATATTCATCGCTATTGGTTACCCTAGAAACACTAAGCTTAAAGACTGATCACCATATGAGTGAGAGGAATTACAACGAAATGATGCAGATCATAAGTAAGATTGTTCCCAAAGACAGTAATTTGCTGAAGGATTTTTACCAAGCAAAGAAAAAGGTAAAAGAGCTTGGTCTTGGATGTGAAAAAATACATTGTTGTCCCAAAGGATGTATGTTGTATTACAAGGATGATGCTGAGATGACCAATTGCAAATTCTGTGGACTTGACAGATACAAAGTTGTGAGGAATGGAAGGAAAATGACGCGTCAAGCATTAAGCAAGATGTGGTACTTTCCTCTCGTGCCCAGACTTCAGAGATTGTATGCATCAGAACAAACAGCTGTACACATGAGGTGGCACCGAGAGCATCACAGGGATAAAAACTTTGTGACGCATCCATCTGATGCCGAAGCTTGGCGTAAATTTGACGAGGCAAATCCGTTCTTTGCTATGGATCCCCGTAATGTCCGTCTTGGTCTATGCTCGGATGGGTTCGCTCCTTTCAACAATACGGGCATGAATTATTCACGTTGGCCTGTCATTGTGACTTCGTACAAACTCCCACCTTCTATGTGCATGAGAAGAGAGTTTTTTTTCTGAACGCTTTAATCCTTGGACCATCCAACCCAAAAAAAAAACGATAGATGTGTACCTCAGACCTCTGATAGACGAGTTGAAGATGTTGTGGAGTGAAGGCATTCTTACGTATGATGTATCATTGAGTTAGAATTTCACCATGCGGGCTGCCTTAATGTGGACGATAAATGATTTCCCTACATATGGGATGTTGAGTGGCTGGCAAACGTCGGGGAAGCTTGCATGCCCGGTATGTCTTGAACAAAACCTGGGTTTTAGCTTGGATTACAGTCGCAAGGTGTGTTGGTTTGACAGGCACCGGGGATTCCTTCCCCCAGAGCATCAGTTTAGGATAAATAAAAAAGACTTCATGCATAATGTGGTCGAACGAGCAGATCAATCTCGTCGTTTAAGTGGCCAAGAAATATGGGACAGTGTCAAGTACATTCAAAGTGTCGAAGAAGGGGCTGGTTTAAGCGAACCTGGGGGATACGACATTGATCATCATTGGAACAAACGCAGCATCTTTTGGGAACTACCATATTGGAAAGATCAATTGTTAAGACACAACCTCGATGTCATGCATATTGAGAGGAATGTGTTTTGCAATATTACATGCAAGTGATGGACACCAAGGGCAAGACGAAGGATACAGTTAACGCAAGACGGGACATAAAAGTGATTTGCAGAAGGTCTGATTTTCATTTGGTGGAGGATGCCACGGGACGGACTTCCAAACCTAAAGCACTGTACACATTCAACAAACAACAGAATATAGAATTGTTGCAGTGGGTTAAAGATCTGAAACTCCCAGGACGGTTATGCGTCAAACTTGAGAAGATGTGTTTATGCGCACGAGGCGAAGTTATTCGGGATGAAGAGTCACGATTGCCATGTTTTTCGAGAGATTGTTCTTGTGGGCCTTCAAAGCACTTCCAAGCATATATGGTCTATTCTGACGGAATTTTCCATTTTCTTTAGAAATTTGTGCTTCTGAACTTAATGTTGAAAAGTTACGGCAACCAGAGGTGAGCTTGCCCATAACGCTATGCAAGTTAGAGATGGTGTTTCCTCCTAGCATGTTTGACTCAATGGAACATTTTCCTGTTCACTTGGCCTACGAAGCAAAGGTAGGTGGTCCGCAACAATATAGGTGGATGTATCCGTTTGAGAGGTAATATATATATTTCTTTCGCGCGGTTGTTAATTGATAGAGATGGTGCTTTAGTTTATAAATTCCCCTTACATTGTCCATTGTAGGTTTTTACGCACACTTAAGAACAAGATCAAAAATCCAAGGTACGTCGAAGGATCTATCGCTGAAGCGTTTCTAGTTGAAGAGGCCACTAAGTTTGCGTCATACTATTATCCCCCTGAAATGATATCAAGATGGAGAGGGGTACCTCACAAC
Source organism: Acacia pycnantha (assembly GCA_025563575.1). Classification (NCBI taxonomy): domain Eukaryota; kingdom Viridiplantae; phylum Streptophyta; class Magnoliopsida; order Fabales; family Fabaceae; genus Acacia; species Acacia pycnantha. Next base: position 3,594,859 of record JAMWYP010000032.1, on the reverse strand, counting down.
GATGATGGCGGAGATACTTGCAATCAAAATTCAATATTTAATTTCCAGGTCGAGTAGTGGGAAAACATTGGAGGTCAACTCTGGAAGGAAGAGATAAGCAAGTAGCGGAGTGGTACATTCTAAACAATTGTGAAGAGGCCGCCCAGTACTTAAAGTAAGATTTCTTTTCTTTTTACTGTTACAGGAAGTATTAAAGTATTAACTTCATCTTTTTGTTACAGTTACTTCTCTAACTGGGTCCGATCGACGAATCCTTCGATGTCGGATTCCGAAGTTGAGCAAATCACGAACTCTAAGTTTCCTCAATGGTTTCGATCCTACTTCGTGGAAAATCCATCAGATCGTAATGAAATTGCGTGGAGTTTATCTTATGGAGCTGCAATAGTTGTTACCCGGTGCAAGAAATACGTAATCAATGGGTATCGGTTTGCAACTGTTGAAGAGGACGCAAATACACTATGTTGCAATTACGGTGTATGTTGTCGAGGTGACCAAGTTGACGGGGTCGAGGGAGCCTACTACGGGAAGTTAATCGAGATAATTCAGTTGCATTACCAGTGGGACAAGGTGGTGACTCTGTTTAAGTGTGAGTGGTTTGATAACAGTCCGCGTGGGACAAAAGTGGACAAATATGGCAATGTTGAGATCAATTGGACAAGGAGATATACGGTTGGTTATGACCCATTCATCCTTGCTCAATAGGCGGAACAAGTTTACTATACCTTATACCCCACATCCCGTCAAGGGTGGAGGGGAGTTATCAAAACCAAAGCACGAAATATTATACCTAAATCGAAAGAGTAGGAAACAAATGACGGTATGCCTGAACCGTTCCAGGCTGATGTGGAACATGTACTTCCCCTAAACAGTGCCGACGACGATGTACCAAGCAATCTGTTTAATTCGGCTGCGGAGTTATAGTTGATTCCTATCCAAATTGACGATGAAGAATCAGACGATGAGGCATAAGTGATTTACTCTGATAGTGAATCTGAGTTCGACGATTATGAGACTCCAGAGGAAGGCATGCAAGCAGATGACGAAGAACAAGAATCGTCCGGTTGATGTGTGTTAGTTCTTTTCTTTATGACGATCTATTATACTACATACTTCGTTATATACTTCGCTACTGTCATATTTAGTAAATATCTTTTTTATATATATATTTTGACATAATGTTTATAAGTGTTCAGATATGGAGCATCAAGGAGGACGTTCCGGTAGTGGACGTAGTAGTGGTCGAGCCCGACCCCGTCCTATCAGAGGGGGTAGGGCGACGCCATCTGGTGCCTCTGTAGGCAGAGGACTCAGCGCTTCCCCAGATGTTCCGCTATTTGAGATGTCATCTTCACCGTCACTTTATATGTCATTGTCACCATCTCTTTATATGTCATCGTCGCCGTCTACTACCGACTCTTTTATGGGTGGTAGAGGTGGGCCAGGACCTTCCCATAGTCCACGAGAAGGAGCGAGAGCGGAGTTTACTTTACCATTTCTAATTGATTTACATATGTTTAGTTTTGTAAAACCACCTATGTACAAGTATCTTCAATAGTTGGCATTCCTTCCTTCAGCACACTTCGTCGCCTCAGAGCCACGTCGGGGAAGGAGGTAGTTCTTCCGAGCAACCAATCTGGGGATCGGTAGATCCTGCAACAGGAAAGATTTGGATGTGTCCAGTTGGCACCACCGAGTAAGTCACGTAAAGTTAGTAATAATAATGTTACGATTTTCTACCTATAGTTTTTCTATGCTAATATTTCCATCATATCCTCTGTGTTCAGATTTCTACCAAATAATGAGGTGAATGATATCATCTCAAACTGTAATACCCTAAAATTTGACTTAGGGAAAATATCATAAATTAAGAAATAATACCTACTAAAAATAGGTGAATATGTGGTGTCAAGAAGAATGTTAAATTTATCTTATTTTCTAAAGGAAAAATTTCTTGGAAATTAGGAAAAATGTGATAATGTGCCAAAATGACCAAAATGCCCCTATGGAGCATATAATGACTTAGGAAAATTGTGAAAAATCCTGAAAGGTAGTAAAATAATTATTAAAATTGAGAGAATATATTGTCTCTAATTTTGGTAATTTAATAAATTATGAGCTTGGAAAAATTATAAAATAACAATTATAAAGTATTTGGAGATCATAACTAAGTCCATAATTATTGATATTTTACATGGGAGATAAAATAGTTATGTTAGTTCTGATTTTGAGAGGAAGTAATTAGTTCTAAATAAGAAAATTATCAACAAATAATAAGTGATTGATTAAATAATTATTGGTTAATTATTTAAGCTTGAACAATGAAATGATTGTGATAAATTATGTAGAACTCTATAGTTAATGGTTTATGGCTAGAAAATTAGGATAAATATATTTGCTAATTAATTGGAGAAGATTGAGAAAAATAAATGAGAATAAGTAATTTTGAGCCTAAATACGAGTATGGACCAATAGGAGAATTTTGCAAAAAAATTATGTAAAAAAAATTATTAAATTATATAATAATCAATTAAAAAATAAAATAATAAATGGTGTGTGTGTGTGCCGACATGAATGGGGAGGTGGAGGATTGAAATTGGATGGAGTATACTTTTAAAACTCTTAAATTAAAAAGTAATTAAAGTAAAAAGTGCAAAAGTAAATAAACACCGATAGAAATTGAATCCTATCTGGAGAACCAGGAACAGGATTTCTAAAGTCAGTAAAGATTATGGAAGAGTGGATTTTTATCTTGAAGTAGACTGTTCCGGAAGTTAATTCCGAGATCGGTGGAGCATTTTGATAATAAGACGAAATAGGGAAAATATGGGAAAAGTGCAGATAGTCAGAGTTTAGAATTTGAAGAAAATAAATTCTAACTCAACATCTGGGGATGAGTTGAGAATTTCCTGGACATATTTGGAATCAGTGAATTTTTGTCCGTAAAGTGACGTTTAAAACGATTTCGTGCTTAGGACACGTTTTCGAGAATCTTCGGCAGAACCGTTGAAACCCTGAATAGGATCAAAAATTAAGTTAACCTGGATATTTCTAAAGAGGATGAAAAGACCTTCGAGACTGTGGAGCCATATTTTTGAGATTTTCCAAGATTACGCGATTCGGAAACCGATCGGAGAATTTTACCGGGCGAGGCTTCTAGAAGATGCAAGGTGGCACCTTCTGATTGGCCTAAATGGTGACTCATCATGCCACCCAAGGGGGATAGAGGACGGCTGCCAAGTGGCCTGGTGAGGATCGTGACACCTTGCAGAAGTGCGATCCGACGGTGATATCCGGTATGAAAAAGCATGAATAGTAACTTGGAATTTGCCTATAAATAGGACTTAGCACCTTCATTATTTCTCACATCCAAAACAAGAGCTCAAGGCCGAAATAGAGAGAAGGAAGAGAAGGGAAGGAGTCCGGGGAATTTTGCAGCGAAGCTTTGAGTAAGTTTTTCGGTCTTTAGTCTTAAGTTTCCGTAGTTCTTTCGGTAGTTAGAGTAGAAATGCTAGTTTAGTCTTTAATCTTTCAAATATGATTAGATATCATGTTTAGGGGTATTTTAGTCATTAATTTTGAAAATCATGATGGGGTCGGAGTTATGGCAAAATTTTAGAAGATTAGAGTCAAAGTAACGAAGTGCTGGCGAAATTCCGTCGAATAGGGGGTCAGGGGTAAAATGGTCATTATGACTAAAAATGTCCGTCGTAATGATAGATCCTTAACAAAAATGTTGTTATGTTGATAGGATATCCCTGATTACATTCTGACCAACTGTTGTACCGTTTTCCGTCAAAGTACCGAATTTCCGTCAACGAAGGTATGTTCGCGTACTGTAACACTAACTCTGATGTTTATGGTATGCATGTATGTATGGGTGTTGTAGAGTTGTTATACTGTTTGAATGCATATAGAGGTTAGAGAATATGTCTATATGCTGGGAGCAATATGTCTCAGTATCTTTGGGAGCAATATGCGCGCATCTTTGGGAGCAATACATATGCATTGGTTGTGATAGATCGGTTGTTTGTCTTTGTTGATATTGTGAGTACCGTTGTCCGTATATGTGTATGTAAACATGAGGTTAACTTTACACGAGGTTCGATGCATGGACTCCACCCTTAACTTAGCTTCGTGGTCGGAAGGACCGAGGACCGAGAGAGAGGGAAGCGGCAGACGTCTGAGAGACCGGCAGAGATTTCTTTTGTTGTTCCGTCTCGAAGCCTTCCTTTTGATGTTGTTATCTACTTTTGAACCACACGGTTTCGTACTCTTTTGTTGTATCTAGCCAGACTTATGGCATATTGAATATGTATATCAGTTACTCTTTTGCTCCGGTGCTCTACTCTGATGAAAAAAAAATTTATACTGCTTTTGAAAATGGGATGTTACACAAACCAAATATTTCGTAACTTCAATCTGCCTTACAGCACTTGGTCAGAAAAATAAGCAAAATAGGGCCAAAATGGAAGGACCTTCCTATGCTGGCGGCTCCATTTCAATGAGTGAGCATAAACGAAAAATTGTGAGTACACGTTATTTTGTATTTAAGTATTCAATATTTTTTTCTTTGAAACAATTAATTAACGGTCATCATTTGTGTTTGCACCGTGCTCAAAGATGTTGCTTCGAAGATATTGGTGGATTGCCTTTGAGTGTACCCATTCCAATGATCGAAGGGAGTGGCACTGGATTAACGCCAAGGCGCAGCAAGTAGCGGTGAGATATTTATATTGCATTCTTTGTTTCATACATCAACATATATTTATTTCATTTCACATGGCTTATCTGTGATGTATTTTTTTTGCTTCTAGGAAACCTATAAGAAGCTGACGGAGGAGAGAGACTCGCAGAGTACGAGCGACCCCACATCCTCGATGTCCAATAACGAGAGTCTATTCATTCAGGGAATAAAGTACAAAAAATAAACGTAGTTCCTACTTTTTTTACAGATGAGATGCAGAAGATAAAGGCGTTGGTCCAGTCGCAGGCAGACGAGCTACATGAGACAAGCGAGATGGTAAGGCAGATGCAGCTTCAACTCATGTACCTAATGAAAACGAAGGGGCCGGCTTCTGGTGATGGTGGTGATGACAATGTTGATGATGGTGGTGACAATGCTGATGATGGTGGTGGTGGTGATGATTATAATGCTGCTGTTTAGACTACTTTTTATTACATGTTATTCGGGACAATATTATTTATATTTTGTTTTCTCTCTATGTAAAAACTCTTTATGCTTGATTCTTATTATATATATATAGTTTTATGGAACACAGTTAGTTTAAAAAACAAAAAGTAATTCTAAAAAAAAAATTAAAAAAAAATTATTTTTTAAAAAAAAAAATTATTTTTTTTCAAAAATTATTTGCGACGGATATTAAAATCCGTCACAAACATAAAAATGTGCGACGAATTTTGATATCCGTCGCAATTGCGACAAGGGATTTTGCGACGGACAAAATCCGTCGCAAAATCAGTTTTGCGACGGAAAAGCCCTTTTTTGCGACAGATTTTGTCCGTCGCAAAAACTGCTTTTTTTTGTAGTGATCGCTTCGGGTAATGTCAACCTCTGGATAAAATTACACTGAATCATAATATGTCCAGTTGTTAGCAACCTAATTCAAGGATTTTGAGTTAGGATTTATTTTCTATCGGTGGTCATTTATCCTGTTTGCTTTTTCACAGAATATTCCATAGAATATTCCTTTTCCTCAAATATCCTTAAACCACTTCCATGTTCACACTACAACATTTTTTCTTCCTTTTCTTTTCTATTTATTTCAAAAATTCATGGGCCCTTTTTGTTGGCTTTTCAACCTTCTTAATCACTTAATTATATGCTTTAATTACTTAACTAGTAATTATGCCATTTGCTAATTAAACCCTTAAGTATTCATATACTTCACCTTATTCATTTCCTAAACAATTAGCCAATAATTACTTATTTAATTACTTACTAATTGTTGACAATTTTATTAATTAGAATTAATTATTATCTCACAACTATTGGACTGACATTGGTATTTTATGTCCCATGTAAAATATTAAAAATCATGGGGTCATTTTGGTCCTCAAAATACTTTTTGATTTTTGCCTCATTACTTTCCAGGGAAAACAATCCCAAAAATTCCCTAAATTAGAGACAACATACTCTCTAATTTTTAACAAATATTTTATTACCATTTAGGATTTATCATAATATTTTCAGGGCATTTTATGGCCCATAAATGTATTTTTGGCCTTTATTTCTTCTAATTTCATTAGAAATTTCCTTAGAAATTAGATTAAGTATTCTACAATGTTTTGACACCACATATTCACCTATTTCCAATAGGTATTATTTACTACATTATGATACTTATCATAGATGTGATTTTTAGGGTATTACATTTCCCCATCCGTTAAACAAAATTTCGTCCTCGAAATTTGCACTCTTCTAACTAAACTCCGTACTATCGAGATTTCAAATTCTAAATTCGGGATTTTTACCCTATCTCAGGTTTGACTACAAAGATTGTGTCATATCGTACTTTGATATATAGTGTTTCCCGTGGCTCCCATACACCGCGGTCAACACCACATATACCAAAATGTCTCCATGGCTCCCATACACCATGGTAACACAGGATACTTTAAATGCTTCCATGGCGCCCACACACCCTGGTAACACAAGGTACCTCCTACTCAATGACATGATCGCGGTCGAATTGTAACAACTAAGAAACGTGGAACGCGTTATGGAGACTGTCTGCCTCCTCTTCTACCTCGGCTCCTGCCTCGTCCTCTGGGAGCCCCGGCTCCTTGTAAGTTTGCCATGACTAGTTCTTTTTCCTTCGTCAGAATCTCGTTGGATCTTTACACCCAAAAACGGGTACGGAATTCCATATCGGGAGTTCCTCTACATGAGTCAAATACTTTATGTACTTATCTTTATTAGTCTCGGAGTTTCATCCGGCGTGGCCCAGCTTCACATATAAGCTCTGTACTAGGATAGAATTACCGTCCAGTACAAACTGGCGATTATCAGAGTTATCAGAGACTGATATCAGGGTTATCAGAGGCTGATATCAGGGTTATCAGAATTGATGTACCGACGAGAGTGGTACACCGGTTCAGAATGGTACACCGGTTCAAACTGGTATACCGAAATAGGGTGGTACACTGACTTAGGCTTATATCAGTACTCATTTTCAAAACATGCTCTGTAAAAAGGCGTAGAGCCTAACTCCGTTACTCAAACCAATGGCCAGGTAAGTGTCTATCATGGGGGCCTCACCGAGTTCACGGCGACTAATTGGCGTACCCACATAGACTAGCCTTGCCTTCGGCACCAAAAGGTTTGAAATAACTTAGTCAGATCTATGCCAGGACAACTGCTCTGATACCAAAATTGTAACATCCCGTTTTCAAAAGCAGTATAATTTTTTTTTTCATTTAAAACATCATTTGTAAACATCAGAGTAGAGCACCGGAGCGATTGAGTAATTGATATGTATTCAAAATACCACGGTAGTATATCTGGCTGGTTTTAACAGCGGTACATTAGTGTTTCAACGAAAACGTAATTACATCAAAAGTGTCTCCCTGGCGATCCCTACGCCGTGGCAACAAAAGATGGTCTGCAGCCGAGTCTCTATGCATGCTGCTTACTCTTCTCCTCGGTCCTCGGTCCACCCGACCCTGAAGCTATATTAAGGGCTGAGATCCGATGCATCCGGACCTCAGGTAACGGTTAACCTCATGTTTATATATACCATATATGTATGACAGACATTCATAGACTTTTGGCAACATTTACTACGGTCAGACATAGGGTATACATATCAGATATGTATGGCAATAACAATACAGTCGGATGCAAGGTTAAGGCACAATGAGAAATGTACATGATCATATATGCACGGCAATAACAGTACAGGTCAGATGTAAAGTTAAGGCACAAAGGACAATAATACAGTCGGATGTAAGGCATGACAGGCAGTAATACAGTCGAATGAAAGACAATGGTACAATGGGATGACAGACAATAGTACAATCGGATGACAGGCAATAGTACAATCGGATGACAGACAATAGTACACTCGGATGACAGACAATAGTACAATCGGATGACAGACAATTGTACAATTGGATGACAGACAATAGTACAATTGGATGACAAACAATATACATATATGCACACAATAAACATCAGAGTTAGTGTTACAGTACGCGAACGTACCTTCGTTGACATGGCAATGCACTTACGCCGAATACGGTACGATAGTAGGTCAGAACATATTCAGGGATATCCTATAAGGAAAATAGCGCATTTATTAATGATCAAACATTATGACGGACATTTTAGTCATAAATGACCATTTTACCCCTGACCCCCTAATTGGCGGAATTTCGCCAGCACTTCGTTACTTTGACTCTAATCTTCCAAAATTTTGACATATCTCCTACTCTAACATATTTTCCAAAATAAATATCATATTTAATCCTAAAACATGATATCTAAAATATACTGGAAGATTAAAGATCAAACTAACATTCCTACTAAAACTACCGAACAAAAGACTAAAGCTTAAGACTCGGTACCGAAGAAATTACCCAGAGCTTCGCTGCTTCTTCCTCCGGACTCCTCCTTCTCTCTACCTTCTCTCTCAAAACCGAAATTCTCTCTTGAATTGTGAAGAATGAAGAGGCAAAGGCCTCTATTTATAGGAGAAGTCATGGCATTTCAATCCTTGGATCAACTTTATGAAATGTAATCTTAGCCCTCCATTTGTGCAACTTAGCAAACAAGTTTTACCTCTCTCCTTCCTCTCTTGGCCGACCTCCATGGCCTCCAAATTCCACAAAATGATGTCATGCATGATGGCATCAACTTGTTCAAGAAGTTGTCCTACCGATAAAGTCACTGTTCGGTGTTCTAATCGCGTAATCTTGGAGATTCTCAGAAATCCAAGAACATAGCCTCAAAGGTCTATTCATCCTCTTTAGAAATATCTAAATTAACTAAATTTTTGATCCTATTCAGGTCATTCTTTGCACATCGAACATTTTCGGATAAACGTCTTCGGTTACGGAAATCGCTTCGGGTAATGTCAAACTCTGGACAAAATTACACTGAATCATAATATGTCCAGTTGTTAGCAACCTAATTCAAGGATTTTGAGTTAGGATTTATTTTCTATCGGTGGTCATTTATCCTGTTTGCTTTTTCACAGAATATTCCATAGAATATTCCTTTTCCTCAAATATCCTTAAACCACTTCCATGTTCGCACTACAACATTTTTTCTTCCTTTTCTTTTCTATTTTTTCGAAAATTCATGGGCCCTTTTTGTTGAATTTTCAACCTTCTTAATCACTTAATTATATGTTTTAATTACTTAACTAGTAATTATCCCATTTGCTAATTAAACCCTTAAATATTCATATACTTCACCTTATTCATTTCCTAAACAATTAGCCAATAATTACTTATTTAATTACTTACTAATTGTTGACAATTTTATTAATTAGAATTAATTATTATCTCACAACTATTGGATGACATTGGTATTTTATGTCCCATGTAAAATATTAAAAATCATGGGGTCATTTTGGTCCTCAAAATACTTTTTGATTTTTGCCTCATTACTTTCCAGGGAAAACAATCCCAAAAATTCCCTAAATTAGAGACAACATACTCTAATTTTTAACAAATATTTTATTACCATTTAGGATTTATCATAATATTTTCAGGGCATTTTATGGCCCATAAATGTATTTTTGGCCTTTATTTCTTCTAATTTCATTAGAAATTTCCTTAGAAATTAGATTAAGTATTCTACAATGTTTTGACACCACATATTCACCTATTTCCAATAGGTATTATTTACTACATTATGATACTTATCATAGATGTGATTTTTAGGGTATTACACAAATAGTGTTTAAAGGTGTTGAACTTTTGGAGTTTTAGCCATGATTTTGAGGTTGCATGTCTTCTTTTTTCACTTCTCTTGACTGTAAAAATAGGGTGTATGTAATACCCTAAAAACCTGTATCATAATTGGGTAAAATTATACCTATAAAAAGTAGGTGAATATGAGGTGTCAAACACTAGGTTATGAATATCTTACTTTCTAGGGAAAAATCTCTAGGAAGTTAGAGAGTTTAAGGGCCAAAGTGCCAAAATGACGAAAATATCCCTGGAAAGGGTAATTAACTTAGGAAAATTATGAAAAATCCTAAAAGGTAGTAAAATGACCAAGTGAATTAGGAGAATATATTATCTCTAATTATGGTAATTTGATAAATTATGAACTTGGAGAAATTGTATAAGAGTGTCCAAAAGGTAATAAAAGACCAAAATACCCTTACAAATTATAGAATAATGTAAGAGGCATGGAAATACTAATGTTAATACAAGAATATGAAGGTAATGAGGTGTTATAATTTAGAAAATTATCAACAAGTGATAAAAGAGTAACTAAGTAATATTGGGCTAATTACTTAAGCATAAGCAAAGGAAATTCAGAGATAATTATGTAAAGCTCAAAAATTAGTAGAAAATAGTTGAAAATTAGTAAAAGCATGTTTACTAATTAATTGGAAATTTTTGAGAAAAATAGTTGAGTTTAGGTTTTTTTAAGCCTAAATGCAAGAATGGACCAATAGGAAAATTTTGTAAAACATTATGTAAAAATAATTATTTAATTAATTAAATAATTAATCAAAAAAAATAAGTAAAAAACGAAAAAAAGGGGCAGAAAAAAAAATAAATAAGAACAAAAATAAATTATGCAAGTGGACATTATTTTATTAATATAATTAATTAAAGTAAAAAAATGTGAATAGTAATTTAGAAATTAGGAAACGGATCCTATCTAGAGATCTAGGAATGAGATTTCCAAAGTCAAGGAAAAATATTGATCAGTGAGTTATTATCTTCTGTTAGACTCTTCCTTGAAGAAAATTCTGAAGTCGTTTGTGCATTTCCTAATAAAACAAAATAGGGAAAAATGCATATAGGTATATTTTTGGATATAAGGAAAATAAATTCTAACTCAACATCTAGGAATGAGTTTGAATTTATATAAACATATTTGGAATCAGTGAATTTTTCTGAAGAAGTTGATGATTTCAGAAATGCGTTCTGAAACCGGACGCGATCGGACACGTTTTTCGAGGAAACTTCAACTGGACTGTTGGAGCCCTATATGGAATCAAAATTTAGGTTAACTTGGACATTTCTAATAAGTGAGAACTTGTTTCCAAAGTGGTAAATCCAGAATTTTGAAAGTTCTCCAAAATCATGCGAATCGGGTACCGATCGGGGAAATTCTATTAGACCGGGCTATAAAGCAACATAAGTCACCATTTTTGGACCACTCCAAGGCAGCCACATCACTCTCAATTTCGTTCAAGAGGCTCCCATGGTCAAGAATTATACACCATTTTGCATTGGATTTTCCATGGTTGAAACAACTTACAAAATTCCAATTATATCCTTGGAAATTTCTATAAATAGACCCCATGAGCTCTTGAATTCTTCACACCATTCTCTCCTTCCCTTGGCTGAACCTAGAGGGAGAAAGTAGAGAGAGAAGCTCTGGGCAAAATTGTGCAGAAGTCTTCAACGGGTAAGTCTTTCGGGCTTTAGCTTTTAAGTTCGAGTTTTTAGTTCGGTAGTTAGTAGAGTTGTTAGATAGTTTTAGTGAGTAGGGAATGAGATTCCTACTATTGTTTTTAGGCCTCATTGCATTGAAAAATGCCTGACGAGGTAAAAAACTTGGTAGGGATCGAGTACCTGAAAGTTGAAGCTTTTATGGCTCTTTCACAAGTAGGTGTTGTAATGCTAGAATAGCCTTTAAATTTTCAAGTATGATTGGGTATCATATGGGAGGGCTATTTTAGTCTTTATTTTCAAAAATCAAAATGGCGTCGAAGTTCTGGCGAAATTTTGGGAAGAAAATTAGTCAGAGTAACGAAGTGCTGGCGAAATTCCGCCAATTAGGGGTATAGGGGCAAAATGGTAATTTTTACCTAAAATGCCAGTTATGATGTCAAATCACTAATGAAAGTGATATTACTCTTATAGAACATCAGAAACTCTGATCTGCTGCCGTTACGCTGCCGACGTGCCGCTGTTTCACGTTTTCCCGTAAAAGTACGTTTTTCCGCCAGAAGTACCTAACGTCGTCAACGAAGGTACGTTCGCGTACTGTAACACTAATCTAGTGCTGCTCATATACATATATGTGATAGGTACATTCACGGATAGAGATTCTGTTAGGGGTCACCGAGATACATTCACGGTTAGAGACTCTGTTCAGGGTTACCGATTATACATACAGTTTCACACGGGTTATAGTTGTAGTAATACCGTCAGAGTTTTCCTAGCGCTGAGGACACGACCGATCATCGTGGCACTGGTGAATAGTACAGGCACTTTATGGGACTTACGTACTGCTTTACGCTTATGTATTGTCATTATATTGTTACAAATTGTTATGTCATGAATATCTGTCATCCCTATACTGTTTTATTTGAGCATAAGGTTAACCGTTACCTGAGATTCAATGCGTTGAATTGAATCTCAGCTATAGCTTCAGGGTCAGGAGGACCATGGATCGGAGATCGAAGCAAGCTGCACGAGTAGGCTCATGGTTGGAGGGCACGTAGCACGAGTGAGCTCTTAGACGAAGATGTCGCTTTATCGTTTTCCGTAATTACCTATGAGAACAATAGGATGCTGTATCAACACTGTATTACACTCTGGTTATCGTTTTAATGGAAATCAGTTACTCTTACGCTCCAAGGCTCGACTCTGATTTAAAAAAAAAAATTGGCTCTGGAATTGGGATGTTACAGTGTAACTTGCATGCAATTTCTGGAACAAAAGCTTATGTTTTTAGGTGGGTTTGAGTTGGTTTTTGAAGTTTCAAAGGGTTAAATATGTGTTTCGAATGATGAAATAGTAAAGAACTCATATTAAGAAGAAATATGTGGTTGAATTGAGGTTATATGACAGTGTGTCAATTCTGGAGAATCAGTGAAGCTGTTTGTTTCGTGCGAGGTTTTGACAGGCAAACAATTTTATTTTCCTTTGATATTTGGTAAGGAGTTATCACACATCTGAAGCTTTAAAACGAGTTATAGAACACGTTAATTGGATGTTGAGAATGAAATATGTGAATTTTTCAAGTTTAGAGAGAAACATTAGGAAAATTCTGTTTTCTATGTTTGGCCAGTAACCATTCAAGCAAAATATGCTTACTATCATAATTGGATCGGATATTGTAATTATTTTCCCTTTGAATTAGACATATATAATATTAAATAGGAATTTAAATCACCTCATTTCAGTTTCTAAGATTAAATGATGAATTTTCAAAAATCCTTGAAAATTTAGAGGCAGATTTTGCTTAAGGTCAAAAGTAACAACATTTTTGATAAATTGGAACTAGCAATGGCTTTGAGAGTTTTGAGAAAAGTTTAAAAGCCTAGCTTGTTGAATTGATTTTCTAGTTACAGAGGAAAGTAGACATTTAATATGTTTTGGTAGATATATATACTAATATAAGAGTAAAAGATTATCAATGATGAACAACAATTTTAAAAAGTTAAGTATTATTTTTGCTCTGAAAGTTTTTGTTGAGGAGCAATTGGTATTTGGAAGTTTTCAAAACGTAGCAATTCTAGCTATTTAGGGGAGGGTGGCCTAGATCATTCTAAACAAAGGTAAATATTATCACTAGTGCTTTGTCTTACGAGACCTATTTTGAGACATTTCGTAACTCGTTTTGTGTTTCAATTGTTTAGATTATAAGTGATGCTTCCTCTGTTGAGACAGACCTTTCAGTTCCTTTGACTTGTTTAGCTTCACATTCGGGGGTTAGCAAATAGAAATAGTATTTAAATGTTATTTTACCTAAGAAAAAATTGATTAAGAATCATTTCTCTATTTTTTTGTAAACTCAAAATTTTCTCACTCTATCGCTCCAAATCCATGATACCAAACAACCTATTAAGAAATTACCTTTTTTTTATTCTTTTATGTGTTTTTTCTTCTTCCTTAAAACAATTTTGTAAAGGCTAAGGTACATGCTTGATCATTTACATTTGTATCAGGGTTTATTTTAGTCCTTTATGCTTTAAAAGTGCATTTTTAGTCCTTAAAACTTAACGCCATTAGTGTCACTTACTGGAAATTACTGAGTCATCAAATTTAAATGATAGTTGTACAGTTAAACCTGACATGCACTTACATTTTAATCTTTTTTAATTTTTGAGGTTTAATTATATTTTAAATAAAAATAAATAAGTAAAAAAAGGGAAAAAACACAGGTCTTATCTCTTTTTTCTTCCACAACCCTCCAATTGATTCTTAAATGTATTGGTTTTGGCTTGAAGAACCTTTATAAAAAGCTGTATTAAAGGTTATGATGAGTCTTCGCATTATTATAAAATACCAATCTTTTTTTGCTACAAGCTCCAAGGACTCGTATTTGATTGTGCTTGTCGTTAGCGCTCAAATTAGTAACAAAATTAACCTCTTTATTAAAGTATCAACCTAGCTCGTATTTTCTAACGTGGAGTCAATGGTATTTAATTACTAAATTAATTAAATGTGCAAGACTCAAAACAAAAGGGGAAATTGATTCTTAATAAAAAAGAATGAAAATATAGAAGGCAATAAGGAAAACAATAATGAAACTTTTGATAAAACCAAGGTCACGTGTCGACCCAGAGTTAACTTGGCCTGAACCAGTTGAGTTGGTTGAGTCACATAGAGAGAGAGAGAGAGAGAGAGAGAAGGGAGATTGCTCAAAAACATGAAGGAGAGGAGAGAGGGATCTGAAGTCCTTCCTAATATTGAGGCCGGTGATGATCCTGTGGAAGCCGAAGGAGGAACAACGATCTAGTTGAAGGAGAAGAGAGAGAGAGAGATAATATCTGAAGGGAAAAATGAAGCAGGTGAGGCTGAGAGGAAGGTGAAGAGAGAGAAGCTGCTTTACAACTCACGCTTGGTCGGTGATGTGATGTGAGTGTGACTTCTCATGGCAGATTTTGTGTGTATTGCAAGAATCCTTAGTTTCCCTTCATATAAGTTACAAGCAAAGAAGCTATATTTGACTTTTTCTTCTTTAAATTTTATCCCTCTATAAGCTATTAATAACAGGTAGGAAAATTCAAAATTGAGGGTAAGGAGTGGAATGAACATTGGGCCTAAAAATGCATTTGGGCTTGGTAATTGGTATTAATGTTAGCCACAAAATATTTTATATTATTAAAATATGAATATTTTTACCTATTTAATTAAATTATATATTTTTAATTAATATCGTTCTGACCCACTGACCCTTGATTCAATATCTCTACCGATTCCGTGATCGGTCCAAGTTTCAAAACCTTGGTTTTAATAGATATGGAGTTATTAATTTACTAAGTCTTATACATAAAAAAACTCGACAAATAGCATGGATCTTAGTTATATAATCAATAAGCATACCTAGGAACCTAGCACATATAATTACCTCTTAAATAATTGTTAAATAATGTAACATCCTGTTTTCAAAAGCAGTATTTTTTTTCCATCATTAAAACATCAAAGTAAAGCATCGGAGCAAGAGTGTAACTGATATATATTCAAAATGCCGTAAGTCTGGCTAATTACAGAAGTGGTACAATAACCGAGAGTTTTTAAAGTAGATATCAACAGAAGTGTCTCCCTGGAAATACCCATACCGTGGCAACAAAAGATAATCTTCAGTCGGGCTTCTAAGCGTGCTGCTTGCCCCTATCATCGGTCCTCGGTCCTCTCGACCCTGAATCTATGTTAAGAGCTAAGATCCGCACCGGACCTCAGGTAACGGTTAACCCCATGTTTACATACACAACATATGCATTTCAGATACAACAAACAAGCATATCCCAACAGCACATAACCCCCCTGGCAGATGTGTCACACCTAGCTATCGTGTCACACCTAGCAGCCGTTTCACACCTAGCATTTCACACCTAGCAGACGTATCTCAATACCCAGCAAGTATAATAACAGTACATGAACATATCACAAAGCTATCAACTACCTCATATAAGCATACCATACACATAGCACATATACGCATACAATAAACATCAGAGTTAGTGTTACAGTACGCGAACGTACCTTCGTTGACGATATACGGTACAACCGTTGGTCAGAATGTAATCACAGGTATCCTATAAGGATAACAACGTATTTGTTACTAAACAATCATCATAACAGTCATTTTAGTCAAAAATGACCATTTTACCCATGACTCCCCTAATCGGCGAAATTTCGCCAGAGCTTCGCTACTTTGGCTCTAATCTTTCAAAATTTTGACATATCTCTATCTCCATCATAATTTTCGAAATATATATCATATTTAACCCTAAAACATGATATCTACAATATACTGGAAGATTAAAGATCAAAACAACATCTACCCTAGAACTTCAAGAACTACCGAACAAAACTAGAACTCAAGACTAGGGACCGAAGAAATTACCCAAAACTTCGCTGCTTCTTCCTCCAAGCTCCTCCTTTTCTCTAACCTCTCACTAGATTTCGAAATTCTCAAGTGAATTGGTGAGTTTTGCAATGAAATGAATGGCCTATTTATAGAAAAAGTCTATGGCATTTTGGTAGTTCCTTTGAACTTCTTCTGCTCGATTCTCGACCGTCGGATCTAACTTAGTGAAGAAGTTTTGATCTCATCTATCCATCCTTTTCTCTTTCCTCCATATGACATCTTCCCCATGATGTCACCCATGTGCTTTGATGATGTCATCCATGTGATTTATGGAGGTTCTACCGATAAAGTTCCCTGTTCGGTGTTCTAATCGCGTAATCTTAGAAAATCTCAAAAATTCATCGATGTGGTCTTGAAGGTCTCTGTTCACTCTTGAGAAATATGTGGATTAATAAAATTTACGATTCCATTAAGGGTATTTCGTAGACTGCTGAAGATTTCAGACAAACGCCGTCGGTTACGGAAATCACTTCGGGTAACACCAACCTCTGGACAAAAATTCACTGATTCATAATATGTCCAGATGTTTTCTACTTAGTTCAAGGATTTTGAGATATGATTTATTTTCCATTGGTTCTCATTTGTCTTATCTGCCCTTTTCCACAAAATATCTTTTTTGTCTTATCTCTTAATCATTTCGCCGGTTACGGAAATGACTTCGGAGATAGCCCACTCCGGGATAAAAATACACTGGTTTATAATAAGTCCTGCTGTTAAATACTTAGTTCATATATTTTGAGATAGGATTTAGTTTCTATTGGTTCTCGTTTATCCTATTTGTTTTTTCTCAAAATATCTCACAGAATATTCTTTTTCCTTAGAATATTCTTTAAACCACAACCATGTTCACACCATACTCTCTAATTTCGGTTTTCCTCCCCCATTTTGACTTGTCAACTCTCTTCTTTATTTACTTAATTGATGCTTTAATTATCTAATTAGATAATTATCTTATTGCTTAATCCTTTGTCGGTTAATTAAGCCTTAGGGATTTTATGTAATTCACCTTAGATACTCCTTAATTATGCCAAATCACTTAGCAATATTCTTTATACCAATCTTGATCCTTTATAGGTCATTAATCCCAATTTAGAGGTTTTAAATAATTAACTTTGAATACTTCTTTTACTCATACTTAAACAATTAGCCATTAATTATTTATTTAATCACTTACTAATTGTTGACAATTTTTTTAATTGAGATTAATTATTATCTCACAACTATTGGACTGACATTGGTAATTTATGCTCCATGTATAATATTAAAAATCATGGGGCAACTTATGCTCCCCAAAATTATATTTAATTTTGCCTCATTATTTTCCAAGGGAAATAATCCCAAAAATTCCCTAAATTAGAGGCAACATACTTTCCTATTTTTAATAAATATTTTGTTGTCTCTTGGGATTTATCATAATATTTTCAGGGCATTTTATGGCCCACAATTGCATTTAGGGCTTTTTAGCTCTTTATTCACCCTAATTTTTGATAGAAATTACCTTAGAAAATTAGATAAATTCTACATTAGTTTTGAGACTACATATTCACCTATTTCCAATAGGTATTATTTACTCAATTATGATACTTATCATATGTGAGATTTTTAGGGTATTACAAATAATGCTTAACACATGTATTAAATTCTCGGTTATAATTGATTCCTCTAATTAGAACAATCAAACGATATATATTCTAATAGAATAAGTAAATGTTATATTCAAGAAAATATAATCAATCATGCAATTCAATTAGTAACATAAAATAACATTAAGATTAATTATATGAGGAAACTGAAATTATGGATTAGGAACTGCAAATCATAATTGCTCACAAAATCCACAAAATTTTAATTACAATGATTATCCTAATGAAAATGTGTAATCCTTAATTATTAATGAAGAGGTTTTCAGGGCACAAATTAAAGCACATGCCTCTTCAAAAACCTCATGAGGCTGTTAGTTATTATTCAAATTTGATAGAAGTAAGTTAAAAATTAAAGAGACGCACGTACCATTGTGTTTATATTTTCTGGTTGATAAGTTTTAATTAATATGAAAGTGATGATATGATGAGACGAAAAAAATATTCTATTCTCAATTACTTAAATAATCGTTGGCATAAAAAAAAAACTAATTCGTCAATAAATTAGATTTAGGAAAATTTCTTGGAATGAATATTCATTGTTCAATTCAATCCTGTTCGGAAATACGTACTAATTAAGCTTCGGAAACATAGAAATATAAAGAAAAATTCTTGTCCTTTTGTTTTGGTTGAATTATTGTCTTTCATATATCTCTAAATACTTTATAAATATATAATTAATAAATAATATCTTATCTCATCAAGCGGCCTTTATAAACGGCTGACATCCGGCTTCCCTCAAATTACTGTTCACAAGTTGATTTAATTGTCATTGGACTCCTCGTGAGCTGATCTCAAAAGCACCACAAGCACCACGTGAACGGACTTCTGCTCAGGTTTTTAAAAATTGTCAACATGGGCTAAAAATTCAAAAGATCCTTCATCTCCCCCAATTCTTAGGTGCTTCTCTTTTTATGTGCTCATTCCTCTAATTTTGGAGTGAGCACAATTTTTTTATATTTTTTATTTAAATTAAATTATATGTTGCATCCTAAAATATTTTTTAATCTAGTATCTCAAATTAATTAATTTTCAGGATACTAATGTTAGGAAAAATATTTCTAAATGTAGGATAGAAAATTAATTAATTTAAGATAGTGAATAAAAAAATATTTCAAGATATAATATATAATTTAATTTAATTAATATTCCTATTGTTGCTTTGGATCAGTGTAGACGGTTTATGCAGTAGGTACTTTATAATACAGTCAATATGATTAATGTTTTGATATGGAATTGCCAGGGTGCAGCAAGCAAAGGGGTTGCTGTTGTAATAAGAGATTTCAAGGTCAGATATAAGATAGATATGCTTGTGATTTTAGAACCCAGAATAAGTGGTAATCATGCTAATAAGGTTATCAAAAGTTGGGGTTTTAAAAAATCAGTAAGGATAGAAGCTGAGGGTTTCTCTGGAGGAATCTAGTTATTGTGGAATTTTGATGAGTTAGGAGTGGATGTTTTAATGAGAAATGAGCAGTTTATTCATTGCAAGGTACATATTAGGGGGGAGATTTTTTTTACAGCAGTCTATGCTAGCCCCTGTGAGCAAAAAAGACACCGGTTGTGGGATAGTCTCTATAATTTGGCAAGTGGTATCTATGAGCCGTGGGTACTAGCAGGTGGTTTCAATGACATAAAAACACCTTTAGAGCAAAAAGGGGGTGGTCGTGTCATTGAGACGTGCTGTCATAGATTTAATGATTGGATATAAGATTGCAAACTGATTGATATTGAAGCTCAATGCCCTTTCTTTATGTGGAAGGGGCCAAAATGGGAGGGCTTGGAGAGGGTGTATAGGAGACTTGATTGTTGTTTGTGTTCTGCTGGATGGCAGGATAAGTTTGAGGATGCTGAAGTGAGAGTATTGCCACGGGTGTGCTCAGATCACCATCCCCTATTGGTGAGGTCATCCGTGGAATGTAAGGGTTGGCGGCCAAGGTTGTTAGGTACGAAGCAATGTGGAAAATGCATGGTCAATTTGACAATGTTATGGTGAATAGTTGGCAAGGAGTTGAGGATGCACTTGTTAAACTTGCTGCTTTGAAGGAAGATTTACTAAGTTGGAATCAGGAAGTTTTTGGTAAACTCGCTAGTCGCAAAAGGAGTCTTTATAACAGATTATATGTAATTCAGCAAAGTATGGACAGAAAAAGTAATCCGTTCTTGATTAACTTAGAGAAGGAGCTAGAAGAGGAACTGTTACAAACGCTATGACAAGAGGAAGTATTATGGTTTCAAAAGTCTAGGGGGAGATGACTAGAGGAGGGGGACCGGAACACAAAATATTAACATTCCAAGACTATAATTAGACGTCAAAGGAATAGGTTTACAATGTTGAAGAACAATGTTGGGGATTGGGTTGAGGATGAAGATGTAATTGTGGGTATGGTTTATGAATTCAATTGCAACCTGTTTTGTGAATCCTCACATGATAGGGGTTAGGTTGAAACAAGCAAGTCATGGGGTGAGGTGGACAAAGTAAAGTGGAAGAGAATGGGGAAGGATGTGAGTGACGAAGAAATCAGACAAGCATTCTTCCAAATGGGGGGCTTTAAAGCGCTTGGCAGCTATGGTTTCCCGGCTGTTTTTTATTAGCAAAACTGGCAATTTGTTGGGAAATCTGTAATCAATTACATTCAAGCACTGTGGAGGCATCCATAGAGGATTGGGGATATAAATGACACTTTGGTAGTGTTAATTCCAAAAATTGATAAGCCAGAACAGGTATGTCACTTTAGGCCTATTGCTCTTTGTAATGTCATTTATAAGGGATTAGCCAAGTTGGTTGTTAATAGGCTGAAACCTTTTTTAGATAAGTTGGGTTCCCCACATCAAACAAGTTTTGTCCCTAGGAGATGCATACATGATAACATTATTATAGAATAGGAGGTAGTTCACACCATGAGCAAACTACATGGGAGAAAGGGGTATATGGTCATAAAGATTGACCTAGAGAAGGCTTATGATCGGATGAATTGGGAGTTTATTGGGAAGGTGCTAAAGATTGACCTTGATGAACACATAAGGAAAGTCATAAAGGGCTGTATGAATACGGTCAGATTGTCCATTATGTGGAATGGGAGTAGGCGAGATGAGATAATCCCATCTAGGGGGCTGTGGTAAGGAGATCCCTTGTCTCCCAATTTGTTTGTCCTAGGGATGGAAAAGCTAACTCATATGGTTGTTGATTGTGTGGCCAAGAAGCAGTGGAAGCCAATTAAGATGGGGCGTGGTGGGGCTGAGGTGTCACATCTACTTTTCGCAGATGATCTACTTCTGATCTATGAAGCAGAGATGGAACAGATGAGTATGGTCATGGAGGTTCTGGAGAATTTTGGTAATATGTCAGGGAAAAAGGTAAATTTCCAGAAGACTAGTGTCTATTTCTCTAAGAATGTTGATAGAGTTGTGCAAAATGAAATTTGTATGTATTCTGGTTTTAAACGGGCGAATGAATTGGGGAAATACTTAGGGGCTTACATGGCTAAAGGTAGAGATAAGGGTAAGAACTTTCAATGTTTACTTGACAAAATGCAGAGCAAGCTCAATTGCTAGAAAAAACAATCCCTATCACTTGCAGGGAAACTCACTCTTGTTCAATTTGTAACAAAACAAATGGCAATATACTCTATGCAACATACTATCATTCTAGTGGGGGTGAGAAAACAAATGGAGAAAATGCAAAGGGAAATTGTTTGGGGCCAAGAAGAAGGGAAAAGGAAAATAAATGCAGTGAGTTGGGATTTATTGTGTAGGGAAAAGAAAAATGGGGGGCTAGGGTTGAGGAATTTGGAGTTCATGAATGACGTGCTAATAGGGAGAGTGTCTTGGAATAGGATTGCGAAACCCAATAACCTATGTTCTAAGGTGCTCAGTGGAAAATACCGTAGATAAAGTAATTTGTTGAAGGGTTGCAGAGGTATCAAAACATATTTTGTATTATGGAGGAATTTGGTCAGAATATGGCCAAAAATAGTTGATAATATAAATTGGGAGGCTGGAGATGGGGAGCTGATCAATTTCTGGGAGGATAAGTGGTTGGGTGATGGAAGGAAACTGATTGAGAAGTGTGTACTGCTTCCTTCGAAGGAGGAGAAGATGGCTCGGGTGAGGGAGATGGTAAATGGGCAAGGTGAATGGGACATGGAGAAAATTGCAAAATGGGTGAACAATGAGGGTAGGAAGCTCATATTGGCGGTCTTTCCTCCGAGTCCTGGTAATGGGTCTGATTCGATTAGATGAGGTAGCAATGTACAGAACTGTTATGTAGTGGCTGAGATGTATCATGCGATGAAGATGGAGGTTGAAACTAATGGGAGGGTATGGAAGGTCTTGTGGAAGTGGAAGGGCCCAAGGAGGGTACAAATCTTCTTGTGGTTGGCTTTGCATAAAAGGCTTCTAACAGGGGAAAGGAGGGGTCGTATTATGGGGAGCAGCACGTATTGTTATTGCTGTAACAATAAAGAGGACCTGATGCATGTCTTAAGGGACTGTAAAATGGCTTGGTCGCTGTGGCAGGGGATAAAACCTCTCTATGTAGGAGCTGAGTTTGCACACTTGCAGGGAAGTGAATGGTTGGCATGGAATTTGGCTTTCTCAGATGGAGATTGGAATCTTATTTTTAGGATTGCTTGCTGGTTCCTATGGAGTTGGCGAAATAAGGGGATTTTTTAGAAGGAGCTTAATATGCCCATTGACCGAGCAGGGTTGGTGTACAAATTTGTAGCTGAAATTAAGGATGCATGGGGGGATTTTGGTTTGGTAAGGGGTATAAAGAAGGAAGTGGCTGTCAAGTGGCAAACTCCTCCAGTGGGCTGGGTAAAGCTTAATGTAGATGGTGTTTCAAAGGGAAGAAGTAGAACTGCAGGATGTGGTGGTCTGATAAGGGATTGCAGTGGTTCGTGGCAATGTGGCTTTGCATGATATCTGGGAAGCTGCAACATGTTGAGAAGTGAAATATGGGCTGTTCTCTCTGGTCTTGAATTAGCTGTGAAATATAGCTTTGATAAAATAACTGTAGAATCTGATTCTATGTCTGTGATTAGCTTACTAAATAATTTGTAGGTATATGACAGGGCTGAGTCAAATCTGTTACTACAAATTACTAATATCTGTCAAAAGTTCTCTAGCATTGTTTTTGTACATGTGTTTAGAGAAGGGAACTCTTGTGCTGATGTGCTTGCCAAATTTAGTCCCAGGAGAGAAGAGGTAATATTTGAGAATCCTCCATCTGTTGTAATCAATGCTTTAGGCAGGGATTTTATGGGTATTACTTACCCAAGATGTATATTGATGCAGGAATAATATAAGGTTGTTGCCCCGATTTTTACCAAAAAGAAAAAAAAATACAATATATATCTAAGGAAACATGTGCTCACCCAAAATAAAAACAACGAGCATATAAAAACACATCTAATGGACAAGCACAACCCTTTCTCGGGTTCACATTAGGTGCTTGTCCTAATGTGCTTCTTATGTGCTTGTCCCTTTAATTAGAGGGACAAGCACATTTTATTTTATTTTAATTTTTTTTATATGTTTTATTTATTTAGATTAAAATTATATGTTGCTTTTTGATTTTTTTTTTTTTTGCACCTAGTATCTCAAATTAATTAATTTCCAGAATACTGGTGTTACAGGACAAATATTTCTATGTGCAGAACTGGAAACTAATTAATTTGAGATACTGGGTGAAATTTTTTTTTTCAGAAAACAACATATAATTTTAATCTAAATAAATAAAATATATAAAAAAATAAAATAAAATATGCTTGTCCCTCTAATTATAAGAAGCACAGGGACAAGCACCACCCTATGTGCTTCCCCCTTTCTCTCATAGCCACCTCGTTTCGAGACCCTTTCTTTCCATCCCCATCAAATATCTTCTTCTCTGACTCTCTCTCTCAGTCATCTGCTCCAAGGGGTAAGGGATCTCCTCTCCGAACTCAAGCTCGGTTCTCTCGGCCGTCGCCATCAGAGAAGTTTTCTGGTCCTTTTCTTTTGTAGCTTGTGGATGCTAAGAAGGTTTGTACTCTTCCGCCATTCTTCCCTTCATCTTTGATCTCTCCCCTCCTTCTTTTACCTTCTGTTTTCTTTTTGGTATAGTATTCAAAAGAAAACGTTCAAGTCATTTCCTCTCTTTTTTTCACTCTTCATCGGATTGGGGATGGCCTGGTTGAAATTGGAGAAGGAAAGGAAGGCTGAACAAGATTCTAAGAATCAAAGGGATGTCATTGAAGCTGTTGAAATACCTTGCCGTATTGATGCAGCTAAAGCACAACTAAAGGTACCCACACTTTCCCAATTAATCCTTCTAGAATTCCCTTCATTTTTTGTTTTCCTTTTGTCAATTTCAGTTTTTCGATATTGTGATTGAATATGATTTTTACGGTTGATTTTTATGAACATTGATCTGGTCTTCCATTTCTATTCCGTCGCCATTTGCAAATCTGGTTTTGTCATATTATTTTTCTTCTTTCTTTTTCCTCGTGCTTTTCTTTTTCTTTTTTCCAATGAAGTTGAGTTTCAAAAAATATACTACAGGAGCCATTTTTTGCGGGTTAGGCATGGTCTTTTTAAATCTTTTATTATTTTGTCAAATCTTATACTCCCTCCGGTCCTCCTAATTATAAGACAACATTTTAGAGTTGGTTTTGATCCTAATTATAGGACAACATTCTAATTTTTGTCAATTTCTTCCTAAAATACCCCTATTTTATTCTCTCAAGTGTGTTTGGTTTTTTATGATTACATATATGTGTATGTATATATGTGTGTGTCTATATACAAATATACATACATATATACACAAGAATACACACACACATATCTGTGATTGTGTGTGCCGGTCAATATATATGTGTGTAGATATATATATATGTGTGTACATATATAAACACACATATATATACATATATGTGTGTGTCTATATATATATTTGTGTGTGTGTGTTCATATATATGTATATGTGTAGATATATGTGTGTGTGTGTGTGTCACACACATATATATACACACATATATGTGTATATAGTAAGACCATTATTTTAATTAAAAAACGTGTGGAAATGAAAATTCTAAATTAGAGAGGTATGTGGTAGGGGTTGTTAATTCACTTTTACTTATGTCATTTTAAATTTATATAAGGACATTTTAGGAAAATGAGTAAAATTAACTAATTTAACTTCTCTCCTTAATCTCTCCAAAATCGGTTAAAGATGTCCTATAATTAGGACCGAAGGGAGTAAATATTTATTTCTTAGAGTAAATACCCTTTTTGGTCCCTGAAAAAACACGCGCTACCCATTTCGGTCCTTGAGTAAAAAAATGTCATTTTTGGTCCTTTTTAGGGACTAAAAAGGACTTTTTGGGAATTTGTGAGGAATTAAAATGCCCACAAAAAATGACTAAAAGAGACCTTTTTTTTAACTGTTTAAGGACTAAAAATGACATTTTTTTTACTCAGGCACCAAAATGGGTAGCGCGTGTTTTTTCAGGGACCAAAAAGGGTATTTACTCTATTTCCTAACTTTCATTTTTATCTTTTAAATAAATGTCAGAATTTATTATTAAATGAGGTAATCTACTATTTGATTTCTCAATCTACTACTGCGATTCTAGTTTTGTCCCTGCTAAGATCCTAGGAAAGTATTTCATTGTACATCATTTGGGTTATCTGATTTCAGGGTTTTTCTGTTTCATTTTCTGAAAATCTATAACTAGAATGAATTGTGTAATACCCTAAAATCTGACTTAGGGTAAGTATCATAAATTAGAAAATAGTGCCTATTGAAAATATGTGAATATGTGGTTTCAAAAAGAATGTTAAATTTATCTTATTTTCTAAAGGAAAATTTCTTGGAAATTAGGAAAAATTAATAATGTGTCAGAAATGACCAAAATGCCCTTGTGGAGCATAAAGTGACTTAAGGAAATTATGAAAAATCCTTAGAGGCAATAAAATAATTATAAAAAATTAGAGAGTATGTTGTCTCTAATTTAGACAATTTTTGGGATATATTTCCTTGGAAAATAGTGAGGGAAAAATTAAAAAGTATTCCAGGATCATTGTTGGCCTCGTGATTTTTAATATTTTATGTGGAACATAAAATACCAATATAAGTCCAATTGTTGTGAGGTAATAAGTTATTCTAATTAAGAAAATTATCAACAATTAGTGGGTAATTAATTAAATAATTAAAGGCTAATTGATTAAGCACGATTAAGAGAAAATCCAAGGGTAAATGTGTAAAAACCCTTTAAGAAAATGTTTATGGCTAAAATTAGCCTAAATATATTTGCTAATTATCTGGAAAAGATGAAGAAAAATATATGAGAATAAGTAATTTTAAGCCTAAAAACAAGTATGGACCAATGGGGAAATTTTGTAAAAAATTATATAAAATAATTTTTAAATAATTATTTTATATAATATTAATTAATTAAATAATTAATTTTAAAAAAAAAAAAGACCAGCTGCATTTACCGAAATTTTGAGTTCCAAATGGATAAGAATTGGATGAATAAATATCTAGATATTATAGATTTTAATAATAATATAAATTGTGATATTTTGTGAAAAAGAAAATAGGATAAATGACCACCGATAGAGATTAAATCCTATCTAGAAAACCATGAACAAGGTTTCGAAGGTCAGAGTATATTAGAAACAAGTATAATTTTATCTCGGAATAGACTGTCTCTGAAGTCATTTCCGTGACCGGCGGAATAATTAGGAGATCCGATAAAAAGAAAAAGGCCAGATATTGGAAAAGTGAGTCTATAGAAAATAAATTCTTACTCAAAATCCTTGAACTAGTTGGAAAATATCTGGACATATTCGGAATCAGTGAATTTTTGTCCAGAAGTTGGTGATTCCTAAGTTACTCCGTAACCGACGCGTTTTTAGTAAATCTTCGGCAGGACCGGAGAAGACCTGAAAGGGATCAAAAATTTAGTTAACCCAGACATTTTTAATGAGTAAGAAAAGAACTTCAAAGTTATGATTCTGGATTTCTAAGATTTTACAAGATTACGCGATTCGAACACCGAACTGGGACTTTATCGGTGTAAAATCTTCTAGAAAGATGCAAGGTGGCAAAATGACAACTCATTTTGTTGACTTGGGAGGCCATGGAGGTCGGCCAAGAGAGAGAGGAGAGAAGGGAAAACTTGTTTGCTAAGGATAACACATGGAAGGCTAAGATTTCATTTCATAAAGTTGATCCGACGGTTGAAATGCCATGACTTCTCCTATAAATAGGCCCTTGATTCTCTTCATTCTTCACACCATCTCCTCTTGAGATTTTCGAAATAGAGAGAGATTTTAGAGAGAAGGAAGAGCTTGGAGAAGTTGTAGTGAAGTTCTTCAACGTGTAAGTTTTTCGGTTCTAGTCTTTAGTTCGGTAGTTCTTAAAGTTCTAGGGTAGTTGTTGTTTTGATCTTTAATCTTCCAGTATGTTTTAGATATCATGTTTTAGGATTAAATATGATATTTATTTTGGAAAATATGTTGGAGTAGGAGTTATGTCAAAATTTTGGAAGATTAGAGTCAAAGTAACGAAGTGCTGGCGAAATTCCGCCGATTAAGGGGTCAGGGGTAAAATGGTCATTATGACTAAAAATGTCTGTCGTAATGATAGATCCTTAACAAATACGTTGTTATATTGATAGGATATCCCTGATTACGTTCTGACCAACCGTCGTACCGTATAACGTCAACGAAGGTACGTTCGCGTACTGTAACACTAACTCTGATGGTTATTGTATGCATATATGTGTTTCCGCTATCATGCCTGTACTCTGACTGTACTATTGTCTGTACTCTGACTGTACTACTGTCTGTCATCCGACTGTATTGTTTTTGCCATACATATCTGATATGTATACACTATGTCTGACCGTAGTAAATGTTGCCAAAATTCTATGAATGTCTGTCGTACATATATGGTGTATAAACACATGAGGTTAACCGTTACCTGGGGTTCGATGCATGGACCTCAGCCTTTAATATAGCTTCAGGGTCGGGAGGACCAAGGATCGAGGAGAGAGACAAGCAGGCCGCACCGGGATCCGGCTGAAGATTCCTTTTGTTTATGTAGCTACGTTTCAGTTGAACCTTTGAAATGTTGTACCGCTGTTGTAAATAAGCCAGACTTACGGCGTTTTGAATACAAGTATCAGTTACTCAATTGCTCCGTTGCTCTACTCTGATGATTTGAAATGATGTTTGATGAAAAAAAAGATTTATACTGCTTGTGAAAACGGGATGTTACAAATTGAACAAACTAAGACCATTGCTGCGCCATACTGGGATTGGGAACTCACCAATGAGACTCAACATATCTGGGTGAGTTTTATGATTTGCAACTCCACATGTTTGTATGGAATAACATACATACATGACTTTTTGTTGCGATAAAATAGGATATTTTGTTAGAATGAATCTGATATTCTGATTTAATGAATAAAGGGCTTTAGACTGCAGCATGTTCAAAATGATGATGCAATATTTGGTGCATTCTCTCTGATTTCTTGCACACTCTCAGTCTCTCTGATATCATTGTTCAAGTATGTCATTATGATGATGAATGCAGATGATAATGCAGAAAGTAAGGGCTAACTGTCTTTATGATGATGTTGTGGGTTTATGGTTTTAATTTATGCAGAATGAACAAAGGTCTTTTGAAAATCTTTGTATTATATAAAAACTTTCATGTAAGGGTTAAACTTTGTCATCATAACTCCATGCTAAAAATCTCACCTAAACTATATTCTGCAAAAAGCTTTCAAAATTCATGTACTTTGTCCTGCTTTTGCATTTATGTGTTTGCCTTTTAGTACAATATGCTATACAGGCATATCAGCTTTCACGTTTTTATAAGCACAGCTGTTGAAGTCTAGAGAATATATGAGGTCTGATGTATAAAGTCTACAGAGGTTAAGGGATTGACTGCGCAAGTGAAAGTGAAACAGAGGTTACTCAATAGACTGTGCAAGTGAAAGTGATGGGAGCTTTACTTGTGGGTAGCTGAACAAAGCATACTACGTACCTCTTACTGCATCTAGGTATATGTAGAAAGTTGAAGGACACGCCAAAAAGTTTAAAAGGCAAGTCTGTAGCTTAACGGAGTAAGTTGAAAGCCTATAGCCTATAGTTTTTTACTGGTTCATTCAATATGAGAAAGGTAGTGTGACCAATTTAATATTATGCATAAAATATTTGAAATGCAGCTTTATTTTTCTTCATTTAGTGCAAGGTAGAAGAAAAAACTATATCTAGATGCAAAATGATGCATCTAGATAATGACTAAGCAGCATTATAGACATTATCTCTTTGCTTAATGGATAAGCTCTTTCTTGGTCAATGTGTTTATCAGCTTTTCTGAAAAAGCATGACAAGTTAACATTTTTATGATTACATTGAGAAGGCCCACAAAAAGCTTATCCATCTATATCCTTTTTTCAGTCACTCCTTTTTTTCCATCTATAGGAACAACAGTCACTCCTTTTTTTCCATCTATAGGAACAATATCGTTTGGTGCTACACCACTTTTCTTTTATGTGTATTATGAAGTACACCAAGCCTATTTATAATAATTAAGATACACTACCTGATACAGTAAGTAGCCTAACTAAGTCAGTTTCATACTAACTAACTCTTAACTATTTACAGGAAATAAACTATTTAAACAATTACAAACAAATGGTTACTTATACTCTAATACCCCCCCCTCAAGCAGGAGCATGTATATTAATCATGCCCAGCTTGGAAATAAGTGTACAAAAAGATGTAGGAGCAAGGGGTTTAGTAAAGATATCTGCCAACTGATCTTAGGACTTTATGGGCAGCAAATGAATCAGTCCATTCTGCAACTTCTCAAGAACAATGTGGCGATCAATATCAAGGTGTTTAGTACGTTCATGAAAAGTCGGATTGGCAGCAATATGACGAGCAGACTGATTATCACAATACAAAGAAGCAGGAGAATCAGTAGAAATACCAAAATCTCTCAACAAATAAGACAACCATTGAAGTTCACAAGTTGTTGTAGCTAAAGCTCGATATTCAGCTTCAGAAGAGGAAGTAGAGACAGTGAGTTGCTTCTTAGAACGTCAAGTAACTAATGCCTGATCCAAAAAACCACAGAACCCAGTAATAGAACGACAAGTATCAAGGCATCCAGCCCAATCACTATCACTAAAAGCATTTAATTTCATGGCAGATGTGACAGGAAAAAATAAACCACGGCCAGGGGCAGATTTGAGATAACGAAGCACCCTATGTGCAGCCTTAAGATGAAGATCAGTAGGAGTTTGAACAAATTGGCTTAATTGCTGAACAACAAAAGAAAGATATGGCCTAGTGTTAGCAAGATAAAGCAAACGACCAACCATGGTCTTATAAACAGAACCATCAGCCAAAGGTACACCAGAATCAGCGGACAATTTTAGATTACGAGACATTGGAGTAGTAGCTGGTTTACACTCCAAAAAACCATTATCAGCCAAAATGTCTAAGGCAAACCTACATTGACAAACAGAAATACCCTTAGAACTCCGAGCAATTTCCAAACCAAGAAAATATTTTGCATCTCCCAAGTCTTTAATCTTAAAGCAATCATCCAAAAAAGGTTTCATGTGACTAATTTCAGCCAAGCCAGTACCACTAATCAGAATATCATCCACATACACAAGGATGATAGTAAAGGAAGTATCAGTATTCTTTATAAAAAGAGAATGATCAGCATGTGAGTGATGATAACCACATGAAATAAGAGCTTTAGAAAGCTTAAAAAACCACTGTGTACTAGCTTGCTTAAGACCATAAAGAGAACGTTGCAACTTACAGACTTGATTGGGAGAAGTAAGAGACAAACCATGAGGTGGCAACATGTAAACCTCCTCATCAAGATCCCCATGAAGAAAAGCATTGTTAACATCCAATTGTTTAACATGCCAATTATGGGCAGCAGCAAGAGCAAATAAAACACAAACAGTAGTAAGTTTAGCTACCGGAGAAAAAGTATCATTAAAATCAACACCCTCAACTTGAGTGTAACCTTGAGCAACCAAACGACCCTTATACCGATTCAAAGATCCATCATAATTATATTTCTTAGCAAAAACCCATTTGCACCCAATAGGACGCTTACCAGAAGGAAGATCAGTCAACACCCAAGTATGATTTTGTTGCAAAGCATCTAATTCAACCTCAATAGCTTTCCTCCAACCCTCATGTTTAATGGCTTTAGAGTATGTTTTGGGAATATCATCAATAGAAACAGATAAAGCAAAAGAACAATGAGATGAAGATAAATGATCATAAGAGAGAACATGTGAAAGAGGATGATAAGTACCTATTTCCATAGAATCTGGTATAACTGATATGCACTGAAGAGCATAGTGATAATCATGCAAATAGGAAGGCAGTGTTTTGGTTCTAGTGGAACGTCCTAGGATTGGGGAAGGAGAAGGATCAATCGGTGAAGAGGTAGAAGAAATGGGTAAAGTGGAAGGGGAAGGACAAGAAGAAGATGAAGAAGACATGGGATAATCAAGATCAGGGAACTCTTGAGGCAAGGAAATGGAAGTAGGTAATGGAGAAGAATCAAAATGGCTAAAGGGAAAAAGAGACTCATAAAAGAAAACATGTCGGGAAACAGAAATAATTCTAGTTTTTAATTCCATAATTAGAAATCCCTTTGTATCAGGATTATAACCAAGAAAAACACATTTATGAGCTCTAGGATCAAATTTAGTACGTTGGTGGGTGAGAGTAGAAGTAAAACAAAGGCAGCCAAAAACCTCAAGGTCAATAAAATTAGGGCTGTGTTGATATAACATTTCAAAAGGATATTTGTGAGCCAAAACAGGTGTAGGTAAACGATTGATCAAATAAATGACATGTGAAATAGCATATGACCAATAAATTTTGGGAAGATGGGCTTGAAATAATAAGGCTCTTGCAACATTTAAAATATGTTGATGTTTTCGTTCAACTTTACTATTTTGTTCAGGTGTCTCTCTACAGCTAGTTTGGTGTAGTATCCCATGTTTATTATAGAAATCAACCATGGTAAATTCAGAACCATTATCAGATCGGATACTTTGAATAGAAACACCAAATTATTAGCTAATTATATATTTATTATCTGTTATAGTTGGGTGTCAAGATAAAGCTTGTAGCTTGATGGTATGGGGATAGTTAAAGGTCTTTTGAGTCCTGAGTTTGAATCCTCATTAAGACAAGGTGTGATTTTTATTTTTGTCCCACCTCAACAAAAATTACCAAAATACCCTTTTTCCAAAAAAAAAAACATCAGAATTTGTTTTTTTTAAAACGCATGAACGCATCGCTAAATCAGGGAGAGCACCGAAGCTTCGTGATTTTTGGACCAAGCCCCAGCCCCATCGTTCAACCCTATTCCTTCATCCTCTTCGACCGCGTGCCACCGCCATTGCATGTCTGTTCACCGCCGGCGTCCTCCTCCGGTTCAAATCTTTTTGCTGCTGTTATTTTATTTATTTTTTATTTTTTTCTGTTTCGTTTTGCTTCTGCTCTGTATCGCTGGTTCTGTTTGTTGCTGTGATGTTTGGAAATTATAGATTGAAGAATGATTTTGCTTTGCTGCTAATTGGACAAAGAAATAGGTAGTTTAGAGGTTATTATAGGTGGAAGGAGTATTGGAAAAAGAGGGCTTTTCTTTTTCTTTTCTTTTTTTAAAAAAAAAGGGCGTCCAGCGTTTTTTTTTTTTTCCTTTGGCAATTGGTGTAGAGTGAGGGGAATTATGAATCTTCAATTACTCTTTCATTTTACTACATATTCGTGCTTGTCAGGTGGTGTTGTGGATATATGCCTTTATGTCTTGAGCAAAAAAAAGGATATATGCCTTTATGTACTTGATTGGATTTTTCTATTTCCCCTATAGTTGTGCGTCCAAAACATGGAGGGGGAAAAAAAAAGAAAGCTTTGACTGTTTTTTTTTTTCAATTAGGACTTTCAAGAAAAGGTAGTCATAGTATTGTAATATGTGTTGCCTTAAGTGTGAAAACCATGTTTATGTGTGGGCTCCATTGTTTTTCTTTGGTCTTCATTGGTTCTTTCCAAGAGAGGTAAAAAAAATGAATTTTTATTGTAGTTATGGCTGAAATGAGATACGAATAGAACCAGATATGTTTGTGTATTTATTAGTTAAGAATGGTGAAGTTCCACTATTATTTGGGTTAGGAAAGTGATTAACGTTTAAGTTTCTTCTATTTTTTTTAAAGTATAGTAAATTAGAAATTATGTCAATTGTTGCATGAATTATGAATGGGGTGGATATGAAGAATTGGAATTGAATGTGAAAATAGGAAATTTTATGTAAAGCTATAATTGATGGATTTTTTTGGGTGTTAGGAGGAGAAGGAGTGAGAAACTGATAAGTTAGAGAAAGAGACATAGCATCATCCTTACAAGTGAGTGAATAGCGTCCCATTATACTTTTATCAATGATATTGTTACTACTTATTATATCTAGTTTATTTGTTAAATGTTATAATATCATCCCACTGAGGAAAACTTATATGAATTGTTTTTATTATTTACTTTGATGTTGCATCAAGTAAATAGTAAGAATTTATTTAATGTTATTTATTAATCTCCTATTCTCCATTTGTTTCGTATGAGCGTTGATGTTTGAAGTTTATAGAAAATCACTTGAGATACAATTTGTGAACTTCATGTTGGGGTCTATGGTATTGGAAGATCTTTTTGGCTGTTATTAATAAACTGATTCCCCGACATGTTTAAAAAATATATTTTTTTTTAGAGGACTGAGTACAGAACGCTGGTTACTAACAGCAGTACTGTTAGTCCTTGGTGCACCATGGTTAACCTCGAGCTCGCTTGATATTCGTGGGATTTGTTCCTGCGCTTGTGATTCGTGGGTCTTATACCTGCGCTTGTTTCGTAGCCTCATGCTACGCTTGTTTTCGTGGCTTCGAGCCGCACTTGGTTATTTACCCTCGTGAACTGTGTGTCCACGCTTGTTTTCGTGGCCTCTATGCCGCGCTTGGTTATTTTCCCTCGTGGACTGTGTGTCCACGCTTGTTACTCTGTTCTGTTGAGGTCCTACGGAAAGATGAGGTTTGAGAATTATGTTTTAAATTGATTATGTTAAATCAAAGGTTTTACTATGTATTTGGATTTGTTTGATTCACGATAATTTTACATAATGTCACTCTTGTTTATGATTGCTATATTGTTATTATTCAAAGTTAAATATGTTTAAATTACTCTCATTTGTATTCCATTGAATTTTATAAATGGGACGTTATTCACCGGAAAATTTTTTGGCCTCAGATGGCATTGCAAACCTTGCACCTTTAGCTGAACAGTGGAGACTGTCATTGCTGACCGAGCTTGTCAATATATTAGTGGATGTAAATTTGAGTTTTCATTTATTTATATATATAATCATCTATAGCTTAGATTCTCCACGTAGTCTATAGGTAGAATCCTTGTCTTCCCTTGTAAATTGGAATATTTGTACATATATATGTTGTAGTGGAGCATAGCTCCAAATGTTATTATGAGTATTATTTAGTATTTGTATATAAGTTTAAGGCTTAAGGAATGTGAGTCCACTCATTATTATACCATTATTATAGTCTTAGTTCTGTTATAGTAGGTAGTGGTTAGACATTGCTGTTAGTTAGTTAGTATGTTAACTGTGTAAAGGTTTCGGTGCAAGCTGTTATTGGGCCTTAAGAGTCAAGCCTCTAACTATATATAAGAGGTTAGACTAATATGTGTAGGAACCAGTTATGATGAATGAATGAATTGACTAAGTTGGCAGCAGTTTTGCAACTCCCTTTCCTCTGTTTCTCCCAATTTCTTCTACAATTCTACGTCTTTCTTAAATAAAATGTTGAAACTTGATGAAGTGAATTTGACTAGTATTTAAGGTTCATATCAAGCAGAAGTTCTTTAATTTCTGTTAGTGAGATGAATGGAATTCATAATTAATAGCTGTTTTTAATCCTGATTCACAAAAAAGAAGGGAACAAGCACAGGAGATTGGGAGAAAGAATGATTGCCCGCATAGGGCTTCTCGCGGCGGATATGAAAAGGCTGAAAAAGAATTGATGGTGGCCAAGTGGAAGAGATTGGAAGATGAAGCTAAATCCAATCCTTCTGCGATATGTGATAAGGCGCCATATCCAATACGTCGTGAGGAATTATGGCTGTATATTCGCAAAAAGCCAAGCGGCAATTACACGAGTGAACAAACTCGTCTAGTTGCTGAAAGAATTGTAAGTATTGTTGTTGTTAATTTTTAGTTACTAAACATGTTTCATTACTAAGCTTCTTGTTATCTGTATCTTACAGGAAGATCTTTAAAAGAAAGAAGTAGAGGGATCTTTTGTGTCGGACGGGAGGAATGATGTTCTGACCGTTGCGGCGGGAAAACCAGATCACTCGGGGCGTGTAAGGGGGATTGGAGGACGGGTAGGCTTGAAGGAATACTTTGGTAAATCCAAACGCCATAAACAAAGTATGGTTACTTGGGAGGAGATGAAACAGACGCTGGCCAAATTAAGTGTGGAAGCAGCGGCTAAAGAAGCTTCATTGACTGCAATGTTTCAAGCCGAGATGAGCAAGATGAAGGAGGACATGGATAAAATGATGCTTCTTTTGAGCTCTCGGCCATAGACCAATGTTCCAGAGCACTAGAGGGAGCTGCATTGTTGGACAGTCACAGCAACCTTGTGACCTGTATGTGGCAGAACCTCATAGACGATTAGTTGCAAAAGGGACTTTCAACAACTTGGGATCAACTGTACACCACCAACAAATGGCTGATGATGAAGTCAAAGTGTCAGTTGAAAAGGTGATCATTGATGCACCTCTCCCTCTCCCAACTGATCAGCTGAAGGTTGTGAGTGATGTCAAGGGAACCTTCATCTCTTGGCCAGTGAAGCTTGTACATGTCTCTACTCCTCCTGAAGCTCCATCCCATATTGAAGCTCTATCCCCTCCTCAAGCTCCATCTCCTAAGTTGACTGTCAGGGAAAAAAAAGGAAAAAATATTCCAAATGGTATCCAATGGATATTTTAAAGATAAATTGTGGTTTGTCACTGAAGTAGTAGGGCTCCCTGATATGCAACCGGTTTTCCTTGACCCTGATGATTTAACGTCCCTGCTGCTTCCTGGAAAGGAGTTTACTCATGCAATTGTTCAAATATTTATAAAGTAAGTATCTTCTTCTATGAATACATAATTTAAATGCATCGTTTAGACACACATACATATATACTAATTCCCTGATGTCATTATTGTAGGTTCATGCATGTTGAACTGGAACAACAAGGCAGAATCAATGATTTTGGATTCTTGTGCCCAGTCTTTGCAAGTACAACAGCCTTAGATGTGAGACAATTGTACATTTCAGATAGGGTGTGTGAAGTGAGAAAAAAGGTGTACTTGTTCCCATACTACTATAGGTACATATCACAATTTTTGTCTGCAATTCACTTAATTCTGCTACATATATCACTGAGTACTTGTCTGCTATGAATTTTCAGCCACCACTGGCAATTGGTCCTCATGTGCATGAAGGAGCATACAGTGGTCTTCTTATGCTCCACTCACAGTAGTCTAGGGCCTACGTTGAAGCAGACCATGAACAAGTAAGCATGTCATTTTGATTATCTTGTCTGAAATCTCTGCTGTGAATTTTCAGTGACCATTATTGATAAATTTTTGATTTTGATGATAGTGCCATGAGGACCTTCCAAATCCAGGTAAAAAAAAGCATACGTATGATGCCAAAGATCCTAAATGGCTCTTTCCAAAGGTTAGCACATATTTGTACACTGGCACACTGCCTTGTGAACTTGGTCAGTAAGCTATATATATATATATATATATATATATAATATGTCTGTGTGTGTGTGTGTGCGCGCGCCTCATGATGTATGGGCCGCATAAGTTGGACCCTACTGGTTGCCGACGGGTCTAAAAACAACAAGAAATATATCATGCAAGGAAGTACTAAATTCACTGTAAAGGTAAATGTATTTGATGTTACATATTATGGCTTAATTCAGTTTCTGTCTTTGATGTTACAGAGGTTTGCCTGTGCTGATCCCTTTTCTGATGATGATATCGAGCACATCTGCAAAGTGTTTTGTGAATATCTGTATGATGACCTCTTAAAGTCAAAACAATAATTAATGTCCTAAATTCATTTGTAAATATATGTTGTAGCAACAATAATCTTTTGTAAATGAACAATTGCACAATTTGTGTAATTCAATAATAAATTTGTTTATTTTTTTCGAACAATTTTATTGTGTCCATTTTGGGTTGCTTTTTGATATATATATATATATATATATATATATATATATATATATATATATATATATATATATATATATATATA
The DNA here is from genome assembly GCA_025563575.1 of Acacia pycnantha. Lineage (NCBI taxonomy): Eukaryota > Viridiplantae > Streptophyta > Magnoliopsida > Fabales > Fabaceae > Acacia > Acacia pycnantha. The sequence goes on along the minus strand of JAMWYP010000032.1, from coordinate 3,557,246 downwards.
TATATATATATATATATATATATAGGATAAAGCTATTTAGTGCTTGTACCTTGAGGAGTGAGAACTACAGGATGTTGTAAATGAGCAATATGAGTCGCTGAAAAGTCTTTGCGACTTTTAGGACCGTATATTTGATAAACGTATGGCCCTAAAAGTCTTCCTTTAATTTTAAAAAATAGGGCGAGACTTTTAGGACTGTATATTTGTTAAACATCTGGTCCGAAAAGTCTTCGTTTAATTTTAAAAAATAGGGAAAGACTTTTAGAATCGTATATTTGTTAAACGTCCGGTCCTAAAAGTCTTCGTTTAATTTTAAAAAATAGGGCAAGACTTTTAGGACCGTATACTTATTAAATGTATGGTCCCAAAAGTCTTCGTTTAATTGTAAAGGGCGAGACTTTTAAGGCCGTATATTTGTTAAACGTCCTGTCCTAAAAGTCTCTATTTAATTTTAAAAAATATGGCGAGACTTTTAGGACCTTATATTAGTTAAACGTCTGGTCCTAAAAGTATGACATTTAGAAACATATTGTTTTAAAATCCGGTCTTGAAAGTCTTCGTCTATTTATAAGAAATGGTGATTACGCTTTTTTAAACAATGCATTAGAGTTCATCAAGACAACCGAGGTTCTGCTCAAGATAGGACCCTCACAGTCGTCGTTTTTACCTCTCCTGAGCTTGAGCATGATCAGTCTCCCTTTTCTCTATCTTTTTTCTTTTTGTCGGAAAAAAAAAGAAAGATAATGAAAAGGACACTAATAATTATCAAATCAGGGCGAGGTAAAACCGACGACAATTACGGTCTAACATTGAGAAGAATGTCACTGTATTTGTTTGTATTTGTTCAAACAAGGTAAACGTTGTTTTTTTTTGTATGGTCTTAACATATTCTGCGAATTTTTAATGTTGCTCACACACGAGGACAATGTTGTTTGTTTCCTTTTTGTCGGAAAGAAAATAAAGATAATGAAAAGGACAATGCAATCGAAGATGAGAACTAAAAATTTTATTTATTATAATTTTTATGCTGCCCACTAAGGGGCAGCACTACTACAGACAAAAAAACATAAAATATCTAATCCTCCCCATCGTTGTCGGAGGGGGAGGTGGGGTCGGAGGCATCGTCTTTAGAAGCATGGTACTCCATGTCATTGGCGTCGAGTATCATGTTGAGCTTGTTGTTAAAGGTATGAACAAGCCCAAAAAATTGGCCCAAGCGTCAGTCGATGTGATTGACGTGGGCCAGCATGTGCTGCATCATCTGATAGAAAGAATGATTTGAAGGCAATGGAAGAGGAGGGCGCTGAGGTTGAAGACGAGGAGGAGGAAAAGGAGGACCTGGTGGAGCAGCCATTACGGTGGAGGCTAGGTAGTGGAGGTTGTAGAAGTGATGGAGAAGAATGTGAAGAAACTAAAGTAACAACGAGTTTAAATAGAGATAACCTCATCCTGAAGAATATGAAACGCCAGAAACTTTAACGAGGAGATGCATAGTTCCTCAGAATATGAGGAGTCGCATAGATGGGAAGTTTACCTGGAAGTCGAAGAGACTCTGAATTGAAAAGAATGAACTTTTAATACTGGATATTGTACAAGATCCGTTCTTAAAAGTATTTTTTTAAAAGAAAAAATTCTTAGTTTAAAAAAATTGAATTTGAAAAAAAAAATAATTGAGTTTTAGGACCAGATACGCGATAAAAGTTCGTCTTAAAATTAAATGAATTGATTGAAAAAATAAATAAAATAAATTTAGGACCGGATATATAATAAAAAGACGGTGTTAAAAGTCATTTAATTGAAAAAATTAATTATATACTTTTAGGACCATATTATTTATAAGAATTCGGTCTTAATAGTTATTTAATTGAAAAAACTAATTATAGACTTTTAGGACCGGATATTTCTAAAATACGCTCTTAAAAGTTTTTACTAATTATATACATATTTAATCTCATTTCATTGTCACAATTTCGTTTCTCCCTTCCATAACTCCTCACTACATCCCTTCCCTAACTCCTCACTACATCTCTGCCCTAACTCCTCACTGCGTCCCTGATAATCCTCTGTCCTAGACTGCTCAAACCATGGTTAGATACAAGAGAACCGCTCGCAGGGGTACTCCTGAAGCTTGTGCCTACCTTAGATCCTTATACGGGCCGCCTCATGCGAGCTTACGTTCTATTGAAACAGAGGAGTCTCGGGTCGTTAGACCCATTGTCATTCCGGGTGATGAAGAGATTTCCGCACCCCCCCCCTCTATCAAGAAGGAGGTTTTTAAATTGCGAGCCATGATATTCTGTACTATAAACGACTTCCTAGCATATGGTAATTTGTTAGGGTATAGTGTAAAAGGCCATAAAGCATGTCCGGTTTGTGAAGAAGGCACATGCTACCATCAACTTCAACATGGAAGAAAGACGGTTTATCTTGGACATAGGAGATTTCTTAGACGGGGCTACCCATATCGTCGATTAAAGAAAGCCTTTTTTGGTGGCCAAGAGTATAAAGATGCTCCGATGGCATTGACTGGGGAGCAAGTTTATGAAAAGGTGAAAAATATCAGTGTCATCTTCAGTAAGACTGGAAAGAGTAGAAAAGAAACAAATATATGGAAAAAGAGATCTATATTCTTCGATCTTCCATATTGGCACAATCTTGATGTGAGACATTGTATTGATGTCATGCATGTGGAGAAAAACGTATGTGATAGTATTGTTGGCATGCTTCTCAACATACAAGGCAGTTCCAAGGATGGTGTGAAGGCAAGATTGGATTTGTAAGCAATAGGAATACGCGAAGACTTACATCCAATGGCATATGGTAAGAGAATTTATTGTCCCCCGGCATCTCATAGTTTGTCTAAGGATGAGAAACGAAGTTTTTGTCAGTGTTTACATGGGACAAAAGTTCCCTCAGCAGGGTATTCTTCAAATTTTAAGAGGCTTGTGTTGATGAAGGACTTGAAATTAGTAGGCCAAAAGTCTCATGATTGTCATGTCTTAATGCAACAGCTACTCCGAGTAACTATTTGAGGCATCGCCAAATATGATCTTCAACACATTTTGACTAGACTTTGTTTCTTCTTCAATTTTACCCCTGAAGTATCAAAACGTAGCAATGTTGCCCCTCCATTAAAAACCTTAACAGTCAACTAACGGTCAACGTTAGGGTTTTTAACGGAGGGCCAACATTGTTACGTTTTGATACTTTAAGGGCAACATTGCTACGCCAAAAACTTAAGGGGCAAAATTGCTCCTGGGCACGTACTTCAGGAGCAAAAATTGATACTTAACCCTTGATTCTATTGTGTTCTTTTTCCTTAAAATTTTTTTATAAAGGCTAAAATATATGTTTTATTCTTTATATTTATTTGTATCAGGGTTCATTTTAATCTTTTATATTTTAAAATTACATTTTTAGTCTTTTAAACTTAGAGTTGCCGTTATTTTCACTCAACAAAAATTACTGACTCATCAAATTTAAGTGATGTCTGTGCAATTAAATGTGGACATGTACTTGGATTTTAATCTTTTTAATGTTTATTTATATTTGAAAATAAAAAATAAATGAGTAAAAAAAGGGAAAAACACGTGTCTTATCTCCTTCTTGGACAACCCACCAGCTCCTCCAAACACTTGTAAGGCTGTAATATAATCACATCCTTCCATTTCTTTTAGAGAAAATTACGCGCAGGTCCCAAGGACGGAAAAAAATTAAAAAAAGTCTCTTAAAATTACAAAATTACACAGAAGTCTCAAGAGACTTTTTTGATATTATTTGTATTAACAACAGGAAATGCATGTATTTACAACAGGAAATGCATATATTTACAACAACATTTAAACACCTGACCATTTACATCAGAAAAAGTCATATTGACAACAAGAAATGCCCATATTTATAACAACATTTAAACACCTGGATTTTAAACATAGAGAGGTCATTTACAACAAGAAAATGCTATATTTATAACAGGAAGTCTTGTATTTACAACAAATTTAAAACCTGACCATTTACAATAGGAAATGCATGTATTTACAATAGGAAAAACATGTATTTACAACAACATTTAAACACCTGAATTTTGAACGTGGAGAGATCATTTACAATAGAAAAATGCTATAGTTACAACAAGAAATGCTGTATTTACAACATAATTTAAAATATGACCATTTACAACAGGAAATGCATATATTTACAACAAGATATGCATGTATTTACAACAACATTTAAAAACTTGGATTTTAATTCCATACAAATAATATATAAAAAGTCCCTTGGGACTTCTATGTAATTTTTTGATTTTAAGGGACTTTTTGTAATTTTTTTCAGTCCTTGGGACCTACGCGTAATTTTCCCTTTCTTTTACCCACAACATCTGGATCTTTCGTCTACCTGCAAGATTATCGTTGGTTTCTTTGTGCACTCCATCTTCGAGGTGGAAAACTCAACATCCATTTCCGAGATTGCTCATCAAGCTTCCAGCAGGGAGTAGGCGATCAAGTCGTTGAGAAGCAGGTTATCTGGTTGCAATACAGACCTCTGTCCCTCGACATCACACAAAGTCATGAGAAAGTCATCGTGGCGGTAGACCCAGATAGGGCATTTCAAACTCTTGTAAATTTGCAAATCATAACTTCCTAAATATAGATATATTGAAAACAATAGGGATGCCAAAAATTATTACCTAAGGTACCACAATCCTTTGATTACAGTACAAACCAAAGAAATTTATGCTCCTTATTCTGCCTAAAACCATTGAAACTTAGCAGCTAAAAGAGCTGCAAACACTTGAACACACCCAATGCTCATTAAAAATACCAGACATTGTAATTCGCATCTGCCATGCTACTTCACTGTGCAGAAAAAGAACGGATGATTTTTTATTTTGAAGTCTGGGTGCACATTACAGTACATATGGAGACACAGCTCTGTTGGTCCCTTGGATCTGAAACATGAGCACCTGCATTAATTATATATAATATTATGGCCAAGCAAAAGCCTTTACCTTAGCAGGTGCCTGTTAAGAAACTGTAGAAGAATATAGAAGAAGAGAGGGAAACGAGAGGAAAAAGGAAGAAAAGGCTGAGGAATTTGAAATACTGTTCAGGCAAAACATAGATGATACAATGTGACTAATATGCTTTATATTGGCGAGTACTTCTCACCTCGTTGAACCCAACTAACTCCTAACTGCTCTTAACGTTTTTATTAACCCTCTGTAACTCTAACTAACCTATTACGATGAGCTTATGGATTTAAAGACCTCACAGTTGATCTATATTATTATTTAGGGTTAAGGTGCAGATTGACCAACGAAGTATTACGTTAGAAGCATCTGATACAAAGAAAAATGTATTGAAGGTACCTATAAATACCAACAAACAATTAAGAATGAAAAAAAATTTACCAATCAACTATTAAAAATGGAAATATCACAATAACGTTAAAATCAGTCAAACGCCGTTTGTTTACTTGTATGTAAGAGAAGCCCGAAGATGGCTGAGGGGCTCCCGGGGAGGAGGCTTCGATATGTTGCGACTTTGATTGTTTAATTTAGTCAAGGAAACGCCATTTCGACGCAGAATTGTTGTATAAGCTTTCGGAGTGTCGTGTTCGGGGTTACGTCTGTGCTCTTCAGCTTCGCCCCTGTTTTGGGACAGGTTTTGTTTCCAAATTTCAACCATTGTTGGATCGAACTTCGATCGTAGGTATGACCTGTTGATACAGTTACTAGGTCCATCACTAGCTCAAGCGAAATCGAGCATCGAAAATCCTCAGTGTTTAAGCCACTAATCATCTTCTTTATACTACACCTTCCTTCTGAATCCTCTGTGGGGCTACTAGGATCATGAGTTTCAAATATCACTCACCTACAATAACTCAAGAATCTAATTAAACCACTTAGAAGAGGAGTCTCACGCTTTTTGCATTTGGAGAACTGAAAATCCATCTTTTATGTAAGAGAAGCACGAAGATTGCTGACATGGCATGCTAGAATATTATGACGGCTGCAATTTGGCGTGATTCCAAGCTTTTTCCTTTCTTGAGGACACACGGAGTTTGCCTAATTTTAACGTCATTATGATACTTTCCATTTTTAATAGTTGATTGGTAAAAAATTTTCATTTTTAATTCTTGGTTGGTATTTAAGGTACCTTCAATACATTTTTATACCAGATGCTCTTAGCGTAATACTTCTTTGGCCAATCTCCACCTCAACCCTATTATTTATTTATCACATTTACATATTAGTGCCTGGGTATTGTAAAAAGAAGCTTTTATTGTGGGAGGTCAAGAGTTCTTGATGGGCTTGATCTCAGCACTTAGATTTTGCCTTTTCTGTTAAAAATTGGAAATGTTAGGATAAAAAAAGGAATTATCATCCCCCTTTAACTCCCCCTCCTAAGGAAACTTTTATCATGTCTGTATTTTTACTGAGTTATCTTGTTTGATAGTTTTTCTAGGTATTATTAAGCTGGTATCACAAATCATTCTTTAATAATCATAAATGCTAAGATGCAACTCAAGTTTGACTTCATGAATGGCACAAAGCCTAGTTTTTAAAACACCGTTACAGCTCGATTGTATGTTAAAATGAAAATTGGTTCAATAATTTATTTATTCCATAATTTTTTTAATTAATGTTTTGGAGACATGTATATCCCTGCGTGTGCTTGGCTTGATGGGGGAACATCTGGGTGGTAGATATTTTCTTTTTGATTTAATTATTCACAATGAATTTGTTTCTTCAATATTTGTAATTATTGCTGTTGTCCTTGTTTATTTAATAATGCTAATGAAATTTAATTCACCGAGAAAGGAAAAAAAATAAAAAAATATTGCCGACGCCCGACATTGTATTTGTTCTTATATTGCTGCCTGATTCACTGTTTCTCTTGCTGGCTTGTATCAACTTAATTGAAACTCCAATTTCCTAAGTTACAATTGTGACTTCAGGATCATTAATGGAATGGAAGTACAGTCTTATTCAGAATTTAGGAGTTTTACTTGACATGGCAACTTCTTTTACAGCTCTTGGCCATTACTGCATGTTTGGTGGCTTCATGGCATAGCTTTCCATGTCGTAGATGAAGTGCTATTTCTTAACATACGAGTAACGGAGTAAATATATGTGTAAATATTTCATTTTCTCTGCATGAGTTAGACTGTCCATTCAATTTTGTCTATGAGATTTGCATTTTTATTTTATGATCTTGTTTTTAATAGAGTCTGCTAAGTGCTATTGTAAATCGCATAAGAGATTATATAAGGTTAAGGACAGCTTTAGGTGCACTACATGCAGCTCTTCCTGATGCAACTACTGAGGAGCTACTATCATATGATGATGAATGTGCTATTCGTAGGGTATACTAGATTGCTAGTTTTCCTAGCCATTTTTCACTGACTGGTTTTAGTGACTGAAATACTTTGAATACAACAAGTGTGATCCCAAAAGGTGGGTTTGAAATACTTTTAAATAATCTTACAGTCGTTTTTTTGGCAGGAGCCCATGGCCAAGGCTAAAAAGTCAAATTGCAAATGTAATAACCTAAAAATTTCACTTATGATAATTAAGTATCATAATTTAGTAAATAATACCTACTGGAAATAGGTGAATATAGAGTCTCAAATCCTGTGTGGTAATTATCTTAGTTTTCTAAGGTAATTTCTCTCGAAATTAGAAGGAATATAGTGCCAAAAATCCCTAAACACACTTATGGGTTATAAAATACCCTGAGAATATTACGATATATCTTAAGAGGCAATTAAATATTTATTAAAAATAGGAAAGTATGTTGTCTCTAATTTAGGTAATTTATGGGATTATTTTCCTTGGAAAATAATGAGGCAAAATTTAATATTATTTTGGGGACCATAAGTTGCCCCATGATTTTTAAAATAATACATGGAGCATAAATGACCGATGTAAACAAAATAATTGTGAGAAAATAATTAATCTTAATTAAGAAAATTGTCAATAATTAGTAGATGATTAAATCTCCATTTATTAGAGATTAATCCACATGTTACAGAGGCATGATTAGGGGGTATAACCCTAAGTAAAGGATAATGGCCAAGAATAGCATAAATATAAATGCTAATTAATTAGAAATGATTAAGGAAACGTATAAGATGAATTATATAAAATCCCTAAAGCATAATTGATCAATAAAAGATTTCTAATCATAGGATTAAGGTTCTCATTAAACCTGCTAATCAACTTTGACAAGTCAAACACTAAGCAAAGGCCAAGATTTAATCTCATAAAGTTAATCTAATGGTTCTAAATAATCAAGCCTTAATCCATGTGAAAATAAATTAGCCAATGAGAAGACATGAAACATACTAACATAGGATATTTGAGCAAGTGGATGAGCATATTCTTTGGCCAAAATGGGGCCATAAATTCGAAATTTATGAAGAGGAAAGAAGAAGAGAAAAAGATGTATATGTGTGTGAAAAGGGTTATGTGCAAGTTGGAAGAAAAAAATGAAAAAGTAGAAAGATATTTTGATAAAAGCTAATAGGATAAATGAGAACCGATAGAAAATAAATCATATCTTGAAATATGTGAACTAAGTAGTAAACATCAGGATATATTGTGAACAAGTGGAATTTTGTCCCGAAGTGGGTTACCTCCGATGTCATTTCCGTAACCGACGGGGTTTATCCTATAAATGAGAACCGATAGAAATTAAATCGTATCTTGAAATATGTGAACTAAGTATTTAACATCAGGACATATTATAAACAAGTGAATTTTTGTCCCGGAGATGGTTATCTCCGAAGTCATTTTCGTTACCGTCAGGGGAATTTATCGGTAAGAGAAAATCCTTAAGGGATAAGATGATGTCATCAATGACATCATCAACTTGTCAAAGAAGTAGGAGAAAGTTTGAAGAAATTACAAAGTTGCCATCACCTTTCTCTATAAATAGGCCTTCCATTTGCACTTCAAAACTCACCAATTCACAAGAGCAATTTGAAATCTAGTGAGAGGTTGGAGAGAAGGAGGAGCCCTGAGGAAGGAGTAGCAAAGTTCTGGGTAAATTCTTCGGTCCCTAGTTTTTAGTTCTAGTCTTTAGTTTGGTAGTTCTTAAAGTTCTAGTGTAAAGGTTGTTTTGATCTTTAATCTTCCAATATATTGTTGATATCATGTTTTATGGTTAAATATAGTATTTATTTCAAAAATGTGATGGAGAAAGAGATATGGCAAAATTTTGGAAGATTAGAGTCAAAGTAGCGAAGCTCTATCGAAATTTAGTCGGTTAGCGAAGCCAGGGGTAAAATAGTCATTTATGGCTAAAATATCTGTTAGGATATTGTTTGATTAATAAATACGATATTATCCTTATAGGATAACTGTGATCACATTCTGATCGTCAGACGTCCCGTATTCCGTCAACGAAGATACGTACGTTTGCATACTAGTAACACTAACTCTGATGTTTATTGTATGCGTATATGCGTTATGTATTGTATGCGTATTGGTGGTATGTTATTTGAATGCATATGGGTGTTAGAAGATAACTGAACATCTGCATGCGCTGGGAGCGACACATCTGCACGCTGGGAGTGGTACATCTGCATTGGTTGTGTGTGATACATTTGTTGTGTGCTCATATACTGTTAATGTTGTGAATGTCCGTAACCCATATACTGTATATGTAAGCATGAGGTTAACCATTACCTGAGGTCCGGTACGCGTTGGACCTCAGCTCTTAACATAGCTTCAGGGTCAGGAGGACCGAGGACCGAGGATAAAGGCAAGCAGCACGTATAGAGACCCGGCTGAAGACTTTCTTTTGTTATGTACTTACGTTTGTGATAGACATAAGGATTAATGTACCGTTACTACGATTAACCAGACCTACACAGTTGTCATTTTGAATATATGTATCAGTTACTCTCTTTCTCTGATGCTCTACTCTGATGATTTTAAATGGAAAAAAAAAAAATTATTCGGCTTTTGAAAATGGGATGTTACATCAAACACCTTTTACGCATTTTTTTCTTTGGTTGGAGTGAATCTCAGTGTGATACTATCAGCCTCTAATTGATCTTAGGTTAGATCAAGGATTGACAAACATGTATACTTATCCTACATGTCGGAAGCCTCTCTTTGTTGCTCGGCCTCAAATGAAGCAAGCTTCAATATGCGGGAAACATCAAGTGAAGAGTCACGTACACAACAAATATGTTTGGGATACCTTTGGAAAAATGACTTATAGTCAATCTGACTTATGGAAAAGTCAGATTGTAAAATATGATTTATATTTGAATTGGAAGTAGCATAAGTAGTTTTTGTTATTTTAACTTATAGTCAATTTGAAATATTTGTTAAGGTACCGGCTGGTACTAAAAATATGCTTCAAGATACTGAACAATATTAAGAAAATACTTCATGATCTTGAAAAATATTTTTAGTACCAGTCAGTACCATAAAATGTTTTTTAAGGTACTGAATTGTATTAAAAATATACTTCAGGATACTAGATAAACTAAAAAAATTCCTCATGATCTTTAGAAATTATTTTAGGATCTTGAATAGGGTTAATGTACGATTTAACCAATAAACTATTGGCTCAGGAGCGTCTAACACAATTAACTATTAAGTGGACCAAAAATACCAACAAACTTTTAAAAAGGTGCAGCTAGCACAACACCGTTAGAAAAAGTTAACGTCCGTTATCTAAGGTGCAGATTGGCCAACAAACTTTTACTCCATGAGCGCCCAACACAAAAGTTTTACCCAGCACAAAATTCTAAATTTTACTAAATTAAATAATTTTTTTCTCAATTGTCATTATTCAAAACTACTTGTATAGATCTATGGACAAAAATTACTCATTCTTCAATTTTGACAAAATTATAATTTTTTAAAATAAACAAATTTTTTGATTAAAAATATAATTATATGATTTAAATAAAACTCAGGGTGTTTTATAGTTTATTATATATGTTAAACAAAAAAAAATTATATGATTTATTTTTATTTTAGAAGAAATTTATGTTAGTTAAAAAATTCATTTAATATTAATACAATTTTAAAAATCTAAAAAAATCTATTATATCCTAAAAGGAATGAAATGAGTTTAATTTTTATTTTTATAAAAAGAGCTTAATGGATATCAACATTGATACTTAATAATATAAATCCGGCAATTTGATGATATATTTGTTAATTAAACGATCTATTGATTATATGAATATGAGACTTGTTGAAAAAAAAGAAGAATAATATAACTTAAGAGGCTTGATGAAGGACAATTTAATAATAGGTTAAGGAGCAATTATAATGGGTTAAGGAGCAATTTGACCTACGAAAATTTTATTAACATTAAATGAATTTTTTAACTCACATAAATTTCTTCTAAAATAAAAAGAAATCATATAATTTTTTTGTTTAACATATATGATAAACTATAAAACACCTTGAGTTTTATCTAAATCATATAATTATATTTTTAATTAAAATTTTTGTTTATTTTAGAAAATTATAATTTTTACAAAATTGAAGAATGAGCAATTTTTGTCCATAGATATCTATACAAGTAGTTTTGAATAATGATAATTGAGGAAAAAATTTATTTAATTTAGTAAAATTTAGAATTTTGTGTTGGGCGCTCCTGAGTAAAACTTTTTTGTGCTGGGCGCTCCTGGAGTAAAAGTTCGTTGGCCAATCTACACCTTAGATAACGGACGTTAACTTTTTGTCTAACGGCGTTGTGCTGGGCGCTCCTGAGTAAAACTTTTTTTGTGCTGACTGCACCTTTTTAAAAGTTTGTTGGTATTTTTGGTCCACTTAACAGTTAATTGTGTTAGACGCTCCTGAGCCAATAGTTTATTGGCCAAATCACACCTTAACCCTCTTGAATATTTTAAGGTACTGAATGATACTAAAAATGCACTTCATGATATTGAAGTACCTCATAAGTCCATAAGTAACTTTTCAAAAGCTCCCTAAAGTAACTTTTGATTCATAAGTTCGACCGAAACAACTTCTCAACCAAATATTAAAAAAAAAAAATTCCCATAAGTCTAGTCGTAAGTCCTATAAGTTGATCCAATCGGCATACCAAACATGCACATTATTTTTCTGTAGAACACTGCCATGCCATTCTGCCCCAGCCAGAAAAAGCTGAACGTACAAATCCATTGCTTCTTAGACAAACTGTAAAGTAATTGATGCGTTCCTTTTGTCGCTAAAACAATCAATTAAATTAGGTCTTAACTTATTATACAGTTTAGGGTCAACTTAGGTCATTCTCCCAAGGAGCAATATATGGGTTTTTCTTTAGGTTGAATTTAGGTGATGAAAAATGTAATAAAATGAAACTAAACTAAATGCAAGATGAAAATGACTCTAAAACTTATATGAGAATGGAACTAAGCCAGATGCAAATGCAATTATGGGAGGATTTTATGAGAGGAGAATTAAAATCCTAATAAAGCAAAGAAATTAACTAATAATTAAGAAAATCAAATAAGAAAAGGTAAAGAAGGTTTACTTCAGGTACTGTGAAGGGGGGACAACTTAAGATTCACATGGAATTAACTTTCTTAGCCCAAATTAATTAGTTAGACCAAAGGGAGATTAGTGAAAAATTGGAATTAATGAATTTAATTACATAATTGAAACATGGGAAACCTTCAAGTTCAATAACACCTAATCCACTAGAAAACTCATAATGGAATGAGCGCTGGTTAATTAAACTTATTAAAACCCAATGACATTTAATTTTAAAATAATTTTGGAATCGTGTTTGCAATTATCCAATTGAACAATTAGACAATTTATCAATTCAATTAAACAAGTAAATCGATAAACCCAATTAGTAATTAAATTAATAACGAAAACTCAATTATTAATTCAATTGACAATCAAAGGTTGTAAACAAAAATCTAACAATTGTCTCAAGCATAAAAACTCCAAATTATCAATCCAATCCAATAAAAATATGTTTACAATATAAAACTAGATTGTTCTCAATTAACATAACTTGAAATCCTTTAGAACTAAATTATCTCAAGTCTTGAATTAAAAAGATAAAATGAACAATATTAATTCCCTTGTGATCTTCAAGTGTAAGTTCCTAGCCTTAGCTTCTTCCATGCTCCTTCCAAGCTATCTCTCAAGCTTAACCTTCCATGGATATCCTCCTATCTCCAAGAGCCAAAGAGGTCGCTAGCATGACGAATGTCCAATGAATTCAACAATCCGTGAGTCCCCATCCAGTAAATTGAAGGGAAATGGTTTATATGGAATGGTGGGGTTCACGAGTGAATTGCAAAAGGAGTTGGTGGACTTCAAGCAACAGTATCTCTCTGCGTGAATTGTTGTTCCAGGGGTGAACCACAGCTTCCAAGCCGAGGGAGTGAGTGTGATTGTCCTCAGCGTGCCTCTCTCCATATGCGGCTAGGTTAATTAATAGAAAGGAGGATAGGATTTTTAGTACCAACTTGAACCCATTAAAATTTAAGAAGCCCAATAAAATTCCATCATTAGACATTCTTTTAGCTTCCAAGGTCAATTTTACATCGTAGGATCTTCTAACATGCTTTTCCTTATCCTGCAAGAATTTAATAAAATCGTGATCTATCATATATTTAGAAATATTATTCAATTACAAGATATCAATCAGAATATTAATAATTTAAACCCAATAATCTCATAGTTAATTTTGATTTATATTATTCTAAAATCGGATAAAATTCCAAATATTATCTAATAATTCCAAATTAGCCTAAAATAATCCCAAAATAAATAAATAAGGTGGGATAAAATATATTAAAATTGGGATTTATCAGTAATCCATATGCTTGAATTGATTCACTTTTTTGGTTTGACTTTACATTCCCCTTTATAGGGGTGCAGCAGGACTGGACTCTCCTTGGTTGCACTCTTGGCCAAATCAAGGTGTTGATGGGGTTGGTCCATCTACAGCAATCAGATCCGTTGGATTAGGAAGGGTTCAAATGATGATGAAACATCTTGCATCTGTTGGAGAAAATGCTCAGAATACCCTTGAAGATACTGCCTGGAGCCTTTGGCCCATCAATACTTCTCAGGCTCCCGCAAGTGGTTTACGGATTCCTCCTCCTCATGGGAGGATCCCGGGAAGGTTCTGATAATCTACATATGAGGAATGTCCCACGTTTTGCAAATGATAATCTGGCAAATATACTGGCCATGGCTGAGACCGTTGGCGTTCGGGAGGTTCTACCTCATATACCAGATGACGTGATTTTCCAGGTATGGTTTGTCTCAAGATAAAGTGTTTTACTATCCATAATTATTAGTTCATGCAAGTAGTTTTGTCTGAGATTTCTGTTGGGAATGCTTGATGGCAATTGAGTGCAGTTTGTAAACCAGCTTTACACTTTCACATGCTTTGGTTGGGAACATGCTACGTGTGGCCCACCTTGTGTAAAATTTACTTAATAGTTCTTTAGTTCTTCTGAATTTCATCCTCATAATAAGATCATCAAGTATTGTTGAAGACGGCTACGTCGACACATGACCGATGTGACGAAGGAACCTATTCTGGGAAATCATGTAGTGATAATTAAGGGTTTTTGTAACTACCACACTCGTAATCGGAATTTGTTTTTGAAGTAGGCTTTGTATTAGGAAACACTTCTCTCAACTTCCTCATCCTATCTGATATTGTTATTTTATTTAAGTATGTGGACCTTATGCATTGTTTGGAGTCTGAAAAATATGAACTGCAATCTTTACTGCTTGTGAATATGAATAGTGCAGCATGCTATAGATTTTATATATTTATATTGATATTGATTAATTTTCCTGAATTGTTACTAAAATGAAATAAAAAGTGTGGTAAGATGTATAACTCTTTTGCGCAAAGCATGTATCTAGTGAAACTCTAAACCTGGCGTACTAATACAGTGGAATACTTAAATGTACAATAAGTTAGTGTAATCTGCTCAGATGTTTAATGTTTAATGGAACAATGGTTCTTGGTAAATTTTTGTTTAAGATTATTGCTTGTCTTAATATGTATTAGAATATGAAGCTTTAGAGATCCTGCAGGACTTGCAGCAGACAAATTCTGTGTCAGTTACAGTGAATAATCTTCTCCAAATGTGGTAATAGTGTAATATTTGGAGTTGGATCGGAGAAAGTCATGGTCAGTTTTTGTTTCTCATGACCCTTTCGTCGTCTCTCTCTAATGCGGAACTATAAATTTGCTGGAGATAGTTGAGGCGGGATGTGATGTTTCTGCATATATAAGTTAAATATATGGAGAATTTCAAGTCAATCTCTTGAATTTAATTAAGATGAAATAAGGAGGGAGAAAGATGAGGGAAAAAAAAAGAGGGATCAATTTGGATATTTGTGGTTATTTTCTCTATTTAATTAAGCTGAAGCTCATATTAAAAAAAAAATCTCAAGGATGATTGTAACTTTAGGTTTTAGAGTTACCAATGTCCTTGGAAATTTATAGGCTACATTTTTTGTACATAGGATTAGCAAATATAGCGAAGAAAAATTGGATAAGTATAGGTTTTGGTTCCTTCCTCTTTTTCTTGCATTAATAAAGATGATTGTAATTCTTCCATTATGCCAAATTGGGTGTTGTTTTTGTCTGTTAAATATCTTTCAACTTGAGTCTATGTCTGTGTAACATCCCAAATCCAGAGCCAATTTTTTTTTTTTTTAAAAATCAGAGTAGAGCGCTGGAACGTAAGAGTAACTGATTCCCATTCAAATAATAACCAGAGTGTAACATAGTATTCATCCTATTGTTCTCATAGGTAATTACGGAAAACGATAAAGTGACATCTCCGTCTAAGAGCTCACTCGTGCTACATGCCCTCCAACCATGAGCCTACTCGTGCAGCTTGCCTCGATCTCCGATCCGTGGTCCTCCTTAAGCGTTAAAGCGGTATGTATAAGTCCTACACAATAATAGCTCGCACAAAACCAAGTGCCACGATGATCGGTCGTGTCCTCGGCGTTAGGAAAACTCTAACGGTATTAATATCTCTATAACCCGTGTGAAATCCGTATGTATAATCGGTAACCCCGAACGAGTCTCTAACCGTGAATGTATCTCGGTGACTCCTAACAAATCTCTATCCGTGAATGTACCTATCACATATATGTATATGAGCAGCACTAGATTAGTGTTACAAGACGCGAACGTACCTTCGTTGATGTACATAGATGTTTCGACGAAATCGTACTTTGACGAAAAAATGGCTTGTCCGACAATGCACGTTGGACAACAGTAACGGCATAAAATTAGGACTCCTGACGTCCTATACAAGTAATAACACTTTTATTAGTGATTTGATACTATATCTGGCATTTTAGGTAAAAATTACCATTTTGCCCTTCTACCCCTAATCGGCGGAATTTCGCTAGCACTTCGCTACTCTTACAAATTTTCTTCCCGAAATTTCGCCAGAACTTCGACGCAATTATGATTTTCGAAATTCTAGACTAAAATAGCCCTATCATATGATGCCCAATCATACTTGAAAGATTAAATACTAATCTAACATTACTACTCTAACTATCGAAAGAACTACTAAGCTTAAAGCTCGGTGCATCGAAAAACTTACCCAGAGCTTCGCTGCGAATTTCCCTGCACTCCTCCCCCGCAGCTTCTCTCTCTAACCTCTCTCTAGGATCTCAACTTTTGGTGTGAAGATTTCAAGAGGCAAGGCCTCTTATTTATAGAAATTTGAAAGGGTATTTTGGGCATTTTCAAAATTGTCTAAACCATGGAAAATTATACATGTAATGGTGTTTATTTCATGTCCAAGGGCCTTTGGTCGACATACAAGGGCTGATTTGGCAGCATTCAATTGGTCCAAGAGTGATTAAATGAGCTTGCTTTATGCCCTGCCTAACTTAGTTTTCCCGACGGTACCCGATTCGCGTGATTTCGGAAAATTCACAAAATTCTGGATTTACAACTCTGAAGACATGTTCTCACTTAGTAGAAATGTCCTAGTTAACCTAAATTTTGATTCCATATAGGCCTCCAGTATTTCAGTTGAAGTTTTCTCGAAAAACGTGTCCAAACGCGCCGGTTTCAGAACGTATTTCTGGAAACATCATCTTCTTCAGAAAAATTCACTGATTCCAAATATGTCTAGATAAATTCAAACTCATTCCTAGATGTTGAGTTAGAATTTATTTTCTTTATATCCAAAAGTATGCCTATCTCGCATTTTTCCCTATTTCGTCTTATTAGGAAAATGCGCTAACTGACCTCGAATTAACTTCCTAAGAGGTCACTTGAAGGTAAAAACTCACTGATCAATATTTTACCTTGACTTTGGAATTCCCATTCCTAGATCTCTAGATAGGATCCGTTTCCTAATTCCTAAGTTACTATTCACATTTTTTTACTTTAATTAATTATATTAATATAATATTATCAAGTTGCAAACTTATACATACATACATATATATATATATATATATATATATATATATTTTCCTCTTTTTTCCTTAGCCCAATTTCGGTCAACATTCTGATCCATTTTTTTATTTTCGTTTTATATTTTATTTAATATAAAATAATTATTTAATAATTATTTTATATAATTTCTTACATAATTTTCCTATTGGTCCAAACTTGTATTTAGGCTTAAAAATACCTAAACTCAACTATTTTTCTCCAAAATTTCCAATTAATTAGTAAACACGTTTTTACTAATTTTAAGCCAATAACCACTAATTTTAGGGTTTTACATAATTATTTCATAATTTCCTTTGCTTAAGCTTAAGTAATTAGCCCAATATTACTTAATTACTAAATCATCACAAGTTGATAATTTTCCTTCTTAGGACACTTTATTACCTTCATATTCTTGCATTAACATTTGCATTTTCATGCCTCTTACATCATTCTATAATTTGCAAGGGTATTTTGGTCTTTTATTAATTTTTGCACCTTATTATACAATTTCTCCAATTTAATAATTTACTAAATTACCATAATTAGAGATAATATATTCCCCTAATTCACTTGGCCATTTTACTGCCTTTTAGAATTTTTCATAATTTTCCTAAGTTAATTACCCTTTTCAGGGGTATTTTCGTCATTTTGGCACTTTGGCCCTTAAACTCTCTAATTTCCTACAGAAATTTACTTAGAACAATAGACTATATTTCCACGAGTCTTACGATCATAATTTCACTTATGAGAAATAACCCATTTATTTATCAAAATATAATATTTCGTATAAATAAATATGCGGTATTACATTTCTTCCCCTTAAACAAAATTTCGTCCTCGAAATTTGTACTCAACCATCTAAACTTTGTACTATCTAAACTCCGTCCCACTCGGACTTTGGACTATACGCGTCGGATCTTTACTTTGTCCGCGCCGCCTTCTTGGTGATCGGAATTCGCCTCGGTTTATCCATAAAGATCTTATCATTTCGTACTTTGATATATAATGTGTCTCCGTAGTTCCCACACACCGCGTTAACACTACAAATACCAAAATGGATACCAAAATGTCCCCATGGTTCCTATGCCCCATGGTAACATAAGATATCTCCTACATAATGACTTGATCACTGGCCGAATATAACTTGAGAAAACGTTCTGGAAGTCTAACCATGTTCGAGAATAAGGCTATCTAATAGTGACTGGTTTGTTTTCAACGAATACTTGAATGATCTCCTGAAATGATCTCACGAAATGCGAACTACATTCGCCCTTGAAGTGTTCTATTGACACCGACTTCGAAGGATATATGATCACCACAAGATCCTAACGATCCTTTGTGATTTGGACAAAGTATTTAGAAATGTGATCAATCATATCCAATCTAGAAAATTTCGCCCGGCAATTCCGTTGAGCAACTTAAGTGTAGAGCAAGATGTATAATTGGTGACCCTAAACGATGTCTCTTTCCCCTATGTATAATTGGTGACTCTAGCAGAATCTCCATCCGAGTCGGTGACCCTAGACAGAGCCTCCATCCGAGTCGGTGACCTTAAACAGAGCCTCTATCCGCTTGTTACTTATTTTCTACGTCGCATTTATCTTCCTCATCTTCTTCACGTTCCTTCCTAGAAACGGTACGGAAATACGTATCGGAAATTTTTATACATGAGTCAAATACTACATGTACGTATCGTTATTGGTCTCGGAGTTTCATGAATTGTCGTGGTTTTGTCTTTCTCTCAGTAACTCACAGATTTACGGCGTTGCGTCTCCTTTTCCTGGGGTATAGGGTGTACGGATTTCTATCTCTCGCCCATCACTACATTACACCAAGGTCATATCGCACTCATTTTCAAAACGTGCTCAAAGTTTAAAAGGCTTGAGAACCTAACTCCGTTATCCGAACAGATTGGCCAGGTAAGTGTCTACCATGGGGCCTCACCGACTTATACGGCGACTGATTGGCACACCCACGTAGACTAGCCTTTCCTTCGGCACCAAACTGTTCGTGGTAACATAGTTAAATACTTGCCAGAAAGAACTGCTCTGATACCATAATTGTAACATCCCAAATCCAGAGCCAATTTTTTTTTAAAAAAATCAGAGTAGAGCGCTGGAGCATAAGAGTAACTGATTCCCATTCAAATAATAACCAGAGTGTAACATAGTATTCATCCTATTGTTCTCATAGGTAATTACGGAAAACGATAAAGTGACATCTCCGGCTAAGAGCTCACTCGTGCTACATGCCCTCCAACCATGAGCCTACTCGTTAACCTTATGCTCAAATAAAACAAGATATACGGATGACGATATTCAAAACATAACAAAGAAGATATCACTTATGCATATAGCAGATGCATGATTGCATGATTGTGACACAGCATGAGAACATAAGCGTTAAAGCGGTATGTATAAGTCCTACACAATAATAGCTCGCACAAAAACCAAGGCCACGATGATCGGTCGTGTCCTCAGCGCTAGGAAAACTCTAACGGTATTAATATCTCTATAACCCGTGTGAAACTGTATGTATAATCGGTAACCCTGAACAGAGTCTCTAACCGTGAATGTATCTCGGTGACTCCTAACAGAATCTCTATCCGTGAATGTACCTATCACATATATGTATATGAGCAGCACTAGATTAGTGTTACAGTACGCGAACGTACCTTCGTTGATGCACATAGATGTTTCTGTTACCCAGAGCTTCGCCGCGAATTTCCCAGCACTCCTCCCCCAGCTTCTCTCTCTAACCTCTCTCTAGGATCTCAACTTTTGGTGTGAAGATTTCAAGAGGCAAGGCCTCTTATTTATAGAAATTTGAAAGGGTATTTTGGGCATTTTCAAAATTGTCTAAACCATGGAAAATTATACATGTAATGGTGTTTATTTCATGTCCAAGGGCCTTTGGTCGACATACAAGGGCTGATTTGGCAGCATTCAATTGGTCCAAGAGTGATTAAATGAGCTTGCTTTATGCCCTGCCTAACTGCTTTCCCCGATCGGCACTCCGATTCGCGTGATTTCGGAAAATTCACAAAATTCTGGATTTACAACTCAAGACATGTTCTCACTTAGTAGAAATGTCCTAGTTAACCTAAATTTTGATTCCATATAGGCCTCCAAAGATTCGAGTTGAAGTTTTCTCGAAAACGTGTCCAAACGCGCCTAGGTTTGAAACGTATTTCGAAACATCATCTTCTTCGAAAAATTCACCGATTCCAAATATGTCTAGATAAATTCAAACTCATTCCTAGATGTTGAGTTAGAATTTATTTTCTTTATATCAAAAGTATGCCTATCTCGCATTTTTCCCTATTTCGTCTTATTAGGAAAATGCGCTAACTACTTCTAATTAACTTCCTAAGAGGTCACTGAAGGTAAAAACTCACTGATCAATATTTTACCTTGACTTTGGAATTCCCATTCCTAGATCTCTAGATAGGATCCGTTTCCTAATTCCTAAGTTACTATTCACATTTTTTTACTTTAATTAATTATATTAATATAATATTATCAAGTTGCAAACTTATACATATATATATATATATATATATATATATATATATATATATATATATATATATATATATATATATATTTTCCTCTTTTTTCCTTAGCCCAATTTCGGTCAACATTCTGATCCATTTTTTTTTATTTTCGTTTTATATTTTATTTAATATAAAATAATTATTTAATAATTATTTTATATAATTTCTTACATAATTTTCCTATTGGTCCAAACTTGTATTTAGGCTTAAAAATACCTAAACTCAACTATTTTTCTCCAAAATTTCCAATTAATTAGTAAACACGTTTTTACTAATTTTAAGCCAATAACCACTAATTTTAGGGTTTTACATAATTATTTCATAATTTCCTTTGCTTAAGCTTAAGTAATTAGCCCAATATTACTTAATTACTAAATCATCACAAGTTGATAATTTTCCTTCTTAGGACACTTTATTACCTTCATATTCTTGCATTAACATTTGCATTTTCATGCCTCTTACATCATTCTATAATTTGCAAGGGTATTTTGGTCTTTTATTACTTTTTGCACCTTATTATACAATTTCTCCAATTTAATAATTTACTAAATTACCATAATTAGAGATAATATATTCCCTAATTCACTTGGCCATTTTACTGCCTTTTAGAATTTTTCATAATTTTCCTAAGTTAATTACCCTTTTCAGGGGTATTTTCGTCATTTTGGCACCTTGGCCCTTAAACTCTCTAATTTCCTACAGAAATTTACTTAGAACAATAGACTATATTTCCACGAGTCTTACGATCATAATTTCACTTATGAGAAATAACCCATTTATTTATCAAAATATAATATTTCAGATAAATAAATATGCGGGTATTACAGTCTGATTCCCAAACAAATCACTTGAGATCTGAAGCACTAAGCTCTCTAATGAAGCAGGTGATGCAGATTTTGGCTCATGGTGAATGATACATAGAGCATGTTTCACAGGAGGGGAAAGAAAATTTTTATGAGTTGGATTGAAAAAAATTAGAGAAGTGAGGTTATAAAATTTTAATAAAGATAATATGTTAAATAAAATATAAAAAAGTGAATTAATTTTTTCCACATTTTTTTAAATCCAAGTCTAAAAATTTCCCTTTCCTTTCCACCAAATCTCCCATACCAAACAGTCTGTACGAGATAGAATAATTTTATGTATTACCAATGAGGTTGGATTTTTTGTTGTTGCAAGTATTGTTTTTTTAAAAGAAAAATTAGAAGCATACCTTAGTATGTTAAATATATTTCCTTAACTTGATATTTGGTTAGAAATCTAAAATGGGATTATAGTTTCACACTTTTGGGACAAAAAAATCTAAATTTCTAATTACTGACAGCATTATTTAATAATTTGACATTAATATGTTAAAATTTGATAGTTTTTCTCAAAAATTAAAGATTAAGAAATTTGACACTTATATATCAAAACTTGACGATAAAATAATTTTAGCAAATTATTGTTAAATATTGATGACTTAATGTCAAACTTTGTCAAAAAAATGTCAACTTTCGAAATATCAATATTAAATTTTAGATACCAGTATTGAAGTAATTAATAATCTTATGTCATTTGCTGAATTTTAAACATATTTTAATCTTAAAAAAATTGAATTCATATTTTAGTATTTTACAAATTTAATTTGCAATCAAAATTATATATATAAATTCTTCATTGCAAAATTTATTTTTAAAAAGTACCTAAAGTCCCAAGTTCTCAAGCAAATGCAAATTTTCGTTTTTTGATATGTGTAAGTATCTTAGGCGGTTTAAAAAATAGTTAAAATTGGTTAAAAATAATAAGTATATCTGAAATAAATATTATTTTTTAAATATACCCTTATTTATAAGGAGTAAGTAAGAGAAAAAAATGGATAATAGGTGAGAGAAAATAAGAAAAAAAATAAGAAAGAAAATGTAGAATAGTAAGAGTATAAAAGAAAAGAAGGAGAGATAATGAAAAAAGTCCACCTTATAATTAATGTCATATAAATGATTTATGAAGAGCAAATATAAAAAAAAAAAAAAAAAAAAAGTCAAGATTTTTGTTGGACTCTTATAAAAAGAATTAAACTAATTTAAATTTCTGACTCATAAAAACCACGGAAGCAAGTATAGAAGAGTTGCATCCATAAATTGTATTTTTATTCCAGAAAAAGTTACATTTTGGTCCTTAAATAAATTCAACGATATTTGGATGATAAATTTTGGAATGGGGATGGTTTTAGAAATTTTTCCTCATTTTTAATTTAATGGTTTGTAACGTCGGGTCCGGATACCGGAGACCGCTGCGAGGGCAAATGCTATAGGTTTACCCTAATCACTGCGTTGGTCGGAGGAGGAAGCTCGCAGAACGTTCCTCACCTCTTAGCTACTTTCCGTCTCTCGTTTTGTTCGAAGAGATACTGGTGAAATAGAGGATGGTGAAGAAGGATTACAAGAGGCTAAAAGGATGTCAGAGCTTCAGGTAACGATTAGTTCTTGCCACTCTCTCTGGTACTTCGATTATTATCGAGGATATTCGCGCAGATGAGACTTTCCCGGGTCTTCTGAAACACGAGGTCTCTTTTCTTCGTTTGCTTGAGAAAATTTGCGATGGTTGCTATGTCGAAATCAACGAAGCTGGTAATTTCAGTTTTTCTGTTGGCTCATATGATTTTACAATTTTTTTTTTTTTTTAAAATTCTGGGAATAGTTCATTCAACTGGTCATGTGGGGGCTGAATTGGGTTTTGTTTATGGATAGCTACTAAATTGAAGTACAAGCCTGGGATTGTCATGGGTGGGAAGAATCTTGCGCATGACTGTGGTGTTAGTCGTTCCATTGGTTATTTCTTGGAACCGCTGCTCGTTCTTGCTCTATTTGGGAAGAAGGCCCTCGAGATTTGACTCAAAGGTAATTTATTGTGTCTTTTTAAACATGATGCTTTTTACAGAATGACCTTGTAATGACAAAAACAGAACAGAATGGTGAAGTATACGCATAGCTTTGATTGGTAAACAGAAACTTTGGGCGATTGAGTTCAATTTGATGTTAATTCATAGGAGATAACTTTGGTCAATTATTCCCCCTGTTGTTATTTTGTGATATGATCTCTTATGATCCCGTATAGTTTTTGTAAAGATTTCAGGAGGTTTTAGGATAACTGATGAAATTATGTTTGTTACTTTAATTGGAAAACTTTTTGGCAATGGGGTGCCAGTTGATGCTATTACAATTAGATAAGTAGGTAATTTGATTTATATATGTAATATTGTGACATTTATCCTGTGAGTGCATAATTGTTATCGGGCACTAGTCGGACTTATACTGGTACTTATTCATTACAGTTCCTCTGGATCTTGATGATGGTTGCATGATATGCTGTTATATTTGACACGAGTTGCTATCTTCCTATATTACAGGGACGAATGTTAACTTGATTTTTTTTAAGCAAACATAATACATGCATGAACTAAATATGCAATATTCAATGCAACAAGGATGGGATATGACCACATGATCTGTAAGTTATAACTGTTGATCATTATGTTATCAGGAATTACAAATGATTCTAAGGACCCATCCGTTGATACTTTGATACTTTCCGCTCTACCACTTTGCACATATTGAAACGGTTTGGAGTCCCTTCTGAACGATTGGATCTTAAAATAGAGTCTCGTGGAGTTCCTCCAGAAGGTGGTGGGGAAGTTGTTTTGTCTGTGCCTATTGTTCAGAGTCTAACTGTGAGTATCCAAATTTATTGCTAATTTTATAACTATATAACTTTATTTGTGATCTTACATATTTGTCCTAGCAGGCAGTTTCCTGGACTGATGAGGGCATGGTTAAGAGGATCAGAGGAGTTACATTTTCTGCTAGGGTGTCTTCTCAGTTTGAACATAGCATGATTCATGCTGCCCGTGGAATCTTCAATCGTCTACTCCCTGATGTACACATTTTTACAGATCACAAAGCTGGCCCACAGGCTGGAAAGTATAATTTCTTTCATTCAGTATATAATTATACTTACATTTTGTTAATATATTTGTTATTTGTTAGGCATTTGAGAAATCCCAAGTTTTATTTGTTTTTGGGTGATTTGTCCTCTTGATAACACAGGTCACCTGGATATGGGATTTCGCTTGTTGCGGAAACTACTTCTGGTTGCTTCATTTCTGTCAACACTGCTGTTTCTCGTGATCATGCTGAAGAAACTTCTGACTTCACAGATGACGAGAAGAAAGGCCTGATACCCCCAGAAGACGTTGGTCAGCAAACAGCTTATGCTTTACTTCAGGAGATCCAGCAGGGCGGAGTAGTGGACTCAACGCATCAGGTCTGATTTC
This sequence comes from Acacia pycnantha, assembly GCA_025563575.1. Classification (NCBI taxonomy): domain Eukaryota; kingdom Viridiplantae; phylum Streptophyta; class Magnoliopsida; order Fabales; family Fabaceae; genus Acacia; species Acacia pycnantha. The sequence goes on along the minus strand of JAMWYP010000032.1, from coordinate 3,531,931 downwards.
TTAATTGAACTGGCCCTTTTTAATGTTTCTGGCCAATCTTTTTTGTTATTTGGCTTGAAGTTTTGAGAAATGAAACATTTGAACAGTTAGTTGCTAATAGAGTTCAATGAATGGGTCGATCTACCTCGCTAATCTTACTAAATGGAATAAGGCTGCTCGTTGTTATTGCTTTAACCTTTCTCCTTCCATTTGCTTGGACCCATACTTTCATTCTGTAACTTTGTTCTTTGATGTGCAGGGCTTGTTGTTTCTTCTCTGCGCATTGTGTCCACAAGATGTCTCCAAGATTCGCGTGGGACAGCTATCCCAGCATGGGATAGAAACGCTGAGAAACATAAGTGAGTTTCTGGATTTGAAGTTCGTTATAAAGCCAGATCCAAAGACTCACACAGTAATTCTTGAATGTATCGGTTCTGGGTTGAAGAACCTTTCTAGAAAGCTGTCTTAGAGGTGATGAGTCTTTGTATTACTATAACATACCAATTTTTGTTTGCTACATGCTCTTAGGACTTCTTTTTTTTTTTTTTTATATAAAAATTTTAGGAAAGGGGTTGGGCTCACCCACGATCCAAGGGCAGGGCGCTTGGAGCCCAGCTAGAACATTCTTGACCAAATTACTGTAATTCCTTTTCTGTTAGTAATTCACATTTTTGGGCCGTGATATATAAATCCAAATGACCCAATTTTCTTCTAATGAAGATTTTTTCGTCACCCTTTGATTGGTATTCATAAGGAAGTAATGAGAATTTTCTTTGTTTAGATTCTTCTTTTTTAAAAAAAGTGAATTTACATGATTTACTATTCTATTCTGAGCAATTTGGTAGGTAGTGTTTTGCATGTGTAGTGATAGAATTTGACCTAAGGAAACTGAAGAGCGCTGGCTCATTGAAAGTGGGTCCTCATTCAATGCTCATTGCTATGATGAAATTTGGACCATTCAAAAATTGATATAGACAGTTCAGATTTAAAATTTTTAACGTGATTTTTTTCAATGATAAATTTATAACAGACAAAAATTAGAGTCTAATCATAATGTTAACACACAAAACATTTTACAAACATCAAGATCATTTTACTTGCCAGGAGAAAATAACTAGATGATGGATTCCATCCCCAGAGGCTGGAAAGGTATATTCTTTTATACAATGCCAATGCCTTGCAAGAAGCAGGGATAAATTTTAATTTCACAAATTTTGGTGGAGGATGATAGGTCTGGACTTTTGTTTCGTAATACGATAGCATTAGAATAATACCATTATCCTTATGATGTTGGGATTGTCTAATAGACACATAAATCAGTGGATGTCCTCGTTGTGAACAAAATAGCTAGCATTTTGGTGATTCCAATAATTTTGCTTTATTATTTTATGGTTTTGGTGATATACTTGATATTTGCAGCAAGATTGAATGACTTTTGTCAAGAAGTACTCATCAATCTAAATCACAAAAAGATGGTCAAAAATATATTTGAGCAAGGCAAGAACCTATCCATTTGCTCGCGCGCACTCCTTTTGAGAATAAGGTTCAAATTCAATGACTTTAAAAAGTATTCCCCCCTTACTCCAATCCAATCCTTAACATATATCAAGGCATATTTACCTTACATATTTACCTTATTTGATTGGATTAAAGAAGTTAGCTAATATAATATATATTTTCTAAAACACTATAGTTATCTTTTTTAATTCTTTCATTTTTTCTCTTCTTTGATTATTTTGATTAAAACTCATTTCTCTAATTTTTTTAAATCTAACTCAAAATTTTCTTACCTCCTCCCCTCTAACTCAACTTGGAATTATAAAGGAGGACGCTTTGACCGAGTTCAAAACTCTTAGGAATAATTTTGTTGTCATGATCTCGCTTGGTCTTCTCCTTGTATATCATTGCATTCTCATAGGCATTTAGGCGTAATTCATCTAACTTGTTGAGTTGAAGTAGCCTCTTCTTCCCCACAGCTTGAGGATCAAAATTTAGCTTTTTGATAGCCCAATAAGCTCCATGCTCCAATTCCACCGGTAAGTGGCATGCTTTCCCAAACACCAAGTGATAGGGGGACATACCAATAGGCGTTTTGAAAGCCGTTTGGTATGCTCAAAGAGAATCATCCAACTTGGTGGACCAATCCTTCCTCGTAGTTCTTACCACCTTCTCAAGAATGTTCTTGATCTCATGATTGAAAATTTCCGCTTGCCCATTAGTTTGAGGGTGGTATGGCAATAATACTTTGTGCTTAACGCCATTTTTTTCATCAAGGCTTGAAATTGGTGATTGCAAAAGTGAGCCACCATCACTTATAATTGCTCTAGGTGTTCCAAATTGAGTGAAAATGTTCTTCTTGAGGAATTTGAACACTGTCTTGGCATCATTGGTGACACATGCAGTGGCCTCAACCCACTTGGAGACATAGTCAACTCTAACTAAGATATATTTATTATTAAATGACTTAGGGAAAGGGCCCATGAAGTCAATCCCCCAAACATCAAAAAGTTCAACGTCAAGCATGCTAATCAAAGACATCTCATTCCTCCTAGATATGTTCCATACTCTTTGGCATCTATCACATTGAAGAGCAAAGTCATATGCATCCTTGAAAGGAGTTGACCAATAAAATCCACTTTGGAAGACCTTTGCAGCAGTTTTCTCTCCCCCAAAATGGCCACCATATTTAGAAGAGTAGCAACAATGTAGAATACATTCTTGTTCATTCTCTGGTACACATCTTCGAATGAGTTGATTAGGACACTTTTTGAATAAGTATGGTTCATCCCAAAAGTATTTCTTCACTTCATGTAGAAACTTACGCTTTTGGTGAGAATTGAAATCCGGAGGTAACACTCCACATAATAAGTAATTGACAAAATCAGCATACCATGGTGTGAATAAGTTATCAACAAAGAACAATTACTCATATGGCTGTGGAAAGAAAAAGAATAAATAATAATAATAATAATAAACTGATTTTTATTTTTAAACTTCTCATTACTATTTTTTTTTTCCTAAACTCAAAAACTTTTATTTTAAATTGAAACCTACAAATGATGCATTCAGATTGATATCTCTCTTAAAATCTCAATAAAATCTCTTTAAATTAGTAATAATGACTTCTCAAATATATCTCAAATCTATTAAAAATGAGAAGTCATAATTGAAATTTCAATTACATATACTATATCAAAGCTTTTTCCTCAAATCAAATAATTATTTGGGTTTAATGTTCCTACTTTTGCTGCAGATTTTTTTTTCTGCCACACTTACATAAAAGTGAGTGGGCCCCATTGTAAAGAGAAGAGAGAGAGAGAGAGAACAAAAATATTAGTGGGGACTCTCACTTTTATGTGAGTATGATAGAAAAAATATTTCTACAGCAAAAGCAGAAACATTAACCCAAATAATTTTAGTGGTTAGTTGTGCTATTTATTTCACTTTTCATGTTAGAATAAAGTAATATTCTTGAGAAAGAACATTGAACATTCTTTGTGTATGTCCCGCGTGTGTCCAAGTGTTAACCTTTAGAAATCTGTTTGTCGAATCACTTTGGGTAAATTGCACCTTTACCCAAAAGTTTATGGGTAAATTTGCCACTTAACCCTAAAAATAATTAGTGTGGGCTCACAACCAAAAGTTAACCAACATTTACATTAGTTAATGGAGTTAGAATTTTTGTCCCATTTAAAAAAGTTCATGTGCATTTTTGCACTCAAGTAATGTATATAAAGCCAAATGCACATATGGAAAAAGTGCATAGGTATTTTAACACCTTAACCCTAAAAGTTACAATACCATAAATCTATAACTTCTAATATTTATAACAATTTCCTTTTTTTTCATATATATTTGATACTTTAATTAAGAGTATAGTTTACACAAGGCATATTAATGCTAGCTTTTTGCTTTTATTCTTTTTTCCTTTTATTGTCCTTTACTAAACTTCATTTTCTTATGTTTTACTTTCGGTTTACGCAAATAAAGCATTTTGTTTTATTTATACGACCTTTAGCTTATTTGACTCTTTTCTAAGAAAAAATTTCCCCGTTTTATTTTCAAGTTTATTTTCATTTCCTTTTGATATTTGTCTTGTATTTATATTTAGAAAACTGCAATGAATTATATAGTTTAAAACCTCTGCATCGTGGTGCTAATAAAGAGTGTTGTAGAAGAAAGACGAGTTATATAACTATATAATAATAATCTTAATTTATTTATTGCAAAACATTTCGACCTGAATTTAATGGTTATTGTAATACCCTAAAAATCGTATTTATGATAAATATAATAAATTAGGAAATAATACCTATTGAAAATAGGTAAATATGTGGTTTCAAAAAGAATGTTAAAATTATCTTATTTTCTAAAGGAAAATTTCTTGGAAATTAGGAAAAATCAATAATGTGTCAGAAATGACCAAAATGCCCTTGTGGAGCATAAAATGACTTAAGGAAATTATGAAAAATCCTTAGAGGCAATAAAGCGATTATTAAAAATTAGAGAGTATGTTGTCTCTAATTTAGACAATTTTTGGGATTTATTTCCTTGGAAAATAGTGAGGGAAAAATTAAAAAGTATTCCGGGATCATTATTGACCCGTGATTATAGATATTTTATGTAAAGCATAAAATACCAATGTAAGTGCAAAAATTGTGAGAAAATGAGTTATTCTAATTAAGAAAATTATCAACAATTAGTGGGTAATTAATTAAATAATTATTGGCTAATTGATTAAGCACGATTAAGAGAAAATCCAAGGGTAAATGTGTAAAAACCCTTTGAGAAAATGTTTATGGCTAAAATTAGCCTAAATACACTTGCTAATTAATTGAAAAATATGAAGAAAAATATATGAGAATAAGTAATTTTAAGCCTAAAAACAAGTATGGACCAATGGGGAAATTTTGTAAAAAATTATATAAACAAATTATTAAATATAATATTAATTAATTAAATAATTAAATAAAAACGAAAATTAAATAAAAAAATGGTCCAGAGGTTTGACCGAAAATTTTGAAGCTTAATGGATAAGATTTGCAAAATATAATATCATGATATTTTGGTATTATAATATTAATATAAATTGTGATATTTTGTGAAAAAGCAAATAGGATAAATGACCACCGATAGAGATTAAATCCTATCTAGAAAACCATGAGCAAGGTTTCTAAGGTCAGAGTGTTTTATAGACAAGTGAATTTTTATCTCGGAGTGGGCTGTCTCCGAAGTCATTTCTGAAACCGACGGAACAATAAGGAAATAAGACGGAAAGGACAAAGGAGCAGTTGAGGAAATGAAAACCTATAGAAAATAAATCATAACTCAATATCTGGGAATGAGTTGGTAATCAACTGGACAAATTATGAATCAGTGAATTTTTGTCCCGAAGTTGATGATTCCGGAAATGATTTTCGTAACCAATCGCGTTTTTCGAGAAACTTCAGCAGGGCCGTGGAAGACCTGAAAGGGGTCAAAAATTTATTTAGCCCAGACATTTCTAATGAGTAAGAAAAGAACTTCAAAGTTGTGATTCCGAATTTTTTAGATTCTGCGAGATTACGCGATTCGAACACCGAACCGGGACTTTATCGGTAGAGTCTTCTAGAACAGTGCAAGGTGGCACCACATAATTGGTTGTTTGGTTGACTATTGGGGAGGGGAAGGTCGGCACTCTCATTGTGTGGAGGAGGAAGAAGCTTGAGCAAAAAGATAGAATTTGTGGTTGAAATTTGAAGTTGAAAGTTGGAAGTTTACCGTTTTGCCCTCCGATTTCTTCTATAAATAGACCCCTTGGTTCTCTTCACAATTCACACCAAAAACCTCCTAGATTTCGAAATTAGAGAGAGGGTAGAGAGAAGGAGGAGTCCGGAGGAAAAGCAAGCGAAGCTCTGGGTAAGTTTTTCGGTACCGAGTCTTAAGTTCTAGTTTTCAATTCGGTAGTTATAGTAGGAATGTTATTTTGATCTTTAGTCTTCCAGTATAGTTTAGATATCATGTTTTAAGATTAAATATGATATATATTTCAAAAAAAATGTTGGAGTAGGAGTTATGTTGAAATTCTGGAAGATTAGAGTCAAAGTAGCGAATTGAAGCGCTGGCGAAATTCCGCCGATTAGGGGGTCAGGGGCAAAATGGTCATTTATGACTAAAATGTCGATTGTACTATTACTCGTACTACGGCGTACTATTGTACGTACTCTGACTGTATTATTGTCTGTACTCTAACTGTACTACTGTCTGTCATCCGACTGTACTATTGTCTGTACTCTGACTGTACTATTATCTGTACTCCGACTGTACTATTGTCTGTCATCTGACTGTATTGTTATTGCCATACATATCTGATATGTATACCCTATGTCTGATCGTAGTAGATATTGCCAAAATTCTGTGGTTGTTTGTCATACATATATGGTGTATATAAACATGAGGTTAACCGTTACCTGAGGTCCGGAAGCATCGGATCTCAGCTCTTAATATAGCTTCAGGGTCGGGTGGACCGAGGATCGAGGAGAAGGACAAGCAGCACGCCTAGGAGTCGCGGCTGAAGACTTCTTTCTGATGTTATGTACTTTTGAAACACTCTTGTACCGCTGTTTAAACAGCAAGACATACTACCGTGGGTATTTTAATATATATCAGTTACTCTTATGTTCCAGTGCTCTACTCTGATGATTTGAAATGATGTTTAATGAAAAAGAAATTATACTGCTTGTGAAAACGAGATGTTACATTTGTTAATATTTAATTACAATAATCAAATTTACAAATAAATAAGCTTTGCCGAAATATTACGACCCAAGGATCATGGAGTGAACTTTCAAGGACATGTTATTTATTAGAGCTTTAATTTGCCTCAAATTCAAATAATTATTTTATATTACTAATTAATTGTACTACTTAGTTTTGCTATTAATTTCACTTTTCACGTTGGAAGAAAGTAATATTCTTGAGAAAGAATGTTCAACGTTCTTGAGAACATTCTTTCTCAAGAATTTTACTTCCTTATTAAGAAAAAACATGAATACGAAACCGAAGAAATTCTAGCTTCTGTGGGGATGAACTTTTCATTATATATAATAATCAATAGAAGCTCAACAGTAACATATTTGATTTCTTGACTATAGGTTGAGGGGGCAGACGAAATAGATAGTGAGATTCACAGTGAGATGCCTAAGGACGTGTTTGTTATAAAGAATTGGTAGGGAGGGAAAGGAACTTTAGAGGAGGGAAATGAAAGGAAAGGAAGATTTGAAAGATGAGGGAAGATGGCTTGAGTTGTTTGGTAGGAAGAAAATGAAGAGGTGATAATTGGTAAATAATTAGGAAATGTCTATTTTACCCTCAAAAGAAATTAATTCAAAATAAAAAAGAAAAATATTTTTTTTGCTAAAATATATTTTAAAAAAATATATTATTGTTAAGTTCAAACTTGTAAAAAAAAAAAAAAATTCATCAAATTTGAACTTTCCCGCCAAATTTGAAATTTCCCGTCAAATTTGAATTCCAGGGGTAAATCTGTCAAAAAATCATTTTCCTGGGAAGATGGCAGCTTTCCTTCCATTTTCGGATGGAAAGCATCTTCCCTCAAATAAGGGAAGATGAGTACTTCCAGTGAGTTGCTGACTGGACTTTCTTTCTAACAAACACCCAAAATCCATGGGAAGATTGAGATCTTCCCTTTCCCTCCCTGAACTTTTTTTGTAACAAACGAGTCCTAATAATCAATGCCGGACTCAGAAAATTATAGAATGGGGACATAATTGGTGGGGGATTTGGGGGTTCAGGGGCAGCGCCCCAAAATTTTTTTTAAGTAAAGTTTTAAATGCACCCAAAAACAAAAAAATATAAACAAGAAAAAAATATATCAAAAAAATATTTATGAAATCAAGTGAAAACTGATGATGTAATAAGAGAGACAATTATTTTACAAACCTGTTATTTAGAAAAGCAAGGCTAAAATCTTGTTAGAAATAAATGCAGCTACATAAATAACAATGAAGGGTAAGTACTCAATAAGTTCAAGTACATATATTTTAATAAAAAAAGTATATTACAATAAAAATAATTATAATGTCATCCTTCTAAGCCGTATTTTTTGGAATTTCATCATAATTGTCTTATTATCAATGCTATCAAATACATTTTTTTCAATATAAGGCACTAAACAATCATTTAACCATTCACCCCTCATCCCATTACGAATTGTAGCCTTGATGTATTAAGGGTGAACACCTAATTTAAGGGTGGACAATAATTCAAACATGTATTAATTTTTTTTTTTAAAAAAAAAATTCCCAAATAACTTGCCCCCCAACTTTGTACCTAGGTCCGCCACTGTGTATGTATGTATTAAACAAAAATCATTTTTGCCATCATCAATTCAAACATAAACCACATTTATAATATAACTTTTATCTTATCTAATACTTACAAAAATCAAATTAAAAATAAATCACTTCTATTCCGCTAATCCAAATATACATTAAATATTGAAAGAGGAGAGTGGTTGAGGTGTTTTTTTTTTTTTTTTGATACAAGAAAGGTTTTGGAGAGGTTCGGCACCAGTCCCCCACCAAGGCCAGGGCACTGCCCCGGGCTCTTTGAGCACTTAATGGGGACTTACAAGATCGCCTACCAAAGGAGTCCCAGCGACGGCAGAGGGGATCGAACCCACGACCCAAGGGCCTAATCCTGGATCCCTTACCATCTATGCCAACTTACATTGGCGGTTGAGGTATTATTATTCAAAGTAAATAATGGTGCAAACATCCACGCACGTGCTCACCAACTTTTTTTTTTTTTTTTTTTTTCAATTTGGCCAAACTTGTATATTTAATCTAAATAAAATTTCGTCAATGCTTAAGAAATTATAATATTTTTTACAAATAAAACTTACAATATTTTCTTTAACTCACACTTTATAAAATTTACTCTTATAGTGAGTAATTATATAATAATATTTAAGTACTATAAATTAATCTCTCCTAAAATATTATTTATTTTTAAAATTTAAAAAATCGGGATGTTACAGGAAGGAGGGAATATAAAATTTAAATATTTAAAATCCTATAAATCCTAAAATTTTTCACCATCAATTATTTTTGAACAAAGTAAAAAAAAAATATGAAAAGAGAAAGCAAAATAATTTATCTTTAAAAATTCAAACAACCTCCACCGCTTGCTCTATTCCTCTCCTTTTCTCGCTTTCGACACTCTGTACCTCCGTACCTCTAATGCGTTTAAATATTGAAAGGGGGGAGTGATTGGGGTATTATATTACACATTTACACCCTCCCCCAAAGTAAATAATGGGGGCAGCACCCACCCCCGTTCTGTCACCACTTTTTTCTTTCTTTTTTTTTAAAAAAAAACAATTTTGTTAAGTTTATATATTCAGTTTATAAAATTTTCTCAATGCTAATAAATTATGGTATTTTTTATAAATAAAACTTAAAATATTTTTTAACTCTCATTTTAGAAAATTTACTCTCAATTATCATAAATTAATCTCTCCTAAAATATTATTTAGTTTTAAAATTAAAAAAATTGGGATGTTACAACAAGAGGGGGTGAATATAAAATTTGAATATCTGAAATCCTAAAAACCCTAAATTTTTTTACCATCAATTATCTTTGAACTATGAATAAAAAATATGAAAAAGGAAACTAAATAACTTACCTTATAAAACTTAAGCAACCTTCACCATTTAATGGTGCATTTTATTCAATTGGAGGAGGTGTTTGGGGTATTATTAATACCCCATGTACTTTTGTAACACCCCCAATTTTCTAACAGTTATGATAACATAAAATTGCAATGATTCTTATAAATAATTACTGAATGATGATGGTCTTTTTGTCTTTAGCTTTGGGGTCCACAATAAAAAATTAACCAAGGATTGCGTATAGGGAAACCTAGGATCGTTCTCTCTCTCGAGGATCCTTTTATTGAATCCTAAGTAATCTAAATGACATGCAAATGCAATTAAAACAAGGGGAAAATCGGTTTTGGATTTTTGAATTGATGAACTAAAATAAGAATGCAATTAAATTAAATGCTAAACTATTATTTTTGGTATTTTCTTTATAAAATGGAATGGAGTATGAAAATGGGTATGAATGCTCTTGGAAATGGAATATGACTATCATAGTTCAATTAAACATAGGAGTAAATTTTGACTAAGTCTAGATGAAAAACCCTAAGATACCACTTGAGTCCAATATTCCGATTAATAGTAGTTCTACTACCGTAGCAAACTACTATCTCTTGAGATATTGTTTAAAACCACTTAGTGTGTGATTAGGATTAAATTAATGCAACTTGGTTCCTCTTCATATGAATGCGATACCACGCCACTCAATTAATCCAATTCAATCATATTATCTAACAATACTGCGTAGACAACACAATATCATTGAATCAACAAGGAAATACATATATATAAATCCAACAAGCTACAAAATTCAATCTAATCACAATTGTCAAACTAACAAAGACAATAAACATTAATCTCAGTTCTAGAATTTATACACAATAATTCCTAAAACTAGCAGCCTCTCATGAAGTTGGAGAATCCCAATCGATTCTGCAAGTGGAAATTGTCTGGCTTAATGGGGGAAAACCGTGGTTCTTGAGAGAAATAGCACAGGACTGATATGGAATGGTGGAAGGAGGTGGAAGGACGAAGATGATCGGATAAGGTAGCTGGAACGAGAGAAAGAAGGAATGGTGGGAGGTATTTCCGTCAGTTCCAATCGAAGCTCCGGTTCTGTTTTTCCACGGCCGCTCTCTCTCTGGTTTCAGGTGTGGAGCTCGCCGGCGACGGAAGGAGGGAGTGGGGTCGCCGGCGAGAGGGATGAAGAAAGGGAAGGAGGGAGGAAGAAGAAGAAGAAGAAGAAGAAAATTGATCGATGAAGGTATCCCGTTCTGGTTTTTTTTTTTCGTTCTGTTCGTAATTCTCTCCCTCCTCCGCGGCGCTCCAATCTGTTTCTCTTTTATCATTAATTCCCCTCAGCTCCTTTCTGACCTAGTGGGTTCCTGGTCAAAACGCAAGTTTTGACCAGGGACCTAACTGCAAAGATTAAAAGTTCTGATGAAGGGACTTAAGTGTGAATATTCAAAATATTTTTGGGGCAAACTGAGATTTCCCAAAACAACTGGGTCATTTTCTGTAATTTGTCTCTGGCCCTTTTCTTCATTGATTTCCAATTTTCAGAAATTGTTGGGGCCTTTCTTGTAATTTTCCCCAGTCCTCAAAACATTAATTCTAGCCCTCAAAAATCTTCATTTTCTTCTTAAACACCTACAATGCAAGATTAAATACAATGTAACATCAAAAGTTCAAGAATCATTTGCATGAAAATTAATAAATTATGACCATTTTGCCCCTAATTTCACTTAATTCAATACAAATGTCCCTAACTCAAATTAGTGCTTAATCATGCAATAATGTCCGAGAAAATGCATTAAAAATCCCAATTTAATTATGAAAAGTCATATAAAAATATGGTTCGATCACTGAAATTCAAAGGAAACAACTTTGGGAAGTGTTACCGCCGCACTTGTATTGGGACAAGTGCAAGGCTACCTTATTACAATAACATAAGTCCAAACTGAATAAAAATGTTTTATTAAAAGAAAATAAAAACCAGCTAGAAATAATCGAACGTTCTTCCTCACTTCTCACTGCTAGCCCCAACCTTTAGAACCTGTTTCCTGCAGAAAATCGCTCCCGAAGGATCAGTCGCGCCCATAACACAATAATCGACAAGTCGTAATCCTAATAAAACACAATTTGCATAGCTCAAATATATTAATCATATAGTAATTCCATCAAATATTATTCAATATCTTTTTAAATTCATTTAGACCTGGGAAACCCTGACAGTCTGTTTAGTGGGAAGGGAACCATGGTAGACCCAGAAACCTGCCAGTCTACCCTGTGACCCGGTGTAACATCCCAACTTTTCAAAAGCAGTATAATTTTTTTTTTTTCAAAATATCATTTCAAAATCATCAGAGTAGAGCAACAAAGCTATTGAGTAACTGATATGTATAGATAAAGTGCCGTAAGTCTGGCTGGTTACAACAGCGGTACAGTAACCGAGTATTTCAAAAGTGATATACAATAGCAAAAGGAAGGCTTCCGCCGGAACAACAAAAGGAAAGCTTCCGCCGGAACTACGAAAGGAAGTCTTCAGCTGGAACTCCTACGCGGGCTGCTTGTCTCTCTCCTTGGTCCTCGGTCCCTAACTCGACGCTATAGTTAAGGGCCGAGATCCGCACCGATCTCGGGTAACGCTAACCTCATATTTACATACACAACATATGGACTACGAGCACAACCATATTAACAATGTATATGTGCACTCATCGCCCAAAAGCATGCATACATATATCGTCCAAAGCATGTATGCATATATCGCCCAAAAGCGTGCGCATATATCGCCCATAGCAAACGTGAACATATCAACAACACATAAATGCACTACGTAGCTACGCCTACCACAATAGGCATACAATACACATAACATATATACGCATACGATAAACATCAGATTAGTGTTACAGTACGCGAACGTACATACCCCAACAGTACATAGACATACAGCAAAGCTATCAGCTACCATATACAATACACATATCACATATATGTATACAATAAACATCAGCGTTAGTGTTACAGTACGCGAACGTACGTACACCAATAGTACATAAATGCATCATCTATCACACATCTATCACATATAATACACATATCACATATATGCATACAATAAACATCAGAGTTAGTGTTACAGTATGCGAACGTACCTTCGTTGATGTTATTCTAGCACGTTTAACCGAAAACCGTACTTCGACTTTAAAATGTAAACCAAGACGTCTGACAATGTTTCGACAAGAGGTCAAAACGTATTCAGGGATATCCTATCAATATAAAAACGTACTTGTTAAGGATCTATCATTACGACGGACATTTTTAGTCAAAATGACTATTTTGCCCCTGACCTCCTAATCGGCGGAATTTCACCAGCACTTCGTTACTTTGATCCTAATCTTCCAAAATTTCAACATAACTCCTACTCCAACATAATTTTCAAATATAAATCATATTAATTAATGATTTACATCATAATGCATTTTAGGTAAAAATTACCATTTTGCCCCCGATGCCCCTAATCTAATAATTTTGCCAGAGCTTCGCTATTTTAACTCTAATCTTCCAAAATTTTGCCATAACTCCGACCCCATCATGATTTTCAAAATAATGACTAAAATACCCCTAGCATATGATATCTAATCATACTTGGAAGATTAAAGACTAAACTAGCATTTCTACTATAACTACCGAATCGAAATTAGAACTTAAGACTCGGTACCGAAAAACTTACCCAGAGCTTCGCTGCTTTTTCCTCCAGAGCTCCTCTCTATAAAACCTCTCTCTATGTTTCGAATTTTCTAAGGCAAATGGTGTGAAAAATGAAGAGAAACTCATGCCTATTTATAGGCAAAAATTGTGCCCATTTGGTAAATTTTCCCTTCCAACTTTGGTAATTTTCTCCTCCTTATTAACCTTGCAAATTAGGGTTTTCTAGAAGCTTTTCCCTTGGCCATCCAATGCTTGGCCGACCTGCCCTCTCCAAAAAGTCAAGAGAATGATTATTAGCTTCTTGTTTTATAGAGCTTTATCTGATAAAGTTCCCCGATCGGTGTCCGAATCGCGTAATCTCGAAATTCTGGAATCAAAACTTTGAAGATCTTCTCTTTCTCATTAGAAGTATCTAAGTAAACTTAACTTTTGATCCTATACAGGGTTTCAACCTGTCCACCAAGTTTCTCGAAAAACGTGCTCGGTTACGAAATTAAATTCCGGAATCATCAACTTCTGGACAAAAATTCATTGATTCCAAATATGTCCAGATAATTATAATCTCATCCCCAAATGTTGAGTTATAATTTATTTCCTTCAAATTCTAAATCTACTCCTGAATGCACTTCTGAATTCGAGATAAAAATCCACTCATTAATTTTATACTCTGATTCTAGAAACTTTGTTCATGGTTTTCTAGATAGGATCCAATTTCCATCGGTATTTATTTATTTTTTACTTTTTACTTTAATTAATTAAGTGTTTTAATCTAACACTCCACCATTATTATTTTTTTCTTTTTTCCCCTTATCCTCTTCAAGATGTCAGCACACACATATATTAATATATATATTTTTTATTTTATTTTTTAATTAATTATTATATAATTTAATAATTTTTTTTACATAATTTTTTTACAAAATTTTTCCTATTGGTCCATACTTGTATTTAGGCTCAAAATTACTTAATCTCATTTTTCTCTCTCAATATTTTCCAATTAATTAGCAAATATATTTATGCTAATTTTCTAGCCATAAACCATTAATTATAGAGTTCTACACAATTGATCACAATTATTTCATTGTTCAAGCTTAAATAATTAACCAATAATTATTTAATCAATCACTTATTATTTGTTGATAATTTTCTTAATTAGAACTAATTACTTCCTCTCAAAATTAGAACTAACATAGCTATTTTATCTCCCATGTAAAATATCAATAATTATGGAGTTAGTTATGATCTCCAAATACTTTATAGTTATCATTTTACAATTCTTCCAAGCTTATAATTTATTAGATTACCAAAATTAGAGACAATATACTCTCTCAATTTTAATAATTATTTTACTACCTTTCAGGATTTTTCACAATTTTCCTAAGTCATTATATGCTCCATAGGGGCATTTTGGTCATTTTGGCACATTATCACATTTTTCCTAATTTCCAAGAAATTTTTCCTTTAGAAAATAAGATAAATTTAACATTCTTTTTGACACCACTTATTCACCTATTTTTAATAGGTATTATTTCTTAATTTATGATATTTTCCCTAAGTCAAATTTTAGGGTATTACATTTCTCCCCCTGTTAAACAAAATTTCGTCATCGAAATTTGTACTCTATCCTCTAAACTCCGCACCAAACTAAACTTCGGACTATACGCGTCGGATCTTCACTTTGTCCTTCAACTGCTTCTCTCGGTGATCGAGTATTCGCTTCGGTTTGACCACTATGATCTTGTCAGATCGTACTTTGATATATAGTGTTTCCCGTGGTTCCCACACACCGCGGTCAACACCACAAATACCAAAATGTCTCCATGGAATACACCATGGCAACACAATATACTTTAAATGTTCCCATAGCGCCCAAACACTATGGAAACATAAGATACCTCCTACTCAATGACATAATCACTTGGCCAAATATAACTAAGAAATACGGAACACGTGTCTAACATCTAATTCATATATTGTCTATCATTTCTTCACTCTCAGATTGTTCTTCCTCCTTGTGTCTTGCTTGCCTTTTTGCACGAAGTTCCTCTATCATCTCACTTTCTTTGTTCCCGCATTACAGCCACTACGTCTTGCCAGGCAATCTGTTGGGGTTGATTTGGTTCTTGAGTTGGCTGTTCAGGGTTTACTACTAGTATCGTTTGAGGTTTTCTACCTCGCCCTCTGCCTAGGCCTCTGCCTTGGCCTCTGGGAGCTCCGGCTCCTCTTAGTTTCGCCATGTCGCGTTCTTTTTCGTTGGTTATATAAGGAAGACAATTAACATATCGCAGATTTTATCACACTAGTATCTATATCGCACATAAACTCTATCGCACGTAGTATTTTCTGCTCTACACGTAGGCTTTGTCGTACGTAGTTTTCACACTATAAACATATAGACACCCGCAACGTTTCTTTCATCAGATTTTCGTTGGTTCTCTATATTCGAAAACGGGTACAGAAATACGTCTCGGTAGTTCTACATGAGTCAAATACCGCATATACTTATCTTTGTTGATCTCGGAGTTTCATTCGGCGTGGCCAAGTTCTACACATAGGCACTATGCTAGGACAGAATCACCGTCCAGTACAAACTGGCGGGTTATCAGAGTTATCGGAGTTATCGTAGACTCGATATCGAATTATCGAGCTTACCTGAGACGGCATCGTGGTTATCGAGCTATCTGAGACCGACATCGTGGTTATCGGAACTATCGAGACTAGTATCGCTGTTATCTGAGACTCGATACCGATATAAGCATAGGTGATGAATTCACCGCCTCGGGTTAGAGCGATGCACCGAAAAGGGTGGTACACTGCCCAAGATAGTATACCGGTTCAAAATGGTATACCGAAATGAAATGGTACACCGACTCAGGGCTATATCAGTACTCATTTTCAAAACATGCTCCAAATTTTTAATCAATAATTATTTAATTGATCACTTATTATTTGTTGATAATTTTCTTATTTAGAACTAATTACTTCCTCTCAAAATCAGAACTAACATAGCTATTTTATCTCCCATGTAAAATATCAATAATTATGGAGTTAGTTATGATCTCCAAATACTTTATAATTGTTATTTTACAATTTTTCCAAGCTTATAATTTATTAAATTACCAAATTTAGAGACAATATACTCTCTCAATTTTAATAATTATTTTACTACCTTTCAGGATTTTTCACAATTTTCCTAAGTCATTATATGCTCCATAAAGCATTTTGGTCATTTTGGCACATTATCACATTTTTCCTAATTTCCAAGAAATTTTTCCTTTAGAAAATAAGATAAATTTAACATTCTTCTTGACACCACTTATTCACCTATTTTTAATAGGTATTACTTCTTAATTTATGATATTTTCCCTAAGTCAAATTTTAGATCCTTAACAAGTACGTTTTTATATTGATAGCATATCCCTGAATACGTTTTGACCTACTGTCGAACCGCTGTCCGACGTGCTGGTTTCCGTTTTCCGTCAGAAGTACGGTTTTCCGTAAAACGTGCTAGAATAACATCAACGAAGGTACGTTCGCGTACTGTAACACTAACTCTGATATTTATGTTATGCGTATATGTATTATGAGTACGGTATGCGTATATATGTTATGTGTATTGTATGCCTATTGTGGTAGCTGATAGCTCTGTGGTCTGTTTATGTACTGTTGATATGTTCACGTTTGCTATGGGCGATATATCTGCATGCTTTTGGGCGATATATGCATACATGCTTTTGGGCGATATATGTATGCATGCTTTTGGGATGAGCACATATACCGTTGTTAATATGATTGTTCGTAGTCCATATGTTGTGTATGTAAATATGAGGTTAACCGTTACCTGAGATCCGGTGCGGATCTCAGCCCTTAACATAGCGTCAGGTTCCGGGGGACCGAGGACCGAGGAGAGAGACAAGCAGCCCGCGTAGGAGTTCCGGCTGAAGACTTCCTTTCGTAGTTCCGGCGGAAGCTTTCCTTTTGTTGTTCCGGTGGAAGCCTTCCTTTTGCTATTGTATATCACTTTTGAAATACTCTATATCTTGTCACCATTGTAACCAAATGTACTTACGGCACTTTATCTATACATATCAGTTACTCAATAGCTCTGTTGCTCTACTCTGATGATTTTGAAATGATATTTTGAAAAAAAAAAAATTATACTACTTTTGAAAAGTTGGGATGTTACATTTTGGTATCAGAGCAGTTGTCCTGGCATAGATCTAACTATGTTATTCCAAACCTTTTGGTGCCGAAGGCAAGGCTAGTCTATGTGGGTGTGCCAATTAGTCGCCGCTAACCCGGTGAGGCCCCCATGATAGACACTTACCTGGCCAATTGGTTTGAGTAACGGAGTTAGGTTCTAAGCCTTTTCAAAAATTTGGAGTATGTTTTGAAAATGAGTACTGATATAGCCCTGAGTCTGTGTACCATTTCATTTCGGTATACCATTTTGAACCGGTATACTATCCTGAACCGGTGTACCACCCTTGGTCGGTGCATCACTTCAACCCGAAGCCAGTGAATCCATCACCTGTGCTTATATCAGTATCAGTCTCTGATAATCCTGATAACCCTGATATCAGACCTTGATAATCCTGATAACCCTGATATCAATCTCTGATAACTTCGATAATTCTGATAATCGCCAGTTTGTACTGGACGGTAATTCTATCTTAACCCAAAGCTTATATGTGAAGCTGGGTCACGCCGGATGAAACTCCGAGAAAGTTAAAGATATGTACATGCAGTATTTGACTCATGTAGAACTTCCGATACGTATTTCCGTACCCATTTCTACGTAGAACGAACCAACCAAATTTTGAACAAGAGGAGATAGGTGTGTACTCATTTGTAGTAAGTGTGATAAAGGCTGAAAGCAGTATAGATACTAAGCGCGGTAGAGCCTATGTGAGGTATAAAAACTAGTGTGATAAAGTCTGCGTTACGCTAAATGTCCCCCTGTATCTAACGTTTTCCCTAATAAAGGGAAAGAACGAGACATGGCAACTTTGAGAGGAGCCGGAGTACCCAGAGGCCGAGGCAGAGGCCGGGGTGGAGGACGAGGCAAACAACCTCGAGTGGGACCGATACCTGATCATGACCTAAATCAAATACTGAATCAACCGGAACAGAATGAGATACAGGAGCTGAGGAGAACTCAGCAGGAACAGCAGATTCTTATAAACACACTCCTAGAAAGGAAGAACAGACAAGATCGAGAAGCTGAGAGACAAATAGAAGAACGAAATGCGGAGGAAGAGCGAGATAATGAAGAAGAAGAAGAAGAGGAGGAGGAGGAGAACGACGAAGGTGATGGACACAACGAGGAAGATGAGGAGTCTGATAGATCCCGATCACCTCCTCGACACAGGAGAGAAGAGAAAACCACACAATACTGGGTTAACCGCTTCCGTAAGTCAAACCACCCGCCTTTTCAGGGTAAACTAGACTTGGCGAGGGATTGGCTCAAGAGATTGGAAAAGATTTTCAAAGTAATTGAATGCCCTGAAAGTCGCAAGGCTCAACTGGAAATCTACCAGTTAGAAGGAGACGCAGATCGTTGGTGGGAAGTCATAGCAACAACCTTACAGACACGTTACTGTCCCGTGACGTGGGAAAAATTTCTGTAGAAATTCCATGAACAGTATTTTCCACCCTCTGTACAAATGACCAAAGAGTCAGACTTCCTTCACATCCGACAAGGTCGAGAGGAGTCCTTTAATGATTATTATGCCCGATTCACCAATCTATCCTGATACTCATCGCACCTGCGAAAGGACAATGATGAAAGCAGTATGGTGAACATACTGATCCACGGGCTGAAGTACGAAATATGTGAAAGACTTATGTCTCAACGATTCCAGGAGTTGACTCATGCTGTGGAAGCTTGTAGGCTGATTGAGCGGAATTTGAAAGAATTCCGAAAGTCCAGATTCTACAACAATGGCAGTACAGATCGTAGCGAGTTTAGCCGTGGGAACCCCTCACGAAAGAGAGAGGCACCATGGAGTGACTCCCAAAGAGAAAGTAAGAGGCCATTCCAGACTGGGCAGCAAGACAACCCGAGAATGCCGGTAACCCAACCGTGTCCTGATTGCAGGAAGTACCATCCCGGTGAATGTATTAGGAAACGAGTTTGCTACAGATGTCAGAAGCCAGGCCACATTATCCGAGATTGTCCTGAGAAATCTACGGAGTTCAGGCCACAGAACCCAGGTCGAATGTACGCACTGACCACCAACGCAATGGACAGAGAACTTCCGGAGAGAGTCCAAGGTACTATCTCTCTTAGACGGAATTTTCTCTAGACAATATACGAATTAGATGTTAGACACGTGTTCCGTATTTCTTAGTTATATTTGACCGTGATCATGTCATTGAGTAGGAGGTATCTTATGTTGCCATGGTGAGTAGGCGCCATGGAAACATTTGAAGTATCTTGTGTTGCCATGGTGTATTCCATGGAGACATTTTTGGTATCTGTGGTGTTGACCGCGGTGTATGGGAACCACGGGAAACACTATATATCAAAGTACGATATGACAAGATCGTAGCAGTCAAACCAAAGCAAATTCTCGACCATCAGGAGGAGCAGCTAACAGATAAAGTGAAGATCCGACGTGTATAGTTCAAAGTCTGAATAGGACGAAGTTTAGATAGTACGAAGTTTAGAGGATAGAGTACAAATTTCGAGGACGAAATTATTTTTAACGGGGGGAGAAATGTAATACCCTAAAATTTAACTTAGGGAAAATATAATAAATTAAGAAATAATACCTATTAAATAGGTGAATATGTGATAGATGTGTGATAGATGATGCCTTTATGTACTATTGGTGTACGTACGTTCGCGTACTGTAACACTAACTCTGATGTTTACTGTATGCATGTATGTAGTATTTGTGTTGTATGCATACATGTGGTTGATGGTCTGTTGATACGTTGTGAGTATTGTTATGTGCTTTTGGATACATGCACTCCGTGTGATACATCTATATGCAGTCCGTGTGATACATCTATATGCACTCCGTGTGGTACATTTATATGCACTCCGTGTGGTACTTCTACATGCACTCCGATAGGCATACAATACACATGACATATATACGCATACGATAAACATTAGATTAGTGTTACAGTATGCGAACGTACCTTCGTTGATGTTATTCTAGCACGTTTTACGGAAAACTTTGTCCAATTCAGACTTTGAACTATACGCGTCGGATCTTCACTTTATCTGTTAGCTGCTCCTCCTGATGGTCGAGAATTTGCTTTGGTTTGACTGCTACGATCTTGTCATATCGTACTTTGATATATAGTGTTTCCCGTGGTTCCCAAACACTGCGGTCAACACCACAGATACCAAAAATGTCTCCATGGAATAGACCATGGCAACACAAGATACTTCAAATGTTTCCATGGCGCCTACACACCATGGCAACATAAGATACCTCCTACTCAATGACATGATCACGGTCAAATATAACTAAGAAATACGGAACACGTGTCTAACATCTAATTCATATATTGTCTAGAGAAAATTCCGTCTAAGAGAGATAGTACCTTGGACTCTCTCCGGAAGTTCTCTGTCCATTGCGTTGGTCAGTGCGTACATTCGGCCTGGGTTCTGTGGCCTGAACTACGTAGGTTTCTCAGGACAATCTCGGATAATGTGGCCTGGCTTCCGACATCTGTAGCAAACTCGTTTCCTAATACATTCACCAGGATGGTACTTCCCGCAATCAGGACACGGTTGGGTTACCGGCATTCTCGGGTTGTCTTGCTGCCCAGTCTGGAATGGCCTCTTACTTTCTCTTTGGGAGTCACTGTTGGGATCCGTACACGCAGCGGAGTAAAAAAAAAAATTTATGGATCCCTTAGGCGGATCGTTCAACGGCGTTTAAATCAAGGTTTAGGGTTTCCGAATCATACCTTTGCCGAACAATATGAACAGCGCCGTATTCTTGCGTCTCTCTATTTTCTATCTAGGGTTTTCGCGGCTTTCTAATACGCTCGACTATAAGTCCGTAGGTTTTTCTAAACCTAGCGGACGTATTATATTCAAAACAAATTTGAATTTGGATTAAAAATATATTAATTAAATCTATCCGATAGATCTAATTAAATCTATTTATTTAATCCGAATTAAAAACCCTCGATTTAATTTATATTTATAAATTAAATCAAAATATGATATCGTTATATTTAATTTAAAATGAGATCCGATATCTCTGTTCAAATTAAATCTGATATGCAATATCTTTATTCGAAAATTAAATCTGAGATACAATATCTCAATTTATTATAGTTATTTAATTTATCAAATAAATTAAATACTATATATATAATAATATCATTATCAATAAATAATATCATTATTATTTTCGAATAATATATTTATATATGTATGTGTATGTGTGTATATATATATATATATAGACACACACACATCCTAGATTAAATAAGTATTCATTAAATCTTAAACACATTTAAGATTCAATGAATCTGGACACTCTTGCTCGTGTTGGGCCATTCTTGTGTGCGACCCTGCAGGCCCACCTGAGATTGGCAGCGGGCTAATACTGTACCAGCCCACAAGTCGCAAGCGGCCTCTAGAAAGACATTGCGACTACCCAATTCATATGGGGATCGTTGATAGGTACAATGACTTGTCCATTCAATTTTCTATTGTCCTTGAGATCCCACATTTATTCAAATGTGAGATCCACATGTAGTATCCAATACCCATGTTGAGGAAGTAGAAAAGCGAATATCTATGACATAGATAATTGAAGTCCTTCTTGTTCTTTTCCAGATCTTCGAGGTAGAGTTTGCATTTTCTTTTCAAATGATCAAGTTCATTGTAAAAGAAGCAACCCTATCCTTCGGAGGTTTTGCCTTCTTGGCTTTCCATTTCATACCCCTTCCTTTCTGAACGGACAAAACAGTACTGGGCCTCTTCTTAAGGCTCAGCTCAGCAATTTTGAGCATCCCATGCAGTTCAGAAATTGATTCCTTCATGTTGTAATCCATGGCAAAGATATCATAACTTCCTGGGAGTGAGTTCAAGATCACATCTGTAGCTAACTCCTAGGACATGGGGAATCCAAGCCTCTCAAGCCTTTCCTGTTACTGGAACATTTCTGTAGGATGAACAATCATCTCAGAGGCCTCCACATGTTCTAGATCTCTATTGAGGTCTAGAAGCATAGTGGCAAGCATCAGGCATCCTGCATCCACATAGTCATCTTTATGCTTCGTATAAGCATTAGTCTGAGCTCTTGGATCAGCAGCTGAAGGCTCGTCAAGAATGAGTTGATTGATGAGATACTCTTTTCTTTCGTGTTTAGGATCAACGCTTAAGTTCCCAAACATGTCAAGAGAGTTTGTCTCATCAAGTTCGTCCTTTTCAAGGACTGATCGCATTGATGGTGTTGAAGTGTTACTAGACTACATGATTCTACAACTAGAGATATGCAAAGTTTAAGTAGTAACCTCCCACTGAATTAACAACCCTCATTATAATTAGTGGACTGAGACCCATATTTGGCTTAAAATTAAGTCCGCTTTGGCAGGACGCTTAAATTTAAGTTATTTAGGTAGGCAAACATTTGCCAATTACATCACATGTAATTCTTAGATCTTTATGGGATTCGATCATCATATGACCGGCACGTTTAATCCCATCTAATGCCTTGAGATCCAAAACCGTTTTGATGATCTCAATTAAGTCAAGACAATTAATGAATATTGAGTATCACCATTACTCACTCTCGTCTCACCAAGATAACTCAAATGCATCCACTTTGGTGGAACATACAAATGGGTGATCTAGGTTTTGACAAGTATTCATTTATTGATGGCATTATGACTTAAGATTTTATTTAGAGGGTATAATTTAATTAATCCTATTAATTCTACTTATATGAATGCAATCACTATTGTATCTCATATAATATCTAAATTAATTATGAGTGATCTAATCAAAACATAATTAAAACTCTAAATTTATTATGAATGATCTAATCAAATCATAATTAAAATTCTAAGTTAATCATGCAATGATCAAATCAAGACATAATTAAAATTGTGACACAACATGGCTCAACCTTAACCTAAAATCCTCTCAAGCCAATGAGAGGACTTCTCTAAAAACAAAAAGAAATACATCAGGAGAAACCTCGTTTCAACATACGAGGGGAATGAGATGAGAAAAGAATGTACATCAAGAGTATTTAGAGAGAGAGGCATGGCTCGTGAGCCATATTTAAAATTTACAACAATTGTAAAACTCTAGAGCCATGTTGTTCACCATACCCAAACAACATTTGAAAGGTAAATCACAATATACATTAATTCATACATTTATGAAATAAAATATTATGATTAAACTTATCATGATTTAAATTCTCTAATTTAAATTATATTATATACTATATATAATATAATAGCATGATTTAAATTCTCTAATTTAAATTATATTATATCCTATATATAATATAATATCATGATTTAAATTCTCTAATTTAAATTATATTATATCCTATATATAATATAATATCATGATTTAAATTCTCTAATTTAAATTATATTATATCCTATATATAATATAATATCATGATTTAAATTCTCTAATTTACATTATATTATATCCTATATATAATATAATATCATGATTTAAATTCTCTAATTTATATTATATTATATCCTATATATAATATAATATCATGATTTAAATTCTCTAATTTACATTATATTATATCCTATATATAATATAATATCATGATTTAAATTATCTAATTTAAATTATATTATATAATGAATATAATATAATATCATGATTCAAATTCTTGCGCTACTCACAATCAGTCGGGGTCCCTACGGTTCAGAATCTGCAATTTTTAATATCCTTCTTTATTTATAAGATTCTCTCATTAAATTGTTCATCATACCCCTTTCTCCAATGTGATCAATCGCTCTTCCTGCTATTCTAAGACTGAAAAGTAGCTTTTGGATTAAGGTAAAAACCCACCAACGAGTTTTGACTCAAATAGCATCACTCCGGTACTGAACTATTTTTTATTATTTTTTTTTGAAAATAATTTCCAAAAAAAAAATTGTGATTTTCAAAAATTGAAACCCTAACGTTCCGAACGTTATTCTGCCATTCGCGATCATGAACGTCCGATCTGAACAATTCAGAAACGGCCGCCTAAATCTGACTAGCAATCCGTAGGGAGAATATGTTTTAAATCATACATGTTTCGGTAAACATATATCGATTTAAACACATATAGGATTCAGTTATTGCATATATATCACATATATAAACACACGTAAAACCTAATTTAAACGCACGGTTGACCTGGCTCTGATACCACTGTTGGGATCCGTACACGCAGCGGAGTAAAAAAAAATTTACGGATCCCTTAGGCGGATCGTTCAACGGCGTTTAAATCAAGGTTTAGGGTTTCCGAATCATACCTTTGCCGAACAATTTGAACTGGTGGGCTACCTTCTATCCATTGTTTCTTTTTGATCACGTGGGCTAACGCCTTCTTGTTCGATCAGACAGGAGCGGACTACGCGTGTCCCCTCCCTCTACCGGTATCCACACGAACGGCCTCCAACACTGACGGCAGCGTGCTAGCGCCTCAGTATTCTTGCGTCTCTCTATTTTCTATCTAGGGTTTTTCGCGGCTTTCTAATACGCTCGACTATAAGTCCCGTAGGTTTTTCTAAACCTAGCGGGCGTATTATATTCAAAACAAATTTTGAATCTGGATTAAAAATATATTAATTAAATCTATCGATAGATCTAATTAAATCTATTTATTTAATCCGAATTAAAGCCCTACGATTTAATTTATATTTATAAATTAAATCAAAATATGATATCGTTATATTTAATTTAAAATGAGATCCGATATCTCAGTTCAAATTAAATCTGATATGCAATATCTTTATTCGAAAGTTAAATCTGAGATACAATATCTCAATTTATTATAGTTATTTAATTTATCAAATAAATTAAATACTATATATATAATAATATTATTATCAATAAATAATATCATTATTATTTTCGAATAATATATTTATATATGTATGTGTATGTGTATATATATATATACACACACACACACATCCTAGATTAAATAAGTATTCATTAAAGAGTAAATACCCTTTTTGGTCCCTGGAAAAAACACGGATGCCCTTTTTGGTCCCTGAAAAAAAATAAGTCACTTTTAGTCACTAAAATGGAAAAATAAGGTCCCTTTTAGTCCTTTTGATCATTTTTTTTGCATATTTTAATCCTCGAAATTCCCAAAAAGGTCCTTTTTAGTCCCTAAAAAGGACCAAAATGAAATTTCTTTTACTCAGGGACGAAAAAGGGTCAAATGTGTTTTTCCAGGGACCAAAAAGGGTATTTACTCTTCATTAAATCTTAAACACATTTAAGATTCAATGAATCTGGACACTCTTGCTCGTGTTGGGCCATTCTTGTTTGCGACCCTGCAGGCCCACATGAGATTGGCAGCGGGCTAATACTGTACCAGCCCACAAGTCGCAAGCGGCCTCTAGCAAGACATTGCGACTACCCAATTCATATGGGGATCGTTGATAAGTACAATGACTTTCCCCTAGGGCATAATTTCCAACAGTCACTCCATGGTGCCTCTCTCTTCCGTGAGGGGTTCCCACGGCTAAACTCGCTACGATCTGTACTGCCATTGTTGTAGAATCTGGACTTTCAGAATTCTTTCAAATTCCGCTCAATCAGCCTACAAGCTTCCACAGCATGAGTCAACTCCTAGAATCGTTGAGACATAAGTCTTTCACCTATTTCGTACTTCAGCCCGTGGATCATTATGTTCACCATACTGCTTTCATATTGTCCTTTCGCAGGTGCGATGAGTATCGGGATAGATTGGTGAATCGGGCATAATAGTCATTAAAGGACTCCTCTCGACCTTGTCGGATGTGAAAGAAGTCTGACTCTTTGGTCATTTGTACAGAGGGAGGAAAATAATGTTCATGGAATTTCTCCAGAAATTTTTCCCACGTCACGGGACTGTAACGTGTCTGTAAGGTTATTGCTATGACTTCCCACCAACGATCTGCGTCTCCTTTTAACTGGTAGATTGCCAGTTGAGCCTTGCGACTTTCAGGGCATTCAATTACTTTGAAAATCTTTTCCAATCTCTTGAGCCAATCCTCTGCCAAGTCTAGTTTACCCTGAAAAGCTGGTGGTTTCAGCTTACAGAACTGGTTAACCCAGTATTGTGTGGTTTTCTCTTCTCTCCTGTGTCGAGGAGGTGATCGGGATCTATCAGACTCCTCATCTTCCTCGTTGTGTCCATCACCTTCATCGTTCTCCTCCTCCTCCTCTTCTTCTTCTTCTTCATTATCTCGCTCTTCCTTCGCATGTCGTTCTTCCTCAGCATTTCGTTCTTCTAGCTGTCTCTCAGCTTCTCGATCTTGTCTGTTATGCCTTTCTAGGAGTGTTTTTATAAGAATCTGCTGTTCCTGCTGAGTTCTCCTCAGCTCCTGTATCTCATTCTGTTCCGGTTGATTCAGTATTTGATTTGGGTCATGATCAGGTATCGGTCCCACTCGAGGTTGTCTGCCTCGTCCTCCACCCCGGCCTCTGCCTCGGCCTCTGGGTACTCCGGCTCCTCTCAAATTTTCCATGTCTCGCTCTTTCCCTTTATTAGGTGTAACATCCCAACTTTAAAAGCAGTATACAAATTTTTTTTCATCAGAGTAGAGCATCGGAGCAATTAAGTAACTGATATGTATATATAAAAGGCCGTAAGTGCATTTGGTTACAACAGATGTAAAACCGCGTGGTTCAAGTATATAACAAAGAAAGGCTTCATTTGGAACAACAAAAAGGAAGTCTTCAGCCGGGTCTTCTACTCGGGTTGTTTGCCTCTCTCCTCGGTCCTCGGTCCTCCGGAACCTGACGCTATGTTAAGGGCTGAGATCCGCACCAGATCTCAGGTAACGGTTAACCTCATATTTACATACACAACATATGAACTACAGACAATCATTTTAACAACAGTATATGTGCACTCATCACCCTAAAGCATGCATACATATATCGCCCAATAGCATGTATACATATATCGCTCAATAGCGTGCAGATATATCGCCCATAGCAAACGTAAACATATCAACAATACATAAACATATCACAGAGCTGTCAACTACCACATACAATACACCTAGCACATACATGCATACCATAAACATCAGATTAGTGTTACAGTACGCGGATGTACCTTGGTTGATGTTATACTAGCACGTTTTACGGAAAACCGTACTTCTGACGGAAAACGGAAACCAGCACGTCGGACAGTGGTTCGACAGTAGGTCACAACGTATTCAGGGATATCCTATCAATATAACAACGTACTTGTTAAGGATCTATCATTACGACAGACATTTTTAGTCAAAATGACCATTTTACCCCTGACCCCCTAATTGGCGGAAATTCGCCAGCACTTCGTTACTTTGACTCCGATTTTCCAAAATTTTGCCAGAACTCTGACCCATCATGATTTTCGAAATAATGACTAAAATACCCCTATCATATGATATCTAATCATACTTGGAAGATTAAAGACTAATATAGCATTTCTACTCTAACTACCAAAAGAACTACGAACGCTTAAGTGAAAAACTTACCAGAGCCACTTTATAAACTCCCCGGACTCCTCCTTCTCTCTAACCTCTCTCTACTTTCAAAATTCTCAAGGGAATTTGGTGTGAGATTTGAAGAGAATGGCTTGCCTTTATATAGGCAAAAATAGTGCCAAGTTTGTAATTTTAACTTTCCAACTTTGGTAGATTTCCCCTTGATTTAAACCATGGAAACTTAGGGTTTTGGTGGATGATTTGTGGCCATGCAACACACCATTTCGTTCAGCCCTTCCCCAAGAAAAGATGAGTCACCAACTTGTGTGACAAGTTGTGTATTCTAGAAGCATTTATACCCCGATTGGTACCCGATTCGCGTACTTTCGGAGAAATCTCAAAATTCTGGATTAGACAATTCCTAGATATTTCATTCCTCATTAGGAATGTCTAATTTAACTAAATTTTTAACACTGTCTAGGTCTTCTCCGGCCTGACGGAAGTTTTACGGAAAAACGTGTCGGTTGCGAAACGAATTTCCGGAATCATCAACCTCTGGACAAAAATTCACTGATTCCAAATATGTCCAGCAAATCATAAACTCATCTCCAGATGTTGAGTTAGAATTTATTTTCTTCAAGTCCAAAATGTGACTATCTGCATTTTTCCCTATTTCGTCTTATTAGGAAAATGCTCTACCGGCTTTGGAATTAACTTCCGGAAAAGTTTAACGGAAGATAAAAATCCACTGATCAATATTTTACCTTGACTTTGGAAATCCTATTCCTGATTCTCTAGATAGGATCCGTTTCCTATTTATTTTTTTAATATTCACTTTAATTAATTATATATTAAAATAATGACACTTGCAACTTAATATCTAGATATTAATTCAACCAATTCTTATCCATTTAGGCTTCCAAATTTTCATTCAACAATCTGATCCTTCTTTTTTTTTTTTTTAAATTTTCATTTTTATTAATTATTTAATTAATTAATATTATATAAAATTATTATTTAATAATTATTTTATATAATTTTTTTACAAAATTTCCCTATTGGTCAATTCTTGTTTTTAAACTCAAAAATACATAATCTTGTTTATTTTTCTCCATCTTCTCCAATTAATTAGCAAATACATTTATACTAATTTTTAGCCATTAACCACTAATTATGGAGTTTTACATAATTATCCTTGAATTTTCCTTTGTTTATGCCTAAGTAATTAACCAATAATCACTTAATTAATTTCTTTCCAATAGTTGATAATTTTCTTAATTAGAATGTCTCATTACCTCATAACTTATGTATTGACATTTTTGTTTTCATGTCTCCTGCATTATCTTAGCATTTACGGGGGTATTCCGGTCATTTCATTACGTTTTGAGTATTCTTCTAAAATTTCTCCAAGTTTTTAATTTAATAAATTACCTAAATTAGGGACAATATCCATCCCTATTTCAAATAGATATTTACTTGCCTCTTTTATAGCTTTCACAGGGTATTTATAACCCATAATGTGTTTAGGGACCTATTTGCAAATTTTCAACTGTTTTAGGGACCTATTTGCAAATTATATAATTTCAAGAGAAATTACCCTAACAACAAGGTAAATTCAATACAAGGTGTTTGAGACCTCGTATTCACCTATTTTCAATAGGTATATTTCCCAATTTTTGATATTTACCCTAAGTGTGATTTTTAGGGTATTACATTTCTCCCTTGTTAAACAAAATTTCGTCCTCGAAATTTGCACTCTACCCACTAAACTTCGTACTATCTAAACTTCGTCCTATTCAGACTTTGAACTCCACGCGTCGGATCTTTACTTTGTCATCAATTTGCTCCTCTGGTGATCGAAAATTCGCTTTTGGTTTGACCATTATGACCTTGTCATTTCGTACTTTGATATATGGTGTTTTTCCGTGGTTTCCCACACCGCGGTCAATACCACAAATATCAAAACATGATACCAAAATGTCTCCATGGCTCCCATACACCATGGCAACACAAGTTACCTCATACTCTATGACACGATCGCGGTCGAATTGTACTAACGAAGAAACATAGATTACGTCTCGTAAGTAATTCACGTATCACACGATTTAGTCGTATAACTAATACCAGCTTTCATGCAATGCATAGAGAAAATTCCTTACTAAGAGAGATAGTACCTTGGACCCTCTCTGAGTTCTCTGTCCATTGCGTTGGTCAACGCTGTACATTCGGCCCGGGTTCTCAGTGGCTCCAACTAGTAGATTTCTCAGGACAATCTCGGATAATATGGCCTGGCTTCCGACATCTGTAGCAAACTCGTTTCCTAATACATTCACTAGGATTGCAGTACTTCCCGCAATTAGGACACGGTTGGGTTACCGGCATTCTCAAGTTGTTTTGCCGCTCACTGGAATGGCCTCTTCTTGTCCATTTCAAGAGTCACTCCATGAAGCTTCTCTCTTCCACGAGGGATTTACCACTAGTGACCATGTCACGATCTGTGCCGCTACGTATCGTTTTTTGGGATCTACGCAGCTCCTTCGCATTTCGTTCAATTAGCCGGCATGAGTCTACGGCTTTAATCAACTCCGTAAACCGATTGAGATAACGGCTATTCTAGGTATCTCGTACTTCATTTCCAGTGTATTGTTATGTTTGACATGTTTGCTCTCATCACCATTACGCCTCGGGTGTGATGAATAGCAACGATAAATTGGTAAAACGGGCAAAGTAATCATCAAAAGTCTCCTCGTGATCCTGACGGATGCGAAGGAATTCTGCTTCCTTCGTCACTTGTATCGAGGGAGGAAAGTACTGCTCGTTGAATTTCTCCAAAACTTTCTCCCAGGTAACGGGACAATAGTGCGTTCGAAGTGTTTCCGCCATAACTGTCCACCAACGATCAGCATCTCCTTCAAGTTTGTATATCGCCAGCTGAGCCTTGCGATTCTCGGGCACTCCATTACTCCGAAGATCTTCTCTAACCTCATCAACGGAAAGATTTTTGCCGTGTCTTCCAAAATAAACCAAGTTCAAAATGATTTGTAGTGATAGGAACCCGGGTCGCTTCCCAACGAATTTGCAAAGAAGTTCGATTAACAACAATAATAGCCAAACAAAAAATGAATAATGGGGTTTTTTGGTTAATGATTAAAACGAAAACTAATAGAAATAGAAACAGTAATGAAATGAAGATTAAATGATAAACGTAAGATTAACCCAGATTTCGAATTCCACCAACTTCCTTCCTTGGACGAAAAATAGAATTGAACAAACTCGTGATTGATTCTGGACGAACCGAAATCTCTGCATTCATCCGAAATTCCTCAACTAAACGATCGCTTAGCGTTTATCCGAACAGCGGCGTGTCACCGTACGATCGCACGAAAACACTCAAACCCAGTTCGAATTAAGTCCTTGGGATTTCTCAACCGGGCATTAAATCTAACACCCAATCCGAATGCAAATCGAATCCGAAATTACAAAACAGAACCGAATTTGTTACCGTTAAGAGCGAGTCCTCTGGATAGTGGAATCCTTAATCCGTGGGCTAATCACAGCTTAGCCCAGCATGGCTATGCAGAACGAAAATGGAGCAGAAATGAAGAAGTTCATGACGAACACGAAGAACTCAAGAACGGATGAAGAACAATTGAGAGAATTTGAAACTTGTGTTTTTGATCCACTAATCGGGTAAAAACGTGAATGAATATGTTTGTGGCAACTGCCTTACTTAAAAATAACCTAAAACGAAATGGGCTCTCATAGTTTTAGCCCAAAACAGAAATAAAATAAAACTGGACTTAAATTACAAAATTCGGGTCCAAAATAAATCCAGAATTGTACATCCGACTTTGGCTCCAAAATTGACCGCCTTCTTGACCGAATTTGCTCTTGATGTCTTCATAACAATTGTAGCTCTCTGAATCATCTGAAATATGAGACAAAAATGAGGCAAATCCGATGTCTGGTTCAAGAGTTATGGTAGAAATAGTGAAGCAACACAAAACTGGAATTTTATTATTAAAAATGGCTAAAATGCAATAAAAGGCCCAAGGCCCAAATAAACATAAGAGCCATTATTTATTAGCTAAAGGGTCCTAAATTATTATTCAAGAGACAAAAATAAGTGTATAAAATATTCAATTATCAAATTCCCCCACACTTATCTTTTTGCACTCCCGAGCAAAATTCAAAGAGAAAGACCTAAAGGAAAACTCTTCTTTACTAATAATTGCTAACAATGCAAAAATTGAATCAAGGGACACAAAGCTTCAAAAGACCAATCATTCAAGACCAAAACCCCTTCATCTCAAATTACAATTCATGGTAGTGTCAATCAATGATGCTAATCACAAAAGATGATCTCTCAAATGATGCGCTCAATCAATCGCCTCTCAAGTGTTTAAGGTAAATAAGTGTATCGCTCAAATTCTACTCAAGAAATTTGTTCTACCATAAGCTTGCTCAACTTCTACGTCTCCACTACTCATAACACATACATGCACAAATCAAGAGAGCTTGTAATTAAAGGTTGTAATGGGGCTAGGGTGAAGGTAGGTAATAGTATGGAATAAGAGGCTAAGCACCAAAGAAATCAAAAGGAAGAGCACTGATTAACACAATCATTCTCTATGTATGAAACTTTTATTCTACTCATATATACATTCCTTTTTTTTTTCTTTTCTTTTCTTTTCTTTTTGTTTTTTTTTTCTTTTTTTTTTTTTTTTTTTCTTTCTTTCCTTTCATTGTATACGTAATTACAATGTCAAAATCAAATATCCCCCCACACTTAAACTGTTGCACTCCTGAGCAACCCCCACACTTAAACACAAAACAAGTTGAAACCAATGCTCAATAAATCTTCAAGGTGCGGAATAAAATGGTTTTACGCTTAGGCTTGTAATGTGGCTTAGAAAAGAATGGGTCAAAAGGCACAAAGGGGCTAGCAAGGGAATCATAATGCAAGGGAAAGCTATTTGGCCAAAGTGAGGAGAATAAAAGAAAGAAAACAAGCTTCCATCATACTTATGCACGTAAGTGAAAATGTAGTTTCAAAAAGAAAAGGAGCAAGTTCTAGAGAACACAAATCATGAGAGATGCACACATGAAAGAAAGAATGGCAAAAGATGAATTCCATTCATGCAGGCCCAAAACCTCACAAGGTCAATACCAACTTAGGTAATCAACAACATCAAATCAACTACCAAGACTTGTAATCGAAGAGTCAAGAGTTCCGACTAAACATAATGATCCATTAAAACCAAAATGTCCTAGTTCATAATATGTAGCAATCATTAGAAAGAAAGAATGTATTTATTTTCAAAAAGCAAAGTAGAAAAGGAAAACAAATAAAAGAGAGGGAGGGAGAAGAAAGAAGAATACTCCCCAAGGGTTTATGGAGGATAAGTGGCATCAATGAGGAGAATCTCCGCTTCCTCAGCCGCCGTGGGATCCCTCATGAAATGGCTTGAGGCGATGCCCATTGACCTTAAAAGTCCGTCCCGTGGGTGGATCACATAGCTCAACAAAGACCAAATGGAAATATGTTAGTGATCACAAAAGGGCCATCCCATCTAGATCGAAGCTACTGTGCATAAACTTCAGACGGAATTAAATAGAAGAACTTTCTCGCCCACGTAAAATTCTTTCCTCGAATATGCTTATCATGGAATGCCTTAGTCTTTTCCTTATACAACCGTGAGCTTTCATAGGCATCCAATCTAAGCTCATCTAACTCTTGCAGCTGCAGCCTTCCTCTCCATCCCTGACTTAGCCAAATCCATGTTGCATTGCTTAATAGCCCAATAGGCTTGATGCTCCAACTCAACCTAAGATGACATGCCTTACCAAAGACAATCCGATAGGAGACATCCCAATCGGAGTCTTGTAGGCGGTGCGATATGCCCACAAAGCATCATCTAGTCGCTTACTCCAATCTTTCCGGTAGAGTTGACAGCCTTCAAGGATTTGCTTAATCTCTCTATTTGAGACTTCACTTGACCATTGGTCCGAGGATGGTATGTCAGGGAAACCTTGTGAAGCACTCCATACTTGCGTAGCACGGCACCCATGCTTCGATTGCAAAAATGGGAACCCTGATAACTGATAATAGCTCTAGGAATGCCAAACCTGCAGAAAATGTTAGACCTAACAAAGTCCACCACCACAGAAGAATCATTAGTCCGGTGGCTTTCGCCTCAACCCATTTCAAACATAATCAACAAACAAGAAGATGTAAGTGTAACCATATGAAGCAGAAATGGACCCATGAAATCAATACCCCAAACATCAAAGATCTCACAAAACAATATAGGGTTTTGGGGCATCTCATGCCTACGGAAATACTCCCGCCCTCCGACAGCTATCACATGATTTGCAAAACAAATGGGCATCATGAAACAGGAAGGCCAAAATAATCCACATTCTAACACTTTCCTAGCAGCTTCTTTGGGGTCCAAAGTGACCACCACAAAGTGTAAGCATGAGCAAAATGCAATATAGAGTGAAACTCATGATCGCACACATCTCCTAACTACTTGGTCACTACAAAATTTCCACGTATAAGGGTCATCCCAAACATAGTATTTAGACTCACTTTTCAATTTTAAGGTTTGGGCCCTAGTGGAGTCTACAGAAAACACCACTACCAAGTAGTTAACTAGATCAAAGATACCATGGGATCTTAACTTGCACCGTAGAAGCCGCTCATCGTGGAAATCATCCCGAATAGAAGAGGGGTGAGAGGGAGAATGAGTGATGCGACTCAAGTGGTCACCTACCCGCTTTGTGCTCCACTTCTATCTCGAATCTCAACATCAAACTCTTGAGCAACAACATCCACCGGATGAGTCGTGGCTTAGCATCCGCCTTTTCAAAAGAAACTTTAAAGCCGCATGGTCGAGAAAACAATGACTCTACTAGCTAGCGATATGACCTAAACTTATCAAAGGCAAATACAATAGCCAACAACTCCTTCTCAAGAGTGGTGTAATTAGACCGAGCGTAATCCAAAGTCTTTGAAGCATATGCAATGACATGGGAGGCTCTATCAACCCGTTGTGCTAAGATAGCACCAACCGCATAGTTGGAAGCATCGCACATCAACTCAAAAGGAAGGAGCCAATCGTGGGGCCGAATCACTGGGCCGTAGTAAGGCAACGCTTCAAGTGATCGAAGGCCGCCTTGCACGCATCATCAAAGACAAAGTCGTGTCCTTATGCGTAAGGTTGGACAAGGGTTGAGCAGCCTTGCTGAAATCTCGAATGAAACGTCGATAGAAACCCGCATGACCAAGAAAAGAGCGAACTTCCCGCACGTGCTGGGTAAGGCAAAGCAAGAATAACATCGATCTTAGCAGTGGTCTACCTCAATCCCTTTCCTAGACACTATGTGTCCCAAGACTATGCCCGACTCAACCATAAAGTGACACTTTTCATAATTCAAAGACAAGATTAGATTCAATACACCTATGCAAGACTCTAGACAAATTAGCTAAGCATGCATCAAAATCGACCCATATACAGTGAAATCATCCATGAAAACCTCCATGCAATCCTCTAGGAACTCGTAGAAAATACTCACCATACAACGCCGAAAGGTGCCAGTGCATTGCAGAGGCCAAAAGGCATCCTTCTAGTAAGCATATGTCCCAAAGGGGCATGTAAAGGTCGTCTTCTCCCGATCCTCGTGAGCAATATGGATCCGGAAGTATCCGAGTAGCCATCCAGAAGCAAGAATGAGACTTACCACCAATCGCTCTAACATCCGATCAATGAAAGGTAGAGGGTAATGATCCTTGCGAGTGGCTTGGTTGAGTCTCCTATAGTCAATGCAAACTCTCCAACTATTCTCGAACTCGAGTAGGAATGAGCTCATTCTTTTGATTGGCTACTACAAGAACTCCGACTTCTTGGGAACCACCTGGACTGGGCTAACCCACCGGCTATCGAAATAGGATAGATGATGCCAGCTTGCGTGCTTAGTGACCTCCTTCTTCACCACATCAAGGATAAGAGGATTAAGGCGTCTCGGGGTTGCCTCACCGGCTTAGAGTCCTCTTCCAATAGAATCCGATGCATGCACATAGAAGGGCTAATGCCAACTATGTCACCAATGTCCACCCAATGGCTTTCTTGTTCACCCTCAATAAGCTTAGCAGCCTTCTCTTCTTGATCTCGCATAAGATTATTTGCCACAATGACTCGGCAACCGCTCATTCACCTCCGTAAATGCATACTTCGATGGTCCGGAAGGGATTTCAACTCTAGTTTGGGCGGTTGCTCAAATGGAGGGAGAAGCTTGGGTGGTTGTTGCAACAACTCGATGTCATCACACCGGGAATACCCGAAACCATATTCAAAGAAGCACAAGCGTAAGGACCGTGTCTATACAAACAAGGTTAACATCGAATTCAGCTCATCAAAATCGAATTAAGCTCATCAAAATCGAATCAGATGCACGTTAGATCGTGGATGAAGCTCAAACTCGTAATCAATATCGAGTCTACAAGTAATGTAGAATCATCAAGCAAATCGAATCACCAAACAATGCAGCCTTAACCAAATTAGTGCAAACAGAGCACCATTCATTATCATCGCATGCACAAATGGGGGTATCACTCGATGAAAAATAAGGATAATCAAGACACCAACCATTAAGAACATCATCCACAAGATCATCAATCACATCAATACGTAAAATGTAATGCTCTTCCCTAGGATATTTCATGGCATCAAAGATATTGAAATTCACGATATATCACCAAACTCCATGGAAAGAGTACCGAATGCACATCTATCTTAGTCCTAGCTGTTTTCATGAAAGGTCTCCCTAGAATGATTGGTGACCTACTACTAGGAGACTCACCCTCCATATCCAAGATGTAAAAATCAGCAGGAATATCAATTCATTAACTTTGACTAATACATCTTCAACTAAACCGTAAGGATGGGCATTACTCCTATTAGCTAACCGAACAATGACACCAGCTTGGACGCAAGGGACCAAGACCAAGAGATCTATAAACAGATGCAGCATGACATTAATAGAAGCACCTAAATCTAGCATGCAATCATCAAATCTATAGTTACCAATAAGGCAAGGGATAGAAAATGTCCCCGGATCTTTGCATTTACGAGGCATGGTAGGCCGGATGAGTGCCGAGACATTCTGGTTCAAGCTCACTCGCTCATTTCCCTTCGCCGCCTCTTGTTGGTGCACAACTCCTTCGTAAACTTGGCATATTTAGGAATTTGTTTGACCGCATCTAAGAGAGGAATGTTGATCTCTACTCTTCGAATGTCTCAAGTATATCCTTCTCTTGTGCTTTATCTCGCCAACTTCTTGACCGAATCGCTTCGAGGGAAGGGAAGAGGAATAGGAATGTCTTCCTCTTCACCTTGCTGCACCCTTTTTCTTTCGTGAGTCAATCTTCACATTTCCCGACTCGTTTTCGATGTGGAAGTCACATCTGCAGCTTGCTTAGGTTCCTCCAATTGCTTGCCGCATCGTAGTGATATAGCACTCACATTTCCCTTAGGATTGGGAATTGTTTGTGAGGGAAGGGAATTGGATCCCCGAGGTTGAAGCCGGTTCAATGATGTTGCCAATTGCCCAACTGTGTTTGCAAACTCGAATGGAAGTATCGCTTGTCGTTGGAACCGCATATTGGCCGTGACAAATTGCTTCATCATATCTTCAAGTGAGGAACCACCACCACTACTACTAGCTCGCCGTTGTGCCGCCCGTGGAGGTGGACATATGGCCGGTCGAGGAGGTGGTGCTTGCAAAGGCAAAGGGGGTGCAGATCGTTGTCGGAAAGTCTCGTGGTCCGTACGGCCTCGCCGGTAGTTCCTG
This sequence comes from Acacia pycnantha, assembly GCA_025563575.1. Taxonomy (NCBI): domain Eukaryota; kingdom Viridiplantae; phylum Streptophyta; class Magnoliopsida; order Fabales; family Fabaceae; genus Acacia; species Acacia pycnantha. The sequence goes on along the minus strand of JAMWYP010000032.1, from coordinate 3,494,072 downwards.
CATTTCGCCGATACCGGTTACTCGATTCCGATTTTGGTATTGGTTGCTCTGGTTCGATTTTGGTTCCAAATAAAGTCAGGGGTGATTTCTCCAACCAGATTATAAGTGTTGGAGAAGGCATTATTCTCGTTGGTATTGTGGCCTTCCCGAAAAACACCCACCGCAGCCTACCGACCGATCTTGGTAAGTAGGATCATGCAAGGTAGGGCAAGAGTCAGTAGAATGATAAGGGTCAGAACAAAACCCACAAGAGTACCCATGCTGAGAAGGGGAAGACTGCACTGTCTCGTGTCACCGCCACCGCCTCACAAGGGAGGTCGATCATCAAGTCTAGTCTCTAATCTCTCGAGAATCATGCCGGACTGGAGCTTGAATATGGTAAACAGGAGTACTATTGGCTCTTCGTGCCAAACCGCCGAGAGTTATCTCGCCATAATGGATATCAAGTCTCGGCTTCTTCAGTGTCTTGTTACTCATAGCCCCACCGCTAGAAGCATCCACCAACCCTCTGTCTACCGGTGATAGACCATCATAGAAAGAGTTGATCAAGTCTTTTCGATATCTCGATGGTGTGGACAAACTTGCACATAACCTTTTGAACCTCTCCCAATACTCATGCATAGTCTCCCCAATGACTTGTTTAATGTTGCCAATTTCCTTCTTGATTGCAAGCTTGCTCTTGAGGAAGGGAAATATTTCTCCGTAAATAACCTCTCGAATATCACCCAGCTCCCAATAGATGAGGGTCAAGGTACAAAGAACCAATCCTTGGCTCCACCCTCCAATGAGAAAGGAAAAGCTCTCACTTGATATGATCTTCATCAATGGCATGAGGTTTCATAGTGCCGCATACTACATGGAATTCCTTCAAATGCTTAATGGGGCACTCACCGCAAGACCATGAAACTTAGGCAACAAGTGTATTAGACCAGATTTCAGCTCAAAGTTAGCAAAGAAGGTTAGGATATTGGATGCACAAGGGTTGATAATTAACATCAGTGCACCCAATTAGACTCTAATTGAGTATCCAGTTTGGTATTAATCTTATGACTTAGCCTAACAACTCTTCTAGCAAGAAGAATTGTTCTTTCTATTTCAGATCAAATGGCAACAAATCTTCTCGGATTAGTAGTATTCCCGGTACTCATGCAACATATACACAAAGCGTAATTGGCAAATACTCGAATGACAAAGATGCCACCGTAAAATCAGAATTACGAAAATGCCACAAGAGGTGGTGAAAAGTGGAAAACACTAAGAGACACAAGAGACAAAACACACAAAAGCAAAAACCTATGCTAGAAATTGACCAAAACAAGTCCGTAAACAAGATCAAATGATTTTTAAAATTTTTGGGACTTGGACAGGGCAACTCCTAGACTATTGGGGACTCAAAAATGGAATAAAAACTTCAAAAATTGAAAAAGTGGCCTAAACGATGGAATTTGGCGAAACGGAGGATAGCCCTTAGAAAATGAAACATTTTCAAAGGGGGTCTAACGATTCGCCATTTTCTATCACTGTACCAAATTTCAACTCAATCAGATACTCAAAAAAATGGTCCCGTTGGAAATCAAAAAGCGTAACCTAAAACAAAGAAAAAATGGTCTAAACGTTGGAATTTGGGGAAAATGAGTGAGACCTCACTTCCTCCTAGGAAGTGACTTTGCTTAAAACACCCAATTCCTTGTGAATAAGACCTGGTTTGAGTGATCGAGTCAGAAAATTTCTGTCCGACCACCCGAACCACCTAAACTAAGCTATTTACAATACCGTTACTAATCAAACCGATGCAAATTCCCGCAAATGCGCCATTTTTGGAAAGATTTTTGCCGTGTCTTCCAAAATAAACCAAGTTCAAAATGATTTGCAGTGATAGGAACCTGGGTCGTTTCCCCAACGAATTTGCAAAGCAAGTTCGATTAATAACAATAATAGCCAAACAATAATGAATAATGGGGGTTTTTGGTTACCAGATTAAAACGAAAACTAATAGAAATAGAAACAGTAATGAAATGAAGATTAAACAGATAAATGAAGATTAACCCAACGATTTCGAATTCCACCAACTTCCTTCCTGGACGAAAATACAATTGAACAAATTCGTGATTGATTCTGGATGAACCGAAATCTCTGCATTCATCCGAAATTCCTCAACTAAACGATCGCTTAGCGTTTATCCGAACAGCGGCGTGTCACCGTACGATCGCACAGAAAACACTCAAACCTAGTCCGAATTAAGTCCTTGGGATTTCAAACCGGGCATTAAATCTAACACCCAATCCGAATGCAAATCGAATCCGAAATTACAAAAAGTAACCGAATTTGTTACCGTTAAGAGCGAGTCCTCTCGGATAGTGGAATCCTTAATCCGTGGGCTAATCACCGAAGCTTAGCCCAGCATGGCTATGCAGAACGAAAATGGAGCAGAAATGAAGAAGTTCATGACGAACACGAAGAACTCGAAGAACATGAAGAACAATTGAGAGAATTTGAAACTTGTGTTTTTGATCCACTAATAGGTAAAAACGTGAATGAATATGTTTCAGGCAGCTGCCTTACTTAAAAATAACCTAAAACGAAATGGGCTCTCATAGTTTTAGCCCAAAACAGAAATAAAATAAAACTGGACTTAAATTACAAAATTCGGGTCCAAAATAAATCCAGAATTGTACATCCGACTTTGGCTCCAAAATTGACCGCCTTCTTGACCGAATTTGCTCTTGATGTCTTCATAACAATTGTAGCTCTCTGAATCATCTGAAATATGAGACAAAAATGAGGCAAATCCGATGTCTGGTTCAAGAGTTATGGTAGAAATAGTGAAGCAACACAAAACTGGAATTTTATTATTAAAAATGGCTAAAATGCAATAAAAGGCCCAAGGCCCAAATAAACATAAGAGCCATTATTTATTAGCTAAAGGGTCCTAAATTATTATTCAAGAGACAAAAATAAGTGTATAAAATATTCAATTATCATCGCCGTGTGCGTGTCTGCCACGTGGGGCCTCACCGAAGTTCACTGGGCGACTGATCGGGCACACCCACGTAGACTAGCCTTGCCTTCGGCACCAAACTGTCCGTAATAACATAGTTAAATTCATGCCAAGACTACGCTCTCCGATAATAAAATTTAACATCCTAATCTTGGGGGTAAAGAGATACAATTTTTTTTTTTAAATGTGAGTAGAGCATAATTAAAGCAATTAAGTAACCGATATGTATACATAAAACGCCGTAAGTCTCGTCTTGGCCATAACAAAGTACATGTAAACCGCGTGGGTTCAGAAGTATATAATAAAAGAAAAGGATTCCATTGAACAATAAAAAGGAAGCCTCAGCCTGGCCTTCTACTGAGCCGCTGCCTCTCTCTCCTGGCCCCTCGGTATCTTCCGAACTCGACGCTATGCCAAGTGGCCGAGGTCTGCACCGATCTGTGGTGGTCGCTAACCTCATATTTACATACACAACATATGAACTAATGTATAATCATTTCAACAATGTATATGTGCACTCATCGCCCAAAAGCATGTATACATATATCGCCCAACAGCATGTATACATATATCACTTTCAATAGCAATGCAGATATATCACCCATAGCAAACGTAAACATATCAACAGTACATAAACATATCACAGAGCTCTTAACTACCACATACAATACACCTAGCACATACATGCATACCATAAACACGGGTTTAGTGTTACAGGACGTGCGGACGAACCTTCTCGTTGATGTTATACTAGCACGTTTAATGTAAAACCGTACTTCGACGGGAAAACGAACTGAAGACGTCGTACGCGGGACTGATAAAGAGGGTCACAACGTATCTGCCAGTGGATATCCTATCAATATAACAACGTACTCTGTTAAGGATCTATCATTACGACAGTACATTTTTAGTCAAAATGACCATTTTACCCCCGACTCCCTAATTGGCGGAATTCGCCAAAGACTTCGACATTTGATTCCGATTTTCCAAAATTTCAACATAACTCTTACCCAACATCATTTTCGAAATATAAATCATATAAATTAATGATTTACATCATAACAAAGTATTTTAGGTAAAAATTACCATTTTGCCCCCGATGCCCCTAATCTACGGGAATTTCGCCAGAGCTTCGCTATTTTAACTCTTAATCTTCCAAAATTTTGCTGTAACTCCGACCCTCATCATGATTTTCGAAATAATGACTAAAATACCCCTATCATATGATATCTAATCATACTTGGAAGATTAAAGACTAATATAGCATTTCTACTCTAACTACCGAAAGAACTACGAACGCTTAAGTACTGAAATTCCGCCAATTAGGGGTAGAAGGGCAAAATGGTAATTTTTACCTAAAATGCCAGTTATTGTCTCAAATCACTAATGAAAGTGATATTACTCCTATTGTGTACGTATATACGGAGGTTAAGCGTTACCCCGAGATCCTATATGGGCGGATCTCTGGCCTTCTAACATAAAGGCGTGTTCGGAGGACCAAGGACCCAGGATGGAGGCAAGCAAATGCGTAGAAGACCCGACTCAAGACTTCATTTCGTTGTTCCGCAGGAGTCTTCCTTGATGTTGTCTTTTACTTCGAAAACTCTCTTGCCATCGGAACCGCCTTTTGTAATCAGCCAGATACACTACTGTTGGCTTTTTCAATCTATATATCAGTTACTCTTCCGCTCAAATGCTCTACTCTGATGAAAAAAATTTTATACTGCTTTTGGAAAACGGGGATGTTACAGTTGACATTTTTCTTCGTTCAAATATTCCAGCTGGATTTTCAGTCCCGACATTCTTTCATTCTTTTTGTTCTTCCCGTTGTGAAATAGCATTTAAGACGACGGAGAATGTTTGTGACTGGGTTTACGTTGGGTACGTAAGTTGATTACCGAGGAAAACATCGTTTAAGGTAACTTGCATTTAATGCTCCTGTCAGACAACGTGCTTTTTGCTAAAACAATGGTTAATCTCCTGAAACATACTCAAATGATGATTAGTGTTAGATTTAAATATCATTCAAGCATTAACCAAGTACTTAGAATATAACCCATGAGATTTCGCTTGGAATCTCCATCAGCTTTTTTCAAGACAGAGGATAATCATGCTCGGGCATGATTCAAGCTTGCTTGGGCATAGTTCAATCTTGCTTGGGCATTGGTTAATCTTGCTCGGGTAATTCAAAGAAAATATCTTTCGTGAATGCTTCAAGCCCATGCTTGCTCGAGCATGAGTTTATGTTTCTGCTCTGAGCAGATTGTTCTAGCAAGATAATATCTTGCTCGGGCATAATTCATCCAGAGCAGGTTAAGACAAAGGCACGACGTTACATTTTGGAACTATTTCCTTTGTTCGAGCATAGCCACTTCTAGCAAGCGAAAAAGTATGCTCTGGGCAAGCTTCTTCGTGAGAGAAAAACAGGAGAGAAGGTCTCTTGTCCTGGCATCGTTTTTCCTGCTCCTAGCATATTGCTCGGCAATATTAATTCTTACTTCGGGCAACATACTTTCAGAGACGAGTTTTAACAGCTCAAGAGATGTTACTCTGGGCAGCATTTAATTTTTATCGAGCATGTTGCTTGGGCAAGATGAAAAGTATACTCTGGCAAGCACATGAAAATTTTGAAGGAGTAAAGAAATACGATAGCTTGCTCGGGCATCTTCTAACCCATGCCTGGGTAAGACTTTAATGTGCAAGGGAGTAGACTTCTAACTTCGAGGCTTCTGATCATAGCATTTATACTCTTCAATACAAAGCCCAACTTCCGTAATGTAGAGACTTTCAAGGAGCAAGAACGCGACATGTAGAGGAGGCAGCATTTCCAGCGAGCATAACGTCTTCGGCATAAATCGAAAATTTAGTAAATCATCCCATTTCAGAAAGCTCTTCAAATATTCTTTCCATTTCAATAAGAATCAACTCCAAGCTAGTTGTAGTTCGTCCATTAACATCAGATGAATGGAGGTTGTTCTTATCTAGCATTTTTCCAGCATCCAGAACAGACTGTCAACTTCAAAACATCATAACTCCTTCAATTGATATTCTGTTTCTGTGTTATTGATTTTTTTGGAAAGGTATTTGAGTCTAGTTTCCAATGGCACCGGTTTCACCTCAATTGGAGTTGTATATTGTGAGATACACTCAAATTACCGAAGCTTGGTCTGGACTGTGACGGTGATTGTTGTGCCAACTTGAAAAATTCATAGCTCTCTCATCTGAAATCATTTTGTACTTCGTGTTTATACCAAATTGACGCATTGGGAGTCTAGTTTCCATATGCCATTGGTTTCGTGTCAATCCGATTCCTGTTTTGGGAGATATCGTTGAATTACCAAAGGTCGCCAAGTGAAATGTGCGGAACAGAGGTGAAATTCGTAGAGCTGAAAATCGACCTTGCTCGGGTAAGCTTTCTTCTTTGCTCGAGCATGTTGCTCGGGCAGACATTTTTATGCTGAGCAAGTGCGTATTTTTGCGAGGAAAGTGGCTGGAAGCGTGACTTTGCTCGAGCATGACTTTGGTATGCTCGAAAGCATGACTTCATGAATCCAATTGTAGCTTATTTTGAACTCAACATTTGTTTCATTTCAACTTCCATATCATCGTGGAGACTTGTAGAATCAATCTTAAGAACTTTGTATAATGATTTTCTCATTCCCATTGAGCAAGTCCTTCTTTCTTTCCTTCTCTCTTGAACATTCTCCACAATTTAATTCTTCTTCTCTTCTTCTTCTCTTAATCATTCTCCATAATTTAATTCTTCAATATCTCCTCTTCTTCTTGATTAATTTCAAAATACTTTTTATAACTTTTTTCCTTGACACTTTCTGCAATTTCTTCTTTCTTCAATCTTTTATCTCCTTCTTGATTAATCTCTATAATTCTTCTTGAACTAATCTACATTAAATTCATAGTAGTTAGTCAATGTAGAAGATAAGTATAATATACAATCTTTTTGCTCTTAAAGACATCTATATAAGACATCATCAAACCTAATCAGAACCAACATTCTCCCCCTTTTTGATGATGACAAATACATTAAGAAAAATATGTTTGAATATGAAAATATAATAGATCACATATTTTTCTTGCATTTCTCTCCACCTTATTTGTCATTAGCAAAAAGATTGAGGTAAAGAGGAAATATAGATGGAGAGGCAAATATGAGAATAGGTTAGAAATGACTTCTCTCCTTAATTATATATCAAGACAACAATTTTCTCTCTCCGATTTAAAATTGTTTTCATTCTAAATATGACGCAAGTTGGAATGTTTTTATGAAAACAAATTTGAGAGAATTTAGAGAGGTTTTCAAAACATCTTTCACAATTAAAGCAGATAGATACCAAACATGTGTAAAATTTCTATTGAATATAAAAAGGTAGAGTTTAGAAATGCTCATGTTGGTTTTTTGTAAATTGATGATCTGTCTGTGAAGTCCATTTGCTTCTTTTCTTGTTGTGTGAGATCCGTGATGTGCTTTGAATAGCCTTTAAATGTGGAATAAGACTAAGGTACTCGCTTGTGTTATATCTCGTATGAAAAAGTATGGTCAGTACTCAGCTTCCATCTCTTGCGTTTTCTTCAAGGAACTCTTCATAGAGTATATCTCAGCTGAATGATGGAACGTGAAGGCACTATTCCTCAATTTGATGATTTCTCCTTGTAGTGCATTAAGGAACATCTTTGCACAAAACGAAATCTCCTGCTACAAATTTAAAATTTTCTTTGCAAAAGAGATTTGTTAGTGTATCAAAGTGTCCCTTTCGATATGATATTTTCAAATTAAAGTGGTGAAATGAAAATATGATATTGACTCATCATCAAAACTAATAAAACATAGTGAATATAGATGAGTGAGCTTAAAAGGGTTTCCTTCAAATAAGGGAGATGAGCGTTTAAAATATAAAACACATATGATGTGAAGCTCCCCCTTAATGAATGCATGGCTACAAATATGAAATTCCCTTTAATGATACCAAGTATGAAGAAATCACTTATACTTTTATGATGATAAAAATGTTTAAAGTATAAGGATCATTTTAAAAATGAGTTTGCTCAGGCTAAATAAAATAAGATGAAGTGAATGAAATCAAGTTAGCCTAGCATGATTATGATTTATGCATATCACAATACCTCACTCAAGTAATATTGTAATTACTTGAGTCATAATCCTCTGTTGTCCATTGATGCATCACTGGCTAGAAATACCTCACATCAAGTATGTCTTGAGAACACTTGAATCCCAAAAGTTGAACTTGGATTCTTGGAGCATTGAGATTAAGACTTCTGCTTTCAAAAAATTTGTCCATCAGCGTGGCATGCTCGAGTAGACATAAATGGATGCTCGAGCATCGTTCCTCATTCCTCATTCCTCTTTCACACGACACGCTGTTGCTCGGGCAGGCTGTCAGGCGTGCATAGCGTGCTCGAGCAAGGATCTTTGTCCTTCTTTTTCTTTTTATTGATGCTTGAGCAGGATTGGAGGGTGTGCTTCGAGCAGGGTTCCTTAACTTAGCTTCTTTATCATACTTTTCATGAGGTTGCTCGAGCAGAGACTGTTGGTATGCTCGAGCACCAATCTCTCTGTTATTCAACTATGAAACAGAGGATCCTACAAAAATAAATATATGCTTTTTGGTACCCGATGTTTCTTGGGTCCACAGAAGATTAGACATGACAACTCTTATGCTCTTATAATTTAATCATATGATATTTGAGCAAGGAGTGGAACAATCAGAGATAAAAAAAAAAACATAATTTTACCCAATCTACTAACTTCAAGGCAACGAATCACAGAGGGTAACAATTAAATGATGTCAAGAAAATTATTTCTCAATGACAATTTGGAAATACATTTTAAGTAGAAAAGTATGTCATTGATATGAATCTCAGTAATCCATGGATGGGATTAAAATTTCAAAAATGATAATGAAACATGCAAATTGTTTCAAATTTTGAATGTTCTTTCAAACCGTAATAATGCATTATGAAATCAAAATTTTTACGAATGAAAGATTCATTTTTTGAATTATATTTAAAATCAATGCTCACTCTAAACATGGTGGAAGTCAATATATCAAAATAAATCAGAATGCTTCAGATGGAGTACATGTTGAACATTGAAGTTAACATGTAGAAGAATTTTCCCAAAAGCAAAGATCATAAGGATAAAGCATTAGTAAGACATGCTTAGCACAATAGAGATACGTATGCATAATGACTTTGCTATGATGAAGATATAATCTTGCCTCTTAGAATTGAATCTAGAAATATATGAATGGTCAAGGCAAGAATATGAATATACAGATATAGTTACTCAAAATATGGATGAATACAAATGTTGATGTATTTGAGTAACAAACTGACTACTAGGATTCATGGATGATGAGGCACATACTCATTAGTCCAAATGACTAGAGATCCAGAATATCATCCTAGTAAGTTATTCCACTAATGGTAATGTATTAACATTCAATGCACTAATGAACATTCATAAAGCTTGGAATAACTCACAGTCAACTAAGAATTTATGCTTTAAGAATAATACACATAAATTGAATTCTTTTCTTGAAGATAGGCTTGAAACTCATCTATGATCAACTCGTTAGGACATGAGATCCAACTAGTTAGAGAATGAAACAAAGAAGTTCAAGCAACATATTGAATATCCAAAGATCAATATGTGAAATGTAGGGAAAACTCAATTGGACGAATTTGAAGCATATCTGACATTCAATATTCAAAAAGTTGACTCTCGATTTTGAAATTCCATTTAAATTCAAGCAAAGCATGAATATTTTTCAAAAACATTTGTATGCATTTTTACCAAACAGAGTGGATTGAAATTCAAAACAAATTTTATAATTGTGCATTTTTTTTAAAAAATAAACTCATAAAGTTTTGCACAATTTCATTTACTGTCCATTTAGCAATGTAAAAGAAACATTTTGAAAATCATAAATGATTGATTGCTAATGGAATGCAATGATGGACAAGTATTCATTACCCACATATGAATTTCATATATGCACAGTAGAGTGTAAGATTAGATATCACCATAATTCCTTTTGTCCTTATAGTATCTTGCTTGGTTGAGATGGATTGATGTAGATAACTCCTTTTCCGACGTTCACCATCAACATCAACCATTGCTTCTTCAAATTTCCTCAAGAGTCGAATTATTTCTATGTAGTTGCTCTCTCGAGAAGCTGATCCTACAAAACCGTATAAGTCTTTTTCTCTCTTGGTATCCAACCTTGCTTGGATCCAATCATTGTTAGTGTGTAGGAACAAGGTCATATTCTCTTAAGAATATAATCAATTCAGAATAACTAAGCTCAGAGAATTAAACATGACTTTATGCATAAAAGAAATATTTTCTTTTCAAATCATCATGTATGCATAAAAAAAAGTAAACTATTAAACATTGCAATCCCTTTATAAAGAAATCTATTAAATGAATTTTTAAGGAATGTGAAAACTCATTTCCAAAATAGTTTGCAACGTTTATTTCTAAGATTCCAAAACATAAAACCTCAATAAATATCACAAATAATAACATAGGAGGTTTTACCATTGGATACCTTTCCGCACTTGGAGGATTGGCCAATGAATGCTCTGAGAGTTCTATTGCTTGATGTGAGTCTCCTTGTAGGCTCATGAGAAACTCTTGGATTCTTCTTCATCTTCTTAGTACCTTTATGTCCATTGATTTTCAAATTATCCTGCACACATAGAGCACTAGACACTAGTGCAAAAAAGGGCTTTAAGACTGCCTCATTTGGAGCGGATAATCGACGCACCGGTCTTAAAGGTGTGACCGGTGGCAGTTTTGTAAATAAAAAGAACTTCTTAAACAATGAAGGGCTATAAGACCGCCTCATTTAGAGCGGATAATCGAAGCACCGGCCTTAATGGTGTGACCGTGGCAGCTTTGTAAATAAAAAGAACTTTACACAATGAAGGACGCCCATTAAGACCGGACTAATTATCGACCGGTCCTAAATATGTGACCTAATGGCATATTTGTAAATATAAAGAACTTCTTATTCTCGATCAATTTTTCATAGATCTTATCCAGACTGTTAAAATAACAACCTACCTTAAAAATGTTAATAAAAAATTGAAATATCAAATACTTTTATGTAGAAATCTCATCAAGGCAGTTTATATTTTCTACACTCCAAAATAATTCGGAAAAATATAAATATAAAGGTATTAAAGTTTTAAGACCGAACATATATAATAGCTTCTGTCTTAAAACTTTGATTTTTAAGACCGAACTTAAAATTTGTCCTAAGACTAAAGTTTAAATAAAAAGTAATAAATGTTAAGACCATTGTTACAATGACCGGTCTTAAAAGTAAGACTTTTAAGACCTAGACAAAAAATTTGGCCTATACTAAAGTTTGAATAAAAATTAATTAATTTTAAGACCTGACATATATAGAGATCGGTCTTAAAGGTTATCTTTTAAGACCGTATATGTGTATTTGTCCTGGCCTTAAAATGAAGCGCCAAACGTTAACTTCGCGCGACGCTTTTGTCACTCTCACACTCTCACCGAAGAACCCCGTTCACGTTGCGAAACCCTTCCCGTTCCATTACCTCTCTTCCGCCCCGCTGTACCGTTAGCCTCTCGTTACTCCCTCATTTTCTCAGCATTCCTCTCTTACCGTCTTGAAAATGAACGGTGAAAACGATTCCACTCGTGTTCTTGAAACCTGTATACGGTTTGACTCGGGAGGGCCTGACAAACGAACCCTCTTCATCTCACATTGAGCCTCCTCGCCGTGCACGCCGTGGTAGAAGCGGCACACGAATGATGGAAGTATCCCTAGTCAGAATACTGGGACGAAGCTCGAGATTCATTTTGATGAAAATTTGCAACCTTTCGGTCCTAATAAAAGCACATATACTAGTTTTGTTCTGCCGCTCTAGTACGCAGCAAGGTTAGCATTTTGACTGATGAGTGGAAAATGTGGACCAAAAACAATAAAGGATCCTATGGGGACACTATCCGGCTTACATTCACCGTCCCCGAGTCCGAGAAGTTCAAAGACTCAACATTGTCTTATTGTGCCGAGCGGTTCAGAAGTTTAAGACCTTTCGCTAACACTTATATTTTTGCCGAGGAGAAGCCCGACCATCAACCCCGGGACAAGTACAAATTTATTGATGAACAAACTTGGCAACAATTTGTTCGTAAGCGGACCACTCCTCGAAGCTCGTGAGTTATATTTAGTTTTGTTTGCACTTTTGTTTGCTTATTAACCCGTGAGGATATGTGAATGTTATTGTGTACATCTAACTCGTTAGTTAAATGGTTTGGTGTGTGAATAGAAGTATACATTTGCTGCCTTTGTCCTCGCATTGAGGAGCATGTCCTAGTTCCATGCAAGTTTGATATGTAAACCGTGTAATGGCCATGGTTAGACGTTGTCGTTAGTTAGTTAGTTATTCTAATATGTGTAGGAACCATTTATGATGAATGAATGAATTGACCGAGTTGGCAGCATTTCGCAACTCCCTTTCCTTTGGTTTTCCCAATTTCTTCTACAATGCTACATCTTCCTTAAGTAAAATGTTGAAACTTGATGAAGTGAATTTGACTAATGTTTGACGCTCATATCGCGTAAGTTCTCTAATTTCTGTTAGTGACATGGCGGAATTCATAATTGATATATAGTTGTTTTCAATCCCGATTCACGTAAAATAAGGGAAAAATATCAGAGATCGGGAGAAAGAATGATTGCCCACACAGGCTTCTGCGCGGATATGAAAAGGCCGAAAAGATTTGATGGCAGCCAAACTAAGAGATTAGAAGATGAAGTCGAATCCAATCCTTCTACTGGTGAGTTGACCACCCGCCATCTCCAATACGTCGCGAGGAGCTCTGTTGTATATTCGGCAAAGCTGCGGCGCCTACACGAGTGAAAAACTCGTGTAGTTGCCGAACGAATTGTAAGTATCGATATTGTTATTTTTTACTTACTAAACATGTTTCATCACTAAGCTTCTCGTTATCTCGTATCTTACAGAAGATCTTAAAAAGAAAGAGGCAGAGGGATCTTTTGCGCTTGGACGGAGGAATGATGTTCGACCGCCGCGACCGGAAACCGCATCACGCGGGCGTGTAAGGGGGATGGAGGACGGTAGGCCTAAAGCAATACTTTGGTAAATCCAAACGCCACGTACAAAGTATGGTTACCCTGGAGGAGACGGATCGACGCCGCCAAATTAAGTGAGGAATCGCGGCGAAAGATGCTACATTGAGGATGTTTCAATCCGAGATGAGCAAGATGAAGGAGGAGATGGAGAAAATGAAGTTCCTCCCGAGCTCTCGCCGAGACCAAAGTGGATCCCTTGACACCTTCACCGAACCTATGCAAGCAGCAGAGCACTGAGGGAGCCGCATTGTTGGACAAATCGAGTCGAGCAACCTTGTCATCTCGTATGTGGAGGATCGTGATGGTCATAGACAATTGGTTGCTAAAGGGACTGTCCACAACTTGGGATCAACTCGTACACCACGAACAAATGGCCGATGATGAAGTCGAGTGTCGCTTGAAGAGGTGATCTTTGATGCACTCTGCCCCTCTCCCAACCGATGAGTCAAGGTTGTGAGTGATGTCAAGGGAACCTTCATCTCTTGGCCAAAGAAGCTTGTAGATGTCTCTACTCCTCCTCAAGCTCCACCCCTCATCAAGCTCCACCCCTCCTCAAGCTCCACCCTCCTCAAGCTCCACCCTCCTCAAGTTCCATCCCCTACCGCTAACTTGACGGCCAAGGAAAAATAAAAGATTTGGTAGCCAAAAATGGTTTAAAGATAAATCGTGGCCTGTCAATGAAGTAGTAGGCCTCATCCTCAACCGCTTTAGTTGATAATGAAGATGTAGAGTCCATGCCGCTCCTCGGAGCCGAGGTTACTAGTGCATGTGTTCAACTATTTATGAAGTAAGTATCTTCTTCCTTGATTACATAATTGAAATGCACCGTTTAGACACACATATATACATATATACTAATTCCCTCATTGATGTCATTTCTTGTAGGTGCATGCACGAGAAACCTGTTCAAGAGGCGAATTTCGGATTTTGGATTCTTGTGCCCAGCATATGCAAGCACAACACTACCTCTGGAATTGAGACAGAGTACATATCAAATAGGTTGTGTAAAGTGCAAAGAAAGGTGTACTTGTTTCCACACCGGCTCTGCATACATATATACTTGTCTCGCAATTCACTTAATATAATTATGCTACATATATATATATCACCGAGTACTTTATCACTGTGAATTTTCAGCAACCACCGGCGCTGGTCGTCATGAACATGGAGTTGCATTATGTTATCTTCTTATGCTCCACTCACGCCGATCCATCGACTACGTTGAAGCCGATGATCACCAAGTAAGAATGTCATTTTGATTGTCTTGTCTCGAAATCTCTCGTTGAATTTTCAAGAACATTACCGATAAATTTCGATTTTGATGATAGTGCCATGAAGACCTTCCGTGTTGATGTAAAAAAAAGCGTGGTGCTCACTCACGATCCTAAATGGCACAAAATTAAGGTTAGTACATAATTGGACATGACATAATTGCCTTTCAAGTTGGTCAAGAAGCTATATATGCTCTTATATATATTTATTGTTATTTTTAGACCCGTTTCAAGAACCGGAACGATCGAACTTATGTGGCCCGTACGTCATGAAACACTTATATGATATTGTGACGAGGAAACACTAAAGTCACTTTAAGGGTAAGATGTTATGGCTGAATTCACCATCGATGGCTTAATGTTACATATGAAATATGCACATAATATGTTAATTTGTTTCGTCTTTGATGTTACGAGGTTTGCCCTGTGAAGAGCCATTTGATGATGATGAAATCGAGCACATACGCGAGGTTTTTTGTGAATATCTCGTATAAACTAGTCTTAGAAAATCCAAGTCAAGACAATAATTAATGTCCTAAATTAATTCATTTGTAAATAATATATGATGCCGTAGCAACAATAGCCTTCGTACATTTGTTTATTTTTTCGACTAGCTAATTAATTCATTTGTAAATATAGCAATGTAATTCAATAATAAATTTGTTTATTTTTTCGAACAATTTGTGTGTGTCCATTTTGGGTTTCGAATGAATGGGATGGTGGATAAAGCTATTTAGTGCTTGAAATTTGAGGTACAAAGTGATGTTGAAAATGAGCCGACGAGGCTCAAAAGTATTCGCGACTTTTAGGACCGTATATTTTTTAAAAGTGCGGTCCTAAAGGTCTCGTCCATTTTAAGACCGTATATTTAACAAATATCCGGTCCTAAAAGTCTTCGTCTAATTCTAAAAATTTGGGTAGAGACTTTTAGGACCGTATATTTGTTAAAAGTACGGTCCTAAAGGTTCGTCCATTTTAAGACCGTATATTTAACAAATATCCGGTCCTAAAAGTCTTCGTCTAATTCTAAAAATTTGGGTAGAGACTTTTAGACCGTATATTTGTTAAAAGTACGGTCCTAAAAGTATAGAAAATATACGGCTAAATTATTAGGACCGTTTATTTGTTAGTAGTCAGTCTTAAAAGTCTTCATTTTATTTAATAGATTGCCGAAACCTTTAGGACCGTATATTTGTTAGTTGTCCGCTCCTAACTTTAAATTTTAAAATAAGGCTTAATTTTTAGGACCGAGGATTTATTAAACGTCCGGTCCTAATATTCTTCATTTAAATAGAGTTGGTGACTCGATTTTTAGACATATCGTTAGGGTTCAAGGCAACCATGTTTCCATGCTTCTCAAGTTTTGTGCTTCGTTGCTTCGCTTTCAACTTTTCTCGATGTGAAGAACGCCATCGGTGTCCCTTTTCTTTTGTTGGAAAAAGAAAGAAGATAACGAAAACGACACCGAAAATTTTCATCACATCCGGAAAAGTTGAGGGGAAGACAACGATGGTCCAAACTTGAGAATAGTCGTCACTGCTTGTTTTTATTCGAAAAAGGTAAATAATGTTTTTTTGTTTTGTTTTGTATGGTCGCAATCGTTAACTTTATTCTGCAAATTTTTAAGATTGATCACCACGAATAGGACAATGTTTTGTTTGTTCTTGTTGTCAGAGAAAAAAGAACATAAAGTTAAAGACAAACAAGGAAGGCGATTGGGAAATAAAAAATTTTATTTAATAATATTAAAATTCTAATCCTCCCCATCGTTGTCGAGGGAGGGAATGGCCTGAGACGTCGTCATCAGAGGTATGGTACTCAACGTCATTGGCCGAGTACCGCTTTCACCTTGTTGTTGACGCGCGTGATAGACCCGAAACAGCTTGCCCAAGCTTCGGCCTATATGATCGACGCGGCTATCAGTGCTCCAAAGATCTCGCGAAGTTCGGCTTCGGAGGCAACGGAGGAGGATATGGAGGTGCCTCGTGATTTCGCCTGAAGGAGGACCTCGTCGTGGTGGAGAAGCCATTACGTGGAGGTTCTAGGAGGAGATGGAGATGAATGTTAAGAAAGTAACAACGGGTTTAAATAGAGAACCCATCCCGAAGAATGTGAAACGCCTAAACATTAACGAGGAGACGATATTTGCTCGTAATACGAGGAGACGCCTAGTTGGGAAGTTTATGTGGAAGCCGAAGAGACTCTAAATTCATTTCAACAATGGGGAAGGGACTCTTGAAAAGAATGAACTTTCATTTCAACAATGAGTTTTAGGACCGGATATTTGATAAAAGGACGGACTTAAAAGTAATTGAATTAAAATTAGTTTTAGGACCGGATACCAAGTAATATATCGGTTTTAAATGAGTTTTAGGACCGGATATTTGATAAAAGGACGGTCTTAAAAGTAATTGAATTAAAATTAGGACCGGATATAAGATAAAAGTCCCGGCCTTAAAAGTTTGTATAAAAGTAAATTGACGAATTCATCATCGACGTTTATCTCTCCCGCCATCCGTCTTTATATACTCCACACACTACCTCCTCTTTGTCCTTGTTAACTCCTCACTTCCTAGCTCGCCCCAACTTCTCAAAATCCTCAAACCATGGTTAGATACAAGCAAACCGCTCGTAGGGGTGCATACACGCCTCACTCGTGCCATGGCTAGATCATTATATGGTGCGCTCCAAATGGATGCAAAGGCCGTATTGTTTCCGAAGACTCTGGTCGTTGGACCCATTGTTATTTCTTCGGATGATGAAGAGATTGCTCATGCCGCACCCCCTCGATCCTTCTCGGGCATCCTTTCTTGCCGAGTTCAACCGTCATCTTGAAGCCGCCATGCAGATGTTCGTAATCCCCTCTCCAACCCGTTGGCCCAGCCGCGCCTACCTCCGACCCTCTCCGCTCTCCCGTAATGATCCATTCATATTGCGGGTGGAGAGAATAAGACAACAACTTGCCGATCTCCCATGGAAATTAATGCTCTTCACGCCGAAATCGCCGAGGTTGTTCAGCTGATTCTTGTGGATGATAATATTCAGCTTGTTTTTCATTTGTGTTTTTGTTGTTGTGTATATATTCTGAAGTAATGTAAGAAACATTAAGAACACCGTATGAATTTTTTGGCTCTTCTCCAAAGAATTCATTAAAGAAACTTATTCTCCAATTTTGCTTTATTTTTTGTCCAAAAAATATCATTTATTTTATTGATTTAATATACCAATCACGAAGGCCATTAAGACCGGACATTTTATTTTATAAGTAACGGATCTAAAGATAATTTGAATTTTAGGACCGGATGTTTTATAAACCTCCTGCCTTAAAACTTAAAAATCTAATAAAATTTTAGGACCGGATAATTTTAAAACTCCTAGTCTTAAAATGTTAGTTGTATCTTTAGGACCGGACATTTAATTAATAACCGGTATTAATAAAATCCAAAAAGCTAAATAAGGTATCTTTGTCGCGCGGAAAATTAAATTTCCCTCTCTCGAACTCTTGTCGCGCCGAAAGTGAATACTCGTGTTCCGACTCGAAATTTCCCTCTCGCCTTCGTCGCCGCTTCGCGTACCTTTCTCGACAATCACTGGTTCCTTAGCTAAACGTCTATAGACGAAGCCGTAAGAGATGTTTCGGTTAAAACTTTATTACTTTCCAGCCTTATCGTTCTTGGTTTTTCATGGGTTTAACGAAATCGGTGTAATGTTGTTATGGGTATTCTCTCGTTGTTAACGAATATTGTTTTTTGAAGATTATATTTGCACTTTAGACCTACCCAACCGACCAACAAGTGTTTTTAGGTTACTCTTGCTGTCTTGTCTCGCAACATCAACGTCGTGAGCGGAGAAGTAAGACGACTTCAAGAAACGCATATGCTACTGAGTTAGTCCACAAGACCTTCATCCCCCGCATTTAATTTCCTCGTCTTGCATTTATTTTGGTTCTTCGATTCACCGTGATGCATTTATGACCAAAAGTAATTCTTAATTCGTCTAAATAATATATAGGAATTCTACTATGGATCACAGTTGGATAGATGCTTTACGAACGAGTATTGAATATCAGAAATGGGGTTAGGGAATTTATAGAATTTGCTAAAAAAATGCCCATGATGATGGGGGAAGTATTATTGCCCTTGTGTAAAATGTTTGAATGAGTGTCGACTATGTCCTCAAGTTATACGCACACATTTAATTTGTCACGGATTTTGTAAGACTTATACGATGGGTATGGCATGGTGAACAAGTGCCATCAAGTGGGAAACAACATGGGAAGTGGCCTTTGATGATAATGACACGGATATGGATGATCGCATAGAGGACATTATCCGTGATGTAGGAGAAGAGGCTTTTGAGCGATCACATGCATATGGTAATATGTGCGGTGATGCGTAGACACCGCTATACCGTGGTGTAAAAATACCAATTGTTGAACGCCGTATTGAAATTGGTAAGCTTGAAGGCACGTCATGGATGGAGCGACAAGAGTTTTTCGAATTGCTTGAGGCTTTGAAGGACATGCTTCCGGATGATAACGTGTTGCCGCATCGCTACTATGATGCTAAGAAGATACTTTGTCCACTGGGGATGGAGTACAAAAAGATCCATGCATGCCCGAATGATTGTGTATTATATAGAAAAGAGTTTGAAGAGAAGCAGAGTTGTCCGATGTGTGAAACCCCACGGTGCAAGTCGATAAGGGGCCCGCAAAAGTGTTGTGGTATCTTCCAATCATACCAAGGTTCAAGCGGTTGTTTGCGAATGAAAATGATGCAAAAATCGAGGTGGCATGCAGATGAGAGGATTTCGATGGACAACTTCGACATCCCGCCGATTCTTCTCAATGGAAGAAGATCGATCAATTATTTCCGAACTTCGGCGAAGAACCTAGGAACCTCAGCTTGCCCTTAGCACGGATGGAATGAATCCCTATGGAAGCCTTAGCAAGATACATAGCTCATGGCCCGTAGTCCCGATTGTTTACAACTTATCTCCTATGTTATGCATGAAACGAAAGTACATCATGCCGTCTATGTTGATTTCGGGACCAAAACAACCCGGAAATGACATAGATGTTTACCTAGAGCCCTTGATCGAAGACTTGAAGGAGTTGTGGGAAGAAGGTGTCGATGTTTTTGACTCTTTCAAGAAGGAGGTCTTTAGAATGAGAGCCATGATATTTTGTACTATAAACGACTTCCCAAAGATATGGGAACTTGTCGTATAGTGTAAAAGGCCATAAAGCATGTCCGGTTTGTGAAGAAGGCACATGCTACCATCAACTTCAACATGGAAGAAAGACGCGGTGTATCTTGGACATAGGAGATTTCTTAGACGGGGCCACCCATATCGTCGATTAAAGAAGGCTTTTTTTGGTGGCCAAGAGTATGAAGAAGCTCCTGTGGCATTGACTGGGGAGCAAGTGTATGAAAAGGTTAAAAATATCGTGTCATCTTCTGTAAGCTGGAAAGAGTAGAAAAGAAACAAATATATGGAAGAAGAGATCCGTATTCTTTGATCTTCCCTATTGGCGCAATCTTGATGTGAGACACCGTATTGATGTCATGCATGTGGAGAAGAACGTATGTGATAGTATTAGGCACGCTTCTCAACATACAAGGTAGTGCAAGGATGGTGTGAAGGCAAGATTGGATTTGCAAGCAATGGGAATACGCGAAGACTTGCATCCAAGGCCATATGGGAAGAGAACTTATTGTCCCCCGGCTTCTCATACTTTGTCTAAGGATGAGAAACGAAGCTTTTGTGAGTGTTTACATGGCACAAAAGTTCCCTCGGGGTATTCTTCAAATTTTAAGAGGCTTGTCTCGATGAAGGACTTGAAATTAGTAGGCCAAAAGTCTCATGACTGTCATGTCTTGATGCAACAACTACTACCAAGAGCTATTCGAGGGATCGCCGAATATGATCTTCGGGTCGCTTTTGACTAGACTTTGTTTCTTCTTCAATGCGGTTTGTAGTAAAGTTTTCAAGATTGAAAAGTTGGATGAATTGGAGAATGAAGGATATCTTATCTTGTGCCACCTTGAAAAGCTTTTTGTTCCTTCATTTTTTGACATCATGGTTCATCTCATTGTTCATCTAGCGAGGAGATAAAGTTGTGCGGCCCTATCCATTTACGGTGGATGTACCCTATTGAAAGATCTATGAAATTCCTAAAAGGGTATGTGAAGAACGCGTACAGCCCGTAAGCATCAATTGTTCGAAATATGTTTCAAGAGGCCATGGAATTTTGTCAAAATTATTTGTCCAAAGTAAGACATATTGGGCTTCCAAAACGTCGCATGAAGGGGGTAGACGTGGGCTTCGGTAAAGAGTGTGGATCGTGATGAATTGTCACAAGTCCACTTATACATCTTGAATAATGTTGATGAAGTTCAAGCCAGCATATCTCGCACATAAAGAGGCTGTAAGGAAAGAGA
This sequence comes from Acacia pycnantha, assembly GCA_025563575.1. Lineage (NCBI taxonomy): Eukaryota > Viridiplantae > Streptophyta > Magnoliopsida > Fabales > Fabaceae > Acacia > Acacia pycnantha. The sequence continues at coordinate 3,473,185 of JAMWYP010000032.1, read as the reverse complement.
ACCATCGAATGACCGAACAAAGGTTGATTAGGGAGCATAATGAGAACTTTTGCAAACCGGTTCAAACAAAAGGTCGAGGGATCTGAATGTGTTTCGAGACAATGAAATGGTTAGCACGTGGTCCCGAGTTTGATGTCATAAGTTGGAATTCGTATGTGATCAATGGTTATACATTTTACACGAAGTCCCTAGATGATAGGAGCACACCTGCACAGTGGTGTTATGTTAGAGGGCCGAATCTATGCACTTCTCCAGCCTCGAAAGACAAGAGGCCTAAATTGGCGCATGCCATATTATGGGGTTATTGAAGAGATTTGGGAGGTGGACTATGTCAAAGTTAGATTTCCCATCTTCAAATGCAAGTGGGTTAATGTCAATAATGGTGTTCAGATCGATCGACTAGGATTCACTTTAGTCGATGTCAATAGTAGAAGTTTTGGAGATGAACCTTTATTATGGCGATCATGCAAAACAAGTGTTCTATATCACCGATCAAGAAAATAAAATGTGGTCCGTAGCTCTCCAAGGAAAGAGGGTCATTGATATTGATGAGGAAAGTCATTCAAATTATGGTGATCTTCCCGAGAGTACTCCTTTTACAAGGGGTCTACCAGACATGAACGAAGAAGATGAAGCGGATAATGAACCCGGCATAAGAAATGATCATCAAGAAGGGATATGGGAGGATATCACTTTATAAAAGTGTCAATTCATAAGGTAATTAATATTCATATGCAGTATTCTTAGAAAACTTTAAGGTTTTAACAATTATTATATGTTGTCTATGTTCTTAATTAAACAATGTCATCATTGAATATGAATTTGTTCTTGTTTTGTTTTTTGTGGTGTGATCCGTTTCAAAGGGGCATGTTATAAAAGAGGATGCATGTTACGTTGTTGGGTGGGAATCAAATGAAGGCATGGTGAATAATATATTGACTACATTTGTATGTTGAATTACGTGCCGCATGTATTGTAACTCATTGCCTTTGTAATTAGTTATATGTTAGCTTATTTTATAAATTACTTTAGTTGTTTTAGACTTAATTAAGAGGCCACATAACTCATGGTGGATAATATTTGTATTCTTTTTCCCAATTCAATTTATTCATGTTCATAGCTTGTAGCTTAAAGTATATCGACTTTTATGTGCTGTTTTGTATGGTGGATTTGTGTATATATATTGATCAGAAGAACAAAACAGTGGAAAAATACGGGAAAATTTAGACCGCAAATAAAAATACGGTCTTAAATGTTCAAATATTAAGACTGGATGTATATATAACACCGCTCTTAAAGGTGTTAAAAAAGTTTGAGTTTTAGGACAGAACCAAAAATATTTCAGATTTATTTAGTACGACTTTTAGGACCGGAGGTTTAAAATGTCCTATCTTAAAGAAAATCTTTAAGACCGTGTAAAAGTCCGGTCTTAAAGGTCGACTTTTAATACCGCCTGGAACAAGACTGCTCGCGGGTCCGGTCCTAATGTACCTTTTTTGTCCGGTCTTAAAAGCCTTTTTTCCACTAGTGAGAAGGACACTTTGGTACCCACTTATACTTGGGTCCTTGACGGTTAGTATTAGACCTTGCATGCCCTTTCGGAACCCAAATAAGTTTATTTCTCACATTAGAATTTGTCCTAATATAACATGTGTGAGAAATATGACCAGATTTACCACAATAATTGCAAACTATATGATGATATGCATTATGAGATTTTATGCAAGTATTGTGTTCGGTCATCGGGAGTGAAAATTCAAATAAATCTCATTTGAATATTCTTTTTTCCTAATAAACTTTCTAGCATTATTATCAAAAACATTTTTGCTTTTCAAAATAGAATCAGTAAGAGGTTGAAAAGCGAGTCTAGGCAATTGTTCAAAGTCATTTTTCTTAACTACACAAGAAGAATTGGAATTGTTTACCACATGTGAATCTTGAGCTCCATATAATGATTGATCATAATCGTCCATGAGCTCTTCCTGGAATTGTCTTCCTCTTGTTTTGTGTTGACTGGATCGTGAAGGTATTCTATGATTTCTCCTTCTTCATTCTCCAGTTGTTCATTAGACGTAGATGTAAAACTCAAAGTCTCAGATGAACTGTCAACACTTTCAAATTCAACATAATTGTTAGAGGCATATATAAAATCAAGAGTGTCCCAGATTTCTTTAGCACTAGAGCAAAACTTGATTTTCTCAAAATCATTTTCTAAAAGCACCATATAAAATTTTCATTGCTCTAATGTTCAACGAAAATATTTTCTCTTCTTTTTCAGTCCAATCCTTTCTTGGTTTGAAATCAAAGATATTTATAACAACATTCCACATATCAAAATCAAAACATTTTATAAACGATGTCATTCTAACTTTCCAAAACCAAAAATCTGTATCTTTGAAAAATGGTGGAACAGTATAATCAAAACCTTCCGAAAACGAACAACACCCAAAGTCAGCCATTAATAACTCTTGAGACTGTTAAGTCCTTTAAACAAGAGCCTAGCTCTGATACCAAATGAAGGTGGAATATCACCTAGAGGGGGGTGAATAGGTGATTATGAAATTCTTTCGCTAATTGTTCAAGAACAATTAAAACAGAGACAGAGAGAAGAGCAATGAACACAAGAGATTATACTGGTTCGGTCCAACTCTTGACATACGTCCAGTCCCCAGAAACACTCTGGGATTTCACTATCTCCAATCTTAATTACACACTCTGTAAACGAAGGATGATCCTTTCTCTCTCGGACTCACTCCCCCTTACAAGTTGTAATTGATACACCCAAACTCAAAGGTTCCACAACCTTGAGATTTGATCACTAAACAGACAATCAAATAAGTGTTTAAACTCTCTCGCGTAGTAGATGAATAATAATCACTGAAGTACATAATCGATGATCACACTCTCTACTGAATACTATATAATTGAGAAACAGAGTGTATGAACTATCGACGATGAAGTAGTAAAATCATTTTTGTTGGCTTCATCGATTCATTCATCAATCGTCGTCCCTTCTTCCGGTTTGAAGACTTCACAATTTATAGGTTATTGTGTTTCGACCGTTGTGAGCATTCGACCGTTGGAGAAGCTAGAAGTTACCGTTGTAAGCTCTTTGTTGCTTTTTGCCCGTTGAGCTCTAATCCAACTTTAATCATAAAATGTTTAACATTGACTTCGTTAATGCTCCGTCTTGAGTGTTGTATTAATAGCCGTTGTGAAAGATTTAAGCTCCGTTAGAATGTTCAAACTATCCGTTAGACCCAGAACTCTTCGGTTGACATTTTTCTTCGTTCAAATATTCCAGCTGGATTTTCAGTCCCGACATTCTTTCATTCTTTTTGTTCTTGCCGTTGTGAGATAGCATTTAAGACGATGGAGAATGTTTGTGACTGCTTTACGTTTGCACAGAAGGTGATTACCGAGGAAAACATCGTTTAAGGTAACTTGCATTTAATGCTCCTGTCAGACAACGTGCTTTTTGCTAAAACAATGGTTAATCTCCTGAAACATACTCAAATGATGATTAGTGTTAGATTTAAATATCATTCAAGCATTAACCAAGTACTTAGAATATAACCCATGAGATTTCAGTTGGAATCTCCATCGTTTTTTCAAGACAGAGGATAATCATGCTCGGGCATGATTCAAGCTTGCTTGGGCATAGTTCAATCTTGCTTGGGCATTGGTTAATCTTGCTCGGGTAACTAAAGAAAATATCTTTCGTGAATGCTGAAGCCCATGCTTGCTCGAGCAGATTGCTCGGGCAAGATAATATCTTGCTCGGGCATACTTCATCCAGAGAGCAAGTTAAGAAAAAGGCACGACGTTACTCAGGCAACTATTTCCTTTGTTCGAGCATGTTACTCGGGCAAGCGAAAAAGTATGCTCGGGCAAGCTTCTTCGTGAGAGAAAAACAGAGAGAAGGTCTCTGCTCGGGCATCGGGCTTTCCTTGCTCGGGCATATTGCTTCGGGCAATATTAATTCTTACTCTAGCAACATACTTTCGAGAGACGAGTTTTAACAGCTCAAGAGATGTTACTCGGGCAGCATTTAATTCTTACTCAAGCATGTTGCTTGGGCAAGATGAAAGTATACTCGGGCAAGCACATGAAAATTTTGAAGGAGTAAAGAAATACGATAGCTTGCTCGGGCATCTTCTAACCCATGCTCGGGTAAGACTTTAATGTGCATGAGTAGACTTCTAACTTCGAGGCTTCCGATCATAGCATTATACTCTTCAATACAAAGCTCAATTTCCGTAATGTAGAGACTTTCAAGGAGCAAGAACGTTGACGTAGAAGAGGCAATTTCAGCGAGCATAACGTCTTCGGCATAAATCGAAATTTAGTAAATCATCCCATTTCAGAAGGCTCTTCAAATATTCTTTCCATTTCAATAAGAATCAACTCCAAGCTAGTTGTAGTTCGTCCATTAACATCAGATGAATGGAGGTTGTTCTTATCTAGCATTTTTCAAGCATCCAGAACAGACTGTCAACTTCAAAACATCATAACTCCTTCAATTGATATTCTTTTTCTGTGTTCTTGATTGTTTTGGAAATTTATTTGAGTCTAGTTTCCAATGGCACCTGTTTCACCTCAATTGGAGTTGTATATTGTGAGATACACTCAAATTACCGAAGCTTGGTCTGGACTGTGACGGTGATTGTTGTGCCAACTTGAAAAATTCATAGCTCCCTCATCTGAAATCATTTGTACTTCGTGTTTATACCAAATTGACGCATTGGGAGTTTAGTTTCATATGCCACTTGTTTCGTGTCAATCCGATTCCTTTTTTGGGAGATATCGTTGAATTACCAAAGGTCGCCAAGTGAAACGCAGAACAGAGGTGAACAGAGAGCTGAAAATCGACCTTGCTCGGGTAAGCTTTCTTCTTTGCTCGAGCATGCTGCTCGGGTAGACATTTTTATGCTCGAGAAAGTGCGTATTCTTGTGAGGAAAGTGGCTGGAAGCGTACCTTGCTCGAGCATGACTTTGGTATGCTCGAGCATGACTTCAAGAATCCAATTGTAGCTTATTTTAACTCCGATTTGAGTCATTCCAACTTCCATATCATCATGGAGACTTGAAGAATCAATATAAGAACTTTGTATAATGATTTTCTCATTCCCATTGAGCAAGTTCTTCTTTCTTTCCTCTTCTCTTGATCATTCTCCACAATTTAATTCTTCTTCTCTTCTCTTCTTCTCTTAATCATTCTCCATAATTTAATTCTTCAATATCTCCTCTTCTTCTTGATTAATTTCAAAATACTTTTATAACTTCTTGCTTCCTTGACACGTTCTGTAATTTCTTCTTTCTTCAATCTTTTATCTCCTTCTTGATTAATCTCTATAATTCTTCTTGAACTAATCTACATTAAATTCATAGTAGTTAGTCAATGTAGAAGATAAGTATAATATACAATCTTTTTGCTCTTAAAGACATCTATATAAGACATCATCAAAACTAATTAGAACCAACAAAAATTAGTCACAAAAGCCCCACACTGAAAAAGTAGTTTCCTGGGGTCAATCACCGAGGGAAAGGCAAGAAGACAGTCCGGACTAGGCGACAGAGCTATCCAAAAATGCCGAGCCCCCTACTATGTTGAAATGCAGGAGGTACCATTCTGGTATTAGCTGTTTGGGAAAAGGGGTTTGCTACAAATGTCTGGAGTCGGGGCACATTATCAAAGACTGTTTTTAGCACGGAAGTCACCACCAAGGTACTAGTTACAATGGGCAGCAGTACCACCCTGGGGTGACGGGACCCCGATCATGTTCGAAATGTGGGAGTTATCATCATCGACATACTAACTGCGATGGAAGACTGATATGTTTCAAGTGTCAACAGCCTGGACACATTAGCGTACACTGTCCCTAAACTCTTTTGCTTATGAAGCGTGTATGGAATCAAGTTACGAGTATGATATAGATTTTTCTTGCTACTTCACAACGTCCACGACATGCGCAATTGTGTTAAACTAGCAGCAAATCAAAGCTAGTATTGTTCTGAAAATAGTTTTCAGGACTAAAAACAAGCATTTTGCAAACTCTTGTAATGCTTCCCAAATTAAATGTCTCTATCTTGTTCATAAGATACCGGAACGAAATTTTTTCTCAAACGCATCGGTAGGGAAATGGAGGCGTTATTTGACGACATTCTCCTCTGTTTAGAAATGACAAAAACACAAAGAACGATGACTATTGAAAACAAGAATACTAAAGGAAGACGCGACCCTTTTACTAAGTAATTACAAGTGTTGGCTGTCGAAAATAACTTTCTGGGCCATGTTCCATTACGCAATTATAATTGTTAATTGTTTTACGCAAGGTGGGAGCGGTTCTGAAATAGAAATAACCAGAAATAGTAATATAAATATGTAGTTTCTGGGTCTAGCGGGATAGTACCGTAGGTTCATGTTGAATTTCTCGTAACTTGCCATTGACAAGGCTCACGAGTAAAAATCCAAACTTTTGTGTGGAACAAGGACTGTGATATGTGTTTCTATAGATTTAGGGGGAAGTTGGTTGTAGCACCAAGAAATTGGTTATCTCAAATCCAAGTAGCCTGTAATGGTACCAGTAGGTATGGATTGGGATATGTCTTGTCAGCAAAGAGGGACAAGATAATGACTTACACCTCTCGTCAGTTGGAGCCTCTCAAGTCAATCTAATCTGCACACGATCTAGAGTTAGTGATTACCATGTTTAATTTAAGAAAATAAAGGCTATGCCTTTAAGATACGATCATAGAAGAATACTGCTACCACAAGTGCTTGAAAAACCTTAAGAACTCGATGATATATATAGCATCGCTATATGAAGTTACTATAAGGCTACGATGTAGAAAATAAGAATCAATCGGATAAAGAAGATGTTGAGTTGGTACTTTCCGCAGGAAGTTTGTATCAGTATCTCACATGACGTTTCAGGGAACGAAAACTGCTTGAATATGACGGAAACTGAATCCTGTCAAAGGAAATTCTCCGTGAAACTATAAATATACCCGAGTAAGCCGATCTTTCGAATCTTCTTGTAATCGAGATGACACCAATTGACGCCTTGAACAGGCAGAAGTGTAAATCACGTATGTTGCACAGCGAAATTGATGGAGAAAAATTTTTCTTAGACCAGATATGGCTGATCGTGTTTCTAAATATCTTATACAAGTCACAAAGGATCAGGAGAATCTTTTGGTGATTGTGATAATCATATGTTTTTAAGAATATTCCTAGAAGCCGGTGTCAATAGAACACCTCGGAGGCGAATATGAAGTCCACATTACGTGAGATCATTCAAAGTGTTCATTAAAAACGAACCAGTCACTACTAGATAACCTTATCCCCAAACTTGATTAGACTTCCATAACATTTCCATGTTTCTTCATTATACAATTTGACCGTGATCATGTCATTGAGTAGGAGGTATCTTGTGTTGCCATGGTGTATGGGCGCCATAGTGACATGTATGATATCTTGTGTTGTCATGGTGTATGGGCACCATGGAGACATTTTGGTATCTGTGGTGTTGACCGCGGTGTATCACTACTAGAAAAACTCTATTTTGCGACGGAATTTAGTCCGTAGCAAATTGGAACAATTTTGCGACAGACCCCGGATCCGTCGCAAATTGCGACGGACCCGGAGTCCGTCGCAAAAAAATTTGCGACAGACCCCTTTTCCGTCGCAAATTGCGACTTGACCCGTGGTCCTGTCGCAAAAATTTGCGACAGACCACCGGGTCCGTCGCAAATTTCAAACATTACCCCGCGCGTTTTTTTTTTCTCCAAAAGCTCATTTCCCACCCCCCTGCGGCGATTTCCGACATTCCCCCTCCCCCCTCTGCGATTTCCGGCTACCCCCTCCCCCATCTCCCATTTCCGGCGACCCCCTATCCCCTCCACCATTTCCTCCCCGTCCTTGCTCCGTCCGGTGGGTGTCTCTTTCAAGAGGTCCAACGTTCTCCCCTTGCTTGTTGGTGCCGTGGTGGTTCTTCCCTTGTTCGTCGGTTAGGTGGTGGTTCCTTCCAACGTTTTTTCTTCTTGCCTTGCCTTTGTTCACGGTCTAGGTATGTTTAAAAATGTTTAATATAGATTATTGTATATAGAATAAAATGTAGTTGTTATAAATATTGATTTGTGCATATAGATTAAAATGTTGTTGTTATGAACATTGATTTGTGTATGTAGATTAAAATGTTGTGGTTATAAAGATTGATTTGTGTATGTAGATTAAAATGTAGTTATTATGGATATTGATTTGTGCATGTAGATTAAAATGTGCTTCATGTTGATACTTTGTTAGAGGCTTACAATAATTTTAGTGATTTTATATTTATTGGTAACTAGATATATAAATGTATGAATATGATAGCTAGTTGTAGGGAATAATGAAATTTACATGTTTTATGAAAATTAGCTAGTTGAGTTATTGTTTTATAAAAATGACTATTAATATGAAATTATGCAAATTATGTAATTAATAAAAGTTTATAATTATTCAATATATGTTATTGTTTTAGTTAATAAAAATTATGCAATTAATAAAAGTTGATAAAAATTATGCAAATTATGCAATTAATAAAAGTTATTGTTTTAGTTATTGTTTTATAAAAATGTGCTTCTTATTGTTTTACATTAATTATTCAATATATCTTTAACAAATTATGCAATTAATAAAAGTTGATAGTTTCAAAAACTAAATTATAAATACTATTTAGATAAATAGGTAATCATAAATACAAAAGATAAAATTCTTTTGCATATTATATAATCTTGATTTGTTCTTATAAATTAGCCACTAATATATAAATTTACATATTTGTGGCATGTTGAGATTTTAATTAACTTAGTAACTAAATTACTTAGGAAGTATGGAAGGCAACCACGATAGAAGTTGGATGTACAATCGTCTAACTAATAGAAGAGAACTAACACAAGTATTCTTGGCGGGTTTGGAAAACTTCATCCAATTTGCTTTGGCGAATTCAAATAATTCAAGTAGTGAGATCAGGTGTCCGTGTGCCAAATGTAGGTGTTTAAGATTTAGGGATTCAGGCAAAGTCAAAATTCATTTGTGTCAAAAGGGATTCATGAAAGATTATGAATGTTGGGAATGTCATGGCGAAGTCCGATGTAGACACCGAGTGGTTATTACGGGGACATTAGTCATCGAGAAAACCTTAATCAATATGAGCACTTGGTTATGGATGCCGCGGGACCGTCGATCGGCCAATATTTTGATCCCGTTACTCATGCTGAGTCGTCATACATGGGAGAGGAGACCGCACACATACCCAACCATCATACATGGGAGAAGATCCTAATCCAGAAGCCGCTAGGTTCTACAAAATGCTTCAAGATGCGCAACGTCCTTTATGGGAAGGTTGTGAACACATTGAAAATAGTGAATATTCATCGCTATCGGCTACCCTAGCAACACTAAGCTTGAAGACTGATCACCATATGAGTGAGAGGAATTACAACGAAATGATGCAGATCATGAGTAAGGTTGTTCCTAAAGACAATAATTTGCCGAAGGATTTTTATCAAGCAAAAAAAAAAGGTTAAAGAGCTTGGCCTTGGATGTGAAAAATCCATTGCCGCCCTGCAGGATGTATGTTGTATTACAAGGAAGATGCTGAACTGACCAATTGTAAATTCTGTGGAGATGACAGATATAAAGTTGTGGGGAAAGGAAGGAAATGACCCGTCATGCGTTAAGTAAGATGTGGTACTTTCCTCGGTTCCAAGACTTACGAGATTGTATGCATCAACAAACAAATGCACACATGAGATGGCACCGGAGCATCGCAGGATGAAAACTTTGTGACGCATCCATCCGACGGAAGCTTGGCGTAAATTTGATGAGGCGAATCCTTTCTTTGCTATGGATCCCGTAATGTCCGTCTTGGTCTATGCTCGGATGGGTTCGCTCCTTTCAACAATACGGGCAGACTTATTCTCGTTGGCCTGTCATTGTGACTCCGTACAACCTCCCACCTTCTATGTGCATGAGAAGAGAGTTTTTCTTTCTTAACGCGTTAATCCCCCGGGCCATCCAACCCAAAAAGAAGATAGATGTGTACCTCGTGCCTTTGATAGACGAGTTGAAGATGTTGTGGAGTGAAGGGTTCTTACGTATGATATATCATTAAGTCGAATTTCACCATGCGGCTGCCTTAATGTGGACCATAAATGATTTCCCGCATATGGGATGTTGAGTGGCCGGCAAACGTCGTGAAGCTTGCATGCCCGGTATGTCTTGAACAGAACATGAGTTTTAGCTTGAAACACAGCCGCAAGGTCAGTTGGTTTGATAAGCATCGGCGATTCCTACCCCCCGATCATCCGTGGAGGAGAAATAGAAAATACTTCATGCAGAATGTTGTCGAATGAGCAGAGCAACCCCGTTGTTTAAGTGGCCAAGAAATATGGGACAGAGTCAAGTACATTCAAAGTGTCGAAGAGGGCCTGTTTCCTGTGGAACCCGAGGGATACTGGCGTTGATCATCATTGGAACAAACACAACATCTTCTGGGAACTACCATATTGGAAAGATCAATTGTTAAGACACAACCTCGATGTCATGCATATTGAGAGGAATGTGTTTTGCAACATTCTGTACACCGTGATGGACACCAGGGCGAGTCGTGGGAAAACGTTCGAGGTCAACTCTTGACGGAAGAGATAAGCGAGTAGCGGAGTGGTACATTCTAAACAACTGTGAAGAGGCCGCCCAGTATTTAAAGTAAGATTTCTTTTCTTTTTGTTGTTACGCTAAGAATTCCAAGTATTAAGAGCATTTTCTTCTTCTTACAGCTTACTTCTCTAATTCGGTCCGATCGGGAAATCCTTCAATGGCGGAACTGCTTGACAAATTCACGATGTCCGAGTTCCCAAAATGGCTTCGATCCTACTTCGTGGAAAATCCATCGATCCCAATGAAGTTGCGTGAGTTTGTCCTATGGAGCTGCAATTAGTGTTACCCACATGCAAGAAATACATAATCAATGGGTATCGGTTTTCAACCTGTCGAGGCGAATGCAGTGGTACACTATGTTGTAATTATGGTGTATGTTGTCGAGGTGACAAAGTTGATGGGGTGGAGACCGACTACTACGGGAAGTTAGTTGACATAATTCAACCGAAGTTACCCGTGGGACAAGGTAGTGACCCTTTTCAAATGTGAGTGGCTTGATAACGAATCGCGTGGGACAAAAATGGAAAAACATGGAAATATTGAGATCCACTCGGACAAGGAGATATACGGTTGGTTATGACCCATTCATCCTTACTCAACAGTAACAAGTTTACTATACATCATACCCCACATCCCGCCCAAAGTTGGAGGGGAGTTATTAAAACCAAAGCACGAAATATTATACCAAAGTCGAAAGAGCCGGAATCAAATGACGGTATGGCTGAACCGTTCCAAGCTGATGTGGAACATGTACTCCCATAAACATCTTGGATGACGAAGTACCAAGCAATCTATTTGATTCCCTGCAAGGGGTTAGAATTAATTCCTATACAAATTGACGATGAGGAATCGACATAGAGGCGAAGTGATTTACTCTGATAGTGAATCGGAGTTCGACGACTATGAGACCTCCTCAGAGGAAAGACGTGCAAGAAAATGTTGATGTTGATGAACAAGAATCGTCCGATTGATTTCGTTAGTTCTTTGTTTGTGATGATTTGTTATACTACATACTTTGTTAATGCGCTACTTATTGTTATATATTTTTTGACATTATGTCTATGAGTGTTTAGAGATGGAGCATCTAGGAGGACGTTCAGGTAGTGGACGGGGTAGTGGTCGAGCCCAACTCCGTCCTATCAGAGGGGGTAGGGCGACGTCATCTGTTCCTTATGGAGGTAGAGGGTCCAGCACTTCCCCAGATATGCCGTCCTTTGATATGTCATCTTCACCGTCTACATATTTGTCATCTTCACCGTCGGCGATATGTCGCCATCACCGTCTACCCCCCACCGATCCACACGGCAGGGGGACCACAGGTTTACAATATAATTTCTGATTGATTTACATATGTTTAGTTACATATGATTTACATATGTTTATCTTCAATACTTCACATTCCTTCCTTAGCACAATGCGTCGCCTCATAGCCACGTCGGGGAAGAAGGTAGTTCGTCCGATCCACCAATCTGGGCTCCAGAGATCCTTCGACACTGAAGCTTTGGATCCGTCCCGACGGCGTCGGGTAAGTCATGCCAAGTTACCGTAATGTTACAATTTTCTCTATGTAAATGGTTTGTATGGTAATATTTGCATGATGTCATCTCTCATCGATTTGAGCCTCATAATGAGGTAAGGGACTTCATCTCCGCCCAATTATTCCGCAATTACAACCATCCTTGGGCCAAGTGGTGGACATTCCTATCACTATTCGAGATGCTTGGTTCGATGAGTTCTTGGTAAGTTTTTTGTTTTATGGTTATTTAATTAAGTACTTTAAAATTTTGGAGCACTAATTGTTCGTTATTGATTTTCGCCGCCAAAGATATGACGTTGCCTGAACATCGTGCAGAACTGAAAGCAAATTATAATCATAAGGGAGGCCGATATTTGTGTCAAAAGCTTTACGGCTTGAGAAATAAAAGAGGCAAGAAAGACTGGATTTCACAGGACAGTGTAGACGAGTTATTGCAGAATTGGGCCACAAATGAAAAGTTTCAAAACATAAGCGAAAAATAAGCAAAACAGGGCCAAAATGGAAGGACCGTCATATCTTGCGGCTGCATTCCAATTAGTGAGCATCGACGGAAAATTGTAAGTATACATTATTTTCTATTTAGGTATTTGATATTTTGTACTTTGAAGTAATTAATTAAGGTCATCATATGCGTTTGCAGGTAGAGTCTGGGGAAGTTCCTGAAGGATCGATTGAGTGGGCTACCTTGGAGCGGACCCATTCCCGGCAGTCTGAAGGGAGTGAGAGACAATGGATTAACCAAAAGGCGCTGCAAGTAGCGGTTAGACATTTATTGCCTTTATTAATTGTTTTATGCACCACCATATTTATTTTATTTTACATGTCTAATAAGCTATGTATTTTTGTGCTTGTAGGAAACCTTTCAGAAGCATCGCAGAGAGAGGGTCGCAGCTTGGGTCCGACCCCGCATCCTCTCGATCCGACAATGAGAGTCTGTTCTTTGAGGCCGCAGCGGATTTAACAAGAAAGGGAGAGTCTTTGGATACGGTGCCTCTGCGGCCGATCAAGCAATCAAAGCGCTCCTCATCCAAGAATGAAGGTGTTTCTCCAGTACACGTAATACATTTCATATTGATAATTTCCATTCTCTTGTCTATTCAAATGAAGTGCAAATAATAAATGTACTTCATAATGTATTTGCAGATGAGTCAAGAATATGAAAGCGTTGGTGGAGCAAAGAAGCAACACGGATGAGTCAACAACGGGACATCATGAGGCAGGAGATGCTTCAGAACGGAGAGGATGGAGCGTGCAATGAATCGAGAACGGGAGAGGATGGAGCTTGCGATGCAACAGAACGGAGAGGATGCGACATCGATGGATCAGCAAGCGGAGATGATGAGACAGATGCAGTTTCAACTCCCGTCTCTAATGACACAAAGGGTTCTGGGTCGGCTCCTCGGTGATGATGACCATGCGGGTGATGATGATGATGATCACAATCTCGATGTTTAGACTACTTTTTAGTATTTGTTCCTTACAACATTATTATATATATTTTGTTTTCTCTATTTAAACTCTTTTTATTATATTCATGATACTTTTGCATTCAATTTTCAAGAAAAACAATTAAAAAAATTTAAATTTAAAAAGATTCAAAAAATTTAAAAAAAAAAATTAATAATTTTGCTACGGAAACCATTTCCGTAGCAAATTGCTACGGAATGCAATCCGTAGCAATTTGCTACGGAATTCTATCCGTAGCAATTTGCTATGGATTGCTTTCCGTAGCAATTTGCTACGGAAATGGTTTCCGTAGCAAATTGCTACGGAATTTTAAATCTGTAGCAATTTGCTACGGATGATATTCTGTAACAATTTGCTACAGAATATCAATCCGTAGCAAATTGCTACGGATTTAAAATTCCGTAGCAAACTTTGCTACGGAAAAAATTCCGTAGCAAATTGCTCTGGATTTGAATTCCGTAGCAAATTTTGCTACTGGAATTCAAAATCCGTGAGCAAAAATTGCTACCGAGAATTTAAATCCGTAGCAAATTTTGCTACGGAAGTTTTTTCCATAGCAATTGCTACGGGGTTTTTTGCTACGGAAAAAATCCGTAGCAAATCGATTTTGCTACGGAATTTTGGCATTTTTCCGTAGCAAAATCGATTTGCTACGGAATTTGCTACGGATTTTTTCCGTAGCAAAAATCAATTTTTTTTGTAGTATATGGGAACCACGGGAGACACTATATATCAAAGTACGATATGACAAGATTTTTGTAGTCAAACCTGAGATAGAGTAAAGATCCGAAGTTAACCGTCCAAAGTTTAGGTAGTACGGAGTTTAGATGGTAGAATGCAAATTTCGAGGGCGAAATTTTGTTTAAGGGAGGAGAAATGTAATACCCGCATATTTATTTATCTGAAATATTACATTTTGATAAATAAATTGGCTATTTCTGATAGGTGAATTTAAGATCTCAAGACTTGTGTTAGTATAGTCTATCTTTCTAAGTTGAATTCTGTAGGAAATTTGGGAATTTAAGTGCCGAAGTGCCAAATTACGAAAATGCCCTTGTAGGACATAAGTAACTTAGAAAAATTGTGAAAAATCCTAAAAGGCAGTAAAATAATTATTAAAATTGAGAGAGAATATTGCCTCTAATTTTGGTAATTTAATAAATTATAAAATTGGAAAAATTAATGAGGGATATTCGAAAAGAATTGAAATGACCAAAATGCCCCCGTAAATTCTAAAATAATGAAAGAGTCATGAAATGCTAATGTTAATACAAAAGTTTGAATAAAAAGGGTTATCTTAATTAAGAAAATTATCCACAATTGATAAGAAAGTAATTAAGTAATTATTGGCTAATTACTTAAGCTTAAGCAAATGAAATTCAAGGATAATTATGTAAAACTCCAAAATTAGTGATTTATAGCTAAAAATTAGTAAAAATATATTTGCTAATTAATTGGATAATATTGAGAAAAATAAATGAGATTAGGTATTTTTGAGCCTAAATACAAGTATGGACCAATAGGAAAAAGTTATGAAAAATTATGTAAAAATAATTATTAAATTATATAATAATAATTAAATAAAAATAATAAAAATATATATAATATTTATAAGGGGCAGCCGACATGGGGGGGAAGGAAAAAAGAAAAAAAATAAAAAGGAAATAGGAAGAGTAAAAATAATAAACTCTAATTAAATAATAAAAAGTAAAAAGTAAATAATTATCTATAGGAAACGGATCCTATCTAGAGAACCAGGAACAAGATTTCCAAGAACAAGGTATAATATTGATCAGTGGATTTTTATCTTGAAGTGGTCTTCTCCGAAAGTTAATTCCGAGATCGGTAGAAGATTTTGCTAATAAAGACGAAATAGGGAAAATCTGAAAAAAAAATGCAGATAGTCATAAAATTAGATTTTGAAGAAAATAAATTATAACTCAACATCTGGGGATGAGTTTATAATTATCTGGACATATTTGGAATCAGTGAATTTTTGTCCAGAAGTTGATGATTCCGGAAATTCGTTTCGTAACCGACATGTTTTTCCGTAAAACTTCGGTCAGGCCGGAGAAGACCTGGAAGGGGTTAAAAATTAAGTTTACTTAGACATTCCTAATGAAGAATGAAATATCTTCAAATTGTCTAATCCGGAATTTTAGGATTTTCCGAGATTACGCGATTCGAACACCGATCGAGGTTTTATCGGTATAAAACCTTCTTTAACAAGTGATGACATCATCATTGATGATGTCATTTTTGTGCCAACTCAGCCCCTTATGTTGACCAAGGGGGTGGATGGCCAAGATCAAGCCATTTCTTCCAACTTTGATCCAAGGGTGTCCATCAAATTGAAAAATGACCATTATGTCCTTCATTTTTTCTATAAATTGCCTTGCTTCCTCCTTCACAATTCACACCATTTTGAGAGCTCAAAACCGAAATCTAGAGAGAGGGAAGAGATAAGGAGGAGCCCAGGGAATTCTGCAGCGAAGCTCTGGGTAAGTTTATCGGTACCGAGCTTTAATCTTTCGTAGTTCTTTCGATAGTTAGAGTAGTAATGTTAGATTAGTATTTAATCTTCCAAGTATGATTAGATATCATATGATAGGGCTATTTTAGTCTAGAATATCGAAAATTATGATTGGGTCGAAGTTCAGGCAAAATTTTGGAAAAAATCGGAGCCAAAGTAACGAAGTGCTGGCGAAATTCCGTCGATTAGGGGTATTGGGGCAAAATGGTAATTTTTACCTAAAATGCCTGTTATGATGCCAAATCACTAAAAAAATGTAATATTACTCTTATAGGACATCAGTAACCTTGATCTGCTGTCGTTACGTTGTCCGACGTGCCGCTGTTGGACGTTTCGCTGTTTTCGTCAAAAAGTACGCTTTTTCGTCAGAAGTACCTACGCTCTTCAACGAAGGTACGGACGCGTACTGTAACAATGACACTGATTTTTATATGCTTATATATGTTATGGATAATTTCATAAAGCCATGAACGGGACTCTGTACTGGATATGCATTGTGACTAAGGTAGACTTAGATCACTGTTTACAGCTTTACGGGTTATAGTCATAATAATACCGTTATGTTTTCCTAGCGCTGAGGACACGACTGTACATCATGGAACGGATGTTGCAAACCAAGGATAACTTTGCATGTTAGTGTAGTTTTTATCTTTTGATCATACGATGTACTGTATGGATCTATGCTGTATACTAGAGATATCTGTTGTGCATGTATTGTTTATATAAGCATAAGGTTAACCGTTACCTGGGGTCCGATGGGTATTGGACCTCAGCTCTTAGCTACAGGGTACAGAGACCCGAAGTCAGAAGATAAAAGTAAACCGAGTAAATAGCACCTGTGAAGACCGCATAAAGACCGATCGAGAATGTCCATGTTTTACACAGATAATGTAATGTTCTTTATGAACAGGAAGTTATGCCACTGGATCATGTTGTATCAGATACTCAATATTCATTTGTTCCAATGCTCTACTCTGATATATGAAAAAAAAAAATTTTATACTGCTTTTCAAAATGGGATGTTACACGTACATACTCAATAACTAAGGCTAGTGTAGATCATGCAAAATATATCATATGAAAGAAACAACTTTCTCACAGAAGAAGGCATGCACAAGATTTATTGTAACAAATGGAAATTACGAGAAAAAGTGAGATATCAATTTTGGGGATTTAGAAGAATTATGCCATATAACAATGGATTTCTATTAACTAAAGGACTAGGATTACCTCGTTCATGGGAAATTCCCACGATCTACTCATTAAAATACATTAATGGTTTTAGGATTATCTATCAAGATTCCTATTAACCTAAGGTTTATGGGATTAGGATTACATATAATATGAATTAACCTAAGCTATATGGGAATTAGGATTACCTGATCTCCGTTTTTGCTAGCCTTCTAGAAAAATGCTTTGAAGGGAGTACGGGAGGAGGATGCAGTAGAGGAGAAAAAGTGTCAAGCAATTTCTAGGTTTAGGCGGCTAGACCTAAGTTTATAATTAAAATCTAGGGTTTTAGCTATGGGCTGGGCTCTTTAATTATTGCCAATTAATAAATTAGCACTACAAACATTATTAATTTCTAGATTTTATATATTATTATTATTATTATTTGTTGGAATGAGCCTTGCCTGCCAACTATGGACCTTTATCATTTAAACCCTAATCTGTTATGTGACCTAGTCTAATTAGATCCGATTATGTGATCTTAACTGTTTATTTTTTAAAATTTCAAATTATTGTTCCTAGATTCTAGGAGAAACTCTAGGAATCAGTTTAGATTATTTCCCTCTATATATGTACACATATATTTGATAAATAAATCAATAGAAAGAAGGCGCAGACCCTCATTCTTTCATTATTATTATTATTATTATTATTATTATTATTATTATTATTATTATTATTATCTATTATTATTATTATTTCTATTATTAATCAGGGATATTACAACTTTAATGGTGGGCAACACCCCAACCACGTGCTATTCCCTATTAAATTTAGTATGTACGTACGTATGTGTGTATGTTTACTGTTGCACTATTTTTTTCCCTACAATTCAATAATTGAGTTAAGTTTATACATTCAGTTTAAATAAAATTTTCTCAATACTTAACAAGTTATGGCATTTTATAAAAATAAAACTTAAAATATTTTCTTTGAGAGTAAATACCCTTTTTGGTCCTTGGAAAAAACACGGATGCCCTTTTTTGTCCCTGAAAAAAAATAAGTCACTTATAGTCCCTAAAATGGAAAAATAAGGTCCCTTTTAGTCCTTTTGATCATTTTTTTTGCACATTTTAATCCCTCAGAAATTTCCAAAAAGGTCCTTTTTAGTCCCTAAAAAGGACCAAAATGACATTTCTTTTACTCAGGGACCAAAAAAGGTCAAATGTGTTTTTCCAGGGACCAAAAAGGGTATTTACTCTTTCTTTGACTCTCATTTTAAAAAATTTATTCTCATATTGAGTAATTATATGGTAATTTTTAATTACCATAAATTAATCTCTCCTAAATTTACACATATTATAAAGTATATATAATATATATGTCTCTCTTATAAGTTATATCTTCTTTTCACTCATTCTCTTTCATATCTTTCGCCACTTATTTGTTCTCTCTTGCCCTCTCCATAAATAAAGGGTATTTTAAAAATAAGATGTATTTTTACATATTTACTGCTTTTAACTAATATTAACTAACTTTTTTTATTTGCGTAATATATCTCTTTAAAGCTTATAAAAGGAAGCGGAGGAGAATATTCCAAAATTCTTAGTGTTCTAATTTCAAGGGACAACAACGGACAGGTATGGATATAGTTTTGGTTTGCCTTTCTTTTGCCCCTCCTTCACTAATACTCCTTCATATTTTACGAATCATTATAATCATCATGCCTGTCGTATTTTATATTTTCACTTGGATTTTCAAACACTAAGACTTCGTATGAAGTTAACAGATATATTATTTTTAATCAAAGTCGATAAATTAGCTAAAACCATTTTTTTCATTTCTTTTCGAATTGTGTGTGATATTTTTTTGGTCAAGCGAATTTATTACACTTTTTTTAGCCTTACTTTGTTTCTCTTTCCAAGATATATGCATCCTGTGCATTTCATTCGTCATGGGCATGGCTTTTCTTACCTTGGTTACATTCCCTTTAATTTGCGTTAGATTTGTGTTTATGACCCTGTTGTAGCTTCTCTCTCTTATTTTTTTCCCCAAACCCTTTTCTTTGGCTATCTGATTTTGGCTTTATATATACAATTTATGATGATACAAATCAGTTATTCTCAAGAACACAATTTAGATCGTATGCGCTCTGACACAGTTTTTATAAGTATTATTTTATCAATATTGAGATTTTATATAAAGTCTGTGACTTTATTTGACCCTTGTTCAACTGTCAATTAAGTATTCCCCCAACTTCTGTCTCAACTTATACCACATTTTTCTATATTCATCAACTTTCAAGTTTTAAGCGTCATAAAATCCTTTTTTTTGTTAGTGTTTTTCTTTCTTTCTTTTTAATTTTTATTTTGGAATAGGGGACTCTTGATATATATATATATATATATATATATATATATATATATATATAGCTTGTGAAATTCCTGATTTTCTCTAAATCAAACTTCGTTGGTTGAAAATGAGGTGACTCCAGACTGGAACATAATAATTCAAGATCTGAAAAATTTATCAATTTAGAATATATTTGATAAGTTAACTAACTTTTTCTTTAATATGTGAGAAGGTAAAAACATTTTAAAACATGCGTTATATAGTTGTACTTAACTACAATTATGTATGAAAACAGTAAAGACTAGTTTCAATTAATTTCACTAATATTTTTTATTATATTATATATAATGTGGTAGGTAGAGCTGCTAATAGGGCTGGGACAAAAGACTAGCTAAAATCCCATTATTTTTAAGGCATGTATGCAGGTTTCGAGCAGCCACTGGCTTTAAAATTCTAATTAAGTTCATATAAAATAATTAGACTTATATTTTCAACAAATTCTTAATCAGGCCACCAAGAGGCTTATTTAACTTAAATTATCCCAAGTTCCGTCCTTGATTGGGCCCTATCTAACTTAAATTATTTAATAACTATTCAATACAAATAGTAAGCATTTGTGATTTTAATTACGGATGTTTGACATATTTTTTGAAAAATATAATCATGGATTATATATTTATATCTATATGTCATATATGAAAATTTTAATAGTGTTCATTGTCTCCACCAATAGTCAATCTTTTTAATTTTATTTCGTGTTATACATATATAGAGAGAGATCATTCATTAACTTCCAAAATTCTACACACAGAGTCACAGATACATACTCTCTCTCTCTCTCTCTATCTCTATGTCCGTCAATACATGATCATATTTTTTTTATAAAAATATCTGTCAAAAAAGTTAAAATAACAAATGCATGCTCATCATATCGAGTAATTATAAATTAATTTAAGTTAGATGAGGCCTAATTTAGAAATACATTTTTTTCTTTTAAGAGTTAATGTGCAAATTTTCCTTGCAAATATCTGTTGAGGAGTAGTGTTGCTTTAAAAGTTTTTTTAGGTTCAATGTTACCCGTAGGTATTAAAATGGAGCGGTGTTGCTCTTTAGTGTTAAAAAGTTAACGGTTTACGTTAATTTTTCAGAGGTTAATATTAGTTTTTTAATGGTATAGGGCAAGATTGCTACATTTTGAAACTTCTGGGATCACATTGAACCTTAAAAAACCTTTGGGGCAACATTGCTTCTAAATGAATACTTTCAGGGCAAATTTGCATCTTAAACTTTTTTTTAAACTACCTTCAATTTACTTTTTAAACAATAGAGGGACGTTCCCGTCTTTTAACAACATTCAGAAAGTCCTAATTAAGCCTCTTGTCCTTATAAAGAATTTGTTAAAAGTGTAGGCTCAATTTTAGTTTTGATAATTTAAATTTAATAAATACTCGTAAGCTATTTGTTCGAACATAGGATGTGCGAGTTGGAGGCAAAGTTTAGAAATGCAATATGTTTTGAAGCTGGGTTTTTGAAATGAAATAATTGTCAAGTAATTATTAAAAAACAATCTAATTGAAAATTAAGGTTTAACTGTTCTTTAAAAAAACTGTTTTATTTTTCTTCAATTATTTAAAACTCTACAAAATATTTTGTCAACAAATATGACCGTCAAATTAATAATTGTCAATTAAGTACTTTCTCTCTCTCCCAACTTTCGCATGTTTTTCTGTGTGTGTGTATATATATATGTATACACTTATATATGTATGTATATATGTACGTGTATATGTATGTGTGAGTATGTCTATAAGTGTGTGTGTATGTTGCATGTGAAATTCCTAGTTGCGTTCTAAACAAAACTTGATAGGTGGAAGATGAGGTGATTATAGACATCATAGAAATGATTCAAGATTGCAGAGATGAGCTTTTGTCACCACAATGTTGTATTTATAGGGTACCCACTACACTTCGTCATCTTAAAGAAGAGGCCTACACCCCAAAAGTTGTTTCAATTGGCCCCTTTCATTATGGTAATGAGAGGCTGAAAAACATGGAAAGGCATAAACAAGTATTGTTCAGAAGATTTGCTTACAGGGTTAGGTCAAGCTTGGATGATTTGGTTCGCCTTGTAAAACATTTAGAGCCAAAAGTCCGTGTTTCTTATTCAGAGCCCATTAATCTTACTCAACAAGAGCTTGTGAAACTGATATTAATGGATGCCAGCTTCATCATTGAACTCTTCAGTTCCTATGAGACATATGAGCTACGCAACGATGCTAAATTGTCCGAGGCATGGTTAGGCAATTCTATATGTGAAGACTTGCTTTTAATTGAGAATCAACTTCCATTCTTTGTTATTGAAGAGCTGTTCAATAAAGCTTTTCCCCAGAACCATGATGGTAGGTGTAACATCCCATTTTCTAAAGCGGAAATTTTTTTTTTTCAATCAGAGTAGAGCAATGGAGCGAAAGAGTAACTGATCATAACAAAACATGAACCATAGTGTAACATAGTATTGACATTACAGTGATCATACTGTTCAAAAGGTAAGTACAGAAAGCGATAATATAACTTGGGCCGCAAGTCTACTCCTGCTGCTTGCCCCGGACTTCAATTCGCGGTCCTCCGGACCCTGAAGCTATAGCTGAGATTCAATTCACCGCATTGAATCTCAGGTAACGGTTAACCTTATGCTCAAATAAAACAGTATATAGACAACAGATATTCATGACATAACAGCAGCATCTCATCAGATAAGTGTGACACAGACAGAACATAAGCATGGAGCAGTATGTAAGGTCCTACACAACAATATTGTGACACAGACAGGACATAAGCATTAAGCAGTATGTAAATTCCTACACAAATATAGCCTGCACATTTAACCTGTGCCACGATCACGTGTCCTCAGCGCTAGGAAAACTTAAAACGGTATTATCATGTCTATAACCCGTACAAGGCTGTATGTATAACGACGACCCTAAGCAGAGCCCGGTATATGAACGTATCTATGACATATATGTATATGAGAACTATAGGATTAGTGTTACGATCGCGTCCTTACCTTCGTTGGCGTACGTAGATGTTTCAGCGAGCGTGCTTTGACGGAAAAGCGGTTTGTCCGACAATGGCACGTTCGGCAGCGTATGCGGCAGCAAACTAGGATTTCTGACGTCCTATAAGAGTAATATCACTTCCATTAGTGATTTGACACAATAACTGGCATTTTAGGTAAAAATTACCGTTTTGCCCTTCTACCCCTAATTGGCGGAATTTCGCCAGCACTTCGCTACTTACACTTTTTTCGGGGACTCAATCCCTACCAAGTTTTACCTCTTTAGGCGTCTTTCAATGCAATGAGGCCTAAAATAATAGTAGGAATTTCACTCCCTACTTACTAGAACTATCTAACAATTCTACTAACTCACAGAACTAAAAGCTAAAGACCGAAGGACTTGCCCGTTGAAGACTTCTGCAAAATTTTTCCAGAGCTTCTCTCTCTACTTTCTCCCTCTAGGTTCGGACAAGGAGCTCTTCAAAATGATGTGAAGATTTCAAGAGCTCTTGGGACCTATTTATAGAAAAACCTAAGGACATATAAGGCATTTTCCAATTTGTTCTTAACCTTGGAAAATCAACACAAAAATGGTGTTTAATCCTTGTCCATGGAAGCTTATTTGGCCGAAAATAAGGGGCGATGTGGCTGCTTTGGAGTGGTTCCAAGAATGGTGACTCTTGTTGCTTTATGGCGATCACGAGAATTTCCCCGATCGGTCCCCGTTTCGCGTAGTCTCGGAAAAATCTCAAAATTCTGGATTTACAACTTTGAAACCATTTCCTTACTTACTAGAAATGTCCAAGTTAACCTAAATTTTGATCCCATATAGGGCTCCAACAGTCCAGTTGAAGTTTTCTCGAAAAACGTGTCCGAACGTGTCCCGTGTCGAAACGTATTTCTGGAATCATCAACTTCTTCAGAAAAATTCACTGATTCCAAATATGTCCAGATAAATTCAAACTCATTCCTAGATGTTGAGTTAGAATTTATTTTCTTCATATCCAAAAATATGCCTATCTACATTTTTCCCTATTTTGTTTTATTAGGAAAATGCACAAACGGCTTCAGAATTAACTTCCGGAAGAGTCTAACGGAAGATAAAATTCCATTGATCACTATTCTACCCTGACTTTGGAAATCCTACTCCTAGTTCTCTAGATAGGATCCGTTCCCTATTTTTCATTTTACTATTCACCTTTTTAATATTTAATTAGAGTTTATTATTTTTAAAACTCTTTATATAATATTTTAATACATTTTCTTTTTTCTTTTCTTTTTTTTTTCTGCCCATTTTTTTTCTTTTTTTTTATTTTGATTAATTATTTAATTAATTATTTAATTAATTAAATAATTATTTTTACATAATTTTTACAGAATTTTCCCATTGGTCCATTCTTGCATTTAGGCTTAAAAATACCTAAACTCATTCATTTTTCTCCAAAATTTCCAATTAATTAACCAATATGTTTTTACTAATTTTAGGCCAAAAACCACTAATTTTAGGGCTTCATATAATTATTCATGAATTTCCTTTACTTATACTTAAGTAATTAGCCCAATATTACTTAATTATTGTATTATCACTTGTTGATAGTTTTCTCAATTGAGATACCTTATTACCATCATATTCTTGTATTAACATTAGGATTTCCATGTCTCTTGGATTACTTTAGAAATTACAAGGGTATTTTAGTCATTTCAATACTTTTTAAGTATTTTTCTGCAATTTCTCCAAGTTCATAATTTATTAAATTACCATAATTAGAGATAATATACTCTATTAATTCACTTGATCATTTTACTGCCTTCTGGTATTTTTTATAATTTTTTCTAAGTTAATTACCCTTTCCAGGGGTATTTTGGTCATTTTGACACTTTGACCCTTAATTTCCCTAATTCCCTACAGAATTTAACCTAGAATAATAGACTATAATTACACAAGTCTGGAGACATTACTTTCACTTATCAAAAATATCCAATTTATTCATAATATTCCAGATAATAAAATCCGGGTATTACAGTAGGAGTGGCCCTTCATTTCTTGAGCTCGCGTATGATTATATTCATTATTTTAACACACAAGCATTAGAGCCATTGCCTCATGTGAAGATAAAGCATTTTACAGATCTACTTAGATTGTTTCACTTGTATGAAAAAATACCTCCACGATTTTACTACCCTCCATGGGACGGAAGACATATACTTTTATACAAGGCCAATGCATTGCAAGACGCAGGCATAAAGTTGAAGGCTAGTAAGAGCAAGTGCTTACTAAACCTAAAATTGTCTGGACATATTCTTGAAATTCAATGAATTTTTGTGCAGAAAAATACTGAACTTTTGTTTCGAAATATGATAGCATTTGAACAGTGGCATTATCCTTATGATGCTTACATTACTGACTATGCTCTTGTAATGGATAGGCTAATAGATGTAATACCCTAAAATTTGACTTAGGGAAAATATCATAAATTAAAAAATAATACCTATCAAAAATAGGTGAATATGTGGTATCAAATTTATAGGGAAAAATGTCTTGAAAATTAAAGTGCCAAAATTACGAAAATGCCCTATGGAGCATATAATGACTTAGGAAACTTGTGAAAAATCCTTAAAGGTAGTAAAATAATTATTAAAATTGAGAGAATATATTGTCTCTAATTTTAGTAATTTAATAAATTATAAGCTTGGAAGAATTTTAAAATAACAACTGTAAAGTATTTGGAGATCATAACTAACTCCATAATTATTGATATTTTACATGGGAGATAAAATAGCAATGTTAGTTCAGATTTTGAGAGGAAGTAATTAGTTCTAGATAAGAAAATTATCAACAAATAATAAGTGATTGATTAAATAATTATTGGTTAATTATTTAAGCTTGAACAATGGAATAATTGTGATAAATTATGTAGAAGTCTATAATTAGTGATTTATGGCTAGAAAATTAGCATAAATATATTTGCTAATTAATTGGAAAATATTGAGAAAAATATTTGAGATTAAGTAATTTTAAGCCTAAATACAAGTATGGGCCAATAGGAAATTTTTGTAAAAAATTATGTAAAAAATATTTATTAAATTATATAATAATTAATTAAAAATAAAATAAAAATATATATATAATTGTGTGTGTGCCGAAATCCTAAGGGAAAAAGGAAAAAAAAATAGGTTTAATAAATGGTGGAGTATAAGAAATAAACTCTTATTTAAATAATAATTAAAGTAAAAGGTAAAAAGTAAATAAACACTGATAGAAATTGGATCATATCTAGAGAACCAGGAACAGGATTTCTAAAGTCAGTAAAGAATATGAAAGAGTGGATTTTTATCTTGAAGTAGACTGTTCCGGAAGTTATTTCCGAGATCGGTGGAGCATTTTGATAATAAGGCGAAATAGGAAAATCGAGAAAAGGCGGATAGTCACGATTTAGAATTCGAAGAAAATAAATCATAACTCAACATCGGGAATGATACGAGAATTTCTGGACATATTTGGAATCGGTGGATTTTTGTCCGAGGTTGATGATTTCGGAAGTTCGTTAAAGTAGCAAGCACGTTTTAGTAAAACTTCCGGGGCCGTTGGAACCTGTATGGAATCAAAAGTTATTTAGCCGGACATTTCTAATAAGTGAGAAAATGTCTTCAAAGTTGTGATTCATTTCTAGGATTTTACAAGATTACGCGATTCGGACACCGATCATATCGGAGACTTTATCGGTATAAAACTTCTTGAGGAAGTCAGTGACATCATCAAAGTACATGGATGACATCATGGGGATGATGTCATATGGAGGAAAGAGAAAGGGTTGGATGGCCAAGATCTTGCCACTTCAAAACCCTAGATCCGACGGTTAAGATTAAAGTAGGAAAAGTTCGAATTTGCCCCTGTAATTTCTCTATAAATAGGCACCATCCCCTTTGAGTTTTTCTCACCATTCTCTCTTGAGGATTTCGAAACCTAGAGAGAAGTTAGAGAGAGGAGCTCTGGGAAAAGTTGTAGCGAAGCTTTGAGTAAGTTCTTCGGTACTTAGTCTTAAGTTTCCGTAGTTCTTTCAGTAGTTAGAGTAGAAATGCTAGTATAGTCTTTAATCTTCCAAGTATGATTAGATATCATATGTCAGGGGTATTTTAGTCATTATTTCGAAAATCATGATGTGTTCGAAGTTCTGGCAAAATTTTGGAAGATTAGAGTCAAAGTAACGAAGTGCTGGTGAAATTCCGCCAATTAGGGGGTCAGGGGTAAAATGGTCATTTTGACTAAAAATATCCGTCGTAATGATAGATCCTTAACAAGTATGTTGTTATATTGATAGGATATCTCTGATAAGGTTCGACCTCTTTGTCGTGCCGTATTAAAGCTAGAAATACCGGCGGCCGTCAGCGAAGTACGTTCGCGTCTTTATGCACTAACTCTGATGTTTATGGTATGCATATATGTTATATGTGTGTTGTATGTGGTAGCTGATAGCTTTGTTGTATGTTTATGTACAGTTGAGGTATGTACGTTCGCGTACTAGTAACCCTAACTCTGATATTTATAGTATGTGTATGTGCTATGTGTATTGTATGTTTATGTACTATTGTTATGGTTGCTGGGTATTGGGATACGCTTGTTAGTGCCCTAGGTGCTGCCAGGATACGATTGTCAGAGGCCTAGGTGCCGCCGGGGATCAAGAGGCCTAGGTGCTGCCATGGGAGATGCTTGTACTATGTATTCTTATACTGTTGATGCCGTGTTTTTCTGTAGTTCATATATTGTATATGTGATAGGGAAAAACTTTATAGCCTATAACTCCGCAAGTATACAGGCCGTATCAAGTAATAAAGTGATAAGAAAAGTATCGTTCCCACGAGGACTTAGTATCACAAACTTCAATCAGGCATTAATTTCACAATTTCGTTTAAGTTGAGCAAACTAGATTGAATTTAATTAAAAGAAAAGAAAATCAAAATAACAAACTACTAAAATAATCGAGCGAGCAACCTAGAGTCACTAATCCCTTGTTTGTTCTTAGATTTTATCCCTAAACTAATTTTGACTTGACTTAATCGGCTAATCTAAAGTATTAATGTCTATAAATGCCTTAGGTCACTTATATACCTACCTTAATTAATTATGCAATGCCTCACACAACTAAATAAGATGCGTTTTAAATCGGGCTCACTCTAATTTGATTATGCGGAGCTTCTAGGTATATTCCTATCCTAGACGGAAATTAGATTAAAACCTAATTTCACATTGAATTTAAACCTAATACCACATTATTTAATCCCAAGGTCAATTTAGGATTCCCTCTTCCAAGTTCAACCCTAAATCCCCAAAACATGCTCAATGGTGTCCACTCACTAAGTAATAACAATAAACACAGGATTAAATAAACTGAATTAAATTAAACAAAACTAATCAGTGGGAATAATCTCTAGAACCCAAACAAGTTTATAGGTCCTCTAGGTTGAAAGAGAATTAGCCACACATGGCTATAACAAAATCCATAACAAAAGGATGAAACTCATATTTTAAGAATAAAGGACTGAGATGAAAGAAAGTTTCTTCGTCGCCTCCACAGTCCTTCCGTCCTTCCGTGGAGATGATGAAGAGAACCAAAACGCTCAGCCGCTACTCCTCTGCTTCTTTGTTCCTTCTCTTGATCTGCTCCTCGTTCTCGATCCACTCCTCTATGTTGAATTCCTTTCTATATATATAAACATATGGTTGGGGTCCACGTCATTTGTATGTGTGTGTTGGGTCATTCTTCCTTTTTGCGTGATCTGATCCTTTCTTTAATAAAGGATATGCAATATCCTTTTGAGATCTCCAATCACCTCCATATATCTTGTAATCCACTCTATCAGATCACACAATTGATTTTGTTTTTATGTTTTCTTGCGTGGGACCACCAAGTTTGGTTGATTGCATATCCTCTTAATTGCTTTTTACTTCTCTCTAAATCAAATAATATTTCCTGCACAATAAAAATAGGATATGAGTAGATTTTATGTCGATTTATTATTTGATCCTAAGTTTGATTCAATGATGGAAAAATATACAAAATATAATTAAATAGGTATATAATATCAATAAATCCAACTAATTCTCATAAAATATACACCTATTTAATCATAAAATATATACTTATCAATATGTAAATATGAGGTTAACCATTACCTGAGGTCCGATTGCAATGGACCTCAGCTCTCCATATAGCTTCAGGGTCGGGAGGACCAAGGACCGAGGATAAAGACAAGCAGCCCGCGTAGAGACTCGGCTGAAGACTTCCTTTCGATGTTCCGGCGGAAGCCTTCCTTTTGTTGTTGTACATCTCTTTTGAACCACACGGTTGCTGTACCGCTGTTGTAACCAGCCAGACTTACGGCATTCTAAATACAAGTATCAGTTACTCAATTGCTCCGTTGCTCTACTCTGATGATTTTGAAATGATGTTTGATAAAAAAAAACTATACTGCTTGTGAAAAGTTGGGATGTTACATTTTGGTATCAGAGCTAGTATATGCAGATGGCAAATTCGACTCATGATCGGGGGTTCTCACAGTGTGATCTGTGGCGAAGCATTGGCTCTTACCCCGACATGGCCTGCTAAGCCTAGCCGGATTGGTTACATGCGTCGTGAGGCGGTGCGTAAAACTAGCGAGCTGAGGTACGGTTTGTTGCCACGGCCTAGATGGCCAGTGAGACATTTTGGTATCAGAGTAGTAGTCCTGGCATGAATTTAACGAAGTTATTACGGACCGTTTGGTGCCGAAGGCAAGGCTAGTCTACGTGGGTGTGCCAATCAGTCGCCGTAAAGTCGGTGAGGCCCCCATGGTAGACACTTACCTGGCCATTCTGTTCGGTTAACGGAGTTAGGTTCTAAGCCTTTTTAAAAAGTTGGAGCATATTTTGGAAATGAGTACTGATATAGCCTAAGGTCGGTGTACCACCTTACTTCGGTGTACCAGTTTGTACCGGTATACCATCCTGAACCGGTGTACGACTTTTTGTCGGTGCATCACTTCAACCCCGAGCCGGTGAATCCATCACCTGTACCTTGTATACGTATCGATCCACGATAATCACGAAAACCACGATAATGTAAACTACGACGACAACCCGACTACCGGAGATCATAGATCTTGAAAACAATCCTGACGCAAATTCTGAAAATCTCCAGTTAGTACTGAGAGGTGAATCTATCTTAGTACATGCAGTATTTGACTCATGTAGAACTTCCGAGACGTATTTCTGTACCCGTTTTCGAATTTAGAGAACCAACGAGAATCTAACGAAAGAAACATTGCGAGTGTCTATTTGTTTATAGTGTGAAAACTACGTACGACAAAGCCTACGTGTAGAGTAGAAAATACTACGTGCGATAGGGTCTAGGTGCAGCACGATACCGTCTATGTGCAGTATAGTACTAATTGTTGATTTCTTTGAATTTATCTGCCATTTTCCTTTAGAAAGGAAAAATAACGCGACATGGCGAATCTGAGAGGAGCCGGAGCTGCCAGAGGCCGAGGCAGAGGCCGAGGAAGAGGACGAGGTGAACGTATAGTTCGTATAATGAATTAGATGTTAGACACGTGTTCCATGTTTCTTAGATATATTCGACTGTGATCATGTCTTTGAGTAGGAGGTATCTTGTGTTGCCATGGTGTATGGGCGCCATGGTGACATGTATGATATTTTGTGTTGTCATGGTGTATGGGCGCCATGGAGACATTTTGGTATTTGTGGTGTTGACCGCGGTGTATGGGCGCCTCGGGAGACACTATATATCAAAGTACGAAATGACAAGATCTTTATGGTCAAACCAAAGTGAATTCTCGTTCACCAGGAGAAGCAGCAGACAGATAAAGTAAAGATCCGATGCGTGGAGTCCAAAGTCCGAGTAGGACGGAGTCTAGTTAGTACGGAACAAATTTCGAGGACGAAATTTTGTTTAACGGGGGGAGAAATCTAATACCCTAAAATTTGACTTAGGGAAAATATCATAAATTAATATATAATACCTATTAAAAATAGGTGAATATGTGGTATCAAATTTATAGGGAAAAATCTCTTGAAAATTAGAGTGCCAAAATTACGAAAATGCCCTATGGAGCATATAATGACTTAGGAAACTTGTGAAAAATCCTGAAAGGTAGTAAAATAATTATTAAAATTGAGAGAATATGTTGTCTCTAATTTTGGTAATTTAATAAATTATAAGCTTGGAAGAATTGTAAAATAACAACTGTAAAGTATTTGGAGATCATAACTAACTCCATAATTATTGATATTTTACATGGGAGATAAAATAGCAATGTTAGTTCAGATTTTGAGAGGAAGTAATTAGTTCTAGATAAGAAAATTATCAACAAATAATAAGTGATTGATTAAATAATTATTGGTTAATTATTTAAGCTTGAACAATGGAATAATTGTGATAAATTATGTAGAAGTCTATAATTAGTGATTTATGGCTAGAAAATTAGCATAAATATATTTGCTAATTAATTGGAAAATATTGAGAAAAATATTTGAGATTAAGTAATTTTAAGCCTAAATACAAGTATGGGCCAATAGGAAAATTTTGTAAAAAATTATGTAAAAAATATTTATTAAATTATATAATAATTAATTAAAAATAAAATAAAAAAATATAATATATAATTGTGTGTGTGCCGACATCCTAAGGGAAAAAGGAAAAAAAATAGGTTTAATAAATGGTGGAGTATAAGAAATAAACTCTTATTTAAATAATAATTAAAGTAAAAGGTAAAAAGTAAATAAACACCAATAGAAATTGGATCCTATCTAGAGAACCAGGAACAAGATTTCTAAAGTCAGTAAATAATAAGAAAGAGTGGATTTTTATCTTGAAGTAGACTGTTCCGGAAGTTATTTCCGAGATCGGTGGAGCATTTTGATAATAAGACGAAATAGGGAAAATCTGAGAAAAAGGCAGATAGTCACAGATTTAGAATTCGAAGAAAATAAATCATAACTCAACATCTGGGAATGATACGAGAATTTCCTGGACATATTTGGAATCAGTGGATTTTTGTCCAGAGGTTGATGATTTCGGAAGTTCGTTAAAAGTGGCAGAAGCACGTTTTTAGTAAAACTTCCGCAGGACCGTTGGAACCCTGTATGGAATCAAAAAGTTATTTAGCCCGGACATTTCTAATAAGTGAGAAAATGTCTTCAAAGTTGTGATTCCAGATTTCTAGGATTTTACAAGATTACGCGATTCGGACACCGATCATATCGGAGACTTTATCGGTATAAAACTTCTTGAGGAAGTCAGTGACATCATCAAAGTACATGGATGACATCATGGGGATGATGTCATATGGAGGAAAGAGAAAGGGTTGGATGGCCAAGATCTTGCCACTTCAAAACCCTAGATCCGACGGTTGAGATTAAAGGAGGAAAAGTGCGAATTTGCCCCTGGAATTTCTCTATAAATAGGCACCATCCCCTTTGAGTTTTTCACACCATTCTCTCTTGAGGATTTTGAAACCTAGAGAGAAGTTAGAGAGAGGAGCTCTGGGAAAAGTTGTAGCGAAGCTCTGAGTAAGTTCTTCGGTACTTAGTCTTAAGTTTCCGTAGTTCTTTCAGTAGTTAGAGTAGAAATGCTAGTATAGTCTTTAATCTTCCAAGTATGATTAGATATCATATGTTAGGGGTATTTTAGTCATTTTTTCGAAAATCATGATGTGGTCGAAGTTCTGGCAAAATTTTGGAAGATTAGAGTCAAAGTAACGAAGTGCTGGCGAAATTCCGCCAATTAGGGGGTCAGGGGTAAAATGGTCATTTTGACTAAAAATGTCCATCGTAATGATAGATCCTTAACAAGTACGTTGTTATATTGATAGGATATCTCGATAAGGTTCGACCTACCGTCGTACCGTATTAGCTAGAAATACAGGCGGTATCCAACGAAGGTACGTTCGCGTACTGTAACACTAACTCTGATGTTTATGGTATGCATATATGTGATATGTGTGTTGTATGTGGTAGCTGATAGCTTTACTGTATGTTTATGTACAGTTAGGGTATGTACGTTCGCGTACTAGTAACCCTAACTCTGATATTTATAGTATGTGTGTATGTGCTATGTGTATTGTGTAATACCCTAAAATTCATGATCATTATATTGACAAATAATACCTATTGGAAATAGGTGAATATATGGTCTCAAAGACCTTGTGGTGAATTTATCTTATTTTAGGGTAACTACTCCTGAAATTAGATAATGTGCAATCAGGTCCCTAAAACGTTTGATAATTTGCAATAGGTCCCTAAACGCATTTAGGGTTATAAAATACCCTGTGAAAATTATAAAGAGGCAAGCAAATATTTATTTGAAATAGGGAAGAATATTGTCCCTAATTTAGGTAATTTATTAAATTGTTACATTGGAAAAATAAAGGGGGAAGAGTTAAAAAGTATTATAATGACCAAAATGCCCGCGTGAATTTTAATATAATGCAGGAAACACCAATGTCAGTACAAAAGTTGTGAGGTAATGAGTTTTTCTAATTAAGAAAATTGTTAACAATTAGTAGATAATTAATTATGGCTAAATAATGAAGCATTAAGCTTGTGCTAATTAAGGTTATTTGCAAATGCCTTCAATTTGATAAAAGACCATGGAAATAAGAAAAGA
Organism: Acacia pycnantha; assembly: GCA_025563575.1. Classification (NCBI taxonomy): domain Eukaryota; kingdom Viridiplantae; phylum Streptophyta; class Magnoliopsida; order Fabales; family Fabaceae; genus Acacia; species Acacia pycnantha. Next base: position 3,439,705 of record JAMWYP010000032.1, on the reverse strand, counting down.
CTAAAGAGCACAAAGCTTGATTAATAAAATCACTAATGACCATGATTTAACTAATGAACCAATCCTACAATTGAAATTGTAGTTAAAGGAAATATAAATGCTTGATTTCAATTCTAATTAAAGGTTAATTATGTATGCCCCAAAAGTCAAAGAAAGTGGCACTGCACATGGCTTTTGTTTTAATCAATTAGTTTATTAAAAACACATCTAATGACTATGGAACAAGAGCATGTCGGCAGCAAAAAGGAGGAGAGAAGATGTAGGATATAATTAAGTTTTGTGTTGAAAAGTCAAAACTTCCAATTAACCAATTAGGGGATTAAAGTTATAGGATATTGTGCAATAAAACAAAACGCAGGAAATGGCTATTAAGGGAATGATGTCGGCAGGAAGGGATTTCTTTCTCTTTTTCAATGGATTAATCATTAAAAAATATGAGATGTTTGAATAAATAAAAAGCACAAACAAAATTTGCTGATTGGATTAGGTATGTCGACCAGCTGCTTGTGGGGCTAAGATGAGAGTTTCAAAATATGTTTTGATCCAATGGTTGAGTGCAAGGTGAATAAGGTTGGAGATAATTTCCAAAATGCCATACCAAAATTCTATAAATAGGGGGCCTTGGCTCTTCATATTCTCACACCAAAACAAGCTTAGTGGTCTGCATATAGAGTGAAGAGAGAAAGGAGAAGGAGCATCTTGAAGGAGTTAGAGCTTTGTAAGTAAGTTCTTTAAGTTTAAGTTCTTAGTTTCTTAGATAGATGTTTCTTTGATCTTCAATATGCTAGAATAATTTTACTTTCATGTTTTTATGATTAGAAATAGATTTATTTCGAAAAAATGATGAAGGAAGGGTTATAGCAAAATTTTTGGAAGAGAAATATCAAAGTAACGAAGTTCTGGCAAAATTTTTCGGGTAGGCGATTTCTGGAGTCAGCATCGTTTAAGCTATGAATTTATGTTCGAAATGATCTTCAAAAATCATGAAATTTTTCATAAACTAATTAGACATCCATGGATTTTTAAAAATGTAAAATATGTAGCAATATCAGTTCTGGGAAAGGAGATAAAAATTCCTAAAGTTAGGCTACGTTTTTCTGGGAAAATTCTGGGCAGAGGTTGGAAACTTTAAATCTGGGAATGACTCATGGAATCTGTGTGGAAATGAGTATTTTTCCTCAAAATTAGACATCCTAAGGTTTCCAAGGAATTTTACGGATCTTCGTTTCGATTTTTGTAGAATTAATTATGATGTTTCAAAGTTAATCGAAAATTCTGCCCAGAAATCCAGTAGTTCGTTTTTAATAAAAGGTGAGGGCAAAATTGTAATAATGAATACCCAAGGGTAGAAATGTCAAAATGGGTGGAGATAACCTTTTTGATATTATTTTAAGAGACGGAATATTAGTTGGGATATTATGGGAAAAAAGAATAATCCGACGATAACGTATAGGATATCCGGGAAGTCCGGAGTCGGGTTCAAAGGACCGGACGTTTGGCCATTACATAGTGAAAGGTACCAGCCGTTACACGTACCATATATCGTCAATGAAGGTACGTTCGCGTACTGTAACACTAATCCTGTGCTGCTCATATACATATATGTGATAGATACGTTCATAGACCGAGGCTCTGTTTAGGGTCGTCATTTATACATACAGCTTTACACGGGTTATAGTCATAATAATGCCGTTTGAGTTTTCCTAGCGCTGAGGACACGACTGTACATCGTGGCACGGATGTTGCAAACCAGGGATAACTTTGCATGATAGTGTAGTTGTTATCATATGATCATACGACGTCATTGCTGTTATGTCATGAATATCTGTTGTCTATATACTGTTTTATTTGAGTATAAGGTTAACCGTTACCTGAGGTCCAATGTGGTAAATTGGACCTCATTCTTGAATGATAGTACAGGTGAACAGAGAAGGCACCGGTAGACGGAGCCATAGAAAGGAACCAAGGGGCGGAGTTGTAGAAATGCACCGGTCAAGGCAAGTGCCGGAAGAAGATCATCAGAGCCTAAAGTCAGGCATGGGTTTAATGAAGTTATTTCGAATAGTTTGGTGTCTAGGCAAGGCTAGTCTACGTGGTGTGCCGATCAGTCGCCGTAAACTCGGTGAGGCCCCATGGTAGACACTTACCTGGCTATTCTGTTCGGTTAACGGAGTTAGGTTCATTGCCCCAAGTCTAGTCAAGGCTTGGTCTAGGTTGTATAGTTACTTTTTGAGAAATGTAATTGTACAAAGCTCTGTATATTGTATCACAAGAATATCCCTTCGGGAAATTTTTAATATACCAGCATACCCTCGGCATCGTCATATGTCGCTGTATATTGTTTATAAAACCAGGTGTCATATGACACGATTTATGCTACGGAATTTGGGGTGTTACATTTTGGTATAAGAGCTAGTTTTTCTGATGGCAAATTCGATTCATGATCGGGGGTTCTCACAGTGTGATCTGTGGCGAAGCATTGGCTCTTACCTTGACATGGCCAGACGGCCATCCACCGTCTTGGTTGTATCCATCGTGAGGCGGTGCGTAAAAATAGCGTCTGAGGTACGATTTGTTGTCACGACGTGTGATCGCCAGTGAGACATTTTTGGTATCAGAGCATTCATTCTGGCATGAACCCGACTATGTTACTACGGACAGTTTGGTGCCGAAGGCAAGGCTAGTCTACGTGGGTGTGCCAATCAGTCGCCGTATAAGTCGGTATGGCCCCCATGGTAGACATTTACCTGGCCATTCTGTTCGGATAACGGAGTTATGTTCAAAAACCCTTTTAACTTTGAGCACATTTTTGAAAATGAGTACTGATATAACCACTGGTGTAATGTGTAGAGATGGACAGAAACGATAACCCCTACGTTCGCTATCACGGCATGTGGAGGCGTACCGCTAGGAAATCTCGTTATACCGAGATGGTGGGAAGAAGGTTAAACCCCGACCTGTCTATCCTCCTTGGAACCCGAACCCCCGATGATTCCAGAAAACCCTGTCCTAGAATACTACCATAACCTCCTTATTGATCCAAATTTCTCCGTAGAACAACTGAATGAACCGGAGCCTGAGAATCACTCTGAGCCGCAATTCCCTTATGACCCAGAGCATGAATACACTGATCCCGAAACTCCCAGTCATTACTACAGTGTATCTGGACCATCTTATCACCCTGCTTCAAGGTACTCTGACCCTGAGTCTCTTAGCCATAACCTGAACGAACTAGAAGTTGAAAACCTACCTGAACCGGGAAGCCCTGCCGGGTCAACCCACTCCTCAGTAGGAGACAACTTTGATTATCCTGACGTCCAAGACCTTGATAATGAGATAGCTGACCCGGATGACTACCACTATGTCCTAAATGATAATAGGTCACTAACCTATCGGTTAGAGTCATATTTCATTCACGCCGGAACCTACACTGAAACTACCAAAGGCAGATATCTCGTATTCCTAAGCCTAATAAAGACCTATCTTGCCGTTTGTGACTAACATCCACCTGGAAGGACCTATTATAGGCGCCCGTATCTACCTTCGCTACTTGAAGAGCATGGTTCGTTTATACATGTAGAAGGAAAGCGCCGAGTTGAAGGAAGGCATGGAACATAGAAGTTAGATAACTTAGTGTGTAAGAAACATCTCTTGACACCCTGAGGGGTTGTAAAATACGTCAGAATAAGAGAGATTGTAAAATATGGCTTGTATTAGGATTAGACCAACTGATATGTATGAATGTTATGAAATGAATATATGTGAATATATGTTTTGAGTGTGCAAATCATTGTTTCATTTCTAATATTTACATATCTGCTATTATAAATAAAGGAAAAAGAAATAAAACATGGTCAACATAAGAGGTGCTGGCGCACCAAGAGGCCGAGGCAGAGGCCGAGGTCGAGGTAGGAGAGGAGGCTGATTGATGCCCTCTTGGCAAGACAACACCAACAAGATCAGGAAGCTCAAAGACAGTTGGATGCACGACAACACGAGGAGGAACGAAATAATGAAGAAGCTGACAACAATGATGAAGAAGAAGTGTATGATGACAATGAAGAACGTGAAGAGTCTGAGGGGTCTGAGAGATCCCAATCACCACCTAGGCACGAACGAATGGAAAGAACCACAGAAAGCTGGGTCAACCAGTTACGCAAGCCGGCCCATCCGGTTTTAGGGAAAAATGAGTTAGCTGAGGATTGGCTTCTAAGTCTGGAAAAGATTTTTGAAGTCATCGAGTGCCCGGGGAATCGGAAAGCACAACTGGCCATCTACAAGCTAGATGGAGATGCTCACAGATGGTGGAAGAGTGTTTCCACAACCTTACAGAGCCCTGTTACTTGGGAGACGTTCCTAGAGAAATTCAACGAGCAATATTTCCCTCCCTCGATATAGGTGATTAAGGAGGAAGAATTTCTGCATATCCAACAAGGGAATGAAAGACCATTTGATGACTACTTCGCTAGGTTCACCAACCTATCGCGATACTCATCGTATCTGAAAAGCAACGTCAACGAAAGCTGGAAGGCTAACAGGTTGGTGTACGGATTGAAGTATGACATCAGGTCGAGGCTGGTATCTCAGCAGTTTCCTGACATGGTCAAAGCTGTGGAGTCTTGCCGATTGACCGAGCGCAACTTAAAAGAACTGCGCAGATTCCGAAGCCAGGAAGGTAACAATGCTGGTCGCGGTGGGTCTAACCGCGGAGGTTACTCACAGAAGAGGAAGGCGCCATGGTACAATAACCAAGGAGGAAACAAGAAGCCGTATCAAGCTGGGCAACAGAACAATCCCAGGCAGCCGGGATCCCAAACAAGTCCGAAATGCAAGAAGTACCATCCAGGAGCCAACTATGATGGGAAGCAAATCTGTTTCAGATGTCAGAAGCCGATACAGAGGCAAGGAAGTCTCCGGAGATGGTCCAAGGTACAATTTACCTTAATGGGAATCTATTGCAGGCATTGTATGATTCGGGTGCTAGTCATTCGTTTATTTCTTATGATTGTGCAAGTCGTTTAGGATTGCATGCCTATAGATTACCTTTTGATCTAGTAGTATCTACACCGCTGGGTGTAAAATCTTTAGCTTCTGACGCATGTATGAATTGTACTGCAAATGTGGATGGGCGAGTTTCAAAAGTAGACCTTATCCGATTACCACTTCATGGCATCGAGTCATACTCGGTTTAAACTGGTTAACGGAAAACGGTGCAATGATCGACTGTGGCAGCAAACGGATATCATTTCCCGATACACCTAGCAGAGACAAGGTTGATGTGAGCCTGAACTTTCTCTCTGCTACAGAAGCTGATAGATGCATGAAGCTGGGATGCCAAGCGTACATGGTATTCTTCTCAGTCAAGGCAGAAGCTGACCTTTCTCTCGAGGATATTCCTGTAGCCAATGAATTTCCTGATGTATTTCCGGAGGATCTCACCGAGCTACCTCCTATCCGAGAAGTGGAGTTCACGATTGAATTGATGCCGTGTACAGGATCAATATCAAAAGTGCCGTATCGTATGGCACCAAACGAGATGCAGGAGTTGAAGAAGCAACTAGAAGAATTGCTAGCTAAGGGGTTCATTTGACCCAGTGTATCACCATGGGGAGCCCCGGTGCTTTTCGTGAAAAAGAAAGACGGGAGCCTTTGACTCTGTATCGACTACCGTGAACTGAACAAAGTAACAGTCAAAAACAAATATCCACTTCCACGGATTGATGATCTTTTGGATCAGCTATCTGGTTCTACTGTCTTTTCAAAGATTGACCTGCGTTCGGGATACCATCAGTTGCGAGTTAAAGATGGCGATATTCCCAAGATGGCTTTTAGGACCAGGTACGGGCACTACGAATTTCTTGTGATGCCCTTCGGTTTAACAAATGCACCTGCGGTATTCATGGATTACATGAACCGTATCTTCCGACAACACCTAGACCAGTTTGTGGTGGTGTTTATAGATGACATTCTCATCTATTCTAAGATGAAGAAGAGCATGAAGACCATCTGCGACAAGTATTGTGCATACTCCGTGAAAAGAAACTCAATGCTAAGCTGAGTAAGTGTGAATTTTGGATGCCGGAAGTAAAATTTCTGGGCCATGTGATATCAAGTGGCGGAGTTGCAGTTGATCCAGGCAAGGTGGAAGCGATTACGGGTGAAGCGGCCGGAAAGCAGTGGACGGAGATACGTAGTTTTCTCGAGTGCAGCGGGACACTACCGCAGATTCATACGAGATTTCTCGCGTCTAGCCTTACCATTGACGAAGCTTACAAGGAAGAACCAACCTTTTGTATGGGGAGACGACTGTGAAGAGAGCTTTCAAAGACTGAGGGAGAGGTTGACTACAGCACCGGTGTTAATCATCCTGTTAGTTCTCTATGTGTTTTGATGATTAATAACAATTGTAAACAAGTATGAATGTTTTAATAAGACAAATGAGTCAAAAACATTCTGTCATCGCCAAACTCGAGCCTAGATAGGCAAGCTCGAGTTTCTTCCTAACAGAGAGCATATCGAGGCTATTTCGGTCATGCGAGAACTCGAGCACGAATATTTAAACTCCAGCCTAACCCTCCATGGTATATTGTTAAAGAGTTTACAAATGAGTAAACTCGAGCACATGTATAGACAAGCTCGAGTTTGCCTCAGAAATATTTTCCAATTGAAAATCATCTCTTTAAACTTGAGTTTATATTTTGTGTAGAGTTTGCTTATTTCCTATGGCTGTAAATTGATGAAAACTCGAGCCTAAGTATATGGACTCGAGCCTAATACTTTTGTGTAAAGTTTACTCTATGGTTTGACAAAACAAAGAAGAGTTTACCAAATGGGTAAACTCGAGCCTGTTATTGCAAGCTCGAGTTTTCCCTTGGTCAAACCTCCGAGTTCGCTCCAGATAAGCCCCGAAATAAATAAAAGTCGAACTCGAGCCTGTCATTATGAACTCGAGCCCTTCATTGAAAAAGAGTAAAGCAAATGCACAAACTCCAGAGTTCATATTTGTGCTCCAGCCCACACTTTCGAATGATCAAATTTATTAGGCATGAATAGTGTTAAACTCGAGCCAAATCACTAATGGACTCGAGCACACTTTTAGTTTGTGAAATATTATTTGTGCTCGCCCGACAAATACTGGGCGATGCTTCAAACTCGAGCCTGTCTTTATGAACTCGAGTTTACATGATGAAAATTTAAAAACTCCGAGTTTGCATAAACTCCGAGTTTGCTCTCGTGAAGATGAACCTGATACTCAAAGTGCGTTACGAACTCGAGCCTGACTTGGCGAACTCGAGTTTCAGTCGACAGCACAAATGATCGTTGATAATTGAATATTTTATACACTTCTTTTTACCTCTTGATTAATAATTTAGGACCCTTTAGCTAATAAATAATGGCTTTTATGTTTATTTGGGCCTTGGGCCTTTTATTGCATTTTAGCCATTTTTAATAATAAAATTCCAGTTTTGTGTTGCTTCACTATTTCTACCATAACTCTTGAACCAGACATCGGATTTGCCTCATTTTTGTCTCATATTTCAGATGATTCAGAGAGCTACAATTGTTATGAAGACATCAAGAGCAAATTCGGTCAAGAAGGCGGTCAATTTTGGAGCCAAAGTCGGATGTACAATTCTGGATTTATTTTGGACCCGAATTTTGTAATTTAAGTCCAGTTTTATTTTATTTCTGTTTTGGGCTAAAACTATGAGAGCCCATTTCGTTTTAGGTTATTTTTAAGTAAGGCAGCTGCCACAAACAGATTCATTCACGTTTTTACCCTATTAGTGGATCAAAAACACAAGTTTCAAATTCTCTCAATTGTTCTTCATCCGTTCTTCGAGTTCTTCGTGTTCGTCATGAACTTCTTCATTTCTGCTCCATTTTCGTTCTGCATAGCCATGTTGGGCTAAGCTTCGGTGATTAGCCCACGGATTAAGGATTCCACTATCCAGAGGACTCGCTCTTAACGGTAACAAATTCGGTTCTGTTTTGTAATTTCGGATTCGATTTGCATTCGGATTGGGTGTTAGATTTAATGCCCAGATTGAGAAATCCCAAGGACTTAATTCGAACTGGGTTTGAGTGTTTCCTGTGCGATCGTACAGTGACACGCCGCTGTTCGGATAAACGCTAAACGATCATTTAGTTGAGGGAATTTCTGGATGAACGCAGAGATTTCTGTTCGTCCAGAATCAATCTGTTCAATTCTGTTTTTTCGTCCGAGGAAGGAAGTTGGTGGAATTCGAAATCCTGGGTTAATCTTCTGTTTATATGTTTAATCTTCATTTCATTCTGTTTCTATTTCTATTAGTTTTCATTTTAATCTGTTAACTAAAAACCCCCATTGTTATTGTTGTTAATCGAACTTGCTGCAAATTCGTTGGGGAAACGACCCAGGTTCCTATCACTACAAATCATTTTGAACTTGGTTTATTTGGTACAGTGATAGGAAATGGCGAATCGTTAGACCACTTTCCAAGGGCTATCCTCCGTTTCGCCAAATTCCATCGTTTAGGCCACTTTTTCAATTTTTGAAGTTTTTTTATTCCATTTTTGAGTCCCCCAATAGTCTAGGAGTTGCCCTGTCCAAGTCCCAAAAATTTTAAAAATCATTTGATACTGTTTCGGACTTGTTTTGGTCAATTTCTAGCATAGGTTTTTGCTTTTGTGTGTTTTGTCTCTGTGTCTCTTAGTGTTTTTCCACTTTTCACCACCTCTTGTGGCATTTTCGTAATTCTTATTTTCGGTGGCATCTTTGTCATTACGAGTATTTGCCAATTCGCTTTGTGTATATGTTGCATGAGTACCGGGAATACTACTAATCCGAGAAGATTTGTTGCCATTTGATCCTGAAATAGAAAGAACAATTCTTCTTTGCTAGAAGAGTTGTTAGGCTAAGTCATAAGATTAATACCGAGCCGGATACTCAATTAGAGTCGATTACGGCCATTCGATTGTGTCCATTACGTTGATCTTTCGATTGTGCTTCGATAGTATTTCTGATAGTCTTGTTGTGTTCACTGATTCTAGTAGCAACTTTGCTAACTCGGACATTATGGCAGGAGAGCAGGAAAATCATCATACTTTGAAGGAATTGGGTGCATCTGATGTTAATTATCAACCCTTGTGCATCCAATATCCTAACCTTGCTGCTAACTTTGAGCTGAAATCTGGTCTAATACACTTGTTGCCTAAGTTTCATGGTCTTGCGGGTGAGTGCCCCATTAAGCATTTGAAGGAATTCCATGTAGTATGCAACACTATGAAACCTCATGCCATTGATGAAGATCATATCAAGCTGAGAGCTTTTCCTTTCTCATTGGAAGGTGGAGCCAAGGATTGGTTGTTGTACCTTCAGCCCTCATCTATTGGAGCTGGGCTGATATTCGAGGTTATTTCTGGAGAAATATTTCCCTTCCTCAAGAGCAACTGCAATCAAGAAGGAAATTGGCAACATTAAACAAGTTGCTGGGGAGACTATGCATGAGTATTGGGAGAGGTTCAAAAGGTTATGTGCAAGCTATCCACACCATCAGATATCTGAAAAAGACTTGATCAACTCTTTCTATGATGGTCTATCACCGGTAGACAAAGGGTTGGTGGATGCTTCTAGCGGTGGGGCTATGAGTAACAAGACACCTGAAGAAGCCCGAGACTTGATATCCATTATGGCGGATAACTCTCGGCGGTTTGGCACGAGCCAATAGTACTCCTGTTTACCATATTCAAGCTCCAGTCCAGCATGATTCTTAGAGATTAGAGACTAGACTTGATGATCGACCTCCCTTGTGAGGCGGTGGCGTGACACGACAGTGCATGTCTTCCCCTTCTCACCATGGGTACTCTTGTGGGTTTTGTTCGACCCTTATCATTCTACGACTCTTGCCCTACCTTGCATGATCCTACTTACCAAGATCGATCGGTAGGCTGCAGTGGGTGTTTTTCCGGGAAGGCCACAATACCAACGAATAATGCCTTCTCCAACACTTATAATCTGGTTGGAGAAATCACCCCAACTTTATTTGGAACCAAAATCGAACTGAGCAACCAATACCAAAATCGAATCGAGTAACCGGTATCGCTGAGTGCAGGAACTACCAGCAGAGACAGTACAGACCACAGAATTTCCAGCATCAGTCTGCACCTCCTTTACCCTTGCCAGCACCACCCCCTCGACCATCTATATGTCCACCTCCACAGGCGGCACAACAAAGAGCTAGTAGTAGTGGTGGTTCCTCACTTGAAGATATGATGAAGCAATTTGTCACACCAATATGCGGTTCCAACACAGAAGCGACACTTCCATTCGAGTTTGCAAACACAGATTGGGCAATTGGCAACATCATTGAACCAGCTTCAACCTCGGGGATCCAATTCCCTTCCCTCACAAACAATTCCCAATCCTAAGGGAAATGTGAGTGCTATATCACTACGGTCGGCAAGCAATTGGAGGAACCTAAGCAAGCTGCAGATGTGACTTCCACATCGAAAACGAGTCGAAATGTGAAGATTGACTCGAAAAGAAAAAGGCAATGCAGCAAGGTGAAGAGGAAGACATTCCTATTCCTCTTCCCTTCCTCGAGAGAGCGATTCGGTCCAAGAAGTTGGCAGATAAAGCACAAGAGAAGGATATACTTGAGACATTCGAAGAGTAGAGATCAACATTCCTCTCTTAGATGCAGTCAAACAAATTCCTAAATATGCCAAGTTTCGAAGGAGTTGTGCACCAACAAGAGGCGGCGAAGGGAAATGAGCGAGTGAGCTTGAACTAGAATGTCTCGGCACTCATCCAAACCTACCATGCCTCGTAAATGCAAAGATCCGGGGACATTTTCTATCCCTTGCCTTATTGGTAACTATAGATTTGATGATTGCATGCTAGATTTAGGTGCTTCTATTAATGTCATGCTGCATCTGTTTATAGATCTCTTGGTCTTGGTCCCTTGCGTCCAACTGGTGTCATTGTTCGGTTAGCTAATAGGAGTAATGCCCATCCTTCTGGTTTAGTTGAAGATGTATTAGTCAAAGTTAATGAATTGATATTCCCTGCTGATTTTTACATCTTGGATATGGAGGGTGAGTCTCCTAGTAGTAGGTCACCAATCATTCTAGGTAGGCCTTTCATGAAAACAACTAGGACTAAGATAGATGTGCATTCGGTACTCTTTCCATGGAGTTTGGTGATATATCTGTGAATTTCAATATCTTTGATGCCATGAAATATCCTAGGGAAGAGCATTACATTTTCTCGTATTGATGTGATTGATGATCTTGTGGATGATGTTCTTAATGGTTGGTGTCTTGATTATCCTTATTTTTCATCCGAGAGTGATACCCCCATTTGTGCATGCGATGATAATGAATGGTGCTCTGTTTGCACTAATTTGGTTAAGACCGCATTGTTTGGTGATTGATTTGCTTGATGATTCTACATTACTTGTAGACTCGATATTGATTCGAGTTTGAGCTTCATCCCGATCCTAACGTGCATCCCGATTCGATTTTGATGAGCTTAATTCGATTTTGATGAACTGAATTCGATGTTAACCTTGAGCTGTATAGACACAATCCTTCGCTTGTGCTTCTTTGAATATGGTTTCGGTATTCCCGGTGTGATGACATCGAGTTGTTGCAACAACCACCCAAGCTTCTTCCCTCCACCGAGCAACCGCCCAAACTAGAGTTGAAATCCCTTCCGGACCATCCGAAGTATGCATTTACGGAGGAGAATGAGCAGTTGCCGATCATTGTGGCAAAGAGACGCCTTAATCCTCTTATCCTTGATGTGGTGAAGAAGGAGGTCACTAAGCTCATGCAAGCTGGCATCATCTATCCTATTTCTGATAGCCAGTGGGTTAGCCCAGTCCTGTGGTTCCCAAGAAGTCCGGAGTTCTTGTAGTAGCCAATCGAAGAATGAGCTCATTCCTACTCGAGTTCGAGAATAGTTGGAGAGTTTGCATTGACTATAGGAGACTCAACCAAGCCACTCGCAAGGATCATTACCCTCTACCTTTCATTGATCGGATGTTAGAGCGATTGGTGGTAAGTCTCATTACGCTTCTGGATGGCTACTCCGGATACTTCCAGATCCATATTGCTCCCGAGGATCGGGAGAAGACGACCTTTACATGCCCCTTTGGGACATATGCTTACCGAAGGATGCCTTTTGGCCTCTGCAATGCACTGGCACCTTTCGGCGTTGTATGGTGAGTATTTTCTACGAGTTCCTAGAGGACTGCATGGAGGTTTTCATGGATGATTTCACCGTATATGGGTCTGATTTTGATGCATGCTTAGCTAATTTGTCTAGAGTCTTGCATAGGTGTATTGAATCTAATCTTGTGCTGAATTATGAAAAGTGTCACTTTATGGTTGAGTCGGGCATAGTCTTGGGACACATAGTGTCTAGGAAAGGGATTGAGGTAGACCATGCTAAGATCGATGTTATTATTGCTTTGCCTTACCCTGCTTATGTGCGGGAAGTTCGCTCTTTTCTTGGTCATGCAGGTTTCTATCGACGTTTCATTCGAGATTTCAGCAAGACTTGCTCAACCCTTGTCCAACCTTCGCATAAGGACACCGACTTTGTCTTTGATGATGCGTGCAAGGCGGCCTTCGATCACTTGAAGCGTTGCCTTACTACGGCCCAGTGATCCAGCCCCGATTGGCACCTTCCTTTGAGTTGATGTGCGATGCTTCCAACTATGCGGTTGGTGCTATCTTGGCACAACGGGTTGATAGAGCTTCTCATGTAATTGCATATGCTTCCAGGTCATATCCGCTAGCTAGTAGAGTCATTGTTTTCTCGACCATGCGGCTTTAAAGTTTCTTTTGAAAAGGCGAGATGCTAAGCCACGACTCATTCGGTGGATGTTATTGCTCCAAGAGTTTGATGTTGAGATTCGAGACAGAAGTGGAGCGCAAAACTGGGTAGCTGACCACTTGAGTCGCATCACCCATTCTCCCTCTCACCTCTCTTCTATTCGGGATGATTTCCCTGATGAGCAGCTTCTACAGCTGCAAGTTAAGATCCCATGGTATGCTGATCTAGTTAACTACTTGGTAGCTGGTGTTTTTCCTGTAGACTCCACTAGGGCCCAAACCTTAAAATTGAAAAGTGAGTCTAAATCTTATGTTTGGGATGACCCTTATCTGTGGAAATTTTGTAGTGACCAAGTAGTTAGGAGATGTGTGCCACTGCTAGGAAAGTGTTAGAATGTGGATTATTTTGGCCTTCCCTGTTTCATGATGCCCATTTGTTTTGCAAATCATGTGATAACTGTCAGAGGGCAGGGAGTATTTCCCAAGCCACCGGACTAATGATTCTTCTCGTGGTGGTGGACTTTGTTAGGTCTAACATTTTCTGCGCAGTTTGGCATTCCTAGAGCTATTATCGGTGATCGGGGTTCCCATTTTTGCAATCGAAGCATGGGTGCCTTGCTACGCAAGTATGGAGTGCTTCACAAGGTTTCCACAAAGATACCATCCTCGACCAATGGTCAAGTCAAGTCTCAATTAGAGAGATTAAGCAAATCCTTCAGAAGACTGTCAACTCTACCTGGAAAGATTGGAGTAAGCGACTAGATGATGCTTTGTGGGCATATCGCACCGCCTACAAGACTCCGATTGGGATGTCTCCTATCGGATTGTCTTTGGTAAGGCATGTCATCTTCCGGTTGAGTTGGAGCATCAAGCCTATTGGGCTATTAAGCAATGCAACATGGATTTGGCTAAGTCCGGGATGGAGAGGAAGCTGCAGCTGCAAGAGTTAGATGAGCTTAGATTGGATGCCTATGAAAGCTCACGGTTGTATAAGGAAAAGACTAAGGCATTCCATGATAAGCATATTCTGAGGAAATAATTTTTTGTGGTCCAGAAAGTTCTTCTATTTAATTCCCGTCTGAAGTTTATGCCTGGTAAGCTTCGATCTAGATGGGATGGCCCTTTTGTGATCACTAACATATTTCCATTTGGTCTTTGTTGAGCTATGTGATCCACCCACGGGACGGACTTTTAAGGTCAATGGGCATCGCCTCAAGCCATTTCATGAGGGATCCCCACAGCATGAGGAGGAGAGCTTTCCTCAGAGATTCTCCTCATTGATGCCACTTATCCTCCATAAACCCTTGGGGAGTATTCTTCTTTCTTCTCCCTCCCTCTCTTTTATTTGTTTTCCTTTTCTACTTTGCTTTTTGAAAATAAATACATTCTTTCTTTCTAATGATTGCTACATATTATGAACTAGGACATTTTGGTTTTAATGGATCATTCTGTTTAGTCTATAACTCTTGACTCTTCGATTACAAGTCTTGGTAGTTGATTTGATGTTGTTGATTACCTAAGTTGGTATTGACCTTGTGAGGTTTTGGGCCTGCATGAATGGAATTCATCTTTTGCCATTCTTTCTTTCATGTGTGCATCTCTCATGATTTGTGTTCTCTAGAACTTGCTCCTTTTCTTTTGAAACTACATTTTTCACTTACGTGCATAAGTATGATGGAAGCTTGTTTTCTTTCTTTTATTCTCCTCACTTTGGCCAAATAGCTTTCCCTTGCATTATGATTCCCTTGCTAGCCCCTTTGTGCCTTTTGACCCATTCTTTTCTAAGCCACATTACAAGCCTAAGCGTAAAACCATTTTATTCCGCACCTTGAAGATTTATTGAGCATTGGTTTCAACTTGTTTTGTGTTTAAGTGTGGGGGTTGCTCAGGAGTGCAACAGTTTAAGTGTGGGTGGGATATTTGATTTTGACATTGTAATTACGTATACAATGAAAGGAAAGAAAGAAAAGTAAAAAAAAAAAAGAAAAAAAAAAGAAAAAAAAAAAGAAAAGAAAAGAAAAGAAAATACATAGAAAGGAATGTATATATGAGTAGAATTGAAAAGTTTCATACATAGAGAATGATTGTGTTAATCAGTGCTCTTCCTTTTGATTTCTTTGGTGCTTAGCCTCTCATTCCATACTATTACCTACCTTCACCCTAGCCCCGTTACAACCTTTAATTACAAGCTCTCTTGATTTGTGCATGTATGTGTTATGAGTAGTGGAGACGTAGAAGTTGAGCAAGCTTATGGTAGAACAAATTTCTTGAGTAGAATTTGAGCGATACACTTATTTACCTTAAACACTTGAGAGACCGACTGATTGAGCGCATCATTTGAGAGATCATCTTTTGTGATTAGCATCATTGATTGACACTACCATGAATTGTAATTTGAGATGAAGGGGTTTTGGTCTTGAATGATTGGTCTTTTGAAGCTTTGTGTCCCTTGATTCAATTTTTGCATTGTTAGCAATTATTAGTAAAGAAGAGTTTTTCCTTTAGGTCTTTCTCTTTGAATTTTGCTCAGGAGTGCAAAAAGATAAGTGTGGGGAATTTGATAATTGAATATTTTATACACTTATTTTTGTCTCTTGAATAATAATTTAGGACCCTTTAGCTAATAAATAATGGCTTTTATGTTTATTTGGGCCTTGGGCCTTTTATTGCATTTTAGCCATTTTTAATAATAAAATTCCAGTTTTGTGTTGCTTCACTATTTCTACCATAACTCTTGAACCAGACATCGGATTTGCCTCATTTTTGTCTCATATTTCAGATGATTCAGAGAGCTACAATTGTTATGAAGACATCAAGAGCAAATTCGGTCAAGAAGGCGGTCAATTTTGGAGCCAAAGTCGGATGTACAATTCTGGATTTATTTTGGACCCGAATTTTGTAATTTAAGTCCAGTTTTATTTTATTTTGTTTTGGGCTAAAACTATGAGAGCCCATTTCGTTTTAGGTTATTTTTAAGTAAGGCAGCTGCCACAAACAGATTCATTCACGTTTTTACCCTATTAGTGGATCAAAACACAAGTTTCAAATTCTCTCAGTTGTTCTTCATCCGTTCTTCGAGTTCTTCGTGTTCGTCATGAACTTCTTCATTTCTGCTCCATTTTTGTTCTGCATAGCCATGCTGGGCTAAGCTTCGGTGATTAGACCACGGATTAAGGATTCCACTATCCAGAGGACTCGCTCTTAACGGTAACAAATTCGGTTCTGTTTTGTAATTTCGGATTCGATTTGCATTCGGAGTGGGTGTTAGATTTAATGCCCGCATTGAGAAATCCCAAGGACTTAATTCGAACTAGGTTTGAGTGTTTTCTGTGCGATCGTACAGTGACACGCCGCTGTTCGGATAAACGCTAAACGATCGTTTAGTTGAGGGAATTTTTGGACGAACGCAGAGATTTCGGTTCGTCCAAAATCAATCACGAGTTTGTTCAATTCTGTTTTTTCATCCGAGGAAGGAAGTTGGTGGAATTCGAAATCCTGGGTTAATCTTCTGTTTATCTGTTTAATCTTCATTTCATTCTGTTTCTATTTCTATTAGTTTTCGTTTTAATCTGTTAACCAAAAACCCCCATTGTTACTGTTCTGTTTGGCTATTATTGTTGTTAATCGAACTTGCTGCAAATTCGTTGGGGAAACGACCCAGGTTCCTATCACTACAAATCATTTTGAACTTGGTTTATTTTGGAAGACACGGCAAAAATCTTTCCAATCGTTACTGATTTCATCCTGATTAGTTTGAACTACAAATTTACAATTTCTATGCGAATTGATTACATTCATTTAAAGGTTTCATATCCATATTAAACCACTCTAAATCCAGAAAGTTTCAGGTATTAGTTGGATCAACGAGCATTGATTTCACGAGACAATCAGAACCTCTACAATGAAGAAGAATTCATGCGTCTGGATATCAATCATCTGAAATTCAGGAAAGATTGTGAACCCAACGGCTATAATCCTCAACAACTTGAATTTCAAATGAAGAATATGCAGAATTGAGAAGTAACGGTCACATAAACGATTGGCCACTATATATGGAACAGATTACAAACTTCGAAGACAAGCAGAAAACTAAGCAGAAACGAAAAGCAAGCTCAAGAGTTACTTATACATTCAGTTTTCTTTCTGTATTGTATTTGAGATAAAAAGAGCCTCAGTGTTTATCAATATCTACTCTGTGAGAGAGCTGTTATACATCTTATTCAATCATTGTAATAATCTCAAGTCAAGGGGACTTGGAGATTGGGATTTCAGATTACAACTTGTAAGGGGGAGTGTATCCTAGAGAGAGGATAATCCTTGAGTACAGAGTGTGTATCCGAATTGAGTGATAGTAGAAAAACCCGAGAGTCTCAGGGACGGACGTAGGTCAAGAGTTTGGACCGAACCAGGATAAACTTTCGTGTCAAGCTCTTCTTCCCTATCTCTTTACGTTTAGCTTCACTTGGGTGCAAAGTTTTTTTGTTAAAAGTTTTAAAATCCCCAATTCACCCCCTCTTGGTGATTTCCTTTCGTTTTCATTTGGTATCGAGCCACGGTTGTCTACTTGAAGGATTAACATCCTAGACAAAAGATCCAATGGAAGGAATTCTACCCGATGGAGCCTCAATCAACGAGACCACCGTGGTTTCAATGGAGAACACTACTCATTCGGAAGGCTAAGTTCGGGGTCTATGTAATGGCCTCCGAGTTTGGTTTATGGAAGGTCTTTGAGAAAGGAAACTATGTTCCTTCCTCGAGTGTAGCCGATGTCGAACTCCCAAGAAAGAAGAAGAGTATGATGACAATGATAAAAGCTAGTCACTCTCAACATGAAAGCAATCCACATGCCGCAGAGTGCTCTTGGGCAAAAGGAGTATTTCGAATCTGCACTTTGCCATCTGCTAAGCAAATGTGGGATGCTCTTGAGATAGCCCATGAAGGAACAGCTGCAATCAAAGAAAATCGTATCAATACTCTCATGACTGAATATGATTTATTACAGATGAAGCCCGGAGAGTCTATTGGTGAATTTCAACTCAGGTTCACTCATCTGATCAATCAACTCATTGCATTGGGAAAAGAATATGAACAACCTGCCCAAGTGAGGAAAATACTAAATATTCTCACCAAGGAATGGGAAGCCAAGGTCACTGCAATTGAAGAATCTCGAGGCGAATCAATGGCCTCCGTAGCAGCATTATTTGGCAGCCTCTCTGAGTATGAGGAGAAGATCAAATTCAAGAAAGGGCTAAATGACATCAATGTCAAAAACAAGGGAATAGCTCTTAAAACCATCAAAGAGGTAAAGTCAGATGACGATGAAGATGGTGAGCTAGGAATGATGGTCCGAAGATTCAAGAAATTCTACAAAAAGGACCAATCTCACAAAAAGTTTCACAAAGGAATTTCCAGCACTGAAACTAAGAAACCAATTATATGCTATGAGTGTGAGAAACCAGGCCACATTAAATCAGAATGTCCTCAGCTGAAAAACAAAGAAAAGAAATTCAATAAGTTCAAGAAAAGAGCTTATGTGTCAGCTATATGGGGCAACAGCTCATCCGATGAAGATGAGGTAGAAGAGGAACAAAGTGCCAATCTCTGTCTTGTGGCTCAAGAGGAATCAGATAACGAAGAGATTTGTCTTAGAGCATCAAATCCCAATAAGTGGTACATTGACAATGGATGCTCAAGACACATGACTGGAGACCAATCCAAGTTTGCTTCAATCAAACATAAGGAAGGTGGCAAAGTAACATTTGGTGGAAATGAGTCCGGAAGAATTGTTGGCATTGGCAAAATTGGAAATAGCAATGGACCACAAATCAAAGATGTTTATCTTGTTGATGGATTATGACACAACCTCCTCAGTGTGAGTCAAAGCACAGACAAAGGAAATCTAGTCATCTTTGATTCAGAAGAATGTTTGATTGTAAGTAAGGATGTTCTCTCCTTAGATAGTATTAAACCCAAAGCATTATTCAGAGCTCCAAGAGAAGGTAATTGCTACACTCTTAATCTGTCTAAAAACAATTCTGATTCTGAAAAATGTTTTGTTGGTAACTTAGATGAAAGTTGGCTATGGCATAAACGTTTAGGACATGTTAATATGATTCAACTTGATAAACTACAGAAAAAGGAATTGGTTATTGGTTTACCGAAACTCTCTTTTGAGAATGATATGATCTGTGATGCATGCCAAAAGGTAAACAAACCAAATCTTCTTTCAAATCAAAACTGAAATATCAACTAATAGACCTCTCCAATTACTCCATATGGATTTAGTTGGACCAGCTAGAGTAAAAAGCCTTGGTGGCAATCTTTATACCTTGGTTATAGTGGATGATTTTTCAAGATTTACTTGGGTCATTCTTTTATCTTCAAAAGACAAAACATTTGATCAATTTGTTGTGTTTGCCAAGAAGGTCCAAAACGAGAAAGGATTCTCTATTGCAGGTATTCGTACGGATCATGGTGGAGAATTTGAGAATCATGCCTTTGGAGAATTCTGTGATAGTATGGGAATCAATCATAACTTTTCAGCTCCAAGAACCCCACAAAAATGGAGTTGTTGAAAGAAAGAATAGAGTGCTTACTGAAATGGCAAGGTCAATGCTCAATGAGAACCAAACATCTCAAGTGTTTTGGGCTGATGCTATGAGCACTGCTTGCTACATATCCAACAGGGCATATCTCCGGAAGAAATTGAACCAAACTCCCTATGAGCTCTACAAAGGAAGAAAACCCAACTTAGCTCACTTGCACATCTTTGGATGTAAGTGCTTCATCCACAATAATGGTAAGGACAGCCTGGGAAAATTTGATCCCAAAGCTGATGAAGGTATATTCTTGGGTTATTCAAGTAGAAGTAAAGCATATAGAGTTTATAATACCCGCAATCACACTGTTGAAGAATCTATGCATGTTGTTTTCTGTGAAACCAAATCTAACAAGTCCTTGGATGATGATGATGGTTTTCCTATGACAAACCAACCAGACTCAAAATCAACTTCTATCTCAACAAATACTGAAAAAGATTTGCAAAATGATTCTGAAACTGAAAAACATTGTGAAAATGCTTGTGAAAACAGTGTTCAAACTCAACCAAAATCATGGAGATACAGTAGGAGTCATCCTCTGGATCAAGTGATAGGTGATGCAAATCAAGGAGTAAGAACCAGAAGAAGCACATTGAATGAAGTTACTTTTTCAGCTTTCATTTCTAAAATTGAACCCTCTAAAATTGATGAAGCCCTTTCAGACAATGATTGGGTTATAGCAATGCAAGAGGAGTTACATCAATTTGAAAGAAACCAAGTTTGGGACTTGGTACCCAGACCTAAAGACCATCCGGTCATTGGTACTAAATGGGTATTCAAGAATAAATGTGATGAATCCGCCATAATCATTCGTAATAAGGCAAGGCTAGTTGCAAAAGGCTATAATCAAGAAGAAGGAATTGATTATGAAGAAACTTATGCTCCAAAGCAAGATTGGAAGCTATAAGAGTTCTTTTAGCCTTTGCTGTGTTAAAGGATTCAAACTTTTCAAATGGATGTGAAATCCGCCTTTTTAAATGGTTTTATACAGGAGGAAGTTTATGTTGAACAACCTCCAGGATTTCAAAATGAACATCATCCAGATCATGTTTATCACCTCAAGAAAGCCTTATATGGTCTTAAGCAAGCTCCTAGAGCTTGGTATGAGCGATTAAGCAATTTCCTTCTTGATCAAGGATTTGTTAGAAGTAAAGCAGATACAACTCTCTTTATAAAGAAAAATAAACTTGGTGATGTCTTAATAGTTCAAATTTATGTTGATGACATTATTTTTGGTGCTACTAATGATACTATGTGTGAAGAATTTGCTAAGACAATGCAGGGAGAGTTTGAGATGTCCATGATGGGAGAACTCAATTACTTCCTTGGACTTCAAATCAAGCAACGTCATGATGGAATTTTCATTTCCCAGGACCAAGTATTTGAAAGATCTATTGAAAAAGTATGGTCTAGTTGATGTAATGGAGCAGATACTCCAATGAGTTCAACTGCAACTCTGGATGCTGATGAAAAGGGGACTGACTTCAACATCACTAAATATAGAGGAATGATTGGATCATTACTCTATCTTACAGCAAGCCGCCCAGATATTCAATTTAGTGTTGGAATGTGTGCTAGATTCCAATCTGCCCCCATGGAGTCTCATGCTGAACATGTTAAAAGGATTTTTAGATATCTTGCTGATACAAAGACTCTTGGATTGTGGTTTCCCAAAGATCAACATGAACACTTGGTAGCTTATACTGATTCGGATCATGCGGGCTACAAGACCGAGAAAAAGCACCAGTGGCCAATGTGAATTCTTTGGAGGATCATTAGTATCTTGGTTCAGCAAAAGCAGACCACAGTAGCTGTGTCATCCACTGAAGCTGAGTATGTTGCTGCCTCAAGTTGTTGTGCTCAAGTTCTTTGGCTCAAACAACAATTGTGTGATTTGGGAGTTCATCTCAAAGAAATCCCAATTCTTTGTGACAACACAAGCACAATAAGCTTGGCAAAGAACCTGTTCAACATACTAGAACCAAGCATATTGATGTTAGACATCACTTCATAAGAGACCATGTTCAAAAGAAAGATGTCAAAGTCATGTTCATCCCAACCCACTTGCAACTTGCTGATATCTTCACCAAACCATTAGCAAAAGAACAATTTGTGTTCATAAGAAGAGAATTGGGAATGGTAAATCCCAATGAGTTGTAAGTAATCTCTACCCAATTTAATGTTAGTTATGTTTTTGATGATTATTATTTACTGACTTAAGCATCGGAGTATGTAGATATGTTTTATGCGGGATGCTTAATGAAAATAATATTCCAAACCCTGTCAAGATATCCAAACTCGAGCCTACCTAAGCTAGACTCGAGCTCGAGAGAACCAGAGAAAAATGCAATTGTCTCAGGTCGCCAAACTCGAGCCTATTAGTTGACGGACTCGAGTTCGCGAGAGACAGAGAGCAACTCAGTTCAGAGCACCTGACAAACTCGAGCCTATTAGTTGACGGACTCGAGTTCGCGAGAGACAGAGAGCAACTCAGTTCAGAGCACCTGACAAACTCGAGCCTATTAGTTGAAGGACTCGGGTTCGCGAGAGACAGAGAGCAACTCAGCTCAGAGAACCTGACAGACTCGAGCCTGCAAGTTTCTAGACTCGAGCCTAGCAAGAAATTTCAAGGGTTCACACATACGCTCTTGAATTCCAGGTTAGTACCGTTACACAAACTCGAGCTTACACTTGTGAACTCGAGTTTGCGACACTAAATTTTTTTTTTAAACACCTGACTGCTCGTCTTCACTTTATCTCACCCTCGAGCCTAAACCTAAGTTCCTCCCAAATTTCTCTCAATCTTCTCGACGAAAACCGAGAGTATGGCTTCCAAACGATCTGCAACTCAAGATTCCCAAAGCTCGATCATCAAGAACCCCAATCAAATCCACCGAACGTTCCTCGGCGTCCTCCCGAGCGAAATCGCTTCCCAAACGATTCAAGCACGGAATTGACAAGCAAATTCCTGGTATTCCTTCGACCCAGACTACTCCTATAACCACAGTCAGGATGGACAATCCTAAGAACGCCCCAAATGCTGAAACACCACTCAGAAGGGGCAAAGAGAAGGTCTATAAAACTAGAAAGACCAAAACGAGTCCTCTTGCAACCGGTCAGGCTAGCTCTCAAGCTCAATCATCCTCCCATCATCAAGAACATTATGTTCCTCAGGTATCTAGAGACACCACGGCATTATTTGAAATATACAATCACTCTTCAATTCCTAGGGGATTTTCTAGTGAGTCTGTAACTCTAACGGGTGAGGATGCCATTCGATTCCAGGAGAATTATGAGCCTAAGAGTTTTTGTCCCTCAGTTTATGTCAATTTAGATACATTAAAAGAGGAATGTAGTCTTGATCTTACTCATTGGTTTAGACAATTTGAACCTCTCATATCCATTCGAGCCTCATATAGTCCATCCTTTGTCAAAGCTTTCTATTATTGCATGCAAAGTGACAATCTATTGGATAATGATAGAAATCTAATTGAGGAAAGGATTACCACCACCATTAGAGGAAAACAGATTACCATCACTGCTGAATACCTTAATTCCCTCCTTCAAATACAAAATCCTCCTCCTGTTGCATCCCCAAAATATACCAATCGTCAAATATACTCACTCCTCAGACCCGATGAGCCTGTACCCGATGTCTTACAGACTCTCGATTTCACTCTAGTATCAATGCCCCCTAAGCAAAGAGCTTCCTGGTACATATATACTAGAAATCTCGTTCAAAAAGGAGGAAACTTCACCCATTTTGCAAAGAAGGACTTTCCTATCTTTGCCTCTATCATTGATCAAGTTCCTCACAATATAGGAGATTGGATCTTCAAAGAAATGTTCAAATTTCATTTTCATGGAAGGAAAACATCTCAGATACCCTTTGCTAGCCTTATCTCTGTAATCATGTTCCATGAAAGAGTATGGTACCTACCTGCCAATGAGAAACCTGAAAAACCGGCAAAGTTTGGTCAACATATCCTGAACCTTATGAGGATAAGTTTTGATCAAGGTAGTGATCACTCCAGAGCTCCATCAAGACCTGCTAGATCCAGAGCCAATCGGTCTAGAGTTCAAGAGGCTCGAGTGCACCACCTCCACCACAATCATTTCCTTCGATTTGGATGAAAGAATCAAGACTTACATTGCCCAAGTTGTTTCTGATCTTTCTTCCAAGATGGAATCAGAATTCAAGCAAGTGAAGAAAGGATATGAGGAGTTGACCGATGCCCAAGAAGATCTAATTCTTGAGCATGAAATTATCAAAGACAAAGTTCAAGGCCTCAGTGAACAAATTGGAGATCACTTAGTCAGCATCTCCACCCTTTTGGTGTCTATGTCTAGCCTCCATGACAAAATGGACAAAGTCTTACAAAATCAGTCCATGTCTGCATCTGGTGTTGAGTTCAATACTGCTGGACCTAGCACCTCGGCTCCTCCACCTATTTCTGAACCTTCTATCCCAATCCAACCAACCACCTCCATAGCCCCTGAACCATCTATACCTGATCCTGCTCTTCAGCCAACCTCGACCCCATCTAGTCCTCCCTTGTTTGCTGATGACAAAGGGGGAGAAGAGTTGAAGTGAAGAAGCAGTCAATTTCTTTAATGTTTTGATCATTTTTTTCTTATATGTATCTTTGAAACTCTAATGTCATTTTGTAATCTCTTGAATACTCTAGTTTATGCTAAATGACAATGTGTTTATGCTTCTCATATCGAGTTATGGACAATGCTTATTTGATTCATGATTATGTCTCTGTTAACTCTGATCATCAGAATCTATTTAAAATGCCCATTTCCAATTCTGATGCAATTTCCACTGAACATTTATGCTTCATTGATTTCAAATGATCAAACATTGTTTTTAAAAGGAGTTAATTGTTTACAAGTGTTGTCATCATCAAAAAGGGGGAGAATGTTAGTTCTCTATGTGTTTTGATGATTAATAACAATTGTAAACAAGTATGAATGTTTTAATAAGACAAATGAGTCAAAAACATTCTGTCATCGCCAAACTCGAGCCTAGATAGGCAAGCTCGAGTTTGCTGCTAACAGAGAGCATATCAAGCTATTTCGGCATGCGAACTCGAGCCTGAATATTTAAACTCTAGCCTAACCCTCCATGGTATATTGTTAAAGAGTTTACAAATGAGTAAACTCGAGCCTGTATAGACAAGCTCGAGTTTGCCTCTGGCGGGAAATATTTTCCAATTGAAAATCATCTCTTTAAACTTCAGAGTTTATATTTTGTGTAGAGTTTGCTTATTTCCTATGGCTGTAAATTGATGAAAACTCGAGCCTAAGTATATGGACTCGAGCCTAATACTTTGTGTAAAGTTTACTCTATGGTTTGACAAAACAAAGAAGAGTTTACCAAATGGGTAAACTCGAGCCCGTTATTGCAAGCTCGAGTTTTCCCTTGCGCAGAGCTTCCAAGTTCTTCTTCATTCACAAACTCCGAGTTTAAGTTCAAACCTCCAGTTCACTCCGATAAGCCCCGAAATAAATAAAGTCGAACTCGAGCCCTGTCATTATGAACTCGAGCCCTTCATTGAAAAAGAGTAAAGCAAATGCACAAACTCCAGAGTTCATATTTGTGCTCCAGCCCACACTTTCGAATGATCAAATTTCTTAGGCATGAATAGTGTTAAACTCGAGCCTAATCACTAATGGACTCGAGCCTGCGCCCGGTTTGTGAAATATTATTTGGTGCTCGCCCGACAAATGCTCGCGATGATTCAAACTCGAGCCTACTTTATGAACTCGAGTTTACATGATGAGAAATTTACAAACTCCGAGTTTACATCAAACTCCGAGTTTGCTCCTCACGTAAGATGAACCCGATACTCAAAGTGCGTTACGAACTCGAGCCTGACTTGGCGAACTCGAGTTTCAGTCGACAGCACAAATGATCGTTACTGATTTCATCCTGATTAGTTTGAACTACAAATTTACCATTACTATGCGAATTGATTACATTCATTTAAAGGTTTCATATCCATATTTAACCACTCTAAATCCAGAAAGTTTCAGGTATTAGTTGGATCAACGAGCATTGATTTCACGCGACAATCAGAACCTCTACAATGAAGAAGAATTCACGCGTCTGGAAATCAATCATCTGAAATTCGAAAGATTGTGAACCCAACGGCTATAATCCTCAACAACTTGAAATTTCAAATGAAGAATATGCAGAATTGAGAAGTAACGGTCACATAACAATTGGCCATTATATATGGAACAGATTACAAACTTCGAAGACAAGCAGAAAACTAAGCAGAAACGAAAAGCAAGCTCAAGAGTTACTTATACATTCAGTTTTCTTTCTGTATTGTATTTGAGATAAAAAGAGCCTCAGTGTTTATCAATATCTACTCGTGAGAGAGCTGTTATACATCTTATTCAATCATTGTAATAATCTCAAGTCAAGGGGACTTGAGATTGGGATTTCAGATTACAACTTGTAAGGGGGAGTGTATCCTAGAGAGAGGATAATCCTTGAGTACAGAGTGTGTATCTGAATTGAGTGATAGTAGAAAAACCCAGAGAGTCTGGGGACTGGACGTAGGTCAAGAGTTTGGACCGAACCAGGATAAACTTTATGTGTCAAGCTCTTCTTCCCTATCTCTTTACGTTTATCTTAAGCTTGGGTGCAAAGTTTTTTTTTTTGTTAAAAGTTTTAAAATCCCCAATTCACCCCCCTCTTGGTGATTTCCTTTCGTTTTCACATCCCAGATCCAGATGAGACGTATGTCGTCTATAGTGATGCCAGTGGGTAGGGATTGGGATGTGTCCTAATGCAGCAGGGCAGAGTGGTGGCTTATGCCTCTCGTCATCTGAAAACTCACGAGTTGAATTACCCTACACACGATCTAGAGCTTGCGGCTATCGTGTTTGCTTTGTAGATATGGAGGTATTACCTGTACGGTGTAACCGTAGAATTGTACTGTGACCACAAAAGCTTGAAATACATGTTCGATCAACGAGAACTCAATATGAGACAGCGTCGCTGGATGGAGCTGATTAAAGACTACGACCTGGAGATCAAGTATCATCCGGGTAAAGCAAACGTCGTTGCTGATGCTCTTAGCCGAAAGACGGTCCAGGTGGCATACATGATGATACAAGAGCAGAAATTACTGGAAGATTTCAGAGATCTGAATCTATCCAATCAAATCTGCATGGGTCTCTACGCACCAACTGATGCCTATCTTGCTACTCTTCTTGTGAGTCAAGGGGAGTATGATATGAGAGACGAAGTTGACGAAGCTCAAAAGCAAGATGATTGGACTATCGAGATTCGTGAGAAGATCTCTCGAGGTGAGACCCAAGACCATGACCTATCACCTAGTGGTTTGGTCAGGTACAAGAAGCGAATCTACGTACCGCCAGTTGATGAATTGAGGCGGAAGATACTGGATGAGGCTCATAAGAGTAAATATACTCTGCATCCAGGCATGGTCAAGATGTACCAGAGTATGAAGTCTGAACTTTGGTGGCCCGGGTTGAAGAAAGATGTAGCCGACTACGTGGCCAAATGCTTGACCTGTCAGAAAGTGAAGATTGAACACCGTCGACCCCCTGGTCTTCTTCAAGGACTAGAGCTGCCGGAATGGAAATGGGAGAACATAACCATGGATTTTGTGGTAGGTTGATAATTGAATATTTTATACACTTCTTTTTATCTCTTGATTAATAAATTAGGACTCTTTAGTTAATAAATAATGGCTTTTATGTTCATTTGGGCTTTGGGCCTTAGATTGCATTTTAGCCATTTTTAATAATAAAATTCCAGTTTTATATTGCTTCACTATTTCCACCATAACTCTTGAACCAGACATCGGATTTGCCTCATTTTTGTCTCATATTTCAGATGATTCAGAGAGCTACAATTGTTATGAAGACATAAAGAGAAAATTAGGACAAGAGGGCGGTCGATTTTGGAGCCGAAGTCAGATGAACAATTCTGGATTTTATTTGGACTCGAATTTTGTAATTAAAGCCCAGTTTTATTTTATTTCTGTTTTGGGCTAAAACTATTAGAGCCCATTTCGTTTTTAGGTTATTTTAAGAAGGCAGCAGCCACAAACAAGATTCATTCACGTTTTTACCATATTAGTGGATCAAAAACACAAGTTTCAAATTCTCTCAATTGTTCTTCATCCGTTCTTCGCGTTCTTCGTGTTCGTCATGAACTTCTTCATTTCTGTTCCATTTTCGTTCTGCATAGCCATGCTGGGCTAAGCTTCGGTGATTAGCCCACGGATTAAGGATTCCACTATCCAGAGGACTCGTTCTTAACGGTATCAAATTCGGTTCTGTTTTGTAATTTCGGATTTGATTTGCATTCGGATTGGGTGTTAGATTTAATGCCCAGATTGAGAAATCCCAAGGATTAAATTCGAACTGGGTTTAAGTGTTTTCTGTGCGATCGTACAGTGACACGCTGCTGTTTGGATAAATGCTAGATGATCGTTTAGTTGAGGGAATTTCTGGACGAACGCAGAGATTTCGGTTCGTCCAGAATCAATCACGAGTTTGATCAATTCTGTTTTTCGTCCGAGGAAGGAAGTTGGTGGAATTCGAAACCCTGGGTTAATCTTCTGTTTATCTGTTTAATCTTCATTTCATTTTGTTTCTATTTCTATTAGGTTCCGTTTTAATCTGTTAAACAAAAACCCCCATTGTTACTGTTATGTTTGGCTATTATTGTTGTTAATCGAACTTGCTGCAAATTCGTTGGGGAAACGACCCTGGTTCCTATTACTGCAAATCATTTTCGAACTTGGTTTATTTTGGAAGTCACGGCAAAACATCTTTCCATAGGTCTGCCCAAAATTAGAAATCATGATACAATTTGGGTAGTTGTTGACAGATTAACCAAGTCAGCACACTTTATTCCCATCAGTATCCACTATTCTCCGGAACGATTGGCAGAGATTTATATCAAAGAGATAGTGAGATTACGTGGTGTCCCTAAGAGCATTGTCTCTGATCGGGATACGCGATTCAAATCTCGTTTTTGGCAAGCGTTACATGAAGGTATAGGGACTAAGCTAAGGTTCAGTTGAGCTTATCACCCTCAAACCGACGGTCAATCTGAAAGAACCATACAGACGCTGAAGGATATGCTGCGAGCATGTGCCCTAGATTTCAAAGGAAGTTGGGATCGAGATCTTTCACTAGCTGAGTTTGCATATAACAACAGTTATCATGCTAGTATACAAATGGCCCCGTTTGAGACATTGTATGGGCGGAAGTGTCAATCACCATTATGCTGGACAGAATCATCTGAAAGGCAGTTACTTGGGCCAGATATGTTTGAGCAGACCTCTGAGCAGACCGCGTTGATCAAGAAGAGACTCCTAGCTGCACATAGTAGACAGAAGAGCTATGCTGACAAAAGGAGGAGACCTCTGACGTTCTATGTCGGTGACCATGTGTTTCTAAAGTTATCTCCAGTAACTGGTGTCGGCAGAACACTTAAGAGGAAGAAACTAAGTCCACGGTACGTAGGACCATTTGAAATTCTGGCCAAGCGAGGAGAAGTCGCTTATCAGATAGCCTTACCCCCGAATCTGAGTAATCTCCACGACGTTTTTCACGTGTCGCAATTGAAGAAATACCAACCGGACCGTGATCATGTCATCGAGTACGAGGACATTGAAGTACGGCATGATAATACCTTCATAGTCGAGCCGGAGCAGATCATCGATCACAAAGAGAAACGGCTTCGAAATAAGACTATCCTGATAGTGAAGGTGGTCTGGAAGGGTTTGTCACCTGAGGAAGCGACATGGGAAACCGAGAAAGACATGGAAGATAAGTACCCAGAATTTATGGCCCGAAGTTTAGTTAGGATAGATTAAATTTCGAGGGCGAAATTTTGTTTTAAGGGGGGGGAGAAATGTAATACCCGGATATTTATTATCTGGAAAATTATAAATAAATTGGCTATTTCTGATAAGTGAAGTTATGATCTCGAGACTTTTGTTTATATAGTCTATATTTCTAAGTTGAATTCTGTAGGAAATTAGAGAATTTAAGTGCCAAAATGTCAAAATGATGAAAATGCCCCTTTGGGACATAAATGACTTAGAAAATTGTGGAAAATCCTAAAAGGCAGTAAAATAATTATTAAAATTGAGAGAGTATATTATCTCTAATTGTGGTAATTTAATAAATTATAAAATTTGAAAAATTGTGAAGGAATGTTCAAAAAGTATTGAAATGACCGAAATACCCCGTAAATGCTAATATAATGAATGAGACATGAAAACACAAATGTCGAGTGCAAAAGTTATGAGGTAATGAGTCATTCTAATTAAGAAAATTATCAACTATTGATAAAAAGTAATTAAGTAATTATTGGCTAATTACTTAAGCATAAGCAAAGGAAATTCAAGAATAATTGTGTAAAACTCTAAAATTAGTGATTAATGGCTAAAAATTAGTAAAAATATATTTGCTAATTAATTGGAGAATATTGAGAAAAATAAGTGAGATTAGGTATTTTTGAGCTTAAATACAAGAATGGACCAATAAGGGAATTTTGTGAAATTTTTAAGAAAATTGAAATATATAATTAATTAAATAATTAATTAATTAAAAAATAAATATTAAAAAATAATATTTAAGGGCCAGCCGAATTATTGGGAAAAAATGAAGAGAAAATATCAAGATTTTTTTGTTACACGTTTTTCCGTAAAACTTCCGTCAGGCCGGGGAAGACCTAGACAGAGTTAAAAAGTTAATTAGACCAGACATTTCTAATGACGAATGAATTGTCTTGGAATTGTCTAATCCAGAATTTTGAGGTTTTCCGAGATTTCGCGAATCAGACACCCATCGGAGAAATTCTATCGGACCGGGCATAAAGTAACCATGAGTCACCACATTGGACCATTCTTTTGCTGCCACCTCAGCCCCCCTATGTCGACCAAGAGCTCAAATGGACAAGATTTTGCCTTCTTGAACAAGTTGGTTCCAAGGGCTAAAATCAAATTGGAAAATTCCCTTTATGTCCCTTGAAATTTCTATAAATAGGCATGAGGTGCTCTTCATTTTTCACACCATTTTGAAGAGCTTGGCCGAAATCTAGAGAGAGAAAAGAGAGAAGGAGGAGCCCGAGGAATTCTGAAGCGAAGCTTTGTGTAAGTTTTTCGGTACCGAGCTTTAAGCTTTCGTAGTTCTTTCAATAGTTAGAGTAGTAATGCTAGATTAGTATTTAATTTTCCAAGTATGATTAGATATCATATGATAGGGCTATTTTAGTCTAGAATTTCAAAAATTATGATTGGGTCGAAGTTCTGGCAAAATTTTGGAAAATTGGAGCCAAAGTAACGAAGTGCTGGCGAAATTCCGCCAATTAGGGGTATAGGGGCAAAATGGTAATTTTTACCTAAAATGCCAGTTATAATGTCAAATCACTAATAAAAGTGATATTTCTCTTATAGGACATCAGAAACCTTGATCTGCTGCCATTACGCTGTCCAACGTGCCGTTGTCGGACAAACCGCTGTTTTCCGTAAAAAGTACGATTTCTGTCAGAAGTATCTACGCCATCAACGAAGGTACGGACGCGTACTGTAACACTAATCTTGTGCTGCTTAAATGCATATATGTGATAGATACGTTCGTAGACTGTTATACAGACAGTTTTACACGGGTTATAGTCATAATAATGCCGTTATGTTTCCCTAGCGATGAGGACACGAGTGGTATCGTGGCACTGGTGAATAGTAAAGGCTGTTATTGTTGTATTTACCTTATGGGGCTTTACATACTGCTCTGTGCTTATGTTCTGTCGTCATATTGATCATGCATCTGCTGTATGCTTATGTACTGATATACTGTTGTATAGTCTAGAATATCTGTTGTCTGTATACTGTGTTGTTTGGGCATAAGGTTAACCGTTACCTGAGATCCAATGTGGTAAATTGGATCTCAGCTATAGCTTCAGGGTCTGGAGGACCACGGATCGGAGACCGAGGCAAGCAGCAGGAGTAAGCTTATGGCCGAAGATATCTTTACCGCTTTCTATTTTTATTTCTGAACACTAGGATTATTGTAATCATTACAATGTTACACTATGGTTGACGTTTGCAATGAATCAATTACTCCTTCGCTCCATTGCTCTACTCTGATTGAAAAAAAAAAAGATTTTCCGCTTTATATTGTTTATAAAACCAGGTGTCATATGACACGATTTATGCTACGGAATTTGGGGTGTTACATTTTGGTATCAGAGCTAGCTTCATAGCTAGCTTCAGAGCATTGTATGGACAACTGGATTAAGAGTACTGATATAATACTGGTTTCGTGATACAGAAAGGACGTATACCCTGAAGGAGAAGGGTTAAGTCGAGTAAGTTAAAACCCAGAAAGTGAAGAGATGGCACAGAATATGGTTTCTGTTGCTAAAACTCTAAGACTTCTGAGGTGGAATCGGAGTCTAAGATGAAACCCCGCCTAGTGTCTCAAGGGGAAGCGGTACAGATAAGTCGGTACTTCTTAGGTTTTCCTGTAGACAGTAAACCTTATGTTTAGGTTTCCCTGTAGAAACAGTGACCTATTAATTATGTTCCTGTAGGAACAGAAAGTTTTTAAGTTACCCCGAGAGGACAATCCCTGCCTTGTAGAGGCCAAACACCATGCGTGCAACGGGGCATGGCTCCGGGGACGAGGGTCTTTGACTAAGTCCTTGACGGTGGTAACCAATAGATAGGAAAGGGAAAGTACCCAGCATTTATGGGGAGGCAACTTAATTATGCCGTATTAGTACCTATGAGAGTTGTCGATATGCATTGGTATGTATACTGGTATAATACCCAGATCCGATAGATGCACTAAAGTTAAGTGTGCTAAGCGAGAGAAATCTCAGGATTTTTAACCCCTGGGATGTAGTATAAGGAATTAAGTTCCTTTAAGCTAAAGCCTGAATACCTTGCGGTATGAAACATAGTATTCCTTTGGGATACTATGAGAACAGACAGAGTGATAGTCTTAAACTTGATGTTTGAAGGAGGAATATCACCTAGAGGGGGGGTGAATAGGTGATTACAAAAATTCTTTTTGCTAGTTACTCGGTCACCCACACAACAGATATATATCAAGGCAAAGTAGAGATAGAGTAGAGGAGATAGACACAGAGAATTTATACCGGTTCGGCCCAACTCTTGACCTACGTCCAGTCCCCAGAAACACTCCGGGATTTCCCTAACTTACGATCAAATGATTACACACTCGTAACACTCGGAGCAATTCTCTCTTGAATTACACTCCCCCTTACAAGTTGCAATCAAATGACCCAATCTCAAAGTCCCAATACTTTGAGTTCCTCACAAGAAATAGTAGTAGATGAATAACTCTCTCTAAGAGCAGATGATCATAAACACTGAAGAACAATTTGTGACACACTCTCAGAAAGTATTTCAGCAAGTATCTCAGAAAGTATCACTCAAGAGATTGGCGAAACCAAGCTCAGGAGAGTATCTTTCTTTGATCGTTTGTTCTGCTGCATGTGTGTGTGTTCTTTGTATATTTTCTGTGCATTGCGTTCAGACCATGCTTCATCTATTTATACTTGTTTGAACTTCATGACCGTTGCAGCTCCTTATTTTGAATTCAAATGAAATCAATTGCTGATCAGTGCTTCTTCCGCAAGATTGTCGTTTGAATTATTTCTGTTCAAATCTTTCCGTTGGAACATTTCCGTTTGAGCGTCCGGAGTGTCGGAATGTTTGCCTATGATTCGGTGATTCTGGAAATAGCTTCGATGAATCACGTTTAGCTGTTTTCTGTCCGTTTGAAAATGGTTCTCCACGTTTCCAGCGATTTCCTCGTTTTACTTCCTTTTTGAATGACTGTAGGATATTGCGTGTCTCATCATGGTTTCAAAACGATCCTGTATTATAATTCAAATACTTGGAAACTATGAACAAAACGGTTAGAAACAAGCCATTAAAGATCATTAATAATAGCATTGAATACCACAATCGAAATCTGAAGTCTCGACAGAACAGAAGCATTTTTACCGATCATACTCGAGTATAAAATACTCATACTCGAGTATCATGTGGTTCAGATTTCTGTTGCTTCCAGTATTTCGAGTGTCTACTTTCAAAGATCATAACTTCCTGGTATGAACTCCGATTTGACTGGTTCAAGTCTTGTTGGAAATCCCTTTGCGTCTACTTTCAAATGGCACCGATTTCAGCTTCATTGGATTTCTAGTTTGTGAGATATACTCAAAACATTGAGGCTTGGTCAGCAGTATGACGGTGATGTAACTGTCATCTTCAACAATTCATAGCTCTCTCATCTGACCTCCTTTGGACTTGAATCTTGTGCGACTAGGATCGCTTGGAAGTCTATTTTCCAACAAAATTGGTTTCACCTCAATCCGATCTCTGGTTTGGGAGATATTGTCAAATTACCAGAGGTCGCCCGAAACTGAACGTTGAACAGAGCCGATCAGAGTCATACTCGAGTATTGTTGATCCATACTCGGGTATTGTCGGGATTTAAGCACAGAAGCACCTGTTTATGTACCATACTCGAGTATATAAGTGACATACTCGGGTATTGAAGTCTCATACTCAACAATTGAAGCCCGATACTTGCGAATGGATGTTGGATACTAGGGTATTGACGGAAGTTCAAGGCAATTCATCCTGAAGCTCATTTTTAATCATTTTAAGTCCAAATTGAGTCGTTCCAACTTCCATATCACCGTGGAGACTTCTAGTATTAATCTAGGAACATGAATAATGATATTCTCATTATATTCAGCAAGTTCTTCATTCTTCCGATCTCATCTTGATTAATCTCCATCATTAAACTTCACATCATTAATCTCTTCACATGGACCAAGTTCTTCTTTCTTGATTAATCTCTATAATTAATCTTGGACTAATCTACATCAAATATATTGTAGTTAGTCAATGTAGAAGATAAGTATAATATACAATCTTTTTGCTCTTAATGGCATCTATACAAGACATCATCAAAACTAATCAGAACCAACAATGTTGACAAAGATAGTGCTTTGGTCAAAGTATGACTGAGCATTGCCTATGTTCCAGTACCTGAGAGTAGGAACCTTGAGCAAGTATGAGTGAGAATACCATAGGTTTCAATACCCGAGACGTAGTTCCTTAACGGAACTATACGATAGCTGAAACCCTAGTAGCCACGGGTTATGGTTTCAAGGTGAGACAGATAACCACAGTGATGTTAGTGGCCAATAGATTTTCCTAAGAGGTAGGTGGTTACCCGATAGGGAAAGTTGTGATACAAATGTTACCTGGAGTTGGACTGATAGTGAAAGTCCATAAGTTAAATAACCCAGATGAGATGGCGCAAAAACAACAAATTTTGAAAAAAAGTAGGAACCTGGTAAGATTCGAGTTTTCGTTATAATGATTCAGAGACGATCGACTGTAGACAATACTACTTATGGAACGTTATGATCGAGGATGGCTACCTACGGAGAGTTCTGATCAAGGGGATCTACCTACGGAGGGTTCTGACCTGAGGAGCTGACCAGTCGGAGGGATTGAGTGAAGCGCCGTGTAAAGTACCGTGGGATAGAGCCACCATGACAACAAACCGTAAAGTGCAGCCGCCGTGACAACAGACCATATAGTAGAGCTACCAGCGTATCGATTCTCAAGGTAAGTACATTATAATGAATCTCAAATCGAATAGGTTTCCCTAGAACAATTTTAATTCACTATATTGCCATAGGGTGCTCCAGCGTAGCTCTTAGTTTCAGCGTAGCTCTTAGTTTCGAATGCAACCAGACCATGATCGTGTCATTGAGTAGGAGGTATCTTGTGTTGCCATGGTGTATGGGCGCCATGAAAACATTTATGATATCTTGTGTTGCCATGGTGTATGGGAACCATGGAGACATTTTGGTATTTGTGGTGTTGACCGCGGTGTGTGGGAGCCTCGGGAAACACTATATATCAAAGTACGACATGACAAGATTGTAGTTGAAGCTGCATGAGTTTGGGTAAGTTCTAGTAAGGGCAAGAACGTAATATGTATCTCTCAGATGTTGAGGTGGGTAGTAGGACCTTTGGGACCGATGTGTCCATAGGTCATTGGACATGTATATGTACCATTAAAAACCCTAAGTCCTGTGAGGTTGTTATGTCTATAGGCTGGTAGAAGCCCACTGATGTTGAACCATGAACGCCAAGTAGTGTCTTAAAAAGACTATGAAACCCGAGAATAGCGGACGACATCCGTAATAGTTGAAGGTTAAATAGCCAAGGACAGAGGTCCGAATACAATTAGTTGATAAATGATCTTCTAAGAGTAGTTGTCTGATTCCTGAAAAAGTTTAAAGATGGAAATTTTAAATTTGCCAATACACCTACTGTATTTGAAATTTTTAAAGTTGATTTTTGAACTTGTGAATTTTGAAACAGAGTTTTCAAATGAAATGTTTGTTTCAATGGAATTTGAGACCACAGTGATGGTTAGTTTTGAAATGATGTTGTCTTATAAAAGAGGGTTTGTTATACCCTAGAGTTTGAAACTAAGTTTTCAACTATGTTGTAAAGCAGTACAGAACTAGAAGAACAGAAGTTGTTGTAGATATACACGGTTTGCTGGGTCTTGCCAGATGTCTTGAAAAGTTTGAAATCGCTAGCTTTGATAAAGGTTCTTTTGAACAGAGAAATTTGAGGGATTTTGTATTGAGGAGATGAAAACTGCACCAGCAGTGAAACGCACTCAATCCATAACATTTCGCCGAGAGCGTATGTTTTATTTAAAAAGGAACCTGACTATGTCTGGACTAAGTTCCGGTAGATAGGGTTATGTGCCAGCGCGGACGCTGGGTTCCTTCCAGGAAGGGCAGAAATTCTCCCACATTATTTGACGGTACTGCATTTGCAGGAGACCGAATATGGGGATTAGGATAAGACGCTCGCTGTACCAAGTGGTTGAAGTGTGGTGGCGTGAACTTTCAGTTGTTGAAAACAATTTTGTAAGTGAAATACACTCCTCAAAGGTATGTGCCGGTAGAAAAAGTTTTGAGCCGGTAGTGAACATGTTTTCATGAATTTCTGTTGGCAGCGATTAAATTTGGAAATTTGAAAAATGAGACAACATAGTAATTTTGAGTAGCAATGACAGGTTCTTCAAAGCTGTTGTTTGAAAAGTGGTGTAGTTGGAAATTTTGATATAGGAACAGGAACTAATAGGACAGTGAGCTAGGTTAGGCCAGATAGTAGCTGTCAGCTATAGTATTAATAAATAGTCTGAGAGCCTGAAGGTGAAAGGCTCAGATGAAATAGACGAGCAAATGCTCGAGGCAATAAGACCTAATGTGCAAGTGTGCACGGGACGGTGTCCTTAGGCCATAAGACCGGTGATGCTTAGCACTGTATAACATGCTAATTATCATAATGACTTTAGACTAGTATGTCTACAGTACATTTTGAGTTTGGCAAAACATTCATATCTGAAACGCCTAAGTCCTGAGGATGATTTCCTAGGCAGAGAGGCTAGAATCTCCAGTGCGGTAATAATAGATTGAGTCGGAAGGCCAATGTGTGATAAGCCAAGAGGCTGAATGAGTCAGGTAGTGAAGCCTGCGTAACCAAGCACTGGGAGAATGGACAGGTAAAATCCTGTACTAGGTACAAGTTGAATAAGACTGATGTCTGAAAGATAGGATACACGCTGAGTAAGTATGCATGGACAAGGGTTAGACTAAAGGTCTAAGTTATTCCTCCGAGGTGATACGCGCAAATTTCGAGGACAAAATTTAATTTAACGGGGGGAGAAATGTAATACCCTAAAATTCATGATCATTATATTGACAAATAATACCTATTGGAAATAGGTGAATATATGGTCTCAAAGACCTTGTGGTGAATTTATCTTATTTTAGGGTAACTACTCCTGAAATTAGATAATGTGCAATTAGGTCCCTAAAATGTTTGATAATTTGCAATAGGTCCCTAAACGCATTTAGGGTTATAAAATACCCTGTGAAAATTATAAAGAGGCAAGCAAATATTTATTTGAAATAGGGAAGAATATTGTCCCTAATTTGGGTAATTTATTAAATTGTTACCTTGGAAAAATAAAGGGGGAAGAGTTAAAAAGTATTATAATGACCAAAATGCCCCCCGTGAATTTTAATATAATGCAGGAAACACCAATGTCAGTACAAAAGTTGTGAGGTAATGAGTTGTTCTAATTAAGAAAATTGTCAACAATTAGTAGATAATTAATTATGGCTAAAAAATGAAGCATTAAGCTTGTGCTAATTAAGGTTATTTGCAAATGCCTTCAATTTGATAAAAGACCATGGAAATAAGAAAGATTAAAGTGCACAAAGCTTGATTAATAAAATCACTAATGACCATGATTTAACTAATGAACCAATCCTACAATTGAAATTGTAGTTAAAGGAAATATAAATGCTTGATTTCAATGCTAATTAAAGGTTAATTATGTATGCCCCAAAAGTCAAAGAAAGTGGCACTGCACATGGCTTTTGTTTTAATCAATTAGTTTATTAAAAACACATCTAATGACTATGGAACAAGAGCATGTCGGCAGCAAAAAGGAGGAGAGAAGATGTAGGATATAATTAAGTTTTGTGTTGAAAAGTCAAAACTTCCAATTAACTAATTAGGGGATTAAAGTTATAGGATATTGTGCAATAAAACAAAACGCAGGAAATGACTATTAAGGGAATGATGTCGGCAGGAAGGGATTTCTTTCTCTTTTTCAATGGATTAATCATTAAAAAATATGAGATGTTTGAATAAATAAAAAGCACAAACAAAATTTTCTGATTGGATTAGGTATGTCAACCAGCTGTTTGTGGGGCTAAGATGAGAGTTTCAAAATATGTTTTGATCCAATGGTTGAGTGCAAGGTGAATAAGGTTGGAGATAATTTCCAAAATGCCATACCAAA
This sequence comes from Acacia pycnantha, assembly GCA_025563575.1. Taxonomy (NCBI): domain Eukaryota; kingdom Viridiplantae; phylum Streptophyta; class Magnoliopsida; order Fabales; family Fabaceae; genus Acacia; species Acacia pycnantha. Next base: position 3,401,318 of record JAMWYP010000032.1, on the reverse strand, counting down.
ATTCTATAAATAGGGGGCCTTGGCTCTTCATATTCTCACACCAAAACAAGCTTAGTGGTCTGCATATAGAGTGAAGAGAGAAAGGAGAAGGAGTATCTTGAAGGAGTTAGAGCTTTGTAAGTAAGTTCTTTAAGTTTAAGTTCTTAGTTTCTTAGATAGATGTTTCTTTGATCTTCAATATGCTAGAATAATTTTATTTTCATGTTTTTATGATTAGAAATAGATTTATTTCGAAAAAATGATGAAGGAAGGGTTAGAGCAAAATTTTTGGAAGAGAAATATCAAAGTAACGAAGTTCTGGCAAAATTTTTCGGGTAGGCGATTTCTGGAGTCAGCATCGTTTAAGCTATGAATTTATGTTCGAAATGATCTTCAAAAAACATGAAATTTTTCATGAACAAATTAGACATCCAGGGATTTTTAAACATGTAAAATATGTAGCAATATGAGTTCTTGGAAAGGAGATAAAAATTCCTAAAGTTAGGCTACGTTTTTCTAGGAAAATTCTGGGCAGAGGTTGGAAACTTTAAACCTGGGAATGACTCAGGGAATCTTGGCGGAAATGAGTATTTTTCCTCAAAATTATACATCCTAAGGTTTCCAAGGAATTTTACGGATCTTCGTTTCGATTTTTGTAGAATTAATTATGATTTTTCACAATTAATCGAAAATTCTGCCCAGAAATCCAGTAGTTCGTTTTTAATAAAAGGTGAGGGAAAAATTGTAATAATGAATACCCAAGGGTAGAAATGTCAAAATGGGTGGAGATAACCTTTTTGATATTATTTTAAGAGATGGAATATTAGTTGTGATATTATGGGAAAAAGAAATAATCCGACACTAATGTATAGGATATCCGGGAAGTCCGGAGTCGGGTTCAAAGGGCCGGACGTTTGGCCATTACACAGTGAAAGGTACCAGCTGTTAGCCGTACCGTATATCGTCAACGAAGGTACGTTCGCGTACTGTAACACTAATCCTGTGCTGCTCATATATATATATGTGATAGATACGTTCATAGACCGAATCTCTGTTTAGGGTCGTCATTTATACATACAGCTTTACACGGGTTATAGTCATAATAATGCCGTTTGAGTTTTCCTAGCGCTGAGGACACGACTGTACATCGTGGCACGGATGTTGCAAACTAGGGATAACTTTGCATGATAGTGTAGTTGTTATCATATGATCATACGACGTGACTAGATTGATCATTGCTGTTATGTCATGAATATCTGTTGTCTATATCTTGTTTTATTTGAGCATAAGGTTAACCCTTACCTGAGGTCCAATGTGGTAAATTGGACCTCAGTCTTGAATGATAGTACAGGTGAACAGAGAAGGCATCGGTAGACGGAGCCATAGAAAGGAACCAAGGGGCGGAGTTGTAGAAATGCACCGGTCAAGGCAAGTGCCGGAAGAAGATCATCAGAGCCTAAAGTCAGGCATGGGTTTAATGAAGTTATTTCGAATAGTTTGGTGTCTAGGCAAGGCTAGTCTACGTGGTGTGCCGATCAGTCGCCGTGAACTCGGTGAGGCCCCATGGTAGACACTTACCTGACCATTCTGTTCGGTTAACGGAGTTAGGTTCATTGCCCTAAGTCTAGTCAAGGCTTGGTCTAGGTTGTATAGTTACTTTTTGAGAAATGTAATTGTACAAAGCTCTGTATATTGTATCACAAGAATATCCCTTCGGGAAATTTTTAATATACCAGCATACGCTCGGCATCGTCATATGTCGGGGTATTTTTATATCCGTTACTCATATATATTGTCCAAATTTTTAGTGCATAGCTCTCCATTTCCGCAGTACTCTGATGTAGCACCTCAAACTCTGTATATTGTTTATAAAACCAGGTGTCATATGACACGATTTATGCTACGGAATTTGGGGTGTTACATATTGTATGTTTATGTACTGTTGTTATGGTTGCTGGGTATTGGGATACGCTTGTTTGTGGCCTAGGTGCTGCCAGGATACGATTGTCAGAGGCCTAGGTGCCGCCGGGGATCAAGAGGCCTAGGTGCTGCCAGGGTTACGCTGCAGGGGGCCTATGTGCTGCCAGGGTACACATATTTGGGAAATGCTTGTACTATGTGTTCTTATACTGTTGATGCCGTGTTTTTCTGTAGTTCATATATTGTATATGTAAATATGAGGTTAACCGTTACCTGAGGTCCGATTGCAATGGACCTCAGCTCTCCATATAGCTTCAGGGTCGGGAGGACCAAGGACCGAGGATAAAGACAAGCAGGCCGCGTAGAGACTCGGCTGAAGACTTCCTTTCGATGTTCCGGCGGAAGCCTTCCTTTTGTTGTTGTACATCTCTTTTGAACCACGCGGTTACTGTACCGCTGTTGTAACCAGCCAGACTTACGGCATTCTAAATACAAGTATCAGTTACTCAATTTCTCCGTTGCTCTACTCTGATGATTTTGAAATGATGTTTGATAAAAAAAAATTATACTGCTTGTGAAAGGTTGGGATGTTACAATGGACACAAGTAAAGATGTGGATCTCCTCTTTGACAAGAAAATAGTCCACCACTATTTAGGTGATCACCATAATGTTGCTTCATTTTTTAATGGTCTTGGGAAAAACGTCGTTCAATCCAATTTCAATTCTGAATATATTCATATCTGCAAAAGGTTGAATGAGTATTGTGAAGATCCTAGGAACAAGATGAAGGCAACTCTGAGACGTGACTATTGCAACACTACTTGGCGTACATTGGCCTCTGATGCTGGAATCATCATACTTGTTCTCACCATTGTTCAAACCATATTTTCAGTCCTCCAATTTGTATTGAAGAAGTAGATTTAAAGTTTATTGTAAAGTTTTAATTTGAGTGTTCTATATCATCTAAACAATGTTAGTTCTGTAATTATTATTAATCTTCTTTAATTTGCATTATAAACTACGCTCTTGTATTGGATTATCTAATAGATACATATAAAGACGTGGATATCCTTGCTCACTAGAACATAGTGCGCAACTCTTTCTAATTTAATGGTCTTGTGGAAAATGTCAGTCAAATGAATTTCAATTATGAATATCTCTTGATATTTGTAAACAATTGAATGACTATTGTGAAGATCCTTGGCACAAGATGAAGGCGACCTTAAGAAAGGATTATTATCGTACACCTTGGACAAATTGTTGCTTCTATTGCTGTAAATTAGTCCAAGTTGAATAATAGCTCAAGAAGGAGATAAGAGATTTTAGAAAGAAGAAATTGAAGAGAATGTCAAGTTCAAGAAGAAGATGAGATATTGAAGAAGGTAGAACTTGCAGAGAATGATGAGTCCAAGCTAAATGATGGAGAATGATCAAGAAAATAGATTGAAGAAAGAAGTTCTTGCGCAATATAATGGGAATATCATAATGTCAAGGAAGCAAGAAGTTATCAAATGATTTTGGGGGATAATCTAGAAGGAGAGAAGAAATTGAAGAAAGAAGAACTTGCAAAATGTAAGGGAATATCATTATTCAAGTTTTTATTTTGATGCGAGAAGTCTCCAAGATCATATGGAAGTTGGAATGACTCAATTCGGAGTTAAAACCAGCAAAAAATCAGTTCCAGGATGAGAAAACTCGAGTTCAGATCTAAAAACTCGAGTTTCCTACTTCGCCACAATGATTTGCTCCTCTGGTATAAATGAGGACGCTTTGACCGAGTTCAAAACTCTTAGGGATAATTTTGCTGTCATGATCCCGCTTGGTCTTCTCCTTGTATATCCTTGCATTCTCATAGGCATTTAGGCGTAATTCATCTAACTCGTTGAGTTGAAGTAGCCTCTTCTTCCCCACAGCTTGAGGATCAAAATTTAGCTTTTGATAGCCCAATAAGCTCCATGCTCCAATTCCACCGGTAAGTGGCATGCTTTCCCAAACACCAAGTGATAGGGGGACATACCAATAGGCGTTTTGAAAGCCATTTGGTATGCTCAAAGAGAATCATCCAACTTGGTGGACCAATCCTTCCTTGTAGTTCCTACCACCTTCTCAATAATGTTCTTGATCTCATGATTGGAAATTTCTGCTTGCCCATTAGTTTGAGGGTGGTATGACAATGATACTTTGTGCTTAACACCATTTTTTTCATCAAGGCTTGAAATTGGTGATTGCAAAAGTGAGAGCCACCATCACTTATAATTGCTTTAGGTGTTCCAAATCGAGTGAAAATGTTCTTCTTGAGGAATTTGAACACTGTCTTGGCATCATTGGTGACACATGCAATGGCCTCAACCCACTTAGAGACATAGTCAACTCTAACTAAGATATATTCATTATTAAATGACTTAGGGAAAGGGCCCATGAAGTCAATTCCCCAAACATCAAAAAGTTCAACTTCAAGCATGCTAATCAAAGACATCTCATTCCTCCTAGATATGTTCCCTACTCTTTGGCATCTATCACATTGAAGAGCAAAGGCATATGCATCCTTGAAAGGAGTTGACCAATAAAATCCACTTTGGAAGACCTTTGCAGTAGTTTTCTCTCCCTCAAAATGGCCACCATATTTGGAAGAGTAGCAACAATGCAGAATACATTCTTGTTCATTCTCTGGTACACATCTTCGAATGAGTTGATCAGGACACCTCTTGAATAAGTATGGTTCATCCCAAAAGTATTTCTTCACTTCATGTAGAAACTTACGCTTTTGGTGAGAATTGAAATCCAGAGGTAACACTCCACATAATAAGTAATTGACAAAATCAGCATACCATGGTGTGAATAAGTTATTAACAAAGAACAAGTACTCATATGGCTGTGGAAAGAAAAAGAATAAATAATAATAATAAACTGATTTTTATTTTTAAACTTCTCATTACTATTATTTTTTTCCCTAAACTCAAATTTTATTTTAAATTGAAACCCACAAATGATGCATTCATATTGATATCTCTTAAAATCTCAATAAAATCTCTTTAAATTAGTAATAATGACTTCTCAAATTGTAACATCCCATTTTCTAAAGCGGAATTTTTTTTTTTAATCAGAGTAGAGCATGAGAGCGAAAGAGTAACTGATCATAACAAAATATGAACCATGGTGTAATAGAGTAATGACATTACAGTGATCCTACTGTTCAAAGATAAGTACAGAAAGCGATAAGATAACTCCGGCCGGAAGCCTACTCCTGCTGCTTTCCCCTATCACCGATCCGTGGTCCTCCGGATCCTGAAGCTACAGCTGAGATTCAATTCACCGCATTGAATCTCAGGTAACGGTTAACCTTATGCTCAAATAAAACAGTATATAGACAACAGATATTCATGACATAACAGCATAGGATTAGTGTTACAGTACGCGTCCGTACCTTCGTTTGATGTACGTAGTTGTTTCTGGCGGAAACTGTACTTTCTGACGGAAAACAGCGGTTTGTCCGACAGCGGCACGTTGGACAGCGTAACGGCAACAAATTAGGATTTCTGACGTCCTATAAGAGTAATATCACTTTCATTAGTGATTTGGCACTATAACTGGCATTTTAGGTAAAAATTACCATTTTGCCCTTCTACCCCTAATCGGTGGAATTTCGCCAGCACTTCGTTACTCTGACAAATTTTCTTCCCGAAATTTTGCCAGAACTTCGACGCAACTATGATTTTCGAAAATAATGACTAAAATAGCCCTCCCATATGATACCCAATCATACTTGAAATTTAAAGGCTATTCTAACAAATTCTACCCTTACTTTTAAAAGAACTGCGAAAGCTTCAACTTTTCGGCGACTCGATCCCTACTATGTTTACACCTCTCCATATTTTTTCAACGCAAACAAGGCTCTAAAACATTTGTAGGAATCTTGTCACCTACTTCCTAAATCTAACTAACAATTCTACTAACTACTAAACTAAAAACTAAAGACTAAAAGACTTACCCGTTGAAGACTTTCCGGACAATTCTACAGGGCTTCGCTGCACAATTCCCCCAGAGCTCCTTTCTCTTCTTTCTCAACCAAAAATTTCGGCCAAGAGAAGGAAGAAAAGGTGTGAAATTTCTCAAGGGGAAGGCATCTATTTATAGGCAAAAACAAGGGCCTTGTTTGGCAAATTTAAGGCTTTGATTGGAAAATCAAAGTTGTAATAACCCATTAATTGCAACTTGTTCAACCATTTTCCCCGATCGGTACCCGATTCGCGTGATTTCGTAGAAATCTCAAAATTCTGGATTTACAACTTTGAAACCATTTCCTCACTTATTAGAAATGTCCAAATTAACCTAAATTTTGATCCCATACAGGGTTCCAACAGTCCAATTGAAGTTTTCTCGAAAAACGTGTCCGATCGTGTCCGGTGTCGGAATTCGGGACTACCAACCTCTTGGAAATAATTCACTGACTCCAAATATGTCAAAATAAATTCAAACCCATTCCTAAATGTTGAGTTAGAATTTATTTTCCCTATTTCCAAAAATATGCCTATATGCATTTTTCCCTATTTTGTTTTATTAGGAAATGCACAACGACTTCGAATTTACTTCCGTAAGAGTCTAACGGAAGACAAAATTCCACCGATCATTATTTTTCCCTGACTTTGGGAATCCCATTCCTAGATCTCTAGATAGGATCCGTTTCCTAATTTTTAAATTACTATTCACAATTTTTGCTTTAATTAAATTATAATAATATTATAATGGCAACTTGCACCACTTGCTTCCTTTTTTTTTTCTTTTTTTTTTCTTTTTCTCTTTTTTTCTGCCCTTTTTTTATTTCGTTTTTTATTTATTTTTTTTATTAATTATTTAATTAATTATTTAATTAATTATTTAATTCTTTTTACATAATTCTTTTTTACAAAATTTCCCTATTGGTCTATTCTTGCATTTAGGCCTAAAAATACCTAAACTCAACTATTTCTCTCCAAAACTTCCAATTAATTAGTAAACATGTTTTCACTAATTTTAAAACAAAAACCACTAATTTTAGGGTTTTACATAATTATCTGTGAATTTTCTTTGCTTATGCTTAAGTAATTAGCTCAAAATTACCTAATTACTCTTTTATCACTTGTTGATAATTTCCTTCATTACAATACCTTATTACCTTCATATTCACGCATTAACCTTAGTATTTCCATGCCTCTTACATTATTCTACAATTTGTAAGGGTATTTTGGTCCTTTATTACCTTTTGCACATTCTTGTACAATTCCTCTAAGTTCATAATTTATTAAATTATCATAATTAGAGATATTATATTCTCTTAATTCACTTGGGCATTTTACTGCCTTTTAGGATTTTTCATAAATTTTCTAAGTTATTCCTGACCCTTAGGGGCATTTTCGTCATTTTGGCACTTTGGCCCTTAAACTCCCTAATTTCTTGCAAAAATTCTACTTAGAAAATAGACTATAATTATATAAGACCGGAGATTGAAATTTCACTTATCAGAAATATCCAACTTTTATTTATAATATTCCGTATAAATATCCGGGTATTACATTTCTCCCCTTACACAAAATTTCGCCTCGAAATTTAATCTATACTAACTAAACTTCGGGCCATGAATTCGGGTACTTCTCCTTCATGTCACTCTCGGTTTCCCAAGTTGCCTCTTCGGGTGTTAAACCCTTCCGCACCACCTTCACTATCGAATAGTCTTATTTCGAGCCGTTTCTCCTTATGATCAATGATCTGTTCTGGCTCAACCACGAAGGTATTATCATGTCGTACTTCAACGTCTTCGTACTCAATGACATGACCTCGGTCTGGCTGGTATTTCTTCAATTGTGACACGTGGAAAACGTCGTGGAGATTACTCATGTTCGGGGGTAAAGCTATCTGATAAGCTACTTCTCCGCGCTTAGCCAAAATTTCGAACGGTCCAACATACCTTGGACTGAGTTTCTTCCTCTTAAGTGTTATGCCGACACCAGTAACCGGGGATAACTTTAGAAATACATGGTCGCCGACATAGAACTTCTGAGGTCTTCTTCTCTTGTCAGCATAGCTTTTCTGTCTGCTATGAGCTGCAAGGAGTCTTTTCTTGATTAGCGCTATCTGCTCGGAGGTCTGCTCAAGCATATCCGGCCCAAGTAATTGCCTTTCAGACGAATCCGTCCAGCATAAGGGTGATTGACACTTCCGCCCATACAATGCCTCAAACGGGGCCATTTGTATACTAGCATGATAACTGTTGTTATATGCAAACTCTGCTAGCGAAAGATGTTGATCCCAACTTCCTTTGAAATCCAGGGCACATGCTCGCAAAGATATCCTCCAAATGTCTCGAATCGTCCTCTCAGTTGACCGTCAGTTTGAGGGTGATAAGCCGAACTGAACCTCAGCTTAGTCCCCATACCTTCATGTAACGCTTGCCAGAAACGAGATTTGAAACGCGTATCCCGATCAGAGACAATGCTCTTAGGGACACCGTGTAACCTTACTATCTCCTTGATGTAAATCTCTGCCAATCGTTCCGGAGAGTAGTGGATACTGATGGGAATGAAGTGTGCCGACTTGGTTAATCTGTCAACAACTACCCAAATTGTATCATGATTCCTGATTTTGGGCAGACCTACCACAAAATCCATGGTTATGTTCTCCCATTTCCATTCCGGCAGCTCCAGTCCTTGCAAAAGTCCAGGGGGTCGACGGTGTTCAATCTTCACTTTCGACGGTCAAGCACTTGGCCACGTATTCTCGTAACGTCTTTCTTCATTCCGGCCACCAAAGTTCGGATTTCATACTGTACATCTTGACCATGCCCGGATGTAGAGTATATTTACTCTTGTGAGCCTCATCCATTATCTTCCGCCTTAATTCATCAACCGGCGGTACATAGATTCGCTTCTTGTACCTGACCAAACCACTAAGTGATAGGTCATGGTCTTGGGTCTCACCTCGAGAGATTTTCTCACGTATCTCTTTTGCCCAATCATCTTGCTGCTGAGCTTTCTCAACTTCATCTCTCGATCATACTCCCTTGACTAACAAGAAGAGTTCCAAGATAGGCATCACCGGTGCATGAAGACCCATGCGGACTTGATTGGATAGATTCGGATCTCCGAAATCTTCCAACAATTTCTGTTCTTGTATCATCATATATGCCACCTGCACCGTCTTCTGCTAAGAGCATCAAGAACGACGTTTGCTTTACCCGATGATACTTGATCTCCGTGGTGTAGTCTTTAATCGCTCCATCCAACGACGTTGTCTCATGTTGAGTTCTCGTTGATCGAACAAGTATTTCAAACTTTTGTGATCACAATACACTTCTACGGTTACACCGTACAAGTAATGCCTCCATATCTTCAAAGCGAACACGATAGCCGCCACTCTAGATCGTGTGTAGGATAGTTTAACTCGTGAGGCTTCACTGACGAGAGGCATAAGCCACCACTCGCCTGTTGCATCAGACACATCCCAACCCTAGCCCACCGGCATCACTTGTAAACAATATACTTCTCATCGGATCTCGGGATGATTAACACTGGTGCCGTAGTCAATCTCTCTCTCGGTTTAAAGCTCTCCTCACGCTCATCTCCCCATACAAAGGGTTGATTCTTCCTCGTAAGCTTTGTCAATGGAAGGGCTAGACGCGAGAAATCCCGTATGAATCTGCGGTAGTATCCCGCCGCACCAAGAAAACTACGGATCTCCGTCACGCTCTCGGCCGTTTCCAGTCCGTAACCGCATCTACCTTGCTTGATCAACCGCAACTCCGTCGCTAGATATAACATGGCCCGAAATTTCACTTCCGAAGCCAAAATTCGCATTTGCTCGCCTTTAGCATAGAGTTGCTTCTCCCTGAGTATGCTCAACACCTTTCGCAGATGTTCTTCGTGCTCTTCTTTGCTCTTGGAATAGATGAGAATGTCATCAATAAACACCACCACAAACTGGTCTAGGTGTTGTCGGAAGATACGGTTCATGTAATCCATGAATACCGCAGGTGCATTTGTTAATCCGAAGGGCATCACAAGAAATTCATAATGCTCGTACCTGGTCCTGAAAGCTGTCTTGGAAATATCACCATCTTTAACTCGCAACTGATGATATCCCGAACGCAGATCAATTTTGGAGAAGACAGTGGAACCAGATAACGATCCAAAAGATCATCAATCCGGGGAAGTGGGTACTTGTTTTTGACCGTTACTTTGTTCAATTCACGGTAGTCAATGCAGAGTCGGAAGCTTCCATCTTTCTTCTTTACAAATAGCACTGGGGTCAAATCAATATTGAACTCCACTTCTCGGATAGGAGGTAACTCGTGAGATCCTCCGGAATACATCGGGAAAATCATTCACCACAGGATATCCTGGAGTGAAAGATCGGCCTGCTTTGACAGAAAGAATACCATGAAAGCATGACATCCTTGCTTCACGCATCGATCGGCTTCGTAGCGGAGAGAAAGTTCAGCTCACTTCAACCTTGTCTCCGGAAATGATATCTCCTTTTTGCCACGCCGATCATCGCACCGTTGGCCGTCGCCCAATTTAGACCGAGTATAACGTCGATGCCGTGAAGAGGTAGACGGATAAGGTCCACTTTAGAAACTCGTCCATCCACGTTAGCGGTACAATTCATACATGCATCGAAGTTAAGGATTTTACACCAAGCGGTGTAGATACTACAAGGTCAAAAGGTAAACTACAGGCATGCATTCCTAGGCGACTTGCACAATCATAAGAAATGAAAGAATGACTGCTCCCGAATCATACAATGCCTCAAGTAGATTTCCGTTAAGGTAAATAGTACCTTGGACCATCTCCGGGACTGTCGGCCTCTGTGTTCGTTAGTGCAAAGATGCGGCTCCGTGCTCGAGGTCTCGCCTCTCCAATCTTCTCGCACACTCTCGCTATAGTGTCCCGGCTTATGACATCTCGAAGCATATCTCGCTTCCCTTCACGCTTCACGCCTGGGTGATGCTTCTTGCATTTGGGGCATGTTTGTGATCCCGGCTGCCTGGGATAGTTCTGTTGCCCAGCTTGGTACGGCCTTTTGTTTCCACCACGGGGATTACTCCAGGGCGCCTTCCTCTTTTGTGAAGAGTTATCGCGGTTGGATCCACCTCGACCAGATTCCGACTCCTTGTTCATTTTCACTGAAGGAGGGAAATATTGTTCATGAAATTTCTCCGAGAAATTTCCCCATGTCACGGGACAGTCATTGGTCCGTAGGGTTTCGCCGTGACCTCCCACCAACGGTCGGCATCTCCTTCAAGTTGGTAAATCGCTAGTTGGGCTTTGCGATTCTCGTGGCGATCAATCACCCCGAATACTTTCTCTAGTCTCTTCACCAATCCTCCGCCAAATCCAGCTTTCCTCGAAAAGTTGGCGGCTTCACTACAAAGCCGGTTAACCCAATACGGGTATTCTTCTCCTTTCTTCCTCGTCGTGGAGGTGATTGTGATCTATCGGATTCCTCAGCATTTTCCTCCCTGGTCTTCCTCACTTTGATTGTCATTGTCCTCCTCCTCTTCTTCTTCTTCATTCTCCTCGTTTTCCTCATTGTTATGCTCTTCCTCTTCGTGTTGACGTGCGTCCAATTGTCTTTGGGCTTCTTCATCCCGTTGATGTTGTCTTGCTAACAGCATCAATGAGAGCCCTCTGCTCTTGGAGAGTTCTCCTCAGTTCTTGTACTTCGTTCTATTCCGGCTGGTTTGGTATAGCATTTTGCTCGGGTATTACGTCCATTTGAGGCTGCCTGCCTCTTCCTCGACCTCGGCCTCTGCCTCGGCCCCTACCTCTTGGTGCACCGGCACCTCTTATGATGGCCATGTTTTAACTTTTTCCTTTATATCAAATAACGGATAAGTGTTAGAACATTAACACAACACATGGCATCAAGTCATATATATTTTCATATTAGATGTAATGTACATGCTAACGTATATTACATCATCCAAATGGTTTATGACCGGTGATTATATCATATATCCCACGTTGTCGTCATCGATGAATGATCCGAGCCAACAGTTTCTCTGGTTCTAAGGGCATACTAGCCATTGACTTAGGGTAGCACACCGGGTCAAAATCATATTTTGGTTTGGGGTCATCAGAAATATCAAGGTTTTCGTCTTCGTCCCGCCGTCTCTGGAACTACGAATCTACGAGCGTTACGTCCTATTATTACGGGATAGAAGGTATATCATTTTTCGTTTCTGTTCATCACTACACATCACACCAGGGTCATATCAGTACTCAATTTCAAAAAGTGCTCAAAGTCAAAAGGCTTAAGAACCTAACTCCGTTATCCGAACAGAATGGCCAGGTAAGTGTCTACCATGGGGGCCTCACCGACTTATACGGCGACTGATTGGCACACCCACGTAAACTAGCCTTGCCTTCGGCACCAAACCGTTCGTGGTAACATAGTTAAACACTTGCCAGAAATATTGCTCTGATACCATAAAGTGTAACATCCCATTTTCTAAAGCGGAATTTTTTTTTTTTAATCAGAGTAGAGCATGGGAGCGAAAGAGTAACTGATCATAACAAAATATGAACCATGGTGTAATAGAGTAATGACATTACAGTGATCCTACTGTTCAAAAGATAAGTACAGAAAGCGATAAGATAAATCCGGCAGGAAGCCTACTCCTGCTGCTTTCCCTATCACCGATCGTGGTCCTCCGGATCCTGAAGAGTTACAGTGAGATTCAATTCACCGCATTGAATCTCGGGTAACGGTTAACCTTATGCTCAAATAAAACAGTATATAGACAATAGATATTCATGACATAACAAAGAACATCTCATCGAAGTGTGACACGCACGTAACATAAGCATGAAGCAAATATGTAAGGTCCTACACAACAACATTGTGACACGACATAGACATAAGCATAAAGCGATACGTAAAGTCCTACACAAATATAGCCTGCACATTACTCTGTGCCACGAACACGTGTCCTCAGCGCTAGGAAAACTCAAAGCGGTATTATCATGTCTATAACCCGTACAAGGCTGTATGTAAAGCGGCGACCCTAAGCAGAGCCCCGGTATATGAACGTATCTATGACTATCTGTATATGAGAACTATAGGATTAGTGTTACAGTACGCGTCCGTACCTTCGTTTGCTGTACGTAGTTGTTTCTGGCGGAAACTGTACTTTCTGACGGAAAACAGCGGTTTGTCCGACAATGCACGTTGGACAACGTAACGGCAACAAATTAGGATTTCGACGTCCTATAAGAGTAATATCACTTTCATTAGTGATTTGGCACTATAACTGGCATTTTAGGTAAAAATTACCATTTTGCCCTTCTACCCCTAATCGGTGGAATTTCGCCAGCACTTCGTTACTCTGACAAATTTTCTTCCCGAAATTTTGTTAGAACTTCGACGCAACTATGATTTTCGAAAATAATGACTAAAATAGCCCTCCCATATGATACCCAATCATACTTGAAATTTAAAGGCTATTCTAACAAATTCTACCCTTACTTTTAAAAGAACTGCGAAAGCTTCAACTTTTCGGCGACTCGATCCCTACTATGTTTACACCTCTGCATATTTTTTCAACGCAAACAAGGCTCTAAAACATTTGTAGGAATCTTGTCACCTACTTCCTAAATCTAACTAACAATTCTACTAACTACTAAACTAAAAACTAAAGACTAAAAGACTTACCCGTTGAAGACTTTCCAGACAATTCTACAGGGCTTCGCTGCACAATTCCCCCAGAGCTCCTTTCTCTTCTTTCTCAACCAAAAATTTCGGCCAAGAGAAGGAAGAAAAGGTGTGAAATTTCTCAAGGAGAAGGCATCTATTTATAGGCAAAAACAAGGGCCTTGTTTGGCAAATTTAAGGCTTTGATTGGAAAATCAAAGTTGTAATAACCCATTAATTGCAACTTGTTCAACCATTTTCCCCTTTGATCCCATACAGGTTCCAACAATCCGATTGAAGTTTTCTCGAAAACGTGTCCGATCGTGTCCAGTGTCGAATTCGTTTCGGGACTACCAACCTCTTGGAAATAATTCACTGACTCCAAATATGTCAAAATAAATTCAAACCCATTCCTAAATGTTGAGTTAGAATTTATTTTCCCTATTTCCAAAAATATGCCTATATGCATTTTTCCCTATTTTGTTTTATTAGGAAATACACAAACGACTTCGAATTTACTTCCGTAAGAGTCTAACGAAGACAAAATTCCACCGATCATTATTTTTCCCGACTTTGGGAATCCCATTCCTAGATCTCTAGATAGGATCCGTTTCCTAATTTTTAAATTACTATTCACAATTTTTGCTTTAATTAAATTATAATAATATTATAATGGCAACTTGCACCACTTGCTTCCTATTTCTTTTTTTTTTTTTTTTTCTTTTTTTTTCTTTTTCTTTTTTTTTCTGCCCTTTTTTTATTTCGTTTTTTATTTATTTTTTTTTGATTAATTATTTAATTAGTTAAATAATTCTTTTTACATAATTCTTTTTTACAAAATTTCCCTACTGGTCTATTCTTGCATTTAGGCCTAAAAATACCTAAACTCAACTATTTCTCTCCAAAACTTCCAATTAATTAGTAAACATGTTTTCACTAATTTTAAAACAAAAACCACTAATTTTAGGGTTTTACATAATTATCTGTGAATTTTCTTTGCTTATGCTTAAGTAATTAGCTCAAAATTACCTAATTACTCTTTTATCACTTGTTGATAATTTCCTTCATTACAATACCTTATTACCTTCATATTCACGCATTAACCTTAGTATTTCCATGCCTCTTACATTATTCTACAATTTGTAAGGGTATTTTGGTCCTTTATTACCTTTTGCACATTCTTGTACAATTCCTCTAAGTTCATAATTTATTAAATTATCATAATTAGAGATATTATGTTCTCTTAATTCACTTGGGCATTTTACTGCCTTTTAGGATTTTTCATAAATTTTCTAAGTTATTCCTGGCCCTTAGGGGCATTTTCGTCATTTTGGCACTTTGGCCCTTAAACTCCCTAATTTCTTGCAGAAATTCTACTTAGAAAATAGACTATAATTATATAAGACCGGAGATTGAAATTTCACTTATCAGAAATATCCAACTTTTATTTATAATATTCCAGATAAATATCCGGGTATTACACAAATATATCAAAATATATCTCAAATCTATTAAAAATGAGAAGTCATAATTGAAATTTCAATTACATATAATATATCAAAGCTTTTTCCTCAAATCAAATAATTATTGGGGTTTAATGTTCCTACTTTTGCTGCAGAATTTGTTTTTCTGTCACACTTACATAAAAGTGAGTGGGCCCCATTGTAAAGAAAAGAGAGAGAGAGAGAAAAAAAATATTAGTGGGACACTCTCACTTTTGTGTAAGTGTGATAGAAAAAATATTTCTACAGCAAAAGCAGAAACATTAACCCAAATAATTTTAGTTGTTAGTTGTGCTATTTATTTCACTTTTCATGTTAGAAGAAAGTAATATTCTTGAGAAAGAACATTGAACATTCTTTCTCAAGAATATTATTTCCTTCGAGCTTGTACGGGATATGAACTTTTTCATGATATAGCTTGTGTAATACCCGGATAAATGAAAGGGGTATTTTTGGTAAGCAAGTATATAATCTCAAGACTTGTGATAATACAGTATATTTTTCTAAGGAAAAATCTCTTGGAAATTAGAGAATCTAAGGGCCAAAGTGCCAAATGACGAAAATGCCCCTAAGGGACATAAATAACTTAAGAAAATTATGAAAAATCCTAAAAGGTGAGGAAATAATTATTAAAATTGAGGGAGTATATTTCCTCTAGTTTTGATAATTGAATAAATTACAAACTTGGATAAATTGAATAAGAATGCTCAAAAAGTGGTAAATGACTAAAATACCCTCACAAATTCTAATATAATGAAAGAGACATGGAAACACAAATGTCAATGTAAGTGTTATGAGGTATAAGGTATTCTAATTAAGAAAATTATCAACAAGTGATAATTAAGTAATTAGGTAATTACTGGCTAATTACTTAAGCATAAGCAAAGGAAATTCAGAAATAATTATGTAAAACCCTAAAATTAGTGGTTTTTGGTTTAAAATTAGTAAAACTATATTTACTAATTAATTGGAAATTTTGAAGAAAAATAGATGAGTTTAGGTATTTTTAAGCCTAAATGCAAGAATGGACCAATGGGAAAATTTTGTAAAAATTATGTAAAAATAATTATTTAATTAATTAAATAATTAATCAAAATAAAAAAACGAAAAAAAATGGGCAGAAAAAAAAGAGAAAGAAATGAAAAATAATTTTTGCAAGTTGCAAATATTTTAATAATATAATTAATTAAAGTAAAAATGATGAATAGTAATTTAGAAATTAGGAAACGGATCCTATCTAGAGATCTAGGAATGGGATTTCCAAAGTCAGGGTAGAATATTGATCAGTGGAATTTTATCTTCCGTTAAACTCTTGCGGAAGTTAATTCTGAAGCCGTTTGTGCTTTTCCCTAATAAGACGAAATAGGGAAAAATGCATATAGGCATATTTTTGGATTTGAAGAAAATAAATTCTAACTCAACATCTAGGAATGAGTTTGAATTTATCTGAACATATTTGAAATCAGTGAATTTTTCTGAAGAAGTTGGTGATTCCAGAAATACGTTTCGACACCGGACGCGTTCGGACACGTTTCTCGAGAAAACTTCAACTGGACTGTTGGAGCCCTATATGGAATCAAAATTTAGGTTAACTTGGACATTTCTAGTAAGTGAGAACATGTCTTCAAAGTTGTAAATCCAGAATTTTGAGATTTTTCCGAAATTACGCGAATCGGGTACCGTTCGGGGTTTTATCGGTAGAAAACTTCTAAGACAAGTTGATGACATCATCGGGATGACTTCATCTTTGGAAAAGATGACATATGGACGTTTTTGGTGGAGGAGAAGGAAGGAAAATGAGTGATTCTCAATAAGGCCACATCTACCATCTCTGAGCCGTCGATACGAAAGAAGATCCAACGGTTGAAATCCATAACTTTTGCCTATAAATAAGACACCCCTTTGCTCTTCATTCTTCACAATTCAAGAGAGCATTTCGGTTTTAGTGAGAAGTTAGAGAGAGAAGCTCTGGGGAAGGAGTCCGGGGAAATTTGCAGTGAAGCTCTGGGTAAGTTTTTCGGTACTTAAGCTTTCGTAGTTCTTTCGGTAGTTAGAGTAGAAATGCTAGAGTAGTCTTTAATCTTCCAAGTATGATTAGATATCATATATTAGGGGTATTTTAGTCATTATTTAGAAAATCTTGGTGGGGTCGAAGTTCTGGCAAAATTTTGGAATATTAGAGTTAAAATAACGAAGTGCTGGCGAAATTCCGCCGATTAGGGGTATAGGGGCAAAATGGTAATTTTTACCTAAAATGCCAGTCGTAATGCCAAATCACTAATGAAAGTGATATTGCTCTTATAGGACATCAGAAACTCGATCTTGTCATGCATTCTGTCCGACGGACGTTTATTGCTTTTCTGTCAAGACGACCGTTTTCCGTAAAACGTGCCAATTCCGCCAGAATTGCCGACAGTCATCAACGGAGGTACGTTCGCGTACTGTAACACTAATCTGATGATTATTGAATGATTATATGTGATAATATGTTGTGTGAATAGTTTGGTGCTGAAGGCAAGGCTAGTCTATGTGGGTAAGCCATTTAGTCGCCGTATAAGTCGGTGAGGCCCCATGATAGACACTTACACGCCATTCTATTCGGTGCTAGATGCACCGTATCTATGGAACCGTACTTAGATACCCCGTGTCTAAGGAATCGTACTAGATACCCCGTGTCTATGGAACCGTACTTAGATACCCCGTGTCTATGGAACCGTACTTAGATACCCCGTGTCTATGGAACCGTACTTAGATACCCTGTGCCTATGGAACCGTACTTAGACACACTGTGATTAAGGAATCGTACTTAGATCACTATTACAGTTTTTGTGTTGTTATTAAATGATCATGTACCGACTTGATCAATGCTGTTAAGATTAGGAATACCTGTTGTACATATACTGTTTATAAGCATGAGGTTAACCGTTACCTGAGATCCAATGCGCTAAATTGGATCTTAGCTATAGCTTCAGGGTCCGGAGGACCGAGGTCCGAGGAGATAAGCAAGCAGGCCACGTAGATCGAGGACAAGGAAGGGAGCTAGCATGAAGATCAGATGGAGACACTTTAGTTTTGTTGTACTTACGTTAGATGTAAACACTCGGAGGAATGTACGGCCTTATGAACAGCCAGATACACTATTAGCAATGTTATTCAGTTACTCTTTATTATGAAAAAAAAAATTGTCGCTCAAAACTCTGATCAAGACGCTATAAAAACAGTTGTGAAAATCGGGGTGTTACAGCTTGAGAAAGAACATTGAACATTCTTTCTCAAGAATATTATTTCATTCGAGCTTGTATGGGATGAACTTTCTCATGATATATAATACTACCTCCAGTTCTAAATATAATACTTAATTGACTTTTTTTAGAAAGATTAAGGAAGGTAAATAAGTTACTTAATCATATAATATATTTTGTACGATCAAATTATTTGTCTGTTTATAAGTAGGACAAATTAGTTTGAAGAAAAAATGATAAATATAAATACTTAAAAGTAATTTAATTAGTTTCCTTAATATATCAAAAAAAGTCAACCGAACATTATATTTAAAATAAGAGGTAGTAATAAATAGGAGCTCAGTAACGCAACGCACAGAATATAATTAGCGTGGCCGTGCTCGAGTGGATCTGTTGTTTAATTTATTGACTATAAGTTGAGGTGGCAGAAGCAATAGATAGTGTGATTTTCACATGGAGATGCCCACTAATGAGATGAATCAACAACACCATTAATGCATCATATTTTACTACTCTTTCTTGATCATCTGAGAAGCCTTTTCTTATTTTGTTTATTACTTTCTTTTTGCTTACTATTTTTAAGGTTAGCTTATATAATTCCTCAATTATCAGACTTTTTTAGTATTGCACGTATACGATTCGTGATGGCGTTTTCTTTTATTTGTTTTTTTAAACTTCGTTATACTCTATAATCTGCTCGCATTTGTTAGATTAATGCTCGTGTTTTATACTCGCTTGTAGCCTTATCTGGTTTTAATTATAAACAATTTATCAGAATACAAATAACTAATTATCAACAACACAATTTAGATCTATTGATTAAAACTCTTTGCATGTGTGTGTGTAAGTATGTGCACGCGCACACACACTCCTTTTAGTGATTAATATATGACATGTTTGGGGAATTGATCTTAGTCCAATACGACATATTTTTCTTATTAGTCAATTTTTTCCTAATTTACCACTATTAATGCTTCCTCAACAATAATCAAGAAAAAGGGGAAATGAGGGAATTAAGGAAAATGATTAATATGTTCTACAAAATACATGTCATATTAACTACTTTAATTTACTTCTTTAATCTAATCAAATTAGGTAAATATGTTTTTTTTTTTAATTAAGGATTGGAAGGGGGGGTGTATTATATATGTCTTGCATGTGAAATTCGTAGTTGCGTTCTAAACAAAACTTATTGATAGGTGGAAGATTATGTGAGTATAAACATAAAAGAATTGATTCAATAATATTGCAGAGATAGTGTTTTGTCACCAGATTACACTCCATCACATAAAAAAGAGGCCTCACCTCAAAAGTTGTTTCCTATGGCCTCTTCCTATGACAACTCAAAATTCAAGTCATGACCGGTGTAACATCCCAACTTTTCACAAGCAGTATAAATTTTTTTTCAAAACATCATTTCAAATCATCAGAGTAGAGCAACAGAGCGATTGAGTAACTGATATGTATATATAAAACGCCGTAAGTTTGGCTAATTACAACAAATGCAGACAAGAATCACGCGTGGTTCAAAAGTGAGATACAACACAAAGGAAAGCTTCTCCGGAACAACAAAAGGAAATCGTCAGCCGGAACTTCTACGCGGACTGCTTACTCTTCTCCTCGGCCCTCGGTCCTCCCGATCCTGAAGCTATATGGAGAGCTGAGGTCCATTGCAATCGGACCCCAGGTAACGGTTAACCTCATATCTACATATACAGTATATGGACTACAGACAAACACAGAATCAATAGTATAAAAGCACATAGTACAAGCATCTCCCAAACAGCGTATCCCGGCAGCACATAGGCCCCCTGCAGTGTAACCCTAGCAGCACCTAGGCCTCTTGATCCCTGGCAAGACATAGGCCCCTAACAACCGTATCCTGGCGGCACCTAGGCCTCTAACATGCGTATCCCATTACCCAAAGCAATCATAACAATAGTACATAACATATAATTCACATAGCACATACACGCATACCATAAATATCGAGTTAAGGTTACGACGCGAACGTACCTTCGTTGACGGAATTCGCACGTTTACTAAAGCGGTACTTTTGACAAAAACAGTATTTCTTGACGAGGTTCGTGATTACGGATATCCTATCAACATAACAATGTACTTGTTAAGGATCTAGCATTACGACGGACATTTTTAGTCAAAATGACTATTTTGCCCTCGACCCCTAATTGGCGGAATTTCGCCAAAGACTTCGTTACTTTGACCTTAATCTTCCAAAATTTCAACATAACTCCTCCTCCAACATAATTTTCAAAACATAAATCATATTAATTAATGATTCACATCATAACAGCATTTTAGGTAAAAATTACCATTTTGCCCCTACCCTTACTAGTTGGCGGAATTTCGCGAGCTTCGCTATTTTAACTCTAATCTTCCAAAATTTTGCCAGAACTTCGACCCCACCAATATTTTCGAAATAATGACTAAAATACCCCTAACATATGATATCTAATCATACTTGGAAGATTAAAGACTAAACTAGCATTTATACTCTAACTACTGAAAGAACTACGAAAGCTTGAGTACCGAAAAACTTACCCAGAGCTTCGCTGTGAATTTCCCCAGACTCCTCCCCCAGCTTCTCTCTCTAACTTCTCTCTAGGATCTCAACTTTGGTGTGAAAATGAAGAGGAAGGGGGTATTTATAGAAATCCGGATGGCATTTCTGTAGTTAATTCAAACTTTACTGTAACGAACACCGACCACGGATCGCACTTCGCCACGTGTCAGGATCCTCACCATGCCACTTGTCCCATTCATCCTTCCCTCCTTAGGTGGCATGTTGTGACATCATCAATGATGATGTCACACGGTACTTTCTGCTCCTGGCCGGATGAAATTATCCCGATCGGTACCCGATTCGCGTAATTTCGGAGAAATTTCAAAATTCTGGTTAACTAACTTTGAAGATCTTCTCTTCCTTACTAGAAATGTCTATTCTAATCTAAATCTTGATTCCATACAGGGCATTCCGTGTTCAGCCGAAGTTTCTCGAAAGGCGTGCCCGGCTACGGAACGAATTTCTGGAATCATCAACTTCTGGACAAAAATTCACTGATTCCAAATATGTCCAGATAATTTCAAACTCATTTCTAGATGTTGAGTTAGAATTTATTTTCTTCAGATCCAAAATGTGACTATCTGCATTTTTTTCCTATTTCGTCTTATTAGGAAAATGCTCTATCGGTGTCGGAATTAACTTCCGGAAGAGTTCAACGGAAGATAGAAATTCACCGATCAATATTTTACCTTGACTTTGAAATTCCTATTCCTGGTTCTCTAGATAGGGTCCGTTTCCTATTTATTCCATTACTATTCACTACAATTAATTATATTATAAAATAATATAACTTTAATTAACTATATTATAAAATATTATAACTTACAAACTAAGTTTCTTTTTTTTCTTTTTTTTTTCTTTTTTTTTCTGCCCATTTTTTTTAATTTCGTTTTTTTATATTTGATTAATTATTTAATTAATTAAATAATTATTTTTACATAATTTTTACATAATTTTCCTATTGGTCTATTCTTGCATTTAGGCTTAAAAATACCTAAACTCAACTATTTTTCCCCAAAATTTCCAATTAATTAAAAAATATGTTTTTACTAATTTTAAGTCAAAAACCACTACTTTTAGGGTTTTACATAATTATCTTTGAATTTTCCTTCGTTTATGCTTAAGTAATTAGCCAATAATTACCTAATTACTTTCTTATCAATAGTTGATAATTTTCTTAATTAGCATGCCTCATTACCTCATAACTTGTGTATTGACATCTTTGTTTTCATATCTCCTGCATTATCTTAGCATTTACGGGGGTATTTAGGTCATTTCAATACTTTTTGGACATTCTTATACAATTTCTCCAAGTTTGTAATTTAATAAATTACCTAAATTAGGGACAGTATCCCTCCCCTATTTCAAATAGATATTTACTTGTCTTTTTTATAGCTTTCACAGGGTATTTATAACCCATAATGTATTTAGGGACCTATTTGCAAATTATCTAATTTCAAGGGAAATACCCTAACAACAAGGTAAACTCAATACAAGGTGTTTGAGACCTCATATTCACCTATTTTCAATAGGTACATTTCCCAATTTTTGATATTTACCCTAAGTCAGATTTTAGGGTATTACAACCGGTTAAGCTAATTAAATAACTCCACTTAGCCTAGCAAGCCAAAACAATTCATACAGATTCTTAGACAAACGTCTCCACAACAATAAGACTTGACATCATCATAGTTGTCATCCAGTCACGGTACCCCACAGGATGCAACACTAATCCATAACAATATACTCACAACAAAATTGTCAGGAACTATGGTGGTGATATACCAATAGTGTTGCTTCATTATTTAATAGTCTAACGGAAAGTGTCATAATTCAATCTACTTTCAATTTTTGAATACCTTCATATATTTCAAAGATTGAATGACTATTGTGAAGATCCTTGCCACAATATGAAGGCAACTCTAAGACGCGATTATTGTCATACACCTTGGCAAACTGTTGCTTCTATTGCTCTAATTTTAGTCCTCTTTCTCACCATTCTCCAAACCATATTTTCTATCCTTCAAGTAGTTATGTAAATTTCACTACTACATACTAAACCATAGTTAACGGTTATTTTTTATAGTACATTATAGTTCCAAACTGTTATGTATGGTGACGTTATATATTCTCGAAGCAAATACTTCACCATTCAAAACCGTATTGTATTTAGTAACATATATGATCGTTGCTTCTGGAACTCTTATCCACACAGATATATACATCCTTTTTAATTCTTTCAATTTTTGTAGCCATCAAATGGTGGATAGCATTACTTAAAGAGGACACATGAGGTGATTCATATATTTATATATGGTTACGGGCCATCTTTATTTTTTGGTTATGTAACTATCTTTAAAAATGCATACATACTTCATAATGTACGTATACATTAATAGTTCATTTGAATATTCATGCTTATAAGAATGAGGATTATATTGCTGATTGCTTTATCAATTGACCCCCTTCATTATGGCATTATGAAGTTGCAAAGGCATGGAAAGGCACAGACGTTCTTCAAAACATTTACACACAGAACCTAATTCTAGTGTTAGGATACATTTCTCTATGTATGAGTATCAAATCCTTAAATTCTAATATAAAAGTTAGGGTTAAGGTACACAAATACCTATGCACTTTTCTCATGTGTGCGTCTAGCACTATATATGTTACTTGGGTGAAAAATGCTCATGAACTTCTCTAAATGTGGTGGTGGGGGGGATGTCAGCTCCTTTAACTAAAGCAAGTGTCCATTAACTTTTGGTTTTGTGGGCCGCACACTAATTATTTTTGAATGAGGGTTAAGGGACAAATTTATTGTTGAACTTTATGCGAAAGTGCATCTAGCACCATAATTTTTTCTTAGCTACAAAAATAACTATGAACTTTTTAAAATAATGCGTAAATATCATCTCCATTATCTACACTAAACGTTCATCACTTTTAATTTGTGTATGTCCCGCGTGTGTCCAAGTGTTAACCTTTAGAAATCTGTTTGTCGAATCACTTTGGTAAGCTCTTTAATTTCTCTCTTCCTCCCACACTTCCTCTCCCTCTCTTTCTTCTCTCCCTCTCACCACCGGCGCCCACTCACTGACCCTCTTTCTTTCTTTCTCTTTTTCGCCAGTAAATCTATCACAATAGATACAATTTTCAAAACAAAGAAGAGATATCAGGGCTCAGGAGAAATGAACGATTGGGGGGGGGGGGGCAGAACACTACTATAACAAACATGTAGAGAAAGATTGGGAGAGTAGAGAGAGAGAGAGTGAGTCAAGAGAAACCGAGATAAGCTTTGGCATATGAAGGACTTGGAGGATCCTTAACCTAAAGCAAAACAAAGGTTTAATAGTTTACCATGGTAACTCAGCATATAGATTTCTAAAGGTTGATACTTGGACGGCGCACGTGGGCCCACACAAATAAAAAGTGATGGATGTTTAATATGGATAACATAAACGCTTTTTCGCCCCCATTTTAAAATACTCTTAGGTATTTTTGCACATAAGAAAAGTTTATGATGTTATGTGTACTTTTACAAAAAGTTTATGGGTAGATTTTCCACTTAACCGTAAAAATAATTAGTGTGGGCTCACAAAACCAAAAGTTAACAAACATTTACATTAGTTAATGGAGTTAGAATTTTTGCCCCATTTAAAAAAGTTCATGTGCATTTTTTGCACTCAAGTAATGTATATAAAGCCAAATGCACATATGGAAAAAGTGCATAGGTATTTTAACACTTTAACCCTACAAGTTACAATACCATAAATCTATAACTTATAATATTTATAACAATTTCATTTTTTTCCATATATATTTGATACTTTAATTAAGAGTATAGTTTACACAAGGCGTATTAATGCTAGCTTTTTGCTTTTATTGTCCTTTACTAAACTTCATTTTCTTATGTTTTACTTTCGGTTTACGCAAATAAAGCATTTTGTTTTATTTATACGACCTTTAGCTTATTTGACTCTTTTCTTGTAAGAAAAAATTTCCCCGTTTTATTTTTTAGTTTATTTTCATTTCCTTTTGATATTTGTCTTGTATTTATATTTAGGAAACTGCAATGATTTATATAGTTTAAAACCTCTGCATCGTGGTGCTAATAAAGAGTGTTGTAGAAGAAAGACGAGTTATATAACTATATAATAATAATCTTAATTTATTTATTGCAAAACATTTCGACCTGAATTTAATGGTTGTTAATATTTAATTACAATAATTAAATTTACAAATAAATAAGCTTTGCCGAAATATTACGACCCAAGGATCATGGAGTGAACTTTCAAGGCCATGTTATTTATTAGAGCTTTAATTTGCCTCCAATTCAAATAATTATTTTATATTACTAATTAATTGTATTTCTTAGTTTTGCTATTAATTTCACTTTTCACGTTGGAAGAAAGTAATATTCTTGAGAAAGAATGTTCAACATTCTTGAGAACATTATTCTTTCTCAAGAATTTTACTTCCTCATTAAGAAAAAACATGAATACGAAACCGAAGAAATTCTAGCTTTTGTGAGGATGAACTTTTCATTATATATAATAATCAATAGAAGCTCAACAGTAACATATATACAGAAAATAATTAGCGGGGCCGTGCTCGCGTGGATTTGTTGTTTGATTTCTTGACTATAGGTTGAGGGGGCAGACGAAATAGATAGTGAGATTCACAGTGAGATGCCTAATAATGACATGGGTCTACGACACGTACGTATGCATCATAATTTACTGCTCTTTCTTCATTTGAGAAGTAGGGTTTTCTTTTTTTTTTGTTTATTACTTTCTTTTTTCTTACTATTTTTAAGGTTAGTTTATATATAATTCCTCAATTATCAGACTTCTTTTAGTATTGCAAGCATATGATCCTTGATGGCTTTTCTTTTTCTTTTTTAAACTTCGTTACATTCCCCATAATCTGCTCGCATATTGTTATTCGATTAATGCTCGTGTTTAATACTCCTTTGTGGCATTTTCTTCACCCTTATCTGGTTTTAGTCATAAGAAATTTATAAAAATACAAATTAAGTTATTATCAACAACACAATTTAGATCATACGTAGAAGCTCTTTTATTACATTTTCTTTCATTAATTTTTTTTTATATTAAGATAATCATCAAATAGACAGTCTGGTATTGGTTCTTTAAATGTATATGCTATTCATTTCGAGTGATGCATGAGAGTCCATGTAAACTAAGTGTGCTTAAACCAATTGCGTCAATATGCATGAGAGTAATGATTAGAAATGCTATTATGTCATGCATATGGAAAGCCTTATAATTTATGCATATATATCTCTTGAAATATGTATATGTGTGTGTGTGTAGTTCAAAGAGCTAGATTTTATGTAGAAAAATGATTTGATAAAATATAAAGTAAGTTTTATGTAACAAATCAATTTTTTTCAACACTCACAGAATATGGTAACAATATGGGTAAAAACGTTTCAACGCACTAGTTCTACAGTTGTACTTGACTACTAAGATATATGTAAACAATAAGGATTAGTTTTGATTAACTTCACTAACATTTTTTATTATATATGTTAAATATAATGTCATAGGCTGTTTGTTCAAAAAAAGGAACAGAGGATTTGTGAGTTGGGAGGCAAAGTTTAGAAATAGAACGGGTTCTATAGACACTAGGTTTTACAATGAAAATAATTGTCAGTTAATTATAAAAATAAAAAAAATCAAATTAGAAGTTCAGGTTTGACCTTTTTTTAAAAAAAAAAAAAAATTCAGGTTTGAAGCTCTTAAAAAAAACCGTTCAGTTTTTAATTTCTTCAATTATAAAAATCCACAACTAATAAAATATTTTGTTAACAAATGTGAGAGTCACATTAATGATTGTCAATTAAGTACCCCCTCAACCTCTCTCTCTCTCTCAACTTGCACATGTTTTGTCTATTGATAGGGACTGTATGTGTATGTGAAATTCCTGGTTGAATTCTAAATAAAACTTGATAGGTGGAAGATGAGGTCATTATAGACATCAAAGAAATGATTCAAGATTGCGGAGATGGCCTTTTGTCATCAGAATGTTGTATCTACAGGGTACCCTCTACACTTCGTCATCTTAAAGAAGAGGCCTACACCCCACAAGTTGTTTCAATTGGCCCCTTTCATCATGGTAATAAGAGGCTGGAAAACATGGAAAGGCATAAACAAATATTGTTCAAAAGATTCACTTTGAGAGCTCAGTCAAGTTTGGACGAATTGGTTCATGTTGTAAAACATTTAGAGCCAAAAGTCCGTGCTTCTTATTCAGAGACCATTAACCTTACTCAACAACAACTTGTGAAATTGATATTAATGGATGCCGGCTTCATCATTGAACTTTTCAGCATGACAATTCATGAGATGCACAAAGATGCTAAATTGTCACAAGTATCGTTAATGAATTCTATACTTGATGACTTGCTTTTAATTGAGAATCAACTTCCATTCTTTGTTATTGAAGAGTTGTTCAATAAAGCTTTTCCCCAGTACCATGATGATAGGAGTGGCCCTTCATTTCTTAAGCATGCATATGGTTATTTTGGTTATTTTAATACACAAGAATTAGAGCCTAATCCTGCTGAGAAGATAGAGCATTTTACAGATCTTCTTAGATTGTTTTACTTGCATAAAAAAAGGCCTCAACGGGACTACTACTCCACAAGGGAGGGAAGTGATATACTTTTATTCAATGTGAGTGCATTGAAAGAAGCAGGCATAAAGTTGAAGCCTAGTAAGAGTAAGTGCTTATTAGACTTGAAACTTTCAGGACATATTCTTAAAATTCCACAAACTTCGGTGCGGGAAAATACTGAACTTCTTTTTCGAAATATGATGGCATTAGAACAGTGTCATTATCCTGATGATGCTTACATTACTGACTACGCTCTTGTAATGGATTGGCTAATGGACACAAGTAAAGATGTGGATCTCCTCGTCCGCAAGAAAATAGTCCGCCACTCTTTAGGTGATAGCCATAATGTTGCTTCATTTTTTAATGGTCTTTCGCAACAGGTCATTCAATCAAAATTCAATTCTGAATACAGTGATATCTGCCGAGGGTTGAATGGGTATTGTGAAGATCCTAGGCACAAGATGAAAGCAACTCTAAGACGTGATTATTGCAACACTCCTTGGCGTACTGTGGCCTCTATAGCTGGAATCACCCTCCTTGTTCTCACCATTGTTCAAACCATATTTTCAATCCTCTAAGTTGTATTTAAGAAGTAGATTTAAAGCTTATTGTACAGTTTTAATTTGAGTGTTCTATATCATCTAAACGATGTTAGTTATGTAATTATTATTAATTTTCTTTACATTATAAACTACGCTCTTGTATTGGATTATCTAATAGATACATATAAAGATGTGGATATCCTTGCTCACAAGAACATAGTGTGCAACTCTTTCTAATTTAATGGTCTTGTGGAAAATGTCAGTCAAATGAATTTCAATTCTGAATATCTCTTGATATTTGCAAAAGGTTGAATGAGTATTGTGAAGATCCTTGGTACAAGATCAAGACAACTCTAAGAAAGGATTATTATCGAACACCTTGGACAAACTGTTGCTTTTATTGCTATAATAATTGTACTCCTCTTTCTCACAGTTGTTCAAGCCATATTCTCTATCCTCCAAATAGTGATCATCCTTTGTATAATATTGGAATTTGATTACGGTGTCCTTTAACTTTGTTATGACTGGGAAACTAATGTACTCGTTAATTAGTAGTGAACCAATTTTTGTACCAAGTTTTGTTTGATGACAATAAAAAAAATGGGTTAAGGTGCAAAAATACACATGTACTTTTGTCAAAAGAGCGCCCAGTAGCAAGTGCTTTTTTTGGGTGCAAAAGTGACTACGTGGTTACAAAAGTGGAGCAAAATTACCATTGACCGTTAGTTGACCGTTATTTGATGCTGACGTGGCAGTGGGATCTGACTTCTCCATTAAAATGCTGCCACCTGGCTCCTTCTCTCTCTTCCATTCTCAACTTCTTCTTCCCTTCTTTCTCGCCACATTCTCTGCGCAGGCCGACGAGTTGAATCTGAAGGGAAGCAAAGCCACCGTCGACGATCCAAGCGTTGGTGATATGCTAGGAAGCCACCGTTGAAGGTCCGTCCAACCCCTTTCTGACGTTGAAGGTCTGTAACCCTAACCCCTTTCCTGAATCGAACTTCAATCCCTTGTACAAACCGAAGGTCCAGATCACCGGCGTTGAAGGTCTGTAACCCTAACCCCTTTCCTGAATCGAACTTCAATCCCTTGTACAAACCGAAGGTCCAAATCTTGAATCTAGACCATCCGATTGACGATCCAGAGTAAGAGACGTTCAAATCGGATTATGGGTGGATTTTGGGTATTCCTTTGATTGCGTCGTCGACCAATTTTTGGTATTCCTTTGATTGCATCGTCGACTGATTTCGTTCTATGGTTGCTCTACTTCGTTTGATTTTTGTTGGGTCCTGAGTTATCGGATTATGGGTGGATTATGGGTTCTTCATAGCGTTGATTGATTTTGGGGATTGCGTCGCACGATTCTGGTTCTGAAATAATCTGTTCATTGGATGCTGATCGTTGGGTTCTGGGTTCTTCTCCTCTAATCGCGTTTCTTGGCAACAGAGAATGCGATCAAGTTTTATGAGCATATGGGGGCCAAGGTCTTGCAGGAATGGAGGATTTGCAGCTTAACTGGTGAGGCTCTCCTAGCTTACGGCAACTGATGACTTAGATTTTTCATCATCTGGTTCATTGAGTTCTTTGTTTTTGTTTTCTCTTCATTCTGGTTTGTGTTCTTTCGTGATCTCTCTGATGTAATTGGTTAGTTATTATTTGTGTTTGTGTATTTTCACAAAACATCGAGAATGTTTCTTTTCCCAGTCGTTGCTCATCTTGGCCAAAGCTTGGCTGGCATCCTTGCCGGCGAACATGGCGTAGAGCGGCCTCTCGCTCTGGAGGAAGAAGAAGGTCCCTGGTCAAAATGCAAGTTTTGACCAGGGACTTCAATGAAAATTTTAAAAGTTTATAAAGGGACTAAATTGAAATTTTTTGAAATGCATCCAGGGCTGAACTGTAAATTATAAAGCATTAACATCCACGTCATCGTCCATGTCATCATTTTCAGTTCAGAAAAAGTCAACTAACGGTCAATGGTAATTTTGCTCCACTTTTGTAACCACAGTCACTTTTGCACTAAAAAAAAACACTTGCTACTGGGCGCTTTTTTGACAAAAGTACATGTGTATTTTTGTACCTTAACCTTAAAAAAATTCACCTTTTTGCTTTCAGCCATAGAAATATAGTTATATACTCCTTATTTCATGTTTTGATTAATTTTTGGTCCACTGTGTAAAGCTTATAAAAAATTATTACCCACATCAGATGAATTCAAATGTTGGAAATGACCAAATCGAAGTTTGTAAGCAACAAGTTTTGTTGTGTTGAAGTTCTTCAATCATCATCATCATAAAACTAAGCATAATTTTCTCAAAATGGTTCTCATGATTTGCTTGTTTGTTGCCCAAATGAACTACAGAAAGACCTCTACTTGTTAAGAAGTTAATATATATCTGTATACACACGCAAATGGTGGAAATAAGAAATTTATTTCCCAGATTTTTAAATTATTAAACACAACATGAAACTTTTTTTTTGGCTATGCACAGCTATCCTCCTATTGGAGATAGTTCTATACTAGGCACCAGTGGCGAAGTCAATATTTAATATTTGTGGGTGCACAATTAGTGGTGGGATTCGGGGGCAGCGCCCCCAATTTTTTTTTTAAGAAGGATAAAAGGCAACTCACTCCTTCGTAAAGTTTACGACAAAAAATGGGTTTAATTGAAAAATATTTCCAAGGAAATCAATTTAAACAACACAATATACTCTAATCTCATGGCATACAGATACCCAGATGTTACACAATCAAATTCCAAAGCAACATGCAAGGAAAAATTATTATGGTTTGTCATATGTGATAGGATATTAAAAAGTCAAATATCAATGAAAGAGGAAAGGAGCATAACAAATGTTATAACTCACCAGGTTGTCCACCAGAGAGCACAACACTTTCAATAGGTTCAACACCAAACACCTACATAAAGGACACTAATTAAATTGCAATGCTGGGACATAATAATTCATAATAACTTGTAAAGAGTGTATCATACCTCCTGATCCTTTGGAAATTTACCAAGGGAGTTTAAGTCTACTTTGTTATCTTGGATTCCTATTAGTTCAGGAACCATTGCCTGCAAATTGTAACAGCACAACTGAGCATTACTTATATATTCAAACAACTTTTCAGATTAATCAGCAAATGGTTTTCAGTAAGCAATAAAGTTTTAGCTTAAGCCCACAGATACCTAATAGGTCCATTGATTTAACAATGGGGATACAGGATCATCCCTCCTGTCAATCACCAATAATAATGGAGATACTTCTGTTCACCTAAAATCAAAAAGACCACTTTCTTGCTGGTACATCAATTTCTGTTTCAAACACAATAATTCAATTAGCCATTTAGGAATGATAGCACAATTGACATGATACGATAATATGACATGTTGAACCTAATTTACACATTGGCAGACAAAAGAAGCAAAAATCTTCATAACATTGCTTGCAAGCATAAATGATAGCACGCTTTACATACCAAGATGCTCTCTCCATTATTTTTAACTTATAAAAGATAAAAGTCTGAGTGTATAAATTCACTGCCAAAACCTATAACTGGATCACTTAAATGCACTCACGATCACTTACAGCTGCTTCCTATGCCTGGGAGCATATAAATGTAATTTGAAGGCATATTTAAGGTAAAATGGAAAGGATCAAGTGCAACAAAGTCTGCATAAAACTCCTGGATCACCAGGACAACAACAACTATATCAGCATGAGCCCTAAAACTTGAGATTGCACCACAAAATATAGAAGAGGGTGAGCAAGGGCTTCAACTTCAACAGTATGTGGAGTCGTTTATCAGATAAAAAACTACAACAAAAATAAAATCTTCATTACAATTATGGGTCGGAGAAAGGGAGAAAAAGGAAATTTTGTTCATTTAGGACTTATTTCACGATAATCATGAAATAATTTAGGAATAATAAACTGACAAGTAATTATCATATCTATTCTCAAACAAATCTTAGCAAAGCATATGTTATGACAAAATTCATGTGCGAAGTGCTAAAAGCATCAAACTGTAAGACAGAATCTCCTAAAAGTCCAAAAGGAGGACAATACAGTGCAGACGTAAACAATCACCTGAACTTGCTGGACAACTTCCTGCTCATCTGAATCAGCGAGTATGTGAATCTGAGTGTCCTTCAACATAATGGAGAAAACTGTAATTTCAGAACGGATTCACAAATTGTCTTCAATCAATGGGAGAAATTACTCCCAAACAAATAATAATTGCAATTAAAGTTCCATACGACATGTTCCAAACAATTTTAAAAACCTATAGACATGATATTCTCCAAATCTAGGATTGGCTATTTGGCGGCGCAAATGTTGGATGTTCTCTGAAGTTGGCCGAAGGAAGTAAACAGCCTTGAGATACGACATAGATTCCCTTGATTTCGAAATGGAATCCACCAACAAGGGCGACGGTGCACAAGGGCGAACGTATTCGTGATTTGGAGGGCGACGGCGCACTAGGGCGAATGGCTGGCGGTGCACAAGGGCGAACGGATTCGCGATTTGGAGGGCGACGATGAACAATGGTAATGAAAAAAAAAAATCTGGAACGGATTGAGGGGGTGATAACGGTGACAATGTCGATGAAAAAAAAAAGGAAGAGCGGAGAATACCAAGGTTCGAACACAGGACCTATTGTCAAGTGTGCAGAGGTATAACCAATCAAACCACTTAAGTAAGTTGATAGAGAATTCCTTCAAAAAAAAAAAAAAAAATATATATATATATATATATATATATATATATATATATATATATATATATATATATATATATATATATATATATATATATATATATATATATTATAAGAATTTTAGTGTCTGCACTTGCCCACACTGACACCAGTGTGGCTCCGTCACTGCTAGGCACCGTCAAATACTAAATGTAAGCACTTCTCCCAGTGATACTTTGAACCTTGGTTCAGTATGTTGTGACGACTAGGCTCTTCTATTAGACCCAACCCCGTTGATAACGATATGGAGAATTAAAACTACACACTACATATAGAACTAAAAATTCTAGTCATTACAAACATCATTTTGAGGGATTTGGCCTCAGTCCTTTACGCCTTCCCATCCTATTCCTTAAAACAACATTGTTTTGGCGCAAAAACAACACCTGATGCTCTTTCTTCTTTTTTTTTTTCTTAAAAAAATATATTTATGGGTACTATATGGTACTAAAATGATATTTTAGGATATTGACAGGTACTAAAAAGATACTGATTGGTACTTCATAATCTTGAAAAATTATTTTAAGATGCTGAAAAAATATTTCAACGTACTCTGATTGGTACTAAAAAGATACTTTAGAATACTGGCTGGTACTACAAAAATACTTTAGGATCTTGAAAATCATAAATCAGAACTAAAGACGGGTATGCTCCCAATGATGTCCAAAGAGGGTAAGTGGGCCGAAAACTTACAGAGAGGCCCATTACACACAACACACACTATTGCCACAACCAACGCTTCAGCTGAGAATTCCCACCATATTTCTGTCACATATATCAGAGTCGCAATTACTGAAAATCCAAGTATGTTGTTCATAAATATTACTCCATAAATTTGCATTAATTTCAAAACAATGAGTAGAATACATTAATTTTCATTGAAATTTTCCTAAATCTCTTACCAGATAATGTAATTGAACCATGGAGGAGATTAGTGTGATTTGCTCAGATATGACTGACCTCAAAGATTGTGTGAGAAGTGTTATTTCTCTTTTAATTTGGTAGCTAGCTTCTTGGATAGCTAAAGTTGCTTCTCTAAAATTTGAGGCCAAAGGGACTAAAATGAATGAGGCAAAGAAAGATGGGATTCCTGCTTCTACAGAAAATTTCTGCACACTTGCTATTAATGGCCCTACAAGAAAAGATTATATAGTCACTATGAAAAAACTGACGTTTTGTAGTGGTTAAAATTGCGTATCGCTACAAATGACGGTAGAACCGCTACAAAATACACCGTTGTAAGATTTTTGTAGTGGTTTTTTAAAACCGCTACTCATGTAATACAACCGCTACTGTATTGGTAACAGTTTTGAGTTACTGCTATAAGATGCGATCAAGATGACGAATTTCAAAAAAATTAGCACCAAAATTTTGTAGCGGTTGTAAAACCGCTACAAATATTGGATAAAATTCCATAAATTGCACCAAATATTTATGCCGAATTTGAATTAAAATTTGTAGCAGTTTTACAACCGCTACAAAATATTGCAAAATTGAAAAAAAAAAAATCATAATTTGAGTCCTTTGTTACAATATTTTGTTGAATATTTTTATTATTTAAGTGACAAATTAAATTAAATGATAATAGTTAATATTTTTTAAAAATGATTAACTTAAGTTAGATAAGTATAAATATTATGTAGGTATAATACTGAGAACATGTAGATAATACGAACTTATTGTGTTGTCCACCTCTGAGCAAAAAAATTATGTTGTCCATTAGATGATATTTGATTATGGAAAGAATGTAGATGATGATAGAAGGAATATTGACGAAATATCCTTAAAGTTATGGATAAGAACAAAAAATAGTATCTATTACGGACTCATATATGAGGCCCATTTAATGTATAGCCCAACAAGGGGTGTTAGTTCTCGGTGTTTTGATGATTACAATTGAAAGTTATTAAATTGAGTGGAAAATATGTGAATCATAATATTGCCCGAGCAGGACAAATAAGTTGCCCGAGCAACATCGGGATTCAAGGAAAAGAAGTTAAAGCTGAGAACCTTGCTCGAGCAGCACCTGTCCATTTGCCCGAACAACATCGGGATTCAAAGAAAAGAAGTTAAAGCTGAGAACCTTGCTCAAACAACACCTGTCCATTTGCCCAAGCAACATCGTTTCAATATTCATTCGAATCACAAAATGGATAATCATGCCCGAGCAGGAGCAATCTCTTGCCCGAGAAAAGTCGAGGCAGAAGCAAAAACAAACAGCTTGCTCGAGCACCAGAGAAAGCTTGCCCGAGCACCATGCTCGAGCAGCAATAAAAAGTTGCCCGAGCAACCTTCCAAAAATCACCTAAAGTGTTGTCTGCCCGAGCATGGATTCCGTCATGCTCGAGCACCATGCCCGAGCAACATATATTGCTTTCTCGAGCAGCAACGAAATATCCTGATTTTCGCCACTAGCTGAGGCTTGCTCGAGCACACCAAAATAGCCTGCCCGAGCAGCGACGAGAAAAACCATTTCTTTGAGGCTTGCTCGAGCACCCAAGTAAACACTGCCCGAGCACAATGCCCGAGCAATGGGAATAACATGCCCGAGCATCAGCGAGAAATTCCCTTTCCTTGTTAAGGCTTGCCCGAGCAACAAAAGACATCTTGCTCGAGCAAGGTCGTCCCAAACAGAATCCCAATACGATATCTATGATTGATTTGTTCCTGACTATAAATATTGATCTGCCATTATCTCTAATTATATAAATTGATTAATTTCTATTTCTAATGCTTCTATTTAAGTAAGTTTTAGGAATCAAATTGACAAAAGAGAGAATCGCCACATTTACTCTCACGCGTCGTCTGACAAGGGAATCTTCATGAAAGATTAAAGATCTTCATTTGGAAACAATTCATATATCAATTACTCTGATTTATTCCCTGATCAAATAAGAGGAAAGACAATAAATGATGCAATGGCCATAATCATCAAAGCAGAGCAATCATCAGAAATACAAAAACCAATATGTCTCAACGACTAGTTTTCTCAAAGACAGCTGATCGACATGAATCATGAACCTTATAAAGAGACAGCTAATTCAACTGAAAAAGACACTAAGGAGCATATACAACATTCAATCTTTTACTGTGATTATCTTGAGTATTCAAATACACACATCAGTGTTCATATCTTATTCACTCGTGAGGAGTCTGTTAAACACCTTCATTTTTCTATTCAAACTTAAGGTTGTGAAACCGTAAGTAAGGGTGTACAATTGCAACTTGTAAGGGGGAGTGAGTCCAAGTGTGAAAGGATCATCCTAAGTTACAGAGTGGGTAATTGTACGTATGTTAAAAGAGTTAGTGGAAATCTCAAGGCGTACTTGAGGACTGGACGTAGGTCAAAGTGTTAAGACCGAACCAGTATAAATCTTCTTGTGTTCATCTCTCTTTCTTTACTCTAGCAATTCGTTTACCGAAAAGAAGCAAAAGAAAAATAAAAGCCACCTATTCACCCCCCTCTAGGTGATATTCCTACTGTCAAGGGGCAATCTATGTCAGGATCTACTTATGATCAAAGAGGATACTAATCTAAGATTTTGACCTCGATATGGCAGTATAGCACTTGGGCTTGGAGGCACAAAGGCCCATAATCACAAACCCTACAGGTAAACTCTATAAATAAGAGGTAAACCCTACATGTATAATTATTCTCTCTCAACTATTGTTCTGTCGTCACTGTACACACACCCCACCCCATTAGCTGAAGTCGTTTAGTTCTTATTCATGCACAGTGATTGTAATACCCGCATATTTATTTATCTGAAATATTACGTTTTGATAAATAAATTGGCTATTTCTGATAGGTGAAATTATGATCTCAAGACTTGTGTTAATATAGTCTATGTTTCTAAGTTGAATTCTGTAGAAAATTAGAGAGTTTAAGTGCCAAAGTGCCAAATGACGAAAATGCCCTTGTGAGACATAAATAACTTAGGAAAATTGTGAAAAATCCTAAAAGGCGGTAAAATAATTATTAAAATTGAGAGAGTATATTGCCTCTAATTTTGATAATTTAATAAATTATAAACTTGGAAAAATTAAAGAGGAATGTTCAAAAAGTATTGAAATGACCAAAATGCCCCCTTAAATTCTAATATAATACATGGGAGATAAAACACAAATGTTAGTGCAAGAGTTATGAGATATGGAGTTGTTCTAATCAAGAAAATTATCAACTATTGGTAAGAAGTTAATCAAGTAATTATTGGCTAATTACTTAAGCATAAACAAAGGAAAATTCAAAGATAATTATGTAAAACCCTAAAATTAGTGAAATACGGCTAAAAATTAGCATAAATATATTTTCTAATTAATTGGAAAATATTGAGAAAAATAAATGAGATTAGGTAATTTTGAGCCTAAATACAAGTATGGGCCAATAGGAAAAAGTTATGAAAAATTATGTAAAAATAATTATTATATTATATAATAATTAATTAAAAAATAAAATAAAAATTTATAAAAGAAAAAGATGTGAGGGCCGACATATTTTTTGTGGGAAAGGAAAAAAAAATAGAAAAAAAAATAGGAAGAGTATAAACTATAAACTCTTATATTAATAATAATTAAAGTAAAATAGTAAAAAGTAAATAAACACCGATAGGGATTGGATCCTATCTAGAGAACCAGGAACAGGATTTCTAAAGTCAGGATATAATATTGATCAGTGGATTTTTATCCTGAATTGAGCTGTACCTAGAGTCGTTTCTGAGATCGGTAGAAGAAGTTAGTAATAAGACGAAATAGGGAAAATCTGAGAAATAGGCCGATAGTCATAAAATTAGAATTTGGACAAAATAAATTGTAACTCAACATTTGGAGATGAGTTTATGATTATCTGGACATATTTGGAATCAGTGAATTTTTGTCCAGAAAGTGACAATTCTAGAAGTGAATTCCGTAAACCTTGATGACATCACATGGCTGCCACATAAGCCCCTTATGTCGACCAAGGGGGTGGATGGCCAAGATCAAGCCATTTTCTCCAAGTGCGATCCGACGGTCAGAATCCGGTCTGGTAAAGCATGAATAGTAACTTCCTAAAACCTATAAATACCCCCTTCATTTGTAATCTTCACACCACTTCTCACTAGCTTGGCTGAAATCTAGAGAGAAGGAGGAGCCGGGGAAATTCTGAAGCGAAGCTCTGAGTAAGTTTTTCGGTACTCAGTCTTAAGTTTCAGTAGTTTTAGTAGGATTGTTAGTTAGATCTAGGAAGTAGGAGATGAAATTCCTATTCTTTTTTTTAGGACTCATTGCATCGAAAGATGCTTGACGAGGTAAAAACATAGTAGGGATTTAGTTTGAAAGTTGGGAGTTAAAGTAACGAAGTCTTTGGCGAAATTCGCCAATTAGGGTATAGGGGCAAAATGATAATTTTTACCTAAAATGCCGATTATGATGTCAAATCACTAATGAAAGTGATATTACTCTTATAGGACATCGAAACCTTGATCTCGCCGCCGTTCTGACTGTCCAACGTGCGTTGTCGGACAAACCGCTGTTTTCCGTCGAGAAAATACGATTCACGAGAAACATCACGTGCGTCAACGAAGGTACTGGACGCGTCTTGTAACACTAATCCTATGTTTCTCATATACATATATGTCATAGATACGTTCATATACCGAGGCTCCGTCCAGGGTCGTCGTTATACATACAGCCTTGTACGGGTTATAGACATGATAATACCGTTTTGAGTTTTCCTAGCGCTGAGGACACGTGATCGTGGCACGGGGTAACGTGCAAGCTATGTTTGTGTAGGACTTTACATACTGCTTTATGCTTATGTCCTGTCTGTGTCACAATGTTGTTGTGTAGGATCTTACATACTGCTCCGTGCTTATGTTCTGTCTGTGTCACATTTATCTGATGAGATGCTGCTGTTATGTCATGAATATCGGTTGCCTATATACTGTTTTATTTGAGCATAAGGTTAACCGTTACCAGAGATCCAATGCGATAAATTGGATCCAATGCGATAAATTGGATCTCAGCTGTAGCTTCAGGATCCGGAGGACCACGGATCGGTGCTAAGGGCAAGCAGCAGGAGTAGGCTACCGACCGAAGAAATCTTTATCGCTTTCTGTATTTACTTTTGAACAGTAGGATCACTGTATTATCAATACTATGTTACACTATGGTTATTGTTTTGTTATGGATCAGTTACTCTTTCGCTCTAATGCTCTACTCTGATTGAAAAAAAAAATTCCGCTTTAGAAAATGGGATGTTATAGTGATCTGCTATACTCATAGGTATCTAATTCACAGATACCTAGAAGAGAGTTATTTGATCCAAGATTAACATACTAGTCCAACGGATTAGACATCTCTGTCAATATAGACAGAACAATATCAATATTATAAGAAGGAAAAAAAAAATAAAACATTGAAATCAAAGATTTTGTAAGGGGTTGGAAGAAATGAGAGAAAACGAAAGAGAAGAGGATGAGAAGAAATGAATGAGTGTGTTAAATAGGTGTGGTGGGGGTATTTATAGGGATATGCATAACTTTTGTAGTGGTTAATGTGACGAATTTTGTAACAGTTTAACGTTTGTAGCGGTTTTTGTTCATTTTGTAGTGGATATAAAACTGCTACAAAAAGTCATTAGTATTTTTTTAAAAAAATAAATAAATTTCAAAATTTTAGATTTTGTAGCAGTTATACTAAAAACCGCTACAAATTAATGAACGTTGGCGAGATTTGAAATA
Source organism: Acacia pycnantha (assembly GCA_025563575.1). Classification (NCBI taxonomy): domain Eukaryota; kingdom Viridiplantae; phylum Streptophyta; class Magnoliopsida; order Fabales; family Fabaceae; genus Acacia; species Acacia pycnantha. Next base: position 3,361,764 of record JAMWYP010000032.1, on the reverse strand, counting down.
TTCACAATCCAAAACTACATACTTTGTAGCGGTTTATGTGACAACTTTTGTAGCGGTTTAATGTTTGTAGCGATTTTCTTTCATTTTGTAGTGATTACAAAACCGCTACAAAAATTCATTCTTATTTTTTAAAAAAAAATCAAAATATTACATTTTGTAGTGGTTATACTAAAAATCACTACAAATTAATGAATGTTGGTGGGATTCAAAATATTCAAATTTCAAAACTACACACTTTGTAGCAGTTTATCTACTAAAACCGCTACAAACTTCATGATCATTAGCGGGATACGAAATATTCAAATTTCAATATTACACACTTTGTAGCGGTTTATACGATAGTTTTGTAGCGGTTTTGCATTTATAGCGGTTTTCGTTTGTTTAATAGCGGTTATAAAACAGCTACAAAAATTCATTGTTTTTTTTAAAAAAAAAATTAAAAATATCACATTTTGTAGCGGTTTAGTAAATAACCGCTACATATATCAAAGTATTTTTTTAAAAATATTTTTTATATTTTTTTTGTATAACTTCTATTTGCGACGTGTTTAAGGACTTCACATTTGTAGCGGTTTAATTAAAATAACCGCTACAAATTGTTCACCGCTACCCCAATCGCTATAAATGAATAAACCCTACTTCGTGTGTCGTGAAAATTTGTATCGGTTTTCTAGAACCGCTACAAAAGTTCAGACTCTTGGCATTTCTGTAGCGGGTTTTTGATAGAAACTGTTACTAATGGTGCGCCATAAAGCACCAAACTGGCGCCATATCTGTGGCAGTTTGTATAAATAAACTGCTACAAAATAACCGCCACAATTTTGGCGCCATATTTTATAGTGGTTAGTTTATGATAACCATTACAAATGTCGTTTACGAACCAGCGTGCGACTTGGCGCGAGTCATACCGTTGCAAATTTGTAGCGGTTTCGGTATAAACCGCTACAAATTCACATATTTGTAGAGGTTTATTTTGATTGCTACAAATTAATATTTTTTTTTAATAGTGAGTGATTCCTAACACCACATTTATTATAGCCATCATCCATGATACTTCTTTATTTCTAGGGGTTTGTCTTCTCTCCATGGGTGTCTTGTAAGATCCCAAATTTTGGGATTTGAAATTTGGATATTTTATGGAAATCAATTATGTGATTTTGGTTTAAAAGAATTATGAGAATAAATATTGAAAATTTAGGCTTATTTTTTCCCTTAATTTATTTGGGAAAAGAATAATTCAAATAAGGAATAAATTTATGCCTAAAGATTTTAGGAATGATATTCGGAGAATTAGGAAACTATTTTCATTGTAATATTATAAAATAAAACCAAGGAAATTGCAAGAGATTAATTAAGAAGGGAAAACCCTTATGGGAAATTAAGAATTTATTTTAAGATTTATCTATTAAATTGCAAAAGACAAAATGATGAGGGAATATACAAATACCAAGCACCAAGTAAAGCCCAAACATTTTCCCAACCCATTAGATGATTCTTTAGCCAATAACAAACCACCCAATTCATTTTATCAACACTTCAAGAACGGAGCACAAACTGAATTTTTTCAACCCCGCAGGGGTCTTAGACAAGGCGACCCTTTATCACCCCTCTTATTTGTGCTATGTATGGACAGATTGTCGCACCTTATATGTGATGAGGTAAATAGTGGTAGCTGGTGTCCTATTTACACTTCTAATGATGGCCCAAAGGTCTCCCATTTGCTATTCGCAGACGACTTGCTTCTATTTGGGAAGGCTTCGGAGGCCCAAACAATGTGTATGATGGAGTGTTTAGAAAAGTTTATGAATGCTTCTGGGGGAAAAATTAATACAGCAAAATCATCCATTTATTTCTCCCCTAAGGTTCCTCTTCAAACTAAGCAACAGATTAGTAGCATGACTGAGATGAAAATCTCTTGTGAGATTGGAAGGTACCTCGGATTCCCACTCACTAGAAATAGAAGTACCAAGGCTCAATTTCAGTACGTGGTTGATAGAGTTCGCTCTAAGTTGTCTGCTTGGAAGGCCAATAGCCTTTCTATTGCTGGTAGAATCAATCTAGCCAAGTCGGTGCTTAGCTCTATCCCGATATACCCTATGCAGGTTGCACGATTGCCTAGCTCAATTTGCTCAGTCATTGAAAGGCTTCAAAGAAATTTCATTTGGGGGCATGGAGAAAATGTTAAGTGCTACCATCCTGTAAGTTGGGAGCAGATTAAACAACCAAAGGAATTTGGAGGCCTTGGATTTAGGGATTTGGCTTCTATGAACCGCGCATGTGGCGCTAAACTCGCATGGGCCTTGACTTTAGGCACTAAAAGCTTATGGACAGAGATCATTCAGCAGAGATATATGCTTAGGGAAGGTGAATCTATCTTCTCTTTCCTTCCCGGGGATTCAAAATTATGGAGTTTTATTTGCTCTCATAGTGATTTAGTCGATAAAGGTGGTAAATGGCAGGTTAGAGATGGGCTTTCAGTGAATTTTCTTAACGACTGCTGGATAGATGTGAATATTAGATTAAAAGACTACTGTATAAGACCTTTCTCTGGAGAGGAGGAGGAGTCTTCGGTCGCTGATTGGGTCTTGGAGGGCGCGTGGGATATGAGTAAGGTGTCAAGCCTCATTAATCCTACCGGTATGCAAAGACTTCTCCCTGTTCTTCCCCCTAGAGAAGGAGCTGGGCAAGAATTTTTAATTTGGGGGGCTTCTTCCGATGGAAACTTCTCTGTCAAGAGTGCTTATTTCCTCTTGAATAGCATCAGTCCTTATCCTCGGGACAACATCTTCAAAGCCATTTGGAATTGGAACGGAGCCGAAAGAATCCGTGTGTTTTTGTGGAAGGTTTGTCTGGGTAAACTTCCTACAAATCTGTGGAGAAGTTCTTGGTCACAGTCGTCACCGTTTTGCGTCCACTGTCAGACTGAGTTGGAAGATATCTTACATATACTAAGGGATTGTCCCTATGCTAAGAATTTGTGGTTCAAGCTAATCCACCCAAGGTATGTTTCATCTTTCTTTTCAGCTGATCTTAGAGAATGGTTGCATATGAATCTTGTTATAAAGCTGGGTAGGGGTTCGGCTGATGTGTGGAATCTAGTCTTTGGTGTTGCAATCTGGTGGTTATGGGAATGGAGAAACAAATCATTGTTTGAGCAAGGCTTTGTTAAGCCCAGGCGCCCCGAATTAATCATTTCGCAGTTCTGGACCAGATTTTCTAATGGGGCCAATCTATTTGCCCCTTCTTCCCCTGCGGCCTCCTCTATTGGATGGATGAAACCGCCTTCAGGTTGGACCAAACTGAATGTAGATGGGGCGGTCTCTCTTTCCTCTTCTCAGGCTGGCTGTGGCGGTGTGCTCCGTGGTTATCATGGGGAATGGCTAGCAGGATTTTCAAGGGAAATCGGGATTTGTCAACCGATAGTTGCTGAATCTTGGGCCTGGTTCGTGGGTTTGGAAATTGCTTGGGAGATGGGCTTCAGAAAAATCATTCTTGAATCTGATGCGGAAAGGCTTATAAGCCTTTTTGGTGATCCTAGCTTCAACGGAAGGAGTCTTTTGGAAGTGAAGATCAAGGAACTTCTGAACAAGGATTGGGATGTAGTCTGTCAGTACATTCCGAGTGTTCACAACAGAGTAGCTGACGCTCTTGCTAAATGGGGTATAGGGAAATCTGTAATTTTTGATTCCTGTCCTAATAGTTTATGGACTTGGGTGGATCTTGAGGGATTGGGATTAATTTCCCCTTCGGTGTAACTTTGTTTATGTAGGCTTCCTAGCCTTCTTTCATATCAAAAAAAAAAAAAAGTTGTTAACCCATTAGCTCAACACGTGACTCTCTAATGGATCAACATTTAAATTCATTAGTCATATTCATTTGGCCCACATGATGATAAAATCGAACCCACATATTATTCACTTAGGTTCAATGAGGCAATCAAGCCCAACAACAAAACTAAGCCCGCAATTGATATGCTCTTCCCAGCCTCATCGACGTATGGCAGAGGAAATAGACAAATGAAATGCAGTCAATGAGAGATCAGCGTAAAACCAGCGGAAAGGTTAACATCGTTACGTAAAACACAGAAGGATCAGAGACTCGCGTCATCTGCAAACACAAAACCACGTTAATAACCTAGTATCCCAAATAATCTCGGTCAAACACGGTGTCACAGAGTGAGATCACCAAAAACGACAGCTCTTCCCATACCCCTCGAACTCAGCATTTCATTCTTCTTCGGACCGTTAGTTTTCTTTTGAACTAGACCCTTAGGTCCTTATATATCCCTACTTCTTGACTTCCCTTCATCCCCATCAGCCCTCACAGAAACCAGAGGCGGAGAGAGAAAGAAAGAGACGGAGAGAGAGAGAGAGAGAGAGGGAGAGAGAGTATTCTAAGTTTCTGTTGCTCTGTTTCAAATACCAAAAACAGAGGCAGAGAGCGTCGGTGGAAGCATCAAGTCCGAACGTGAGTGCAAGCCGAAACTGAAGGTAAGTTATTAAGCTTCTCTTCCTCCTAGTTTCCATCATTTTCCCCAACGCAAATGGCTAACTAGTAAACTGTAGGAGTGAGCCTTGGGTTTGTTACTAGATGAATAAAGAAACAGAGGTTGATGAACGAAAGATTACATACAATATATATGGGTATGGTTACTGCGTGAGAAGAAAGAGTTGTTGTGCGTGTTGTATTTATATATTCCTATATATATAATAATAATAATAATAATAATAATAAATAGGAGACTGCTATATGTATGTATGTATGTATGTATGTATGTATGTATGTATGTATGTATGTATGTATGTATGTATGTATGTATGTATGTATGTATGTATGTATGTATGTATGTATGTATGTATGTATGTATGTATGTATGTATGTATGTATGTATGTATGTATGTATGTATGTATGTATGTATGTATGTATGTATGTATGTATGTATGTATGTATGTATGTATGTATGTATGTATGTATGTATGTATGTATGTATGTATGTATGTATGTATGTATGTATGTATGTATGTATGTATGTATGTATGTATGTATGTATGTATGTATGTATGTATGTATGTATGTATGTATGTATGTATGTATGTATGTATGTATGTATGTATGTATGTATGTATGTATGTATGTATGTATGTATGTATGTATGTATGTATGTATGTATGTATGTATGTATGTATGTATGTATGTATGTATGTATGTATGTATGTATGTATGTATGTATGTATGTATGTATGTATGTATGTATGTATGTATGTATGTATGTATGTATGTATGTATGTATGTATGTATGTATGTATGTATGTATGTATGTATGTATGTATGTATGTATGTATGTATGTATGTATGTATGTATGTATGTATGTATGTATGTATGTATGTATGTATGTATGTATGTATGTATGTATGTATGTATGTATGTATGTATGTATGTATGTATGTATGTATGTATGTATGTATGTATGTATGTATGTATGTATGTATGTATGTATGTATGTATGTATGTATGTATGTATGTATGTATGTATGTATGTATGTATGTATGTATGTATGTATGTATGTATGTATGTATGTATGTATGTATGTATGTATGTATGTATGTATGTATGTATGTATGTATGTATGTATGTATGTATGTATGTATGTATGTATGTATGTATGTATGTATGTATGTATGTATGTATGTATGTATGTATGTATGTATGTATGTATGTATGTATGTATGTATGTATGTATGTATGTATGTATGTATGTATGTATGTATGTATGTATGTATGTATGTATGTCGATGATCTTAGGAAAAAGAAGAAGAAGGAAAAACATGTATGTATGTATGTATGTATGTATGTATGTATGTATGTATGTATGTATGTATGTATGTATGTATGTATGTATGTATGTATGTATGTATGTATGTATGTATGTATGTATGTATGTATGTATGTATGTATGTATGTATGTATGTATGTATGTATGTCGATGATCTTAGGAAAAAGAAGAAGAAGGAAAAACTTGTTTAAAATATATGTGTGTGTATGCATTGTTGTTTTAAGAAAAAGAGGAGACGATATTTATATATATGCAAGTGTATAAAATATATTGATGTCATTAAAACCCAAAACTTAGTATGAACTGCATAACCCCCTTGAGCACTTCGTTTTGTTGGAAAACATTGTTTTTAAGTATGAAGCTTTTGGTTGCTACTCCATATAACCCAAAAGTTGTTGTTTTGTATCCGTATATATATATATGGTTTGTGAGCTAAGAAAAACCATTTTGAGTCCATATATATATACAAGCATGCGCAAGTCACTGGAATTGATTGGTAGAAATAATAGGGAAAGCTAGTTTTATATCCATATATATATCATAATGCATTGTTGTGTAGTTAGTATTTATAAACTCCTATATAGTAGGATCTAATCTAACTAATTCCTATATTATTTCACTTGTAATATTATTTATAAAATAATATATATATATATATACACACACACACACACATAGCGAAACATATTTTACGTGGTGTGAACATTTATTAAATTCCTAATTTAAAGAGTTAGGATAGTCTCTGAGAGTTCAAAATAATTGTAGATAAATAATAATAATAATAATAATAATAATAATAATAATAATAATAATAATAATAATAATAATAATAATAATAATGAATTGAATAAATAAGCAACGACAATAATAATGAAAATAAAATAATTAATTAATTAATATTTCTACTTTTATTAAAAAGGGGAATAGATAATAAAGGAAATTAATAATTAATAATAAATGAAAAAGGGGTATTATTAATTAGTAATAAATAGAAAGAGAATTAATAGTTACAATGGGTCATTGATTTTTTTTTTTCAGACCCGTTATAATTTGCCTACTTTAAGCATTTCAAATTTATTATTATAATTTGTATATTTTTAATTTTATGAATTTTAAGTTATAATTTTTATGTAGAGTTTTAGAAGAGTTATTAATGGTTAGTAAATTGGTTGTGATAGATTGATTTTTGGCGTGTGTTTGAGCTCTTAGATTAGGAGCAGTGTGATAATAGTTAGCTTCGGCTAGAGGTAACCACTTTCCACTTATTATGTATATTAGTTGTTGTTTGTGAGTATTTTGTGAAATGATTATTAATATCTTAATAGAAATTGCCTTGTGGAACCTTATGATTTGAATTGTGAAATATATACATATATTTATTTATGAATCTTGGAAAAATTCCTGTTGAATTATTTATTATGATAATTTTGGAAAGGGGTTGAATTGGGAAGAGATGGAGTAGTTTATTCCACCACGTGGTGAGGCCTCCATTGGTGCACGATGGTTGGCTTGTTATTGTCACACATGTTCAATGAGAAACTAGCCCACTAGTTCAATGAGGGCTTACGACACCCCACTAGTTCAATGAGGGGAAAAGACCCATGGTCTGGGACATGTGCTCTGAAGATTTTGGCCGAATCTCATCACATGACCAGTGAGCTTTTGAGTAACCAGTAACATGGATGTAACTTAGCCCATGGGTATAGTCGGAGGAAATAAGGCGGTTCGGTTGGGTTGGTGGGAGGCATCTTGAGAATTTTGTTAATGAAAACTGATACAGAATTTATGACACAGAGTTCATGATGTGAAATGGTAATGTGTATATTCATGAAATATATTCTTAATCTTTGTTATATAAATTGTTCCACTTGGCACCTCACTAGCACATATTAGTATTCATAATAAGTTGGATTGATGGTTACCACATTTTTCAGGTGATAGTTCCCATGCGGGTCCATCAGGGAAGACCTCGGAAGCTTAGGCTACTTTGCTAAAAGTAGCGCTTCTGTCTTTTTGGCACATGTTGGATGATTGTATATTGTCACGTTAGGGCTCATTTTGCATACTCTGGTTTACTTTTGTATTTTGGTAAATGATGGAGCATTACTTAGTTGTTAATGAACCCTTAATTAGCTATTATGTTAGGTTAATTTTGAGGACGTTACAAGTCTCCTATTGAATTAGTATTCTGAATATTTAATCTTCTTCTTTATAATATAGTATCTTTTTATTCAATAAAATTTCAATCATTTAAATTTAAAATGTATTTAAACCAATTGTTGTCATTTATTTTTTCTAATTTTGTAATCATATACTTCTACTCCTGACATTTATTTATTGATAAAAGTAAACTTTTTCTGAGTTTATGATCCAAGTTATGTTCTTGTGAGTTTGACATTTTTTTTTTTGCACTTTATGGTACAAAACTTCTCTCACATATTTAAGAACTTCGTATAACACAAAATCTCTTAAAATAAGTTAATTCAAAAGGGTGCATCTGGAAAGCGCTGGAAAAAAATCCAGCTCGTGACAAGAGTACAAGACGAAACTTCCTTACAGCAATAAAGAACATAACAAATGCCTCACTTCCGTAGTCAGCCTTTGTCATTAAACCACTATATGTGTGTGTGTGTGTGTGTGTGTGTGTCTGTATGTATGTATGTATGTATGTGTTCTGGTGTAGAACACAGATTGTTTAGCCCTGAGGGGTTAGGATGTTGATGTTGATTGGGACTTGACCTAGGAGCGATTCCTAGGGCCTACGTACCCTGAAGAGGGATCAAAGTCCACGTAGTTCGAGGATTAAAGGAGGCGTTTAGCCAAAGGGCGTGGGGTGTGTGCTCTGTGTGCAGTATATGCAATTGAGAGAGAGTAGAGCGTAGAAGATAGAAGATGCGCCGTACCTGTTAGGTTAACCATCTATATATAGAGGCTACCTTAGGTTTAGGGTTCATGGGCCCTCTAATTGTGATAGAGATTTCCCTTGATTATCTCCTTGATTGTAGGTTGGTTATGATCTTATCTGATCTGTTGGCGATCATGATAGATCCCCATCCTATTGGGTCGCATCGCTAATGGGCCTTATATAAATCCGTAACAGTTGCCCCCAGCCCGGTAGTTCAAAGTTTTGGACTGCCGGGGTGTATGCTGTCTTAGAAATGTCATCCAAGGTGTTACCCATCTCCTGACGTCTGCGTCGGGCTAGGATTTGTTGAACTCATTTCCCTGGGTACGTGGTAACGTCACAAGGTTCGATGAGCCGGGGCGGCGTCCTGCGTCTCGTAAAGTGCCATGTTGACGTCCTATGGCTTGAGGACTGGTGGTGAATACCGATGTCCAAAAAAGGGGATCGAGGTAATAACCTCCGGTCCTAAGAGTGCCGCGGTAAGAACCGACGACCTAAGGGTCTGAGGTGGTAGATATGGGGCCAAGCGTAATTTCGGACAAATCATGGTGCTGGGTTAGTGTCCCGCCCTATGAGGATCCGGGGTGGCTGTGGTGGCCCCCGCGTGACTCTTGGGGAACACCCCTCTGGTTCTGCCATGATTGTCTGTGACACCTGGCTCCCACGAACTGGGGATGGATTTCGTCCATCCATCTTAATTTGCTTTCATAGCAATTTTCCCGTCCATTCCTAGCCCGTTGCCCCCAACCCGGTAGTTTGAGCTCTCGAGCTGCCGGGATGTATTTTGCCCCCAAGCAAAAGATCCGAGGTAATGTCAAGGCAGTTTGATTCCCAAAACCAGCGAGCGACCCGTTGGAGGAGGTCAGAGGAAAACCAGTTGTATGAAACCTTTTGAGATTTTCGTTTAGGTCCCTGTATGAAACCTTTTGAGATTTTCACTTAGGTCCCTGTGTAAAGCTGTGCATTTTGGTCACCAAGGGAGAGAGAAAACTTGATTCTTCCTTCCTTTTCCTTAGTCACCGGCGGCCGATCTTCACCGAGGGAGAGAGAAAGCTTGAGCAGACAGCCTTGCTTGTTTGCCCTGCCTCAAAACAATTCTTCCTCAAAACACTGTTGATGGAAGGCCTGGTTCAATTACTACTAAATGTTTGGATGTTGCAAAAAATTCAACCATAATGCATTGTGAACCTATTATTGACCTCCCTGCATCACCTAACCGTGAAAATACCCAAAGTGAAATACAAGATTTAGAATAATCTTGCATGGGTGACAGTAACTTTGAGGGGTCTTCAATATTAGAACTTGATAAAGAACATTTGAGGACTAAGCGTATGGTTTATATGCTCCCTGATACACACCCTCTCTTAAAAGAATTCCCAAAGAGAGATCCTGGTGATCTTCCAACTATCTTCTAGTCATGTGGAGACATGGAGAATTAAAAGATGAACACATCTGGGTTCCCAAGGAGAAAGGAGGGAGGATCCCGGGTTCCCAAGGAAAAAGGATAATAACCTGGGTTTCCAAGGAAAGAGGATGACAATCCTGCCTACTATCTTCTCGTCATGTGAACACATGGAGAATTAAAAGATGAACACATCTGTGTTCCCAAGGAGAAAGGAGGGAGGATCCTGGGTTCCCAAGGAAAGAGGATAATAACCTGGGTTTCCAAGGAAAGAGGATGACAATCCTGCCTACTATCTTCTCGTCATGTGGACCCATGGAGAATTAAAAGATGAACACATTTGGGTTCCCAAGGAGAAAGGAGGGAGGATCCTGGGTTCCCAAGGAAAGAGGATAATAACCTGGGTTTCCAAGGAAAGAGGATGACAATCCTGCCTACTATCTTCTCGTCATGTGGACTCATGGAGAATTAAAAGATGAACACATCTGGGTTCCCAAGGAGAAAGGAGGGAGGATCCTGGGTTCCTCAGGAAAGAGGATAATAACCTCAGGTTTCCAAGGAAGAGGATGACAATCCCGCCTACTATCTTCTCGTCATGTGGACCCATGGAGAGTTACAAGAAAACCCATGTGAAGCGGCTACTACGATTCTTGATTTTGTCTTTGTGGATTTTCGAGAACTGCCGTGCAAAGGCATCTCGATCGTCGCTTCGGTATTGACCATCTTTGGTCGTAGGAATCGAAATTTATCGAGTCCCCACAGACGGCGCCACTGTTCTGGTGTAGAACACAGATTGTTTAGCCCTGAGGGGCTAGGATGTTGATGTTGATTGGGACTTGACCTAGGAGCGATTCCTAGGGCCTATGTATGTATGTATGTATGTATGTATGTATGTATGTATGTATGTATGTATGTATGGATGCATGTATGTATGTATGGATGCATGTATGTATGTATGTATGTATGCATGCATGCATGCATGCATGCATGCATGCATGCATGCATGTATGTATGTATGCATGTATGTATGGATGTATGTATGTATGTATGTATGTATGTATGTGTGTGTGTATGTATGTATGTATGTATGTATGTATGGATGGATGTATGTATGGATGGATGTATGTATGGATGGATGTATGTATGTATGTATGTATGTATGTATGTATGTATGTATGTATGTATGTATGTATGTATGTATGTATGTATGTATGTATGTATGTATGTATGCATGCATGTATGCATGTATGTATGTATGTATGGATGTATGCATGGATGTATGCATGGATGTATGCATGTATGTATGCATGCATGCATGTATGTATGTATGTATGTATGTATGTATGTATGCATGCATGCATGCATGCATGTATGTATGATGTATGTATGTATGTATGTATGTATGTATGTATGTATGTATGTATGTATGTATGTATGTATGTATGTATGTATGTATGTATGTATGTATGGATGTATGTATGTATGTATGTATGGATGTATGCATGGATGTATGTATGGATGGATGCATGTATGTATGTATGTATGTATGTATGTATGTATGTATGTATGTATGTATGTATGTCTGTGTGTGTCTGTGTGTGTCTGTGTGTGTGTGTGTGTGTCTGTATGTATGTATGTATGTAAAAAAAGATTTTTTATTATGCTTTACTAGGCTTCTAAATATCTATCAAGACAAATGAGGCAATAGCGGCCTAAGGGAGATGAGAATGGGAGCTTTTTTTTTTTTGAACAATTCTAGAATACTTCATTACTGATAGAAAAAAAACTCTTACAACCATGCGAGGGCAACTAAGCCAAATCCAATACAACAAAAAACATAAAATACAAAGAAACAGTCAAATCACCGTACATAAAATGCTTGAGTGGCTGATAGGGGAGCCCTTGTTTCTTTTGACTTGAAGACCTTTGCGCTTTCCCTTTGGCAGGCTATTCCTTATTTATGTCCGCGGATTCTCTTTCTTTATCTTCATCCGCCCCTACTCGTCTTTGCCCTGCTGTTTCCAGTCATTTACAATGCCAGTGATAAAATAATAAGGAAGCCGACTCATCTTTGATTCTAATGTGCCAATTCCTCTCTTCAATGAAAGATTGATCCGTCACTTCCCGAAGAAAAGGACTCCGTCAGTGAGAACCCAGGATCCGAGATGTGGAAACATTTTCCGAATCTATATACGCCGAAGCCTAAAAATAGAAAATAGAAAATGAATATTCTTGCTCCATCCGGAATGAATTTCCCACCTACCTTGGGATAAGTGGTTTCCGGAAGCTTGAGACTTGAATGGTAATGACTTGAACACCCGATTCTAGTATTAATATAACATAATAAGTTCATCCCGTGAGGTAATCTATACCCGTGCTATAAGGAATATAAAAACGGACTTGTATTTCTCTTTTATAGGATACTGGAAATGAGACTACAGTAAGAGTCCGGGTGTAAGCTCAAGTAGTGGTAGCTCTGTGAATAACTAACTCGATCTTTCATTCCTACCCACTAAGTAAAGGAGTCCAGTCTGAGTAGCTGGATCATCGATTAGTGAATCGTTATAGCATTTTGTATCGATAGCGCTTCTTTTTGAGGAAATGCCGTCTTTGATCCATGCTTGCGATCTCGGTTGTGAAATTTGCATTTTCTGGTAATGGTTTTCTTTTTCTTTAGGGAATGAATGTTGTTCCTTTGTTTCTGACAACCTTTTCAATTTAATTATGATTTTTTGGTTGTTTTTTACAAATTAGCTTATATTAATCCTTTATTACAATTTTGTGACAAAAATGAGAAAATATAAGAGTGATTTGGAATGAGATGTACAGATAAACGAGTAGAGGAGAAATTAAATATAGGAAATAATTCTCATTTACTTCAAAGTTACAAGAACCACCACTACAGGTCAAAAAAAGCACCACCACATATGTTATCTATGTATGAGTATCGAATCCTTAAATTCTAATATAAAAGTTACGAGACCATAAACCTATAACTTATAATATCCATAACAAGTTCCTTTTTTTCCATATATATATTTGATACTTTAATTAAGAGTAGAGTTTAATTTACATAAGGCATATTAATGCTAGCTTTTGTTTTTTGCTTTTATTCTTTATTCTTTTTATTGTTCGCTACTAAACCTCATTTTCTTATATTCTACCTTCAGTTTACGCAAATAAAGAATTTTGTTTTATTTACATGACCTTTAGCTTATTTACGCTTTTGCTTTTAAGAAACAAATACTTCCCCCTTATTTTATTTTTTAGTTTAGTTTTTATTTCCTTTGGATATTTGTGTTGTATTTATATTTTGAAAACTGTAGCGAATTATATAGCTAGTTTAAATTAAGCCTCTGCATCGTGGTGCTAATAAAGAGTGCCTTAGGAGAAAGACGAGTTATATAGTAAAACTCTAGTGCATGAGAGGTGAGACCCATTTCATTCATTCATACACATTCTATTTTTCCCCTATATCTAATAATAATTTATTTGTTGTAAATATTTAGACCCCGCTCCCGAATTTAATGGGTGGTAAAAATAAATAAATTTTGCTGAAATGTTACGACCCAAGGATCATGGAGTGTATATTTTCAATTACATACCAGGAACAAAAAAAACTGGATCAGAGATTCAACCGGTCTATAAGCATTGGTTCAAAGTTCAGTGGGTCAACTCAAGGTCATACCGATCATATTAAAATAATATAATTTATTGACCATAACTAAATATAATGATGACTCCCCACTCAAAAATAAAATATATTTTTAATATATTGGGGGAATTATAAATGCTACATTTGGGGATTTACTTGAGTTTTTTAGGAGGGATTAATCTTTTGCATTATTTGAAATACTTTATTGTGATTATCATAATTTTAAATATACAAATAGTTTATATAGGATCATAAATAATAGTAGCAAAAATTTAAAGTCTTCTGAAATTAATAAAAAAAGAGTGCCATAACTTCCGTTTTCTTTTTTTCTTTTTCTTTTTTTAATCATCATCATCATCATCATCATCATCATCTTCTTTGTATTTTCTTTTCTTTTTGTTGTTATTGTTTTTCTCCTTTTTCAATGTGGAGACACTCCATTTTGAAAGGATTACTTTCAATGCTTTAACTTAAGAGAACGCAAGGTTTCAACTTGCAAGATAGAGGCAGCGTCCTTTCTTAATGACTATTAGTCTTATTTATAAATTCTTTTTAATAAAAAAAAATAAGTTCTATTAATAAGTCCAGTTTCAGAATAGTAAATGAGATTATGAAACTTTTGCTCATATTAATTGTACAAATGAAAATAAAGAGAGAATAAAGAGTTTGAAAAATGCTCATTCATAAATGATGGCAAAGTTGAAAATTTACCTTATAATCATTGAGTTAACTACTTTCCGTATGTATAATTTAGTTGAAAGGGACTTGTAAATAGGATAAAAGTGATATTCTCCTTCTTTCCTAGCAAAAGAAAGTACTTCTTCGAGTCAGAGCGACACGCCTGAACAAATGAGGAGGAAGGGAATAGGATGCCAATCTCTAACATTGTTGTTTTCGACTTTGTTATGCTTCTTCTACAAAGATGGTTTTATGTAACCCAACTGAGACACACCATCTCATCCGCCCGTATTCACTATTTCAACCTCACCGTCTTCATTTGTAACACCTCATATTCAATACTACCTATTATGAATACTAATAAGCAGTATATGAGAATATCATCAGAGTGGAATGATAGAGCGAGTAAGTTGGGTTAAGTGAGTGAGTAACTGATAAGTAGCTATAAACATAAAACTCTTTGCGGTGTATCTGGTCGGCACCTTAGTGATACAATTATCCAAATATTATACAAAATACAATCCTGATGCTTACCCTTTCCATCGGCTCCTGATCCTCTAGATCCTGAAGCTAGGGTAAATTCTGAGATTCAATACCTATTAAATTTCAGGTAATAGTTAACCTCATGCTCAAGTATAAACAACAAATTTATGACAGATATTCATTACATTTTAATATCAACCATATATAGCACACAGCAGATGTAATGTTACAACAAATACATAGCACATAGCAAATGTAATGTTAACAGCACAACAATACATAGCACACAACAAATGTAATGTTCGCAATGTTTGCACACTCACCCTATGCCACGAATCCATGTGTCCTCAACGCTAGGAAAAGAACCATACGACATTATCATGATTGAATGTATATAAACAGGTGACTTAAGACCGAGTCTTAGCCACGGTAAATGACCCAAGACCTAATCTTGTCCATGACTCTATGAATCATTCTATCAAATATAAGCATACAAGACACATCAGAGTTAAAGTTACAGTACGTGTCTGTACCTTAGTCCATGGAGCTAGTAGTACGTTCTCCTTTCGGTACCGCTTCCTGATTTTCCCAAATATCCTATAATAGTATCACTGCATTATTTCCTTTATGAACAATATCCTAATAGATATCTTAGCCACTATTGACCTTTTTACCCCTAGTGGTTTTTTTATTCCAATTATACCCTTTTATTTCCTTAAAAACGGAACTTCAGCATTTCTGCCCAAATTTTTCGGTAACTTTAAAAAATAATAATTAATTCTACAAAAATAGAAATCAGGTTTTACAAAATTTTGCACATCCCTTTACAAGTCTATTTCATAGGAAAAATAACGGCTTTTATTCGAAATATAGGAATCAATACCAGTTTAATGTTTTCCAATCACTGTTTAGATTTTCTTTCAAAAATGTGACTCAACTTCAAGAATTTGTATCTCCTTCTAAAAAACTATAATTGCTACATATTTTATATCAATAGAAATCTATACATGTCTAATATAACCATGAAAAATTTCATAATTTTTGAAGATGAATTTACACATAAAATAATGCCCTCTATTCGACTGATTCCAACAATCCAGCAAACCCGAAAATTTACTATCTTTCACTATTAATTCCAAAATTATTCCCCAACATGTTTTTACCTCTCATTAGGCATTTTTCAATGCAAGGAGGCCTAAAAAAAGAATGGGAATTTATTTTATTATTTTTCAGATTAAACTAACATTTTGCCAAAAATTAATACCAAAACTCAAGAACTAGACTTACCCTTAAAGAACTTATTCCTTCTCTTCCCAAAAATCTCACTTCTCACTCCCTCTCAACTAAGGATCATAAGTGCTTATGGTTGGTGTGAAGAATTTGTGAAGGGGGGTCTCTATTTATAGAGAAAACTATATGGCACATTGGTAATTAAATGTAATCAGATTTTCACCCTAACCTTTGGATTTAAAATGCACTTTTTGAAGACAAATCTCTACCTCTCATGGCTGGTCGACATGCCTCAACCAATCAGCCAATTGAATGAATGTTTTTAAATAACAAATAGTTCCATTTCATTGTGCTTTTCATGTGTCATTAATACAATAGCCTAAATCTCTTATTGGTTGATTTAATTTCATGAGGATTAAGCCCATTTCATTGATTTTTCCCATTGGCTAGTTGCTAAATTTGAATTTTCAACTCTAATGATCAATATTTAATTTCATCATTTTTTGATCTCCAACTTTCGAAATCTGCATCCCTTTCTTGGACAATTTTTTTTAATTAATTTCTTTTACCTATGATCCTCTTGGATAATTATACAAATGATTTTAATTAGAGTAAGTTTAATTACTCATTAGTTTTTGCTTATTTCCTTTAACTTAATTAAGTGTCTTCATAACATTTCCTACCTCTTTTGGTTATAAAATAACCATTATTTTATGTGCCAATTATATCACATTTTATGATCCCAAATCTTAGTCTTATATTTTGCCTTTTGTTTATTTAATTCCAAGGGTTTAATCAATAAATTATAATAATTTGAGACACATATTCACCTTCATTTTTTCTAATTACTCATCAAAATATAATACTTATATTAAATAGGAATTTTTAGGTATTATATTTCTCCCCTCGTTAAATAAAATTTCACCCTCGAAATTTACTAATCACTAACCAAACTCTTAGCCATAAACTCCGGATATTCCTTCTTCATGTCCTCTTCTGTTTCCCGAGTTACCTCCCTAGGAGATAACCCCTTCCAAACCACTTTCATGAATGGAATACTTCTATGTCTGAGCCGTTTCTCTTGATAATCAATGATTCGTTCTGGCTCAACCACGAAAGTGTTATCACGTCATAATTCGACTTCTTCATATTCAATGACATGTCTGGGGTCCGGTTGGTATTTCTTTAACTGAGAAACATGGAAAACGTCACGGAGTTTGCTTAGGTTTAGGGGTAAGGCTATTTGGTAAGCGACTGGTCCACGCTTTGCTAGTATTTCGAACGGCCCTATGTAGTGAGGACTTAGTTTTCGCCTCTTAAGTGTTCTACCGACACCAGTTACTGGGGATATCTTTAGGAACACATGATCTCCGACTTCGAACTCTAGAGGTCTTCTCCTTTTATCAGCATAGCTCTTGTGTTTGCTTTGTGTTGCTAGGAGTCTCCTCTTGATCAAAACGATTTGTAAGGAGGTCTGATCGATTATATTTGGTCCAAGCAATTTTCTCTCAGACACTTCCGTCCAGCATATAGGTGACTCACACTTTTGCCCGTACAATGCCTCAAACGGAGCCATTTGTATGCTCGCATGATAGCTGTTGTTGTACATGAACTTTGCCAATGGAAGATGTTGATCCCAGTTTCCTTTAAAGTCCAATACACACGCTCTCAACATACCCTCTAGCTTCTATATTGTTCTTTCAGACTGACCATCGGCCTGAGGGTGATAAGCTGTACTGAATTTCAACTTTATACCCAGAGCTTCATGCAATGCTTGCCAAAATCGGGATATGAATCGCGAATCCCGGTCAGAGACGATGTTTTCAGGTACACCATGGAGTCTCACGATTTCTTAGATATAAATCTCTGCCAACCGTTCCGGAGAATAGTTGACATTGATGGGGATAAAATGTGACGACTTAGTTAACCAATCAACAATTACCCAGATCGCATCGTGATTCCTGATCTTGGGTAAACCCACCACCACATCCATGGTAACACTCTCCCATTTCCATTTCGGAATTTCTAGCCCTTGAAGAGGACCAGGGGGTCGTTGATGTTCAATCTTCACTTTTTGGCAACTCAAGCATCTGGCCACATACTGGGTTACATCTTTCTTCAACCCAGGCCACCAAAGTTTAGATTTTAAATTATGGTACATCTTAACCATTCCTGGATGTAGAGTATACTTACTCTTGTGAGCCTCATCCAGTACCTTCTGCCTTAATTCATCAATCGGCGGTATGTAAATTTGCTTCTTGTACCTGACCAATCCATTAAGTGATAGGTCATGGTCTTGAGTCTCGCCCCGAGAGATCATCTCCTGTATTGTAATAACTCATTCATCTTGCCTCTGAGCTTCCTTGATTTCATCTCTCAGATCATATTCCCCATGACTAACAAGAAGACTTGCAAGATAGGCTTTACTGGGCGCATTAAGACTCCTGTTGCAGACCTGATTCGACAGGTTTAGATCTCTGAAGTCCTCAAGCAATCTTTTCTCTTGAGTCATCATGTATGCTACTTGCACCACTTTTCTGCTTAGAGCATCTGCAACGACATTTGCTTTACCCGGATGATACTTGATGTAACACACCAAATTCCATACCACTTATTGTGTCCGTTGACATGTAGTATTTTAGAAAATGGTGTTGACAGACCAGAGTAATGCGGAACGGAGAGCATTGCGGAATGGAGAGCATGCATTACGTTTGAATGATGAGTAACTGATGTAAAATGCCCAGGCATAAGCTGGTAAATTAAATATCCCAAAGGAATATTCATGTGATACAAACATCTAGAACTTGTATAATTAAAACTCTTGACATAATAATTATACAATCTTACACCATGTCTTAACTAGACTTGTCGCTTGGAATCCAACTCAGTTAATCAAACCCATTAGCCAGGCCGAGTGTCTAGTGGAAGTCTCCCTGTCTTTCACGGCGACTTATGACTGAACCACATAGACCAACCCTTTCTTTGTTCAAGCACCAAATGGTTTGAAATAACTTTATCAGATCCATGCCAGAACTAGTCCTTCTTAAAATTCTTCAGACTCTTGTCTCGACTGGTGCCTCTTCACAACTCCGTCCATCGGTGCCTTTTCACGACTCCGTCCACATCGACTTTCCAGGTCCAGAATTCCTTTCCTGAATTTTTAGTCAAGGCTGAGATTCAATACCCATTGAATATCAGGTAACAGTTAACCTCATACTCAAGTAATACAAGTATATATGACAGATATTTATTACATTTTAGCATCAACCATACATAGCACACAATAGATGTAAGGTTACAACAATACATAGCATACAACACATGTAATGTTAACTGCAGAACAATACATAGCACACATCAAATGTAATGTTTGCATTTTTTTGCACACTCACCCTGTGCCACGAATCCACGTTTCCTCAGCACTAGGAAAACAACCATAAGACATTATCATGGCTATAACCCGTACAAAGCTGAATGTATAAAAATATGTGACTAAGGCCCATAGACTTAGCCACGGTGCATGACCCAAGACCTAGTCTTGTCCATCACTTCATGAATCATTCAATCATATACATGCATACAAGACACATCAGAGTTAAAGTTACAGTACGCGTCCATACCTTTCACCGCGTAGTTACCAACATGCCCGACCTTTGATTCCGACTCCAGACTTCCCGGATATCCTATACATTATCGCCATATTATTATATGATACTGTGATAAATATCATATTGCTTAGAATAATATCCTAAAGGGTTATTTTCACCTTTTTACCTCTAGTGGATTATTTATCCCATCTTTACCCTTACATTTTCTTTAAAACGTAATGCTGGATTTTCTGGACAGATTTTTCAACAACTTTGAAAAATCATAACTAATTCTAAAAAAAAAAAAAAAATCAAAACTATGTTCTTCCAAAGCCAAAATGACCCTTGACAAGTATATTTTCAAGGAAAAATAAAGACTCAAACTCTAAATGTACAGATCATTCCCAGTTTTAACGTTTTCAATCACTGTTCAGATTTAAATCCAGTAAATAAGGCTTATCTTCAAAAATGCATATCTCCTTGTCCAGAGATCAAAACGTTACATATTTTATATATTTAGAAATCCTTATATGTATATTTTATTCATATAAAATTTCATAAGTACTTTTATTCCAGAAAAAGTAAGTTACATTTTGGTCCTTAAATAAATTCGATATTTGGATGATAAATTTTGGAGAGATAGGATATTGTCACTACCAATTTTGGTCACTATCATTTTTTCCACCGTTAGATTAGAATCTCAATAGAAGAGAGAAATGAGATTCTGTTGTAACTGTGAAAAAAAATGGTAGTAATATTGTAATACCCTGAAAATCTCACTTATGATAAGTATCATATTGAGTAAATAATACCTATTGGAAATAGGTGAATATGTGATATCAAATTTTTAGGGGAAAAATCTCTTGAAAATTAGAGTGCCAAAATGACGAAAATGCCCTTATAGGACATAAGTAACTAGGAGAATTGTGAAAAATCCTAAAAGGCAGTAAAATCATTATTAAAATTAAGAGAGTATATTGCCTCTAGTTTTGGTAATTTAATAAATTATAAACTTGGAAAAATTAAATAAGAATGTTCAAAAAGTATTGAAATGACCAAAATGTCCCTGTAAATTCTAATATAAAGCAAAGGACATGAAAACACAAATGTCAGTGCAAAAGTAGTGAGGTAATAAGTTATTCTAATTAAGAAAATTATCAACTATGGTTAAGAAATTAATTAAGTAATTATTGGCTAATTACTTAAGCATAAACAAAGGGAAATTCAAAGATAATTATGTAAGACCCTAAAATTAGTGAGTTATGGCTAAAAATTAGCATAAATATATTTTCTAATTAATTGGAAAATATTGAGAAAAATAAATAAGATTAAGTATTTTTGAGCTTAAAAGAAAGTTTGGACCAATAAGAAAAAGTTATGAAAAATTATGTAAAAATAATTAAAATAATAATTAAATAATTAATTAAAAAATAAAATAAAAATATATATAATAATAAGTGTGAGGGCCGACATCTTTGAGGAAAAAAGAAAGAAAAAATAGAAAAGAAATGAAGGAAGAGTGTAATATATAAACTCTTAATTAAATATTAATTAAAGTAAAAAAATAAATAAACACCTTTAGGAAACGGATCCTATCTAGAGAACTAGGAACAAGATTTCTAAAGTCAGGATATAATATTGATGAGTGGATTTTTATCTTGAATTGAGCTGTACCTGGAGTCGATTCCGAGATCAGTAGAAGAAGTTAGTAATAAGACGAAATAGGGGAAATCTGAGAAATAGGCAGATAGTCATAAAATTAGGATTTGAACAAAATAAATTATAACTCAACATTTGGAGATGAGTTTAGGATTATCTCGGACATATTTGGAATCGGTGAAGGACCGTTGGAACCCTGTATGAAATCAAAAAGTTGTTTAGCCCGGACATTTCTAATAAGTGAGAAAATGTCTTCAAAGTTGTAATTCCGAATTTTTGGGATTTTTCGCGATTACGCGAATCGGACACCGATCGGGAAACTTATCGGTAAAAGCTTCTAGAACAAGGACACATGGCACCACTCCATTGGCTCTTCCCTTGACTTTTGAGGAGCAAGAAGGACGGCTGCCAAGTGTCCCGGTGAGGATCGTGACACCTTGCAGAAGTGCGATCCAGCGGTCCGTATTGGTTCTGGTAAAGCATGAATAGTGTTTTGAAATCTTCTATAAATAGGCTTCAAGTTTCATTTCATTCTTCACACCAATTTTGAGAGCCTTGTCCGAAATTAGAGAGAGGTTAGAGAGAAGGAGGAGCCGGGGAAAATTTGCAGCGAAGCTCTGGGTAAGTTTTTCGGTACCGAGTCTTAAGCTTTCATAGTTCTTTCGATAGTTAGAGTAGTAATGTTAGAATAGTCTTTAATCTTTCGAGTATGATTAGATATCATATGATAGGGGTATTTTAGTCATAATTTTCAAAAATCATGGTGGGGTCGAAGTTCTGGCAAAATTTTGGAAAGTCGGAGCCAAAGTAGCGAGTGCTGGCGAAATTCCGCCGATTAGGGGTATAGGGGCAAAATGGTAATTTTTACCTAAAATGCCAGTTATGATGTCAAATCATGAATAGATGTGATATTACTCTTATAGGACATCAGAAACCTTGATCTGCTGCCGTTACGCTGTCCGACGAGCCGCTGTTGGACGTTTCGCTGTTTTCCGTAAAAAGTACGATTTTCCGTCAGAAGTACCTACGCCGTCAACGAAGGTACGGACGCGTACTGTAATACTAATCTAGTGCTGCTCATATACATATATGTGATAGGTACATTCACGGATAGAGATTCTGTAGGGTCACCGAGATACATTCACGGTTAGAGACTCGTTCGTGGTTACCGATTATACATACTGACTTTACACGGGTTATAGACATAGTAATTCCGTTTTCGCTTTTCCTAGCGCTGAGGACACGACCGTACATCGTGGCACTGGTTTTTGTGCAGGCTATTATTGTGTAGGACATTACATACTGCCCTGTGCTTATGTCCTGTCTGTGTCACAATATTGTTGTGTAGGACTTTACGTACTGCTTTATGCTTATGTTCTGTCTGTGTCACAATTATCTGATGAGTTGCTGCTGTTATGTCTCGAACATCTGTTATCTATATACTGTTTTATTTGAGCATAAGGTTAACCGTTACCTGAGATTCAATGCGGTAATTTGAATCTCAGCTATAGCTTTAGGGTCCGGAGAACCACGGATCGGGGATTGAGGCAAGCAGCAGCAGTAGGCTTTCGGCCGAAGATATCTTTACCGTTTTCTGTATTTATTTTCAAACACTAGGATTATTGTACTCAATACTATGTTACACTATGGTTACGTTTTGTAAAGGATCAGTTACTCTACCGCTCCAATGCTCTACTCTGATTGAAAAAAAAAAATTGGCTATGAAATTGGAACGTTACAAATATTGATAGTAACCAAAATTGGTGGTGAAAGTAAGTTGCAATAGAGTGCAGATGGAGAAAAGAGCGTCTAAAGAGAGGAGATCGAGCGAACGGCGGTCAGAGATCGGAGGCAGAAAGGGGTCGAAGGAGGGAGATGGTGACGGGGATGGAAGTGGCGGCAACGCCAAAGGTGGTGCTGGGTTTGCTTTCAGAGGGACATCTGACAAGAAGAAGGGTGGTGCGACTGGAGCCCAGGGCACTAATGCTAATCAGAGGAGTGGCTCATCCTCGTTATCATACCGGGATAAACTCTTATCCCCTGGATGCGCCGACTTCCTCATGAAGCACTCTGAGGAAGACGATATCGTGACAGGGTAGAAGGATTACTTTCATCGTATGAATGAGAGGGATGGTAGGGGTGTGTCGGAAGAGCTGAAGGAGTGTGATGACCAAACCATGGGACGACTAGAGGGGAAAACAGGGATGTTGAAGTTTACTGCTGAAGAGTATACCGCTTGGTGCTTACCCTGGATGAACTCCCTCATTATTAAAGTCCTGGGTGCAAATTTCCAGACCTATCTCATCTAGGATCGTATCAACCATATGTGGCGGCCAAAGGATCCATTGAAGATCATTCCCTTGAGTAATGGCTATTACACTGTCTCTTTCTCAAACAAAGAAGATAGAGATTATGCGTTTCAAGAGGGACCATGGATGATTGAAGATCATTATCTGATAGTGCAGAGGTGGCGACCAAATTTTAACCCGTGGAAGGCTGATCTCCAGTGCCACATTTCCGCTTGGATTCGCCTACCGGATGTTCCCTTCAAATTCTATAACGTTGAATCGCTGCGTAGGATCAGGAACATGATAGGGAAAATGATCAAAGTAGATAGGACTACTTCTATCTATGACAAAGGAGGATTTGCACGTATTTGCGTTGAGATAGACTTGCAACAACCTTTGGTCCCATCTTACACGGTGTTTGGGGAGGAGTGACTGATCATCTACGAAGGTCTGCATCAGGTGTGTTTCATGTGTGGGAGATATGGGCATAGTAAAGTTAATTTCCAGATGAAGAAGGATGAAGGTCAATCAAATGCTCAGGATAACAGGGAACCTCGACTCGAAGTTAACAATGCCATGAACCTAAAGACTGGAAAGGAGGTGGGAGGTGGTGCAACAATCGTGACCGGAGACGTGAACGCTAACGCATCCCCTTTTGGTAAGATTTAGATTCTACGACGTGAGGTTCGTGGTCCACCATCTTCGGCTGGATTAAGGGTTGATGTTAAAGGGAGATTAAAGCCAATCAATGCTCATCAAGGAAAATCCGATATCAAGGATTCTAGTGTGTTGAATATCAAACGGGATATGAAGATGGGATTAAATGGAATTAAAAAGGAGATGTCCAAGGATCAAGGAGCACAAATGTCAGAGTGGATACAGGTGGGGTCAAAAAGGAAGAGTGCAAATAAAACAAAATTAAAGGGAAAGGAGATTAGGAAACAATCACGTGATTCCCCTTATGATCCGTGTGGGGTCCACGTGGCGACGTATAATCAGGAGTGCTCGGTTGAGCAATCGCAGCTGGTCTCCCCTTCATGTTCAACCGAAGACACGTCATGTGTCGTGAAGGATTTTCAATTTCAACTTCTGGAAATTAAGGCTACCAATGTGGTGGGTCCCCTGGTATCATCTTATGCTATGCCATCGGTAATAACATCTTCTTCAGGAGAGTCTTTACAGGGTCAGGACGCCACACAAGTGCAACATGAGAACATGGATGAGCAAATGCTTAAACAGGATAAAACCAAGGGGGAGGTTGCCAAACCCTTACTCATGTTTGTTTCCCAATGAATTACATGATATGGAATTCACGAGGTTCTGGAGCACGAAGCTTTCCCGCTCTAGTTCGTGACTTAAAAAATCACTATCATTTGAATTTTATGTCTATTCTAGAAACTCAGTGTACCCACCAAATGGCTCAAACTAGAGCCAAACTAATGGGGTTCCCTAATATGGAGATAATGGACTGTGAAGGATATAGTGGTGGTATTTGGTGCCTATGGGATGATACTATTGTCAATGTAACTTTGGTGGAACGTAATTTCCAATTTATGCATTTCCTGATTACTAGCTCCACAGGGTCTTCTTGGTATTTAACAGTGATTTATGCCAGCCCTAATTGCAATACTCGTCAATCACTATGGGAAAACCTCTCTCAGCTAACCATTACAATGCAAGGTGCCTGGCTTATTGGGGGTGATCTTAATGGAACGCTACTCCACTGTAAAGGCGATCTACTGCCTCCTCTAGCCGCTCATATGATCGAGATTTTCTCCGGTGGGTGGATGTGCAGGATATGATTGATTTAGGGTTTGTTGGGCCAGAATTCACATGGAAGCGAGGGAGCTCGGAGGCACTTCTTGACCGAATTCTCGGTAATGAAGCATGGACTTCTATGTTTCCTAACGCTTCTGCAGCTCATCTGCTTTCTTCAAATCTGATCATAGGCCGTTACTTCTTCGGCTTAACTCGGAACCGATCTTAAACAAGCCTAATCGACCATTTAGGTTCATTGCGGCTTGGGTTCTTCATGATAAATTTTATGAGTTTGTACGCCAGTCGTGGATTCAAGACACCTTTTGATCCCACAACATTTCCCAATTTTCAGATGCTTGTTCTACTTGGAATAAAGAAGTGTTCAAACATACAGATCTACGGAAGAAACACTTGCTTCGAAGACATGATGGGATTAATCGGGTGGTGGCTCGTTTTGGTATGGAGCCCGAATATGCAGATCTACAATTAGCACTTTGGAAAGAATTGGAAGATGTGCTTTTGCAAGAGTCTCTTATCTGGGCCCAAAAAGCTAGAGCAGAATGGACAGTATATGGAGATCGGAACACTCGCTTCTTCCACGCGCGCACAAATCACCGAAGGAAAATCAAGAAAATATAGGCTATTAAGGACGACTTGGGCACATGAGTTTACGATACCGTTCAAACTAAAGGTATGGCTACCTCATTTTTCTCTCACCTCCTATCTAAGGACACTTAGTTCGGCCAGTGCTCCATTGCCCCATGTCCTATCCAAATGTGAATGAAGATTTATTAAGGTGGTGCAGCCGGGATTTTTGGATGATGAAATTAAAGAAGCCATATTTAGCATGGGTGCACTCAAAGCCCTAGGCCCAAACGGCTTTAATGCTCTGTTTCACCTGGAGAAAGTCTATGACCGAATCAACTGGAAATTTTTGCTAAACTGTTTGTAGGAACTCCATATTCCAAGTTTTCTGCGCGATGTAATTGCCCAGTGTGTTTCCACTTCCAGTATGCAATTACTTTGGAATGGTGATAAAGCGGAGGAATTCCGTCCTACCAGGGGATTACAGCAAGGAGATCCCCTATCCCCTTACTTATTTGTGATTTGCATGAAAAAATTGGCTCATCTCATTCAAGCGGCCATCCACGAAGGAAATTGGGAACCAATCCGGCTTACTAGGACTGGCCCACCGATCTCTCACTTATTTGTTGCAGATGACATTCTATTGTTTGCGGAAGCTTCCATGGAACAGGTTGTTGTAATTAATCAATGTCTCAAGATTTTTTGTGATAGCTCAGGGCTGAAGGTGAATCACCAAAAGACTAGAGTTTTCTTCTCTAAGAATGTTAATCACATCCGGAGAAGTGAGCTATGCGCCTCCCTGGGTTTCTCCATTACGAGTGATTTGGAAAAATGTCTTGGTGTCCCGCTTCATCATAAAGGGTAACCAAAAAATCTTACTAGTTTGTGGTTGATAAGGTGAAAACAAGATTATCCACATGGAAAGCAAAGTCCTTATCAGCAGCTGGGCGAACCACGCTTATTTCTTCGGTAACTTTGACAATCCCTGGCTATGTTATGCAAACCTCGGCTATTCCACTGACCACCTGTGAAGCTCTAGATAAATGTAACCGGAAATTCTTATGGGGTAGTACGGAGGAGCAACAAAAAATTCCCTTAGTAGTCTGGGATGCTATATGCAAGCCAAAACAAAAAGGTGGGTTGGGACTTCGGCATGCCAAGGATCATAATAGTTCCTTCCTTATGAAAGTTGGGTGAAAGTTAGCAACCAAGAGAGATGATTTGTGGGTGAAAATTCTCCGGGATAAATATAAGTGTGGGAATGACAAACTCCCTAGAATTACTATGAGCAAGCCAGGGTCAAACTTGTGGAGTGGAATCAAGAGAACTTGGGGTAAAGTGCAAGATGAAATTGAGAGTTTGCCAACTAGTCAGTTGAGATGGAGATGGTCCAAAAGTGGGGAATTTTCTGTCAAGTCAACTTATGTGTACTGTAAAAATGATGTAACTCCCTCTGATTCGTTGTGGGGAAAAGTCTGGAAACTGAAAGTCCCAGAAAGGTGCAAGATCTTTGCTTGGCTTGTCTTGCATAAAAGACTTTTAACCAATGCTTCCAGAGCTAAACGAGGACTGAGCAGTGACGGGAGTGCCGGAGACCTTTGACCTTTGGAAGAATATCGTGCCCATGCGCATGTGGCGCAAATTTTGTTCACTAAACTTTGATCATTGGCTTCGTTGGAATGTGAGCTCCAGCAACAGGAGGAAGGATTCGGAGGAGTGGCGACAGCTTTTCATCCTTTTATGTTCGTGGCTATGGAGGAGGCGTAACGTGTTTGTCTTTGAAGGGAAGAAGACCTCAAACCACTCTTTACAGACTAATGTCAATGCAATCAAGAGGAGTTGAAAGGATGCTCAATACAGATTCTCACCGACTTACGGAGGTCCACGTCAAGCCATAGAGCAAGAGGTTCAGTGGAATCTCCCACCAGTAGGGTGGGTGAAATGTAACGTTCATGGGGCCTTCTCGCATTTCGGCGGAGGTATTGCTTGTGGTGGAGTCCTCCGAGACGCAGAAGGCCACTTCCTGAAGGGTTTGAGGTTCAAAGGGATTGAGGGGATAGTTTATCGGCTGAGTTATGGGGATGCCTCCATGGGTTGAAGATGGCATGGGACTTGGGATATCAGCAGATTATGTTGGAATCAGATTCTGCAGATGCCATCGACTTGATGACAAGGGGTTTAAACGATCTTCATGAGGATCGTAGTCTTATTGAAACAATCCATAGCCTGATAGAGAGGGATTGGAGGGTTGAAGTGGGTCTTATCAGTAGATGGGCGAATTCCTCTGCGGATCACCTGGCGAAAACAGGGCTTTCAGCTATGCCAGGGTTTCATGTCGTTTCGGTCGCAGATATGGAGTTGCACAGGCTGTTAGATAAGGATATGAGATAGGCTCGTGTATGGATGCCACTGTGTATCAAAAAAATTGGTGGTGACAATATCCTATCACTGGAATGGAATGTGGATTGTTTTTGAAATTTTTCCTAATTTTTAATTTAATGGTTTGTAACGTCGGGGCCAGATACCGGAGACCGGTGTGAGGGAAAATGCTATAGGTTTACCCTAATCACTGCGTTGGTCGGAGGAGGAAGCTCGCGGAACGTTCCTCACCTCGTAGCTACTTTCCGTCGCTCGTTTCAGTCGAAGAGATACCGGTGAAATAGAGGATGGTGAAGAAGGATTCCAAGAGGCTAAAAGGATGTCAGAGCTTCAGGCAACGATTAGTTCTTACCACTCTCTCTGGTACTTCGATTATTATCGAGGATATTCGTGCAAATGACACTTTCCCGGGTCTTCAGAGGAAGCCCCCGCATCTCCCACTTGTTCTTTGTCGATGACCTCTTTCTTTTTACAGAAGCTTCTTGTAATCAAATGGTTGAAGTCCGGAAAGTAATTCAAAGCTTCTGCGAAGTCTCGGGGCATAGAATCAACCTTGATAAATCTCGCATGTTCTGCTCTAAAAAAGTAAACTTCAACAAGGCTCTCCAGCTAAGTCATCTCCTTGGGATTGGGATTACTGCTGACCTAGGTAAATATTTGGGTGTTCCAATCATTCATAAAAGGGTTTCCCATGCCACCTTTAGCCCTATTATGCAAAGAGCCAGGAAAAAGCTGTCCTCGTGGAAGAGCAAATTTCTGACTATGGCAGGACGTTCAATTCTTATCAATTCTGTTCTATCTTCCCTGCCTAGCCATTGCATGCAATCATCTCTCCTTCCAATCTGTACAATTCGAGAAATTGAGCGAATCTCTAGGAATTTCCTCTGGTCTTAGGAAGAAGACGTGAGGAAAATGCACCTTATTGCTCGGGAAAAATCACGCAAGCTAAGAAGCAAGGGGCCTGGTTTCAAAATCTTCGCCGCCAGAACAAAGCATTTATTATGAAACTGTGCTGGAGTCTCCTTACAAAGAAAGATGCCCTCTGGGTCCAATGTTTGTGGTCCAAATACAACTGTGGTAACCTGTGCATGCCTAATATCTCCAGAAAGAGAAATTCATCCTCTGCTTGGAAAGCGATTGTTGAAGTTTGGGATAACTTTCTCAGTGGTGTTGGTAAAAAGGTTAATAATGGGGCGGGTACCAAGTTCTGGACTGACCTCTAGCTCCCTCTTGAGCAACCCATCATATCCTTTATTCAGTTTCCTTCATCTGTCAACCAAGATCAGACAGTTAGGGATCATATTCTGCCAAATGGACGATGGAACTATCACGGATGGCTTGGAGTTCTCCCTCCGAATATTATAAACATGATTTTACAAATGAATCCTCCCTCCAACAATTCCTCGGATTGCGTTACCTGGAGAGAAGCTAAGGATGGGGCGTTTTTTGTAAAATCCGCCCACCAATTTCTCTCTAACAGCGAAGAAGCAAGCACTAATAGCTTCTGGGCCCAAGTGTGGAAATGGCAACTTCTCGAAAAAGTTAAATACTTTATGTGGCAAGTTGGCCACGAGAGACTCGCCACCAACTCCCTTCGAGCAAGGAGGGGCCTTACCAATGACAATGGTTGCCCTTTTCATTGTAACAACGAAGAAAGTGTGATCCATATAATTCGAGATTGTGAGCGAGCTAGGAATTTTTGGAAATCGATTTTAAAACCTAACTATTTCTCTCAGTTTTTCTCTGGCAGCTTGCAGGTTTGGCTTAACTGGAATACCAGGCACAAGCCTGGTAAAGGGAGATTTCAGAATTTCTCATGGACAAGAATCTTTGGCTTGGGGTGTTGGATCCTTTGGACAACCAGATGTAAATTTCTATTTCAGGGAGAGAACGCAGAAACAAGGGAGATGCTACATCGGTGCAGCTACCTTCTCATGGAAAATGGAGCAAATCAAAAGCCACATCACCAGATTTTCCAGCTCGACAAGATAGAGGAGGAATCATGGACACCTCCCCCTGAGAATACGGTTCGCATCGATGTGGACGGATCGGTGACTCAACAACACCAAGCAGCGTGCTGGGGAGTACTAAGAAATACTCAAGGGGAATAGTTGATGGGTTTCTACAAACCCCTTGGCCTTCTTTTTGTCATTGAAGCTGAAATCTATGCTATTATGATAGGGTTACAAATTGGCCTTCAGATAGGGTTACAGATTGGCCTTCAGATGGGATTACAGAGAATCGTCATCTACTCCGATTCTCTTGATGCTGTCAATATACTTATGAGAGATTGCCCTACTGATCATCCTCTTAAATACATTATTGGGGAGACTAGAGACCTTCTATTCCGAGTCTGGGACGTAGAGCTTCATCATACTCCAAGAGAAAACATCTCATGTGCTGATTACATGGCCAAGGAGGGCCATAATGTTGCCATTGGTGTCGACGTGGTTATGCTTCCAACTATCCCTAGCGGTTGTCTGGATATGGTTTTGACGGATCAACGATCCTGCCACTCTTAACATTTTCTACTTGTTGTATTAGGGGCTAGAGTCTTATAATCTAGTTCCTATTCTTCATTTTCAAGCTTCGACTTGCCTTTATTATTCAAAAAAAAGAAACACGAGGTCTCTTTTCTTCGTTTGCTTGAGAAAATCTGCGATGGTTGCTATGTCGAAATCAACGAAGCTGGTAATTTCAGTTTTTCTGTTGGCTCATATGACTTTATTATTATTTTTTAAATTCTGGGAATAATTCATTCAACTGGCCATGTCGGGGCTGAATTGGGTTTTGTTTATGGATAGCTATTAAATTGAAGTACAAGCCTGGGATTGTCATGGGTGGGAAGAATATTGCGCATGACTGTGGTGTTAGTCGTTCCATATTGGTTATTTCTTGAAGCCGCTTGCTCGTTCTTTATTTGTTTGGGAAGAAGGCCCTCGAGATTAGACTCAAAGGTAATTTCTTGTGTCTTTTTAAACATGATGCTTTTTACAGAATGACCTTGTAATGACAAAAACAGAACAGAATGGTGAAGTATACGCATAGCTTTTATTGGTAAACAGAAACTTTGGGCGATTGAGTTCGATTTGATGTTAATTCATAGGAGATGACTTTGGTCAATTATTCCCCCTGTTATTTTGTGATACGATCTCTTATGAATTATGATCACGTATAGTTTTTGTAAAGTTTTCAGGAGGTTTTAGGATAACTGATGAAATTATGTTTGTTACTTTGATTGGCAAACTTTTTGGCAATTGGGTGCCAGTTGATGCTAATACATATTAGATAAGTAGGTAATTTGATTTATATATGTGATATTGTGACATTATGTCCAGTGAGTGCATAATTGTTATCGGGCACTAGTCGGACTTATACTGGTAGCTATTAATTACAGTTCCTCTGGCTCTTGATGATGGTTGCATGATATGCTGTTATATTTGACACGAGTTGCTATCTTCCTATATTACAGGGACGAATGTTAACTTGATTTTTTTAAGCAAACATATATAATACATGAACTAAATATACAATATTCAATGCAACAAGGATTAGATATGACCATATGATCTGTTTGTTATAACTGTTCATCATTATGTTATCAGGAATTACAAATGATTCTAAGGACCCATCCGTTGATACTTTCCGCTCTACTACTTTGCACATAATGAAACGCTTTGGAGTCCCTTCTGAACGTTTGGATCTTAAAATAGAGTCTCGTGGAGTTCCTCCAGATGGTGGTGGGGACGTTGTTTTGTCTGTGCCTATTGTTCAGAGTCTAACTTTGAGTATCCAAATTTATTGCTAATTTATAATTATATAACTTTATTTGTGATCTTACATATTTATCCTAGCAGGCAGTTTCCTGGACTGATGAGGGCATGGTTAAGAGGATTAGAGGAGTTACATTTTCTGCTAGAGTGTCTTCTCAGTTTGAACATATATAGCATGATTCATGCTGCCCGTGGAGTCTTCAATCGTCTACTCCCAGATGTACACATTTTTACAGATCACAAAGCTGGGCCACAGGCTGGAAAGTATGATTTCTTTCATTCAGTATATAATTAAACTTACATTTGGTTAACATATTTGGTACCTGTTAATTCATTTGAGAAATCCCAAGTTTTATTTAATTTGTTTTTGGGTGATTTGTCCTCTTAATAACACAGGTCACCTGGATATGGAATTTCGCTTGTTGCGGAAACTACTTCTGGTTGCTTTATTTCTGCCGATACTGCTGTTTCTCGTGATCATGCTGAAGAAACTTCTGAATTCACAGATGACGAGAAGAACGGCCTGATACCCCCAGAAGACGTTGGTCGGCAAACAGCTTATGCTTTACTTCAGTAGATCCATCAGGGCGGAGTAGTGGACTCAACGCATCAGGTCTGATTTCTTAATTGAACTGGCCCTTTATAATCTTTCTGGCCAATCTTTTTTGTTATTTGGCTTGAAGTTGTGAGAAATGAAACATTTGAACAGTTAGTTGCTAATAGAGGTCAATGACATTGTTCGATCTACCTGGCTAATCTTTACTAAGGCTGCTCGTTGGTAACCTTTCTTCTTCCATTTGCTTGGACCCATCCTTTCAATTTGTAACATTGTTCTTTGATGTGCAGGGCTTGTTGTTTCTTCTCTGCGCACTGTGCCCACAAGATGTTTCCAAGATTCGCGTGGGACAGCTATCCCAGCATGGGATAGAAACAATGAGAAATATAAGTGAGTTTCTGGATTTGAAGTTCATCATAAAGCCAGATCCAAAGACTCACACAGTAATTCTTATATGTACCGGTTCTGGCTTGAAGAACCTTTCTAGAAAGCTGTCTGAAAGGTGATGAGTCTTTGTATTATTATAACATACCAATTTTTGATTGCTACATGCTCCTAGGACTCATACTAGAACATTCTTGACCAAATTACTCTAGTTCTTTTTCTGTTAGTAATTCACATTTTTGGGCTGCGATATATCAATCCAAATGACCAAATTTTCTTCTAATGAAGATTTTTTCGTCACCCTTCGATTGTATTCATAAGGAAGTGATGAGAATTTTCTTTGTTTAGATTCTTCTTTTTAAAAAAAGTGGATATACATGATTTACTATTCTATTTTGAGCAATATTTTGATAAGTAGTGTTTTGCATGTGTAGTGATAGAATTTGACCTAAGGAAACTGAAGCACTGGCTTATTGAAGGTGGGTCCTCATTCAATGCTCATTGCTTCGATGAAATCTGGACCATTCAAACATTGATGTGGACGGTTCAGATTTAAAATTTTTGACGTGCTTTTTTTCGAATGATATATTTATAATTGACAAAAATTAGAGCCTAATCATAACGTTAACACAAAAAACATTTTACAAACCTTAAGGTCATTTTACTTGCCGGGAGAAAAAACCTAGATGGATTCCATCCCTAGAGGCTGGAAGGTATATTCTTTTATTTGCCAATGCATTGCAAGAAGCAGGGATAAAGTTGAAGACTGGTAGAAGGAGCAAGTGCTTAATAGACTGGAAATTTTCAGAACGTAGTCTTCTAATTTTATAAATTTTGACGGGGGATGATAAATCTGGACTTCTATTTTGTAGTATGATAGCATTAGAATAATATCATTATCCTTATGATGTTGGAACTGTCTAATAGACACGTATAAAGAAGTGGTGGATATCCTCGTTGTGGACAAAATAGCAAGCATTTTGGTGATTCCAATAGTTGTGCTTTATTGCTTAATGGTTTTGGTGATATACTTGATATTTGCACAAGGTTGAATGAATGAGTATTGTCAAGATCCTTGGCACAAAGAACAGCAAGTACTCATAAATCTAAATCAGAAAAAGATGGTCAAAAATATATTTGAGCAAGGCAAGATCCCATCAATTTGCTCGCGCGCACTCTTCGTGAGAAAAGGTTTCAAATTCAATGCCTTCAAAAAGTATTCCCTACTGACTCCTATCCTTGATATATTATCTTTAATATATAAGACATATTTATCTAGTTTAATCATTATTACAAAATAGGGCTACGGCGTCCTATTTTTTGCACATTTAACGTCCTTTTTCCGCAGGACGTCTATTTGGGGGGCATAGTAGGGAAAACTTACGGCGTCTAATTTTTTAATTAGATGCCGTAAGTTCAGACTTAAGGCGTCCTATTTTAATATTTAGACACCTTAAGTATGACAGAATAGGCCTTGCAGGCCATACTTACGGCATCTAATTCCTAGAATTAGACTCCGTAAGTCAGTCTAATTCCTGGAATTAGACTCCGTAAGTGTAGACTTACGAAGTCTAATCCCAGGAATTAGACACCGTAAGTCTCTAATTCATTAAATTAAAACTACAACAACACAGCACAACAACATCCACCACTTAATATCAATAGAAATAAAAAGAGTATCTGATAAGAAATAGGCCAAGGTTCGATCATCAACCAATATGTAAGCATGTGACAAAGAATAATACATTTCTGACATTAATTCATGGCAGATATTACCACACTAACTGATGTATCCTCCCCCAAAATCTTACGGTTACATAGAGACACAAAGATATGAAAAATGTTTCAACTAGGTTGGAGCTTGATAGTAAGTGCATTAGATCATAAAGTAGGAAACACTTAATAGTGAAGAACGGTTCTGATTTTATTTGGAGCAACCATTTGCTAATGTACTCAGGCCTACAACTTCATGCAATACATTAGAACTAGGAATAGATACCTATATGGTACTCAAATGAAAATAATCAACATCCACCACATCGAGTATATAAAGGACAGGAAAAAAACAAAAATCTAAAAAAATAAGTTGTGAAGATCTGTTACAAATTTGGCAGCCATCGCTTGTAGATCAATTCTCGGAATAAGCTTCACTGTCACTTTTTTCTGTGTGTTGTTCACAGCCACAACCTGCAGAAACAGAATTGATAAACAGCAATAAGCTTTTCATATGTTAGCTAGGAAGATATAAGTCAACATTTTATTAGTACAACACCTGTGTTAGGTCACCCTTGTATTTCCCATTTTTCACTCGGGCCCACAGAAACTTCATTGCTTCTGCTTCGTATAGAGAACAGATGATGAATTTCATTCTTTGGAAGAGGATGTACTCGAGTAACATAAATACTAGAGATCCCATTGCATGCCTGAAATATAATATTAAGAACGGATCAAAAGATTTAGCAGCAAGTAGTAACATTTCAAAACTGATTGATATCAATTATTTTATCAACATTTCCAATACATGAGTTACCTGATACCTGATAAATATCATATTGCTTTTCAGCTTCAATGTAGTACAACCATTGTTGTTAAAACGTCGTTTAGAAACGTAGAAACGGCCGTTTCTACGTCGGAAAACGTCTCAAAACGCAGGTTAGAACGCATTTTGAGTGGAAACGGTTGAAACGCCGTTTTAACTCGTCAAACTCGGTTGAAACGGCGTTTTGACCGAGTTACTTAAAAAAAAAAATTGAAGCCCAATTAAAACCACTTCTGAACCCTATTCGACCGTGTGTGAAAAAACCCTATTGGAGTCTCAGTCTTCATTCTTCTTCTTCTTTGATCGAGCCATCAGCCATCGACCTTCTTCAATCTTCTCTCTTCATCCACCGACCACCGTAGCTGGCCGCTCAGTCGCTGGTTTCTACTTCTCTGCCTCTCTTCAAGGAATCTTAAATTCCTATAATACTTCCCAGGAGGTCACCCATCCCGAGATTTCTCTTCCCTAAGCACACTTAACCTCAAAGTCCTGATAGGATATGGGGATCATATCTTGACTTAACAATAAAAGCCCTAGGATTAACGACAGATTCTACATTATGTGCCATCTCAGCTATCTTCAGAGCCCCCAACTTCAAGAGCCTAAACCCTCTTATTTTCTCTTCCATTATGAGATTAGATATAGCAGAATTCTCAGCACAATTTTCTGCCAAGGGCTTTAATCTTGGGTGAAGATAAACAACACTTACTTATCATAAATTTTCTGAGTATGTATTTTAATTTATGGACTTCTTGCTTTTGTCGGGAAGAAGGATTGAGTACAACTGCAAAATCCAAAAGGCTATGAAGCTCGTCATGAAAATCTCTTTTGTAGTAATGAAGCACCTGACTTGTTATGGAACGCAAATCTTGAATGACGACCACTTTACTTTTGAAGTCAGAGTCTTTCTGCAAAGTGTTCTCGACCAAGTCACAAAAATCCCTCTTTGACATGATTTTGATATAACGTCCAGACAACACAACTTTTCCAGAAATTTTCACTTTGTTGAGGGACTGAATTATGTCCGTATTGTCATTCCTCAATGTGTGTTCCTCATGTAAGATTAGAATAGAAGGTACCTCAAGTAATATCTTTTAGCAAGATGTTGATGCGTGGCCAGTACCAGTATCACAATCAATTGAAAAGAATTGTTTATATCCTAGGAAAAGGATACTCTTCTGCTCTACCCGCTATTTTAAAGCTTCAAGTTTATTTAATCAATTCAAACTCAAGCAGATATTCTAACCTATTGTTAGAACCTATATTCTGATTGGATTTCTAAATTTTGAGCAGAAAATTCTATTACCAAAATTTCTACCTTAATTGATTCCAACTTATCACTCAAAATTATCCAAGTATCAATTTATCTGGCTTCCTCAGAAATGCTAAGTATTGTCCCCTTGATATCTACTGCACCCTTTTTATGTAACGGACCACCATCGTCAAGGACTCAGTCAAAAACCCCTATCCCCGGAGCATTAATGTAACTTTGAATCGATGTAAAAGAGCCTCTTTCTCTTGAGACATCAGTGTCTCAGGAGCATGTGGAGGTGGATTAACGACAGAGTGGGTCCTTCGTGTGTCCACCATTCTCCCCACCTTAGGATGAAACCTACCCTAATAAGTGAATGATAAAGCAACACAACAGAAAACTAAACAGGGAAGGTATGTGTGAATATTGTATATTGCCACTATATGTAATGCATGCAAGTCTAATATCAGAATCATACGCTCTGATACCAAATTGAAACGTCCTCCATTTTACTTAACATAATCACTGATTTAAGGGTTGATCAATGTAATACCCTGAAAATCTCACTTATGATAAGTATCATATTGAGTACATAATACCTATTGGAAATAGGTGAATACATGGTCTCAAAGACCTTGTGGTGAATTTATCTTATTTTTGGGGTAGTTTCTCTTGAAAATAGAATAATTTGCATTTAGGTCCCTAAAACGTTTGAAAGTTTGCAATTAGGTCCCTAAACACATTTGCTGGCCATAAAATACCCTGTGAAAATTATAAAGAGGCAAGTAAATATTTATTTGAAATAGGGAAGAATATTGTCCCTAATTTAGGTAATTTATTAAATTATTACCTTGGAAAAATAAAGGGGGAAAAGTTAAAAAGTATTATAATGACCATAATGCCCCCGTGAGTTTTAATATAATGCATGAGGCATAAAACACTAATGTCAGTATGAAAGTTGTGAGGTAATGAGTTACTCTAATCAAGAAAATTATCAACAATTAGTGGGTAATTAATTAAATAATTACTGGCTAATTATTTGGGCTTAAACGAAGGAAAATCCAAAGATAATTATGTAAAACCTTATAATTAGTGGTTTATGGCTAAAATTAGCATAAAATATATTTTCTAATTAATTGGAAAATATGAAGAAAAATTGGTGATATTAAGTAATTTTAAGCCTAAAAACAAGTATGGACCAATAGGGAAATTTTGTAAAAAATTATATAAAATAATTATTAAATAATTATTTTATATAATATTAATGAATTAAAAACGAAAAAAAATACCAGGTATGTTGACCGAAAATTTTGTGCCAAAATGGATAAGATTGGATCAAAACAAATATCATGATCTTTTGATTATAATATTAATATAATTTATGAAAAAGCAAATAGGATAAATGTCCACCGATAGAAACTAAATCCTATCTAGAAAACCATGAACAAGGTTTCTAAAATCAGAGTATATTATTAATGAGTGAATTTTTATCTCGGACTGGACTGTTTCAGAAGTCATTTCTGTGATCGGTGGAATACTTAGGGAATAAGACAAAAGAGGGTAATCTGTGAAAAAGGTAGATAGTCACAAGTTGGAATTTGAAGAAAATAAATTATAACTCAACATCTGGGGATGAGTTGATAATCAACTGGACAAAATATGAATCAGTGAATTTTTGTCTCGAAGTTGATGATTCCGGAAGTTATTTCCGTAACCGACGGCGTTTTTCCGAAAATCTTCGGCAAGGCCGGAGAAGACCTAAAAGGGATCAAAAATTTAGTTAACCCAGACATTTCTAATGAGTAAGAAAAGAACTTCAAAGTTATCATTCCGGATTTTTGAGATTCCTCAAGATTACGCAATTCGGACACCAATCGGAGACTTTATCGGTAAAACCTTCTAGAAGCAATGCAAGGTGGCATCTTTTGATTGGATTTTTGACTTTGGGGAGCGGGGAGCAGGTCGGCCAAAAGGCCTTGTGGCCAAGGAAAAAGCTTCCAGAAGCTTTTGATTTCTGTGGTCCAGAACAAATCAGAAAATTCCCGAATCACCCCTGCAAAACCTCTATAAATAGCCTTCATTTCTCTTCACAATTCTCACACCATTCCTCTCTAGTCTATTCGAATTCTTGGAGCAGAGCAAGGAGAAGAAGTCCGGGGAAATTCGCAACGAAGCTCTGAGTATGTTCTTCGGTCCTTAGTCTTAAGTTTCCGTAGTTCTTTCGGTAGTTAGGGTAGTAATGCTAGTATAGTCTTTAATCTTCCAAGTATGATTATATATCATATGCCAGGGGTATTTTAAGTGTGAATTTCGAAAATCATGATGGAGTCGGAGTTCTGGCAAAATTTTGGAAGATTAATGTCAAAGTAGCGAAGCGCTGGCGAAATTCCGCCGATTAGGGGAATAGGGGCAAAATGATAATTTGTACCTAAAATGCCTGTTATGATGTCAAATATTGATAAAGGTGATATTATCATTATAGGATATCATTAATCCTGTCCCTCCGTCATTCCGCTGTCGTTCCGCTGTCTAACGTGCCACTGTCAGACGTTCCGCTGTTTTCCGTCAAAAGTATAGTTTTCCGTCAAACGTACCAGAAGTACCGTATATTGCCAACGGAGGTACGTTCGCGTACTGTAACACTAACTCTGTGCTGCTCATATACATATATGTCATAGATACGTTCACAGACCGAGACTCTGTTTAGGGTCCTCGTTTTACATACAGCTTTACACGGGTTATAGTCATAATAATGCCGTTTGAGTTTTCCTAGCGCTGAGGACACGACTGTACATCGTGGCACGAATGTTGAAAACCAGGGATAGTTTTGCATGTTAGTGTAGTTGTTATCACATGATCATACGATGTGACTGGATTGATCATTGATGTTATGTCATGAATATTTGTTGTCTATATACTGTTTTATTTGAGCATAAGGTTGACCGTTACCTGAGATCCAATGGGGTAAATTGGATCTCAGCTGTAATGTAATACCCGGATAAATAAAAGGGGTATTTTTGATAAGCAAATATATATGGTCTTAATTCTGTGTATATTTGGTCTGTTTTTCTAAGTTAATTCTTTAGGAAATTAGAGAATTTCAGGGCCAAAGTGCCAAATTGACGAAAATGCCCCTAAGGGACATAAATGACTTAGAAAAATTGTGAAAAATCCTAAAAGACAGTAAAATGACCAAGTAAATTGCGAGAGTATATTATCTCTAATTATGGTAATTTAATAAATTACAAACTTGGAGAAATTGAATAAGAATGCTCAAAAAGTAATGTAATGACCATAATACCCTTGTAATTTCTAATATAATGCAGAAGACATGAAAACAAAAATGTCAGGGCAAAAGTTATGAGGTAATGTAGCATTATAATTAAGAAAATTATCAACTAGTAATAATAAAGTAATTAAGTAGTATTGGCTAAATTACTTAAGTTTAAGCAAAGGAAATTCAGAGATAATTATGTAAAGCTCAAAAATTAGTGGAAAGTGGTTGAAAATTAGTAAAAGTATATTTACTAATTAATTGGAAATTTTTGAGAAAAATAGTTGAGTTTAGGTATTTTTAAGCCTAAATGCAAGAATAGACCAATAGGAAAATTTTGTAAAAAATTATGTAAAATAATTATTTAATTAATTAAATAATTAATCAAATATATAAAGAAAAAAAGAAATTAAAAAAAATGGGCAGAAAAAAAAATAAAAAAAATAGGATAAGAATAAAAAATGAAAAATTAGTTTAGAAGTTTTATTATTATATAATATAATTAATTAAAGTTATATTATTTTATAATATAATTAATTGTAGTGAATAGTAATGGAATAAATAGGAAACGGACCCTATCTAGAGATCTAGGAATGGGATTTCCAAAGTCAAGGAAAAATATTGATCAGTGGAATTTTATCTTCCGTTAGGCTTTTCCGGAAGTTAATTCTGAAGCCGATTGTGCATTTTCCTTATAAAACAAAATAGGGAAAAATGTAGATAGGCACATTTTTGGATATGAAGAAAATAAATTCTAACTCAACATCTAGGAATGAGTTTGAATTTATCTGGACATATTTGGAATCAGTGAATTTTTCTCTAGAGATTGATGATTCCGAAAACGAGTTTCGTAACCGGACCCGTACGGACACGTTTTTCGAGGAACTTCAGACTGAAAGTTGGAGCCCTATATAGAACCAAAATTTAGGTTAACTTGGACATTTATAATAAGTGAGAAAATGTCTTCAAAGTTGTAAATCCAGAATTTTGAGATTTTTCCAAAATTACGCAAATCGGGTACCGATCGGGGAAATTGGTCTGGAAAGGAGCTAGAATGGACACATGTCATCATGCAATTGGCTCATCTTTGGCTTGGAGAGGGGGCAGCACGTTTTGGAGCTTTCTATGGCCAAGAATCACTCTTCAAAATATTAAGGGGAAAATTACAACTTTGGACCCAAAATTTGAGAAGGGAAAATTACACTTTAGGACCCAAAAATTCTCTATAAATAAGAGGCCTTCCCTCTTGAATTCTCACACCATTTCCTCCTTGCTTGGCCGAATCTAGAGGGAGAAAGAAGAGAGAGAAGCTCTGGGGAAAAATTGTACGGAAGTCTTCAACGGGTAAGTCTTTCGGTCCTTAGTTTTTAGTTTGTTCGGTAGTTTTAGTAGAAATGTTAGTTAGATTTAGGAAGTAGGAGATGAAATTCCTATTGTTGTTTTTAAGCCTCATTGCATTGAAAGATGCCTGACGAGCTTTAAGCTTTAAGCTTTAAGCTCTGAAAGTTTAAAGTTAAAATAGCGAGCTTTAAGCTTTCGTAATTCTTTCAATAGTTAGAGTAGTACAGCTAGTATAGCCTTTAATTTTTCAAGCATGATTGGGTATCATATGATAGGGCTACATTAGTCTAGAATTTCAAAAATTATCATTGGGTCGAAGTTCTGGCAAAATTTTGGAAAATCGGAGCCAAAGTAACGAAGTGCTGGCGAAATTCCGCCAATTAGGGGTATAGGGGCAAAATGGTAATTTTTACCTAAAATGCCAGTCGTAATGCTAAATCACTAATGAAAGTGATATTACTCTTATAGGACATTAGAAACTCTGATCTGCTGCCGTTACGCTGTCCGACGTGCCGTTGGACGTTTATTGTTTTTCGTAAAAACGTGCCGTTTCGCCGAATTGCCGACGTTCGTCAACGGAGGTACGTTCGCAGATCGTAACACTAATCTGATGATTATTGAATGATTATATGTGATAATATGTTATGTGAATAGTTTGGTGCCGAATGCAATGCTAGTCTATGTGGGTATGCCAGTTAGTCGCCGTAAAGTCGGTGAGGCCCCCCATGATAGACACTTACCTAGCCATTCTATTCGGTGCTACATGCACCATGTCTAAGAAATCGTACTTAGATACACCGTGTCTATGGAACCGTACTTAGATACTCTGTGTCTAAGGAATCGTACTTAGATACTCCGTGTCTAAGGAACCGTACTTAGATACCCCGTGTCTAAGGAATCGTACTTAGATACTCCGTATCTATGGAACCGTACTTAGATACATCATGTCTATGGAATCGTACATAGATGCACTATGTCTATGGAACCGTACTTAGACGCACTGTGATTAAGGTATCGTACTTAGATCACTATTACAGTTTTTATGTTGTTATTAAATGATCATGTACCGGCTTGATCAATGTTGTAAAATTTGAAATACTTGTTGGACATATATTGTTTATAAGCATGAGGTTAACCGTTACCTGAGATCCAATGTGCTAAATTGGATCTCAGCTATAGCTTCAGGGTCCGAGGGACCGAGGCCGAGGAGAGAAGCAAGCAGGCCACGTAGATCGAGAACAAGGTAGGGAGCTAGCATGAAGATCGGATGGAGACGCTTTAGTTTTGTTGTACTTACGTTAGATGTAAACACTCGGAGGAATGTACGGATGTAAACACTCGGAGGAATGTACGACCTCATGAACAGCCAGATACACTGTTATCAATGTTATTCAGTTACTCTTTATTATGAAAAAAAAATTTTGTCGCTCAAAACTCTGATCAAAACGCTATAAAAACAGTTGTGAAAACCGGGGTGTTACATGTAGCTTCAGGATCCGGAGGACCAAGGATCGGGGAGCGGGGGAAACAACATGACTAGACTGAATGTCAGGAATATCGGTGATTTGACGGAAAAACCTTAGTCGCCTCAGGGTCAAATCATAATTTACCACAAATTAAAATGCAATATAGTGCAAATAACTCAGGATCGTTCTCTTATCAAGGAGCCTTTTATTTTGAATTCCCTAGGTTAAACTAAGTGCTAAAAACATGGTTAGAAAATGAGTTTTGAAATTGATTTTCTCTAAACTAAAATTCATAAAAATATAAAGAAACTAATTCTATTCTTTTTGATATTTTTGGAAAATAGTGAAAAATGCTTTGGATTGAAAGGGATTTAATGATGGATGCTCTTGGTAATGAAGAAGATGGCTATCATTGCTTAAAAATATATATGGGAGTTAAACTTTCATTAAGTCTAAAGAACAACCTCAAGATAACACTTGAGTCCAATAATCTCAATTAATA
Organism: Acacia pycnantha; assembly: GCA_025563575.1. Taxonomy (NCBI): domain Eukaryota; kingdom Viridiplantae; phylum Streptophyta; class Magnoliopsida; order Fabales; family Fabaceae; genus Acacia; species Acacia pycnantha. The sequence goes on along the minus strand of JAMWYP010000032.1, from coordinate 3,318,232 downwards.
ATAGCTCCTACAAACATATCAAACTACTACCTCTTGAGATATTGTTAAAATCCACTTAATGTGTAATTTAAATTGGAATGATACAAATTGTTCTTCTCAATTAGAATGTTCTAACGAACCATTCAAAAGCTAAAATCAACTATGATTACTAATCACAAACATGACAGTACAATAATCAATCCACATGGACACATAACATCAATCCAAGTCTCACAACTAGATAATGATAAACCTAAACAAGGAAATCAAATAGATAATCTAAGCAAAAGATTGAATTAAATAACTCCCCTATTAAAGCACAATTGCTCAAGCCACAAATCTCCATCACCAAGAAGAAAAGGGTTTTAGCCACACATAGCTATGAGATCAACTCTAATACAATCTGGAAGCAAATCAGCCATGAGAACAAGCTTCGCCGGAATCTGGAATTTCTCGCCGGAAAATTCAAGAACTCGCCGGAAAATTCAAGAAGACAATGAAGGGTGAATGGAAGTTGATGAAACGAAGGTGGAAGATCATGATTCGAGGCCCCGTTCTCCAAAAAGTCCAGCTCAACGCTCAGAAATGGCTGCCTCCTATTTGTTCTTCCGTTCTGAATCTCTCCCCCTCCGTTCTGGTTCGTTTCTGCGTCCTGTCCAGTCCGGTAATGATGCAGAAGACGATGGGGTTGGAGGAGGATGATGGATGACGATGAACGAAGGTCCAAGGTGAAGATCGAAGGTCCCTCTCTCTCGTTCTCCCTTTCTGTTTGTCCGCTCTGTTCTTTTTCTTTTCCTCTTCGTATCAGCGGCTGCCCAAAATTTTCCAGCTCTCCCTCTTCAATTAATCAATCTGACCTAATGCCCAAAAAAACGCTGTGTTTCGATTTTGAGCCTTTTCTGGCAGTGATTTCGTTTTTAGGCCCTTTCTGACAATGATGTTTGGGCCCTCGTTGTCACTTTCTTCGTATTTGGGCCCTTTCTGACAGTGATGTTTGGGCCCTCACTGTCAATATCTCTGATTTTGGGCCCTTTTCTGACAGCGATTTAGGGCCTTCTCTGACATAAAATCTGGTCCTCAAAGATCTCATTTTTTTCTTAGACACCTACATTGCAAGATTAAACACAATGTAGCATCAAAATTCTAAGAAATCATTTGCATGAATAATTAATAAATTATGACCATTTTGCCCCTAATTTCACTTAATCCAATACAAATGTCCCTGATTCAAATTAGTGTTTAATCATGTAATAATGTCACAGAAAATGCATTAAGAATCCCAATTTAATAATGAAAAATCAGATAAAAATATGGTTCGATCAATCAGAAAGGGTACCGGTAGACGGAGCCATAGAGAGGAACCAAAGAGCAGAAATGCACCGGTCGAGACAAGTGCCGGAAAAAGATCATTAGAGCCAAATGTCAAGCATGGGTCTAATAAAGTTATTTCGAATAGTTTGGTGCCGAAGGCAAGGCTAGTCTACGTGGGTGTGCCAATCAGTCGCCATGAACTCGGTGAGGCCCCCATGGTAGACACTTACCTGACCATTCTGTTCGGTTAACGGAGTTAGGTTCATTGCCCCAAGTCTAATCAAGGCTTGGTCTAGGTGGTATAGTTACTTTTTTGTGAAATATAATTGTACAAAGCTCTGTATATTGTATCACATGATTATTCCTTCGGGAAATTTTTAATATACCAACATACGCTCGGCATCGTCATATGTCGGGGTATCTTTATTTCAGTTACTCATATATTGTCCAAATTTTTAGTGCATCGCTCTCCGTTTCCGCGGTACTCTGATGTAGCACCTCAAATTCTGTTGAATTTTTCTAAAACCAAGTGTCATCCGACACATTTTGTAGTATGGAATTTGGGGTGTTACAATCAACAACTAAGTAATGCGTCATCACTTGCCAAAATATACAAAATAAATCAGAGTATGCAAAAATGAGTCCTAACGTGGCAATATACAATTATCCAACATCAACAAAAAAGATAGAAGCACTACTTTTAGTAGAGTAATCTAAGCTTCCGAGGTCTTCCCTGATGGACCCGCACGGGAACTATCACCTGAAAAATGTGGTAACCATCAATCCAACTTATTACGAATACTAATATGTGCTAGTGAGGTGCCAAGTGGAACAATTTATATAACAAAGTATTAAAAATATAATTCACTAGTATACTCGACACAAATTTTCATGTCAAAAATTCTGTATCAAAATTTTGTATCACAGTTTTCATTAACACAATTCCCAATATGCCTCCCACCAATTCAACCGAACCGCCTTATTTCCTCCGACTAGACCCATGGGCTAAATTACATCCATGTTACTGGTTACTCAAAAGTTCACTTGTCATGTGATGAGATTCGGCCAAAATCTTCAGAGCACATGTCCCAGACCATGGGTCTTTTCCCCTCATTGAACTAGTGGGGTGTCGTAAGCCCTCATTGAACTAGTGGGCTAGTCTCTCATTGAACAGGTGGGAAAATAACAAGCCAACCATCGTGCACCAATGGAGGCCTCACCACGTGGTGGAATAAACTACCCCATCTCTTCCCAATTCAACCCTTTCCATAATTATCATAATAAATAACTCAACAGGAATTGTTCCAAGATACATAAATAAATATAAGTATATATTTCACAATTCAAATCATAAGGTTCCACAAGGAAATTTCTATTAAAATATTCATAATCATTTCACAAAATACTCACAAACAACATACTAATACACATAACAAGTGGAAAGTGGTTACCTCTCGCCGAATCTAACTATTATCACACTGCTCCTAATCCAAGAGCTCAAACACACTCCAAAAATCAATCTACCACAACCAATTTACAAACCATTAATAACTCTTTAAAACTCTACATAATCAAAATTTATAACTTATAATTTCATAAAATATACAAATTTTAATAATAATATATTTGGAATGCTTGAAGTTGGCAAATTATAACGGGACTAAAAAAAAAATTAGGGGGACCATTGTAGCTATAAATTTTCCTTTCGATTGATTATTATTTAATAACTCAATTTTCTATTTATTATTAATTACTAATTCCCTCTATTATTTATTCTTTTTTTACTAATAATAATAACAATATCTATTTATTATTTATTTATTACTGATCAATAACCCCCTTCGTTAATCATATATGAGTGAAATAATATAGGAATTAGTTAGATTTGATCCTATTATATAGGAGTTTATAAATATCAATCAACATATAAATATTATGATTTAATGTATCACGTTTATATATTCATACTCTTTAGATATCAATAATATATATATATATATATATATATATATATATATATATATATATATATATATATCTCTGTGTGTGATAGGTTATTCTGCCTACTCCTATTTTGTCTACCTCTGCCTACCCCTCTCAATACCGTTAGATCATGATCTCATCCAACGGCAGAAATTTGAGGGATAAATAAACTCTTTTATCTCTTTCTCTCTCCCATTGCCTCCCACTCAATCTCTCTCCTCCACTCGGAAACCCTACAATTTCAGAGTCGTCTCACTCCGATGACTGAGTCAGAACTGCATAATTTAAAGTCAGGAAATATTTTTCTGTAAACAAGTTCCTTCTCACATCTGTTTGATGAATACCATCGGCACCCTGCACACACACACAAAGCAAATCAGAATCCAAAAAACAATGTAAGAAAATTACAAATTGGCAGAGGTGAATTATGTAACTTTACTGACTTGAGAGATAACTGCGAAACCAAACTCAATTTCTCCATTGCCGCAACCTATGAAAACAGCCGTCTGTATATAATTAAGGAACGTGATATATTAATTAATGATTAATGACTGTAATACCCTAAAAATCTATATCATAATTTGGTGAAGTTAAACCTATAGAAAGTAGGTGAATATGGGATATCAAATATTAAGTTATAATTATTTTATTTTCTAAAGAAGAATCTCTTGGAAATTAGAGAATTTAAGGGCCAAAGTGTCAAAATGACGAAAATGCCCTAAGGGACATAAATAACTTAGGAAAAATTGTGAAAAATCCTAAAAGGCAAGGAAATAGTTATAAAATTGAGAGAGTATATTATCTCTAATTGCGGTAATTTAATAAATTACAAACCTGGAGAAATTGAATAAGAATGCTCAAAAAGGATTAAAATGACTAAAATACCCTTGTAAATTATAATATAATGCCGAAGACATGAAAACAAAAAATGTCAGGGCAAAAGTTATGAGGTAATGTGGCATTATAATTAAGAAAATTATCAACTTGTGATAATTAAGTAATTAAGTAATATTGGGCTAATTACTTAAGCTTAAGCAAAGGAAATTCAGAGATAATTATGTAAAGCTCAAAAATTAGTGGAAAATGGTTGAAAATTAGTAAAAGTATATTTACTAATTAATTGGAAATTTTTGAGAAAAATAGTTGAGTTTAGGTATTTTTAAGCCTAAATGCAAGAATAGACCAATAGGAAAATTTTGTAAAAAATTATGTAAAAAAAATTATTTAATTAATTAAATAATTAATTAAATAATTAATCATATATAAAAAAACGAAAAAAAAAATGGGCAGGAAAAAAGAAAAAAAAAAGAAAAAAGAAAAAAGAAATATAAATATATATATATATATATATATATATATATATATATATATATATATATATATATAAGAATTTATGCAACTTGCAAATATAATATAATATAATTAATTAAAGTAAAAAATGATGAATAGTAATTTAGAAATTAGGAAATGGATCCTATCTAGAGATCTAGGAATGGGAATTCCAAAGTCCAAGTAAAATAATGATCAGTGAGTTTTTACCTTCGAGTGACCTCTTCGGAATGAGTTTGAATTTATCTGAACATATTTGGAATCAGTGAATTTTTCTGAAGAAGATGATGTTTCCAGAAATGCGTTCTGAAACCGGACACGTTCGGACACGTTTTTCGAGAAAACTTCAACTGGACTGTTGGAACCCTGGAAGAGACCGAAGCTTAAGTTAAATTAGATATTATTGATGAGGAAGAGAAGATCTTCAGAGTTATGAATTCAGAAGTTTGAGATTTCTCCGAAATCACGCGAATCGGGTACCGATCGGGGAAATTCTATTAGACCGGGCTTAAAGCAAAACAAGTCACCATTTTTTGGACCACTCCAAAGCAGCCACGTCACCCATGTATTTCGGCCAAGCATGCTTCCATGGGCAAGGATTTTACACCATTTTCATGTTGATTTTCCATGGTTGAAAACAAGTTGGAAAATTCCATTTGTATCCCTTAAAAACTCTATAAATAGAAGCCATTGCTCTTGGATTTTCTTCACAACATTTCCCACTCCTCCTAGCCGAAATCTAGAGGGAGAAAGTAGAGAGAGAAGCTCTGGAAAAATTGTGAAGAAAGTCTTCAACGGGTAAGTCTTTCGGTCTTTAGTTTTAAGTTCTAGTTTTTAGTTCGGTAGTTAGTAGAATTGTTAGATAGTTTTAGTAAGTAGGGAATGAGATTCCTACTATTGTTTTTAGGCCTCATTGCATTGAAAAATGACTGACGAGGTAAAAAACTTGGTAGGGATCGAGTACCTGAAAAGTTGAAGCTTTTGTAGTTCTTTTTCAAAAGTAGGGGTTGTAATGCTAGAATAGTCTTTAAATTTTCAAGTATGATTGGATATCATATGGGAGGGCTATTTTAGTCTTTATTTTCGAAAATCAAAATGGCGTCGAAGTTCTGGAAAAATTTTGGGAAGAAAATTAGTCAGAGTAACGAAGTGCTGGCGAAATTCTGCCAATTAGGGGTATAGGGGCAAAATGGTAATTTTTACCTAAAATGCCAGTTATTGTGTCAAATCACTAATGGAAGTGATATTACTCTTATAGGACGTCAGAAATCCTAGTTTGCAGCCGTTACGCTGTCCAACGTGCCGCTGTCGGACAAACCGCTGTTTTCCGTCAGAAAGTACAAGTTTCCGCCAGAAACGTCTACGTACGTCAACGAAGGTACGTTCGCGTACTGTAACACTAACGCTGATGATTATTGAATGTATATATGTGTTGATATGTTGTGTAAATAGTTTGATGCCGAAGGCAATGCTAGTCTATGTGGGTAAGCCAAATAGTCGCCGTAAAGTCGGTGAGGCCCCCATGATAGACACTTACCTGGTCATGCTATCCAGTGCTATATACACCGTGTCTATGGAACCGTACTTAGATGCACCGTGTCTAAGGAACCGTACTTAGATGCATCGTGTCTATGGAACCGAACTTAGATGCACTGTGTCTATGGAACCGTACTTAGACGCACTGTGACCAAGGATCCGTACTTGGATCACTACTACAGTTTTTATGGGTTATTGTTATGATAATGCTGTATTGTTTCCTATATGGATCATTGCTGTGATTCTAGAAATATCAGTCACACATGTGTTGTTTATAAGCATGAGGTTAACCGTTACCTGAGATCCAATGTGGTAAATTGGATCTCAGCTATAGCTTCAGGGTTCGGAGGACCAGAGGGCCGAGGAAGAAGCGAGCAGGCCACGTAGAAGATCCAGTTGAAGATTCCTTTCTGTTGTATTATACCTTTGAACCACACGGGTTTTGTACCGCTGTTGTATCCAGCCAGACTTACGGCATTTTATATATACATATCAGTCACTCAATCGCTCCGATGCTCTACTCTGATTATTTAAAATGATGTTTTAATGAAAAAAAAAATTTATACTGCTTTTGGAAAATGGGTTGTTACAATGACCATGTTCTATGTAACAAAAAACTAGCAATTCTCTAGTTCAGAAACAAAATAAACTAACCTTAATCCTTGCTTCTTGTAAAAACGCGCAAACATCATTAATTAATGAGAGTTCTTCTGTGTGATGATGTTTGGCTACTAAGTTGCGAGTTAGTTAATTAATTACCTGAAAGAAGCGTCTATGGATATGAGTGCATGCGAGTGCAGTAAATTATGCAGTTCTGACTCAGTCGTCGGAGTGAGACAACTCTGAAATTCTAGGGTTTCCGAGCGGAGGAGAGAGAGAGTGGGAGGCAGTGGGAGAGAGAAAGAGATAAAAGGGTTTATTTATCCCTCAAATTTCTTCCGTTGGATGAGATCATGATCTAACGGTATTGAGAGTGGCAGGCAAAGGTAGGCAAAATAGGAGTAGACAGAATAACCTATCCCTATATATATATATATGAGGTAGGATATTCTCACTACCTATTTATCACCGTCAGATCTGTTTTTTATCCAATGACTCTGATTTACCCTACTTAATCCCCTTTTTTATTCTCCATTTCTCCCTCTTTCCTCCGCGCAGCACCTCCCAGCGATCTGCACACCTCCGAATACTCCGTCTCCCTCCTCCTCCAGTGATCGCCGTGATCTTTCTACAATTAATATTTGAGGGACGGGTCCATCAGAACAGCCATCGACACCGGGTGTGGGGTGAGTTTTGTCTTCCGCTTTTTTTCCTATATTTTGAGCCGTGAATCAGGAGAAGACCAGGTCGTTATGTGCGACTTGCATTCGGAGGTGCTAGAACCGAATTGGAGAAGACCAGGCTGGCCTTTGGCGGATGCCGACTTTGGAGTTAGAATAGTTGGTTCTTTAGGGACTTGGTTAATCTGTTTTGATTTTCTGTAATAAAATCTGATGCCCCCTTTTCGTTAATGGTTTTTTTTCAGAAAGTGCTAGAACCGAATTGGACCATCTGCTGTTTCAATTCCTGGTGTTGACTCTTCTCAAATCTGATCTCTGGACTGTACTGGTGAAGGTTTCATTTAATTTTCTACCCAAATAGATTGTTAAATCTCATCTCTGTTCATTCTCGCACCGTTCCTCTTTTTCCCATTTCACTCGAAGCGAACTTTGTTTGACCCTCGATCTTCCTTCAACGCTGCTATAGATGGCAAATCGAATATTTTTGCTAACCGAATATTGACTTAATCGGCTTTATGTTCAGCCCTGCAAAAACCATGTTCACGATATACTTTCCAAAAATTGCAAAAACCATGTTCATTAGATTGAATTATCATTTAGAATTCTGAACTTTGTTTACTTGGTTATTTATATGTTTAATGTTTATAAATTTTTAGGTATATTATGGATAAACATCCGGACTATATTGACTTAAATGATGAAATTAGGAATGACATACCTGGTGAATTGGGAGATGACTTATTGAATATGGATGATGATCCAATAGATTACATTAACTTCAGTGATAATGAAATTGTAGAAGAGACGCCTCTTAATTTAGGAGATGACATATCGAATGATTTAATTGATAACATTCCAAATGTTTTGACATATCGAATGACTTATAATATTTTGATTGAGGTTGGAATGGAATTTTCCGAACAAAGGGATGTAGTGGACTTATATACAGCATATGGCAAGGTAAAAGGTTTCGGCATTAAAACACGAACAGGGATAACTACTTCAAGCTAGTTTGTGCTAGTGAGGGTTATCCACAACCAAAAACAGATAAAGATGTTGCTCAAGTTTGTCAGACCAAATCAAAGAAGACATCATCAATTCGCATTGGGTGCGAAGCTTGTGTAAAGGCTTCTAAAAGTGGAAAAACAAAAACGTGGAGAATTACACATTTTGACGACAACATAATCATGTTTTTGTGACTTCAAAGAGTGTTCATTATCTCAAATCACACAGAAAAATGTCTGATGCTGCAAGATCATTGGTTGAAAAATTTAATCAGTCAGGCTTGCCCACAGGAAAAGTGGCTACCATCTTCAGGGTTATTGGATAAAAAACAGATATGACGGTGATAAATAGGTAGTGAATAGGTAGTGAGAAAATAAGGTAGTGAGAATATCCTACCTCTTTAAAAAATAAGTTGTATTTTTACATAGTTTCTGCTTTTAATTAATACAAACTAATATATCTCTTTAAAGCTTATAAAAGGAACCGGAGGAGAATATTCCAAATTTCTTAGTGTTCTAATTTCAAGGGACAACAACGGACATGTATGGATATAGTTTTGGTCTGCCTTTTTTTTTTCTTCCCTTCCTTCACTACTCCTTCATATTTTAGGAATCATTATATTCATCATGGCTGTCATATTTTATATTTTCACTTAGATTTTCAAAAACTGGGGCTTCGTATGAAGTTAATAGATATATTATTTTTAATCATAGCCGACAAATTACCTAAAACCATTTTCTTGGTTTATTTTCGAATTGTGTGTGTAGGATGTTTTTTTCTCCTAAAGTCATATTCTCCGGCTTTTTGATCAATATATCTCTAATTAAATAATTAAATAGCTAATTACCAAAATGCCCCTGTCTAGAAACATATCACAAATATGCCCTTGTTTAGTCGATTACAACCCTAGGTGTAATCAACTAAACTACGGGGCTTTTGTTTTTTGATCCTTATTATAAGACATTAATTAATTATTCTCACAAACCAATAAAAAACAATTAAAGACAATAAAACTATCATAGAATTTAAGTAGTTTCCAATATTACCCCTACTAATTGTACTAAACTATAATATCATATTAATTATTACTCTCACCCACTGCCCTTATTAATTATGGCATACATGGGAAAAAAATTAATGATTCTTGGGAACAAGTAAATGTCTTATGTAAAGAACCAAATAAACTTATTAGTTGGTGTCTTATAATAAGGACCAGATGGAGTATCTTATTAATCATAATCAAGGTTCTTAAACCCGGACCAGTCACTGAACCGGTCGGGGTACTGAGTTAAGGGTTAGTGGATCAGACCGGAGTCAACCCGGGCTAGACCGGTGAGGTATAAAAAATTAGAAAATAATTAATTTCTCATCACACCAACCTAAATTTGACATACTATATATCATTTCAATATTTTAGATCAGTAACAAAATAACCATATACTTCAATACTTGTGACATATTCAGATATTCCTAACAATTTTCTTTACAACCTACATTTGAGACAATATATTCATGATAGCAAAATATCAAAAACAAGTATATGATGATAAAATATTCTCAAGTAGGATCTTTTTTAACACCAGAATGTGTGGGAGGATTGCTAGACTCGAGATTGGGAGTGGTAGTATTCTGGGCACCTTCATTATTAAAACATTCAACAATAATAAACCTGAAGCTCTGCACAATGGAACGAAGCTCTAAATCGAGATGAACAAAGCTCTTTCGCGGTTTCACCTGAAGAAATAAACGGTAGTGTGAGGCAAATTTTTTTTTTTTTAAAAAAAACCTAAAAAAAAAAATTGTCTAACCCGGTGACCCTTGTAACCCGTCCGGGTCACACCGGGTTTACCGGGTTTCACTGGGTCAGACCGGGTTTATCGAGTTAGATTGGTTTAACCCTAAACCGGACCAGTTCCACGGCCGGTTCCCGGTCTAAACCGGCCGGTCCGGTCTAGTTTCACAAACCATCATCATAATACATATATAAACTCTAAAGACCAACAAAATGTTTATAAGGACAAATTTAAGAATCATGATTTGTATTTTCATAAAGTCATGTTCGCTTCTTTGAAAACTTTTAATAATCAAGGCCATGTAAATAAAGCAATGAACGCCATTATTTTATGCCCACATGTCTTTGTAAAACGACAAACTGGTTCATGGTGGTGGGAACATATATAATAGCAACAATTAGTAAAAAAGATTAATGATCAATCAACCCTTTTGCACAATTGCCAACCATAATTAACTGATTTGGTGTAATTTTTTTTAAAAAAAAAAAAAAAAATATTAGTTGCCCAAACTGAACAAATTTTTAACGAAAAAACAAAATACTACGTAGGTGAGTAGCTACAGAACAAAAAATTCAAGGACTGAAAAGTGGAGTATTTAATATTAATATTAAAAACTAATTTTGTATTCTAAAAATTTAATGATCTGTTAGTACTATAAATTATCTGTCTTTAGCTTGGGCCCTTAGCATATGATGTTTGTTTCGGCTGGACGGCTGGTTATGTCTTTCTAGTCAGTACTGTCCTTGCAATAATGAAGAGGATACAAGACTCAACTCCACTATTTTGAAATCAAGAAAAACAAATTCACGTTCTTGAAAAAAAAAAATTGTTTCTTATTCTTTTCAATTCTAATTTTGTTTTTTTTTTCAAAAAAAAAAATGCAAGATATTAAATGCAAAAAAACCCTCATTTATTTTTTTAACAATAAACAAAAAATAATCAAACATAGGAATTGTTCTGGTGTAGAACTCAGATGTCTAGCCTAGTGGTAGGCTGGGGGTTTGATCTAGGATCGATGTGCTCCTCCTGTATGCCTATGGGGCAAGCGTACAAAAGAAGGGTGGATAACTGTACACAACCAGGCATTTCGCCAAAGGGGTGTGGTGTGTGCACAGTGTGACTGTATGTAGATTAGTTCAGGGATGAGAACTGTGTACCTTAGCCGCGTATCTCCTATACGTATATATAGAGTGTACCTTGTTGGTTAGATCTCCGGCTCCCACGTCGGGTGTATCCGAGGATCAAGCAAACCGCCCTGGTGACTAGGTCCTTCGGTTAGGGTGTTGCGTTCCTTGCGCGGATTGCCCCCTGTGTGCGCCGGTTGGCTAATGGGCCTTGACTAGGTCCATAACAGTTGCCCCCCCAGCTCGGTAGTTCAGGTCTCTGAGCTGCCGAGATTAATTGTTTGATTGACTGTGAAATACGGACTTGGCCGAGGTATACATCCGGGTTGCTTGGGAAGAAATAAGATCCATTGCTCATGTGCGTAAATCGTTTAGTTTGCCCATTTCGAATGCTTGTTCGAGTTTGCATTAATCCCAGTTATTGACACCTGTATAGTAATTGCCCCCCAGCCGGGTAGTCCAGGTCTCTGGGCTGCCGGGGGTGGATCTGTTGTTGAATCCGAATATCGTATCGGAGTTGCCACCTGTAACATCCCAATTTTTAAAGCGGAATTTTTTTTTTTTCAATCAATCAGAGTAGAGCATTGGAGCGAAAGAGTAACTGATACGTATTCAAATATAAACCATAGTGTAACATTGTATGGATAATACAGTTATCCTACTGTTTCAAAAGTAAGTACAAAAAGCGGAACTATAAATTCCCTGGCTAGCGATCTACTCGAGCTGCTTCCCCCGATCTCCAACTCTCGGTCCTTCGGACCCTGAAGCTACAGCTGATATCCAATTTACCGCATTGGATCTCAGGTAACGGTTAACCTCATGCCCAAACAATACAGTATACAGACAACAGATATTCAAGACAATACAGCAGTATAGATTCATACAGTACATCGTATGATCAATATGACGACAGAACATAAGCACAGAGCAATATGCAAAGCCTCATAAGGTAAACAATAACAACAACAGCCTGCACATAAACCAGTGCCACGATATCCACTCGTGTCCTCAGCGCTAGGAAAACATAACGGCATTATTATGACTATAACCCGTGTAAAAACTGTCTGTATATCGGTCTACGAACTTATTTATCACATATATGCATTTAAGCAGCACAAGATTAGTGTTACAGTACGCGTCCGTACCTTTGTTGACGATATACGGTACTTCTGGTACGTTTTGACGAAAACTGCACGTTTGACGGAAACAGCGGGCTGACAGCGGCACGTCGGACAGCGTAACGACAGCAGATCAAGGTTTCTGATATCCTATAATGATAATATCACCATTATCAATATTTGACATTATAACGGGCATTTTAGGTAAAAATTACCATTTTGCCCCTATTCCCCTAATCGGCGGAATTTCGCCAGAGCTTCGCTACTTCGACTCCGACTTTCCAAAATTTTGCCAGAACTCCGACCCCACCATGATTTTTGAATTTAATAAATAAAATAAAAATAAAGATCTATCTAGCATTACTACTAAAACTACCGAAAGAATTAAAGACTAAAGACCGGAAAAATTACCCAGAGCTTCGCTGCAAAATTCCCCGGACTCCTTCCCTCTCCAGAGCTCCTCCTTCTCTCTTCTCTCTAGGAAATTTCAACTAGAGAAAGTGGTTTTTGGTGTGAAGAAAACAAAGGGAGGAGCTTGCTATTTATAGAGTTTTTGTGAGGGCATTTTGGTCTTTTTCCAATATTCCAACTTTCAATTTTGGCCACATAACACATCTTTTTGCTCAAGCCACTTCTCCACCACAAAAACTCCTCCAAAACCGTGCTCCCCCTCCCCAAGGTCATTATTGCATTGTCACCAACTTTTGTTTTATGGTCTTGCACCGATAAAGTTCCCGATCGGTGTCCGAATCGCGTAATCTCGGAAAAATCTCAAAATTCTAGATTATACAATTCCAAGACAATTCCTTCCTTATTAGAAATGTCTATTTTAACAAACTTTTTAATATTGTCTAGGCCTTCTCCGGCCTGACGGAAGTTTTACGGAAAGACGTGTCGGTTACGAAACGAAATTCCGGAAGCTACCGCCTATGGACAAGAATGCACTGATTCCAAATATGTCCAGGAAAACTCTCAATTCTTCTCCAGATATCGTATCATGACATTTAGATCCTTAACTTTCAACTTGGCTATCCGGCTTTTCTCAGAATTTCCCTATTTCGTCTTATTAGGAAAATGCTCTACCGGCTTCAGAATTAACTTCCGGAAAAGTCTAACGGAAGATAAAAATCCACTGATCAATATTTTACCTTGACTTTGGAAATCTCATTCCTGGTTCTCTAGATAGGATCCGTTTCCTATTTATTCCATTACTATTCACCATATTTAATTATATATTATAATATTGCAAGTTGTCTAAATATCTTGATATTTCAAAATCCCTTCTTATCTTCATTTTTTTTGGACAATTTCGGCTGGCCCTCTTTGTTTGGATTCATTAATGTTTTTCATCTAATTAAATAATTATTTAATTCAATTTTTATAAAAATTTCCCAAAAATTCCACAAATTACCTAATTGGTCCATGCTTGTATTTAGGCTTAAAAATACCTAAACTCATCCATTTTCCTCAAAAATTTCCAATTAATTAGCAAATATATTTATGCTAATTTTTAGCCATAATCCACTAATTATGGAGTTTTACATAATTATCTTTGAATTTCCTTTGCTTATGCTTAAGTAATTAGCCAATAATTACTTAATTACTTTCTTATCAATAGTTGATAATTTTCATAAATAGAACAACTCATTACCTCATAACTTTTGCATTGTCATTTCTGTTTCCATGTCTTCTGCATTATTTTAGAATTTACAAGAGTATTTTAGTCACTTCAATACTTTTTGAGCATTCTTATTCAATTTCTCCAAGTTCATAATTTATTAAATTACCAAAATTAGAGATAATATACTCTCTTAATTCAATTAACCATTTTACTGTCTTTTAGGATTTTTCACAATTTTCCTAAGTTCTTTATACATTCCAAGGGTATTTCGGTCATTTTGACCCCATAGTTCTTTCTCCTAATTTTCCCTAAGAGGTTTTCCCTTGGAAAATAAGCTAATTATTACTTAATATTTGATATCTCATATTCACCTATTTTTGATAAGTATAATTTTACTAAATTATAATACAGATTTTTAGGGTATTACACCACCAGTTGTTTGATTTTGATAACGTGTCTATCCGAGTTTCAAAGAACTCCGGAGTTACTTGTATTCTGATTGAATTGCCCCCAGACATGTAGTCCGGGTTAATTTTGCTTTGAAACTTCGCCTGTTTCTTTTTATGACCGTCAAGATCTCTCCTTATTCAACCATCCGGGTCTCCGGGTTTGTTTGCAAGGGCTGATATTAGTGGCCTCGCATAATTTAGAAACCGTGCTAAGTCTTGGAAACGACCGAGTTGCGAAAGCTTACGGTGACAGCTTCGCTTGACTGAAAGGCCGGGTTTGATGTCCCTTGCCCGGAGTCGGGGTATTAACCGTATTAAGCGTATTCGGGGTCCGCCTTCTTTACCTATGCGTGCTGCCCCCAATCTTTGGTGAGGTGGGGACACGTGGCATTCTGCAATTTGATGATCCTTCGACTTACTTATCTGATATCATACGATCATATCTTTACATACGATCATATCTTTACATTTATTGGGCACCTGCGGCCGCCCTGTGTCTTCGCGCACAATTAATGCTCACCATTTTCAACAGTCATTATTCCTTCCTTGAAAAAGAAAACGCCGCTTTTAATGAAGTGTCAGTTATTGCCCGTGGCCCTTGCAGTCCGCCTGACCTATAAATTCCTCCATTGCCTCGCACTCTTCCTTATGACTGGTCTATATTACCATTCTTTCTTGGGTAAGTTTTCCCATAAGAATGATGAGATTTTTGGTGAGAGTTTCAAACTCCATCATCCGTTGCTTAGCTTCCAGTGTTCCAGCCATGTGGGGAAGAAAAGTGCGTTTTCGGAAAAGGAAATGGCTCTCTGCTGCTGCACGGTGGCAAAATTGCTGCTTAACCATTCTTTATAATATAGTTGCTTTTTATTCAATAAAATTTCAATGATATAAATTTGAAATATATTTAAACCAATTGTTGTAATTTATTTTATTCTACTAATTTAATCATATACTTTAAATACTGGTATTTATTTATTAGTAAAAGTAAACCTTTTACGATCCAAATTACATCCTTGTGAGTCCTTTTGTATTTTTGTTTTTGCCAACAAGTTTAGTGTGTCATGAGTCCAACAAACTGTCCAAGGGATATACAGATATGGATCCAAAAGATAAGAGTGAGATAGGCCCCGATTAAGGAAGAGCCTAAAAGGCCCAATACGAAGAGCCTTCGAATCAGAAGGATATTGGTGGAAGAAGCATAGAGACTATATATAAGAGCTGGAAAGGAATGAAAAATATTTTGTCACAAATGTTTTTGGTTTATATTTTTTTAAAAAAATTGAGGTGGAAAAATAGCTAAAAGACCATTTTTCCTCTAGAGTAAAAAAATATTTAAATGTCTATAGGACCAACGCATCCCACTTACCTTTTAATACCATATACAAAGTCACATCAAAAGGTTTTGTATTTTTAGGTTGTTTCCTACCTCACTTAAAAATCGTTTCCCACCAATTTTGATGAGACCACATTTTTAATTATCCAACTGAAAATGAAGTTCAGCACGAAACCATTTTCTAACTAAAAATGGGAACCAAACATAAGTCTAAGGTAGTTAAAATTGAGATTTTACGTAAAATTGGAAGAGGGATAAAAAATCGTAAAACATAAAATCATAACGTAAAAACATAAAAACGTTTGGAAAATTAGTAAAATCGTTTTAATGAAAAAAAATTTTATAAAAATATAAAATCGCAGTGATAAATCAAGATTTTAACTATCATGTGTAGGCCAATACGCTGGAAAATGAGAAAATTTGATTTTTCCCTCTGGGGCTTCGCATTTTCAGCCAACCAAAGGGCTCTAAATGAACACGTGAGTGAGAAGAGAGGGTGTGGATGATTTGAAGAATCTTTCGTGTGTTCGCTCTCTCTCTGTTCTGTTGCTCATTTCTCTCTCTTTCTGCTATATTCTCTGCCATCTTGTTATCTTCTCCTACCTCCAGTTTTAATTATAAGAACACTTTTTTAATATAAATGACAGTTTGTGCATTCTGGATCTGGTAATTGAAATATCCAGTAATATATCAGAGATTTCATTTGATCATTATCATTTATTTCTTGCATTTATTTGTTATCATCACATTTTGTTTTTTCCTTGTGGTTCTCGTGGTTAAGATGCGGATCTATACTTTACTTTTGGAAGTTGGTACCATGAACAATAAAAAACAATGAAATTTAAAATAAAGACGACACTATGAAATGAAACGCTAGTTTGTCCAAAAATAACATAAAACAAGATCTTACAGATCAAGTAATAAGAAATAAGAAAAAAACAAGATCTTACAGATCAGAATGGGGAGACGATTGAAGCGCCTTGTATTTCTCTCTTATATGCAATTACAATTTCATAGAAGCAACTATGGAATTCGTCTTGTTTATATATAATTCTTAAAAAAATAGTAATAATCTCGTATGATGTTATCTTGGTGTTCACAAAGTCAATAACTTTGGCCCCCACGACAAAATAATTTGACAGTTTGCACTAACCAAATATAATTAATTAAACTAAGGATAACCAAAAGAAAGTATTCTTTTTTATTGTCTAGAATGGGGAGCGTCCTCCGATCCGCAAGTTGCGCGCGACTAATCTATTTTAGAGTAGGGTTAAGAATATACATCTGTCAATTGAGAGATTGCTCCTTGGGCTGAATATGGAACCTATAATCCATGAGCCTGCCCACAATTCATTATAATTGGATCATTTTGAGCCCGTTCAAAAAAACCCATAATGAGGTGGGTTAGAACTCGCCCATTTAAAACTTAAATGGGAGGGCTATGGGCACACCTATGGGCTGCCCATACCCGCCCATTTAATGTTTTTTTTTTATTAATTACTCATCTTTTTTTTTGAACACTATTAATTACTCATCTCATTCTACATTAGATAAAGGCATTCTTGAACTTCATATTCTGAATAAATTTATGTTATGATGGTACTTATCTAAATTTGTATGAATTGTTATTATAAAACTTTGAAGATTCAGATTTTAGAATTTAGAATGACGAATATAAATGGATATTTAATGCTTATGAATATTTTTTTTTCTAAAAAAATAAACATGTCAAATGTAAATGGGTAACCCAAAACCCAGTGAGCCCGCTCATTTATATGCTAGCCCATTTACATGGGTTTAAATGGGTTGAGGTATAGGTATGGGCTAGCCCATACCCATTTAAAGTTCAATGGGCAGGCTATATGGGTTTGGCCTTAGGCTGCCCAACCCGCCTATTGCTCTGCCCTAATTGCTCTATATATAAAGATTATAAATCAAACCTACTAACCATTACTGTATTCATTTAAGCAACGCCAAAATTCCTATTGCTTATGTCAACTTATTAGGTACTATCTCCGGTCCTAATTATAAAAACACTTTTATAGTATGATTTACATTATAAAAATGTTTCCTATAATTAGAATCGGAGGAAGTAATATTTATTCTTTTCATATGGCTAACGGACTCGTATAATAAATTCATAATTATTTTTGCATACTATATAAGTCAGTTATATATACCATCTCTCCCAGGCTTCTTTCTTAACAGCCAATGAGCGTTTAGAAACACATGATTAAGATAAATAACAAAAAAGAAAAAATCATTTCATCGAAATATATTCAACATTATCACCATCCTCATTTTAAAATTGCCGTAGGCGGCGGTTTCCTTTCCTCTCTTAACTTTTCCAGCAAGTGGACCCCACACACACACATATACATACAGACACACACATTACACATACGTACAGACATGAGACATACACACCCTTTTTCTATGTATAAAAAAAAAAAAAAAGAATAATGCATGTGTTATTTTGTCATTATTCTTCCTGACAATGCATGTGCTACAATTGTATATTCTAAATTTTCTTAGTCTCCTTTCTTTATTCACTAGTGCAAAAAAGGACTTTAAGACTGCCTCATTTGGAGCGGATAATCGACGCACCGGTCTTAAAGGTGTGACCGGTGGCAGTTTTGTAAATAAAAAGAACTTCTTAAACAATGAAGGGCTATAAGACCGCCTCATTTAGAGCGGATAATCGAAGCACCAGTCTTAATTGTGTGACCGGTGGCAGCTTAATAAATAAAAAGAACTTCTTACACAATGAAGGACGCCTCATTAAGACCGGACTAAGTATCGACCGGTCCTAAATCTGTGACCGGTGGCATATTTGTAAATATAAAGAACTTCTTATTCTGATCATTTTTTCATAGATCTTATCCAGACCTGTTAAAATAACAACTGGTCTTAAAATGTTAATAAAAAATTGAAATATCAAATACTTTTATGGAGAAATCTCATCAAGGCACTTATATTTTCTACACTCCAAAATAATACGGAAAAATATAAATATAAAGGTATTAAAGTTTTAAGACCGAACATATATAAAAGCCAGTCTTAAAACTTTGATTTTTAAGACCGAACTTAAGATTTGTCCCAGACTAAAGTTTAAATAAAAAGTAATAAATGTTAAGACCATAGTTACAGAAATGACCGGTCTTAAAAGTTAGACTTTAAGAACGGACCAAAAATTTGGCTCTGGTACTAAAGTTTGAATAAAAATTAATTAATTTTAAGACCGGACATATATAGAGATCGGTCTTAAAGGTTATCTTTTAAGACCGTATATGTGTATTTGTCCGGTCTTAAAATGAAGCGCCAAACGTTAACTTCACGCTAAGCTTTGTCACTCTCACATTGTCACTCTCACACTCTCACTGAAGAACACATGTTCACGTTGCGAAACCCTCCTGTTCCATTACCTCTCTTCCTCGCCCTCGCATCATAGCCTCTGTTACTCCCTCATTTTCTCGGGCATTCCTCTCTTCTTGTCTTGAAAATGAACGGTGAAAACGATTCCACTCGTGTTCTTGAAACTCCAGATACTTGGTTTGACTGGGGAGGGTCGGACAAACGAACCCTCTTCATCTCACATTGAGCCTCCTCAGCGCCGTGCACGCCGTGGTAGAAGCGGCACACGAATGATGGAAGTATCCCTTAGTCGGAATTCTGGGACGAAGCTCGAGATTTTTTTGATGAAAATTTGCAACCTTTCGGTCCTAATAAAAGCACATATACTAGTTTTGTCGGCGCTCTAGTACGCAGCAAGGTTAGCATTTTGACTGATGAGTGGAAAAATGTGGACCAAAAAACAATAAAGGATCCTATGTGGGACACTATCCGGCTTACATTCACCGTCCCTGAGTCTGAGAAGTTGAAAGACTCAACATTGTCTTATTGTGCTGAGCGGTTCAGGAAGTTTAAGACCTTTCTGGCTAACACTTATATTTTTGCCGAGATGAAGCCTGACCATCAACCCTGGGACAAGTACAAATTTCTTGATGAACAAACTTGGCAACAATTTGTTCGACGGACCACTCTCGAAGCTCTGCGTGAGTTATATTTAGTTTTGTTTGCACTTTTGTTTGCTTATTAACCTGTGAGGATATGTGAATGTTATTGTGTACATCTAATCTTGTTAGTTAAATGGTTTGGTGTGTGAATAGAAGTATACATTTGCTGCCTTTGTCCGCATGAGAGGAGCATGTCCTAGTTCCATGCAAGTTTGATATGTAAACGTGTAATGGCCATGGTTAGACGTTAAGCTTGTTAGTTAGTTAGTTATTCTAATATGTGTAGGAACCATTTATGATGAATGAATGAATTGACCGAGTTGGCAAGCATTTCGCAACTCCCTTTCCTTTGGTTTTCCCAATTTCTTCTACAATGCTACATCTTCCTTAAGTAAAATGTTGAAACTTGATGAAGTGAATTTGACTAATGTTTGACGTTCATATCAAGCGAAGTTCTCTAATTTCTGTTAGTGACATGGCTGGAATTCATAATTGATATATAGTTGTTTTCAATCTGATTCACAGAAAATAAGGGAAAAATATCAGGAGATTGGGAGAAAGAATGATTGCCCACACAGGGCTTCTCGCGACGGATATGAAAAGGCCGAAAAAGATTTGATGGCAGCCAAACGGAAGAGATTGGAAGATGAAGCTGAATCCAATCCTTCTACGGTAGTTGACCAGCCGCCATCTCCAATACGTCGCGAGGAGCTCTGGTTGTATATTCGGCAAAAGCCAAGCGGCGCCTACACGAGTGAAAAAACTCGTGTAGTTGCTGAACGAATTGTAAGTATCGATATTGTTATTTTTACTTACTAAACATGTTTCATCACTAAGCTTCTCGTTATCCGTATCTTACGGAAGATCTTAAAAAGAAAGAGGCGAGAGGATCTTTTGCGTCGGACGGGAGGAATGATGTTCGACCGCTTCGACCGGAAAACCGAGATCACTCGGGCGTGTAAGGGGATTGGAGGACGGGTAGGCCTAAAGCAATACTTTGGTAAATCCAAACGCCACGGACAAAGTATGGTTACCCTGGAGGAGATGGATCGGATCGTGGCCAAATTAAGTGAGGAATCGGCGGCGAAAGATGCTACATTGAGGATGTTTCAATCCGAGATGAGCAAGATGAAGGAGGAGATGGATAAAATGAAGTTCCTCCCTGAGCTCTCGGCCAAAGACCGGTGTGGATCCCTTGACACCTTCAGCTGAACCTATGCAGCAGCCAGAGCACTAGAGGGAGCTGCATTGTTGGACAAGTCGAGTCGAGCAACCTTGTCATCCGTATGTGGAGGATCGTGATGGTCATAGACAATTGGTTGCTAAAGGGACTGTCCACAACTTGGGATCAACTGTACACCACGAACAAATGGCTGATGATGAAGTCAGAGTGTCAGTTGAAGAGGTGATCTTTGATGCACCTGTCCCTCTCCCAACTGATGAGCGGAAGGTTGTGAGTGATGTCAAGGGAACCTTCATCTCTTGGCCAGTGAAGCTTGTAGATGTCTCTACTCCTCCTCAAGCTCCACCCCCAAGTCAAGCTCCACCCCCTCCCTCAAGCTCCACCCTCCTCCAAGCTCCACCCCTTACCGCTAACTTGACGGCCAAGGAAAAATACAAGATTTGGTAGCCCAACAATGGTTTAAAGATAAATCTGGTCTGTCGATGAAGTAATAGGCCTCCTCATCCCGGACCGGTTTACATTGATAATGAAGATGTAGAGTCCATGTTGATTCTGGAAAGGAGGTTACTAGTCCATGTGTTCAAATATTTATGAAGTAAGTATCTTCTTCCTTGATTACATAATTGAAATGCACCGTTTAGACACACATATATACATATATACTAATTCCCTCATCGATGTCATTCTTGTAGGTATGCATGAGAAACGCTGCCCAACAGGGCGGAATTTCGGATTTTGGATTCTTGTGCCCAGTGTATGCAAGCACAACACTACTCTCCGGAATTGAGACAGGAGTACATATCAAATAGGTTGTGTAAAGTGCAAAGAAAGGTGTACTTGTTTCCACACTTGGCTCGGGTACATATATACTTGTGCTCAATTCACTTAATATAATTATGCTACATATATATATATCACCGAGTACTTTCTCATTGTGAATTTTCAGCAACCACGCAGGTTGGTCGTCATGAACATGGAGTTGCATTATGTTATCTTCTTATGCTCCACTCACGCGATCCATCGACTACGTTGAAGCGGATGATCACCAAGTAAGAATGTCATTTTGATTGTCTTGTGCGAAATCTCTGTTGTGAATTTTCATGAACATTACTTGATAAATTTGTGATTTTGATGATAGTGCCATGAAGACCTTCCGTGTTGAGGTAAAAAAAAGCGTGGTGCTCAGCTCATAGATCCTAAATGGCACAAAATTAAGGTTAGTACATAATTGGACATGGCATAATTGCCTTCTGAAGTTGGTCAATAAGCTATATATGCTCTTATATATATTTATTGTTATTTTTAGACCCGATCAACTAGGAAGGATCGAACTTATGTGGCCGTACGTCATGAAACACTTATATGATATTGTGACGGAGGAAACACTAAAGTCACTTTAAGGGTAAGATGTTATGGCTGAATTCGATCACGATGGCTTAATGTTACATATGAAATATGCACATAATATGTTATTTCGTTTGTCGTCTTTGATGTTACGAGAGGTTTGCCTCGTGAAGAGCCATTTGATGATGATGAAATCGAGCACATACGCGAGGTTTTTGTGAATATCTCGTATAAACTAGTCTTAGAAAATCCAAGTCGGGACAATAATTAATGTCCTAAATTAATTCATTTGTAAATAATATATGATCCGTAGCAACAATAGCCTTCTCGTACATTTGTTTATTTTTTCGACTAGCTAATTCATTCATTTGTAAATATAGCAATGTAATTCAATAATAAATTTGTTTATTTTTTCGAACAATTTGTGTGTGTCCATTTTGGTTTTCGAATGAATGGGATGGTGGATAAAGCTATTTAGTGCTTGAAATTTGAGGTACTGGCGGATGTTGAAAATGAGCCGAGATGAGGCTCAAAAAGTTTCGCGACTTTTAGGACCGGATATTTGTTAAAAGTGCGGTCCTAAAGGTCTCGTCCATTTTGAGACCGGATATTTAATAAATATACGGCCCTAAAAGTCTTCGTCTAATTCTAAAAATTTGGGTAGAGACTTTTAGACCGGATATTTGTTAAAAGTACGGTCCTAAAGGTCTTCGTCCATTTTAAGACCGTATATTTAACAAATATCCGGTCCTAAAAGTCTTCGTCTAATTATAAAAATTTGGGTAGAGACTTTTAGGACCTGATATATTTGTTAAAAATACGGTCCTAAAGGTCTTCGTCCATTTAAGACCGTATATTTAACAAATATCCGGTCCTAAAAGTCTTCGTCTAATTCTAAAAAATATGGGTAGAGACTTTTAGGACCGTATGTATGTCAAATATCCGGTCCTAAAAGTATAGAAAATATACTGGCTAAAATATTAGGACCGTATATTTGTTAGTAGTGTGTCTTAAAAGTCTTCATTTTATTTAATAGATTGCCGAAACCTTTAGGACCGTATATTTGTTAGTTGTCCGCTCCTAACTTTAAATTTTAAAATAAGGCTTAATTTTTAGGACCGAGGATTTATTTATACGTCCGGTCCTAATATTCTTCATTTAAATAGAGTTGGTGACTCGATTTTCAGACATATCGTTAGGGTTCAAGGCAACCATGTTTCGGCATTCTTCTCAAGTTTTGTGCTTCGTTGTCTTCGTTTCTACTTTTCTCGATGTGAAGAACGTCATCTGTCCCTTTTCTTTTTCGGAAAAGAAAGAAGATAACGAAAACGACACTGAAAATTTTCATCACATCTGGAAAAGTAGAGGGGAAGACAACGATGGTCCAAACTTGAGAATAGTCGTCACTCTGTTTGTTTTTATTCGAAAAAAGGTAAATAATGTTTTTTTGTTTTGTTTTGTATGGTCGCAACTGTTAACTTTATTCGCAAAATTTTTAAGATTGATCACCACGAATAGGACAATGTTTTGTTTGTTCTTGTTGTCTGAGAAAAAAAGAACATAAAGTTAAAGACAAACAAGGAAGGCGATTGGGAAATAAAAATTTTATTTAATAATTTTTTTTCCGCTGCCTCGTAAGGCAACGTAGACAAAAAAAAACTTAAAAATTCTAATCCTCCCCATCGTTGTCTGGAGGGGAGGGAATGGTCTGAGACGTCGTCATCAGAGGTATGGTACTCAACGTCATTGGCGCGGAGTACGCGCTGCACTTCCTGTTGTTGACGGCGTGATAGACTGAAGCACTTGCCCAAGCTTCGGTCTATATGATCGACGCGGGCTATCAGTGCTCCAAAGATCTCGCGAAGTTCGGCTTTCGGAGGCAACGGAGGAGGATATGGAGGTGCCTCAGATTTCACCGAAGCGAGGAGAATACGAGGAGACGCCTAGTTGGGAAGTTTATGTGGAAGCCGAAGAGACTCTGAATTCATTTCAACAATGGGGAAGGGACTCTTGAAAAGAATGAACTTTTAATACTGGATACTGAGTGAGATCCGTTCTTAAAAGTAATATTTTTTAACCAAAGATTTTTACTTGAAAAAATAAATTGAAATATAAAAATAAATGAGTTTTAGGACCGGATACAAAGTAATATATCGGTCTTAAATGAGTTTTAGGACCGGATATTTGATAAAAGGACGGTCTTAAAAGTAATTGAATTAAAAATTAGCTTTAGGACCGGATACCAAGTAATATATCGGTCTTAAATTAGTTTTAGGACCGGATATGTGATAAAAGGACGGTCTTAAAAGTAATTGAATTAAACTTAGGACCGGATATAAGATAAAAGTCCGGTCTTAAAAGTTTGTATAAAAGTAAAATGACGAATTCATCATCGATGTTTATCTCTCCTGCCATCCGTCTTTATATACTCCACACACTACCTCCTTTGTCCTTGTTAACTCCTCACTTCCTAGCTCTCGCCCCAACTTCTCAAATCCTCAAACCATGGTTAGATACAAGCAAACCGCTCGTAGGGGTGCATACACGCCTCACTCTCGTGCCATGGCTAGATCATTATATGGTGCGCTCCTCCAATGGACTGAAAGGCCGTATTGTTTCCGAAGACTCCTGTCGTTGGACCCATTGTTATTTCTTCGGATGATGAAGAGATTGCTCATGCCGCACCCCCTCGATCCTTCGCCGATCCTTTTCTTGCCGAGTTCAACCGTCATCTTGAAGCGGCCATGCGGATGTTCGTAATCCCCCTCTCCAACCTCGTTGGCCCCAGCCGCGCCTACCTCCGACCCCTCTCCGCTCTCCGTAATGATCCATTCATATTGCGGGTGGAGAGAATAAGACAACAACTTGCTGATCTCCCATGGAAATTAATGCTCTTCACGCCGAAATCGCCGAGGTTGTTCAATCGATTCTTGTGGATGATAATATTCACTTGTTTTTCATTTGTGTTTTTGTTGTTGTGTATATATTCAAGTAATGTAAGAAACATTAAGAACACTCGTATGAATTTTTTGGCCTTCTCCAAGAATTCATTAAAGAAACTTATTCTCCAATTTTGCTTTATTTTTTGTCCAAAAAATATCATTTATTTTATTGATTTAATATACCAATCACGAAGGCCATTAAGACCGGACATTTTATTTTATAAGTAACGGATCTAAAGATAATTTGAATTTTAGGACCGGATGTTTTATAAACCTCCTGGCCTTAAAACTTAAAAGTCTAATAAAATTTTAGGACCGGATAATTTTAAAACTCCTGGTCTTAAAATGTTAGTTGTATCTTTAGGACCGGACATTTAATTAATAACCCAGTATTAATAAAATCCAAAAAGCTAAATAAGGTATCTTTGTCGCGGGAAAAATTAAATTTCCTCTCTCGAACTCTTGTCGCGCCGAAAGTGAATACTGTGTTCCGACTCGAAATTTCCCTCTCGCCTTCGTCGCCGCTTGCGTACCTTTCTCGACAATCACTCGGTTCCTTAGCTAAACGCTCTATAGACGAAGTCAGTAAGAGATGTTTCGGTTAAAACTTTATTACTTTCCACCTTATCGTTCTTGGTTTTTCATGGGTTTAACGAAATCGGTGTAATGTTGTTATGGGTATTCTCTCGTTGTTAACGAATATTGTTTTTTGAAGATTATATTTGCACTTTAGACCTACCCAACCGACTCAACAAGTGTTTTTAGGTTACTCTTGTCGTCTTGTCTCGCAACATCAACGTCGTGAGCGGAGAAGTAAGACGACTCGGCAAACGCATATGAGAATGGGGTTAGGGAATTTATAGAATTTGCTAAACAAAATGCCCATGATGATGGGGGGAGTATTATTGCCCTTGTGTAAAATGTTTGAATGAGTGTCGACTATGTCCTCGAAGTTATACGCACACATTTAATTTGTCACGGATTTTGTAAGACTTATACAGATGGGTATGGCATGGTGAACAAGTGCCACTGGCCGGGAAACAACATGGGGAAGTGGCCTTTGATGATAATGACACGGATATGGATGATCGCATAGAGGACATTATCCGTGATGTAGGAGAAGAGGCTTTTGAGCGATCACATGCATATGGTAATATGTGCAGTGATGCGTAGACACCGCTATACCGTGGGTGTAAAAATACCAATTGTTGAACGCCGTATTGAAATTGGTAAGCTTGAAGGCACGTCATGGATGGAGCGACAAGAGTTTTTCGTAATTGCTTGAGGCTTTGAAGGACATGCTTCGGATGATAACGTGTTGCCGCATCGCTACTATGATGCTAAGAAGATACTTTGTCCACTCGGGATGGAGTACAAAAAGATCCATGCATGCCCGAATGATTGTGTATTATATAGAAAAGAGTTTGAAGAGAAGCAGAGTTGTCCGATGTGTGAAACCCCACCAGACAAGTCGATAAGGGGCCTCGCAAAAGTGTTGTGGTATCTTCCAATCATACCAAGGTTCAAGCGGTTGTTTGCGAATGAAAATGATGCAAAAAACTGAGGTGGCATGCGGATGAGAGGATTTCTGATGGACAACTTCGACATCCGGCGATTCTTCTCAATGGAAGAAGATCGATCAATTATTTCCGAACTTCGCGAAGAACCTAGGAACCTCGTGCTTGCCCTTAGCACGGATGGAATGAATCCCTATGGAAGCCTTAGCAAGATACATAGCTCATGGCCCGTAGTCCCGATTGTTTACAACTTATCTCCTATGTTATGCATGAAACGAAAGTACATCATGTCTGTCTATGTTGATTTCGGGACCAAAACAACCCTAAATGACATAGATGTTTACCTAGAGCCCTTGATCGAAGACTTGAAGGAGTTGTGGGAAGAAGGTGTCGATGTTTTTGACTCTTTCAAGAAGGAGGTCTTTAGAATGAGAGCCATGATATTTTGTACTATAAACGACTTCCCAAAGATATGGGAACTTGTCGTGGTATAGTGTAAAAGGCCATAAAGCATGTCCGGTTTGTGAAGAAGGCACATGCTACCATCAACTTCAACATGGAAGAAAGACGGTGTATCTTGGACATAGGAGATTTCTTAGACGGGGCCACCCATATCGCCGATTAAAGAAGGCCTTTTTGGTGGCCAAGAGTATGAAGAAGCTCCGTGGCATTGACTCGGGAGCAAGTGTATGAAAAGGTTAAAAATATCGTTGTCATCTTCGTAAGCTCCGGAAAGAGTAGAAAAGAAACAAATATATGGAAGAAGAGATCTGTATTCTTTGATCTTCCCTATTGGCGCAATCTTGATGTGAGACACCGTATTGATGTCATGCATGTGGAGAAGAACGTATGTGATAGTATTGTGGGCACGCTTCTCAACATACAAGGTAGTTCAAGGATGGTGCTGAAGGCAAGATTGGATTTGCAAGCAATGGGAATACGCGAAGACTTGCATCCAAGGCCATATGGGAAGAGAACTTATTGTCCCCCCCGGCTTCTCATACTTTGTCTAAGGATGAGAAACGAAGCTTTTGTGAGTGTTTACATGGCACAAAAGTTCCCTCGGGGTATTCTTCAAATTTTAAGAGGCTTGTCTCGATGAAGGACTTGAAATTAGTAGGCCAAAAGTCTCATGACTGTCATGTCTTGATGCAACAGCTACTCCCAGTAGCTATTCGAGGGATTGCCGAATATGATCTTCGGGTCGTCCACTTATACATCTTGAATAATGTTGATGAAGTTCAAGCCAAAGATATCTGCACATAAAGAGGTTGTAAGGAAAGAGAACCATCGAATGACCGAACAAAGGTTGATTAGGGAGCATAATGAACTTTTGCAAACCGGTTCAAACAAAAGGTCGAGGGATCTCGAATGTGTTTCGAGACAATGAAATGGTTAGCACGTGGTCCCGAGTTTGATGTCATAAGTTGGAATTCGTATGTGATCAATGGTTATACATTTTACACGAAGTCCCTAGATGATAGGAGCACGACCCGGAACAGGTGTTATGTTAGAGGCCGAATCTATGCACTTCTCCGCTTCGAAAGACAAGAGGCCTAAATTGGTAGTCATGCCATATTATGGGGTTATTGAAGAGATTTGGGAGGTGGACTATGTCAAAGTTAGATTTCCCATCTTCAAATGCAAGTGGGTTAATGTCAATAATGGTGTTCTAGATCGATCGACTAGGATTCACTTTAGTCGATGTCAATAGTAGAAGTTTTGGAGATGAACCTTTATTATGGCGATCATGCAAAACAAGTGTTCTATATCACCGATCAAGAAAATAAAATGTGGTCTCGTAGCTCTCCAAGGAAAGAGGGTCATTGATATTGATGAGGAAAGTCATTCAAATTATGGTGATCTTCCCGAGAGTACTCCTTTACAAGGGGTCTACCTGGACATGAACGAAGAAGATGAAGCGGATAATGAACCCGCATAAGAAATGATCATCAAGAAGGGATATGGGAGGATATCACTTTATAAAAGTGTCAATTCATAAGGTAATTAATATTCATATGCAATTCTTAGAAAACTTTAAGGTTTTAACTATTATTATATGCTGTCTATGTTCTTAATTAAACAATGTCATCATTGAATATGAATTTGTTCTTGTTTTGTTTTTTGTGGCAGGATCCGTTTCAAAGGGGCATGTTATAAAAGAGGATGCATGTTACGTTGTTGGTGGGAATCAAATGAAGGTATGGTGAATAATATATTGGACTACATTTGTATGTTGAATTACGTGCTGCATGTATTGTAACTCATTGCCTTTGTAATTAGTTATATGTTAGCTTATTGTATAAATTACTTTAGTTGTTTTAGACTTAATTAAGAGGCCATATAACTCATGGTGGATAATATTTGTATTCTTTTTCCCAATTCAATTTATTCATGTTCATAGCTTGTAGCTTAAAGTATATCGATTTTTATGTGCTGTTTTGGATGGTGGATTTGTGTATATATATTGATCAGGAAGAACAAGTAATCAGAAAAAATACGGGAAAATTTAGACCGCAAATAAAAATACGCTCTTAAATGTTCAAATATTAAGACCGGATGTATATATAACACCGCTCTTAAAGGTGTTAAGCCGGTCTTAAAAGTTGGTCTTTTAAGACCGGCCCTTTAAAAAAATTCGGTCTTGAAAGTCAGTCTTTTAAGACCGGGTAATTAGTCCTCCGGTCTTAGAGTCCTCTATCTTTAGGACCGGATTGATATTTGTCCGGTCTTAATATTTGGATCTTTTAAGAGCGGTCGATATTTATTTAGTACGACTTTAAGACCGAAGGTTTAAAATGTCCTGGTCTTAAAGAAAATCTTTAAGACCGTAAAAGTCCGGTCTTAAAGGTCGACTTTTAATACCGCCTGGAACAAGACTGCTCGCGGGTCCGGTCCTAATGTACCTTTTTTGTCCGGTCTTAAAAGCCTTTTTTCCACTAGTGATTGTTCATCCTTGACTTGAGTTGGAAGTCTTCAAGATATTTTATTTTAATGAAAGCCAACAAGTTTCCTAAAACATTTTTGTAATAATCAATCTTGAAGGCCAAAATCATGGTTTCCTAAAATACTCATATATAACATTAAGTTATATATTATTTTATAAGTTAAACAAATTATATTGAAAAAAAAAATGATAAATATCATAGATAATTCAAAAAAATTCTTACACTTGAGAGTAAAATCTACTATCAAACTATGTCGTACATTTAAAACGGGAAGATTATTATTTATAAATCACAACGTCACAGCTCATTTTAGACCCTCTGCAATATTAGAGACCCACGCCTAGTTTTATATTATTGATATAAATTAATATATAGATGTAATAAAATAGAAGTGTTTAGATCCATTGTCAGGAAACCACTATTTTAGTTTTAACCTTCGAAATTGACGATAGTATGGGCGTTGTCCTGTACATTATCTGCTAATTAAAAGAATATAATATATCTAATGACTTGTAATAAAAATTAAATATATACAATAAACATCTACCGTTCACATATTTCCAATCAAATTAGCTTCTACCGTTTCTATCAGATGTACCTAGTTCTCTCATCTTAATAATGAAATGATATTTTGCTCAAAAAAAATAAGAAAATAAAAGCATTCAGGTCTGAATGGGAAAGATGATTATTAAAGCGCCTCCCCCTGTTAAAATTTCAACTTCATAGAAGCAACACTTAGCTATGGACCTTTTCGTCTAGTCCGTCATGTTTATATTAATGTAACATCCCATTTTCAAAAGCAGTTTAAAATTTTTTCCATCAAAACATCATTTCAAAATCATCAGAGTAGAGCAACAAAGCAATTGAGTAATTGAAACTTGTATTCAAAATGCCGTAAGTCTGGCGGATTACAGTAACGAAATATGATTCCGAGTGTTTTCAAAAGTACATAACAAAAGAAAGAAGTCTTCAGCTGGGACTTTTAGGCGTACTGCTTGTCCTTCTCCTCGATCTTCGGTCCTCCCGACCTTGAAGCTATATTAAGGGCTGAGGTCCATGCATCGAACCCCAGGTAACGGTTAACCTCATGTTTATATACACCATATATGTACAATAGTCATTCATAGAATTTTGGCAACATTTACTACGGTGGATTACATATTTGTATACATATCGGATATGTATGGCAATAACAATATTGATTCGATGTAAGGTTAAGGCACAATGAGAAATGTACATGATCGACATATGCACGGCAATAACAATACAGATTTGGATGTAAGGTTAAGGCACAACGGACAATAATACAATCGGATGTAAGGCATGACAGTACAATAGTACGAGCATCTAATGTAAGGTATGACAGATAAGAATACAAGTGGATGTAAGGCATGACATATAAAATACAGCTTGGATGTAAGGCATGTGAGATAATAGTACACTTCTAATGTAAGGCATGATAGACTGATAACACAATGGATGTAAGGCACGACGAGTGGCTGATATACGATCGGATGTAAGGCATGACATGTACGATGCATCAAATGGATGTAAGGCATGACAGAGGAACACATATATGCATACAATAACCATCGAGTTAGTGTTACAATGACGCCGAACGTACCTTCGTTGATGCAAGATACTGTACTTTCCGAATACGGTACTTTAACAAATGCATTTACATGTGGAAATGACAATGTATAAGATTAATGATATCCTATAATGATAATATCACCTTTATCAATATTTGGCTTCATAACAGGCATTTTAGGTTCAAATTACCATTTTGCCCCTAGTTGACTAATCGGCGAAATTTCGCCAGAGCTTCGCTACTTTGACTCTAATCTTCCAAAATTTGCCTTATCTCTAACTCCAACATGATTTCCGAAATTAATACCTTAAATACCCCTAAAACATGATATCTAATCATACTTAGAGGATTAAAGACTAAACTAGCATTTCTACTCTAACTACCGAAAGAACTACGAAACTTAAGACTAATGACCGAAGAACTTACTCAGAGCTTCGCTACAAATTTCCCCGGACTCCTCTTCCTTCCTCTGCTCCTCCAAGATTTCGAAATTCTAAGCAAGTTTTGGTGTGAAGAAAACAAATGGAAGAAAGGCCTATTTATAGAGATTTTCAGGGGCGAAATCGCACTTTTCTCCTTTAATCTCAACCGCAGAAATTAGGGTTTCTAGAAGCTTCATTCTTGGGCACACAATCCACCTCCTTACATCATCTTTCAAGGCCATGATGTCATGCCAATGATGTCATTCTTTGCTTTATGGAGGTTCTACCGATAAAGTTCCCTGTTCGGTGTCCTAATCGCGTAATCTTGGGAAATCTCAAAATTCTGGGAGCATAGCCTTGAGAGTCTATTCATCCTCTTTAGAAATGTATGGGTCAACTAAATTTTTGATCTCATTTAGGTCATTCCGTTGCCTGCCGAACATTTTCGGCTAAACACCGTCGGTTACGGAAATCACTTCCGGAAACATCAACTTCTGGACAAAAATTCATTGATTCATAATATGTCCAGATATTTCCCACCTAATCCAAGGGTTTCAAGTTATGATTTATTTTCTATAGATTCTCATTCTACTATCTACCCTATTTCAGAAAATATCGGCTACGTCTTATCTCTTAAGCATTCCGCCGGTTACGGAAATGACTTCGGAGACAGCCCACTCCGAGATAAAAATACACTTGTCCATAATATGCTCTGACCTTAGAAACCTAGTTTACGGTTTTCTAGATAGGATTTAATTTCTATTGGTGGTCATTTATCCTATTTGCTTTTTCACAAAATATCACAATTTATATTAATATTATAATCAAAATATCTAGATATTTATTTTTTTCCAAATCTTATCCCTTTTTTCCTCCAAATTTTTGGCTGCCATTTCTCTCTTTATTATTATTATTTATTTTTAATTACTTAATATTATATAAAATAATTATTTAATAATTTTTTTATATAATTTTTTTACAAAATTTTCCTATTGGTCCATACATGTTTTTAGGCTTAAAATTACTTAATCTCATATATTTTTCTTAATATTTCCCAATTAATTAGCAAATATATTTTATGCTAATTTTAGCCATAAACCACTAATTAAAGGGTTTTACATAATTATTTTTGAATTCTTCCTTAATCCAAGCTTAACAATTAGCAAATAATTATTTATTTAATCACTTACTAATTGTTTATAATTTTATTAATTAGGATTAAACATGTTCT
Source organism: Acacia pycnantha (assembly GCA_025563575.1). Taxonomy (NCBI): domain Eukaryota; kingdom Viridiplantae; phylum Streptophyta; class Magnoliopsida; order Fabales; family Fabaceae; genus Acacia; species Acacia pycnantha. The sequence continues at coordinate 3,285,177 of JAMWYP010000032.1, read as the reverse complement.
CACAAACTTTTTATTGACATTGGTATTTTATGCTCTACATAAAATATTAAAAATCACGGGGCTACTTATGTTTCCCAAAATTATATTTAATTTTTACTCATTATTTTCCAAGGAAATAAATCCCAAAAATTGTCTAAATTAGAGACAACATACTTTCTAATTTTTAATAATTATTTTATTTCCTCTAAGGATTTATCACAGTATTTTATAACTCTTAGTTCATTTAGGGCATTTTAGCACTTTAATTCTTCTAATTTCAACATAAATTGCCCTAGAAAATTATGATAAATCCCCTCCAATATTTGAGACTACATATTTACCTATTTTCAATAGGTATATTTTACTAATTTATGATATTTACCCTAAGTCAGATTTTAGGGTATTACAATTAATTCTTACAAAATAATACTCTCCTATGATGTTAACTTGGTGCAATCGAAGTCAATTATAAATCATGTGAAACCAATATATTTAATACTCCTTTTAATTATAGTTTTGTAATTTTGTAATCTATAGTTTTGTAAATTTATAATTACAATTTTTGTCTCACCCAAATTAAATTGTTTGGAATGGTTGTGTACAATCATATGCATCTAATGAAATATGTGAAGGTGCCTTTAGTTTGATCAATCACCCTCATAAAAGTTTTAATTATAAATATGTATTGTGAATTTTGTTCTCAATTCAAACCCTCGATACTCCCCGTATCGTTTTTTCTCCCACTCTTTGTTTGAGTCGTTCAAGCAGACAAAAAAAACCTTGATTTTTTATATTCATATTCTTTTCTATATATAAAAAAAGAAAAGAAAAGAAAGGAAACATATATAGGTGTAATTTTGGGAAGTAGATTATCTCAGAATGTTAACATCCCATTTTTCAAAAGCAGAATAATCTTTTTTTTTTTCATCAGACTAGAGCATCGGAGCAAGTGAGTAACTGATACATATATTTAAAAGGTCAACTGTAGTATGTCTGGCTAATCGCAGTAGCGGTACATTAATCCGAGTGTTATCAAAAGCGGTACATATCAAAAGAAAAGCTCAGAACGGAACTCTAAACGTCTCGCGCTTGCCCTTCTTCTTGCCCTCGGTCCTCGACGACTGAAGGTTTATAGCAAGAGCCGAGGTCCAATGCACCGGACCTCGAGTAACGGTTAACCTCATGCTTATATACACAATATATGGATTACAGATATTCACAACATTAACAGTATATGAGCACACAACAAATGTATCGCACACAGTAAATGCATCGCACACAGCACATGAATCGCACACAGCAAATGTATCGCACACAACAAATGTAAAGTTATCTTCTAACACACATATGCACTCAATAAACATACCACCTATATGCATACCATAAACATAACACATATACGCATAAAATAAACATCAGAGTTAGTGTTCCTAGTACGTGAATGTACAGTATCCCAACAGTATATAAACACACAGCAAACATATAGTTATCATTCATCACATATAAGCATACGTTAAACATCAGAGTTAGTGTTACTAGTACGCGAACGTACCTTCGTTGACGAATACGGTACGACTGTCGATTAGAACGTGATCACAGATATCCTATAAGGATAATATCGTATTTATTAATTAATAATCCATATCCTAACATATATTTTACCCCAAATGACTATTTTACCCCTGACCTCAGAAAAATCGCTAACAGATAAAATTTCGCCAGAGCTTCGCTACTCTGACTCCCAACTTTCAAAAACTTACTTCCTACCATGTTTTTACCTTGTCAGGTATCTTTCAATGCAATGAGGTTTAAAAACAAGAATAGGAATTAAGTTTCCTACTTCCTAGATCTAACTAACATTTATACTAAGAACTACTAAACAAAAGACTAGAACCTAAAAGCTAAGGACCGAAGAACTTACCCAGAACCTTGCTACTCCTTCTACAAAGCTCCTCCTTCTCACTTCCTCTCAAATTTCGAAATTGCTCTTTGCAATTGGTGTGAGAATTCTCAAAGGAATGGAGTCTATTTATAGAAGAAAGTTGTGGCATAATAATGGTAATTCCCTTGAACTTTTTCTCCTTCATTCTTGGCCATTAGATTTAGGGTTTGATTGAGCTTTTCATCTCCACCATCCATCTCCAAAAACCGTCCTTCCCCTTTCTCTTTCATCTATCTTTTCACTTTTTCATGATGTCATCTTATCCTTTAAGGATTTTCTTTTACCGATTAATTTCCCTACTTAGTGTTCTAATTGCTTATGCTTATAAATCTCAAATACTTTTAGAGGTAAAATTTGAAGTTTATGTAGCCTCTTGAGAAATGTTTGGAAGAACAAGAATTATAGTCCAATTTGGGGTTTTTACTAGCCTGTTAGTCATTTTAGGATTAACCCCGACGGTTACGGAAATGACTTCGGAGATAACCTACTTCGGGCTAAAAATACACTTGTTTATAATAAGTCCTGATGTTTGATAGTTAGTTCACATATTTCAAGATACAATTTAATTTCTATCGGTTCTCATTTATCCTATTTTCTTTCCATTAAATATCTTCCTAATCCCTTGGCTCTCCTTTGTCCTCACCAAACAATACCTACAACCACACATACTCACACACTCACATAGTCAATAATTTCGGCTCCCCCTCCCCCTTTATCATTTATTTTATTTTGTTATTTAATTAATTTATATTATGCTTTAATTTATTTAATAGTTAATTAAAGGTATTTACCCCATTGGTTGATCCTTCTTCACAAGGATTCCAAACCATGGCCTTAGGATTAACTTTATCAACTCCAATCCAAACCTTTGATTTTATTTTGACTTGTCAAAGTTGATTAGTATCTTAAAATTATGTTTACTAATCTTTAACATATCCTATGTTGGTTAATTAGGCTTTAGGGATTTTATGTGTAATACCCGATTTTCGACTTACCGAAAATCCTGTATTTTAGGAATATGTTACCATATTAAATTGGCTAATATATGTGACATAAAAACACATAAATTAATGGCTATTTTAAGTATAAATGAACCATGGAAGAATTATAAAACACTTAATTAAATTAAGTATCGATTAGCAAATAATAGACAAATAAGCTTTGCACTAATTGAGATTAGTGGCATAACTCTTCAATTTGATTATGGGAAAATTAAATTAATCATTTTTGAAATAAAAGAGGGCTAATTATTGAAGAAAAATTAAGGGCCAAAGATGAAGAATTAAGCTTGTCTAAATAGCACAAATGACCATGATTAGCTAGCTAACAAATCCTATGTTGACACATGTAATTAGTGGGCATTTAAATACTTGATTAAAGAGTTAATTTAGCTTCTTAATCATCCCCAAAATGCTGGCCAAAAACGTGCAGATCCTTATGAGAGAAGAAAAGAAGAAAAACTTGGTGAAATTGTGTTGAAAAGTCAACAAAAACCACAAGCCAATGGGAGCACTTGATGATGGGATATTTTGGCAAGTGGGAGAGCATATTCTTTGGCCAAGAAGGGGCCATGCATTTCAAAAATTACATGTGGATGGAGGGAGTTTTGTGTTTAAATAATATCATGATATTTTGCCAAAAGATATGTTGGGAATTAAAAGCTATTAGGAATAATTCAAGACTCAAGTAAATGAGAACCAATAGAAATTAAATTGTATCTTGAAATATGTGAACTAAAGATCAAATATAAGGACTTATTATAAACAAGTGTATTTTTAGCTCGAAGTGGGTTATCTCCGAAGTCATTTCCGTAACTTTCGGGGTTAATCCTAAAATGACAAAAAGGCTAGTATAAACCCCAATTGAACCATAAATCTCACTACAAAAAAAAAACCCTCTTTTGTCGCGGTTTATTAGTCGCGGTTCAAAATACCCGTTACTAAATTCCACTTTGTAGCGGTTTTATCCCTAAACCGTCACTAAATAGTAACGGAAGCCATGACGACACGACTTCGGCTATATTTGTAGCGGTTGACTCGAAAAAACCGCAACAAATTTGGCGCCACCTTGGCGCGCAATGGCGGGAATGTTTGTGGCGAGATATTTGTAGCGGTTATTTGAGTCTAACCGCTACAAAGTTGGCGCCAAGGTTCGCGCCAACTTTGTTGCCGTGATTTTGTAGCTGTTTATTCACCATAACCGCTACAAATAAACGAAAAGACACAATTTTGTCGCGGACACCGGAAAGAGCGACGTCAACCGCGCACTTGAGTTACATTTTTGTAGCGGTTCCACGCTTAACCGCTACAAATTTTGACATTATAAATAAAGTTTAGGGACCGTACATCAGTTATAAAAATTAAAGAAATTACTAAATCTCTGCTTGTAACTGAATGAACTATCTCGCTTGGTCGTCGAAGACATGCACATATCAGCAGCTCCGATCTCCTATCTCGGATAAGAGTGCAGATATTTGCCTCTCTCTTCCTTGCGAGGAAATTCGCTCAAAGGACAAGCGAAGGTTTACTCATTTCTTTGCCGTTTAGACTTCTACTCTTCTCGAGAACAGTCCAACATGCGATCGGAGATTGGGTTCCATTATAGCCACCGTTGTCTCACGAAAATATCTCTGATGAAAATGACTCAACAAGTTTTTCGTGGGAGATCGGCGGCTATATCAATCCGAATCCCCACGGACATGTTGGATTATTTTCGGTTACGTCATTATGTATAATTTATTAGTGTGGACACTTTTAGAAAAATTAAAGAAAAAAATAAATGAATTGAAGGTTTGTTTTTTAAATATTTGTAACAAACCAATTAGTTTGATTCTTAAAGTTTATGAATCAAACTAATCGCTTGAAATTTTTTTCAAAAACTCATTTTGTAGCGGTTAATAAGAATAACCGCGACAAGATGTGGATAAATTGTAGCGGTTGAAACTTAACCGCTACGTAATCTGGCGGTCTTCTTTTGTAGCGGTTGTTGTAACGGTTTCATAATAACCGCTACAAAATATCAACGGTCAACTATTTTGTAGCGGTTTTTGTGCAAGGTTATTTTACAACCGTTACAATTATGTAAACTTTGTAACGGTTCCTTTGTATAACCGCTTACAAAATCGTACGACTTTATAAGCCGACACGCCATTTTCAAAGTCACTTGTAACGGCTTGAGTTTTCACCGTTTCTACCTTTACCCAACGGTTTGAGTTTTCACCGTTATTATTGGTTAAACTTACACCTCTCTACATTATGGATTCGGACGAGGTAAGGGAAAGGGAAAAGTAACCGGCCCACCGAGAAGGGGTTTAAGGGGCGGTAGTAGTAGGTAGGACCGGACGAGAGGCGTGTGACCCGACATATACCTCCGCCTCTCCGGGGCCGGCGAGTTTGCCTCGCTCTTCGCCGATGAAGAAATTCCAAACACGGGGACCGTAGGGGAGATCGAGAAGCAAGTTTGTCGTTCGACGATTTAGACGACGAGAATGAGGACATCCATCTTAATATTCCCTAGCAGATGTAGAGCGGTTCATCGACGGGAAAACCAATGGGAGCACGGAAACCCCGACCGGCGCCTTCGCGCTCCACCGGATTTATTGTGGATGTCGAAGGTATATGTAATTAGTTATTTTGTGAGAAATTAATTTAATTTCTGTACGTTTAATTCAATTTTTTGTAAACTTGCAGATAGTCACGGAACATCGCCAGGAGGACGCCGGATGTTTCCGCTCTCACTCAGACTGACCGGGAGATGGTCGGGTTCGGGTCGTAGTCCCGTGGAACGACCTGCATGCACTCAGCGATTGGCAACCGCGGCCACCTCGATGAACCGATTCCCGTCGAGTTTGGTGGCTATCAAAGTGGTTCCCAATTTATTTCAAGGATTGGAAGAAAGTGACAAAGGACACAAAGAACAAGGCGTTTATGAGAGGTTCTACAGTAGTTAATATTGTTTAATTAAATTGTACATGTTAATAGTTATAAGTTTTAGTTTATTTCTTTCCTTATTTGTTTGTTAATTCATTAATAATTAATAATGAAATTATGATATAGAAAAAGTTTAAACTGCGCGAACAACACAAGAGGTACGTTATGATGAAAGGGGGGAAGGGTGGAAGAGTCGGAGGAACCGTCTCTACAATATTATGAATGGAGACGGCACTATTCCTTGCCAGCAACTCTGATCGAGAGAGTCCTGCATTTGGCGTGGATCCGGATCAAATGGGCGCTTTCGTCCAATATAGGAGGGTGCCGACGGGCAGTGTACATTTTATTAAATTAATTAATTGTTTCACTTAATTGATAATTTAAATTGATTTTAGGGTTTAAATTTAAATTTTGTTTCCTCCTCCTTGCGTGCTTTGTCGCAAAGGAACACAAGAAGCGCGCACGAGCCAGAGTCCATCACACTGCGCAGGACCAAGACGTTTGTAGTGACATACGAGGAGATGGTATGTTATTATTTAACATGATCATTGTTTTGTTTTTGAAATAACAAAGTTTATATTGTTTTAATTCTTTCAAATGAGTGAAGGCTCGGTGAGAGAACACACACACGAACTATGGGAAGTTGTGGACACGCACCCATGTAGACACGCAGATGGGACGCCGACCTCCGAGGCAAAGCAGAGAGATAATAGTAAGTTAAAAAACATTATTTATATAATGAATGTTGTATATTTAAATTGATCGTCCGTTATTTTATTAATGGTTCATGAACTCGTTGGTCGTGCCCAGATTGAGAATACCGAGGCAGTAGCTACGAGCGGCGCCGCACCCGTGAGTCACAGTGGGTCTGTGAATCCTACGGCCCCATTGAAAGCCGCCCGGCCCCCGCCGAGCATCCCGGCGCGTTAGGGGTTTTGGCCTTGGCGCCGTGCCTAGCATGGTGTACCCGAGACAGGGCTCCTCCTCCGCTCCCGACCCTCCGGCCGAGGAGGCCACCACGGGAGATTTCGAGGCGATCATTGCCGAGAAGGTTGCCGAGTGAGTTGCCGCACCGAGGCCGCACGGAGGGCCGACGAGGAGGCCAGGAATAGGCGCAGGCAGGAGACCATCGACCGTTGGTGGGACCGTCATAACTCAAACTGGACTTCTGTTTGTGGCGTGCTGAACAAGCTGTGTCCTGACGCACGCCTTCCGGCCTCCCGAGCCTCCCTCCGTTCCTCTTTGATGATTCCAGCACACGCCGCCGATGAGGACGACGCCGTCAACTCGGGGTCGTGGACCACCCCCTCCTGAGACAGACCCCCCTGAGACAAACCCCCATCAGAGAGGACTTGATGATCATGCTCCTGAAATGTAGACCTTTTTTTTTTTTCTCTTTTCATGTCCAAACAGAGTTGATTGAGATAACTATATTTAATTATATTGTTTTCTTGTTGATCACGTTTCTTTTCTTGTTGATGGACTTTTTTTTCCATTGCTTTTTAAAAAATTGCTTTAATTATGGATTAAGCACTTCTAATGTTTGGATATACCATTTAACTCATGATTGACTAATCAGTAATATATTAACTCAATTAATCAAATGATTTGTTGAGACACATATGATTAATTAAGCAAAAGCAAATTTTGGCATCAAAGCTTTGTGCTTTTTTACTAATTTTGTGCGCAAAAGCAAATTATTCCATGACTAATCGCTTTTATATTAACTTATAATTACGTGATTTTTCGCTATTTTTTTCCAAAGCTTGTCGCGGTTCAGTAGAAACGTAACCGTAACAAAGATGAATTTTGGCGCCAATATTTGTCACGGTTTCTTCCTCAAACCGCTACAAAATTTGTGTTTGTAGCTTTGTCACGGTTTATTCCTCAAACCGCTACAAATTTTGTGTTCGTTGAACAAAATTGAATTTTGGCGCCAAGATTTGTGACGGTTTATTCCTTAAACCGCTACAAATTGTGTAGCGGTTATTGTCGCGGTTCATTTTTGACATTGATGTGTATCTCCAACCGCTGATCAAGGAGTTGGTGGAGCTGTGGAATGTAGGTGTGGAGACGTACGACGCGCACGAGAAGACACTTTTCAACTTGCGTGCGGCCTTGATTTGGACGATAAGCGACTTTCCCCTGCCTCGGGACATTATCTCGGGTGGAATGTGCATACCGGCCTTGCGTGCCCGGCCTTGCAATTTTGACTCGACTCGGTGCGCCTTCCCACAAAGGGTAAGTGGTGCTTCATGGGTCATCGGAGGTTTCTCGATGGTACACACAGGTTTAGGTTGCAACGCAATCGTTTTAATGGGCAACAGGAAAAAAGAGGACCCCCTCGAAATTTATCTGGTGAAGAAATCATAGAGCAGCTTCAGGATGTTGATGTTGAGTTTGGGAAAAAGAACGATCCGGCAAGGGCCGGGACAAAGACTGCCAGGGCTTCTGGTTCTATGCCCCAAAGAATGGCGAAAGGTTGTGTCTTCTTCACTCTTCCGTATTGGAAAGATAATTTGCTCCGACACGGTCTGATGTCATGCACATTGAAAAGAATGTGTGCGATAATGTGTTGTACACGATTCTCAACGAACTGTGCAAGTCCAAAGATCATCTGCAGGCCAGAAAGATCTACGGGAGATGGGCGTCGTGGAGACGCGTGGCGTGGATGAGCATGACAGATTTCAACCGGCAAGGTTTACCCTGACAAAGCCGAATAAGGAAATCTTTCTCGCTACCTTGAAGAAAATAAAAGTTCCTGACGGGTATTCAAGCAACATATCACGATGTATTGACTTGCATGCTCGAAAGGTTACAGGGCTGAAGAGTCATGACTCACATGTGCTTATGCAACAGTTACTTCCGTTGGCCATGAAAAATGATTGTCCCGAGCCTCGAGCCTCGAGCCTCGAGCCGAGCCGAGGCAACAGAGTTGTTAATCCCTCGTGTTGGTAGAGCGGTTGGCAAGGAGTGAGAAATTCAAACTCACGGCACTTGAGAAGTTTCAAGCACACCAACATGTCTTGATTAATCGCACCAAAGTTGAACCGTACCTTCAAGAAGGATTTCATTGCATACTATATATTTCCTTACATTTTATACATACTCACATGTCATTGCATGTTTAATTGCAGGAATTCGGGAGTCATGTGAAGCGTGAACCGAGGATCCGTACACGCACATCCTCCCGAAATTGATAGAAAGGTCCACAGAGAATTCCAGAGTTGGTTTAGGAGAGAATAATGAACGACCACAACCCGCACTCAGCGGGACCCGAGCTCTCGCGCTAGGCCCTCTTGACCACGCCCTAAGATATACGGCATACAATGTCAATGGTTTTAAGTTTTGCACCGTCGCACGAGATCGGGGATTGCCGACCCAAAACTCGGTGTATATGGCACGTTTGGGACGAGGAGTTATGCGAGCAGCGGTGACGGAACATGCGGTTCGGTGACGTCCCGTATTATGGAAAGCCGCTTGATGTGGTCGATAAGTTACACGAGCCTTTTCACCGTGACGTTGTTCAAGTGTTTGTGGGCGAATACCACAACGTCCGGGGGACTCACGATCGACGACTTAGGGATCACATCGCTGAATTTCTCCGGCCTATTCACGGTGGTCTATCCGAAGATGACGAGCCGTATATTCTTGCATCAGAGGCCCATCAGGTTTATTATGTGGCCGATGAGAGGCACAAGGATTGGAATATGGTGGTTCACTTAAAGCCTCGGGACCTTTACGACATGGGCGATGGTGATAACGTCGCATACGATTGTGAGCCGCTCCAGCCCGCAGATTTAATTAAAGTTTTAATTGTGTTCAAACATATTGACCTCACGCGTAACATTTTATGCAAACTTTCCTTGTAGGGATGGTGAAGAAGATTGAGAGAAACACTTAATGCCTATGCTGTAATATGAAATCTTTTTAATATTATGTTTTTTTTTAAAAAAAACTCAGAAATTAATTTGTAGCGGTTATTTAACCGCTACAAACACTTAAAAACCGCGACAAATTAAACCGCTACAGTAACCGCTACAATATAACCGCTGCAAAAACTTAAAAACCGCGACAAATTAAACCGCTACAGTAACCGCTACAAACACCTTCAAAACCGCTACTAAATACAATAACCGCTACAAAAAGTGAGACACCAACCGCTACAAAATGATGCGCGAGACCCCACCATAAATAGCCCCACCCAACCTCATTTAATATGCCTCAACTTCTTTTCTACCCACGTTTTCTCTCGGTCATCTCAAATATTTTTACGTTTGAACATCGTGAGTTTGAAAGGGTAAGTACTATGTAACCGGATCAATTCTAATGTTTCTCATACTAATTTATAGTTCTTGTACTAATTAAAGTTTGTTATTTTGCTGTTGAACGGGATATATCTTTCAACTTTCCCTATTCTTTCATATACATTATTCAATTGATTTGTACATATAATTTTTAAATATTGAGTATTGTTTTAATCACCTCATTTCTTAGTACTTATTCTACTTACATAATCTTATTATTTTGTTTCTATACATGCACCTTATATATTTAAATTTCATAATTTACTACCTTTTATTTTTAATAAAAAAATATATTAATAATAATTCTTGAATTACGCCGATAAATGATTTTTTTTAAAAATCGTAATGAATTTGTAGCGGTTACAATAACCGATACAAAATTGAAAAATAAAATGGCGGGTTGTTTGTAGCGGTTGTAGTAGCGGTTTGAAACCGCTACAAATATTCAAAATCACATGATGGCGGGAATATTTGTAGCGGTTTCAAAACCGCTACAAATATTCGAGATGGCGGCAAATTTTTTTGTGAAAAAATGGCGGGAATATTTGTAGCGGTTTGTAACCGCGACAAATATTCAAAATAATAAAAATGCAAAATTATCAACACATTATTCTCGTAGCGGTTATGAAATCGTTACTACAACCGCTACAAGTTTATTTGTTACGTAGCGGTTATTAAAACGTTACTAAAACCGCTACAATTTTATTTGTAACGGTTAACAACCGTGACTAATGTCTCGAAACACACGTTAAACCCGCTCATTTAGTGACGGTTTTTGAACCGCAACGAGGTTGTAGCGGTTTTTGTATATGTAGTATCGGTTTTTTAACCGTTACAAATCGTCTTGCCACATGCGTTTTTGTAGCGGTTTCGCTAACCGCTACAAATGTCGTTTGTCACGTCAAAAACCGTTACAAATAGGTCATTTTAACCGCTACTAATCATCGTTTTTTTTGTAGTGTCTTGTTGTTTCAAATACTTCTCAAGAGACTACGTAATACCCTAAAAATCTCAGTAAATAATACCTAGTAAAAATAGGTAAATATGAGGTCTCAAATGTTGAATGGGATTTATCTAAATTTTCTAGGATAATTTCTATGGAAATAAAGGTGAATAAAGTGTCAAAAATGTAATTATAGGCCATAAAATGCCCTAAAAGTATTGTGATAAATCCTAAGTTGCAGTAAAATAATTATTAAAAATTATAGAGAATATTGTCCTTAATTTAGAAAATTTATTAAATTATTTCCTTTGGAAATAAAAGAAAGAAAAATTATAAAGTATTATGGGAACCATAATTGACCCCGTGGTTTTTAATATTTTATGTAGAGTATAAAATATCAATGTCAGTAAAATAGTTTTGAGATAATAATTATTTCTAATTAAGAAAATTATCAAAAATTAGTAAGGAATTAATTAAGTAATTTATGGCTAATTGTTTAGGAAATGAATAAGGAGAATTATATAAATACTTAAGGGAATAATTAGCTAATGGATTAATTATTAATTAAGCATAAATCTAGGTGATTAAGAAGAGTTGAAAAGTCAGCATATTTGTGGGGAAAGAGGGCAGCCGAAAATTTGAAAGAAAAATGAAGAAAAACAAAAGGAAAATTAAAAGAAGACTTAGTAGAGAAGTTTTGAAAGAGTAGAAGATATTTTGTGAAAAAATAAATAGGATAAAGGAGAACCAATAGAAAATAAATCCTAACTCAAAATCCATGAATTAGGTTGCTAACAACTAGACATATTATGATTCAGTGTAATTTTGTCCAGAAGTTGACATTAACCGAAGCGATTTCCGTAACTGAAGACGTTTATCCGAAAATGTTCGGCGACAACGGAATACCCTGAATGGAATCAAAAATTTATTTAACCAAGATATTTCCAAAGAGGAAGAATAGACCTTCAGGGCTATGTTGCCGGATTTTTGAGATTCTGCAAGATTACGCGATTAGAACACCGATCGGGGAAACTTTATCGGGTAAAACTCATAAAGCAAGTTAGGATGACATCATGTGACATATTTTTGTTGAATTTTGAGGCCATGAAGGTCAGCCAAAGGGCTTCATGGTGGAGTTTTAGCCACCTCCCAAACCCTAGAATATGTGGCCAAAAATTGAAGAAGGAAGTTGGAAAGTTACCATTATGCCCTCACAACTTTGCCTATAAATAGCATGCCCTCCTTTGCATAATTTTCACACCAAAATTCAAGAGCATTTCGGTTTTAGAGAGAAGGTAGAGAGAAGGAGGAGTCCGGAGGAAAAAGCAGCGAAGCTCTGGGTAATTTCTTCGGTACCGAGTCTTAAGCTTTAGTCTTTTGTTCGGTAGTTATAGTAGGAATGTTAGTTTGATCTTTAATCTTCCAGTATATTGTAGATATCATGTTTTAGGGTAAATATGATATATATTTCGAAAATTATGTTGGAGTAAGGGATATGTTGAAATTCTGGAAGATTAGGGTCAAAGTAACGAATTGCTGACGAAATTCCGCCGATTAGGGGGTCAGGGGTAAAATGGTCATTTACGACTAAAATGTAAGTCATAATGACTAATTACTAATAAATGCGATATTTTCCTTATAGGATATCCCTGATTACGTTCTGACCTATTGTCGTACCGTATTCCGACAGAAATATCGTTTACCGTCAACGAAGGCACGTTCGCGTATTGTAACACTAATATGATGTTTATCGTATGCGTATGTATGTTATGTGTATTTTATGCCTATTGTGGTAGCTTATAGCTCTGTGGTATGTTTATGTACTATTGATATGTTTACGTTTGCTATGGGTGATATATCTTCATGCTTTTGGGCGATATATGTATGCATGCTTTTGGGCGATACGTCTGCATGCTAGGGGCGATACATCTGCATTGGTTGCATGCTCATAAACTATTTATGTTGTGATTGTCTGTAATCCATATGTTGTATATGTAAATATGAGGTTAACCGTTACCTGAGGTCCGGTGCGGACCTCAGCTCTTAACATAGCATCAGGGTCACGAGGACTGAGGAGAGAGGAAAGCAGCAAGCTTAGGGATCCGGCTGAAGACGTTCTGTTGTTGTTCTTTACTTTTGAAAACTCTCGGTTATTGTACCGTTTCTGTAATTAACCAGACTTACGGCATTTTGAATATATGTATCAATTACTCAATCGCTCCGGTGCTCTACTTTGATGATTTTAAATGAAAAAAAATTTATACTGCTTTTGAAAATGGGATGTTACAGACTACATAAACTTCAGAACATATCTCTAAAAGTATTTTTGATTTTATAAGCACATACGATTAGAACACTAAGCAGGGAAATTAATCGGTAAGAGGAAATCCTAGAGAGATAGGATTTCATTAGGAAATGGAAGAGATGAGGAAGAGAGAGGAGAGAGGGAAATTTTTTGTGGAAGAGAGCAAAGGGAAAATGTGTGATGTTGAGGGAGGCCACATATGCTTCATCCTAATCGTTGATGCAAAAGATGATCCAAGGGTTGAAATCCATAGGATTTTCCTATAAATAGGGGCCTTTGCCTCTTCACAATTCTCACACCAAAACCATTCTAAGAAATGGTAGAGAGAAGTTAGAGAGAAGTGGGAGCAAGAAGTGGGAGGAAGTTTTTCAAGAGGTAAGTTCTAGTCTTTAGCTTTTGGTAGTTCTTGAAGTTCTAGTGTAGTTCATAGCTTATATGTTATTTTGATCTTTAATCTTCCAACGTATTGTTGTTATCATGTTTTTATGATGAAATATGGTTTTATTTTGAAAAAATGCTGGAGAAAGAGATATAGCAAAATTTTGGAAGATTAGAGTCAAAGTAGCGAAGCTCTGGCGAAATTTCGTCGGTTAGCGAAGTTAGGGGTAAAATAGTCATTTGTGACTAAAATATCTGTTAGGATATTGTTCGTGAGTTGATAGATACGGTATTACTCTTTAGGATATCCAAGAAGTCCGGAGTCGGGTTCAAAGGCCGGACGTTTGGCCATTACACGGTGAAAGGTACGTTCGCGTACTAATAACACTAGCTCTGATGTTTATTGTATGTGTATACGTGTTATGTTTATGGTATGCGTATAGGTGGTACATTTATTGAATGCATATATGTGTTAGAAGATATCTATACATCTGCTGTGTGCGATGCATCTGCTATGCTGTGTGCGATACATGTGTTGTGTGTGATACATCTGTTGTGTGCTCATATACTGTTAATGTTGTGAATATCTATAATTCATATATTGTGTATATAAGCATGAGGTTAACCGTTACCTGAGGTCCGGTGGGTATTGGACCTCAGCCTCAACTAATAGTACAGGAGAGGATCAAGCAGAAATATTAGAAATATCAGAAATATCAGAGAGGGTACTAGTAGATGGAGTCATAAAGAGGAACCAAGGGGCAAAGTCGTAATAATGCACCGGTCGAGGTAGGATCCAGAAGAAGTTATTAGAGCCTATTGTCGAGCATGGATCTAATAAAGTTATTTCGAATAGTTTGGTGCGAAGGCAAGGCTAGTCTATGTGGTCGCCCAATAAGTCGCGGAACTCGGTGAGGCCTCCATGATGTACACTTACCTGGCCATTCTGTTTGGTTAACGGAGTTAGGTTCATTGCCCCAAGTCTAGTTAAGGCTTGGTCTAGGTTGTATAGTTACTTTTTGAGAAATGTAATTGTACAAAGCTCTGTATATTGTATCACATGAATATTCCTTCGGGATTTTCAATTTAACCAGCATACGCCTGGCATCATCATATGTCGGGGTATTTTTATATCAGCTACTCATCATTGTCCAATTGTTAATACATGCTCTCCATTTCCGCAGTACTCTGATGTAGCACCTCAAACTCTGTTGTTTTTCTAAAAACTATGTTTTCTTAAGAAATAAGAGGTATGGAATTTTGGGTGTTACATTTTGGTATCAGAGCTAGCTTCATAGCTAGTCTCAAAGCATTGTATGGACAATCAGGTCAAAAGTACTGTTATAATACTGGTTATGTGATACAGAAAGTGTTAGTTCTCAATTGGTTTTGATGATAAGGAACAATTGTAAACACAGATGAAGTTTGTCTTTGAAAGTTGAAAAACTTACTGTCAAAGGAAAACTCGAGTTTCAGTTTGGAAACTCGAGTTTTGGCCTAACAGTGCAATGCTCAAATTTTTATAAAGAAAGACAAACTCGAGTTAAGGTTGGAAAACTCGAGTTTTGGCCATACAGAGAGCATTCAAGTTTTTCGATGAACAAAGCAAACTCGAGTTTCATTTTGAAAACTCGAGTTTTGACAAGACAGAGAGCAACCAAGTTTTTCAAAGAAACCAAAACTCCAGTTTCCATGGGAAACTCGAGTTTAGGCTATACAGAAAGTTCTCCAAGATTTTCAAAGTTCATGAAAACTCGAGTTTGGATAGAAAACTCAAGTTTCCAGCATCTGAGAACAATGCTCATTCTGACCTTGTAAAACTCCTGTGCCCAAATCGACTAAGCTTCTTCATGTTTTTCTCATAAAGGAGAAAACTCGAGTTTTGTTTCAGAAACTCGAGTTTCGGACTTCCAGAGAAGTTTCCAAAGTTTTCAAAGAATATGAAAACTCGAGTTTAGATTTGGAAACTCGAGTTTTGATTAAACAGAGAGGACTGTCAAATTTAAACGTTTTGAAAACTCGAGTTAAGTTTGGAAACTCCAGTTTTGAGATTTTGGACTTAAACATGATTTCTCATTAAAAGACCAAAACTCGAGTTAGTCACTTAATGACTCGAGTTTTGCACTGTTCACTAGACTTGTCCAAAATGCCAAATCGCGATGCTCGACACTAAAATGAGAAAACTCGAGTTTCAGTCTTTTACAGAAAGAACGATGAAGCATGAAAACTCGAGTTTGGATGAACTAACTCGAGTTTCCATCGCGAAATTTGAATTTCGAACAGAATGATTTTGCGAAACTCTTATGTTTGATCTCATTACTGTATATTATCACTCATTACTATTCCTAACTATGTTTAATCAGTTTGTTAGTGAGTTTCAGATGTTTTAGACATGATTAAATGGAGATTAAGCATAAAGCAAAAAGCATGTCAGCACATTTAATGAAAAGTGCAGAAAACTTGCATACTTTGGGACAGACATTCTCCACATGTTTTGGAGAAGTTAATGCTTGCCTACCACATTCGTAAACCGCTCTTCCAACGGATTAAAAGTCACGAAGTCAACTCGATTAGGCTCTGCTGGATTAACCAAAGAGTAGAGAGAAGAAGACTAAAACTTCATGTAATCATCTCCCAACATCACCAACGGTTATAATTGGGATTGCAACTGTCATTTAATGATCTCTACCTATAAATAGAGATGCATTCAATTCTTCTCAACAACTAAGCTGTGCAAAAACAAAAATCATTCAAGTGTTATTTACTCTGTGAGTTTTTCTTGTGTAAAGTATCTATTGATACTCTTGTACTTCAGTGTTTATCATTATCCACTCTTTGAGAGAGTTCATTGATTGTAAATCATTTATTGTGAGTTATCTCAAGTCAAGGGGACTTGGAGATTGGGTTATTGATTACAACTTGTAAGGGGAGTAAGTTCTAGTGAGAGAATTACTCTTGAGTGCAGAGTGTGTAATCAATTGTTATAGTGAGAAATCCCAGAGAGTCTGGGGACTGGACGTAGGTCAAGTGGTTGGACCGAAGCAGTATAAATCTTTGTGTCTTGCTTCTCTTCTCCATACTCTGTTTCATCTTCATTTCTTATCCGAAAAATAGAGCATACCAAAAAGATTTTTATGAATCCCCAATTCACCCCCTCTTGGTGATTCAAGCTCCACTTTCAGAAAGGACGTATACCCTAAAGGAAAAGGGGTTAATCTCGGGTAAGTTAAGACCCTGGAGGTATCTGATTCAAGTTAGGAACCCATATTCTGGTTCTGTTGCTAAACTCTAGGACTTCAGATGTGGAAATCAGAGTCTGAGTTAAATTCTCGCCCAGTGTCTCAAGGGGGAGCGGTACAGAGAAGTCGGTACTTCTTAGGTTTTCCTAATACAGTAACCTACTGTTTAGGTTTCCCAGAAATAGTGACTTTTGATTAAGTTTCATGTAGGAACCCTGAGAAAGCATAAGTCAGGTTACCCTAAGTTTTAATATCTGAGAGTTAGTTCCTTAACGGAACCATACGATAGTTAGAACCTCAGTAGCCACGGGTTATGGTTTCAAGGTGAGACCGATAACCATAGTAATGTTAGTGACAACCTTCTAAGATTTGTTGTCTGATTCCTGAGTAAGGTTTAAAAGTGAAAATTTAAACTTACTAATACACTGCTATGTTTATGAAAATCTTTGAAATTGATTTTCGAACTCGTGAATCTTTGAAACCGAAGTTTTCAAGAGAAATTTTTTTCAACGAAGATGAGACCACAGTGATGGTCAAGTTTTGAAATGATGTTGTGTAATACCCGGATATTTATTTATCTGAAATATTATATTGAGATAAATAAAATGGCTATTCTGATAGGTGAATATATGGTCTCAAATATTGAGTTATAAATATCGTATTTCTTAAGGAAAAATCTCTTGAAAATTAGGAAAAATAATAGTGCCAAAATTATTAAAATGCCCTTGTGAGGTATAAAATGGCCTAAAAATATTATGATAAATTCTAAAGGGCAAGAAATAATTATTAAAAATTAGAAAGAATATTGTCCTTAATATAGACAATTTAATAAATTATAACCTTGGAAAAATTAAAGGGAAAAATCAAAAAGTATTGTGAGGGCCATAATTGACCCCATGATTTTTAATATTTTACATGGGACATAAAATACCAATGTAAGTCAAATAGTTGTGAGATAATGATTAATTTTAAATAAGAAAATTATCAACAATTAGTGAGGGATTAAATAAATAATTATTGGCTAATTATTTAAGCATGAATCAAGAGAATATTCAAGTAAATTATGTGAAACCCTTTAATTAAATATTAATTGATAAAATTAGCATAAAATATATTTACTAATTAATTGAAAAGATTAAGAAAATGAATGAGGTTAAGTATATGAAAATCCCTAATCCTAAAAAGTTACTAATCATGGGATTAAGACTCTAATTAAGCTTTCTAATTAAATTAGAGAAATTAAATAATATTCAATGGATAGGATATAATCTAATAAAGCAAGATCAAAGGCTACAAGAAGGAACAATGTGGGATGCCTTGGAGATAGCTCATGAAGGAACAACCAGAGTCAAAGAAAATAGAGTGAACACTCTAATGACTGAATATCATATCCTTCGTATGAAAACCGGTGAATCCATCATCGACTTCCAGCTGAGATTTACTCATCTCATCAATCAGCTTGCGGCATTGGGAAAGACATACGATGAACCAGTTCAAGTAAGGAAAATTCTGAATGTTCTTAGCAAAGAATGGGAAGCTAAGGTTATTGCCATTGAGGAAGCTCGTGGAGAATTGATGAGGTCAGTAGCAGCCCTATTCGGAAGCCTGTCCGAATATGAAGGCAAAATCAAGTTCAGAAAGGGACTTGAAGAAACAAGCAGCAAAAACAAGGGCATTGCTCTCAAGGCTGCAAATGAAGCTAAGGAATCCGATGACGAAGAAGAAGAAGGAGATGACGAAGATGGAGAGCTGGGCATGATGGTCCGGAGATTCAAAAGATTTTACAAAAAGGACCAAGGATACAAAAGATTCAGCAAGGGTAGCTCAAGCACTGAGACAAAGAAGCCGATCATATGCTACGAATGCGAAAAGCCCGACCACATCAAGTCAGAATGCCCCCAGCTGAAGAACAAGGACAAAGGCAAAAAGAAGTTCAACAAGTTTAAAAAGAAAGCCTATGTCTCAATGATATGGGAGACAGCTCATCCGATGAAGATGAAGCTGATGAAGAGGAAAAAGCAAATATTTGTTTAGTTGCTGAAGAAGAAGAAGAGCAACATAAAAAGAACAACGAGGTATATGATTCTAAACCATCATATGATGAATTATTTGCTGAATATACCATTGTTCAATCTGAGTTTGAAAAACTTGTTGAGAAATATATTGCTTTGAAAAAGAAAAATATTACTCTTGAACAGCAAGTAGAAAATCTTTCCTCTCCTGAAAATCTTATATGTGATGAATGTGTTGTTTTAAAAGAAAAGAATTTGTATCTCACTAAAACTCTTGAGAAATTTACTAAAGGTAGTGAGATGCTGAATGTGATTTTAAAAGCACAAAGATTTACAAACGATCGTTCAGGGATAGGCTACAATCCTATTTTTGATAGAAAGAAAGGAAAGAAAAAGAGTGGTGGAAAATCTTATTTAAACTATTTTAGAAAAACTGTACACTCCTCCAATCCATTTGCTCACTGCAATTATTGTAATAGAAAGGGTCACACAACTTCATCATGCTTTCATAGGAAAGATAAGAAAAATACATCTGTCGGTAATTATCAGTGGGTGCCTAAAGGAACTTACGTTCCTCAGGCTCGAACTAACCTCAAAGGACCCAAGAAAAGATGGGTACCTAAGACTTGATCCCTTCTGATTTGCAGGTTTGTCTAAGAGCATCAAGATCAAACAAATGGTATATCGACAGTGGATGCTCAAGACATATGACGGGAGAGGAATCTAAATTTGCCTCAATCAAGCACAAGGATGGTGGCAAAGTAATCTTTGGTGGAAATCAATTTGGAAAGATTGCTGGAATCGGTGAAGTTGGGAACAACGATGGACCACAAATCAAAGACGTCTACTTTGTGGAAGGACTTTGCCATAACCTCCTCAGTGTAAGTCAAAGCACCGATAAAGGTAACTTAGTTATCTTCGATTCTGAGGAATGCTTGATTGTGAGTAAGGATATTCTTTCGTTAGATAATATAAAGACTAAAGCTATTTTTAGAGCTCCTAGAGAAGGTAATTGTTATACTCTTAATCTCTCTAGAGATGGCTCTACATTTGAAAAATGTTTTGTAAGTAATTTGGATGATAGTTGGTTGTGGCATAAGCGTTTAGCACATGTCAATATGATCCAACTTGACAGATTGCTTAAAAAGGATTTAGTGATTGGTGTTCCAAAACTACGTTTTAAAAATGACATGATTTGTGATGCATGCCAGAAAGGAAAACAAACTAAATCCTCTTTTAAATCCAAAAATGAAATCTCAACTAATAGACCTCTCCAACTACTCCACATGGATTTAGTTGGACCAGCTAGAGTAAGAAGCCTAGGCGGCAATCTTTATACATTGGTTATAGTTGATGATTTCTCTAGATTTACATGGACTATTTTTCTGTCATCAAAAGATGAAACCTTTGATCAGTTTGTCGTTTTTGTCAAGAAGGTCCAAAACGAGAAAGGTTTTGTGATTTCAGGTATTCGCACTGATCATGGAGGTGAATTAGAGAACTATGCCTTTGCTGAGTTCTGTGATAACATGGGAATTGACCACAACTTCTCAGCTCCAAGGACTCCTCAACAAAATGGTGTTGTGGAAAGGAAAAATCGAGTCCTCACCGAGATGGCTAGAGCAATGCTGAATGAAAACAACACTTCACAAGTGTTTTGGGCTGATGCAATGAGTACGGCTTGCTACATCTCAAATCGGGCATATCTTCGAAAGAAGCTAAGCAAAACTCCATATGAGCTCTACAAAGGAAGGAAGCCAAACCTGAGTCATCTGCATGTGTTTGGATGTAAGTGTTTCATCCACAACAATGGTAAGGACAATTTGGGAAAATTTGATGCCAAAGCAGATGAAGGTATATTTTTAGGTTATTCCAATAGGAGTAGGGCATATAGAGTTTTTAATATTCGTACTCGTATTGTGGAAGAATCTATGCATGTTGCTTTCTGCAAATCTAAATCTGAAAAAATCCAAGGATGATGAAGATGAAGAAAATAATTTGAAAAATCAATTCTTTTCAAAAACCACTCCTGCTTCTATTGAAAATCCGGAAAATGTTTTCGAGGCTGATCCTCAAAATAATTTGGAAAACCCTGATCAACAACAACCTAGAGCTTGGAAATTTATTAGAAACCATCCTTTAGACCAAGTCATAGGTGATGTTAATCAAGGAGTAAGAACTAGAAGCAGTACTTTAAATGAAGTTACTTTTTCTGCTTTCATTTCGAAAATAGAACCCTCTAAAGTTGATGAAGCCCTTTCAGACAATGATTGGGTGATAGCAATGCAAGAGGAATTGCATCAATTTGATAGAAATCAAGTTTGGGACTTGGTACCTAGGCCTAAAGACCATCCGGTCATTGGCACCAAATGGGTATTCAAGAACAAACATGATGAGTCTGCAATCATTGTTCGTAACAAGGCAAGATTGGTTTCCAAAGGCTATAATCAAGAAGAAGGAATTGATTATAAAGAAACTTATGCTCCAGTGGCAAGATTGGAAGCCATAAGAGTTCTTCTAGCCTTTGCTTGTATCAAAGGATTTAAACTTTTTCAAATGGATGTTAAAAGTGCTTTCTTAAATGGTTTTATTCAGGAGGAAGTGTATGTAGAACAACCTCCTGGTTTTCAAAATGAACATCATCCTGATCATGTTTATCGCCTTAAGAAAGCCCTATATGGTCTTAAGTAAGCCCCTAGAGCTTGGTATGAGCGATTAAGCAAATTTCTTCTTGATCAAGGATTTGTCAGAGGAAAAACAGATACAACTTTGTTTATCAAAAGCAACAAAGTTGGAGAAATTTTAGTTGTAC
Organism: Acacia pycnantha; assembly: GCA_025563575.1. Taxonomy (NCBI): domain Eukaryota; kingdom Viridiplantae; phylum Streptophyta; class Magnoliopsida; order Fabales; family Fabaceae; genus Acacia; species Acacia pycnantha. The sequence goes on along the minus strand of JAMWYP010000032.1, from coordinate 3,263,331 downwards.
AAATTTATGTTGATGACATTATATTTGGTGCTTCTAATGATGTCTTGTGTGAAGAATTTGCAAAGAATATGCAGGGAGAATTTGAGATGTCCATGATGGGAGAACTCAATTATTTTCTTGGTCTACAAATCAAACAAAAATCAAATGGGATTTTTATTTCTCAGACCAAGTATCTTAATGATCTGCTAAAGAAGTTTGGAATGGACCAATGTAATGGTGCTGACACTCCAATGAGCTCAACTACTTCTTTGGATGCTGATGAAAAGGGCACTGATTTCAATATCACAAGATATAGAGGAATGATTGGATCATTGCTCTATCTCACTGCAAGTCGCCCGGACTTCCAATTCAGCGTAGGGATGTGTGCAAGGTTTCAGTCTGCTCCTAAGGAGTCGCATGCTGAAAATGTGAAGAGAATATTTAGATACCTTGCTGACACAAAGACTCTTGGACTTTGGTTTCCCAAAGGTCAACCTGAACACTTGGTAGCATATTCAGATTCAGACCATGCTGGGTATAAGACGGATAGGAAGAGCACAAGTGGCAAATGTCAATTCCTTGGTGGTTCACTTGTGTCTTGGTTCAGCAAGAAGCAAACAACCGTCTTAGTATCTTCAACTGAAGATGAATACATTGCTGCCTCAAGTTGCTGTGCTCAAGTCCTATGGCTCAAGCAGTAGCTCTCTGACTTGGGAATTAATCTGAAGGAAATCCCAATTTTGTGTGATAACACAAGCACAATAAGCTTGGCCAAGAATCTAGTTCAACACACAAGAACCAAGCATATTGATGTAAGGCATCACTTCATAAGGGATCATGTTCAGAATAAAGATGTCAAAGTAATGTTTATTCCAACACATCTTCAACTTGCTGACATCTTCACCAAGCCATTAGCAAAGGAGCAATTTAATTTTATAAGAAGAGAATTCGGAATGGTAAATCCCAATGAATTGTAAGCATTTCTCTTCAATCTTAATGTTAGTTATGGTTTTGATGAATATTTGTTACTAACTTAAGCTTCGGAGTACATAGAAATGTTTTATGCAGGATGTTTAAATCCTGAAGTTTGTTGTCATAAGACGCAAACTCGAGTTTTGATATCAAAACTCAAGTTTTGTTGGGGCCAAATCGAGAATGAGTTGCTGAGCAAAATGGAAACTCGAGTCAATTAGTAGGTAACTCGAGTTTCGGAGAAGCAGAAAGGAAGTTATGAGTTTTCGCGATATGGAAACTCGAGTCACTAAATGGAAACTCGAGTTTCGGGCAGACCGAGAGCAACACACCAGTTGAAGTATCCACAAAACTCAAGTCAGTAAGTGGAAACTCGAGTTTTGGTAGCGGAATATCAAAAGTTCACTTTACACTTTTGAATTCAGGTCAGCTATTTCGCGCCCTATTTAAGCATAACTGTTCATTGTTCGTCTAAACTCACCCTAAAACTCAAGTTTGCCCTAGAGTTTCCTCCTGTTCATCTTACTTCCTCACATTTACTCAATCTCTCGAAATCCCTGATATCTCTGTGCTCCCTGAATCGATCATGTCTTCCGGTTCCAACCCACCAGAAATTACGCACCTAAACTCAGATTCAGAACCTGAAGACCAAACCCTAGCCGACCTGCCTATTGCCCAACCTCGCCTGAATCTCTTTCCAAGGGAAACATCGATTTCTCGGCGCTCTTCCTCTGGATTATTTCGAGCTATATCAAGATTCGATGCAGAACATTCGTCGGATCGTGCTCAAGCTTTTTCCTTTCCAGCAGGACTCGTGGTTGGCGAAACTTTGGGTCCAGAAACCTTTCAAGTCCTTTCACCAAGTTCATCTCCTCAAGAATTATCCAGGTCCAGTGACTTTGTAAGCTCATCTGCACTATCTGAGATCTATGGTCATCATTCTGCCCCTGATGATTTTCTGACTATTTCCCTTCATCACCCTGGATTTAATACTATTCGCTTCAGAGAAAGGCTTGAACACAAACACTTTTGCCCTGTAGTTTCTGTGGATCTAGCAAAATAAAGGGATGAAAGTCATTTGGATCTTACTCCTTGGCTATCACAATTTGAGCCTCTGATTTCTATTCGAGCCACTTATAGCCCTGCTCTAGTTAGGCTATTCTATCATCATCTCCACTTTGAAGAATATATAGACGGTGGTTTCCTTTTCGAACGTCTCACTACCTCTATTGGAGGTCGCAAGATCACCCTGACACCTGCTTACATAAATTGCATCTTGCAAATTGCCAATCCTCCACCTATCCGACCTGTTCATTTTACAAATGAGGCAATCTTTCAACTGCTCAGACCACATGAACCACTTCCTGACAATTTATCCACTTTGTCTTTTTCCCCTGAATCAATGCCTCCTACCTATCAGGCTATCTGGTACATTTATGCCAGAAACCTCAAGCAAAAGAATGGCAATTTCTCATCTTTTTCCAAAGACGATTATTCCTCATTTGCCTCCATCATTGCTCAAACTCCCTTGAATATTGGCAATTGGGTATATCAGGAAATGACCAAGTTTCGGTTTCCCATTAAGGATTCCTCTCAGATTCCTTTTCCCAACCTCATTTCCATAATCTTATTCCATGAAAAGATCTGGCCTTTCTCTTTAACCGATCAGCCTGAGCACATTCCCTATTTTAGTCAACCACTTTTCAACCTTTTGGGCCTCAATTTCCATGCATATCCAAGATATTCACATCTTGATCCTGCAGGTTCAAGTTCCTCCAGTGGTCCCTCTCAGCCTTTACTTGTTTCTCACTCTCAGTTTATGGCCTACTACAGTACTCACTTCAATTGCTCTACTTGCATCTCCATCTCCAACTCCCACTCCATCCTCTGCCCCCGCTGTCAAACTCTCAACCCCTTCCTCTGACCCTTCGATCTCAGCTCCATCCTCTTTTGTTGATGACAAAGGGGGAGAAGAACCAGAGAAAGATGTTGATCCAAAGGAGCAAGCTTGAGTAGAAGGAAGGAGTTTAGGATTATTTTTCAAGCTTACTTGTTTAAATTTTCAGTTTGTATTTCTGCTTTGGAGTTTATGTAACTTTGCATTTCTACTTGTGGTATGTTGTTAATATGCACATTTTGATAATTGAAATGCAATGGTTTAGTTATGATAAATTGAAATTTCCTCTGCTATATCTCTGAGTGAAATTCATAACAGACATAAGCATATCTTCAAAATTTTCAAAACTTTCTGAAAACTCTGCATAATTTGAAACATCCTTCGGAAAATGAAGGATCTCTGGTTTACAAGTGTTGTCATCATCAAAAAGGGGGAGAATGTTAGTTCTCAATTGGTTTTGATGATAAGGAACAATTGTAAACACAGATGAAGTTTGTCTTTGAAAGTTGAAAAACTTACTGTCAAAGGCAAACTCGAGTTTCAGTTTGGAAACTCGAGTTTTGGCCTAACAGTGCAATGCTCAAATTTTTATAAAGAAAGACAAACTCGAGTTAAGGTTGGAAAACTCGAGTTTTGGCCATACAGAGAGCATTCAAGTTTTTCGATGAACAAAGCAAACTCGAGTTTCATTTTGAAAACTCGAGTTTTGACAAGACAGAGCAACCAAGTTTTTCAAAGAAACCAAAACTCCAGTTTCCATGGGAAACTCGAGTTTAGGCTATACAGAAAGTTCTCCAAGATTTTCAAAGTTCATGAAAACTCGAGTTTGGATAGAAAACTCAAGTTTCCAGCATCTGAGAACAATGCTCATCTCTGACCTTGTAAAAACTCCTGTGCACAAATCGACTAAGCTTCTTCGTGTTTTTCTCATAAAGGAGAAAACTCGAGTTTTATTTCAGAAACTCGAGTTTCGGACTTCCAGAGAAGTTTCCAAAGTTTTCAAAGAATATGAAAACTCGAGTTTAGATTTGGAAACTCGAGTTTTGATTAAACAGAGAGGACTGTCAAATTTAAACGTTTTGAAAACTCGAGTTAAGTTTGGAAACTCCAGTTTTGAGATTTTGGACTTAAACATGATTTCTCATTAAAAGACCAAAACTCGAGTTAGTCACTTAATGACTCGAGTTTTGCACTGTTCACTAGACTTGTCCAAAATGCCAAATCGCGATGCTCGACACTAAAATGAGAAAACTCGAGTTTCCGTTGAAAACTCGAGTTTCAGTCTTTTACAGAAAGAACGATGAAGCATGAAAACTCGAGTTTGGATGAACTAACTCGAGTTTCCATCGCGAAATTTGAATTTCGAACAGAATGATTTTGCGAAACTCTTATGTTTGATCTCATTACTGTATATTATCACTCATTACTATTCCTAACTATGTTTAATCAGTTTGTTAGTGAGTTTCAGATGTTTTAGACATGATTAAATGGAGATTAAGCATAAAGCAAAAAGCATGTCAGCACATTTAATGAAAAGTGCAGAAAACTTGCATACTTTTGGGACAGACATTCTCCACATGTTTTGGAGAAGTTAATGCTTGCCTACCACATTCAGAAACTGCTCTTCCAACGGATTAAAAGTCACGAAGTCAACTCTGATTAGCTGCCAAGCTGGATTAACCAAAGAGTAGAGAGAGAAGAAGACTAAAACTTCATGTAATCATCTCCCAACATCACCAACGGTTATAATTGGGATTGCAACGGTCATTTAATGATCTCTACCTATAAATAGAGATGCATTCAATTCTTCTCAACAACTAAGCTGTGCAAAAACAAAAATCATTCAAGTGTTATTTACTCTGTGAGTTTTTCTTGTGTAAAGTATCTATTGATACTCTTGTACTTCAGTGTTTATCATTATCCACTCTTTGAGAGAGTTCATTGATTGTAAATCATTTATTGTGAGTTATCTCAAGTCAAGGGGACTTGGAGATTGGGTTATTGATTACAACTTGTAAGGGGGAGTAAGTTCTAGTGAGAGAATTACTCTTGAGTGCAGAGTGTGTAATCAATTGTTATAGTGAGAAATCCCAGAGAGTCTGGGGACTGGACGTAGGTCAAGTGGTTGGACCGAAGCAGTATAAATCTTTGTGTCTTGCTTCTCTTCTCCATACTCTGTTTCATCTTCATTTCTTATCCGAAAAATAGAGCATACCAAAAAGATTTTTATGAATCCCCAATTCACCCCCTCTTGGTGATTCAAGCTCCACTTTCAGAAAGGACGTATACCCTAAAGGAAAAGGGGTTAATCTCGGGTAAGTTAAGACCCTGGAGGTATCTGATTCAAGTTAGGAACCCATATTCTGGTTCTGTTGCTAAACTCTAGGACTTCAGATGTGGAAATCAGAGTCTGAGTTAAATTCTCGCCCAGTGTCTCAAGGGGGAGCGGTACAGAGAAGTCGGTACTTCTTAGGTTTTCCTATATACAGTAACCTACTGTTTAGGTTTCCCTGTAGAAATAGTGACCTTTTGATTAAGTTTCATGTAGGAACCCTGAGAAAGCATAAGTCAGGTTACCCTAAGTTTTAATATCTGAGAGTTAGTTCCTTAACGGAACCATACGATAGTTAGAACCTCAGTAGCCACGGGTTATGGTTTCAAGGTGAGACCGATAACCATAGTAATGTTAGTGACAACCTTCTAAGATTTGTTGTCTGATTCCTGAGTAAGGTTTAAAAAGTGAAAATTTAAACTTACTAATACACCTGCTATGTTTATGAAAATCTTTGAAATTGATTTTCGAACCTGTGAATCTTTGAAACCGAGTTTTCAAGAGAAATTTTTTCAACAGAAGATGAGACCACAGTGATGGTCAAGTTTTGAAATGATGTTGTGTAATACCCGGATATTTATTTATCTGAAATATTATATTGAGATAAATAAAATGGCTATTCTGATAGGTGAATATATGGTCTCAAATATTGAGTTATAAATATCGTATTTCTTAAGGAAAAATCTCTTGAAAATTAGGAAAAATAATAGTGCCAAAATTATTAAAATGCCCTTGTGAGGTATAAAATGGCCTAAAAATATTATGATAAATTCTAAAGGGCAGTGAAATAATTATTAAAAATTAGAAAGAATATTGTCCTTAATATAGACAATTTAATAAATTATAACCTTGGAAAAATTAAAGGGGAAAAATCAAAAAGTATTGTGAGGGCCATAATTGACCCCATGATTTTTAGTATTTTACATGGGACATAAAATACCAATGTAAGTCAAATAGTTGTGAGATAATGATAAATTTTAAATAAGAAAATTATCAACAATTAGTAAGGGATTAAATAAATAATTATTGGCTAATTATTTAAGCATGAATCAAGAGAATATTCAAGTAAATTATGTGAAACCCTTTAATTAAATATTAATTGATAAAATTAGCATAAAATATATTTACTAATTAATTGAAAAGATTAAGAAAAATGAATGAGGTTAAGTATATGAAAATCCCTAATCCTAAAAAGTTACTAATCATGGTATTAAGACTCTAATTAAGCTTTCTAATTAAATTAGAGAAATTAAATAATATTCAATGGATAGGATATAATCTAATAAAGCAAGATCAAAGGCTACAAGAATTTCCTAGCAATTAATAAAGCCTAAATCCATGTAAATAAGAATGGACCAATGAGAGAATTTTGGAGAAAATAAATATAAGATAATTAGAATAATATAAATTAATTAAAACAGAAAAAAAAAGAGCAAGAGCTGGCCGAAATTTTGGGATCAAAGAGGATAAGAATTGTGCAAGATAATATCTAGATATTATGTAATATAATAATAATATAAATGAGATATTTGTGTAAAAAGCAAATAGGATAAATGACCACCGATAGAAATTAAATCCTATCTAGAAAACCATGAATAAGGTTTCTAAGATCAGGACATATTATAGACAAGTGAATTTTTATCTCGGAGTGAGCTGTCTCAGAAGTCATTTCCGAAACCGGCGGAATGCTTATGAGATAAGACGAAAAAGAAATAGGGCAGATAGTGGAAATAAAAACCTATAGAAAATAAATTATATCTCACAATCCTTGAACTAAGTAGAAAACATCTGGACATATTATGAATCAGTGGATTTTTGTCCCGAAGTTGGTGTTACCCGAAGTGATTTCCGTAACCGAAGACGGTTATCTGAAAATGTTCGGCAAGCAACGGAATACCCTGAATGGAATCAAAAATTTAGTTAACCAATATATTTCCAAAGAGGAAGATTAGACCTTCAGGGCTATGTTGCCGGATTTTTGAGATTTTTCAAGATTACGCGATTAGGACACCGAACAGGGAACTTTATCGGATGAAAACCCATAAAGCAAGAAGATGATGCAGTGCATGACATCATTTTGTTGACTTTGGGGGAGGGGAGGTCGGCAAGCATATGTGGAGGGCTAGGATTTTGCCATTTCATGAAGGTAAGATCCAACGATCAAGATTTCTTAAGATAAAGCATGAATAGTACCCACATTTTGCCTATAAATAGATGAAACTTCCAAGCATAATTCTCACATCCAAGAACTCTTGATAGTTTGAAAATTTGGAGGAGCAAAGGAAGAAGGAGGAGTCCGGAGAAATTTGTAGCGAAGCCCTGAGTAAGTTCTTCGGTCCTTAGCATTTAAGTTCTATTCCTTTGTTCGGTAGTTTTAGTAGAAATGTTAGTTAGATCTAGGAAGTAGGAGATGAGATTCCTATTCTTGTTTTTAAGCCTCATTGCATTGAAGGATGGCTGACGAGGTAAAAACATAGTAGGGATTGAGTTTCTGAAAGTTAGAAGTTAAAGTAGCGAAGCTCTGGCAAAATTTTGGAAATTAGTAAAGGTAGGGGCAAAATGGAAATTTTTACCTAAAATGCCTGTTATGATGTTGGATATTGATAAACGTGATATTATCCTTATAGGATATCTGTGATCATCTACCGCTGTCAAACCGCTGTCGTACCGCTGTTTAACGTGCTGTTTTCTATTTTCCGTATTGTTTACCGTCAAACGTACCAGAATACCGTCAACGAAGGTATGGACGCGTACTGTAACCCTAACTCTATGCTACTTATATACTTATATGTGATAGAAATGTTCAAAGACCGAATATACATACAGTTTTATACGGGTTATAGTCATGATAATACCGTTTTGAGTTTTCCTAGCGCTGAGGACACGTGTTGTGATCGTGGCACTGGGTATGTGCAGACTATTGCTGTTGTTGTTGGACAATACATACGGCTCTGTGCTTATGTTCTGTCGTTGTTATGATCATGCATCTGCTCTGTGCTTTTGTATTGATATACTGTTGTATTGTCTTGAATATCTGTTGTCCATATACTGTTTTGTTTGAGCATGAAGTTAACCGTTACCTGAGGTCCGGTGGGTACTGGATCTCAGCTATAGCATCAGGGTCCGGAGGATCAAGGATTGGAGAGCGAGGCAAGCAACACGACTAGACCGTTGGCCGGAGATGTTTCTTTTGTTTATTTAGTAATTACTATTGAGAACAATAGGATGACTGTATCAATACTATGTTACACTATGGTTAATGTTTGAATGTGAATCAGTTACTCTTTCGCTCCAATGCTCTACTCTGATTGAAAAAAAAAAATCCGCTTTTAAAATGGGATGTTACATGTTGTCTTATAAAAGAGGGTTTGTTAGAACCCAGAGTTTGAAACAGAGTTTTCAACTATGTTGTGGTAAAGGCAGTACAGAACTGGAAGGACAGAAGTTGTTGTAGATGTACACAATTTTCTGGGTCTTGCCAGATGTTCTGAAATATTTGAAATCGCTGGTCTTTGATAAAGGTTCTTTTTAAACAAAGATTTTTTGAGGGATTTGATTTGAGGAAATGAAAACCGCACCAACAGTGGAACACACCCAATCCATAACATTTCGCCGAGGGCATATGTTTTATTTAAGTGGAACCTGAATATGTCTGGACTGAGTTTCCGGTAGATCGGGTTACTACTTTATGTGCCAGTGAGGAACACTGGGTCTCTTATGGGAGGGACGGGGGTTCTCCCACATTATTTGACGGTACTGCATATGCAGGAGACCGAATATGGGGATTGGGATAGAGCGCTCACTGTACCAAGTGATTGAAATGGTGACGTAAACTTTCAGTTATTAAAACAATTTGTAAAGTGAAATATACCCTCAGAAATATGTGTCGGTAGTAAAAGTTTTTGAAACTGACTCAGCAGTGAATATTTTTTCATGATTTTGTGTTGGCAGTGATTAAGTTTGGAAATTTGATAGCACTATTACTTTTTGGTAAAGTGCGGATTGCGAAATGTACTGAGACCACAGAAAAATTTTCATTGTGTGAAATTCGAAAACGAGACAACAAAATGGTTTTGGGAAGCATTGACATGTTTGTCAATGCTATGGTGTTAAAAAGCGGTGTAGTTAGAAATTTGATATAGGAATAGAGCTATTAGAAAGGTCTAGAACATGGTTAAACCCAGAAATAATTGTCAATTGTAGTGCTAAATAAGTAAAGGTAGAGCTTGAAGGAGAAAGACTCAGACGAGCAGAGGCTCGAGATAATAAGACCTGGTGTGCAAGTGTGCACGGGGCAGTGTCCCGAGGTCAAAGACCAGTACTTAAGCATTGTGGTAGATGCTAATTGTCATGTGACATTAGACTAGTATATCTATAGTATATCTTAAGTCTGACAAACATTCATTGTACCAGGTGGTAAGAGAGATGCCTAAGGCCTGAGGATGATTTCCTAGGTAGTAAGGCTAGAATCTCCGATGATGTGGTAATAGATTGAGCCGGAATGCCAATATGTGATAAGCCAGGAGGCTAAATAAGTCGGGTAGTAAGGCCTGCGTAGCCAAGCACTGTGAGATTGAACAGGTGAGTCCTGTAGTTAATACTATACCTGAGTACAAGTAGAAGGAGAATGTTATGATGCATGTTTGGTAAGTATGTATAGACAAGGGTTAGACTAGAGGTCTAGGTTATTTCTTCGAGGTTATACGTACAAATTTCGAGGATGAAATTTAATTTAACGGGGGGAGAAATGTAATACTTGATTTTCGACTTACCAAAAATCCTGTATTTTAGGAATATGTTACCATATTAAATTGGCTAATATATGTGACATAAAATCACATAAAGTAATGGCTAATTTAAGTATAAATGAGCCATGGAAGAATTATAAAACCTTAATTAAATTAAGTATCGATTAGCAAATAATAGACAAATAAGCTTTGCACTAATTGAGATTAGTGGCATAACTCTTCAATTTGATTATTGGAAAATTAAATTAATCATTTTTGAAATAAAAGAGGGCTAATTATTGAAGAAAAATTAAGGGCCAAAGATGAAGAATTAAGCTTGTCTAAATAGCACAAATGACCATGATTAGCTAGCTAACAAATCCTATGTTGACACATGTAATTAGTGGGCATTTAAATACTTGATTAAAGAGTTAATTTAGCTTCTTAATCATCCCCAAAATGCTGGCCAAAAACGTGCAGCTCCTTATGAGAGAAGAAAAGAAGAAAAACTTGGTGAAATTGTGTTAAAAAGTCAACAAAAACCACAAGCCAATGGGAGCACTTGATGATGGGATATTTTGGCAAGTGGGAGAGCATATTCCTTGGCCAAGAAGGGGCCATGCATTTCGAAAATTACATGTGGGTGGAGGGAGTTTTGTGTTTAAATAATATCATGATATTTTGCCAAAAGATATGTTGGGAATTAAAAGCTATTAGGAATAATTCAAGACTCAAGTAAATGAAAACCAATAGAAATTAAATTGTATATTGAAATATGTGAACTAAAGATCAAATATAAGGACTTATTATAAACAAGTGTATTTTTAGCTCGAAGTGGGTTATCTCTGAAGTCATTTCCGTAACTTTTGGGGTTAATCCTAAAATGACAAAAAGGCTAGTAAAAACCCCAAATTGAACCATAATTCTTGTTGTTTCAAATACTTCTCAAGAGACTACATAAACTTCAGAACATATCTCTAAAAGTATTTGTGATTTTATAAGCACATACGATTAGAACACTAAGCAGGGAAATTAATCGGTAAGAGGAAATCCTAAAGAGATAGGATTTCATTAGGAAATGGAAGAGATGAGGAAGAGAGAGGAGAGAGGGACTTTTTTTGTAGAAGAGAGCAAAGGGAAAATGTGTGATGTTGAGGGAGGCCACATATGCTTCATCCTAACCGTTGATGCAAAAGATGATCCAAGGGTTGAAATCCATAGGCTTTTCCTATAAATAGGGGCCTTTGCCTCTTCACAATTCTCACACCAAAACCATTCTAAGAAATGGTAGAGAGAAGTTAGAGAGAAGTGGGAGCAAGAAGTGGGAGGAAGTTTTTCAAGAGGTAAGTTCTAGTCTTTAGCTTTTGGTAGTTCTTGAAGTTCTAGTGTAATTCATAGCTTAGATGTTATTTTGATCTTTAATCTTCCAATATATTTTTGTTATCATGTTTTTATGATGAAATATGGTTTTATTTCGAAAAAATGATGGAGAAAGAGATATAGCAAAATTTTGGAAGATTAGAGTCAAAGTAGCGAAGCTCTGGCGAAATTTCGTCGGTTAGCGAAGTCAGGGGTAAAATAGTCATTTGTGACTAAAATATCTGTTAGGATATTGTTCGTGAGTTAATAGATACGGTATTACCCTTTAGGATATCCGAGAAGTCCGGAGTCGGGTTCAAAGGCCGGACGTTTGGCCATTACATGGTGAAAGGTACGTTCGCGTACTAATAACACTAACTCTGATGTTTATTGTATGCGTATATGTGTTATATTTATGGTATGCGTATAGGTGGTATGTTTATTGAATGCATATATGTGTTAGAAGATAACTATATATCTGCTGTGTGCGATGCATCTGCTATGCTGTGTGCGATACATGTGCTGTGTGCGATATATGTGCGATACATCTATTGTGTGCTCATATACTGTTAATGTTGTGAATATCTGTAATTCATATATTGTGTATATAAGCATGAGGTTAACCGTTACCTGAGGTCCAGTGGGTATTGGACCTCAGTCTCAACTAATAGTACAGGAAAGGATCAAGCAGAAATATTAGAAATATCAGAAATATCAGAAATATCAGAGAGGGTACCAGTAGATGGAGTCATAAAGAGGAACCAAGGGGAAAAGTCGTAATAATGCACCGGTCGAGGTAGGAGTTGGAAGAAGTTATCAGAGCCTATTGTCAGGCATGGATCTAATAAAGTTATTTCGAATAGTTTGGTGCTGAAGGCAAGGCTAGTCTATGTGGGTACTCGGTGAGGCCCCCATGATAGACACTTACCTGGCCATTCTGTTCGGTTAACAGAGTTAGGTTCATTGCCCCAAGTCTAGTTAAGGCTTGGTCTAGGTTGTATAGTTACTTTTAAGAAATGTAATTGTACAAAGCTCTGTATATTGTATCACATGAATATTCCTTCGGGATTTTTAATTTAACCAGCATACGCCTGGCATCATCATATGTCGGGGTATTTTTATATCAACTACTCATCATTGTCCAATTGTTAATACATGCTCTCCGTTTCCGCAGTACTCTGATGTAGCACCTCAAACTCTGTTGTTTTTCTAAAAACTATGTTTTCTTAAGCAATAAGAGGTATGGAATTTGGGGTGTTACATTATGTAATTCATTTTATACATTACTTAATCATGCCTAATTAATTAGCAATTATCTTTATGCTAATCTTGACCCTTCATTGGTCATTAATCTTTAATTAGGGGTTTATATAGTTAGCTTTGGACATTCCTTTAATCATGCCTAAACAATTAGCAATTAATTATTTATTTAATCATCTACTAATTGTTGACAATTTTCTTAATTTGGATTAATTATTTTCTCACAAATTTTGTGTTTACATTGATCATTTATGCTTCATGCATTAATTTAAAAATCATAGGGCAACTTATGTTCCCCAAAATAAAATTAGGTTTTTGCCTCTTTAATTTCCAAGGAAAATAATCTAATAAATTACTAAAATTAGAGACAACATACTTTCCTATTTTTGATAGGTATTTAATTGCCTCTTAAGACATATTATAATAATCTCAGGGTATTTTATGACCCATAAATATATTTAGGGATTTTGGCACTTGTTCATTCTAATTTCAAGAGAAATTGCCCTAGAAAAATAAGGTAAATACAACACATAATTTTGAGACCACATATTCACCTATTTAAAATAGGTATTATTTATAATATTTAAGATAAATAATTATCCGGGTATTACACAGAATCTCTTCTATCCTCATCCCTCAATATCTTTTCATCTTAGCCGTCCAAAAACTGATCTAAACGTTCAGAGAGAGACAAGCTATCTACTTTTAAAATTTTTACATTTACCGCGTGCGATAGTTTTTACCATGTGCGGTTTTATGAAATTGATGATGTGTCTTTCTCTAGACGCTTAGATCAATTTTTGGACGGCTAATATGAAAAGATACTGAGGGATGAGGAAAGATGGGATTCTGAGAGAATCCGGATCTGTAATTTTGTCATATTATTCTTCTTGACAATGCATGGGCTACTAGTATATATTAGTGTTCTTCATTTATTGTTCACCCTTATCTTGAGTTGGAAGTCGCCAAGATATTTTGTTTTATATTCCAAGTGGCAACAACCGATAGGGGCAGTTTTAATTGGTTGCTTTTGATTCCCATCTCTCCCGGAGGCTGGGGGTGTCTTATCTTAAATTTGTAATTGGCACGAGTTTATTTGCGATTGACTCGATTTAGTAAGGTAGTTAGGAATGTAAAAATGGTAAATTTAGAGAGTTAATTCACGAGTTTGATAACAATGCTTACAACATCTTTGATAACCAATTCATTATTGTTTCATTAAATCAATTATTTTATCTGCTAACTTCATATGAGGCTTCTTTTCTGAAAATCCGAGTGAACATAAAATTCATAAAATATGAACAAGTGAACTAAATCTAATCCGTTGTTGTCCCTTGGAAAATAAAACAAAATGTCTTGGGGACTTCCAACTCAAGACAAGGATGGTAAATAAAGAAATGACACACGAAAATTTAGAATTTCTGGTAAAATTATGATAAAATTACCACAAACACACACAGCCCTGCATCCATTCATCATTCATGTTCCATTTTCATAGGCTTCAATTTTGTGCACCAAAGGACCGAGGCCTTATATAATTTGCTGAAACGGTTTCTCTAGAAGTTCTAAATAATTTATTCTCTATCAAGTCTTTAATAAAAGATATATATAACTGATTTGAATAGATCAAAGAAATTACTTAAGTTAGTGAATATGACATGTAATTTCTAAAATACTTTAGTCGTCTTTTTTAATTCCTTCTTTTCTTCTCCTCCCTACATAAATAGAGGTAATTTATGAAAAAAATTGATAAATATGAAAAATACGTCTCATATGTAGAACTAAGATTAACAGAAAAAAAAAAAAAGTCCTATATTAAGGACCGGAGGGAGTATATTAAACACATAACAAGAATTTCTCTTTAATTTCTTCTGTTCAGAAAATGTTTCATGCGTATCAAAGTTTGGTAACCAAACAGACTTGAGTTGAAGATCATTCCTAAAGAGCTTCCCAAAACCTCGCCCACAACATTAATGCATGTATTGTTTATAATTTTATTAATAACATAATTTACCTTATGTTGTACATTAATTTGTTAGCTTAGATAATATATTATTATATTATATTGATATCCAAAACCACCTTTTTAAAATTAAAGACGAACAGGACGTGACCGCCTAGAACAACACAAGTTTAAATAATAAAGGTTTTGGAATTTGTTTGATGTCAGATAGGATACACATAATAGGAAATAATTTCAGTATCACATTGTTCAATAAATTTTAACGTTCACGTATAAACGTTCAAGAAAAAATAGATCTCGATAATTTAATTAACATAAAGTTCATCTATAATTTAGCGATCGAAAATCATAGCCAAATATGCTTGTTCTTTTTAAAATATAAAATTGTATTGGGAAAAAACCACGAAACTTTTTTGAGAATTTCCAAAAAACCATGAAACTTTCTTGAGAATTTGCAAACTATAGTTTGTGTGTGTGGGGATAACCAACCAATAGTATAAAAGGTAAATTAGAATAAAGGACCTATTGAAAATAATATTTATTGTAAAAGACCGTAAAACTTATAATTATTAAGAAGGACCAAATATTAAAATGAAAATCTGAAAATACTAAATTACCCTTTAAATCACCTGCCTCCTCAGTCCTCCCAACACAAGGAAAAGACCAAAAGGTCTGATGCCTTTTTCCCTCCCGGTAAAAAAAAGTGACACTGCTATATATATATATATATATAGGGAAAAGTGTTTCTCCAGTCATTGGAGATAAAGTTATCTCCAGTGACCCCCAAAACTACGTCGTTTTGAATTAATGAATGTTGTTTTCATAATTGTGTTTGTTTCTTTATCATATAAATTTACCGAAACATCATTCATTAATTCACCTAAAATTACAAATACACCCTTCATTAATTCAAAATGACGTAGTTTTAGGGGTCATTGGAGATAACTTTATCTCTAGTGACTGGAGAAACACTTTTCCCATATATATAAACAAGTGGGACTACAGAAGATTTTTCCTTAGTTTTTTTTGTCCTCATTTTTTAATGGGGAACCAATAATAGCCTTCTTCAACATATTCAAAACGTGTCCGGTGGATTGCTGAGTAGAGCAGATCGACTTTCTCCTTCTCCTTCTGATCTACTCGCCGTTGTCGGATGGATCTTTTGTTTGCCGAGTAAGTTAGATGGCGGAAGAAATACATACAGATTCATTTACTGTTGTTGTCAATAGAATTTTGAAGTTCAAGTGGTATTTTTTTGATTTTCCCTTTTCTGGATTTGTCTACCTGAAAATAAGCTTATCCCAATAAATTTATTTTCTTGAGGCCTTAATTAATCCTTTATAACCTCCTTAATATTCTATAAATCATTAATTCAAAGTTTAGAAATTCCGTCCGTGTTAAGGGTCTGTTAGGGTGGGGGAGAATCGATCCATTTTTAATACATCAATAACAAAAGGAAAGAACATGCATATATATGGGATATGGCTATGATTTTAGATCGTTACAAAAACCAACGTTTATTAGTATTTATATATCTTTAATCAAGAAAAAATGTATTGTCAATTTTGCCCTCAATTCAAATCCTCGACATTCCCCTACGTATGAACGTTTTGTATTTTCGCCTACTATTGTTTGAGTTCAACACTGATATTCTTTATAAGGATCTTTTTCTATATATAAAAAATAGAAGAATGCATGTGTTATTTTGTCATATTATTCTTCCTGACAATGCATGTGCTACAACTGTATAGTCTAAATTTTCTCACTTTTTCCTATATTCTTTTTTTTAATTTAAATTTTAACATAATATTTTACTTAAATCTATTACATTATTATTTGTTCCAAGCATTACATTATGAAAACTACTTTCGTTAAAATCATTAAATAAAAAATATCACATCACCAAAGAAGGGTACTGCAGCCACACCTATGGTTGGACAGACGCAAATTTTACTAAAGACCGAAGACATTTTTCAAGAAAACTATGGTTTTAAATTTTAAATTTTTTTATTATACTCAAAATCAATTACAATCTATATTTAACATCATAATTATAAATCAATCAATTTTATTCAAAAAAAATCCCTCAAGGAGATCCTACATACTATATTATTGGCATATTGTTTATCATACCAATAAGGAACGTGTCTGTCGTCATTTGATTAAGTAATTGAATAATCATGCTAATGGATGTCGTCTAATTATTCGATCAATGCACAGCTGCCAAAACAAATTTTTAAAAAAATGTTGAGTGAAGTCAAGATGAGAGGGGTAGATCTAATAGAAAAAAGGTAGAAGCTTAATTGATTGGAAGTAAACGGTAGAAGTTTATTATATGTATTTTTTATTACAAGTTATTATATACGACTATGTTTTTTTTCTTAGCAGGTTGTAGATGAGGAGGATGAAGGTCCATGCTATAATCAATTTTGAAGGGCAAAATTGTGGTTTTCTAAAAGTTATCCAACATTCATATTTTGGTTAAATCATGAGATCCTTAATAACCAAACACCCATACAAAAAACTACAAAAGCACGAAGATATGGAAAATTGAAGAAAAAACTACAGCAATGCTTTGAATCTACTAAGTGCGGGAAATAAGCATGTTGCGGATCTTTGCTGGCACTGAGAAACCTATTTGATGCTGAAGACCGCAGAGTTGTGCTGGATCTACTTGATGCGGAGAAAATTAACACTTTATTTTTTAGAGGATACGTACGTACTTATATTCAGTGGTGTTTAATTTTCTCTCCTTTGTAATTCCTTTTTTATATAATTTCTTATTCCTTCTTTATAGGCATAAAGGGACGTGGTTTTCCATTTGATCCATGCTCTTGCAATTTTCACATATTTAATTTGGGTCACTTGCTGCAGCTTTTCCAAAACTCTCCACTTGTCCCAGATGTGAGAATTGTGCCGTGGGTAGTTTTTTGGGGTCCCTTTCGGCTTGAGCCAAAATAAGACCCAAACACCACCCAATGCATATGACTTAGCTCATAATTATTACTGCATTTGGTTCTTATTATAAGGCACCAACTAACAATTCTCACAAAACTACAAAACCATGTTTTTAGAAATCCATTTCCATGAGTTGGACAAAACTCCTCTCACATATTTACTTCGTAAATTGTAAAAACTATTATCCAAAAGCTAATCCAAACGTTTAAGTGACAATGCAAATGTTGACGAGACCTGCTTCAGCTAAGACCTGAGTAGAGCATATGGACTTTCTTGTGTTGTTTCTTGATAAAGTTTAGATAATGTCAGAAGCTGCAACCACTTCTTGCCACTACAACAAGAAGTGCGTATGTATCCTTTATTAGTCTTTCTTCAATTGTGAAGGCTTCTCTCTTGTTTTGCTTACTTTCTTTTTTCTTACAACTTTTAAGGTTTCTTCGTGTTTAATTCCTCAATTATTACACTTTTTTGGCCTAATTTTATTTCACTTTCAAATACACTTATCAGATTGCAAGTATGCATCCTGCGGCTTTCCTCTAAAATTGTGTAGTTTCTTTTTAATTTAGGGTATTTTTCTTTAAAAAAATTGTAAAAACTTAAAAACTGCACTATTTTTTCCAATAATATATCAAGATGTCACTTATTTTATGTGGAATCTCATAATTAAAAGAAATAAGAAAAAAACATTTGGGAAGTTTGGCAAATTTGAGAGGCAGCAGAGGGAGCATTTAGGAATAGGGCACACTTTATATGGATATATATTGAATGCATAATCCCTTGTTGCATATATTCTAAATCAAATTTCATAGGTGGAAGATGAAGTGATTATAGACATCAAACAAATGATTCAACATTGCGGAGATGGTCTTTTGTTACCAAAATGTTGTATCTACAGGGTGCCCATTGCCATCCATAGCCTTAAAGAAGAGGCTTACACTCCAAAACTTGTTTCAATTGGTCCCTTTCATTATGGCAATGAGAGGTTACAAAACATGGAAAAGCATAAACAAGAGTATTGTTCAAAAGATTTACTCAATTAAGAGCTATGTCAACTTTGGATGATTTGGTTCATTTGGTAAAACATTTAGAGCCAAAAGTTCGTGCTTCTTATTAAGAGACCATTAAACTTACTGAACATCAATTGTGAAACTGGCATTAACAGATGCTAGCTTCATCATTCAACTCTTCATCATGTACCATGAGAAACATGAGTTACGCAACGATGCTAAATTGTCACAACCAAGGTTCCGCACATATATATTTGAAGATTTGCTTTTACTTGAGAATCAACTGCCACTCTTTATTATTGAAGTTGTTCAATAAAGCATTTCCCCATGACAGTTGCAATGGCCTCCCTTCATTTCCTGAGCTCATGTATGGGTATTTTGGGTACTTTAACAGTCAAAAACTAAAAACTAAAGCCTAATACTAATGTTAAGATAAAGCATTTCTCAGATCTTCTTAGATTCTTTTACCTGCAAGGAAAAGTGATTAATCTAATATATTGGGGCAGACTATATGTATCATCAGGACGATTGATTAAACTAAAGGCACCTTCACATACATATTTCTGTGGTGGTGATCATATTTAAATCCAACGTAAATCTACCTACTCTATTATATTTTACTAGTTATACGTCACAAAAAAATGCATGATTTAATAGTTAAGAAGGTGTCAGCAACAACAAAAAAAGTTGAGAAGGTACATGTTGTGCTTAAATTATTTGTTGTTCAAACCACGGATATAATTTAAAAATTTCTAATTGCTTAATGACATTGGATTCGTTAGACAAAGTCATAATTAAAATATGGGGTTTAAACTTTTCATGTTGCATGAGAAGAAGGAGATTTGTAACAACCCGACTTTTTAAAGCAGTATAAATTTTTTTTTTAAAACATCTTTTCAAACCATCAGAGTAGAGCATTTGAGCGGAAGAGTAACTGATATATAGATTCAAAAAGCCAACAGTAGTGTATCTGGTTGATTACAAAGGCGGTTCAATAATCGAGTGTTTTCAGAAATAAAGGACAACATCAAAAGGAAGACTCCTGCCCGTTCCACGAAATGAAGTCTTCCGCACGATGCATTGCACCCAAGATACGTACATATCCTCTAACCACTATATGTACTCAAACAAGATAACACTCCTACACACCTACCACATATATGCATACCATAAACATCAGAGTTAGTGTTACAGTACGCGAACGTACCTTCGTTGACGGATTACGATATTTCTAGCACGTTTTACGGAAAATCGTGAAATCTCCAACAACGGCTCGTCGGCAACAGAACGGCAAGAAATTAGGATTTCTGACGTCCTATAAGAGTAATATCACTTCCATTAGTGATTTGGCATTATAACTGGCATTTTAGGTAAAAATTACCATTTTGCCCCTATACCCCTACTTGGCGGAATTTCGCCGTAGCTCGCTACATAGGCTATTTTCTTCCCAAAATTTCGCCAAAACTTCGACGCATTTATGATTCTTGAAAATAAAGACTAAAATAGCCCTCCCATATGATACCCAAATCATAAAAATAAAGACTACTCTAGCCTTACTAACTATTGAACTAAAGACTAAAAACTAAAGACCGAAAGACTTACCCGTTGAAGACTTCGGCAGAACTTCCCCCAGAGCTTCTCTCTCTTCTTTCTCACTCAAGGATTTTGGTTTTCAATTGAGAATGGGGTGAGAAAAATGAAGAGAGCTCTTGCCTTTTTATAGGCAAATTTTGGGTCCTAAAGTGTAATTTTCCCTTCTCAAATTTTGGGTCCAAAGTTGTAATTTTCCCTTTAATATTTTGAAGAGTGATTCTTGGCCATACAACACACCAAAACGTGCTGCCCCTCTCCAAGCCAAAGATGAGCCAATTGGATGATGACACGTGTCCTCATCCATCCAATTTCCCGATCGGTACCCGATTCGCGTAATTTCGGAGAAATCTCAAAATTCTGGATTTACAACTTTGAAGACAAGTTCTCACTTACTAGAAATGTCCAAGTTAACCTAAATTTTGGTTCCATACAGGGCATTCCGTGTTCAGCCGAAGTTTCTCGAAAAACGTGTCCTGGTCGCGTCTGGTTTCGAACGCATTTGAAATTATCAACTTCTTCAGAAAAATTCACTGATTCCAAATATGTCAAAATAAATTCAAACTCATGCCTAGATGTTGAGTTAGAATTTATTTTCCTTATATCCAAAAATATACCTATATGCATTTTTCCCTATTTTGTTTTATTAGGAAATGCACAAACGGCCTCTAATTAACTTCCTAAGAGGTCACTTAAAGGTAAAAACTCACTGATCAATATTTTACCTTGACCTTGGGATTCCTATTCCTAGATCTCTAGATAGGATCCGTTTCCTAATTTTAAAATTACTATTCACAAAGTTTCACTTTAATTAATTATAATATAAAATAATGCCACTTGCATATAAAATCTTTGGATATTATTTTGCTCAAACTTAACCCCTAAGGCTCCCATATTTCGGTCAACATCTCTGGCCCTTTTTATTTTATTTTTAATTTAATTATTTACTTAATTATTGATTTATTTTAATTTTCCCAAAAATTTCACAAAATTACCTAATTGGTCCATACTTGTATTTAGGCTTAAAAATACCTAAACTCAACTATTTTTCTCCAAAATTTCCAATTAATTAGTAAACATATTTTTACTAATTTTAAACCTTTTTCCACAAATTTTTGAGCTTTACATAATTATTTCATAATTTTCTTTGCTCAGGCTTAAGTAATTAGCTCAATATTACTTAATTACTTTATTATCACTTGTTGATAATTTTCTTAATTAAGACACTCCTTTATCTTCAAACTTTTGCCTTAACATTAGAATTTCCATGCCTCATGCATTATTTTATAATTTACAAGGGTATTTTCCATAATTTTTCTAAGTCATTTATGTCCCTTAGGGGCATTTTCGTCATTTTGGCACTTTGGCCCTTAAATTCCCTAATTCAAATTTCGGGGTATTACATTTCTCCCCCCGTTAAACAAAATTTCGTCCTCGAAATTTGCACTCTACCCACTATACTTTGTACTAACTAGACTTCGTCCTACTCGGACCTTGGACTCCACGCATCGGATCTTCACTTTGTCTGCCAGCCGCTCCTCCTGGCGATCGAGAATTCGCTTTGGTTTGACCATAAAGATCTTGTCATATTGTACTTTGATATATAGTGTCTCCCGAGGCGCCCATACACCGCGGTCAACACCACAAATACCAAAATGTCTCCATGGCGCCCATACACCATGACAACACAAGATATCATACATGTCACCATGGCGCCCATACACCATAGCAACACAAGATACCTCCTACTCAATGACATGATCACGGTCGAATCGTAATATCTAAGAAACATGGAATACATCACGGAGGTGGTTCTCGTATCGTATAAGTCAATCGAATAGCTAACACCTAGTTCATGCAATGCATAGAGAAAATTCCTTACTAAGAGAGATAGTACCTTGGACTCTCTCCGGAAGTTCTCTGTCCATTGTGTCGGTTAACGCGTACATTCGGCCCGGGTTACGTGGCCTCATCTTCGCAGCTATCTCGGGACAATTCGGGAAATGTGTCCTTGTTTCGACATCTATAGCAAACTCGTCTCTCTACACTTTTCTCAGGACAGTTCGAAATGATGTGCCCTGGCTTCCGGCATTCGTAACAAACCTGTC
Organism: Acacia pycnantha; assembly: GCA_025563575.1. Taxonomy (NCBI): domain Eukaryota; kingdom Viridiplantae; phylum Streptophyta; class Magnoliopsida; order Fabales; family Fabaceae; genus Acacia; species Acacia pycnantha. The sequence goes on along the minus strand of JAMWYP010000032.1, from coordinate 3,241,179 downwards.
TACCACCATAGCTACCAGAATGGTACTTTCCGCAGTCAGGACACGGTCGGGTTACTGGCATCCTCGGGTTGCTCATACTGGAATGGTCTCTTGTTTTCCCTTTGCGAGTCCCTCCATGGTGCCTCTCTCTTCCGCGAGGAATTCTCACTACCGACCTCGCTACGATCCGTCTTGCTTGTGCTTAAGTGCCGGGTTTACGCAGCTCCTTTCGGTTGCGCTCAATTAGTCGGCAAGATTCTACCGCTTGGGCTAGTTTAGGAAACCGCCGAGATACCACCTCTTCTTTATCTCATATTTTAGCCCGTGTGTCAACCTGTTTGACTTCCAGGTTTCGTTATCATTACTCCTCAGATACGACGAGTATCGTGACAGATTGGTAAACCGAGTATAGTAATCGTCGAAGGATTCCTCAGAACCTTGTTGGATGCTAAGAAACTCCGCCTCCTTGATCACCTGTGTCGAGGAGGAAAATATTGTTCATTGAATTCCTCCATGAACTTCTCCCATGTGACAGGGCAATATCGGGTCCGCAACGTCGTGGCGACGCTCTTCCACCATCGATGCGCATCACCATCGAGCTTAAAGATCGCAAGTTGAGCTTTCCGATCATCTGGGCATTCCATAACTTCAAATATTTTCTCCGGACTCAGAACCAATCCTCAGCCAATTCGTTCTTCCCGTGGAAACAGGGTGGCTTGAGCTTACAAAATTGAGTGACCCAACTTTGTGTAGTCTCGCATATCTCTCCCTCGTCGTGGAGGTGACGGGACCTATCGGATCCCTCGGCTTCCTCATCGTGTTCATCACTTTGCTCGTTTTCTTCTTCTTGAATGTTGTTCTTCCTCATGTCCGGCCCGCTTTCGCCTTGCCTTTCGGCCGAAGTTCTTCTATCATCGCTCTTTGTTCATCTAGCATCTCCCTTTGTTCACGTACTACAGCCATTGTCTCATGCCAAGCAATCTGTTGGTTTGGTACTTGATTTGGCTGCTCAGGATTCACTACTGGAATTGTCTGAGGTTGTCTACCTCGTCCCCTGCCTCGGCCTCTGCCTCGGCCTCTGGGAGCTCCGGCTCCTCTTAAATTCACCATGTTGTGTTCTTTTTCCTTTATTAAGGGAAACGTTAGATACAGGGAAGACATTTCGCATAACACAGACTTTATCACACTAGTCCCTAGACTCTTTCACGCTTTACATTGCACCCACCTTTATCATTCTATTATTCACACTTGCTCCCAAATTTATCATACTCACAACAATTAAACTCTATTATACGTAGTATTCATACCGCGCGCAACATTTCCGTCGTCAGATTCTCGTTGGTTCTCTCTACCCAAAAATGATGCGAAGAAAAGTGGATCAAATCCAGTTTTCCGTAAGAGTATGAAAATTCGTTCGAAAATTTCTGATAGAAGTTCTCAACATGGGTCAAATACCGCATGTACTTATCTTTATTGGTCTTGGAGTCTCATCCGGCGTGGCCTATGCGGTTGTCAGAGTGATCAGAGACTGATATCAGAGTTATCGGAGACTGATATCAGAGCTATCAGAGCTATCGGAAACTGATATCAGAGCTATCAGAGCTATCAAAGGCTGATATCAGGGTTATCAGAAACTGATATTAGGATGATCAAAATTGATGTACCGACAAAGTGGTACACCGGTTCGAGAATGGTATACCGGAATAAGGTGGTACACCGACCTTAGGCTATATCGCACTCATTTTCAAAATATGCTCTTTAAAAGGCGTAGAGCCTAACTCCGTTACTCAAACCAATTGGCCGTAAGTGTCTATCATGGGAGCCTCACCGAGTTCACTGGCGTCGATTGGCTTACCCACATAGACTAGCCTTGCCTTCGGCACCAATGGTTTGTATATAACATAGTTAGATCTATGCCAGGACAACTGCTCTGATACCAAATGTAACAACCCGACTTTTTAAAGCAGTATAAATTTTTTTTTTTTAAAACATCTTTTCAAACCATCAGAGTAGAGCATTTGAGCGGAAGAGTAACTGATATATAGATTCAAAAAGCCAACAATAGTGTATCTGGCTGATTACAAAGGCGGTTCAATAACCGAGCGTTTTCCACCCAAGATACGGACCGATTGCACCAAAGATACGGACAGATTGCACCCAAGATACGAGCAGATTGCACCCAAAGATACGAGACATATCCTCTAACCACTATATGTACTCAAACAAGATAACACTCCTACACACATACCACATATATGCATACCATAAACATCGAGTTAGTGTTACGATGCGCGAACGTACCTTCGTTGACGGATTACGATATTTCTAGCACGTTTACGGAAAATCGTGAAATCTCCAACAACGGCTCGTCGGCAGTCAGTAACGGCAAATTAGGATTTCGACGTCCTATAAGAGTAATATCACTTCCATTAGTGATTTGGCATTATAATTGGCATTTTAGGTAAAAATTACCATTTTGCCCCTATACCCCTACTTGGCGGAATTTCGCCACGCTCCGCTACATAGGCTATTTTCTTCCCAAAATTTCGCGAAACTTCGACGCATTTATGATTCTTGAAAATAAAGACTAAAATAGCCCTCCCATATGATACCCAAATCATAAAAATAAAGACTACTCTAGCCTTACTAACTATTGAACTAAAGACTAAAAACTAAAGACCGAAAGACTTACCCGTTGAAGACTTCAGCAGAACTTCCCCCAGAGCTTCTCTCTCTTCTTTCTCACTCAAGGATTTCGGTTTTCACTTGAGAATGGGGTGAGAAAAATGAAGAGAGCTCTTGCCTTTTATAGGCAAATTTTGGGTCCTAAAGTGTAATTTTCCCTTCTCAAATTTTGGGTCCAAAGTTGTAATTTTCCTTTAATATTTTGAAGAGTGATTCTTGGCCATACAACACACCAAAACGTGCTGCCCTCTCCAAGCCAAAGATGAGCCAATTGGATGATGACACGTGTCCTCATCCAAATCAATTTCCCGATCGGCACTCCGATTCGCGTAATTTCTGAGAAATCTCAAAATTCTGGATTTACAACTTTGAAGACAAGTTCTCACTTACTAGAAATGTCCAAGTTAACCTAAATTTTGGTTCCATGAAATTATCAACTTCTTCAGAAAAATTCACTGATTCCAAATATGTCAAAATAAATTCAAACTCATGCCTAGATGTTGAGTTAGAATTTATTTTCCTTATATCCAAAAATATACCTATATGCATTTTTCCCTATTTTGTTTTATTAGGAAATGCACAAACGACTTCGAATTAACTTCCTAAGAGGTCACTTAAAGGTAAAAACTCACTGATCAATATTTTACCTTGACCTTGGGCTTCCTATTCCTAGATCTCTAGATAGGATCCGTTTCCTAATTTTAAAATTACTATTCACAAAGTTTCACTTTAATTAATTATAATATAAAATAATGCCACTTGCATATAAAATCTTTGGATATTATTTTGCTCAAACTTAACCCCTAAGGCTCCCATATTTCGGTCAACATCTCTGGCCCTTTTTATTTTATTTTTAATTTAATTATTTACTTAATTATTGATTTATTTTAATTTTCCCAAAAATTTCACAAAATTACCTAATTGGTCCATACTTGTATTTAGGCTTAAAAATACCTAAACTCAACTATTTTTCTCCAAAATTTCCAATTAATTAGTAAACATAATTTTACTAATTTTAAACCTTTTTCCACAAATTTTTGAGCTTTACATAATTATTTCATAATTTTCTTTGCTCAGCTTAAGTAATTAGCTCAATATTACTTAATTACTTTATTATCACTTGTTGATAATTTTCTTAATTAAGACACTCCTTTATCTTCAAAATTTTGCCTTAACATTAGAATTTCCATGCCTCATGCATTATTTTATAATTTACAAGGGTATTTTCCATAATTTTTCTAAGTCATTTATGTCCCTTAGGGGCATTTTCGTCATTTTGGCACTTTGGCCCTTAAATTCCCTAATTCAAATTTCGGGGTATTACAAGATTACTACACACACATGAAATGGTGGAACCCACATATATATATAATGCTAATTATATATAGATGTGGGTCCCACCATTTCATGTGTGTGTGACATGAGAAAACACTTCTCCTACTACATGAGAAGTGTTTTTCCCTTAAAATATATTGCATATAATGGTTTCACATGGTTCATTATTGACTTTGTTAGCACCAAGCTAACATCATACGAGATTATTATTTTCTTTAGAATTTAATATAAACATGAAAAACTTGATGAAGTCCATATGCAAAGTATTGCTTCTATATATGTAGTAATAGCACGTGGGAGAGGCGCTTTGATCGTCTTCCCCATTCAGATCTAAATGATTTTATTTTAATCAAAAAATGGGCGTATGTTTGAGTGTTTCCTAATTAATTTAATTTAATTAAAATATCAGTGTTTGGAAAAAAATTTAGGAAACCACAACCTTCAAAATTGATTATATCATGGACCTTTTGAACCCATGAGTTCTGCAACTAATTGTCACATTTCTAGAAGTTCTTTTGGGAACCCTTTGGGTTTAATTTGAGCTAAAATATATTTCCTCTGGACCTTTTTATAAAGGGAAAATATCACTCAAGACCCAAGAAACATAAAAAATATCAAAAAAGTCATAACCCAAAATCACATATAAAAAAAGTTCCTAGGGGCTTTTTGGATATTAGTTGTATTGAAACAAAATCTAGGTGTTTAAATTTTGTTGTTAATATAGCACTTCATATTGTGAATATAGTTTTTTCTATTGTGAATGACCATGTTTTTAAATTTTGTTGTGAATATAACAGTTCCTGTTGTGAATCTAGCTTTTTCTATTGTGAATGACCTATGTACGCTTAGAAACATAAGTTTGAAACAAAATTCATGTGTTTAAATTTTGCTGTGAATATAATCATTATTGTTGTGAATGACCATGTTTTTTAAATTTTGTTATGAATATAACACTTCATATTCCTATTGTGAATATAGCATTTCATGTTGTCAATACAACTAATATTAAAAGATATGTAATTTTGGGTTGGGATTTTTTTGATATTTTTTATATTCCTTGACCTGAGTGATATTTTCCCTTTTATAAAAGCCCATGATTTGAATTGTCCTGATCCTTTTTATAAGAGCCGATAAGAGTTATCTGAATATTTATTGAGTCCCCCCCTTGCCCCTTATTATCGTATCAATTAAAAGGTTTGTAATATTTATATTTACTCAATTCTCTCTATCTTACCTACCCTCTTACAAATAAGAACATACTTGAAAGATTGTTTATTTCATATATACTTATTATTGTTAATTAATTTTAATCATTTTCTTAAATAATGTAAATCGGTTATCCAGCTATTATAAATCGGCAAGAAGGGAATATAAAATTTGAATATGACCCAAATGCTAACCAATGCATATGATGACTCAGCTCACTATTATATTAAGTACTCCCTCTGTTCCTTTTTATAAAATACTAATAACCGAATTGAGTTCTTCGATGAGGTAGTTAAGTTTAGTTATATGCAATAAATATGTATAAAATTAAATTTTTTTTTACAAAAATGTCCTCATTTACATGGAAGAGAGAGAATATGTTATGCTGAGTTTTTTTAGTTAAACATAGGAATTAAATGTAATAGTATAATGAGAAATTTTTGTGATTAAGTGAGGCTAAAATGGAAAGTTTAGGAGAAACTTTTCAGACATTCAAAACAATATCTTATAAAAACAAGGAGGGTATAGTTAAGAAATTATATTTTATAAAATGAAAGGAGGAGGGATGGAGGGAGTAATAATCATCCATGTATGAAATCATCAAATAATGCAGCTGTCGAATGAAATGATGGCCAAAAATAATAAAGTATGAAAGAAAATGTTGACGAGCACAACAGCGAGGCGCGTCCCATCTTATTTTTTGAGACGACTACCGTCGTGGGTTGCTGAACAGAGCAGAGCTGATCGACTTTCTTCTGTTGTTTGAAAAAGAAGCAATAGATAGTGAGATTCATTCACAGGAAGATGTCTAATAATGATAATGAGATTGAGGCTGCTCTACAACACATGCTTGAGCTTCTCTACTCTCAGGCTTCAGATCATTTATCCTCCGATCACTTCCAACAACAACATGATGTACGTATGCATCCTCCTTTCTGCTTACAATTTTTAAGCTTGCTTCTGTTTCATTCCTCAATTTATTACACTTTTTTTTGGCGTTACTTTGTTTCTCTTTTCAAGATATAAATACACTTGTCAGTTTGCAAGTATATATGCATCCTGTGCATTTCATTCGTCATGGTTTTTCTCACCTTGGTTACATTCCCCCTTTTTTTTTTTATTGCTCACCCGGTTCACCAGAGCTTTGCTTTGACTAGTCCGGATCCGACCCGGGTCGCGCACCTAGCTGTGATGGGTGAGTCTCCCAGCAAAGATTTTCTGTATTCACAAGGCTCGAACTCGAGACCTTACTTAAGCGACACAAGCCGCTTACCACTTGAGCCAACCCCGATTGGTGTTTACATTCCCTTTAATTTGCGTTAGATTTGTGTTTATGACCCTGTTGTAGCCTCTCTCTCTTATTTTTTTCAAACCCATTTCTTTGGCTATATATACACAATTTATGATAATACAAATCAGTTATTATCAAGAACACTATTTAGATCGTATAGGCTCTTTGACACCGTTTTTATAATTATTATTTTATCCCATGTTCTGAGACCCGGACCGGACCGGTCGAATCGGACCGGGAATCGGCGAACCGGTGGGTAAATTGGTCTGGTCTAGGGGTCAAACCGGCTCGATTTTTATTTTATTTTTTAAAATAAAAAAATTAATTTTTTTATTTTCTTTAGAATTTCATACTAATAACCCTAAAATTTTTCATTTTTCACCGGTTTAGCTCCGGTTTGACTCCGGTCTGACTCACTGACCCTTGACCTAGTACTTAGACCGGTTTGATGACCGGTCCGGGTTTCAGAACCTTGATTTTATCAAATTGAGATGTTATATAGAGGCTATGACTTTATTTGACCCTTGTTCAACCGTTAATTGATTATTCCCCAAACTTTGGTCTCAACTTATACCACATTTTTCTATATTCATCAACTTTCAAGTTTCAAGTGTCAAAAAATCCCATTTTTATGTAAGAGTGTTTTTCTTTCTTATTTTTGGAATGGGAACTCTTTATATATATATATATATATAGAGAGAGAGAGAGAGAGAGACATTTACATATGTATATGTGTATCCATATGTGTGTGTGTCTATTGCTTGTGTAATTCCTCGTTGTATATTAGAAGGGTTTTGATGGAAAAAGAGCAGGGAAAGCAGAAGCATTAACGTTGTGTGTTTGTTTGTTGAGTAAGTATAGATGGCAGAAGCAACAGACGGTGATGAGAGTGCAACGGTATACCTTTTTCCTTAATTTCTTAATTTCTGTAGCCTTTTCTTATTTTCTTTTCTTTTATTTTTCTCCTGAAAATGTTTAAAAAAGTAGAACTAAATTGACGACTGTTTCATACAATCAAATTAAAATAACCGACAATCAAGTACTTCCCCTCCATCCGCCTCAATTTATACGAAGGACGCTTCTCTATTCAAACGTTAAGTTTTAAGGTTTAAAAAAACATTTTTTTGTAGTATTTTTTTTATTTATTTCTCTCTTCCTTTTTATTTTTATTTTACTTAGATTCCAAGGGAGCCTTTTGTGAGGAGCCATGAAGAGAGGACGCAGGATCCGCGATCACCTCACTCATCTCAACAACAAGTAAGCATCCTTTAATACTACTTTCTTTCTGCTTACAATTTTTAAGGTTGCTTCTGTTTGATTCCTTTATATATATATATATATATATATATATATATATATATATATATATATATATATATGGGTAAATGATTTCTTCAGTCACTGGAGATAGAGTTATCTCCAGTGACCCCAAAACTACGTCATTTTGAATTAATGAAGGGTGTTTCTGTAATTTTGTTGATTTTTTAATCATATAAATTTTACCGAAACACCCTTAATTAATTCACCTAAAATTAATAACATACCCTTCATTAATTCAAAACGACGTAGTTTTGGGGTCATTGGAGATAACTCTATCTCCAGTGACGGGAGAAATACTTTTCCATATATATATATATATATATATATATATATATAGTTTGTGTAATTCCTGTTTTTCTGTAAATCAAACTTCGTAGATTGAAAATGAGGTGACTCCCGACTGGAACATGCATACTGATTCAAGATCATGTTGGAAATTTATCAATTTAGGATATATTTTATGAGTTAACTAAGTGATGAGGGCCTTTTTATCTTTAGCCTTGGGGTCCACAATAAAAAATAACCAAGGATTGCGTAGAGGCAAACCTAGGATCGTTCTCTCTCTCGAGGAGCTTTTATTGAATACTAAGTAATCTAAATGTCATGCAAATGCAATTAAAATAAGGGGAAAAATAGGTTTTGGATTTTTGAATTAATAAACTAAAGAGAAATACAATTTAATTAAATGTTAAACTATTATTTTTGTAATTTTCTTTTAAAATGGTGAATGATTGAATGGAATGGATGAAGTGAAAATATGAATGATGAACGTTCTTGGTAATGAAGAAATGACTATCCTTGCTCATAAAAGATTGTGGGAGTTAAAATTCATCAAGTCTTAAGGAAAACCTCAAGATAACACTTGACTCCAATATTCTCAATTAATAGTAGCTCCTACAAACGTAGCTAACTACAATTGAAATAATGCAATATGAGTCTTCTTAATTTGAGTGCTAACCAGCCCCTCAAGGGTACAATTCAACAACATTAACTAATTAAACAATACCACGCTAATCAATATAACTTCATTGCAACCACAAAGAAATTCATACATATATAATCTTCAAATCACAATATCCAATCTCAACTACAAATATCAAACTAACAGAGATAATTACCATTAATCTCAGTTCCAAAATCATATATAAAAATTAACAAATTCAAATACATGATTCTAGACAAATAGAATGATAGAGAAAACTCCCTATGTACCATTGAGCTCAAGCACAATTCCTCATCACCAAGAAGCAAAGATTTAGCCACTCATTACTTTAAGCTTAGCCACAGCTTCATCTATACAGTGAAAATCCATGGAAATTGAATGTAAAGCAAATCTGGAATTTCAAAGAGAGTTAGCTGTCGGCTTGGGCAGAGACAGGGGAATGGTGAATCGGTGATGATGGAGGATTCCGATGGCGTTGAGGGTGAAGGAGGAAGACGGTGATGTGCGTGAAGTTCGTCCGAAGAAAGAAGAAGGTCTCTCGTTCTCCTTCTGTTTTCTCGCGGCTCCCGTTTCTGTTCTTCGTCCGAAGAAAGAAGTAGGTCTCCGGATCAAAGGTCTGCAGATCGCTGAATGCCCAAAAACTAAAAATCCCAACCTCCTCTTCGTTCTTCTTTTTCTCCGTCCTCAATCTCTCGGGTCCTCCCTCTCGTTCTTTCTGTTCGTTCCCCTTTTGTTTTTTTTTTTGTTTGTTTGTTTGTTTTTTTTTTGCGGCTGCCCTCTCAATCCCCAAAATGAAGAAACCTAAAAAAATATGTCAAAAACGCTGCAGTTTCCGTGAAGGGCCCTCTCTGACAATATCTCTATTTTAGGCCCTTCTCTGACATTAATTGGGGTCCTTCTCTGTCATAAATTCTAGTCCTCAAAAATCTCAAATTTCCTTCTTAAACACCTACAATGCAAGATTAAACACAATGTAGCATCAAAATTCCAAGAAATCATTTGCATGAATAATTAATAAATTATGACCATTTTGCCCCTAATTTCACTTAATTCAATACAAATATCACTAACTCAAATTAGTGTTTAATTATGCAATAATGTCCCAGAAAATGCATTAAGAATCCCAATTTAATCACGAAAAATCATATAAAAATATGATTTGATCACTAAGTTTTCCTTAATTAGTATGTGAAAATTGGATAAACTGTATTTACAAGAAGGACCAGAATGGTATACACACGGTATGGACTCAACCACACGTACGTATGAATCGTCCTTTCTGCTAACAATTTTTAAGCTTGCTTCTGCTTCATTCCTCAATTTATTACACTTTTTTAGCCTTACTTTTGTTTCTCTTTCCAAGATATATGCATCCTGTGCAGTTCATTCGTCATGGCTTTTAATTTCTTAGCTTCGTTACATTCCCTTTAATTTGCGTTAGATTTGTGTTTATGACCCTGTTGTAGCCTCTCTTATTTTTTTTACAAACCCATATCTTTGGCTATCGAATTTTGGCTATATATATATATACACATTTATGATAATACAAATCAGTTATTATCAAGAACACAATTTAGAACGTACAGGCTCTTTGACACCGTTTTTATAATTATTATTTTATCAATATTGAGATGTTATATTGAGTCTCTGGCTTTATTTGACTCTTGTTCAAGCGTCAATTAAGTATCCCCCACCTTCTGTCTCAATTTATACCACATTTTTCTATACTCATCAACTTTCAAGTTTTAACCATCATAAAATCCCTTTTTTTGTTATCGTGTTTTTCTTTCTTTCTTTCTTTGTTTTTTTTTTTTAATAGGGGACTCTTTATATATATATATATATATATATATATATATATATATATATATATATATGTTGCTTGTGTAATTCCTGGTTGCATTATTCTAAATCAAACTTGATAGGTGGAAGATGATGGGGTGACACTAGACATGAAAGAAATGATTCAAGATTACGGAGATGGTGCTTTGTTATCAGAGTATTGTATCTACAAGGTGCCCCATATACTCCGTCACCTTAATGAAGACGCTTACACTCCAAGAGTTGTTTCAATTGGCCCTTTTCATCATGGTAATGAGAGGCTACAACACATGGAAACGCATAAACAAAAAAATGTTCATAAAATTTATTGATGAGGCTGGGTCAAGCTTGGATGATTTGTTTCATTTAGTGAAATGTTTAGAGCCAAAAGTCCGTGCTTCTTATTTAGAGACCATTGACCTTACTGAACATCAACTTGTGAAATTGACATTAAGGGATGCTGGCTACATCATTCAACTCTTCATCATGACCAATAAGATAGATGAGGTAGGCAACGATGATGCCAAATTAATATGGTCAAGTTTGGCGCCAAATGTATTTCAAGATTTGCTTTTATTGGAGAATCAACTGCCATTCTTTGTTATTGAAGAGTTGTTCAATAAAGCATTTCCCCATAACAGTCGCGAAAGCCTCCCTTCATTTCTTGAGCTCACGTATCGTTATTTTCATCGCCTTAGCGTTGAAAAATTAGAGCCTAATGATGATGTTGAGATAAAGCATTTTACGGATCTTCTCAGATTTTTTTACTTGCAAGGAAAAAGTCCTACCCGCCGGCATCTAATCGCAGAGGCTGGACGGGATATTCTTCGATACAATGCCAGTACGTTGCAAGAAAAAGGCATAAAGTTGGAGGCTAGTGACAGCAATTGCTTATTAGACATGAAATTTTCAAGAAATACTCTTGAAATTCCAAAAATTTTGGTTGAGGCTAGCACTAAACTTTTGTTTCATAATATGATAGGATTAGAACAATACTGTTATCCTGATCATGCTTATATTAGCGACTATGCTCATATATTAGATTGTCTAGTAGACACATCTAACGATGTGGATCTCCTCGTTAGCAAGAAAATAGTTACGAACTATTTAGGTGATTCCAACAAAGTTGCTTCATTATTTAATCGTCTTGGAGGAAATGTCACTCTATGGGATTTCAATTCTGAATACCTTGATATCTGCAAAAAGTTGAATGACAATTTTCAAGATCGTTGGATTGAGAGGATGGCAACTCTAAGGCGTGATCATTGTCGTACACCTTGGAAAATAGTTGCTACTATTGCTGGAATTGTAGTAATCTTGTTAACAGTTGTTCAAACCATTATTTCTATTCTCCAAGTAGGGAAGTAAATTCAATGCTTTGTATAATATTGAAATTTGATTATTGTATCCTCTGAGTTTGTTATGAATGGACTGTACTCATAACGAGTGAAGCAATTTCTTGTACACCTGGTTTTGTCGACAATAAAAATTGCACATTGTAGCCACAGAAATGTAGTTATACTCCCCATTTCATGTTCTTTTTAAATATTTGTCCATTATTAAGTTTATAAAAAAATATTACGCACACATCCTCTCTCTTTCTCTCCCCCTTTCTTTCTTTCTTTTTTAAGTCACATGTCCTCTTTCTATTCTTTCAATTTTCATTGCAATCAATTTAAGCCATATCGATAAATCAATTATTAGTTGTTTTTAAAAAAAAAAATAAAATAAAGGGATAGACAATAACGGCTAAATATTATGAGGGGTATCAAACCCGCAATCTTCCACTAATAGGAGAACTCTAATGCTACTAGGGTATTAGTTAGGCTTTTGAGTGGCTCACCAGACCTTGATGGACTTGTACTCATCAGATCCAACAAAAACTATGGTGGAAGCAAATACTGCTGAGATTCGAGGGGAGATGCCTGTTAAGATGAATCAAACGGACTTGGCCCATCACCCTTAGCTACACGATTATTATTAATGATATTAGTTGCTGTACTCTTATTCTTTCGTAATTGTGAAGAAGATATTATATTGTCATGATTTTTATCCTAGAAGTTTTACTGAAGAGTAGTAGCGAGTATTCAGAAGTTTTTTTATGAACAATTTTATCCATAAATTTACAAAACAAAGCAATTTTGCATTGCCATCCTGAGTGGAGGGAGTATTATTTTATCAATATTGAGATGTTATATAGAGTCGCTGACCTTATTTGACCCTAGTTCAACCGTCAATTAAGTATCCCCCAACTTCTGTCTCAACTTATACCGCATTTTTCTCTATAGAGTCTCTGACTTTATTTGACCCTTGTCCAACCTTTGAACAAACGGTTCCGAGCGGGCCCACAGGTTTGAAGATTATTTTATTAAATTTGGAAATCCTAATTAAATCCATAAAAAATGATAAAAATGTTATAAAACTAAGGAAAATATGGAATGAAAGAAAGATATCAAGGAAGAGAAAAGCAACAGGATAAAGGAGAAGCAATTATCATTAACTTTTCTTTGATACAATGCTTTCCTCACTACTCTCTTTTGGAACATACAATCTCTACGTGTGTGATGAAAGAGTGGCTATTTATAGCCCAAGCAAAGCATGCACCTCATTTATTGCTTGGGATACCAATGGATACAAATAGATGAGAATCCAGCACACTGACAGCAACACAATTCTGCTTCTCAATTCCCTATTGTGGGCTATTGGGCGGCAATTCATTTGCCCCCTACAAGCCTATGCACACACACACACACACACACATATATATATATATATATATATATATATATATATATATATATAATACCTAAATGGTCTTCATGAATTGTAGACAGTTAAGAGTCAATGGACATCCATATAATTTAATATATTCATAACACTCCCCCTTGGATGTCCATTATGAATGTGCCTCATTAAAAACTTTAACAAGGAAAAACTCAGTGGGATAAAAACCTAGCTAAAGAAAAGAGTACATCATTCATTGATACACTTTTCAGTGCTGCCTCATTAAAAACCTTTCCAGGAAAACCCAGTGGGATAAAATCTAGATAAGGGAAAAAGAGTACAGCGTGTATCGACTCCCCCTCTTGACAACATCAGTTGAGATCTCTGAGTCTTTGAAGACCAATGCCATAAACAAGTTTTTCAAAGATTGTACCTGGAAGTGACTTGGTGAATAAATCTGCTAGATTTTCACTTGAACTGATTTGCTGGATATTTATTTCACCATCCTTTATAAGGTCACGAGTGAAGAAGAATTTTGGTGAAATATGCTTCGTTCTATCGCCCTTGATATAACCTTCCTTAAGTTGGGCAATACATGCAGCATTATCCTCATATAGAGTTGTTGGAACCATTTTATCTGAAGATAAATGACAAGTTGTTCGTATATGGTGTATTACTGACCTCAACCATACACATTCTCGACTTGCTTCATGCATTGCTAGGATTTCTGAATGGTTAGATGATGTGGCTGATATAGTCTGCTTCATAGATCGCCATGAAATAGCTGCACCTCCACATGTAAACAGGTAGCCTGTTTGTGATTTACCATCATGTGGATCCGACAAAAATCCAGCATCTGCATAACCAATCAGTTCATGCTTGGATACATTTGAGTAATATAACCCCATGTCCATAGTACCTCTGAGGTAACGAAGAATATGTTTTATTCCATTCCAATGCCTTCGTGTTGGTGAAGAACTATATCTTGCTAACAAATTAACAACAAATGATATATCAGGCCGTGTGCGATTAGCAAGATACATTAGTGCTCCAATGGCACTGAGGTATGGTACTTCTGGACCAAGTAGTTATTCTTCACCTTCGTCATTAATTACTCGAGGTCGGAATGGATCTTTATCCACTTGCAAAGACCTTACAATCATTGGAGTACATAATGGATGTGACTTATCCATATAAAATCGCTTTAGGACCTTCTTTGTATAAGTTTCTTGATATACAAAGATCCCATCCTTCAGGTACTCGATCTGTAATCCAAGACAGAATTTCGTTCCGCCCAAGTCTTTCATTTCAAATTCTTTCTTCGACAAATTAATTGCCTTCTGAAGCTCTTCAGGAGTTCCGATGATGTTGATATCATCAACATAAACAGCAATTATAGCAAATTCATTATTAGATCGTTTCACAAAAATGCATGGGCATATTGGGTCATTTTTGTACCCTTCTTTCAACAAATATTCCTTGAGACAATTATACCACATGCGCCCTGATTGCTTCAAGCCATACAGAGACTTATTTAATTTAATCGAGTATTGTTCTCGAGAAGATGCTTCTGGCACCTTGAGTCCTTCAGGGACTTTCATATAAATGTCATTGTCAAGTAGGCCATACAAATAGGCAGTCACAACATCCATCAAATGTAAATTAAGTCTTTCATTTACTGCTAAGCCAATCAAATAACGAAAAGTAGTTGCATCCACTACTGGTGAATACGTTTCTTCAAAATCAATGCCAGGTCTTTGTGTAAAGCCTTGGGCTACAAGACGTGCCTTATATCTTATAATTTCACCCTTTTCATTTCTTTTTCTTACAAAGACCCATTTGTATCCAACTGGCTTTACATCTTCAGGTGTATGGACTACAGGTCCAAATACTTTTCGTTTTGCCAGTGATTTTAATTCTGCATTAATAGCATCTTTCCATAGGGGCCAATCCTTTCGCTGTTGGCACTCGCTAATGGATTTGGGCTCATGATCCTCATCATTATTCATTACATCACATGCTATATGATAAGAAAAGATGTCGTCAACGTTGACTTCATTTCGGTCCCATCGGATACCATTCATAACATAATTTATTGAGATCTCATCATTTTCACATATTTCAGGTACCTGGGTCTCTTCTGGGACTACAACATTTTCTTCTGGAGATATCTCTACTGGAGATAATAACTCTCCAGGAGATGACTCTTCTAGAGCTATTAACTTTTCTTGATTATCCTCGACTTGACCATCTATATTTTTAGCTCCTTTTTCTCTTTCGAGGATTTTTATCTTTGGAACCGATGGGCCTGCCACGCTTCAAGCGTGCTTTAGATTCATTTATATTAGGTTGTCCTTCAGGGACATCAATTCGAATAGGAGCATTAGCAGCTGGGACATGTGACTTTGTCACTTTGTTACTTTCTTTGGGTCAGTGAATGCTTCTGGCATTCAATTAGCTAAATTCTGTAAATGAATTATCTTTTGAACTTCCAGTTCACATTGTTTTGTACGAGGATCAAAATGAGCCAATGATAATTCATTCCAGCTAATCTCTTTACCCGACTGCTTATTTTCTCCCCCTAATGTTGGGAAAACTGATTCGTCAAAATGACAATCGGCAAATCGTGCCGTAAATAAATCTCCTGTAGATGGTTCTAAATATTTTATGATTGAAGGAGATTCATACCCAACATATATTCCCATTCTTCTTTGTGGACCCATTTTAGTGCGTTGAGGTGGTGCTATTGGCACATATACTGCACACCCAAAAATTCTTATATGGGAAATATTAGGTTCTTGACCAAAAACCATTTGTAAGGGGGAAACCTTTAAGTAACTAGTTGGTTTGATGCGAATTAACATTGCTGCATGCAAAATGGCATGGCCCCAAGCAGAAATTAAGAGATTAGATCTCATAAGTCAAGGTCTTGCAATATGTTGCAATCGTTTAATCAATGATTCTGCTAGTCCATTTGGCGTATGAACATGAGCTACAGGATGTTCAACATCAATTCCAAGGGACATACAATATTCATTAAAAGCTTGTGAAGTAAATTCACCAGCATTATCAAGACGTATTTTCTTGATAGGATAATCAAGGTAATGTGCTCTTAATCTAATCAATTGAGCAAGTAATCTCGCAAACGCCAGGTTACGAGAAGATAATAAGAAAACATGCGACCATTTGGTTGATGCGTCAATTAAAACCATATAGTATCTAAATGGTCCGCATGGTGGATGTATTGGTCCACAAATATCTCCCTGTATCCGTTCTAGAAATGTGAGAGACTCACTTTCTACTTTGCTCGGTGAGGGCCGAGTAATTAACTTTCCCTTAGAACATGCACCACATAAGAAATCATGGGATTGTGGTATTTGCTTACACTTCAAGGTATGTCCACATGAATTCTCAATTACTTGTCGCATCATAGTTGACCCGGGATGGCCTAACCGGTCATGCCAAACATTAAATTCATTAGTAAACTTCTGGTTTACATTGGCAGACTGCTGGTTGACATTGGCAAATTTCTGGTATGTATTGGTAAACTTCTGGTTTACAATAGCATGTGTTTCAATTGTGCTTATAAATGTATAATACAAACCAGAAGAAAAGGCAGAAAAACTTTCCAATATGCATTTTCTACCAGAAACTATATTTGTGATAGCAAGACATTCCTGATCATTTTTAGCTGTTGTTTCTATATGAAATCCATTTCTGCGGATATCTTTGAAACTCAATAAGTTTCTCTTAGACTTGGTAGAATAAAATGCATTATCAATGCATAATTTTGTTCCTTCAGGTAACAAAATATTAGCTCTTCCGGAGCCTTCAATCAAATTTATACTACCAGATATAGTCTGAACATTGGCTTCTTGCATTACCAAGGAAGAAAAATATTTATCATTTTTTAATATGGTGTGCGTTGTTGCGCTATCAACGAGACACGAATCTTCAGGATTGATGCCAACAAGATTCATTCTTCATTGAAAGATACATGAAAATAAATAAAAACATAATTAAAAGAAATACACATGATAGAAGAAAAATTCAACATACTAAAACATGATAGATCTAAATATGAAAAGGTAATTTATGCTAAGAAATCAACGACATCTAAATGAGCAATATCAACATCTTCATGCTCAGAATTCTCAGCCTTTTCAACATGATTAACTTCAATCCTTGGTCCTTTACCATTACTCTTCAATGATTCTTGGTAAAGGTCAACCAAGTGTCTTGGCGTACGACAGGTACGTGACCAATGACCTTTGCCACCACAACGATAGCATGTATTTTCAGCATGTCTATTATTCCCACTGGTTTCCCTTTTGGGGTTCTTTTCAATTTTTCCCCACTTTGGGCGAGAATTTGATCCACCACGATTTGGACCACGACCACGACCACGGCCACGCCCACGGCTGTAGCCGCCTTTACGTCCATGTCCTCGGCCACTAAAAGATTCATTAGTTATTGCATTCGCTTCTGGGAATGGAGTTGAGCCTGTTGGACGAGATTCATGATTTTTCAATAAAAGCTCATTATTCTGTTCAGCTACAAGGAGACAAGAAATTAATTCTGCATATTTCTTGAAACCTTTCTCACGATATTGCTGCTGCAAGAGCAAGTTAGATGCATGAAATGTGGAGAATTTTTTTTCTAGCATATCTTCATCAGTAACATTTTCCCCACATAATTTTAACTGAGAGGTAATTCTGAACATTGATGAGTTATACTCGCTTACAGTCTTAAAATCTTGCAAACGCAGATGTATCCAGTTATAACGAGCTTTTGGGAGGATGACCATCTTCTGGTGGTCATATCTTTCTTTCAAATTGTTCCAGAGAACAAGTGGGTCTTTTACTGTTAAATATTCAACTTTCAGATCTTCATGCAAATGGCGGCGTAGAAGAATCATGGATCTAGCTTTATCTTGATTGGATGCCTGATTCCCTTCTTTAATTGTGTCTTCCAGACCATTGGCATTTAGATGAATTTCCGCATCTAGCATCCAAGATAAATAGTTCTTTCCCATAATGTCAAGAGCCACAAATTCAATTTTCGCAAGGCTTGTCATGGTTCAGACTAATAAAAGAAATAAATAAGAATTATGATAGTAACAAGAAATTCATAAAGACAATAAGTAAATTATTATAAAAATTAAAAAATTTATGGCTTCGGGCCATTTAGTTCTCATAATGAGAAATTAAATTTATATGGCTTCCGGTCATAAATTTAAAATTAAAATGATATGACTTCTGGTCATATAATTTCAAAATAAGAAATTAAAAGTGTATAGCTTCTGGCTTATACAAAATAACAATATTTATAATATATAAAAAAAACCAGAATAAGAAATCAAATGTAAACTAAAAGTGGGGGTAATCCTCTCCAGAACTTAGTAAAAGAAATAAACTAAGAGCGGGGGTAATCCTCACCAGAACTTAGTAAAAGAAATGAATTAAGAAATTAGAGCAAAACTCCCATCTCCCGTTAAGAAACCAAATGTCCGTTCGTTTTCTCTGTGCAATCGAATTTCCCACTGGTCCGACCTCCTCCCATATCTTTTCCATGGCCTCTACTCTCTCTCGGTCCTTATGGGCTTCAAATTGCCGCACCACCATCGTCTCAGACTGTTCTCCCATACTCACAATCAAGCGGTCAAAGAAGGAGTGAGGCGATGCCGTAGACCCGGCATTACAGTGTAGCGCCGCGGCAAGTTTGGGGAACCAGAGAGAGCTTGGGAGGACAGAAGAGATAAGAGGAGGAGACAACCACCGTCAGTGTCTTCTCATCTCCACCACACGACTACCTCTGTTTTCATGGCACCTTCGACCTCTCTCTCACTCCACCGTGGACATTACAGTGTGGCGTCGCGGCAAGTTTGGGGAACCAGAGAGAGCTTGGGAGGACAAAAGAGATAGGAGGAGGAGACCACCACCGTCAGTGTCTTCTCATCTCCACCACATGACTACCTCTGTTTTCACAACACCTTCGACCTCTCTCCCTTTCACTCCACCATGGTTCGACTTCCTCCGTCCTCACCACCGTCACAACCTCCAACAGCACCCTCTCTCAACCTTTACCACTGAGCTGCGAGTTTTGAACACGTTTGGGGAAGGAGCTGCCATTATCGTCCCACTTCACCATTTTCATATATCTTCTGCCATCCTCACATAGCCACCTCCAACTTCGATTTTCATGGCAGCTGCGTTCTTTGGTGACAGAAAGGTGCTTCACGTGTTGCTAATCGTTTTGCGTGGGGAGAGAGAGGTGTGATGTGAGAGTGAGGGAAATCGCAGTAAGGTAGATTAATGTGGGGAAGAAGCAAGAAACTGGAGCCAGGGCTGGAAGTTGGGAACAGAGGGGAGTGAGAGGGTGACAATATGGGATTAGAGAAGGGAAGGAAATAGAATGAAAAGCAACGGATAGGGAGGGACAGGGGAAGAAATAGCGAAAACCATTGAGGTGTCTTTGGGAGTATTAGGTGTGATCATGGCAGAGAAGGAAGATAACGTAAATGGGAGGACGTCTGGTCAGTACAAACGGACGTTTGGTTTCTTAATGGGGAAATGGGATTTTTGCTCCAGTTTTTTAACCACAGAGTTACTTTTGCTCCAAAAAAAGCACATGGTGTTGGGCGCTCCTGAGGGTAAAGCATATGTGTATTTTTGTACCTTTACCCTTGTTTTAACAACTTCTAGTAGTAGGCTCTTTATTCATAATAAAAAGGAACATAGGATGTAGGAAGAGGACTCTCTTCTTATCTTTTTTCTCAATATCCCTCATCAACTTATATATACCGTTGATTGAGAAAATGTGAGAAAAGTTAAAGTAATAATGTGACTCTGTAGATTAATTAGACATATATGATTTAAAGATTATAAGGGATGATGAGAAAAACTCAACCCTAGGATGTGCGAGTTGGAGACAGAGTTTAGAAATGCAATAGGTTTTGAAATGCAATAATTGTTAGTTAATTATTAAAAAACAATCAAATTGAAAGTTACAGCTTGTTTGGTTTGAGAGGAAGGAGGAGAAAGAAATTTTTTCTCTCATCTTTACTAAATAGCCCACGAAATTTTTTTACTATTCCAAAAATATACTTTCAACAAAAACGAATATTCCTCTCATTAATGACAATTTGGTTAATATCCTCCCTCTTCTCCCATCCTCTCTCCTCCCCTCCCCTCCCCTCCTTTCAAACCAAACACACATGGTTCAAAATAATAATTGTTAATTAAGTACTCCTCCCTCAACTTTCACATTTTTCTTGTGATAGGGACTGTGTGTGTAAGTATGTGCGCGAGCACACACACACACACACACACACATATATATATATATATATATATATATATATATATAGTACTGTGTGTGTGTTTCTCGTGCAATTCCTAGTTGCATTCTAAATAAAACTTGATAGGTGGAAGCTGAGGTGATTATAGACATATAAATGATTCAAGATTGCGGAGATGTTGTATCTATGGGGTACCCACTACACTTCCTCATCTTAAAGAAGAGGCCTACACCCCACAAGTTATTTCAATTGGCCCCTTTCATCATGGAGACACAGCTCTGTTGGTCCCTTGGATCTGAAACATGAGCACCTGCATTAATTATATATAATATTATGGCCAAGCAAAAGCATTATTTTACCTTAGTAGGTGTCTATTAAGAAACTGTAGATGAATATAGAAGAAGAGAGGGGAACAAGAGGAAAGAGGAAGAAGGAGTAAAGAAACAAAGGAAGAGAAGAGAGGCTAGGAATTTGAAAAACTGTTCAGGCAAAACATAGATGATACTAATATGCCTTATATTGGCGAGTACTTCTCACCCCGTTGAACCCAACGAACTCCTAACTACTCTTAACGTTTCTCTTAACCCTCAGTAACTCTAACTAACCTATCACGCTGAGCTATATTATTACTCCCTCCAATCCTAATTATAAGGACCATTTGTTTAGTGCAAATTGCACTATAAAAGTATTCTTATAATTAGGACCAGAAGTAGTATTTATTTATTACATTTACATATCAATGCCTGAGTATTATAAAAAGAAGCTTTTATTGTGGGAGGCTAGAGTTCTTGATAGGCTTGATCTCAACACTTAGATTTTGCATTTTCTGTTAAAAATTGGAAATGTTAGGATAAAAAGAAAGGAATTATCATCCCCCTTTATCTCCCCCACCTAAGGAAACTTTTATTATGTGTGTATTTTTACTGAGCTATCTAGTTCGGTAGTTTTCACGGTATTATTAAGCTGTGATCTTTTGTATCACAAGTCATTATCTAACAATCATAAATATTGACGGGAGCTTAAGTCCGGGCCAATCAGTTGTCTTTCACTGAAGTTTAATGGCATGAAATCTGCTGATTGTTTTATATTCGCAAATTGACAAGTAGATGAACGTTTCGTGATGAAATGCCCAAAATTTCTGTTTTATGCATCTCAAAATTTTAAGCTGATCTTTTAATCAAAGATTTTTAGTATGCATTGATTATATATCTACAAAAGATGTTTTATAAAAAGATTTAAAAAACCTTGCATTAAAACAAATTTTTACCTGTTGGCAAGCAATTTCGAGTGTTTTTATTTTGATTTTAGAATCTACAAATGAGGACTTAGGAGAGGTTACATTATTGTTCAAAAAGGAGAGGTTACATTGCAAACACGACTTCAAAAAAGTAACACTACGTTTTTTATCAAGTTCAAAGTCTTGAGGTTCTGCTTATTATTATAGCATGGACCTTCATCCTGTACAATCTGCTAATATATATATATATATATATATTAACTTGTAATAAAAAATAGATATAATAAACTTCGACCGTGTATTTCCAATCTATTAAGCTTCTTCCGTTTCTGTTAGATCTACCTCTCTCATCTTGAATTGACTCCACATTTTTTAAAACTTTGTTATGACAGATATGTAATGATTAAATAATAAGACGACAAATTAAATGTAATATGAAACTAAATTAAATTAATGTATATTAGTCTTTTTGTATAAAAGATAATGGAGTATTAGCTAGTTTTCCCCCTAAAATCAACCTTATCACAACTTGGATTTTTTTTAAGAATCCCATAAAAATACCATTTGAATTTCATTCAACATCAACACCTTGGCCCTAAAAATTCTAGCCACCGTTGTCGGAGCTGAAATAGCCACTGGCCTACGATGTCTTCAACGAGGGTGGTTGAGTTGAAGTCGTATGTTAACAAAAAAAACAAAAGAGGAGGGGGTAAAACTGTAACAACACCAACATTTTATAATTCCATGCATTTTGGTGATTGAGTGTTGGCGTGGGATTTCGGAAATTAGGATAACCTTTTTGAAATTTTAAAATTCAATGGACTTTTTCGTGGGATTTTCCCATTTTTAAAATCCACACACACACACACACACACACACAATAAGTGTAACACCCCTACCGGCCTCGCCCTTTTGGGTGGCGGATAGAGAGATTTCTTTTTAAAATTACCATATATCATCTAATTACTACTTATTAGCATGCATCAGAGTTTATCGCGGCAGAGCATTTCTCTGTTGGAGTTCAGACAATACTGGTATAATTAAAAACAAGTGACAAAAAAATAATCCCCGGAAGGTTAAATATACAATCATCCACTCTGTGCCCACAAGGCCAAAAAAATATACAGTTATCTCATCACAAAAAGAATTAAATCAAAAATAATTCTTCCTCCGCCACCAACAACTCCACCTACTTCAACTCCACATTCTTACCCCTCTCTCCAGATACAGCCCTTGAAGTACTTCCTGAAGCTTTATAAAAATATGGGATTCATAAATAAATCTCAGAGTAACCATTAATCTCATATGTAATGTATAAATAGTGTATGTAAGTAACCATAATTAGGAAAACATCAAATAAAAGCATTCAGTAACAAACGCGCAGTAACACAGATGCAACATACCATATGTATAGTGTTAACTTCGGAAGGACTACATGTCCTAAAACAAACGCAAGACTGCTCAACAAAGCGAGCCCCGGATACACAGCGCTAGGAAAGTCACAGTAGTCGGGCTCCAAACCCAGACCACTGTTAACTCTTAGAAATTGACAACATTCCAGCACATTCCAGCATATTGTTGGTTCAAAATATGCATAGAAAATGAAGTATATAGGAGAAAATGTGCATATCAAAGTATCCGGCAAAAATCAAAATATTCTTGTTAAATTTTATAGAGTTTATGATTCAATTGAGAATTGATAAATCCTCCCTCTTTTGTAGGAGTGATCGAACCATATTTTTATATGACTTTTTATAATTAAATTGGGATTCTTAATGCATTTTCTGGGACATTATTGCATAATTAAACACTAATTTGAGTTAGGGACATTTGTATTGAATTAAGTGAAATTAGGGGCAAAATGGTCATAATTTAAATAATTATTCATGCAAATGATTTCTTGGAATTTCGATGCTACATTGTGTTTAATCTTGCATTGTAGGTGTTTAAGAAGGAAATTTGAGATTTTTGAGGACCAGAATTAATGTCAGAAAAGGCCCTGAATTACTATCAGAAAGGGCTCAAAAACTGAAAGCATGTCAGAAAAGGTCTTAAATTAATGTCAGAGAAGGGCTCAGAAATCGAATTGATGTCAGAGAAGGCCCTAAATTACTGTGAATTTCTGACAGAAAGGGCCCAAAATCGAAGAAATTGACAGAGAAGGCCCCAGGCAGAAACTGTGCGTTTTTGGATTAAATGAATTTAGGTCAGAATTTTGATTGAGGGGGGAGGATCCAGAGACCCGATATTGAGAAAAAAAAAAGACCAGAGAGCGGAGGAGGAAAAAGAGAAAACGAACAAGAGAGAGACGCAGACCTTCTTTTTCTTCGATTCATCTTCCATCCACCTTACTACTTCCTCTCGCCGGCGAGCGACCTTCTTTTCCAGCCAAGAACCAAGCCGCGAACAGAACCTGGACAGAGACGCGATTGAGAACCAGAGACGAGACCGGACATCGATCATCCACCTTCCACCGTTACTTCCTCACTACAACACCACGCCATCCTCCCTCGTCGGTTTCTCTGTGATTTCCGTGAAGTTTCTGTTACTTCCAGTGAGTTCTTGAATTTTCTGGCGAGTTCTTGAATTTTCCGGCAACTTTCCAGATTCCGGCGAGTGTTCAGAATAATGTGTGGCTGATTTCTTTTGGTTCTTGGAGACGAGGATATGTTCTTGAGTTTCCAAGCTTCAAAGGGGACTTATTTTGTTCATTCTATTAATCCAGATTTATATATTTAGATTCCCTAGTTTTAGGAATTATTGTGTATAAATTCTGGAACTGAGATTAATGTTTATTGTCTTTGTTAGTTTGACAATTGTGATTGGATTGAATTTTGTAGCTTGTTGAATTTATATATATGTATTTCCTTCTTGATTCAATGATATTGTGTTGTCTACGTGGTATTGTTAGATAATATGATTGAATTGGATTAATTGAGTGGCGTGGTATCGCATTCATATGAAGAGGAACAAAGTTGCATTAATTTAATCCTAATCACACACTATGTGGTTTTAAACAATATCTCAAGAGATAGTAGTTAGCTACGGTAGTAGGAGCTACTATTAATTGGGAATATTGGACTCAAGTGGTATCTTGGGGTTTTTCATCTAGACTTAGTGAAAATTTGCTCCTATATTTAATTGAACTATGATAGTCATATCCCATTTCCAAGAGCATTCATACTCATTTACATACTCCATTCCATTTTATAAAGAAAATATCAAAAATAATAGTTTAGCATTTAATTTAATTGCATACTTATTTTAGTTTATCAATTGAAAAATTCAAAACCAATTTTCCCCCTTGTTTTAATTGCATCTGCATATCACTTAGATTACTTAGGATTCAATAAAAGGCTCCTCGAGAGAGAGAACGATCATAGGTTTGCCTATACGCAATCCTTGGTTTATTTTTGATTGTGGACCCCAAGGCTAAAGACAAAAAGGGCCTCATCAAGGAGGGTGGAGACAAGTTTTGAAGCTCTATAAGAACCTGGAAACAATGATAGAAATAAAGGAAGTGAAGCAGTGCAAAGCTAGAGGGAACCTGGACAATTGGCTGCAGCAAGTTGATTGATTCACTTAGGTTTTGACTAGAGAGAGCTAATCTAGGTGTATAACTTGATTGAAATCATACTTGTCTTGAAGTTTACTTGATAAATGGATGGTTTGTTGGTAAAATAGAGATATATTTACTAACCTTGCATTGTCACATTAGAGTTGTTGCTTAAATATTGATTCTCATTAATTGTAGCAAGAGATTGTGCATTTTAATGAGAAGAGAAACTTGATTTTGACTTGAGAGAGCGGGTCAAGTGTTTTAGAACCTTAGACTAACACATATATGTATTGAAATGCTACTAGAGAGGAAATTAACCAAGTTTTATGAAATGCAAAAGGGGAGCCCTAGGCTCAATTATCCTTGAAGTTAAAGAATCAATTGCCTTTATCAATTTTATGTTTTAGAAATAGTCTTTTAAAATTCTCATTCCAAATCAAATCTTTGTTCTAGCTCAACTTGATGAAATTCACTAAGCCTCTTACTTGACCGATTTGTTAGACAAATCCTCGTGGGAACGATACTTAACTTATCACTTTATTACTTGTGAATCTCGTACACTTGCGAGGCGAACAACCACACTGAATGCACACAAATGCATGTCCATTTTCAAGAGACACGAGTCCACAATCATGGAAAATACAAACATACAAAGAAACACAAAACACATGAGGATTAAGGTTACTACTGATAGTTGACCAAAATTATCAGTATAATTTTTATCCGGGTGCACAAAATCAAAGTGACCCTAAAATAACCAAAATATAAATATAAGTATAAATAACATTTCCTAAAAAAAGTATTCATTTGATGACTAAAAGTAATTCTTTCTTAAATATTTCAAACCTATACCACTCCTTGCTTGAACACATAGTGAGCACTAGAAGCATCAACCAAACATCAGTTTCTCACGTCCTTTGAGGCCAGCCAACTCATATCTTTAATTGCACAACAAAATTCATTTTCTTAAATCCAATTTTTCTTATATCACAATGATCTTTCTTCCAAGTCTTTAAATCTTTAAATTTGACATCTTTATTTAGCCTTTTTTCATGAACAAAACGCAGGATACTCCCATTATTGACTTGGCAATCATGAATTTATAAGGTAGTAAAAAAAACGATGACTTTCTTGATCTTGGTATTCCACTAGCTTGAACCTTGATCCTCAATGTTTCTTCCTTTTTTTCGTCCTTCACCTTCCTCTTGGGCGTTGTTTGGCTCACCAAATGTCTCCTAGCTTAATCTTTGATCTTCTCCCCTCTCTACCTCTCCACCTCGTCCAACAAGGAAAAAAATGGGTGAAGATAAGTCCCTTAAATAGATCTTCAAACTAATTCACTTCCCTCTTAATCTCTCTCTATTTCTCTAGAAAATCTAGGGAATTCGTTTACCCTCTCTTGACTTGCGGTTCTCAAGGAGATTTGGAGTAAATTTCCTTATTTCCATTAGTCTCTCACGTCCGGCACCATGAATGTAATGCAATGTTTAAATGATTCATACTGAAGCTGATTCATTGTTATTACAACTTGATATGCTACAAGAAGAAAATGAGGTTATATTGGGCAATCTTATTCTTTGTTAGCTCCTGTATAGATTTTATTTTTTGTGAGGTGAATTTGCAGGAAGGAAACTGCTCTGCGACAAAGAGAGGTATTCTTAAATGACATGGGATGTGAAATTAGACGATGAAATTGCCACCATTTGTGTAGAAATTCAGGTCATTTTCAATTAGCTGTGCATTGTTTCTTGAATGACATGTAATACTAAAATTCTCCAGTTGCTTATTTTGTGAGATTGTGTCATGATCTTTTCGCAAGACTTCTGAAAGGTGCTTTGCTCAATATACCTCTTCATTGACCACTGGGGGTTTTATTTGGATGATGATTTTCATCTTGGCTGCTGTTAGTGTTGGGGGATATGCATTTTACAAGTACAGAGTTCAGGTATGATTCTTTCAGACTTGATTGTTTTGTGCTATAAAAGCAGGCTTTTGTTCTGAAAACACAAAGTGCAATTATTCATGTGTTGGCTATCAAGTTTATTATGAACATGACACAGAAAAACTTTTTGTAACTCAACATCACATGATTGCTTCTATCAGAAGAGATTCTCTATAATTAAGATGTTATTATTTTGAATTCAGGAACTTTATAGCGAATAAATGGGTAAATTTACATAAGCTGTGTCCTTAAATTAATAAACCCACAAGGCAGTCATATAAATGCTAGCCGACAGATATTTTGTTATAGAAGAATGAGCTCTTTTAAGAGGGAGAAGCATTTCAGGCTCAGATAGTTGATAACTTGAGCACAAGTTTTCTTTTTGAAGTCTTGTATGAATATATTATATATCTTCTTTAGGCATTGACGTGTGAATTAAAATTTTCTGCATAGCTATATGGATTCTAAGATAAGGGCAATTATGGCAAGAAGAGAACATATAAGTATTCCATTGTCAAGTCAAAGGATTATTATGTTGGTCTTTTTTATATAAAACCTGTTTTTATATGTTGGTCTTTACTTGTATCCTTTCACTATATAGAATTATTACTGTGATATGATGTCTTTAGTTGTATCCTTTCACTATACAGAATTATTATGTTCGTCTTTTTATATAAAACATATTTTTATGTGTGTAATCTTTCTTTTTCTCAAGGAAAATTTCAAGAGGACCAACAAGCTAAGAAAGCATGGAAGTTGGAAAGCATACAAGTTGCAAGTTCAGTGGAGAATCTCCTTGTTTCTTTTTCATAGAGTCATGACATTTAAGTAATTACATTTATGTTTGTTCTCTTGGAATCCTGAAACCCCTGTGTTTGTCCATCTTTTTAGTGTTACTTTTTCCTCTTTACTTATTAGTGAACAACATTTGCTAACTCTATTTTGGTCAATATGCTTCATTTCATGCTGCCTTGTGTTTAATGTTCTGGATAATAATACTTCTGATTTGCTGAGCAAGGGCATCTGCGTTAAAACTGAAAAGTGCTGGAAGTATGAATTCATGCACACTGATTGAAACTTCAAATTTTTAGACATTGTTAGAAGTGTAACATAGTATCATTTGGTAAGCTATCAAAATTCCTTGTTGAAAGCTTAACAAACAATGCTATATGTACTTGCATTGGACATTGTAATAAGTTGCACAGTTTAACATATACACTGTACATTGTTTTTGTAACTTCAAAAAACTTGAGATATATTGATATGGATGGAAATTAATCTTCTTCACATTGATTGTAGGTGGAGATGGTTGCTGTCCTGTGAGAAAGAGCAATTTCCATCCATCCTTCCAAAAAAATTCTGTTGTGCACTCCCAAGCTCCAAAAGAAATGTGTAACAAGCTGTGCAGAGTTGGTGCATCCAAAAAAATAGGCACCGAAAGAGTCTAATGTTTGTTTTAGTCAGACCAAATAGCCACCAAAAGAGTCCAATGTATTGTAACATCCCAATTTCAGAGCCAATTTTTTTTTTTTTAAAATCAGAGTAGAGCATCGGAACAAAACATTGAGTAACTGATTATAACAATAACAGTGGCGTATCCGCCTGTTCATAAAGATTAATACATTATCTGTTTACGACTTTAAATCTTCTCGGCCGATCATTACTCGGTCTTCACGTGGTCTTCATCTTCATGTGTGCTGCCCGCTCTGCTTACTCTTTATCCTCCGTCCTTGGTCTCTCTTTGGACCTTGATGTGATGCTATAGTAAGAGCTGAGATCCAATGTTTATCGGATCTCGTAAACAGTTAACCTCATGCTTATATAACAAGTATATGATCGATGGATATTTCTAGAAATACAGCAATGATCCTTGATCATTAAATAACAACTACCCTACAAGCAAAGTTATCTGCCTGCACTATTCACCAGTGCCACGATGTACAGTCGTGTCCTCAACGCTAGGAAAACATAACGGTATTATCAAAACCATAACCCGTGAAGTTGTAAGTGATTATCTAAGTTTATTACCTTAGTCACTGTGCATGACCCAGAACAGAGTTCCACCCATGGCTTATGAAACTATCCGTATCATATATAAGCAGACTATAAGCATCAGAGTCAGTATTACAGTACGCCGCGAACGTACCTTCGTTTGATGGTACTTTGGTACTTTGACGGAAATGGCACGTTTTACGGAAAATGGCGAAATGTCCAACAGCGGCTCGTCGAACAGCGTAACGGCAGCAAATCAGAGTTTTTGATGTCTTAAAAGAGTAATATCACTTTTATTAGTGATTTGACATCATAACTGGCATTTTAGGTAAAGATTACCATTTTGCCCCTATACCCCTAATTGGCGGAATTTCGCCAGCACTTCGTTACTTTGGCTCCGATTTTCCAAAATTTTGCCAGAACTTCGACGCCATTTTGATTTTCGAAAATAAAGACTAAAATAGCCCTCCCATATGATATCCAATCATACTTGAAAATTTAAAGGCTATTCTAGCATTACAACCCCTACTTTTGAAAGAACTACAAAAGTTTCAACTTTTCTGAGACTCGATCCCTACCATGTTTTTACCTCTTCGGGCATATTTTTCAATGCAATGAGGCCTAAAAACAAGAATAGAAATTTCATCCCCTACTTCCTAAATCTAACTAACAATTCTACCAACTACCGAACTAAAAACTAGAACTTAAAAGCTAAAGACCGAAGAACTTACCCGTTGAAGACTTCTTCAAAATTTTTCAGAGCTTCTCTCTCTTCTTTCTCCCTCTAGGCTCGGCCAAACAAGGGAAAATGGTGTGAGATTTTGTGAAGAGAGGCATGCCTTTATATAGGGAAGAAGTGGGCAAGTTGTGCAATTTTCACAAACCAACTTTGTGCCCAAAGTTGTAATTTTCCCTTTGATTATAACCATGGAAAAATAAGACCAAAATGTTGTAAAATTCTTGTCCATGAAAGGGTGTTGGTCGACATAAGGGGAGTGATGTGGCAGCAAGGGAGTGGTCCAAAAATGGTGATCATCTTACTTTATGCCCGGTCTAATAGAATTTTCCCGATCGGTACCCGATTCGCGTGATTTCGAAGAAATCTCAAACTTATGAATTCATAACTCTGAAGATCTTCTCTTCCTCATCAATAATATCTAATTTAACTTAGATTTCGGTCTCTTACAGGGTTCCAATGTCCAGGTTGAAGTTTTCTCGAAAAGCGTGTCCGAACGTGTCCGGTTTGAACGCATTTCGGAATCATCAACTTCTTCAGAAAAATTCACTGATTCCAAATATGTCTAGATAAATTCAAACTCATTCGTAGATGTTGAGTTAGAATTTATTTTCTTCATATCCAAAAATGTGCCTATCTACATTTTTCCCTATTTTGTTTTATTAGGAAAAACACAATCGACGTCGGAATTAACTTCCAGAAGAGGTCACTTGAAGGTAAAAACTCACTGAGCAATATTTTACCCTGACTTTGGAATTCCTATTCCTAGATCTCTAGATAGGATCCGTTTCTTAATTTTTAAATTACTATTCATCATTTTTCACTTTAATTAATTATATTATTTAAATATTTGCAAGTTGCAAGAATTTTTTTTTTCCTTTTTTTTCTGCCTTTTTTTTATTTCGTTTTTTATTATTATTTTTATTTGATTAATTATTTAATTAATTATTTTAATTAATTACATAATTTTTTTTACAAAATTTTCCTATTGGTCTATTCTTGCATTTAGGCTTAAAAATACCTAAACTCAACTATTTTTCTCAAAAATTTCCAATTAATTAGTAAATAAACTTTTACTAATTTTCAACCATTTTCCGCTAATTTTTGAGCTTTACATAATTATCTCTGAATTTCATTTGCTTAAGCTTAAGTAATTAGCCCAATATTACTTGATTACTTAATTATCACAATTTGATAATTTTCTTAATTAGAACATCCCCTTGCCTCACAATTCTAGCTCTGACATTTTCATTTCCATGTCTTCTGCATTATTTTATAATTTACAAGGGTATTTTAATCATTTTAATGCTTTTTGAGCATTCTTATTCAATTTCTCCAAGTTTGTAATTTATCAAATTACCACAATTAGAGATAATATACTCTCTCAATTTTAATAATTATTTCCTTGCCTTTTAGGATTTTTCACAATTTTTCCTAAGTTATTTATGTCCCTTAGGGGCATTTTCGTCATTTGGCACTTTGGCCCTTAAATTCTCTAATTTCCAAGAGATTTCTCTTTAGAAAATAAAATAATTATAACTTAATATTTGATATCCCATATTCACCTACTTTCTATAGGTTTAACTTTACCAGATTATGATATAGATTTTTAGGGTATTACATGTATATTTTAGTTTCCTGTATGAATCAAAAGATGTAATATGTGAGAATTGTGTCATGTACATGTAATGCAATATTTGTAAATGAAAATATTAAAATGAATGAAATGTTATAATTTTTAGCAATGCGTCTTTTTATCTTTCTTTTCAATACTTTGAGAATTGCTTGCATTGAGATATATTGCTTCAAGTAATGGGAAGTCACTTTCTTCATTTGCCTACACTTGTAAATATCAATGAGTATTACTTGAGGATATCTGTAATACCCGCATATTTATTTATCTGAAATGTTATATTTTGATAAATAAATGGGTTATTTCTGATAAGTGAGATTTTGACCTCAAGACTTGTGTAAACATAAGTCTATCTTTCTAAGTTAAATCTCTAGGAAATTAGAGAATCTAAGGGCCAAAGTGCCAAAATGACCAAAATACCCCTGGAAAGGGTGAATAACTTAGGAAAATTATGAAAAATCCTAAAAGGTGAGGAAATAATTATTAAAATTGAGAGAGTATATTGCCTCTAATTGTGATAATTGAATAAATTACAAACTTGGAGAAATTGAACAAGAATACTCAAAAAGTAGTGAAATGACTAAGATACCCTTGTAATTTCTAATATAATAAAAGAGACATGGAAACATAAATTTCAATGCAAGAGTTATGAGGTAATAAGGTATTCTAATTAAGAAAATTATCAACTATTGATAAGAAAGTAATTAAGTAATTACTGGCTAATTACTTAAGCATAAGAAAATGAAATTTATGAATAATTATGTAAAACCCTAAAATTAGTGGTTTTTGGCTTAAAATTAGTAAAAATATATTTACTAATTAATTGGAAATTTTTGAGAAAAATAGATGAGTTTAGGTATTTTTAAGCCTAAATACAAGAATGGACCAATTAGGTAATTTTGTGGAATTTTTGGAAAATTAAAATAAATAAATCATTAAATAATTAATTAAATAAAAAATAAATATTTATTGAGAAAAATAAAGGGCCAGTCGAAATTGTCCAAGAAAATTGAAGATAAGAATGGAAAAAAAATATCTAGATTTTTCTATGCAAGTTGTAATATTTAATAATATAATTAAATATAGTGAATAGTAATCAAATAAATAGGAAATGGATCCTATCTAGAGATCTAGGAATGGGTTTTCCAAAGTCAAGGTAAAATATTGATCAGTGGATTTTTATCTTCCGTTAGGCTTTTCCGGAAGTTAATTCTGAAGCCGGTAGAGCATTTTCCTAATAAAACAAAATAGGGAAAAATGCAGGTAGGCACATTTTTGGATCTGAAGAAAATAAATTCTAACTCAACATCTAGAAATGAGTTTGAAATTATCTGGACATATTTGGAATCAGTGAATTTTTGTCCAGAAGTTGATGATTCCAAAAATTCGTTCCGTAACCGGGCACGCTTTTCGAGGAACTTCAAACTGACTGTTGGAGCCCTATATGGAATCAAAATTTAGGTTACCTTGGACATTTCTAATGAGTGAGAATATGTCTTCAAAGTTGTAAATCCAGAATTTTGAGATTTTTCCGAGATTACGCGAATCGGGTACCGATCGGGGAACTTTATCGGTCTAAAGCTTCTAGAATATGCAAGTTGTCACAAGTTGGTGACTCATGGAGGGAGCTGAACGAAAATGGTGTGTTCCATGGCTGCAAATCATCCACCAAAACCCCTAATTTCCATGGTTTAAAATGAAGGTTGAAATATGGAAAAAGACTATTATGCCCTTACAACTTCTTCTATAAATAGCAAGCAACTCCTTTGAAATTCTTCACACCAAAATCCTCTTGTGGATTTCGAAATAGAGAGAGAAGCTCTGGGGAAAATTGCAGTGAAGCTCTGGGTAAGTTTTTCCGGTACCGAGCTTTTAGCTTTCGTAGTTCTTTCAGTAGTTGGAGTAGTAATACTAGAGTAGCCTTTATTTTCAAGTATGATTAGATATCATATGATAGGGCTATTTTAGTCTATAATTTCGGAAATTATCATTGGGTCGAAGTTCTGGCAAAATTTTGGAAAATGGGGGCCAAAGTAACGAAGTGCCAGGGGGGCCTACGTGCTGTCAGAGGCCTATGTGCTGTTAGGATACGTTGCAGGGGTAGGGCCTATGTGCTGTCAGGATATGTTTATCTGTGCTATATCTGCTGAATGAATTTGTGTTGTTAATGATATGTTTGTTTGTAGTCCATATACTGCTATATGTAAATATGAGGTTAACCGTTACCTGAGGTCCGATTGCAATGGACCTCAGCTCTTAATATAGCGTCAGGGTCAGGAGGACCGAGTGCCGAGGAGAGAGGCAAGCAGCCCGCATAGAAGATCCAAATGAGGACTTCCTTTCGTTATTCGGTGGAAGCCTTTCTTTTGTCGTTATGTACTTTTAAAATACTCTTGTTCTGTACCGTTGTTGTAATTAGCCAGACTTACAGCATTTGAAATACAAGTATCAGTTACTCAATCGCTTCGGTGCTCTACTCTGATGAAAAAAAAAATTATACTGCTTTTAAAAGTTGGGATGTTACAATATCATAGCCATATGAAATATAAGTAGTGACAAATTTATCAATTCATACCATTAATAAGCTTGTAAATGACAACGGTTGAGATGTAGATGGTGAGAAAGCATATTGAGTTTGTGTAGGTTCTATAAGATGAGCATGTTGTGTTTCTACATCCTTCTTTGTGTTAACCTTTGTTCTCTTATTAGATGGTAGAGCCTCTTGAACACCCTACACAAAATAAATACAAGATTAATAAAAGCTTCTATGTTTCATATAAATATAAATGAAATCAAAACTTAATACATGTTCCTCTGGAGCAACTTTTCTGCGCTTGCTTAAATTCTTTTCCCTCCAACCTTTGTAGCGTTGCTTTCTTTTCCTTCCTTCTCTCTTTTTAAAACCCTTAGGCATATCTTTTGATTCTATGGTTGGTGCTACACTTGGCTCAACAAGATCATCTTCATTACCATCAGGAATATTATTTTTTGCTTCATTGATTATCCCTTGAAGATGCTTATATCCTTTAGGACTCTTAGCAGCTTTTCTTGCCAATCCTACCAATTGATGCACTAAATCTCTATATCTTCGCGTGATTTCAAGTTTAGGATCCAATTGTATCTCATTTCCTATAGTGTCATGCACAACACCACTCCTTGCCTCCCTAGTCCATCTATCGCTTGAGAATGTATTGCTCAGGCATAATTCTCACACCCTTTGTCCCGTATACTTTCAACGCATGACAACATAATATCCCTGTGGTCTCAAACATCCCGCAAGTGCAAAAAATTTCATGTGTGTCAGGCTTAAAAGCAATTCTCCACTCCTCCTCTTCATCAATCATATGGACAGTGTACACAATTAAAGGCTCTTTCTTATCATGTTCAGTTAACTTCACAACAAATTGGAGATCCCATTGTTCTTGGAACATGTCAAAGGCACCTGGGGTATAAGTTTTTGAAAGTTGGCGCAATATTGGTGCACTTGGATTTACTATCCTAGGTATCTTATGCCTAGAATCAAACTCCAACTTCAATTCCTTGTCCCGTTTCTCTGAAACAACTCTGTCAAAAGTGGTGAAGAATTCATTGATGTCTAAATTTGGTGATGTACATTGCTTCACATCAGCGTTTATACTTTCAGCGAGTTGTGTGCTCCTCATTCCTAATGTGCGAGAAGTCTTCACATAACACCAAGCCCATTTCTCCTTAATATCATACATGGATTTCAACCAATTATTGTCATGAACATCATAAGAAGATAATAATTGGCTCCAAGCTTCTTCAAACTTGTCAACTTCTGTAATTTTAGACATGCATTTGCAAAAATCAGTCAAAAAATGTGACCCACCTTTCATCAAGTTTCCAAGGTGTTTAATGCCATTTTGTTTTAAGTGCCAAGTACACAAACAATGCTTTGTATCTAAAAGAACTTCACTCAAAGCTCTTGACATAGCTTGATCTTGGTCTGTAAAGACAGTTTTAGGCTTCTTCTGCATATGAGCATCCAAAAAAGTTTCTAACACCCATGTGAAGGACTCAATAGTTTCATCAAACATTAACGCTGCTCCAAAAATAACCGCACTTCTGTGATGATTAAAGCCTGAAGAGTAAATACCCTTTTTGGTCCCTGAAATAACACGCACTACCCATTTTGGTCCCTGAGTAAAAAAAATGTCATTTTTCGTCCTTAAACAGTAAAAAAAAAGGTCCCTTTTAGTCCTTTTAGTCATTTTTTGTGGGCATTTTAATCCCTCACAAATTCCAAAAAAATCGTTTTTAGTCCCTAAAAAGGACCAAAATGACATTTTTTTTACTCAGTGACCAAAATGGGTAGCGCGTGTTATTCCAGGGACCCAAAAGGGTATTTACTCAAGCCTGAAAAAATTGCAAGGGGTCGATTACCACTATTTGTACCATATGTTGTGTCTAAAGCTACAACCTCACCAAAATGTGCATAATCTATTAACATTCCAGCATCTGCCCAAAACACATTGGTAATATGTTCTTCTATGTCCACCTGATATTTGTAATAAAATGCAGGATTTGTAGCAAGTTGCTGTTGAAAATATTCAAATAAGCACCTCACCTCTCCATACTTCAAACTTCTTTTCTTTTTAGACTGAAGATAGTTTTGCACATCTATGCGAGTATATCCAACATTTGCTTTACCCCCAACATATGTACCCATTAAGTCAAATGTAGCTTTTTGTTGGAGCCCAGACTTCCTTGCAAGGTCTATTTCACACTCATCAACTTCTGATAAATTTCTTTGGGATACCAACAAGTGCACTGTTTCTTGGGTGTGGAGCGGGTGATTGTGTTCTTCATCAAATCTGGTGATTTTGAACTTTTCATTAATATAAGATACCACCATTCATGCCTTACAGTTAGTCCTTGTTTCACCTCTCTGTCTAGAAGATTGTCTCTCTCCTTTGCCTTCATCTTTCAGACCCTCCTTGCAACATACATACCTGTATGTTATAATTTCACCAGTTTTTGTGCTCTTTGTACCACCATGCTTCCTAGCTCCAAATCCAGTTCTTCTAGCATAATCATTCCAAAACATCCACGCTTCTTTTAAACTTCCAAACTCCTTTCCTATTTTTGGTTTCAATTGATCATCATCCATTATGATTCACCTACACACAATAAAAAAACCATATCTTAAAAAAATCATAATTTTTATATAACAGCACAAATTAAATTAATTTAAATTCTGCACATGTTCTTTGCTCCTACCAACCAAAATTAAGACCCCTGGAAAGTATTTCTAGTTCTAGAAGAGCTGGAACATCAATATCATTGGCTTTATAAAGATAGATGATTAAATAATACTCATATTTCAACAGCTGCACTTCAAGTTTGACCAATTATAATCGAATGCAGCACAAAGAAAAAAATGGAGAACAAGAATTGGATTATATATTTCTATCCGCAATCTCATTACCACCAACACAGATCAAAAAGTGATGAATTTTACTGAAAAGAAAAGGAGGGGGATTGAGACTTTTTTAAAGAAATAATCACAAATTGAAGGGATGTAATGAATAAGGTTAATTATAATATATGATTATATATTATTTTTTTTCTATATTAGAAGCTGCAATGTCATCTCCCATACCTTGTACAGATCCTGCAGTTCGGGCAGATTATAATGCTCTATTTTCAGCAGCTCAAGATGCCATTGAAGTAAGGCATTTTTCTTGGGTTGTAAGGCTTAAATTCTGTTGATATTGATAATCACTTTCATCTTCTAATGAGGATTTTAACCCCTCCCCACTCTTTAAATGTAGCACCTTAATAAGAAGCAAAAGAATCAACTGACTGCATGGACAATCAGTGATGTGTTTGCAACTGATTTATACACTCATGACAGCTTTGTGGTATGTTCCTTGCCGTTTTATTTAAAACTTGTAAATAGTCATTGTAGTTGTCCGCAAGCAACATAGAAGTCGATGGTTGGAAAGTCTCAATGACAAAGAGAGGTTCTGGAAGCTGCACAAGTTGAGTTCTAAAGTCAATAATAACTTCCCCTCAGTCTCTGTTTTAATACCAAGAGGTATATATATCCCATTTTCGAGAGTCCCTGTTTGGAAGATGAATCTGTAACAAATAAAATTAATGATTTTTGTTTCTTTTTGAAGGTAAAATGAAATATGACAGTTAAGTTTGGACAAAAATAGGAAAGGAGCTCTAACCACTTGTAATGCTCCATTTCCCACTCTCAACCTCCCAACCTCCGCACATACTCCAATTTCACTCCATCCCTCCCGCGAGTTGCGTCTTTTCTCTCAATAACGAAAAGCAGGAACCAAGTCAAGGCCAGCACAGCTCAAGCGAGATTGAGTTTGTTCTTAACGATAGTATGGTACTGCTCCAAATCAACAGGGATGGGGCCGTGAGTTCCTCTTTGGGCCGTTAGCTCCGAAAGCCAACCAATCACATCCTTGCCTGCTCCAGAGTCGGCGGTCCCATCCGTCTCACGCTCGGGAGATACGCTTTCGAGAATCTGCAAACTCTAATTCCGGTAAGGGTGACACTATCATTCAAAGGAGGGTTCTATTTCCCGCGCATCCACCTCCTCTTTTATTCATGTTTCTTCCATTTTGGCGCTGCCTTTCGCGGGAAATTCTCCAGGGAAAAAGATGCCCACATGTAAACCGTGCGTGTAAACAGTATTTTTTAATGGAAATGTTGCCTTTCTCATCATCCAATATTTATCTCTTTTGAGGGAAACAATGCGTTTTAACTAGAAGCAGGTAAGAAGCAGCTAAGAATGGGCAGGGAATGTGGACTCCACATTTCCTTGGGTATTTCGTATACTTGGTCTTAGGTCATCATAGCCTAGTCTCCCCCTTCACTGGTAACGTGATGAATGCTAACGGAAAAAGAGTAATTTTACTTTGATTTCTATCCTATCATAAGTCCACACTCCTTTTTATCTAATAGTTAAAACCATGTTAGTTAAAAACGCGCTTTAACTTTTAAAAATGGCGTTTTTATGTTTATATTTTAGCAAAACGTGTTTTGTTGTAGCAAAAAATACAATCAGAGTGAAAACGCAAAAAACGCAGCGATTAAACGCAAAAGCGTAAAAATGCAGCGTTTTTGAAAAAAAACGGGAGAAAAAATTAAAATAAAATACAGGATCCCAGCGTTTTTTGAAAAGATAACAAACATTAAAATAATAGATAATAATACTAATAATAACAACAATAATAATAATAAGATCTGAAGAATCTTTTCCTTATCTTACTCCATTTAAATATTTTTCTTCTTCAAAATCTTAAATCGTTATTATTTATTATTAATACTATTATTTTATTAAAATTTATATTTTAAATTGAAATCCCCCAAATAATGCATCCAAATTGACATCTCTTTAATTTAGCATTGATGACTTCCAAAAATATCTCAAATCTATTAAAAATGAGAAGTTATCAATATTGCATTGATCAGTATATCAGTATATGTATGGATGATGGCAGGTGCCTTACTTTTCTTGATTTTTTTTATATATATGTGCAGGTAAAATCTACGTTTTGTATTATGATTTTACGTTTTAAGATTTTTCATTCTCTTTCTGTTTTTAGATAAAATCTATGTTTTCACTACCATGGGTAAAACCTTACCCATAGTTCAAATTTAATTTTCCCTTTCCTTCCTCTGAAGACCCGAAAATTGAAGGGCTTTTTGGATTAAAAACATACTTCCTAGTACACTTCCATCTTCTCTTAAGTTCTTATCACTCTGGTCCTATTTATAAGTTCTTTTTTACCAAAACACACATACCAAGGAGAGTTAGTTAGCTCAATAATTGTGGGGTAAATTTTCAACTTTGCCCTTATTTATGAATGAGTATCTTTCAATTTTTTTCTTCTCTCTCTATTTTCATTGGGTATCTTTCAACTCTTTCTTCCCTCTCTATTTTCATTGGCATAATTAATATGGGTAAAATTGTCACAATCTCATTTATTACCTAAAAGAGAACTTATAAAAAGGACCAAATTTTTTGACCAAATGGGACTTATAAGTAGGACCAAAGTGGTATGTTGTACTATAACATGGTGTCATATTTCTCTTTTTATGGATGAAAATAATAAATAATGAGATAAAATACATATTTAGCTTCTTTGACATTATTTACCTCAATTTATTTATAACTGAATTTATTAACCACATTTTCGAATAATTCCACATTATTTTTTCCAATAATTAATTTATCTTGTCGGAAAAATAATATACCATTGACTACTATTTGGTGAAAAATTCATATATTCCATTGATTAATTTACATGAAAATTGGGGGTGTTACAATAAGCATCCATCATTCATCCAAATCTACCATTCTAAATTGTGAAATCTAAATCTTCAAAGTTCAATAATCACAATTCACACAAAAGAGTCTAAATTTAGACAATTACCATCATAATATAATTTTGTTGTTACTTACTGCTATTACGCTATTACTTACTGTGTCATCAGTGTCTCATCCTTTGTCCATATTTAATTGAAAAACTGAGAGTCGGGCCGTCAAGAAAAAATGGGTATTACGCTATTACTTACTGTGTCGTCAATGTCTTATCCTTTGTCCATATTTAATTTTAAAAAAAATTTAACTAAATGGGCAGGTTTGAGCAGCTTGAAAATGTACCCATAACCTGTTCATTTAACTTTTAAATGGGCGGGTTTTAACCCAACCCGTTATAGGTCTTTTTGAACGAGCTCAAAATGACCCAATTATATTGGGTTATGGGCGGGCTCACCGGGTTAGGGTTTCCTTGCTCAACCCTACCCCTAAGTTTTGATTTTGTGCAACTCATCTCTTATAATTTTAACTCAACTGAAACTCCATCCCCAAAATTTTAACTCGTTGCAACTCAATGTCTATAGTTGTAATGATTTAAAATTTTAATTTCTAAACTTCATGAAATATTTAATTTTATTTTTTAATATATAAGAACCAATATTTTAAATGATTAATGACTGAGTGGTAACAGAGTCAAAATTGTAGGGAATAAGTTAGATTGAATCAAGGTTTGACGATTGAGTACAATGAAGTTAAAACTATAAGCATCAAAATAATAACTTTTTCCTAAATGTGTGGCTAGACCACGTAATATTCCAAATGACGAGAGAATGGTTCCTTTGGCATGATAAACAAGAAGCCAATAATATCGTCCCTGTCGTCTTCTTTATTTTCTTAGCCAATAATATCCATGACTTGAGTTGGAAGTCTTCAAGATTTATTTTATTTTGTTTTCAAAGTGACAACAACGGATAGGTATAGTCCTGGTGGCTTTCGTTTTTCCTCCTTCACTTGTTCATATTTTACGAATTATGTTGTTCAACACGCCAGTCATATTTTATCTTTCTTACTTGCATTTTCAGAACGAATCCTCGTATGAACTTAACACATAATTGTTTAAATGATAGCCGATATACTACCTAAAATATTTTTTTAAGAAAAAATAAATCAATTTTGAAGGCGAAACCATGGTGTCCTAAAAATTTATCCAAACATTTAAATTTTGATGAAAACAATTATACTTATAAATCAGTTTTATAAACTATGTTTTATCCAACTCTAATCTAAATGCACATGAAGTATATAGGGTCTGTTTATGAGAAACGTGATTATTATATACTCTGAAAATTTATTTTAATCAAAATATGAGTATCTGGCGATGGGCGCAAAATATGAGTGTATAGGCTCATTGCATGCCTACAATGGTAATCTTAATTGCACTACCAAAGATAAGAATATTTGGTTGCTTTTTAGCATGGTAATAGAGTGTCATGTCTTGAAATTTAGGGGTGACTGGCATGTAATACGAAAAAAATCTTAGATTCTATAAGCCTTGAACAAAATAATATTACCTGACATGATACTTATAATAGCATTTACAATATATCATAATTAACATAATAATTTTATATATACATATGCCATTTCTAATTCATATATAAACATATTTCTCACAAACAAAAATATTATACTTTTGTAGAAATTTTGGTAGTCTCCTCTATAATATAGACTTCCTGAAGTTCTACAACAGCATATTAGTTCATCACAATGTATGGAGCTCTGCTCAACAACAACATATACATGTAAATATATTTTAAAATATTAAGAGAAGACGATAATTCTGCCTATAGAATACATAAGGCGATAGTAGAACAATACACTAAAGCATATGCTAAATATTTTAATGAGTCTATGCAACATAGGTAGCAATCAAAAGCTTCTCATCCAAGGCATTTTTAGAAGTCAACTGGAGGGGCATGTCCACTTCTACTATCTGAACGCCAAAACATATTTCCGGTAAATAACATCCCCACAGTAAAAAATATAAATAAATGACAATGATAAATTTGTTGACCCACAATAGGATATGGTCACTTGACATTTAAATAAAAAAATATCAAATATTCGTATTTGTTTAAGTAACTAGGAGAGCAAACAAAATAAATAAGTGAAGACACTATTTAAAATTAAAACAATTTGAAAACAAGCAAAACAGTATTGAAAACAATTATTTTCTTTTTT
The DNA here is from genome assembly GCA_025563575.1 of Acacia pycnantha. NCBI lineage: Eukaryota > Viridiplantae > Streptophyta > Magnoliopsida > Fabales > Fabaceae > Acacia > Acacia pycnantha. Next base: position 3,198,924 of record JAMWYP010000032.1, on the reverse strand, counting down.
AGGACCTCTAGAATAATAACAGGCGTGGACACATAGTTTTCAATGATCAGTGACAAATCTATCATGGCTAAAAGTCACCAAAACACGCATGATCATCAAGCCAACGAAAAAAAAAAAAACAGGCATGAGTGATACTTACGAAAATCCTCCATCTATTCCACGTGTGTTAGTCGTCAGACAGGGTTAGCACCTCCTAATCACCCTGCTAGCTAGGTGTGCCATGGCATGCCGATGGCTAACGGAACTGCCATTAGCAACTAGTGTTCTGCTTTCAGTCCCTTGTACATAGTTGAGTTGCAAATACTAGAAGATGTAAAGGTGTACAGAACCCAAAAAAAAAAGTTTGAAGGCATTAAGATTTATATTTACTATTAATATTTATAATTAGTAAAAACTAGTTTATTAATCTAAAAATTTAAATTCTAAATTTTTTTTGTCTGTTAGCACTATGAATTAATCTATAAATGTCATTTTCTCGATAAATTATCAACTTGAGCTAGGGTGCTTGATCAGATTTTTTGTTGGCTTGTTGTGTCTTTCTAATCCATGCAATATATATACAAAGTTCAACTCCAATATCTTGTAATCAAAATGATACAGTTTTGGTTCATTAAAAAGTCATAAAAAATTACTAAACTGTACACCGTCACATAATTGCAAGATATCAGCCTGTCTAGCTCTTTATATTCAGATCAAGGCTTTTTCTGGCCAAACAAAAAAATACTTTGTGTGAACTTAACAAATTTAATTAGTTGTTAGAGTATAACCAAAGCCAATGATGCATCTAAAGATTATTTTACAAAATAATATGACAGTTTGCACTAACCAAGTCTAATTAATCGAACTAAGGTTAACCAAAAGAAAGTACTTTCTCTGTCCTTATTATAAGGCACTAACTACCAAATATATTTGGTCCTTTTTATAAGACACTTGTTTGTTCCCAAGACATATTAATTATTTTTTTCCATGTATGCCCATAATTAATAAGGGTAGTGGGTGAGAGTAAAAATTAATATAAAGTTAGAGTTTAGTGCAATTAGTAGGGGTAATATTGGAAGTGACTTAAATAGTAGAATAACTTTATTGACTTTAACTGTTTTTATTGGTTTGTGAGAATTGGTAGTTGGTGCCTTATAATAATAAGAACCTGAGGTATTCTTTTTATTGTTTAGAACGGGAAGCGTCCTCTGCAAATTGCTCGTGACTAATCTAGTTTAGAGTAGAGTTAAGAATATACATCTATCAATTGAGAGATTACTCCATGTATAAAGATTATAAATCAAACCTACTAACCTATTTTAAGCAACGCGAAAATTCCTGTCGCTTATGTCTTAGCTTATGTCAACTATTAGTTACTACGTAATATTTATTCTTTTCATATGGCAAACCGACTCGTATAACATTTTAAATTCATAATTATTTTTGCATGCTATAAAAGTCAGTTATATATACTATATCTCCCAGGCTTCTTTCTTAACAACCAATGCGCGTTTAGAAACACATGATTAAGATAAATTACAAAATAAATAAATAAATCATTTCATCAAAAAATATTCAACATTATATTGTCACCATCCTCATTTTAAAATTGCGGTAGGCGGCAGGTTTCTTTCCTCTCTTAACTTTTCCAACAAGTGGATATATATATATATATATATATATATATATATATATATATATATATATATATATATATATATATATATATATATATAAGAAATGGGACTACAGAACATTTCCTTAGTTTTTGTTTTTGTTTTTAATTTTTTTATTAGGCCGGGAACCAATTATAGCCTTCTTCAACATCTTCAAAGCGTGTCGGGTGGATTGCTGAGAAGAGAAGATCGACTTTCTCCTCCTCCTTCCCATCTACTCGCCCTTGTCGGCTGGATCTGTTGTGTGTCGAGTAAGTTTAGATGGCGGAAGAAATACAGAGAGATTGAGTGGGAGACGCCTGATGAAATAATGAATCAAGAAAACTTAGCCTCTGAGAGTTCTCAACAAATGGTGGAGCTGAAGCGACCACTTCTCTCATCTCTACCTACGGATCATTCACCCTCCAATCTCTTCCAACAACAACACGTATGCATTCTCCTTTACCACTCTTTCTTCAATTTTGAAGCCTTTTCTTTTTTTTCTTTATTACTTTCTTCTTGCTTCCAATTTTTAATAGGTTGCAGATTGATCTGTTTTTCTTTTTGCTCGAAGCTTAATTGATCTGTTTAATTCCTCAATTATTATACTTTTTCAGCCTTATTTTGTATCAGCTTGCAAAGATACTACGCGTCAGTGTAATACCCTAAAAATCTGTATTATAATTTAGTAAAATTATACCTATCAAAAATAGGTGAATATGAGATATCAAATATTAAGTAATAATTAGCTTATTTTCTAAGGAAAAATCTCTAGGAAATTAGAGAGTTTAAGGGCCAAAGTGCCAAAATGACGAAAATGCCCCTAAGGGACATAAATAACTTAGAAAAATTATGAAAATCTTAAAAGGCAGTAAATGACCCGGTGAATTAGGAGAATATATTATCTCTAATTATCGTAATTTAATAAATTATGAACTTGGAGAAATTGTATAAATGTCCAAAAAGTCGTAAAAGACCATAATACCCTTGTAATTTGTAAAAATGCAAGAGGCATGAAAATACTAATGTTAATATAAGAATATGAAGGTAATGAGGTATTGTAATTTAGGAAATTATCAACAAGTGATAAAAGAGTAATTAAGTAATATTGGGCTAATTACTTAAGCATAAGTAAAGGAAATTCATAAATAATTATGTAAAACCCTAAAAATGGTGGTTTTTGGTTTAAAATTAGTAAGAATGTAATTACTAATTAATGGGAGATTTTTGAGAAAAATGGATGAGTTTAGGTATTTTTAAGCCTAAATGTAAGAATAGACCAATAGGAAAATTTTGTAAAAATTATGTAAAAATAATTATTTAATTAATTAAATAATTAATCAAATAATTAATCAAATAATAATAATAAAAACGAAATGAAAAAAAAGGCAGAAAAAAAAAGAAATGAAAAATAATTTGTGCAACTTGCAAATATTTTAATAATATAATTAATTAAAGTAAAAATGATGAATAGTAATTTAGAAATTAGGAAACGGATCCTATCTGGAGATCTAGGAATGGGATTTCCAATGTCGAGGTAGAATATTGATCAGTGGAATTTTATCTTCCATTAGACTCTTGCGGAAGTAAATTCTGAAGCCGTTTGTGCATTTTCCTAATAAAACAAAATAGGGAAAAATGCATATAGGCATATTTTTGATATAAAGAAAATAAATTCTAACTCAACATCTAGGAATGAGTTTGAATTTATTTTGACATATTTGGAATCAGTGAATTTTTCTCAAGAAGTTGATAATTTAAATGCGTTCAAACCTGGACGCGTTCGGACACGCTTTTCGAGGAACTTCAGACTGACTGTTGGAACCTTATATGGAATCAAAATTTAGGTTAACTTGGACATTTCTAATAAGTGAGAAAATGTCTTCAAAGTTGTAATTCCGAATTTTGAGATTTTTCCGAGATTACGCAAATCGGGTACCGATCGGGTATAAATGCTTCTAGAATACACAACTTGTCACACAAGTTGGTGACTCATGAGGGGCTGAACGAAAATGGTGTGTTCCATGGCTGCAAATCATCCACCAAAACCCCTAATTTCCATGGTTTAAAATGAAGGTTGAAATATGGAAAAAGACTATTATGCCCTCACAACTTCTTCTATAAATAGCAAGCAATTCCTTTGAAATTCTTCACACCAAAAACCACTCTTAGAAATCCTAGAGAGAAACAAGAGAGAGAAGCTCTGGAGAAATTCTGCAGAAGTCTTCAACGGGTAAGTCTTTTCGTCTTTAGCGTTTTAGTTCGGTAGTTAGTAGAATTGTTAGTTAGATTTAGGAAGTAGGTGACAAGATTCCTATCCTTGTTTCAAGCCTTGTTTGCGTTGAAAAATATGCGAGAGGTGTAAACATAGTAGGGATCGAGTCGCCGAAAAGTTGAAGCTTTCAGCTTTTCAAAAGTAATGGTAGAATTTGTTAGAATAGCCTTTAAATTTCAAGTATGATTGGGTATCATATGGGAGGGCTATTTTAGTCTAGAATTTCGAAAATCATAATTGCGTCGAAGTTCTGGCGAAATTTCGGGAAGAAAATTTGTAAGAGTAACGAAGTGCTGGCAAAATTCCGCCAATTAGGGGCATAGGGGCAAAATGGTAATTTTTACCTAAAATGCCAGTTATAGTGCCAAATCACTAATGAAAGTGATATTACTCTTATAGGACATCAGAAACTCTGATCTGCTGCGATACGTTGTCCGACGAGCCGTTGTTGGACATTTCACGTTTTCCGTAAAAAGTACAGTTTCCGTCAAAAACATCTACGTACATCAACGAAGGTACGTCCGCGTACTGTAACATTAACTCTTATGTTTATGGTATGCATATATGTGCTATGTGTATTGTTATGGTATGTTTATTGAATGCAAATATGTTAGAACAGTTTGGTGCCGAAGGAAAGGCTAGTCTATGTGGGTAAGCCATTAAGTCGCCGTGAACTCGGTGAGGCCCCCATGATAGACACTTACCTGGCCATTCTGTTCGGTTTACGGAAGTATGTACGTTCGCGTACTGTAATACTAATCTAGTGCTGCTCATATACATATATGTGATAGGTACATTCACGGATAGAGATTCTGTTAGGAGTCACCGAGATACATTCACGGTTAGAGACTCTGTTCAGGGTTACCGATTACACATACAGCTTCACACGGGTTATAGATATAGTAATACCGTTAGAGTTTTCCTAGCGCTGAGGACACGACCGTACATCGTGGCACTGGTGAATAGTGCAGGCACTTTATGGGGCTTACATACTGCTTTACGCTTATGTACTGTCATTATATTGATCATTGCTGTTATTGTGTGAATGTCTGTTGTCTATATACTATTTTATTTGAGCATAAGGTTAACCGTTATCTGGGGTTCGATGCATGGACTCCAGCTCTTAACGTAGCGTCAAGTTCAGAAGGACCACGGATCGGAGATCGAGGCAAGCTGCACGAGTAGGCTCATGGTTGGAGGGCATGTAGCACGAGTGAGCTCTGAGACGGAGATGTCACTTGATCGATTTCTGTAATTACCTATGAGAACAGTAGGATGCTGTATCAACACTGTATTACACTCTGGTTATCGTTTTAATGGGAATCAGTTACTCTTACGCTCCAAGGCTCGACTCTGATTTTTTTTAAAAAAAATTTGGCTCTGGAATTGGGATGTTACAGTCAGATTGCAAGTATGCATTCTGTGCCTTTCATTCGTCATGGCTTTTCAAATGCCTCATTTAAAGTCTTTGCCTTCATCTAAACTTTATTCAAGCATAAAAGAGAAACTAGATTGACGATTGTTCAAGACAACCATCAAATAAACATTTCCCGTTTTTGGTTCTTCAAAATCTTATTTGATCATTCTTTCTTCATCCTTATGCTCTTCACATGGTAATAATATATTCGGTTCTTTTATTTGATGCTCACTTTTCATTTTTATGGCCTTTTTTTGGATAACTTCAATGATATATATGTACTATGAAGTCCACGTAAAGGTTAATTAGTCCAATTCAAAATATGCATGAGAGTAATGAATATGAATACTATTATATCATTCATATGCAAAGTCCTTTTTTTTTTTTTGGAATAATGTTGGAATCAGCATGCCAACAGAGACATTACATCAACCTCAATAAAGGCAACTAAACTTCATCAGAGTCCGTCTCTTGAATAAAAGGTGGAGGTTGTTCAAGAAGACAAAAAATCCCATCTATGTTGTGAGAGTATCTGGCTAATTGATCAGCAATAGTTATGGTTTCTCTATATCTGTGAGTGACCACAACTTGCCAATCTCTATAAAGAAGTATCCTAATATCATCCACAATGTCGTTGAAAGGATGATGTTGATCACATCCTCTCAACATATAATTCATGACCTCTATATAATCAATAACTAAATTAATCTTCCTATACCCTTTGGACCAACACAATTGTAGGCCCTGAATGCAACCAATTATTTCTCTAAAAACCGGAGGAACAATAACTAGTTTGCAGCTAAGGCCTACAAGCCATCTGTCATTTTTATCCCGCAGGTAACCTTCGCACCCACTCTTTCCATCCTCCAAGACTGAGGAATCGACTGCTACTTTGATGAATTCCTCTTCATGTTGATTCCGATTTGTATGAGAACTATTAATCCTCTTCTCCATATCATGTGTTTCAAGAATATCCTTGTTTGAATATGCTCTAAAGAAACTATGTTGTAAATTCAGTCCCATATCAGTCGCCTCACAATCAAACAATTTTTTACAGCGTGATACCCATGAATCCCAGTGAAGATACCCAAACAAGGTTGGCCACAGAACCTTCTTCGTATATTTTTTACCAATCTCATGAGTCAGATTCCATTTCATCCAATTCGCCCCTGTAAAAAAGAGAATATATTCCATTTTTCCAGTTTGACCACAGATTTCCAGCACTCCTTGACAATAAAGCAGTCCTGTAACATATGCATCAAGTCTTCATCCATCTCTCATTTGAAAGAGCAAGCAAAGGACGTCTCCAATCCTCTATGCATCCTCAACTTCGATGTATAAGTTCTTCCATGAGCGCTAACCACATGAAGGCTTTAATCTTCTCCGGAACAAACCATCTCCATAGAATCTTCTATATGTTATTTGCAACCCGTCAAGTACTTGAAAAAAGAAAATAATATGCCGATTTGACAGAGAAACAACCATTAGTGGATGGTTTCCAGTATATTTTGTCCTCTCCTCTCTCCTTACATGGGGGATGCTAGCTCACAGACAATTCGATCAATTATATGGGGAGGAAACCAGTACTCCATCTTCTTGTTATTCCACTCACCCCCTTCTATAACATACTGAGCCCCACTCTTATTCAGATCAATGAGATGTTCATAACCCTAAACCAAATCAATGAGAGGCATGTTTATGTCAGACCAATTGTCAAGCCAGAAAGACGAAGACCGACCATTCCCAATTGTTCTCCCAATAGCATTTCGAAACTTTCCCCAAACAGTGTTGATTCCTTTCCATATTAGGGATGAGCTCCTTTGCTTCTTAACATCTAGAATTTCATTATAACCACAATTATATTTAGCTCTAAGCACTTTCACCCATAAGGCCTCTCTATTACATATAAGTCCCCAACACAGTTTCATGATAAAGGCTTTATTAAGTTTTCATAAATTTCTAATTCCTAGCCCTGTTGTATTCTTTTCTTGTTGTCCCTGATCCCATAGGATTAAGTGTAATCTACAGCTTTCTTCAGTATCTCTCCATAGGAAACCTCTACTACTTTGCTCCAATTCCTTAACTATACACTAAGGGAGCAATATATGGTCCGAATGTAGTACGTGGGTAATGCTGATAGCACAACCTTAATGAGGGTAGTTCTACCAGCAAGATTCAAATATTCTCTCTTCCACCCAGACAACCTCTTCTTAGTGTTCTTAATAAGTGGTGCAAATGTATTCATGATTGGAATACCCAAATATTTCCCTAAATCATCTGTTAATCCAACCCCCAATTTCCTACATAAGTCCATGGTTTTCAACGAATGAACATTCTTGAAGAAATATATCTTAATTAGTCTTTTTTCTCTCAATACCCCACAAAAGATATCCAAATAATCAAGCATAGTTTCCACTTGATAGCTGAATGCCTCTCTAAATAGGATCAAGTCATCAACAAAGAATAGATGCGACAGTGGTGGCCCTCTTGTATTAAGCCTAATAGGAGTCCATAACCCTTCATCAACTGCATCTTGTATTATATGATGAAGTCACTCCATGCAGAGAGTGAATATGTAGAGGGAAATTGGGTCACCCTGCCTGATCCCTCTGGATGGGCAAAAAGACTCTGAAGGTTCATCATTCCAAAGCAATGAAGAAGAGGAGACATATCGTAATAACCTTAAACATTTTTCCTTCAATACCAACTGCCCTCAAAGTATCACTAATAAATGACCATTCCTATCTGTCATAGGCTTTCTCCAAATCAATTAACCTTCATGGCTAACCAACCAGAAGAACATGTTTTATTTTTCATTGAGTTGATTACTCCTTGTGTGATGATTATATTATCACTACTCTTTCTACACGCGATAAAACTGCATTGATAATTGCCAACCACCTTGCCCATGATCAATCAAAGCCTCTTGCTGAGTACTTTAATAATTACTTTGTAGCTCATATTGCACAAGAAAATTGGTCTAAAGTCTTAGATTGTGTTTAGGTTGTCCACCTTCGGAATAAGTACAATATTGGTGTCATGCTTCCCCTTTAATTTGGATAGATCATCATAAACTCTTGCACCATTCTGTATAGCAAATCACCGATAATGTTCCAATATTCATGGTACAAGAAGGCATGAATTCCATCAGGTCTTGGAGCCTTAAATGCACCAATATCAAAGACTACTAACCTAACTTCCTCAAGACTGATATTTGCAGAAAGCATTACCACTTCCTCTACAAAGAGACAAGGAAATCCATGTTGGGAAACCTCTCCCAAGAGTTGAAGCACTACAATAAAGTTCTTTATAAAAATCCATTGTCATCTTCTTAAGATCCCTTTGGTAAAAAATCCACTCTCTGTAAATATCCTTCAGACCTTCAATTGAGTTCTTTCGTCACCTAACAATGGTAGATGAATGGAAGAATTTACTATTCTTATCTTCCCATTTCAGCAAGTTGCATCTTGACTTTTGAAACTAAAGGAGCTCCTCTTGCTAATCTATTGTACTCCTTCCACAACTCTTTTTCGATTTGCATTAAATATTGACTATCCCTCCTAGCTCGCAACCTTTCAACTCCTTCAATTCGTTTTAACAGTTGCCGCTTTCTTGCTGGTGTATTCCCCACTCTAGTCCTATTCCCTTCCGTGGCTTTCTTAGTAAAGGAGATGTTCTCCGTCCATTGATCATGACCCCAACCCTGTTGCGCAATATCTCTTAAACCCTCCTCTGGTAGCCATGCAGCTTGACATTTAAATTGAGGTGCAGGGGACCAGTGATTTTCGTTTGGAGAACACTTCACAATATAATATGTGTGCCTATATAAATGTGTGTGTATACATGTATACATATATAGGTATCTATATGTGTATACACATATAGATACATCTACACACACATCTATATAAGATTCCCCGTAACCCAAAAATGGAAAGAGAAAACTAATATAAAAATATTCTTTTAATGTTTATAATTTGATGGTTAAAAAAAAAAAAAATTGATGGTATAAGTTGAGGGTGGAGAGGTTGGGGGACTACTTAATTGACGGTTATTGATTGACAATTACAACCGTAACGTAAAATGGAGATAATAATAAAGATATTTCCTACTCTAAGCCTTTTTTATAAGTAACAACTATATAGATAACGCAGATCAAAATGTTGGCTAAAATTAGTTAAAAGTAATAAATGTGTAAGATATGTATTTTTTCGGCAAAAAAAAAGATATATATTTCTTTTTCCAATTATACTCTTATTTAATATTCTGAAGATAGTAAGTGTGAGACAGAATGAGTAAGAAGAAAGATTAGGGAGAAAAAGTGGAGAAAAGATATGAGAGAGACATATAAGTAATTGGGGGTAAAAATGAAAAATGCAGATCAAATTTTTTGACAAACATATATTGTTATTTTATATTTAACAGACAATAACATTAATTTTTTAATATTTAGGGTGATTTTGCTCCTTAGCAAATCATTTTTCTCCTTGAAGTCTTTCTCTTCAAACTATATGTGTGTGTGTCTAGATAAATACATATATATACACATACATACATAGTAAGATGTATTTTTTGGCAAAAAAAAAAAGATATGTATTTCTTTTTCCAATTATACTCTTATTTAATATTTATGAAGATTGTGAGTGTGAGACAGAATGAGTGAAAAAAAAAAAGATTAGGGAGAAAAAGTGAAGAAAAGATATGAGAGAGACATATAACTAATTTGGGGTAAAAATGAAAAATTCAGATCAAATTTTTAGACAAACATATATTGTTATTTATATTTAACAGTCAATAACATTAATTTTTAAATATTTTTGCTCCTTAACAAATCATTTTTCTTCTTGAAGTCTTTCTCTTTAAACTATATATGTGTGTGTGTACATATACATACATATGTATATATATGTACATATAGATATGTATACCTATAGATACACACACACACACATATATATATATGTGTGTGTGTGTGTGTGTGTAGGTATATGCTTGAGTAATTACGGGTTGCATTCTCAATAAAAACTTGATAGGTGGAAGATGAGGTGACCATAGACATAAGAGAAGTAATTCAAAATTGCGGAGATGGTCTTTTGTTGCCAGATCGTTGTATCTACAAGGTGCCCATTACGCTTCGTCATCTTAAAGAAGAGGCTTACACTCCAAAACTTGTTTCCATTGGCCCTTTTCATCATGGTAATGAGAGGTTGCAAGATATGGAAAGGCATAAACCAGTATTGTTCAAAAGATTTACTCAAAGAGCTATGCCAAGTTTGGACGATTTGGTTTGTCTTGTAAAAGATTTAGAGCCAAAAGTCCGTGCTTCTTATTCCGAGACCATTAACCTTACTAAACATGAACTTGCGAAGCTTACATTATTGGATGCTGGCTTCATTATTGAACTTTTCTTCATGAACTATATGCGGCATGAGGTACACAGGGATGCTAAATTGTCACAGCCATGGTTATATGGATCTATATGCAAAGATTTGCTTTTACTTGAGAATCAACTTCCATTCTTTGTTATCGAAGAGCTATTCAATAAAGCTTTTCCCCTTCAAGACCTTCGAAGTATCTTCCCTTCATTTCTTAAGCTCACGTATGAGTATTTTAGGTATTATAACAAACAACAATTAGAGCCTAATTCGGATGTTAAGATAATGCATTTTACAGATCTTCTTAGATTGTTTTACTTGCAAGGAAACTTGTCTGAACGACATTCATTCCCAGAAGATAGAAGACATCTTTTATACAACGCGAATGCATTGCAAGAAGCAGGCATACAATTGAAGGTTTGTGAGAGCAAGTGTTTATTAGACTTGAAATTTTCAGGACGTATTCTTGAAATTCCACAAATTGCGGTGGATGATGATACTGAGGTTTTGTTTCGTAATATGATAGCATTAGAACAGTGTCATTATCCTTATGATACGCATATTACTGACTATGCTACTGTATTGGATTGTCTAATAGACACATATAAAGATGTGGATCTACTAGTTGACAAGAAAATAGTCCGCCACTATTTAGGTGATAGCCATAGTGTTGCTTCATTATTTAATGGTCTTGGGAAAAATGTCCATGAATTCAATTTCAATTCTGAATACTTTGAAATGAACCAAAGGTTGAATGGCTATTGTGAAGATCGTTGGAACAAGATGAAGGCAACTCTAAGACGTGACTATTGCAACACTCCTTGGCGTACTGTGGCCTCTATTGCTGGAATCATCCTACTTGTTCTCACCATTGTTCAAACCATATTTTCAGTGCTCCAAGTTGTATTGAAGTAGTGGATTTAATTAAAAGCTTATTGTATATTTTTAATTTGAGTTATCTATATCATCTAAACAATGTTCCTTCTGTAATTATTATTAATCTTCTTTACATTACATTACAGACTATGCTCTTGTATTGGATTACTTAATAGACACACATAAAGATGTGAATATATATATATATATATATATATATATATATATATTCTCGCTCACAAGAAAATAGTCAGCAACTCTTTAGGATCCTAATAATGTTGTATACTTGTGTTGGATTTTCAAATTATGGATATCACGAATTAAAGAGAACTCAAGAGGTGATTGATTATATATAACACAAGTATACAACATTATTAGGATCCTAAAGAGTTGCTGATTATTTTCTTGTGAGCGAGAAGCACGAATTAAAGAGAACTCAAGAGGTGATTGATATATGTATAACACAAGTATACAATATTATTAGAATCCTAAAGAGTTGCTGACTATTTTCTTGTGAGCGAGAAGAGATATATATATATATATATATATATATATATATATATATATATATATATAGAGAGAGAGAGAGAGAGAGAGATATATATATATATATATATATATATATATATATAGAGAGAGAGAGAGAGAGAGAGAGAGACCTATAAAAAGGTAACTTGAACACATGGAAGAGAATAAAGAAATTTAATTGTATTGACAAATTTGATTTTGAGTGGAGAATGAAGACTACATACAGAATTAAAAAGTCTAGCCATTGTTAACATCATTTTTTTTTTAATAAGAAAAAGTTTTGGAGGGGTTCGGCATCAGTCCCCCACCAAGGCCAGGGCACGGCCCCGGGCTCTATGAGCACTTACTGGGGACTTACGAGATCGCCTACTAAAGGAGTCCCAGCGACGGCAGAGGGGATCGAACCCACGACCCAAGGGCCTAATCCTGGATCCCTTACCATCTAAGCCAACTCACATTGGTTTGTTAACATCATTTTGAGTTGGTCTAAATCTTCAAAGAGTGGCTCACTCATAAATCTTTCAGAACATATATAATCCAGGCCTAAAGACAACAAATATAAAAGGTATTCACCAAAGGATGTCCACGGAGGAAAATTGGGCCGAAAACTTGTAGAGGCCCATTATAGCACACACTATTATTGCCACAACCAATGCTTCAGCGGATTGGAAAAGACTGAGTATCTTATGAATGACATGAATAGCAAGGGCTAGAGCCTGAGAGATGTATACATAATGACTTTCTAAACAATTGTCTGGTTCCTGAGATAAGTTTGAAAAATTGAATTTTAAACTTGCTAATGCATCTGCTGTATTTGAAATTTTCGGAATTGAATTTTTCGAATTTGTGAATTTTCAAAATAGAGTTTTTGGAATGAAATGTTTTCAACAGAATTTGGGACTAGAGTAGTGGTCACTTTTGAAATAATGTTGTCTCATTGAAGGGGTTTGGTAGAACCCAGAATTTGAAATTGAATTTTGAACTATGCAGTGGTGAAAACAATACAGAATTGGAAAATGCTAGAAACTGTTGTTGACGTACTTAGTTTACCGGTTCTTGCTAGATATTTTAGAATGTTTACAAAACTAAAAGAGACCAGTTGTAGACGTACTTAGTTTGATGGTTCTTACCAGATGTTTTAGAATGTTTACAGAATTGGAAAAGACCAAAAATTGTTGTAGATGTACTCAGTTTGTTGGATCTTGCCAGATGTGTTTAAATGTTTTTGAATCATGTGCCATTGATAAAGTTCATTTGAAATTATTATTGGGATAGGTTTGAGAGCCGGAAATGCGCACCTGAAATCAATATTCCCAATGAATATTCCCAATCCATGAATTAAGATTCCTACCACGTCGAGAGGGTGTATGGCTCATGATAGTAGTCAACGTCGCTAATGCTTGGTGATGCAGCTCCAATCTGGTAGATTGGGAAGTGCGTGGGGCCAAAGGGATGGTCATAGATCAATTGGATCCGATGTTTGTAGTTGTAGCTTCAAAGTATTGGGGTATGTCTTGGTGAGGACGAAGTGGTGGCGTGTGCCCCTCAACTATTAAAATTTTGTGAAAAGAAATATTTCATTTGTGAATTAAGTTGGTAGTAAATGTTTTCTGAAAACTGAGCCGATAATGAATATGTTTTCATGAACTTGAGCTGGCAGCGAGAATGTTTTTTTTCAAAATGTGAAAGCACTACTACTCTTATATAGTGCAATTGTGAAAAGTACTGGCCACAGAAATTTTCAATATGTGAAAATTTGGAAAATGAGACAACATGGAAGAATTGAAAAGAGATGATGTGGTTGTCATTGCCAATATGTTGAAATGAAAAGAGGTGCAGTTAGTAATTGTAATGATACCGGAACAGAAAATGATAGAATGGTCTAGAAATCTGAATCAGATAGGTCAGATAGTACTTGCCAGCTACGATGCTAAGTAAGAGAAAGTAGTCTAAGAGCTAAAATTGGAGAAGCTCAGATGGGATAGACGAGCAGAAGCTCGAGGTAGTAAGACCCGACGTGCAGGATTGTACAAGGTGGTGTCCTTGGGCCATAAGGTCTATGTTCTTAGCATTGTGTTTGTTGTCTGGTTGTAGTCAAGATGCCTATGGCCTAAGGTTGACTCCCTAAGCAGAGTATCCAGCACAATGGGAATAGAATGAGCCTCTAGAAAGGGGAAGTTGAGTTCACTATTGAACTGATGCATGGTAGAGGTCAATATCAAAGGCGCCGTATCGGATGTCTGCTAATGAGATGAAGGAACTGAAGGACCAAATTGAAGAACTAATGGAGAAAGGGTTTATTAGACCCAGTATATTTCTATCCTAGCCTTCTGGTCGTTTCAGAACAATGCCAATTCAATCTAAGACATTGTAAATTTTTTTATAGACAACTCAATTCTATAATTTAGTTAGTCCAATTCAATCCCTCAAGTTTCATATTAATTCAATCTCTTCGTCTCTACACTTTGTTTTTTTTAAGAAAAAATCATATAGTTCTTCAGGAACTAAGTTGGAACTGAGTAATAAAGTGTAGAGACCAAGGAATTTCTTCAAGTTTAACAGAGTGGACTGTAACTAATTAATTTTCCCCATCAAATTGCAAAAGGAAAAAATGAATAGAGGAATATATACCTGATGATTTTCTACATCTTCATCATAACCGAGCAAGCTAGTACAAGGACAAGAGGAATTATGGTGATATCTAAATTCTTACCCTATCTTGCACATAAATGAATTATATATGTGGGTGATGAATACTTGTCCATTATTGCATTCCTTTAGCAATCAATCATTTATGTTTTTCAAAATGTTTTCCGATTGCTAAATGGACTATAAATGAATTTGTGCATAACTTTCTGAGTTTATATTTTTTAAATGCACAATTCTAAATTTTGTTTGGATTTTTACTCACCTTGTTTATGAAAATGCATACACATGACTTGAAAAATATTCATACTGCATTCAAATGATGTTTCAAAATTGGAAGTTAATATTGTATATTGAATGTTGGATATGCTTCAAATATGTCCTCTAGAGTTTTCCCTATCATTCATTGATCTTTGAAATTCAATGTGTTACTTGAACTCCTCATTTTTTATTCTCTAACTAGTTGGACCTCATGTCTAACAAGTTGATTATTTATGAGTTTCAAGTTTATCTTCTATAAAAGAATTCAATTTGTGAGCATTACTCCTAATGCATAAATCCTCATTGGTCGAGTTATTCCAAGCTTTATGAATGTTTATTAATGCATTGAATATTAATGCATTAACCATTAGTGGAATAACTTACTAGGATGATATTCTGGAACTCTAGTCATTTGAACTAATGAGTATGTGTTTCATCATTCATGAATCCTAGTAGTCATTTTGTTACTCAAATACATCAACTTTGTCTTCATCCATTTTGAGTAACTATATTCAAATTCTTGCCTTGAACGTTCATATATTTCAAGACTCAATTTTTTTAAGAGGAAAGATTATCTCTTTGTTAATAGCAAAGTCATTGTGCGTATATATTCTACTTAGTCTCTTTGGCTAATTCATTTTCCTCATGACTTTTGCTTTTGGGAAAATTCTTCAACATGTAAACTTCAATATTCCACATGTTCTCTTAATCTTGAAGCATTATGATATATTCTTTAACATGTTGACTTCCATCATGTTTAGAGTGAACATCGATTTTAAATTTATTTTCAAAAATATAATTAATGATTCAACTAAAAATATTGTTATCTTGATTAAAGTTGAATCAAAAATTGTCTTCTAGTTACTGTCAAATTGACTAGAGTTTCGGGTTTATGGCTCGAGTCAAGTGTTTCTTAAAACTATCAAAATGTGTTTGTACTATGATTGACTCGAGTTACATTCTGGTGACTCAAGTTAAAAGACTTTGGAAAATATTTTATGAAATACTCTGACTCGAGTTAGTGTTGGTTGACCCGGTGGAACTTTGTGAAAGATTTATTTTTCAAAGTAAACTGACTCGAGTGCGTATTGTTTGACTCGAGTTAAGCTTTTGAACTTTGACTGACTCGAGTGCAGCTTTTGAACACTATTTTCAAAATGCATTTTTATCAATGACATCTTTTCTACATAAAGTATATTTACAAATTGTCATTGAGAAATAACATTCTTGGAATCATTTAATTGTTACCCTTTGTGCTTCATTGGCTTATTATGTTCTTTGCTCAAATATTATATGGTTAAATTATAAGAGCATAAGAGTTACTATGTCTAATCTTGTGTGGACTCAAGAAACATTGGGTACCAAAGAGTATGTATTTCTGTTTTGCAGGATCCCTTGTACTTGTGCCGAAAAATAGAGATAAAGAGAGAAGGGATCACTTGCAAAATAACTCGGTGACTATGAAAAAGATAACAAATCATTCAAGTGATTCGTGAGGGAAATCAAGTAAACTATAAGTGATGGTTGTAGTCTCATGCAAATCTGGGAGATCTCCGTATTGATCACATCATTAGATAGTGGCTAGCCAGTGATGCATCTATGGATTACAGATGATTATGACTTAAGTAATTACAATATTACTTGAGTGAGGTATTGTAATATGCACAAATCATAATCATGCTAATCTAACTTGATTTCATTCGTTCTATCTAACTTCATAGAGTTTAGCCCAAGCAAACTCTTTTTTAAAATGATCCTTATGCTTTAAACACTTTTATCATCATATGTAATACCCCTAAAAAAAATACGTATCTTAATTTGGTAAGATTATACCTATAGAAAGTAGGTGAATATGGGGTATCAAATAATAAGATATAATTATCTTATTTTCTAAGGAAAAATCTCTCGGAAATTAGAGAATTTAAGGGCCAAAGTGCCAAATGACCAAAATGCCCCTAAGGGACATAACTGATTTAGGAAAATTGTGAAAAATCCTAAAAGTCAGTGAAATAATTATTTGAATAAATGAGAGTATGTTATCTCTAATTAGGTAATTTATTAAGTTACAAACTTGGAGAAATTGAAGAAGAATGCTCAAAAAGTATGGTAATGACCATAATGCCCTCACAAATTCTAAAATAAAGCAGAACACATGGAAATAGAAATGTTAATGCAAGAGTATAAAGGAAATAAGGTGTTCTAAGTAAGAAAATTATCAACAAGTGATAATAAAGTAATTAAGTAATATTGAGCTAATTACTTAAGCCTGAGCAAAGAAAATTATGAAATAATTATGTAAAGCTCAAAAATTAGTGGAGAAAGGTTTAAAATTAGTAAAAATATAATTACTAATTAAATGGAAATTTTTGAGAAAAATAGTTGAGTTTAGGTATTTTTGAGCCTAAATGCAAGAATGGACCAATAAGAAGTTTTTATAAAAATTGTATGAAATAATTATTTTATATTAATTAATTAATAAATTAAATATATATATATAAATATATATACATGGCTGCGAAAATTTGAGAAAGAATGAAGATAGGATCAAGTTTTAAGTATCATGATATTTGTTTCAATTAGGCACATGTGTTTTATTATTTTATAATATAATTAAAGTGCATGAATAGTAATTAAGTAAATAGGAAACGGACCTATCTAGAGATCTAGGAATGGGATTTCCAAAGTCAGGATAGAATATTGATCAGTGGGTTTTATCTTCCGTTAAACTCTTAGGAAGTTAATTAGAAGTAGTTTGTGCATTTTCCTAATAAAACAAAATAGGGAAAAATGCATATAGGCATATTTTGGAAATGAAGAAAATAAATTCTAACTCAATATCTAGGAATGAGTTTGAATTTATATGGACATATTTGGAATCAGTGAATTATTTCCAAGAGATTGGTGATTTGAAATGCGTTACGAAACGGACGCGTTCGGACACGTTTTCGAGAAACTTCAGGGACGGTTGGAACCTGTCTAAAGTCAAAATTCAAGTTTAAATAGATATTATTGATGAGGAAGAGAAGGTATTCAAAGTTATAAATCCATAATTTTGAGATTTCTCGAAATTACGCGATTCGGACACCGATCGAAATTTTATCGGTATAACTCCTTCTTTAGCAAGTTGATTACATCATCAAGATGATGCAATCTTTGTGCCACCTAAGGGCTGCAAAACGTCCAAAGAGAGGGAGAGATTGGAATTATGCCTTCTTGAACAAGTTGCATTTAAGGGATGTAAACAATTTGGAAAATGCCATTTATGTCCTTAATTTTCCCTATAAATAGGAAGCAACCCTTTGCATAATTCTTCACACCATTGCCTTGTGCAATTCGAAAGTAGAGAGAAGTTTTAGAGAGAGAAGCTCTGAAGAAATTCTGCGGAAGTCTTCAACGGGTAAGTCTTTCGGTCTTTAGTCTTTAGTTTTTAGTTTTTAGTTTAATAGTTAGTAAGGCTAGAATAGTCTTTATTTTTTATGATTTGGGTATCATATGGGAGGGCTATTTTAGTCTTTATTTTCAAGAATCATAAATGCGTCGAAGTTCTGGCGAAATTTTGGGAAGAAAATAGCCTATGTAGCGGAAGCGTGGCGAAATTCCGCCAAGTAGGGTTATAGGGGCAAAATGGTAATTTTTACCTAAAATGCCGATTATAATGTCAAATTACTAATGGAAGTGACATTATTCTCATAGGATATCTGAAACGTTGATTCTGCTGCCGTTACTTTGCCCGACGTCGCATTTTTCACGATTTTCTGTAAAAGTACAGTTTTTCGTAAAACGTGCTAGAAATACCGTAATCCGTCAACGAAGGTACGTTCGCGTACTGGTAACCTTAACTCTGATGTTTATTGTATGCATGTGTGTATATTGTCTCGTACTCGATCTGTATCTTGTTATCTGTCATGCCAATTGTCTGTCATGCCTGTACTCGGGTGTACTATTATGCATACTCCGATTGTACTATTGCTCTGTACTTTGATTGTACTATTGTCTGTACATCCGACTGTACTATTCTCCGTACATCCGATTGTACTATTGTCTATCATCCGACTGTATGATTGTCCGTCATCCGACTGTATTGTCATTGCCATACATATCTGAATATGTATACCCTATGTCTAACCATAGTAAATGTTGTCAAAGGTCTAAGATTGTCTGTTGTACATATATGATGTATGTAATCATGAGGTTAACCGTTACCTGGGGTTCGATGCATGGACCTCAGCTCTTAACTTAGCTTCAGGATCGGGTGGACCGAGAACCGAGGAGAGGGGCAAGCAGCACGCCTAGGAGTCCCAGCTGAAGACTCCTTTCTGTCATTTCTTTTGAAACACTCTTGTACCACTGTTTAAACAGCAAGACATGCTACCATGGGTATTTTAATATATATATCAGTTACTCAATCGCTCCGGTGCACTACTCTGATCATTTTGAAATGATGTTTAAAAAAAAAAATATTATACTGCTTTAGAAAAGTCGGGTTGTTACATCATAGAAAGCATAAGTGTTTTCTTCATACCAATCTCAAGTTCACCCAAGTGAACTTGAAAGTTCTTAATTTTGAGATACCATGTTGTGTCCTTTGAAACAGGGATAACTCCAAACCTCATAACATTTGGTGTCACATTATTATTTGGTATCTTTAAAGGGAGCTTCATATTTTTTGTCAATGATGCATTCATTAAGGGATCTTAAAATTCACATGTGTTTTCTATCTTAGAAGTTTATCTCCTTTACTTAAAAAGGGGGGGACCCTTTTTTAAGTTTACTCGTCTGCATTTATTATCTTTTATTAGTGTTGATGATGAGTTAATCTTATATTTTCCTTTCATTATCTTAATTTGAAAATATCATATAGAAAGGATATTTTGATATCTGATTGTATTAAAAAATCTCTTTTGCAAAGATTTTTTTTTTTCTCAATTTGTAGCAAAAGATTCTGTTATGTGCTAGGACATTCCTTAATGCACTACAAGGAAAGACCTCTTGAATTCAACTGAGATATGCTCTATGAAGAGTTCCATGAAGAAAAGGCAAAAGATGGAAGCTAAGTACTGACCATATTCATTCATATGAGATACAACTCAAGAAACCAGTACTTTAGTCTCATTCCATATCTCAAAGGCTATTCAGACCAAATGGACTTCATCGATCATTCATCAATTTGCAGAACCTACATGAGCATTTCTAATCTCTATCTTTTTATATTTAGTAAAAATTTTGCACATGTTTGGTATCTATATGCTTTAATTTTGAAATATTTCTTGAAATTCTCCAAATTCTCTCAAAATTGTTTTCATAAAAGCATTCCATATTGCATCATATTAAATATCAAAATACTTTCAAAAGCGGGAGAGAAAATTGTTTTCTTGACATATGGTTAAGGAGAGAGAAATCATTTCTAACTTGTTTTCATATTTGCCTCTCCACATGTATTTCTTCTTTACTTCAATCTTTTTGCTAATGACAAATAGGGGGGAGAATGGCAAGAAAAATATGTTGGGTCTAATGTATTTTCATATTCATACATATTTTTCTTAGAGTATTTTCCATCATCAAAAAGGGGGAGAATGTTAAATATGATTAGTTTTGATGATGTCTTATATAGATGTCATTATTAAGAGCAAAAAGATTGTATAATATATTTATCTCCTACGTTGACTAACTACTATGTATTTAATATATTTAATGTAGATTAGTCCAAGATGAATTATAGAGATTAATCAAAAAGGAGATAAGAGATTACAGAAAGAAGAAATTGCAGAGAATGTCAAGGAAGCAAGAAGTTATCAAAGTATTTTGGGAACAATCAAGAAGAAGAGGAGAGATTGAAGAAGGAAGAACTCGTAGAGAATGATTAGTCCAAACTAAATTATGGAGAATGATGAAGAGGAGAGAAGAGAAGAAAGAATTGAATTGTGGAAAATCATCAAGAGAAGAAGAAGAGAAGAGAAGAGAAGAAAGAAAGAATTAAATTGTGGAGAATGATCAAGAGAAGAGGAAAGAAAGGAAAATTTTGCTGAATGGATTGAGAATATCATTATTCAAGTTTTTAGATTGATTTTAGAAGTCTCCACGATCAAATGGAAGTTGAAATGGCTCAAATCGGGGATAAAATAAGCAAAATCAAGTTTTAGGATGTTCTAACTCGAGCCAGGAGGTCTAAACTCGAGTTAGAACGTTTTCTACAGTGTTTTATGCATCTGAGAGGAGTTGACTCGAGCCAGAAAATTATTGACTTGAGCCAGGGCCTTGACTTGAGCCAGCCACTAATTGGCTCGAGTCAATAGTGATTTCAGCAACTCTGTTCACCTCTGTTTCACGTTTCAGCTGGGCGATGTTTGGTAATTCAATGATATCTCCCAAACCAGAGATCGGATTGAGGTGAAACCAATTTTGTATGAAAATAGACTCCCAATGAGTCATTTTAATATAAAATTCAAGTCCAAAGGAGTTTAGATAAGAGATATATGAATTTCAAAAATTGGTATATCAATTAACGTCGCACAGCAGACCAAGCTTCGGTATTTTGGGTGTATCTCACGAACTACAAATCCAATTGAGCTAAAACTGGTGAATTTGAAAGTAGACTAAAAATTAGTTCCACCAAGACTTGAACCAACCAAAATGGAGTTCAGACCAGGGATTTATGGCCTTCGAAAGTTGACACTCAAAATTTTGGAATCATTTCAGCATAGGCTCGGTTTTCTGGAAATAGTTCTCATTATACACAACCAAATGAAGTGAAACCAATTCCATATGAATCTAGACTCAACAAGTCTTTCATAGAATTTGGAAGCAACCAATTTTGATGAGCTCTTACCTTGAGTCAAGGCATTGATAACTCGGATAAAAGTCAGACAGAGAGCAAGCCATTTTGAGAAGAGTTTTTGACTCGAGCCTCCACTTAATGCCTCGAGCCAGAGTATTGTCTTTCGATCCTTGATCTATTTACCTTCACGATTGACTCGAGCCTTGTTACCTTCCTCGAGTCTAGAGGTTGACTCGAGCCACGTTATTTTGCCTTGAGTTAAAAGTCTTCAGTGCCTTTGAATGATCATGTGAGTTTGACTGGAGCCACGTTTATTGTTGACTAAAACCTAAAACCAGACTTGAGTCAAGGTCTATGTTGCCTCGAGTTAGAAAGTATTTTCAAACTGTCTCTATGCCTTGAACGTTGGATTGACTCGAGCTAGTGATAGCTTTGACTCGAGTCAATATGTCTCTGTTTCTGAAAATGTTGTGCGTTTGAATCTTCCAATTCTCTAACTATCTATGATTGTTTTTAGATTCTTCATATCATTTATCATTTTTATTCTTAACTATGTTTAATCAATTTGATAATGAGTTCCAGTTGATTATATGAAGGATTAACAACATTCCTAACGAAACTTACAACGGTAATATTCTACAACAGACCAATGCTTCAACAGACTAATATCAGTTGTCTATAAGCAGAGTGACTTCAAGACGGAGAATATAACAATGAGAGCTTGCACTATCGAAATGCTCATATTTTGAATCCAAAATTTAGGTCACACGCTCTCTGTTCTCAATGCTTGTATAGTTCATCATAGAGAGTAAAATGATTTGTATTGTACTTCAATGTTTATTAATTTAATTCTGAGAGAGAAGATTCATTGTAATCACCAAGATTGGGTGATCTTGAGTGGGAAACCCATTGTATTGATTACAGCTTGTAAGGGGAGTGAATCCTAGTGAGAGGATTACTTTGAGTACAGAGTGTGTAATCAAGTAGGTGTATTGATTACAACTTGTAAGGGGGAGTAAATCCTAGTGAGAGGATTACTTCGAGTACAGAGCGTGTAATCAAGTTAAAAGAAGATAGTGGATTGAAAATCTCAAGTGAAGCTTAGGGACTGGACGTAGGTCAAGGATTGGCCGAACCAGTATAAATCTCTGTTTGCATATTCTCTTCCCTTATCTCTTATATTCCCAGCATACATATTTTACTGATTTTTTATTGCTTTATAAATCATTACTGTCATACAAACTACTTTCACTTTCAGTAAGTTGTGAAAAGATTTTCAAAGCTGATAAGTTTTTATCAAACACCCAATTCACCCCCCCTCTTAGGTGACAGCCAGGTCTAACATAGTAAGTATACAATGGTTCTGTATCATATGAAAAAAATCATGAACAGACTTACAAGACTGCCAAATATGGTAATGAACTTTGAAGTAATCTGGGCCCAACATGTGTTGTTTCCTTAAGACAATTTTTCTCCCTCAATATGGATGCCCAAGGTTGCTGAGCAATTATCTCCTAGGATAGAGAAGATTTTTCGTCTTTAGAATGATGGGTCTCTCAATCTAAAGCCCAAATGAACACAAAGAGTCTGCTTTTAGAATCATACATAATATGTTTGCAAAATGCAGTATATAGAGAGGAGTGTTTGAGAGAAATTTCAAATTTTGATAAATCGATTAAGATTTTCTATCACTAGCACATCCTATTCATAAACGGAAATTGATCAGATGGACTTGACTCTTGTGGGCGAATCGAGGCGACCAACAATGGCAAACGAGCACCTACTTCTTATTCATAACCCGTGGGATTTAGACCCAAAAATCCAACAATTGTGGAATGATTTTCTTGGTATGTATTGTTTATCAAAAGCATGCTTGGTTTGCTCAATCCTTTGTTTTAATGTATAGTGAAGAACTCTTCCTTGGTTATGATTTATTGGGAGATCCATCCTCAGTGAGGAGCTTGTAACACGCTTAATTCATATGTCCATATGATGTCCAATTATGTTCCTATATCTCTTATAAATCTAATTGGCGTGTAATTATCAGAATGAGTTGCAACAGAGAGCATGCATTAGCATTTGGACGATTGAGTAACTGATAACATATGCCTAGACATATGCTGGTTAATTTAAATTCCTGAATGAATATACGCGTGATACAATTATAATTCAGGAATATTTGGTGTTAATCCCTTTGGAGGATGTTGATTGTACAGTTATCCCAAATTAATGTTAGTCAAATAGTTAGTGTTTACAATCCCAAAATATTGGATATAAAAATTCACTTAAATAAAATCCCCTCCTTCAGGGTCTTCATTAGCTACTCCAGCAGCACCGCCTTACTCTCGATCCAGAACATTTTCCTGAATCTTTAGACGTAACTGAAATTCAATGATCGGTTGAGTCTCTGGGTAACGTTTAATCTCATTTCATATTTTGCAAAATAAAAGAAATCATTTAGCAAACACACTGCAACCAGACTACATAGCACATAACACACAACACATGTATACTTATTGGTGAAAGCACACACAAGTGCTACGTGTCCTAGACACAAATTCTCAGTGCTAGGAAAACAAGCATGCAAACTCGACCAAGAATCCACAAGACATGAATATACAAGGCATATATAAAAACACAAGGAATCGGAGATTAAGTTACCAATCTTAACTTCGCATAATTAATATTAATTCTCGGCGCTTAAGACTTCGACTTCCTTTAATATCCTAAAGTAAGATCATTATAAATATTAATTTCCTATTTATTTTGTAAGGTATTATATTAAATACCATTATTTAAATATTAAAAGGGTTTCTCCTTGTCCCTTAAATCACTCTTTAATTCATATAGGCTAGGTCTTACATCTTTGACTTTATTGTACTTAATTTTCGGACCATTTGCTTTTCTGTTTAGAAATGTCCAACAACTTTAAAAAAATCATAATTAAATGCACAAAAGTCCAATTGATGTGCTGCAAAATTAAGTGAGTCCCTTAACATGTTTATTTTCATGAAAAAAATACTCCCAACAGTCAAAAAATTTCAAATTATTCCCAGAATAATATAGTTTCCCAACTGTTATTCATCAAATAAAAAGTTTTATCAGTAGAATGATAGTTTCGATTGAAGG
Organism: Acacia pycnantha; assembly: GCA_025563575.1. Lineage (NCBI taxonomy): Eukaryota > Viridiplantae > Streptophyta > Magnoliopsida > Fabales > Fabaceae > Acacia > Acacia pycnantha. The sequence goes on along the minus strand of JAMWYP010000032.1, from coordinate 3,174,008 downwards.
GTATTGTATCGAAGAACTTGCATGAGTCGATTTGAAAAATCGATATCTTATTGTATAAAACTCTAAAAATTGCTTGTGACCCTTCAAAAGAAAGTTCTCTTTGTCTACTACATTTCTGGAAAGTTTCATGATTTTTAGACATCATTTGATTATTTTTTTTTAAAATGTATATTAAAACCGATAGTCTCCATTTCTCTCTTTTATAAAAAACGGTGCGTTTCAAGGAGGAGTACATAACTAGCATATAAAAGCCGAACATAGTATGTGGACTCGAATTCCTCTGGGGTTCAACAGCACCATCATCACCCTGGTCAACTCAATCTGAAGTCAACGATGCAGAAGAAGAAGGAGCACTGTTTTGCAGGTAACAGCCTTCAACCTCAAGAACTGCTTCTAGAACAAGAATGAAGATGAAGCAAGCAGCTGATTTCGAAACCTTTTTCATTTGATGTACGTATTGAACCAAAACGCCCCAGGGTATCATTAGAGTGCGAGTTGAAGAAATTCCACCTCATATATACTCTAACCACTAGAAAAATGACAAGTTACATCTTATGGGTTGCACCACTCCTCCAACATTCTCTCTCCTTTCGTCTTTCTTCACTGTTCACATACATATTTCTTTCGAATTCCCTCTCTCGCGTGATATTGACATTTATCTTCCCCTATTTTCCCCCTCCACATAGAAGGCAAGCAAAACCCTTGAGAAACAATAAGTTAAAACCAGGAATAGAAACGACCGGGGGCTATATCAGAGGCAAAATGATGAACAAAAAGTAAATTATTTATTTCCAATCAATTAAGCTTCTACCGTTTCTGATTAGATCTACCTCTCTCGTCTTGACTTTACTCAGTTTTTTTTTTTTTAAATTGTTTTTGGAAGCTCAGTATTGATTAAATAATAAGACGGCATGAATGAAACGTAACATGAAACTACATTACATGTATGGCTAGACGTAATGAAAATGACGTCAGACTTGTTCAATCATATTTATAAGACTAAGTAATCATGCAGGTGGATATCGTCTAATTATTTAATTAATACACGGCTGCCAAAACAATTTTTTGTAAAAAAAATGTGAAGTTAAGTCAACATGAGAGAGAGCTAGGTAAATCTACATAAAAACGGTTGAAGCTTAATATATTGATTGGAAATCCACGGTCAAGAAGGAGATGAGACCTAAAGTATACGGCAGAAGCTTGATCTTTTACTCTTTAATTATTCTTCTCTCAGAGTTCTTACAATACAAAACAAGTTTAAACAATATCAAAGGGTCCCAAGAAATCAATTAACCAAAAGCAATCACAAAAACATGCTACCAATTATGCCCCTTTTAACAATAATAGCATGTAATCACTATTAGATATATGATTAAAAAAACATTTAATTTTCCTTGAAACTAACAAATGCATTGTAAAATGGACCCAGAACAATTTCTAGAAGGTGCCTATAATAGTAACATCAGGGAATAGTTTTTAAGGCTTCTCAATCTAGCTGCCCTTCTTTTGGTTCGCCCTAATTTATTTCATTGGATTTGGTTAGTGCAAACTGTCACATTACTTTGCTAATAATCTACGGATAGATCGTTGGGTTTGATTGTAACAACTAGCTAGATTTCTAACTCATTATGTTTCACTACCACAAAAATATTAATCGGATGAAACAAATAATAATAATAATAATAATAATGGTTGTAATACACACACTGATTATCTGGGAGTGCGTAGTGCAGTGTCCTTCATATAATATGTATATATCCCATACAATAATACAACAAAGTTGGAAAATAGAACACTCAAATTATATAATATTTCGTTGCTTGACGGATAGCAATTATGGTCTGAATAAGAGTGAGAATATTTTTGAGCACAAATCCAGTGATAGAACGTAGAAATTGGCGTTTCAAAGTTGACCACATCTGGCGCCCACGATCACTACCCATGTGATTCAAAGCTCTGCAAATCCGAGAGTAATCAGAATTGAAGTTCCAGAGAGAGTAAGATCAGTGGAAAGACCATCAAATATTCTGACAACTTCAGATGGATCACCTAAAGAATTGCGGATTATGCCATTCCTAATAAGGACATTCACATCTTCTTGTGAATTGATTAGGCAATCCAATAAAAGCTCATAGTCGGAAAGGTAATGTTGATAAGGATAACGACACTGCTCAGAAGTTGTCATATTGTGAAACAATATACAGTGTTATTGTTCACCCAAATCCTTGGCACCTCAAGAACTTCATTTGAAAACTTGAGACCTAGTGGGCTGTATCTCATGCTTGCTGATGCCTTGAACTTTATGTCAATTTCTGCCAACTGTTTCGCACTAAATAACAGAACGTCATTTCCAGGCCCTTGGAATAGTACTCTTGGAGGTAACTCTTTTGGTAACTGAAGCAATCTAAGAAGATCCGTGAAGTGGTTTAGCCTAAAATAATCAGAATTAGGCCTCAAGCGTTGGGAGTTAAAAGAGTCAAAGAACTTATACGAGAGATCAGCAAAGGAAGGGTTGCCGGCCAACATGATCAGCAGGAAATGCTTGTTGGTATAAACCTTCAAGAAAAAAGAGTGGAAGTTGATTTTCAAGTAAAAGCAAATCTTTTGTTACATCACTAAGTAACTTTGGTTGTCGCAATATAGCATCCATATTATCTGTGTTATTATCACTCAAATGATAAACGCTGAGGAAGAGTTCAATGATTGTAATACCCGGATATTTATTATCTGGAATATTATAAATAAATTGGATATTTCTGATAAGTGAAGTTTTGACCTTAAGACTTGTGTAAATATAGTCTATTTTTCTAAGTCGAATTCTGTAGGAAATTAGAGAATTTAAGGGCCAAAGTGCCAAAATGACGAAAATGCCCCTAAGGGACATAAATAACTTAGAAAAATTATGAAAAATCCTAAAAGGCTGTAAAATGACCAATTGAATTATGAGAGTATATTATCTCTAATTATGGTAATTTAATAAATTATGAACTTGGAGAAATTGAATAAGAATGCTCAAAAAGTATTGAAATGACTAAAATACACTTGTAAATCCCAAAAGAATGCAGAAGACATGGAAACAAAATGTCAGTGTAAAAGTTATGAGGTAATGAGGAATTCTAATTAAGAAAATTATCAACTATTGATAAGAAAGTAATTAAGTAATTATTGGCTAATTACTTAAGCATAAGCAAGGGAAATTCATGAATAATTATGTAGAACCCTAAAATTAGTGGTTTTTGGCTTAAAATTAGTAAAAATATATTTGTTAATTAATTGGAAATTTTGGAGAAAAATAGTTGAGTTTAGGTATTTTTAAGCCTAAATACAAGAATGGACCAATTAGGTAATTTTTGGAAAAATTAAAATAAATAAATCATTAATTAATTAATTAATTAAAAAATAAATATTAATTAAAAAAATGGGCCAGCCGAATTTATGCCCAAGAAAAGAAAAAAAAAATGAAAATAGGATACGAAATAAAATGGAAACTTAGTTTGTAAGTTATGTATTATTATATAATATAATTTAATATGGTGAATAGTAATCAAATAAATAGGAAATGGATCCTATCTAGAGATCTAGGAATGAGATTTCCAAAGTCAAGGTAAAATATTGATCAGTGGGTTTTTATCTTCCGTTAAACTCTTCCGGAAGTTAATTCCAACGTCGATTGAGCTTTTTCCTAATAAGACGAAATAGGGAAATTCTGGGGAAAAGCCAGATAGCCAAGTTGGAAATTAAGAGTCCAGGGGTCATGATGAAACGTTCGGAAAGGAATTAGGAGTTTTCCTGGACATATTTGGAATCAGTGCATTCCTGTCCACAGTCGGTAGCTTCCGGAATTTCGTTCTGAGATCGGGCACGTTTTTCGAGAAACTTCGGCTGAACACGGAATGCCCTGTATGGAATCAAGATTTAGATTAGAATAGAAATTTCTAGTAAGGAAGAGAAGATCTTCAAAGTTAGTTAACCAGAATTTTGAGATTTCTCCGAAATTACGCGAATCGGGTACCGATCGGGGAAATTGGACCGGAAGCTTCTGGAAGGGACACGTGGCGCCATTTTATTGGCCAAACCCTTAATTTTGGGCCATGAATTTCGGCCAAGTGTGAAAAGGGAAAAGGGAAGAAAGGGTTTTTTCAAAAGTTGTGTTGGACGGTCCAGATCGCTTCTCACAAAGTTGATCCGACGTAGCGAAACCCTAACCCTTCACCTATAAATACCCCCTCCCTTTGCATTTTCACACCATTTCACTCCTCTTGGCCGAAATCTAGAGGGAGAAAGAAGAGAGAGAAGCTCTGGGGAAAATTGTGCGGAAGTCTTCAACGGGTAAGTCTTTTGGTCTTTTGTCTTTAGTTCTTTCGGTAGTTTTAGTAGAATTGTTAGTTAGATCAAGGAAGTAGGAGATGAGATTCCTATTCTTGTTTTTAAGCCTCATTGCATTGAAAGATGTTTGACGAGGTAAAAACATAGTAGGGATTGAGTCTCTGATGAAAGTTAAAATAGCGAGCTTTAAGCTTTCGTAGTTCTTTCAATAGTTAGAGTAGTACTGCTAGTATAGCCTTTAATTTTTCAAGCATGATTGGGTATCATATGATAGGGCTATATTAGTCTAGAATTTCGAAAATTATCATTGGGTCGAAGTTCTGGCAAAATTTTGGAAAAACGAAGCCAAAGTAACGAAGTGCTGGCGAAATTCCGCCAATTAGGGGTATAGGGGCAAAATGGTAATTTTTACCTAAAATGCCAGTTATAATGCCAAATCACTAATGAAAGTGATATTACTCTTATAGGACATCAGAAACCTTGATCTGCTGCCGTTACGCTGTCCAATGTGCCGTTGTCGGACAAGCCATTGTTTCCGTCGAAAAGTACGATTCGCCGAAACACCTACGTACGTCAACGAAGGTACGGACGCGTACTGTAACACTAATCTTGTGCGGCTCATATACATATATGTCATAGATACGTTCATATACCGGGGCTCTGTTTAGGATCGTCGTTATACATACAGCCTTACACGGGTTATAGTCTTGTTAATACCGTTTTAAGTTTTCCTAGCGCTGTGGACATGTGATCGTGGCACTGGTGAATAGTACAGACTATTATTTATGTGTAGGACTTTACATATGGCTTTGTGCTTATGTTCTGTCTGTGTCACAATATTGTGTAGGCCATTACATACGGCTTTGTGCTTATGTTCTGTCCGTGTCACAATCTTGCAATCATGCATCTGCTATATGCTTATGTGATGTTATGCTGCTGTTATGCTATGAATATCTGTTGTCTGTATACTGTTGTATTTGAGCATGAGGTTAACCGTTACCTGAGATTCAATGCGGTAAATTGAATCTCAGCTATAGCTTCAGGGTCCGGAGGACCTAGGATCGGGGATCGAGGCAAGGAGCAGCAGTAGAGTTGCGGAAGAAGACATCTTTATCTTATCGCTTTCTGTTTCTTTCTGTTCTTGCCTATAAACCCTAGGATGACTGTAATCACTACTATGTTACACAAAGGATGATGTTTTGATATATATATCAGTTACTATTTCGCTCCATTGCTCTACTCTGGTTGAAAAAAAAAAATCCGCTTTAAAAATTGGGATGTTACATTTTTGGTATCAGAGCATGACATTCTGGCATGAATTTAACTATGTTACTACGGACAGTTTGGTGCCGAAGGCAAGGCTAGTCTACGTGGGTGTGCCAATCAGTCGCCGTATAAGTCGGTGAGGCCCCCATGGTAGACACTTACCTGGCCATTCTGTTCGGATAACGGAGTTAGGTTTTTAAGCCTTTTAACTTTGAGCACATTTTTGAAAATGAGTACTGATATGACCCTGGTGTGATGTGTAGTGATAGACAGAAACGAAGATTCATATACCTTCTATCCCGTAATAATAAGACGTAACGCTCGTAGATCCGTAGTTCCAGAGACGGCGGGACGAAGACGAAAATAACGACAACGTGATGATATACGTTATAACCACTGGTCATAAACCAGTTGGATGATGTAGTATACGTTAGCATGTACATTACATCTAAGATGAAAATATATATGATGCCACGTATTGTGTTATTTTTCTGACACATATATCCGTTATTAGATAAAGGAAAAGCTAGAACATGGCAATACTAAGAGGTGCTGGAGCACCAAGAGGAAGAGGCCGAGGTCGAGGTCGAGGCAGACAAGGAGGCAGGCAGCCTCAAATGGACGCAATACCCGAACAAAATATCATACCAAACCAACCTGAACAAAACGAGATTCAGGAGATGAGGAGAACTCTACAGGAGCAGAGAGCTCTCATTAACGCGCTCGTAGAGAGACAGAACCAACAAGATCAGGAAGCTGAAAGGCAACTAGCAGAACGGAGGGCAGAGGAAGAAAGAAGGAATGCTGAAGAGGAAAGACAAAATGCCGAGGACGAATTAAATGATGATGAAGAGGAGGAGAACGCCGAAGAAGATGAGGAAGATAATGAGTCTGAGAGATCCCAATCACCTCCACGACACAGGAGGGGAGAGAAAACCACTCAATACTGGGTTAACCAGTTTTGTAAGCTGAAGCCGCCAACTTTTCGAGGAAAGCTGGACTTGGCGGAAGATTGGCTGAAAAGATTAGAAAAAGTGTTCAGGGTTATTGACTGCCCGGAAAATCGCAAAGCCCAACTAGCGGTTTACCAACTCGAAGGAGATGCCGACCGTTGGTGGGAAGTCACGGCAGAAACCCTACTACGCCCGATTCACCAACTTGTCCCGATACTCAGCACACCTTCGAAGGGGCAACGATGAAAGCAGTATGGTGAATATACTGGTTCACGGGTTGAAGTATGAACTTGGTGAAAGACTCATGTCTCAGCGATTCCAGAACTTGACAAGCGCGGTGGAAACTTGCCGGATGACTGAGCGCAACCTGAGAGGATTTCAGAAGACCAGAAACTTCAACAACAATGATGCTGGACGCAGTGGATTCAATCGTGGAAACTTTCCACAGAAGAGGAAGGCCCCCTGGAACAATCCCCGAGGTGGGAATAAGAGGCCATTCCAAGCTGGACAACAAAATTATCCGAGACTGCCGGGATCCCAGACGTGCCCAAAATGCAAAAGGAACCACCCGGGAGTGAACTGCGAAGGGAAGCAGATATGCTTCAGATGTCATAAGCCCGGGCACTATAGCAGGGAGTGTACCGAGAAGGCTGCAGAGGCGAGACCTCAGAGCACTGGCCGAATCTTTGCACTTACCGACACAGAAGCCAGACAATCCCCGAAAATGGTCCAAGGTACAATTTCTCTCAACGGAAATCTACTTGAGGCATTGTATGATTCGGGAGCCAGTCATTCTTTCATTTCCTATGATTGTGCAAGTCGCCTAGGAATGAATGCCTGTAGTTTACCTTATGATTTGGTAGTGTCTACACCGCTTGGTGTAAAATCTTTAGCTTCTGACGCATGTATGAATTGTACTGCTAACGTGGATGGACGAGTTTCTAAAGTGGACCTTATCCGTCTACCTCTTCACGGCATCGACGTCATACTCGGTCTAAATTGGCTGACGGCCAACGGTGCGATGATCGACTGTGGCAAAAAGAAGATATCATTTCCACGAGATGCAGGAGTTGAAGAAGCAGCTGGAAGAGCTTTTGAAGAAGGGGTTCATTCGACCTAGCGTATCACCGTGGGGAGCCCCAGTACTTTTTGTAAAGAAGAAAGATGGAAGCTTCCGACTCTGCATCGATTACCGCGAACTCAACAAAGTGACTGTCAAAAACAAGTACCCACTTCCCCGGATTGATGATCTTTTGGATCAGTTATCTGGTTCCACTGTCTTTTCAAAGATTGATCTGCGTTCGGGATATCACCAGTTGCGAGTTAAAGATGGTGATATTTCCAAGACAGCTTTCAGAACCAGATATGGGCATTATGAATTCCTTGTGATGCCCTTCGAACTGACTAATGCACCTGCGGTATTCATGGATTACATGAACCGTATCTTCCGACAACACCTAGACCAGTTTGTGGTGGTGTTTATCGATGACATCCTTATTTATTCTAAGAGCAAAGAAGAGCACGAAGAACATCTGCGGAAGGTGTTAGGCATACTCAGGGAGAAGCGACTCTATGCTAAACTGAGCAAATGCGAATTTTGGCTGCCAGAAGTGAAATTTCTGGGCCATGTTATATCTAGCGGCGGAGTTGCAGTTGATCCAGGCAAGGTGGATGCAGTTCTGGACTGGAAACGGCCAGAGACTGTGACGGAGATCCGTAGTTTTCTTGGTCTGGCGGGATACTACCGCAGATTCATACGGGATTTCTCGCGTCTTGCCCTACCATTGACAAAGCTTACGAGGAAGAATCAACCCTTTTTATGGGGAGACGACTGTGAGGAGAGCTTTCAGAAACTGAGAGAGAGATTAACTACAACACCGGTGTTAATCATCCCAGATCCAGATGAGAAGTATGTTGTTTACAGTGATGCCAGTGGGCAAGGGTTGGGATGTGTCCTAATGCAACAGGGCAGAGTGGTGGCTTATGCCTCTCGTCAGCTGAAGCCTCACGAGTTGAACTATCCTACACACGATCTAGAGCTGGCGGCTATCGTGTTTGCTTTGAAGATATGGAGGCATTATCTGTACGGTGTAACCGTAGAATTGTACTGCGACCACAAAAGCCTGAAGTATCTGTTTGATCAAAGAGAACTCAACATGAGGCAGCGTCGCTGGATGGAGTTGATCAAGGATTACAACCTGGAGATCAAGTACCATCCGGGTAAAGCAAACGTAGTTGCTGATGCCCTTAGTCGGAAGACGGTGCAGGTGGCATATATGATGATACAAGAGCAGAAATTACTGGAAGATTTCAGAGATCTGAATCTATCCAATCAAATCTACATGGGTCTCCATGCACCAGCTGATGCCTATCTTGCAGCTCTTCTTGTTAGTCAAGGGGAGTATGATCTGAGAGACAAAGTTGACGAAGCTCAGAAGCAAGATGATTGGGCAAAAGAGATACGTGAGAAAATCTCTCGAGGTGAGACTCAAGACCATGACCTATCACTTAGTGGTTTGGTCAGGTACAAGAAGCGAATCTATGTACCGCCAGTTGATGAATTAAGGCGGAAGATAATGGACGAGGCTCACAAGAGTAAATACACTCTGCATCCAGGCATGGTCAAGATGTACCAGAGTATGAAATCTGAACTTTGGTGGCCCGGAATGAAGAAAGACGTAGCAGAGTACGTGGCCAAGTGCTTGACCTGTCAGAAAGTGAAGATTGAACACCGTCGACCCCCTGGTCTTTTGCAAGGACTAGAGCTGCCGGAATGGAAATGGGAGAACATAACCATGGATTTTGTGGTAGGTTTGCCCAAAATCAGGAATCATGATACGATTTGGGTAGTTGTTGACAGATTAACCAAGTCAGCACACTTCATTCCCATCAGTATCCACTACTCTCCGGAACGATTGGCGGAGATTTATATCAAAGAGATAGTGAGATTACATGGTGTCCCTAAGAGCATTGTCTCTGATCGGGATACGCGTTTCAAATCCCGTTTCTGGCAGGCGATACATGAAGGTATGGGTACCAAGCTGAAGTTCAGTTCGGCTTATCACCCTCAAACTGACGGTCAATCTGAGAGAACGATCCAGACACTGGAGGATATGCTGCGAGCATGTGCCCTAGATTTCAAAGGAAGTTGGGATCGACATCTTTCGCTAGCTGAGTTCGCATATAACAACAGTTATCATGCTAGTATACAAATGGCCCCGTTCGAGGCATTGTACGGGCGGAAGTGTCAATCACCATTATGCTGGACAGATTCGTCCGAAAAGCAGTTACTTGGGCCGGATATGCTTGAGCAGACCTCTGAGCAAATCGCACTAATTAAGAAAAGACTCCTAGCAGCACATAGCAGGCAGAAGAGTTATGCTGACAAAAGGAGGAGACCTCTAACGTTCTACGTCGGCGACCATGTATTTCTAAAGTTATCTCCGGTAACTGGTGTCGGCAGAACACTTAAGAGGAAGAAACTGAGTCCACGATACGTAGGACCCTTTGAAATTCTGGCCAAGCGCGGAGAAGTCGCTTATCAGATAGCCTTGCCCCCGAATCTGAGTAATCTCCACGACGTTTTCCACGTGTCGCAATTGAAGAAATACCAACCAGACCGTGATCATGTCGTCGAATACGAGGACGTTGAAGTACGGCAAGATAATACCTTCGTAGTTGGCGCGGAGCGGATCATCGATCACAAGAGAAACGGCTCGGGAATAAGACTATTCCCATAGTGAAGGTAGTACGGAAGGGTTTGTCACCTGAGGAGGCGACTTGGGAAACCGAGAGAGACATGGAAGAAAAGTATCCGAGTTTATGGCCGGAGTTTAGTTACGATAGACTAAATTTCGAGGCGAAATTTTGTTTAAGGGGAAGAAATGTAATACCGGATATTTATTATATGGAATATTATAAATAAATTGGATATTTCTGATAAGTGAAGTTTTGACCTTAAGACTTGTGTAAATATAGTCTATTTTTCTAAGTCGAATTCTGTAGGAAATTAGAGAATTTAAGGGCCAAAGTGCCAAAATGACGAAAATGCCCCTAAGGGACATAAATAACTTAGAAAAATTATGAAAAATCCTAAAAGGCAGTAAAATGACCAATTGAATTATGAGAGTATATTATCTCTAATTATGGTAATATAATAAATTATGAACTTGGAGAAATTGAATAAGAATGCTCAAAAAGTGTTGAAATGACTAAAATACACTTGTAAATCCCAAAATAATGCAGAAGACATAGAAACAGAAAGGTCAGTGTAAAAGTTATGAGGTAATGAGGAATTCTAATTAAGAAAATTATCAACTATTGATAAGAAAGTAATTAGGTAATTATTGGCTAATTACTTAAGCATAAGCAAGGGAAATTCATGAATAATTATGTAGAACCCTAAAATTAGTGGTTTTTGGCTTAAAATTAGTAAAAATATATTTGTTAATTAATTTGAAATTTTGGAGAAAAATAGTTGAGTTTAGGTATTTTTAAGCCTAAATACAAGAATGGACCAATTAGGTAATTTTATGGAATTTTTGGAAAAATTAAAATAATTAATTAATTAATTAAATAAAAAATAAATATTAATTAAAAAAAATGGGCCAGCCGAATTTATGCCCAAGAAAAGAAAAAAAAAATGAAAATAGGATAAGAAATAAAATGGAAACTTAGTTTGTAAGTTATGTATTATTATATAATATAATTTAATATGGTGAATAGTAATCAAATAAATAGGAAACGGATCCTATCTAGAGATCTAGGAATGAGATTTCCAAAGTCAAGGTAAAATATTGATCAGTGGGTTTTTATCTTCCGTTAAACTCTTCCGGAAGTTAATTCCAACGTCGATTGAGCTTTTTCCTAATAAGACGAAATAGGGAAATTCTGGGGAAAAGCCAGATAGCCAAGTTGGAAATTAAGAGTCCAGGGGTCATGATGAAACGTTCGGAAAGGAATTAGGAGTTTTCCTGGACATATTTGGAATCAGTGCATTGTGTCCACAGTCGGTAGCTTCCGGAATTTCGTTCTGAGATCGGGCACGTTTTTCGAGAAACTTCGGCTGAACACGGAATGCCCTGTATGGAATCAAGATTTAGATTAGAATAGAAATTTATAGTAAGGAAGAGAAGATCTTCAAAGTTAGTTAACCAGAATTTTGAGATTTTTCCGAAATTACGCGAATCGGGTCTTGCGATCGGGAAATTGGACCGGAAGCTTCTGGAAGGGACACGTGGCGCCATTTTATTGGCCAAACCCTTAATTTTGGGCCATGAATTTCGGCCAAGTGTGAAAAGGGAAAAGGGAAGAAAGGGTTTTTTCAAAAGTTGTGTTGGACATTCCAGATCGCTTCTCACAAAGTTGATCCGAGCGGTAGAAACCCTAACCCTTCACCTATAAATACCCCCTCCCTTTGCATTTTCACACCATTTCACTCCTCTTGGCCGAAATCTAGAGGGAGAAAGAAGAGAGAGAAGCTCTGGGGAAAATTGTGCGGAAGTTTTCAACGGGTAAGTCTTTCGGTCTTTAGTCTTTAGTTCTTTCGGTAGTTTTAGTAGAATTGTTAGTTAGATCTAGGAAGTAGGAGATGAGATTCCTATTCTTGTTTTTAAGCCTCATTGCATTGAAAGATGCCTGACGAGGTAAAAACATAGTAGGGATTGAATCTCTGAAAGTTGAAAGTTAAAATAGCGAGCTTTAAGCTTTCGTAGTTCTTTCAATAGTTAGAGTAGTACTGCTAGTATAGCCTTTAATTTTTCAAGCATGATTGGGTATCATATGATAGGGCTATGTTAGTCTAGAATTTCGAAAATTATCATTGGGTCGAAGTTCTGGCAAAATTTTGGAAAAACGGAGCCAAAGTAACGAAGTGCTGGCGAAATTCCGCCAATTAGGGGTATAGGGGCAAAATGGTAATTTTTACCTAAAATGCCAGTTATAATGCCAAATCACTAATGGAAGTGATATTACTCTTATAGGACATCAGAAACCTTGATCTGCTGCCGTTACGCTGTCCAACGTGCCGCTGTCGGACAAACCGCTGTTTTCCGTCAGAAAGTACAGTTTCCGCCAGAAACACCTACGTACGTCAACGAAGGTACGGACGCGTACTGTAACACTAATCTTGTGCGGCTCATATACATATATGTCATAGAATACGTTCATATACCGGGGCTCTGTTTAGGGTCGTCGTTATACATACAGCTTTACACGGGTTATAGTCTTGTTAATACCGTTTTAAGTTTTCCTAGCCATTGTGGACATGTGATCGTGGCACTGGTGAATAGTGCAGGCTATTATTTATGTGTAGGACTTTACATATGGCTCTGTGCTTATGTTCTGTCTGTGTCACAATATTGTGTAGGACTTTACATACTGCTCTGTGCTTATGTTCTGTCTGTGTCACAAATCATGCAATCATGCATCTGCTCTATGCTCATGTGATGTTATGCTGCTGTTATGCTATGAATATCTGTTGTCTGTATACTGTTGTATTTGAGCATGAGGTTAACCGTTACCTGAGATTCAATGCGGTAAATTGAATCTCAGCTATAGCTTCAGGGTCCGGAGGACCTAGGATCGGGGATCGAGGCAAGGAGCAGCAGTAGAGTTGCGGAAGAAGACATCTTTATCTTATCGCTTTCTGTTTCTTTCTGTTCTTGCCTATAAACCCTAGGATGACTGTAATCACTACTATGTTACACAAAGGATGATGTTTTGATATATATATCAGTTACTATTTCGCTCCATTGCTCTACTCTGGTTGAAAAAAAAAAATTCCGCTTTAAAAATTGGGATGTTACAATGATGAAAGTGTGCCATCTAGTAGCATTAGTTTTTGAAATTCCTTTTCGGTTAAGAATGCGTCCTCTGAGTAAGAAGCACGAACCTTTGGCTCTAAAGACCTTACAAAGCTTATCAATTTGTCCAAGCTTAAGCTTGTCATGAATCTTTCTATGAATCTCTTGAGCATTATCACTTTGTACCTCTCCATGTCTCTGAGCCTTGGATCACCATAATGAAGGGGGCCGATCGAAATAGTTGTTGGGGTGTAAATGTTTTCATTTTTCTCGCGCGTTGAACGGGGCACCTTGTATATACAACATGTTTGTGACAAGGGATCTTCCTTCGCTTCTTGAATCATTGCTTCGATGTCAATCCTCAGCTCATCATCTTCCTTCTATCAAGTTCGAAAGCAACCAGAAATTAATTACGTAAGAAAAACAAAAAAGGATGGAAAAGAGGGGGACAAGATTATGCATAATTGTTCCCAAGTATTGGACGTATAAACCTCTACCTGATTCAAGCCAACCATCGTCCAATGAATCTCAGTACGAGATCTTCCGAAAATAATTTGTTGTTCTGACCATGAAAAAGACCAGAATAATGTAATACCCGGATATTTATTATCTGGAATATTATAAATAAATTGGATATTTCTGATAAGTGAAGTTTTGACCTTAAGACTTGTGTAAAAATAGTCTATTTTTCTAAGTTGAAATTCTGTAGGAAATTAGAGAATTTAAGGGCCAAAGTGCCAAAATGATCAAAATACCCCTCGGAAGGGCAAAAGACTTAGAAAATTTATGAAAAATCCTAAAAGGCAGTAAAATGACCAACTGAATTAAGAGAGTATATTATCTCTAATTATGATAATTTAATAAATTATGAACTTGGAGAAATTGTAGAAGAATGTTCAAAAAGTAATAAAAAGACCAAAATACCCTTGTAAATTATGGAATAATGCAAGAGGCATGGAAATTCTAATGTTAATGCAAGAGTATGAAGGTAATGAGGTGTTCTAAGTAAGAAAATTATCAACAAGTGATAATAAAGTAATATTGGGCTAATTACTTAAGTATAAGTAAAGGAAATTCATGAATAATTATGTAGAACCCTAAAATTAGTGGTTTTTGGCTTAAAATTAGTAAAAATATATTTGTTAATTAATTGGAAATTTTGGAGAAAAATAGTTGAGTTTAGATATTTTTAAGCCTGAATGCAAGAATGGACCAATGGGAAAATTCTGTAAAAAATTATGTAAAATTAATTATATAATTAATTAAATAATTAATCAAAATAAATAATAATAAAAACGAAAAAAAATGGGAAAAAAAAGAGAGAGAAAAAAAGAAAATAGAAAATAGGATAAGAAATAAAATGAAAATATTATATATTATGTATTATTATATAATATAATTTAATATGGTGAATAGTAATCAAATAAATAGGAAACGGATCCTATCTAGAGATCTAGGAATGGGATTTCCAAAGTCAAGGTAAAATATTGATCAGTGAGTTTTTATCTTTCGTTAGGCTTTTCCGGAAGTTAATTCGGCGCCTAGATTGTGCATTTTCCTAATAAACGAAATAGGGAAAAATGCTGATAGGCACATTTTTGGATCTGAAGAAAATAAATTCTAACTCAACATCTAGAAATGAGTTTGAAATTATCTGGACATATTTGGAATCAGTGAATTTTTGTCCAGAAGTTGATGATTCTGAAAACGAGTTTCGTAACCGGACCCGTACGGACACGTTTTTCGAGGAACTTCAGACTGACAGTTGGAGCCCTATATGGAACCAAAATTTAGGTTAAATTGGACATTTCTACTAAGTGAGAATATGTCTTCAAAGTTGTAAATCCAGAATTTTGAGATTTTTCCGAAATTACGCGAATCGGGTACCGATCGGAGAAATTCATCCGAAAGGCTTCTGGAAGGGACACTTGGCCACCTCCCATTGGCCAAGCCCTCTTGAATTTCGGCCAAGTGTGAAAGCAAAAAGGGAAGAAAGGGTTTTTTGAAAAGTTGCTTTGGACGGTCCAGATCGCTTCTCACAAAGTTGATCCGACGGCCGAAACCCTACCCCATTTCCTATAAATACCCCCCTCCCTTTGGATTTCTCACATTTTGAAGAGGCCAGCCGAAATCTAGAGAGAAGAAGTAGAGAGAGGAGCTCTGGGAAAATCTCGGTGCCGAGCTTTTAGTTTCCGTAGTTCTTTCGGTAGTTTTAGTAGAACTGTTAGTTAGATCTAGGAAGTAGGAGATGAGGTTCTATCCTTGTTTTTAAGCCTCATTGCATTGAAAGATGCTGACGAGGTAAAAACATAGTAGGGATTGAGTCTCTGAAAGTTGAAAGTTAAAATAGTGAGCTTTAAGCTTTCGTAGTTCTTTCAACAGTTAGAGTAGTACTGCTAGTATAGCCTTTAATATTTCAAGCATGATTGGGTATCATATGATAGGGCTATATTAGTTTAGAATTTCGATAATTTTCATTGGGTCGAAGTTCTGGCAAAATTTTGGAAAAACGGAGCCAAAGTAACGAAGTGCTGGCGAAATTCCGCCAATTAGGGGTATAGGGGCAAAATGGTAATTTTTACCTAAAATGCCAGTTATGATGTCAAATCACTAATGAAAGTGATATTACTCTTATAGGACATCAGAAACCTTGATCTGCTGCCGTTACGCTGTCCAACGTGCCGCTATCGGACAAACCGTTTTTCCGTCGAAAGTACGATTTCGCGAAACATCTACGTACGTCAACGAAGGTACGGACGCGTACTGTAACACTAATCCTATAGTTCTCATATACATATATGTCATAGATACGTTCATATACCGAGGCTCTGTCTAGGGTCGTCGTTATACATACAGCCTTGTACGGGTTATGGACATGATAATACCGCTTTGAGTTTTCCTAGCGCTGAGGACACGTGATCGTGGCACAGGGTAATGTGCAGGCTATATTTGTGTAGAACTTTACATACTGCTTTATGCTTATGTCCTCGTCTCGTGTCACAATGTTGTTGTGTAGGACCTTACATACCGCTCCATGCTTATGTTACATCTCGTGTCACATTTATCGATGAGATGTTTTTGTTATGTCATGAATATCTGTTGTCTATATACTTTTATATTTGAGCATAAGGTTAACCGTTACCTGAGATTCAATGCGGTGAATTGAATCTCAGCTATAGCTTCAGGGTCCGGAGGACCTAGGTGTAACATCCCAATTTCAGAGCCAAATTTTTTTTTTTAAACATCAGAGTAGAGCATCGGCGGAATAAAAACATTGAGTAACTGATTATAACAATAATGGTGGCGTATCTGCCTGTTCATAAAGATTAATACATTATCGATTATGACTTTATATCTCATCGGCCGATCATTACTCGGTCTTCACGTGGTCTTCATCTTCATGTGTGATGTCTCTCTGCTTACTCTTACCCTCCGTCCATGGTCTCTCTCTCAGGACCTTGATGTGATGCTATAGTAAGAGCCGAGATCCAACGTTCATCGGATCTCGGGTAACAGTTAACCTCATGCTTATATAACAATATATGATCAACAGATATTTCTAAAAATACAGCAATGATTCTTGATCATTTAATAACAACTACCCTACAAGCAAAGTTATCTGTCTGCACTTTAATTGTGTGCCACGATGTACTGTCGTGTCCGTAGCGCTAGGAAAACATGACGGTATTATACTTAATATAACCCGTAAAGCTGTAAGTGATTATCTAAGTTTATTACCTTAGTCACTGTGCACGGCGAAACGTCCAACAGCGGCACTTCGAACAGCGTAACGGCAGCAAATCAGAGTTTTTGATGTCCTATAAGAGTAATATCACTTTTATTAGTGATTTGACAACATAACTGGCATTTTAGGTAAAAATTACCATTTTGCCCCTATACCCCTAATTGGCGGAATTTCGCCAGCACTTCGTTACTCTAGCAAATTTTCTTCCCGAAATTTCGCCAGAACTTCGACGCAATTATGATTCTCGAAAATAATGACTAAAATAGCCCTCCCATATGATACCCAATCATACTTGAAAATTTAAAGGCTATTCTAGTATTATAACACCTACTTGTGAAAGAACTACGAAGACTTCACTTTCGGGGACTCGATCCCTACCATGTTTCTACCTCGTCGGGCATATATTTCAATGCAATGAGGCCTAAAAACAATAGTAGGAATCTCACTCCCTACTTACTAAAACTATCTAACAATTCTACTATCTACCGAACTAAAACTAAAGACCGGAGGACTTACCCGTTGAAGATTTCTGCAGAACTTCTCCAGAGCTTCTCTCTCTTGTTTCTCCCTCTAGATTTCGGCTAGAAGAAGGAAAACGGTGTGAGAATTGTGATGGAGGGGGGGTATTTATAGGGTTTTGGAAGGACATGGAGGGAATTTCCAAAATTGTTACTTTATGCCCGGTCTACTAGTTTTTCCCCGATCGGTACCGATTCGCGTGATTTCGGAGAAATCTCAAAATTCTGGATTTACAACTTTGAAGACATATTCTCACTTACTAGAAATGTCCAAGTTAACCTAAATTTCGATTCCATATAGGGTTCCAACTGTCAGTCTGAAGTTCCTCGAAAAACGTGTCCGTACGGGTCCGGTTTCAGAACACATTTCTGGAAACATCATCTTCTCCAGAAAAATTTACTGATTCCAAATATGTCAAAATAAATTCAAACTCATTCCTAGATATTGAGTTAGAATTTATTTTCTTTATATCCAAAAATATGCCTATATGCATTTTTCCCTATTTCGTCTTAATAGGAAAAAGCACAAACGGCTTCAGAATTAACTTCCGCAAGAATTTAACGGAAGATAAAATTCCACTGATCAATATTCTACCTTGACCTTGGAATTCTCATTCCTAGATCTCTAGATAGGATCCGTTTCCTAAATATTAGTTTACTATTCATCATAATAAATTATATATTAAAATAATAAAAATCCAAAACTTCTATCCTAAGTTATCTAATATTTTTAACTCAATATTATCCCACTTTTTGAGCAAGATTCGGCTGGCCCAAAAAAAAAATAATAAATATTTATTTTTTATTTAATTAATTATTTAAATCATTTATTTATTTAATTTTTTCAAAAATTTCACAAAATTACCTAATTGGTCCATTCTTGTATTTAGGCTTAAAAATACCTAAACTAAACTATTTTTCTCCAAAATTTCCAATTAATTAGTAAATATATTTTTACTAATTTTAAGCCAATTACCACTAATTTTTGAGTTTTACATAATTATTTCATAATTTCTTTTGCTCAGACTTAAGTAATTAGCTAGAAATTACTTAATCACTTTATTATTATTAGTTGATAATTTTCTTAATTAGAATGTCTCATTACCTCATAATTATAACACTGACATTTCAGTTTCCATGTGTTCTCGAGTATTTTAGAATTTGTGAGGGCATTATAGTCATTACAATACTTTTTGAATATCTTTATTCAATTTCTCCAAGTTTGTAATTTATTAAATTACCCTAATTAGAGATAACATACTCTCATTATTCAAATAATTATTTCACTGACTTTTAGGATTTTTTTTCACAATTTTCCTAAACCATTTATGTCCCTTAGGGGCATTTTCGTCATTTTGGCACTTTGGCCCTTAGATTCTCTAATTTCCAAGAGATTTTCCTTTAGAAAATAAAAATAATTATAACTTAATATTTGATATCCCATATTCACCTACTTTCTATAGGTATAATTTTTACCAAATTATGATACGTATTTTTGGGGTATTACACTAGGATCGGGGATCGAGGCAAGGAGCAGCAGTAGAGTTGCGGAAGAAGACATCTTTATCTTATCGCTTTCTGTTTCTTTTTGTTCTTGCCTATAAACCCTAGGATGACTGTAATCACTACTATGTTACACAAAGGATGATGTTTTGATATATATATCAGTTACTCTTTCGCTCCATTGCTCTACTCTGGTTGAAAAAAAAAAAAAATCCGCTTTAAAAATTGGGATGTTACAAATAAGGAGGAGGAGAGGAATTTGTTTGCACGAAATTATGTATCGTGTTAACAAAAGGAAAGTAAAGAAAATAAGAAAAGCATTCCCAATCTAATAAGATCGTAGGTAATTCAGTATCACCTTCTTCCAAATGAATACAGTTTGAATCTATAAATGAGGACTTAGGAGAGGTTACATTGCAAACACAACTTCACAAAAGTAACACTACGTTTTTTATCATGTTCAAGTCTTGAGGTTCTGAATATTATTATTATAGCATGGACCTTCATCCTGTACAATCTGCTAAGTAATATATATATATATAACTTGTACTAGAATAATAAATATAATAAACTTCTACCATGTATTTCCAATCAATTAATTAAGCTTCTATCGTTTCTGTTAGATCTACCTCTCTCATCTTGAGTTGACTCCACATTTTTTAAAAATTTGTTATGACAGATATGTAATGATTAAATAATAAGACGACATCCACTTGCATGATTACTTAATCAAATTAAACGTAATATGAAACTAAATTAAATTAATGTATATTAGTCTTTTCGTATAAAAGATAATGAAGTATTATCTAGTTTTCCCCCAAAAAAATCACCCTTATCACAACTTGGACATTTTTTTTTTTTTGGAAGAACCTCACAAAAATACCACTTGAATTTCAGTCACCCTCAACACCTTGGCTCTAAAAATTCTAGCCACTGACGTCGAAGCTCCAATAGCCTCTGGCCTACGATGTCTTCAGCGAAGGTGGCTGAGGCCATATCTTAACAAAAAGGGGCAAAACTGTAAAAAGACCAACATTTTATAATTCCATTTTGGTGATTGAGTGTTGTTATGGGATTTTGGAAATTAGGATAACCTTTTTAAAAATCAACTGACATTTTTGTGGGATTTTCCCATTTTTTAGATCCATGGTTTTAAATAAAAATAAGGAAAAATTAATCTTTTTTGTCTATATAGTTTTGACTCCATTGAAACCCCTAAGTTTGGAATTTGTGCAACTCATCTCTTATAATTTTAACTCAATTGAAACTCCATCCCTAAAATTTTAACTCACTGTAACTCAATGTCTATAGTTGTAATTATTTATAATTTTAATCTCTAAATTTCATGAAATATTTAATTTTATTTTTCAACATATAAGGACCAATATTTTAAATGGTTAATGACGGAGTGGTAACCAAGTCAAAATTGTTGGTAATAGGTTAAATTGAATCAAAGTTTAACGATTGATCGAGTTACAATGAAATTAAAACTCTAATGATTAAAAGAATAATTTTGTCCTAAATGTGTGGCTAGACCACGTAATATTCCAAATGACGAGAGAATGGCTCCTTTGGCATGATAAACAAGAAGCCAATAATATACTCCCTGTGGTTTTCTTTATTTTCTTAGCCAATAATATCAATGACTTGAGTTGGAAGTCTCCAAGATTTATTTTATTTTATTTTCAAAGTTACAACAACGGATAGCTATAGTTCAGGTGGCTTTCGTTTCCCTCCTTCACTTGTTCATATTTTACGAATTATGTTGTTCAACACGCCAGTCATATTTTATCTTTCTTACTTGCATTTTCAGAAACGAATCCTCGTATGAACTTAACACATATTGTTTTAATGATAGCCAATATGCTACCTAAAATAATTTTTTAAGAAAAAACATTCAATTTTGAAGACCAAAACCATGGTGTCCTAAAAATTTATCCAAACATCTAAATTTTGATGAAAACAATTATACTTATAAATATGTTTAATCCAACTCTAATCTAAATGCACATGAAGTATATAGGGGCTGTTTATGAGAAACGTGATTATTATATACTCTTAAAATTAATTCTAATCAAAATATGAGTGTTTGGTGATAGGCGCAAAATATGAGTGTATAGGCCTATTGCATGCTTGCAATGGTAATTTTAATTGCATTACTAGAGAAAAAAATGTTTGGTTGCTCTTTTGCATAGTAATAGAGGGTCATGCCCTAAAATTCAAGGGTGACTGATATGGAATATGAGAAAACCCCACCTTCAATAAGCCTTAAACAAAATATATTTACCTGAAATAATAATTACAATAGCATTTACAATATCATAATTAACATAATAATCTCATATATACATATGTCATTTCTAATTCATATATAAACATATTTCTTACAAACAAAAATATTATACTTTTTTAGAAATTTCGGCAATCTCCTCTGTAAGTTAGACTTCCCAAAAGTTCCACAACAGCCTATTAGTTCATCATAATGTTTGGAGCTCTTCTGCACAACAATAGATCGAGTACGTGGAGCTACAGTAGAACAATACACAAAAGCATATATATGCAAAATATTTATTACATCAATGATCAATCTATGCAACATAGGTAGCGATCAAAAGCTTCTCATCCAAGGCATTTTCACAAGTCAACCAGAGGGGCATGTCCACTTCTACTATCTGAACGCCAAAACATATTTCCAGTAAAGTAAAATATAAATAAATGATAATGATAAATTTGTTGAGCCACAACAGGATATGGTAACTTGACATTTAAATAACAAAATATGAAATATTCATATTTGTTTAAGTAACTAGGAGAGCAGGAAAACAAAGAAATAAGTTAACACACTATTTAAAATTAAAACAATTTGAAAACATGCCAAACAATTTTTTTAGGACCTGAACAAAACAATAACAGGCATGGACACATAATCCTTCACGAGGGTAAGTAACAAATCTAGGGTGGCTAAAAGCCTTGGAAACAAGCTCAAGCATAAAGCCCACGAAAAAAAAAACCAGGCACGAATGGTATGCACAAAAATCCTCCCTCTGTTCCATGTGTGTTGGCCATCACTGGGGCTAGCACCTCCTCCTAATCACCCTGCTTGTTGAGTGTGTCATAGCGCTCCAAGGACTAACAAAACTGCCATTAGCAACTAATGTTTTGCTTTCAATCCCTTGGAAACATTTTTCTAACGACATGGAAGTAAGCTGTCTTGTAATTCAAATCGCTTCAATACAGAATAATCGAGCATTTCCTTTAAGAATATCTATCCCTTCCATGCATGTATAGAAGTTTCAAGATAAATAGAAAATTTGATAAACCAAATTCTTTCTTGCTTCAATTCTTTTCAAAATCTTTAACATATCATTTCTAAAGTGTTAGTACTCAAGAAAACCTTTATAAGAAAATAAAATAGATAAAGATATTTGGCATAAAATTTGATTAAAAAATACTATGTCTATATTTAAGTGGGACGTTATTTACTCACCTAATAATCCCAATAGCTACAATTATCCAATTAAATAGTCTTCAACATGATTCAAACTTAATTCCGATCCCCTAGTATACAAATAACATTAGTGTCACTTCAATTGTATTTAATAATCTCATTTAAGAAAATTCCCCTCATTTCCTCGTAAAAACATTTCTTCTATTTTTTATAACATTCAAACACAATCATAAGCTTCATAAATTCTTTAGGATAATAATATGCATATATAAGCATCATAACGTGTCGATGTTGGAATTGAACCATTTTAAACCAACTAAGTTCCTCGTCTATATAAGTTGACAATCTCAGGTGTAAAATTACTATGTTTCCTAAATCAATTCTTTATCAAGAATCAATTTAAACTCATTGCTTTGGCCACAACTAACCATTCATTCGATTTGAACTTCCCTCAAGCCTTTTAACATACACATTAATTGTATGCATTCCAAAGAAATAAGCCATAAAACAAGTACAATTATTTCATATTACTTGTCAAACTTCACACAGCCACGTGTGGTCACAAGATCCTCTAAACTATATTTCTTAACAACATTTAACTTATAAATTTTATAACCCATGTTTTTCCCTAGCAACAACGGAAATTTTAGCAAATTACCAATTCAAGTAAACTTTACTCTCCAATGCTACAGCCAAATATAACCCAAACCACCAAATGGAATAAACACCATAGTTTCTAAAAAATCTTATAACTTTTTATTATAAAACATCCAAATGTTATCTTCAAGCAAAATTCAGATTTTAATTAACCAACAAGGAATTTGTACTTTTTCACTTAATCAACATTTAAATTCCATCAACACTAATGAGAATAAGGAGATTAAAATTACAAGATCGAAGAACTAGTGAGAAGATACTGAGATTAAGTGAGATTTCTTCTTTTCTGTGCATGGAGGTTGTCTTGATTTTGATAGCCTAAGAGATTGAGAGCTTATGGAGTTAGTGAACCTGAGGGAATGTGACTGTCTGGAGCATAGCCGAAGAGCTAGTCGCAGAGGACTATCTGCTATAGAATGAGAGTTTTTGTGATTGGAAGAGAGGTTTAGAGACCTGTAATGAAATGAATCAGAAAGTTGTTTTATTCATGATAAATGTATTGGTATTTATACAAGAGAGCGGAGCCTCTACACATAATGGCTCATAATGTTGTAATCCCTAATTATGTGGGATATGATTATAATCTCACGATCTCAGCTATATACATTAATACTATATATTTCATGTTTCCTAACACTCCCCTCAAGTTGGAGCATAGATGTTAATCAAGCCCAACTTGTTACAAAGATAATCAATCTGAGTTCCTTAAAAAACTTTAGTAAGAAATCACAAAATTCTCACACTCCCCCTCAAGCTGTAAGTAGCTTGAATGCGAGTAGCCACTAATTAAAAGAAATGATTCAACACCTTCACCAAGAGCTCAACCAAACGGTCTCAGAGACCAACAACACCCAAACATCTCACGAGAGATAAATACCAAACGATCTCACCAGAGACCAACACCTCATTGGAGGCAAAGCAACGAACGGGTCTCAGAAGGACCACCAAACTCCTCACCAAAGGACACAAAGCATAGAAGATGCAACGAAATTACCCAACCACAAGCACGACATTCAAGACAAAAGAGCACTTCACGAACGTGCTGGAAAACGTAACAAACGAAGAACCCAGCCACTAGAGACAAGTGAACGTGCACGAAACAAAATGTCAATTATGCTAAAATACCCAGTCTCACAACGCAACCTTCGAAGCAAAGAACCGGCCTACACATACTGGGAATGAAGGCTCGACGTCGGAGAATGAAGTACGACCAGAAAAATGGTCACAACAACCAAACAAGGTATCAATAACCTCTTTAAATACAACAGAAACCTCTTTAGTCACCACAGAACAATCTCACCCGAGATTACAACACCAAACTGAGGCTTCACGATTCGCAACAACAAATGCCATATTAGTGACCAAATATAAGCAACAGTCACCCCAGTGACCAAATAACACTTCCACAACCTAAAAGCAAATAACCACCGAACCAGAAGTAGATTTATGAAACGGCACTGGAACGAAGACAAACAAGCAGATGGATAAATAGTTCCGTAGACATAACCTTCACTCTAAATCTCTCTCTCCACCTCTAACCATAAAATCGACGAAAATTGAAGAAGAGCAAAACAACAAAACCTAATTGCCAAATGCAATCCTCTAAACACGAAACCGAAAAAGAAACAGAGATGAAACTCGTACAGACACGCTAGTTGGCCACTGTTACTGTTAATGCTACAGTAACAGCGGCCACCGGAAAACTCAAATTTGCCAAGAACTATACCTTAGCTTTGATACCATGTAATGAAATGAATCAAAAAGTTGTTTTATTCATGATAAACGTATTGGTATTTATACAAGAGAGCGGAGCCTCTACACATAATGGCTCATAATGTTGTAATTGTTAGTTCTCTATATGTTTTGATGATTAATAACAATTTTAAACAAGTATGAATGTTTTTGATAAGCCAAATGATTCAATTTCTCTTCAAATACATTCTGTCAACGCCAAACTCGAGCCTAGATAGGCAAGCTCGAGTTTGCTGCTAACAGAGAGCAAAACAGATTATTTCAGCATTTAGAACTCGAGCTTGAATACTTAAGCTCCAGCCTAAATCTCCAAAGTATATTTCTAAAGAGTTTACATATTGTAAACTCGAGCATGTATAGACAAGCTCGAGTTTGCCTCTGGCGGGAAAAGTTTTCCAATTGAAAAATCATATCTTTAAACTACAGAGTTTATATTTTGTGTAGAGTTTGCTTATTTTCTATGGTTAACAATTGATGAAAACTCGAGCCTCAAGATATGGACTCAAGCCTAACATTCTTTTGTAGAGTTTACTCCGTGGTTTGACAAACAAAGAAGAGTTTACAAAACGTGTAAACTCGAGCCTGCTATTGCAAGCTCGAGTTTTCCCTTGGCAGAGAGCTCCCAAGTTTTCTGTATTTTCAAACTCCAGAGTTTATAACTCAAACCTCCAGTTCTCTCTGAAAAGCCTTGACATAAACAAAATCGAACTCGAGCCTGACATTATAAACTCGAGCCTGGTCAATAAAAATGAGTAAAGCAAATGTACAAACTCCAGAGTTCATATTTGAGCTCTAGCTCACGCTTCTGAATGACTAAATCTTTTAGGCATGAATAGTGTTAAACTCGAGCCTAATCACTAATGGACTCGAGCCTGCCTAGTTTGTGAAATATGGTTTCAGGTGCTCCCCCGACAAATACTCAGCAACGCTTCGAACTCGAGCCTGTCCTTATGAACTCGAGTTTACATGATGAGAAAATTTACAAACTCCAGAGTTTACATCAGAACTCCAGAGTTTGCTCCTCACAGAAGATGTACCTGATACTCGAAGTACCTTACAAGCTCGAGCCTGACTTGGCGAACTCGAGTTTGAGTCGTCAGCACAAATGATCGTTACTGATTTCATCTGTTTAGTTTGAATTATAATTTACCATTTCGTGCGAATTGATTACATTCATTTAAAGGATTCATATCTATATTTAATCAATCTATTTCCAGTAAGTTTTCAGGTAACCTCAAGATGATTGACGAAACAGAATCAATCAAGAGAATATCTTTCTCCCACTTGGAAACAATCGCAACAGCTTCCACTCAGAAGGAATTAATTAAGGAGAAACATCTAAAGATCATCAAAGCAAAGAGCAATCACCGGAAATTCAAAGGACACTATGAATCAACGGCTATGCTCCTCCTCAATATCCTCAACAGCTAGAATTTCAAATGAAGAATATGTTGAATTGAGAAGTAACGGTCATATGACAATTTGCTACTATAAATAGAGCTGAATACAAATCTTCAAGACACACAGAAAAGCAGAAACGAAAATCACACAAGCAGTTCATCAATATTTCGCTTTCTCTTTAGTAAAGTATCCTTCATACTTAGAACTTCAGTGTTTATCAATATTTACTCTGTGAGAGATTTTACACACATATATTTCAATCATTGTAAAGAATCTCAAGTCAAGGGGACTTGGAGATTGAGATTTCAGATTACAACTTGTAAGGGGGAGTGTATCCTAGAGAGGGGATAATCCTTGAGTACAGAGTCTGTATTTGAATTAAGTGATAGTAGAAAATCCCAGAGAGTCTGGGGACTGGATGTAGGTCAAGAGTTAGGACCGAACCAGGATAAACTTTCTGTGTCAAGCTCTTCTTCCCTACCTCTTTACTTTCAGCTTCGTCTAGGGTGCACGGGTAATTGAAAAGAATTTTAAAATCCCCAATTCACCCCCCTCTTGGTGATTCCCTTCCATTTTCATTTGGTATCAGAGCAAGGTTATCTATTTGAAGGATTAACATCCTAGACAAAGGATCCAATGGAAGGAATTCTACCCGATGGAGCCTCAATCAACAGACCACCAGGTTTCAATGGAGATCACTACTCATTCTGGAAGGCTAAGTTCAGGGTCTATGTAATGGCCTCTGAGTATGGTCTATGGAAGGTCTTTGAGAAAGGAAACTATGTTCCATCCTCAGTAGTAGCTGGTGTCACAACTCCCAAGCGAGAAGAAGAGTATGATGACAATGATAAAAAGTTAGTCACTCTCAACATGAAAGCAATCCACATGCTTCAAAGTGCTCTTGGGCAAAAGGAGTATTTCAGAATCTGCACTTTGCCATCTGCTAAGCAAATGTGGGATGCTCTTGAGATAGCTCATGAAGGAACAGCTGCAATCAAAGAAAATCGTATTAATACCCTCATGACTGAATATGATTTACTACAAATGAAGTCAGGAGAGTCTATTGGTGAATTTCAACTCAGGTACACTCATCTGATTAATCAACTCACTGCATTGGGAAAAGAATATGAACAACCTGCCCAAGTGAGGAAAATACTAAACATTCTCACCAAGGAATAGGAAGCCAAGGTCACTGCAATTGAAGAATCTCGGGGCGAATCAATGGCCTCTGTAGCAGCATTATTTGGCAGCCTCTCTGAATATGAGGGGAAGATCAAATTCAAGAAAGGGCTAAATGAGATCAATGTCAAGACCAAAGGAATGGCTCTTAAAACTGTCAAAGAGGTAAAATCAGATGACGATGAAGAAGATGAAGATGAAGATGGTGAGCTAGGTGTAATACCCCGAAATTTGAATTAGGGAATTTAAGGGCCAAAGTGCCAAAATGACCAAAATACCCCTGAGTGGAGTAAATAACTTAGGAAAATGGTGAAAAATCTTAAAAGGCAAAGAAATAATTATTTAAATTGAGAGAGTAGATTATCTCTAATTGAGGTAATTTAATAAATTTTAAACTTGGAGAAATTGTATAAGATTGTGCAAAAAGTATTGAAAAGACCATAATACCCTTGTAAATTTCTAAAAAATGCAAGAGGCATGAAAAATTCTAATGTTAATACAAGAGTATGAAGGTAATAAGGTATTCTAATTAAGAAAATTATCAACAATTGATAATAAAGTGATTAAGTAATTTCTAGCTAATTACTTAAGTCTGAGCAAAAGAAATTATGAAATAATTGGGTAAAGCTCAAAAATTAGTGGAAATTAGTGGAATTTTAGTAAAAATGTATTTACTAATTAATTGGAAATTTCTATGAAAAATAATGGAGTTTAGGTATTTTTAAGCCTAAAAACAAGTATGGACCAATAGGGAAATTTTGTAAAAATTATATAAAAATAATTATTAGATAATTATTTTATATAATATTAATTAATTATTAATTAAATTAAAACGAAAATAATTAAAATTTGGGCCAGCTATTAACCGAAATATTGGACAAGAAATAGGATAAGAATTTTCAAAATATCCAAGCTAACTTAGTTTGCAAGTTTTGGATTTTATTATTTTAATATATAATTTATTATGATGAATAGTAAATTAATATTTAGGAATCGGATCCTATCTGGAGATCTAGGAATGGGATTTCCAAAGTCGGGGAAAAATAATGATCAGTGGAATTTTGTCTTCCGTTATACTCTTCCAGGAGAAAATTCTGAAGTCGTTTGTGCATTTCCTAATAAAACAAAATAGGGAAAAATGCATATAGGTATATTTTTGGATATTAAGAAAATAAATTCTAACTCAACATCTAGGCATGAGTTTGAATTTATTTTGACATATTTGGAATCAGTGAATTTTTCTGAAGAAGTTGATAATTTGAAATGCGTTACGAAACCGAGACGCGACCAGGACACGTTTTCGAGAAACTTGGTGAACACGGAATGCCCTGTATGGAACCAAAATTTAGGTTAACTTGGACATTTCTAGTAAGTGAGAACTTGTCTTCAAAGTTGTAAATCCAGAATTTTGAGATTTCTCCGAAATTACGCAAATCGGGTGGACGGGAAAACGGTTAGGCAAGGGCCATAAAGCAAAATGAGTCATCATTCTTTGACCAATCTTGGGCTGCCATCTCATCCAAACATGTCGACCAAGGGAGAGAGAAAGACTTGTTGAAGAAGTCTTCAAAATGCTAAAGAGGAAATTACAACTTTAGGCACAAAGTTGATTTTTGAAAATTGCACAAATGGCCCAATCTTTTCCTATATAAAGGCATGAGGGGGTCTTGAAATCTTCACACCAAAATCCTCTCCTCTTGGCCGAAATCCTTGAGAGAGAAAGTAGAGAGAGAGCTGCGGGGAAGTTACTCCGAAGTCTTCAACGGGTAAGTCTTTCGGTCTTTAGTTTTTAGTCTTTAGTTTAATAGTTAGTAAGGCTAGAATAGTCTTTATTTTTATGATTTGGGTATCATATGGGAGGGCTATTTTAGTCTTTATTTTCAAGAATCATAAATGCGTCGAAGTTACGCGAAATTTTGGGAAGAAAATAGCCTATGTAGCGAAGCGCCGGCGAAATTCCGCCAATTAGGGTATAGGGGCAAAATGGTAATTTTTACCTAAAATGCCGATTATAATGCCAAATCACTAATGAAAGTGATATTACTCCTATAGGGCGTCGAAATCCTAATCTGCTGCCGTTCTGCACGCCCGACGTGCCGGCGTTTTCACGATTTTCCGTAAAAATACGGTTTTAGTAAAACGTGCTAGAAATACAAGTAATCCGTCAACGAAGGTACGTCCGCGTCTTGTAACATTAACTCGATGATTATGGAATGCATGTATGTGCTAGGTGTATTGTATGTGATAGCTTATAGCTACGTGGTATGTCTATGTCTTGTTTATATGTTCATGTTTGCTATGGGCGATATATCGCATGCTTTTGGGCGATATATGTATACATGCTATTGGGCGATATATGTATGCATGCTTTTGGGCGATGAGTGCACATATACTGTTGTTGATATGATTGTGCGTGGTCCATATGTTGTGTCTCGTAAACATGAGGTTAACCGTTACACGAGATCCAATGTGGTAAATTGGATCTCGGCTCTTAACATAGCGTCGGGTTCGGGAGGACCAGAGGATCGAGGAGAAGGACAAGCGGCACGCCTAGGAGTAGCGGTGAAGACTTCTTTACGTTATACTTTTGAAACACTCTTGTCTGCTGTTTAAACAGCAAGACATGCTACTATGGGTATTTTAATATATATATCAGATACTCAATCGCTCCGGTGCACTACTCTGATCATTTTGAAATGATATTTGAAAAAAAAAAATTTTATACTGCTTTAGAAAAGTCGGGTTGTTACATTTGGTATCAGAGCAGTAGTCCTGGCATGGATCTGACTAAGTTATTACGGACAGTTTGGTGCCGAGTTAGGTTCTACGCCTTTTCAAAAATTTTGGAGCATATTTTGAAAATGAGTGCGATATGGCTCAGTCGGTGTACCATTTTACCTCGGTGTACCGATGCATGCGGGTATACCATCTGAACCGGTGTGCCACCCTGCTGTCGGTGCATCACTCGAT
This sequence comes from Acacia pycnantha, assembly GCA_025563575.1. Lineage (NCBI taxonomy): Eukaryota > Viridiplantae > Streptophyta > Magnoliopsida > Fabales > Fabaceae > Acacia > Acacia pycnantha. The sequence goes on along the minus strand of JAMWYP010000032.1, from coordinate 3,143,487 downwards.
AGCTTGCCGATGCATGCTTGGACGTTAATTCTATTCTAGCCTGAGCTCATACGCGGAGCCGGGTCACGCCGGATGAAACTCCGAGACCAATAAAGATAGTACATGTAGTATTTGACTCATGTAGAGGAACTTCCGATACGTAATTTCGTGCCGTTTCGATCCACGAAGAAAGAATCAACGATAATCGACAAAAGGAAAGTTGCGAGTGTCTATTTGTTTATGGTGTGAGCTGCGTGCAGCAAAGCCTATGTGTAGAAAATACTAAGTGCGATAAAGTCTATGTGTCAAGTAAATTCTATGTGCGATAAAGTCGCGTAGGTGCGATAGAGACTAGGTGCGGGATAGCTACTAGTGCCCTGAGCAGCGAAATCAAGTACCAAACCAACAGATTGCTTGGCATGAGACAATGGCCGTAGTGCGTGAACAAAGGGAGATGCTTGATGAACAAAGAATGATGATAGAGGAACTTCGGGCGAAAGGCAAGGCGAAAGCGAGGCGGACATGAGGAAGAACAACATTCGAAGAAGAAGAAAACGAGCGAGTGATGAACACGATGAGGAAGGCGAGGGATCGATAGGTCCCGTCACCTCCACGACGAGGGAGAGATTTGCGAGACTACACAAAGTTGGGTCACTCAATTTTGTAAGCTCAAGCCACCACTGTTTCCACGGGAAGAACGAATTGGGCGAGGATTGGTTGCTAAGTCCGGAGAAAATATTTGAAGTTATGGAATGCCCAGATGATCGGAAAGCTCAACTCGCGATCTTTAAGCTCGATGGTGATGCGCATCGATGGTGGAAGAGCGTCGCCACAACGTTGCAGACCCAATATTGCCCTGTCACTTGGGAGAAGTTCATAGAGAAATTCAATGAACAATATTTTCCTCCCTCGACACAAGTGATCAAGGAGGCGGAATTTCTTAGCATCCAACAAGATCCTGAGGAATCCTTCGACGATTACTTTGCCCGCTTCACCAACTTATCACGATATTCCTCCTATTTGAAGCGTGACAATGATGAAGGCTGGAAGGCACATAGGCTGATTCATGGGCTAAAGTATGAGATAAAGAAGAGGCCGGTGTCAGCCAGTTTCCTAAACTAGCCCAAGTGTAGAATCTTGCCGATTGATTGAGCGCAACCGAAAGGAGCTGCGTAAACCCGGCACTTAAGCACTAGCAACATGGATCGTGGCGAGGGTAGCCGTGAAAATTCCTCGCGGAAAAGAGAAGCACCACGGAGTGACTCCCAAAGAGAGAACAAGATGCCATTCCGGTCGGAGCGGCAGAGCAAATCACGAGTCTCCGGAATCCCGACTATGTCAGTTGCGGGAAGTACCATCCGGTGAATGCATTCGAAGCGTGTTTGCTACAGATGCCGGAAGCCGAGCCACATTATCCGAGACTGTCACGAGAAACCTACGGAGTTAAGGCCACAGAACCGGGCCGAATGTACGCGCTAACCGATACCATGGACGAGAGAACTTCCGGAGAGTCCAAGGTACTATCTCTCTTAATAAGGAATTTTTCTCTGTACGTTAATTATGTGTTAGTTATTCAACTAAATCGTATGATACGTGAACCATCTTAGTGACGTATTCGCGTTTCCTCGTTATTTTTTCTACCGTGATCATGTCATTGAGTAGGAGGTATCTTATGTTGTCATGGTATATGGGAACCATGGAGACATTTTGGTAATCTTGTGTTAACATGGTGTATGGGAACCATGGAGACATTTTGGTATTTGTGGTGTTAACCGCGGTGTATGGGAACCACGGGGAAACATCATATATCAAGGTACAATATGACAAGATCGTAGTAGTCAAATCAAAGTGAATTCTCGATCACCAGGAGGAGCAGCAGGCAGACAAAGTGAAGATCCGACGCGTATAGCCCGAGTCCGAGTAGGACGGAGTCCGGTTAGTACAAAGTATAGTGGGATGGGTACAAATTTCGAGGCGAAATTTTGTTTAACGAGGAGAAATGTAATACCCCGAAATTTGAATTAGGGAATTTAAGGGCCAAAGTGCCAAAATGACCAAAATACCCCGAGTGGAGTAAATAACTTAGGAAAATGGTGAAAAATCCTAAAAGGCAAAGAAATAATTATTTAAATTGAGAGAGTAGATTATCTCTAATTGAGGTAATTTAATAAATTTTAAACTTGGAGAAATTGTATAAGATTGTGCAAAAAGTATTGAAAAGACCATAATACCCTTGTAAATTTCTAAAAAATGCAAGAGGCATGAAAAATTCTAATGTTAATACAAGAGTATGAAGGTAATAAGGTATTCTAATTAAGAAAATTATCAACAAGTGATAATAAAGTGATTAAGTAATTTCTAGCTAATTACTTAAGTCTGAGCAAAAGAAATTATGAAATAATTGGGTAAAGCTCAAAAATTAGTGGAAATTAGTGGAATATTAGTAAAAATGTATTTACTAATTAATTGGAAATTTCTATGAAAAATAATGGAGTTTAGGTATTTTTAAGCCTAAAAACAAGTATGGACCAATAGGGAAATTTTGTAAAAAATTATATAAAAATAATTATTAGATAATTATTTTATATAATATTAATTAATTATTAATTAAATTAAAACGAAAATAATTAAAATTTGGGCCAGCTATTAACCGAAATATTGGACAAGAAATAGGATAAGAATTTTCAAAATATCCAAGCTAACTTAGTTTGCAAGTTTTGGATTTTATTATTTTAATATATAATTTATTATGATGAATAGTAAATTAATATTTAGGAATCGGATCCTATCTGGAGATCTAGGAATGTGATTTCCAAAGTCAGGAAAAATAATGATCGGTGGAATTTTGTCTTCCGTTATACTCTTCCAGGAGAAAATTCTGAAGTCGTTTGTGCATTTCCTAATAAAACAAAATAGGGGAAAATGCATATAGGTATATTTTTGGATATTAAGAAAATAAATTCTAACTCAACATCTAGGCATGAGTTTGAATTTATTTTGACATATTTGGAATCGTGAATTTTTCGAAGAAGTTGATAATTTCGAAATGCGTTACGAAACCGGACGCGACCGGACACGTTTTCGAGAAACTTCTACTGAACACGGAATGCCCTGTATGGAACCAAAATTTAGGTTAACTTGGACATTTCTAGTAAGTGAGAACTTGTCTTCAAAGTTGTAAATCCAGAATTTTGAGATTTCTCCGAAATTACGCAAATCGGCACCGATCGGGAAAAACGGTTAGGCCAGGGCCATAAAGCAAAATGAGTCATCATTCTTTGACCAATCTTGGGCTGCCATCTCATCCAAACATGTCGACCAAGGGAGAGAGAAAGACTTGTTGAAGAAGTCTTCAAAATGCTAAAGAGGAAATTACAACTTTAGGCACAAAGTTGATTTTTGAAAATTGCACAAATGGCCCAATCTTTTCCTATATAAAGGCATGAGGGGGTCTTGAAATCTTCACACCAAAATCCTCTCCTCTTGGCCGAAATCCTTGAGAGAGAAAGTAGAGAGAGAAGCTCGGGGAAGTTCTGCGAAGTCTTCAACGGGTAAGTCTTTCGGTCTTTAGTTTTTAGTCTTTAGTTTAATAGTTAGTAAGGCTAGAATAGTCTTTATTTTTATGATTTGGGTATCATATGGGAGGGCTATTTTAGTCTTTATTTTCAAGAATCATAAATGCGTCGAAGTTCTGGCGAAATTTTGGGAAGAAAATAGCCTATGTAGCGGAAGCGCGGCGAAATTCCGCCGATTAGGGGTATAGGGGCAAAATGGTAATTTTTACCTAAAATGCCGTTATAATGCCAAATCACTAATGAAAGTGATATTACTCCTATAGGACGTCGAAATCCTAATCTGCTTTGCCGTTACTGTTGCGCCGACGTGCCATTGTTTCACGATTTTCCGTAAAAGTACAGTTTTAAAGTAAACGTGCTAGAAATACCGTAATCCGTCAACGAAGGTACGTCCGCGTCTTGTAACATTAACTCGATGATTATGGAATGCATGTATGTGCTAGGTGTATTGTATGTGATAGCTTATAGCTACGTGGTATGTCTATGTGTTTGTTATATGTTCATGCTTGCTATGGGCGATATATCTGCATGTTTTTGGGCGATATATGTATACATGCTATTGGGCGATATATGTATGCATGCTTTTGGGCGATGAGTGCACATATACTGTTGTTGATATGATTGTACGTGGTCCATATGTTGTGTCAGTAAACATGAGGTTAATCATACACGAGATCCAATGTGGTAAATTGGATCTCAGCTCTTAACATAGCGTCAGGTTCGGGAGGACCGAGGATCGAGGAGAAGGACAAGCAGCACGCCTAGGAGTAGCGGCTGAAGACTTCTTTCTGTTATACTTTTGAAACACTCTTGTACCGCTGTTTAAACAAAGAAGACATGCTACTATGGGTATTTTAATATATATATCGATACTCAATCGCTCAGGTGCACTACTCGATCATTTTGAAATGATATTTGAAAAAAAAATTTTATCTTGCTTTAGAAAAGTCGGGTTGTTACATTTGGTATCGGAGCGGTAGAGTCCCGGCATGGATCGACTAAGTTATTACGGACGGTTTGGTGCCGAAGGCAAGGCTAGTTTACGTGGGTATGCCAATCGGTCGCCGTGAACTCGGTGAGGCCCCATGGTAAACACTTACAGCCATTACATTCGGTTAACGGAGTTAGGTTCTACGCCTTTTCAAAAATTTTGGAGCATATTTTGAAAATGAGTACCGATATGGCACGAGTCGGTGTACCATTTTACCTCGGTGTACCAGTCTGTGCCGTATACCATCCCGAACCGGTGTGCCACCCTGCTCGGTGCATCACTCGATAAGCTGCCGATGCAGTCTTTGGACGTTAATTCTATTCTAGCACATGAGCTCATACGCGGAGGTGGGTCACGCCGGATGAAACTCCGAGACCAATAAAGATAGTACATGTAGTATTTGACTCATGTAGAGGAACTTCCGATACGTAATTTCGTGCCGTTTCGATCCACGAAGAAAGAATCAACGATAATCGACAAAAGGAAAGTTGCGAGTGTCTATTTGTTTATGGTGTGAAAACTGCGTACAAAGAAAGCCTATGTGTAGAAAATACTAAGTGCGATAAAGTCTATGTGTCAAGTAAATTCTATGTGCGATAAAGTACGTAGGTGCGATAGAGACTAGGTGCGGGATAGCTACTAGTGCGATAAAATCGCGACACATTAATTGTTTTCCTTCTATAACCAACGTTTTCCCTTGAAAAAGGAAAAAGAACAAAACATGGCGAATCGAGAGAAGCGGAGCTCCCGAGAGGCCGAGGCGAGGCCGAGCGAGGGGCGAGGTAGACAACCTCGGACACCTGAGCAGCGAAATCAAGTACCAAACCAACAGATTGCTTGGCATGAGACAATGGCCGTAGTGCGTGAACAAAGGGAGATGCTTGATGAACAAAGAATGATGATAGAGAACTTCGGGCGAAAGGCAAGCTGAAAGGCGTGGCCGGACATGAGGAAGAACAACATTCGAAGAAGAAGAAAACGAGCCGAGTGATGAACACGATGAGGAAGGCGAGGATCGATAGGTCCCAGTCACCTCCACGACGAGGGAGAGATTTGCGAGACTACACAAAGTTGGGTCACTCAATTTTGTAAGCTCAAGCCACCTGTTTCCACGGGAAGAACGAATTGGGCGAGGATTGGTTGCTAAGTCCGGAGAAAATATTTGAAGTTATGGAATGCCCGGATGATCGGAAAGCTCAACTCGCGATCTTTAAGCTCGATGGTGATGCGCATCGATGGTGGAAGAGCGTCGCCACAACGTTGCAGACCCAATATTGCCCTGTCACTTGGGAGAAGTTCATAGAGAAATTCAATGAACAATATTTTCCTCCCTCGACACAAGTGATCAAGGAGGCGGAATTTCTTAGCATCCAACAAGATCCTGAGGAATCCTTCGACGACATTACTTTGCCGCTTCACCAACTTATCACGATATTCCTCCTATTTGAAGCGTGACAATGATGAAGGCTGGAAGGCACATAGGCTGATTCATGGGCTAAAGTATGAGATAAAGAAGAGGTGGTGTCCCACAGGTTTCCTAAACTAGCCCAAGCTGTAGAATCTTGCCGATTGATTGAGCGCAACCGAAAGGAGCTGCGTAAACCCCGGCACTTAAGCACTAGCAACATGGATCGTGGCGAGGGTAGCCGTGAAAATTCCTCGCGGAAAAGAGAAGCACCCTGGAGTGACTCCCAAAGAGAACAAGATGCCATTCCGGTTGAGCGGCGTGAGCAAATCACGAGTACAGGAATCAGACTATGTCAGTTGCGGGAAGTACCATCCGTGAATGCATTCGGAGCGTGTTTGCTACGGATGCCGGAAGCCGAGCCACATTATCCGAGACTGTCCCGAGAAACCTACGGAGTTAAGGCCACAGAACCGGGCCGAATGTACGCGCTAACCGATACCATGGACGAGAGAACTTAGGAGAGAGTCCAAGGTACTATCTCTCTTAATAAGGAATTTTTCTCTGTACGTTAATTATGTGTTAGTTATTCAACTAAATCGTATGATACGTGAACCATCTTAGTGACGTATTCGCGTTTCCTCGTTATTTTTTCTACCGTGATCATGTCATTGAGTAGGAGGTATCTTATGTTGTCATGGTATATGGGAACCATGGAGACATTTTGGTAATCTTGTGTTAACATGGTGTATGGGAACCATGGAGACATTTTGGTATCTGTGGTGTTAACCGCGGTGTATGGGAACCACGGGAAACATCATATATCAAGGTACAATATGACAAGATCGTAGTAGTCAAATCAAAGTGAATTCTCGATCACCGGGAGGAGCGACGAGCGAGACAAAGTGAAGATCAGACGCGTATAGCCAGTCCGAGTAGGACGGAGTCCGGTTAGTACAAAGTATAGTGGGATGGGTACAAATTTCGAGGCGAAATTTTGTTTAACGGGGGAGAAATGTAATACCCCGAAATTTGAATTAGGGAATTTAAGGGCCAAAGTGCCAAAATGACCAAAATACCCTGAGTGGAGTAAATAACTTAGGAAAATGGTGAAAAATCTTAAAAGGCAAAGAAATAATTATTTAAATTGAGAGAGTAGATTATCTCTAATTGAGGTAATTTAATAAATTTTAAACTTGGAGAAATTGTATAAGATTGTGCAAAAGTATTGAAAAGACCATAATACCCTTGTAAATTTCTAAAAAATGCAAGAGGCATGAAAAATTCTAATGTTAATACAAGAGTATGAAGGTAATAAGGTATTCTAATTAAGAAAATTATCAACAAGTGATAATAAAGTGATTAAGTAATTTCTAGCTAATTACTTAAGTCTGAGCAAAAGAAATTATGAAATAATTGGGTAAAGCTCAAAAATTAGTGGAAATTAGTGGAATTTTAGTAAAAATGTATTTACTAATTAATTGGAAATTTCTATGAAAAATAATGGAGTTTAGGTATTTTTAAGCCTAAAAACAAGTATGGACCAATAGGAAATTTTGTAAAAAATTATATAAAAATAATTATTAGATAATTATTTTATATAATATTAATTAATTATTAATTAAATTAAAACGAAAATAATTAAAATTTGGGCCAGCTATTAACCGAAATATTGGACAAGAAATAGGATAAGAATTTTCAAAATATCCAAGCTAACTTAGTTTGCAAGTTTTGGATTTTATTATTTTAATATATAATTTATTATGATGAATAGTAAATTAATATTTAGGAATCGGATCCTATCGGAGATCTAGGAATGGGATTTCCAAAGTCGGGGAAAAATAATGATCGGTGGAATTTTGTCTTCCGTTATACTCTTCCGGAGAAAATTCTGAAGTCGTTTGTGCATTTCCTAATAAAACAAAATAGGGAAAAATGCATATAGGTATATTTTTGGATATTAAGAAAATAAATTCTAACTCAACATCTAGGCATGAGTTTGAATTTATTTTGACATATTTGGAATCAGTGAATTTTTCTGAAGAAGTTGATAATTTCAGAAATGCGTTCTGAAACCAGACGCGACCGGACACGTTTTCGAGAAACTTCTGCCAACACGGAATGCCCTGTATGGAACCAAAATTTAGGTTAACTTGGACATTTCTAGTAAGTGAGAACTTGTCTTCAAAGTTGTAAATCCAGAATTTTGAGATTTCTCCGAAATTACGCAAATCGGTGTACCGATCGGGAAAACGGTTAGGCAGGGCCATAAAGCAAAATGAGTCATCATTCTTTGACCAATCTTGGGCTGCCATCTCATCCAAACATGTCGACCAAGGGAGAGAGAAAGACTTGTTGAAGAAGTCTTCAAAATGCTAAAGAGGAAATTACAACTTTAGGCACAAAGTTGATTTTTGAAAATTGCACAAATGGCCCAATCTTTTCCTATATAAAGGCATGAGGGGGTCTTGAAATCTTCACACCAAAATCCTCTCCTCTTGGCCGAAATCCTTGAGAGAGAAAGTAGAGAGAGAAGCTGGGGAAGTTCGCAGAAGTCTTCAACGGGTAAGTCTTTCGGTCTTTAGTTTTTAGTCTTTAGTTTAATAGTTAGTAAGGCTAGAATAGTCTTTATTTTTATGATTTGGGTATCATATGGGAGGGCTATTTTAGTCTTTATTTTCAAGAATCATAAATGCGTCGAAGTTCTGGCGAAATTTTGGGAAGAAAATAGCCTATGTAGCGGAAGCGCTGGCGAAATTCCGCCGATTAGGGGTATAGGGGCAAAATGGTAATTTTTACCTAAAATGCCAGTTATAATGCCAAATCACTAATGAAAGTGATATTACTCCTATAGGACGTCAGAAATACTAATCTCTAGCCGTTACGCTTTGCCCGACGTGCCCATTTGTTTCACGATTTTCCGTAAAAGTACAGTTTTCCGTAAACGTGCTAGAAATACCGTAATCCGTCAACGAAGGTACGTCCGCGTACTGTAACATTAACTCTGATGATTATGGAATGCATGTATGTGCTAGGTGTATTGTATGTGATAGCTTATAGCTCTGTGGAATGTCTATGTGGGTTCGGGAGGACCGAGGATCGAGGAGAAGGACAAGCAGCACGCCTAGGAGTAGCGGCTGAAGACTTCTTTCTGTTATACTTTTGAAACACTCTTGTACCGCTGTTTAAACAGCAAGACATGCTACTATGGGTATTTTAATATATATATCAGATACTCAATCGCTCCGGTGCACTACTCTGATCATTTTGAAATGATATTTGAAAAAAAAAAATTTTATACTGCTTTAGAAAAGTCGGGTTGTTACACTAGGAATGATGGTCCGAAGATTCAAGAAATTCTACAAAAAGGACCAATCACACAGAAAGTTTCACAAAGGAAATTCCAGCACTGAAACTAAGAAACCAATCATATGCTATGAGTGTGAGAAACCAAAGAGCTTATGTCAGCTATATGGGGCAACAGCTCATCCGATGAAGATGAGGCAGAAGAAGAAGAAAGTGCCAATCTCTGTCTTGTGGCCCAAGAGGAATCAGATAACGAGGAGGTAAGTAATTCTGATTTGCCTTATGATGAACTATCATCTGCATACAATTCTCTCTTCACCGAATTTAAGAAAACTGCAAAAGAACTTCTATTCTCAAAAAGAAAAATTAAATTATTAGAAGAACAGGTTCAACCGATTCCTACACCTATTTCTGTTTGTGAAACAAATAAGGAAAACTCTGCTTGTCCTAATCATGGTGCAAAACCAACTTATGATGAATTGTTTGCTGAGTACAAACTTGTTCAAAATGAGTTTGATGAACTTGCTGAAAAATATTTTACTTTAAAAAGGAGGAATACAACACTTGAACAAAGAAGCGTAAAATTCTTTTTTCCCGAAAATATCATATGTGATGAATGCCTCATTTTGAAAAAGAAAATGAATATCTTACGAAGACTCTTGAAAAATTCACTAGAGGAAGTGAAATGCTTGAAATCATTTTGAAACAGAAAGATTCACAAATGACAAATCGGAATTGGTTACAAACCTGATTGTGACAAAAAGAAAGGCAAAAAGAAACATGGACAAAGATCATACATGAATTACTTTCGAAAATCTGTCCATACTTCAAACCCTTTTGCACATTGCAACTATTGCAACAGAAAAGGTCATACCACCTCTTCATGATTTCATAGAAAAGATAGAACAAATAAGCCAGTAGGAAATTATCAATGGGTGCCTAAGGGATCCTATGTGATTCCTAAGACACAAACTAACCCAAAAGGACCCAAGAAAAAATGGGTACCTAAGAAATGATATTTCTCTTTATGCAGATTTGTCTTAGAGCATCAAATCCCAACAAATAGTACATTGACAGTGGATGCTCAAGACACATGACAGGAGACCAATTCAAGTTCGCTTCAATCAAGCATAAGGAAGGTGGCAATGTAACCTTTGGTGGAAATCAGTCCGGAAGGATTGCTGGAATTGGAGAAGTTGGAAACAACAATGGACCACAAATCAAAGATGTTTATCTTGTGGAAGGATTATGTCACAATCTCCTTAGCGTGAGTCAAAGCACAGACAAAGGAAACTTAGTCATCTTTGATTCAGAAGAATGTTTGATTGTAAGTAAGGATGTTCTCTCCTTAGATAGCATTAAATCCAAAGCACTGTTCAGAGCTCCAAGAGAAGGTAATTGCTATACTCTTAATCTGCCTGAAAACAATTCTGATTCTGAAAAATGTTTTGTTAGTAACTTAGAGGAAAGTTGGCTTTGGCATAAACGTTTAGGACATGTTAATATGATTCAACTTGATAAGCTTCAGAAAAATGAATTGGTTGTTGGTTTACCAAAACTTTCCTTTAAAAATGACATGATCTCTGATGCTTTCAAAAAGGTAAACAAACCAAATCTTCTTTCAAATCAAAGACTGAAATATCATCTAATAGACCTCTTCAATTACTCCATATGGATTTAGTTGGACCAACTAGAGTAAAAAGCCTTGGTGGCAATCTTTATACCTTGGTTATAGTGGATGATTTTTCAAGGTTTACTTGGGTCATTCTTTTGTCTTCAAAAGATAAAACATTTGATCAATTTATTGTGTTTGCCAAGAAGGTCCAAAACGAGAAACCACAATAATGGTAAGGATAGCTTGGGTAAGTTTGATCCCAAAGCTGATGAAGGTATATTCTTGGGTTATTCAAGTAGAAGTAAAGCATATAGAGTTTATAATACCCGCACTCACATTGTTGAAGAATCTATGCATGTTGTATTCTGTGAAACCAAATCTAACAAGTCCTTGGATGATGATGACTTTCCTATTTCAAATCAACTAGACTCAAAATCAACTTATGTTTCAACAAATACTGAAAAAGATTTGCAAAAGGATTCTGAAACTGAAAACCAATGTGAAAACCCTTGTGAAAACAGTGTTCAAACTCAACCAAAATCATGGAGATACGGTAGAGTCATCCTCTGGATCAAGTGATAGGTGATGCAAGTCAAGGAGTAAGAACCAGAAGAAGCACCTTAAATGAAGTTACTTTTTCTGCTTTCATTTCTAAAATTGAACCCTCTAAAATTGATGAAGCCCTTTCAGACAATGATTGGGTTATAGCAATGCAAGAGGAGTTACATCAATTTGAAAGAAATCAAGTTTGGAACTTGGTACCTAGGCCTAAAGACCATCCAGTCATTGGCACTAAGTGGGTATTCAAGAACAAACGTGATGAATCCGCCATTATCATTCGTAATAAGGCAAGGCTGGTTGCAAAAGGCTATAATCAAGAAGAATGAATTGATTATGAAGAAACTTATGCTCCAGTAGCTAGATTGGAAGCCATAAGAGTTCTTTTAGCCTTTGCATGTGTCAAAGGATTCAAACTTTTCCAAATGGATATGAAATCCGCCTTTTTAAATGGAGTTATTCAGGAGGAAGTTTATGTCGAACAATCTCCAGGTTTTCTAAATGAACATCATCCAGATCATGTTTATCATCTCAAAAAGGCCTTATATGGTCTTAAGCAAGCTCCTAGAGCTTGGTATGAGAGATTAAGCAATTTCCTTCTTGATCAAGGATTCGTTAGAGGTAAAGCAGATACAACTCTCTTTATTAAGAAAAATAAACTTGGAGATATACTAATAGTTCAAATCTATGTTGATGACATTATATTTGGTTCTTCTAATAACACTATGTGTGAAGAATTTGCTAAGACAATGCAGGGAGAATTTGAGATGTCTATGATGGGAGAACTTAATTTCTTCCTTGGTCTTCAAATCAAGCAACGTCATGATGGAATTTACATCTCCCAGACCAAGTATTTGAAAGATCTATTGAACAAGTATGGTCTAGTTGACTGTAATGGAGCAGACACTCCAATGAGCTCAACTGCAACTCGATGTCGATGAAAAGGGAACTGACTTCAACATCACTAAATATAGAGGAATGATTGGATCATTACTCTATCTTACAGCAAGTCGTCCAGACATTCAATTCAGTGTTGGAATGTGTGCTAGATTCCAATCTGCCCCCAAGGAGTCTCATGTTGAACATGTTAAAAGGATTTTCAGATATCTTGCTGATACAAAGACTCTTGGATTATGGTTTCCCAAAGATCAACATGAACACTTGGTAGCTTACACCGATTCAGATCATGCAGGTTACAAAACTGACAGAAAAAACATCAGTGGTCAATGTGAATTCTTTGGAGGATCATTAGTATCTTGGTTCGGTAAGAAGCGAGACCACGTAGGCCGTGTCATCTACCGAAGCTGAGTATGTTGTCGCCTCAAGTTGCTGTGCTCAAGTTCTTTGGCTAAAACAACAGTTGTCTAATTTGGGAGTCCATCTCAAAGAAATTCCAATTCTTTGTGACAACACAAGCACAATAAGCTTGGCAAAGAATCCTGTGCAACATATTAGAACCAAGCATATTGATGTTAGACATCACTTCATAAGAGACCATGTTCAAAAGAAAGATGTCAAAGTCATGTTCATCCCAACCCACTTACAACTTGCTGATATCTTCACCAAACCATTAGCAAAAGAACAATTTGTGTTCATTAGAAGAGAATTGGGAATGGTAAATCCCAATGAGTTGTAAGTAATCTCCACTCAATGTTAGTTATGCTTTTGATGATTGTTGTTTACTAACTTAAGCATCGGAGTATGTAGATATGTTTTATGCAGGATGCTTATTGAGATTAATATTCCAAACCATCGATTGCAAGTATGCTGTCAAGGAAGCCAAACTTGAGCCTACCAAAGCCAGACTCGAGCCTATTAGTTGACAGACTCGAGTTCGCAAGAGACAGAGAGCAACTCAGCTCAGAGAACCTGACAGACTCGAGCATGTAAGTTTCTAGACTCGAGCCTAGAGAGAAATTTCAAGGGTTCACACATACACTCTTGAAGTCCAGGTTAGTACCGTTACACAAACTCGAGCCTAAAATTGTGAACTTGAGTTTTCGACGCTAAAATTTTTCCTTAGATAAAAAAAAAAAAAAACTAACTGCTCGTCTTCACTCCATCTCACCCTCGAGCCTAAAACCTAAGCTTCTCTCAAAATTCTCTCAACTCCCTCGACAAAAACCTGAGAAAATGGCTTCCAAGCGATTTGCAACTGAAAATTCCCCAAGTTCTGATCATCAAGGACCCCAACCAACTCCGCCAAGCGTCTCTCAGCATCCTCCCAGAGTGAAATCGTTTCCCAAACGATTCAAACACGGAATTGACAAGCAAATTCCTGGCATTCCTTCGACTCAGGCCTCTCCAATATCCACAGTCAAGATAGGCAATTCTAAGAATCCTCCAAATGCTGAAACAACACCCACAAGAGGCAAAGAGAACGTCTACAAATCCAGAAAGACCAAAGCAAGCGCCTTTTCAACAGGTCAAGCTAGCTCTCAAGCTCAACCATCATCTCATCATCAAGAGCATTCTATCCCTCAGGTATCTAGAGAAACCCCAGCATTATTTGAGATTTACAATCACTCTACAATTCCTAGGGGATTCTCTAGTCAGTCTATAACACTATCCGGTGAGGACGTCACCCGTTTTCAGGAGAATTATGAGCATAAACATTTTTGTCCCTCGGTGTATGTTGATTTGGACCAATTAAAAGAGGAATGTAGCCTTGATCTTACTCACTGGTTTAGACAATTTGAACCTCTTATATCCATTAGAACCTCATACAGTCCATCTCTTGTCAAAGCATTCTATTACTGCATGCAAAGTGACAATCTATTGGATAGTGATAGAAATCTAATAGAGGAAAGGATTACAACCACCACTAGAGGGACACAGATCACCATCACTGCTGCATATCTTAATTCCCTTCTTCAAATACAGAATCCCCCACCTATTGCATCCCTAAACTATACCGATAGGCAGATATACTCACTACTCAAACCCGATGAGCCTGTCCCCGATACCTTAGATATTCTAAATTTCACTCCAGTATCCATGCCCCCTAAGCAAAGAGCTGCCTGGTACATATATACTAGGAATCTCGTACAAAAAGGAGGAAACTTCACCCACTTTGCAAAGAAGGATTTCCCTATCTTTGCCTCTATCATTGATCAAATTCCTCACAATATTGGAGATTGAATTTTCAAAGAAATGTACAAATTCGTTTCCATGGAAGGAAAACATCTCAGATACCCTTTTCCAGCCTCATCTCAATCATCATGTTCCATGAAAAGGTGTGGTACCTCCATGCCAATGAGAAACCTGAAAAACCTCCAAAGTTTGGTAGACATATCCTGAACCTTATGAGGATAAATTTTGATAAGGGTAGTGACCATTCCAGAGCTCCAACACAGTCAAGACCTGCTAGATCAAGAGCCACTCAGTCTAGAGTTCAAGAAGCTCAGAGTGCACCACCTCCACCACAGTCAATTCCTTCTGATTTGGATACCAGAATCAAGACTTTAATTGACAAAGCTGTGTCTGATCTCTCTTCCAAGATAGATTCAGCATTCAAGCAATTCAAAGGAGAAGTGAATAAAGGATATGAGGAGATGACAGATGCCCAAGAAGATCTCACCCTTGAACATGAAATCATAAAGGAGAAAATTCAAGTTCTCAGTGAACAAATTGGAGATCATTCAGTCAGCATCTCCACCCTTATGGTATCTCTGGCTAGCCTCCATGACAAAATGGACAAAATCTTGCAACATCAATCCATGTCTGCGTCTGGTGTTGAGTTAAATACTGTTGAACCGAGCTCCTCGGTCCCTCCACCTGCATCTGAACCAACTATCACAATCCTAATCATACAACCCACTTCCATAGCCCCTGCACCATCTGACCCCGAAACCACCTCTAATCCCGCTCTTCAGCCAACCTCTACCCCAACTGATCCTCCCTTGTTTGCTGATGACAAAGGGGGAGAAGAGTTGAAGTGAAGAAAGCAGTCTTGCTGATGTTTTATTCATGTTTTTGATCACTTTAATTGAATTTGGCTTTTAAAACTTTATTGTCATTCTGTAATGCTCTGGCTACTTTAAAATGATATGACAATGTAGTTTATGCCTGTGCTTATTGATTCAAAGTATATATGCTGCTAACTCTGATTATGATACAATTTCTGTTTGACATTAATAATCTGCTTCTTCTTCTACTCAAATTCTAAATCCAATTGCAAATCTCAAGATCTTAATCACCAATCATAAGCATTTGCAATTTGAGTTGATCTCAAGTAATCTGTGATGAAGCATTTACCCATATCTATACTCAAACAGAAATGTCTCCTCAAAGAAACTCAATATTTTTACAAAAGTATTGCTCAAACTAACCTTCAGTGAATTCAAATGATCAAACATTATTTTTTGAAATGCATTAAATGTTTACAAGTGTTGTCATCATCAAAAAGGGGGAGAATGTTAGTTCTCTATGTGTTTTGATGATTAATAACAATTGTAAACAAGTATGAATGTTTTTGATAAGCCAAATGATTCAATTTCTCTTCAAATACATTCTGCCATCGCCAAACTCGAGCCTAGATAGGCAAGCTCGAGTTTGCTGCTAACAGAGAGCAAGTCAGACTATTTCAGCATTTAGAACTCGAGCTTGAATACTTAAGCTCCAGCCTAAATCTCCAAAGTATATTTCTAAAAAGTTTACATATGTGTAAACTCGAGCCTGTATAGACAAGCTCGAGTTTGCCTCTGGCGGGAAAAGTTTTCCAATTGAAAAACCATATCTTTAAACTACAAAGTTTATATTTTGTGTAGAGTTTGCTTATTTTCTATGGTTGATAATTGATGAAAACTCGAGCCTCAAGATATGAACTCAAGCCTAACATTCTTGTGTAGAGTTTACTCCGTGGTTTGACAAACAAAGAAGAGTTTACAAAACGTGTAAACTCGAGCCTGTTATTGCAAGCTCGAGTTTTCCCTTGGCAGAGAGCTTCCAAGTTTTCTGTATTTTCAAACTCCAGAGTTTATAACTCAAACCTCCAGTTCTCTCTGAAAAGCCTTGACATAAACAAAGTCGAACTCGAGCCTGACATTATGAACTCGAGCCTGGTCAATAAAAATGAGTAAAGCAAATGTACAAACTCCAGAGTTCATATTTGAGCTCCAGCTCACGCTTCTGAATGACTAAATCTTTTAGGCATGAATAGTGTTAAACTCGAGCCTAATCACTAATGGACTCGAGCCTGCCTAGTTTGTGAAATATGATTTGAGTGCTCCCAACAAATACTCAAGAATGCTTCGAACTCGAGCCTGTCTTTATGAACTCGAGTTTACATGATGAGAAAATTTACAAAATCCGAGTTTACATCGTAACTCCGAGTTTGCTCCTCAGCGTAAGATGCACCGATACTCGAAGTACCTTACAAACTCAAGCCTGACTTGGCGAACTCAAGTTTGAGTCGTCAGCACAAATGATCGTTACTGATTTCATCCTGCTCAGTTTGAATTATAATTTACCATTTCTGTGCGAATTGATTACATTCATTTAAAGGATTCATATCTATATTTAATCAATCTATTTCCAGTAAGTTTTCAGGTAACCTCAAGATGATTGAAGAAACAGAATCAATCAAGAGAATATCTTTCTCCCACTTGGAAACAATTGCAACAGCTTCCACTCAGAAGGAATTAATTAAGGAGAAACATCTAAAGATCATCAAAGCAAAGTGCAATCACCGGAAATTCAAAGGACACTATGAAACAACGGCTATGCTCCTCCTCCATATCCTCAACAGCTAGAATTTCAAATGAAGAATATGCTGAATTGAGAAGTAACGGTCATATGACAATCTGCTACTATATATAGAGATGAATACAAACCTTCAAGATACACACAGAAAAGCAGAAACGAAAATCACACAAGCAGTTCATCAATATTTCAGTTTTCTTTCTGTAAAGTATCCTTCATACTTAGAACTTCAGTGTTTATCAATATTTACTCTGTGAGAGAGTTTTCACACACATATTTCAATCATTGTAAAGAATCTCAAGTCAAGGGGACTTGGAGATTGGGATTTCAGATTACAACTTGTAAGGGGGAGTGTATCCTAGAGAGGGGATAATCCTTGAGTACAAGGATAAACTTTCTGTGTCAAGCTCTTCTTCCCTACCTCTTTACTTTCAGCTTCGTCTAGGGTGCACGGGTAATTGAAAAGAATTTTAAAATCCCCAATTCACCCCCCCCTCTTGGTGATTCCCTTCCATTTTCATATTAATGAGTGAATTTTTATCTCGGACTGGACTGTTTCAGAAGTCAATTCTGAGATCGGTGGAATATTCAGAGAATAAGACGAAATAGGGTAATCTGTGAAAGAGGCAGATAGTCACAAGTTGGAATTTGAAGAAAATAAATTATAACTCAACATCTGGGAAGGAGTTGAGAAATTCCTGGACATATTTGGAATCAGTGAATTTTTGTCCGTCAGATTGATGATTCGTAAGTTGCTTACGTAACCTAAGACGCTTTTCCATAAACTTCAGCAGGACCGTTGAAACCCTGGATGGGATCAAAAATTTGTTTAACTTAGACATTTCTAATGAGTAGGAAAAGGTCTTCAAAGTTGTGATTCCAGATTTTTGAGATTTTCTGAGATTACGCGATTCAGACACCGATCGGGAACTTTATCGGTGCAAGACCATAAAGCAAAAGTTGGTGACAATGCAGCTACCTAAACAGAAAAGATCTTCATCCGGATCTCTACTCGGGCTGCTTGCCTCTCTCCTCGGTCCTCGGTCCTCTCGACCCTGAAGCTAAGTTAAGGGCTGGAGTCCATGCATCGAACCCCAGGTAACGGTTAACCTCATATTTACATATACAGTATATAAGCACAACAAATGAATCATCCCTAACCAACGTGAATGTACTGCTCCCGGCGAATGCGATATATCACTCCCAGTGAATCGGGACATACCACTCCCAAGAATCGATATACCACTCCCAAAGGCATGCATATGTTCAATCATCCTCTAACAACACTATATACTCAAACAACATAACAACTATACTCATACAATACACCAAACAATATACACGCATACCATAAATATCAGAGTTAGTGTTAATAGTACGCGAACGTACCTTCGTTGACGATATACGGTATTTCTGTCGGTATACGACACGACAATAGGTCAGAACGTAATCAGGGATATCCTATCAACATAAAAACGTACTTGTTAAGGATCTATCATTACGACGGACATTTTTGGTCAAAATGACTATTTTGCCCCTAACCCCCTAATCGGCGGAATTTCGCCAGCACTTCGTTACTTTAACCCCCAACTTTCAGAAACTCAATCCCTACTATGTTTTTACCTCGTCAAGCATCTTTCGATGCAATGAGGCCTAAAAACAAGGATAGGAATTTCATCTCCTACTTCCTAGATCTAACTAACAATTCTACTAAAACTACCGAAAGCTTAAGACTCGGTACCGAAGAACTTACTCAGAGCTTCGCTGCTTTTTCCTCCAGAGCTCCTCTCTCTAAAAAATCTCTCTAGATTTCGAAATTATGCTCAAGGAATGGTGTGAAAAATTTGAAGAGAACCCTTGTCTATTTATAGAAAAAATTGAGGACATAATGGTCATTTTTCCAATTCAACCTAAACCGTCGGATCGCATTCGGAAGAAGTGGCATGATCTTGGCCTTACACCTCACCATGCTGACCTCAATCCCTTAGGTGGCACAAAAAGATGATGTCATGGTGGTGATGTCACTCCCTTGCTCTAGAAGTCTTATACCGATAAAGTTCCCGATCGGTGCTCGAATCGCGTAATCTCGGAAAATCTCAAAATTCTGGAATCACAACTTTGAAGACATTTTCTCACTTATTAGAAATTTCCAGGCTAAAGAAATTTCTGACTCCATACAGGGTTCCAACGGTCCTGCTGAAGTTTCTCGAAAAACGTGCCAGTTACGGAATTCACTTCTGGAATTGTCACTTTCTGGACAAAAATTCACTGACTCCAAATATGTCCAGATAATCATAAACTCATCTCCAAATGTTGAGTTACAATTTATTTTGTTCAAATTCTAATTTTATGACTATCCTTGCTTTTTTCGCATTTTCCTATTTCGTCTTATTACTAACTTCTTCTACCGATCTCGGAAACGCCTCCAGGTACAGCTCAATTCAGGATAAAAATCCACTCATCAATATTATATTTTGACTTTAGAAATCCTGTTCCTGGTTCTCTAGATAGGATCCGATTCCTATAAGTAATCATTTACTTTTTACTATTTACTTTAATTTATTTTTAATATAAGAGTTTTATTCTTATACTCTTCCTATTTTCATTTCCATTTTTTTTTCTCTTTTCCCATAATTCATGTCGGCCCTCGCATACATAATTATATTTTTATTTTTATTTTTTAATTAATTATTTAATTACTATTTTAATTATTTTTCATAACTTTTCATAACTTTTTCCTATTGGTCCATTCTTGCATTTAGGCTTAAAATTACCTAATCTCAAATATTTTTCTCAATATTTTCCAATTAATTAGCAAATATATTTTTACTAATTTTTAGCCATAAACCACTAATTTTAGGGTTCTACATAATTATCTTTGAATTTTCCTTTGTTTATGCTTAAGTAATTTGCCAATAATTACTTAATTAATTCCTTATCACTAGTTGATAATTTTCTTAATTAGAATAACTCATTACCTTATAACTTTTGCACTGACATTTGTGTTTTCATGTCTTTTGCATTGTATTAGAATTTACGGGGGCATTTTGGTCATTTCAATACTTTTTAAATATCCCTCTTTAATTTTTCCAAGTTTATAATTTATTAAATTACCAAAATTAGAGATAATATACTCTCTTAATTCAAATAATTATTTTTCTGCCTTTTAGGATTTTTCATAATTTCCCTAAGTCATTTTTATGCTCCATAAGGGCATTTTGGTAATTTTGGCACATTATCATTTTTTCCCTCTAATTTCATTAGAAATTTCCTAGAAAATATAATAAGTATTTTACAATGTTTTGGCAATACATATTTTCACCTATCCCCAATAGGTATTTTTCACTAAACCATGATGCTCATCATAGGTCAGATTTTAGGGTATTACAAATTCAGAAAGTCAACTCGCGAGTTGACAATAATGCCTACAACATCTCTCAGATAACCACATCATTATTATTTTTCTAAATAAATTCGTTAAATCAATTATTTTATCTGCTAACTTCATGCCAGGCTTCCTTTCTGAAAATCCGAGTTAAAATATAAAATATGAACAAGTGAACTAAAACTATCCGTTGTTGTCCCTTGGAAAATAAAACAAAATGTCTTGGGGGCTTCCAACTCAAGACAAGGATGGTCAATAAAGAAATGACACTAAAAATTTAGAATTTGTGGTAAAATCATGATAAAATTACCACAAACACCCCCCAAAAAAAGTCCATTCATCATTCATGTCCCATTTTCATAGGCTTCAATTTTGTGCACCAAACCAGCGAGGCCTTGTATAATTAGTTGAAACGGTTTCTCTAGAAGTTCTAAATAATTTATATTCCCTCCAGTAATCCTTAATATAAAACATATTTACCTATTTTGTTATATTAAAAAAGTTACTTAAGTTAGTGAATATAACATATATTTTCTAAAACACTCTAGTTATCTTCTTTAATTCCCTCTTTCCTTCTCATTCTCACACAAATAGAGGTAAATAATGAAAAGATTAACAAATATAAAAAGTACATCTTATGTTTATTATTAAGAATAACTCCCCAAATATATCTTACATGAAGGAACACAGGGAGTATATTAAACACATAACAAGAATTTCTCTTTAATTTCTTTTGTTCAGAAAATGTTTCATGCGTATCAAAGTTTGGTAACCAAACAGACTTCAGTTGAAGATCATTCCTAAAGAGCTTCCCCAAACCTCACCCACGAAAATTAAAATAAGAGTACGCGCATCATTAGTCATGTATTATTTATAGTATTATTAATATCATAATTTACCATATGTTGTATATTAATTTGTTAGCTTAAATGATATATTTTTATGTCATATTGATATCCAAAACCACCTTTTTAAAATGAAAGACGAACAGGACGTGACCACGTAGAACAACACAAGTTTAAATTAATAAAGGTTTTGGAATTTGTTTAATGTCAGATAGGATACACATAATAGGAAACAATTTCAGTATCACATCGTTCAATAAATACTTTGGCAACTTGAGTGCGACATATATCATTTTAACGTTCACGTATAAACGTTCGAGAAACAATAGATCTCGATAATGTAATTAACATAAAGTTCATCTTTAATTTAACGATCGAAAATCATAGCCCTATGCTTGTTCTTTTTAAAATATAAAATTGTCTTGGGAAAAAATCACGAAACTTTATTGAGAATTTCCAAACTATCATTGTGGGACTCCGAAAACTCTGTATCTGTAATAGCAATTTACCAGCATAAACGTGCTTAGTGCTTAGTATCAACTATCATAGCTAATTAACAATGACCAAGCTGGATTCATTCACTTACTGAGTAGTCCAGTTTTTGGTCCATATGGAAGGCTTGTATGATTTTTTGGTGCCAGAAAAAGTATCCCCACATTGCCTTCGATCTGTTGCACGCATTGATGTGTGAAACAGAACATGCATGCAAAATCCCAGAAACTATAGAGAATATCCCATGGGAAGAAATGTACATATACATTGAAGGTCCTAGTTGTTATCATTTTATCCTTTTTTTTACATTAGAGCTTGTCATCATATGCTCCTAGTTGTTATTGGGCTTTTAGGTACTTAAATTTTTTTTATTTTATTTTCTGGGGACCTTATAACAAAGAGAAATTCTTGTATGAACCTAGCTAGTTTGCCACATCATTTGGGTTTAACCTGTTAAAATACAGCAACTCAACTAATATCAATCCTAGTAGGCTACTCATGTAATTCACATTTTATTTGTTAAAAACAACATAAATCCCTTAATTAAGATGTTACAAGTAATGAAAAATTAAATCTTGTGAAATCTTATAATTTAATTAATTTGCTAGCTAATATTTAGGAGGTGCCAAATCAACTCATGAATTGTTGTATTTTAACTAGTTAGACTACAAATGATGTGGTAAATCAGGCTAGTACAAGAATTTCTCTATAACAATTCCCCCTTGATTTAAATCACAATATGATTGAACTTGTCTGACGTGGTATGCATTACGTCTAGCCATACATTTAATTTAGTTTTATATGACGTTTCATTGAGTAGTCAATCATGCAAGTGGATGTCGTCTAATTATTTAACCAATACACAGCTCCCAAAACAAATTTTAAAAAAAATGTTGAGTCAAGTGATATTTGGAAATGCATGGTTGCTAGTTTTTGAATTATGGTAGTTGTTTTCTAGTATGGTTTTGCATGGACATAGGATATTTGATATAATGCATGTTAGACGAATTTTTGGTCTATAGAGACTTGTGGAGGTAACTTTTTGAATGATGAATGAAAGTGATTAAAAGAGGAATGAGGCAACAATCTAAATTTAAGCTGATACTTGTGGAATGGAAAAAGGAATTTTAATATTAAGCTTAAGTGTAAATTTAAGAAAGGATAGGATATGTCATGGTTGATATTGCATAGCTTTTCATGACTTGATGTGGGGTTACTTGTGGCTTTTGTGTTCATAACTTTTTATTTAAGATTTCTTAACACAAGAGTTTGGAATAAAGGGGTTGGTTTAAATTGATGAATATTTGGGCATTATTTTCGAGTCTAGTATTTAACTATCTTGACTAGTTTTCACAAAATATTTTTTCTAAAAAATAATAATGTTCGAAGTTCAGATTTGTTCTTATTTTGGGAATAAGATTTCTTGAAAGACATAAAGTTATAATGAGAGTTAATAAATGATCATATTGATTGGAAACCTGTTTTGATTTCTTGGGTTAATCTATTTTGATATATTTATATGCAAATGATGTCTTTCGGAGGAAGATTGGAATATGGTTTCTAAGGATTTTCTAAAATTATATATATATTGCAAGAGAAAGCTTTTATGAACTGAGTTTTTTTTTTTTTAAAGATTGTAAACACTTTTATCAGACGAATTAGGCACAGAGAGCCATATTCATTACTTGCCCTCGTGGACTATGTGTCCACGCCTGTTATTCATGACCTTTAGGTTGCGGCTGTTATTCGTGACATTTGGGTTTCGCCTGTTATTCGTAGCCTCCAAGTTGCTTCATAACCTTTGGGTTGTGTTGTGACTGTTATTAGTAGCCTTTGGGTTCACCTATTATTCTTCGGGTTACGCTTGTTATTCATGGCTTTTGAGTTGTGCATGTTACTCATTTTGTGTCGGTTCCTCTAATGAAACAAGTTTTCATAATGAGATGTTCTTTTTATTAAGATTTATTATTATTGAAATGAAATTACTTTATTAAATTTTTATTTGGATTGAATTTATTATTATTGATTGCTGAGAATGGTTTTGGGAAGTCCAGCGTTTAAAAAGATCTATACATGAATGTTTTTACAAAGGTTCTGTAACATCCCGTTTTCACAAGCAGTATTTTTTTTTTCCATCAGACATCATTTCAAAATCATCAGAGTAGAGCAACAGAGCGATTGAGTAACTGACATGTATATATAAAACGCCGTAAGTCTGACTGGTTACAACAGCGGTACAGTAACCGAGTGTTTCAAAAGTGAAGTACAACAACAAAAGGCTTTTGCCGGAACAACAAAAGAAGTCTTCAACCGAAACTTCTACGCGGCCTGCTTGTCTCTCTCCTCGGTCCTCGGTCCTCCGGAACCTGACGCTATGTTAAGGGCTGAGATCCAGCGCACCGGATCTCAGGTAACGGTTAACCTCATATTTATGTATACACATACATAAATATTTTCTTGCCTCTTTATAATTTTCACAGGGTATTTTATAACCCGTAAATGCGTTTAGGGACCTGTTTGCAAACTTCCAAACGTTTTAGGGACCTAATTGCAAATGATTCTTTTTCAAGAGTAACTACCCAAAAATAAGATAAATTCCCCACCAGATCTTTGAGATCTCATATTCACCTATTTCCAATAGGTATTATTTACTCAATATGATACTTATCGTAATTGAGATTTTCTTCAGGGTATTACATTTCTCCCCCCGTTAAACAAAATTTCGTCCTCGAAATTTGCACTCTACCCACTAAACTTTGTACTATCCTGTTTTCGGACTATACGCGTCAGATCTTTATCCTATCGGATTACTTCCACGTTGGTCAATCGAGAATATACTCCAGCCCGACTGCAAAGATCTTGTTATTTCGTACTTTGGTATATAGTGTCTCCCGAGGCGCCCATACACCGTTGTCAACACCACAGATACCAAAATGTCTCCATGGCGCCCATACACCATGACAACACAAAATATCATACATGTCACCATGGCGCCCATACACCATGGCAACACAAGATACCTCCTACTCAATGACACGATCGCGGTCGGATTGTAGTAACGAAGAAACATGTCACGGAGGTGGTTTGTCGTAATACAGACTATACGTTCGTCTTTGAAGTGCTCTGTTGACACCGGTCACCAAGGATATTCGCAGAAACATATGATCATCGACTTCGAACCACGGAGCCAGGTTTCGATCCTTTCCTTCGTCAAAATCTCGTTGGTTCTTTCTACTCAAAACGGATACGGAAATACGTATCGGAAGTTCTACATGAGTCAAATACTGCATGTACTGATCTTTGTTGATCCCGGAGTTTCATCCGGCGTGGCCCAGCTCCACATATAAGCTCCGTACTAGGATAGAATTACCGTCCAGCACAAACTGGCGATTATCAGAATTATCAGAAATTTTAGAGTTATCAGAAATATCGGAGACTGATATCAGAGCTATCGGAGACTGATATCAGAGCTATCAGAGGCTGATATCAGGGTTATCAGAAACTAATATCAGAGTTATCAGAATTATCGGAGACTGATACCGATATAAGCACAGGTGATAAATTCACCGGCTTCGGGTTAGAGTGATGCACCGACAAAGGGTGGTACATCGGTTCAAGATGGTATACCGGTTCAGAATGGTATACCGAAGTAAGGTGGTACACCGACCTTAGGCTATATCAGTACTCATTTTCAAAATATGCTCCAAAATTTTTGAAAAGGCTTTTGAACATAACTCCGTTAACCGAACAGAATGGCCAGGTAAGTGTCTACCATGGGGGCCTCACCGACTTATACGGCGACTTATGGTACACCCACGTAGACTAGCCTTGCCTTCGACACCAAACTGTCCGTAATAACATAGTTAAATTCATGCCAGGACTACTACTCTGATACCAAAAATGTAACATCCCGTTTTCACAAGCAGTATATTTTTTTTCATCAGACATCATTTCAAAATCATCAGAGTAGAGCAACAGAGCGATTGAGTAACTGACATCTATATATAAAACGCCGTAGTAAGTCACATTTGGTTACAACGATCTGATGTAGAGTGTTTCAAAAGTGAAGTACAACAACAAAAGGCTTCTGCCGGAACAACAAAAGAAGTCTCCAGCCGGAACTTCTATGCGGGCTGCTTGTCTCTCTCCTCGATCCTCGGTCCTCCGGAACCTGACGCTATGTTAAGGGCTGAGATCCAGCTATCCTCAGCACATACAATCACTATATCACAACCCATGCATATGTATTGCCCCCAGCAATGCAGACATATTGCCCCAAATACGAAGACAGTTGCCCTGACATCACCGACATATTGCCCCCATCTGAGACATATCCTCTAACCACTATATGCATTTCAACAGTATAACATCTATACAACACACATACCACATATATGCATACCATAAACATCAGAGTTAGTGTTACAGTACGCGAACGTACCTTCGTTGACGGTCGTCGATATTTCTGACGGAAAACGGAAAACGGTACTTTTGACAGCGGTACGACAGCGGGTCAGAACGTAATCAGGGATATCCCAGAGCTTCGCTGCAAATTTTCCTCCAGAGCTCCTCTCTCTAACTTCTCTCTAGAATTCGAAATAGGCAAGAAGGAA
Organism: Acacia pycnantha; assembly: GCA_025563575.1. Lineage (NCBI taxonomy): Eukaryota > Viridiplantae > Streptophyta > Magnoliopsida > Fabales > Fabaceae > Acacia > Acacia pycnantha. The sequence goes on along the minus strand of JAMWYP010000032.1, from coordinate 3,117,020 downwards.
TGGTGTGAAGAGTTGAATGGAGGGGGGTATTTATAGTGAAAATCTGTGACACTATTCATGCTTTACCAGACCGGATATCGGCCGTCGGATCGCACTTTCGCGAGGTGTCATGATCCTCACCGGGCCACTTGGAATTCGTCCTTCTTGCTCCAAAAAGTCAAGGGAAGAGCCAATGGAGTGGTGCCATGTGTCACCTTCCAGAAGCTTAAGCCGATAGAATTCACCCATCGGTGTCCGATTCGCGTAATCGCGTAAAATCCCAAAAATCCGGAATTACAACTTCGAAGACATTTTCTCACTCACTAGAAATGTCCGGGTTAAATAAATTTTTGATTCCATATAGGGTTCCAACGGTCCTGCGGAAGTTTCTCGAAAGACGTGCCCGTTCACGGTATTCACTTCTGGAATTGTCACTTTCTGGACAAAAATTCACTGACTCCAAATATGTCCAGATAATCATAAACTCATCTCCAAATGTTGAGTTACAATTTATTTTGTTCAAATTCTAATTTTATATCTATCTGCCTTTTTATCAGACTTTCCCTATTTCGTCTTATTACCAACTTCTTCTACCGATCTCGGAAATGACCCCGGAAACAGCTCAATTTGAGATAAAAATCCACTTATCAATATTATATCCTGACTTTAAAAATCTTGTTCCTGGTTCTCTAGATAGGATCCAATTCCTATCGGTGTTTATTTATTTTTTACACATAAATTATATTATTAAATAATACAACTTGCACATTAATATCTAGATATTTTTGGCTTTATTCTTATCCATATTTTCTTGAGAATTTCGGCTGCCACATATATATATTTATATATATATATATATATATTATTTATTATTTAATTATTTAATTAATATTATATTTTTAAATTATTTAATAATTATTTTTCATAACTTTTTCACAAAATTTCCTATTGGTCCATACTTGCATTTAGGCTAAAAATTACCTAATCTCACCAATTTTCCTTCATATTTTCCAATTAATTAGAAAATATATTTATGCAAATTTTTAGCCATAAACCACTATTTATAGGGTTCTACATAATTATCTTTGAATTTTCCTTTGTTTAAGCCCACATAATTAGCCCGTAATTATTAAATTAATTACTCACTAATTGTTGATAATTTTCTCATTTAAGAGTAATTATTATCTCACAAAATTTTTACTGACATTGGTATTTTACGCTCCATGTAAAATATTAAAAATCATGGGGTCAATTATGGCCCCACAATACTTTTTGATTTTTTTCCTTTAATTTTTCCAAGGTAGTAATTTAATAAATTACCTAAATTAGGGACAATATTCTTCCCTATTTCAAATAAATATTTTCTTGCCTCTTTATACTTTTCACAGGGTATTTTATAACCCGTAAATGCGTTTAGGGACCTGTTTGCAAACTTCCAAACGTTTTAGGGACCTAATTGCAAATGATTCTTTTTCAAGAGTAACTACCCAAAAATAAGATAAATTCCCCACCAGATCTTTGAGATCCCATATTCACCTATTTCCAATAGGTATTATTTACTCAATATGATACTTATCATAATTGAGATTTTCTTCAGGGTATTACAGGTTCATAAGTGAATATGGTAATATCACCAAAAACTATATTAATGAAGCGGGTTTTGTGGATCACATGTAAAAACTAGTGAATTAAAAAGGGTTTATGAAGTAAGGTTACCCATATTTCGTCCCGGCCGCACATTAGTATTTTGGGACGTGACAGAGTCGTTCCACATATTCTATAGGAAGGATTCTTGACTTTTGTTATTTTGGGATTTATGTACTCATATATGTTGTCGTATGTTGTATTGTAGTTGTTGCAGAAATTTTGGGAAGCTTAACTTAAAGATGGGACTATGTCGAAATTTATACAAAATGTTTTATTTTATTTATAAGGAATATTTGATTATACATTATCTAGATATATGGCATGTGTATATGCAGGATTATTATACTAAATATGGTATTATAAAAATTATTATATTTAATATGTCAAGTATTTATATTTATATTTATATTTAAGGCTTATCGAATATAAGTTTTCTTGTATTAATACCGGCCACTCCTTAATTTTCAGGGTGTAACAATATAATTTAGCTAACTTTAGTTTTTTCATTGCACAAAGAAGGAAACCCAAAAGAGCAAGGCCACGTGAATAAAGTAATGATGGTTGGTAGAATATAAATATTAACAATCTGGCGCCTCGAAAAGAAAGGGAAGAGGATCTTTAGTGAATTTAAGATTCTTAATTCTCAACAAAAAAAAAAAAAAAAAAGAGTGATCAGTAATCATGCCCTTACAGAATCGTCAGCCATAACAACGTTGTAATATCAATACAAACTAATTTTATAATTAAAAAATAAATAAATTGTAAAATTGTTATCTGTTAGCACCTTGAATTATTTGTCTTTAACTGTATTTTTCTCAATAAATTATCCACATGAGCCTGTATCCTTGGGATTTGTGTATTTTAGCTTGTTATGTCTGCGTGTCTTATATAAGTGGCTGTCCATGCAAATAACGAAAAAGATATAAGATATCTGGCAAACATGAAAATGGTACATTTTTTTCAACCAAAAAAAAAAAAAAAGTTGTTATAAATATAAAATTACATCATTGCATAACTTGGAAGACATCAGATTCTCTAGTGTTCTTTTTGTATTCACATCAAGGTATTGTTGTTGGTCAATCAATAAGAATTTTGTGTCTGAACTGAAAATTTTAGTTGTTAGGTTGCGCTTTCCTATTTAATTAACTCAGTTTAGATGGCCAAAGCAACACATAGGACACCTTTAACTCATAATATATATATAACACTTTCCCTTTTTTCCATATAAATTTGATACTGTAAGTAAGAGTATTGTTTACAAAAAGCAAATTAATCTCTCTTTTTTCTTTTTTCTTTTTTTGTCTTTAAGATCTTTATTTTGCTACTAATTTTTACCAGTGGTGCTATTAATTCACCTTTCACGATGGACGGAAGAAATATTATTGAGAAAGCATCGTGTCTCAAGAATATTACTTCCTTCTAACACAATAATTTTTTCCCAAAAATCAAAGAAAGCTGCATGATATATAATTAGCTTGTTTGACTTAATTTCGGTGGCATAAGCAACAGAACGAGATTCACATAGAGATGGCTAATAATGAGATGAATCAAACAGACATGGCCTCTGAGGCCGAGAGTGTTCAACAAATGGAGGAGCTACCTCTTCTCTCACAACAACAACAAGAAGTATGCATCCTTCCTTTACTACTCTGTTAATTTGTGAAGCCTTTTCTTTTCTTCTCTAATTTACTACCTCTTCTTACAACAATTTTTAAGGTTTCTTTCTGCTTTAAGTCGTTAATTATTATATTTTTTAGCCTTATTCTGTTTCACCTTTCGAAGATAGACGCTTGTCACACTGCAAGTATATATGCATCCTGTGCTCTTCATTCTTGTCAGATTGCTTGTGTTTAATTAATACCCCGTTGTAGGCTCTCTCTTATTTTATTTTTTTTCCTTTTTCCAAACCCTTTTCTTTGGCTTCATCTGATTTTGGTTACATACAATTGAGATCGGATAGGCTCTTTGTCCACATTATTTTTATAATTATTATTTTATCAATAGATCTGCAAATCAATATTGAGATGTTACATAGAGTCTCTAGCTTTATTTGACCGTTATTCAACTGCCAATTAAGTATTCCCCCAACTTCCGTCTCAACTTACACCACGTTTTTCTATATTCATCCACTTTCAAGTTTGAAGAGTCATAAAATCCCATTTTTATGTGATAGTGTTTTTATTTCTTTCTTTTATTTTCATTTTTTTGCAATATATATATATATATATTTTGCTTGTGTAATTCCTGGTTGCATTATTCTAAATCAAACTTGATAGGTGGAAGATGATAAGGTGACCATAGACATGAAAGAAATGATTCAAGATTGCGGAGATGGTGGCTTTGTTACCAGAGTGTTGTATCTATAGGGTGCCCCTTATAATCCGTCAACATAATGAAAAGGCTTACACTCCAAAAATTGTTTCAGTTGGCCCTTTTCATTATGGTAATGAGAGGCTAAAAGAAATGGAAAGGCATAAAGAAATAATGTTCAAAAGATTTACTGACAGGGCTGGATCAAGTTTGGATGATTTGGTTCGTTTAGTGAAACATTTAGTGCCAAAAGTCCGTGCTTCTTATTCAGAGACCATTAACCTTAGTGAACATCAACTTGTGAAATTGACATTAACAGATGTTGGCTTCATCATTCAACTCTTCATCATGTTCCATGATTGGGAGGATGAGTTACACAACGATGCTAAATTATCACAGCCAAATTCCCGACAATATATAATTGAAGATTTGCTTTCATTAGAAAATCAACTACCATTCTTTGTTATTGAAGAGTTGTTCAATAAAGCATTTTCCCATGACAGTCGTGATAGCCTCCCTTCATTTCTTGAGCTCACGTATGGGTATTTTGCGTACTTTAACCATGAAAATTTAAAGCCTAACGCTGATGTTAATATAAAGCATTTTACGGATCTTCTTAGATTGTTTCATTTGCAAGGAAAAGTGTCTCAACGACAGCCATTGTCAATGGATCAGCTAGGAAGCCATATTCTTTCCTACAATGCGAATGCATTGCAAGAAGCAGGCATAAAGTTGAAGGCTAGTACGAGCAAGTGTTTATTAGACTTAAACTTTACAGGACATGTTCTTGAAATACCAAAAATTTATGTGGACGATGGAACTGAACTTGTGTTTCGTAATATGATAGCATTAGAACAATGTCTTTATCCTAAGGCTACTTGCATTGCTGACTATACTACTGTATTGGATTGTCTAATAGACACACATCAAGATGTGGATCTCCTCGTGCGCAAGAAAATAGTCAACAACTTTATATTAGGTGATGCCAGTGATGTTGCTTCATTATTTAATGGTCTTGGGAAAAATGTCCTCCAATCCAGCTTCGATTTTGAATACCTTAGTATTTGCAAAAGGCTGAATAGCTATTGTGAAGGTCTTTGGCACAAGAGGAAGGCAACTCTAAAGCGTGATTATTGTCGTACACCTTGGCAAATAGTTGCTTCTATTGCTGCAATTGCACTCCTCTTTCTCACCATTGTCCAAACCATATTTTCCATCCTCCAAGTAGTCAAGTAAATTCACAGCTTTGTATAATTAATGTTGGAATTTCATTGTGTGTATTGTCTGATTTTGTTATGACAGGGCAATGTAATTGTCATATTTGTACCGGGTTTTGTTGACAATAAAAATTGCACCTAGTAGCCATATAAACGTAGTTCTATTCCCTTATCTCGTGTCTTGTTTAAAAATTGGTACACTATAGATGCCTATAAAGAAAACAAAAAAGTTCAGGGTAACTCACCGCTCTGAAGTATTTTTCTGAGGGCCTCAATATTCTATAGTATTTTATATATAGTACACCTAATACATTGAAATATTTTTTTTAGGTACACTCAGCAAACTAAATTATTTTTAGGGCATCCAATATCCTGAAATATATATTTTTTTTTTAAATATCAGGGTGATGGATATAACTTAATCCTATAAAAAAAATTGTGTTTTAGCCCATGTTTTTCTTACCTTACCATGCACTAAACATTTCCTGCTGCTACATTCCCAAAGAACCGAACCATTTTAGAGCTCGTTTGGATGGGATTTTTTAGAAGAAAAAAAAAATTCAATAAAAAAAAATTTTTTTTTTTATTAACTTGTGTGTCCAGATGATAACTTTTAAAAAAAGCAAAAGTCACAAAAAAAAAACCAAAATTCTGCTTCTTCTTTTTTTAAGTTTCAATTTAGAGCTTAAAAAAAACCAATGAAAAGAAAAACACTTTTTCTTAAGCCCATCCATACGGGCTCTTGTCTTGGGCTATGAGGCAAATTATTATTATTTTTATTACTATGAGGCAAATTATCGGAATTGGGCAAAAGGAAAAAAAATGGTAATTGGGCCAGAGGCTTTCGTTGTGGTCTCTCTTCATTGGTTGTCATTCGTACTGTCCTCTCGTGTATTATCCTATGGACGGTAATCTTTTTAATATGGGGAAACCCCATATAAAATCACCTAAATTAATGAAATCTTAAACTAGGATAGTAAATTCAACAAATCCTTAATCGAGTTGTAGGCCCAATTTAGAATTTTAAAATGTAAGTGAAATGATTTTACTATCCTATTTTCTCTCATCTTCTTGGGTAGTTTAATCGACTATAAGGATTCTGATTTGCCCCAAATGGGGTTTTAAAAAAACGGATTTGACGTGGTGTAATCGACTAAGTACTGTAGCTTAGTCGATTATATCATGGGAAAACATTAAAAAAAAATGGTCCTATTTAATCGACTACATATTAAGTTGTAATCAACTATAAATAAGGGTAGAAGGGTGATATGGTTTCATATAGGGACATTTTGGTTATTAATAAATTTATTAAGGGCAAAAGGGTAAAAAGCCCAAGTAATACATATGAAAGTAATGCTTTTTCCCTTTAATATAATCATCCGGTACATTTTTTTTCTTAATCAACCCCATACGAGGATACTTATTGTCGAAAGCCCAAAAAAAAAAAATATATATTGAGTTTTGGTTCGCAGTATATTCCTATATAAGTAATAGTACACTGCACGTGGATATTTTTTATTGATATCAATAAAGCAGCTAGTAGTTGGGTTTTTATTCCCTAACCCCCTTATATTATATTACTTAATTGAAACGATATCGGAAAGGGAAAATTTCATTTAAATACCAAATGAATTTGCAAAACCCTCAGAAGTCCTTCGAATTTGCAAAAAGACTGAGATGTGATAAGGACTTTTGAGGGTTATGCAAATTCATACAAAATGACCATAATGCCCTTCCTCTCTCTCTCTCTGCCTTTCCTCTCTCTTCCTCTCTGAACCAGGACCACCACCACAGATTCATTCAGCTCCACCGTGACTACCGAAGCGAAGTGCACGTTCGCCACCGTCTACCTCCACCGTCGACGTCGACGACAACGACAACGCCGCACCGGCCGACACCGGTGAAAAAAGGAAAAAAAGAAAGAAACTGAAACACGAATGAAACACGAAACAGAAACAAAACAGTAAATTTTTTTTGATCGGTCGATCCGGAAGAAATTGGAAGAAGAAGATGTGAAGGAAGGAAGGAAGGAAGAAGAATGAAGAAGAGAGAAAAAAAAAAAAAAAGTGCCACTTTCAGTGCACTCGCAAATGAGTGTGCACACTTGAGTGCACTGAAAGTGTGGAACTTTTACAAAATTCATAACGCAATTTACAAATCTCATAACGCAATTTACAACGTGTTTTTTACAAAGTTTCACACTTAGATGCCTGAATGAAAAACCAAAGTTAAAGAAACTTTTACAAAATGCATAACGCAATTTACAAATCTCATAACGCAATTTACCATTTGCACGCAATTTACAACGTTTTTTTTTACAAAATTCACACTTAGATGCCTGAATGGTAAATTGCGTTATGCAAATGGTAAATTGCGTTATGAGATTTGTAAATTGCGTTATGCATTTTGTAAAAGTTTCTTTAACTTTGGTTTTTCATTCAGGCATCTAAGTGTGAACTTTGTAAAAAACACGTTGTAAATTGCGTTATGCAAATGGTAAATTGCGTTATGAGATTTGTAAATTGCGTTATGCATTTTGTAAAAGTTTCTTTAACTTTGGTTTTTCATTCAGGCATCTAAGTGTGAACTTTGTAAAAAACACGTTGTAAATTGCGTTATGCAAATGGTAAATTGCGTTATGAGATTTGTAAATTGCGTTATGCTTTTTGTAAAAGTTTCTTTAACTTTGATTTTTCATTTAGGCATCTAAGTGTGAACTTTGTAAAAAACACGTTGTAAATTGCGTTATGCAAATGGTAAATTACGTTATGAGATTTGTAAACTGCGTTATGAATTTTGTAAAAGTTCCACACTTTCAGTGCACTCAAGTGTGCACACTCATTTGCGAGTGCACTTTCAGTGCACACTCGAGTGCACTGAAAGTGTCACTTTTTTTTTCTCTCTTCTTCATTCTTCTTCCTTCCTTCCTTCCTTCCTTTTCTTCTTCCTTCCTTCCTTCCTTCACATCTTCTTCTTCCAATTTCTTCCGGATCGACCGATCAAAAAAATTTACTGTTTTGTTTCTGTTTCGTGTTTCATTCGTGTTTCAGTTTCTTTCTTTTTTTCCTTTTTTCACCGGTGTCGGCCGGTGCGGTGTTGTCGTCGACGTCGACGGTGGAGGTAGACGGTGGCGAACATGCACTTCGCTTCAGTAGTCACGGTGGAGCTGAATGAATCTGTGGTGGTGGTCCTGGTTCAGAGAGGAAGAGAGAGGGAAGGCAGAGAGAGAGAGAGGAAGGGCATTATGGTCATTTTGTATGAATTTGCATAACCCTCAAAAGTCCTTATCACCTCTCAGTCTTTTTGCAAATTCGGAGGACTTCTGAGGGTTTTGCAAATTCATTTGGTATTTAAATAGAATTTTCCCTATCGGAAATAGGGAACTTGGAGTACGTAGAATGCCCGTACTGTGGTGATTACTGATTTATTTATATGAATGTAAAGTATTTATTAAGAAAAATGTAATTTCATATTGTTGATGAGGACCGGGATACGTTTTGGCTGCAATTTAACAAATATGCGTTACTTGAGATTTTGGCCGGGATAATTTAATGGAAGAGAAGATTTCATCCAGCTCTATAGAAGCGACTTAATTTTAGTTAACCCCAAAATATTTACTCACAGGGCCCTTTTCATTATGGTAATGAGAGGCTACAAGACATAGAAATTCATAAACAAATAATGTTCAAAAGATTTACTCACAGGACTGAGTCAAGCTTGGATGATTTGGTACCTTTAGTGAAACATTTAGTACCAAAAGTCCATGCTTCTTATTTAGAGACCATTAACCTTAGCGAACATCAACTTGTGAAATTGACATTAACGGATGCTGGCTTTGTCATTCAACTCTTCATCATGTTCCATGAGTGGGATGATGAGTTAGACAACGATGCTAAATTATCACTGCCAAATTCCCAACAATATATATTTGAAGATTTGCATTTATTGGAGAATCAATTGCCATTCTTTGTTATTGAAGAGATGTTCGATAAAGCATTTCCCCATGATAGTCACGATAGCCTCCCTTCATTTCTTGAGCTCACGTGTGAGTATTTTGGGTACTTTAACAGACAAAAACTAAAGCCTAATACTAATGTTAAGATAGAGCATTTTACAGATCTTCCTAGATTTTCTTACTTGCAAGGAAAAGTGTCTCAATGACAACCATTCTCATTGGATCGGTTTGGAAGCCATATTCTTTCCTACAATGTGAATGCATTGCAAGAAGCAGGCATAAAGTTGAAGGCTGGTACGAGCAAATGCTTATTAGATTTGAAATTTTCATGACATGTTCTGGAAATTCCACAAATTTATGTGGACGATAAAACTGAACTTGTGTTTCATCATATGATAGCATTAGAACAATGTCTTTATCATGAAGCTGCTTATATTGCTGACTATGCTCTTACATTAGATTATCTAATAGACATACATAAAGATGTGGATCTCCTCGTTCGCAAGAAAATAGTCGGCAACTTTATATTAGGTGATGCCAATGGTGTTGTTGCATTATTTATTGGTCATGGTTTTAGAAGAGTGACATGTGTTTTGTATCTAACGAATACATTTATTATTCCCATTGAAGAACTTATTATTCTCAATACGAGATTTGTTAATTGTCTTCAAATTTTGGTTTCAACAGTGACATGTATACAACCTGATAAATACATTTGTTATTTCCAATAATGAACTTGTTAATCTCATTACGACTTTTGTTCATATGTCAGTTACTGTTCATCATCTTCTTCATCTCTCCTTCACCGTCACCTCTCTTCCTTGCTAATCACAACTATCACTCCATCATTAGCAAGATGCGTTTTTTGTATGAAAATAAAATTTAACTACACATCAAAAGGGAACAAGGAGGACCTAGAATGCCCGTACTTTAGTGATTACTGATTTATTTATATGAATGTAAAGTATTTATTGAAAAAAAAAATGTATTTTCATATTGTTGATGAGGACCGGGATACATTTTGGCTTCACTTTAACAAATATGCGTTAATTGAGATTATTGGCCCGGATAATTTAAAGGAAGGGAAAATTTCATGCAGTCCTACTTTATTTCAATTAACCTTAAGAGATTCTGAAACTTTCCTGCATCTTTTGGTTAAAATGAAATTAGGTTTTATGGGTAAAAAGATAATAATGTCTTTTCTGTATTTTTTTAATCCTCTTATTTGTCTTCTATATGAACTTATTTGTCTTGTGAATAAACAAAATATTTTAAACTCCATGACTTCTTTTAAATATTTTTATTTATCTTATAAATGTTGTCTTGCGAATGCTCTTACTTACTTGATGAATTCTCTTATTTGTTTTGTGAATGACCAAAATATTCTTGTTAATTCCCTAATTTCTTTTAAATCCTTTTTATTTTTCTTGTATATCTCTTTATTTATTTTGTAGGTGCCATTATTTATCTTATAAATGCTCTTATAAATTCATGCTCCTAATAATACCAGCAATTATTTGATATTAGGACTGTTAAAAAATTCTAATAATAATTAATACCGATAAAAAATTCATAAATTCATTACACCTTCCCTCCTTTTTATAAGTTTTTTTTTTCAGTAAATATAAGACCACTTGTACGCCGCATTTTCTCAAACATTAATGATCTCTTTGTCAAATATATCATTTGATTATTGGAAATAGGGATATTACATGGAACATGAAATAATTAAGGACAGTTTTAAATTTCTCAAACATTAATGATCTCTTTGTCAAATATATCATTTGATTATTGGAAATAGGGATATTACATGGAACATGAAATAATTAAGGACAGTTTTAAAATATCATGAAATTTTTTTACAAATTGGAAACTGTATAACCTTTTAAAAATGGTAAATTTGGGGGGTTGTGTAATTTTTAAAAGTAGTACTCAAATGTGGAGTATGTTCAATGAATCAAAGAGATCCAGTTCCCAATATATATATATATATATATATATATATATATTATATATGTATGTATGTATGAAGGGAAAATGGATCACGAGGCACCTATAATCAGTGGCGGAGCCACTTGGTTGCATGTGGGTGCAAGTGCACCCATAAAATTGTGGTTGTTGAGCTTTTTTTATTTTTCTCCCCTAACTGCTGAGTTACTACATATCTTAGCATAAACACCTATAATCCCCCTCAAAACATGAGACATTATTATATAGTGCTATGAGGACCATTAGTGATTTTATTTTTATGGGCCCAAGCTTTACTACCCGCTGCAAGAGCCAACGTTTTACTTTTTTATATGACGTTTTTTTTAATATGACCATATGATTAAATTAAATATAAATATTATCAGACTTTTTTAGCATTTGTTATACTCACTTACTCATTCGTTGATAGTTGACTTTTTAATATCCTATTATATATGATAAACCATAATAATTTTTCCTCGCATGTTGCTTTGGAATTCGATTGTGTAACATCTGGGTCTGTATGTCATGAGATTAGAGTATATTGTGCTATTTAAATTGATTTCCTCGGAAATACTTTTCAACTGAACCCTAATTCTAGGCCTAAACTTTACGAATGAGTGGGTTGCCTTTTATCCTCCTTAAAAAAAAATTCGGGGGCGCTGCCCCCGAACCCCCAAATCTCATCATTAATTGTGCACCCACAAACTTAAATTCCTGGCTCCGCCACTGCCTATAATGTACACACTTTTTTTAATCGATCAAGTCTCTATACTCTATAACACTAAGAAATGGTCCTTGTATTTTAGTCTGTTAGTAGTGGAGTTAGTCCTTTAAGTTACAAAGGACCAAGAACTGATTTGAACAAAGCGCTGTTGGTTATGCTTATATGGACGCTTTTATCACCACACATATCTTCATCCTCAACCTTTTCTCTTCTACACCAATGAAGCCACAAGATCATTTTCCATTGGCATTGAACGGAATTTTGGCCAATCTGTGATTTTATGGTATTGACACGGTGCATTTGAACTCCTTTACTCTGAAAAAATATGTTCACCTTCCCAAAATGCAGAAATTATCCAACCAAAGAATCTACACTTCACCACCTTCCTCTAACCCAAGTTCCTGTTTCAGACTCCAGTTTCCTAGAAACACCCAGAAAATGGGACCTGGCTTTGGTCTTTTACCCCTCTCGTTGTCCTTTGTGTCAAAACCACACCGTTTTGACGCAAAGGAAAGCAGTTGTGCCCTCTTTTTTTTTTGAAAAAATATTTTATGATACTAAAAATATACTATTGAATGGCTTTGAAAAAATACTTTATGATCTTAAAAAGTTATTTGAGGATCTTGAAAAAATATCCTAAAATATATTTTTAGTGCTAATTAGTACCCTAAAATATTTTTTGAAAATCCTAAAATAATTTTTTAAGATCATAAAGTATTTTTCAGTACCAGTTAGTATCATTTTAGTATCAATCAATACCCTGAAATATTTGTTCAAGATCTTAAAATAATTTTTTAAGATCATGAAGTATTTTTTTTCAGTATCAATTAGTATCCTCAAGTTTCTTTTTAATACCAATTAGTACCTTGAAATATTTTTCAATGATCCAAAAATAATTTTTTCAAGATCATGAAGTATTTTTTCAGTACTGTCCACTATCATGAAATATCTTTTTTAGTATCAGTCATTATTCTGAAATATTTTTTTTAACAAAAAAAGATACCGCGGCCTTCTTTTGCACCAAAATGGTGCCGTTTTGGCACAAATGAGGGCTGCCAACGGGAGGGGCTAAGGACCAAAGCCGGGTCCCAGAAAATCCACCTCCAAACAGAGACCTAAGAGATGAACCAGAAAAGGAAGAGATAAGGTGGGGCGTGGAGATATAATGGTAATGGGTGTGATGATAAAACCTCCATGTAAGCAAAACTAACGCTGTTAATGCCAAATGTGCTTTGTTAAAATCGTTGTTTGCCCAAATCGTAAATTGGGGTGATTCGTGTAATTTTGAAGAGTAAGACTCAAAAACATATCTTGATCATTAAATAATGAGATACAGGTTTCCTTAATTCATCCCATAAACAAGGAAACAATATATATGTTCAGTGAATCAAAGAGATATGGTCACACTGTACAATTTGAGTGATCACACATAACTCTTATCAATCAAATCTCGATCACATTATTGGAGGAAACAAAAAGACAAAATAACCTTCAGGTCAACAAAACACAAGGTTGCTTGTATTGAAAACTCAAATCTCGATCCTGTTAAAATATTGTTTCCACCAAACCTTGGTGGACTAATAGTCATCAGATCCAGCAAAGACTAGTCTTGCTGATCTTTGACACTAGCCTGCTGCTCTATCTTCCTCAGTTTCTACTTGTGTCAAGCTTAAGCGAAAAAATCTGATGGCTCTGAGCTTTTCCGTAACAAGCGGAAATGAACACAACCAAGGCAAGATAACCGTGTTCGTTGTCTTATCTTGCATGATGGCTGCCATGGGAGGTGTCATCTTCGGCTATGACATCGGTATATCAGGTGAGTACTCTTGCTATAAATAGAAACCTTAAATCTTGCTAACAAAGATTGGTCTGATAAGACTAACAAGAATTTAGTCTAATGAAAAGGACATGATTACTCTTAAACAAGGTTGAACATTTGAACCTTGTATGAAAAAATCATGTTATGAGAGCTACCCCTAATTGGACACGATAATGTTTATATCTGATCAAGATAGTACTACATCAAAAAAAAAAAATGTCAGTCCAATAAGGATTTACCTCATACCCCCAAAAGTGTTGGTTCAAGTCCTCGTGCTTATACCAATGTGAGTTGGCATGGATGGTAAGGGATCCAGGACTAGGCCCTTGGGTTATGGGTTCGATCCCCTCTGCCGTCGCTGGGACTCCTTTGGTAGGCGATCTCGTAAGTCCCAGTAAGTGCTCATAGAACCCGGGGCCGTGCCCTGGCCTTGGTGGGGGACTGATGTCGAACCCCTCCAAAACTTTTTCTTATCAAAAAAAAAAAAAAGTCCTCGTGCTTATGTGAGGACCTTAGTAGGTAATCTATAAGTATTATATATCATTGTATCCGTGTTAACCTTAGTGAGGCTCTGGGTGACTAAGTCAAACTCACATACCAAAAGAAAAATCTCAAATCTATTTTCAATGTCACAATCTGAAGGTGGGGTGACTTCAATGTCTCCATTTCTGGTGAAGTTCTTCCCAGAGATATACAAGAAGATGAAGGAGGACACGGAAGTGAGCAACTACTGCATATTTGACAGTCAACTACTGACAACATTCACATCTTCGCTCTATCTGGCTGGGCTGATTACTTGCTTCCTAGCTTCCTATATCACCAGAGCTTTTGGAAGAAAGCCTTCCATTATTGCAGGAGGTGCTGCTTTTCTTGTTGGTTCAGCCTTTGGTGGTGCGGCTTTCAATGTCTATATGCTCATTCTTGGTCGCCTTTTGCTTGGTGTTGGAGTTGGCTTTGCAAACCAGGTTGGCTGATTTCTTCTAGTTCTCACTTAAGATCAGAGTAAACTGTTTCTTTAGTATCATATTAACTTGACAAATTCAAGAAGAACTAGGAAACTCCGGGAAATTTACCAAAATAAAAATTTAAAAAAAAATATTTACCAGTTTAGAGCACTGTTGAAACTATATACCGAAATAATGCTGACGTCACAAATGGCGTCGTACTTTCTGACGCCACATAAGTGGCGTCAAAGTACGAAGCCACTAGTGCAATCGAATCGATTTTAATTTTTTTAAAGAGAGGAAAACCAAATTTTAACTTTAAAAAAATTGACTCTGCCACTAGTGGCGTCGTACTTTCTACGACGCCACTTGTGACGTCAGCTTTACTTCGGTACATAGTTTCAACAATGCTCCAAATTGGTAATTCTTTTTTATTTTATTTCTATTTTGGTAAATTTCCCAGGAAACTCCATGTTTCCCAAGAGATAGTTACGCATCCACAAATCCTCAACAGCTTAGTTTAAACGACATAGTTGCTCAAAGAGTCACTTGTAGTTCTCATGCTTTCTTAAGATTTAGCAAACTTGGCTATGATCTAACTCCCAACATCTTTCCTATGCTAAGAATTTCTTGTAATGTTTGTTCTGCAGTCAGTTCCGCTGTATCTCTCAGAAATGGCACCCCCAAGACTAAGAGGTGCAATCAACAATGGATTCCAATTCAGCATTGGAATTGGAGCTTTATGTGCTAATTTTATCAATTATGGCACACAAAAGATCAGAGGTGGATGGGGTTGGCGTATCTCACTAGCCATGGCAGGAGTGCCTGCCTTGATCCTCACATTGGGTGCACTTTTCCTCCCAGAAACTCCCAGTAGCCTAATCCAACGCGGTCAAGATCACCAAAAGGTAGAGCTAATACTTCAACGAATTCGAGGAATAGAGGATGTTCAAACTGAGCTTGATGGTCTCACCAAAGCAAGTTCAACATCAAAAAACACTGATCACTCGTTCAAGCTCATCCTTAAACGAAAGTACAGACCACAGCTTGTAATGGCAGTAGCAATACCATTTTTCCAGCAAGTGACAGGGATCAATGTCATAGCCTTCTACGCCCCTTTGCTTTTCAGGACAATAGGGTTAGGTGAAAGTGCTTCACTCTTGTCTGCTGCCATGACTGGTATTGTAGGCACCGGCTCGACCTTCATATCGATGCTTGTTGTCGACAAATTTGGCCGGAGAACCCTGTTTGCAATAGGAGGCATTCAGATGTTAGCATCTCAGAGTATAGTGGGAGGGATAATGGCAGCTTATCTGAAAGATGAAGGAGGATTAAGCAAAGGGTATGCTTACTTGGTTTTGGTGATGATATGCATATATGTTGCTGGATTTGGATGGTCGTGGGGGCCATTGGGGTGGTTAGTACCAAGTGAGATTTTTCCGTTGGAGATTCGATCAGCCGGGCAAAGCATCACGGTGGCAGTGAGCTTCCTCTTCACTTTCATTGTTGCTCAGACATTTCTGGCCATGCTTTGCCACTTCAAGTCTGGAATTTTCTTCTTCTTTGGGGGTTGGGTGCTGGTAATGACTGTGTTTGTGCACTATTTCCTGCCGGAGACCAAGAATGTGCCAATTGAGCAGATGGAGAAGGTGTGGCATGAACATTGGTTTTGGAAGAGAATGGTGGATGAAGGGATTGATAATAAGAGAGAACAAGAGAGCAGACTCTGACTCTTCTTGAAAATCTAGCTCCTTTGGTATAATGAAAGAAAAGAACATCTTTTCGTTTTTTTTTTTTTTTTGCTCAAAATATCTTTTCGTTCATTCACAATGACTTTCATGTCTTTTTAATTAATTACTCAACAGTTTCTATTTCTTTCACTTTTCCAAGTAGGGGTATGACAACAACTTTTGATGTTCGAAATCACTTTATTTTCAATCATTTCTTCCTTTCATTTCATTCTATCCACCAAACAGAGCGTACCACAACAGCAACAAAACTTATCCAGCAAAGTGGGGCCAGTCCAAACACATTATGGATATGAAGCTATGGATATCAAGCACAAATTTTCTTTATTACAACGGTTATTCGGTCTACAAAATTAGGTGTAATGGAAGTTTCTCTTTACTGCTCAGGATTTTACTTGCTGGAATAGAGTCCATTTCTTCTCAAGTTAAGTTTTCCCGGTCCTCAAATTTGGCACCCTTATAAGGTTTGGTTTCTATAGGCCAGTGTATTAATGACATACAATAGTGAGTTAAAAAATATTACGCAGACGAAGAAAATAATGACTTACTTGTAACAGGAATTTGTAAATATGAACTTAACAAATGCCCAAACATATCTCTCCAAAAGCTAAAGTTTGATTAAGTGGACAGTAAAATAGGGGGAAAATAATTCAGTGCCTGTTGTAATGGATTTAGCTCTCATCATCTTCCCTTCTCGTCCACTTTCCATCCTCTTCTTCATTTCATCATTTGGATTGAAATCTAAACGGTTCAAATTTAATCTTTTATAAAAATGTTTTTTTTAATATTTTTTAATAATTTAATATTATATTAGAGAAAATATATCAGTAGAGAAAATACAAATCCACATATCTTGGACCCTTAAGGTTCATCCAAAATGCCAATGAAATTAAACCAAGGAGTGTGTGTTGTCAATTTAACATTCTCAGAGGTTGCGTGAATGGTATTTAAGCTCATCAGATAAAGGTATTAGACTTTTATCCAATATATGACACTGGACATAAATGACGATATACAAATCACTATCAGTTAAAAAATAACTATTGCAAAAGGTGCCTTGAATTGAGTTGTTTGGTTCCAATCTCAAGTAAATGTGAGGATCCTTCAGAGGACTGTTCCTGCAATGTAGGGGGGAAAAACTGATATGAATAGTCTGGGGATGGAAAATGTACACAACAACAATTTAAGAGTTAACTCAAGTACCACATTTCGCAAGCCATCTTGAAGATCAAAACAATTCGGGTTAGTTTGTTGTCTGAAATGTAACTCTGCCTACAAGCATAAATCAGCAGCCGGATGTCATCGTTGAAATACTTGACGACGATGATAATGATACATAGCAAGAATACCCAGAAAAACCCTAGCTTTGCATATATTCAAGAGTCGCAAGACACAATGCAAGAGATATTACCAGAAAATGTCATAGAATAATAATGGCTTGTGCGTATTAGAATCCTTCAAGATTAAAAGGTTGACAAGGTATTGAAAAAGATTAGCCATTTGAGAGTTTTAAATAAATATTTTCTCCTTTCTTCGATTCTTAGTATTAGAAAAGGTTAAATTAAAAGTATTCACAATCCCAATCCTCGAAAATAAGTTAGAATAATGTACCATCCCATTCATCCCTTCTGGAGTTATGTAGTGGGCATCATGTATAACATTAATTGAGTTCAATTGTCCCTGTAACAACGATCAATCCAAATCCAACTGTTGAAGCCCAATAAAATACAGAATCTAGAAAACACACACCAGACACTAGCCAAATTTGCATTACCAGGCCTTGGATGCTATGGTTGCTGTAAAAATCAATACGGTTGGTAGCCATTGTGTTCAATTGTCCCTAAAACATAACATCAGAGAGCTGTCAGAGTAATCAGTATCGTCAAGCACACAATATATGGTTTTTTAAAGTAGAAAATGAGTTTCTTGATCCATGGTTATAGAGGATTTCTTACCATTCCTGAAACAATTTGTTGAGAGGCATAATAGCCGTCCAAGTTCTGAGATCTTGAGTTCAGCTGATCCTAAAATAAAATTAACAAAAGGGGCCCAAATTTCAAAAGCTGTAAATTTCCAGTATTTAGGAAAATAGTCACACCATAATACCATGCTTTAGTGTATGTAGTAACCATGAAGTTATGCCATACCATTTCTTGAATGTTCTGCTGTGATTCATAAGAACAATCAAGGCCTGCTGCTCTTGTAGAATTGGCCTATAAAGAACACAATTTATAAAATATTCCTCTACAACGTAATATCACAATCAGCATCTTCCTGATGCTTCTAATAAGATACAACTAACTAGCTGTTCAATTCATACTTTTTTAGAATGATAAAGCAGTGCTCCAGTAATATAACAGCGTAATCAGATTTTTCTTTTATATAAATAATGAACCAACCATTTGCTGCCAGCTGCTATCAATTCCTATAGCAATGATATTGGGCTCGGGCAGTGCCTATTAATACATAATAGTGGTGTAAAAAAATCAGTCAAGTTAATGAAACAAAAGTAAAATGAGTGTAACGAGGGGCTGAACTCTAATTAACCTGTCTTTTCTTCAAAGAATTGTCCTTCCTGTTCATATTACAAACAGAGCTACTCATATTCACATGATTAGAACCAAGAACCGGGAAGATTGGTTCCATGACACTCTTAGTTGAGTTGATTATGTTCTCACACTTTCTCAAAGCTTCTTCCAATGCATTTACAGCAGTAGTGTAACTCGCTTGAGATAAAGACCCTTCATCACCCAACTTAAATGCTAGTTGAGATAGATTAGTACAGCGTTTGCTCCTAGAGTCCACCACATCAGACAACTCTCTTACTATCTGTCTATTCTTTGCTTCTTTTGTCCATCGTTTTAGTATATACTGAGATGGGATACTGTGTACCCCAGAGATTTGCAGAACAATCATTACATGCCTACAAAGAAAACCATTGAATTCAAAAAAATGGCATGAACAAGATGTATCAGAAGTTATATTGTTCCATGAGACAATAAATTGTTGATTATCTTCAAAATCTTGAACCCTAAACATCTTTGTTGGTCCATTTTCACTTTCCATTTTTGGATGGCAAGCAACAACTCCCAAGACCTCACTCTGGAATTTCTTAAATATAGTTCGTGTGTACAATGGAACCATTTGTTTCTCAAAAGGTGAGGGGGATTTTAATGCTGGTTGTTTATGAAAAGTTTCAAAATCTGCTTTTGCTTCCTCTTCACACTTCCCTCGTAATATCATTTTGTATTTCTCTAAAAACTCCTTCAATGTAGTTTTCCTCTGCACTTGTCTGTCTAACAAACAGTTTACAGCTTCTTCTCGTTTCCTTGTAGACATTCCTGCTAAGAATTTTCCTCTGATATAAGTAGGCATCCAGTGTTCACGATCCTCATAAATTGAGCATAACCAATTCTCATCACTTAAATCGAATCTCCTAATCATTTTCCACCATCGCTTCTCAAATTGTTCATTTGACCAAGACTTAAACACGCATTTGTGAAATTTAGTCATAAAATTTGCATGCTTCCGCGTCACATGACTTAATTTTTCTGGAATCTTGCTCAGGATATGCCACAAACAAAAACAATGATGAACCCCCGGAAGAACTTCAGCAATAGCATCTTTTAGAGCTCTATCTTGATCTGCAAGTATTACCTTCGGAGCATATCCACCCATTGCCCTCAACCATGTCTGTAACAGCCATGTATAAGTTGATTTAGACTCATCAGACACAATAGCACATCCTAGCAACAAGAACTGATAGTGATGGTTCACACCAATAAAGGGAATAAAAGGATGTTTATATTCATTCTTGATATGTGTGGTGTCAAGAAGAATCACATCACCAAAGTGTCCATAATCAAACCTGCTTTTTGCATCAACCCAGAAAATACTTCTCAATTGCTGCTCTTCATTCAGATCTATAGCATAAAAGAAACTAGGATTATCGCCTTGCATACACATAAAATGGTCAAGCAGAGCATGGACATCTGCTTCATCTAAAGCCAAATGCTGTCTATTACCTGAATGGTTTCCACTGTTACCTTTTCTATTGTCAACTTTCTTACATCCATCAGATTTTCTGGGCATGGTAATACACATCTGTTTTGTTCTAGCCCTGCTACCACGTTCCCTAAAGTAAAAGGCTTGGTCAGGAAAAATTTCATGGTTATGTTCTTTTATGAAACTAGAGATGATCCACCTATCATCTTGCCTTCTTTTAACATGCATGCAAGCCTTGCAATCTGTTTTTGCCCAAGACAAGTTCACCCTACCCCGTTTCCTTTTTACAGGAATACTTGGTATATTATCTGTATTTGAAAGAGAATTTGAAGCTTCAGCTGCACAGGGTTCTTGCTTGTTTCCATATCTGGTACATGCAAATTTTGCATCAATAAATTTTCCAGATATTCTGGACCGACGGCTAGCTTTTATAATAGCAGTAAATCCCACAGATTTCGCATAATCTTTATAATATGAAAACGCCTCCTCCTTTGAAACAAATTCCATTCCATCATGAGGCTCTGGTAATTTTGAAGAATTCAAGATGGTTCCTTGCCCAGTATACCCTTCATTTCCATAATTTGATATATCAGCATTGATACCTAGCCCTGCATTCTCCTTGTCATTTCCAACAGCTTTTAATGAACTTCTGGGTTCATTGCCATTATTTACACCATCCACTCCATCAAACACGTCAGCAATTATAGGATTCCTACTGTCTTCCTCGTGACATTCTACAGATGGCTGCTCAAGATCTATCCCCATACACAAAATTTGAACTTCTCTTTTAACTCATAGAAACCTGTCTACTACATTCCGACCTGTGAAAACAGAAGCAGAGAGTTGAAAACTATTACATAACACAAAAGGGAGGAATTAAAGTCTGAACAACACAGTTTCATCAAATGTAATTCACAGAATGGTCAAATTAATGGACTATTAAAAAGTCTGGCAGGGATGAATCTATCTTCTTTACATGCAGGATCATTGACAGGGTAGGTTCTAGCCAAATCCACTGATCTCACCCTCCATCATATCCTTAGAGATGGGGTAAGTGCTGTTAGAAAATAGGCCATCTACAAAAAAAATAGATAGTATATCGTACGTCACAAACATGGTCAGCCAGGATCTTAATGCAGGGAGAAACAGGTCTGCCAGAATTCTACATTGATGCATCTGCAAACTAGCATGAGCAAATTGTTTACATGACACCAACCTCAGTCTTTAAGAATGTCATGAGCTAGATGATAAGGATTTGATCCTACTCCAAAGTCATGACTCATGTGATACAATATTGATCAAGAAAGAGGTAGAGAAGGGAATGACACAAGAGAGAAACTGAGATTAGAGAAGAATGACTCAAGAAGGAGATTAGAAGAGAAGAGCTCCAAGGCTCTTACACAAACTGAATTACCAATATGTCAAAACGTAAGGTTACAATGATTAAGGGGGCTATTTATAGATGACAGCCCCCTTCTCACATACTCATGCTAATATGTTCACTTAGGTCCCTAATGAGAGTTTATACAAAGTATGCACATAGGTCCCTAGGTCTATTATGATATATTCTATATCAATGCCCCCTTAAAGCAACCCTTGTCCTCAAGGGTTGGCCACTGGGAATTCTGGAAATTGGTGCTTCAAGCTGAACAATGACACCCATGTGGCCTCTTCTTCCGGATACCCTTGCCATTGCACCAACACTTCCGTGATAATCCTCCTTTTTCTTCTACCCACACGTTGCGACAGAATTTGCTGAGGATATAATGAATTTGGGACTGCTGGCCACTCTATTGGAGGATGCCTTTGCCTCACACTTGGGTCTGGACATAGCTTTAATAGGGATACATGAAAAGTAGCGTGAATCCTTGTTTCAGGCGGTAGTTCCAACTTGTACGCCACTGGGCCGATTCTGTCTAGTATCTTGTATGGCCCAAAGAAGCGAGGAGCAAGTTTCTGATTACTTCTAGTGGCCGCTGAAATCTGACGGTAGGGTTGTAACTTCAGAAAACCCATTGTCCCACCTCAAATGCTCTATCCGAACGTTTTAGATCAGCCTTTTGTTTCATAGTATTGGCTGATCGGTGTAGGTGGTACTTTAGGACAGCTAGTGTCTTCTCCCGGCTGAAAAACTTCGTCAACTGCTTCTACCACTGCTGTCCGTGGCACATAGGGAATGTAAACTGCTGGTTTTTGGCCATATAGCAGCTCATGTGGGGTGGTTTTAGTTGCTGAATGGAAGGTTGTATTGTACCACCATTCGGCTAAGGCTAACCACTTGGTTCCATTCCTTGGGGACTTCCCAACACATGCATCTCAAATAGGACTCTAGGCATCTATTGAGAACTTCGGTTTGACCATCACTTTGGGGATGATAAGTCATCGAGAGGTTTTGCTGAACCTTTAGGGTCTTCAAAAATTCCTTCCAAAAGTTACTAAGGAATAACGGATCACGATCGCTTATAATTTCAGCGGGGCCCCATGCAATTTGTAGATCTGATCTAAAAATGCTTGTGCCAACGTAGACGCTGAATAAGGGTGAGAAAGTGCAATAAAATGGGCATATTTAGTCATCCGATCAACGATTACCCATATTACTTCCTTACCTCCTGATTTAGGTAAGCCTTCAATAAAATCCATGGAAATACTTTCCCAAACCTTACTTGGTATTGGGAGTGGTTGCAACAGACCCGGGGTGGCAATGGTTTCATACTTGCATCTTGCACACGTGTCGCACCCTTTTACAAATTCCTCAACATCCTTATGTAGGTGTTTCCACCAAAACAGTCCTTTAACTTTATAGTAAGTTCCTGGATACCCGAATGGCCTCCCTGAGGACTAGCATGCAGCCATTCCAGCAATCTTGCCTTGAGGGCAGCAATGTTTCCCACCACTAGCCGGTTGTTCTTTCTTAGATAAGAACCATCCCATGTATATTTGTTGAGTACACCACCTTCCTCCTTTACTTTTGTAAGGACAGCCGCTATTTCTATGTCTTCCTCCCAACTTTGTTTGATTTCTTCTATTAATTCAGAGAAGTTGTATCTAAAGAAATCTGTAAAATTTGAGAACCATGTACTCTAGACAATGCATCAGCTACGGTGTTATCGTTACCTTTCTTGTACTGAATTTCATAATCATACCCAAGGAGTTTTGCTATCCAATACATTTGGAAGGGAGTTTTTAATTTTGTCCCAAGAGATACTTAAGACTTTGCTGATCTGTCTTAATAACAAACTTGCTTCTTTCCAAGTATTGATGCCAATATTCCACAACTTGTACAACGGCTAACAATTCCTTCTCATAAATAGAGAGGCTTGCATGTTTAGGGGCAAGAGCTTTGCTGAAATAAGCTAATGGTTGCCCTTGTTGCATTAACACAGCACCTATACCCCCACCGCACGCATCGGTTTCAACTATGAAGTCTTTAGAGAAGTCTGGTAGTGCTAAAACGGGTGCTGATGTAAGGGCCGATTGCAACTTACGAAAGGATTCTGTTGCTGTTGTTGACCATTTAAAACCCTCCTTTCGTAATAATAGAGTAAGGGGTTTGGCCATCAACCCATATCCTTGAATGAATCTTCGATAGTATCCTGCTAGGCCAAGAAAAGCTCTTAATTGCTTAGCTGATTTTGGTTCAGGCCAATCAGCCACTGCTTGAATCTTCTTAGGGTCCGTAGCCACTGCAATCCTCGGGTTGCATCCTAATTTGATGATAACCCGCTCTTAGGTCGAGCTTAGTGAACCATCTAGCTGAATGTAGTTCATCTAACAAGTCTTCCACTAGAGGAATAGGGTATTGATTCTTCACCGTCTTCCTATTAAGCTCACGAAAATCAATACACATCCTCCAAGTTCCGTCTTTCTTTTTACCAATACTATGGGTGCCGAGAAAGGAGAAGAACTCTCTGGAGCACTCCCGTTTGTAACAATTCGGTCACTGTTTCTCAATAACATCCTTTTGAGCTGCTGAATAGCGATAGGGCTTGAGACTTATAGGATTCGTACCTTCTTGAAGAATAATTGGATGGTTATGACCTGCCCTTAGTGGCGGGAGGCCCTTAGGTTCATCAAACAACCCCTCAAACCTTCTTAACGATTGCTGGATTTCCATTGGTATTTCTGAATCCTTTGGTTCTTCATTATCGTGAAGAGTATTCTCATTTGCTATTTGGGGCAACGGTTGCAACGGTTGTACCAAATACATTTGGGGTCCACGTTGCTTGTTACCTCCTAACTTGGTAGAGGAGACCACCGCAAGGGAGTTTATAGGACTTGCTTGCAACTCACAAAGTTTCCTCTATACCGAATTGCATTGACAATTTTTCATAGTTCCATAGTGCACTTTTAATCGTTTTCAGCCAAGTCAATCCTAGCACCACATCAAATGTATTGAGCTTGATAATCCTGAGATCACATTCAAACTCCAGCCCTTGCATTTTCCACCGGAATCCACGCCAGACACCAAAAACTTGTAATTTCTGACCCCCTGCTATCTGTACTGCATCCCTAGGAGGTTCAGCATTTCTCCACCCCATTTTTACCGCAAACTCAAAATCCATGAAATCGTGTGTGTTCTCATAGACTCGTTTGTATCCATGCCATTAATGGCATGTAGGGAAATTAAAGGAGCATATTCATCCTCTTTGTTTGGTTCGATTGCCTCCTCTATTTTGTCTTCGGTGGTTTCTACCAATTCCATAAATTGGAGTCGCATCCGCTGCCTTTGGGGACACGTGTGGTTGCGTGTAAAGGCCTCATGGCAATAGAAGCACAGATTCCTTGCCCTATGATCAGCCTCATCTTCTGGTGTCAACAGTTTCGAATTTCTCCACGTCTTCGGAGTGTTTTTATCAAAACTAGGGGCTGTAGGAGCTGCCATTGTGAGTGGTTTATTACTACTTACTATAGGCTCCCTTGGTTGGGATCCACTTGCTGTATAAGCTGTCTTGTTTCCCCCCCATGTGGCCAAATTCGGTGCTGCCACTGAAATAGAGCCCCCCTTGTTATATCTTGTACCTGATACCTTTGCTTCTTTATGGGTATTGGCCATTTCTTGAACCTTGGCCAAGCGGCGAGCTTCCCCTAGTGTTCTTGGCTTGAACATGAGAACAGCATCGGCAATATCTTCTCGGAGCCCCGTTAAGTAGATTTCAATCAGGTACTCCTCACTCAAATCCACCTTGGCCGAGAGCAAATCGAACTTGGCATTGAAATCAGCAATAGTTCCAGTTTGGTGTAATCTGGATAACTCTCCCATGGGCTGATCAATGGGCATACCGAAGGTGTCTCGAAGGTGAACCACATATTCATTCCACCTCATGTCCCTTCGCCAACGTCTCTCGGATGCAACGTGCCATGCAAAACTAGCCTCATCCAATCCCATTGATGCCATTGTGACTTTTTCCCCTTCAGCCGTGGCATCCAATCGAAAATATCTCTCACATTTGGCAATCCAGCCTATTTTGCATTGTTTGGACCAAGTTGCGCAATTCGGCCCTGAATTCTGTTCGAAAGTCTTGGACATCCGCCCTGAATTCCGCTCGAAACCCCTGGACGTCAGCTTGTAGTGCGTCGACTTGGTCCAATTTGATCAACTTTTGCTCAATATCGTCGATCTTGTTGAGTCGTTGGAGTTCTTGTTCCATTACTGTCATCCGCTCCTCCATAATTCAGGTCAGAAAGCAGATTCGGGTATGAGGCATCCACTACCTCGTTGCTGGGAACGATGGATTCTTGACGTGTTCTTGAATTAGAAGAAGGAGTACGTAATTGGTGACGCTTGCGCTCCCCAATTCAAAATGAGAAGACGCCGACAGCCCACTTAAATCCACCGACCAATGACGAATTCCAGCGACCAGTTATTCAAATATGCCGACAGCCAATTTCGTGCGACACCCACTGCACAAGTCGACAAAAAATGCCGACAACAGCTATGAACACAGCGTTCTTTTATCCCGAGCATGCAAGACGAATCAGAAAATGCCGCGCACATGCACCCAACTGCAGAAATCCACCGACTAGTCCGTGGGGTAATGCCGCCACGTAAGATTGTAAACAATCCCACCGAAGATGACCCCAATGACGCGCCACTCACTCAGCGTCTTGAAAAACAAAAACCAGAACCAGCCGAACCCAACACAGAGCCTCGGCGCTGTGATGAATCAAAACTGGGTCCTCGAATTGGCAAGACTAAATCTTGAGGTGCCTTTTTTTTTTTTTTTCTTCTTTTGTTTCTTGACTCAAATGTTGAACGAGACCATGAGGTTCATTACTCCGCCTGGTTTACGTTCGGTACAGAAACAATGCAGAGCAGCCGCAGACAGAAACGGCCAAGGAAGGTAAGGCTCTGATACCACTGATACAATATTGATCAAGAAAGAGGTAGAGAAGGGAATGACACAAGAGAGAAACTGAGATTAGAGAAGAATGACTCAAGAAGGAGATTAGAAGAGAAGAGCTCCAAGGCTCTTACACAAACTGAATTACCAATATGTCAAAACGTAAGGTTACAATGATTAAGGGGGCTATTTATAGATGACAGCCCCCTTCTCACATACTCATGCTAATATGTTCACTTAGGTCCCTAATGAGAGTTTATACAAAGTATGCACATAGGTCCCTAGGTCTATTATGATATATTCTATATCATCATGCCTCTTTCTCCAATTTTTCCTCCCCGGCCCTAGGCATCCTTTGCAACAAATATCAAAGTAGATTAGAGGATTATTCCAGATCATAATACAGAATGAGAAAAATAAATATCAAAGATGTTCATAAAAACGGTTCTCAAGGAATGGGTTGTTCAGCAACTAGACAACAACAACAACAACAACATATGCTCCTTGATGAAAAATCTCAACTTGCCATTAATAAAGAAAATTTCCTAATTGAAAAGGCAGCTTTTAAGACAACATACGATAGCTTCTACCTGAGTTTGACAACCAACCAAACTTTATAAATTTTTTCGGCCACAGATAACCAACCAAACTTCTCGATGCAGATCCAGCACAAGAACATAGCTCTTATCTATCACGGGAAGTAAACACTATTTTCAGTCCTTTTTTTTTCTCCCTATCTGTTAAGTTCACAAATGCTAAACGGCAATACTTTCCAAACAAAGATATTCTGCTTTAAAAAAATAAAAGAAAACAAAAAATATTGTATAATCGGAAGATTTCAAACAGGGACCCATTTTTGGTGAAATTTACCAGTAAGGACAAAATAAGCACCTGATATGGTTATATAAAAAGTCCTTATTTAGAAAAGTCTTTCACTTAAGCTACAAAAATAACTTTGGGTATGTATGTACAAGAATGAAAATACAAACACCATCATCTTTTAATCAGCCGGAAGTGAAATCACAAGCTGAATCATCCATTGCTACTTTTTTTACCACGGACTTAAATTGTTTGTGAAATTTAACTAAATAAATATAAAAGTATGCATCTAAGTACCACATCAAATACAAATCTAACCCAATCAAATCATGTCCTTGGTAAAAATCATCAACATAATCATAAAATGCAAACTAATTACCAAGACGTTTGTAATCCTTCGACAGGCTTTATAAAAACCGTACTTTGAACCGCAAACTCGAACAAAAGTCGCCGATTCTGGAGCGCGAAGAAAGGAGTACGGGGAAACTAAAATGATTGTGGAAGCAACCTTGAAGGAAGGTACAGGCAGCGAGAAAGTTTTCGATCTCAAGTTTCTTTTTTCGGTGTTTTTCACAATTGGTTCCTTGGAGACAAGAAAGCAGCTTGGATTGCAAATGCCAGTGACAGCGATGGATTTCGATCACTCTGCCTCTGCTGCTCTTCAACCTTTTTTTTCTTTTTTCTTTTTTGTACTTTTCGGAATTTGATTTATTGGTCTTTTCTTTCTTTTCATTTTCGTAGGTTCTGTTTTTTGAGAAAATTATAATAAAAGACCTAAGAAAAATAATACTCCCTCCGGTCCTAATTATAGGACATATTTAACCGATTTTGGGGAGATTAAATAAAGAAGTTAAATTATTTAATTTTACTCATTTTCCTAAAATATCCTTATATAAATTTAAAATGACCTAAGTGAAAGTAAATCAATAACTCCTACCACATGCCTCTCCAACCTAAATTTTTTTTTCTACATGCTATCTAATTAAAATTGGTCTTATTATATATACATATATATGTGTGTATATAGACACACACACACATAGTGTACATATATCGACAGACACATATAGACACACACCCCCACACACATATAAACACACACACAAAGATATATATGTATATATGTGTGTGTGTTTATATTTGTACACACACATATTGACAAACACACAAATATACATATATGTACACACACAGTACACACACCCACACATATATATGTGTGTGTGTGTGACTATATATATTTGTGCACACACACAAAATATATATGTGTAGACACACACACACATATATGCGCGCGCGTGCACACACAAAATATATGTGTGTAGACACACACACATACATATATGTGTGTGTGTCTATAGTGTATATAGATATTTGTGTGTAGACACACACATATATACATACATAGATACACACACATATATCTAAAAGTTTCGTTAACTGGAAGAGTATAAGCGTTCACATACATATACTCACAAAAAATCAAACGCACTTGAGAGAATAAAATAGGGGTATTTTAGGAAAAAAATTGAAAATTATTAGAATGTTGTCTTATAATTAGGACCAAAATCAACTCTCAAATGTTGTCTTATAATTAGGACCGGATGGAGTATTTATTAAGAAGGACCATAAAAATGGTAATTATTTTGAAGGACCAGAAATTAAAACATTAAAATAAAAAGACTAAATTGCTCTTAACTAGATTTCTTATATTCTAGCTAACTAAATTAGAATCTGTAGTGATAGATAAAATTCAAATAACTTCGTTGGAGAACAGTGAAATGATGCTAATTATATAATTTTGTCCTTGCCTTGATCTTAAACGAGGGTCCCAATGCGAAGAAGTTTAAGACGTAATGGAAGATCTTCATATAATATTGTGCTATTTTGGCATGTTAAATTGGGTTCCCATGAGATTATAAATTCTCAGGCACAACGATATCATTGCACTTGTATGAGAATATTAATTATTTTGTGGACATTTTTTTTTTTTTTGTGTGGAAAGCAAGTTCAAGTTTTCTAGCTAAGGGTAATTTAGTTTTTTTGTTTTAATGTTTTAATTTCTAATCCTTCAAAATAATTATCATTTTTATGGTCTTTCTTACTAAATATTATTTTTCTTAGGTCCTTTATTATAATTTTCCCTTATTTTTTACCATTTTCCGGATTGAACTTTTGAAGCTTAAAAATGATTAAATTCAATTATTAACTCGCATAATTTCTTAGGAACACAAGCATTGGAAATTTTGTTATATGCCTAATTTAGCCCAAAAAAAATGTTAAAAATTTACAAAATATCATATCCACCCTAGAAAACCAAATTGGGAATTCAGAATCTAGCGGCCTCCCCACCATTAGTGTTTAACTTTTTTCTAAAAATAACATAAGGAAAATGACACTTAAATACCATGTGAATTTTCTAAACCAAGAAAAGTTCATTGAACTTGTGAAAGAACAGAGGGAGGATATGGAAATTTTGAAGAAAAGTCCATACTGCCTTTTCATTTAATGCCACTCTCTGTGACTCCTTTGAACCCTTTCACCACATCGTGTCTCTCCACTTCTCTAATTGCTCCACCTTCGTTGCTCTCTCCTACACCGCCCTCAAATCCCTTTCCAACCCTTCAGCCCCTTCAACTTCTCAATTGTCCTGTCACTCCTATTCGATTCCCTCCTGAACTTATTGCGTCTCTATGCTCTTTCACCTGCGTCAAAAGCCTCTACAAGGTCTCTGGTGTTTGCCTCTCCTGCCTCGAGAACCTCACTGATATCACCGTCTCCAATGTCCCTGTCAAAGCGTCGAGCCTTTTT
Source organism: Acacia pycnantha (assembly GCA_025563575.1). Lineage (NCBI taxonomy): Eukaryota > Viridiplantae > Streptophyta > Magnoliopsida > Fabales > Fabaceae > Acacia > Acacia pycnantha. The sequence continues at coordinate 3,086,730 of JAMWYP010000032.1, read as the reverse complement.
GTTATTCTTGGACACATGAACAAGCTCAATTCTATCACCAAATCGGCAAGGGTATCTTTAATCCGTCACATACTCACCTGAACAATAGTAAGAGTAAGGGAGTATTAGGTATTTAGGCTGTGGTTGTGGCATTGTTGTTGTCGATGTGGGTTCCCCAAATATGACCACTATGAACAAAATCAGGATTTTTAATGTCAATGAAGGATATGGTATGAACAAAATGTAAAATGGTCTTAACAAAATGCGTAATAGGAATAACAAGTTCATTAATCCCATTAATGAACTTGTTATTCCCATTACGTGATTTATTAATGGTGGTCAAATTTTGGTTTCATCAGAGTGACATGTGTTCCCCCTAAAAAATAAACTTGTTATTACCATTACTGAACTTGTTAATTAATCTTATTAATGATCTTGTTACTCCCATTACGCATTTTGTTAAGACCATGTTACATTTTGTTTGTACCATATCCTTGACATTGACATTCCTGATTTTGTTCATAGTGGGAACCCATACTGACAGCAACAATGTCACAACCACAACCCAAACACTTTAATACTCCCTTACTCTCACTATCGTTCAAGTGAGTATGCAATGAATTAAAGACACCCTTGCCGGTAGACTTGAGCTTGTTCATGTGTCCAAGAATAACAAAAAGGCTCAAAGCTTTAACGGGGACATCAGAGACGATGAGATCGATGAGGTTCTTGAGGTGGGAGAGCCAAACGCCAAAGACCTTGCAAAGGCTTTTGACTCAGGTGAAAGAGCGAAGAGAGGCAATAAGTTTAGGAGGGAAGCGAATGGGAGTGACGGAACAGTTGAGAAGCTGAAGGGACTAAAGGGTGGAGAGGGATTTAAGGGCAGTGTAGGAGAGAGCAACAAAGGTGGAGCAATTAGAGAGGTGGAGAGAGACGATGTGGCGAAAGGGTTCAGAGGAGTCGTAGAGAGTGGCATTCAACGGAAGGGCAATTTGGACTTTTCTCCAAAATTTTCATATCCCTGATTGTCCCTTATATCTTCTTTGTCTTTTTACAAGTTCAATGGACTTCTCTGGGTTTGAGAAATTCACATGGTATTTAAGTGTCATTTTTCCAATAACATACCTGCTATATATTTTCTAAATAAAAAAAAAAAAAATTGGTTTAACCAACACATTCACAATCTTAAGGTGTAAGGTCCTGCTGAACTTATGACTCAAAGAAGACACTTATGTCGCATTGAGATTGATGAGCGCGGGGAGCTATGAGCTTACGTTTTGCTAATTTGTGAGAGTGGGTTTTTTTAATTGGGGTTTACTCTATATTACAAAAAACTCAGGTACATTTAATTATCATAAAATTATTAATATATGCATATGTCATGAAGGACGCCATGTCATCCCATTAATCTAATGCAGTAAGATCTGTTAGTAACTTAACGACAAAATTAATGACAAGGGGCTTAATGTCAAAAATAAAAACATTCATGAGGTTAATTTTGAACTTTAAAACATCGGTTAAGGAAGTTGGAGCATATTGATATGGTTGACAATGGCGGGAAGGTCCATGATTTTTTTTCCCTTCTAGAATTGAAAATTTATAGCAACAGGCTTAATGTCAAAATTAAAACAGAGAACAAAAGTGGCAATTAGAAAGTGGAAATATCATATTGATGGAGGCAAGAATAGAAATGAAACTTCAAATCGAAGCTACAAAAAATCAATTAAAAAAACAGATTGCATTTTCACATATAAACTATTCTCTACCATCCCCTATGAAATTTTCTTTTTCCTGAATAAACATATTATGTGTGGTACCATCAAGCTTCATCATCATAAAATTGCAGCAATCAATGATACAATAAGTAAACTATTTATTGGAAGAGAGAATATTTGATGCTTGTGCTTCTCTCTTATTATCATCAATCTTCAATTGTTTGCACTTTTGTCGACATAGATCTCTGCAAAAGCTTCTTCAGTTCAATATTTTTCCCTTAGGCCCCATTTGGATCGAAAAAAAGGTAGGAATGGAAAAGAATGAAAATAAAAAAGAAAGGAATGGAAAGAAAAATATTTTGTCTCAGTGCATTTGGTTCGCACTGAAATCATATATGCAATTATCCATCTAGATGGGGCTAGGTAGCACTAAGAACTTTAGGAAGTTTCCTGCTGAATGGGTTGGAAGAAAATAAAGTAGAAAAATGAAACAAAATACTATTTTGCCCTAAAGATAAATTATTATTTTAAACCACAAAAAAGAAATGCACACTCTCAGTGCACATGTGCAATGCGAGTGCACATTGTGCACTCACAGTGCACTGAAAGTTTACACCGTGCACCAAAAAATCTCAAAACTTCGACTTAACAAGTCGCAGATCACATCCCATCCCAAATCTCACCAAGTTGTAGATCACATATCATCCCAAGATCAATTCTGGTGAAAATCGTCACCATCTTCAACATCTCCGAATCTGAAACTAGAGGCCGAAAGGGAGACCAGATGAGAAGCAAACTGCACAAGGGGACCTTATTCTTCTTCTTCTAGCCTCAACGAGAGAGGAGGGCACTGAAAAACCAGGGGACGTCATTTTGGGTCGATTCTAAAGGGGAATAAAGAAGGTGTTGTTGGTGATGATTGATGCTATCGGACGTTGGTGACAATTGATGCTATGAGGATGAAGGAAGAAGATGAAGGGCGGGACTATTTGGGAGTTGATCACGAAGTAAAATCAGATACCACCTATCATGGAAGGAACTCATTCTCCCATATTTAAAGGAAAATCGTTAGCCGCCGGAAAATGTTTAATTTCTAGGAGCAGGTGCAACCAAACAGCTATCGCCGATGGAAAATGAGGATTTTCCGTTTCCTTCCCTCAATTTTCTTTGATTCAAACAAGGCCTTAGTCTCTCAAGGCCTAGTCTCTCAGCCAAATTTCTAGAACTAGAGCTCTGAAGGCAAAATCAACACTATGAGCAAAGAACAAATCTTGTATAAAATCCATAAAAGAGAGAAAGCAGGAAAAGGACTAGAAAAGAGAAAGACAAAGAGGATCAGGAAAGGGAAAGGGATGCCGGAGGGAAGAGGAAGAGCCGTTGCATAGAGTTGCAAACAATTACAAAGACGTGAAAAAAACACAATTACAAAGACGTGAAACTTCAAAATACGAAATTCAAATTCAAATTCTAGACGCTTCACCCCATTTACTAGCATGCGTGGGAAAAAGTTTGGGGAATAAGTAAAAGAGCACCACTTTTAAATAAAAGAGGGAGAAAGGAAGATGAAATATAGAAGGATATAGAGGAAAGTTCAAAATTTAAAATTCAAATTCTGAACGTCAAGCCCAAAACGTGGACAGTTATTTCCAATTGAATAGCACGTGGACATCATATTAATGATAATTGGCCATAATAGGATGATTAGTTACGTTGGACCAATAACTATTGTCTTACAAGTTTTAATAGTATATATTTAATAATGCTCTAAAGCGCATTTTTCATCCTACAAGTTTCCCAAGAGATTCTAAAACCGTTAATTTTAGTAATCAACGTCATCTTCTTTTCTTCTTTGATTATAGCATAACCCGAATACCCAGAAAGGAAATAGAAATTAAATGTTCCTCTTTACATCTATATATACAGAGTATGTACTCAAAACTCGATATATCAAATTATGAATGTCTAAGCTTACACTTTTATTTATCAATCATTCATCAGGTTTTTCTTCACATCCCTATGTTGTTGTACAACCAAAACTGAGCCATGAATGGTCAATTCTGAAGAAGCCAAAACATCACCAACTGTTCCAAGTTCAGGACACTCCTCCCAATCACTCATACCAATTGTCAAAGGGCAATGTCCTCTTCCACCCTTTCCTACTATATACAAAGAATACATATCCCCTATTTCCTTGAGAACTTGAACTGTTTGTGCTCCGTTGCTCACGAACTTCTCCACGTACCCGATCTGACCTGACGCCACGAATCGGTTGTAGAAATCAACCATGAAGGTGTTATCGACCTCGTTCACGGTTTCTTGCCCTGACAGTGACATGAGAATTTCGTTGTCTTCTGATTCTTCAGTGGGCGTCTGGCTTCTTGGTATAGAAGCAAGCAGGAACCGGATGATGGTCAGGTTGATTTTAGAGTGTTGCGCCATGCGTATGCTCCAAGCAATGGCCTCTCGATCATCTGATCCCCCAAAGAAGAGTGTTGCAATATTCTGTATGCCTTCCGAGTCAATTAGTTGTGAAAAGCCAGGAGCTCTACCCAGTCCTCTTTCTACAATAACACCAACCGAACAAGGGGCGTGTCTGAGAACCTTCTGATTCGTAGTCCTTATGCCTTCTTTGCCGCTTTCCAATTTCCCATCGATACGTTGGTGTTTGTGAAAAGGAAGCAAAATGATAGTTACATGTAAATCCTCTGCATCATTGCAGACATCTTCATACAGACTTGGGAAAGCAGAAACTGCCTTCCTTTGGTGGATCAAAATCTTGGTCTGAGTAGTGAAGTTGTCAATAGCTTCATTGATTTCCACAACATCATTGCCACCATAGTCATCATCATCACTAAGCTCAGCATTTTCTTTCTGGTGGTATAACATATTTGATTTGATCTTCTTTACAAGCTCTATTAGGTGCATTGAGTGAATGGTAGCTGGTGATGTTTTAGCGCCATTTATCGCTAAAACCAATGCTAGTACAGCGGGTACTTGACGAGGATCATACACGCAAGCAAGAATTCGAAGCTCATCCACCATTTCTTCTGATTCCAGAGTTGTGTGTTGGTTTGCAAACATTTTATCATCCGCTCTGGTCAGAGAAGCAACAACTATTCCTGATATAATTGTGTTGAGCACTGTTGCTACTACCAACACATTGTAAGCTTCTGCAGAAAAACTCTGCAGATTTAAAAGAGCCAGTGAATCAGTACATGAAGCTGAGATTTTAACTGTGATCGAATTGAATGAAGTAAAGTCATGAACTTACAATTATTCCCTTGGCAGCCGCGCCGAAAAATAGAAGATCAGCATACCCTCTGGTGTTCAATATGAAGCCAAGAAAAATGCCCTCGCTTGGAGGAATTTGAAGGAAGTGACAAACCAGAAGAGTGCCACTAAGCTTACTGCCAACGCTCAGCAAGATCAACATGGCGGCATTGGCTACATCATTCAGGCTTCTCAAGGCAATGAGGTTGCATTGAAAGCCTAAGTAGCCAAAGTACACCGGAAGTACAAAGTTGTAAATGGAATAACCGAGTTTATGTATCAATGTTCTAGCAGCTTTACCTTCCCTTGGAAACATCAAGCCAACTAAAAAGCAACTGGTTATACTGTTGAAACCCCAGATTTCTATAATCATTGAGTTCCCTACAAGAAGGAATAGGATGAGTAACAGTTGAGGGGCCTTTAGGTACTTTTGGTTTGCATGTCTTTTATTTAGCCATAAGGCTAAATGCTTGTTTATCAGAATCAACACCCCAGTACTCACAAGACAACCAAATCCACCCAGAAAATTCTTTGAATGCCAGTTAACTAACAGATTGAAAAATAACAAGCAAGTCATTTCTGTGATTATCGCGGAAGACACAGCGATTCGCCCTATGTTCGATTCAATCAACCTCATTTCTGATGCCAAACGAATCACCAAGGGAGAACTTGTGTATGATACTATAAGCATAATGACAATGCAGAAGTATGGCAAAGAGGCATTGCTTGTTAACTGCTTGTACAGATAAAAGGACACTCCTAAACCGAAAATGGCAGCTAGTGTTGCACCACCACAAGCTACCAAACTGACTAAACGTAGGTTGAGAAACATGTATTGAGTGTTCATCTCTAATCCAAACAAGAACGTGATGAAGATTCTGCAGAAGAAGCTCACAACTTCATAGTAATTTGTGGAACTCTGAAGGAAAAAGTAATCTTGTATTTGCTTAACATGAGATAATGCCGTTGGCCCTAATACCACTCCAGCCTGTTCACCAATAACACAACCACAATTTCATCATCAATGAACTTGAATCTCCCCGTTTCAATTTGATAGAGTCATTTTTCAGACACTGATAAAGACCCACACCAATTTTTAATGAAATGATTCAAACTCATCATCTTCCTTGGTTAAGTTGAAAAAAAAAAACCCAAAAATTAAAAAGGGCTTCGATTGAGAAAAAGAGGGAATTACCAAAATTTGCGCAATGGGTCCAGGCTGACCGAAAGTCTTAAGCACGACGTTGAAGAAGTGGGAGATGACGAGAATGCAGGAGACTTGCATGCACATTGAGCTCAGAGGGTTGATCAAATCGTTTTGACGACAGAACATGGTGTGTGTGGCGTCCATTTTCACGTCAATATTCTTTGTCAGAAACCCACAAAGTTGGAGGAATAATCGAGTGTTGAATTGTGGAGAAAGTTAATTGCTTTTGTTGGAACGAGTTGATTGTGGGAATGTGATGGTCTCTTTGTTTCAGATCCTATATTGTTGGAAGAAGACGCTTATTTGACATAACACATGAGCCTCGTTTACTAGTTCTCCCTTCACTTTAGCGAACGGTAATAATAATAATTAATCAGTTAAATAAAACTAACATATGTAATATACAAATAATTAATAAATACATTAATAATCAAGCTCGACTTCATTCATATTAGATAAAGGATAAATTTGCATATGAAAGCTGATTACCTGACCTACAAATATTAAAAAATTGTTAAAATCAGTTTATGTTTGACAATTGATTCCATTTTTTTTTTTTTTTTCAATTATGCCATTAATTAACGCCCCTCATTTTCTTCTTTCCAATTTTATGCATATGAAAACCTGCGCAAATTTTTTCATTGAGTGATTCAAACCTTTTTTATAAATTTTTTAGGGGCATTTTAAGAAAAAATTAATTACTCTTAAAAAATTTTAAGATTCCTTATACAAATAGATACTATAAAAACTTTTAATTTTTTTTTTTATATAATTAATGAAATGATATGACTTCAAGTTTTGGTGCAAACATGAGGTAGTTTAGTTATTTCTTCTACCACAAATGCATTAATTTTTAATATTTTAACGGAAAATTCTATTTAAATATCAAATAAAATTCCAAAACCCCCAAATGTTTGTTAAATTTTGTAAAGGACTTAAAGGTGATAAGAACTAAATTAAGATTTTTAAGTTTGGGTGAATTTATCATTTTGCCCTCAGTTTTTCAATAAATTAAAAAAAGAAAAAGGAAAAATGACCCTCGTCGGAGGGCCATTATGGCCGGCCTGCAACCCCTAGTAGCTTGGGCTCTGGCTGCCGGCGGCCTAAGATCCAGTGAGGGGTTTTTTTTTTTTTTTGGGTTGAATCTTTTTTAAAAAAAAAGATTGAATGAAAAGTGAGAAAGTGGGGTTCGAACCCACCCTACTTTCATGGAGGCCCACTATATATATATATATATATATATATATATATATATATATATATACCCCTCGTCTTTGGGCTCAACTAGCAAAGGGGTTGGACACTCTCACCAAAGGGAGAAGGTTCGATCCTGGAGTTGGTTAAGGCGCTGGGGGAGACATCCTATCTCCTAGGTGCTTAGGTAAATGCCTGAGGGTAATAGACGGCTCGCCCTGCCCAACATCGGTATCACCTAAGAGAAATAGAGATTTCGCCCTGCCCTTGTATCGTGGGTGAACCCAACCCCATTCTTAAAATTTTTATATTATATATATATATATATTCTTCTTAATATTTGTTCCATCAAGAAATATAGGAATGTATTGGTAATATATCATTAATGAATTGGTAATTCTCATTAATAGATTTGTTATAATTGACTCTTATTTGTTGTTTCATGAGAGACATTTGTGAAAAATCTAACGAAAGTATTGGTATCATTACGAAAATTGTAAATACCATTAATGAATTGGTAATTCTTATTATAAGATTTGTTATAATTGACCCTTATTTGTTGTTTCATGTAATATTATTAAAAATTAAAAAAACGCAAAAAAGAAAAAGCTAAGAGAGAAAAGAGAAGGAAGGAGAGAAAAAGAGAAGGAAAGAGAGTCTAGTTGAGTTTTTAAGGTAAGTTATTTATTTTATAAGATCATTTAGGTAGTTAAATTAATTTTTTTTAATAAACTTTCTTCATAAAAGTTGTTTTACGTATTTTTCTCTTTCTATTGAGGATAATATAGTATTGATTATTGAAATTTTTGGGATTAAAATATTGGTAAAGTTGTAAGCTTTGATAATAGAAGACTGTATATATGTAAAGTATGATTAATAAATAACTTTAATTAGTCTAGATTTGTTAGTTGGTTGCTGTGAAAATTTAAATTTATTTTCTATTTAAAATAATTTAGGATTTATGCTATATAGTATATTTTTACCGATTAAATAAGCATTTAAGCATTTAGTTGGATTACTAGAGGTATTATTAAAGGTTTAATCGGTTAGTTTTGCTAAATCTTGAACTATATGAAATTATGAATTGGGATTTGGGATTTTAAATTAGAGTAGATATGATTTTGAGTGTGTGGAGGTTTGGAGATTGTTTAATAAATTGGGTTATATTTATAGGGATAGGATATTGTCACTACCAATTTTATGTCACTACCAAGTCACTACCACTTTTTCACCGTTGGATCAGAATCTCAATAGGAGAGAGAAATGATAAAAGATAAATGAGATTCTAATCCAACGGTGAAAAAGTGGTAGTGATATAAAATTGGTAGTGATATTATCCTATCCGATATTTATAAAAGTTAGTATTAAGTTAAAATTTGAGGATATGGTGATATTTTGGTAATCATAATTAGTGAGAAATAATATATGAAAGAAGAAAATGGGATTATAATGATAATTTGAGGAATAGATAAATTATCATTCTTCTAGGAAAACTAAAGTGAGATAATAGTTTAATTATTTATTTATTATAGTATTAGTGGTTATTTTTGTTTATTCTATTAACATATAATTAGAGTAAATACCCTTTTTGGTCCCTGGAAAAAAGTACGGACCCCTTTTTGATCCCTAACTAAAAATAACTCGTCCCGTCATCCCTGGGAAATCAAAAAACATCCCACGTTAGTCATTCCGTCAGTTAGCTCCTAACGGCGTCACTAACGTTGCTGATGTGTAACGTGAGTTGGTCCAGTCGCATGCCACGTAGGAAGGCCAAAACGACGTCGTTTATATAAATACCTTTTTTGGTCCCTGGAAAAAAGTACGGACCCCTTTTTGATCCCTAACTAAAAATAACTCGTCCCGTCATCCCTGGGAAATCAAAAAACATCCCACGTTAGTCCTTCCGTCAGTTAGCTCCTAACGGCGTCACTAACATTGCTGATGTGTAACGTGAGTTGGTGCAGGGTGCTTCGTTACCTTCAACATTTTTTACTCGTTGAAAAGTCTATTCACTGACCTCACCGTTGGATTTAGAGAAGTATAAAGATTCAAAGCAGTGAACACCGTCTAACTCCGACGCAAACCTAGCGAGAAGCGCTGCCGTTGTTGCTTGGCTCCATCGGGTTGCATTGATGGTGGCGGCGGCGACGCCTTGGAGTTATCTGGAGATGCCGGGTTCTTCTTGGGGGAATAAGGCTTCTGCTCGGGCTTGGGCTTGATATTTTGGGCATCAATAGACAAGCGCGATCTCTGACCGTAGGAAAACTCGGCGCAGAGAGTATCGAAGGAACTGAAAATAGACATCATTTGACGACCAAAGAATCGATGGAGTTGACGATAACGTATACGAAGTTAAAGACGAAGTTATATTTGACGACCATTGACATCATTACACATCAGCAACATTAGTGACGCCGTTAGAAGCTAACTGACGAAATGACTAACGTGGGATGTTTTTTGATTTCCCAGGGACGACGGGACGAGTTATTTTTAGTTAGGGATAAAAAAGGGGTCCGTACTTTTTTCCAGGGACCAAAAAGGGTATTTACTCATGAAATTATAAACGACGCTGTTTTGGCCTTCCTACGTGGCATGTGACTGGACCAACTCACGTTACACCTCAACAACGTTAGTGACGCCGTTAGGAGCTAACTGACGGAAGGACTAACGTGGGATGTTTTTTGATTTCCCAGGGATGATGAGACGAGTTATTTTTAGTTAGGGATCAAAAAGGGGTCCGTACTTTTTTCCAGGGACCAAAAAGGGTATTTACTCCATATAATTATATATTTATTTTTAAAGGGGATGGACTTTTCTCACTCTTAGTGTTTTGTGAAGAACTTGAGGTAAGTACTTTCTAAAATTTATCTTGTATACCTGTTGAGGTGATTATAAGCGTATGCTCATATATTTAAATGATATGAACATATTACAGTATGTTACCTATGAAAATGTATTTATGTGTGAGCTATTTGTTTGGGTAAACTTTTAGTTAAGTGGGCATAAATCACTTATATTGTTATGATTAAATTGTTTATATTGTAATATGAAAGTTTATGCATGGTGTTGAATATTGAATATAAGTATAAATTGTTGATGTTGAAATTGTGATATTGCACTGCATATTGAGGTGTACTGGGTTGAGATGAGATGTGATGGTAGGAGATTAATTTATACCACGTGGTATTGTCATCATTGAGCACGCAATGGATGACTATGACATTTTCAGGGCCCTTGGTATCATCCTTTTCCTTTGGGCGGGATTAGGGTTAGCCCTTAGGACAGTGACACCTTTCTATATTCGAAAGAAAGGGAACCCAGAGTTTGATATAAGTTCTGTAGCCTTTGGCCGGGTTACATCTTATCATTGGTGAGCTTGGTATAATCTTGTCAAAGAGATTAAACCTATTGTATTATAGCCCATGGGTTCTGTAGCGGTTATAAGGATAGTTGAGGGAGTTACATGCATATCGAATAATTTTGAACTATTAAATGGTTTGGTAAACTATACAGACTTATTGATAAACGAAGGCATAATTGGCCCACTTAACTATCTTTAATCATTCCTTGTATACTTGTTAAATTGGATATGTGGTTACTGAGTCCTCGTGACTCACTCTGTCATTATTTACTTTTCAGGCAAAAATTCAGGTGCTGATACTAAGGGGAAGAAGGCGTCCAAGACTTGATCTGAGTTATCAATCTTGTATGTCTCTTTTTGTTACATGAGCATAGTCTAATGTTATTGCTGAACTTTAGGGCCTTTTTGGTACGTTGCATAATTTGAGTATTCCATTGCAAACTAGAATTTATAATTATGAACATAGCCGGTTGATATGATGTTTAATGTGAAATAATTTATTTTGGTGGGACTTAAATATGTTTAGGTATAAAATAATTATTTAAATGGTAATTATGAAAGGATGTTATAATTCATGAGAGACACTTATGAAAAACCTGACGAAAGCACCGGTAATTACCATTACGGAACTTGTAAATACCATTAATGAATTGGTAATTTTCATTACAAGATTAGTTATAATTGACCCTTATTTGTTGTTTTATAGGAGACACTTGTGAAAAACCTGACGAAATCACTTGTAATTACCATTATTTAACTTGTAAATACCATTAATGAATTGGTAATTCCCATTACAAAATCATTTACTTTTTGTTAATACCATACCCTTTATTGACAATAACATTTCTGATTTACAAACACACATTGTTCAGTTTTGTGAATCCTATTCTATTATATAAATATTATATAATAAATATATATTTATATATTATATATATAATATAGATATATGTATACATATGTGTGTTTGTATTATATAAATATAAATAGGGTTAAGGTGCAAAAATAGACATGTACTTTTGTCAAAAGAGCGCCCAGTAGCAAATACTTTTTTTATGTGCAAAAGTGACTATGTGGTTACAAAAGTGGAGCAAAATTAGCATTGACCGTTAGTTGACCATTATCTGACGCTGACGTGGCAGTGGGATCTGACTTCTCCATTAAAATACTGCCACCTATCACTCCTCTCTCTTCCATATCAACTTCTTCTTCCCTTCTTTCTCTCTTTTTTTTTTTTGCCACCTGTCACTCCTCTTTCTTCCGTATCAACTCCCTTCTTTCTTCTTCCCTTGTTTCTTGCGTTCGACTTGAATCTGGAAAAAAGAAGCCACCGTCGACAGCCCCGCCACCACCGCTGACGATCCAAGCCCCGCCACCACCGCCGACGATCCCATCCCCGCCACCACCACCTTCAATCCTAAGTCTCTCGGTTTCCCATATCGAATCTGGAGGAAAAAGTGAAAACTAGGGTTCACATGCCATCAATCCCAAATTGAAATCTCAAAGCCTTCTTCTTCTCCATAGAAGTCTCGGCTCGTGGACGATGACTCCACAGATTCGAAGCGGCGAAGACGAAGGCTGAGCAGGGTCGAATTTCACCATGGCCAAATATAATCGAATCATCGGGCAAATTGGGGAAACAAGGATCCGGAGAAAAAACGTTTGAAATCCCAGGTTTGTCAGATCTGAATCTCTCGAATCGCCTTCCCCTTCCTGTCTCAATACGCGTTTCTCTTCAGATCTGAATCTCTCGGACCACTTCCAAGATCACCGGCACAAATTCGTCACCTTCGACCAGAAGCAGAACGTATCTTCGCCGGTGTGTTGAAGTTATTGCCTGGTTATTTCAGTTTTCTTTTGCTGAGTATTTTATTAGGGCGGATTTGGAATCTAGGTGTGTAATTTTGATAGATTTTTGGGGGTTTGATTCATGGAGGCTAAATTTTAGGGGTTTTTGCAAATCTTGTGTGTTTCTGCAAATCTTGTGCAATTCTGATACATTTTGATAAATTTTTGGGGGTTTCTGCAAATCTTGTGCGATTTCACCGATGGTTTCGATGGTGCTTTTTTTTTTTTCCAGATACTAGTTTCTACTCACCTTTTTGTTCATATGTGGTTTCTGGGTTGCTCTGGCTTGTTCATATGTGGTATGTAATTTTGTTCATATGGTGGATTGAACTGAATATGTTATGGAAGATCGAACTGAATATGTTATGTAATTTTGGTCATTGTTGCTGAAGAAATCTGTCGGCTTGCATAATTTCTGGGCTGTATTGTTTAATGTAAAATGGAAGAAAGGGAAGGAGGAACACGTGGAAGTATGAATGGAGAAAGAAGAAGGTCTCTGGTTCGCCTCTCGGGTTTGTCTCTGGAGGAAGAAGAAGGTCCCTGGTCAAAATGCAAGTTTTGACCAGGGACTTAAATGAAAATTTTAAAAGTTTATAGCGGGACGAAATTGAAATTTTTTGAAATGCATCTGGGGCTGAACTGTAATTTACAAAGCATTAACATCCACGTTATCGTCCATGTCATCATTTTCAGTTCAGAAAAAGTCAACTAACGGTCAATGCTAATTTTGCTCCACTTTTGTAACCATATAGTCACTTTTGCACCTAAAAAAAGTATTTGCTACTAGGCGTTCTTTTGACAAAAGTACATGTCTATTTTTGCACCTTAACCCAATATAAATATGATATTATATATATATATATATATATATATATATGAACCAAGTGGCCCAATGGTTGAGCCACTTGGCCCTATGAAGGTGGGGTGGGTTTGAACCTCACATTCTCACTTTCATTCAATCTTTTTTTTTTTAAAGAACAATTCAACCCCACAAAAAAAAAAAAAAAATCCTCGTTGGATCTCAGGCCACCGGTGGCCGGAGCCTAGGCTGCCGGTGATTGCCAGCCGTTAGGAGGTTGGCCACAGTGGCCCTCCGGCGGGAGTCATTTTTCTTTTTTTAATTTATTTAATATAAGGCTATGCCTCCTTTTATACCAAAAAAAAAAAAACTGCAGGCAAAGGATAAATTCACCTAAATTTAAAAATCCCAATTTGGTTCTTCTTACCTTTAAGTCATTTACAAAGTTTAATAGATATTTGAGGTTTTGAAATTTCATTTAGTACTTAAATGAAATTTTCTCATATTTTAACCTGCATTAAAATTTGAGAAAAGCATGTTTAGGTCACAAAACAAATAATATCAGAAAAGTCTCACAATTTATTGATGATAATTTATCTATTTGTTAATGGTTGTTGTTTCATTTGTTACTAACAATCTTATGAGACTTTTTTGATATTATTCTCATTAGTTGAGACTTATACGTGATTTTCCTTTAAAATTTTTAAAAATATGTATCTATGTATGGTTTTTAATCACCTAATAAAGTTATATTTACCACACAAAAAGAAAATTGATTGACTCTGTTCAATAACAGTTTATACAAATAATGAGCAACCTTGACCAAAAAATACTGCCAACTCAAACTACATCATTAGAGAAGACATGAAAAGCCATAAGAACAAAATGAAGACTTCATGTACAAAATGAAGACTTCATGTACAAAATGAGTCTGCTTGACCAAAATAAAAAGCAGACTAAAAGAAGTACAAAATGAGCCTGCTTGAGCAAAATAGAGAGCAGCCCAAAGGTGGAATGAAGGCTTCATGTAGGAGGATCATAGTCAATCATTGAATCTGTATTTGTAATACAATGCAACTTTGTAATGTTAGTGAATATATATTGTTAGTCGTCAATTTTTCTACTATTGTAAGATGAGACAATGATGTGTAAACAATTTCATATTTCAATATAAGAGAGTAAATTGTTTTTTTCCCATTATCATTATGCTTTATGCTTACCAACATTATATTTTTGGCTAAAATCCAGTGCTTCAAGCGATGTAAAGTCGCAATCCAGTGGTGCCTATAATAAAAAAAATGAAATAAAATAAATTTCTCAATATATTTAACAAACTAGTTGAGGATGCTATTTAACATCATATAACATACCATCAATAAATTCGTAAGAGTCATTTGACTTGATTGAGAGCTATCCAACATCATATTATTATGTTGTACTGGAGTTGGAGTTGGTGCCTCAGTTTTTTGAAGTTGATTATGTTGTCCCTAAAACATGTTTACAAAGCAATATTAAATATGTAATAAGCATTAAGCATCTTTGAAAAAAATTATTGATCAAAAGTATACCTGTAAAGCTTTATGAGGATTTTTAGAGGCTTTTGTTATTCCTCTTCTTCGACTGGTTTCAAGACAACTCTTTATTCGTTTACTTATCTTTCTACCATATCTCTTTTTGAAGCCAACAACTTTCCCACCACCATTATCGCCATCATGATTCCCCACACCATTCTCATCACCTTTACTATCATCTAATAGGTATTTTATATGAAGCTGGGTCACTTTTTTACTTAGTTCCAAGACAGCTTCATGAACAAGCGAGAATGCCTCTGAACTTTCTGATGCATCATTAGCTAATTTAACAAGTAAAGGGCATAATTGTCTATACCGATTTGATCTTTGAAGTTTAGGATCAACTTCAATCTGTTTCCCCTTGATATCGTACACTACTCCACACCGTGCTTCTCTTGTCCACCTTTTTACTATATATTTCTGAGGGAGTAATTTGACATCACGTTCATTCAATACTCTCAATGCATGACAACATAATATGCCAACTCGTTCAAACTTCTTGCAACTACAAGTTATTGTCTCATTTGAAGGATCAAATGTCAAACTATGCTCTCTTTTACTTCCATCCATGGTGATCACATAATCAAACATAGTAACACTATCCTCCACATCCATAATGATCTTTCTTTCTTTCCTCTCTTTTATACGTGTAGCATCACGTAGATCAAATTGTTGTTGGAACAAGTTAAAAATAGGTCGAGTATATACATCAGAAAGCTGATGAAGCATACTTGAACTCTGTAATATCAACATTGGCAACTTGTCAAGTGCCTCAAAATCACTTTTCAATTCTTTATAACGCTTATCCTCTAGAACTTGTTCAAATTGTTGGATGAATCGGTTGATATCCAATTTAGCATTGGTGCAACTTTTGATGATGCATTGACACTTTCACTGATTTGTGTGCTTCTCATGCCAAGTGTCTTTGAGTTCTTCATATAGCATACTGCCCATTTCTCTTTTATTTGGTACATGGACATCAACCACGAGTTTTTTGTCATATCTTGTTGTGATAATAATGTTTGCCAGGCTTCTTCAAACTCGTCTTCATCCCAACAATGATACATGCAATGGTTGAAATCACTAACCATTGAGCTTGGAAGGTGCTTCATTGCATTTTTTGAAATATGCCAGGTGCACAAGGCATGCTTAACCTCTAAAAAGTTTCAAAGAGCCATTTGAAACTCTCAATAGTCTCATCATATAATAGTGCCACTCCAAATATTACCCCTCCTTTGTAATGGTTGAAGCCAGAGAAGATTGCAAGAGGTCTATGGTCACGATTTGTGCAATAAGTTGTATCAAGTGAAATTACTTCACCAAAGCAAGCATAGTCGACCAACATGCGTGCATCAGCCCAAAATACATTTGTCACTTGCTCCTCCAAATCCATTTGGTGAGCATGAAAAAAAGATGGATTTTCTGCTAATTGACGCTCAAAATACCCAAATATACATCCTGCTTCCCCATATTTCATAGCTCGTTGCCTTCTTGAATTAAGATAATTCTTCACATCACCTCTTGTATATCCCAAATTGGTTCGACCTCCCGCATATTGACTTTGCAAATTGAATGCTGCTTTTTGACTAATCCCAGCCTTTTCAGCATTTTCTAATTCATATTGTTGAGCTGGTGTTAATCCTCGAACGATGCAAACAAATGAACAAGCTTCAGGAGGTTGAAGAGGATGATTATGATCCAAGAAAACCTCATTTATTTTGTACTTTCCATTTACTTCTTTAACTTTCATTCTTGCTTTGCAATCTGTTCTCGTCTCCTCTCTAGGCTTCCTTGTTTTCACATTATGAATGTCTGGTTTCTTCACCCCTTCTTTGCGACAAACATATAGATAAGAGGAATATTTTGACTTGTCTTTTTTGCTCTTGTTAAAGCTCTGTTTTCGAACACCAAAACCAATTCTTCTTCCATATGCCCTCCAAAATTCCCATGATTCTTCTATATTGTTAAATTCAAGATCAAGTATAGGAGTTAAATTTATATCCATCTGCAAAATTAAAAAATATGTACCCAATGTAAATATAAACTCACAACGAAAAATATAAAAATTATGATCAGGACAGAACGTATTAGTTAATAATGCAAGGCGATTTTTTCAATTGATGCTTTTTCAATATAGAATGAATATTAATGGGTCCACAGGAAGCTCCCAAAGAAAAAAAAAGAGATACCGTTAAACAATTAGTTGACAGATCCGAATTGGCAACCAAGTTCAACACAACACGCCTATTAATGCACAATCAACCGAGGAAGAATCAGATTGTATCAACGTGGGAAATAAGTCCGCTGTTGGAGCAATGTTCAAACACTTGATGTAACTAAATCAAATTTCAATGGTAGATTCCCAGAGAGGGATGTTGGCGAGGAAGGAAGACGTTTTCCCACCTCCTTGGATTTTCCCGCGCAACTTGAGAAAGAACAAAGGATGTTGGCGCGAAGACCCAAGGCGGACCAAAGGCAGGTCCTATTTTCGGAGGAAAATAAGAAAAACAATATTTGATTATTGTCTAAGGCAAAACGACGTCGTTTAAGGAAAAGGAGGGCAGCAGATTTTAACAGGTATTGGACGCAAGCCAGATCCCGACGAAGCAGCTAAGCGAAAAACAAAGGAAGTACCGTTCTAGTAGTTGGAACTTGGAACCATCCAGAAGAGCAAAGAAAAGCACGTGCCGTGCACGTGAATTAGGTTCGTGGTTGCCGCTCATTGGTTCAACAAAACCGGCGACGCCTTCACTGACCCCCTCTAAGTCCAAATGTTTGAAGCTCTCTCCTTTTGAAAATTGTAACTACTATCGCTTTCTCTCACTATCACCCTCTCACCTCGGTATATTTTTCCCCCGAGTGAATCTCTTTCTTTCTCTCTCATCTCGTAACGACTTTTGGTTTTTATTATTTTTACTCATTGTCTCTTTCTCTCTCAAGACATAAAAAGCAGCCGCGAAGATCTCTCTTGCTGGTGCTCAAGTCAGCTTTTCGCGAAGGTCATTTTGATTTGATTCTTTCCAACTATTTGGAACTTTAGGGTTTTCAAATTGGCTTATTGATCGCTTTCTCCGTTCTTTTTTAATTCTATTGAAGAGCTTATGGTTTTTGATGCAAGCGAAAAGTGGGTTTGTTTTTCTTCTTCGTTGATTGTGTTTAGTTTGTTTGGAAAGCGCGTCAAGGTTGCTTTTTGAACGGCACCAGAGAAACCCTATTTCTACTGTAGTTCAATCAATTTTAGCTGAGACTTGGTGTTGTCTTGATTATGATTAGTTTTGTATTTATCATCTTCCCTGCTATCAAACTGCTTGAGAAGGGATTTTGGTCTTTTAGTGCAAAGCTTTTGTGGGTTAAGTCCTTTTCACTATTTGCTCTTTGTGAAGATGTTGATTATGTTGGATAGAATGGATTCATATAAATTGATTAGTTTTCTGTTGACAATATTGTTTGTGTAGTATATTGTGAAAGAATAAATAATCACACTACTTTTAGTTTAAGTCAGTAAGAGCTTGTTATTGAGTTGATGACCACTTTCCCATTCCATTGACTCGTCTTCATTGGTTCTCTTCTGAACAGGATCGACTAATAATATTCATTGAGGTTTATCCTCGCCTTTGGTTCTGTTCAAATGCCTTCTGCTCTCTCACCTCAATGGCAAGAGAAGGCCAGTGGTTTCTTTTCTTCCTCAGGTGTCTATGGCTATATTTATTCCCTCTTTCATTTTCACTCTATGCCTCTATTTCTTCGATTGTTCTCAAATGTAATTTGAATGCAGGGGTCAAACTTAAAGAGGCTAGGCAATCAGCAGGAGCATTTGTGGGTGAGGTCACAAAGGACGCAAAGAGTAATGTTACTGATGTGGCAGAACGAGTTGGTTCAATGGTCAAAAGTCGATGGGCAATTCTTCAGAAGCCATCAACAAGACATGCTGTCCAGGACCGATTTATAACAGCTGCTGCTACAACTGGTACATTGCTAAGGAGAAGCTTATCTGGGACAAAGGATAAAGTGGCAGTTGGGAAGACAAAAGTTGAAGAGGTAATCTCAATAAAGGTGTTCCTTTCAGTCAAAGGATTGCATTGTGATTTATATTGGTTACTTGATTACAGGTCAATTGAATTCATTTTCAGTCTGTTGGATATGTGATAGCTTTTAGTTCTCTATTGGCTTTAGTTCAGGTTCATGCATTTGAATATCTTTTTTGTCTTTCCACTCTTCTCTGTCTTTCTATCCAATATTTGCTGGTTCAACATAAATCATCGTCTCGGTACATTTTCCCTGCATGAATTTGGTGATTAGATTATTTTCTTTTCTAATTTGTTTGGCATCATGATGATGTATATTAGGTTGCAAAGAAAACAGCGCAGAAGAGTAAGACAATATTGACAGACATTGAAAGATGGCAGAAGGTAAATTGGCTTTGAGCTGCTGTGCCATACATTTACTACTATGCATCAATTTAAACAAAATTAATCAAAATTTTCTTTTGCAGGGAGTTGCAAGCACTGATGGTAAGTTTTTTCCATGTCATGGCTCTTTGTTGACTGTAGTTTGATTGTCTCTGTTAGCCACCTTGGGGACTAACAGTGTTACTGTTTGGAGATGAGCAGTGTCACAGAAGACTAACTATAAAATTCTTTGGTGTCTTGAACATTTTGTTATCATGCTATAGTTTTTATTATTTAATTGTTGACAGCCTGTATTATGATACTTAATCTTTTTTTTTCCCAGTATTTGGAGTTCCTATTGAGGTTACTGTACAGAGGCATGAATCCAGCCGACCTATTCCCCAGATATTGGTTAAATGCGCGGATTATCTTATACTGTCAGGTAGCTAGTTTGAGCGTAAGGATCTAAGACACAAATCAACCCCTCTTTTGTTGTTTGAATGCAATTGTAATCTCTTTTTACTCATTCTTTGTAGGGTTGAACTCCCCATATCTCTTTAAATCTGAAGGGGATAAAAAAGTTATTCAACAGTTGGTTCACTTATATAACCAAGGTTCTGAAGTCATTCTGTTAGCTATTGGATTTTATTGTAGCTTTTATATATGAATAATGGGCATCTGCTATTACTCGTTTTACAGATGTAGCTGCATCAATGCCTGAAGGTACAAGCCCAGTTGATGTGGCAGCTCTTGTCAAATATTATCTTGCTAGCCTTCCTGAGCCCCTTACCACACTGGAGCTTTATAATGAGATCAAAGGGGCTCGATCCAGTGTGCATTCCATGAGAAACATACTGAAGAAGCTCCCCAGTGTAAATTACATGACTCTAGAGTATGTAACTGCACTATTGCTTCGTGTTAGCCAGAAGTCGCTACTCAATAAGGCAGGGGACATCTCTCTCACTCACTCTCTTTTTCTGTGTTTTGTCTGATTGTGAGATAAACTGTGGGTCATACATTTGTTGGAATGTGCACTTGATTATTTTATAGCTTCGTACACTGGAATCTTCGGTGGGTAATGTCAATGATATTCTATATTTATTATGAAAGCCTGTTAATAGACTGAAAAATAAATTATGTTAAGGCATATCTCATGTGTTGTTGCTGTAGTTGCCAAACCGCTGCTTATTTTCCTAAAAATCTGAAGTGGATTAAAATCTTCCATTTCTGAAATACTACTACTCTTTTGCTCTTGTCTTCTTTTCTTTTTCTTTTAAAGAAGCTAATATTGTTTTCTAAATGTCTACCAATGGTATTTTCCTAAAAACACTACTCATTAAATACCACAGGTTCTGAAGAGACAATCCTATTTCAAAATAAACATGAAGACATTAAATATCCTTAAAAGAATTTACCCTTGGCATCGGCTAAAATTTCCATTCAATGTGGCCAAAAAAGAAAACTCCCATACAACAGTAAATAGATATTTTACTTTTCTTAGGTGGCAGGGGAATGCGGTGGTTTTGACGGGGGTAGGATGCCAGAATTTGTTGAGCAACATATTTGTCTTCTGATCTTATCTGAAATAGTGTGATTTGCTAGCTTCACCATTTCTGTTGTGTGAACTACTTACCCTTTTTATAATTAGCTGTCTTTCTTTCTCCCTGTAATATGATCATCAGAATGGTTTATGATTTCTGGATACTATCTAGTGTTTGACATACAGTACATTCTCCTAGATTTTAGATGCTAGCATACCATTTGATAAACGTGCTCATGAATGTTGACTTTATGCAGATGGATGCTCACAGCCTTGCAGTGGAAATGGCACCTGTTATTATGTGGCAAAAGGGGTCGAATCCTGAATTTTATCGTCATTATTGGAATCAGTTGTCCAAACGTTCTCCCAAAAAGGGCTTGGATCCACCACCTGGTGCTTCCTGGGATATGCTTAATGGTAAATCAGATTTTGCCAACAAAAATTTCTAGTGTCTAATTGAGTTGACAGAAATTGTTACAATAGCCTATTTATGGTTATATCTAGAAGGATTGCTATTCCAATTATATGGGAAATTTCATGAAACCACCCCTGATCAATTCAACTCTGGCAATTGATATCCATCTGAACCGAATAGTAAGTTTTATTATTGGCAGTGCAACTAATGTATGGGACGACTGAAGGAGATGAGATATCAAAAATAATCTTATACACGTTTGAAGCAGATTAAATACTGGTTAGATTTTTATTAAAAGCTACAGAAATCAGGGAGGGGGAAATACTTAGATTAAGATATTGGTGAAATTGTTTTGGACTTGTTAGGGCTCTGGTTTCATCTCACGCCATGGGATTTTCTTAGTAATTATAGAGAGGGAATAATTCATGCATTTGTTTAATGAACCAGTCTTTCTTCTTGCGTGTTACTGAAAATATTAAGAGTGTGTGAAATAAGTTTTTCTCTTTAACCAAAGTATTTGAGTCAGGCTTACTTATTTAAATATTTCTTTTAAACTATTTGACTGGTTATACATAGGCTCTTCTTTCATCAGTAGAATAATTTAAAAATTTACGTGAAGAAATGTAATACTTTAACTTTGTGGACTTTGAAAATTGCATTCTCATCTTATCTTACATAAGAAGTTAATTTAACACTTAATTTTTTGGCACTCATATTAAAATACTTTTTTCTCAAGAAATATGTGGTGTATGGAATTAATGATAATTAGAGATGACCTTTTATTTCATTTTATTTTAAATCTTTTGTTGCAGATGAGGGTGAAGACATGGATGCATCCTCTCACATTCCTTTGGACGATGGCACCCCGGTTGACTTTGCTGCAATCGATGTTGTTCAATACCTCATCGAACATCATAATGCGATTTTCACCGATGCAAACGAAACAGTGTGGAGATGATAACACATTCTCCTCCTTCTGCACTGGATTCAATGATGTGAATATCATAGAATAGGAGCTTCTTTTGTTTTTTCCCCTCCTCCAACCTTGAAGTTCGTCTCCAATCTGGTCAAGATCCTTATATTAGAGGCTATATTTTTTGAAGTTGGATGAAGATCATCATTCTGGGGAAGGATTTTGGATGCTGGTGTGGAGTTGAAGTGATGGAGTCATTCTGATTTTCTTGTTTTCGGTTTTGAATTCGATTTTCATAGTCTTTTTTGTTTATAGTTTTGCAGGTTTTACTTAAGATAGCTATAAAAAGCAGGGAGTGTTACTGCTTTTCTTGATGTCTTGCTTGAGAAAATGGAGAAATGCACTGATTTCCCTGAACAATACATTACTCTGATGTGTTACTGTGGCTTTTTTCTATGATTGATATTGACATGTCATTTTTGTTCATAGTCAATCAATAGAGAAACTGATTTTAGCTGATATTGGTGCACCATTTAATGACATAGATCATCATTTATATCTTATCTTAGATGTCCAGAAAGATATGTATGTCCGTGCTGATGTATGCGTTTCAAAAAATAGGCATTTGATGTAATGTGAACACCATAATTATTTGCAAAATGCCATGATTTTATTACTTTATTATATTACATTCTGATTAGAGAACTTGACAACAAAGGTGCAAGAGATTGTGTGTGTGTTAAATTTACAATGGCAATGAGGGTGCATCGGTTATTTGTCATTTGGATGGTACTGTCTACAATATTCTCGTCTTCATACTTGCTCCTTCGCAGATTGTCTAATGATCCTTATTTCCTTTTGAGGGATTGTATATCTTATCAAGACGTTAATTTTTTTATGACAAAAAAATGTTTCAATTTATATTACTGCTAAGAAACAGAGGAATCAAGTCCAAGATGCAACAGAGGTTTGATGCGAGCGACGTGATATCACTGAAATAATGATTCACGCATCTAAATTGCTAAATTAAAGTTGTCCATAACAAGTTTATGAGTTGTCACAAATTAGTAAAGCTTAGATTAGGCCACTGCAACACTGTACAGCATATTGGCCTCAAGTTACAAATATGGCATTGAAATTAAAACATAGGAAGCATAAAGAGAGAGACAATGGAAGAGACTTCATTTGTCTAATGAGTTAGGAAGGTCTTCAAAATAGTCAAATAAATCACATGGGAAGTCCTCAAAGAAGGCATTTGTTGGAATTGATGAAGTCTGAAAGATTCCTCCCGGCTTCTTGTGCTGCTCAAACAAGTCAAGAAAGGTGGCATCACCGAAAGGCTCCGGATCAAGCAGGCCATGGCACATCGGCGGCGGCAAGAGACCACCATAGTCCACTTGGTGGTGGGACACATCAGGAAGAAGCACTTGAGAAAAAGTGTAGTCTGATGAACAAGACTCAAATAAAGATGGAACCGTGTCAAGTGGAGTGGCCTCCTCTGCTTTCACTTCAACCACATGATGATGCTTGTTATTGCCTGATGGGTTTTGCTCCACTTGATTTAAAGCAGGAACCTGAAAATTCACAATCATCATCATGAGATACTTAATTAGATCTTCAACGTCTATATGTTTATATATATAACTGTTCAACTACTTGTGGTGGCTGATGAGGAATTTGAGATGTCGCTTTGTTCTTATTGTTTGGCTTTGATGATGGTGATGGAGATGGTTTCTGCAACATTCTCTCCAACCTCTTTCTCCTACTGCTCCAGAAATTCTTCACATCGTTATCTGTTCTTCCTTCCAAGTATGTCGCTATTTTCGCCCACTTGTTCCCAAACTCTGCCTGCAATTCTATCACCGCTGTTTCTTCCTCCGCTGAAAACTTGCACCCTCTGAAATCTCAAACAAACACACACACATATAGATTCAGTCTACTACATGCATTTTTAATAAC
Source organism: Acacia pycnantha (assembly GCA_025563575.1). Classification (NCBI taxonomy): domain Eukaryota; kingdom Viridiplantae; phylum Streptophyta; class Magnoliopsida; order Fabales; family Fabaceae; genus Acacia; species Acacia pycnantha. The sequence continues at coordinate 3,062,571 of JAMWYP010000032.1, read as the reverse complement.
AATAAGTATTGTTGACCAAAAAAAATAAAAATAACAATAAGTATCAACCTATAGTCTGTCTGTCTCTCTCTCTCTATATACATATGGGGTCACCGAAGGTATAGCATATATATCAGTTCGGTTTTAAAGAAGAGAGATGATTCATAGAACCATTGAAAAGTAATGAAACGAATAGCTACATCATCTAAACCAAACATATATTTTCTTGCCTACCACACAATGTAAGATTCACATATCCAAGATAGGACATGATTAACATAAGAGTTCGTGTATATATTAACTGAAAACTAAAACAAACATAACACACAAAAGTAGCACTATATATATTACTCCCTATATCAACACACAATATGGCTTTACTACATAGTTCATTGCCTCTATGAAAAGAACAACGACATATCACCCAAAAGAAAGAACAGAAGAAGGAGAAGAAAGAACAAAAATGGAGTCATCTTAATTATACGTACGTCTTCAAGTTGGGTCTAAGCTTGTTAACCCATCGTAGCCGGCAAGATTTTCCGGTTCGAGGAAGCAGACCTTTGGATCGAATGGAGCTCCAATCCCTTGGACCGTTTTTCTTGACATGTTTCATCAGAATCTCATCTTCTTCAGCACTCCATGGTCCTTTCTTTATGTATGTTCCTCTTCCACCAAATTCTCTCTCTCCATCTTCCTCCTCTTCTGCAAATATTTCTGATGAATCTCTTAGTTTCATCTATAAAAGACACAAAAGCTTTTTTTTTTCCTTCTCTTCTGAACAAATATGATCTCTCAGATAGATAGTGCCTTCTGTTTCATGGGGGGTGTTTGTAACATATTATGAAATGGTGCGAAACATGTTCTGATCATGTGTTGTTGTTAATTTTCCACAATCTCGGAGCACTTGCGTTTGTATTGGACCATTTTGAATGGGTGGGACCCGTTAAACTGGTTCCTTTTTGGTAAATGATGACGTGGCGAATTATTATTCGCGGTTGTTTTAGTCCGGGATGTAGTGGATTGTTGCCCCACACTATCAGTAGTGACGGTTTTGACGGTTAGTGGGGAACATGGCAATTGACAACCCCGCCTTTTATCTCTGTTCAAATAAAAATATATTTTTTCGTTTTCTTTTAACAAATTCCAGATATACTCTTAAGTCTCAACGTGAACCCAAAGAAATGTTCTGAGCAAAAAAAAAGAACCCAAAGAAATGTTGGCAAAAAAACTTAAGCCTAAAGAAATATATGGGTTGTATGTATGCTCTACTTGGCCTGGTCTGTATTTTCTATTTAGCCTAGCATGTTTAATAACAAGAACATGCTACCAACATCTATTGGGAATAAGTGGAAAGCGCCTTGCTCTCTCTTAACTACGTCCTCAGTTCGGTTTGAGGCGTGAGAATGGAGAAAATGGTGTTGGGAGCTTTCCCCCCATGACCATGGATCCGACTCGCGATGAATTTGAATTAGTTGGAATCAAAGATTCCGATGAACCAGGCGGACAACCAAAAATAACAAGAACATGCTCAGGCTTTTTATAAGGCCTCTTAAGCTTAAATGGTCAGGCCTAGACTCAATAAAAAACCTATTAGGCTTGTTAGACGGGTTGACCCTTTTATAAGACTATAAATACAAATACAAAATAAAATAATCATAAAAAATTGTTTAAGTTATAGATTTATTTTGTTGAAATATAGTGGAATGGTAGTGAAAAACATTACTGTTTAGTGAAAAGGTTTAGGACATGGAGCTCACCTTGTACATAATAAAATAAAATAAAAAGGAAAATTTAAAAAAATAGTCTTGATAGTGGTCACCTTGTACATACTAAAATAAAAAAAATTATAATAAGAAAAAAAAATTTATTTTTTTTAAAAAAAAGGGAGAATTAGGGAATGAGAAATCTTACTATGAGGAATCTAGTTTCCTCTTTGTTAATTGAGTGGCAAGTTTAACCTGGTACAAACCTGACATGGTCTTTGAAAATAGCCAAAAAAAAAAAAAAAATAGAGTATGTTGTATACAAAACTTACAAACCAAAAAGGTGTGTGTGGAAAGAAAGCGAAAAAGGCTTAGTTATTTAGTTATGGGTGTAGAAGGATGTTATCTTGTTCTTGTTGTTTTAAGAGGTGGTGATATAAAATAATACTCCCTTACGTCCACAATATAAGGCGCTTTTAAAAGAATGATTTAATCCACAATATAAGTCATTATGAGAGCAATTAATGCTAATTTGTCAATTTTATCCATGTATTTAATGTTTAAACAAGGCTCATTGTATTTTTCTCTCTCCTTCAAAACCTCATTTAATATGGATAAAATTGAAAAGTTTCTTTGAATTTAAGACAAATTTAATGAGTTAACTATCATTTATTGATTCGTGTGAATTAGTTGAAGTAGCTTATATTGTGCACCGGAATGAGTAGTATCATATAATTTTAAGAGTAGTGACTGGTGAGATTAGAAAGGGACTCATCTAATTCTTAATATAGAACATAATTAAGAAGTTGATCTTAGTCATAAATGTATATCATATTTCCCATATTTGTCAAATTTTTCCAAAATTACCACTATTGATGTTCTCTCAACAATAATCAAGTAAGAGAGAGATAAATGAAATTAAGAAAAATAATCATGGCATTTTAGAAAAAATATTTAACATTAACTAACTCAATTAACATTTTTAATAAGTCAAGGGATAAAGGGGCAAAAATACACATATACTTTACCCTCGGGAGCGTCCAGCACCATATGTTTTTTTAGGAGCAAAAATACACACGAACTTTCCCAAATGGAGCAAAAATACCATCTCCGTTAACCCTTTAAACGTCCGTTACTTTTTTCCTTTGTGGGAACCACAATTTCCACATGTCATCATTTTTTTCTCTGACATCCTTTTGGTTGAATTCGAAGCGTACAATCCGATGGATCACAACACATATCTAAAACAGAGACAGTACAATCACTTTCCACCTCTGTGGCTTGAATTTCTTCAAAAAAAAAAAAAAATTGGCTCAAGAATGGAAACTTGTATTACTAAAATAGAGACGGTACAATTAGATACAATAAAGAAATGAAAACAGAGCATCTAAAGAAACATTACAACGAAATCCTAATCAACAAATTAAAAGGACTACATAATTGAATTTCTTCAATTGACGAAGAAGCAGAGCACAATTCATTGGCGACCCCTTCAAGAACCATTGATTTTTGCTCTGAAACCTTTTTTTTTTTTTGAACCAATAATTGTAAAACCAAAATCATAGATACCATAAACTCAGTGAACAACCAAAAAGTCTAGCCAGACTTCTCATTTAAATTCAAGCAGCTACATATTACTCGAGACAAAAATGATAGAAGCAAAGAGGCTATAGAAACGGTTAATAATTGTCCAAATACTTGCCCCCACAATAAATACTTCAAAAACCTATAATTCATTGACTTGAAAAAACAATGATCTACCAGAGACTTAAGCTGTGGCAATTGCTCCCTTGTTCCTTGGTGCGGCTTGAGTTCCCTCTCTGAAACCGCTCTTGAACCTTCGAGGCACATTCCGCAAGTACCTCATCCTTCCGGTTCCGGTAGTCTTTCTACGTATGGCCTTGACACTCCAGTTATAATTCCTCTTGCGAGCAGCCGGGAAAACACATGCCGAACAACGACTCTTCTGGAGGTGAAAGATGCGATGGCCACACCTCACACAGAGTGTGAGGGTCTTATTCCTCCTCTTACCAAAGCTTCTTGTTCCCTTCCCCATTGAAACCCAGAAAACCTAGACTCAGCTTCACCAGAGGAAGTATAAACCATTTTCTTTGCTTGAAACCAAAATGAACATGTAACTTTTGAGATTAGAGATATGGATTCCTTCTTTGTACTCCAACATGGCTCCAAATTCAAGCAATGAGGGAAGAAGGGAAACCAGTTTCAACAACAAGAGAGCCGCCATGCTTAGGAGTCTGAAGGTCGGCGACGATTTGGGAGATGCAAGTGATCTTGTTCTTCTTCCATGGAATCGGCATGTTGAAGAACAAGAAAAGAAAAACCAAAGAATAAAATAATGAAATTCACAGGAAGAAGAAGTGGTGGAAACGAAAAAGGTTTTAGAAAGAGTGAGGAAGAGAGATAAAAAGTTTGAAATTAGAAGAAGTGAGGAAGGAGAATGACGAAAAGCAGTCAGACGCTTGTGGAGAAAAAGATAACACGTGGAAATTGTGGGGTCTACAAAGGAAAAAAAGTAATGGACGTTTAGGGGGTTAACGGAGATGGTATTTTTACTCCATTTGAAAAAGTTCGTGTGATTTTTGCTTCCAAAAAAAGCATATGGTGCTGGGCGTTCCCGAGAGTAAAGCATATGTATATTTTTGTACCTTTATCCATAAATCAAAATTAGATAAATATATATTATATTAATAACTGGGAGAAATACTTTTTGCCAAAGACAGGTTCAGTCTGCTTGGAGAAAATGTAGGCGTTTTCAAGTGGGACAAAGTCGGAACATCAATACATGACATGTGATTAGTGATTCGGGACAAAGATAATCTTGATTTAATTACTTTGTATGTGAGTTTTGACATATTATGAATTGTCTTCATGGTCAAATTTTTTAACACTGGTTTTGAAGAAACGAGGTTGAAAAAATTGGTCACACAAGTTCTGTTTTGAATTGAACTTCTTTTCTTATTCTAGTACTCTTTTGGTCATGGGGAGCTAAATGCCAGAGACTTATTTTTTATTAGATAAAAGATGGAAAAAGTGTACATTTAGTTGTTTGACATCACTCAAGGTTTCATTTTGATCCCTTAATTTTATAAAATGTCTTTTCAGTTTTTTAAATATTAGAGACTAAAAGTATCAAGGTTAGAGGCATAAGACATCAATTTTGCACTTTTGCCGATAAAAAGATTGTACATAACTTAATCTCATATAGTAATATGTTGATTAATCGAAGATAAGCAATGACTATGTAACACGATCCAAATTACACAAGATTTAAGTGCTTGTTTGGGAAACTCTTAAACCATGGTTTCAAAAACCATTTTCTGCAAGCCGAGACAAAATTCATCGTATATAAGTACATCATAAATTGTAAAAACATTTCTAAAAAGCTAAAATAAACAGATACTAAACGAAAGTGTTAAGGGATATATCCTTATATTATCTGCTACTCCATCTAGTCCTTATTATAAGACACCAAATAACTATTCTCACAAACCAATAAAAATAGTTAAAGTTAATAAAATTGTCATAGAATTTAAGTAATTTTCAATATTACCCCTACTAATTGAACTAAACTCTAATATCATATTAATTATTACTTTTACCCACTACCCTTATTAATTAGAGGCATACATGAAAAAAGATAATTAATGCTTCTTGAGAACAAGCAAGTGCCTTATAAAAAAGACCAAATAAATTTGCTAGTTGATGTTTTATAATAAGGACCAAAGGGAGTATATATTAAGAAGAATACATGGATATGTGTAAAGGGACAATTAGGGAGTTTAGCAAGGAAAATAAATACTTATTAAGAAGGATTTTAAAACTTATAATTATTTTGAAGAACAAAAAATCAAAATATAAATTTTTAATTGCAAAATTAACCTGACCAAACTCCCTACATTCAAATAATATATTTTTCCTTTTTCCTTTTATTATCTTTCATTAACTTTGAGATATACTCTTAACTTAAACCCGAAGACATATTGGCAAAAAAAGAAATAAACTTAAATCCAAAGAAATATATAAGATATCCATTAGATAATATAATGACCCTTTTATTGATCCCAAAGGCAGATTAGCTTATAATAAATGAATAAATCCTTGATATATAACCTTTGGTCAAAATCAAAAATAACTTTCGCCAAAAATCTTGAAATACTAGCTTGTGTGAAATTGTGGAATATATCGTTATCTAATTAATAGTCATCAAATTTAAAAAACACGTGTATAATTTAGATACATAGTTTAGGATGTTCAAAGCCAGAGAGAAATTTGAGCCTAAATTTCCATTTCTTTCAAGAGGGAGTAAACAGAGCCTGTTTGAATCTTTTTTTTAAGCTAAAAGTTACTTTTAAGCTAAAGTAAAAAAAAAAAAAAGAGCTTTTAAAAAAAAAAAGCTAAAAGCTGTTTAGTGATTATATAAATTTTTAGTTTAAAAGTTATTTAAAAGTTGAAATTAAAAATAAACTGTTTGACAAAATTTTTGTCATAAACATTTTTTCTAATAAAAATTATTATAAAAGGTATATTATATTATAAAATAACCTTTAAACTATCAATATATTTACAAAATAAAAATACTATGAGAATAGATTTGCTTACAGTGGAGAACACAATCAAGATGAGAATTGATAAGTTTTGTCAATGCTGCTGTAAATTTATTAGGGTGTCAGTCACTGTGAGGTCAAAACATTGAGTTACTTCTGTATATGTTGGACTCTTGAAGTAACATTTCCATCTTTGATTGGTGTTTTAAAAGATACTAGCAATATAATTATTTTCTTATCTGTTCTGTTACTAAGTTAGTTAATTTTTCATCAGCATGGTGGTTGATACATGTTCTTTAGTGTTTTAAGAAGTAACCGCTTGATGGAAATATCTAGCCATAAATTCTTGGTGTTGCGTGTTTTCTAACGGTTAAAGTTGATTTACCATCGATAGTGCTACTGCTGTACCAGACCAAACCACATTGCCCTATAACTTTAGGGAACTTGACTTTGTTTCTCTTGGTAGGACTGATAGAAATGCCTATGGACATTTATCATTGCCAAAAGTTTTTCTGCTCCAACCCTTTCTATTATCTCCTTTGTGGGTTTAAACAGAGGAAACTATCCGGTACATACATATGTGCACAGGCAATCATAGAGGTAATGATGCCCAGTGCCTCTATACATGCTAAAGGGGATGGCCCAAAACATCCACTAGTCACTAGAAGGTGTCTGCAAATCACTAAAAGATATTGCCTCATACTCAGTAACATTAGTTATCTCTTCCATCCTCATATTTGATATTAATGCTGTCTCCAGGATCAATACAGGGATCTAAGAACATGAACATATGTCAAATAAATATCTGCCTCAAAAGCGAAAAGCTAACACAGAGCTGATGGATGGCATGCAGGCACTACAAAAACAGAACATACTGTAGAATGCACTAGCTAGTGTTGTTCCAATTCAATTCTATTAAAAGCCATTTTATAAAAAAAAAAAAAAATTCTATTAAAAGCCAATCGTGGGCAATATCACAGTCAAAATCGAACAATAGGAACTTTTGCCAGAGTGTTTTTATTGCATATCAGGAGCAAGATTTATCAGTCCTCTCCTCAAGAAAAGCCAGGCATTCTCCATTTTTCATGCCAAATCTCATTTTCTGAAATCTTTTTAGCCTTTTTCTGCTACTGATGAAGTTACATGTACACGATCAATCCGTAAAGTTGTTATACATATACCTGACAACTTCTGAAATTGCCCACTCATACTCTGAGGAAACCCAATACTAAAATTGCCCACTCTTGATTAAGTTACATGGATGATGGCAGGTGCATTACTTTTCTTGAATTTATATATATATATATATGTATGTATGTATGTATGTATGTATGTATGTATGTATGTATGTATGTATGTATGTATACATGTAAAATCTATGTTTTGTATTACGATTTTTCATTTTTCTTCAATTTTTAGGTAAAAACTCGTTTTTAACAACCATGACCATATCATCACCAAAAGAAGGTGTGTGTAAAGAAAGGAAAAAGGCTTACTTATGGGTCATCGTCATAGTTTGATGATAATTTGAATTTTGGCAAAATAAAGAGTAATTAGCCAAATTTAATTATGACAAATACCAGGAGGCCCTAAGTAATGGGGGAAAATATGGGAAATCTATGTTAAGGCTAATGTGAGTTTATAAACATGGTCTCATTCTCAAGAAATGGAATGTTTATCTTAAAGAATATTTTATTGGCATTTTATCCAAGAAAAAGGAACTTTTTATAAATTATGAGATAAATAGTTAGGGTCAAGCCTTGGCATAAGAATTTCATGAAAATTCTATTATGAGGAGAATGAGGTTTTGGATGAGTTACATTAATTTTATGAGTTGGGGAATTAATCATGACGATTTTTTTTTTTTTTTTTGGATATAGTTAATCATGACAAATTAATTCCATATATGTTAAGAAATTGCCCAAAATTCCCTAGCACGTGTTCAAATATATCAAGCCCAGGCCCCATAAATGAGCTGGAGGACGTGGCTGGAGGCCTGACTGAGCGAGGAATTATAAAAACCTAATTGGGCCAAATTAAAGAAGAAAAAGGAGTGGTTAGGAAAAATGGATTTCAAATGATTTTTTTTTTTTTTTTTAATTTCCCCCTACTGAGAAAGGTATCTTCTCCTATTGGAGGTAATTCTATTCAAGACGTTGACGGGCACTAAATATGAATACCTCTCTTAGTATGGATTTGAATCTTAATTCGCCACGTTGTGAGGAAGTAACCCCTTCCACTAGATTAAACATGTTGGTAAGTGATTGTTAAACATATGATTAATAGTAATACTTTCATTTTAATCCGTCCACTACCTTCATCACTTCTTATTGTCAGTCACGCACAGAATAGAGAGGAGAGGCAGAGAGACCACGAAAGTGAGGAGGAGAGGAGAAGAAAGAAGAAGAAAAATCAAGGAAATTGGTAAGACTGGTGTCAAAAGTCATAATCTCTTCTAGTTTTCTTGTTCAAGATCACCCATGCTTTCTAAAACATTCTTAATTGTATGTTTGGCAAGAGGAGAAGGTGAAGCTAGGGTTTTAAGAGAGCAAGTTCTGAAGTTCCAATAATCAAGCTTGGAGTTAAGGTAAGTGGTGATTTTCAATTGTTGATAATGATTGAAATTGTTGATGAGTTTTTTGTAAATTTGAAATGTAAGAAAATTAAGGGAGATTATGTTAAATTTTCAAGAAATATAGAAAGCTTGATTTAAGATTAAATCTTGATTAAGGATGTGATTAAAGATTGAATTATAGTAGTTGATGGAATGGATTGTTGATAATCATATTTTTTTCCCTACTAATGCATTCTGGTCTGAATAGGGCGTGGACTTAAGAGTTGCAATTTGAGTGTTTTGATGCTTCCATTGTATCTAAAATGAATAATTGTGTAGGGTACAAGTGAGAAATAAAGTATGAAAGTAATAGAGACTAAAATGAAAATCGTGTCAAAACCACCCCTATGTTTCAGTTGTGAGTAGTTGATGGGGATTGAGGTTTCTTTTGATCCATTTGAGTTTAAAGATGGAATCTACATGTAAAATTAAGGGGAGAAGCATGTTAGATTAATTTTTAACAAGCCTATGGAATTGAAAGTGTAAATTTGAAGTTTAAGTGGCAAGTAAGAGTAGTTTTAATATGTTAAAGTTTTAGCATGTTGAATGGCTCTAAGGAATGAAATAAATTATATGTATTCTATCTTTAGGGCCATTAGATGTCAAGGGAAAAATAATTGGAGGCTTGGTCATGGTGGATCAAGTTATGGAAGCAAAGGAAACAAAGAAGAATTAATAAAGCTAAAAAGGTAGTGAACTTACCTTCATTGTGTGCTTGGTATTTATGCTTGTGTGATGATATTGCTTGATTACATGAAGCATGAATTAATTTTTGATATTCTACATGAATTAATTTGCTTTTGGGATTCTTGAATCTCACCCCATTAACTAACCATGCTAGGTTATGAGCTTTCAAGCCTATGTCTAGGTCATGCAATTTTATGATGAATTAAAGGTTCTGGTTAAGTGCACCAACATCTCTATTGTCATGCACTAACCTATGGGCAATCTAAAAGGTGATCAGTCTTTTGAGAAGGCTTTAAGTAAATATAACTCATTCAATATGGTAAATAACATTCAATAGAGAATTTCAAACAAATACTCAAATTAACATAGGGTTCATCCTCGCCCTAACTACTAAAGGAAACTAGCCAAACATGACTAGGTTAACACAAAGGAAGACGTGGAGCAAGAAGCCAGGATAAGTGAAAGAGAGTGAAAATTCTATGACTATGTTGTGTCATGAGTAGTAAAATATGTAACAACTCCCATGATGAGTTGTATAAGATCATTGAGGCCTTGACATTTATATATTATATGTAATTAATGACGAATGTTAAGTGATTATATGCCCAAGTATGACCTTGAAATCATGATTTTAAAATATTAAAATATTGGATCATGATTGCCCAATTTAGGTTCTTTTAGAGCATGGTCACTGTTTCGTTAAATAAAGGATAGTATGTGATGTCCAATGATCATGATAATTTCTGTGCACAAATAGACAGAGAGAGCTTCCCAACAAGTCCTAAATCAAGTATATTGGATGTTTGAACCATGAGTTATGATGTTTGAATTAAAGACACAGAATCTTGTTACCAAAAAAAAAAAAAAACACACAGAATCTGTCTGAAAAATAGAGCAGGTTTAGAAATTCAATAAACGGTGTCAACGTGGATAGTATCAGGATAGAATGATACTTGTATCATGCATAGGACTTCAAGAGCTTTCCAAATAATTTTAGAGTGCCCTCATATGATTTTTCTAGAATTAGTTATAAATTTTCAAAATTGGACCAAAAATCTGGAAGTTATTAAATGCGTAGTAACCCAAAGATAAATATGCAAGTTTTAGTTTATATTATGGGCTTTAATTATTGATTTTCTTGAACCATAGCGCTTCTGTATGCATAGTAAGGGTAATAAAATGACGGAGGTGACATATTTCTTATTATAATACTCTTTATTCTTATGGGTCTTCTGCTAAAAATCTGACTAATATGAAATATATTTGCATATTATTTTTAAGTCTAGATTGATATATATGTTAGTCGTTCTGTAATTGTTTTTTAAATTGATAGTTATCATATATTATATTAAATTTTTTGGGGATGGAAACCAAAATATTAATTTCTTATGAGGAACCCATGCTTCAAAAATATTAATTCAGAGTTGATAGGCATGATAATTATAAAAAAAATATTATATACTTACGTATGAATATACTTGTATAAAAATAAAATATAAAATCCCCAGTGTTGAGAGTGAAAACCACTGAGTTTATGACAAAGTTAGAATGATAAAATTGAAGAGTGGATCCACTCAGATTTTTACACAACAATTTTAGAAACAAGTCGGATAAACAAAATTTCTGGGTACACAATGTCTTTTGACTAAAGAAAGAGCTACTAAAAGAACAAGTTAGTCATAGCTCTCCAACTTATGCAAAACTACTGTAGCTCCTCTTGTTGCATGTGAAAATCTCTATCTTCTACGTCCCAGAACCTTCCAAAGCTTCGAGTGTGGATCTCGGAGACCAATATTCCCTTGTTTTGACTTTGACTTTGGAAGATCATGCAACTCAATAACTCGTATTGTTCGTTGCTTCTTGGCTGCAAATAAATCAAACAAGTTTCAACAATTAATAATATCGTAATTGTATAAGCACATAAAAAAAAAAAACAAATGTTGATATCAGAGAAGAAGCTATGCACCCTTTGCAGCTTGTTGATAAGAGTCGTGAAGTTTCCTCTTAGTGGCTTCTAGTTTTTCTTGGATTGAAACATCATTTGTACGCTTGGATTTCTGACGGTCTTGCTGAGAAGCAAGAGGCCTCTTTGGGAAAGCACTTGTCTGTTGTTTCTGCTGCATCTTTGGTCTTGTGTTGCTTTTTTGTGGCAGGCTAGAATTTGTTTGCCTGCTAGGGCCAGAATCAATGCAGACCGGTTCTGTGGACTTAAACCATTCATCTACCATTGCTTTTCCAGCCACTGCAATTCAAAACTATGCTTAGAACAATTTCAAAAATAGATTATAAATGAACTATATATGCTTATCTTTTTCATACTCGATAAGAGTTCGTGCAAGTTGACGGATCTCCTTTGAGCCATGCTTCTTGAGAGAATTGACAGCCTTTCCAATCTCAGTTTCCTAGAAAAAGTTCAACGATGAGACCATTAAACAACATAGTAAAGGGCTGAAGGGAAACAAAAGCGTGAAGCCAAAAAGCATGAGACACATGGCAGGCTCGTTGAAAGACTAATAGAAGATTCGCAATATAATCCAAACCTTAAGAAGGTCCACTGTCTGTGTCATTGGCTGCAGCCTACTCAATGACTCAAATAACACTGAATCAGTCTGTTGTAAAGTGAAAGGAAGCACCATGAATAATATTAACATCAGATAAATTGTAACACAAAATTGTTTTTCGGGAAAGAGATGAACGGTTGAACAATAAAAGAGAAGAGAATTTCACGAAAAGAGGACACACCTCTTCCTTGCTGTTATGGAGAATCTCCTTGATCCTCAAAATCTCATCAGCTTGTCCAGAACTAAAATTACTAACTTGATTCTTGTTCATCCCTCCACGATCGTCTCTGTCACTATTGGCCTTGCTCTCTTTACTAGATCCTGCTTCTAATTTTGTAGCTTCTCCATCAAAACCACTCTCACAACCTCCATCTTTGCTAGAAAACAAAAGTTCCGCAATCTCGTCTCTTCGTAATCTAAATTCGTTAGGATTATCGGAAACTGCCACCATGATCGCGTGATCAATTATATCGAATATATCAGAATTTGCAGTTTGAAAGTAATTCCTCCAGTATTCTAGTGAGTCGGACTTCATGGTTATCCCGCAAAACTCACGAGGTCGATCAATACGCATGAGGCTAGATAAAAAACTGAAAATCCAGCAACTACAAGAAATTCAATTTCACGGGCTACATATATATAACTATCAGTTGTCAAAGAACCAAGAGTAAAACAAATAGAGATCCACAATCACCAAAAACAGGTACTTTTATTAACATAGTAAAAGAAGAAGAAGAAAACAAGAACAACTTCAGAAGAAGAATAACTTAATTAGTAGCACAGCCTCTAGCTCCTTGAGGATTGAGATTAGCATGATTCATGGAAAGAAAAAAGACCTGAAGCAAATTCAGGTTCACAAATAGAATACTCATAAAACTTCTTATGGATAAGATTGGCTTCTACCCAACTCAAGAATTCTCTCTTGCCCAAGGAGATGGAGGCCGTGCTGGGGCGTTGTTCTTCTTTTTTCTTCTTCTTCTATTACCCGTTTTTGGATTAAGGAAACCATCAAAATGAGTACGTGAAATGAAACAAGGAAGATGGAGAGAAACACAGCGAATAGGAACACTCATCTTACCTCTGTGGTGTGCGCTGTACAAAAATTGCAGAACCCGCTTACGGCTGCCAAGACGGAAATCTTACCACCCTTTCAATATACTTCAGCTTTTTCTCTCGTTTTTCCTTTTGACGCAACTTGCCACGTGACTTAGTATTTATAATAGACTCTGTAATATTTACGCATCCATCATTAGATTAAAACGAATCTTTCGTCAAAAAAAAAGAATCTTTCAGTCTTCTTTTGATTGGATGATTTCATCCGCTTTATGGTTTATCCTATAATTAATAAATATGATGGTTAAATTCCTATAGCTTTTTAAATGGTTCAAACAGTTATATATTTTTTTTAATGGAAAAACATACGCACCCGCAGTATAATCATATGTATGATAGTTGTCTTTATTTGCTCAAGCATTAAATATTCTAAACGACCGTGTGTTAATGAGTATTGACACACTGTGATGCATATATGAAATTAAAGTTGTTATGGACTCGAATAATGGGCTTGACAGAGACTGAACCCAATAGGAGTGCCTTAGGCGGGAAGCCCTTCTTGAGATAGGTAACTTGCCAATCACCTCTTTAATGTGCCGTTAATTCAGGGATCATGCAGATACTGGAGCAGGCACCATTAAGACGTGAGATACGCACGACGCCAGAGAGTAACTGAAGGTTAGGAGGACGAAACCCTAGGTAATCTCTATAAATAGGAGGTTACCTACCAGGTACGTTCCACACGTTCACCATTACATTCATTACCATTCAATCTCACTGTGCACACACACCACCCTCAGGCGAAGAGCCAACCCCGTGTAGCACAGTGATCCATTAGCAACCGCTGATATCTCCTCCATAGATACCAGTGGGCGCTATACCCGATCCAATATCAATCATACCTAGCCCATTGAGGCTAGACATCTGTGTTATACGACAGAACATTGGCGCCGACTGTGGGGATAACTCGGATGAGGACGGCTTCGTTAAAAGGGCATGACATGAGTTTATTTGTGGGAAGCCGGCATGTTATTTCTTTTCTTTTTCTTGTACGACGTTTTATCAACGTGAATATTTGAATAAAAGGATGGCTTAGCCCAGTTTCTACGAATGAGATCATTGTTTTCCTTTTGATAGATAAACATGTAGAAGCCAGGATATTAAAAATCCGGCTTCCAAAATCATGAATGACTTAAACATGTAGAAGCCAGGGTATTAAAAATCCGGCTTCCAAAATTATGAACGAGTTAAACATGTAGAAGCCAGGGTATTAAAAATCCGGCTTCCAAAATCATGAACGAGTTAAACATGTAGAAGCCAGGGTATTAAAAATCTGGCTTCCAAAATCATGAACGAGTTAAACATGTAGAAGCCAGGGTATTAAAAATCCGGCTTCCAAAATCATGAACGAGTTAAGCATGTAGAAGCCAGGGTATTAAAAATCTGGTTTCCGAAATCATGTACGACTTAAACATGAGGAACCCAGGGTAATTAAACCCGGTTTAAAAAATCATGTCACAGTTAAACATGATGAATTCAGGGTAACGAAACCTATAGTCACAAATCATGTCCAAGTAAAACATGTAGAGATCAGGGTAATGAAACCCATCCTCTAACATCACGTACAAGCCATAGTGTGTTTGAATTTTGAGCAGTAAAGCTCGTCGGTCAACATCACGGCTAACATACTTGTTAATTTTAGCGACTTTAGTTGTTAAAAATCAGGTAGCAGGCAAGCAGATTCATGGCGATAAGTTAAAATGAACGGCTCAATACTGTGTTCGTATACAGCTTACACGAAGAGAGTTATGGCCTACGGCCAGGAGTATACAAAATTAGGGCAAACAGAAGCCCCGCAACAAGCACCAAACAAATACAGAGGGTTAAAGCTGGGACTGCGTCTCAATGGCCGACGGAGAGGGTTGTTCATCTTCACTTTCCTCGCCCCCAGGAGGAATATAATCAACTTCCTCTTGCTACTAACATAAGCCTGGAGATTCAACCCGGCTGTGTTTAGAGTGATATCGGGATTCAGAACCCGGATTTGATCAACAGCGTTCTGAAAAGATAGTTTCGCGGCTTGCCCATATTTCACAAGTTTGGATTTGGCGGTAATAAGCTCCGCATCCTTCTCTTTAAGCACGCCGCTCAAATGATCATAATCCGAGGCCATCTTCTGCATTAGTAACCCATCCTCCTGGCGAAGACCCTCAAGGCGACCCAGCTCAGTTTGTGCTGCGGTTAGCTCAGTTTGCTTTGCGCCCAACTTGATTTCAGCCGCAGTAACTTCATCAACCGCCACCTCAAGCTTCCCGTTGGAAGTAACCAGCTCTTGATGTACCCTCTACAGCTCGATCTTAGAGGCCTGTAACTCCCTTTGAGCTTGGTTCCTCTCCTCTATGACCTTCGCCAGCTCGGCGTCACTTTTCAAGGCATCAAGCTCAGCCTTAAGGTCGGTCCTCTCCTTCCTCACTCCTTCAAGAATGCCGACCAACTCGGAAAGTCGCTTGGTCTTATCATTCAGAGATTTTGACCGCATGGCACACTGGATTCTAAGGGCGGCATAAGGCCGTATCAAGGAGGCAGTCTGGAAGGCGTGTAGCTCCATGTCGGCCAGATGAAGTTTTTCTTTCTTGGTGGGCTGCGAGGGAGAGTAAAGGGCAGCAGGCGGACGCGTAAGATCCCTAAGTGCCTGGGTCACCCCATCTGACCAGAGAACCCCTCCAGACATGGTCTCATGGGTGAGAGGTATAGAGAAGATGGATGGGCTTGAGGGAGTTGGCGATGCGGGGGCGGCAGGGGCTGCAGGCATAAAAGGCGGATCCTCAGCAATCTGCGGATCCTCGGCAATTTGCTTACCTGTGGATTTCCTCGCCCGCTTCTCTCCGTGCTTTGATCCGTCTTTAGGGGCGGAGCGCTTGCGAGGAGTCTTAGTAAGGGCAGCCACCTCCGGGACAGTAGGTCGGCTTCCCACAGTGGGATCATCGGCAAGAGCAGGAGTTTCAACTCCCTTAGGATTGGCAAGGACTTCTCCAAAGAGACCGAGGAACTCAGGCTTTCCCATTTGTGGTCCTACACAAAAAAAGGGGGGTCAATGCTATGTAATGAAAACAATGGCAAATGGACCATTCATGACCATAGAAACATGTAAAGCGTTAATCCCGCACCCTTTGGGGCTCGTCGTCAAACTACACGGGTGGGAATATGGTCAACAGGGTCCATCAGAGACTTAAGGGTACTAGAGAGCTTTATAAGCTTCACCACGGCCGCCTCCTCACTTTCGGCAAGACTGGTCGGAGCAAAGTCTCCAGTTTTGAACTTATGATGGGCGTTCGTCCAGTACAAGGGGAATCTACCTTCAAGTTCCCCGGATTTATCGGTGCGAAGGAACCACGGGCATTGGAAAGGATGGGCTACAACTTTAACGAAGGCTGATTTGAAGTTTTTCCAGGATTCACTAAAAGGACGAAAGAGCATGTGCTCGCTTCGTCCACGAAGGGAGGTCCATCCAAAATATGTTGTTCCGGGGGCGCGGAACCCACCTAGCTCTAAGGGGGAGTAGAAGGTCATAAACACCGACACGGTGCAGCCGATGTCTAATTCCCGGCATAGATTCTCAAAAGCAATGGCAAAGGCCCAGCCATTGGGATGAAGTTGCGTGGGAGCTAGTTGCAGGTGGTTCAAAAGGCAGATTAGAAACTCGGACAAGGGAAACCTTACACCGAGTTAGACAAAAACATCTCGGTAAAAGTAGAAGAAATGGGGTTCGTGAGGTTGGCTTTTCCGTGGTCGGACAGTGGCAACAGATTCATCATCCATAGGAAGCCTTATCGAATACCCTTCCCCATCTCTCACGCCAAGCGAGGGAAATTCCTTGTCGGTCATTTTACCTCTCACACTGATATGAACGACTTTCTTCGGGAGTTTGGGTTCGGGACAGAGCCAGACGAACTACACTCATCCGCTGTAGGCGAAGGCTGCAACTGAGAAGAGGATGCCATCTAAACCTAGAATGCAAAGGAAGGGCAAAATTAGAAAATAAGTCACATTCCTGGGTTTGCATTCATTTCGGGGCAAGCAACGTTAAAGGTTGGCCCAAACACACTTCACCTTTCTGGGAACGGCATTGGTGGGGGGAGGATTATGGTGTAGACAATAACCTAAGGCCGGATAAATTTCTGGGTTGGGATGTGAAACGGTCATTTATGGGCAACCAAAATGAAAATCTGTTCTGATCTACTGAAGATAGAAGAAAACGATGAGTTTAGCAAGGTGGTATGGGGTGAGAATCACTCGCTTAAACCAGAAAACCCAGAAACTCAACGAAGTATTCTTTAAGTAACGACACAAAGTCCAGAAAAATCCTTCAGATACTAGACAAGTATGAAAACCAAAAAGGATATGGAAATCAAAAGAGCCATAGTCATACCTGGTAAAGGAGTTCGACGAAAATGGGGCAAATGAAGCAGATTATCACGAAAGTTCTTGCAGAGAATGCAGGCAAAGCGTGGGGTATGTAAAAAGTGCCCACAGGAAGAAGAAAGAGGAAATATATAGGTTCTGGAATTCAAAAGGTTTGAAAGGAATTTTTGAATTCGAAACGGCAGGGGCAGTTATGTCCACGCGCGTGAAAAGTTAAGGCCAAATCCCAAAAGTCGCAATGATGTTTTCTCTGAAATGACGCAAACATTAATTGCGCGCAGATTCCAAGCGCCTATCGGAAGGCGCCCAGGCCTGGAGGCACAGCTATACGCTACAACGTGTCAGCCTAGCAAGAAGGGATACGTCCTTTCATATTCGGGCAAGGTACATCCGATTT
Source organism: Acacia pycnantha (assembly GCA_025563575.1). Lineage (NCBI taxonomy): Eukaryota > Viridiplantae > Streptophyta > Magnoliopsida > Fabales > Fabaceae > Acacia > Acacia pycnantha. The sequence continues at coordinate 3,044,590 of JAMWYP010000032.1, read as the reverse complement.
TCCTAATATTTCCTGATGATAATCTGATTGGGATGATACATCAAAATATTTTATTAGTCCAGATACCAAATGGCCATAATTGGATTTATCCAACATCGTCAACTCGGTATAAGTTCACCACGGTCATAACCGGGGTGGTACGGTACGAATGGATCAGATATTTATCCAACGTGGTCGACTCGCAGACAGTTCATCACGGTCATAACCGGGGTGATATGGCGCGAATGGAACGGATTTTCCTAATTTTACTGTGTGTACATGCGCAATGTCGGATTAAATGACAAACTCGATGACTAAAACAACCCAACTTGGTTGACAGAAGAAATAAGGAAAATTGACATCGGCATATATTCAATCTGAATCAAGACATGAGCGAAAAACAGAAGCAAGCTTTGTATTGATATCTGATCAGGTTACATAGTGCTTTTACAAGGAAATAAACTACCATACACGCTTACAAAGGTGGTTGAAGGATCAAAGTACAGGAAGTAAGGCTACATTCGTAAACCTTATTTCTGGATCCCCTAATTACAGCAGGTGATGACAACCAGAAACCTCCCACAAAGGTGGGGAGACCTGGAGACGAAGGTCGAGCAACTATCCAACGATTACATCATATTGTTGAAGGTGCTCGTTGGATATGCTGGAGTCCTTAGAGAAGTTTAGACAAGTCCAGGAAGACTGGCAAACATGTCTCGGGACTCCCATGGTGGATGAAGAAGCCTAGTTGCAAGACTAGAAGATGCTCAGATAAAAGCCTGAACCTCTTCCCAAGATCCCATACGAAGTTGAACCAGACGTGAAGATTGGCAAATACATCTGGGATCCCAGGCATCCACCACGCGACGTGCTTGAAGACTAGCAAATACATCTGAAAACAAAGCCGCAGGACAGCGACCAAGAAGGCCGTTCCTCTTTCCAAAAACGCACTCTTCTTCCCCACATGGCGGGAAAAATGGAAGCTAGGCAACGGATGATGGAGTTTGAAACTCTCACCAAGAAGTTCATCGTATCTTTGAAGTTGTGAAGAAGGAACCATACTAGTCGTGAAGAAGGATGAGGGCGATGGAGGAATTTATAGGCCAAGCAAGCTGTAAAGACTGAGCGGAAATAAATGCACTTTAATAAAAACGGCGATTTCCTTTCCAAGAAAAGAAATAATGAATGTTGTTAAAAGGATGTGAGTATTAATTGTGCGCGAAAACCGAAGAGTGCTCAATTAATGCAAAGATATGACCGTATGACACAAGATAAGTAAGCCGAACAGTCTTCAAATTAGAGTATGCCACGTGTCTCCACCTCACCAAAGAGTGGGGGCAGCACACATATAGAGAATTTCGAAACACTAAACTCGAGGAAAATCAGATGAGACAATCTCAGGTACTGTGAAGACACCGGGATGATGGTTTCCACTCGGTGAAACAGAATATGGGAAATGCCGAAATTAAGTCAAACTCGGTCAAGCATCTGGGGCTTCGGTGTTAAAAATATGTAACCCGAAATTCTGGGTCAGCACACTCGAACTCCCAGCAATCGCGAGTTCGTAGTCCGGATTTTGAAAATGACACATCTCGGCAGTTCAGGCTCCCGAACTACCAGGATGGGGGACAAATAAAGTGGGTAACGATCAAAAGCCGGTATTAACGCGAACCAGAAAGTTCAATGCAAGCTCGGACAAGTATCCGAAATGAGCACGTTGAACGAGTTGCGCAAACAGTAAGTATTTTCTATTTATTGAGATTTACTTACGCGTTATTAAATGCAGGAATATAAACCAGGCAATTAGGCTGGGAAAGCTGCTATGAAAGCAAAGCCGAATACAGGAGATCTCGGAAAGCAGTCAATTAATCTCGGCAGCTCAGAGACCTAAACTACCAAGCTTGGGGGCAACTGTTATGGACTCGAATAATGGGCTTGGCAGAGACTAAGCCCAATAGGAGTGCCTTAGGCGGGAAGCCCTCCTTGAGATAAGTAACTTGCCAATCACCTCTTTAATGTGCCGTTAATTCAGGGATCATGCAGATACTGGAGCAGGCACCATTAAGACGTGAGATACGCACGACGCTAGAGAGTAACTGAAGGTTAGGAGGACGAAACCCTAGGTAATCTCTATAAATAGGAGGTTACCTACCAGGTACGTTCCACACGTTCACCATTACATTCATTACCATTCAGTCTCACTGTGCACACACACCACCCTCAGGCGAAGAGCTAACCCCGTGTAGCACAGTGATCCGTTAGCAACCGCTGATATCTCCTCCATAGATACCAGTGGACGCTATACCTGATCCAATATCAATCATACCTAACCCATTGAGGCTAGACATCTGTGTTCTACGACAGAACAAAAGTGTTAAAATATAAGTTTTGTTATGGCTAGTGTGAATCATGCGTATTAAATATATTGAAAAAGATAACTCAAGTTATTTATAATTCAAAAATAATACATCTTCCTAACAAATTTGTATTAGGGTTAATACAATATTTTGGTCTTCTAGTTTGTCTTCATTTTTAGTTTTGGGTATATGTTTTGGTTTATCAGTGGGTAAAATAGTCAATGTTTTTATTAAAATATAAGGACTAACATTTTAAATAAAAAAAATTGAGGAATTGAAACTAATAGTTTGAAATTATACAGATTAACCAACAAGCGGTTGGTTAAGATGATAGGATGATAAGATGCGTTCAAATCTCAAAATGATTTGTTGGAAGTGCCTGAGAGGTGAGAACCTTATGCCCTCTAAGCCTTGAGGAGGAAAACCTTGATCAAATAAAAAATATAGGGATTAAAAAAAATGATGAGAAATTAATACATTATAAAGACCAAATATTATATGTAGTAGTTTATAATTTTTTTTGCCACCCATATTATAAATTTTATAATTTAAATTTTTTTTATCATATTTAGTGAAATTTGTTTATTTAGTTTTCTTTTAAAGGAATACAAAAATATTCCAAAAACATTTTTAATCAATATTATAAATAATATAAATTTGAGAGATTAAATAAATTATTTAAATTTAAATTTTAAAAATTTTGAATACCTTTTTTTTGCTACAAACATTTATGAGCGCATTTAATCAAGCATATAGTTACCAAAAGAATTAAGTATATTTTTAATTACATTTTTTTATGTATATATTAATTAATTAAAAATTTTGTTTTAAAAAAATTCTTAGGGCCTGTGTGGATGGGCTTTTTTTTTTATAAAAAAAACATTTTTTAATGCAAAAAAATACTTTTTAATTAATTTATGTGTTTAGATGATATTTTTTTTTAAAAAAAAAAAGTCAAAAAAATAGCCAAAATGCTGCTTTTTTTAAAAGCTCCAATTTGGAGTTTTTTTTTTTAAAAAAAAAAACACTACAAAAAAACATTTTTTTTAAAAGTCCATCCAAACGGGCCCTTAATGGAGTTAACCAGTTGGCCTTAATGGTATGTTTTCAAAATGGAGGTGATGTTTGTGTAATTAAGGCAAAATGTAAGGGAGGTTAGAATATTTTTCTCATTTTTTTGATATTTATTGGTGAAAATATAATTTAATGGGATATTTTAATGTTTTTTAAAGTTGGAATATAATTATTAATTTTTTAATGGGAAATGTTTTTTAAATTTCTATATTATTAATTTGTTTTTCATTTTTCAATAGTGTTTATGGATGGGCACTTTGGTCCATTTGAAAAACTATAATGGCAATAATGCATTTTATCCTTGATTACAGGACGTCTGTATCCTCATTCATCAGTCATAGCAGTGTAATTCTGATTACATCAAATGATTTTTAATCATGATTACAAATATAATCCTCTTTACATTACATAAGTGCATTCAAACATCATAATCGGCTTATTGTATTAGGATTATATGTAATCTTTTCTCATGGAATTGAACCAAACAGATTATAAGTGTTTGAGATTAAGGAGTTGAATGTTACAAGCTAAGCTTATATCAGAGCTAGGTTTTGATCTAGGAATTGAGGTGTGGGTGTCCCCTATGGGAGTGGGGCGGTTTTAAATTTTCCAAACAAATATTATTGTTAAGAAATTTAATTGAAAAAGAATTAAGATGGAGAAGATGAAGAATCTCATTGTAGTAATCTCATAGAACAACATGCTCAAACAATATAACTCATTTGGGTTTAATAATGATCATCATTCACTTGAGGATGATTAATAACAAACCCTAACTCTAGGGATCTAGGAGGGACATCCCTCTCTAAAGAGAGACTCAAATTAACCTCTCTCTAACTTGGTGAGGATCTCACTATCCAACACTCTAATTTCAATAGTTATTAAGACCCTCTATATATAGATTAGACTCTAACTTCCTAACTAATCAACTAATCACCTATATTTCTAACATGTTCCCTCAAGTTGAACACTCCTTAACTCAAGGTGTTCAACTTGAACAACACAAAAATAAGGTTTAAGGTGAATTAAATTGACCAATTTTTCAATCACAAAAAATACAATGATTTCTTCAATTTACAACTTTCTTCTCCATATCAACTAGTAGCTAGATTCTCTCCAGGCCAACGTGCTTAATCTGTGATTGAGGCTCAATCACTTATGTAAGAACTTGTTGGACCAACCTTACTGTCTACTTTAATCTATGAATCCACTCCATTTTCTTCACAAACTCTTCTCAAATTTGCCCCTACCTTAATCAATTTCAGAACTCGCTATGATCAGGTTCTATAATAATCTTTAAGCATTAACCAAATTCCATGTTTGACCAACACACATATCCAAGAAATGTATAGACTACAAACATGTCAAAAGAAGCAGCATCTGCAGTTCTAACATCAGCAATGGTACTTAATCCAAGGAACAAGAAACTCTACTTCAAGATATTGTTGTTTTTGAACAAGCTTTGAATAATCTGACCATAGCCTAATCCTCCTCTTCTGCCTCCTCCAGCCAGTTCAGAAAGGGTTCCAGAGCCTTCACAAAGGCTTGCCTTCCCATGGTGTTTAAACTCAAGAATACGAATATGAACTATCACAATGCCTCCAGCTATACATGTTTGCCTTGAAGCACACATGACAGAACCATGATTTGATTTCTTACGGTCACCAGGAGGTATGGATTTCTTACATAGAGAACCCAAGTTCTTCCTCTTTTTTGATAGAATAACTTTCATGGGAGGGCCCAGCAGACATTGCACCCAGCAGTTTTGATCTCCTCGAACTATGCACATTCTTGCTAAGAAAAGGGTACTCTTCAGCATCAAAATCAATCTGTCCAACTTGAATTTGAATCAAATAGTCCTACTTCAGAATTTCCTCAAGGCAGTCTCAATATTTCACAACAGAACAGGGGAGCTAATAATGCAGTCTTTGTGTCATCCATTAGCTTTCCTTGCATACTTCCACTAATATCAACAACAAACAGTATATCTTTTTTTTGTTGTTGTTGAAAAACCTTGCTGCTCTGATAAGTGTAACAACTTCATCTGGTGAGGGTCGGTGGAGCGGGTCAAAGCAAGGTCCGAGTCAAGATTAGAAACGGCTAAATATCACTGTTTCTTCTTCCTCAGTAATGCCATGCCATAAGAAGAAGATTCCCTTTCAACAGTTAAAATAAAACTAGAGATTTGCCGCCTCCATTACTTCATTTTGCTTCCTCTCTCTTCCAACCCCAATATCAAAGAAACGATCTTTCTGTTAACAAGAACCGGAAGTCGAGGAAATAGATACAATCATCAAAGAAACTCTGATCAATCAGCGACGTGCAACGACAAAACAGGCTTCAAACCCTAGAGAAGCGACGACGAGGATTAATCCTAGCTTTATTCCAAGAGAAGCGTTGAAACAGTAATCTTGGACGGCGAAACAGACTTCAGCGACGATCCAAGTGTCTGACGAGAGGATGGCGTACCACGGAGAAACCACATCGGCGATGATTATAGAAAGATTCGAAAGTCTGGAGGCGAGAAACCACACTCGATAGGACGTTGTTCCAAGAAGACGGATCAAAAAGCACCCAAGATCAATTGGCCGCCAATAGAGAACAACACGAGTGACAAAAAGAAAGAATTAAGATGGAGAAGATGATGAATCTCATTGTATTAATTTTATAGAGCTAGGTTTAACAATGATCATCAGTGATTAACAACAAACCCTAACTCTAGGAATCTAGGAGGGACTCTCTCTAGGAAGTGACTCAAATTAAGATCTCTCTAACATGGTGAAGATTTCACTATCCAACCTTCTCATTTCAATAATTAAAACCCTTCATATATAGATGAGGTACTAACTAACTAATCAAACTATTCCCTTATACTTCTAACAATTATTATTGCAGCAATTAGAAAATTTCTTAAATCCTGATTTAATGCTGCGAAGGATGAGCAAAAGGAAGAAACTGCTTCTGATGAAAACACATTTTAGAGGAAAGATAAGAGTAATGGTAAGATGTGAAGCTAGTAATAAATAATGGTCCTTTCATTGACACCACTCACAAAACCGATTCAGTCGCCAAAATTGGAATATAGGCGACCTGAAATATGATTCAGGTCGCTATAGTCAATTTTTTTAGGTTAATATACTCGCGCCTCTTCATTTTCCCTCACACACTCATACTCCGACAGAGGCCGCGAAATCCTCTCAGACTCACTCTCGTTCCGCTCTTCGTCGCTTTCCTTGCCGTACGTCTCCGCCGTCGTCTCCTTCGTCTCCGCCGTCGTCAGCGATCGATCACGAAGTACTCTCGCTCACTCCGCCTCTTTTCGCGATCGAAGAGACCCACCAAACCCAAGTAAGCTTGTTCGGATGTTACTCTTAAGTTCTTTGATTCCTAATAACCCATTTTAATCGTTAATGCTTCTTGCTTATGGATTGGATTTTTGCTTCGATTAGGATTCCCGCCTCTCACTCGCTCACTCCACCTCCTTCCCGATCAAAACCCGCGAAACCAAGTAAGCTTGTTCGTTCTTCTTGTTCTTTGATTCCAAACCCCATTTAATTGGTAATGTACTTCTTGCTAATTAAAAAGAATACAATTTGGAACCGCTCTTATTTGTAGATTTTTATTCAAGTAAATTTGGTGGCCAACTAAATTGTCTAAAGCTTCATTAAATTGGTCATGTCACACCGATTGGTTGTAGTAGTTGATTTTGAAGGATTATAGGAGTATTTTGTGATTAGATAGTGGTTTAGTTTTGGTTGTTCTTATGCCTCTCGGTCATTCATTGATTCTCTGTTAGATGTGCTTTGTGTTACTCTTCCCCTATCGAACTTCTATATTCATCGTAATCTCTCGGAGTCTCGCTTTATAATTAAGGCCCCAATGTCCTTAAAGGTAATACTTTGATAGCAATTAATTCAATGCAAAACACTTCTAGCTTTAATCATTGTAAAAAGCACGTTTACTTTAAGTAAACATTGACTCTATGGCTCTATGGTTTCTTTATCTTACATAATTGATAAATTGTTTAATTTGAAATTGGTTTAGTTAGTAAGTTTAGGGTTATTAAGCTGAAATTGGTTGTTATTGAAATTTTGGGATGTCTTACTTTTAAGGGGAAATGTTTCAGAAATTTACTTAAAAGAAAACATGTCGTTCTTGAAATTGACATGAACTTGACGTTGTTGGAAATGTTAGGTTGTAATAAAATGGGTCATAGTTGGATGAATGCATTGAGAACTAGTGAAGAATATGAGAATGGGGTGGAAGAGTTTATTGAATTTGCTAGAAGGAATGTGGCCACAAAAATGGGATGTATTATTGTCCATGTGTTAATTGTTTAAATGGGAGTCGAAGGGTTATTATCTGATATAAGGGACCACCTACTTTGTGATGGAATACACCTTCGATACACAACGTGGATATGTCATGGTGAGGAAGTAAGTACCTGGTGTCCCATGCAAATGAAGTTGAGGTAGATGATGATGATGGAATGGAGAAAATGATTAATGATGTTGAGGCGAAATCTTTTGCACAATCGGGTGAATATGAAAGCGCGCGGAGCGATGCAGAGACACCTTTGTTCCCTGGTGTACTAAGTATACACTGTTGATCGCGACCTTACATTTGGTCAACTTAAAGGCAACTTGTGGGTGGACCGATAGCGCTTTCACGTCGTTGAATTGTTGTGTGATATGTTGCCGATGATAATGTACTTCCAAATCGTATGTATGAGGCCAAGAAAATCTTGTCTACGATGGGTATGGAGTATAAAAAGATACACAAATGCCCTAATGACTCGCATATTGTACGAAAACGAGTACGAAGGCCTCAATAATTGTCTGAAGTGTAAAACTTCACGATACAAAGTGAAGAAAGTTAGTGTTTCTGGAGAGGGGACAACAAAAAGGCAACCTTTGAAGGCATTGTGGTATCTTCCAATAATTCCACGGTTTAAGCGTCTGTTTACTAGTGAAGCAACGGCGAAGAAGTTGAGATGGCATTCTGATGAGAGAATATCCGATGGAAAATATCTTCGGCACCCGGCTGACTCTCCGCAATGGAAGAAAATAGACGAAATGTTCCCTCAATTTGTTATGTTTGGGATAGCAGTGGTAGAAGTGGTTTTTGTTTCTAATGGACACTTGTTTGACATAGCTTTTAAAAAGATGGATGAGATGAAAAATGACTGAAAAGATGATGAATCAAATTCACCCAAGCACAAACATATATTGTATAAAGAAACCTTCGGCTGGGGCTTTGTACAGATGGCTTCAATCCGTATCGAACTCTTAGCAGCACCCATAGTGCATGGCCGGTTCTCCTTGTAATATACAACTTACCTCCCTGGCTATGTATGAAACGCAAGTATGTGATGCTTTCTATGATGATTTCTCGACCAAAACAACCCGGAACAATATCGATGTGTACTTGGCGCCTTTGGTTGAGGATTTGAAGAAGTTGTGGAGGAAGGCGTAGATGTGTTTGATGCATATAAGAAGGAGCACTTCAAGTTGCGTGCAATGATTTTTACCACGATAAACGACTTTCCCGCATACGGAAATTTGTCGTGGTACAGTGTGAAGGGGCATAAAGCATGTCCAATATGTGAAGGCACACAAACTTCCATCAACTAAAGCACGGAAAAAACGGTCTACCTCGGCCACAGGAGGTTTCTTCATCGGTTCCACCCATATCGTAAGTTAAGAAAGCGTTTAACGGCTTACCGGAGCAAAATACGGCTCCAAAGGCGTTAACCGGAGAGGACGTTTATAGTCGGGTGAAACATATCAATGTCATATTGGGTAAGCAGCAAAGGAAGGCGAGTGAGAAGAATATATGGAAGAAGAGATCAATTTTCTTTGATCTTCCATATTGGCGTAGTCTTGATGTGAGACACGCCTTGATGTGATGCATGTGGAGAAAAACGTTGTGATAGCCTTGTCACACTTTTGCACATACCAGTGGAAGACTAAGGATGGAATTAGTGCGAGACTAGATCTCTGGTTGACATGGGAATAAGAGAAAGGTTACATCCACGAGTAATGGAAGATGGTAAGAGGGCATACATGGAGCCAAAGAACTCATACACTATCAAAAGCTTAGAAGAAAAGTTTGTGTGGATGTCTATATGACATTAAGGTGCCACAAGGATATTCTTCTAATTTGAGAAAGTGTGTCTCAATGAACGATTTGAAGTTAGTGGGAATGAAGTCCCATGATTATCATGTGTTGATGCAACAACTACTACCAATAGCTATAAGAGGCATTATGAAAGATGAAGTTCGATCCACTATAACAAGATTGAGTATTTTCTTCAATGCTATCTGCAACAAAGTCATTGACATTGAAAAGTTGGATGAATTGGAGAACGAGGGTTATATTATTTTGTCCCAACTAGAGATGCATTTCCCTTCTGCCTTTTTTGATATCATGGTGCACTTGATAGTGCACTTGGTAAGGGAGGTAAGACTCGTGCGGTCCAATTTACCTATGGATGTACCCTTTCGAGCGATACATGAAGATCTTAAAAGGGTATTCTAAAACCCTTATCTACCTAAGCCTCAATAGTTGAGAGATATGTAGTTGAAGAGGCTATGGAGTTCCGCAAAGATTATCTATCGTGGCCGACGATACAATCTCAAAGATGACGAGGGGATAAGCGAGGGAACTCGAGGAATCAAACCGAAGAATAAGCCTCGTGAAGAGGTGTTGCAAGCACACCGTACATCTTGAATAATACTAAGAAGTTCAACCATACATTGATGAACACGAAAGAGTTTGAAGAATATGAATCCAAGGAAGAGTGACATGCAGATAGCGAATGAGCAAAAGAAGACGTTCATAAAGTGGTTCAGGTGAGAAGGTATTGCACGAGACCGGAGTGTCGATACAATCGAGTGGTTAGCCCGGGGCCTTCTTTTCGTGTCATCACTTGGAGCGGTTACGATGTCAACGGATATTCTTTCTACACAAAAGACCAAGATGACAAGTGTCAGGCAAAATAATGGGGTGATGGTTGAAGCTGAATCCATGCACTTTTCGAGTTCGAAAGACAAAACCCGGGTAGCATCAATGGCCTATTATGGAGTGATCGAAGAAATATGGGAGATCAACTACAAAGCAAGTTCAAAGTTGCTTTATTGAAATGTAAGTGGGTTAGCAATAATGTTGTTGTAATAGATCCTAAATTTGGATTTGTCTCGGTTGATCTTCAAAGACTTGGTCATAGAGATGAGCCATTCATTTTAGCAAGTCGCGAAACAAGTGTTTTATGTTACGTACTCGCAAATAAAAGAATGTCCATTGTACTTCAAAGTAAAAATGTAAGTATGCGAAGAATCCTTGAACCTTGACGATACACTCCCTTTCACAACAAATCCACCTACAACACGTGAAGTAGAATTGATAGATGATGAAGAATATGCTGCAAGAAAGGATCATTGTGAAGGAATATGGGACACCATGTAAAGTAAGATCTTCGCTACAAAATGATTTGTTTAACTACTATGTTCTTTTTGTGGTCGTTTAAAATGTTGGTTCATTTTATTAATCTGTTTATTATTTAAAAATTGAGAGAAAAGGAGAGGTAGCACACACACGGGCGAGCTAATTGCTCGCCGTGATGCTTAAAAAGAGGCCATGTGGAGTTTGATGAAAATATGAATCCAAGCAAAGAGAGGAAGACAGCCTTCATTAGCTATTTAGGCTATCCGGCTCAAGCAAAGTGCGTATTGTTTACTCGCCTTGAAGTTCGTTGATGATAAGACGAAGGATTTGATTTGGACACAGATTTTGGTATCTCACTTTCAATATATCTCGCATTTGTATCTTTAGTCTTATTACTTGATTTTCGCCATATCTTCTCTTTCACCTTGCAAAGAAACATTTGATGTCCCTAACACTAAGGCCATGAGGAAGCATTGGATGGGCGAAGTTCGTCTCCGTTGGAAAGATTTTAAGAACAAGCCGACAAAAAAGTATATTCATGGGGCAAAGAGGGACCAGGGATCCATGTAAGACCTATTCCTTCATTTCTCCTGAGGACTGGAGGGAGTTTGTGGCGTCCCCAACAGAATCCACGAATTTCGGTAAAATTTCGTCATATCTTATCTTTAATTTGAATCTACTTGAATTGTATTTATCAGTTTTGTTTGTTTTCGTGTCACGTAAAACAAGCCAAGCCAATAGAGAGGCAAGTTTAAAAATAAGTATCCGCATTGCTTGTCTAGAGGTGGCTACAAAGAGCTGGAACGAAAGATGATGGAGGAAGAGTCATAGCGAATGAAGGAAGCTTCCCAATCCGATCCTTCCATTTGCTATCCAGCCCCCTCAACAGCCCTCCTCGCCACAAAAATGGAAAGTCATGAGGATGAAGGGGGACAAATACATCAATGAAGATGTTGCTACGGTTGCCTCAAAGATCGTAAGTAGTTGAATTAGAAGTATTAAATAGCCTCGCTTGTTTCATACTATATAAGAGTTTAGTTATTATTTATGAAAAATCTTATGGTACAGGATTCACTTGAGCAAAGCAGAGAAGCCAAGGCTCATTCACGCCGGTACGCGCAGACATTTTGTCGACGGCGATTGGGAAGCCGGATTACCCCGATGTTGTTCGAGGGAGACGAGGAGCGAGTGTCGCAAAATTTTTCTGACGACGTTCACGTTTGTATGACGCAGAGAGCCGCAGGAGCTTGAAGCCGAATCCGAGCAAACCTTATGAAAGATGTTATGGCACAACTACGGGTGAAATGCAAGCTATGGTACAACAAAGCAACGTACATCCGACGAATCCTCGAATATCCTCAGAAGAAAGATAGTTTTCAGCCTCCGTGAGGTACATATTAGCGACCTTCTCCCCTCCGTGAGGTAGTTATCGCGGACCGTCTCACACCGCAGGAGGTGCATATTAGCGAACCGTCTCACACCTGCAGGTGCATATTAGCGAACCGTCTCACACTCCACAGGAGGTATAGCTTGCACCCTATATTTGGATGACCCACACCGGCGGATTGTTGCCGATGGTCTTGTTTACCTGAACAAGACAAACACCACAACAAGCAAATTCCGTAAAACCAACGTCGGTGACCGTGACGAGTGTGCGAGAGGGGGAAGAAGAGACAGCCGTCCCGATTGATGATGAGGAGGTTACCACACTAGGCGCCGCCATCACATGGTTCATCCTTTGGCCGGCTCATCTTATTGAGATGTGGACGACACTCGCGATGGTAGGAAATACATTACCGATTGAGTGTGAGTTGTTTCGATTGATTTTCATTGCTCATTCACTCATAATATGTTTTTATGTTTTCATAGGATGAACAAGCTGCGGCTTATTTCCGTACCTAGCACACCGCAAGAGATGTACAAGGACATCGGCCTCATAAGCTTGCGCATGCCTCCCATTGCTTTCAAAAAGCAGTAAAAGACATATCCGATGACATTTGACAATAAAGATTTGATGGAGTTTTTGACGATGGATTGTTTAGATATACGTTTCTTCAACTTGCAATCTCGTAAGTTTGTTTAACCCTTTAATTATGTTAGTACTCTTTTTTTTGTTTAAGATCTTCAATAACATTTATCATTTCATTTCATAGTGTCTCCGTGAATTATGCGCCGCACCGCGAGCGAGTTCGTATGGATACTTATGTCTGGATGCACGGCTTCGGCTCGCGTGCTATGCACGTTACCCAGAGGTCAATTTATGTTGGTCTAACAATGGGCGACGGAGGGTCGTCTTGTTATCTAGCGCCAATACATGAAAGGTGCGTACTTTTGTTTTGTCTTATAAGATTTTTGTGTTAAAATTGCGGTCTTATCTTAATTTAATATTAATACGTATATGTTGTAGTGGTCATTGGAGCAAAAGAGCAGGGGAGGACCGAAGTGGTTTAAACCGACGCGAGTAGTTTCAATTCAAGTTATTTCATTGACACAAAGAGCTTTAGATATGCCTTTATTCGTTTTTAACAATTTGCCTTTGATTTATAGTGCCATCAACAACCGGTGGAGCACCGAGTGCGGATATTACGTTATGAGTTGGATGCAATCCATCGTTAACAATGCGACGTACTCAAGGTTTTCAAAACGTACGTAATCGCTTCTGTGATTCTCAAGTTTATTTAATTTTTGTTGTTGTACTTGAGTTGTTAATTATTTCCTTCACTTAATTGGTTTATCTTATACCTTGTTTCCCCAATTTACGCTTTTGGGTACTAAGGATCCGTACTCGCGAGGATGAGATCGATTCGGTTCGAGACATGATAAAATATTCGATACAATGACAAAAACAAGTTTTATAACGTTCTTAATAATTTACTTTGTTTGTTCATGTGCTTTATTTGAAGCTAGTATTTATTTGACTAAGTGTCTACTTGGCTCAGCAGTAGAAACTGCTTTTACAACGTGATTTACGTAGTATGAGAGGTAAGTTTATAAGAGGGTTTTATTTCGACTTGCATAAACATACTCTTAACTAGAATGCTAACTTAACCAGGCTATAAGTTAATGTTCAAGAAACTTTCAATTGCATCTGCATGTAGTAGTTGCAAACAAAGAAAGTTTCAAATAAATGAATATGAATATTCTTTTGATTCTAGAAAATGAAAGAGAGAGAAGATATTTTCTGTGTATATCTCATTTATTTAATGTTGATTTATAGTTCAATCATAATATTTCAAATACATACCACGTATACATACATATATAAAAGGAAAATTTAAATTCTTGACCTCTTACCATATCCCGTCCCCCCTTACCACCAGTTAACCTCAAAAACTCGGTCGATGTTTTATAGTTTTCTTATATTGCAGTTCGTATGTTGAAATTGAACCGAACAGATTTTAAAAACTTAATTGTATTTAAATGTTAACATCTCAATAAAAATATTAAGGGAAAATGACACAAAAAGAACTTGAAAATACAAAAGAACAGAAAGGTGCACCAAAATTCAGTAATACTAGAGGAGGAATCAGTTCCCGAAATGGGGTTTTAAAGATGGAGGGAAAAAATAAAATAGAAAGGAAAATTGATCTATGGATGGTACTTGTAGTTGGTAGTTAAGAAGGAAGATAACAAGTTTTTGAGGTGACCATTATTTTTTTCTTCTCATCTCAATGTTTTTTTTTTTCAAAAAACAAAGGAACGTAACTCTGTTTTTAGAAGAAATTTTTTTTTTTCTTAAAAGGGTGGGTTGGTGGAGCTAGGGTTCGGGTTTTGGTAGAATAAATAACAAAATTTCAATTGTCAATAATTCAACAGTAAGGTAACATATAAGCACTATATTTTAAAATTTATTTAACATATTTTATCTTTATTAAGCATACTTCAAAGAAATTATAAAGCTAGCTTAAAATAAAATTTTATATAGCAAAAAACTTAAATTATATTTGTTGGCATTATAGTTCAAATGAGACCAAGCATCCACCTTAAAATTTTCTTACGAGTAAGATTGTAAATTTGAACTCTCTGTACAAAATATAATGGGTGCCTTCCAATAGTAATTTAAAAAAAACAATATAATGGGTGTGTGAATTACGAAAAAAAATTAAGTTATAATTAACTTTACATTAAATTAAAAATTGTCCCATAATTTCTGCATTTAGTTTTCTAATACAGTGAATATGTTACCGGCCATAAAAATTATTAAATTTTAAATAGTGACATCGAGTCTTGAGGATTATCAATTAATTAATTTTTATTATCAATTCAAAATACATATTTTAGAACGCTTACATATATAGGTATTTATTATTTAATGAGTCACAAAATAATTCAAAAATAGTAATCTAACAATTCAAATGATTAATAATAAAAGTTTCGAAATATTATGGCTTATAAGGGTGTAAAAATACTTTGAAATAATGATAAAATAATTTAGATGTAAATTTTATCCTTAATAAAAAAAAAATCTGACAGATCAGGCCGTATATATAATACATATCCACGTACGACAGTATTTCTGATATTTTTTGTATAAGGAAATCGATTTCTGCATTTCATGAGACCGAAAAAGTGTTCTCAGCAATCACTTTTCGAGCCAATTAACGGATAAGTGAAGAAAATACTTTTTCCATAACCCTATGTATATTAATTTAATCATATTTATGCTGCTTTAATTTCACACAGTCACACACACACGGTCTTATGCTTCTTCGATGTTGAAAGTTTCTTTAATCACCATTCATAAAATATTTTCGATACAATGACGAAAATAAATTTTATATTCGATCAATTGCTTATTTGATGGTATAGTATGTGTTTGATGTTTATATAGTTTTCATATATTAGGGTTTGTATACGTGAATTGAACAGATTAATTGACCAGATCAAATTCTTAAAAGTTAAATGTATTTCGATGTAACAATATCAATTAAAATATTAAATCAATAACCTTATGATTTGAGTTTAATAGAGAAAGATATCTATTGCTAACCGTGATATTTGTCCATGTTTTGAACATTTTTTTTTTTTTCCTGCCAGACATGTTTTGAACTATTTATTTATGAAAACTTAGGACTTCTATCAACACAGATTAATTAAGGTCCTAAATATAGAATATATTTTATAGTTTAATTTGTATTATAAACTAGGTCCTATATTTATATTTAAGATTGAATGAGAACTATTTGATTAAGATTTGATGCTATTTAAATTTAATTAAGCACCACAAGTATACAAGTCATAAAAATAATAAGTGGCAAATCTAGGTCACTCTGCATAGACTCAATTAAATTAGTGATTAGGTTTAAGTTGAACAAATAATTTAAGAATTATTTTCAATATGAATAAAACAAAATTCAATAAGAACAAGAAACAAATAATAGCAAAGACTTTTCACAAATAGCAAATTTCAATATTAAGAAGTACAACCTAGTTATTAATCTTTATTTGTTTCTTAGATTTTATTCTTACTAAATTAATCTTAACTTAACCAGCTAATCTGGAGTATTAATGTCTATAAATGTCTGTTGGGTCCATTTATATACCTACCTCAATTAATTATGCAATATCTCATACAACTAAATAAGATGCACCTTAGATCTTGCTCACTTTAATTTAATTATGCGGAGCTTGTAGGTATATGTCTATCCTAGACGTAAATTAAATTAAAATATAATTCTACATTATTTAATCTCAAAGTCAATTTAAGATTCTCTTCGTCAAGTTCATTCCTAAATCCCAAAACATGTTCAATGATGCCCAACACTAAGCAATAACAATAAAAGCAAGATTAAATAAACTGAAATAATATTAAGCAAACCTAATTAATGAGAATAATCTCTAAATCTCAAATAATGATCCTTGGAGTTTTTTCTTCTTCTCTTTTTTGCCGTCCCCCTCGCCCAATTACTACTGCAGTCTTTATCCTTTCAATTAACTTATAGTTGCGAGCTCCATGCCTTTTGTCTCTTCTCTTTCAACACACACACTTATTTGATTCCTTTTTATCTCTTTCTTCATGTAATATCTCCTACATAATAATATAGGATATGAATAGATTTTATGTGAAAATATTCTTTTATCCTATAATTAATTAAAGGATAGAAAAATATATAAAAGATACGGAAAATCTTATATAAAGACGGTTGAATTACTCAAATTCTAATTTGGATTACTAAATTTAAAAAATTATTAATTAGGTTATATGACATAATTAAGAATTTATAATTTGGGCTAAATTACTTTTATATCCTTTAATTATTAAAAAAAAAATTGGAGACAAGATAATATTGTTTAAGTACATAAGAACCTAACGATAAGAAATTCATTGGAGGCCTCCACTCAAACATAATAACTCCTTGTAGGCCTGGTTCATTTGAATGCGTTTCAATTATATGCCCACCTACCACGATGTTGTGTTGCATACATCTGTGTTCATGATTATATTACTTTCACCGATTTATTGTTTTATTTCCGCGTCTTCATTACGCTGCGGAGTAGTGTACTGAGTTTATTCGTCGTTAATCTCTTCTCTGTGCCACTGCCATAGACCGGAGTCTCAACATTCCATTCTGCTTCATGATGCACTTCTTGCAAGCTGTATCAACTGAACAATTGTGTTAAAACTGAACTCGTTAAAAGAAAACAAGGATTGGAGCCATCATGATAATGGTGGTTTGGAATTTACGTGGGAGGCAAAGAGAGCAAGACATCGTTAATTTGAATGAGGAAGGGAATAAAGTAAAGCCCAACGATAACAATTGAAGAAGCGAAGGCCACATATATGACAATTTGTTGAGGAGAAGTGAGCTGAGGACAAACGAAAATTATGACACAGATGCTTGCTCAAGGGCAACGATCATTCTATTACGTAGCCACCCCAACGATAAATAGCTAGAGAAACCAATTCCGTTGATTTCATTGTTAAATCTCAATCTCTTTCGTAGTTTCGTCGTCATCTTTTTGTGAAAGACGCTTCACTTAAAGGCTCTAGTCCAACGTGCCCCAAAATACATTAGGTTAAACCTTCCTTGAACCATAGGTTTGGGATATTACTGGAAAATAACTAATATTTAAATATTCTAAATAGAATTATTGACCTAATTTAAGCTTTGTTGAGTTTACCAACCTTATGTAGGATTTTCCTATTTCAACCGTATTTATATGAGATTCTCCCTAAAAGATAATTAAATAAATATAAAATATTAATAAATTTAATCAAATATATCTCAGAATTTACACTTATTTGATTATAAAATATATAATTATAAGGGTATAATCCCTTTAGAGGTTTAGGTGTGACTTTTTTCTTTTTATTTTATCATTTTTTTAATAAATTCAAGATATACATGTGTACAAGGCCAATAGATAAATAATAATGCAAAGACATGTATATAAGGCCATTAGATAAATAATAATGCTTTTATTGACCCACAAGGCAAATTGGCTTTATAATGAATCTCTTTTTGAATATCAGTTTCAAATTTATTACTCATCAAATTTATTTTTTTTTTTTTTGAAAAAAATGTGTGATTATGATATATATATATATATATATATATATATATATATATATATATATATATATATATATATATATATATAGGGAATATGATAGGATATTGTCACTATCAGTTTTCTCACCTAGGAGAGAAAAATGATAAAGGAATATGAGAAATTGGTAGTGATGATATCCTATCCCATATATATATATATATATATAATTCTTTGCAAAAAAAAAAAAAAAACGGCATATATGTGTGCGCGCGCACGTACCGTAGAAGTTCTGATACTTTGAATCGATTTCTGGATTTTGAGAGCGAAAAAGTGTTCTCAGCAATCTCCTATCGGGGCAATTAACGGGTAAGTGAAGAAAATACTTTCCCATAATCCTATGTATATTCATTTAATCATATTTATGCTGCTTCCACATATACTACTTGATCATTGATGGAAAACCTAATTAACTAATTTGAGTAGATTAAGGATGTTAATTAAGTTAGTTTTTTTTATCAAGGTTAATTTAGTTAATATGATATGTTTTTTTTCTTAAAACACTAATCATCTTCATTAATTCCCTCATTCCCCTTTTACTTAATTATTGTTGATTTGAGAAAAAATTGATACACATGTGAATAAGATTTTACATTTAGGACTAACATTAACTTTCCCATGAGATCTTACATTAAGGACAGAACATTAGGAGTATATATTTTCTTATGCTTCTTTGATGAGTTTATAAAATATTTCCATTGAACCAAACGGGACATTAAGTTTTATAACGTTCTTACTCATTTACAAGTGCTTATTTAATGCTATAGTATTTGTTTGATGTTTATAATTTTCTTATATTAGGGTTTGTATATGTGAATTGAACAGGTTAATTAACCAGATCAAATTCTTAAAAGTTAAATGTATTTGGAGGTTAACCATATCAATTAAAATACTAAATCAAGAACCTTATGATTTGATTTTAATAGAGAAGGATATTTATTGATAAGAGTTCTATTTAACCGTGTTTAGAACTATTTATTTATGTAAACTTGTGGCTAAATCTCCACAGCTTGAGGCTAGATGGCCCTCCTGAAGATGTAATATCTGAAATATTTTCGTGGTTACCTACGAAATCAATCTTCAAGTTCAAGTCATGTTGTAAATCTATATCCAATATCACAAACAACAAATATTTTGCATTGAAGCAAGCTCAAAATATGATGCTAAAAGACGACTCTGTCCTTTTCATTCAAGGAACTATATTCTTCCCAAAGTACAAACAGGAAACTGAGATATGTAAATTATCAAGACGCGAGACATATTCTTCCTCTGGTATTCCCTCAAAAAAATTTCGGTTTCTTCATGAAAGGTCAATAAGTATTCTTGCTTCTAGCAACGGGCTGCTCCTTCTTCTAAGCGAAAAGCCAAATGAGGTATTATTTATATGTAACCCTGCAACACAATCATACTCCATCATTGCTACCCCAGAAAAACATTACTCACTTCTCGAATTCGCCTTCATATGGAACCATAATAATGAAGATGATGATGCTGAGGAGTTTCAGTTAATCCATTTTCACCAAGACACACTCCAAGGTGCAACAAGAGAATATGTGTGCCAAGTTTATACGCCAGAAGGTGTGTGGAAAGAGAGAGAGAGAAGTTTATCTATGAATGATGATAAGCGTTGGATACATAGCTCTCATGTGTTCTACAAAGGAAATATTTACTTTGCCTCATTTTCTGGGTACACCAATTATAATTATATGGCAACATACAACTTTGATAGTGGAGAAACAAGAACGTCTATTTTTCCATATGAACACTTCATTTGGGACAATTAATGTACGTATTTTCAAGTGGGGTCAGGTTGGAACCTCCAATGAGTCTATTTGTGTGGTGAGCTTATATCGTAATTTTGGTTTTACTACATGGGTTTTAACAGAATTAGAATTGCCTTCTTGGTCAAAGGTATTGTCATTAAGATTTGGAAGAAATTGGATTGGAGGAGGATGAGTCTGTTGTTGATTTTGCAATAATGAATGGACATTCTTTAGTGGTTGTTACCAATTGGAATGATGTGTATAAGTATGATTTGATTGGGGCAAGAGACAAAAAACTTAAATGATTATTTATATCTCTTTATAAGTATATTTTTATATTTTATAGTTTAATACTTTAAATTTTTTATGCAATGCATTAAATTTTATTCCTATTACTTTAGAAGAATATTTTACTCCCAATATTCTAGGTTAACTTTGTTTATTTTTCTTATAGGATATAGTCCAACGGGGAAAACATATTGGTGGTAATAAAAGAAATGTAACATATTGAATCTTTTATTCAATATTATTTTTATAATGGTCAGATATGAATGTTTTTATGCAGATTAATTAAATTAAATTATTTTAATTATGACTTATCTGGTTGGCCCTGATGAGTTATTTTATTTTGAAATTCAAATTTTAAATCTCCTATTTACATTAATATCCGGAAAATAATAATAATTATAAATCATCAATAAATAAATATTAATAATAAATAGAAATTTAAGGTTTAAGAATATCATTATAATTTTTTCTGTATATTTTGTTTTTTTGCCAGTTAATTTTTTGATTGTACGCCTTTGTTGTGATTACTCGTTTTTATGGTTTATATGTGCCTGATAGAATTTCTGAATTACTTGAACGTATATGAAACCCCATTCTTTAACATTTTCTATATGAAAGATACCGTAGGAAATCAAAGCATCAAATGTGTGAGCCTTAATAGCCTTGTTGTGCTATTCAATCACATTTCCCTATCATATTTAAGGGTTAATGAGTAAAAATACATATAAGTTTTTTTTAGAAGTGCGTCCGACAAAGTAAATTTTATTTGGATGTAAAAGTGCCTATAAGCTTTTCAAAACAGCAACAAGAATATCACTTCCGTTAAATGGTACAAACTTCCATTAGGTTGGCTCTTTAAAGGGTTGAGAGTAAAAATATCAACGAACTTTGTAAGAGGGTGCAAAAATATCATCTTTGTCAACTTACATAAACCATTACTTTTTTAATTTGGGAGTACCACCAAATGCCATGTGGTTCTTAAAAACTCATTGAGCCTCATAGTCTCTATCTCTGTCAACTCTCTTAATCATCTTGTAGTCTCTATCTCTGTCAACTCTCTCAATCATCTTGTAAGCTAAGACAACCAAATACTAACATCTGCAACTATTTGTCCATCCATGCTTTTTACCCCTAACCCGGCTGATTTGCCTTATCAGATGCTATCTGGGTGGGGAGCCTTTGCAAATTAACTTTTTTCAACGTTTTTCTCAAAATAATGGGTGTCAATCGAAATAGAGTTGGGAGATATTGTTGAAGGGACGAAAGAGACGAGAAAATCATCCGGTCTCTAGAAAACTCTTAACTACGACTCCTTCGTCAATCATTTCGGTCTTCTCTTTTACGATCTTTTTGTTTGTGGATGTTTTCTGATTTCATTACTGAAGTTGCATTTAATTTCAATTGTTTGTACAAATTTGTACATATCATGTTTTACACTCTGTTTCAAACATTTTGTCGTACATGCAGAGCAAAGAGGTGAAGAAGTAGAGGCCAAGAACTACGAAGCTTGAGAAGTAGGTGACTTATTCTGATGCCTAGAGAGGTAAGTCCAAAAAACTAAAAATTCCAACAACAAAAACAAATAATAAAAATTCGCAAAATTTTTTTAAAAAAATTTCTTGTTTACCTCCCCAGGTAAGTCCAAATAATAATAATAAAAAAATTAAAAAAAATCGTCAAAAATATTTTAAAAATATTCCTATATACCTCACGAGGTAAGTCCAAAAAAATAATAAAAATTTAAAATTAGAAAAGGAATTAATAAAAAATAATCAATTTTTTAAAAAAAAAATTCGCAATTTTTTTTAAAAAATTCCTTTTCACCTTGAGAGGTAACTTCAAAAAAATAAAATAAAATATTAGAAATAAAAATAAAAAATACAAAAAAAATTTAAAAATTCCTTAGGCCTCCCGAGGTACCTCCAAAAAATTAGAAAAAAATAATGAAAATTTTAAAAAATTCGTGTGTGAAGAAATAAAAAAACTTAAAAATTCTCAAAAAAGATTTAAAAAAATTCTCTCTACCTCACAAGGTAGTGAAGAAACCTCGTGAGGTCAGTTAAAAAAAATAATAAAAATAATAAAAAATTAGTCAAAAAATTAAAACAAAAAAACCTGCCTACCTCGCGAGGTACTGAACAAGTGGACATACTTCGTGCGGTACGCCCAAAAAAAATCAGAATTAAGAAATAAAAAACTTAAAAATTCTCAAAAAGATTTAAAAAAATTCTCTCTACCTCGCAAGGTAGTGAAGAAACCTCGTGAGGTCAGTAAAATAAAATAAAAAATAAAAAATTAGAAAAAAATAATTAAATTATTCAACAAAAAAATTTAAAAAAACCGCTCTGTACCTAGCGAGCTACTCGACATACCTCGTGAGGCAAAAAAATAACAATTAAGAAATAAAAAAAATAAAAATAAAAAAGTTTAAAAATATTCTCTCTACCTCGCAAGGTAGCGAAGAAACCTCGTGAGGTCAGTCAAAACAAAAAAATAAATGATTAGAAAAAATAAATAAATAATTGTGAAAAAAGTAAAAGTTCGCAAAAAAATCGATGTTGAACTCGTGAGGTCAACTAAAAAAATCTTTCAAAAATAAAAATAAAAAAAAAGGACGGAGACCTCGCTAGGTACTCTTGGTACCTAGCGACGTCTTCTGGTACCTTTCAAAAAATTTTTTAGGAGTGACCTTGCGAGGTAGGTCTATTACCTCGCGAGGTAGGTCTACTACCTCGCGAGGTATCATGTTTTTCATTTTTAATTTTTCGTTTTTTTCTAAAGATTCTGTAGAATGACCTCGCGAGGTAGTCGTACTACCTCGCGAGGTGCCTTGCATTTTTATATATATATTTTGTTTTAAAAAAAGTAAAAGTTCGCAAAAAAAAATGTAAAAAAAAAATATATATATTCGACAAAAAAATTGTAAAAAAACCCTTCTGTACCTCGCGAGGTATTAGACGTACCTCACACCCAAAAAATAATTAAAAATTCGTCAGAAAACATTTTAAAAAAACCCCTCTGTACCTCGCGAGGTAGGTCTACTACCTCGCGAGGTATCATGTTTTTCATTTTTAATTTTTCGTTTTTTTCTAAATCTTCTGTAGAATGACCTCGCGAGGTAGTCGTACTACCTCGCGAGGTGCCTTGCATTTTTATATATATATTTTGTTTTAAAAAAAGTAAAAGTTCGCAAAAAAAAATGTAAAAAAATAAAATAATCGACATAAAAATTGTAAAAAAACCCTTCTGTACCTCGCGAGGTATTAGACGTACCTCGTGAGGTACACCCAAAAAATAATTAAAAATTCGTCAGAAAACATTTTAAAAAAACCCCTCTGTACCTCGCGAGGTAGGTCTATTACCTCGCGAGGTATCATGTTTTTCATCTTTAATTTTTCGTTTTTTTCTAAATCTTCTGTAGAATGACCTCGCGAGGTAGTCGTACTACCTCGCGAGGTGCCTTGCATTTTTATATATATATTTTGTTTTAAAAAAAGTAAAAGTTCGCAAAAAAAAATGTAAAAAAATAAAATATTCGACAAAAAAATTGTAAAAAAACCCTTCTGTACCTCGCGAGGTATTAGACGTACCTCGTGAGGTACACACAAAAAATAATTAAAAATTGGTCAGAAAATATTTTAAAAAAACCCCTCTGTACCTCGCGAGGTAGGTCTACTACCTCGCGAGGTATCATGTTTTTCATTTTTAATTTTTCGTTTTTTTCTAAATCTTCAGAATGACCTCGCGAGGTAGTCGTACTACCTCGCGAGGTGCCTTGCATTTTATATATATATTTTGTTTTAAAAAAAGTAAAAGTTCGCAAAAAAAAATGTAAAAATAAAATAAAATATTCGACATAAAAATTGTAAAAAAACCCTTCTGTACCTCGCGAGGTATTAGACGTACCTCGTGAGGTACACCCAAAAAATAATTAAAAATTCGTCAGAAAACATTTTAAAAAAAACCCCTCTGTACCTCGCGAGGTAGGTCTACTACCTCGCGAGGTATCATGTTTTTCATTTTTAATTTTTCGTTTTTTAAATCTCTAGAATGACCTCGCGAGAATGACCTCGCGAGGTAGTCGTACTACCTCGCGAGGTGCCTTGCATTTTTATATATATATTTTGTTTTAAAAAAAGTAAAAGTTCGCAAAAAAATGTAAAAAAAAATAATATATTCGACAAAAAATTGTAAAAACCCTTCGTACCTCGCGAGGTATTAGACGTACCTCACACACAAAAATAATTAAAAATTGGTCGAAAACATTTTAAAAAACCCTCGTACCTCGCGAGGTAGGTCTACTACCTCGCGAGGTATCATGTTTTTCATTTTTAATTTTTCGTTTTTTTCTAAATCTTCTGTAGAATGACCTCGCGAGGTAGTCGTACTACCTCGCGAGGTGCCTTGCATTTTTATATATATATTTTGTTTTAAAAAAAGTAAAAGTTCGCAAAAAAAAATGTAAAAAAAAATAAAATATTCGACAAAAAAATTGTAAAAAAACCCTTCTGTACCTCGCGAGGTATTAGACGTACCTCGTGAGGTACACCCAAAAAATAATTAAAAATTCGTCAGAAAACATTTTAAAAAAACCCCTCTGTACCTCGCGAGGTAGGTCTACTACCTCGCGAGGTATCATGTTTTTCATTTTTAATTTTTCGTTTTTTTCTAAATCTTCTGTAGAATGACCTCGCGAGGTAGTCGTACTACCTCGCGAGGTGCCTTGCATTTTTATATATATATTTTGTTTTAAAAAAAGTAAAAGTTCGCAAAAAAAAATGTAAAAATAAAATAAAATATTCGACATAAAAATTGTAAAAAAACCCTTCTGTACCTCGCGAGGTATTAGACGTACCTCGTGAGGTACACACAAAAATAATTAAAAATTCGTCGAAAACATTTAAAAAAAACCCCTCTGTACCTCGCGAGGTAGGTCTATTACCTCGCGAGGTATCATGTTTTTCATTTTTAATTTTTCGTTTTTTTCTAAATCTTCTGTAGAATGACCTCGCGAGGTAGTCGTACTACCTCGCGAGGTGCCTTGCATTTTTATATATATATTTTGTTTTAAAAAAAGTAAAAGTTCGCAAAAAAAAATGTAAAAAAAAATAGGGAAAATTAAAATAAAGGACCTAGAAAAAATAATATTTATTATAAAGGACCATAAAAATAGGAATTACTTAGAAGGACCAAAAAGCATGATATAAATTTAAAATCACTAAGTTGCCTATAATTAAACTTCAATATTATCTCTGTTTCTTTTTTTTTCCAATATATTATTTAATTAACAACAGTTAAACTCATATTTTTTTATTTTTAATTTTTAATCAATTTATATCATTAAGTTGCCCGCTTTATATTTTCAATGTTGGACTCAATTCAGCTCTTTTTATAAAAGATAAAAACTAAACTCATTTCATATTTTTCAGGATATTATATTTTTTTAGAGTTTTTAATTTTATTAGCATTAAATGAATTTTTTAACCCACATAAATTTCTTCTAAAACGAAAATAAATGATATAAAATTTTTTGGTTTGGCATATATGACAAATTATAAAATACCTTGAGTTTTATTAAAATTATATTTTAATCATGACATTATGAAATTTAAATTGGACACTGATGTTATATTATAAAAGTTGACCATTAAACATTATATTCTAAAACTGTGTTAATTCAAATTTTAGAATATTAATTTGCATTAAATTTTATTATCAATGCCGAATTTTGAAAGATCAGCCTAACATTTTAAAATATCAGTATCAAATTAATTGATGATCTTGAGTCTTTGGCTGAAAACATTTATATTAAAAATTGTTAAAGCACAGAGGCACCCTCAGCGACTAAATATGGATGGATACCTCACCCAGCTCATTGGGGGAGTACATACCCAATAAATTGTAATAATATATATTTATTATCGTAAGATTATGTATACACAAACCGCCAATCTATTTTCTAAATTTTTGTTAATATTTATTTATTTAAAGAGATCGAATTTTGATTGTCATAATTATCTATTTTTTTAAACGTAACATCCGTACTAATAAATCCTCTCTCTTTCTCATTTCCATCCCCGTTTGTTTTAGAGATTTGTTTTATATCTATCTTTCATTTTAAACAATAACAAAATAATGGAAATAATAAAATATTTGGTTTTAATGGCAATTTGAGCTGATTTAATTTATGCACATGGCAAATTTATTGTATTCCACTTGCAGAATTCCTAAAACGCTTGGGAGATGGGCACCTCTGCTTTTATATAGTAAGAAAATTCTGAATAAAGAGGTTAGGATTATATAGATAATACATAATTATCTGGATATAAGATAAAATTTACTTTTTTTAGAGAAATTCAGGAAGCTAACTTTTTTTTTCTTCCAAACTAATTAGTTTGACTAATCAACTGATATATAATCAAAAGATACATAATATATGATATGATTAAGCAACTTATTTAGCTTCTTTAATTTCTAAAAAAAGTCAACTTTGTCTTATATTTAGGATTGGTGAGAGTATCCAATATAAGATTTTTATTTGATATTTAGAAGGTATGAGAAGTTATAATAAAATTTAGGCTAAAGTATACGTTTGGTCCTTTATGTTTGCCTCTGGTATCATTTTAGTTCCTTAAGTTTGTAAAGTACATGTTTGGTCCCTGAAAGTTAACACCGTTAGTTTAACTTAACGGAAAATACTAACTTAACAATTTTTAGCGATGACTGTGCAATTAAATGTTGACTAAACATGCTTATATGTTAATATTTTAATAAATTGATATTTTAAATCCAATTAGTTGAAAAATATTTAATCTTCACCGACAAAAAAAAAGTATTTAATCTTTACAAACAGTGAAAAACTGTATAATAGTCCGTGAAAATTAAATATTTTTTAATTAATAGGATTTAAAATATTAATTTATTAAAATACTAGGTCAGCATTTAATTGCACAATCATCGTTAAAAATGGTTGAGTTAGTATTTTTCGTTAAGCTAACTGTGTTAACTTTCAGAGACCAAACGTATACTTTACAAACTTAAGGGACTAAAATGATACCAGAGACAAACATCAAGGACCAAACATATACTTGAGCCTAAAAGTTAAGGATATATATAAGAAGAAAAGAAAATTTCTAAATAATGTGATCAAGATTATATAGATAATAGATAGATCATATATATAAACCTTTTGAAATTAAAAGGTCGGAGTGCTCGTGTAGAAGGAGGCCGGCACCTCTACTTTTATACTTTTATATAGTGTGTGTATTTGGCACAATACCCACGAACATACATCGGTCGGCTCATTCCCTGCACAGAAATCCTTCACGTCAGCATGGTGACGACGAGAAAGATGGCCGCGGCGGCCCTAATCCAAGAAGAAGAGGTGACTGACAGCATGGTGACGACAAGAAAGATGACCGCGGCGGCCCTAACGCAAGAAGAAGAGGTGACGACGAGAAAGATGGCCGTGGCGGCGACAAGAAAGATGACCGCGGCAGCCCTCATGCAAGAAGAAGAGGGCAAAAAGGTATCTTCCGTCCGACCTTTAATTTGAGTATTTCTTGCGTATTTCTGGTCAATGCTTATTTAATTTATTCGGTTGGCTTCCTGCAATATCACAATTTTTCTTGTTTCCCTTCTTTCCTAATATTAACAACGGGTTGAATCTAACTATTATACTCGTGCTCATAGTCAAGTCAAATTAACGTACATCTCTTCTAACGATAATTTTTTTCATATACAAAAGACTTGAATTCAGTCGGTTATACTCCATCACTCCAGCTCTCTTCCCTTTTTTTAAGACAATTATTTTTACAAGATTTTGATGTTCCTATACACTTCCTTTTAGAAGGCCCTTTTTCGATATAAGTAGCTCGATAGGATATTAAGTTACATTTTTTTAAAAATTGTGTTTGATACAATTTTCAAAATGAAAAATCATAAAGTCCTTGGTACTAATGTTATCCCTATTGAAGTTTGGAAGTATTTGGGTAAAAAGGGGATGTTCGTGTGTGTGCGGTATCACTTAATCATATGTACAGAGACATACCAAAATGATTAGCATAATATATCTTTAATCATTAATAACTAAATTGATTATAGATTTCATGGTCTTGTAAGATGGAGTGTAATGTAATATATCTTTGTTTCAATCACAAAATTGCCAAACAAACTTCTAATTTGTTATAATTACTTTTAGATAAGACTTCTGTTATGTTTTATGTACAGCTCAAGACAATGGATCATCAGCTACCTGAAAGTATGATATCTGAAATATTCTCATGGTTGCCGGCAAAATCCATCTTCAGGTTCAAGTTATGCTCTAAAGCTATAAATGAATTTATAAAGGAAGCGAATTTTGCAGAGAAGCAAACTCAAAATTTGACCACACAACGTAATTCTTCATTTTTCATTCAAGCAGTGTTTGGATGGAATAAAAGTAAAACTGAACTGCGCTCATTATTTGTTGGAAACGAAGCATCATCTTCTTCTGGTATTCCTCCAAACTTTCTACAGTTTCTTAGTAAAAGGAACGTAAGAATCCTCCTCTCTTACATGGGACTGCTTCTTTGTGAAATTGAAAGACAGGGAAAATCAAAAGAAGTAGAATTATTTATTTGTAACCCTGCAACACAAACATGCTCCCCCATTGTTACACCACCAAGTTGGGCAGAAAAACGTCATTACATAGACTACAACTTTTATAAAGGTGTTGATGATGAAGAATATCAGTTAGTTCTTTTGGAATATAATGATCAAAGCCAAGAAGATTCTGAGCATTTTGTTTTTAAAGCTTACATGCCAAAAGAAGGTGTGTGGATAGAAAGAGAAAAAAGCTCATTTGCGGATAATATGTTATCCTTTTATTTTATCTTCGAAAGATATATATTATCGTGGCATATGGACGGTGGCGAGACAAGAAGGATTCTTTTTCCGAAACTAGTTCCAGAAATTGGGATTGATGACCTAAATCTTTTCAAGTGGGACATAGTTGGAGGATCAAATTATATTGATGATGTTTGTTTGGTGATTTTTGAAAAAGATGATCTTGTTTTCTCTTTTTGGGGTTTGACTGATTATGAATCGTCTTCTTGGTCAAAGTTCTGGACATTGAGGTTGAAAGAAATGGGGTTGAGGAAGAATACCATTATTCATGGATTTTCAGTAATGAATGGAGATTCTTTGGTGTTTGCTACGAGTAAATATGTGTATAGGTATGATTTAATTGGTGAAAGAGGAAGCAAACTAGAAAGAATTTGTGAACATAAATGCTCACGTAAGGGTTTGATTTGTTTGGAATTCATTCCTTATTCTAATACTCTCTGTTCATATGGAGATAATGTCAAAGACGTGTCTTTCTTCATGTCAAAAAAAAGAGCAAGGACCTGACTTTTTATGAAAGAGTTGAGGTTTAAATTTGTCGTACAAGTTTTCGTTGAGGAGCAATAATATTAATGTTGCTTAGAAGTCTTTATCACCCTGAAGCTGAAAGTTTCAAAACATAAACATGGTCCCTTATAATTTATATTGACTATTAACTTGAAACTTCTAGAGTAAATTTGCATCATATCCCTTTATGAGATAAATAAAAGCATTTCTGATTTTTAGCTTAAATTTTGCTCATTTGGTGTGTACTGGATATTTGATGAGAGAAAAGTCCTTTACTTTTAAGAATATAATTTTCCTTTTGACTTCTTTGGTTTCCTTTTCCTTGCCACACATGTTTCTTTAACTATTAAGGGTTCTATTTCTTTATTAGGACAATTTGTTGAAAACCTTGTTATTTCTTTAATATTTGAACTATTTATCTGATTTGACTTTATCAGATTAAAAAAAATTAAATTAGTTAATATGATTTATATTTTTTAAAACACGCTAGTCATCTTTCTTAATTCCCTCACGTGATTAATGATTGTTGAGAGCATGGTAGTTAAAAACTCGTTTTATCACTGCGATTTTACGATTTTACAAATTTTTTTCATTAAAACGATTTTACTAATTTTCCAAACGCTTTTGTATTTTTACGATTTTTTTACGTTTTTACTACGTTACGATTTTACGTTTTACGATTTTTTATTCTCCTTCCGTTTTCAGGTAAAATCTACGTTTTCACTACCATGATTGAGAGAGTATCAATATGAATAAATTAAGAAAAAATTGTCAAACATAAAATTTATAACTTATATGTAATATCGAGATCAACTCCTAAAATATATCATATATTAAGGATTGGAGGGAGTAATTTCTTTTTATCTTTATGCATGATTTGACCTTAATTGGAAGATTAAATAGAAAGGACTCAATGTTACATAAGAATTTCAGTTTGCATTTTATGTATTGAAAAAATCTGCCATGATAGCTACTCTCCATTCAGACCCTTGTAATATTGAAATCTAAGGTTTACTCATACCAAATATCAGCTAATTATAAATTTTTTTTTAAAAAAAAACATGCACGCACGTGCACACACAACAACTGATAAAAAGAACGGTGAAAAATGTATATACACTTGGAAACCTAAAGTATAAACAACCCGTTTGGGTTAGTAGAGGGAAAAGTGACTTATTTTCTATTTGACTTTTACAGTAGTAAGATAGAAAAAAAAAGTCAGATTGTAAATGTGATTCGTGTTTGGATTGACGATGGTAGAAGTGAATTTTTTCCAAACAGAAATGTGTTTAAATTAACAGTTGAAATGAAAAATGATTTTTTTTATATATAAAAATGATTTAAAATGATTTGAATCTTATTGAATACTACATCTACTAGTATTAATTGTATATGAGGTAGGATATTGTCACTACCATATTATGTCACTATCATTTCACTACCATCAGATCTATTATTTGATCCAACAGTCCTGATTTAACCTACTTAAAACCTTCTTCTTTCCCCATATTTCTCTCTCTTTCTCTCCCGTTCTCTTGATTGCCGCCTGGAAACGCCGCCTCCCTCCCCCTCCTCTGTGCCCGTCTTCCTCACTCCATCGTCCCTCTTCCCACCCCAACCACCGCCTCACTCCCTCTCTGCTAGGGTTTCTTCCTCTTAGGGTTCAGATGCCATGATCGAGAATTTAGAAGAGGAAAAAGAAAGATGAATATCAAAGGACCAATCGCTGAATTTGAACGAATTGTACAGTTAAACAAGCAGAAAGAATAAGAGGTGCGGAGTCCGGCCAGTAGAGTGCCGCCGATCTGGCAAACTCCTCAGACCCAAATTTTTGTTCTCGTCTATCTTCTCCTTCACCGAATACAGCAATTATCGGTATCAGTTTTTTTTCCTTAAAAATGGGAAAACTAACAACCGAGACAGTATGGTTTATTCTAGTTTTGATTTTGTTCCTATTTGACCCCCCACATACAATTCATTAACTCCAATAAAAAGTCCCACACCGAGGTGAACGGCGGTGTTTCCTGGTGGCGAACGGGAGAGAAAGAGAGAGAAATGTGGGGAAGGAAGAAGGTTTTAAGTAGGTTAAATCAAGACCATTGGATCAAAAAATAGATCTGATGGTGGGAAAATGGTAGTAATATAATATAGTAGTGACAATATCCTACCATTGTATATATTGGAATAACTGAAAATAAAAATTTAAAGTTATATTTAAAATTGAAAAAAAAAGGAAAAATAATTGTATTTAGTATTTATATTTATATTTACATATATTAATTCAGTATAAAAATTTACATGGAAGGATTTAAATTTTGAAGGTATAATCTCAAATTATGTTTTAGAAGAAAGAGAGAGATTAAATATATATAAATATAGAAATTGTTAAAAAGAAAAGAATTAAATTAAAGGGAAAAAATGAAACCATTCACAACTTTTTCTCATCTTCCGTGCATTATCCTTCTCAACTTCCGTGCATTATCCAACTTTCTCGACTTCTGTGCATTATCCAACGCTACTTAGGGCCTGTTTGGCATAGCTTTGAAAGTTAAAATAAGCTCATTAAAAGTCCATTAAAAGAAGAAGCAAGAAATATTGCTGTTTGGTATAGCTTTGAAGGTTAATGGGCTTCAGGATTTGAAGTAGGTTTTTTGATGAAGCCACATTTGCTGGCTTATTATCCCATTAAAAGCCAGCCCATTTTTTGTTGACAGTTTTGCCCCCAAAAGAAAAAGCATCTGCCTTCTCTCTCCCCTCATCTCATCTCTTCAACACGCGTTCTCTCTCCCCATCCTCTCATCTTCAATGTGTCGCCTGCCTGTGCTCCATTTTGAATTTCATTTGCTTCTCATCTTCTCTCTTATCTCCTCTGCAATTACTCCCTCCTGTACTCATCTTAAATTTCAGCTGCTTCTTTTGTGCTACATTTTGAAATCCCCCGACCTACCATCCGAACTTGTGCCTCTTATCTCCATCTCGCCATTAAACTCCCCTACCTACCATCGGCGAGCTACCTCCTCTGCAATTATTGTTTGCGAATCTGTGTTCTCCATTATATTTGTTCTTTTCTTCCTTTGCGCCCTTCAATTCTAGGATTCAGGAGCTGTTCTTCAGGATCTCCTCTTCGCCGGATCTCATCGTCATTCACCGATCTGTTCGTCCTTCTCCGGTTTGTTTCCTTTCTTAATTTGTTCTTCATTTTGTTTCCTTTCTCATATGTTGATTTTGTTTCGATTTCATATCCTCTGTTATCTGGTTTATTGTGTACTGTATGGGAATTTTCGAATTCATTCATATCCTCTGTTGTCTGGTTTACTTGAATTACTTACCATTCCGGAGATTGTCAGTGACATTGATTTTCGCAGGCGATGTTGTAATATGATGATGCACCGAACGCCTCAGAACATGTTTGAAGGCCTAAAAGTAGATAAATGTGCCTTGATGGATTGGTTGCGCGAGCATGCCTACAATAGCCCACACTGGCAGATTGGCCCGAAGCACTAAACCATATTAGTTTAGATAACTATGAACTTACATTAGTACTTTTAGATATTGTATGATGCATCTTATTTTAATGACACTAATTATTAATAGCATGTATCGGTTACTACTTATTATTGGTATTGATTCGGTTAAGTCTTGGCCTGCACACAGGTTTCATTATATATATATCCATGGCAAGTTCGAGTGATGAGGATATTTCGAGACAGCTCGAGAGGAAGTAGGATTGTCTCATGAACAAAGAAGGTCCCTACAACTTGCTATTATAAACGAACAGATGACAAAGTATGCACAGGTTGGTAACTTGATGGCTCAATATATCACGCCTTCTTTTTGCAAACAACCACGTAGAACTAGTAAGCAAACAGGGGCAATGTGGGTGCATGAGGTTTTGCAAGGCCATGATGTAATATGTCAGGAAAATTTTCGAGTGGAAAAACATGTATTCGTTCGCTTGTGTTCTAAACTGAGGGAACATGGATTACGAATCACTCAGAACATCGGCGTTGAAGAAATGGTTGCCATGTTTTTATATATAGTTGGACACGGACAAGGAAATCGAGTAATCCAGGAACGATTTCAACATTCAGGAGAAACTGTTAGTAGGATTTTTCATAGGGTTCTAAAAGCTTCTTACAAACTTTCAAAAGAAAATATCAAACCAAATGATGGAGACGATGCACGATATCACCCATATTTCAAGGATTGCATAGGAGCAATTGATGGAACTCACATCAGGTGTGTGGTCAGCCAATCAAAGCAAGACAAATATATTGGCAGAAAAGGATATCCAACACAAAATATCATGGTCGTCTGTGATTGGGATATGTGCTTTACTTTTGTGTTGGCAGGATGGGAGGGTGCGTACATGATGCTCGTGTCTTCCAAGATGCGCTTGAGAGTCCAATTATGAACTTCCCCATCCACCGAAGGTATATCTCCGACATCCTCACTTCGATTACATTAATTTCGGTCTTTATTTCTCATTTCCTATAATTTAACGATGTCAAATAAATGTGGACATTTATCGGGAAATATTACTTGGTCGACTCGCTATCCAACACCGGTTGGATATATTGGTCCATATAAACGTGAGCGTTATCACCTTCCGAATCGAGGCGACAATGGATTTCGAAATCCCAACGAGTACTTTAATTTTTATCATTCAAGTTTGAGGTGCACGATAGAAAGGACGTTTGGAGTTTGGAAGAATAGGTTTCATATCTTGCAAAACATGCCCTCCTATAAGTTTAAAACACAAGGCCACATAGTTTGCGCAACAATGGCGATACATAATTTTATTCGTCGATATTCCCAAAATGATGTGGAATTTGGTCAAGTTGAGGAAGAAAATATGGGTGATGAAGATAATGATGATTCAGTTAATGATTCAATTGATGAAGCATCCTCATCGATATCTTCACCACGAATGAATCGCCTTCGTGATCAAATCAGAAACCAACTTGTAGGGAATAGGTTTATTTATATTCAATAATTGTGTTGTAAACTTTTTAATGGTAATATTACTATTTTATTTGGCAAATTTATTTTCATTTTTATTTTTTATCCCAAATTATCACATTTTGTACAACATATATATATATTATATATGAATTTGATTCATGCCTTTTTCTGTTATTTTCCATCTCATCTATCTTTTTAAAAGCTATGCCAAACAAGTGCCCATTAGAAACAAAAGTCACTTTTGTCACTGCTATCCCAAACACAAATCACATTAAAAAAAGTCCATCAGAAAATTAAGTCCATTAAGAAAAGTCCATCAGAAACAAAAGCTACTTCTACCAAAGCTATCCCAAACGGGCCCTTAGCCACTTGGTCTCATGGTCTCACAGCTTTTTTTTTCCAATGGGCTTTTTTTCCAGCCGTGTTGACTTTTTTTCTACTGCGAACACCACTGGGCCCATTTTCTCTAAAAGCTCTCTCCAAACAGATTCAAAATATCTACCGCTCTAGATCGAGAAAAAAAAAAAATATATATATATATATATATATATATATCTACCGCTCTACCGCCTAACATGATACAAGCGCATTCTTCAAGAATGAGTCGATGATGGGAGATTCATATAGTCAGCAGCAAATTCTTCATCATTTTTGGCCAACATATCCTTCAAACTACACTCAATATTCCTTCCCTTGAGAACCCAATATCTTGGCTTTATCTTCTTCTCTAGAGAGTAGCTGAAGTACCTGGGGTACCCCACCACGTCCCTCGCTGGCCTCTCCATTGTGTTCACCAGGAATTCTACTTTTGGTCTCAGAACCTCCTCAATGCTGTATCCAAGCAGAGGAGAGAATGACCGTACCATGAATGCAATGTCCCTTTCAGATAGTCCAAACTTCATCAAGTACTTCAATCTGCACAATGACGCCGAAGATCGAAACCAACAGAGACAATTAAAACAAGGAAAGGCATTACCTTTCCTTTATTGTTCTGCAATATCAAGGATACTCTTTGTTTTTATCTTTTATTATCCTAAAGTATGGGCATGAACGTCATTTTCTATCCTCAAACATTTTTTTCATTTCATTTTCCATTTCGTTTTAGGGTATCATGAGCAGTGCATGCTTATTGGGTATCTTGACAAAATATTGTTTTTGGATAAATAAAAGAGAAGCCAGGAATGAGAGTAATAATTCATGTAAGGTTCAGATTCAAGGCACATTCAAAAGGGCCAAGAATGTTCAAAACAGTAAGCAATCACAGCAACTGTAAGGATACCCAGAGCCACCCCGGTTATTGGCAAAACATTGATAATCTAAAAGTAAACGCAACCATGATATGAACAGAAAACCAGAAGATAAAAATTTATGAATCAAAGAATCAACTCAGTTCTAAAATGAGTCAGAACAATACCTTGGTAGCATAGTTCTGTCCGGGTCAGACACAAGAAGTTCTGGATACTTTTTTATAACCCGAGGAAGGAAATTTTCAGAAACACCAATATCATGTAGGAACTCAATCTTTCTTTTGAGAGTTTTGGTAGGGCAAGCGGCGAAGATTTCAGGACAGCGAGCCAGTATTGTCCCAATTGTTTGTCTATCAAACCCCATATTTTCAAAGAACAGAACAACCTATGAACAACAACGAACAAAGAGCTCATTCTACAATTAAACAATAACATAGCAATAGCAGTGATGCAAACGTTTATACAGCTCAAAAAAACAGTCCAAGAGGTATCAGTTACATCAAGAACTCTGCTTCTGGAAAAGCAAGAAGAACTAACTACTAAAAGATAAAACAAGAGAAATTCAGCAATCTAGTGCTAAAAAGGTTCTAAGGTGTTGAACCAGAAGGCAGTTTAAGGGAGCACCGCTTCAAACCCCTGCACATTCCCTTCCTAAGAAAAACACACCATTCAAACACACATTATGCAAAGTTCTCAACATGATTCCACAATTTTTTTCAGTTTTGACAATGAATACGGAGAATGGCAAACTTAAGCCATGTTGAATGACATGTTGACCCATAATAGTTATATATGGAGGAGTTGAAATGGTTTAAAACCAAGAAACGGAAGGGTGAAGGCATATTCTTTATTGAATCCTGCATCAACAAAATGCACTGCTGAATGTCAATTCAGTAGGTCGCCTTATCTGGTAATTCACTAGTTTTAAGGTCCACCAACACACATATAATCAGCCGAAATCATTTGTAAAAGATTCCATAATAAAAGCACGTATGTTCATGGTTATCAACGTAGTCAGGAATATGATAACATTGACTGAGACCCTGAATGTACTGAGGGAACAAGGAGATCAAAGTGATGATCTAAAACTTTCAACCCGATGTTCTGTTTTTCAAGCCAATTTGCTAATGAATAGAGGGTCCACGGTTTTGAACAACAACAATAAAGCAAAGAAGTTGTATTCAATGAAGATGATACATTAGGATGGACGAAAAAGAAAAAGAAAGAAAGAAAAGAACTAGCAATGGTACAAGAAGAATGCAACGCAGACGATACATTTGGATGAAAACAAGGAATACCTGGAGAAAATCTTGCGACTTCTGTAACAGTAGTTGAGGACTTTTAGCAATAACTTGACCCAACTTCTTGTCTTGAACTCCTATTTCACCAAACTGATCAATCATCAGCTTTAGCTTGCTAGATGAACAACCCAATATATGGGGCCAGCTTTTGATTGCATGATCAACAAATGCCTTGGGAACCTGTTATGAGGCATTCTGTTAATAGCTCATTATTTCCATAAATTACTGTACATGCCCCTGAATTTGCGATAGTTTTGACTTTGGAATACCATTATGCTAACATAGAATTCAAAGAATTAACATAAAATAAGATGGGACATTGGTGGATGATTAAATAGCTAATCACTATTATATTGATAGAGATACAATTGTACAATGGATGCAATGAACATCATGGAGCACTAAAAATTGCTACGTGTAAGTTTTCAGAACTAGTTGCAACTTTTTGTTCTATTAGACTGACTTCATGCATAATTACTTGTCAAAAAGAATGCTATACTGTTATTTGATTTGCCATTTAAAAATAGCATTATAACGATATTGATTATTCCCACCTGTTTAAGTCTTAAACTCCACTCATTTACTATATTTTATGCAGGTGCATGGAGGGGGAAAAGCAAAATGTTCCTTGAGTAATAAATAACAGGGCAGCTAACCAGGCCTTTTAACCTTGATGATACAGAACTCATTGAATATAGTGCATAATACAACTTCTAGCTTGCACTTTTTTCATAAAAATACGACCCTTAACTCACTTTAGAACCAGTCATTAAGCAAGAAATAAATTTTCTAGCAGAGCCACCACCAAAATTGATATGCTTTCTTTATTTTCAACTCATCTTAAATTGATAAGCATTTAAATTGACACATAAAAAAAAGGCCATACCTTCTCTGAATCAAATAAAGAGAAGACCTCCTGATAATTCCCTTGAATGCTTTTAGATAGTATCCATGGATATTTTAGCATAAACTTGGCATAATTGTCATTTACACCACCAATCTACAAAATAAACAAGCAAATCAACTCTCAATCACAGATAGATAATGACATTAAGAATTAGGATTATGTGTAGCATTTTAATTCTAGGCTCAACGGAAAAAATATCAGTGAAAAGAAAAGCATTCTTTATGCACGAGTTGTTACTTCAGCTATTTTAAGCATCATAAGAGTGCACAACTGCGAAGAATCTTGCATGGGGATGGAATTAAATGATTTCCATAATGACAAAGTTGACTGATTAATCACTCACATGACAAAGACAAAACGTAGAAGTTCCATGTAAAGAACATGGAGTTCCAAATTTAAAGAAAATGAAGGAGAGACTGAGATGAGATCACACCAAGCTCATTTGAGAAATACACCAGAAAAGAGGGGTTATTATTACCCCCCAAAAAAAAAAACTTCGTTGCTAAAGATTATTAGAAATTACCAGGATTTTTATTATAATTTTTTTATTAAAAAAAAAAACTAGATTTTGTGTATTGGCAACGGACATAAAAATCCAAAATAAAATTCAAATACCTCTTTCAAGGCTAGTACTCGAGTTTTAAATACTTCAATATTCCACAGCAAAGAGGGAGGAAAAATCAACAGTATATTTCTGATGAGACCTCTTTGGATTCCAATACTCTCAAGAAACTCCACTAACGGTTTCATGTGAGATTTTACTGATAACAAAAGTAGACGGGGAAATGATTCAATTAAACAATCAAAAGCAGCATCGCTGGAATTCAACATGTTCAAACCTCCACGCCTTGCTTCAACCTACAGCAAGAGACAAAAAATTCAGCCGAAATTTTTATAAGAGACAGCATATTTAAA
Source organism: Acacia pycnantha (assembly GCA_025563575.1). Taxonomy (NCBI): domain Eukaryota; kingdom Viridiplantae; phylum Streptophyta; class Magnoliopsida; order Fabales; family Fabaceae; genus Acacia; species Acacia pycnantha. The sequence continues at coordinate 3,005,407 of JAMWYP010000032.1, read as the reverse complement.
AATAACATCTAAATAGAAAATTAACAGAGAACCAACAAAACAAGGAATAGGGATAGTGAAAATAAAAAAGTTAGAAGAGCAAAACAAAAATGAACATTGTTGAAAGACAAACACGTATTCAACCTTTTCAAAAAAGGACAAACTCTGCTGCAGATCATCATCAATAGGAATTGATATCTGCATCATCATATTGCGAACTCTTCTGACCGGAAACTCGTAACTTTCACTACCAGAAAAGAATAGTTCTTTCATACACTTAACCTATAAACAGCAACAATTAAGGTTGACATACAATGTTGATAGTACCCATAAGTAAAAACTGATAGTGTTGCAAGTTATCAGCACAACTAAAGGTAACATACCTTAAGAATGAGTGTTGCAAGTGTTTCTGAAGACAGATATCTGGCCACATTCATAGCAGAAGAGAGGCTCAAACCGAGACTCTCCAAGTATGCAACTTTGCCATTATCACCTTTCTCCCTAGCAATGTGAACCACTTTCTCCTGGAACGCATCAATTTGCTTCTCCCACATTGAAAGTTCGTCCTTTTCCCGAACTTCATTAACCAGCATCCTCAAATATTTTGGTGAATTAGACGCTATAGAATAAGATTCCTCCTCAGACACCCCGAACTCTCGAAGTAGTTTTGAAACAGCATTCAGGGCTTCTTGCAGCTCTACAGACTCAAAATTACGGCACGGCGTAGCTAGTAGAGGACTGCAACGACGGCTTGATCGAAGCCAAAGTCTTTGACAATTATAGAAACAACGGAGATTAACAGGCCTCACAGAACTAGAAGGGGCACTAAAGAGGGAAGGTACGACAGGGGAGTGTGGAAGAAAAGAACTTGGTGTGAACTTGGAGCAACTTGGACAACATGTTGCCATTGAACGGGGCTTGGTATCAAACTCGTAAATGGAAATGGAGGATATCCGATGATTTTTTCATGTATAAGCACCAAATATAAGACAGCCGAAGCAAAGCAACAACTCTAAAATACGACTTAAAAGCACCCAATATGCCAGACAAGAGTGGATTCGATATCTCTAGGAGACATGAAAAGTCTCTGTAGAAAAAAGCAACGATTTGATAGAGAAGCAGCCGTTCGCGGGGCCCGATGGACGGCGGACGGTGCGACGGCGCTGGGCTAATTGCCCGCGAGAGTGAATTCACGGTTCCGGAAGGAATGGAGGATTATGGAGGGTTTAGCGGAAAAAAAGAGGAAAAGATTTTTTCCGAAAAGGAAATAGTTAAAAAACATAAAAATAAGGATCTTTATGTATTGGACTTTTTGTTAAGGGATACCACTATGGGCCAACGGCTTCCGAAGCCTACGATTGATTTGGGCTTTTACAGTCGAGTGAGTGAGTGTTTAGGAAATCACAACACATGATTTTAGCGGAAGTTGATTTAAGTAGATTGTGGATGAACCCAACCCTTTTCCTAAAATTTATGTATAAAAAAAAAAAAAAACCAGCAGAAGTTGGACTGAGTGAAATGGGCTCTGGTCGCTTGAGCAAGAGGTTTCAGTTTCGAGCCCTTATAAATACAAAAAACTTCCCTACTTCGATACACGACAGGACCTCAGAGTGGTTGCACACTTTACCACCATTTTTATATATAAAGAAAAAACATGATTTTAACCATTTTCTATAAATCGAGATAAAACTCTTCTCACATACTACTACTTCGTAAATATCATTTTCCAAAATTAACTCAAACATGTACTAAATGACACTAACCCCTCTCTCCACTTAATTTTTTCATCATTTAATTGGTTTTTTATGGTTGAGTTTTTATACTATATTAAAATAATAATTTTAATATTAAATTTTAATAATATTTTTACAGGATAAAATTCAATCATTAAAAATTAAAAATTAAAAATTAATCTAATCATAAAAAATTTAAATGGAGATAAGAGATAACGAAGAAACCTCCGTAGGTTGTCAAAAATAATTTCCTCATAGTTTAATTTCCATCATCTTAAAAACTACTCGCTCGGTTGATAAAAGTAGAAGTTTACTAATTAATTTATAGAAATGAAAAACATGACTCGCTTTTATTATTTGCAAAGAATGTATCTTGGTGATTCTAAAGTTACCTATTTAATAATTTGCTTTACCATTGTTTATGAAGATTACGAGTGCCAGGGAGAGTAAATGAAAAAAAAAAAACTTAAATATATATAATTAATTGGATTTTAAAATAAAAGTTATCATATAAATTTTTGGACGAAATCAAATTGTTACTCATCTCGCCTTAATGTAAGATTTAATTGTGGAGGTAGTCTTATTTTTATATATAAGAATTATCTTTTATATTTATTAATATTTTCTGATTATATCAAATTTAGTTAATCGGGTACAAAGGGATAGAGAAAATTAAGAAAAATTATAAGCTTGTTTTTTAAAAAATATATCATATTAAGTACATTTTTTTAATGAATTAACTAACTTTACTAAATGCCCTATGTTTTAGGAGAAGTGCTACCACCCTCTGAAGGGGGCTCAATTTGATGTACGAACACCGAGCCTCGTAGCGGATAATGATGATTTCCTCCTTTTGTTTTTTTTTTTTTGAAGGCTATACTTACAGAAGAAGTAGGCTCTTCTCTCAGCTGTCACTTCCCTCCGCCAACCCCTGACATCCACCTCTCCGGGTTGCAGAGCCTTTCCCCCATCTTCTTTTAGCATTACTCATATCCAAGCTTGAAACTTTTTTGAATTCCAACCAAACCTTTTACTCTATAATCTACGAAAATTCAAACAACCTTTCCAGTTTCTTGCAAATCCCTTCATATGAAGATGATTTCCAAGCTCTCACTTTCTTCTTTTATGTAAAAAATCTTCACTCTTTACGCTCTATACATGGCGTCTTTCTACCCAAACGCACCCTGGCGCGGCCGTCCCATCACCGATCGAGTTTACCGAGCACTCCATCAAGACCTTCAGCTTCTCCACCGCTCTCACTCCACCTTCTTCGTCCTCGGCGCCACCGGAAATGTCTACACCGTCACCCTCTCCATCTCCCCTTCCTGCTCGTGCCCTGACCCTGTAACCCCTTGCAAGCACATTCTCTTCGTCCTTATGCGAGTCCTCGGCGTCTCTCCCGACGACGGTCACCTCCTTCAAAGCACTATCCCTCTCTCCGAGCTCCGCCGCCTTCTGGACCAGCCCACGTCACCGGGCGCCCTCGCAGACGCGGGACTCCGCCTGATGTTTCCCCAGTTGCTCTTTAATTGGAAGCAGGAACGTTCCGATAATAATGTGGAGGTTGAGGATGGATCTTCATGCCCGATTTGTCTTAATGAGATGAAGAAGGAAGAGAAGATTTTGGCTTGTGGGGCTTGCCGGAATCCGATTCATGAACTGTGCTTTGCGAAGTGGAAAGAAAGTACAGTAAATAGAATTCCTAGTTGTGTGATGTGTAGAGCTCCATGGAAGGATGATGATTATGATCAGCATGTGTATCTGAATCTGTCTGCTTATACTGGTCAGTTAAATGATGAAGATTGAAACTTGTTAGATTTTAGATGGTGACTTGAAATACTACTTGTAATTAATTACATGGGCTGTGGGGCTATGAGAAAAATAGTAGTTTCTTGCTTGAAAGTGACAAGATTCTGACTGAATTGGCCAGATTTCATCTCCATAGTTTCATAATCTTGTATTGAAACTCTATTCAAGTGTTTTTGACCTCTTGTTTACATTGGATGTTCCCTCATATCATAGTGTATATCGCTACGCGCAAAATCAACATGCAAATCCGAAGCTTGTGTTCTAAAAGCCTGTTTTAGAACAAGGCATAATAGAGGTGGTGATTTGGAGGGGCATATGCTAGTCATGCCTGTAGCATAGTTCATTTAAGTTAAAAGCGCAAAACTTGTGTGCATAGCGCAACTCAACTAACAAGTTATGCTAATTTAACTAGTGATTTCAGCTTCAAATCTTGAGTATGTAGAAGCATTAAAACTTTAGAGAACTTCGCTGCTTTTTAGTTTCCCCAAGTTGACTCAAACTGATCAAAATATGTCACTTGTAATTTGTTTGAATAAAATTTAAAACAAGTACTTGCACAAGGCATGGAAGCAAATATTCAAATTGATCTCCTACCTTTACACATATTTCGCATATGGTTCATGGTTCTACAGTTAAGATAACCCATTCATCAAAACATGAAAGTCATAATATTCATTCCCAATCTTTCCTCAACAAGTTTGACTTATTTTCATATCCAGTCTCCACTATGTAGGGGCACGAGTCCCGAAAAAATTAGGGGCGGGAGCAAATTTTTCTTTCAACAAAGGACAACCAGGAAAACAATAATCCAAGCTTGCCATACCACATCATTGAGTCCTGCAATCAGAAAGGAAATATGTAAGGGCGCAAGGCAAACGAAGAGCAATGGTTGCGTACGCATTACAAACTAATAATTTACAATTATTCACAATATCACTAATAATTTAATATTAAAATTAATCGTCCAAGGAATTTTGTTCTGTTTTTATAATTTTGGAGGGATTGTATCATATCAATCACACGAGGAATTCTCAATCTTCAAAGATAACTGAAACTATATGATACGGTTCAGTTGGAGTATAGAACCTCTACGAGGTAGAGGACCCCTGGCTGTCTATAAAACTAGAAATGTAGCCATTCTGAATTTAACTGTTGAATGGTTAGAACAACTTGGAAAAACACGAAATAACTTTGCTTGAATTATATACCCACTAAAGCCGAAGTCTATGTATAATATCCTCCCCGCATGTGAAATGGATGTATGCACAACCGGGAATTGAATTAAAAATCAACAGACTGGAAATGAAAAAGTTAAGCATCTAAAGAAGAAATTGCCAACATGAAAAAGGAACAAAAGCAATTTCGTATTCCTCAGTGGTTCAAAGAAAGTATAAACCTTACATCCTTATTGAAATAGTAGTATGATAGAGTACCAAAGTAAGATGACTCTAGAAACAAAAGTTGGAATTCACTTTCTAGCTATCACGAATGGAAGATGCAATTTACCTAATAGGATACTCCATCCAGTCAGAAATGTAGGACACATTTAAGTGTACAACAAAAATTATGAAAAACAGTGGGGTTGGAAATCTTGATTTACTAAAAAATTAAAATATTATGTAAAGATGTTAATATTACCCCTATTTAATACCAGATAAAATCTACCCCAATATTAATGCTATTATGCTATCTCACTTTGTCCTGGTATTTATTAGGGGCATATAACGTAAAAAAATCAATAGATGTTTCCTCTATATCTTGGACCAGAGGATGTAACTCACAGGAATAACAACCCAAAGAAATAGTATAATCCAACAAAGAAATATAATCCAGCATTCTTCCAAGTTCCGACAAAAAGAAGACAGCAAGCAATCAAGTCTCTAAGCTAACACATAACTGATATGTTAAAGGATAGGGATTTATGCTTTAGAAGTTTATTCAATGAAAGCTAAGGATAAGTTAAGCCTGCCAATATGGCAAAGGAAAATCAGCATTTGAACCTCAGCCAGTAAGGTAGCAGTGTGACTAATCATTTCCTAGAGTAAAATAATGTTACTGCATGCATGCTATGACCAAGAAATAGTAAATCAATAGCCCAAAATGAGACAGAAAATCTTAGTACATCAAGTAGAAACACACGGCTGAGGATCAGAAACAACATCAAGTCATAAATGAAATGATAAAATAAGCAAGAAAGATTACCAGCATCAGCGTGAAGCGTTAAGAGCCATGAGCAAGTTCTTCCCACCGGGCAGATATGCTACATTAGGCGACTTAGCCAATGTAGAAGCCACTTCCCTCGATGCCTCAATCCTACGAAGTTCTATCAGCCCCGTACCCGCAGCCGCCGTGGCATCTGAAATCAGCTTGGCAGACTCACTCTCTCCTTCTGCTCTAATAATGGCAGCCCTCCTTTCCTGTTCTGCCTTCATCACCACGAACTTGGACCTCTCTGCCTCTTGTTGTGCCACCTGTTTCTGCTCAACAGCCCTTGAAAATTCATGTCCATATGACAAATGAGTGATAGCAACCTGTGCAAATATCACAAATGAATCGCAAAACATTTGTTAAGTAAGCTGCATTCTTCCATTAAATATCAACACAAACAGAATTCAAATAAAAATCCACTCATCATACATCATCAAGAAGTATGTTAAAATCCTTAGCTCGCCGGATCAAACTCTCACGAGCAAGAGCCGAGACATGGGGACGCTCAGTCAAGAGCTGGTCAGCATTGAATTGCGCGACCACGGCTTTGAGAACTTCATTTCCGATAGACGGAAGAACCTTCTCATCATATTCCAGACCAAGATTCTGCACAATCACTGGGAGGCGAGCGGTGTCGGGGCGAGAGAGCACACGAAGGGTGAGGTTTACCATCTGCAAGTCCTTGGTTCCAGAGATGGAAGAGAAGGTGTGAGGACGAGTGCGAATGTCAAAAATGTAGGGCTTCTGTACCCAGGGGATGAGGAAATGAGTACCCTCCCCAACGGTCTCGTCAAGAATGCCCCGGAAACGGTCGAAGAGGACGGCTCGCTGGCCACCGTCGACGGTGTAGAGACTCGAGTTGAGGAGGGTTGCGGCGGCGCCAAGCCCGAAAGCAGCACGTGCGACATTTGTGAGGAGCGAAACAGCTGCTTGGCTACCCATGGAAAGAGCACTGAAAGTGATCGGTGAAGAACGAAGAAGGTATAAGAGGAACCGGAAGGGAAAGAGATAGGGGTTTTAGAGGGAGGTCTACTAGTTTCAAAACCCTAGTTTGGCTTGAGGAGGAGGGCAGAGAAGTGTTTTTACTTTTTAGGCCGAAGCTTTTGTTGGGCCTAACGCAGGGAAAACGGGGTTGAAGGGTTCGTGTCCATTTTATTTATGAATTAACAATTTATCCACCAACAACTATTGGATAACCGAATTAGTCCAGGCGAAGCTCTGGATACCAGATGAAAGACAACAAAAAATTATTGGATATCCCCTCGTCCTTGGTTCAACTGACAAAGAGGTCAAATACTTTCATCAAAGAGAAGGGATTCGATCCTAGAGTTGGTCAAGATACTGTAAGAAGCATTCTAGGCGATATAAACTTGTAAAACTGCGAGGTGGAGGCATATATATTCTCAGTCCTATATGTCCAAGGAAGAAAAGTCATAGCACCCTGCTCTTAGACTGTGGGTGAGTCCAACCCCTCTCTTAAAATTTCTATAGCAAAAAAAAAAAAAAAACTATTTTGATACAAGTGGAAAGGGATTTGCTCTCTCATAACCAGGTCATCAATTCGAGGTATAAGAATAAAGAAAATGGTATTAGGGGGCTCTTATCTTACAACCATGGGTCCGACGCGGAGCAAAATCTGAATTAGTTGGAACCGAAGGTTCCAATAAACCAGGTGAGATAAAAAAAACAATTTATTAATTTTTGTATCAAAATTCAAAAAAAAAAAAACATTTAAGGTAGCTAATCATTGCATCCCATAATCAAGCTCTAGGTAACTTGTTTTGGAAAGTGGAAATGAAGTTAGAGTCCTTTACGATGTACTTCAAGGATTGCAAGGATAGATTAATATTAATCAAGGTACTTTAGTTACATTGTTCCAATGTTTAACTTAGCAATCTTGGCCTATGAACCCAGTATACCTTTCAGCAAGTTTCTTTCAACAAAATTCATGTTCGTGGCCAAATATTTGGTCTTCGATATACAAAGAGAGTAGCATGTGAGCTGAGCAATTGTCTAGGATCATTTATAGATTGGGACAGCTCATGTTTCATATTTTATAGTAGCTTTACCAATAAATGGTCTATGATCTGCATTGTTGCTAGTGCAAATATGGTTATTTGTCATCCTCCCCTTCAACTTCATTCTTCATGCACACAATATCGATGTTGGTTTTATGTTGTTCTAGTCTTTTTTTTATTTGAATACTTGTTTGATTTTGTTGTGACACTGTTCCTATTTCACTTCTGTTCATGGTTTGTGAAACCGGACCAGACCGGGAACCGGTCAACCGGCCGTAAAACCGGTCCGGTTTAGGGTTAAACCGGTCTGACCCGGTCAAACAAATTTTTTTTTTTTATGTTGTTTTTTTTTTTGAAATTTTGCCTCACACTACCATTTATTTCTTCAAAACCGGTCCGGTTTAGGGTCTGACCCGGTTTAGGGTGATTGAAATTTCTTCGCTTCGTCAATGTCACGATCGAGAGAATGAGAAAAATAGATTCTGGCTTTGTACCTTGGAATAAAGAAGCAGAAATTTTCTGCTTCTTTTTTTTTATTTCTGAGCACAAAAAAAGAAACTGGTTCATCCCAGGAACAAAAAAAAAACCGGATTTACCAAACACAATTTCTATCCAATTTTGTTCCTGGGAACAGAAATTAAGAAAAAAACTCATTCTAGGAGCGTTACTCTGCACACCCTTAAAGGGACAATTCTGTTTTTTTTTTTAAATGATGAATCAGATTCTAACACCTAAGTATTATAAATATTCAAAACACTTTATTATCTTTTTGACATTTTCAAAATTCTTTTTAATGGATTTCCCTTGATTTTTTTGGTAAACAATTACTCCGTTCAATTTTTTTTATCACATTACTATTTTTTCCTCTGGTTGTGTCACGGGTCAAAGCTAAATTGAACCAGTCTATACATGGAGCTAGTCTGCCTACCAAATTTCCAATCAAAAGCGCGAATCTTGCATCGCATCTTTCTCATAACACCGTGAATAAAAAAGCCAATTAGCCAAGACGGTTTTTTCTTTTCTTTTTTCAATCATTTTCCTTCCTTCGTTTTTTTATCCACCTTTTACTTCCTTCTGTATAGCTGCTTCTTCTGAGCTAAAACCCCATTCGTTTGGTTCATTTTCTTTACGATCCCTCCAGAATTTGAACAAATTTGGGTGAAATTTATCTCGTTTCCTTGACTCTTCCATTTTGAATGGAAAGAGATGGAAATCATGATATTGCAGAAGATAAATGTCACCCTGATGCCCTGCTAAATGGCGAACCAGCTCGGTCGAGCTGCAACCTATTCTTAGATCATGTTGGGGAAGTCACCCTCACTTTTAATTCAAATGGGTTATCTTGGGAAGCGGTTGAACTGTCGGTTAATGTACGTGCTGTTTGATTACTTTAAGATAGTAGTCATGCTCAATTGGTTGTGGCATTGGCCTTTTGGAGATTAACCCTGATCAAGTATTTGTTGATATTTTCTACAGTACGATAATATGACTAAATTTTGGAACCTGGCTTTTGTATATTATGGGATGATTCAGTTTAGTCATCTCTCACCTGTGTTTTATGTATGTATGATTGAGTTTTTATGTAACTGTTTAGTATTGAGGACAATATATTCTCAACTTTAATGCAATTGTGTTGAGGACTTCTTTATGGTCTGAATGGGTCTTACTGGGCTTGTTTGACTTTCATTCCCCCAGCCTTGCTTTTCTAATTGCAAATATTTAAAATAGAAGGTTTGTTGGATCATGGATTATTTAGATAGTTCTCATTCTCAAAGCTGTTAATTACCAATGAACTGGTAATCCATGTTTCATCTTCTAATACTTATCCTAAACTTTCAATTGAACAGGAGACTTCAACCTGTTTGGGGATAAAATACATTTCTAATGCTGCTACGAAGATAAAACTTTCTGACATATATGCTGCTGAGTTTATTGGCTATGGTCTGATGCATTCATCACGTACCTCTCGTTCCGTGAAGCATCTTCTGATAGGGCATGACATCAAGGTTTGTTCTTGTTGTATATTTGCGTATATTCTTACAGAGGCAAATCAAATAAGGTGAATGCTATTTCTTAAAATGGCGCAGATGTATCGTTTTATGGTGCATGGGGTTCGAAGGAATGAGATTCAGCCTTCTCCATTGGTTCCTGTTAAATATACTTTTGGCCATAATAATCTGCAAACATGTCAGATGTGGGTAGATCAGCTTAATTCTTCCTTGAACCTCAAAGTTGAAAGACCAAAGAATCTCATGGTATGTTCTGGTACTGGTCAAACACTGTGCTTTATACTTTCATTTAACTTCCATTGATTAATTGAAATGAACATTTCCCAGAGATTATTTCTGATTCGCTAGGTTTTTGTTCATCCAAGGAGTGGGAAGGGACTTGGCTGCAGAACCTGGGAAGCTGTGGCTCCTATATTCTCTCGTGCTAAAGTGAAAACAAAGGTAAATGGTTTTAACATATTGTTTTCTGAATGTTCAAATCTTAGCATAAATATTTTTCAAGTCTGGGTCTATTATGCTATTATAACTTATTCAAGAGGCTCATGCTGAGAGTGTAATAGCTTTCTCCAACCCTTACTTTTGTACTCTGTTCAGTGGTTGAACTAGAGATAACTTTCTGTTCCAATTCATATGACATTGCAAGCCTCTGAAGATTAAGGCCCTTTCATCCACTTTATATGGTTGACAAGGAAAAACAGAATGAAACACATGCCTGATCCTCTGTTACATTTTGCAATGATGATATGTTGGTTGCTTTCATTTTACTTTTCCTGCATTGAGCTAAAACATACTACTGTCTACTGGTTACCTACCAAGATACTAGTAGATGATAACCCTATTCCTTAAAACCAAGCACCTTGATGAATATTGAAGTCAGTAATATTTATGCCCTACAACTTGACCTGGATTCTGAACTACAAAATTCAAACTGTAAATAACATCTTACATTTACATAATAGAATATAATATTAATGAATTGTTTTCCCCCCTCACACCATTACAAGTGCTTAGTTATAGATCTATTACATGTTTATAATCTTGTTCTTGAACTTGACTGGACTTACCCTGGGTTCTAAATGTGTATTTAATGAACTGAGCTTGAGCAATGATTTATATTTTGACTCATGTTTGAACTTTCTTGGTCTCATATTGAAGTATATGTGAACTATGGATCCATAGCCATCTGAAGGAAGTGTATGTTAGCTCCAATGCTTTAAGAATAATGATGATATGATGACATTTTAGTTTTTGATTTGGAAATGGGAACAAATAAGTTACTATTACTGTATATTTTTAGGTGCCAACAGCTAATATAATTTTGTTGTTGACTGATGCCTTGGTAATCCATCTTGCTTCCTTTCATCAGGTAGTTGTAACGGAGAGAGCTGGACAGGCCTTTGATGTGATGTCCTCTTTAACAAACGGGGAGCTGAACTCTTATGATGGTGTTGTTGCTGTTGTAAGAACATGCATATCTTTTGATGCTTTCTTAACATATGAACAATTACCATAGTGCTACTTAACTGATAAAGCTTTAGAAGCATGTCTGGTTATACTAGAATGGAATGCTTCCCCTTGAGCACAGTTAGCAGCGTGCCTACTTAGTTTCATGTTGACATAACGTGCTGCTAGTTGCTCCATGCTGCTAAATGATCTCTTTAGCTGACTTCTTAGTTAGCCTCCCTTCCCTCAATAACAAAGAAGCAAAAGGAGATACATTAATTGTGAAGGAGGAAATACCATTTTTTCCCTTTTCTTGGTTTATCAATAATTTGAAATCTCATTATAATATGGTGACTTTACCTTTGTGGTCTTTCAAAACTATCAAAAGGTGCAGCATCTCAGAATGTGAAATGTCTTGCGTGAACATTGCAATATGCTAACAACTTTTCATCCACGTTAATGTTATGAGTTCAATAATCTCTATTCAATGGTCATGTAGATTTTGCATTCCTTTTTAACCAAGGAAACGTGTGGGATTTGACTGAAGAATTCATCATCTTATTCATTTTATTGCATCTATGTTTTGAACCACAAAAATCAAGCCATATAAGTAGTAGAGCGAGGCTTTTACCAAATCATGATTGAAACTCATGCACTTATATTCTCATTCTTCAAAATGAGGCTAAATGTTGGGGGAAGTTCAACACATGGTAATTTAAATGTATCTATTAACTCGCCTTATGATTTGCTTTCTGTTTGCAAGCAATTTTCTTTCTTACATGCCAATTACTTTATGTATTCTAATTAAGGTGGTTCCAGGGAGGTGATGGATTTTTCAATGAAATCCTTAATGGGTTTCTTTCTCCCAGGCTAAAAGCTCCCATCCCGCCAGCTCCATCAGATTTGGTTCATTTGGTCAAAGATAGTCATGGTTCCTTGGTTCATGATGGAAATGAAACAGCTGAGGAGAGTACCAATCAAAGTGAAGAACAATCTCCCCTTATTTCATGTCCTGAACAAGTTGGATCTAGAATCTCAAATTCCAGTGAGTAGCTTGCCTATACTTGCTTACCTATCTCTCTGCAACTGCTTCCTGGTTGTAATTGTTGGACTGCTTTCTGATTAATATATTTGTTTCAGTAGTTGTTGTCTTTGAATTTGTAACAACTGAAGAATTTTGTAAATATGCTATTTTTTCCATACTTTACGTAGTAATGTTATATGTTAGTTTTCCACCCCCATCTTTTCCATTTTCCATTTTATGTTTTGTAATTATAGACTCACATTCACACCGCCACAAAAGAAAACGAGAAAGGGAACAAGATCAGAAGGAAACTTATGGGGATAAATTTTTGGCTTTTGAAGATTCGGCAGATCAAGATCCTGAGTTTCAAATCCTCAATGAACGGTTTAGATTTGGAATCATCCCTGCAGGTTCAACTGATGCCATTGTAATGTGGTATGAATTTCTCCCTTCCAATAATATTAGCCTTTACGTTGACTTAAGCTCATATCTATAGAAACAAAAGATCTATATTTGTGCAATTGTATCAGATTTTATTTTGCAAGGATTAAAATTATGTTCTTTTTTGCAATAGGCTCAAACTTTAGTGCTTGCATTGGTGCTTCATGAGTGTCTTGTTAAAATAAGTAAACATCCATATATTAAGTTCTGTATGGCACGTATCGATGAGCATTGTTGATCTTTGACTTGAGTAAGGTGATGTTCAGATCATCATGGTCTAAACCACTTTTTTTGTCGCTAATTATTGAGAATACCTTAGTATTTATTCTACATACGGTTCGTTTGCGGTGCACAGTTCCATAATTGCAGGTTAAATGCATTGTGATCATATGGTAATCTGTCTATGAAGTTGCTTACAGCGTGCCTCCGAAAAAAACTATTTTTGCAACGAATGTCTCTTGTTTTCTAACACACATATGTCACTTATCTGAATACAATACTCTCATTTGTATTTCTAGTACAACTGGAAGTCGAGATCCTATGACATCTGCCCTACATATTGTTCTGGGCAAAAGGGTGCACCTTGATATAGCTCAAGTTGTAAGGTGGAAAGAAACACCTAAATCTGCAGTTGAACCTTGTGTACGCTATGCAGCTTCATTTGCTGGGTAATGCCTCTATCAGTGTTTTCTTTTATAACATTAGCAAAAGAATTCAGTTCAAACTATAATTTGTGATTCAGACTGATGTTAGCTTTCTTGAAAACTTTTTAGCTATGTGGCTTGCTAATCTCAGATTCCCATAAAACTTCAAATGGAAAGGATGGGAATAGAGAATAAATTTTTCGAATTATCATAAAAGGATAGCTATTAACCCTTACCTTGAATGCAGTTCGCTTGAACAACACTCAAAACTAATGAAAATTTTCTCCATGCATCTTTGATTGCGCATTTCAGTACCTATTACCATGCTAATAATTAAGTTGCTTTCAGCTTTGTAAATGAAAGTTTCTGTGGCTGTTGTTTTTGAGAATGTTACTTTGAAGCCCGTTGCATTAATTGGGATATACTCCTGCGGCCAATCCAAAACCTCACTCTTCTTCTGACAGATTGATTTATATTCCTGCATCCACGGTATATTGATCTATAAATTTTCATAAATGTTTCTTCAATTATTTTTTCTTTCTTATGACCTTAGGTATGGGTTCTATGGTGATGTCATCACAGAGAGTGAGAAATATCGCTGGATGGGCCCCAAACGCTATGATTATGCTGGGACAATGGTGTTTTTAAGGCACAGGTGAACCAAGTGCCATTTCTTGAATTTTTGCTCTTCTTTGCATCTCAATTCTTCCTTCTTTTTTATATGACTCAATTCTTCCATTACATGATGGACATTGCTATAGTTGTGGTCTCACAATCTTGGCTTGACCTCTTTCCTACTTTCTGGGAAGTTTAACATACGTGACAAACCCTGGCAAAATATGCCCATAACCTGTTATTCCCATATTAGAAGGCATTTTTACCCACCGCACACCCATTAAGAGAAACAATTAGTAAGTTAAGATATCAAAATCTTTCCATCTTTGCTCTTCTATGCAAGTAATTTTGATACACTCCTGGGGCATTCTGGGTAAAAAGATATTGATTACCTTTGAAATTATTTAAAATTCCTTACAACTTGAAGTATGGAACTTCCAAAAAGGCCTTGTACGAAATGAAGTAGTAGTTAAAAAGGGATATTTTGCTGAACCTTCAGTGGGTTGTTATAAGCTTTTGTCAGCTGATGGCCATTATGATAGATCAAATTTTGTGTAACAGATCATTAGAAATAGAATAATTATCAATATTCATTGGTCACTGATAGAGACAATAAATGATAGTTACTTGAGTTGTCTGTAGCCAAATCTTTTGAATTAAAACCCCTTTTCTTTTGCTGACGAAGCTTCCAGCTTGATGCAGTACTTATAAATCTTCAAAAACATATATTAGGTTCTATAAGCTTCGAAGAGTTTTCTGGTGCTAAGCTCATTTGGCAAATGTACTTGTTTGATATATTTCGCTATTGTGCTACTCATGCTGAAGCTAGTGCCTCTCCTGATATAGTTATTTCCCCTCTTTTGCTCACTGAATATTCAATATTCATACAGGTCATATGAGGCTGAGATAGGTTATCTGGAAGTTGATTCAGATAGATCCAATCTATCTCCCAAGGGCAACAATCAAGGGACTAGGGTACAAGAAAAGAGAAGTCCATATAAATCAGAAAGTCAAATCTGCCGTGTCAATTGTGAAGTTTGTATGCCAAGCCACATGGCCCCCGAAACTTCTGGCCCAACCCCTTATTTGAGGACAGAGAATACCAAATGGAAAAGATGCAAAGGACGTTTTCTCAGTGTTGGAGCTGCTGTAATCTCTTGCAGAAATGAAAAAGCACCTGACGGTTTGGTGGCTGATGCACACCTTTCAGATGGTTTCCTTCACCTTATATTAATTAGAGACTGCCCTCATGCCTACTATCTTTGGTACATACTGCCTCCCTTTGTTCTCTAGTCATCAAAGCCTATTTACATTAATGATTGATACTCCTCCAGTCCTTAATATAAGACATATTTACCTAATTTGATTAGATTAAAGAAGTTAGTTAATATGACCTGTATTTTCTAAAACTCCCTAGTCATCTTCCTTAATTCCCTCATTCCTTCTTCCCCTTGATTATTGTTGAGGAAGCTTCAATAGGGGTAAATTAGGAAAATATTGATAACTATATAAACTATATCTTATATTTAGGACCGATATCAATTTCCTAAATATGTCTTATATTAAGGAGCGGAGGAGGATAGTACTTGCCCATGAACCATTTAGAATGACAATCAATGAATATCACAGGCACCTTACTCAACTTGCAAGAAGAAGTGGAAATCCCTTTAATTTCAAGTTTGTAGAGCATCATAAGGTCAGTTTTTCTCCTCTTATCCATTTACTCTATCTCTCCTGAATGACTTCCTAAATTGGTTTTAGCATCAACAGACGCCGGCATTCACTTTTACATCCTTGGGCAATGAGAGTGTGTGGAATGTGGATGGTGAGCGCTTCCAAGCACACCAACTCTCCGCCCAAGTGTTCCGTGGCCTTGTTTCATTGTTCGCATCTGGTCCTGAGGTTTAATGTCTGGCTTCAACCTTGAACAAGAACCCATGATGAGTTCATCGTATCTTTTTTGCAATATGTAGCATAAAAAACTTGCTTTGTATATTTAAAATGTTTAGGACCTTAAGCACGGAATTTTTTAGCATACGAGTACGGTATTTTTTTCTAGTGAACTCAAAATGTAAGATATTAAGAAAATTATTTAAGTTAGTTAAAACGTATTTTGGTTTTTCTAAAGTATATTTTTTAATTATTTATGTATTGAAAACTACTCTTTTTTATGGAAAACCTCTTAATATGTCAATCAACAAGGAAAGGTTATGAAGAAAAACATTATAAATTAGGGCGATAAAGCGAAGAACCCTACTAGTTCTTACATTTTGGGCTAGAGGGAAGGAGTAATTTAAATGATGTTTACATGAAAATTTTATTTTGCCTTTTTTCTTTCCTAGGCTGTGACTTGCACTGATATCACTGGAAAGTTGCAAGGAGCCGGGTTTTTTTTTGTTTTTTTTTGGTGCCATGCAAGAAGCTTTTTCAATACAGCACAAATTTTTTTCTTTTATAAATATATGTTTGCATCATTGCGTGTAAGGAGTTTAGTTTACTTTTGAGATAACCCACAAATGAAACAAATTATATTATAATAAAAAAATATTTCTATTTACATATAGAAAATGAAGTATATGTGATTTTTAATACGAAGTAAATTGTAAAATAATATTTTCAAACTGCTGCGACAAAAACAGATATATTATTCTATAACACACATCATAATCCAGGGGGCAACACCTCTTTTTTTGGTTTTTTTTTTTTACCAGTTTTCTTTTCTTTATTACTCTTCGGTCGGTTGACCAAAGATATGCGTGCCGTTGACAGGGTCTTTTTTTTTTTTTGGTCAAAGTTGACAGGGTCAATAAGATTTTAGATTAAGGAGAACAATATATATATACAACTTTCGGTGTTTAATATAGGGCTCAATTGACTGTTTTCTGAGAGATTAATGAAACTAATTAAGTTATATTAAAGTGTTTCTATTTATGGTTTTTCTCTTGACTTATAAATTGATATATAATATAATGATGTCTAACATATACAGTGATTAAGTAGTTTATTTAATTTTATTAACATCTTTAAAATAGAAAAAAAAAGTCAACTGGATCTTATATCAAAGATGGGATGGGAAGAGTATATTAAATAGAGAAAATTGATGTTTTAGTCTTGATTTTTGTAAGGACTAATTGACTAAATTTTCTTTATGATTTTTTTCTCGCCAGCGTTCTTTAATAGGATTTAAAAACTATAAAATTAAAATTTAACATTTTTAAAATTTAATTTAATTTAAATTTTTTTTTTGAGAGAGAAAGTCAGTATTCCATGGAAAATGATAATTAATACATAGTAACTCTTTTCTATGGTGACAATGATGTAAGAGTTTAAGAAACTAGAAAATGTTGCATTTAACTGTTCAATTTTTTTTTTTTAAAAGCATGCTTAAAAATAAAAAATGAGAAAGAAAGACACGTATATCCTAAGAGTTAATTTCTCTTATGATTTGACATTGGGCACATTGAACCCCCTAATGTAGTATTTTGTTTCTCTTTATCCATATTGTTGAGATCACCTTAATGATGCCAACAATAATCAAAAAAATAATTATCTCGATTTAAATAAAACGAAGTTTCCTTTAACCATTCCTTGGATAAATGAAAGAAAGAGAAAAACAAACAAACAAACATTTAAGACTCCAGACCACACATGTTAAGAACAAGTGTTCTAAGGATTTAGGGACATTGCATCCAAAAGCACAAATACCTTTAACATTGATATGATATTGTATCAAAACATCCATGGATAGGATAACATGATTCAACAATTTCTAGATCAAAAGTAAGTCATTCACATGAAGTGAAATTGACCAAAGGAATTTTCAAAAAGGGTTTCTATTGTGAAGATTAGTGATGGAAGTAATTAATTTGAAGCCATCTTTGATTGAGTATAAGCCAACGGAACTTTCAGACCCAATGAGTGAATCTTGCTGATTGTACAAGGAAATGGGAATTTAAAGAATCTTGTTAAGCAACATGAGAAGAAAATAGATAAGTAACAGATAGAAAACCAAGATAGAATAGGAAAACAATAAATGGAATGGGAATCGCAGTGCATTATCCTGTAGCACCTGCATCATTTATATATTACTGAATACACAGTTGGAGAGGAAATACAATCATAACAGAACCTATACAATCTTGACACGTGTATGAATGACAGTACAGAAGAATCTTACAATACAGAAAGGACAATATTACACTAATAGCCTATTCTCTAACAGTAACAAATGTAGAATTCCTTCTCATTGGGGTCCAACAAGAAGGAAGATGCATTAATAGACCATAAACCATTTGAATTGAATGGTCTACATTTGATCTAGATTACATGAGCCACCACAAGGAGTGGTTGATATCAATAGAAGATCTTGTCTTGTGCATACCTTCCACTTTAGATAACAGTTTTATAATTTCAGAGCATTGGTAAATTTCTTTCCATGTCCAGAAAGAATTGTAAGGCTTCTTCACAATAGTCTCATTATTGAGGTCTATATATTTTGCTCTTAGAGTAGTGGACAACAAAGACTCAGAAGGTGCAGAGAGAATTCTCCACATTTGCTTAGCTTGAAGCGCCTGATTCACTTGAGTTATGCTTCTTAATCCTAGCCCCCTCATGTAAAGGCTTGAAAAGTACTGCCTTGATTGAAAGATGAATTATATTCCTATCACCACTTGTTCTCCCAAAAGAAATTAATATACCTTGGCTCAATTATATCACAGATGTATTATGATAGTTTAACATATGAAAGAATCTGCAAGTTAGCACCAGAGAAAACATATTTGGTTAAGGTCAATCTAGATGCCTGAGAGAGCGAGCAGCCTAGCTTTTCATGCAGTAGTTCTTCTTTCTATCTGTTCAATTACTTGGAAATAAATTATTGTTTTGCTTCTCCCACGATCATCCCAGGTTCTCAAGTATTTGGTCAGGTCAAAGAATAAATCACTCTAAATCCTCTATTATTATTGTTATTATATAAAAGGAGGGACGTTGAGAGTCCCTCTTCCTGCCATCTGGCATACTCTCCTCCTGTCATGGATATCATAACAACTAAAACAAAACAAAGATACAAAATAAAGAGAAATATCAGGATATAGTGACAAATTATAAGAAATTTCAAAATATAAAATAAAATATTTTACGTTGACAGTTCATCCTCCTCCTCCAGCCATGAATATCATAACAACTAAAATAATGAAAAATAAAAATAAAAACATGCTCAAGAAAAAAATAAAGAGAGATGTATTTTTAAAATAAATATATTAAAGGTAGAGAGATAATGAAAAGGTAGTTTCAAAATAAAATCTTTCTTTCCGGTTGGTGTACTAGGGTGAGGTGAATCCCAACCCCTTCGTTAACTAGCTTAGCTTTTCCTTTTTTCAATCTATATCTGATCCTCGACTAAAGCTTTTAGCAAACCTTATAATTTCCATTATCATGGACAAGTGAGCCCTACCACTCTCAAACTCACTACTAAGGAGATGTCTATTGGCCATTCTCAACACTGTGAATCTACAATATTTTTTTAAAATAAATATATTAACGATAGAGAGATAATGAAAAGGTAGTTTCAAAATATTTTGAAACCTTATCAAGTTGCACCCCTCTCAATCCCATTACTAATGCCTTTTAGAAATTATAAATTATTTTTATATTTCATAAAACATTTTTTGAGTGAATTCCTCTAACCCTACTCTTCACCTCTCATGTTTTCCGCTTTAAAGCCATTAGCCTCCCCATGTCCTCTATTGTAGAGATGGTAACGAACTCAAAGTTCTCTATAAAACTTTATTTTTGTTACATTCATTCGACTAACGTAAATTTGTGACATGAGATTGCTTATGAGGGTGCTTCAATGGAAATGATCCTCCATGATGTAAAGGTCTGTTTTAGAAACACTTTTATTTACCTTATTGTTTTGCATGATCTCATGTTAGTTTTGATGTTACCATATACCTGTTTATTTGGTTTATCGTGTGATATAAAGGGTAACACAAACAATTGGTGCTTTTTAATTTCAATGTCAGTCAGGATGCAAAGTACTTACAAACTACTACTCCTTCATTGATAATGTCAAATATAGTGGGTTCCTAAAAGACATTATTTAAGATTTGATGGTTTCAATTTTTATTTTTATTTTTAAATTGGTTGGGAATCGGTAGGAATGTAAACTTTATAGGATTTTTTTTTTTTTTCCGCCATAGTAGGGTAAGACAATGAGCGGGTTGGGCAGCCCGTACTCAAACCCTTAACCTGCCCATTTAACTTTATATGGGTACGGGCTAGTTCATACCTGTACTTTAACCTATTTAAATTCGTGTAAATGAGCTAGCACATAAATGGATGAGCTATCCAGGTTTTGAGTAACCCATCTACATTTGACCTTTTTTAAAAAAATATATACATAAGAAGCAAGCAGGGACGGACCTTGAAAGAAAATTTTGGGGGGCTAAATGTATACTCATTAACTAATTTTTAAGAAAAAATATTTTGGGGAGGCCAAATGTATAAATTTTTGGGTTAAATGTATAGAAAAATCCAATTTGTATTAAAAATTTAGGATAATTTTTTTTTTGGGGGCCATGGGCCCCCATTGTATACACTAAGATCCGTCCTTGGCAGCAAGCATCTATCATTCCATCCAAATTCATCATTTTAAATTGTGTAATCTAAATATTCGAAGTTCAATAATCACAATTTACACAAAAAAACATAAATTTAGACATGCACCATTATAATATAATTTTGATGTTAGAACTCCAAATTTTAAATTAAAAGTCAAAGTCATAGAAAAAAGACAAAACAAAAGAGAGTGAGAGACTAAGAGTCGAGCTGTTAAGGAAAAATAAGTATTCACCCCCTCTAGGTGATATTCCATCTTCACACCCCAACCCCCCCAAAAAAAAAAAACTCCCCACCGGTGGCCGTCGGCCGGCGCCCATCCGGTGGCGGCCCTCTGGCGTCTGGTGGTCCTCTGGCTGCCCTTCGGTGAGGGCATTTTTTTTTTTTTTGATTTATTTTGAAGTAAGGGCAAAAAGGTAATTTCACCCGAATCTGCATATCCCTCATAGGTCCTTGGTACCTCTCAGTCTTTTTACAAATTTGACAGACTTCTGAGGGTTTTGCTAATTCAAATGATATTTATTTGAAATTTTCCTAAAAGGATATTACAAATTTCTTATAAATCAACGAAAAAAAAAAACCCAAGACCTCCTTGCTAGCAATTTTTTTTTTTTTTAACTTCCTACTTATTATTGGAATTTAGAATTTTTACAAAATTGATATATTATAACTTTCTAACCATGATCAATTATTTATCTTGAATTGAACGATAATAGATCAATTAAAAAATATAAAATTTTGAAATTAGTTTTTGGTCCACATATGACTATTTTTAGAGGTGTTCTCAATGGGACGGTGAACCAGCGAGGTACTTAGATGGAGGTGACTCGACAAGCTTTTTTTCTACGAGAGAGTATACCCAGATTCCCTTGGTTCTCATATTTGACGGAGCCAACGGAGCGAGTTGATGGAGAGACGAGAGGCCGCGTCGAAGTGACAAACACAAAAAGAAGTAGAGACTAGAGAGCGAGCATGTCTTTGTAAAATTAGGGTTCACTTGGTTGTCCAAAAAATTTAGGGCTGCATAGTGGCATTTAGGTAATTTTATTTTTTTTAAATATATATATATATATACACACACATATATATATAAGCGCGCACACACACACATAACAGTATCATGTCTAAAACAAGATATAATAAATAGAAGATGCTGTGACAAGTTTATTGGTCTCTTTTCTTTTCTTTTTTTGAATAAGAAAGGCAAGTCGAAATTTGAATAAAAGGATAAGAGGACCAGATCATGAAGGTTTAGTCCTGAGTACAACAAACTAGAAAAACAACTAGTTACAAGCCATCTAATCTTTCAAAACCAAATCGAGGCATCCATTTAGAATTGTGGGAACAAGAACTACATTAGTATCATCTGGATCTTCATGATCCTGTTTGGCCATATAGTCAGCACAGACAATGATGTCTCTAGGAGAATAGCGGATCTCCACCTCCCAGTCTTGGAAAAGAAGGTCACGAATCTCTCCAATGATCACTCGGAACGGATGGTCAATGTAGTGATCTCTCATGATAATGTTGATGGCATCAAGAGAGTCAGAGTGCAAGATGATCCTTTGTAATCCCATCTGACGGCCCAACATTAATCCTGTCATGATAGCATGGAGCTCCGCTTCAATAACAGAATGAGTTCCCAGGAACTTATGAAACCCCATTAACCAATATCCTTGAGAATGTCTGATTACACCCCCGCATGCAGCTTGGTGTTGATGTCGCACTGATCCATCTACATCAATACGAACCACATCTGCAGGGGGAGGGGTCCAAGTCCTTTCTTTAGATCTATCAAGTTGGAAAATTTGATTAGAAGCGTTTTCCATTAAAAAATAATTACACAAGTGTAACATCTCCCTTGTATCGGTGCTTTCGCCTTGGAACAGAAATTTGCATCTGGTAGTCCAGAGGATCCAGCACCCCAAACTAAAGATTCTTGGCCAGGAGAAGTTCCGAAATCTTCCTTTACCAGGGTTGTGAGTAGTGTTCCAATTAAGCCAGACCTGCAAATTACCTGCAAAAAATTGAAAAAAATAGTTAGGTTGTAAAATTTGTTTCCACAGGTTTTTGACTCTCTCACAGCCCTGATTACATGAATCACGCTTTCCTAGTGTTTCCACAGGTTTTTGGCTCTTTTCAAAATATAATACATGATCATGTATTTTATCTGTATTTTCTTTGCTATGGGATTTTAGTCTCTTTTTAAATATTATAATTTTTTTTCCTTTGCGGCCACACATTTTGTGGGTTCTAAATTAGTTATTATCAATAATGTTTCACAAAATCCCAAAGACTTTTTTACAATAAATTTCAATTCCACTATAAGTCCAAGTCAATAGGCATCCATAGACAAGTCTAAAATTTAAAATTTATTGCAAAAAAGTTTCACAATATTTAAATACAATTTTAAGATTTTAATGGATCATTTTATCATATTTTTTCTTGTCCGAAACCTAAATGCAATTTTTCCCAAAAAAAAAAAATATATTTACGTATATCTCAAGTAATTTCCTAATAAGACTTTGTTTTATCCGATCATGCAATCCAAACGCCCCACTACAATACGCTGGCCTTTCTAATTCTATATGCGCTGACCTTTCTAATTCTATATGCGCTGACCTTTCTAATTCGATTACCAACCCAAATGATGACACTGTTCAAGCTGAAATTTTGCAAAAAACGACAGAGAAAAATGAAAAATCCGAACCAGAGAGAAACAAAATTTGAGTCTGACTTCAAAATAATCTTACAAGTCCCCGACAAAACACTGATCGCAAAGTCCTGTACAAGTGAAGGCAAATTTCAAGATTTCCGTTTGGTTTTGGAATCGAATTCCACCCTTCAGTCTGACTGAGCTCGGGCCCGCCGCCTTGAAGCTCACAAGTTGGCTTAAAAACCCCTATATATATATATATATATATATATTACGTTATATATATATATATATATATATATTACGTTCCAGTGCTGACGTGTTTGCGGTTAGTTGAACATTTTAAAGTTATTAGTTTATTACCTTCATGTAAAGGAATCCCCAATGCGATTCTGACATTAGTTTACCCTGATTTTTGGAGAGGACGTTACCAGAGGGCAAAGCAAATTAAAGTGTTTCGAAGCCTGATGTGGTCCTCGTTCTAGTGTTTTTCTGCTTCAACGTGTATCACCTGCTTCCTTTTTAAGGTTAGTCTTTCTTTGGACTTTGGCATGCTCGTTTTTTATGAGGTTGTTCCTTTTGAGAGAAAGAATGTTGGGTTTGGGAAGTTCATGGTTTATAGGTTCAACAGAGCTGGCTTCTTGTTGAGTTGGAAAAATGTTTAGATTTTCATGAATTTTGAATCTTCAATCAGTTGAGTTTCTGTGTCTTTTCCTCCATCTTTCTCTGTTCCTGTTGCTTTTAGAAAGTTCATTTTGTTTTAAATTTATGAACTCAACCGAGCTTCTTTTCACTTCGCAAATATGGAAATTGGGCCAAAATAATCTCTCTCACGGTCTTTGGCAATTTTGTTCACTCAGTTTAAATTCAATTCTTGTGAGATTTAGCTTTCCAGTTATTTGCATGGCAAGCTTGAAATATGTTTTAAATATTTTATTGCAACAAATATTTGTTTGTGGATCAATGATCATCATAATTTACTCTGCTGTGCATGCAACCTGAAATATTAGGAAATGTTTTTCCATCATTAAACAATCCTGCGCGTTCTTCATTCTTCTTTCATCTGTTCATATCTAGCTTATCATATTCATGTTTTTCTGCATTTCTCCTTTTTTCAAGTTGAGCATGAAACCATTGAAATCCATTGTTGTAAACAGTTTATTGATCAGGAAACATTTGGTAGATGCTCTTAAATATCAAGTAGCATTCAAAATCCATGAGATCTTACATTTCTGCTCTTTTAGCTTTGCAACTTCAATGACAACTTTCAATTTGGTATTCCATGATACAGAGGCATGTATGATGAAAGTGTGCCAAACTAAAAGTTAAGTTTCTTCTGCAATGTGACAAAGAATTTACTGTCTCGTGTAAGAAAGAGTGATGATGGACAGAGTCTGTGGCAAAGGAGATGAATTAAAGAAGTCTCCATCGCTGCATTCCTCATCTTCAGCTGTCGCTGTAGCTATCAAAGGTAACAAGAAAAGCAAGCATATGGTGCAATGGGCACTGGATACTTTTGTTCCTGAGGGAAGAATTGTGTTTAAGCTGATACATGTCCATTCAGGTAAAAAATTTGGTGTTCCAACTCTAAATAAATAATATATGCTTTTCTGTTCATTATGTTCGAGGAAGAGAAGCATCTTTATGCAGTAGAAAAGTCTCAAATAGGTTCTTGTATATCTCATAACACCTAGAAACTTCTTAGCTATAATAATATTGCCAAGAGTTGCACGGTTGCCCAGAAAAAAATGCCATAAAGCATACTTTTTTTATCTTCGAATTACCATAAAAGATATATTAGATGAATGATCATGAATTAATGTTTCTTAATGTTTATAATTTTTCATTGATTGAGGGTGACTGTGTCCAAGAGAAAACTAATTTTCACATCATAAGAGAAGCTTAATTTACTCATTCTATCTCACTGTAGAAATCTATATTTTCTGTCATCTAGAAGCGTATGAAATGTTGGTAAAATAGGGGAATAAAACAAACTTAAGAGCTGCTTCCCTGCCCCCCTTGAAAATGCTTTTTTTTTTTAATACCATAGCAGTTAAACAGGCTTGTAAAGTACTTGTAGTGCCCATTAAACTTTTCCTCCATTATGAAAACGTTAAAAGAAGAGAGTAATTAATGTTGGTTACTCCATAGTGAAAGTTGCATTTTCAGTGTAACAAGAAACTTCATTATTGACAGGTAATTTTTTTTTAACATTTTCAATATTTGCATAGTGGTTATATACCACCAAGTCTGTATTTAAAAAAATAACTTCATTTTATTTTCATGCCAATTCAAGATCTTTGTCCTTTTTTGTGGGAAATGTCATCTCTATATGACAATTGCGTAATGATGCAGAAGCTGCTTTTAAGAAGGAAATGGAGTGGAAGACAAGTGTAATGCTCCTACCTTACAAGCAAATGTGTGAGCAGAGAAAGGTCATATATTATTTCTCATTAAAAATTAGTTGGAATTAATTCAGAAAACTTGATTTTTATGCTTATTCGGTTGATGCAGGTTCATGTTGATATTGTAGTGATTCAATCTGATGATGTAGAAACTGCAATAGCAGAGGAAGTTGCCAAGAGTTCTATAACCAACCTGGTTATAGGGGCTTCATCTCATGCCATATTTACTAGGTATTTACATTGTGGATTAATGTACAATGCAATAGTGTTTCTGGTTTAAAAGGTATCTGCTTCTATATAATTTCTGAAAGGAAGGTGATAACAAATTATTTATATTGTTACCTTGAAAACCTAATATTGCATACGGACAGAATGTAAATACAATTCAATTTTAACGTTAGCTACTTCCTGTCTGTTGTCAAAAGGTTCATCATCCTTTTAAAAAGTTACGTCTTACGTGTATAGCATACTCTTCCATAAATATTCAATTATTCATGAACATTGTCAAGTTGATTAGAAAAAATCTGCCTATTGTTGCATTTTAAACATGATGGTTTCCTTTTTTTAGGCTGAACTTTATTGATCTTCAACTGATTATGATGGTTTTCTTGACATTTTTCTTTTCAGTAAACTGAAGGGTTTATCTGCAAAAATATCATCATGCACTCCAAGATTTTGTACAGTCTATGCTGTTTCCAAAGGGAAGCTGTTTTCTTCACGGCCATCAGACGTAGAGATTGATGAAAACTTAATAGATGACAGCAGTGAAACCAGTTGTTCAACCAATAGCTCATTGAACTCTGCGTCCACCTCTCAGATAGGTATTCTAGTCAGTACATTTAGAATGCCAGGGCATACTAAATAATGATTACATTATGAGAAAACAATATTACAGGGAGAATGAAGTGCCTTAGCATTATCATTAGTGTCAATATCACATTCAAATTCATAGATATTTTATTTTTCTAATATCTTGTTGAAAATCCTGATGATCATGCTAAAATTTTTATGGCGCAATCACTCCCGTATTGCGGCATTGTTAGTACATTGTGCACTTTTAGGAACTTTTTCATACTTCTGTCAATGTATTTCACATGTTTTATACAATTCTGAGAGTAAAACAAATTGATTATTTGTTTCTGATGACCTTATGGCATCCATATGAATTCTCGTGGAGTCCTAATGAAGATCAGGCTTTACTACACCTGTTCTGAAGGTCTATCCGTGGAATAGTATTTTAAAGATCTATGATTTTTATTATGCATAGACTATGGTTCAGTTGGATCATACACTCCCATAAATTCCTCTTCCCTAGCGGCACAGAGATATCAAGCTCTTTCAGCCATTAATCAGACCTGTCAGAGCACAAAAGCTGGTTTAATTGAAAATAACCACTCTAGAAGCCATTCTCTAGATCTTGGCATAGAGCAAAACTCAGATATTGACTATGCTTTGAGCCGGGTCTCTAGCTGCAAAAGCAATCTATCAGATGGTGAATCTTGGAATTATTATCAAAATCCCACCATGGATGTATCGCATGCTACTGTGTCACCTGCTAAACAGGTACCTCTTTTCTTTCTTTTAACCAATGTTACTTGTGTACAGCTACAGCTTATAGTCCAAGCAATAGTGGCTCTCTGAGATAATTCCTATTTTTTATTGTAGCATTGTAATTATAAAGTAGACTACACTGCAGCATGCAAAATTTTTTTTTTTTGGGGGGGGGGGGGGATTTATACTTTTTTTTTTGTGTCAAACTACTCTTGCTTTAGCAACTTCAAGTAGGGTGAAGTTTTAGTTTGAAAAATAATCATTTTCCTTTACCTCCTTTATGTTATTTATATGAGCAGGAAAATTTTAACCTTGAGCTGGAAAAGTTGAGAATTGAACTAAAGCACGCCCAAGGAATGCGCATGGTAGCTCAAAGACAGAATATTTATGCATCACAAATGGTATTATTCGATTCCTTGCATCCTTCTCTAATATGGGAATGCTAACTTCCATGTTTGTTATGTGGAGGTTATTGGTATTTACGTTGTGTTTTGAATGAACTAAACTTCTACTTTTCTAATTAAAGAAAAAGGTCTTTTAGATTGTCTTCTCTCATAATCTTGCACAAATTGTGTAGAGTAAGAAGGCTTACGTTTTTATCTCCTAATAACAAAACTAATTAGGTTTTAATCATTTGCACAGTAATTTGTCTTCATGAAAAATGAGGACATTTTGGTCCAAAGGCAACAAATGTAGAGAATTGTTATAATTTCACACATACATCACATCAATGACTTGGATAAAGTAAGAGATGTGATCTTATATGAAAATTACAAGTAAGAGGAGTAAGTAATCATTATTTGACCACAAATTAATAATGCATATTGAAGCAAAAATTGTTGAGGCAAAATCAAAGAAGATATCATGCTTGTGATCGTTAACTGTTAGTTTGTGATCTAACAATGACTGCATGCCTTTCTGAGCTCTCACTTAAAATCGTCCATCTGACTTGATACACCCCATGTATGCGTGCGTGCATACATAGCTTAGCCTCAATTAAGTCTATAGCAACTGGAGTAGAAACAAACATTCCCATAATTGACATGGAATGCATTTTCTTGATTGAAGTTGTCAGTTGGAGTAAATTTTTAAATGGTTTAAGCAGTTGAACAATCTAAGCAAGAAGAGAATGGAGGAATCCGTGAAACTGAAGGAAATTATTGCTAAGGAAGGCATGGCCAAAAAATTAGTAATGAAGGAGAGAGAGAAATGTGAAGCAGCAGAAAGAGAAGCTGCTTATTTGAAAAGAAGTTCCGAAGAGGAAGCCTTGGATAGAAGAGAAGCAGAGATGAATGCTGTGGAAGCTGCTGAAAGGAATGAAAAGCTAGAGGATGCTCTTAGTGGTTCCATGCTTCAGTATAATAAGTTTACATGGGATGAAATAATTTCAGCTACCTCATCATTCTCTGAAGATCTTAGAATTGGAAAGGGAGCTTGTGGAACAGTTTACAAGTGCGATTTGTATCATACACCTGTGGCAGTAAAAATTCTTCACTCTAATGAAGACCACATTATCAAGCAACTCCAACAAGAGGTATGGAAGCTTTATGGACACAGGATTTTCACACAACAGTTTGATTAAGTTCCTTTAAATTATTCTTGACAGATTACATGCTTCATAAAGGAAGAGAAGGCTAAGAATCAAGTTTAAAGGTCTTAAAATGATTCTATCATTACACTGAAGGTCTTTTTGGGACTTTGAATTTGACTTTGTTTATTTTCACATTTTTCAGTTTTTATTCTTCTTAGTTCTTATTTACAAGATGCAAATTACTCCACCATTCCAACTAATTCAGCTTGATGATTAAACTTAGTGATTTTCATAATTTAAGCAGTTAATTATGATAATGAGCTAAGCAGCAGGGCATATTTCTGAAGTCTAGAGAGATGACCTCTGTCCACATGCGTCCTCTCTCAGGACGTTACTTAAGAAAGCCTTTCTTTTTGCTAAGGCCTTTATCTATTCTAGGAATTTAGTTTGACTGCTTAACACAGTTCTTACTGATGTCCATTAGTTTTGTATTAATGTTTCACATTTTTCCTATATATATATTCACATATGATAATTGGCTATTGCCCAATGAATAAGTAGCCACATAAATATGAGACTAAATAGGCCACGTGATCTTCCTTATTCTTCTGTTTTGCTGCAGCTGGAAATACTGAGCAGAATTCGTCATCCAAATTTACTTCTCCTTCTCGGGGCATGCCCCGATCATGGATGCCTTGTGTATGAATACATGGAGAATGGTAGCTTAGAGGACACTTTACTCCAAAGTAAAAGTAATATTTCAATTCCATGGTTCAAGAGGTACCAAATTGCATGGGAAGTAGCCTCTGTTCTTGCCTTTCTTCATAGCTCAAAGCCTAGACCCATCATCCATCGTGATTTGAAACCGGCAAACATCTTGCTAGATGGGAATCTCGTGAGCAAGGTTGGCGATATAGGCCTCTCTACATTACTCCATTCAGATACTCTGTCTACAATGTTCAAGGACACAGAGCTTGTTGGGACACTCTCCTACATAGATCCTGAGTACCAAAGGACAGGGCAAATATCTCCGAAATCTGATGTTTATGCTTTTGGAATGGTGATCCTACAGTTGTTAACTGCAAAACCAGCTAGAGCACTAGCGCATTTAGTAGAAACAGCAATTGAAAAGGGAAATTTAGCAGAAATGTTGGATCCTACGGCAGGGAATTGGCCATTTCAGGAGACTTTGGACTTAGCTCGATTAGGCCTAAGCTGCACAGAACTTCGGCATAGAGATAGGCCTGATTTGAAAGATCATGTACTTCCCATACTGGAGAGATTAAAAGAAGTCGCTGATAAGGTTCAACATTCTGCCACAGTTGTTACTGTTAAATCTAGACCCCCTAATCACTTTATCTGCCCAATACTTCAGGTACTAAGATATTTCACTGTCCCCATATCGTTGATTCTATAATCTCTTTGCTAAAATAGGATATTCTTCATAAAAGACGTTTTTTATATTCTGGAAATGGCTCTAACAAGATAACCACTAATATTTGCTCATGGGAATGAGTTAACTGGTTGATTTCTCTGATAGTAAAACTTTACATCTGGGGATAAAGATATAGATGTAGTTTTAAGCATTTGCTAACAAGTTCTTCAATAGAATGTAGAAATGTGAAGGAGTTTTCTTTGTATTCTGGAAACGGCTTCATTTTGCTTTGCCTTTTATTTTATTTCTTCTATATCATATTGAAATGGCATAATATATATACTGTGATTGGTTCAGGATGTGATGGAGAATCCTTGTGTTGCTGCTGATGGTCATACTTATGATTACAAAGCAATTGTAACATGGCTGCAAACCCATGACAAATCACCAATGTCAAATATGCCATTGCCTCATAAGAATCTGATTCCGAATTATACACTTCTGTCTGCTATTATGGAGTGGAAATCCAGACAAAACTGATACAAACATTGTTAATTTCCAGTTCCATTGTTGGGTTATTGATTTCTCCATTTTAGCTTTGGTTTATTGAAAGGGAAAAAAAAAAGTATTTATGCTAGTTAGTAATAAGTTTGCTTGAGAAATGTGTAAATATTTGGTTATGCTTGATAGAGTTTTATTCATGATTTTGAATTGTTAAAACATGTTTAGATTTATTGATCAATGGCACTTTTAATGCTTTTTAGTCATTCTGATTTCTAAATATCACCTTCCATCATTCTTCTTAATCAGGACTGGAGCTTTTGAAATGTCTGGAAAATGATATTGGTTTTGCTTGGGTATTGACTATTATGCTTGATGTTAAGTTTGTTTAATGTAGGGAGGGATCCATCTTCAAGTGTTGAACGTGTTTAATTCAAGTGTGGCCCTTAATTTTAGAAGATAATTCTATGCAATGAAGGTAGAGAGAAGGGGGAAAAGGATAATTAGTCTGTTTCTTTTTTTATTTCTTTCCTTTATGTTTTTGGGTACTGTTCTTGCTGGATCAATGGCTTGAGAGTTCTACACTTTTCTCTCCATTAGCGAAATACAGAATTATGTCAGTTAGAAGTTAGAAGTTAGAAGAAGTTTTTTCTGTTGAGTAATCAAAATTTACTCTCTCCACTTTTAAATATTGGAGCTAAATGAGTAATTTGTTGAGATTCAAAAATTTAGTTAAGTAAGTCATTTATAAAATTATATATTGATTTCTCTCAATTAGTTAAGCTAGTTATTTTTATAATGACATCTATATTTCAATAAAAAACGTGTGAACCATTTTTTAAAGTCATAATTACTTATTCAAAGAATAGAACAAAATTTTCTTTTAAATCAACATTTGCATAAAAATGTCAGCTTTTTCATGTCTTTTCCCATGTGCGATTGTGACTTAGTTGAAAATAATAAGTACGTTTGAAATAAAATTTATTTGTAAAGAGCGGAAAAAATAAAATAAATATTTGTATCATCAACCTTTTAATTAATTAATATGTATAATTAATTAGGGGTAAAAATGAGAAAAACTTATTAAATATTTAGACAACTATTTTTTATAAAAAAGAACAAGGCAATTCAAATTTTTGAATATTATAAAAAGGATCAGAGGAAGTACACTAATGTAAGTATGTTATAAACAAAGCTTTAAGATCCTACTCATTCTTCTAATTAGGATCACTTTAAGAAACTTTAAAGATTTTCACACTTCAGAAAGTTTTTACTCTCATTCTCAGGTAAATGATTCGGTAGAACAGCTAACAACAAAATAGAAACAAAACCAAAGAAATTTAGTTATGTATTACTACGATAAGAGGCATATGTTGATTTTGACTAATAAAAATCATGATCCGTAATTAGCATTTTGTGATAATTAGCAAAAAAAAAAAAAAAGAACTACATCCACAAATTCTTAAGAAATTACAAATAATAATTATTGAAGTGTCTCATTTTCTTTAAATTAAACAATTGTATAAATTTCTTTTGAAGATGAATTACCAATAAAGGATGTGTGGTATTTATAACTATCTCAGTAAATGCTCTGAGTATGAAGATACGACTTGACCTCAATAAACCCTTGGGACCAACTCACTTGAAGCCTGAAGTTTTAGTGAGGTTGGAGCTTCTCTAGCATTTTGAGAATCTTCATTCCTGTTTACATCCCATTCGAAGCTTAACTCCTTAAGGTACTTTTTTTTTTCTTTCAAGTTGGATCTTAAGGCATCCATCCCATCAACTCATTGTGCAACTCATAAATTGAAAATTTTCCCTCAAGATTGAGTTCACCTAATTGTTTCATGTTGAGCTCACTGCATTTTCACACGCAAAATGTCGTCAGACGAATTTTAAGATTTTTCAACTCTCCCAAATTTGGCATGATCTTTTGAAACTGGTGTTTCATAAATCTAGATTATACAATTTTTTAAATTTTTGCAAACCAGTAGGCAACTCACCCAAATTTTCACAGTATTCCAGCTTCAGTGTTTGCAAATGATAGACAAGACATAGAATCAAGAAGTCTCTCAATTATAGAACAATATAGATCAAGATATCATAGATGTATAAGTTTTTTTTATTGAATAAGGTATCTCCATAATTTTGATATTGGAATTTAGAGGTAAGACTCGCAAGCATTTACACTTACAGAATTGATCAAATATTAGGTCACTCGAAGTCCAAATGCAATATGAATGAAGACTAAGATGCAAGAATGTATGTAATTTTCTAACCTTCTGCAAATCCTCAAATCGTCTAAATTCTTCCCGCTCTTGCTTCAGAAAAGTTAAGTGACGGGTCTTTTCAGAAATTTATTGCACCTCTTTTAAACTCATGCTTGAAAAAAAGCTCTCTTGATAAATAAAAAAAAGTCACATCATTGAGAATGTCATGCATAACAAAACGTGTTTCATGTATAAAAAAAGACCTTGACACAAAATCTAAAAAGCATTCATTGCCTACTTCTTTAATTGAGTCGATTGTAGAAAATCTTATGTCATCCACAACAGAACTAATTCCTCCTTGTCAAATTCATAATCCTTGGAGAATAATGAACAATAAGTAAAGCATTGCTTAAGATGAGAAGGGAAATAACGATAATTCAATAGCAAAGCTGGAAGAATATTATTATATGAAATGTTCCACATCTTAGTTATCAAAATGCTATTCCATTCCTCCCAAGATTATTTCCGGTACAAGAGACTTCCAATTGTCTTTAAGGCTAGAGGCAAACATATCTTAAACCTCCCAAGATTATTATATTTTCTTTAACCTGAAAAAGAAAATATAGAAATATAAATCTCAAACCACATAATTCAGTCCAAATCACAATTATTCAATCCAAACTAAAATAAACAATTCGTAATCTCAATAAATTAAGGGCATAATATAAATCCTAGCTGGGGAAATCGATCACATAGACAAAATCAAAAGTTTAAAACAAATAACTCCACCGGGTCTATCTCTGAAGGTGAAACCAATTTTCCATCATAAAGAAGCACCAAAAAAGCCTCTCATAGAGTTAATCATAGCCACAACCCCGTCAAAGCACAAAGAATCCATGGAACGAGACAATGGAAGGAGCCAAGGAGGAGACGAAGATGGAGGCTATGGTGGTTCATGATCGATGGTGAAGGCTGTCTCCGTTCTATCCCTTCATTCAAAGTCGCTGCTGCACTCTGAATCTTGTCTGCGGCCTGCTGGTTAGTCGCTCTCGTCCGCCTCCTCCCTCTTTTGATAGCCTCTTTAGGTTTATGTTGGGAGGTCAGGGCTTCAAGAATATCCTCGAAATCTGAACACAGACAGAGCATGAATGGATGGTAATTTTGATTGGCGGAAGTTCTGCCACGCCTCCAGCTTCTGTTCCTCGTCTTTAGTAAGTGCCCCGTACATACAATTTGCAATGCTTCTTGCAGCTTCTCTCGCCTCCGGCAGCCTATCATTCAGCAGATCCACCGCCGCTTTAATCATCTCTCCCAACCCAAACTCCTTCATTTCTTCCAGCCCCTGTTCATGATATCATGTCATTTACTTTGAACATTGTGTAATAATAACCCCAGAAGATAATAGCAAGCTTAGTTCAATTGGTACAGCAGTTTTACCATATTGGAGACGCTATTGGAGAGAGATAGCGGCCTTAGCCCTGATCGAGGTTGCTATGGCTAACATTTGCCCGCAGTTTTAGAAGCAGAGGTAGAGGGGCTATTGAAGCCACCATTGAGGTCAGAGCCTTATCTGCTTCTTCACATACAAATCGTTTGTCCTGAGACGCTTTAAGCAGCAGCCGCATCATCTGTTAAGATTCGTCCCTTCAGTTATCCCCAAATTCATCCATTAACAATATCAATAAATGGAAGTAAGATCGTGGAAAAGGAAAGTGAATCACACCAGTCGATCAAATGCATCAGATGTGGATGGATCCAGCAATTTATCACCAAATGATTTGAAAATATCAGAAGCAGCCATAATGGAGGTTTTGCACAGAGCACTTCGAGTATTTTTCATTGTCTTAACTCTTAACCACCACCGATGCAACTTCCCCCTGTTTCATTTATGAAATTAGAGGTCCTTTACTGTAATTTTCTCTGATCTTTCTCAGTTCTAAAGGTGACGCTAATATTACAGAAAATGCCCTTCTTTCTGTCAAAACTCCGACCTAGCCACGGACAGAATTTTGTTTTCCGTTTTAGTCCTTGTTCATCTTTACTTTTGGTCCTTCAGCTCCAGCTTTTCTAAAGTAACTTACCGTTCAAATAAATATATTGTAATATCTTCTTTCAAAATTCAAATTTTAAAGAACAATCATAAGATTATAACAAATATACCATTTTAAGCTCTATTTTCAAACAATTATCTTTAATTCAATTTAATCATAATAAGTGCTATTTAGCTCAAAATTAATGATCAAATCCCTAAATAAGATATTAAATATTATGATAAAGTCAGAATATATCACCTGCATTAAGCATTTGCCTGCCTTCCATTACTAGCAATAGAACAGGGTTCATCCAATGAGCTTCTCCATTTGCAATTAACAAAAAGTATAAGAGTAAATCCTACAGGTATTGAATAAGAGTTACTGTTATGGAAGTTCTCAATTTGATGAAAGGGAAGTTAAAAATCTTATGATAACATGTAAAGTAAAACAATTCAAGTGCAATCTGTGTCAAACCATAATCAACCAGCAAATGATTTTCCCCCCCAAGAATTCATCACCAAATCTTAAGTTCATAGAAAATGAGCATATATGATGTGATTACTGATATAGTATAAATGCTAAAGAAGTTCTTAGCTTTTATAAGGGGATTCTAGCTCTGAGGCAGACATGCAAAGAAAAGCAGATCTAAATTGTGATCATAAGCTATATGTATATATAGAAGATGCTCTCTAATCATTCTAGTTCTCAGGCAAACAAGCAAAGAGAATTAAACAATTCTAAGCAAAGAGAATCAGAGTGGGGGAAAGCTTTACCTGTTAATATATATGGCACTGAGATTTGAGCAGGGAACAATGGCCTCTGATATGAATGAAGTGTAAAAGGTCAAAATCTGCAAATCCTGAATGAATGTAGCCTTTTTAAGTCTAAAAGCAATGAAAAAAAATGTCCCAAAAGCCTAACTTTGAATTAGCAAAAAACTAGAACATGGAGAAGAATTCAATATACAGTGGCAAAAGATAAGTGACTGGTCTTTTCAGAAATTTAGTTGCACCTTTACCTCATGCTTGAAAAAGAGCTCTCCAGATGCAAAAAATGCCACATCATTGAGAATGTCACGCATAAAAAAACGTGTTTCATCTGTAAAAAAGGCCTTGACACGAGCTTTACGAAAAAATGCCACATCATTGAGAATGTCACACATAAAAAAACGTGTTTCATCTGTAAAAAAGGCCTTGACACGAGCTCTACGAAGCATTAATTCATTGCCTACTTTAATTGACTTGCTTGGTTGGGTCGCTTGTAGAAAATCTTGAGTCATCCACGACAGAACTAATTCCTCCTTGTCAAATTCATAATCCTTAGGGAATAATGAACAATACGTAAACATAGCTTTAGATGATAAGGGAAATAACGATAGCTCAATATCAAAGCAAGAAGAATATTATTATATGAAATGTTTCACATCTCACTGATCAAAATGTTATTTCATTCCTCCCAAGATGATTCCCTATACAAGAGACTTCCAACTGTTTTCAAGGCCAGAGACAAACCTTTGCACTTTTTAACAATCCTTCTTCCAATTTCTTCAAGATCAGAATTTGTTTGAAGACAAAAGTTACGAAATGCATATTTTGTAAATAACAACAAACTATCATCATCTAACAATCAATGTGGGCGATATATTTTATCAGACGGGGCAGCTAAAGCAATACTCTCATGGCGTGAAGTGATAAGAATTTTGCTTCCTGTGGCCCCACGAATGAAAGGTGCTAGAAGAGCTTCCCATGACATAAATTCTTCACACCAAACATCATCAAGAACAATGAGGAATTTCTTTCAAGACAACTTATCTTTCAACTTAAAGCTTACCCATTCTATCGAATTCCACAATATTTTTATGATTTAAAAACCTGAAATATCTTTTTGGAAACATGACAGTCAGGTCCTAAAGAACATACAAAATAACCCAAAATCACATATTTGATATTATTAGGGACTTTTTTTATATTATTTGTGTTGAAACAAAATCCAAGTGTTTAAATTTTGTTGTGAATATAGTTTTTTCTGTTGTGAATGGTCAGGTTTTAAATTTTGTTGTGAATATAGCACTTCCTGTTGTAAATATAGTTTTTTCTGTTGTGAATGACCAAGTTTAAATTTTGTTGTGAATATAGCACTTCATGTTGTGAATATAGCTTTTTTTGTTGTGAATGACCAGGTTTTAAATTTTGTTGTGAATATAGCACTTCCTATTGTGAATATAGCTTTTTTCGTTGTGAATGACTAGGTTTTAAATTTTGTTGTGAATATAGCACTTCATATTATGAATCTAGTTTTTCTGTTGTGAATGACTAGATTTTTAATTTTGTTGTGAATATAACACTTCCTACTGTGAATATAGTACTTCCTGTTGTCAATACAAATAATATAAAAAAAATGTGATTTTAGGTTGAGACTTTTTTGATATTTTGTATGTTCCTTGGGATTTAGTTGTCATTTACCTTTTATATATATATATATTCAACACTCTAAATTAACTAAATTATTAAGGGTTAAGGTGCAAAAATAGACATGTGCTTTTTTCCGAGGAGCGCCCAGTAGCAAATGCTTTTTTCAGGTGCAAAAGTAACTATGTGGTTACAAATTAGGTGCAAAAATAGCGTTTGACCGTTAAGTTTGACTTTTTTGTTGACGGGACGATGACGTGGCATTTCAAAGGTGCAAAAATAATTTTAGGATCTTGAAAAAAATTTCGGTATTGATCGGTACTAAAAGGATACTTTGAAAAAATATTTCGTGTCTTGGCGGTACTAAAAAGTATTTTCAGGACACTGATTGGTAAAAAAAAAAAATTTCATAATTTTGAAAAATTATTTTAGGATCTTGAAAAATATTTCGGTATTGACCAAGTACTAAAAGGATACTTGAAAATATTTGAAATGCCATGTCATCGTCCGGTCAACAAAAAAAAGTCAAACTTAACGATCAAAAGTCAAACTTAACGGTCAAACGCTATTTTTGCACCTAATTTGTAACCATATAGTTACTTTTGCACCTGAAAAAAACATTTGCTACTGGGCGCTCCTCGGAGAAAAGCATATGTCTATTTTTGCACCTTAACCCAATTATTAAATGTAAAAATGCATGGTCACAAAATTTTATGTAATTTCAAACATTTATGGCTATTTAAGTGTGATTCTCCCATTAGTCAGGGCAAGTTTGGCTCTACATGCATAACATACACAAAAGGAATAATAATATTGTTCCAAATTTTGGTCCTTTTAAACCTTAAAGCAATTTTCTCTATATTTAATCCAATTCTGACTAAATAAATGGCATGCTTGTTATTTTTGTTTTTACTTTTTGGGGGAACATTATATAGGCATGGTTTAAATGAATTATTGGATAGAATTTGCCAATGATGAGTCATCACTCACGCGGAGACTGAAATTGAAATTCTTGCTGAAAGAAAAAGATTATGGCTGGAAATGGTACAATTGTCACCTATCATCTTACTAATCTGTTAGCTTTATTCAAATTTGTAAGGACACCTGAGTTAGTAGGTTGTCATTTAGAAGGATAATAATAGTAAAATTTTAATTAATTGCTTGCAATTTCTTTTTAATTTAATTTATTCCTTCCGTGAGGAATTAGGAATTTGTTAATTGTAAATATCATGTGTTGCTTTTTTTAAAACACACTCTTTAACTATTTGCATTGAAACTACTACTTGATAAAAATATCTTTAATAAATATAATCAACAGATATAGTTGGAACTATGGAATTAATATTAATATTGTCACATGAGCACTAAAAAGAGAGAATGAGGGAAAGGGGGTGGAGGAGAAGCGTAGAGCAGGAGATTTCTATTGATTGAGGGTGACTTTGTTCAAGAGAAAACTAATTTTTACATCATAAGAGAAGCTTAGTTACTCATTCTATCTCACTGTAGAATAGAGTAATTAATGTTGGTTACTCCATAGTGAAAGTTGCATTTTCAGTGTAACAAGCTTATTTACATTGCAGATTAGTGTACAATGCAATAGGGTTTCTGGTTTAAAAGGTATCTGCTTCTATATACTAGTAATTTCTGAAAGGAAGGTGATAACAAATTATTTATACTGTTACTTTGAAAACTTAATATTGCATATGGACAGAATGTAAATACAATTCAATTTTAAAGTTAGCTACTTCTTGTCTGTTGTCAAAAGGTTCATCATCCTTTTAAAATGTTACGTCTTACGTGTATAGCATACTCTTCCATAAATATTCATGAACATTGTCAAGTTGATCAGAAAAAATCTGCTTTTTGTTTCATTTTAAACATGATGGTTTCCTTTTTTTAGGATGAACTTTATTGATCTTCAACTGATTATGATGGTTTTCTTGACGTTTTTCTTTTCAGTAAACTGAAGGATTTATCTATGAAAATCTCATCATGTACTCCAAGATTTTGTACAGTTTATGCTGTTTCCAAAGGGAAGCTGTTTTCTTCACGGCCGTCAGTCATAGAGATTGATGAAAGCTTAAAAGATGACAACAGTGAAACTAGTTGTTCAACCAATAGCTCTTGAACTCTGCGTACACCTCTCAGATAGGTATTTTAGTCAGTAAATTTAAGATGCCAGGGATTACTAAACAACGATTACATTATCAGAAAACAATATTACAAGGAAAATGAAGTGCCTTAGCATTATCGTTAGTGTCAATATCACATTGAAATCCATAGATATTTTCTTTTTCTAATATCTTGCTGAAAATCCTGATGATCATGCTAAAAAATTTTATGGCGCAATCACTCCCGTATTGCAGTGATACAAGGGAAAGCATACACACGTAGCACTAATACTAGGTTCTTGAAAGTGCGATGATAAAGCTTACAATCAGACAATACGTTAGTGTGGTCCAAAGATGTTGGCCCTTGAATTGTTGTTCTTCAACAGCTTTCATCGTTGTACATACTTCTCCATATTTTGTTTTTCTGTAATACTTCTCCGGGTTCTAGTTTTTTGCCAATTCGAAGTTAGGCTTTTGGGACCTTTTTTTCATCGCTTTTAGACTTAAAAAGGCTACACTTCATTCACATCAGAGGCCATTGTTCCCTACTCAAATCAAAGTGCCATACATATTAACAGGTAAAGCTTTTCCCCCACTCTGATTCTCTTTGCTTAGAATTGTTTAATTCTCTTTACATGTTTGAACTAGACTAATTAGAGGGCATCTTCCTATATACACAGGGGCGGAGGCACACTTGTGCCAATGGGTGCAAGTGAACCCATAAAAAATTTTAAAAATATATATTTTGTAAAGGAATTGTAATACAATAAATGTGATTAGATCAAGTGGTTAAAGCTTCGGTCTCCAAAACCCAAAGGTCCCTGGTTCGAACGACTCTGTCACTCTTTTTTTGCAATTTTATTTCCCTGACTTGGCTTCTGAAGACTTGGCTTCGTCCAGACTTTTTCTTTTTCGCTCAGACTTTTTCTTCTTCGCTCGAAAGCTTCCTTCAGACTTCAGATTTCAGAGAGAACGAGTGCACTACTCCCCTTTTCAAGACCCTAGTTCTTGAAATCCCACGGTTCCAGTCGCCGATTCAAGAACCCGATTGGAAGTGTGAAGTTCCTTGCCGGTGGGAGCAAGGAACTTCTGGTTTCGCCCGAACTTCTGGTTACCCGATTCAAATTGCTGCTCTCGACTTCGACCATGCACGAATCGACTGGGCAACCTCACCATTTGTCCTTCTGGTTTCGCCCCCAAATCAGTTCGTCGCCTGATTCTGGTTTCTTTTCAAGGTTGGGAAATAATTTAGGGTTCAAGTTCGCTGATTCTGATTTCTGCTTCCTGATTTCTTGATTCGTTTTCGTTTCAGAACTTGCCTGATTTCTTGATTCAGATTCCTTTTTGAACCGTGTCTGCTCTATGGATTCTAATTTCGTTGCCTGATTCTGATTTCTGCTTCCTGATTTCTTGATTCGTTTTCGTTTCAGAACTTGCCTGATTTCTTGATTCAGATTCCTTTTTGAACCGTGTCTGCCCTGTGTTGAACCGTCTGCCCTGTATTCTGTGTTGCTCTTTGTTGCTCTTTGATTGGCTTGGACTTCGGAGTTGAATTATTTGAACATTGATTCTAAGGTACACATATGTGTCATTCTTCTATGATGGTTTTGTCTAGCATGATTGTGGATTTAAATAACTTCACACTTAGATGTCCTTATATTCTTTGTTGCTCTTTGATTGGCTTGGACTTCGGAGTTGAATTATTTGAACCTTGATTCTAAGGTTCACATATGTGTTATTCTTCTATGATGGTTTTGTCTAGCATGATTGTGGATTTAAATAACTTCACACTTAGATGTCCTTATATTCTGTGTTGCTCTTTGATTGGCTTGGACTTCGGAGTTGAATTATTTGAACCTTGATTCTAAGGTTCACATATGTGTTATTCTTCTATGATGGTTTTGTCTAGCATGATTGTGGATTTAAATAACTTCACACTTAGATGTCCTTATTCTTCTATGACTTGTGAGTAGTGTGGCTTGTTAGAGTTTTTGTTTTTTATATATAGACACACAGATTATATGATATAGAGGATGCATTCCCATTTAAAGATTCCTGTAAATATGTTAAGAAACACATAAAAATTATATTTAGGATTGATAAAGGAAGTATGTTCTTCAAGAATGTTCATGCTTTTCTTGCCTCAGTATAATTCATGACTAATGTTATGACCGAACCAAAACTCATTCCTTAGATAACACATGTAAAGCTGATAGTAAATATGAACAATGATCTGATTAAGAGTACATTTTGTGGCTTTTTCACTGTTACTTTTAAAACGTAGACAGTGGGGAAGCTTCTCAAGGGCCTTCTTCAATCATTATTGAAGAATCTTAGTACCTTTGTGGGTTTTATGTGTTTCTTCCCAACATACTTCACTGCATTTCTATATAGGTGACATTTAAGCTTTAAACATGTTCCCTAATCTTGTCAAACTTTTTTTCTTCCGAAAAATGTCAACGATACAATCTTATTTCAAACGTCTAAAACCCATAAATACAGAACCCGAACCTCAAAGTGAGCAACTTTCAAACAGTATTTCAATTCCAACAGTCCAAGAATCCTCTCAACCACCACCAACATCTCAATTTCAATTACCACCTCAAGCAATTGTTAATATAGAAAATCTTGAAGCGGATCCGGGAAAAAGACCTTCAATTTATTCAATGACATCAAATCTTATAGAAAGAGAGGATATTCGGAGAGCTTATTTGCTCAAGGGGCCAACTCAACCAATTCTTAAACCATTCCCTCAAACGGATGTGTATGGAAAAATGCGTAGATTCAATCCAAAGTGGTATGAAGAATTTGGTTCCTGGTTGGAGTATAGTGTATCAAAAGATGCATGTTTTTGCTTGTATTGTTATCTATTTGATATGGAGGTTGGAGGTAGTGGTTCGACGCAGGAAGCATTTGTCGGTGTGGGGTTCAAAAGTTGGCATAAGAAGGATAGAATCAAAGTTCATGTTGGAGATCATAAGAGTGTCCACTATAGATGTTATCAATCTAGTCAAAATTTGATGAAGCAAAATCAACATATTGATATTGCTCTTTCAAATATTTCTGAACAACAAAAATTGATTATCGTATTAGGCTGAAAACTTCTTTAGATTGTATTAGATTCCTACTACGCAATGGTCAGTCTTTTCGGGGACATGATGAATCTACAAGTTCAAATCATCAAGGTTTATTCCTTGAAATTCTAAAGTTTTATTCTAAGCCAAATAAAGAGATGAGTGATGTGGTCTTAGAAAATGCCCCCGATAATAACAAATTGATTTCACCAATGATTCAGAAAGATCTTGCCTAAGCTAGTGCTGATTTGACTGTTAAAGCAATAATTAGTGAGCTTCATGATGATTACTTTTCCTTGCTAGTTGATGAAGCTCGTGATGTTGCAATTAAAGAACAAATGGCGGTTGTACTTCGGTATGTAAACAAAAAAGGGTCCATTGTTGAACGTTTCATTGGCATAATTCATGTTTCGAGATATGACTGCACAATCACTAAAAGCAGCGATTGATGGCCTATTTTCTAAACTTGGTTTAAGTTTGTCTAAATGTCGCGGACAAGGCTATGATGGTGCTAGTAATATGCGGG
Organism: Acacia pycnantha; assembly: GCA_025563575.1. Classification (NCBI taxonomy): domain Eukaryota; kingdom Viridiplantae; phylum Streptophyta; class Magnoliopsida; order Fabales; family Fabaceae; genus Acacia; species Acacia pycnantha. Next base: position 2,962,485 of record JAMWYP010000032.1, on the reverse strand, counting down.
GTGAATTCAAAGGGCTTAAGAGTTTGATTTTGTGAGACAACTCATCCGCATTCTACATTCATTGTTTTGCTCATCGATTACAATTGGCACTTGTAAAGGTTGCAAAACAGACACACGAAGATTCAAGAATTTTTCGACATGCTTCAAAAGATGGCTACCGTTGTGGGGGTTCATGCAAGCGGAAGGAAATTCTTCAATTGAATCGGTATGAGCTAATAGTTGAAAGAATTGCTAGTGGTGAAATACCCAACTGGAAAAGGTTTAAATCAAGAGACAATCTTAAAGCGACCTGGAGACACTCGTTGGGGTTCCCATTTTGGTACGGTTACAAGTATTATCTCATTATTTTCTCCAATAATTTCCTTGATGAAAGTTATTCAAGCCGAGCCGAAAAATGATGCTACAAGAACCGATGCGGGTTGCATTTTGTATGCCATGGAAGATTTTGAATTTGCATTCTTGTTGCATCTTATGAAATTGATCTTGGGGATTTCTTATGAGTTGTCACAAGCACTACAAAGAAAAGATCAAGACCTTTTAAATGCAATTGGTTTAGTGAAGGTAGTCAAGTCTCGTTTACAAGAGGTGAGGGATAATGGTTTTGATAAATTGCTTCAAGAAACAAACATATTTGCCAATAAATATGATATTGACATTCCAAATATGAATGATGTTTATTGTCCTAAAGGGAGATCGAGACGGAGATTGGAATCATTCACATTCCTCCACTACTTTAAGGTGGAGTTATTTAATACAGTGATAGATACTCAGGTTCAAGAGTTGAATGATCGATTTGATAATGTCAATATCAAGTTGCTTGAGTGTTTGAGTTGTCTTGATCCTCGTGATTCATTTGCTAATTTTAACAATGAAAAGTTGATTGAGTTTGCTCGATTCTATCCTTCCGAGTTTGATGAACTTGCGGATATTCCTTTTCGTCTTCAAGTCTCGATAATTTTATTGTTGATGTCGGCTGATTCTGATTTTGTCAATTTGCAAACAATTTCTGACCTTGCTTTGAAGATGGTTGAGAAGAGAAAGGATATTGTTTATCCACTAGTCTATTTGTTGATAAAGTTGACACTCGTTTTACCGGTAGCAACTGCTAGTGTTGAGCGGGTTTTTTCGGCAATGACTTTTGTTAAGAATAAGTTGCGCAATCGGATAAGTGATGATTGGTTTAACTCATGCATGTTAACTTTTGTTGAACGTGATATATTTGATATGATTGACGATGAGGATATAATGCAATATTTTCAAGGAATGAAGAATCGAAGAATGATTTTGTAATCCTTATGATGTAAAGATTAGTTGATTATTGATTATTATTTTTCTATGTTAATGCATTTGTGTTCTCATTGTTTTCCTTCCTCCTTTATGTAGGTGTTTGATGTTGAACCTATTGAAAGTGCCGTGCTCTCTAGTGGATAGCCTTTTTTGAGGCATGCTGAACTTGTAGTGCCGGTTTGTAACTATCCTTATCTTATTCTTTTGCCGGTTAATGCATTTGCTGAACTTGTGATTTTTGTTTATGATGAATGAAGCCAGCATTTTGGTTTGCTTGCCCACCTTCTAGTTATGATAATTCTTCATTCTTTGATTTCTTATAGGTTGCAACATGTTCTTTAATTTTGTCAAACTTTTTTCCTTTTAGAAAATGTTAACGATACAATCTTAAAGCATTTAAAATTTTCCTTTAAAAAAAAAATTTGGGGGCAGCCCCCGTACCCCTACACTAATTGTGCACCCATAAACTTGGATTCTTGGCTCCGCCATTGTATATACATAATGTGATCACAGTTTAGATCTGTTTTTCTTTGCATGTTTGCCTTAGCGCTAGAATCCCCTTATAAAAACTAAGAACTTCTTTAACATTTGTACTCTATCAGTAATCACATTATATATGCTCATTTTCTATGATCTAAGATTTGGTGATGAATTTTTTTTTTTTTGGGGGGGGGGGATCATTTGCTGGTTGATTATGCTTTGACACATTATTGTACTTGAATTGTTTTTTACTTTACACATTATCATGAGATTTTGAATTTCCCTTTCATCAAATTGAGAACTTCCATAACAGTAACTCTAATTCAATACCTGTACGATTTGTTCTGATACTCTTTGTCAATTGCAAATGAAGAAGCTCATTGGATGAACCTTGTTCTATGGCTAGTAATGGAAGGCAGGCAAATGAGTAATGCAGGTGATATATCTGGATTTTATCATAATATTTAATATCTTATTTAGGGATTTTATCATTAATTTTGGGCTAAGTAGCATTTATTATGATTAAATTGAATTAAAGATGATTGTGTGAAAATAGAGCTTAAAAGATATATTTGTTATAATCTTGTGGTTTGGAAATTTCTGGAGGCTAAGCACCGATACATATTGGGAGGATTTGAAATGAATTATTAATATGAATATATTTTCATTACTTACGATGTCAAATATTTTTAAAATACTGATAGTTGCTTGAATGAAGCAGAGCCGGAAAAAGAAACATTTGATGATACTATCATGTGTACCTTATTCTATACACATATTCCTTCCTGCTTAATGCAATCTGCTGCAAAAGTATACATCTGTACCCTTTTCTACCTAGCCTAGTCTGTTGCAGTAAAAATAACTGAGTTCGTTATAGTAACTATTATCTAGCTTAGCAACGTGTTAATGCTGCTAACCATATTCCATATATCACTGCTTTTTGGTTTTCATAAACATTGGTATGCATTATTTTATATTCTCGAGAAGAACTAGAAACAAACAACTTGTACAGCTTTGTATTTTCTACAACTGATTTTTGCCATTGTATATGCTTCTCCATATCGTTTTTATGTTTGTCTGTAGTACTTTTCCAGGTTCTTGTTTTTTTTGCTAATTTAAAGTTAGGCTTTTGGGACTTTTTTCCATTGCTTTTAGACTTAAAAAGGCTACGATTCTGGATTTACAGATTTTTCCTTTTGCCCTTCATTCACATTAGAGGTCATGTATCGTTCTCAGCTAAAATCATATAATACTGTTAGTTAGAAGCTTCCTCCACTCTGATTCAGACATATAACTTATGTTGATCACTCTAAAAACTGTTTTTCTTTGCATGTTTGGCTGAGAACTAGTATCTCCTTATAAAACTAACAGTAGTATCATTTATACATATATTGAATTCTTAAAATTTACTCTCATATTCTTTCTTGTTAGGGGCAATAAGAGATGAGCTTACTCTGTCACTTTCCTTCAGGTGGCTTTTGACAGGTTGGCTCCTCATGAAATTCTTCACTACTTCCAAAGCAGAGGATTGAATCAGTCTCTGGTGAAGAAGTTGAAGATCATGCTGATATCCATCAATTGTATCATTGATGACGCCGAGTATAAGCAGTTCAGTGATTCAAACGTGAAGGCCTGGCTTTGTGAGCTCAAAGATGTTGTGTACAATGCTGAGGATGTCTTGGATGAGATTAACTATGAACTCTACAAAGACTCTTCTGTTATTGCTGAGGTACAAAAATTCTTCGACTCTTCTGTTAGTTCATTTGATGAGGATATTGAATCAAGGTTGAAACAAATATTTGAAAGTTTAGAATTTCTTGAGAGCAGAAAGATTGCTCTAGGTTTAAAAGAAGGTAAAGGTGGTGTAGTTGGATCTGCTACAAAGTTGCCTATAACTTCCTTGGTCGATGAAGATGGAACATATGGCAGGAATGAGGACAAAGAAATTATCATTAAGTGGTTGTTGAATGACAGTCACTCTTTTGTGATGTCTATAGTAGGTATGGGTGGGTTGGCTAAACCACCCTTGCACAGCTTGTTTACAATGATGACACGATTCAGAGTGAATTTGACCAAAGAGTTCGGGTATGTATTTCTGATGACTTTAATGTTTTGAAGTTAACAAAAATAATTTTCAACAAAATCATGTCATCCAACAATGATACGGAAGATTTAGATGTGCTTCAAAATAAGTTGAAGGATGAGTTGTCTAAGAAGAAATTCCTCATTGTTCTTGATGATGTTTGGTGTGATGATTGCACATCATGGGAAACTCTTCTAGCACCTTTCATTCACGGGGCCATAGGAAGCAGAATTCTTGTCACTTCACGCAATGAGAGTGTTGCTTTAGCTGTCCCGTCTGATGAAATATATCGCCCACATCAATTGTCAGATGATGATGTTTGGTTGTCATTTACAAAATATGCATTTAGCAACTCTTGTCCTCAAACAAATTTTGATCTTGAAGAAATTGGAAGAAGGATTGTTAAAAAGTGCAAAGGTTTGCCTTTGGCATTGAAAACAATTGAAAGTTTATTATATAGGAAATCATCTTGGGAGGAATGGAATAATATTTTGATGAGTGAGATGTGGAACATTTCCTGTAATAATATTCTTCCTGCTTTGATATTGAGCAATCATTATCTCCCTTCTCATCTTAAGCGATGCTTTGCTTATTGTTCATTATTGCCGAAGGATTATGAATTTGACAGGAAGCCATTAGTTTTGTTGTGGATGGCTCAAGATTTCTTACGTGTTCTCTCAATCGAATAAGTCCATTGAAGAAGTAGGCATTAAATGCTTCTAGGAGCTTGTGTCAAGGTCCTTTTTTCAAAAAACTAATAAAACAGATTTTGTCATGCATGACATTCTCAATGATTTGGCTACTTTTGCATCTGGAGAATTTTGTTCCAAGCACGAAGTTAAAGAGGTGCCACATATTTTAGAAAAAACTTGTCATTTATCTTTTCTAGTGCATGAACGAGGAGAATTTAGACCATTTAAGTATTTGCCAAAAATAAAATTACAGACATTTGTGTATCTTAGTCCATTTGACACATGGACTTCAAGCCGTCTAATATTTCATCAATTGTGTGAGCGCAAATTCTTGCGATTTTTATCTTTAGCTTCCAATTTTGAAATTATGGAGATACCTAATTCCATACATTTCCGGTATCTTGATCTATCTGAATGTGGAATTAAGAGAGTTCCTGAGTCCATATGTCTTCTGTATAATCTACAGACATTGAAGTTGGCCAATTGTAGTCACTTGCTTGAGTTACCTACCGATTTGTATAAATTAAAAAAATTGCGTCTTTTAGACTTAGAAAACACCTTGGTGAAAATTATTCCGCCAAATTTGGGAGAAATAAAAAATCTTCAGGTTCGTCTGACAGAATTTTATGTGGGCAAATGTAGGGATAAGCTCAACATGAAACAATTAGGTGAACTCAATCTCCACGGTAGACTTTCAATTTATGAGTTGCAAAACAGTTAGAGGATGAAGGCCTTAGAAACCAACTTGAAAGAAAAAAAGTACCTTGAGGAAAGGGATGTGTTGGAGAAGCTCTGACCTCTCCCAAACTTGAAGATACTCTCAATAATCTCCTATGGCAGTACAAGTTTTCAAGATTGGATTGCTGATAACACACTGTCCAACACATCTCTTTCATTATGAGAATCATCTTTTTTTGTTTTTGTAATCCCATTCGAAGCTACACTTCTCAAGGTATTTTTTTTCTTTCAAGTTGGCTTCTAAGGCATTCATCCCCTAAGCATTCTGCAACTCATAAATTGAAAGTCTACCGTGGAGATTGAGTTCACCTCATTGTTTCATGTTGAGCTCATCACTACATTTGCGCACATAAAATTCTATCAAACAAACATAAAGATTTTTTAACACTCCCAAATTTGGTGGAATATTTTTCACTTGAGTGTTTTCTATGTCCAAAAGACACAATTTTTATAATTTATGCAAATCGGTAGGCAACTCAACCAAATCTTGATAATTGGTTAACTTCAATGTCTGTAGATTATACAAAAGACATATGGACTCATGAACTTTTTTAATTTCACAATAAAATAGATCGAGGTACTGTAAATGTATGAGATTTCTTATAGAATCAGGTATCTCAATGTTAAAATTAGAAGCCAAAGATAAAAATTGCAAGCATTTGTGCTCACACAATTGATCAAGTATTAGACCGCTTGAAGTCCACATGTGAAATGACCTAAATCGACCAACATACTTAAATGAACCAAGAAGATACACAAATGTCCATTATTTTTTTTATCTTTTGCAAATACTCAAAAAATTCTCAACGTTGATGCACCTAGGGAGACAAATGACGTGTTTTTTCTGATATATGGGGCACCTCCTTAACCTTTTGCTTGAAACAAAATTCTCTAGATACAAAATTTGCAAGATCATTGAAAAAGTCATGCATAACAAAACCTATTCTACTTATAGTTTCCTGAAAAAAGGACCTTGACACAAACTCCTGAAAGCATTCATTACCTACTTGAATGGACTTATTCGGTTGAGAGACACGTAAGAAATCTTAGCCACCCACAATTGAAATAATGTCTCCCTGTCAAATTTATAATCATTGGGAAATAATGAACAATAAGCAAAGCATCTCCTAAGATGAAAAGGGAGATAATGATAGCTCAATATCAAAGCAGAAAGAATATTTTTACACGAAATGTTCCACATCTCACTCATCAAAATGCTATTTCATTCCTCCCAAGATGATTTCCTATACAAGGGACATACAATTGTTTTCAAGGCTAGAGGCAAACCTTTGCACTTTTTAACAACCCTTCTTCCAATTTCTTCAAGATCAGAATTAGTTTGAGGACGAGAGTTGCGAAATGCATATTTTGTAAATAACAACCAACCATCATCATCAGACAATTGATGTGGACGATATGTTTCATCAGATGGGGCAGTTGAAGCAACACTCTCATCACCTGAAGTGACGAGAATTCTGCTTCCTGCAACCCCACAAATGAAAGGTGCTAGAAGAGCTTCCCATAATGTGTTATCATAACACTAAACATTATCAAAAACAATGAGGAATTTCTTCCTAGACAACTTATCCTTCAACTTATTTTGAATCACATCTAAATCTTCCGTATCATCATTAGATGACATGATTTTACTAAAAATTATTTTTGATAACCTTAAAACATCAAAGCAAACAAAAACAAATAGCCAAACTTAGATCAAATTCACTCTGAATCCTTTCATCATTATAAACAAACTGAGCAAGGGTGGTCTTACCCAACACACATACCCATTATAGACGTCACAGAAAAGTGACTGTCATTTAGCAACCACTTAATCATAATTTCTTTGTCCTCATTCCTTCCATATATTCCAACTTCATCGACCATGGAAGTTGTCAACAACTTTGTGGAAAATCCAACAGCACCACCTTTACCTTCTTTTAAACCTAGAGTAATCTTTCTACTCTAAAGAAATTCTAGGCTTTTGAATACTTGTTTTAACCTTGATTCTAATATCCTCATCAAATGAACTAGCAGAAGCATGGAAGAATTTTCGTACCTTAGCGAGAAAACCAGATTGAGTTTCAGCTTCAGCTTTCAACTTGTGTTTGTAGGGTTCACAGTTTCAGCTTCGATCAGGTGCAGCTCCCTCGTCCTTTCTTTCTTTCTTTTTTTCTTTCTTGTTATGTAAAGAAGGCAGGGGTCTCTGAGAAAAAAAGTAAAGAAGGCAGAGGTCATGTTAATATAAAGCAATGAATGTAATACTCTTTTCAATCTTAAGTATAAGATAAAACCATACAAAGTAAGAAGAATAAGATACAGTTTGTCGATCTGTATCTTTGGAAGCAACACAACAAACAGCAGCCATGATGCAAATGTCATAACCCTATTATATCAACACCACGCCAGCTATATCAGCAGATACGAAGCTGCACCATTAACTAGTAAATACAGATTTTCCTTGGAACGGAATGGCAGTAACACAAAATAAGTTATATATAGATCATATCAAGAGATCCAGATCTCAAGAGATCAAAAAGTTAAATAAGTAATTCCCTAAACAACTAAACAGAAAGTGGAGGCCAGAAAGTTCCTCTGCAAAGAAAGATCATATAAAAGTCACTTTGTTTTTTGCTCAAATATAAAAGTCACTTTGTTGAATCAATAGAAAGTAACAATAACATGTACAATGCAGGACTATCTACTTTTATGGTTCAACAAGTAGTATCTTTTTACTTGGTTTCCAAACCTCAAGAGATCCAGATGAGAAATTAAGATGCCACTAGATACATACTTAGCGCAGCTTTGCAGTCAGCAGCACACTCCCTATTTTCTGACTTCTCTCAGTTTTTGTTCAACCTTTTTCAGTTTTTTCAACCTTTCTTCACACATTTTATTGGGTTCCATGCAATTCTGTTTCTATTATTTGAATATATCTCCACATATTGTGGTAGGATTTAAATGTGAGAAACATAAGTACAATCTCAAGAAACTTTAAATTATTCTTTTTGACATGCATCATCGTAGGGGAAAAGATGTCCAGTTGAGACTAAAATAGTAATCATTCATCATATACGTGGTTACCATGCCTTTACTTCGTCACATCAGCAGCTAAATCCCAATTCCCTCCACATCAGCGCGTGTTAGCTTGTGTCATTTGTCGTAGCTCCTTCGCCGGCGTTGAATCTTCTTTTCCGGGGGGTGTCACACAGATCAGTGCAGTAAAGATCATCATCGGCTGGTGGGATGTTTAGATCTAAAGGGAAAGGCCGTTAGAAAAAAGGAGGAGGTGATATCCTTGCCTTGTTGTCAACCACAGATGGTGGCGGTGGTGAACGGAGGAGATCGCCGGTGGTCAGAAATGGTCTCTCCTTGTCGATCGAGCTCCTCCTCCACCGTTGAAACTCTGGTCTCTTCCTCGTCGATACTCTCACGCTCTCTCGGCCCTCTGTTTCAGAATTATTTTGGTCTGTGCTGCTCGGCTGTGAAAGAGTGAAGGTCGTTGGCGGTGACGTAAGATGAAAAAAGAGGTAAACAAGATGGGTGCAGTTGTAGCACCAGTAGGAGGATGGAGGAGGAGCCACGTCGAGGTTCAGCACGGTGATTATAGAGGAGATCAGTTAAATCTGAAAATAAGGGAAGTCAAGAAAAAAGGGGGGGAGAAAGAGAAGTTGGTGACTACCATGGCGACTTTGAGACAGATTTGAGTGAATAAACATTTTCTAGATTGCTGTTCTGGATGATTAGGTGACAAATCCTTCACGTAATAATGCGCTTTAGGAGGTTTGAGTGTTTGACAGCTGTAACTCTGTAAGTTCATTAAATGGAGACGTGGTGGGGAGTCCGAAGAGTTGTAGTGGTCCCAAAAAAAGAGGGGGGTTGAAAATAGAAATAAGTGGTGGGGACCACCAGATGCAAAGTTCAAACTCCTTTTCTATTTTTTGCAGGGTGCGCTTTGAATGTTATCCGGCACCATGATTTACGTCACTGTTCATCGTTACTTTTAAGGCGCACTGTTCATACCCATTAATAAGCACCTTCTTGGGTTCCATCCAGTACTGTAACTGCATCAGTCTCGTATTTTAGAGTGCGTCTATCATTAAGCAAATCCCTAACCTAAATAAATAATTCGAAAACCTTTAAGTTGATATAGCCTTCTCAACTTTCAACATGATAGGATGAGTGAGAGAATAATCCTGAATGAGTTCGTTGGAAGAGCTTGCGCCGGCATTGAGTACAGTAAAAAAGTAATGAGAACTAGTGGAATGGAGACAACTAACAAAATCCCTCGAAATATATAGATCTCGTCGGAGAAAGACTCGTGTCGAATGGGGCGCTTGAGCATTTTGCTAGACTCGAATATGGAATAGGAAGGTGGAGAATTGTCGCCCTGCCCTTCAAAAAGATCAGCCGTAGATGACGACCGGTACAGGATCTGACCGTTTCCAGTAGCAGGCGGACCCTTCAACTGCTTGGCTCTGGTAATGGATCCAGCTCTAAGTCTTGAGGATTTCTACGGAGTGACAGAATTGAATAATCTGAAAACGACGAGCACGTGGAAACGTCGTCCCATTCAGTGAAATCGAGATGGGCAGTCGTCAGAAGAAAATGGGGCGTTTGAAGGTAGTTAAAGAGGATAAAATGGCCATTTTACAATTAGAATTAATATTACAAATATTCTTTAATAGGAAAATTTATGGGGCTGTTTTATAATTTTTTTGGTCTCAGGACCTTAAAGGATTTTCCCTCAAAAGTTATGGGCTTTAAAGTGAATGCATAAAAAACAAGAGTATTCCTCCAACTTCTCCAATAAACATTTATCATACTAGCTGCACTAAAATCATCTCTCTCATTGGATATACTTAAACAAAAGACCTCAGTAAATATTTGGGGGTTCCTCTCTATCACAAACGGGTCTCTAAGACTATATTTAATGATGTAGTTGATAGAGTGAAGAGGCGATTATCAAAATGGAAGGTTAATTCGCTATCTTATGCTAGAGGATTTCGTCGGTCACGAGTGCAATTCCTAGCAACGTAATGCAAACTGGTTATTTGCCTCCTAGCAACGTAATGCAAACTGGTTATTTGCCTCAGAGTAAGAAGAATAAGATATAGGGGTCATGTCAGTATCAGATAAACCAATGAATGTAATACTCTTTTCAATCTTAAGTATAAGATAAAACCTTACAAAGTAAGAAGAATAAGATACAGTTAGTCGATCTGTATCTTTGGAAGCAACACAACAAACAGCAGCCATGATGCAAATGTCATAACCCTATTATATCAACACCACCGCCAGCTATATCAGCAGATACAAAGCTCTCTTTCAATACCATGATAACTTATAACAAATACGACATAATAAAATGACCCAGCATGAAAGTTTACAAATAATATTTCAAAACATTCCTTCAAATTCAATATGTCAAACAAAATCCTTTTCCAACATCAAGAACTCGTGCACAACACTTCGGATTTCAAGACCATCTCAACATAAAAATTTATAAAAGATATCCCCAAAGTTTCCTTACTATTTTAGTTCATAATCATGAATTATATTATGAAGTAATTAGAGAAGGATAAATAACAATGAATAAGACCATGAATAAATAGAAAATGAAACAAATCCGATAAAGTTTCATTCGCAAAAATTCATTTTTTTACATGTGGTGATTAATATAAAAATATGACAAGTAGTAATAATATCATTTATAAAATTTATAATGAGATGCTAAATTGCCCAATCCTACCTACAATTCACTTTACTAGTAGCTTTCATGTGGGGTCTCTCCTTACATGTCAGGATGCCCAAAACAAAACTATTGTGATTCCCTTTTCACAACCTTTATAAAAATTCAAAGAACCCATTTAATAAAATCGGTGCTACTACTTATTTAGCAATGCCCATCCTATTATTATGATCACCAATGTTCAAGCATCAATCCAACTTCATTAAATTGTTTGGTAATAATTTTCAATGACCCAATGGGCACATCCACCATCCCAAGCTCATGTCAATTCAATAGATATAAAGAATGATACATATATGTATATACACACATGTATGCCTTTTTCAAACTTCCTCAGGCACGATAAAAATTTGAATTCATAACCAATAGTCTAATATATCATCATAACCAATGGCAAGTTCAACAGTGACTCACTAAAGCAAAAAAGAAAAATCTCTCATTCCTCATTTTAAACATTCAAACAGTTGCATTAAACTTCAGTCCCAAATCTCTTGCATGTTTCCACCATACTCTTTTTTTTATGCATTTTATTGAACACTTTATCTGCACCTCAAATTTAACACATAAGACAACACCATAACTCATTAATTATCAACCACACATCCAAATAATTTTACAAGGTTTCATAAACACCTTATGGGCATTCAAAATTAACTCATAAAACAATATTCCAATTCATAATCACCCATAAATTGTACTTTTCCAGCCACAATAGAGAAACAAACGAATTTCAATCCTTTTCTCCATACATCACTGTAAAAACAAGAAGAAGAAGGAATGGGGTCCTGAACACACATATGAACCAAAGTAGCAAACAAGAACAAAGGGAAAAACACACATACACAACGCAAATCACATAACAGAGAAAGAAGAAGAGGGATTCGAGCATACATACACAATCTTAGTACTGAAGAACGGGTTTGAATCTCTGCACACCCACACACACACAGGGAAGCATCGTACAAAGCAAAGGAAAAAGATTCAACTGTTCGGATGTACTCCCAAGTATATAACTTACGACCACTTGGCCATTTCCATAATAATTTTCATTCTACAATTCCCTCATCAAAATGTAACATTTAGCCTCCATCCTTAATTAGACCATACTCCAAATTTCCCCCCTTTTCTAAACCACCGAGCTTTTAAAAAAAACAGATTCGAATAATGGCAACCGAATCTGCTTGAGTTTATTAGTGTTTGGGGTAGCATCACAAACTGCGTCTTATGTGTTTATTAGTTATTCTTCTTGAATCAGAAAAGCAAGAAAAATTCATATCTGCAATACTCAGTAGAATAATGGCAACCGAATCTGCACACCCACTTAGACGCAGCACAGGGAAAGGAGAAGAATAACTTGCACATATAACAGTAAGAAGAAGGAAAAAACAGAGCAGCAGCAGCGTCAGGTAAGGAGAAAGAATAAGCTTGGAAGAACGGGAAAGGTAGGAGGCAAGAACCAAGCAACGAATCAAGGTTCACTCATGTGCGCTCACACCCACGATCGACAAGTAGAGCAGCACAACGGTGCTAAGTTTGGGAAGAGTATGGCGTTGAACGCTAAAAAAAGTACAGTGGAAGTGCAGTGGAGGGAAAAGTCACATTTATTAGTGTTTGGGGTAGCATCACAAACTGATGTGCTTTTCCCTAGAAGCAGCTTCAAAACAAAAGCTACAGATAGTTGCTTCAAATGGCATCACGACAGAAAACATAAAATGCAATATAAAATTTTACCTTCCTGTCCTTCGCATTTGTTGCCTCCGGTTGTGCATTTCTCGCCTCTGTTCTCAAACTCCGAACCTCAGCCATGGCAAACCTCAGATTTCGGTGTGCAGTTGTTGAATCAGGATGGTTCCTCTTCCACGGTTCCTTCACCGATTTGACCAGGACGCCTCCTTGGTAAAAATGATTGTCCCCCTCGTTTTCTTCTCTGCTTAGGCATCTCAAAGATGTGTGACAGATTATTTCGCCGGAGATAGAAGAAAATCTGGAATCTGAGTGTGAGGCGGAAGGAATAAAGGCTAAGAATTTGGAAGGTGAAGTGGAGGCTCTGAAAAAGCAAGCTGAATGAGTGGATGAAGATGAATGAATAAAATAATGAGACGTGGCTGATAGAGCTTTAATTGAAAGAGTAAAAAGAAGTTCCGAAGAGGAAGCCTTTGAAAGAAGAGAAACAGGTGAAAGCTAAAACGCCAAAGCACGTGAAAGCTAATAGTCATTAGCCAAATAATTTATCTCACAGCAATGTTTCAAGGACCCACATGTAGCAAGTGACCAACATCTTTTAAATTAAAGGTGAATTATTGGATCCCACATATATAGCAAGTGGCCAACAACTTGTAAATTAAAGGTGAACTATTGTAGGGATGTTTTTTTTTTTTTTTTTTTTACTTTGATTGGGTGCAGAGTGCACTCTTCCTTTCTTTTCTTTTGTTTTCCTTCTTGTCCTGTAAAGAAGGCAGGGGTCATATCAGTATAAATCAATCAATGTAATTTTTTTTTGTCAAATCAGTGAATGTAATATTCTTAGTGGTAGACAATATGCTAGTTAGCTTTCTAAGATTAGTCTCCCCTCTTCCTTTCCTTTTGTTTTCCTTCTTGTCCTGTAAAGAAGGCAGGGGTCATATCAGTATAAATCAATCAATGTAATTTTTTTTGGTCAAATCAATGAATGTAATATTCTTAGTGGTAGACAATATGCTAGTTAGCTTTCTAAGATTAGTCTCCCCTCCCCTCCCCTCAAATCAACTAAGTAAATATAAAGCAAAACTAATAAATTTATAAGGTGTGTAACTGAAGTAAAATTTGACCAAAGAAACATTAGATTCTTTTCAAGATTTTAATCAAAGTAACAAACTTTTACTCAAATTCTCTACATTACTCCATTCAAATACTATGTCTACAATGTTCAAGGACACAGCCTGTTGGGACACTCTCCTACATAGATCCTGAGTACCAAAGGACCGAGCAAATATCTCCCAAATATGATGTTTATGCTTTTGGAATGGTGATCCTACAGTTGTTAACTGCAAAACCAGCTAGAGCACTAGCACATTTAGTAGAAACAGCAATTGCAAAGGGAACTTTAGCAGAAATGTTGGATTCTACGGCAAGGAATTGGCCATTTCAGGATACTTTGGGTTTGGCTCGATTAGGCCTAAGCTGCGCTGAACTTCGGCGTAGAGACAGGCCTGATTTGAAAGACCATGTACTTCCCATACTGGAGAGATTAAAAGAAGTCACTGATAGGGTTCAACATTCTGCCACAGTTGTTACTGTTAAATCTAGTCCCCATATCGTTGATTCTCTAATCTCTCTGCTAAAATTGGATATTCTTCATAAAAGACGTTTTCTGGAAATGGCTCTAACAAGATGACCTAATTTTTGTTCATGGGAATGAGTTAACTGGTTGATTTCTATGATAGTAAAACATTACTTCTAGGGATAAAGATATAGATGTAGTTTTAAGCATTTGCTAACAAGTTCTTCAATAGAATGTAGAAATGTGGAGTAATTTTCTTTGTATTCTGGAAACTGCTTCATTTTCCTTTGCTTTTTATTTTTTTTTCTATATTATATTGAAATGGCATAATATATATACTGTGATTGATGCAGGATGTGATGGAGAATCATTGTGTTGCTGCTGATGGTTATACTTACGATTACAAAGCAATTGTAACATGGCTGCAAACCCATGACAAATCACCAAGACAAAATATGCCATTACCTCATGAGAATCTGATTCCAATGCTTTGAGGACCAAAAAAAAAAAAAGGAAAAGGTGGAATGGGAATTGGTGAAGGTATGTGGGTGATGTGATGTGTTTGAGAGGTGAGGTAGATCTGTAGATGCCTAGACGGTCAATCACTCCCTCTTTTTTTTTTTCTCAAGCACTCCCTCCCTAATCTCCAATATTTCTCTCAATTTATTTTCCTTCCTTTTTTTTTCATTATTTATCTTATATGTCTTGCCAGTATCCTAACCGGTTTGACTCCGGTCTGACCCACATACTCTTAATCTAGTATCTCGATCCGTTCAGTGAACAGTCCGAGTCCGGTTTCAGAACCTTGGTAAATATATAATAAAGAGAAAGGGAGGCCTTGACTAGACTGTTAGTACTCAGGAGGCTTTAAATATATAACCATTTAATTTTTTTTCAAATTAAAATTAAAATTTTTATTTTTAATTATCTCAATATATACAACTAATATGTATATACAGTATTCAATATGATTCATGCTTTTTTCAGTCATTTTTCATTTCAGCTGACTTTTGAAATAATTCAAACACTCATTAACTTAGAAAAAAGTCACTTTTACAAAAGCTAAATGGGCAATCCAAACACGAATCATATTTACAACTTGACTTTTTTCTATTGAGCTATTGTAAAAGTCAGATAGAAAATAATTCACCACTCCCACTACTAACCAAACAGAAAAGTGTTTGGCAATTCATAAAAATGTGCTTTAGATTTCAAAACTTTGGTTTTAGAAAATATTTATCAAATATTTAAAAAAAATGCCTTTTTTTTTTTCCAAAACAGTGGTTTTGGAGAAATTGGCATTTTCTGCTTGTCACCTTCAAAAGTCTTGCTTGTACGCCTCAAGGAAGGAGAAGAAAACATTCAAAAAATAGGGAAGAAAGCTGGATGGAGGGAAAAGGGAAAAGGGCAGAAAAAAAAAAAAAAAGCTGGACAAAGACCGCTTGAGAGAGAAAAAGGAAAAAGGGGGAAAAGAAAGAAATTTCCAAAAAGGGAGGAATAACCCAATCTGGGATAAGGGAAAAAGAAAGAAATTTCCAAAAAACAGCTGGACAAAGACCGCTCGAGAGAGAAAAAGGAAAAAGGGGAAAAAGAAAGAAATTTCCAAAAAGGGAGGAATAACCCAATCTGGGATAAGGGAAAGAAAAAAATAGATGGAGAAAAAAATTAAAAAGGATAAATAAAAAAGGAAAAAAAATTAAAAATGGAATAACATTATTTATAAATTGTATTAGGGAAAAAAAATTTCTGATAACAATATTTAAAACTATCATTTTATAAAAATCATTTTTTTTACAAAATAGATTCCGCACAGAATTTATTTTAAGAAAACACTTTTACCATTTTTTTATTAAAAAAATATCTTCTAAAAACTAATTAAAAAAGAAAAGAAAAGACACATGAGAAAAGGCATTTCAAAAAGATTCGAGTTCACGTGAGTTTTTTTGCGTACTCCCTTTGCATTCCGTATGTGTCCCAAATGGTCCCCAACATTTATGACGAAATTATGGCTTCATGGGACCCTCACTCAACATCATCACACGCATTTCAAAAAGATGATATCAATGCACTCACGGGCCAGCTTCTCTCCTTTGCCACCATGGTCCGCTCCCTTCCTTTTTCCTAAAGCACACCATTTTTGTGTAAAATGAACAATTAGCTGTTGAGCCAAAAAAAAAACAAGTTGTGAAAGAGAGAGAAAAGTGCTTATTAAGATACCAATTGATACTGAAAAAATATTTTAAGAGCACTAAAAAATATTTCATGATCTTAAAAAATTATTTGACGATCTTAAAAAAATATTTCATTATCTTAAAAAAATATTTTAAGATTTTGAAAAAATATTTCAAAATATTAGTACTAATATTTCCTCCTTTACTTTGTTTGCCATCCTTTTATGTGAAACTGCGCCCATGCTGCTCACTTCATTTTTTTTTTGAAAAATAGCATTCACTATCCTGAAGTATATTTTTAGTACCAGTAAGTATCCTAAAATACTTTTTAAGATCATGAAATAACTAGTCAGTATTTTGAATTATTTTTTTTTAGTACCATTCACTACCTAAAATATTTTTTTAAGATCCTATAATAAGTTTTCAAGATCAAGAAGTATTTTTCCAGTACCAATCTATCTCCTGAAATATCTTTTTAGTACCATTCAATACCCTAAAATAATTTTTCAAGATCATGAGATATCCTTTTAGTACCGGTCAACACCCTAAAATAATTTATTAAGATCATAAAGTAATTTTTTCAGTACCAATTAATATCTTAACAAACCACTTTTCTCTCTCATTCACAACTTAGGCTCAACAGTCAAGTTTGGGGAGGGAAAGGAACTTTGGAGGAGAGAAAGGAAAGGAAAGTAAGATTTGAGATTCATTTGTTTGGTAGGAAGAAAATGATGAGGAAAGTTGGTAAAAAATTAGAAATGTCATTTTACCCTCAAAAGAAATTAATTCAAAATTAAAAAAATATTTTTTTCTAAAATATATTTTAAAAAATATATTATTGTTAAGTTCGAACTTTTGAAGAAAAAAACGCAAATTTGAACTTTCCAGAAAATTTGAACTTTCCGCCAGTTCGAACTTCATCAAATTTGAATTTGAGAAATCGTGGAATGCCATCTTCCGGAAGATGGCGGCTTTCCTTCCATTTCGGATGGAAAACACTTTCCCTCAAATGAGGGAAGATGGACCTCACCTGGAAGATCTTGTTGGACTTTCGTGAAACAACCAAAATCCATGGGAAGATTGGGATCTTCCCTTTCCCTCCCCAAGCTTTCTTTGTAACAAACGAGTCCTTAGGCTCAACAGTCAGTAGATCATTTTACATACAAAAACGGTGTACATGAGGAAAAGAATGGGAGCGGGACTATAGTGGGAAAGGAGAGAAGCCTGCTCCTGCACTCATTAGGAATTAGCGTAACATGAAAAATAATAAATAATTCATAAGTACACACTCGTTAGGCGCAGCAGTTGATGAAGCAAGTCTTGCAGGTTGACGTGGCGCCGAAAGTGACCGGACATGAGGAAGCTGATTTTCTCACGGCAGGGGGGGGGGGAGTACGTGGAAAGTAAGGAGCTGCTGGACAAAAGAGAGAATTGGGCTTGAGGGCCCAGTTCCGACGTGCTTGTCTCCTTCCTTTGAGCAAGCCCATTATCAACTTAATATTAAGGCCATGAACCATCAATTAGTGATCCAATTATAGTGAAGGCCCAGTTTTTAACAGCATGGATCAGTCTTACATAGTTGAATTTCCAAGTGATGATGAGGGTAAAGCCTGTTTGGGATAGTTTTAGTAGAAATGACTTTTATTTGGACTCTTTTTTAATGGACTTATTTTCTAATGGACATTTTCTGATGTGATTTGTGTTTGGGATAATGGTGGTAAAAGTGGCTTTTGTTTCTAATGGGCACTTGTTTGGCATAACTTTTAAAAAGATAAATGAGATGAAAAATAACAGAAAATGACATTAATCAAATTCATATATATG
This sequence comes from Acacia pycnantha, assembly GCA_025563575.1. Taxonomy (NCBI): domain Eukaryota; kingdom Viridiplantae; phylum Streptophyta; class Magnoliopsida; order Fabales; family Fabaceae; genus Acacia; species Acacia pycnantha. The sequence continues at coordinate 2,944,202 of JAMWYP010000032.1, read as the reverse complement.
TTGCACAAAATGTGATAATTTGGGATAAAAATTTGAAATAAATTTAAATTTTCCAAATAAAATAGTAAAATTACCATTAAAATAAATTACACATTAAAATGTCCGAAAAATGTTGTACAAAATGGTTAGCTTTTTCTTTTTACACATTAAATTATCCAAAAAATAAAATAGTTTAGCTTTTTCTTTTTACACATTAAACTGACCGAAAAATAAAATAGTAAAATTTACACATTAAATTCATATATATATAATATATATGTTGCACAAAATGTTTAGCTTTTTCTTTTTGGGCAATTAACTGCAGAGGATACACATCCTTCGAAATTTTTGAAAGAGGAGAGGAGACGCACTAGAGGACCTTGACTTGAAGGAGGAGAGAGGAAAATGAATATGGTTGTTTTGGGGGTGCAACGGTCATTTCTCAAGGGCCCACAACTTAAATTGATGAGGAGCACCTTTGATGGGATCATAAGCTATGATTTCGGGCTTCAAGCTTCATGGGTTGAAGCACTTCAAATAATTAAAACCACCCAAACACCCAATAATTGAGCTTTCCCATTTGATGGACTTTTTTCTCCCATCTAATGGGATAATAAGTCCATTAGATGAGTTGCCAAACAGGCCCAAAAGCCTATTGTTCCATTTAATGGGCTGTCACCTATCTCAACTTTGTCCATTAGCTTGAAAGGAATGCATATCAAGAGACCTTATGAGGAACCAGTGGAAGTTGGTTTGAGTGGAAGGGGCTTTGGTCGCTTAAACAAGAGGTCTCGGTTTTGAGTCCTTGTGAATGCAAAAAACTTCCCTGGGAGAGGTTCCCACTTTGGCGCCCGACAAAACCTCGGAGTGGTTGCACACTTTGCCACCATTTTCCCCAACGGAGGGTTAGTATAAGTGGTAAGCAGCTTGTGTCGCTTAAGTAAGGTCTCGAGTTCGAGCCCTGTGAATGCAAAAAAACCTTATTGGAAGACTCTCTCACCATATTCAGGTGCGTGACGTGGGTCGGATCTGGATTAGTCAGGGCGAAGCTCTGGATACTGGATGGGTAACAAAAAAAAAAGACCTTATGAGGAGGAACTCGGCCCTGTAGTGAGTAAGAAGTGCGGAAAATTAACTTTTAATTTGAAAATGATGAGGATTTAGCCTAGAGGAAGGGTAAGGTTGATCATTTGCAGAAAGGTCGAAGGAGGAATTTCTGTTCAATCAACAATTACCTCCGACGGTTCGATGCGAATACGAGACAAGGATCAATTGGGGTTATATCACCATTGTCTCCTGCAAAAAATTGGCTTCCCTAATAGTTTGTTGAATGTAGGCACTAGTAATAATGATGATTAGGAATCTTCTTTCTCTCAAAACGCCGGTGGTTGGGTAGGACCAGCCATCGGTTCACCATGAATCTATTAGCCTGGAACTATCAAGGCTTTCAGGCTGCTTTGACAGCCAGAAATTTGAAAGAAGAATGCTTCCAGAAAAAACCCCAACTAGTCTTCTTAATGGAGACTACACAAAAAGCAAGCGTAGTGAGAAAGGTTAGGCGAAGATGTGGCTTCAATGAAGAATGTACTCCCCATTATATTACTTTCATTTATGGCCCTACTAATGAAGATAAAAGAAATTTGTGTCGGCAAGAGGTTCACAGGATTAGTAAAAATATTAATGCTTCCTAGCTATGTCTTGGTGATTTTAATGATATCCTTTCTCAACATGAGAAGGATGGTAGTAGACCTAAAGCATGGAGAAAAATCCTTAATTTTAAGTGTTTTGTTGCGGACTGTGAACTTGAGGATCTGGGCTCTGATAGGTCTTCTGGGCTCTGATAGGTCTAGTTTTACCTAGTGTAATAATAGAGAGAGTCAAACATCATTCGAGTATTAATAGGGCTTTGGACAATGTGCAGTTAAGGGAGCAATTTCCAAATCTTCAGTTTTTTAATATTTTGAGACAAAGAGCAGACCGATTGGGATTTACCCAATTTGAACTAATTGATAATTAAGGGTATAAAGGTGGTGTTTGGCCTCTATAGGACTCTAATGATATGAGGATAAGAGAATGTGAGCGTCATCCCTAGTTTATGCATCTCCAAATTACGAGAGTAGGAAGTGATCCGTGGTGGCTCACGGTGGTTTATGCGAGCCCCCAACCAGCTACTCGTAGAATTTTGTGGAGTGAATTAGCGCGGTTAGCATATGGGTGTCGAGGACCTTGGGCAATTGGTGGAGACTTTAATGCAACCTTACTTGATAGTGAGAGACGATCTTTAGCTCTGAGGAAATTATCATATGATAAAGAGTTTGTTAGTTGGGTTGAGAAGGTCAACATGGTTGACCTGGGGTTTGTGGGCCCTGAGTTTTCTTGGAAAAGAGGAGGAACGGAGGCTAAGTTGGACCGTTTCACTGCAAATGACAGTTGGGTTCACATGTTCTTGAGTGCAGGCATCTCGCACCTTCCCTTTTACAAATCAGACCATCGCTCAATACTTCTCCGTACAGATCATTCTGATAAGAGAAGAAGAGGGAAAAAAACTGTTTTGCTTCATTTCTTCGTGGGTTCTACATGCCGAGTTTGATGATTTTGTTAAGAAGTCTTGGAATAACGAAGTAAAGTGGAATGAGAATATTTCTCTCTTTGCAACTGTGTGCTCTTAGTGGAACAAAGAGGTTTTCGGGCATACGGAAGCTAAGCAAGGAAAAAGAAACTTATAAGACGATTGGATGGCTTAGATGCTGCAATTTCTAGTGTGAGTTCATCGACTCAAAGGTATTTAGAGGTGGCCATACTTGAGGAGATTCAGTTTCAGCTATGGAAAAAGCTCGAGGAGGTGTTACATCAAGAATCTCACCTATGGGCTCAAAAAGCTAGAGTAGAGTGGTAATACGCTTTTGGGGAACACAGTTTTTCCATGGGCATGCTAGTAGGAGAAGGAAAGAAAATCGAGAGGGAGGAGGAGGGATCGTGGATCTATGATTTGAACATCATTAAGAATCGAGCTACGGATTGTTTTTCAGCTCATTTTTTTTTCTGATGATGCTCCCGCAAGACCTAGTCTTGAATGTAGTATTAAATTTCCTCATATTGATGAGAATGACTTACGTTGGTGTGGGTGGGAGGTGACCAAAGAAGATGTGAAGGAAGCTTTATTTAGTGTGGGAGTTTTAAAAGATTCGGCCGGACTGTTTTAATGCTCTATTTTATCAGAACTAATGGAGTATTGTTATTGTTAAGCATGTAGTGGTTGTGTATGCGAAGAATCTCTTTGCAAACCCGAAGAATATATAGGATATTAATGGCACTCTTATTTATAAAATTGTTAAAAAGATAATTGTAAATAGGATTAAAGCTTTCTTGCCACATGTTATTGCCCTTAAGATCATTGTGGCATACTTAAGATCATTGTGGCATAGGAGGTTATGCACTCGATGAGAAATATGAAGGGAAAGGAGGGTTTCATGGTGATTAAAATTGATTTCGAGATGGTATGACTGTGTTAACTAGAAATTCCTAATCAAATGCCTCCAAGAGATGAGCTTGCCGAACCATTTGATAGAGCTTATTGAAAATTGTGTTTCTACCCCCTCGTTACAACTTTTGTGGAATGGGGATAAGGCGGATGTGTTTAGATCATCTAGATGATTGACACAAGATGATCCGATTTCGCCGTATTTATTTATGATTTGTGTGGAGAAATTGGCTCGGTAGGTTGGAAACTGATCTGCCTCACTCGAACAGGCCCTCCATTCTCTCATTTCTTTTTCGCAAACGACATCATCATATTTGCGGAGGCTTCTGTTCAGCAGGCTCATTTAGTCCTCGAGTGTATGACGATGTTTTTTGAAAGTTCTGGACTGAAAGTGAATGCATAAAAAACAAGGGTATTCTTCTCCAATAACATCAATCATACTAGATGCATTGAAATCATCTCTCTCCTTGGATATACTCAAACAGGAAACCTCGGTAAATATTTGGGTGTTCCTCTCCATTACAAACGGGTCTCGAAGAATACGTTGAATGAAGTAGTTGATAGAGTGAAGAGGCGATTATCAAGCTGGAAAGTTAATCCGCTATCTTTTGCTGGGGGATTTCGTCGATCACGAGTGCAATTCCTGGCCACGTAATGCAAACTGGTTATATGCCTCAGAGCATGTGGGACACGCTGGACAGGCAGAATAGGAATTTTGTTTGGGGAAATTCCGATGAACAAAGAAAGATCCAACTTGTAGCATGGGACGCGGTTTGTAAACTTAAAAAGAAAAGGGGGCTTGGGATTAGGCAAGCACAGCGTCAAAATCAAGCGCTCTTTATGAAGGTTGGATTGGAACCTAGTGAAGCAAGGGGATGCATTCTTGGTGAAATTGATTCGGGATAAATACAAATGTACTGGAGACTTACTGCCAAAAGTGAACCAGAAAAGGTAGGTGTCTAACGGTGTAACCTATAGGAAGGTATTGAGTTAATGAGTTAAGTAGTAAATCCATCCAAAATCAAGAGTAATGTTGCCCTCAAAGTTTTTCTTGTCTCAATGTTGTCTCAGAAGTTTTAAAACGTAGCAAATGTTATCCTGTTCCATTAAAAAACTAACATTGACTGATAAAAAATTGACATTGACGGTTATATTTTTAACAGAAATAGGCAAATTGTTACATTTTGAAACTTTTAAAGTAACATTGAGATAATAAAAACTTTCAGAGTAATATTGCTTCTCAGATAAAACTTTGCTGACCCGTTGTATTAAATCAAAATGGGAAAAATTGACCAGGAGATCGAGAGTATGCCGTTGGAAGTGGACAAAAGATGGGATGTTTTCCACCAAGTCAGCATACAATCTATGTGATGAGCATGGGATCTAGGCAATCGTAATGTTATTCTCGAAACGGACTCTGCAGAAGCTGAGCAGTTGATTAGTGGAGCTTGCTGTGATGAGCATGAAGATCGAGGGTTAGTGGAGGAAGTCAAGCATCCTTTTTTTTTTTAATAAAAAGACAAGAGTCAAATCTTAGAAATTAAACTACAGCTATCCTTAATTAGTTCCTAAGTTAAGCACCAATTAAATAAGTAAATATAAAGCAAAACTAATAAGTTTATAAGGTGTGTAGCTGATGTGAAATTTGACCAAAGAAACATTAGATTCTTTTCAAGATTTAAATCAAAGTAAGAAACTTTTACTCAAATTCTCAGCACCTAACTATCTAGCCTAAGGTGGGAAATGCGGGACTTTGTGAAGTCTATTACAAAGTTCTAAGCTTGTGTAGGGGACAAAACAGAGAGGGCTCAAATCATTCATATTCCTTTGCACTTCAAGTCTAACAAGGAATCTGATGTGCCTTGCCCTTTTCACAAGCTTGAGGAACACATTCTTGAAGATGAAAGAATCTATTACAACCCATCAAAACTTGGCAGTTAAAGTATGAACAATATTAATAAAATTGACAGCTTCATGGGAATTCTTCATGTTCCTGTCATTTTCACAACCTCTCTGATCTCATCACAAAAGAAGAGCCCCAAAATCTCATAATCCAATTCACATCAGTGATTTGGGATCCTAATTCAATGCCTTGAATTGTGCAGCTTCAGTTTCAAACAAGAATCTTGCTTTTGACTTTCACCCTAAACATCAACATCAACATCAACAATTCTGAAATCCTTGTATGTGTCCTATTCCACTTTTTTTTTTCCCGTTTACAAGAGAATGAGAAATTCATAGGTGTACTATAGCATGCATAAATCGGCCAGCTAAGATCCCAGCAACGCACATCGAGCCAACGAATTGATGCAATTTTAGCTGTCAAATGTACAGGCACTAAAGTGCAGACAAGAAACTTTCTCAGAAAATCTACCTATCATATCATTTTCCTCCAAGTGGCCCATGTCTTCTAGTATCCAAATTAATTTCTTCAGTTTCACACATGGTTACTTGATAATCTCTTCAAGCTTCCAAAGGACTTGCTTTATGTTTGGTCTCAAAGAAGGAGAAGGAGAACAACAAGACATAGCAAGTTGAAAATACTTCAGGATGCATTCTTCGCTAACCAGGCCTCCATTGTCTCTGCTTTTGCTGAGAAGAATGTCTGGATGGTACAAGTCAGATATTCTATGTCCGAGCACAGCAGTTCGCATGAAATTCGGCAAATAGAAATCCTCATCAGGGGTTGGATGCTGATTGATAGGCTCCTTCCTTGAAAGCAACTCGAGCATGACCACACCGAGGCTATATATATCGGTCTCTTCACTAACATCCTTCATTTTAATCAGTTCAGGTGCCTTGTAACCCTGAGTAGCTGAGGCTTCAAGCATTTCTTGGCCAGCAGTGGGGTTCAAGAGGAGGTGCAGGCCGAAATCCGAGATGCATGGCTGGTTATTGCGATCTAAAAGGATGTTTTTCGACTTGAGGTTACCATGGATCATAGGCTTCTCAAGTCCAGTGTGAAGATGCTCGAGTCCTTTGGCTACACCAACAGTTAGTCGATATACTGTAGTCCAGTGGTAAGACACACCATTTCCATCTGCTCAGGAACATTCTTGATCAGCAAATAAGATACATTACACAAATCATATAAACAAATCCATGGCCAAAAGAATATATAAAAGAGAGGAGAAAAAGTGAAAATTAGTGGGAATTGAAGAGAAAAGGGAAAAGACAAAAGGAAAAACAAATACATGTTAGTCAGTAACATGGCTATTGGAATCTTAGCCGTGCTTGATACAGATTTCAACTTTTGAATATCATACAACTCTAATGAAAGTAAATCCACCAGAGGTTTTAAATCAGACCAAAACATAAAAGTAGATGAAGAGCATGAAATAAAGAATAAAAACCAAGTAATGCTCAAAAAAAGGCCAGTTATTTGTGCCAATAAATCAGAAAACTCAGAAAATCATTAACTCCCAAGATGAGCATATGAAAACTGATGGAGATGGCCTCTCTTTATAGCAACATGTCTTCAGTTCCTCTTAGAAGCACCAAGAAATAGAATCTTAGATACAATGGACCAATTGGGGCAAACCCTTACGACAATAGTAAATGTTCTATGTATATTATATAACCCAGCAAAATATTAATTCAAGCTTCTTAAGATGATATCATAGTTTATTAACTCAGTAATTAAGACAGAAATCTGATATTGAAGCCATCATGCAACTTATGATTTCTTGCATCTTTTATGATGTTGAGTTGGTGAATTTACTTTCAGATCTCTATAGTTTATAATTAAAAGTATGTGGGCAAAGCTATGAATCCAAAGTAAACTCATTAGAAAAAAGAAAATAGTAAAAATGATGTTTGCTTCGGAGTACTTAAATCTAAAACTACTCTAGCTTCATACATATATATGTGTGTGTAAATGATACTCTGTAACCTGATCTAAACTACCTTATACAAATTATACAAATGATTTTATAATCATTCTAGACCAAGCAACGGTGCCATGTTCAGAAATCTAAATAATGCTGATAAAACTATGAAGCTTTCACAGAAGAAAGAGAAAGAAGAATTTCCAGAGAATTAAAACACCATGATCCAAAGGAGTAAATAAATAAAAATGCAAGAGAAGCAATCAGTGAATCAACTACCTCTTATGAACTGAGTGAGATTCCCACGACCATAAAAGGGATGAACAAGAAGCTTCTCACCCCTTGGCCCTGTGTAAAATCCAACAAGAGGAGCCAAATTGGGATGCCTTATCCCTCCAATCATTCCAATCACATCAGCCAATTCTTCATCCCTTGTTGTGCTTACTGGCCTCAAAAATCTCAGAAGTCTTACTGCATTGCATCGCTGCAACAAGGCCTTATAAAGTGTGCTATAATTGGATTTTCCGATTACTTCCCCTGGAGCATCAAGAATGTCACATATTGTGAGGTTCTCACCCCCTTGGAAGATCACCATGTCCTCTTTCTGCACTGCATCTTCGTGTTTGAATCCTGGGCTTTCTATGTCTTTGATCTCATGGGTTGTTCTTCTTTTGCGGTAAAAGAAGATATAAAAAACTAGAATTGAAACTAATGCAGCGAAAGATGCTCCAAGAAGAAATATAACAATGTGGCTCATCTTTACAAGATGAAAATTGTTATATCCCTTTGTAGTAGATTAGTGAGTGTTAAACTCTCAGACTTAAGAAATTGAGATAATGGGTGTTGAAGAAATAGAGAATTAGGATCTGGGTGCTGTTAGAAAAACTAAAAAGGAGTTCATTTGGATGGAAAATGGGCTTAATTTTCCCACAAAATAATGTCCAGGACAAATACTGAGGGCGGACCCCAAGCTCATGGAAGAGAAAAAAAATTAAAAATTGGGATCTGAGTATTCTTGTACTAAAAGAAAGCAGCTGGTTTTCACGGAAAAATATTCATACTGCAAATACAGGACAAAAAGAAGAACATTAGACTAGGACTCTGAGAGGTAAAACGCGAAATAATCAGGGAACATTTCTAAAGATTAAACAACGGAGGGAGAAAAAGTTGGAAATTAGGATCTAGGTATAACTGAAACAACAAAAAGAAGAACATGAAGTAGAACTCAGAGAGGTGGAACAAAAAGTTGATCGGAAGTATCTCGAGTTCAGATAATGAGGGGATAAGACTTCAGAAATTAGGATCTCCGTAACACTGAAAAACTGAAACGCGCTTGTTCCGATGGAAAATTGGCTTAAATTCTCCGGAAAATAAAATCCATTATGCGAATACAGGACAAACAGAAGAACATGGATCGAACTTTATGGGGCTGATGGGAATATCTGAGAAGGTAAGAAAAAGTGTTCAATTATTGGAGCAGAAATGGACGTAGGAGTGAGGGCTCAAGCATTTGGCAGTGTCAAAAGAAAACTACGAAGGAAGAACATATACGCCCTGCACAGCAGGAAAAACAGATCAAAGCCATGTGAGGCTCTAGCTGAAGGTGACTGTATTGTCTGTGCTGCTCAACTAAATTACGTATTTGCCCTTTAAAGTTGTAAAAGATAATAATAAAATGAACAAACTAATGTGGCGGTTGGTCATAAATAGCATAGATTACGAATATCGAGGTATTATTATTACTATGATTATGAGTGTTTTTTTGTCATCAAATGATATTATTTTAAGCCTAATTTTTATTTAAAGTGTGATAATTATATCATTGTTTGACAAGCACAAAAATGTTATTTCAACCATTTAATTATATCTTAAGTTTTAATTTATTTTTAAATTTTTATAATGTTTTAATCCTTTAACTATGGTAAAAAAATTCTTTATCCTAGAGCACATACTAAATTACTTACTGAAAAAAATATTTACATTAAATTAAAAAAAATATTTATAATATTTTCAACCACCCCATCATATCCATGTTTACCAACAAGCCAATAATAATAAGTTGCACCAAATAAAAGCAAATTAAGCACCAGCAAACAACAACAACATTTAATTTTTTTAATACAAAAATATTTGAGTAAAGAACATAAATATACTAATTATTTTCTTACCTCAAAATATACTATTTATATGGAACTAACTTAAATAAAAAAATTAACTAAAATGTGTAGAATAGTTAAAAATTTAAGGAAAAATCTTAAGAAAATACCACTTGAATTTCAAAATCTCAAATAAGTGATTTTCCAACAAAATAAATTGTCAATTACTTTAATATTTTTGTTAATCTCATTATTGTTGTTGTCAACAATATTTTAAAATTTAAGTAGTATTGTTCTATTATTTTTCCTAAATTCAAATTCTCATGTAAAACAAAACTCGTAAATCATAGATGGTTCAAACATCTACAAAGACATTTGTTGAAGGTACCAATGAGGACGGCAAATTACAAAAGTTTGAACAACAAAAATCTTGTGAGGTTGGATTTAGCAGAAGAAACTAGTTCTCACAATATGACGAACTATGATTCGAATCCCTACAAGAAGATATACCCACATTAGCTTCCAATAGTACCTCGAACAGTATTATCTCTAATGGGAGGATCCTTGTACCTGGAAAAAAATCATTTTCTAATTACAATTTTCTAATTAAATATATATTTAAATCGATTATGACAAAATCATACCTAACATTAAAATCCTTCTATTCTTTTCATTATAAAATCCTTCAATATGATACCTCCCAAGAGGGTAACAACCTGTGCATCAGAAAAGTTGTTTAGATCTCAATCTGAATGTTTTTCTTAAATATATAATATAACTAGATTTAATGAATATAATTTAAAAGGAAAAACAAAAGTCAGATCGATAATCTGTTTTATGCCTGTAATTTAAATAAAATAACTTAAAGTTTAGAATGATTTTCTGTCCCCTGCGGGCCCAAAGAGGCTGAGCAATTAATAATTGATGATATGATTCACATGGTTTGAAAAATCCCTCTTGGGATTAAATTTGGAAAATCATCGCTAACGCTAGGTGCTATTGTGGGATGCTTAATATAAGATTTTAATTACCACCAAACCCTTAGGTCAACTGGTATGGGGTTGTCCTAACTTAACCACAGATCTTGAGTTCGAGACGTGGGAATGCAGCATGCATGAGTGGTAGAGGCTTCCCCCGAAAGGGGCCACCTGGTCTCGGTCCGGATTAGTCTGAGACCGTTAATGTGCCTGAAAGATGGTATGCCCTGGGATATCGGATGCTCTAAAAAAACAGAAAATATAAGATTTTAATTGAATTTTTTAAAGATTAAAGAATTTAAATAAATTAGTTAATTATAATATATGTCTTGGAGTCATTTGATTATATAGTAATCGTTTATAAATGTGGTAAATTAGTTTGATAAAAAAATTATTTTAAAATAACTATTTAGTTTCTTAAATTTTTCCATTCATACTAGTTAAGGCTTATATTAAGGATGAGAAGTTATATAAAATAAGTTCTTACTCTATGAATATAAATAGGATAAATAAAAAATATTTGTTTATTATTATATTATCTTTATTGGTTTAATTATTTTTGGCCAGCGAATAATCATGTCACTGGTCAAAAAATAGAGACACAGATACAGCAGTAGCATACGATGAGTGAGAAGGTTCATGACAGGTGCCAGCCTGGCTCTGAGTATGGAGAATAGCTATCCATTTGCGGCGTTAATTTGCACAAATATTCTGTTTTTTGTTTCCTATTATTCGTAACTTTACAATTTTTTTTCTTAATTTTTTAATAAAATATTTAACTGAAAATTATATATCGAAATAATTCAGTCTTCTTAATATAGCACTCTTGTGTGTTTATAATAGCAAGTAGAAAATAATCTTAAAATTAAGGATTGGAGGCTTGGACCCCTTGTCCTCATGTTCAACTGGTAAAGGGGTCGGATACTCTCATCAAAAGGAGGGGGTTCAATTATGGAGTTGGTCAAAACGATGGGAGAGGTATCCTAACTCCTGGGTGTCTAGGTAAATGCCTGAAGGTAATAGACGGCTCGCCCTGCCCAAAATCAATATCACCTAGGAAGAAGGGAGACTTCGCCCTGCCCTTAGATCCTGAGTGAGCCTAATCCCTTTCCTAAAAATTGGTTATCAAAAAAAAAAAAAAGGATTGGAGGCTTGGCAAAAATAATTTAACTGCATGTTTTGGTGTTTTTATATAAAATAAAAAAGTATTTATATTAGGTTAAATTACACAAAACTCTCATTAACTTTGTATCATGTATAGATAATATTTTTAACCTTTAAAACTTAATAGTAAGTCTTTTTAAGCTTTTTATTAATAACCCCCCAGCTATCAATTATTAAATTTTAATTTTGTCAGCATATTACTAGCCTGCATTGATATGTAAATAATTTCCCTAAACTTTAAGTTAAGTGTAGATAAGTGATATACAAAATTAATCACATGAAAGTTATATACACAAATGTAAGTGTTTTAGGGGGTTGATTAAAGAGTTTCGAACATTATTATGGAAGTAATATGTAGATGGATGTTTTTTAATGTCATTAAATTAGTTATTTAGTTTTTATATTGATGATTAAATGAAATGCATACTTGTGTATAAAAGCAAAGCATGCATGTGATTGTGAAAGGACAAAGACCAAGACGACAAACACACAAAAGAAAGTTAGTGTGAAGCAAATCTTTGACCCATCTATGTCCTAATTTATATAAATAGAAATACACATGCATTTGGTGTCGACGTGGCTATGATTTCTGTTATCCCGAGTGGATGCCTTGATATGGTTTTGAAGGATCAGAGATCCTGTCATTCCTAATTTTCGTTATTTTGTTCTATTTGTATTAGGGGTTAGAGTCTTATAATCTAGTTTTTTTTCACTCTTCAAGCTTTGACTTGCTTTTATTATCCAAAAAAAATAAAATAAAAATACACATGCACACATCACTCTGGTATATTTTAAAGTTTTTTTATTAAAAAATTAGTTATATTTATAAATTCAGTTTTAGGTAGTAAATGAGATTGTGATGATTTTATCCATACTTGTGGGTTTAATGTTTCTGCATTTACTGCAGAAACTTTTTTTTCTACAGCACTCACATAAAAGTGAGTGGGTCTCACTAATATTTTATCTCTCATCTCTTTACAATGGGACCCACTCACTTTTATGTGAGTGCTGCAGAAAAAAAGTTTGTGCAGTAAATGCAGAAACATTAAATCCATTAATTGTACTGATGAAAATAGAAAGAAGAGAAAGAGTTAAAAAATACGCATTCATAGATAAGGGTAAAATTGAAAATTTATCTCATAATCATTGAGTTAACCACCTCATATATGTGATTTAGTTAAAAAATACTTATAAATAAAATGTATATGCGCGCCCAAAAAATGATTATAATGTTTGTGCGCTTTTGGTCAAATGCAAGATTTTATTGGGGGACCAACTTAGATATGCATAACTCGATGGTATATGCTCTAACTAGAGTATACATAATGTTTGAAGTTGAATTAGTTGTTGGAATTTTTTTTAATAAAGTTAATTTTGAGTTAGTATTAATTAATTATTAAAATATATATACATACACACACTAAATTGGGTAATTGTTTCGCTTCAACTTTCAAATACCTGGCCTATATGGATTGAGCCATACGTAAATGTGTGTGTGAGTTATAATTATGGTAGGTTAGTTGGCTCACGGACCTACTGGATAAAGATCCCCATATATAATCCTTTTAATACTCCATTGGGTTTTAACTAGAGTTAGAAAATTAGACCAAGTTCCTCTAAGCCCTAGTCTTTTAAGGGTCGAGTTTATAAAATAGAGCTTCAAAATGAAGTTGGGTCTAAAAGAGTTAACCCGGTAAGACTAAGGGTTTAAAAGAACCGACCTTGTAGGGCCAAGAGCCCGCCCGTTAGGCTTGTTAATTTTTTTTAAAAAAATAATGTGAATACCGTCTAATTGTCCGCCCGTTGGAAAAGATCAGTATAAATCACGGGGTTGGCTACGGTCATCTTCCCTTCCCATCCACTTCTCATCCTCTTCCTCATCTCAGCCGTTTGATTGAAATCTTAACCGTTCAGATCTAATATTATATAAAAGTATTATTTTTATATTTTTTAATAATTTAATATTTTTTTAATATAAAAATAATATTTTTATAAAAGATTAAATTTAAATCGTTCAGATTTCAATCCAACCACTGAGATTTTGAAGTGGATGAGAAGTGGATGAGAAGGGAAGAGGATGGGAGCCACACTCATAAATCACTTCGAAAATATTCCATCTGATCCTCCACAGTAGGCCTAAGTGCTACCTGAATTGGCGCAGTTATAAGGTAGTATTTAGTAATTTTATTTTAATCCAAATTGCCAGACTGGATTCTCACAATACAGTTGCATATTCTGGTCCCTGAGTTACTGTTTAATTACGCACTGAGCCATTAGCAAGTCACAGTCCCTTTGTTTATTGATTGATTATTCATCCCTTGTTCATACTTTTATGGCAAAATCTCATATTTTCTTTTTTTCACCAAGATCATTTTCAATTTTTGCGAGGTGCAGAATCAGTTCATCTTGCCCGTTTGTAGTGTTCATATAATTTGTTGATTTAGACTTCTAGCCATAATCCGAGTATGATTTGTATACTATTCAATCTGTTCTGTTGATCTATTCTGGTTTTGGTTGTTGACCAAGTATGATTTTTGACATACATGATTATTTTGTTGTGCATTATGTTGTGCCCTTGAATCTTCAATATCATTCCATTCACATTCCATGATTTTAATGGTGGATAATAATTTACTTAGTTGTGTTTGTTTGGTTCATGATGCGCATTGTTTAGATCTTAATGTTCACAACATTTATTTGATAAATTAGAACTTTAATTGTTTTAATTTACTGATTATATTTCTTCTAAAAAAACTTAACGTAAGAAAAATAGTTAAAATTTAGAAAAACAACTTTTGACCTTGTAGGACCAGCCCTGACTCGCATGCTTTTGGGATGGATCTTGGAAAACATATGTTTTCCTTACCCCGGGCCTAAAAGTACTGGCCCTTTTAGGTCTTGGCCCTTCAAGGACTGGTCCTGATTCCCAACTTTAGTTTTAACGTAAGAACTATATATTTACTTTTGGTTCTCAATCTAAAACCTCAATTTATTTTGTCTTTCCTAGTTTATGATTTTTTTTTTCCTTAAAATTTTCTTATTGTTTTGCACATTAAGGATGTTTTCTATCAAAATAATAGTTTCCAATACAAATTATTAAGTATCTATTTGAGTTGGCGTTAGAAAAACACTTTCACGTAAGTCGTGATAAAACTCATCTCACACATTTATCTCATAAACCGTAAACCATATTGAAAAAGAAGCTTTTATCGCTAACTTAAATGGACACTAAAAGTGGCACTTCAAAAAAATCAATACATATTTTTACAAAGGACTAAATAAACTACTTACTCGGATACTTAAAAAAATCAACTTTGTTTTCTATTAAAGGTTGGAGGGGGGTATTTTTTTTATAAATATTTTCAAATTACATTTAATTTTTCAAATGGTTAGATTTATGGGTTTAATGTTTCTGCATTTACTGCCGAAACTTTTTTTATGCAGCACTCACATAAAAGTGAGTGAGTCCCACTAATATTTTCTCTCTCATCTCTTTACAATGGGACCCACTCACTTTTATATGAGTGCTGCAGAAAAAAAAATTCTGCAGTAAATGCAGAAACATTAAACGCTAAATTTATTGTTTCATTTATTTCTCTATGAATTCAAGACAATATAATAAGCAAATTCATGAATCCTATTATCCATGCAGGTACGAATATTTTTCAAAGATAAAAATGTCTAAAATATTTTAAAAACTAATACTACTAGTTTTCTTATTAAAACTACATTAATCATTAGAAAATTTATTTGGATCGACTTGGGGTATTGATGAAGGCTTAAATTAAATTCATCATAAATTGAAAGAGTGGTGTAGGCTAATTTCCCAATCAATCAACTGATTAAATATTGGGCAAAAAAAAAAAAAACTGATTAATAAATTACTTGTGAGTATCCTACACAAAAATTACAAGTGAATACCGTAAAAGCCCCTATTGTGAAAGAGTGGTGTAGTATAAGACGTACAACAGTTGCTCTTTTCACTAGCTAGTTGCTGAAAATAAATAGAGAAAAAAAGTAGAAAAGGAAACATTATAAAGCTAAAATGTTTATTGACTTTAAACAGGAAAAGTAAAAGGGGGAGAAAAAGGAAAGAAAAGCTAGAAGACAACAATTCTCTCTATGAAACTAAAAATAAAGTGGAGAGGGGTGAAATCCCAAAGCTAATGCCTCAAATCTCAATAGGGGGCTGGGAAGTAAATTTTAAGATCAGCACTAATTCTTTCTTTTGTTTTTTTTTTTTGGAAAATTGCTTCCAGAAAAAAAAATACTTACTCTGGTCCTAATTATAGTAAAATCTCAAATGTATAGTGAAGTCCCATAAAACATTTGTGCAATATTCTTTTTTTGGTTACAATTTTTTATTTATTTTCTCCATTTTCCCATCTTGTTTTCTTTTCAAAATTTTCCTTCTACCTATGCCGACAGCAGAGACTAATCTTACTTCAACATATTTTTATTTCCCCTTTTATAATTTTTTTTTTGTTAAACCCCCTTTTATAATTTCTTTGATTCGGATTTCGCTCTGTGTTGAGCCCACGGTCGTGAGGAAGAGCTCCAAACATCTTTTTTTCCATTCCCACGCCTCGAACCGAGGACATGGTGGTGAGAGAGCAAGCCCCTTACCACTTGCTCTCAAGGTATGTTGGCACCCCTTTTTATATATTTTTTTTTTTGCTAAAAAAATTTTAGGAAAGGGGTTGGGCTCACCCACAATTCAAGGGCAGGGCGCTTGGAGCCCAGTTCACAGGGCATACTGGACAAATAGTACAAATGCCTCCACCTCTACCAGCGTTTCCACTGCTTCCTAGACCCCTAGGATGCCTCCCCCAGCGCCTTGACCAATGCAGGTGTAATACCCTAAAAATCTGTATTATAATTTAGTAAAATTATACCTATCAAAAATAGGTGAATATGAGATATCAAATATTAAGTAATAATTAGCTTATTTTCCAAGGGAAAATCTCTTAGGGAAAATTAGGAAAAAGAACTATGGTGTCAAAATGACCGAAATACCCTTGGAATGTATAGAGAACTTAGAA
Organism: Acacia pycnantha; assembly: GCA_025563575.1. Lineage (NCBI taxonomy): Eukaryota > Viridiplantae > Streptophyta > Magnoliopsida > Fabales > Fabaceae > Acacia > Acacia pycnantha. The sequence goes on along the minus strand of JAMWYP010000032.1, from coordinate 2,927,636 downwards.
AATTATGAAAAGTCCTAAAAGGCAGTAAAATGACTAAGTGAATTATGAGAGTATATTATCTCTAATTACAGTAATTTAATAAATTATGAACTTGGAGAAATTGTATAAGAATGTTCAAAAAGTATTGAAAAGACCATAATACCCTTGTAATTTCTAAAATAATGTAAGAGGCATGAAAATTCTAATGTTAATGCAAGAGTATGAAGGTAATGAGGTATTCTAATTAATAAAAATTATCAACTATTGATAATAAGGTAATTGAGTAATTATTGGCTAATTACTTAAGCATAAGCAAAGGAAATTCACAAGTAATTATATGAAACCCTAAAATTAGTGGTTTTTGGCTTAAAATTAGTAAAAACATATTTGTTAATTAATTGGAAATTTTGGAGAAAAATAGTTGAGTTTAGGTATTTTTAAGCCTAAATACAAGATTGAGCCAATTAGGTAATTTTGTGGAATTTTTGGGAAAATTAAAATAATTAAATCATTAAATAATTAATTAAAAAAATAAATATTTATTAAATATAATAAGGGGCCAGCCGAATTATTGCACAAGAAAAAGAGAAAAAAAATGAAATAAATTGAAGATAAGACCAAATTTAATTTGTGAAGATATTTTGTAATATTATATAATATAATTAAATATGGTGAATAGTAATGGGATAAATAGGAAACGGGTCCTATATAGAGAACCAGGTATGGGATTCCCAAAGTCAAGGTAAAATATTGATCAGTGGATTTTTACCTTCCGTTAGACTTTTCCGGAAGTCAATTCCGAGTCCGGTAGAGCATTTTCCTAATAAGACGAAATAGAGAAATTCTGAGAAAGGCCGGATAGCCAAGTTGAAAGTTAAGGGTTCAGAAGTCATGATGCAACATCTGGGGAGGAATTGAGAGTTTTTCTGGACATATTTGGAATCAGTGCATTCTTGTCCACAGGCGGTAGCTTCCGGAATTTCGTTTCGAAACCGACACGTTTTTCCGTAAAACTTCCGTCAGGCCGGAGAAGGCCTAGACAGAGTTTAAAAAATATTTGGACCAGACATTTCTAATGAGGAATGAATTGTCTTCGAATTGTATAATCCAGAGTTTTGAGATTTTTTCGAAATTACGCGAAACGGGTACCGATCGGGGAAATTCGGTCAGACCGGGCATAAAGCAAGTTGAGTCACCATTTTGGACCAATGGGATGATGCCACATCAGCCCCCTTATGTCGACCAAGAAGAGGGAGGGTTGAGATTTTGCCTTCTTGTGGAAGTTGCATCCAAGGGTTGAAAACAATTTGCAAAATTCCCTTTATGTCCTTGCAAATTCCTATAAATAGGCATAAGGTGCTCTTGAAATTGTCACACCATTTGAAGAAGCTCAAACCGAAATTAGAGAGAGAAAGAAGAGAGAGGTGCTCTGAGAAATTTTGAAGTGAAGCTCTGGGTAAGTTTTTCGGTACCAAGCTTTAAGCTTTCGTAGTTCTTTCAATAGTTAGAGTAGTACTGCTAGTATAGCCTTTAATTTTTCAAGCATGATTGGATATCATATGATAGGGCTATATTAGTCTAGAATTTCGAAAATTATCATTGGGTCGAAGTTCTGGCAAAATTTTGGAAAATCGGAGCCAAAGTAACGAAGTGCTGGCGAAATTCCGCCAATTAGGGGTATAGGGGCAAAATGGTAATTTTTACCTAAAATGCCAGTCGTAATGTCAAATCACTAATAAAAGTGATATTACTCTTATAGGACATCAGAAACTCTAATCTGCTGCCGTTACGCTGCCCGATGTGCCGCTGTTTCACATTTTTCCGTAAAAGTATGTTTTCCGCCAGAAGTACCTAACGCCGTCAACGAAGGTACGTTCGCGTACTGTAACACCAATCTAGTGCTGCTCATATACATATATGTGATAGGTACATTCACGGATAGAGATTCTGGAGATAAGGACAAGCTACACGAATAGGCTCATGGTTGGAGGGCATGTAGCACGAGTGAGCTCTTAGACGGAGATGTCACTTCATCGTTTTCCGTATTTACCTACGAGATCAATAGGATGCTGTATCAACACTATGTTACACTATGGTTATTGTTTGAATGTGAATCAGTTACTCTTACGCTCCAATGCTCTACTCTGATTTTAAAAAAAAAATGGCTCTGGAATTGGGATGTTACAGCAGGGATCGAACCCCCTCCCTTGAGGTGAGGAAGTCTGACCCCTTCGCCAGTTGAACCCAAGGACAAGGTGTCCCTTTTTATAATTTTTTTTTTTTTTGATATTTTCCCTTTTTATAATTGTTTTGCCAGTAAAATACAATTTTGAGTCCGGTCCGGCTCGGCTCCATATTTTGGGCTCCGTTTTAGTATTTAGGGAGATTAGGTGGCCCAAAATTAATCCAAACCAGGCCTAACCTAAAAAAAATAATCCGTTCTCTTCTTCTCCTGTTCTACCTGCCGTTGGAACCACCACATCGCAGGGTCCTCTCTCTCTCCCATCAATGGCGGGAGGTAAAATTAAGAAGGAGAAGAGCAAGCCCCAACAGCAGCACACGCCATACCAAGGAGGCATATCGTTTCACAAATCGAAGGGTCAGCATATCCTCAAGAACCCTTTGCTGGTCGATTCCATTGTTCAGAAATCCGGCATCAAAAGCACCGATGTTATCCTCGAGATCGGTCCCGGTACTGGAAATCTTACTAAGAAGCTACTGGAAGCTGGAAAGATGGTCATTGCTGTTGAAATTGACCCTCGTATGGTTCTCGAGCTTCAAAGACGATTCCAGGGTACCCCTTACTCCAGCCGCCTTAAGGTTAGGTTATTTCCCTCTGTTGTTTATATGATTAGAGAGTTCTGAGAAATCTCAAGAGAGAATAGCTTTCTGGGTTATCTGCGTTATAGTTATTCTTAAAAAATATTTGCTGTATTGTTAGGCCTTGGTTTAAACATTGTTGGACATAAGAATCTGAGAGCTTTCCTTTTCTATGATTGAAATTTGTGGATAGGTCACTTGAAACATAGTGTATATGTTTGGTTGTTTAGAATCTGTCCATGTTGTTAGTTGTTACCCTAGGTAGAAAACCATATCTTTACCTGTATATCTATGGATAATATAAAATTTGTAGGAAATTGCACTTGAACAAGACGACATCCGACTCCATGCAAAACATGGCTATAGTTATATTTAGAGCTAGAGGCTTCACGACTACATAAATGTTCCTTCATGAGTTACAAAACATTCGTTTGGTCATTTATTTTGGTGCTATAACTCTTTTAAAGTCTAAGATATGTAGTTGTCGATGCTCACATGAGTCATGATTCATCACAGCATTACCACTAATACAATGCCTGAGCGTTCAGGTTTTTCCCCCAATGCCAAACTAGGGAAGGAGGAGATAACCATGATTCTAGCGAGTCATGCATCTTTATGCTCATTTTTCCTTTTGATGTCATTTTGCAACAAGTGGCAAATTTTTATTCTATACTTGCATTGTATGCATCAAATGACCTTAATAGACTACAGTTTGAAGAATTTGTCTTATTGAGTGGTTTACTTATGTTGCCTTCCATCAAGTCAGGTTTTACAGGCCTATATACTTATAGCTCAAGATGTTGAAAGGGGTGGGGATTTCGGTATAGGTCCTTAGTCTTTGCTTCAAGACATAATAACAACTTCCCATTATAGACAAAAAGGAAATAAATAAACTATAATAAAAATGGAAAATAAGAAAAGGGAAATGATGTTTGACTGTGAGGAACTTTTCACTTCCCTCTAACCATAACAAATCCCGAGAATAGGACATAGTACCTATTTTGTATTTGGTGTGACTAGGCATCTTATATTTATTTCCTTTCTGTGCTGTATGATTTAGGTTATTCAAGGTGACGTGCTTAAGACTGAGCTTCCATATTTTGACATATGTGTGGCAAACATTCCATATCAAATATCCTCGCCACTCACATTCAAGTTACTCAACCACCAACCTGCCTTTAGGTGTGCAATCATTATGTTTCAGAGAGAATTTGCCATGAGACTGGTTGCTCAGCCTGGTGACAAACTCTATTGTCGTCTCACTGTGAACACTCAACTCCTTGCTCGAGTCTCCCACCTCCTCAAAGTTGGGAAAAACAATTTCCGACCTCCCCCGAAGGTTGATTCCTCTGTAGTGCGAATTGAGCCGAGGAAACCTCGCATTGAAGTTAAGCAAAAGGAATGGGAAGGATTTTTGCGTATTTGTTTTAATAGAAAGAACAAGACACTTGGTTCAATTTTTAAGCAGAAGAGTGTGATCTCCCTGCTGGAAAAGAACTACAAGACTTTGCAATCACTAAAACTCTCACAAGAAGGTTTAACAGAGGAAACCAATATGAAAATGGACTTCTCTGGTTTTGGCAACTCCATGGAAGATCAAGGCATGGGAATGGATGATGGATTAGACGAAGATGATGAAATGGAGATTGAGGGTAGGGACGGTGATGGGGAGGAGGTGCAATCGGAATTTAAGGACAAGGTTATGGCTGTTCTAAAAGAGGGAGATTTTGAAGAGAAGAGGTCATCCAAGCTCAGCCTGCAGGAATTCCTGTATTTGCTGTCTTTATTCAACAAAGCTGGTATACACTTCTCCTGATTTTGGATTCTTCTTAGTATTTTCTGTTTAATTCTATCCCACAGCTTGATTATTCTTCATATTGAGTGTTGAGTGAGAGCGTAGTAGCGCTAAAATAGCGTAAACAACATCCTAGGTCCTCATTGATAATTGAGATGTAATATATGGCAATTTAGATTAAGCAGTCCTTCTGGAGTTTCTTATATTTATTTTATTATTGACAAGTTTTCCTTGAATATGAGAGCTGCCTTTTTTCCCATGATACTCTCTAATTTCGTTCCCCAGTGTCGAACCCAACCAAATTAAACCGATGGTTTGGTTATGCCCATTTACCGTACTTCGTTTTGCTCATCTAATCTTTGATTTTAAAAGGAAACGAGCCTGATTCCATTACAATTAACATAATTGGATCCCTCAACCTCTAAAAAAAAGGGGGGGGGGGATGCTTAAAAAAAAGGAAAAATTGAACTTTTAATCCCTTCGGTGGTTGTAAGTTTTTATTTGATTACAACTCAATCTTTTAACTTTCATCTTAATTTAGTTCAAATACTTTTAACTTGAGTAAAAAATAAAACGAATGACTTGCACTGAGTCAAAATATAGGGATTAAGTTAAAGATGAATCAAATTTATAAGGACAAAAAGAGTAACTTCCATAGTCATTTGTGTTTTCATTTTTTTTAATATCAAATTAGAAATCAAACTAGTTCATCATCTTCTCCATCGGTTTTTATCTAAAATGAGTCTTCCCTAGTTATTTGTGTTCACATGGAAAAAAAAATATTTTGCAGAATTTATCAAACAAATAATAGTTTTTACCTGCCCTGTAATTCTTAAAAAGAACAAAGAATAAAGAAAATTAGCAATGGAAGAAGAAGAGCACATGAATTGTTTTTGTGAAAAGCGGACAACCTATACTTTGTTTTGCATCATAGTTACACATTTCTTCTCCATTAGTGCTTCATCGGCCATTGGATTTTCTTTGTAGATTCTTTTTGTGAGGGGGGAGTTAATTAAGTCATATAGACATAATTACAGAATATGCAAAAAGAAAAAAAAAAGAACTTAAAAGATAATGACATTAGCTTCTTCATTGGAAAGATAGGACAAGGAAATAGTATGCCCATTATTAGCAGACAAGCTTGAGAGAATGTAAAGCCATTGAGTATGAATTGACTCGGCATAGTGTGAAATCCATAGCAAAGCACGTCTGAAACAGTCCTTGTAGATCTTGTATAAGAGCCTTGTGTCCATTTTATTTTCAAAGTTAATTTAGGAAATCCAGATTACAAGTGACACTGAGTTGGGAAAAAAAAAGGTGGAAAATGAGTTTGAAAAATAAGAATAGTGTTTATTATAATTTCCTATTTATTTTATTCCACATTATTACCTTCACTAGTGCCTGATGGTAAGTGATATTGTATTCAAGAGCATTTGAAGAATTACAAAAATGTGAAGATTATTTCAGTGATTTGAATGAAGAGAAACTTGGTCATAAGGGCCTGTCTGTTAACCCAATAGTAGTAATCAAAGAAATCGAACATTCTGCACCCTTATACTGCTTAGCTTTTTCATCAGATCTTTCTCGTGTGGTATCTCATTCTTCGGCATCACAAAGAATTCAAGTTATTGGTGATATTCATAACGATGGTGGTTTATATTCTTGAAAACATATAAGAGTAGTCCTTTTTTCTAATTGTCAATCATGGATCTGTTTTCAATGTCAGTCAGTCCAATCTCTCCTATCGAAGAAATCTCATGGGCAAATTTCCCTTGCTCTAACCTGCTTTAGGAAGTCTCCTCATTAGATATTTACATGCCATTGTTCTCTTAAATAGACAACAAGAATCTTCAGGTAATTTCTATTAAGAGTTACCGAAGGAGGGCTCAAAGCAACATTCTTTTAATATTTTGTATATTTTCTTACTCATTTCTTTTTCAAGAATTTCCTTTGGGTTGAAAAAAATCCAAATTCTCTGCAATCATCAAGATTGTAGAAACATGATACGCAATCTTTTTTATTTAATGCTATTGATTTTTTTTCCAAGAAAAGTGATATTGTGAGTAATTTTGTAATAAAGAAATAATTTCTTCTAATTTTACATCCACTGAATCATGTTCATCCAATGTACAGCACAAAGAGGAGTAAATGCTAGTTTATGTGATAGGAGAAGCTCCAGTGAGGTAATATTGTAGGACAGTTTTCTCTTCTTTTTTTCCTTTTTTCCAAATCAATGTCACAAACAGTGGAGCTGACCTTGAGTCCTCCAAGCAAGCATTGACAAAAACTCACATGGAAGGGTTAACTACAAATCTCCCTGAGTGAGACACAATGGTCATAAAACCAAAATTTATTCATTAAGAATTTTTTCAGTGCACATTGCAACCCTGAGATTCCAATAGTCAAAATATATCCTCATACCTAAAGATAAAAAACATACAATTCAACAACCAAAATTACTGACCAGAACAATTAAACAATCTCCTGGGAAAAAAACCGTTTTATAAAAGACCATATCGCGGGCAAGGCTGAGTTTCTAACTTTTTGTAAATTCAAAGGGGCCTGTGAATGTGATCCATGTCTGATAAGATGCTAGCTAATTACAGTTCTCAATCTTGTGTGGCTGCTCCTTGATTGAGTTCTGCAAACCTCATGCCAACACGCATGGAGTGCTTCAAAAACTTCTCTGCACATCTTCGAACACAGCTTTCCTCTTGCTTTTGCAGGGATTTATGCTTAAACGTGTCCACACAATCATTGAAGCATCTCTCCACCAGTGCATTGTACATTCTTAGACTGCAATTGCGTTATTAGAAATCAGACACCAAGCTCAAACCAAGCAAAATGGTTCAACAAGAACAACCAAGAGATTGAGAGAGTAACTTCGTAATGGCAGCATAAAAACTACCAAAGCATAGATCTACCTTTCATTATAGATGCTAATTATTTATACATTTGACTAATTACATTTCTCATAGAGAAGTCCAATCAAACTAATAGAAATGAACACACATAAAGAAGTGCAACAAATAGAAACGTATAGGGGGTTCAAACCTGAACCAAAAGTCCAAAACCATGGCCTACGTGACAACGAGACAGAAATACTGGTAAACTAAATTTAAATATCTAATATTTTCCTTTGATCTGAGGTCCGGTAAAATAATAAGGCATGAGTCAAAAAGTACATTCCATGGATCAACACAAGGGCACCTTCTGCGTACTGAAAAGGCAACTACTAAGCACATTGGATTAGAATTTCATTTTAAGACAACCGCTAACCAAAGCTGGTTGATAAGAGCTAAGATCAATAAAAGAAAAGGAAAGACTCTGACAAAATGTTGTTCCCAAAACGTCCAGATGCAACATGGACTTGTTGAACTGGTTTTAAGGAGAACTTCACTCTGGCTTCACAGGAAGAGAACCACAAGAGTTAAAACATTTGAGATACTCATGAACTACTTAAGTTACTGTGAAGCCCCAGAATCGGAATGTCAGTCAAAATAGGATGGTCATTGAACCTTCTATGCAAATATATGCACAATAACTATACCACCAAACTGGCAAAGACTTCAAACTTAAGGCTATTCCATCTTCGCAGAATATCACAGCCAAAAACTCAATTAGCAGAATGGACTTATAAGAACAAAATAAATGAAATTGTACGGAGAAAAAACACAAAATATCTGTACGAGTGGAGGAACCTGTCTCGGATTTGGAGCTGATCGATCATGGCAGCCATTTTGAGCTTATCTTCCTCTGGAAGGTTGTCCAGATCTCCTAACATGTTTTTGTCCATGTTTGAGCAACTGACGAATGGCTCTGAAAAGGGTAAGCGGTGAGAAGAAGGAGAGATGAGTGAAGGACGAGAACCGTAGGCAGCAGCGCCGGCGAGGATGGGGAAGACGGCTGAGGAATGGAGTAACAGAGAGAACGGCGGCTGGGTGCTTGAGTTCAGTTAGGGTTCTGAACTTTCAAATGGAAGAAGAGGCTGTGCAATCGATGTTAAATGTTTAGTGAGAGAGAAAGAGAGACAAGGACAAGCGTCCCCCGAAAATCTCAATTTCTATATAAAGTCTTGAAAAAATTGTTACTAATGTTTTTTAAAAAATATGCCACCTATATTTTTTTATTGGGTATTTATACTTCCACTTATTTTTAATTATATTTTTATAGTTTTTTTTAGGACTAGTTTGGTTTGAGGGAGGGGAGGGGGAGATTTTTTATCTCCTCTTTACCAAGCGGACCAAAATTTATAGAACTTTTGTGAACTTTAGCTTGGTTGCATATCATTTCTTTAACGTTTCAAAGTTTAAATTTAAGCTGATGATAATGTCTTAAACAAGTATTTAACCGGAGAATATTTGTATCTATCATAACTCATAAATAACTATAAAAAGGAATATGAAAATAGAGAATGTGACTTATGATCATAACAAGAGCTTGACCTTTAAAAGTTTAAATTCAGTGTGCTCATAATGCCACAAATAAGTCTCTAATTTGAGGATATTTGTATCTATCATAAATAAAAAAAAGGAATGTTAAAATAAAGAATATGAATTGTGATCACAATAAAGAGACATCTTAAAAGTTTGGTATGATTTCCCCTATAACAAACTAATTCTAAATTCAAAAGTATGAATGACTGACGTTTTTAATATGAAAGCTAAATGCGCTTATGATCAATTTTAAAAATGATGAAAAAATAAAGGACTCAATTTTATATGAGTTAAAAGTTTAAGGGAAATTTACCAAAATAATAATTAAAAATAAAAAATATACCCAATTGCGATCTTTATTCAAAAATTTTCCAAACTAATGCGATTGATTACGTCGGTAATCTTGTGCTAATCGGTTGCGTCAGACTGTCTGACGCAACATCAAAGTTGCATCAGAATGTTTGACGCAACTTGAACAAGTTGTGTCAATGTATTTGGCGCCACCTTGCGTCAATTAAGAAATTATTAATTGGCGAGTGGCGTCAATTATTATTTTATATAAAAATATAATTTTATAATTATATTTAGAAATATAAATAATAATTAATTTAATAAATAATTTGTTGGGCAATCATCGATGATTATTCTCATTCTTCATGTGAAATATATAAGATACATGGAGGGCAATCTGTTGTGTGATTGAGGACTTAGGAATTCAAATATTGAAAAACAAATATAATCTAACTGCTTCTGCTAGATTCTAGGTTGACTAGTCTAATAATACTTATTTACAAAATAATATAAACCACATAATTTACTAATTAAATATTCTCTATTTAAGTTTAAAACAGGAACAAAACATTTTTAAAAAGAGTAAATATCATTTATAGTCTCTGACAAAAAAAAAGGCCATTTTCAGTCCCATAAAAAGACCAATAAGAGTAAATTTAAATTATTTATTCCATTAATCTAATTAATTATTTATTATTTAATTATAAATAATAATTAATTATAAATAATAATTAATTTAATAAATAATTTAAATTTACTCTTATTGGTCTTTTTTGGGCTAAAAATGCTTTATTCTCGACTAGAAATGATATTTACTCTTTTTAAAAATGCTTTGTTCTGTTTTAAACAAATAGAGAATATTTAATTAGTAAATTATGTGGTAATTATATTATTTTGTAAATAAGTATTATTAGACTAGTCAACCTAGAATCTAGCAGTTAGTTAGATTATATTTGTTTTTCAATATTTGAATTCCCTAGAAGTCCTCAATCTAAATATAATTATAAAATTATATTTTTTTATAAAAAATAATAATAATTGACGCCACCTGCGTCAATTAATAATTTCTTAATTGACGCAAGGTGGCGTCAAATACATTGACGCAACTTGTTCAAGTTGCGTCAAACATTCTGACGCAACTTTGATGTTGCGTCAGACAGTCAGACATGGCGATTGCGTCGATCTTTCTGACATAATCAAGCCGAATTAGTTTGGGAAAATTTTTGAATAATACTACAATTGGGTATATTTTTTATTTTTAATTATTATTTTGGTAAATTTCCCAAAGTTTAAAGATAAAGTCACACATACTCTCTTCAAAATACAAGACTTTTGTCTTGGCCAATAAAAGGCAATGAACTACAAACCGCTAGCATTAATTTTACCAATCATATACATTATTTACATAGGAATCACACACAAAACTCCCTAATAAACTCTACAAAACATGGACCAAGCGGACCAATATGAACATCTTTCTAAGCGTTTCTACAATATGAAAGCGTTCATGTGGCCGCAAAGTGATAAGCTCACTATACCGAGGCTTCCTATCAAGAATCAAAGGCCCTGAAACTCCCGTATAGAATGATGTGGTCAAACAAACCAAGCATCTAGATTCAATCTGAGATCAAAGCAAAATTCAGGAGAAGATAATTTCATCTAACAGATCATCCACAATCATGTCCTCTAGTTCAAGTGCTACACACTCTTCTTCACTTTGAAGGTTCATCCAGCCATTACTTTCCAAATCTCGCCTCACAACATCATTTAATGTCTGATCTAACTCCGGCGTTAAGCTCAGATGAGAGTTAACTCTAGTCCACACTTCCTTGAGAAGACGATGACCCTTCGGTATAGGATGAAGGCGGAGGTTGAAGGAGAAGGGCCGAGGGAAGTAGGTCGATGATCCTTCAAATACTTCAAGCAGGCTCTCATTCACTATATCAAAAAGAAGCTGATGATCAATAGGTTTGTCAATCTCCTTTTCAGAGCATTCAGTTTCTTTGAATAAGGAGGGCTTTAGTGGTTGGTTCACTGTGTGCCACATTTGAGTGTGGTCATTCTCCATGAAGCCTGAAAGTTCCATAATGTACTTCACATATTTGAAATTTGAATCATCTATTATATTTGATTCCAAGAGCAGGAAAGAATTGTCACTGCTCCTACTTGTCCCTTTTGCTTGCAAAGAGTTTCTGCTTTCTATTTTCAGTAGATCTGCCTCCATATCATTCACGCTAGAGCCTTCTATATTTCTCTCTCTGCCTGTTCATGAGTTAACCAATTGAGAGAAAAGTTAATTAAAATTTGATATTAGATTTATCAATAAAATATAATGGAATCTATAAATAAAATATCATCTACACACACATGAACATATATCTATTACCTCTTGTATTGTTGGTTGAAATGTCTTCACAGCTAGCTTCAAGAATATCCATCATATCCTTGCCATGATCCAAAGTCATTTCTATTTCTGCATTTTCTCGGTAAGAACTTCCATTTTCCGCGGTTGAATGGGATAAAGGATTGGGAGTCACATCCCTCCCACTACTTTCATCCTCTTCCATAACTTCAGTCTCTATTATATCATCAAGTGGTTTTTCTAGAAGGCTCACTGATTTTCGCTGAACAAGAATATCAGTTTCTTCTGTTTTTTTCTTATCCAAAGAAGGCCTTGCTGGAATACTACCTGCATCATGTGCATCGCAAATGGCCTCATGAAGAATGAAGCCTATGGACTCGATATTAGGGAGAGACAAGTTCCTTTTGCTCAACTTTGGAGCATGACCACTCGTGTGATTGTTATCTGCATTTGTCACTTTTAAGCTGTTGGACATTGAGCTATGCCACTTGACGTCTTTGGCAAAACTTCGCTCAAACAGTTGAGTATATCTATCCATTGATTCATTTAAAGAAGATGTTCTTCTCATGAGGGGAATTTCATGTTTGTTGGAGTCATAATCAGAGGCCTTAATCTCATTTGAGCTTATATTCTCAGTCACGCCATCCTCTAAACTTTGTGACACCTCTTTTCCAAGCCGATTTTCATATGAAACTCTACGGTGGAATGCTTCAGAAGAAGTATGATAACCATTTTTTGTAAATTCCATGAGAGCATGCATTATCCTCTGCTTGATAACTTTGAAACGATGGATAACCAGTTGGTTCCACCCTTTGTGTTTGTGATTCCATCCTGTTTGTTTCATAGCACTGTCCATACCATAATCACCAGCTAATGGAACTTCTTTCATATAAGCACCATCTTTTGCTAACATTTTTGATGCCGGAGCCCCGGCAAGTGACTTTTCCCCATTTGGAAAGGCCCAAATTTCTGTTTGCTTGTGTTTGATGGTACTTCTTGATTTAAAGTTCTGCATTGGTGAAGATGCTGCTATGGGGAATGACCCTGACTTTGTCAATCTTGTTTTCTTGTTTCGAAAGCTTTTTGCGCCCACATCTAGATCTCTCAAGAATTTCAGGAGATTATCTTTTTCTGCTCTGAAAACCTCCACAACATCAGCATGCTCCTTAAACTTACTGAAAACATCCCTGTCAAGTTTACTGGTTTCTACTGCAAATTCATCAGAAGACTCAAAATCTTGTGGCCTATTTTGTAAGCTTAAGATCCCATCTTTGGAACTTTCTTCTTTGGACCTATTTTCAACATGCAATCCTGTTTTTCCTTTTCCAGTAAAAATCTTGCTAGCAGCTCTAACTTTTTTGCTACGTTGCCTAACCTGTAAGTTATCAGATCTAGTTCGGTAAGTGTACAAGTTGCGTAACAAAAAGAATGTTCAAGTCATCGTCTCAAGTCTGAAAAAAGCTATCATAAAGTACCGGTAGTGGTTTAACATCAACATTCTCAAATTGTCGGTCTTCACTATCACTGTGGTTGGACAGAGTGCCTCTTTTCTTATGATCTGCAGAGAGGCAATAGAGATAAGTAAATGGTTTAAACATCTTTAATTCTTTACATTAGTAGTGAATTGAGCAACTTTCAAGGAACTATGACTAACAAAACAAGTGGGAAAAAAGAAGAAGAAGAATGTGAAGCGAAATAGTGCTTACATCTTGCATGTCGTCCCAAGTAATGCCTTTTATGAGGAAAGACCTTCTTAACGTTACGCCAACGATGATAGTCAAGCATATGAAATATACCCCACATGCATCCATGTTTGTTCTGAAATTGAACAGTGGAATTGATAGAAAGCAATTGCTTTCCCATATTTTGATGCAACCGTAGTATTAAAACCCACTCGAGTGATAATCAATTCTTCCCACTAGGCCTTGTCCTGCGTAACCCTGATTAAAAGGAAAAGAAAAACATATATGTTAAAGGAAAAAATAGCACCAACAAATCCCAAACACTCATATTCCTTACCCTAATTATTGGTTTTTTTGCATTTTCACTTTTTTTTTTTTAAAAAAAAAAAAATCCAGATTGCAGAAAAAAGCCCTTAAGTTGTTCTTCAATCTGATTAGAGTGGAGAACAGATGGCTGAGATGTATAGAGTATAGACACAAGCAAAACCAGTTTTTAAAAACCTATCGAAAGAACATAGATGAAAGAAGAAGTTTACTAACTTATGAACAGAGCATGAAGGAGTAGGGGATATAAGATTAATCAAAGCAATCAAACAAACATATCATGATTCAAATCAAATGTAAGATCAAAAGTGAAATATCGTCAAACAAAAAAAGAGGAACGAGTGAAACAGGTACAGAAAATGGATTTCAACGAGCTTAATTACTAATCAAGAACTCAAAAACGTTGAAGAAGGAGCACGTCAGAAGGCAGTTCAACGAAGGAAAGAAACAGACAGAAATAAATAGGCATCGTCGTAACCTCCTGAGTAATTGACGAGAAACGGCGAGCTCCAAAGTAGCCCCGATCAGAAGTAAGAGAACCAAGTTGCACGACAACTGAAATACAATAAAATTACAAGTAATTACAGAAAAAATTGCTGGTGGAGAGACAAATGAGAAGAAGAAGACGACGACGACATTAGTGATTGGCGGGGTTGTGTGTGTAAAAAAGAAGAGGGAGATATTTCGGCGCACAACGCCCGCCAAAGAAGGTGGTTATGGTCAATTATGGCGTTTACTTGGACGAAAAGTCTGCGAAGGCAAAGCTAAGCTGTAAAGCAATGATTCTGGGTTAAAATAAGGAGGCTATGGAGGCCATGAAGCTCTGTTTGGATCATCAATATTCAATAGACTGAATGGAGGTGTGATCAAATGATTATGTCTTAGGACTCCACCTGGTCCCATGCACAAGGCATCTTGGAATTTAATAAGATCAAGTTCCTATTTAAGTCTTTTTCTCAAATGGACAAGGATGTTAGACTTACAGTTTAAAGGTAAACTCCTATGACAAACTTGTCATAATAAACCTTAATTTTTTATTATTAAATAGGTATTAAAAAAGTGTATGATTAAATGATTTAAATATTAAAAATGATAATAATTTGATTTAAATTTATTTTATATTTAAATAATTAAAATTAAATTTATCAACATTTATAATTTATCACACTCAATAAAAAAAAATTCTATGAAAGTGTGTTTACTTAACAGGGGAGTTTCAAAGATACCTGATTTTTATTATTTTTTATTATTTAAAAATGATAGAATGATCTGACAAATTTATAATGTTGCATATTCAATAATGGAGATTCGTGCAAGAATGGAGACTCTCAAAGAAATAATATTAAGTGGTAACCAACGGGGTTGATATAAGTGGTAAGCGGCTTGTATCGCTTAAGTAAGATTTCGAGTTCGAGCCTTATGAATGTAGAAAAGCCTTGTTGGGAGACTCTCTCACCATAACCACGTATGTGGGTCGGATCCGAATTAATCAGAGCGAAGCTCTGAATAGCGGATGAGAAAAAAAAAATCCCATCAGTATATGTCTGACCGTTTTGGAAAACAAATTATGTGACTTAGCTAACAAAGTTGATCAAGTACACGAAAATGACATGAAAGAGATTGCCATTATTATTGATATTTTAAGGTAAGATATTGAGATTGGTGTACGGATATTATAAGTCTTGCGCCATTGGGGTGACCTAGAAGGCTAGAACCAGGACTCAGTCTAACTCTGACCATCCCCAAAAAAAAAAATCAAAGAAAGCCTTCGTGTTAGTTCCTCGTATTGACTTATGACCATTGACTGGTCTTCACACTAGTTCCTCGCATCGTATCATGGTTTTTTTTTTTTTTAAGTCCTCAACTTCTCATTGAACTATTGGA
Source organism: Acacia pycnantha (assembly GCA_025563575.1). NCBI lineage: Eukaryota > Viridiplantae > Streptophyta > Magnoliopsida > Fabales > Fabaceae > Acacia > Acacia pycnantha. The sequence goes on along the minus strand of JAMWYP010000032.1, from coordinate 2,912,063 downwards.
GTTAATAAGTGGGGTTTATTTACTCCTCGTCTTTGGGTTCAACTGGTAAAAGGGTCGGACTTTCTCACCTATAGGGAAGGAGTTCGATCCTGGAGTTGGTCAAGGCCCTGGGGAGGCATCCTAGGGATCTATGAAGCAATGGAAACACTAGAAAGAGGTGGAGATATATGTACTCTCTAACCCAGTATCCACTGTGGACTGGGCTCCAAGCGCTCTGCCCTTCGATTGTGGGTGAGCCCAACCTCTTTCCTAAAATTTTTATATCAAAAAAGAAAAAGAAAAAAAAAGATGGGCTATTTTAGTGCTAAATGTAAAACTTCATTTCTCAAATTTTATAATTTGTTTTCCCAAGTATTTATATTAATTTCACTTGTTAAGAGTTTCATCATGGATAGTTTCTAATACAAATAATTAAAGTGATACTTTAAAAACCAACACATATTTATTAATAAGTAAATTAATTAATTATATTAATATTTATAAATTAATTATCTAGCTTCTACACTTAGGACCAAATCACTCATCTAATCCTATTTATAAAACAAAGAGATAATGCTATTTTTTGTCCTATTTATAAGTCTTGCTGTTAAATTTTTTTTTGAATGTACAATTTTATCTTTCATTTATTATTGTATGGATTTTATTATCCAGGGTATAGTCATTATAGTGTATATTAAATAGCGAAAAATTTAAAAATTTATTAAATTTTAAGTTAAAGTTAATAATGTTAAAAGTTTTTCTTTGTTCCATTGAAATATAAAGGAAGTGACTTATAAATAAAATCATATGAATAATGGTCATGATGATTATTTGTAATTAATATGCATAGAATTTGTGGCACATTTTTAAAAATATCCCTGACATTTAATGATAGAATTTAATGAGTAAAGATAAAAATGTCCAAATAAATAAATACATTATGAGAAAGAAATAATTAATATAGAAGATAAGATGAAATTCACATCATGTTTTAGACTAAACCAAAGCTTTTAAATGGACCTTATATTTCTTTCTCATAAAAAAAAAATAGACCTTATATTTTGGACAAGAGGGAGTACTCCATTCGTTTCCTATTATAATTTATGAAAGGCCTCCGATTACTTCATTAAAACTAAGAAAATATAATTAAATAACCCAAAATAAAAGAAAATATAATTAAATCCTTACCTTTTGTTTGAAGATAGAATAAATTTTTTATTTTACCCATGTTTAATTAGAAAAATTTCAGATTTATATTTCATTTATTCACATAGTTGATAACTTTAAATGGGAGTGATTGAAAAAAAATAAATTAATTAATTCTTACCCTATTTTGTGACTCAACTTAAAATGCCTCATAATGAGAATGGAAAAGCTAAGGAAAAAAATGAGCGGTGTGAAAAAGAGAGAGAAATGGCGAGAAAAAGTGCCGGAGGGAGGAGGCAAGGAGGTGGCAGGAGCAGGTGCTGCGATTGATGACGGTGGCGGGGCTCCTAAATTGGGATCCCCTGGGAGCAGTGTGAAGGAGTTTGTGTTTGGGAAGGGATCTGGGACGAAGGGGGTTGGGGGGTTTGTTAAGCATGGCTCCTCGGGTGAGAAGTTTGGTGGGAATATCTCATCTTATCGTGATAAACTTTTATCTCCTGGAGCTACTGGATTTTTGGTGAAGCACGCTGAGAAGGAGGATATTGTGAATGGGTGGAAGGACTACTTCTACTCTATGAACCTAAGGGATGCTCAGGGCGCTCAGGAGGAGTCTGATGAAGAAGATACCCAAATGTCAAGAAGGATGGAGGGCAAACCTGGGCACCTCAAGTTCTCTGCTGACGAGTATTCCACATGGTGCCTACCCTGGATGAATTCTCTGATCATTAAGGTTTTGGGAGCCTCGTTCCACACGTACCTTATTCGTGACAGGATTAACAGGATGTGGAGGCCAAAGGATCCACTGAAACTGATTCCTTTAAGCAATGTATATTACATTGTTTCTTTCTCTAATAAGGAGGACAAAGAGTATGCTTTTCAGGAAGGCCCGTGGATGATTGAAGACCATTATTTGATTGTTCAACAATGGAGACCTAATTTTAACCCCTGGAAGGCTGCTTTCAGTGCCGGATTGCCGCCTGGATTAGGCTTCCTGATGTACCATTTGAGTTTTACAATGCTGAGTCGCTCCGACGGATAGGTAACATGATTGGTAAAATGATAAAAGTTGATCGTTCCATGTCGGTGTATGATAAAGGAGGTTTTGCTCGGATTTGTGTTGAGGTGGACTTAAAACAACCTTTACTTCCGACCTATGTGGTGTTTGGGGAGGAACGTCTGATCATTTACGAGGGTTTACACCAAGTCTGTCTTGCATGCGGGAAGTACGGTCACCAGAAAAACATTTGTCCGTTGCACTCAACTCAGGAGGCCAATCGAGGGGATGGTAGTGGGAACGCTGTAGTCGGAACTGGTGGGGATGAAAGGAAGGATGTGGAACAGAAGACAGGACCCGATGGTGGGAAGGATGTGGAACAGAAGACAGGACCTGATGGTGGACAGGAGTTGGCGAAGAATGAAGAATCCAAAGGTGGCGACCCTGTGCACGTCGGAGGTGGTGTTCCGGACTCGCCCCATTTTGGGAAAATACGCATTCTAAGGCGGGAGTTTAAAGGCCAATTAATACAGAACGGTTTAAGGAAGGAAATCACTAAGATTGAGGATCAGGCCGTTAAGCAGATTAATAAGGATCAGCGACTTTCTAGGCGGATTGATAGTAAACAGGATGATAGGGGAGTTATGAAGGGAATTCAAAGTGTGGTGATTAAGGATAATGGCCCACAAAAAGAGGAATGGATCCAGGTTGGTTCAAAAAGGAAAAATGGGAGTAAAGGGAAAGTCAAAGGGAAGGAGAATAAGCCTCCAGCAAGGAACCGAGTGGCACGTCCAGTGGGCCTAAATTCACGACCCAATGTTTCTCTTGTTAAGGATAATCCGTTTGACGTTCTGCAGGGAAAGGAGGCCCAGGTACATCTAGCTAAATCTGATTCTAGCGTAATTCAAACCCAAGGAATTAGCGTGGACGTTCCATCATGCAGTCAGCAACCTTTCCCTCTTGATACTGGCGGTAATTTGAAAATAACTGATGGGAGTTTGCAAGAGTTGGGGGGGGAAGAACTTGGTACTCAGCCACGAATTGCTTCGGCCTCAACAGGATGATATATGCATGGTTGAACAGGATAAAGCCGAGGGGGAGGCAGCGTCTACCCAGCACATCCAATTGGTTTCCCAATGAATTTGTTGATATGGAATACTAGGGGTACTGGTGCACGTAGCTTTCCTGGTCTCGTTCAGGACCTTAAAGCGCACTATCAATTAAATTTCGTTGCTGTGCTAGAAACTAGATGCAAAAAGGAATTGTCTACAGGCAGGGCAAGTAAGTTGGGGTTCCCTAATATGGAATTAATGGATTGCGAGGGATACAGTGGCGGCATTTGGTGTATTTGGGATCATTCTATTTCCCATGTCTCGCTGATTGAACGTCACCAGCAATTTGTTCACTTACAAATTTCTGGGGCATCTGGTAGTACTTGGATGCTTACTGTGATTTATGCTAGTCCATCCAGTGTCTCTCGTCGGGTGTTATGGGAAAATCTGGGTCGTTTAGCTACTACTATTCCGGGTGCATGGCTGTTAGGGGGTGATTTTAATGGTACCTTGTTTTTTAATGAGAGACGCTCTGCTGCCATCGTACCAACTTCTGTTGACCGGGATTTCCAAAGATGGTTTGATAACCAAGCCATGAGGGACCTCGGCTTTATTGGCCCTAAGTTTACTTGGAAGCGGGGTGCTTCAGAGGCAAGGCTGGATCGTTTTATTGCTAATGATCATTGGGCTCAGGCTTTCCCAAACGCATCGATCACGCACCTGCCATTTTTTAAATCTGATCACAGGCCCTTACTCCTCCGCCTGGATCCATCCACAGGATCTTCTAAACCCAACCGTCCTTTCAGATTCATTGCAGCATGGGTGCTCCATGATAATTTTGACTCTTTTGTCCGTCAATCTTGGCTGTCTGATATGCCATGGCTATCAAATATCTCTCAGTTCACTGATGCGTGTTCCAGATGGAACAAAGAAGTTTTCAAGCACACAGAAGGCAGGAAAAAGACGCTTCTGCGACGCCTTGATGGAATCAATAGGGTGATTTCCCGGTATGGCCCTTCCCCAAGGTATGAGGACCTGCAACTCTCTCTTTGGAAAGAGCTGGAGGATGTGTTACTTCAAGAGTCCCTTATCTGGGCGCAGAAAGCTAGAGCAGATTGGTCTGTGTTTGGAGACCGTAACACTAAATATTTCCATGGCCGTGCCAACAGTCGACGGAAATCCCAACGTCTTGAGGCCATTCGTGACTCTGAGGGATCATGGGTTTATGACACTTCAGTAATCAAAGGCTTGGCCACTAAGTTCTTTTCTAATTTACTATCAGAAGACGTCCCTGATAGGCCAATTCTCAGTTGCAGCATGTCTTACCCCTGTGTAGACGAGAACCTCCTTAGCTGGTGTAGTAGAGAGGTTACAGACAGTGAAATAAAAGGAGCTCTTTTCAGTACAGGCGCTCTAAAATCCCCAGGGCCTGACGGTCTCAATGCTCTGTTCTACCAGAATCAGTGGGATACGGTATCTTCGTCTGTCTTAAGCTATGTTCGATTCTTATTTGCTAACCCGCAGGCTATTAAGGATATTAATGGCACCCTGATTGTGCTTATTCCGAAGAAGGATCAACCTGAATATATGGGGGATTTGAGACCGATTAGTCTGTGTAATGTTATCTACAAAGTAATCTCCAAGGTTATTGTGTCTAGATTAAAACCTATTCTCCCCCAAGTGATCGCACCCAATCAATGCAGCTTTGTTCCGGGGCGCCATAGTAGTGATAATATTATTGTGGCCCAGGAAATTATTCACACTATGCGGAATTTAAAGCGAGCGAGATTCTTGGCAGTTAAGATTGACCTGGAGAAAGCCTATGATCGTGTCAATTGGGACTACCTAATGAGGTGTCTCCAGGAAGTTAACATTCCTAACTACCTTACTGAGGTTGTGGGGCAGTGTGTATCTAGTTCTAGTATGCAACTGCTGTGGAATGGGGATAAAGCCGAAACGTTCCACCCTTCTAGGGGAGTAAGGCAAGGTGATCCACTATCATCATACTTATTTGTTATTTGCATGGAGAAATTAGCTCACCTCATTCAAGCTGAGATTCAGGAAGGTCACTGGAAGCCTATTCGCCTTACAAGAACTGGGCCCCCTGTCTCTCATTTGTTCTTTGCGGATGATATTATGCTATTTACTGAAGCGTCAATGGATCAAGTATCTGTGATAAATAGATGCCTCAAGTCTTTCTGTGATAGTTCGGGGTTGAAAGTTAATCAGCAAAAAACCAGAGTATGTTTTTCACAGAATGTTCATCATGTTCGGCGTACGGAGATGTGTGCGGCCCTGGGATTCTCTATTACTAGTGATTTGGGTAAATATCTGGGGGTTCCACTTCACCACAAGCGTGTCACGAAGGAGTCTTTTCATTATGTGGTGGATAAGGTGAAGACCAGATTGGGGAAGTATTGAGGAGCATCGTAAAATCCCTTTGGTCGCTTGGGATACCATTTGTAAACCAAAAGCTAAAGGAGGGTTGGGGTTCCGCCATGCGACCAGATAACCGTGCCTACCTCATGAAGGTTGGCTGGAACCTCTCAGCTAGACGAGATGCGTTATGGGTTAAAGTTATCAGGGATAAATATAAATGTGGAAATGACATTATTCCACAGATCACTATGGGAAGACCAAGCTCGAATTTGTGGAGTGGAATCAAGCGTACATGGAACAAAGTCCAAGATGGAATTGAGGAAATGCCTTGTGGTCAATTGAGGTGGAAATGGAACAAAAGCGGATCTTTCTCGGTGAAGTCAGCATATAATGCTCTTCTTCAGGAAGATTCCCCTCCCGATCCGCTTTGGGGGAGAGTTTGGAAACTTAAAATCCCGGAGAGATGTAAAATGTTCCTTTGGCTTGTCCTTCACAACAGGCTATTGACTAATGTTTCTAGGCAGAGAAGAGGGTTGAGCGTGGATGCCTTCTGTCCAATTTGTAATTCTGAAGCAGAATCTATTCAGCATGTTCTTCGTGACTGTCCTGAAACTCTTGAATTATGGCGCCAGTTGGTTTCCCCCCAGGTTTGGCATCGGTTCAGGCACATGCCGTGGGAACAGTGGCTCCGCTGGAATTTATCTTCCAGAGACGGTTCCCAGGGGAAGGAGGATTGGCGGAGTCGGTTTGCTGTCATCTGCTGGTGGATTTGGAGGCGAAGGAATTCGGTTGTGTTTGAAGATAAACGAATATCAAACTGCTCTATTCTGATTAGTGCGGCTGCTCTGGTTAGTAGTTCAAACGATGCTTGGGATCGACTAGGCTCAGTTCATGGAAGGAAGTCACTGCAGAACGGAAATGTGGAAGCATGGTGTCCGCCTCCGCCTGGGTGGGTGAAACTTAATACTGATGGAGCGTTTTCTCCTTGGACACCTGGTATTGCTAGCGGTGGACTCTTGCGAGATAGTCAGGCTTCGTTCGTGAAGGGTTTTAAATTCAAAGGCGATGAGGGAGATTGCTTGTCGGCTGAACTCTGGGGCTGCCTCCACGGTTTGAAGATTGCGTGGGACTTGGGATTCCGAAAAGTAATTCTAGAAGTGGACTCATCTGATGCTGTAGAACTCATCGGCAACTCGATGCCTGAAACTCATGAAGACGGAGGTCTGGTTGCAGAAATTAAAAGGATGAAGGAGTGTGTGTGGAGCGTGGAACTGCATCTGATTAGTAGAAAGGCCAATGAAGCTGCGGACCTGTTGGCTAAAGCAAGTCTATCGTCCTTACCTGGCTTGCAGATCATCTCGCAGGCTGACTTGGCGCTTCAACGGATTATTATCCAGGATAATGGCTAGTTAGTGTTTGGTTGCTTTGGTGTATCAAAAAAAAAAAAGAAAGAATGGAAAAGCTATATTAGGAAACTTAGCACAATTGAACATCCTTTAATTGAAATGAAATGTTCTTACTGGTCTTTATTATAAGGCACTAACTAGTAAGTGTATTTGATATTTTTTATAAGGCATTTGCTTGTTTCCAAGGAGCATTAATTATCTTTTTCCATATATATATCTATAATTAATAAGGGTAGTGGAGGAGAGTAATGATTATTATGATATTAGAGTTTAGTGCAATTAATAGGGGTAATATTGAAAATTATGTAATTCTATGACAACTTTATTGACTTTAACTGTTTTTCTTGGTTTGTGAAAATTGTTAGTTGGTGTCTTATACTCCCTCTGGTCCTTATTATAAGGCACCAACTATCAAATTTATTTGGTCCTTTTTGTAAAGCACTTGCTTGTTCTCAATGAGCATTATTATTCTTTTCCATGTATGCCCCTAATAAATAAGGATAGTGGGTAAGAGTAATAATTAATATGATATTAGATTTTAGCGTAATTAGTAGGGATAATATTGGAAATTACTTAAATTGTAGACTAACTTTATTGACTTTAACTATTTTTATTAGTTTATGAGAATTATTAGTTGGTATTTTATAATAAAGACCAGAGGGAGTATAACAGTGATAGATATATGATTTTTTTTCTTTAAATAATGCTGTAATTGTGTATTTATATTAAATAATTAATTAATTAATGTGGAACTTATAAAATGACCATTCCGTATTGACCAAGGCAGATTTTGAAAATTTCAACCTTCAGCTGCCCTACGGGCCAATCTCAATTCTTCAACGACAATGATGTTGGATTGTTGGGGGAATACGTGGGCACATAACTTCTTTTAACGTGCCAATCAAAACGTACTCAGGTATTATATATAAGTTTTTTTTAATAAAAAAATGTAGTCTTATTTATAAGTCTATTTTCAATGTATTAAATGAAATTCTGTCAATTTTACTCATATTAATTATATCAATAAAAATTAAAAAAAAAAAAAAATTGAAAAATACTTATTCATAAATGAGGATAACGTTGTAAATTTACTACATAATTATTGAGTTAACTACCTCTCCTTAATATGTGTGATTTAGTTAAAAATAACTTATAAATAGGATCAGAGTGGTATGGCGTGCTTGATTTCCTATATTTCTAAAACCATTTTTTGCTCTCTCTTTTTCTTAAAAAAAACTTAAAAAGTTGTTTTTTATTATGAAACAGGACAATAAGCAGAGAGCCCTATCTTACTTCAACGCTTGACAAATGAGCTTCGGCTTCTTAATGTCTCCACTCTCCATTCAGCTCGCCAAAGTTGACTTTAAGCCCAAGTATTCAAACGAGTTTTTTATATTTTTTTTTCTCAAATACAATTTTTAGAATAATCATCTAAACAAATTATTTTTATTTTATCATTTTAAAATTGGTTTTGGAAAACAATTTTATAAAACTAATTTAAGAAAAAAATTAAAAACATAATAAAACAAGCCTAAGGCTTTGTTTGATCCTATTTTCTATTTTTATGTTCTTAGAATAAATTTGTTAAGTACCACTCTGGTTCTTAAGTACGCTGTGGAAGAATTTTTTTTCTCTAAATATAAGTCTACTTATATATTTTGATGAAATTATTAGTGTTTCTTCGAGTTTCCAAGTTTTACGTTTTAAAATATTATTATTTATCTATAAACCCACATAAAAAAAATATAGGAAACATATCTGATATCCGTGTATAATTGGAGAACTTGACATAATACAAAATTTGACGTAAGTATTGTCCTTTAAAATACAGCCGTGTCATTTAGTTTGATAATTGTCATAAAAAATGTAAATGAGAAATCAATGGCAGACTATTACACAATCATTAAGAAGTATGAGATGAAGCAACACCAAACAAAGGGCAATTTTGGTACTCACTCCAGTTTTAAATATAAGACAGAGTTGATTTTTTTTAAAGAGAGTAAAAAAGATAAATAAATTATTTATCATATTATATATTGTGTATCCTTAGATTATATATCAATTTATTAGTCAAACTAATTAGTTTTGAGATAAAAATTATAAATATAAATACTCTAAAGTAATTTAATCAGCTTTCTTAATCTCTCTAAGAAAGTCAACTCTGTCTTATACTATTTAGGATTAGAGGGAGTATTTCAGAGTCTGAAACTAACCTAACATGTCAATTGGCTTGGGTGATATGCTCATTTACAATAACAACCATCCAGTTCACAAGTACTCATTCAGCAGAATTACTATCTTCTTGGAATGTCAACATCGATGCAGGACAAAACAGAGGAATTAATATTCATAATCTTAAGTAAATCTCATTTTCCACTAAAATCCCATCTGCTTGGAATGCAAAAGCTTGAAGTAAGCCTTCCTTTTCCTTGAATGCTGGCAGAGCCTTCAGGAATTCCTATAAGATGGTCCAATGTGCATGTAAAATATTAGGATACAACAAACACTAATTATCTCTAGTACTTTGTGACTGAAAGTTAAGAGAAACTTCTCTAGTCATCAAAATCATTAGCTAGAATATTTTAAAAGAACATTCTTGGAATTTCAATACACTATTATCATGCGGTAAGAAAACCCACAAATCCTAAGTTTCTGCTACTAATATCTCATATGCTAGTATATGTGCAAAATCTAAAACAGAGGATTTTGACTAACTATTAGTTGATGATTTCAACAATTGACCATTTACTTTTTACAATAAAATTCAGCTCAACTTAATTCTTATATGTAGTTGGGTTTAGAAAGCCCAAAGTTGTTCTCAGAAACAAAGAAGGGTTTATATACAAAAGATATATAAACAGGGCAAAACGTGAGTATTAAGAACATAAAATCAATTAAAGGAAGGAAAAGCAACATTGATTTGTAACACCCCCGAGCAAGTCGGCCATTTTATATTAAGATGTTTCCATCTGATGAATCTTAACAATTCCAAAGGTACATTAAACTGTCTTTTTGAGTTTTTTCTCTTTTTAACGTCTTTTGCAAGCTTTGTTAGCTTTTTTGCACAACTTTCCCAATTTTATTTTTTTGGGTAAAGGAGCAAAAATACACATGTGCTTTACCTTTGGAAGCGCCTAGTACCATATGCTTATAAACCAGAATCCCGGTATTAGAATATATAACCTGGAATCTCGAGGTTACAGTTTTTAAACCCGAAATCTCGGTTTAAAGTATATAAACCCGAAATCTCGGGTCAACACGCACGGAATCCCAACAGTCGCGAACACCTAGTCAGGGTTTGACAAGTAACACATCCTAGCAGCTCAAAAACCTGAACTACCAGGCTGGGGGGCAACAGAGTAGACAACGATTTGTTAAGTGGAAAAGTGTGTTATCAATAACCGGGATTAATGCAAACCAGAAAGTTTAAGGCAAACTCGGACAAGTATCCGAAATGAGCACGTTGAACGATTTGCGCAAACAGTAAGTATTTTCCATTTATTGTGGTTTGCTTACATGTTATTAATGCAGGAATATAAACCGGTTAATTAGCCCGCGAAAATTGCTACGAAAGCAAATTCGAATTCAGGGGATCTCGGAAAGCAGTCAATTAATCTCAGCAGCTCGAGACCTGAACTACCGAGCTTGGGGGCAACTGTTATGGAATCAAATATTAGGCTCATCCAAGGTGTGGCCCAGCAGGAGATAACTAGTGTATTTGGGCTTGGAGGCACAAGAGGCCCAAACCCAAACCCTAAGGTAGCCTCTATATATAATTGGTTAACCTAAAAGGTACAGATCTTCTACACCCTCGCTCTCATTTACTATTCCGCCACACAGAGCACACACCCCACTCCATTGGGTGAAAGCCCTCATGTTTGTGCTCTGTGATCTCCAATCCTCTTAGGTATCTCATCCATGGATACTTGGGAGAGAGCTACTTGATCCTATATCAACATACTAGCCTACCTAGGGCTAGACACTTATGTTCTTATGACAGAACAATACCCATAATTAAAAAAGTAGTGAGTGAGAGTAATAGTATTAATTATTACTCTTTTTTTGAGGGAAAAAAGAGACTAATAATTAATATGATATTAGAGTTTAGTGTAATTAATAAGGACAATATTGAAAATTACTTAAATTTTAGGACAAATTTAATGACTTTAACTGTTTTTATTGACTTGTGAGAATTGTTAGTTGATTCCTTAAATAAGGACCAGAGAGAGTATTTACTAAATAGTATCAAATAACCTGGAAAATACAAACAAATAATAAAAGATAATTATAAATCAAAACAATATATAAGATGATACTAATTTTTTCGGTATCTCAAACAAGAATTTTACTTTCCTCTCATAGCCTAATGAGTAATGAAACAAACATTATCCTTACAGAGAAGATAAAAAAATTAGTTGGGGTCAAATTTTTGGCCAAATAAAATAAAATAAAATATATACATATACATATTAACAAATTTTATAAGATCAGCCTTGACCCTAGCTGGCCATCAATACGTTCCGCCTCTGAACCCATTGCCATTAACCCTAACTTCCTAATAAGAGGAACTTGTCAATAAGGTTTACTATATAGAATGTGAGTCGTTATACTCCCCTCATTTTTATAAGAATTCATAATGTGAATTGTCTTGGGAATTTTTATAAGAGTCAAATTAAAATGATGTCTGAGCAAAAAAATTAAAATGATCTGTAATGGGTTGAGGAAAGGGGAGGGGGGAGAGACTAGTAGAGGGAGGACAACAAGAAGGAGGGTGGAATGGAGGTGAGAGAGCAATTAAAGGGAAAATGAATATTTTATTACCCAACCAATCAAAACTAAGAACCCTAGCTCTATTATTTATAGAGCTTAGGAAATAATAAGATAATAGTAAAATAACAATTCCAAATTTAAACCCAAATCATAAATCTAAATTTAAATTTTAAATTTAAATCCTAAATTAAAAATTCAAATTTAAATATGGAAAAATATCCTTATTTAATAATTATAATAGATAATCCTAGATCTCTTAACTAAACCTAGATTTCTTTATCCCATATAACACCATTTCTCCTCTGTTTGAAAGACTCAGCTCCTTATGGGTTAAAAGTGATGTACAAATTTAGGAGGGCAGGCGGGCTAATTTTTCAACACAAGGCTTTATCTGAAATTCCCTTCCAACACTAAGATACTGAATAATACTCCTCCGGTCCTAATTATAAGACATATTTAACCGATTTTGGGGAGATTAATGAAAGAAGTTAAATTAGTTAATTTTACTCATTTTCCTAAAATGTCCTTATATAAATTTAAAATGACTTATGTAAAAGTAAATCAATAGCTCCTACCACATGCCTCTCCAACCTAATTTTTTTTCTACATGCTATCTAATTAAAATAATGGTCTTACTATATATACATATATATGTGTATATATATAAACACACACACACATGTATATATATATATGTATGTACATATATCAACAGACACATATAGACACACACATCCCCACGTACATATAAACACACACACAAAGATATACATGTATATATGTGTGTACACACACATATTGACAAACACACAAATATACATATATGTACACACCCACATATGTGTGTGTGTGTGTGACTATATATATTTGTGCACACACACACACATAAAATATATTAGACACACACACACACATATACTTGTGTGTACACACACACACAAAAATATATATGTGTGTAGATACACACACACACACACATACATACATACATACATACATACATATATGTAGACACACACATATATGTGCGCACACGCACACACACAAAATATGTGTGTAGACACACACATACATACATACATACATACATATATGTAGACACACATAGTGTCTATAGATATTTGTGTGTAGACACACACATATATACATACATAGATACACCACATATATCTAAAAGTTTCGTTGACTAAAAGAGTATATGCGTCCACATAAATATACTCACAAAAAATAAAACACACTTGAGAGAATAAAATAGGGGTATTTTAGGAAAAAAATTGACAATTATTAGAATGTTGTCTTATAATTAGGACCAAAACCAACTCTCAAATGTTGTCTTATAATTAGGACCGGAGGGAGTATAGACTTGTCATTCTCATTCTCCTCCCTGGTTCATCCTATTCCTTTCTCCCATTTTCTTTTTCTTTTTCTAAATAAATATACAATATCTCGCGCTATTAAATTAAGTGTGAGTATTAATTATCGTCATTCTTAATTTGATTTACTTTAGGGATAATTTCTCATGTACATTTAGCACAGTAAAGTACTTTATAGTGTATTCAACATGCTGAAATATTTTTATATCAGCACCCAAGAGTAATTTGAAGTGCACATATCAAAATGAAGAGCAAACATTTCATTTTACTAACGATTTACTTTTCAATTTATTGACAAAAACTTGTCAACATGGCTTAATATAGAGAACATGAGTCTGTATTAAAATTAACAAGTAAAACTTATTAAAATGGTAAGTTTAATTAAGGTTTTGACAAGTTTAGTGGAAGGCATTTTGGTAATTGACCATGAAATTATAATGTTAATTAAGTCCTTTAGTCCTATATTTATGGGAAAATACCCCTTAGGGCCTAAATAATCAAAAAATTGTCAAAAAAGGTTCAAAAAAAAAAAATAATCACATGTCAAAAAGACCCTAGGATCTTTTCTGATATTATTTAATAAACGTTAACAACTATATTAATATAACATTAACAACTAAATCAGTAGACGTTAACAACAATATCCTAACAACTAAATCAGTACAACGTTTTCTGAAATAATACTAAAAAAGGCTCTATGGCCTTGAGGGGGATTTTCCCTATTTAAATCTCATAATGTTATGAATATAGTATTCCCTACTTTTTTTTCCCAAAACACACACACACACACATGTATAAAATAAAGCCTTTTGTTTACGCAGAAATATACTTACATATATGTGTGTGTGAAAATAAGAAAGGAACAAAAAAAAAAAAAGAGTTAACCAAATAAAAAAGCAAACAAATTAAAGGAAGGAAGGAAGGAAGAAAACCTGTGGATAAGGCAGTTCAATGAAGGCATGCTCAGCAAATGTATAATCAAAACAAAGAACAATATTACTTTGTTTGCCAAACAAGTTAGAAAACTGACGCCTCATACTGACAGAGGCGTCAGTTTTCTGACGCCTCACCCCTCCCCCACTTTTTTTTTTTTTTTTTCAACAGCCCCCCAACCCAACCCCCCCAATTTCCCCAACACACACGTCCCCACCCCCCACCCCACACACACACACGTGGCCCCCACCCCCACCCCCCAACACACACACGTGGCCCCCACCCCCTCCCCCCACTTATCCAACACACACATTCCCCTTATTTAAATTTATAAATAATATTTAAAATTATAATTAATAATTCTAATTAATTATAAATTATAAAAAGAGTAAATAATAATTTTAATTAATAGTTAGTGAATTAATAAAATATTTTGTGAAATATGTTGTATATTATTATTTAGAGTAAAGACCATTTCTCAGTCCTAACAAAAACATGGGCATCATTTTGGTCCCTAATAAAAAATCGATCCTTATTCATCCTTTTTATGGGATTAAAAGGACATTTTTAAATCATGGACCTATTTTGGTCCCGAAAAAACATTCTTTTTAAATCCATAAAAAGGACGAATAAGGGTCGATTGGTGGACATTTTGAACCCTCACAAATTTCCAAAATGTCATTTTTAGTCCCATAAAAAATGGGGTCCATGTTTTTTGTTTGGGATCAAAATGTCCATCAATCGACTCTTATTTGTCTTTTTTATGGATTAAAAATGACCTCTCTTTTTACAACACGCGCCTTCAACGCCCTCAGTCTCCACGCTCCACTCCAAGTCCCGACCTATAAAATGATGACATTTGCTGCGACAGATTTCATGGGAACCAAAAAGGCATATCCCTTATCCCTCCAACCATTAGCTCTGCATTCATGAGAAATGGGTCCAGGGGGTCAATGGACTCTACGCAAAAGAATTTAAAACAAAAAATCAAAAATAATATGGGCGGGAGTATGTGAGAATTATCCCAAAAACAACACAAAAAATAAAGGAAAAATCACTTTTAAGGTCCCAAGTGACTAAAAAAATATTTAAAAAATTATAGAAAAAATCCTGATGTTAAAAAGGTCTCACTGACAACTACTTCATAAGAGGATTAACAAATTCATATGTGGTAATTAATTTTCAACAACTTCTTGAGATCTTAGATCAATCCCATAATAAAAACGAATAAGGATCACTTTGTTTGTTTGGGATTAAAATAGGGTCCGTGTTTTTTATCAGGAACCAGAAAAGGTATTTACTCTAAATAATAATATACAACATATTTCACAAAATATTTTTATTAATTCACTAATTATTAATTAAAATTATTATTTACTCTTTTTATAATTTATAATTAATTAGAATTATTATTTATAATTTTAAATATTATTTATAAATTTAAATATACTTATTAAATTATTGTTTGGGGGAAGTGTGTGTTGTTATATTGGGGGAGGGGGTGGGGGCCACAGGGTTGGGGTTTTGGTTGGGGAGTGGGGTGGGGACCACGTGTTGGGGAGAGGGGGGGGGGTGGGGCTGAGGGGTGGGGGACGTTGTGTGTGTTTCTGTGGGGTGGGGGTGGGGGTGGTTCCAGAGGCGTCAGAAAGCTGACGCCTCTGTCAGTATGAGGCGTCAATTTTCTGACGCCTCTGTCAGAGGCGTCAGTTTTCTGACGCCGTCAGAGGCGTCAGTCAACTGACGCCTTTGACTGCCTTAGTTTGGAAAATTTTTTTGAAAATGTTCTGATTAGGTATAATTTTTGTTAAAAATTGCTACTTTGGTGCTTTTCCCGCCAAACAAGTTATAACCTCAATCCTCTCCCTCTCTCTCACAAAAAGAGCAAATTTAAAATTTGTGTTCAACCTTAACAAACCAAAGGATACAAAAAGGAAAGGAATAGTCTCTTCAACAAGAAAAAACAACATCATTTCCTCAACGCAAATTAAACTCTTTCAACAACATGCATATATAGACACACAAACACATTCCCAGAAAGTTCAATTCGATTCAAGAACTTGTGTGTGTGGTACAATATAATTTGGGGAGAAAGAGAACAAGTGTGAGTCATTTATAAGTAGACAATTAATCAATTATGGCAATGATGAGGCCAAGAAGACCATCATTTAGGACTCATCCTTCTTTTCGTCCTGTGTATCAAGACTTCAAGCCTAAGTCCGACATTACTGAAAACCCAGAAGCTCACGTCCTCCTCATTCACCTCCCTGGTTCATCCCTATTCCTTTCTCCCTTTTTCTTCTTCTTTTTAAATAAATATATAATATCTCGCGATATTAAATTAAGTTTGAGTATTAACTATCGTCATTCTTAACGTGATTTACTGGGAAAAGCACCAAAGTAGCAACTTTTAACAAAAATTATACCTAATCGGAGCACTTTCAGAAAATTTTCCCACACTAAGGCAGTCAAAGGCGTCAGTTGACTGACGCCTCTGACGGCGCGTCAGAAAACTGACGCCTCTGACAGAGGCGTCAGAAAACTGACGCCTCATACTGACAGAGGCGTCAGTTTTCTGACGCCTCTGGCCCCACCCCCCACCCCCTCCTCCCCACACACAAAACACACACACACGTCCCCATCCCAGCCCCCCACCCCCAGCCCCCACCCCCAACCCCCAACGTGGCCCCCACCCCCAACACCAACATGTGGCCCCACCCCCAACCAAAACCCAACATGTCTCCCACCCTGTGCCCCCACCCCCTCCCCCAATATACTTAACACACACTTCCCCCAAACAATAATTTAATAATTATATTTAAATTTATAAATAATATTTAAAATTATAAATAATAATTCTAATTAATTATAAATTATAAAAAGAGTAAATAATAATTTCAATTAATAATTAGTGAATTAATAAAAATATTTTGTGAAATATGTTCTATATTATTATTTAGAGTAAATATCGTTTTGGTCGCGATAAAAATACTGGGCCCCATTTTAGTCTCAAACAAACAAAGTGATCCTTATTTATCCTTTTTATGAGACAAAAAATGACAGTAAATACCCTTTCTGGTCCCCGACAAAAACATGGACCCCATTTTGGTCCCTGAAAAAAAAAAGTCATTTTTAATCCATAAAAAAGACGAATAAGGGTCGATTGGTGGACATTCTGGTCTCTCACAAATTTTCAAAATGTCATTTTTAGTCCCATAATAAAGACGAATAATGATCGCCTTATTTGTTTGAGATTAAAATGGAATCCGTATTTTTATCGCACAAAAAAGGATATTTACTCTAAATAATAATATAGAACATATTTCACAAAATATGTTTATTAATTCAATAATTATTATTTACTTTTTTTATAATTTATAATTAATTAGAATTATTATTTATAATTTTAAATATTATTTATAAATTTAAATATAATTATTAAATTATTGTTTGAGGGAAGTGTGTGTTGGGTATATGGGGGAGGGGGTGGGGGCCATAAGGGTGGGATTGGTTGGGGGGGTGGCGTGGGGTGGGGGCCACGTTGGGGGTTGGGGGGTGGGGGGCTGTGGATGGGGACGTGGGTGTGTGTGTTTTGTGTGTGGGGGGGGGGGGGGGGTGGGGTGGGGTGGGGCCAGAGGCGTCAGAAAACTGACGCCTCTGTCAGTATGAGGCGTCAGTTTTCTGACGCCTCTGTCAGAGGCGTCAGTTTTCTGACGCCGTCAGAGGCGTCAGTCAACTGACGCCTTTGACTGCCTTAGTGTGGGAAAATTTTCTGAAAGTGCTCCGATTAGGTATAATTTTTGTTAAAAGTTGCTACTTTGGTGCCTTTCCCTGATTTACTTTAGTATAAAACGTACTAAAACACAAACTAAATTCATGTATTAAAATTACAGAAGATTCAATTCAGTTTATGAACTTATATGTTTGTCTCATGCTTCTGAACTCTGAAGGCTTCACAAAGGAGCGCGTAAGGGTTCAATATGACTACGGATCTCAACTGGTGAGGGTTTCTGGGGAAAGACCCATTGATGGTGGCAACAGAAGGAGCCGTTTCAGAGAAGCATACCCTGTTCCTCAGAATTGCACTATCAACCAAATTCAGAGCAACTTTCGTCAGGGAATCCTCACCATTATAATGCCAAAGAAGATCATTACACAGCCAGAAGTGAAACCAACCCAAGAACAAGCACTTGCAGGCTCACCAACCCAGAAAGCTGAACAAGCCATTCCTCCAAAGTCTGCTACAACACAAGAAGAAACAAGAGATGATCAGAAAACTGCTTCTTCACCATCAACCTCTGATACTGGCTCTGGTGACATGAAGGCAACTCCTTCTCAGAGTCCTGTTATTGATAGCCAAAAGCCAGAGAAGGAATTAACAACGGAAGTAGCAGAAAAGAAAGCAGATGGTGTGCCTCAGAAGGTTACGGAGGAAACTGAGCCAAAGCCTACATTAAAATTGGATCAAGGAAAGGTAGAAGATGAAAAGCCTAAAAAGGTTCAGGAGGAAGTGGATGAAAAGCCTCAGAAGGGTCAAGAGGAAACTGAGGCAAAACCCAAATTAGAGATGGCTCCTAGAAATAAAATGGATGATGAAAAGCCTCAGAAGGGTCAAGAGGAAACTGAGGCAAAACCCAAATTAGAGATGGCTCCTAGAAATAAAATGGATGATGAGAAGGCTCAGAAGGGTCAAGAGGAGACTGAGCCAAAACCCACATCAGAAATGGTTCCCAGTAAGCCATTGGATGAAAAGCCAGAGAGAGGTCAAGAAGGAACTAATCAAAATGCCACATTAGCATCAATTCCTGGAGAGCAATCAGGTGAAAAGCCTGGGGAAAGGAGGGGTGAGGATGCAGAGAAAGAAAGGATTTCAATCAAAGAAATTATAGAAGAAGGGAAGCCTTCTGAGTCAATAAAGACTGAGAATGGTGTGAAGGAGAAGAGTATGGTTACAGTTACAGATAAAAAAATCACAGAAAAAAGAGAGTTAGTCAAAGCAGGTGAACATTCTGTTCCAAAAATTCCAGAGAAGGGAAAGGAAACAGCCAGAAAAGCTAAAGCTGCTGCTGCTGCTGCTGCAGGTATGATGGGCACAATAGGGAAAGGAATCAAAGAGGTTACCATTTCTGCTTCCCAGGCCATCACAAGAATTGCAGAAAGGAAATGGGATAATGATGACAAGCCTTTACTTTTGAACATTGGTGCTTCAATTCTAGTACTTGCAGCAGTGGGAGTTTATGCACTTTATAGGTTCACCTCTTCATAGAGAAACCAGATCTGGTTTGTCTACTCAAATGCATATTCATAATACTTTGTTGAGGCAAAAGCAGTTCTTAGCACCCTCTACAGAAATGCAATTTGTCAATTATGTTCTAAGTCTTTCGCCTGAAATACAACGTTGTACAAACAAATCCATAGCATATATTCCTGCTGAGGAATAATGCTTCCATCCACAAAAGGGGTTCTAAAAACAGAGCCCATACAAACAAAATAAAGCACTCTGTTTTAGATAAAAAATTCCCTTCCTCAGATAATAGTTTTAGATAAAAATTCATAATACTGTGTCATGGCAAAAACAACTCTCGCGGTGTACAGGACAGCAATTTGTCAATTGATTTTTTTGCCGTGATTAAGGAAGTTAAATAAAGGAAAAATTCATATAGGGGCCCAATTAAGACCTAAAATTTTAAAAAAGGCCCCAACAACTTTCACATACCAAAAAGGGTCCTAGGGCCTTTTCTGAGATTTTTCATTAAAACGTTGTTGTTAATCTGACTGATTTAGTTGTTAACCGGTGCTAATATTGTTGTTAAAATGACTGATTTAGTTGTTAAAATATTGTTGTTAATGCGACTGATTTAGTTGTTAACGGATTTTGATTTTGTTGTTAATCTGACTGTTTTAGTTGTTAACGTTTATACCAGAAAAGGCCCTAGGGCCCTTTTTGGTATGTGAAAGTTGTTGGGGCCTTTTTTGAAATTTTGGGCCTTAATTAGGCCCCTATATGAATTTTCCCTTAAATAAATTACTTTATATTATTTATATTTCTTTTTTTCATACCAAACTAAGAACTCAAACTTATATAAATAATAGACAATATATATTATAATTACTTAATTTATTTAGTTTCATTAACTTCTTCCAAAAAAAAAAAAGTTGTCTTAATATTAAGAAGAGTATAAATTCCAGCTAAGGAATAATACTTCCATCCACAAAAGGGGCTTCTAAACACAGGGCCCATACAAACAGAATAAAGCAATCTGCTGATTAAAATCACAATTATAGACTGAAAAATTTTAGACAAAAATTCCCTTCCTCAGATAATGGTTCAAACTTGAGTCATCTTTAGAAAGAATCAAGCAATGATTTCCAAAACATAAGCTTTGCAAAGAGGACTGCTATTTGGCTGTATTTGGATTACCCTTAAAAGCACCATGCAGCAACCATCTTCTATTTCTGTACAAATCAGCAACGTAAGTGACCAGAGTCGATTAGCACCAAAAAAAACAAAAACGGTTCGCTTGCCATTTCTAATATGGTGAACAGTACAACCATATCCATTTCTAAATAGGCGTAATCAAATCATGGATTTGAAGCTGCAAGGAATTGTACAAGCCACAAGGTACGAATGTGAAGGGATGTGATACTCCTTTTAGTATTAAATATATGATAGGGTTGATTTTTTTAGAGATATTAAAAAAACTAATTTAAATTATTTTAAAGTATTTATATTTATCATTTTTTCTTATAACTATTTTGCCTAACTTATAAACTGATATATAATATAATATAATTAAATAACTTATTTAAATTCATTAATCCTTCCCAAAAAAAAGGGACAATCCCATATAAAAACGGTTAAAATAGGAAAATTATGTATAAGGTTGGTAAACTGGACAAATCTAAAATTGGGTCAATGACCCAATTTAGAATATTTAAATTTTGATTATATTCCAATAATGCCCCGCCTGACCCACCCCAAATCTCCGCCACAATACACACGCTTCGGAAAATCCTCCTAGACAAAAACTCTCCTATCTTTGCATCAAACCTATATCCCCTCCAGCTCTATACCCAATTTATCATGTTTTGGTCACTATACCTTAGGTTGGGTATTTAATTTCACTTCCTGCCCATGTTATTAAACTTGCGTTTCTGATAACTCTGGCAATCAATGGAAGAAAGAAGATATCGTTGGAGGGAAATTAGGGTTTCTGAAATCGTTGAACAATTTTGAGAAATTTAGGAAGAAGGTGAAGCAGTATCTGATGAGCATCATAGCAGATTGCCAGTATTAGGCGTGTGTGTATTGGTTAAACACCTAATTTCCCTCGATTTGCTTACTTCTTCTGGAGTTGGGTTGAATCTATGTGAACAGATTACACATGAACTGTTCATTTATAGCTTCATGGTTGCTTATGGATGAACTTAAAGAAGAGAACGCTGGATTCAGCGTCTATGATCTATGAATGTTTAATATCATCGAAACTGGCGCAATAAATGAATAATCCAAAGTTTAAATAATCCAAACTGGCGAATATCATCGAAGCAATGGTTGCGGAATTGCATTTGCGGAATCCAAAGTTGCACAATAAATAATCCTTGGGTGCTGTTAGGGTTGTTTCTGTGATCTCTCTAATCGTTCCATGAATGATCGGACTAACTTACAAATATTGAAACGGAAGTCCATCTGAGTACATATATTAATTAAAAGGGATTTAGGAATGAAGAATTAACACTGGAATCAACATACCCTAGCCTTCTTTGCCGATTTTCTGACTATGTCGATGTCTCCAATAAATTTTTTGCCGTTAGGGTTCTTACGTAACGTGTAAATAATATTCTCCAGTCTCCAATTTTGCTTTTTTTTTTAATAACTAAGGGACATAGAGGTAATTTGGCCCAAATTTTAAATCCCTAATTGAGTCACATAACCTAATTAATAATTCGTTAAGTTTAGTAACCCAAATTAAAATTCGGGTAATTCAACTGTCTTTATATGGGATTCTCAAAAAAAAAATAACTATGTCTTATATTTAGGATCGGAGGGAGTAGATCATATGTGCAAGTTTATTTAATTATTTGACTGAAAATATATACAAATTTGACAGTTAATTAATTTTTAAATTTTTATATAGTTAATTAATTTTAAAAATCTAATGGCGGTAATTATTTAATATATAACTATGGGTGAGCAATTTTATCAATTTTAAAAATTATAATGGCCATAATATCTTTTTTCACTTTATTATTAGATATCTGCATCCTCATTCACGAGTCCTAGCAATGTAATTCTAATTACATCAAATTATGTAATCAAGATCACAAAATGTAATCATATTTACATTACATAAGCTCGACCAAATGTTGTAATCAATCTATTTATTAGAATTACATGTAATCGTCTCTCATGGAATTAAACCAAACGGTCTATAAGAGTAAAAAAATTATAATGATTTAAAATTTAGTATAAACATAAAGTAAATGAAAGGATAACAAAATATTCATATAAATTAATGAGTGGGGATAGCGGGCCTAAAGATCATCATTGTTGGTGGCATGAATTGTATATTGGGGTTCACATTAGGTGTAATACAGCTGGGCTGGGCGTACGAAAAAAAATTGGGAGAATTACATACAGGTCCCAAGGAGTAGAGATAATTACAATTAGGTCCCTTGAAATCATGAAATTACACTGAAGTCCCAAGGGACCTAGTTGTAATTATTTGTGAATGTAAAATGACCTGGTTGACCTTCCCTCTCTCCTCTCTCCTCTCCCCCTTTTTCTTATCTCTCTCCTGGAGAAAAACTGAGCGGACGAACGAACGAGGCCTTGGAGACTCTCGATCGGGACCTTCTTCTTCTTCTCTCGGACCGCCATCTCGCCGGCGGCTTCCTCATCCACCACCGTCGCGGCGAGACGCTTCCACCGTGAGAGAGAGAGAGGGAGAGTTTGAGAAATATTTTGTACTGCGTTGTGCTTCCAAGAACAGAGGGTGCTCGGTTTCGGCGGAGGCAAACAAACTGAGGAGACTTGCATAACGTGTTTTGGCTGCAAATTCTCAGATTCCAGCGAGTAATCTGATTGTCATGTGTAACTGATCTCTGTGTCTCTTGGAGATGGAAAGTGGTTAATTTTTCTCAGTAAAGCCATCCGAAGAACCGGAACAGTGTGAGTGCTTGCGATTTCTCGGAGAGATCAAACAATGGCAACGATCAAGATTGTTCAGACTTTCACTTTCTCTCCCAACCATCTGAGTTTCACTTTCTCTCCCAACCATCTGAGTTTGACTTCCAGAGGCGATTAACAACACACAAAGTATAAATTAACAACTGAAAAGTAAATATTTACAACAAAGTTTAAAAATCAGAGTTTTTCAATTTTTTGACTTCCAGAGGCGATTAACAACACACAAAGTATAAATTAACAACTGAAAAAGTAAATATTTACAACAAAGTTTAAAAATCAGAATTTTTCCATTTTTTGACTTCCAGAGGCGATTAACAACAAACAAAGTATAAATTAACAACTGAAAAGTATAGATTTACAACAAAGTTTAAAAATCATAGTTTTTCCATTTTTTGACTTCCAGAGGCGATTAACAACACACAAAGTATAAATTAACAATCGAAAAGCATAAATTCACAACAACTTTTGAGAATTTTGACAAAGAATATAATTTCATATATAATTTCAAAGTATTAAGTTGTATGAGTAAGTGGCTATTTGCACCTACTCATTGAACTTAATATCATATAATTTGACTTCCTTGTGTATGCTATAATTACAACTTCTTTCCCACCCATCAAAATACAAAAAGGGTTACATGAAGTCACTTGCCCTAGGTGTATGCTATAATTACAACTTCTTCCCCACCCATCAAAATACGAAAAGGGATTAACAAAGTCATTCGTATCAAAATACGAAAAGGGATTAACAACTTTTTAAAAAGTATATTTCTTTCATTAATTTATACTTTGTGTGTTGTTAATCGCCTCTGGAAGTCAAAAAATGGAAAAAGTATGATTTTTAAACTTTGTTGTAAATCTATACTTTTCGGTTGTTAATTTATACTTTGTTTGTTGTTAATCACCTCTGGAAGTCAAAAATGGAAAAATTATGATTTTTAAACTTTGTTGTAAATATTTACTTTTCAGGTTGTTAATTTATACTTTGTGTGTTGTTAATCGCCTCGGAAGTCAAAAATGGAAAAATTCTGATTTTTAAACTTTGTTGTAAATATTTACTTTTCAGTTGTTAATTTATACTTTGTGTGTTGTTAATAGCCTCGGAAGTCAAAATGGAAAAAACGATGGTTTTAAAATTTGTTGTAAATCTATACTTTTCGGTTGTAAATTTATACTTTGTGTGTTGTAAATAGCCTCCTGAAGTCAAAATGAAAAAAACGATGGTTTTAAAATTTGTTGTAAATCTATACTTTTCAGTTGTAAATTTATACTTTGTCTGTTGTAAATAGCCTCTGGAAGTCAAAATGGAAAAAAACGATGGTTTTAAAATTTGTTGTAAATCTATACTTTTTCAGTTGTAAATTTATACTTTGTCTGTTGTAAATTTCCTTTGTCCATAATGGTCATTTTACATTCACATATAATTACACAGAAGTCCCTAGGGACTTTTGTGTAATGTGAATTCTTGTTGGGACCTCATTGTATTTTTTTGTCATCCTTGGGACCTGTGTGTGATTCTCCCAAAAAAATTCCATGAAGAAAAAAGACTCAGTAGAAAGTGTTTGGATTGGTTTATTTTTCATTGGACAGCATATAAGGTGTTTGTCCCTTATGTGCTTCTTGTGTGTTTGTCCCTCTAATTAGAGGGACAAGCACATTTTATTTATTTTAATTTAATTTTTTTTATATTTTATTTATTTAGATTAAAATTATATGTTGCTTTCTGAAATTTTTTTTACTCCCAATATCTCAAATTAATTAGTTTACAGTTCTATACATACAAATATTTGTCCTGTAACACCAGTATCCTGGAAACTAATTAATTTGTGATATTGAATGCAATTTTTTTTTTCAGAAAACAACATATAATTTTAATCTAAATAAATAAAATATATAAAAAAAATTAAAAAATAAAATAAAATGCGTTTATCCCTCTAATTAGAGAGATAAGCACATAAGAAGCACATTAGGACAAACACCTAATATAAACCCCTAAAAAACGCCGCTTTTCTTAGAAGCTAGGAGGGGGGGCTCTTTTCACTGAACCGGTCGGGGGTACTGGGTTAAGGGTTAGTGGGTCAGCCCGGGCCAGACCGGTGAGGTATAAAAAATTGGAAAATAATTAATTTCTCATCATGCCAACCTAAATTTGACATACTATATATCATTTCAATATTTTAGATCAGTAGCAAAATAACCATATACTTCAATACTTGTGACATATTCAGATATTCCTAACAATTTTCTTTACAACCTACATTTGAGACAATATATTCATGGTAGAAAAATATCAAAAACAAGTATATGATGACAAAATATTCTCAAGCAGGATCTTTTTTAACACAAGAATGTGTGGGAGGATTGCTAGACTCGAGATTGAGAGTGGTAGTATTCTGGGCACCTTCATTATTAATATTTCCCTCCATTAACACAATTTCAGGAAAATAATCAAACACACAACCTCATAGATCATAATCTCACAAACCGAGCAAACCAAACCTTCAGAAATCCAAACCAAACCGAAGCACAACAGAAACCAATAGGCAAATCAAAGCCAATATTCAAAAATAAGCAGAGCCAACAAAAAATAGAGCAACCACGACAACTTCAGGAAAACCAAAAACAAACCCAAATCAAACCAATATGACATCCAAAAGTGAAAAAATAAACATCAGAGCACCAGCAGAACACGAAGAACAAATAACTAAAAATAAAATAAAACATTCAACAATAATAAACCTAAAGCTCTGCACAATGGAACGAAGCTCTAAATCGATATGAACAAAGCTCTTTCAAGGTTTCACCTGAAGAAATAAACGGTAGTGGGAGGTAAAATTTAAAAAAAAAAAAGAAAAAAAGAAAAAAAGAAATACCGGATTAGTCCGGTCTAACCCGTCCGGGTCACACCGGTTTTACCGGGTCACACCGAGTTTACTAAGTTAGACCGGTTTAACCCTAAACTGGACCGGTTTCACGACCAGTTGGTCGGTTCCCAGTCTGAACCGACCGGTCCGGTCCGATTTCACAAACCATGCTTTTATCTAGTTGCATTGGCAACGCATGGAAGTTGAGAAAGGGCCTATTTTTCTTAGGTCTTGCTTTTTTCTTTACTAGTGGGGCCCATTTTCTATTAAATTCAAAAGCTACCCATGGATCTATGCTGCAGAAGGAATGAGCTATGGTAAAAATGTTATATAATAATAATTGATTATTTATTCATCATTATTTTATTTCCTAAACTTACTTAAAAACTTATATTTAAGTTGAAATCCCACAAATGATCCATACCCGTTCTTATCTATTAGTTTAATTTTTTTACATAAATTTAAATTTTTATCTTCAATTATCACAATACACACATAATATTCATGTCATCTTTAGTCATTTTTTATTTCAACTGACTTTTCAACTGCTAACCCAAACGTTTGAAAAAATAAACCAATTTTGCCACCGTCAATCCAAACACAAATCACATTTACAACTTGATTTTTTTTTTTTCTATTGAGCTTCTGTAAAAGTCAGATAGAAAATAGGTTACCGCTAACCCAAACAGACCCATTGGGACCCTCATTTTTTGGTAGGACTCCGTTGGCTGGGAAGGGTGCCATATATAATGCCGGACTGACGGTCTCGATATGGTTGCTTTTAATAGAAAGATATTTGTGTATGGAAAAAAAAAACATCTATCTGATTATATTTTGTTTTTATTTTTCATTTACATTTTTACTCATTTTTTACTAGGACCCTCATAAAATGTAGAGGACTAAATTAAATCAATGTATTTTGCTTAAATAAAATAGGGAGAATGACTTATACCAAAAAGAAAAGGGGAGAATGAAAAAAAAATTGAGATTGCAAAATCTCAAATAAGTTATTTCTTATAAAATGAATTTTTATTTATTTATCAAATATCGTTATTATTTTATCAATTATGGTTAAACTGATATAGAATTTTGTTATTTTAAAGTTATTTTTCTATTTTTTTCAATAAAATATTGTTTAAGTGAGAATTTGAAAAAAAAATTAAATAATTTTATTTAGTTCAACCTAATCGTATTGTTTTTCTCCTTTCTTAAAAATGAAATTATGGCTTAGAATTGATTTCTTAAAATTTAATCCCATTTTAAGTAAATTCTCCCTAGTCTAATAATTACATAATAAATTTTAATTGATATGTAATAATCTCATCCTAACGTTACGTAAATCTTAAAAAAAAAAAAAAAAAGGTCTGAACTAAAAATAAAAAAGTGAGACTGTGTAAAAATAAATAGAAATACTTTCCTCTTCTTTTTTTTTTTTTTTGACCATCAGAAAGACTGTCTTCATTAACTAATAACAAAACAAGCATCCAAACCAAACTAGATTGAAGGCCCTAAATAGTAACAGTGAAACCATATCTTGACTGGACTGGGCTTTCGTCCAATTCACATTTCATTTGCTGCGCTCCTATGCAACGAAAACAGCACCGTTTGGTGCAAAATACATTGTTCCTTCTTTTTTTCTTTTTTCTTTTTTTTTCTTTTTTTAAAATAGGATTCACCATCCTGTAATATTTTTTAAATACCAATAAGTATCCTGAAATATTTTCAAAATCCCAAAATACTTCATGAAATTTGAAAAATTATTTCAAGGTACTTACTGGTACCAAGAAGATACTACAGAATACTAAATGGCACTAAAAAAATATTTCATGATACTGAATGGTACTTAAAAAATACTACAGGATGGTGAATGCTATTTTTTTTCAAGATCGTAAAATTATTTTTAAAGATCCTGAAGTATTTTTAAGTACGAGTCAGTACTTTGAAATATTTTTTCAGTACCAGTCAATATTCTGAAATATCGTCTCAATACCAGTAAATACCCTAAAATATTTTTTCAAGTATCCTGAAGTATTTTGGGATCTTGAAAATATTTCAGAATACTGGTACTTAAAAAATACTATAGGATGGTGAATGCTATTTTTGTTTTTTGTTTTAAAAAGAAGGAACAGTTATTTTGCACCAAATGGTGCCGTACTGCCGTTTTTTTTTTTGGAAAATATAGGTAAGCCGAAGCTTGAGAAGTAGGAGAGGCTAGTCTATGAAAGACTAGCACCAAAATACAACAAACTAGTAAAAGAACTAGGATCTACAGACCAATTGGTCTTGTAAAGCTATATCCAGGCATCCTGAAGGAATTGCCGGGACTAATAACAAGCCTGCATCAGCAGGAGCATTATGACCGTCCTTTGGCCATATAGTCAGCACAAGAGATGTTATCCCTAGGGGTATATCGGAGCGTCACGTCCCAGTCCTGGTAGAGAAGGTCTCTAGTCTCCCTAATAAGGTCTCGCAATGGATGGTCAGCATAACAGCAGTCTCTCATGAGGATGTTGATCGCATCCAAGGAATCAGAATAAAGGAGGATCTTTTGAAATCCCATCTGAAGTCCCAAATTCAATCCCAGCTTGATGGCATAGAGCTCCGCTTCAATAACAGTATGGAGACCAAGGGATTTGCAAAACCCCATCAGCCAGTGCCCTTCAGAATTCCTGATTACTCCTCCGCAAGCTGCTTGAAAGTTGTGGCGAACTGATCCGTCTACATCAATTCGGACTGCATCGTCTGGAGGGGGTCCAAGATCTCTCCTCATACCTGTCAAGTTGAAAAATTTGATGAGATAAGTTGTGATTAACATGATTTTCCATAAGAAGATAGTTACACAAGTGAAGCAACTCCCTGGTATCTTTGTGTTCACCTTGAAATAGAAAGCTGCATCTGGATGTCCAAAGAATCCAACATCCCAAACTGAAGACTTGTGGCCAAGAGAATCCGTGAAACCTTCTCTTACCAGGGTTATGGTTGGTGTTCCAATCGAGCCATACCTGCAAATTACCTGCAAGAAACTGGGAAAAGTAGTTAGGTTTTAAGATTTCAGCCCAAAAATTTCTCGCTTTCTCACAGTCTCTGATTATGTGGAGCACGCTCTCCTCCTGATTGCATTGAAACGGGCAGAGGCTTTCATCAGTAAGCCCTCTTTTAGCTCTGAGAGAATTGGTGACAAGCCTCTCATGACCAACCTGCCACATGAAATATTTAACTTTTTCAGGAATCTGCCATTTCCACATTAGGGACCATAAATTACTTCTACTCCTTCTTGCTTGATTAGAGATATATCGGTAAGCAGTTTTAACAAAGAAGCAGCCATCTTTCGCGATTCTCCAGGTGAAGCAATCCGGGGAGCCACTACCAGGCGGGTTCATTTGAAAAATACTATTAATGATGTGGGAGGGAAGGATCCCACGCCATCTGTTTGTGTCCCAACTTCCATTCAAAAGATAATCACGCACAGACTCATCCCGTTTTTAATGCAGAGGAGTGCAGCGGATGAAAAGTGAATTCGACGCCGAGTCCATCTTGACAGGTTTATGTGTGCATCAAAATCGAAATTAAATTAAAATTTCATTAAAAATTTAAAAACACACAAAAAGGTTTGGTGTGCTACCAAGACAAATATTTCAAAAATATTTTATAGGTTTAATGTTTGTGTTTTTACTATAGGAAATCTTTTTCTACCACACTCACATAAAAGTGAATAGGTTCCATTATTAAAAGAAAAGAGAAATAATATTAGAGGAATTTACTTACTTTCATAAGTGTGGCGAAAAAATATTTTTGTGACAAAAACAGAAACATTAAAAATTAAACCCATATTTTATTTCTCTTTGACTAAGATTTTTAAAATTAATTTTCCACCCACAGTAATATTCGTGGTAAAAAAAATATTAAAATTTATTCCAATATATATATATATATATATATTCCAGCAGTTTTTCATACGAAGGTAACTGAAAGATCAAGTGAATGAGGCAAACAAGGAATATTTAGCTTTATTTCTAAGGCAAGCCATCCTTGTCGTATCACTGAGGAAAGCATTAAATTCATTCTTAAACTTGAATATTGTCACGTCTCATTTCTGAAGCAGCCAAAAAGGAATAGTCTCACTGATAAGAAAATACCAGAAGCCATCCATCATCATCCACTATAAATATCCAAAGTTGAGGCCCTTAAATGCAACAATTCAAATTAGTTGCTGCATGCCACTGCACCATAGTTTTCTGATACATGCAGGAGAAATAATAAGAAGACATGTCTTCCACACAAGATTCCAATCTCCAACAACCATCATATGAACTTTACGAGCCACGTATGGAGACCCAGGACACTGCAGATGCTCATGTTCTTCTTGTTCATCTTCCTGGTACGTATCACTATCTAACTTGATTGATAATCTTTCAGTTCTAATTAAATATAAGAGATAGATATAAATGATTTATAGTTATTAAAAGAATTAAGTTATTTATTTGTAAAGAATGTTTGTTCATCCCCTTAAAACAACATTTTAATCATTTACCTTGGAAATTAAATTACCTGTTTAGTGAGATATTCATGTAATATATACAATCATTGGGGATATTTAAAAATATAACAGTTTAAATATGGGAGATAAAATGAATTTAAAATCTCATACTTGGAATAAATTAAATCCTTCTTCTAACTCTTACACATTCTTCAATTCTTAATATAAGATATATTCAAAGGGTTGACATTATATTGATCCTAAAGATAAGACATATTTTTAATATTTGTTAATATTTTTTTAATTTACTCATGTTGATGTTACCTCAACAATAATGAAAGGGGAGAAAGAATGAAATGATTAAGAAAGATGATTAGGATGTTTTAAAAAATAAATATTATATTAATTAACTTAACTAACTTCTTTAATATAATTAAATTAATTATGTATATATATCTTATATTAATGACCGAAAAGAATATTTATTGATACCTACACACACAAGTTTATTGGCCAACTCAGAAATGTGTATATGTTGATTGAGCTTATATTATTGAGACCTACACACACGTATCCACATGCATAAAAAGTTATAGAAAACATATTATTCATGAATTATAGACAATGTGATTTGCTACTACCAAACCAACCATCAATTTTTTTTATAAAGAAAATAAAAAAAATATTGAAAAACTAATGTGTGAAACCAAAGTATGTTAGTTTATGTTTTGAGCAAGTGAAAAAATCAATAAAAATGTGTAGTTAGACTTTTTTTTTGGCAGAAAAAAAGCTTCTCTGTTACTATATTTTTTAAAAACAGGACATTACTATAGAAAAAACAGACATAGTTTCAATTAATTGAGGAATTTTTTACATTAACAATTGTTTTGCCCAAAAACTATTATAATGAATAATAATTTTTTGCTTCAGATTTTGCTAGACAACAAGTTGGTGCATACTACGAAGCAGCTTATAAGAGAATAAGGGTTTTCGGTGAAAA
The DNA here is from genome assembly GCA_025563575.1 of Acacia pycnantha. Classification (NCBI taxonomy): domain Eukaryota; kingdom Viridiplantae; phylum Streptophyta; class Magnoliopsida; order Fabales; family Fabaceae; genus Acacia; species Acacia pycnantha. The sequence goes on along the minus strand of JAMWYP010000032.1, from coordinate 2,880,504 downwards.
ACCAATTGAAAATAATAAGCGAATACGTTTCAGTAAAGTGTATACAATTCCAGAAGATTGTGATGCTGATAAGCTTAAGGGACAGTTTCAAGAAGGAGCAATAACCCTTACAATTCCAAAGAAGCCTAAAGAACCAGAAGCAGCTCAAGAACAAGAAGCAACCAAACAGGTCACTGCTACTCCTCCTCAAAAGTCTGCTTCTGAAGTTGAATCAGAAGCAGCAAATATGAAAAATGGTGAGAAAGGTGTATTTGAAGAGGAACCCAAATCAGAAATGGAGAGTATTCAAAGAGAACCTGATGAGAAAAAAGATGAAAAACCAACCCCACCACCAGAACAAGAAGCACTGAAGAATCTAAAAATGACTCAAAGGGATAGAACACTTGCTAACAGTTGAAAGCTATATAGATTTATTGAACATGAAATATATGGTATTAATGTATATAGCTGAGATCATGGGATTATAATATATCCCAATCAGATCCCACATAATTAGGGATTACAACATTATGAGCCATTATGTGTAGAGGCTCCTCTCTCTTGTATAAATACCAATACGTTTATCATGAATAACACAACTTTCTTATTCATTTCATTACATGGTATCAAAGCTAAGGGATTGTTCTTGGCCAATTTGAGTTTTTCGGTGGCCACCGTTATTGTAGCATTAACAGTAACAGTGGCCAGCCAGCGTGTCTTTACAAGTGCCATCCCCATCTCGGCGTGTGTGTAAAAGTGTCATCTTGCTTATCCTTAGTAGTAGATTTTCTGCGATGACGCTTCCTCTGATGTTCAGGCAAAGGTGTTCGCTGGTGATGGTGCTACTGGTGGTGGGACCGTTCGCCAGGAGAACGTGAAGGGGAAGGTCACGATCTCGGTCAGTAGAACACATGTGGGTGTGCGTGTGGCGGGACCTACCCCTGATAGGTGTGCGAGAACGAGATCTCTTGCTGCGTCAACTTTCTGATTCATTTCACTACATGGTATCAAAGCTAAGGTATAGTTCTTGGCAAATTTGAGTTTTCCGGTGGCCACTGTTACTGTAGCATTAACATGAATAAAGCTAGCGTGTCTGTACGAGTGCCATCTCTGTTTCTTTTCCGGTTTCATGTTTAGAGGATTGCATTTGGCAATTAGGTTTTGTTGTTTTTCTCTTCTTCAATTTTCGTCGATTTTATGGTTAGAGGTGGAGAGAGAGATTGAGAGTGAAGGTTCTGTCTGTGGAATTATTCATCCATCTGCTTGTTTGTCTTCGTTCTAGTGCCGTTTCATAAATCTACTTCTGGTTTCGGTGGTTATTTGCTTTTAGGTTGTGGAAGTGTTATTTGGTCACTGGGGTGACTCTTCTATTTGGTCACTAATGTGGCATTTGTTGTTGTGGATCGTGAAGCCTCAATTTGGTGTTGTAATCTCGGGTGAGATTGTTCTATGGCGACTAAAGAGGTTTATGTTGTATTTAAAGAGGTTATTGATACCTTGTTTGGTTGTTGTGACCATTTTTCTGGTTGTGCTTCATTCTCCGACGTCGAACCTTCATTCCCGGTATGTATAGGCCGGTTCTTTGCTTCGAAGGTTGTGTTGTGAGACTGGATATTTTAGCACATTCGGCATTTTGTTTCGTGCACGTTCACTTGTCTCTAGTGGCTGGGTTCTTCGTTTGTTACTTTTTCCAGCATGTTCGTGAAGTGCTCTTTTGTCTTGAATGTCGTGCTTGTGGTTGGGTAATTTCGTTGGCATCTTCTATGCTTTGCGTCCTCTGGTGAGGAGTTTGGTGGTCCTTCTGAGGCTCGTTCGTTGCTTTGCCTCCGGTGAGGTGTTTGTCTCAGTTGAGACAGTTTGGTGGTCCTTGTGTGACTAGTTCGTTTTTTTCTCCCATGAGGTGTTGGTCTCTCGTGAGATGTTTGGGTGTTGCTGGTCCCTTGTGAGACTGTTTGGTTGAGCTCTTGGTGAAGGTCTTGAATCATTTCTTTTAAGGGTTAAAGGTCATTTTTTGCCACGGAAGTATTGCTAAGGAGCGCCAAGACCCTAAGTTTTTGGGTACCAAATTTGCCTCGGAAGTTTACAAAAGGTAGCAAATTTGTCCCTAAGTATGAAAAAGGTAGCAAATTTGCCCTCCATTAATTTTGACCGTTAAGTTTGACTAATTGTCCATGTGGCATGCCACCTCATGACACGTGGCATGCCACCTCATCAACCCAAGAAGAGTTAAGTATCATTTTTGCCTGGAAGTTTTCATTAAGGAGCAATTTTACCCGGAAGTTTTCATTGAGGAGCAATTTTGCCCCGGAAGTTTACAAAAGTAGCAATTTTGCCCTTCTTTCTCCCAATATTAAATTTGACTATTAAATCAGTCAAAGACCACACATGCCATGCCTTGAAAAGGTCGAACTTGGAGTCAGAGAAAGAGATCCTTGAGATGTTGAGCTCAAGGCAGCCAGAATTTGTGAAGCCGAACTGGTCACAGGAAGCATCACTTATGATCTAAGCAAATGATCGGTCTATACAAACGTAAATATTATCACTATTGATTTGTTTTACTGAACCAATTTTTGGAACAATTCATTTCTCGTTTTGCGTTTCATTTGCTTAGATCATAAGTGATGCTTTCTCTGGGTTTTGCAATAGACCTTTCAGTCCCTGTGACCAGTTCGGCTTCACAAATTCTGGCTGCCTTGAGCTCAACATGTCAAGGATCTCCTTCTCTGACTCCAAGTTCAACCTTTTCAAGGCATGACATGTGTGGTCTTTGACTGATTTAATAGTCAAATTTAGTATGGGAGAAAGAATGGCAAAATTGCTACTTTTGTAAACTTCCGGGGCAAATTTGCTCCTCAATGAAACTTCCGGGGTAAAATTGCTCCTTAATGAAAACTTACAGGGCAAAAATGATACTTTTGATTGATGAGGTGGCATGCCACGTGTGCTGAGGTGGCATGCCACCTCACATTTTAACGATCTACGTGGACTTCTGTCACTTTTGGGTAAATTTGCTACCTTTTGTAAACTTCCGGGGCAAATTTGGTACCCAAAAAACTTCCCGGTGTTGGGCGCTCCCTTAGCAATACTTCCATGACAAAAATGACCTTTAACCCTTTCTTTTAATTAGTGGCTACTCGCATTCAAGCTACTTACAGCTTGAGGGGGAGTGTGAGAATTTTGTGATTTGTTACCTAAAGTTTTTTAAGGAACTCAGGTCGACTATCTTTATAACAAGTTGGGCTTGATTAACATCTATGCTCTAACTTGAGGGGGAGTGTTAGGAAACATGAAATATATGGTATTAATGTATATAGCTGAGATCATGAGATTATAATCATATCCCAATCAGATCCCATATAATTAGGGATTACAACATTATGAGCCATTATGTGTAGAGGCTCCTCTCTATTTTATAAATACCAATACGTTTATAATGAATAACACAACTTTCTTATTCATTTCATTACAAAGGGTATGATTGTGTGTTTCCTTTTCTTTTTCAGCATATAGATATTCGTGCAAAGCAAATTAGCTGCCCACAAAAGTAGTGCCCTCCTAGTGATGCTTCTACACAGCAGTACAAGCCAGAGACAACAAACAGTACTCCGATTCCCCTGTATCAGCTCAAACAGAAAGTTCCAAAAGAAAAAAAATCAGAAGTGCCGTTTGTTTTATTATTTTATAGTTCAAGGAAGGTTCGAACTTTCAAAAATAGTTATCAGAGTCAAAGAACTTTGATATTGGTATGTCAAGCACATAAAACAGATTAGTTAGGTTTCAAATGCTACATAAGAATATGGCTCATTGATGTGCAAAGACTATGCAGTGCACCCAAATTTCTTAAAATGTTTATAATGTAAATGCCACAGATTAGTACTTATAGGTTTTTTTAAGAAAAATATTATCATCTCATATTCAGTTTGAGATTCAGGGTTCGTGATTATTCTTCTCAACATAAGTATCTCCTTTAGGACTCAAACTCAAAACTTCAAGGAAACCAATCAATTCTTATATATATACGACTAAAGAAGTACTCCACCGGTCTTAATTATAAGACAACATTTGGAAGTTGATTTTAATCCTCAATATGATACATAATTTACATATTTATCAATCTTTTCGTAATTTACCTATATTGATGTTTTCTCTACAAAAATCAAGGAGGATAGGGAACAAGGAAATTATAGAATATATTTAGAGTGTTTTAGAAAATACATGTCATATTAACTAATTCAACTGACTTTCTTAATTTAATTAAATTAGGTAAATATGTTTGATATTAAATAGCAAAAGAGTAATGTATAAGTAATGTATAAGGCTTCAACGCTTCTTATAAATCATATATAACAATCTCCTCAAAATTAACAAAAGGTGTTAACTCTGTAGAATTGAATATTTTTTAAAGTTTATTCTTATTTTTCCTTATTTAATGGTGTTGAGAATAATCATCATTCATCACATTAAACTTGGGATATCCAATTAGTAGGTTGTTATAAATTACTCTCTCCGGTCCCTATATATAAAAGCCTTTTTTTTAATAGACTTGTCCCTTAATATAAAAATCCTTTTGAATTTATCTTAATAATAAATGTACTTTTCCCCATTTTGCTCTCAATTAATTATTATACTACATACATTCTCTTTCATCATTTTCTCACTAATACTCTTTCACTCATCCTACATAGGGGCATTTTTGAAAAAAAGATAAATTTTCTACACATTATTACATTTAACTATTTTTTAGCATTTCATGATTCTGTTGAAAGACTCGTATATATACATACATACATACATACATACATACATATGTATGTATGTATGTATGTATGTATGTATGTATGTATGTATGTATGTATGTATGTATGACGGTGGGAGTATAAGGATAACATTTCTAAAAAATTTAATTAATAACTCGTCAAAGGATTTATTTTTGGCACTACAAGTCCTTTAAAAAAAAAAAAAAAAAACCTCATATACAAGCGATTGAATGGAGTATTTGATAGCAATAGTAATCAGCATTAAATTTGACTGGTTTGAATATTAATAAATTTAGATTTGAAATTAGAGATAAAATAACCATGCTTAGGTTTCATTGTCTGTCATTTCACATTACACAATTATCTAAAATAATGGAACTCAAAACAATTTTTGGCCAACAAACAAAGATTACTTTCATTAACTAACAAGTAATAACAACAAAAGCATCTAAATCAAACTGTAAATATGAAACCACATCTTGAAAATAAATTAAGATTATTAGGATAAGATTATTTCATAGTAATTAGACTTCATCATATAATTACCCAAGTAAAGAGAATTTATTCAAAATGGGATCAAATTTTAAGGACTTAATCTCAAGCCATAATTTTTTTAAAAAGGGGAAAAATCAACAAGGTTAGATTGAATTAAATAAAAGCATTTAAAATAATTTCTAAATTAATATATTATAATTATTTACACATTATGACAATTTTATTTGATGACAGTCTTGAAAAAGTTACTGAAAAAATTTATGATAAATGATTTGACGATTTATAAAGTCAAAATTCAAGATTTTTAAATGTGGAGGTAATGTAATGTAAAGTAATTGAATGTAATGATGATTATATAAATTTATTTGGTTTGTCATTAAGGAAAGATGATGCAATATGCATACGTTTGGTTGGATTACAACGAATATGAGAATAACATAACAAGAGGTAAAATTACTCCGGACTACTATGTAATGTACAATTTGAGTTTATGGTAATTTTTAATATTTAATGATGATAATATTTTTTAACAGTATATATAATTTTTAATTTTTTTAAGGGGAATATTTTTAAATTTTTATATAATTAATTAATTTTTAATATCTAATGGTGGTACTTATTTAATATTTAACAGCATTTATGAATAAGCAATTTTGTCAATTTAAAAAGTTATAATGGCCTTTACTTGATTATAGGGATGTATGCATCATTCATTCACGAGTCCTAATAGTGTAATCCTAATTACATTAATGATGTAATCAAGATTTACATTACATAAACCCGACTAAACGCTATAATCAGTCTGTTCATCAAGATTACATGTAATCATCTCTCATGAAATTAAACCAAACGGTCTAAATGAAAAAATTATAATAATGTAAAATTTAGTAAAACAATAAAGTAAATGAAAGGATAACAATATATTCATATAAATTAATGAGTGGGGATAAATAAAAATGCTAGTTAACAAAATTTGACACAAACAGTTTCTAAAAACTGTAGTTACCTCACTATAATCTTTAGGTAAAATACACTAACTATACCAGAATTCATCATCACAAGCAGGGGCGGAGGCACACTTGTGCCAATGGGTGCAAGTGAACCCATAAAAATTTTTAAAATATATATTTTGTGAAGGAATTGTAATTCAAAAAATGTGATTAGATCAAGTGGTTAAAGCTTCGGTCTCCAAAACTCAAAGGTCCCCTGGTTCGAACGACTCTGTCACTCTTTTTTTGCAATTTTATTTCCTCTACTTGGCTTCCTTCAGACTTTTTTTTTTTTTTCGCTCGAAAGCTTCCTTCAGACTAAAGACTTCAGAGAGCACGACTCCCCTTTACCCCCACCGCTCATCTCAACAGAGCACGCCCCCCACTGGCCACCGCTCATCTCAACAGACTTGGCTTCCTTCAGACTTCAGAGCACGACTCCCCTTTCCTCCCCTTTTCAAGACCCTAGTTCTTGAAATCCCACGGTTCCCAGTCGCCGATTCAAGAACCCGATTGGAGAGCAAGTTTGAAGTTCCTTGCCGGTGGGAGCTTTGACCCGATTTAGGATTCAAATTGCTGTTCTTCAAATTGCTGCTCTCGACTTCGACCACGCACGAATCGACTGGGCAACCTCACCATTTGTCCTTCTGGTTTCGCCCCCAAATCATTTCGTCGCCTGATTCTGGTTTCGTTGTCAAGGTTCGGCCTGTTTCTTGTTTCCTTTTCAGGGTTGGGAAATAATTTAGGGTTCAAGTTCGCTGAGTTCTGTATTTCGTGGTTGCCTGATTTCTGGTTTCCTTTTCAGATCGTGCGAGATTTCTGCTTCTTGGTTTGGCGAGCTTCTGGAGTTCTGGGTAATTGAGTAATCTATGGATTCTAAGGAATTTAGATTCAGATTTCTGAACGTGCCTGATTTCTTTTCAGAACGTGCGACTGTGCGAGAACATTATCTTCAAGGAATTTAGCATCTTGATTCCTTTTCAGAACGAGAAATCAGGCACGTTTCCTTTTCAGAACTTGCCTGATTTCTTGATTCAGATTTCTGATTTTATTTTCAAGGAATTTAGCATCTTGATTCTAAGGTTCACATATGTGTTATTCTTCTATGATGGTTTTGTCTAGCATGATTGTGGATTTAAATAACTTCACACTTAGATGTCCTTATATTCTGTGTTGCTCTTTGATTGGCTTGGACTTCAGAGTTGAATTATTTGAATCTAGTGCGATTTTCACTGGGGACACTTTGTTCAGCTTATCATGTGGCAAGCTCTTTGAAGGAACCCCTGAGCAGGTCACATTGCATTTGTCTTTTCATCTTTTGACGTTTGAGAAATATACCTTAAGATATAAGTGGCTTGATCTCCGAAATGTCTTTATTGCATGTTCTTGTTCTTTTACCCCTTGGCCAAAAGTCCTTAGACATGCCTGCTAAGGAATGAGTTACTTGAATCATAGTTATGTACTTTAAGCGAATGGCAGAGTAAGGACTTTATTACTCTGATTAGAACATTAAAAGAATAACTCATAATATTTGATTAAAAATATGTAGAAGTAATTGTTCAAGGTTTTATTTAATACGAGATTAGAGCTGCTTTTCTGTTATCTATACATTGGTTGTTCTTAAGTTGTAGATGTGCAAATGAGTCTGTAGCTAGTATAGGAACATATGCAACGAACCCATAAATAAGCTGTTTTCTATTTTCTGTTCTGTGATTTTCAGGAGTTACTGTGTTGTTGTTACCTTTGTAGTGATTATACTAACATTCTTCACAAAGGGTTTCAATTTATGCAGGAGGATTGAGTGTGAATGACTTCATTGTAGCAGCAAAGATAGATGAGATAAAAACATCAAGAAGCAAATTATACAAATTGAAAGTCGAGTTCTTGAGACTCCAAAAGTAAGGTTTAGGGTGAATAAATGTGTTATTTGTTTTTGCAATTGAGAGAGAAATACTAGGACATAGAAGCAAAAGTGATGAGGAGTTTGTTTTCTATTATATTATTTCATCACTAAATATCTTAATTCTAAGGTTCACATATGTGTTATTCTTCTGCCTCCATATCATACCTCTTCAGTTATCTTCTGAAGAACATTATCTGTCCATGCTAGAATTTCTTTAGTGCTGGTTAGACAATAACAGATTTATGGACAAGGCATACTGAAGGGGAAAATGGAAAGCTTTGATTAAGATGTAAATAATTTTGACAATGCAAGACTTTTGATTATGCAACTTGAAACGTTCTTTTCTCCGAGATGATTCGTTCTTTTGTGGCTTGTTAGAGTTTTTGTTTTTTATATATAGACACACAGATTATATGATATAGAGGATGCATTCCCATTTAAAGATTCCTGTAAATATGTTAAGGAATGAAGAATCGAAGAATGATTTTGTAATTCTTATGATGTAAAGGTTAGTTGATTATTGATTATTATTTTTCTATGTTAATGCATTTGTGTTCTCATTGTTTTCCTTCCTCCTTTATGTAGGTGTTTGGTGTTGAACCTATTGAAAGTGTCGTGCTCTCTAGTGGATAGCCTTTTTTGAGGCATGCTGAACTTGTAGTGCCGGTTTGTAACTATCATTCTCTTATTCCTTTGCCGGTTAATGCATTTGCTGAACTTGTGATTTTTGTTTATGATGAATGAAGCCAGCATTTTGGTTTGCTTGCCCACATTCTAGTTATGATAATTCTTCATTCTTTGATTTCTTATAGGTTGCAACATGTTCTTTAATTTTGTCAAACTTTTTTCCTTTTAGAAAATGTTAACGATACAATCTTAAAGCATTTAAAACTTTCCTTTAAAAAAAAAAAATTCGGGAGCGCTGCCCCCAAACCCTACACTAATTGTACACCCATAAACTCTAATTCCTGGCTCCGCCACTGATCACAAGCACAATTAACCACTATTTAACATTAAACTCCTCAAAAAAAAAAAACCTCCCTTAAACTTAAAGGCTTAAAGTTCCAATTCAAATAATTAATACTCACATTTCAACATTTTCCTCAAAACCAAATCACTCTCATTCTTCAATATAACCCTCCAATCAAACAAAATAAATAATTAAATTAAATTTGAACTATATAACTATTGAAACCATAATCACAATTTTCCAATCAAACCATAATTCTAATTACTCATCTCAATCATTTGGAGAAAGACTCATATCCATACAATTTCTTAATTTTAACCTCATTAACTCTATTAAATACCATATAATAAGTTTGAAACAACCAAAAACTCAAAATTTATCAAACCTTAAATTTTTCTACCATTAAAAATCCAAAACTCAAAGAGAAAAATAGAAATAGGGGTTACATTACTTACCAAGCACCGAAAAAGCCTGAAATCAAACTGAAAATGATGTAATATGAGATACAAACAAATCTCCTACCATCTCCCTCTCGTTCTTTCTCACTCGGTTTTCTCTCGGCAGCGCCCTGAAAGAAGAAAGATGGAATATATAATTTGGGAGCCGGCTTTTCTCCCCTACCCTTTGACAGAATTAACAAAGAAAATGTAAACTGTCACCCTTACTCCACTCCTCTCCTTTTCTTCACTACGGCGCTGTTTTAATGTGAAAACAGTGCAGCTGGTCCTTTTTTTAATAAATATTTTAGAGTACTGATGGTACTAAAAATATACTTCAGGATACTGATCGGTATTGAAAAAATACTTCACGATCTTGAAAAATTATTTTAGGATCTTCAAAAAAATTATCTGAAGTATTTTTTCAGTACCGGTCAGTATCTTTTTAGTATCAGTCAGTACCTTGAAGTATCCCTTGTACTAGTCAGTACCTTAAAATATTTTTTCAGTACTCTAAAATAATTTTTTAAGATTATTAAGTATTTTTTTTTAGTACGAGTCACTATCTTAAAATATCTTTTTAGTATTCGTCAATACTCTAATTTTTTTTTTTAAAAGGACTAAGTTGCACTATTTTTATGCCAAAACGGAGCCATTGTGAAGAAAAGGAGGGGGGGAGAGATTAAGGGCATGTTTGGTTTGAGGGAAGGGGAAGGGGAAGGGAGGGAATGGAAGGAGAGAGAAAAAAAAGGAGAGGAGGGAAAAAAAAATTCAAAATTGAGTGTAGTAGGGCCCACCAGTTTTCCTCTCCCCTCCTTTTTTTTTTCCCTCCCCTCCCCTCCCCTCAAACCAAACATACCCTAAGGCAGATGAGAAGGAGGGGACAGGGGAGTAGAGACTTAGCCTGTTTGGGGGAATTAAAACTTAGGTTTTGTCACAAGTTTGTCAAACACCTTTATTTTTGCTATAAGATATTTTGCATCAAAACCTAGGTTTTGGATTTTTTTTTCAGATTTTTCTCTCTTCTTTGGTATCATCAGTATTTTTTCAATACTTGTCAGTATCTTTAAGTATTTTTTTAGTACCTTGAAATATTTTTTCAAGATTAGTCATTACCCTGAAATTTTTTTTCAATATCCTAGAATTTTTTTTCAAGATCATTAAGTATTTCTTTTAATATCTTTAACTCCTTAGGTATCTTTTTAGTACTCGTTAGTACCATGAATTTTTTTTTTCAAGATTAGTCAATACCCTGAAATAATTTTTTCAAGATTCTAAAATAAATTTTTAAGACCAGGAGAAGTATTTTTTAAGTACCAATTAGGAAATATCTTTTTAATACTCGTTAGTACCCTGAAATATTTTTTTTAATATCAGTCATTACCCTGAAATATTTTTTTAATATCCTAAAATAAAATCTTAAGATCATGAAATATTTTTTTTAATATCAAAAAGCTATTTTCCAAAAACCATTTTTACCTTGTAAATTCTAAAAGTTATTCTCTAAAAACTAAATCTAAATTGGCCCTGAGGCAGATGAGAGAAGCTGGTTCCTATAATTCGCGCACGGTAAGACGAGGAGTATATAATTCCTTAGGATTTGGATTTGGTCCACTGCGCCTTAGCGTCCTCTACAGTCCACTGCGCCTTAGTGTCCTCTGCGGTCCACTTCCTTAAAACAACGTCATTTTGGCGCAAAAACAACATTGATGCTCTCTTTTTTTAATACATATTTTAGGGTATTATAGGTACTTAAAAGATACTTTAGATACTGACCAGTACTGAAAAAATATTTCATGATCTTAAAAATTATTTTATGATGTTGAAAAAATATTTTAAGGTACTGACTGGTACTAAAAAGATACTTCATGATACTGACTGAGGATACTGGCTAGTACTGAAAAAATACTTCATGATCTTGAAAAATTATTTTAGGATCTAAAAAATTTCCTGAAATATTTTTTCAACATTCTAAAATAATTTTTCAAGAGCATGAAGTATCAATTAGTATTTTTTCAATACCGGTCAATATCCTAATTCCTGAAATATCTTTTTAGTACTTCTACCCTGAAATATATATTAACAAATAAAAAAAAAGAGCATCAGTGTTGTTTTTACGCCAAAAAGGCGCTGTTTTAAGGTAGTGGAGTGCAAAAGACACTAAGACGCAGTGAACCGAATCCAAATCCATAATTCCCGCCACCAACAATAATGGGCTTTGGCCCCATGAGCCCCCCACCAAATTGTTTTTCTTGGGCAGTAGTAGTAGAGGTGCCATATCTAGTGTTTGAAGTGCTTTGGATTGTTGTAGCAAATAAAAAAAGTGCTTTGGATTGTCGGGAAGGTATCCGTACATAGGAAAAAAATAGGGAGAATTACATACAGGTCCCAAGGAGTAGAGATAATTACAATTAGGTCCCTTGAAATCATGAAATTACACCGAAGTCCCAAGGGACCTAGTTGTAATTATTTGTGAATGTAAAATGACCTGGTTGACCTTCCCTCTCTCCTCTCTCCTCTCCCCCTTTTTCTTCTCTCTCTCCGGAGAAAACTGAAGGACGAACGAACGAGGCCTTGGAGACTCTCGATCGGGACCTTCTTCTTCTTCCTCTCGGGACCGCCATCTCGCCGGCGGCTTCCTCATCCACCACCGTCGCCGGCGAGACGCTTCCACCGTGAGTGAGAGAGAGAGGAGAGTTTGAGAAATATTTTGTACTGCGTTGTGCTTCCAAGAACAGAGGGTGCTCGGTTTCGGCGGAGGCAAACAAACTGAGGAGACTTGCATAACGTGTTTTGTCGCAAATTCTCAGATTCCAGCGAGTAATCTGATTGTCATGTGTAACTGATCTCTGTGTGTCTTGGAGATGGAAAGTGGTTAATTTTTCTCGTAAAGCCATCCGAAGAACCGGAACAGTGTGAGTGCTTGCGATTTCTCGGAGAGATCAAACAATGGCAACGATCAAGATTGTTCAGACTTTCACTTTCTCTCCCAACCATCTGAGTTTCACTTTCTCTCCCAACCATCTGAGTTTGACTTCCAGAGGCGATTAACAACACACAAAGTATAAATTAACAATCGAAAAGTAAATATTTACAACAAAGTTTAAAAATCGAGTTTTTCAATTTTTGACTTCCGAGGCGATTAACAACACACAAAGTATAAATTAACAACTGAAAAGTAAATATTTACAACAAAGTTTAAAAATCAGAATTTTTCCATTTTTTGTCTTCCAGAGGCGATTAACAACAAACAAAGTATAAATTAACAACTGAAAAAGTATAGATTTACAACAAAGTTTAAAAATCATAGTTTTTCCATTTTTTGACTTCCAGAGGCGATTAACAACACACAAAGTATAAATTAACAACTGAAAAAGCATAAATTCACAACAACTTTTGAGAATTTTGACAGATTCGTATCAAAATACGAAAAGGGATTAACAACTTTTAAAAAGTATATTTCTTTCATTAATTTATACTTTGTGTGTTGTTAATCGCCTCTGAAGTCAAAAATGGAAAAAGTATGATTTTTAAACTTTGTTGTAAATCTATACTTTTCAGTTGTTAATTTATACTTTGTTTGTTGTTAATCACCTCTGAAGTCAAAAATGGAAAAATTATGATTTTTAAACTTTGTTGTAAATATTTACTTTTCAGTTGTTAATTTATACTTTGTGTGTTGTTAATCGCCTCTGAAGTCAAAAATGGAAAAATTCTGATTTTTAAACTTTGTTGTAAATATTTACTTTTTCAGTTGTTAATTTATACTTTGTGTGTTGTTAATAGCCTCTGGAAGTCAAAATGGAAAAAAACGATGGTTTTAAAATTTGTTGTAAATCTATACTTTTTCAGTTGTAAATTTATACTTTGTCTGTTGTAAATAGCCTCTGGAAGTCAAAATGGAAAAAACGATGGTTTTAAAATTTGTTGTAAATCTATACTTTTCGGTTGTAAATTTATACTTTGTCTGTTGTAAATAGCCTCCGGAAGTCAAAATGGAAAAAACGATGGTTTTAAAATTTGTTGTAAATCTATACTTTTCATTGTAAATTTATACTTTGTCTCATTGTAAATTTCCTTTGTCCATAATGGTCATTTTACATTCACATATAATTACACAGAAGTCCCTAGGGACTTTTGTGTAATGTGAATTCTTGTTGGGACCTCATTGTATTTTTTTGTCATCCTTGGGACCTGTGTGTGATTCTCCCAAAAAAATAACTATCTGATTATATTTTTATTTAAACCAATGAGAGTTGGCATAGATGGTAAGGGATCCAGGACTAGGCCCTTGGGTCGTGGGTTCGATCCTCTCGCCGTCGCTGGACTCCTTTGGTAGGCGATCTCGTAAGTCCCCAGTAAGTGCTCATAGAGCCCGGGGCCGTGCCCTGGCCTTGGTGGGGGACTGATGTCGAACCCCTCCAAAACTTTTATGTATCAAAAAAAAAAATATTTTTATTTAATTTTTTCATTTACATTTTTACTCTATTTTATTTTATTTTTTTTTACTTTTAAAAATATTTAATATTGGCCTTATAAATACCAAAATCATCTTTTTCCCAGGGCCCTCCCATAATTTAGAGGAATAAATTAAATTAATGTAAAGCCCAGCTTGGAGACTCGCCCGTCATAGTCAGATGCGCGACCTGGGTCGGATTCGGATTAGTTAGGGCGAAGCTCTGAATACCAGATAGACAACTAAAAAAAATTAAATCAATGTATTTTGCTTAAATAAAATAGGGAGAATAAAAAACAATTGAAATTACAAAATCTCAAATAACGTATTTCTTATAAAAAAAATTGTAACTTGCTTACCAAATCTGGTTATTACTTTATCAATTATGGTTAATCAACTTGATTTAGAATTTTTTAATTTCAATTTTTTTCTTATAAATTTTTCAATAAAATATTGTTTAAGTAATTATAATTTGATAAAAAAAATAATCTTATTTTTTTTCTCCTTTTTTTTAAAAAATAAATTATGGCTTCGAATTGATTTCTTAAAATTTAATCCCATTTTAAGTAAATTCTCCTTAGTTTAATAATTACCTAATAAATTTTAATTGATAAGTAATAATCTCATCCTAACGTTACGTAAATCCTAAAATAAAAAAATAAAAAAAGTTGACCTGACTAAATAAAAAATTGAGACTATGTAAAAATAAATAGAACGACTATCTTCTTCTACTTTTTTAGTTTGACTTCAGAAAGACTATCTTCATTAACTAATAACAAAACAAGCATCTGAATCAAACTAGATTGAATGCCCTGAATAGTAAAAACGAAACCATATCTTGATAGATTAATCTAAATTAAATTAAAATTTCATTTAAAAAAAAAAGGTTCGGGTGCTACCCAAGACAAATATTTCAAAAATATTTTATCTATTTGAATAATATTTTTAAAATTGACTTTCCCCCACAATAATATTTCTTCTAAGATCTATTTCGTGGTAAAAAAATAAAAATTATATTCCCAAAAAATAATATTCCTGCAGTTTTTCATACGAAGGTAACTGAAAGATCAAGTGAATGAGGCAAACAAAGAACATATTACTTTATTCTTAAGACAAGCCATCCTTGTCATATCACTGAGGAAAACATTAAATTCATTCATAAACTTCAATATTGTCTCGTCTCATTTCTGAAGCAGCCAACAAGGAATAGTTTCATTAATAAGAAAACAGACCCCTACCAGAAGCCATCCATCATCATCCACTATAAATATCCAAAGTTGAAGCCCTTAAATGCAATAATTCAAAAAAGTTGCTGCATGCCACCATAGTCTTCTGATACAGGAGAAATAATAAGAAGACAACATGTCTTCCACACAAGATTCCAATCTCCAACAACCATCATATGAACCTTACGAGCCACGTATGGAGACCCAGGACACTGCAGATGCTCATAGTCTTCTTGTTCATCTTCCTGGTGCGTATCACTATCTAACTTGATTGATAATCTTTCAGTTCTAAATATAAGAGATAGATATAAATGATTTATAGTTATTAAAAGAATTAAGTTATTTCTTTGTAAAGAATGTTTGTTAATCCCCTTAAAACAATATTTTAATCATTTACCTTGGAAATTACCTGTTTAGTGAGATATTCATGTAATTATACAATCAATTGGGGATATTTAAAAATAACAGTATAAATATGGGAGATAAAATGAATTTAAAATCTAATACTTGGAACAAATTAAATCCTTCTACTAACTCTTACATTTAGTCTCATATTTTTGTGTTTTAAAAAAAAGTTGGAGAAATAAGTGAAATCTAAATATGCTTCAGCACTAAGAAATGTGTATATGTTAATGGTGGCTGCGATTTCTAGTTCTTATAAGCTTACACGTCCTCCGGTTCTTAATATATGATATATTTAGAGGGTTGTCATTGATCCTAAAAATAAGACATATTTGTAATATTTGTTAAGTTTTTCCTAATTTACTCTTGTTGTTGATGTTCCCTCAACAATAAAAGAGGAGAAAGTAAGAATGAAAGGATTAAGAAAGATGATTAGGATGTTTTAGAAAATATATGTTATATTAATCAACTTAACTAATTTCTTTAATATAATTAAATTAATTTAATGAGTGGAAGGAATATTTATTGATACTGCACACATAAGTTTATTGGCCAACTCAGAAATGTGTATATGTTGATTGAGCTTATATTATTGAGACCTACACACACGTATCCACATGCATAAAAAAGTTATAAAAAACATTATTCATAAATTATAGACAATGTGATTTGCTACTACCAAACCAACCATCAAGTTTTTTATAAGATTTTTTTTTTCTTTTTTTTTAAAGGAAAACTAATGTGTGAAACCAAAGTATGTTAGAATATGTTTAGAGCAAGTAAAAAAAAAAACTCAATAAAAATGTGTAGTTAGACTTTTTTTTTTTTTTTTGCATGAAAAAAATTCTCTGTTATTACCTCTGGTTCTAATTATAGGAATACTTTTGTAGTACAATTTGCACTACAAAAGTGTTCTTATAATTAGGACCAGAAGGAGTACTATATTTTTAAAAAACAAACATAGTTTTAATTAATTGAGGAATTTTTTACATTAACAATTGTTTTGCCCAAAAACTATTATAATAAATAATATTTTCTTGCTTCAGATTTTACTAGACAGCAAGTTGGTGCATACTATGAAGCAGCTTATAGGAGAATAAGGGTTTTCGGTGAAAAACCAATTGAAAATAATAAGCGAATACGCTTCAGTAAAGTGCATACAATTCCAGAAGATTGTGATGCTGATCAGCTTAAGGGACAGTTTCAAGAAGGAGCAATAATCACCATTACAATTCCAAAGAAGCCTAAAGAACCGTAACAGAACTACTCAAGAACAAGAAGCACCAAACAGTCACCGCTACTCCTCCTCAAAAGCCTCGCCGAAGTTGAATCGAAGCAGCAGATATGAAAATCGGTGAGAAAGGTGTCCCGAAGAGAAACCCAAATCGAAATGGAGCTGAAGAGAAACCCAAATCAGAAATGGAGAAGCCTAAAGAACCAGAACCAGCTCAAGAACAAGAAGCAGCCAAACAGGTCACTGCTACTCCTCCCCAAAAGCCTGCTTCTGAAGTTGAATCAGAAGCTGCAGATATGAAAAATGGTGAGAAAATTGTCTCTGAAGAAAAACCCAAATCAGAAATGGAGAGTAGTCAAAGAGAACCTGATGAGAAAAAAGATGAAAAACCAACCCCACCATCAGAACAAGAAGTCACTGAAGAATCTAAAGTGACTCAAAGGGATACAACACAAGAGGATCAAAAGAATCATGGGACCACAGAGAAAGAGAATGGATCAGAATCTGGAATCCCACAAAAGAATCAAGATCAAGAGGGAAAGGGAATTCCTCAAGAAGATGACAAGAATGACAAAAACCAGAAGAAGATTTCTGAGGAAGGAAAAGAATCTCTGAAGAAAGATCAGTTTTTGGCAATAGAGATAAGTAAGGAATCAGAAGGAAATGAATCTGACTTGTTTATTGCTTATGAAAGTTCTGGCTTGGAGAAAGCCCCAGAGAGAAGGGGAAAAGAAGAACTATTTCAGAAGGAACAGTGTTTGGAAATAGAGATAAGTAAGGAATCAGAAGGAAATGAATCTGACTTGTTTATTGCTTATGAAAGTTCTGTCCTGGAGAAATCCCCAGAGAGAAGGGAAAAAGAAGAATTATTTCAGAAGGATCAGTGTTTGGAAAGGGAGAAAAGCAAGGACGAAATAAAAGAATCTGCCATGGATATTGCTGCTAAGAGTTATGATATTGGCTTGAAGAAAACATCAGAGGAGGAGGAAAAAAAGGAAGTGGGTGTTCAAACTGATAAAGTCAAAGAAGAAAGGAGCCATGAAAATACAGTAAGTAGTGAATCTTCTTCAATAGGAAAAGGGATGATAAAAACTATGGCTAATTCTGCTTCTGAAGCAGTAACAAGATTGGCCAATAGGTTCAGTGAAGAAGATACACAGAAGAAGCTTTTATGTGCAGGTGCTGCAATTCTGGTGACGGCGGTAGGCATTTATGCTTCCTTCAAGCTTCGTTCCATGACAAGACAATAGACAAAATATTGTTAATATACATCCCTCTTTCATATGGTTCTGTGTGAAAATTCACATCTCAACATATTGTAAAATAAGAAAATCTGCTTTTGGATTATTTCCCTAATCAAGTTTTAGTTTGAATAAATTATTTAAACATAAATCACATTATAATAGTAGTAACGAGTAATTAGTATGCAAGAAAAAGCTAAAAGCTATGTTTGGTCCATTAAAATTTTAGCTGAGTTTCCACTTTCAACCTCTTTATTTTTCTCATCATCATCATTACTACTACTCTTCGAGAACTTTATTCCCAAATCAAGTGGTCTCTAGAGCGAAGAGAGTAATAATAAACAGAAGTGGTTGTATATAAAAAAATTACTCTTGGTTCTTGAATGTATGACCTAATTTGAGGATAGATTTTGATCCTAAAAATAATACATTTATAATTTTTTTAAACTAATATGTCTAACTTATAAACTGATATATATAATTTAATATTATACATATATATTTTAGAGAGATTATCTCACATATGTTATAATTAATTTCTTTAATATAGTTAAATTAGATAAATATGTCTTATATTAAAGATTAAAATAGTAATATATACTGCCTTATGTCTTTAATATAAATAGGTCTTGTATCAAAAGATTAAAAATGATATTAGATGTTAACGGCAAGTACCCCAATGACAATACTACCCAATCAGGCCACCAAGCTTGGATAAGGTCCAAGCTCAGCTCTTGAGATTTACAAGTTTCAGTGTGTTTAGTGTTTAACTACCGGGGGTTGGGTATAATTGAAGGGCTAGTCCTTCACAACATAGCAAATTAAGGTTTGAATCTTCATTAGGAGAGATGCTCATAGTTAGTGCCTGGTAGTGTCTCAAACAGGAGGATTTCTATACTTGACAAAAAAAGTTGTTGACTATGATAATATATATATATTTTTTTACTATGACTATGAGAAAAATATATGAAACCATATTAAATAGAATAATCTCAAAACAAATATAATTAATTTAATCTAAATCACATCTAATTTGGTGGATGATTGCTTAATTTTTGTGCGCAATGAAACCATCACATGGTTCTCAACTTAGGGCTATCAATTTCCTACTCCCTCCGTTTCTTATTATAAGAAACATTTAACTGAATCTCGTGGTTCGAAGTGGCAATAAGAACAATAAGTATATCAAAATTATATCTTTTTTTACTACAATTCCCTTATTTATTAGGAGATAAGGAATATGAGAGAGAATAAGAAAAATATTATAATAAAGAGGATTATAGAAGAGAGAGAATAAGGAAATAAAGATGGTAGAAGTAATAGACTTTGTGGAGTTATAAAAATTTATTATATTAACATTAAATAGGGGTAGTTAAATAAGGGCAAAATGGAAAAGTAAGAAGGAGAAAATAAAACATTCTTTGAATGTTTCTTATAATATGCAACGGAAGGAGAATTTATTAAAAACAACAATCTCTTTTTTACTTTTGCCAGCAAAAACAACAATCTCTTATATGAAAGGTTTATTCCATTTTATCTTATAGGGGCTGATTTAGAATTTTATGTTAAGCGGGCTAAAATTGGAAATTTTATTCTCTGTCTGTGAAACTCATGGCTCTGTTTGTAAAACTGAATTCTGATATAGAGGTTTTGTTTGAAGAAGTGTTGCATGGTTTTGGGGTTGAAGAGAATCAGCTCTTGCTCAGAGCCTTTGATGCATTAGTCAAAACATGTGCCAGTGTTAACATGTTTGAGGAAGCAATTTATTTTGTCTTTTTGCAGACGTGGGATTATTCCAGACATCTATACCTGTAACTTGCTCTTAAATCGCTTGGTTAAACTTGATCAAGGGGCTCTTTAAGAGTGGTAGATTGGAAGAAGTGGCTGATGTGATGAAAGAAATGGACGAAGCTGGGGTGTCTGTCTGTTCCTTTTTCTTTTCAACTTATATATATAGAGGGCCTGTGCAACAATGGTAGTCCTGAGTAGAGCTGTCAAAACGGGTCACCCCGGCCCGTTAGGCCCTAGCCCGTGCGGGCTAGGGCCAAAAAGCCCCCATTTTAAGAAGCCCGCACGGGCCAAAAAATTATATAACCCTCAGGGTTAGGGCCGGCCCGCGGGCCAAAAATCATTTTAGAATAATAAACTTAGGCTTGAATAATCAACTTCAAGATATCGCCGCAAGACCGAAAAAATACATCATGATCTTGAAAAATTATTTTAAGATCTTGAAAAATTATTTTAGATCTGAAATAATTTTTCAAGATCATTAAGTATTTTTTCAGTACCGGCCAGTATCCTCAGTCAGCATCCTGAAGTATTTTTTCCAGTATCAGTCATTACCCTGAAATATTTTTTAACATTCTAAAATAATTTTTTCAAGATTATGAAGTACCTTTCGCACAGTCAAGATCCCAAGTATTTTTAAGTACCATTCAAGACCTTGAAATATTTTTTCAACATCTTAAAATAATTTTTCAAGATCATTAAGTATATTTTCAGTACCAATCAAGTATCCCAAGTATTTTTAAATACCACCAAGATCCCGAAGTATTTTTAAGTACTACCAAGACTCAAATAATATTTCAAGATCATTAAGTATATTTTCGCATCAGTTAGTATCCTGAAGTATTTTTAAGTACCAACAAGACTCGAAATATTTTTCAACATCCTAAAATAATTTTTCAAGATCATGATGTATTTTTTCAGTACCAGGGAGTATCTTTAAATATCTACAGTATCCTGAAATATTTGTTAAAAAAAAAGGATCAGTGTTGTTTTTTTTTTTTTGCGCAGTGGACCGGAAGTGAATGCTAGTGGCAGTGGACTGAATCCAATTCCTTGATTGAAGAAGGCGAGGAGGTGTAGTTTCAGATGGATTTGTACAATTTCTGAATGTTGGAAACGGGGTTGATTGGTGGCCCGCGGGTTGGCCCAACATAACCCCAAAGAGTGGGGCTTATTTTGGGTTAGGGCCAAAAATGGCCCCATCATATGGGGGCCAAAAATATGGGGGCCAAACATGGGGCTTAATGGGCTGGCCCATAGGGTCCAGCCCATTTTGACAGCTCTAGTCCTGAGGAGGGATATCAAGTGCTTCAAGCATGGAGAAATGCCAATGGCCTGATAGATATGTTTGCATGCACTGCTGTTATTCGTGGATTTTGTAATAAAATGGAATTAGATGAAGCTGAGAGTGTTATACTTGACATGGAGAAACAAGGGTTGGTTCCTGATGTATTTATTTATACTGAATTGATCAGGGGATACTACAAAAGTGGGAATCTGTATAAAGCTTTAGCCCTGCATGGTGACATGATTTCAAGGGGCATAAAAACAAATTGTGTTATTGTTAGCTGCCTCCTCCATGGCTTGTGTAAGGCAGGCAGAAATCACTTTGGAAGGGACCTGAAGCATGGTCTTGCCTAGTTTTGTCAAATTGTGTGTTTTTTCTTCAAAAAAAATTACAAGATTCAGATTTTAGTGTGAACCGGAAGATTGTGATGCTGATAAGGTTAAGGGACAGTTTGAAGAAGGAGCAATAATCACCATTACAATGCAAAAAAAATTACATCTGCTTCCAAGCAGGTCACTAATCATCCTCCAATATCTGCTCCTGAAGTTGAATCAGAAGCAGCAGCCATGAAAAAGGATGAGAAAGGCGTCTCTGAAGAAAAACCCAAATAAGAAATGAGACTAGTCAAAGAGAACCAGAAGTCACTGAAGGACCTAAAATCCCTCGAAAGGATTCACAAGAGGATCAAAAGAATCATGGGGATGAGAAGGTGAGAAAGAGTTCAGAAGATTCTTCCTCAACCATAGAGAAAGAGAAAGGATCAGAATCTGGAATCCCCCATAAGGATCAAGATCAGGGAAAGGGAATTCCTCAAGATGATGAGAAGAATGACAAAAACCAGAAGAAGACTTCTGAGGAAGGAAAAGCATCTCTGCAGAAAGATCAATTTTTGGTAAGAGAGAAAAGTAAGGAATTAGAAGGAAAAGAATCTGACTTGTTTGTTGCTGATGAAAGTTCTGATGGCTTGAATAAAACCCAAGAGAAGAGGGAAAAAAAAGCGTAATTTCAGAAGAATCAGTCTTTGGAAAGAGAGTAAAGCAAGGAAGAAATAAAAGAATCTGTCATAGTTGTTGCTGTTCTGATATTGGTTTGAAGAAAACCTCAGAGAAGAAGGAAAAAAGGCAAATGGGTGTTCAAAATCAAAGTGATAAAGTTACTGAAGAATGGAACCATGGGAATGCAGTAAGTAGTGAATCTACTTCAATAGGTAAGGGGTTCAAAGATACGGCTAACTCTGCTTCTGAAGCAGTAACAAGATTGGCCAATAGGTTCAGTGAAGAAGATAAACAGAAGCAGCTTTTATGTGCAGGTGCTACAGTTCTGGTGGTGGCGGTTGGCATCTAGGCTTCCCTCAAGCTTCGTTCCATGACAAGACAATAGACCAATATTATTAATACACACTTCCCTTTCATATGGTTCTGTTCTGTATGAAAATTCACATATCCACGTACTGTAAAATAAGAAAACTTGCTTTTGAATTATATAGATTGACAAGTTTCAAAAAAAAAAAAATAATATTCAAACATAAATCACATTATATATAATAACTAAGTTGGATGCAAGTACAAGGCTAAAGCGAGGTCTAGTATGATTCAAAGTAGATTTTGATACAAGTTTGTCAATGCATATCTATTTGTTTTTCTAAGGATATAACGATATGTGGTAGATCAATCTCACATAGTAAAAAGCTCTCTAATTAATTCAGCCAATTTAATCATAGGGTGGCTCTTGTAACATTTTCTTTACAAATAAAAAGAGCTTTTGTTGAATCGGTACATATTATGAATTTATTATCTCCTGTTGACCCTCATTTGAGTTTCAAACTCATGGTTTAATTACTTCAAAATTGTCATAAACTGTTCTAAAATTAATGTTTCGTTCTTTCCAAATCTACTAAGCACTATCCCGCTCATTATTTTTCCGAAAAAATAATTTAGAAAAGTGAGAGTTAATTTAAAGGTTTGTTTGGTATGAGGGAAGGAAGCAAAGTAAAACTGTTAACGAGTTCACTTTAAGAAAAATGGAAAAGTAGAGCTGTAAAATTTTATTAATGAAGAGAATATGTAAGATTAAAGGGTAAGAAAAAATAATTAAAAGCTTTTTGCTTAACTTCTCTAATTTTTTAAAATCAAATTCACTGAAATTTATCAGTTTTACCCCTATTAAAAATGCCATGGAAAGAAATTGTATACCTCTTTTTTTTTTAAGTGAAAACTGAAATTCATTACTCAAAAGGAGTATACATAACATATGTATAAAGTCCTACAACCTTAACATTCTTTCGTCAACCTCCATCTAGTTTATCTAAACAGAGGGAGGGTGTTAAAAATTGTAATTACCTTCACACTTATGATTAAATAAGAAGAAATTTAAAGTAGTTAATCAATTTAAGACATTTCTTTTTAACTAGAGGAGGCTCAAGTTATAAGGTCATTTGCAAATGTTTTAACTTCCTTTTTTTTTTCATGAGCCTCTGGTATCCTGGACCTACCTCCTTTTAACTCGGAGGATTTATCGGGGTCCAGACTAATCCAGATCGAGCCGGGTTGGACCACAAAGGCGGAAAGCTCTACCACCAAACACTTCTACGTTTCCAGAGCTCGAACTTGAGACCTCTGGTTAAGCTAGAACAACCCCAACCAGTTGATCTAGGTGTTTGGTGGTTTTAACCTCCATTTTTTGTTCGGCTGAAAACGGGACTTGTGATATGTAGCAGAGTGCAAGTGAGGAAATATTTACAGTGGGCAGTGGCCAAGGGAAGCTTTGACTAAATGAATGGTCTTCACACATCGAACCGAATCATCTTTGTGTCTCCCAAAACTTATGTATAGTTCACAACATAATCCGCCGTCCTTCACTCCTTCGTCCCTACCAATCTCGCCCTAGCTGAACCTTCAGCTTCTGTCCCTCGCTTTTCTTGCCGTCCATGCCGTATCTGCCCACCTCATTCTCGCCTTCCTCCTTCTCTATACGCAGGTACTTTCTACCTTCAGTCACCGTATTTGCTCTCTCTCTCTCTCGCTCGTTTTCTATGTTTTTGTCAATTCTGCGCAAAATGCTCTGTTCTCTGTTTCCCTGTTTACATTTTTGTTTATGCTTCTCTGTTTTGATGTTATGGCTTTTCGGTGTGATCTTAACGTTACCGTCTTTTCCCAATGATTTGGTCTCATGTTTCTTATGTAAGACTCAGTAAGAAGCGCCTGGTTCTAGAAGAAAAAAAGTGGGACGATAAAAGTTTGATTCTTTTATTTTGTGATATTGTTTGATTGGCGGCAGTTCTTAGCTTATGTTCTACATGAATATCTATATGGCTCTTGTTTTATATGTGATTTCTTTTCCAGATTAAAATTTCCCGGAACATTCTCTAGTTGCTGCAAGTTAGCGTCAACGGCGCTTGCCTACTTGAATTCAACTACTTTCTCAGACGACACCCAACTCAGTTCTGGTGACGAAACTGTATCATCCTCGTGTGATTGCTCCTTGGACTCTCCTTCAGTACATAATTCCTTTGAGATAGATACGTTCAAGGTGGTTGAAACATTGAACTGTTTTTCAAGAGAGCCCGCCCTTGCATTGTCTTTCTTTCGTCAGGTGGAAGAACAAGGTTTCCGACATAATATCCGAACGTACGCGGCACTGATTAGAATTTTATGTTATTGGGGCTTGGATAGGAAATTGGATTCTTTGTTTCTGGAACTCATCTCTCTTTCTAAAGAGTGTCCAGCTTTTGAAATAGAGGATTTGTTTGAAGAACTGTTGGATGGTTTTAGAATTGAAAGGAATGTGCATTTGCTCAGAGCCTTTGATGCATTAGTCAAAACATATGTCAGTGTTGACATGTTTGATGAAGCTATCGATTTTGTCTTTACTAGAAGACGTGGGATTGTTCCACACATCTTTACCTGTAACTTCCTCCTAAATCGCTTGGTTAAACATGATAAGGTGGATATGGCTTTTGCCATATACAAGCAACTAAAAAGGTTAGGCTTAAGCCCAAATGACTTTACATATACGATTGTGATCAAGGCGCTCTGTAAGAGTGGTAAATGGAAACAAGTAGATGATGTGATGAAAGAAATAGAGGAAGCTGGGATGCCTGCTTGTTCCTTTTTTTTCTCAACTTATATAGAGGGGCTGTGCAACCATGGTAGTCCTGATGAGGGATATCAAATGCTTCAAGCATGGAGAAATGCCAATGGCCTGATAGATATGTTTGCATACACTGCTGTTATTCGTGGGTTTTGTAATAAAATGGAATTAGATGAAGCTGAGAGTGTTATCCTTGACATGGAAAAGCAAGGGTTGGTTCCTGATGTATTTATTTATTGTGAATTGATTCGGGGATACTGCAAAAGTGGGAATCTGCATAAAGCTTTAGCCCTGCACGGTGACATGATTTCAAGGGGCATAAAAACAAATTGTGTGATCGTTAGCTGCCTCCTCCATGGCTTGTGCAAGGCAGGCAGAAATTTGGATGTGGTGGATAAATTTGTAGAATTTAAAAATCTGGAATATTTCTTGATGCAGTGGCCTACAATGTTTTGTTAGATGCCTTATGTGAAATGGGGAAAGTGGATGATGCAAGTGAACTTTTAAAATATATGAAACATAAGAATATGGTTTTAGATATTAAACACTACACGACCCTTATCAAAGGGTACTGTCTACAGGGTAAACTGAATCTTGCCTTTAACACGTTTGAAGAAATGAAGGAAAAGGGTTTTAAGCCTGATATTGTAACTTATAATGTACTAGCTTCTGGATTGTCTAGAAATGTCCATGCTGATAAATCAACGAAACTTTTAGATTACATGGAGAAATTTTTAGATTATATGGAGAGTCAAGGAGTGAAGCCAAATTCTATTACACACAAGATGATCATTGAAGGTTTGTGTTCAAGAGGCAAGGTTGAAGAAGCTGTATTTTTTTGAAAAATCTAGAAGATAGAAGTGTTGAAATATATTCTGCCATGATAAAGGGATTTTGTGAAGCAAACTTTCCAAGAGAAGCTTATGAACTCCATCTTATGCTGTCAAGCCAAGATATTGTTGTAGAAAAAGATTCCAGTTTTAAGCTACTATGTAAACTATGCGATGAAGGTGATACTGACCGAGCTATAAGATTACTGTTGTCATTGGATGTGGAATCTAGCAAAATAATGTGCTGCAAAGTCATAGCTGCCTTATGCCAGGATGGGAATATGAAAAAGGCCCATTCTTTGTTTGAAAGTTTTGTTCAGAGAGGATTTACACCTGATGTTAAAACCTACACACTGATGATAAATAGCTGTTGTAAGATAAATTGCTTACAAGAAGCCCATAATCTCTTCCAGGATATGAAGAAAAGGAGGATCAAACCAAATGTCATCACCTACACAGTTTTACTTGATGGGCACTTGAAATCAAATTTAAGAAAAAATTCCTCCCGGGGTTTTAATAGTAGTAAGGAGACAGAGATATTGGATGTTTCCACCATTTTGAGGGAGATGCAGAACAAGGAAATAAAGCCAGATGTTGTTACTTACACTGTTTTGATTGATAGACACTTGATGGCAAATAGCCTCCAAGAAGCCATTATGTTCTTGGTTGAAATGATTGACGATGGGCTCGAACCAGATACTGTGACATACAATGCTCTTATTTCTGGCTTCTGTAATAGAGGGGACATGGTTGAGTGTGTTAGGCTTCTTGATGACATATTTTCTCCAGGAGTTGCAATAGACCAACAAATTATCTCAGCTTTGAAACGTGGTATTCTGAAAGCTAAAATGTTTCAATTTTGTAAGTAAGTCCCTTTGGACTCACTAGGTGGGCAAAAGTTACGAATGCCAACTTTTGGCTTTTCTATTGGCAACAAATTAAGAAGGGAGAGCTTGCTGGACCGCCAACCAAGTTCTTTGGCATGACATCCCTTTTGAAAAGGCACTTTGGTTGGAGTGACTTTTTGAAGAGGAGGAACTAGAGTTTTGCAAGTCTCCAGCTCTTTGGCAAGAACCCTGCAATGGCTGGTATGTATTCTAACTCATTATAAGGAATGGTGAAATATGAGTTTTGACAGTTGGATGCTGTGACATATATGTATAATATAAATGGTTAAATGTGCATGATGTTATATTTTGTCATCTTATCCTTTTGGTTAACTGAATTTTTCTCGTGCTCTTTTGATTTGAATATATTGCCCTTAAGCTTTTTGTGCAATATGCTTTTGGTTCAGTCATGTGCATGCATGAGTTGTTACAATGCGTTTAAAGTAACTTTTGAAAAATGCTATAATCAGCTCCAGAAGAGGTTAATAAATATGTTTGCTTGAAGCACTTATCCCATATGACGAAACATTTATTGACGACAACTGATTTTGAAACGATCTGCTAAGAAAAAATCTGTCTTTTTGTTTGGAAATGTGTATGACTTGTGAGTTGTGATATATAGTACTACCTCCGGTCCTAATTATAAAACTGAGTTGACTTTTTTTTGGAGAGATTAAGAAAGCTAAATAAATTATTTAATCATATCATATGTTGTGTATCCTTAAATTATATATTAGTTTATTAGTCAAACTAATTAGTTTGGAGAAAAAAAATAAAAATACTCTAAAGTAATTTAATTAACTTCCTTAATCTTTTCAAAAAGTCAATATAGTCTTATAATTAGGACCGGAAGGAGTATCATTTTGTTGTGTGTGACCCAGTGATTTTTGTATGCCCTAATGTCAGGAGGCTTTTGGGGATGGATTGTTTTATGCATCTTAGTGATTTTGTGTGTGTGTGTATTGGGGAACACTCATAGAAGGATGTGGTTATGACAATAATAGGTTGTATAGGATTAAGCAACCATTGAAATCAACTAGAAACATTAGAATTATTTTGAATCATTACTAGCTTGGTTTGAGTGGCTCCCCCTCTTATTCTGTCTCTCTCTCTCTCTCTCTCTCTCTCTCTCACTTCTGCTAATATTTTGATGTTTTGTATCATTTTTCTCCACTGTTATGAGGATCTTCCTGGGGGCTGTCACACTCTTGCTTGAAGAGTTGTTTGTACCAGCAAGTTCCTTGATGCTTAATGAGCCAAATTTCGTTTATGCCAGATGATGATAATTCCGTGCAAAACATGAAGGTGAACGTCATCCCCAAGTCTGCAGCAAAGTAGTCCTCAGCCAATTTTTGAAATCACAGGAGTAAACACTTGGGAACGGAGTTTAATGGAGAAATAGCCAAATGAAATAGTGAGAGAAGAAAGTATGCTCTCCAGAGTTTCAATTGTTCCTATTGGTTTGTCACTAATATTAGGCCAAAAGAGTTAAAATTAAATTTTTTTGCCATGTATTCTTTATGTACTCCTTTACATATATATACATACATATATGCAAGTATTGTGGGTGTTTGGAAAAGCTGAAAAAGGTGGTATTTAATCAAACCCAATGTTTTTCCACACTCATCCAGACAACTATACAGAAATTAAAATTGAATGATTCTCAAAACCTTTGTTTGTAAAGAAGCTGACCTTTTTGGTCTATAGTGAGAGCAAAATACCAAAATTACCTTCACTGCCTTTGAAAACATAAAGGGCAGAGTCATTAATTAATTTGTACATGGAATAAGTGGTTCTAATAACAGTCTTCCAAACATTTTAAATTTTGTCCATGTCAGTTTTTTTAGGAAAAAAAAATCTTCCAAACATTAATTAAACCAACCAAATTGAACTTGTTATGGAGTTAAGTTATACACGAGAAAAAAATATATATCTTCAACCGTTTAAAAAACATTGATTTCATTTGGCCTAAGATTTGTACTCAAACTAATAAACACCCCAGATAACAGTGATACTAAAATTGACCAAAAAAATGACATGAAAGATGTGTGAGAATCCAAATCTCATGATGCACATACACCCAACAGGCATGATCTACCTCTTGTATGAAATAGAGTACACAAATATGGAGTACCAGTAGATTAAAAGCATTGAGTATATGTGTTTGTCAGTTTCTCCCTCAAGATTCAAGCAACCAAACTAACAAGCACTACTCAGGATAATCCTAAAATCCAAACATTCAGATTGCTGGCAAAATTAAAAAGGAAAAAGAAAAGATTGCTGCCACCCAGCTAAATATGAAGGCAAAATTTTTATTCACTTGCACCAGCAGGGCCTACAAGAACTCCTTGTGCAGAACCTTCTTTCCGGCCACCATCATCTTTATCCTCCTGGTCTGGCTTTCTTATTCTGATTTTATATTTAGACTCAAACTGAGCAATTTCCTTTTTCTTCTTTTCCAGTGTCTCATTAAGCCTAGCGATAACCTCTTCAAGGCCCTCCTTATTGCGCTGCACAGCTGGCAGAACCTCTTTGATGGTCCTCTCCACCAGTACCCCTCCGATCATGCGATAGCATCGTCTAGAGGGATCCAGCGGCTGAATGGCATTTATAACCAATGTGTGCTCGCTAACTTCCATTTCGAGTTCAGTGATTTTTGAGTAAATTCGATTGAGTTCAGTTCTCATAGCAGCATACAAATTTGCAACCACTTGCTCATTAACTGGTTCCTTGCTACTGGCTGGGGATGAAGTATCAGCAGCAGTAAGAGCACTGCCCTCAGTATCACTACTGGCCATTGTTCTATGCAAATGGGAAAAAAAATAAAATTTCATTAAAGGAAGGAAAAGGATATACCAAAAAAAAAACCTATTCCTACAAAAAGTAAAGAAATCACTTCCAAAAGACCACATATAGGTTTCACAAAACTCAATTATCAAGTACTCCAATCATATCAATATAAAAGAAGCACACTATCCAATATCCATCAGCTCATTACTCTAGGCCATGATTTTTGTTTTTGCCACACTAGGCCATGATGAATGACACCTTCTATTGAATGAGAATCACAGTTGACGTAACAAAATCTGCTTATAACCAGCAATCAACCAGCAGTTTAAGTGTTCCCCATTCAACAATGCAATCTCTTCAAGAAAGTCTCTAATAGCAAAGCTTTCTTATGACTTAAATCAAAATCATGCAAAATCAATCGAACCGATGACCAGTAAATCAGTAATCAAACAAAATAAGACTTTGATTGGGGGAAAAAGTAAAATCCAATCACCCAGCCCGATAAGCACACCAGTCAGATTGTTTCTAGAAGACAACAGTTCAAAATCACGCACCACTTAAGGATCCCTTACCATAGACATCCATCAATTATCACCAAAGCATTTAACAAATTCTTATATGAGCATATGAATGAAGACATATGAGAAAAGAATATTAGGAGCAAGGTTGTTATTATTGAGAGTATGTAGAAATAGAATCAGCTAAGAAGTTTAAAAAGATGAGATTTTAGGATCATAAGACGCTAACATCATATTATTTATAGATATGCCTACAAACAAACGGCCATTGAATATTAAATAAAAGAAAGACACAAAAGCATATCATACAATGGCGAAGAAAAGAAACAGGAAAAGAATGATCTAAGACCCACAGTAGAGTATCATATCAACATGGCAATGCATTTGTTCTTAAGAAAAGGAAGAAGAACAAATGCCCAGAGACAAAACAAGCTCTTGAGCTCAACAAAACAAGCTCAAAATATATCATTAATCCAGTCCAACCCTAAACGGTATAAAACTATAAATATATATGCTGGAAGCTCACCCCACAAATTTTCTTCTAGTTTTCATCCAAAAAAGGGACTAGGAATCAAATCAACATTAACTCGGAACATAAAAAACAGAGCCACAGAGGAATGACAGAAATCTTTGCAAGCAACCCATGTTCGTACTTTGCAAAGACCCTCGAACATTAAGCTCCATATCAAATTCTGAACAAGCACTTAGTTAGAAGGAAGAACAAGATCACACCTCGTAAATGGAGATTAAGTAAAGGGATTAAGAAAGACAACCCAGTAACAGGATAAACAATCTCAAATCACTTGTATAGCAGCGCCAACAAAAAAGATTAATTATCTCAAATGCTCATTTGATTACAAAATTTACACAGAGGGAGAGAAACCCAGAAAAAAGTTCCGATCTTCAACAGCAAATTTTCAGGTTTTATTTTCAACGAAAATCAAGAGAAATAGAGAGTGAGTCATCCCTCTTCAATTTTGACAAAAGTAAAGTTCAAAGTTTTAAAAGAACTTGAGGCAAATAGCAAGCTCAACTTTCTACACAAATCGTGAGGGAGGAGATCCCAAAAGAAATATAAAAGACCGGAATCAAAAAAGAGGAGGTAAATGAAAATCAAGGCAAAGGGGAAATATAGAAGAGAACCTGGGAGGTGGAGGGTGGTTCACGGAGTTCCGACGGTGTCTACTCCTACGGATGACGGCGACGAAGATAAAAGGAGGTCTTCGATGTTATTTGGTGTGGTGACTGAAATCACGCGACAGAATGAGATGGTTTGAACCTGAGAGCAAGAGAGTAAACGACGTCATTTTGGTCCTATTTCCCAAAAAAAAGCACAAACAAAAAGAGAACGAGGAGGGAAGAAAAGAGGGGAAAAAACCAACCTTTTAAGTACTACCACTCTGATCCTATTTATAAGTCCCTTTTGACCAAAACACATATACCCAGGAGAGTTAGTTAGCTCAATGATTGTGGGGTAAATTTTCAACTTTGCCCTCATTTATGAATAAGTATCTTTCAACTTTTTCTTATCTCTCTATTTTCATTGGGTATCTTTCAACTATTTCTTCTCTCTCTATTTTTATTGGTATAATTAATATGGGCAAAATTGTCACAATCTCATTTATTACTCAAAAGAAGACTTATAAATAGAACCAAATTTTTTGACCAGAGGGGACTTATAAATAGGACCAGAGTGGTATAGGATTAAGGAGCAGATTGACCAACGAAAGCATCAGATACAAAAATATTTTGAAAGTGTCAAAAATACCAATAAACAATTGAAATGAGGTAAAAATATCAATGAAGAATTTAAAACTTCAGCGAATAGACTAAAATTGGGATTGTACACTACTTTCATTCGAATTTATTTTTTTCATTGGTATTTTTGCTCCCTGTTCATTGGTATTTTTTATACCTTCAAAACATTTTTGTACTAGATGCTCCTAGCGTAACACTTCGTTGGTCAATCTGCACCTTAACCCACTATTACATCAGATTATTTTATTTAACATGATATCATAATACTCCTCCGGTCCTAATTATAAGACAACATTTGAGAGTTGGTTTTGGTCCTAATTATAAGACAACATTCTAATAATTGTCAATTTTTTCCTAAAATACCCCTATTTTATTCTCTCAAGTGTGTTTGATTTTTTGTGAGTATATGTATGTGGACGTGTATACTCTTCCAGTCAATGAAACTTTTAGATATATGTGTATGTGTTTATCTATGTATGTATATATGTGTGTGTCTACACACAAATATCTATAGACACACACACTATGTGTGTGTGTCTACATATATGTATGTATGTATGTATGTATGTATATATGTGTGTGTCTACACACATATATTTTGTGTGTGTGTGCACGCACATATATGTGTGTGTCTACATATATGTATGTATATATGTGTGTGTCTACACACATATATTTTATGTGTGTACACACAAATATATGTGTGTGTGTGTCTACACATATATATTTTATGTGTGTGTGTGCGCACAAATATATATAGTCACACATACACATATTATATATATGTGTATCTACACACACACACATATATATATATAGTAAGACCATTATTTTAATTAGATAGCATGTAGAAGGAGAAAAATTTAGGTTGGAGAGGCATGTGGTAGGAGCTATTAATTGATTTACTTTCACTTAGGTCATTTTAAATTTATATAAGGACATTTTAGAAAAATAAGTAAAATTAACCAATTTAACTTTTTTCCTTAATCTCCTCAAAATCGGTTAAATATGTCTTATAATTAGGACCGGAGGGAGTATCATCTTCCATTTAAAAAATAACTTTTGGTAAAAAGAAGAGAGAGAGAGAGAGAATAGATTTTACAAATACTTTTCAAACAAGTAGAAAAATAGCTTATGAAAAAATCATAAATTTCAAACCCCAATTTATGATCTTTTTTTTTTTACCAAACCAGGTAAGAATTTGACTAAAATTTGAATAGTTTAGCACAAACCATAATTCAGAGGGTTAGAAGTTATTTTAGGTTTAAAAGAAGTGTTTCACCAATACCTTTTTTTTTTTTTTTTGATAAAACACCCGTTCACCAATACCTATTTTCTATATAGTATAGACACACTTTTTGCTTAAGATATTAAGGAAGCCCAAATAAGTACACACACTTGGTTGATTAATTCAACCCAAATATTTTCTATAGTCATTAATATCTTAATTTTATGGATATTAAGGAAACAAAATAAATTATTTAATCATAAGTACTCTACATCAGTTTATAAATCAGACAAATTAATTTCATATAAAAAATATAAATATAAATACTTTTTAAATATATTAAAAAAAATGGTAAATGGTTCTTGTATAAGCTCTTCTTCCGTTTTTCGTAACCGGAGTACAGCAGGTCGATAACTAAACTCGAATTAGTTGGATTCCTTCGTCGCACAGATGGCTGCTTGATACCTTCACTTGGTTAGGAAGACGGACATGAGGTCATTGCCTCATCTCCTTTATCGTTTAGAATGCTAATTCCGAAGCAGTCAATAGCTTTTCTCGTTGGATGTGTGAAAAAATCTGTGCAAGCCCACACCCAGCTTCTCCCCAATCTTCGAAGTTCCCCTTCGAAGACACTCACTGAGTGTCCACCTTGGCTTTCTTATATTTGTAATGGCAGCTTCCTCATTGCCAAACGTCGGTTTTCTGGCTACTCCCTGGAGCAGTTCTCGGATGATGAGTATGACGGTGACTTCGAGAACCATCAGGTTCGTTTTGGTCATGGTTTTTCTTTTCTTTTGTTGTTGGATAGAACGAAAAGAAAGTTTATTTCTGAGGTCTTCGTGGCTGTTTAACAAGTTATGTGTCTATTATCTGTTATAGAAACTCTTAAGTTTGTTGATGGTTAGGACTAAAGATGGAAACGTCATAAGCTTTATTCCCATCTATAAAATTTTTAGTTATGCTTTTTCCTATATGCTATTATGTATTCAAATAGTCAATAGCTTCTGACAACCATAGTAACCCACTATGGGGGATTTCCGCTCGTTCTAAGAAAATGTAGTTGTTATAGGCATCATCTACGGTGGCCAATGTTGACGAATGGAAATGGAAACTCAGCATGCTGTTACGCAGTGAAAAGGACCAGGAGGTTGTATCTAGAGACAAAAAAGATAGGAGAGACTATGAGCAGATATCTAATCTCGCCAAAAGAATGGGACTTTACAGGTAAATGAACATGTTTTCATACCCTTTTGCAATATGGAATCAAATAGGCTCATTGATAGGAGATAATTGCACTTTGCCTGATTTTTAATGATTACTTAGCTTTTAAGTTTCTTTCATTGATTGGTATGCGTTCTGTCACACTTTACCCAGTGGATTGTATGGAAAAGTTATTGTTGCAAGCAAAGTGCCTCTTCCTCACTACAGACCAGATTTGGATGACAAGCGCCCTCAAAGAGAGGTAATACTTTGGGGTGGTGTCAGCAAGGCAATTTAACATAACCTGCGACTGATGTCAATCTGGATTCTAGAAAACTAAACATGCCTTGCTTTGAAACAGGTGGTTATTCCTCTAAGCTTGCAAAGGAGGGTTGAAGGTTTGTTGCAAGAATACCTTGATAGACTTCAGTTAAATTCTGAAAAGCTTGCTAATAACGTGGATGATGCAAGTCCAACTAAAAATGTAGATATTGATGATATTGCTGCTTCTTTTGTGGATGAATCTGTTATGGAAAAGGTTCTCCAGAAGAGGAGTTTGAGGATGCGTAATATGCAAAGATCTTGGCAGGTTTCATTTGTTTGATTTCCTCAATTCTATGTTGACATTCACATTTGGTACCACTGTTTGAATTAGTAAGTGGCGGTCAAGAGATTGTAACTGCTGCTTTTGGTCCTGTATGTTTGATGATTTTCTTTTCCTCCTTCGCTTTATTTCTAACTTATTAGGGAAACTGATCAATTGCTTGGAGTTAAAGAGAATGTATTCTTTTTCTAATTATTTAATACTGTATCTCATTTATGTTTCAATAAAAAGCAGCCTTGATTCCAAGTTTTATGGTTGACCTTAATAAAATCACCAAGTCACCATTGCTCCTTTCACTTCTGCTAATATTTGTTGATTTTCTTTCTCTTCTGCGATAATGAGAGATAAACACGCTTTTTTGTTTTGCCTAAAGAACTTTGGTTACTTGGTGATGAGTGGTATGATTGAAATTCATGTCCTTAGTACCTTTTACTAACTTTGGATAATGCTACTGGAGAAACACTAATTATTGCCAATTAGACCCATACATTGTATTCTAAAACTTATTGAGTCACCTGTGAACTGGGCACTGGAACCCTTACCAATTATCTTATTGCATGTGTATGCTTACTGGTTTCAAATATAAGGAGGATTGGGTAGACTATTTATGTGCTTTCTTATTGTTAGGGTTGTAACTTAAGAAAAAAACAGAGAGAGAGAGAGAGAGAGAGAGAAATGGTTATAGGATTGTTTTAAGAAAGGACCTTAATCCTTGAACACAAGATGCATGCTTGACACAGGACATCCTAAAAGCGGACAGTAGAACAAAATTGGTGATGCACATCTGCCTGCAAAATTGAGAGTTTAGGCATATGCCAGGCAACTCATTCTTGTTTCACTGATCTTGACTTGATTTTGTCTACCTTATCTATATGTTGTAGGTTTTTCTTATCGTATGCTAGTAGTGGATTGATTATTGATATTCAAGTATGTTCTTTAAAATGTCCTAGCTAATTATTTTGATGACCAGAGAAGCTTCTCTTAGTTATCCGTCACAAAGTACTAGAAATAATTTGTGCATGTTCTAGCCTAATATTTTACATATATATTGCACCTTTTATAGGAGTCGCCTGAAGGCAAGATGATGATGGGATTCCGGAAATCTCTGCCAGCATTTAAGGAGAAGGAAGGCTTACTTCAATCTATAGTACGAAATCAGGTAGGCCTTTGGAATTCTTGCAGTTACTAAATCATTTTGCTTTCAGTGATTTAGATGTTAGAAAAAGGCAATTGCACATTTTATAGAAATTGCACATTCTGCTGAATTGTTGTTACTGTAAATGAGCATTTCACTCATGCTATGTGCCATATTAGGCTTCGGACTCCTTCTCTGATATCATAAGGATGTAGAACTTTGTTATATATACACACTCAAAATGAGCATGAATGCATACCAAAGTGACACTTGCTAGCAGTGTTAGTTTCTTTCCATTCTTTGTTTGTTGAACTATAGAGTCCCACAAAAGTTGTATTACTAGCCAGACAATCTTAAGTTTATTCTACATAGGGGCAACGAGATCCTTCCCTTGGCAAGGCTTTCAAAAATCTTTTTTTTGTTTCTTCAAGAATCAGTAAAAGAAATGTAAAACCTGAGACCAATTGCAACTCATGGTCATATTAGTAACTAAAAATTTAGCAAGGAATTATAGCTCAAAGAAAAAATGAAAGGTTAAAAATGATTTTTAATTTTCCTATCACTTAATCTTCTTGAAGGTTTTTTTTTTTTTCCAAAATTAAAGGACACTATGTACTTAGCTCTAAATTCCTGCCATGTTAAGATTCTTTTTTCTTAGTCACAGAGTTACTATATGAATGTTGCATACCCTTCTTATTAGTTTATAATAGATTACCTTCACTTGATAAAATTTTAATTACCCTAAATCAGATCTTGCTTGTGATTTTTGGGTCTAATACACTAGCTTTGTACATGGCTTACCCCTAGAAGAATGAGCTCAATGTGGAGTTTTGCACGTTAACAAATAATGCCTTACCTTAATCATTATCATAACAGGTGATTGTAGTATCTGGAGAGACTGGCTGTGGTAAAACCACACAACTTCCTCAATATGTATTAGAGTCATTCATAGAGTCTGGTCGTGGAGCATTTTGCAACATTATTTGTACACAGCCTCGAAGGATATCTGCTATGGCTGTGGCTGAGAGAGTATCAGCAGAGAGAGGAGAGCCTCTTGGTGAAACAGTAAGTCCTGTTTTCTTAGGAAAAATACCAGAGTGATGAACATTATGGTACAGAAAAGACAAAAATGAAGCATTAAGATTTATGAAGGAAGTATAAAGACTCAAACTATTTTTGCTTCTGAAAAATACGTTTTAAAATTTGGAACTTCTTTGTTCTTGCTGCTATTCCACAACAGAGGTTTTTTGATAGGTTGGTTTCAAAGTTCGATTAGAAGGAATGAAGGGGAAAAACACCCATCTGCTATTCTGCACCAGTGGTATATTACTTCGACGGTTGCTGAGTGATCGAAACTTGGATGGCGTAACCCATGTTTTTGTTGACGAAATTCACGAGCGAGGCATGAATGAAGGTAATTCTCCCAATAATTTCTTTGTACTGCTAAAGAAGCAACTAATTTAGACTTATGTGCTCCTCTGTTTGGTTTTTGTTCATCACAGACTTCTTACTGATTGTGTTAAAGGATCTTCTTCAACGTCGTCGGGATTTAAGATTGATTTTAATGAGTGCTACCTTGAATGCTGAGCTATTTTCTAATTATTTTGGGGGTGCACCAACCTTTCATATTCCGGTATGCCCATGCTTGAGTTTTCTTTGAGTATTTCTGTGGAAATTGAACATTCAGTTATTCAGGATATATTAACCCTGTATGTCTGGATGATTGCTGAGTTGGGTGTTTGCATGCAATTTGATAACTACAGGAATTGTCTTTCAACAATCTTGAGGTTCAGATTACTTTTTCTCCCTCCAGGACAAATTAGTCAGTTTTGACATTTGAATGACCCAAGTTTCTGTTAGTTTCGTTACTCTTGCTTGTTATCTAAGTTGCCCTATTACTGTTTATTACCAAAAAGTTCCATTTGAACTCGTATACTTTTACACTCTTATTTACCTGACACAGTTCATTTTCCCTAACAGTACTTATAACAGAATCAATTTTGGTTGTTGTATCGAAAGAAAAAAAAAAACACACAATTTTGGTTGATATATCCATGCATTAATCAGTCATCCCAACACACTTCATTCAGAATGAGTTTTTCATCCCTACCCTTCCTGGATTTTGATGATTTATTCAAATTTTCTTTCTTATGCCGTTTCTGTGAATTCATAATCTTTCTTTCTATTATCACCATGAGACTGAATCTATCCCTGAAATCCACTTTTCCAATGTTTCAAATGTTTACTTCTAAAAATGAAGTGTTTTGAGTGCATTTGTTTGTTGCCTAGGGTTTCACATATCCTGTGAGAACTCATTTTTTGGAAGATGTTCTAGAAATGACTGGATATAAGTTAAATCCTTTCAACCAAATTGATGATTATGGTCAAGAGAAACTGTGGAAAACACAAAGGCAGCTAGCACCAAGGAAAAAGAAGAATCAGATTACTGCTCTTGTTGAGGTTTGAAATTCTTTGAATACTTGATTTATTCTAATATAACGTGTAATTTGAATGATGTTCAAGTGCTTTTTCTCCTACCATTATGTGTTTGTCTGTGTGTGTTTATGGTAGATCTGTTCGAATATAATTCTTTAAATGCTGCTCAATCTCTGAAGCTTCTTCAAATTTCTTCTTACTATGCTCTGAAGTTTGTTATCTTAGAAGTTAGCATGTGATGTGAATCTGGGAAACTTGGATCTTTTCTCAAAACTTTGGAAGATTTTTTGTTCATTATAGTTGTGTGCTTTTCTCAAAACCTTGAGGTCACAGGTTCAAATCCTGGAATGAGAAAAGAAGAAATCCTTTCCTTTAATTGATGTTTTTATTTTTCTTATGGATGGTGTTTATGTATTGATTCATTATCATGCATCAACCATGGTATACTTTGGTATCAATACACTGTTCTCTGCTTCAATTTTAGCTGAAGATATTTCCCCTTGAAATAGTAACATCTAGGAGGTGTTGTTAATAATTTCATTACTTTAACTCCGGTATGACTCAAGAATTTAGATTCCTGTTTGGCCCAATGTCTTCTTTCATGTGCATGCTGCCCGATGTGGTTCCTTTTGACATGTACTATTAGTCTTCATTTTGAGCTTTCTGAAGGTATGGATTTATACTTATATAAGACCTGCTACTACACGGTATACCTTATCTGCAAGCGCTTGTTATCCCACTAATTTTATGTGTCTATGCTATGTTTGCTTTAGGAATCTAATGATAAGTTTTTTTCATGTTGGAAATATGATTTTATTACCTTCCCATTGTTGCACAGGATGCCCTTTCTAAATCAAGTTTTGAAAGTTATAGCTCCAGGACCTGTGATTCACTTGCGTCCTGGTCCCCAGATTGCATGGGATTTAATCTCATTGAAGCTCTTTTGTGCCATATATGTCGGAAGGAACGGCCAGGTGCTGTTTTAGTATTTATGACTGGGTGGGAGGATATAAGCTGTTTAAGGGATCAGCTCAAAGCTCATCCTCTCTTAGGAGATCCTAATAGGGTTCTGCTTCTAACATGTCATGGTTCAATGGCAACTTCTGAACAGAGACTCATATTTGAGAAACCACCACCAAATGTAAGGAAAGTAGTGCTTGCAACAAATATGGCAGAGGCAAGTATTACTATCAATGACGTAGTGTTTGTAATTGATTGTGGAAAGGCGAAAGAGACTACTTATGATGCTTTGAATAACACACCTTGTCTACTACCTTCTTGGATATCACAAGCATCTGCTCGTCAAAGAAGGGGGAGAGCAGGCCGTGTACAACCAGGAGAATGCTACCACCTTTACCCCAATTGTGTTTATGAAGCTTTTTCTGAATACCAACTTCCTGAGCTACTGAGAACACCCTTGAACTCTCTTTGCTTGCAAATAAAGAGTTTGCAGGTCGAGAGCATAGGAGAGTTCTTATCAGCAGCTCTGCAAGCACCAGAGCCACGGACAGTCCAAAATGCTATTGGTTTTCTCAAGATGATTGGAGCATTAGATGAGAAGGAAAATCTTTCTAATCTTGGGAAGTTTCTCTCAATGCTTCCAGTGGATCCCAAGCTGGGAAAAATGTTAGTTATGGGTGCTATATTTCGTTGCTTTGATCCAATTCTTACAATAGTTGCTGGCTTGAGTGTCAGGGATCCTTTCCTTTTGCCGCAAGACAAGAAGGATGTAAGTTAGTTTATTATCATCTAGTGCTCAGTTGAACGTAATGTCTGAGCCCAAAAGAAAGAAACAGTAATATCTGGATGTATGAATTTGGTTATCCAGTATGGCAATGAATACAAATTTGTGCTTCAGTTATTTCATATCACTTTTTTAAAGAGAGATACACTGGATGGGGTTAATTAAATTCAATGGAGAAAAGCAGGTCTTGAACATGCTAGTTATCACAGCAGTAGCATCACTTTGCCTGTGAAAACAGTATTTCTGTTATGTGAACTTTGTGAGCATCATACATGGTGTACAGGTTGGGCAGCATTGTTAAATTTTCCTACATTAGAGTTTACCCCCTATTTTGTCTCTTTGCATTCTTCTGAATATTTTCTTTTATGAGGGTTTCTTATCATCTTTTCATGTAATTATCTTTCTGATCAAATTTCTCTTTCTATTAAAAAAATTGTTGAAAAATTTGCATCTTACTGACAGTGAACCACATGAATTTTTGTTTTTAAACTTTATTTCTATCCGATGTCAGGTGTTTGTATGCTAATTTGTGTCAGGTTTAAACCTAGTGGTTCTGCATGATGTCGGGCCATTGAAGTTCACCAAACTAATGAACCCTTTCGTTCCTTGTTCACTTTCTGTGTTTCTTGGATTAAGCACTGACATAAGTTAGGATAATACTATTGGAGTAAACTGATAGCTTTTGTCTTTGGGTTCAGTTGGCAGGGACTGCAAAGTCTAGATTTTCTGCAAAAGATTACAGTGATCATATGGCTCTTGTCCGTGCATACGAGGGTTGGAAAGATGCTGAAAGAGAAGGATCTGCTTATGAATACTGCTGGAGAAATTTCCTCTCTGCCCAGACTCTTCAGGCTATCCATTCTCTTCGGAAGCAGTTTAGCTTCATCTTAAAAGAAGCAGGCGTGGTGGATTCAGATGCAAGCATCAACAACAAACTGAGTCACAATCAATCTATGGTTCGTGCAGTCATTTGTTCTGGTCTCTTTCCCGGCATAGCATCAGTAGTGGTAAGCTATTTGTTCCTTAGACATGTATTCCAACAATGGTTGTAACAATATTTTTCAGTTAATTTTTGTTTGATTAAATTTTATTATGCCTTCGTGTGCAGCACAGGGAGACGTCCATGTCATTTAAAACACGGGATGATGGCCAGGTTTTATTGTATGCAGTAAGTGCAAACCCATGCTCATTTTCTTAGGAATGCCTTGTAGGAGTTACCTTGAAGGAATGTTTCTAGATTTTTACTGGTATTGTTGATTTTGGCCAGAATTCGGTGAATGAGCGCTACCAAACCATTTCTTATCCATGGCTGGTTTTTGGTGAGAAAGTAAAGGTCAATGCTGTCTTTATACGTGACTCCACAGGTGTGTCTGATTCAATACTTATCCTTTTTGGTGGCGCCCTAATTAATGGGACACAGGTGATTTGCTAGTTGTTACATCTGTAGTTTTCAGCAAAAAAAAAAACCTTGATTGATTTCAAGACAGTAATATGCTTTTTCTTTGGTTTTTTTTTTTTTTCCTTTTTTGCTGGGTTCAGGCTGGACATCTAAAAATGTTGGATGGTTATATTGACTTCTTCATGGATCCTAGTTTAGCTGACTGCTATATGAAGCTAAAGCAAGAGCTTGATAAGCTTGTCCAAAAGAAGGTCAGCAGATTTTGGTTTCTTGCTATATTTGTTCCTTGTTTCAGTCAAGTTATAGCATGTATGTTTTATGTTTTGAAATATCATTCATAAATATTGCCCGTGAGCTAATCAATTTAGCTGATTCACTTAATATGCAGCTCGAAGATTCCAAGATCGACATCCACAAGGAAGGGAAGTACTTGATGCTTGCTGTTCAAGAACTCGTCTCAGGGGATCAATGTGAAGGAAGATTTGTATTTGGTCGAGAAACGAGGAAGCCAAAGGTAGCCAACGATGAGAGTAAATTCACGAAAGACGGGACAAACCCCAAGAGCTTGCTACAAACACTGTTGATGCGTGCAGGGCACTCTCCTCCCAAGTACAAAACAAAACACCTTAAAACAAATGAGTTTAGGGCTCTGGTGGAGTTCAAAGGAATGCAGTTTGTTGGAAAACCCAAGAGAAACAAGCAGCTAGCAGAGAGAGATGCTGCTATAGAGGCATTGGCTTGGTTGACTCATACCTCTGACAATAAGCAACATGAAGATGAAGATCATAGCTCTCCCCATGATGTCACTGACAACATGCTAAAACTTCTAGGGAGACGCAGAAAATCTAAAGGCCGCTGATCCTCATTGGCTTCGTAAGAAAAGCACATATATTGAGATGGTTGAGATCGGTGTTTGGCATAGCTTCTAGAAGCTCAAAAGCGAGAAGGTGAAACGCCCATTGAAACCTGGGATGATACGGAGACATAACATCGGGTGTGTTTGATGTGATTGTCGAACACCTACTACACATGATTTTGTAGATGTTTCAGAGATGGCTTCTAAAGTGAGATTGTCCCATGGTTTTTCTCTATTGAATTGAGAACCCTGTACAATGCTGTGCAGTTACAGTTCAGGTTGGAACACACTTTTAGATGAACGTTAGTTCTCAACCCCAAAGAAGTGGGAAACAAAACTGACAACAATAATAGGAAGAGAAAGAGTATGGTGAAAGA
The DNA here is from genome assembly GCA_025563575.1 of Acacia pycnantha. Taxonomy (NCBI): domain Eukaryota; kingdom Viridiplantae; phylum Streptophyta; class Magnoliopsida; order Fabales; family Fabaceae; genus Acacia; species Acacia pycnantha. The sequence continues at coordinate 2,837,488 of JAMWYP010000032.1, read as the reverse complement.
AAACATGTGAGATGTTGAGTATGATGTTCTGCCATATTCTTCCTTTTGAGAGTTGACTCACAGTTTTTGCCTAGGATAACTGTAAAGCTTAAATTGTACTGAGGAACTCTATTATGTAGATTGGTTTTTCCTTGGATCTGATATCCTTTGTGAATGTACACAGATTATTTATTAACCAGACATGTATTTATTTTAGCATTGTCCAATAATAATAGTGCATGATTTCTTTCTCTATTTTTAAATATTTTTGGGACCTTATTTTTTTTAATGATGCTTCTACTAATTTAATTTTTAAGTCTTTCCCATTCACAAAGGTTAACATGGAATTTTTTTCTGTGTATTGTAAACTGAAGATTTTTAGATGAATCAGTAGTGTGGCTTTTTAAACACTTTACATAGTATTGTGATATATTGATGATTATTATCTCATGCCTTAACATGACCTATATAGAATAAGTAGGGGCATTTTAATTTTAATCAAATCACCCTTTTTGAGTCTTTTATAACAGCTACAACTATGTGTATGTGTGTTCTATCCTCATGTTTTTATTTGTCATCTTTGGGGGGAAATTATTATATGGACTCATCTTTTGCATAGAATTTAAAATAAACCATACTATTCATGTGTTCTAATAACTTTTTTATCAGATAGAGATGCATAGATAATACTTCCTCCGGTCTTAATTATAGGAACACTTTTGTAGTGTAACTTTACACTACAAAAGTATTCCTATAATTAAATTAGGAACACTTTTGTAATATAATTTTACACTACAAAAGTATTCCTATAATTAGGACCGGAGGTACTATATAATATGTTATCAATCTTGTCCTTTTGATGTTTTTTATTTATCCTTTATTTTATGTCAGCCATTTGGCCATTTATTATAGGAGAAGACTTGGGCATTTAACTTTACATGTTTAATATACTTTTTGTTCAATTAAATGAAAACAAATTGATTTGAATAACGTTATTAATGTTAATAACGAAAGTTCGTCATAAAAAGAACGTTTGATATATATATATATATATATAAAATTGAAAACAGGCGCCTTAAATATATAAAAGCACACAAATTTTTTCTTTATTGTATCTATTTAAAATGTAAAATAAGCTTATATGAGTCAGTAACTCACTTTTTTTTTTTTGATATGAGAGACTGCTATATTAAATTACGAAATAAAAGTTGGGGAAGAACATCCCATACAATCATTGTGTACTAAAGTCCTAAGATGAAAAGGACACTCATCAAAGAAAGCATAACTGGATAGACCATCTTTAGCAAGACGATCCGCAACTCTATTCTGTTCACGACAGATATGATAAATGTGAAGCCTCCAGTGGAGGCTCATAAAATTCCTAATCTGATAAATAACCAGACTCTGCGCATTGAGGCCCTCCTTCTCCTTGACATGTCAACAAGGTTACTTGCATCGACTCACAAATAACTTGTTTAAAACCTTTCGCCAAGCTAATTCAAGCCCTTTCAATAAGGCCCATTCCTCCGCCTCACAAGGTTCGCACTGGCCCAACGGAACTGACATCCCAGCCAACCAGCTGCCTTTATGGTCTTGATCACAACTCCACAACTTGCTTTCTCCCGATTTCCTGTTACTGCTCCATCAACGTTCACCTTTACCCATCCTTGTTCAGGATTTGACCAAGACATAGATCTCCTTGGCTCATCTGAATGCACTGCTGCAATTGGTTCTTCGGCAATAAAAAGTCTCCTGGTATTCAGAATCACTAAAGCCAGATTCAGTGGTCTGCAGAAATAATCATTAAACACAGTTTGATTCCGCCAAAACCACAATTTCCAAATGCCCACACCAAAGGTTAACTCCCAAGTGGAGATGCCCCTATTACCAATCTCTTCAATCAGATTGAAGTTGAACCATTCCTGCAATGGAACAGAAAAGAAATATGCCTGAAACTTTGGATGCACTAGTGTCATCCACATTTCCTTAGCCACCACACAGTCACGCAAGATATGAATTGTGGTTTCAGGAATTAAATTGCAAACAGGACATAAGGAGGATCCCGTTGACCATTTACTCCTCCAAACATTTGTCAAGAGTCTATTATGGAATGCCAGCCACATAAAGACCCGGATACGTTCTGCTCCCTTCCACTTCCAAATCCGCTTGAAGCACGGATGATACAAATCACTATCAGCGTCTTCTATCAAAAAATAAGCTGATTTAACAGAGAACATACCTCTATTGTCAGCACCCCATATCATTACATCGTCACCTGCAGCTTCCATCGGCGGATAGGATGCAATAAGCCTCTGTAATACCTCCCCTTTCACAATAGAAGATAATCTAGATAGGTCCCATGTACCATTTACTACCCATTCGAATACTGAGCTTGAATTTTCTGCCTCGGTTAATGGCCTTACACATAATTCCTGAATCCGCCGCTTGTAGCAACCATTTATCACCGAAAAATTTAACCGATTTTCCATCCGAACCCTCCAGGCCATTCCTTCCTCAATAAAGTTTTTCTGACTACATATAAAATGCCATAGAGATGAATCGCCAGCCCTTGCTTCAAAAAGATTCTGATCACTCCTTAACATGTATTTATGCAATAATACATCAGTCCATAAGCTCTTCGAACCCACTAACACCTTCCATGCCAATTTGCAGCCAAAAGCTTGGTTCATAACTGAGAGCCTTTTGCAAGATAGACCCCCATAATTCTTGGTCTGGAGCAGTGTATTCCAAGCCAAGTTATGGAAGCTGTTCTTGTTAGTCTTTCCCCAGATGAAATTGCACTGAAGTCTTTCAACCTCCTTGCAGACACTTAGAGGAATTTGGCCGCCTGCATAGGATATAGAGGGACAACACTGATTACTGACTTTGCCAACGTGATTCTTCCAGCCATTGACAATGAACTCGCCTTCCATGTCGCCAACTTGGCATTAACCCTATCTATGATGTACTGGAAGGTCTCTTTAGGCTTTCTTTTCCTTGATAAAGGAAACCCAAGATAGTTGCCTATTTCACTTGAAACTTTCATATGAGTAATGCTCTGAATTTCCTTCTTCTTAGCTTCACTGACCTTAGGAGAAAAGAATATAGATGATTTTTCGAGGCTTATTTTTTCCCCCGAAGCCATACCAAATTTCTGGAAACACTCCATAATACAAGAAGCTTGATCAATTGAAGCCTCACCAAAGAGCAAGAGATCATCTGCAAACATTAAATGAGATATATCTGGGCCTTCCTTAGATACCTTAATAGGCTTCCACCGTTTATCTTTGACTGCATCACATATCATGTGGGATAATTTGTCAATACAAAGGACGAAAAGATATGGAGACATAGGGTCCCCTTGGCGAAGTCCTCTTTGTGGGGTAAAAAATTCAGTCTTCCCCCCATTCCAAAGAACACTATATTCAACTGATGAGACGCACTCCATCATTAAATTAATCAACCCTGATTCAAAGCCAACCTCCACAAGCACTTGCCTCAAGAATCCCCAATTAATTCTATCGTAAGCCTTCTGAAGATCAATTTTCAATGCCATGTACCCTCTCCTGCCACGAGCCTTTTTCATTATATGAAGGATCTCTTGACCAATTATAATATTGTCTTGGATTTGTCTTCCCTTTATAAACCCCGCTTGAAAAGGAGAGATCACCTGATTCATTACACTTCTTAATCTTCTAGTGATAATCTTGGTTATGCACTTGTAGTGCATAGTACACAGTGAGATCGGTCTGAACTGGGTAACAGTGATAGGATCTGCACATTTTGGAATTAAAGCTATTAGAGTACGATTTGCCTCCATGATCGACACTGCACCTCTGAAAACTTCCTTCACAAAATGACAAACTTTAGCTCCAACTGTGTTCCAATTGGCTTGATAAAATATAGGAGGGAAGCCATCTGTTCCAGGGGATTTATAGGGTCCCATAGAGAAAATGGCTTCCTTAATCTCAATATCAAGAGGAATATCTCCTAATTGCCTGCTGGTTACTTCTTCAATTATAGGGAATTTCGTGTCTGTAATCAAAGATTGGCTAGAGCTGCAGTCATCCAGGTACAAGTATCTGAAAAAAGATAAAACCATCTTTTTTATATCTTCTTCCCTTTCAACCCACTCACCTCTTGCATTCTTTAGAGCTAAAACTCTATTTCTTCTCCTTCTCATCGAGGTTTTGAGGTGATAGTATCTAGTATTCCTATCCCCTTTAGAAACCCAAATAGTTCTTGATTTTTGGAACCACCTGACTTCCTCCTCCTTTAATACCTCTTCCAATTCCAACTGCAATTGCCTTTCTAGATTACAAAGGAAACTAGAAAAGGGGTAGGCCGCTGATCTTTGTATTCCATTCAGTCTAGCCAATAGAATCGATTTTCTTTGTTCCACAAAACCAAAGACATTTATATTCCATACCCCTACATTTCCTTTTACTTCCTCTAGGCTGTCAATCAGTTTTTCTTTCTTCACCCATTGACTACCCAGGAATTCATTGAAATTTTCATGTTTCAGCCACATCGCTTCAAAACGAAATGGCTTCTGCTTCGGAACAAAATCTCTTTTATGTCCTACAAAAAGCAGTAGAGGAGAATGATCAGAGAAGTTAGTGCGAGGCAATACCTTAACGTATGAATCTGGAATTTGGTTGAGAAAATAGCTGTTCGCGAGAGCTCTGTCCAGTCGTTCATACAACATAGCACATCCCCTGATTTGCGGACCTTTCCATGTCATTTTTAGACCGATTGCGCCCAAATCCGTTAAGCCACAATCATTAATCCAGTCATTGAACCGCTGCATCCTCTGCGGAATTCCACCTCGACCTCCAATTCTTTCGTTAGCCGTTGAGATGTCATTAAAATCCCCAATTATAGCCCACGGGTTAACGACGCCTCCAGCAATTCGCAACAGGTTCCCCCAAAGCACAGATCTAAGATCTGAATGTGGGATGGCGTAGATGGATGTGAGAAGAAACGACGGTTCCTGAGCAACTTGACATCGCAAATGTAGGAATTGTCGGTTTTCCTCAAGCACCACCACCGAAATCTTGGAGCTAATCCAGGCAACGGCTAGCCCACCCGAATTACCAACACTTGGCACAACCCGCACCATGTCATAGCCCAGGGAATTGAGGCTTTTTAGTCTAGCTCCATCTTCAATTCTTGTTTCTGCCAATAATAATATACTGGGCTTGGGTCCATTACATAATAATTTCAAGTTTCTTAAGAGGCCCTTTCCACAAGCACCTCTTGTGTTCCAGTAAAGATAGCAATCCATAAAAACTATTGGGTTTTAAAAAATCCCCAAAGGCAGTCAAACTGACATCTGAGTTTCGGAAACTATTGTTTCCTCACTGTTTAAGCTTCCAGCCTCTTCACAAACCATTGGGCTCTCCAAAGGCAGCCCACCAGCTTCTAACTCTTCCTGAATAGGATGTTGGAAATCTGCAACTTCTTCACCTGGGTCAGGAGGTTTGTTTAAGAGATCTAATGGGCTAATACCAGGCCCATGTTCTAAACCTATACCAAAATCCACATCTCCAATAGCCCCACCGTCTTGTGCTTCTCCCATTGTTATCATCAAAATTTCCCCTCCTATTTTTGTCATATCCTCCTCTCCTTCCCTCCCCCTTTTATCCACCCTTTTCATATCTTTAGTGGGACCACCACGTCCTAGTCCTGACGATCCCCCCTCCACTAGCGCACTAACTTTCTGATTCTGACTCTCCATCTGAATCACCCCCACCTTCCGCAACTTTTTCGCACTAACTGTATTATTCTTCATTCCGTTAGACGTGCCCTGATGAGGAATCTCGTACGACGCTGTATCCTTCGTATGTTGGTCCGGGACCTCCACGTCCGCCAATAACGAAAACCGAGAACCTGACTGTATTTTCTGCTGGAGCTCCCCCTGTTTTTCCTTATTCCGACGAGGATATTTGGTTTTTTGCACCACTTTCCATATGTAACCAGGTCCCTTCTCCGGTTGATGTTCAACCTCTTTCTCCACACTTGGATGCTCTGCTGTTGGACTTCCACCTGCATTCTCTGCGTGTTGCTTCTTCTCTTTCGAACAAGTTTCAAAACGATGCCCATATAAACCACAATTGGAACAAAGCATATGTAATCCTTCATACTCAATGTAGTAATCTTGTCCATCCGCCGAGAATCCAGACATTAATTGTTTTGATAAATCCACTAAAACACACAGACGGGCAAAATGACCACGAAGCTGGTTTGAAGTATTGATATCTACTTTCACTATTTCTCCAATGCGATCTCCAATAACTGTCAAGGCTGGCCTGTCATAGTATTCCAGATAAATGCTTGATAATCTCACCCAAACAGCAACTTTGTCAACTTTGGCGTTTGCAGAATTGAACATAGGTTCCCAAGGACGAACTACTAAATAATGATCGTAAATCATCCACGGTCCTCCAGTAAGGGCGTTATTATAGTCATCCTTATTGGATAGCTTAACCACATAGTATCCATGCCCAATGTCAATAAGCTTCGTAACCCCTCTCTTAGCCCACAGCATTTGAATTCTTGCCTCCAGTGCCTTGAAACCAATCGTTCTTCCCAGTAGTTTAATGATAACAGACTGATCCCAAGCCTTATAAATTCTCTTTTTCATTTTATCTGAGAATAAGAAGGTTGGAAAATTCCTTTTAGGATCCTCTACTATTTTATAGAGGGGGTCTTCGTCACCTGGTTCTGTCAAGTCATCAGACATAGTATCGTCAGACAGAGCATTCTTCTCATCATCAATGTCGTCCTCCACTTCCACTGAGCCTCCTTCCTCCACTCCTTTTAATTTGTCAGCAAAGGATGTTGCACCTTTGGAAAACAAGGATTCTTTCGCACCTAGCCGCGGCCACTGTTCTTCTGAGCTACTACCGACTACCGCATTTTTGATCTTCTTAGAACTTCGTTTCAAGAGGTCCTCCTCCAAAGAATGAGCAGAGCGTTTTCACCAGAGTAACTCATCTTAAAGATCCAATTGCAAATTATAGTAACTCACTTCAAATCTCACGTGTATTTCAATATCACGGTCCGGTAAGGTTATACACAGTCATTTAAAAGGTTTCACACCAACCTAGTGCCCGGCCCGGCCCTATGTGCAGTTCGGGCCTGACCCCAAAACAATTTTGGAAAAAAAAAATTCATTCATCAGCAAAAAATAAAATTAATTATGATCATTCAAAATATATTCTTTATAAAAATGATATTAGAATCAAAAGTGATCCTTTTTTTATATACTCAACAATTATCCATCATTTTTACATAACATTAAGATAAAAAAAATAATTTGATATTTTGAAAGATTCAAAAAATTGGAATCATAAAAAAATACCAATGATGATCATAAAAACAATATATTACATTAACAATATCATGTGGACCAAACATGGCTCTAGCATTTATTTTGCTCGAGAGGGATTCAAACTGTATAGGAATATGTCAATCAATGCTATCACATCCCCTTTTGGAAATTTCTCAGGTCGCTGTCTTTGCCAATGAAAATTCTAATATTCATATGGAAAGTTCTATTGCTTGATGTCATTCCTTCTGCTGACGTGCTTATAAAGCATCATATGAATATCTCAGCCCATTATATGTTTTGGTTGCCCTGACTTGGAATCTCTTGATCACATACTTGTCTCAAGCCCATATTCTCGTGCTTATATGGTTTGGATGTTTTGAGTGTGTTCTGAAATAAACTATGGTATGAATGTTAAGCTGCCTTTGCATATAACTGACCTGCTTGGGTCTCAAGATTTCTTTCAAAGGAAAAATAAAAGCAAAGAAACTTCTCAATAAAATGTTAACATGACAGTAATTTCTTTTAGGCCACCCATGGTTAGTTCGAGAAGAGTATCCACTCCAATGACTTTATAGCCTAATGACATGAAAACTCCCCTAGTGAAAGTTTGTGAGTACAAACCTGCTTTTAACATGAGGATGTTAGTATCTGCCCCTTCAATTCAAAAGGGGAAAAGAGACATAGAAGAGTGTCCACATGTTCCATTTTTATGAAAAATATCAGGTCACATTCAGAACTTCACCCGAATTTTGTCCTTTTGCATTATGTTTCAAGTGTGACCAACTAATGTCCCCCTCAAACAGACTTTCAAATTTCTCTCCACTCTGCAGCATTAGCTAAGAAAACATGAAATCATAGGTTGGTCAGTCCAACATGTTGATCAGTGCCAGCCCAGATATGCAAGGCTTGCATGTGGTAGTTCTGTGATTCCCTAATCTTCCAGTCTGTGTGTTTGGATTGAAAAGAACGGAAAAGAAAGAAATGAAGGAAGATGTTTAACCACAATCTATCTGGGAAATGTCTTAAATGGTCAAACCTCCCTTAAAATAAATAGTAGAGACGTGCCTCAAAACTGTACTGCCCCGTTTGGCTAACTGAATGCTTAGGAATGTAAATAGAATGGAATGATTGGACATGTAATGTAATGCAATGGTGATTGCAATAGGTTTGTTTGGTATAACATTGTGAATGGGGTAATAAAATATATTTTTTGATATAAACCAAAAGGATAAAATTAAAAATACACTTTCAACAAAATAAGAGAAATAAAATGTCTCCCTCCTTCAAGTGACGGAGGGTGAGTGGAGGAGGATGAAGGGTCGGGGCTCAACATTGTTGAGGGAGGTGAACCAAGGACATGAATGTCTTTTGGCATGATCATGATGCAGCATTTTAAGGGAATCTAGAGCACATGATGTTAATCCCTTTGACATTACTGAAGCCAACCAAACGCCATGAATCAGGATAACAATAATCCTTTTTCATCCAATCCAACCAAACCGGCCATTAATACCAGAACTATGACTAGGAATCTTGATTTATAAGGCATTCCCATCACTTTATTTTAACCATTCAGGAATGTTACAAATGTTCATTTAGCAGTCATGTCGCTGATAGAGTAAGAATATAAGCAATGTCTCTTATATTACTACAAGGACCTGGTGTTCCACAAGCTTTTATGTGTAAAGGGGTGTGGAAAAATTCTACCCTTCCCACAAAGCTAAAAATCAAATAGACAAAAAAGGAAAGTTCTCTCGGCAGGCAAATATTGCCCATGCTCGGTACAGTAACCTCATAAAAATGTTATGATCAGCATTGATAAGCCACAGAAAATCAAGGGAAACATATAATATGAAGATAAACATTATTTTATCAAATGTTGTACAATAAGAAGGGCAATAAATATTCAAATTAAAAAAGAGGTCAAGAAATAAAGAAAAAATGCTCTATAAAAATAAAAGTCAAATAAGAAAAGAGCAACTATCCTCATAGCAATTTACAATGTATATAGTTTTCTAAACCACCTAATGTCATGAAGCATGAAAAACTACACCAGATAGCAGGAGACTAAAGAGCAAGAAAAAATTGCTAAAACCGTGACCAGAAAGAGGCTTCTCTGAGCATCTTTCTTTTTCTTATTATAAATAAGATACAATAAAGGACTGAAGAAAAGAAGGAACTAATGAAAACTTATCTAGAAAATTCTCAAAAATTGTGCACAGAAAAGTCAGTAGGACATGCAAACTCCTAAAACTGACTAGTAGATGACAGAAGCATCTGAAAGTTAAATGCAAAAGAAAAATCATATTATTTTGATTGCGACTGCTATGGAGTTCAAAGGTCATACCTCCAAAACAAAATCGTTGTAATCCCATGCAACAAGGACATTTTGACTGTGATGGCTCTTTTTTTGAGGTAGCCCTTGAGGTTTACACATGAAAGCTATTAAAGTCACATGATCGTAAATTCTTACCAACCTGATAACAGATAGCTTGAAATTCCCTGAAAAGTTTGACTCAGCTATCTTTTGAGAAATAGTGACCTGTGACTAGCAATGACAAAATGGAAGAAGCACAAATCCTCAGTGCGTCATCCAACAACAAATGCCAGCATGACATGGTCTAGTTCACCACAGCAATAAATGCAGAATGAAATGCAAGCTTTTACATTCTCTCCAGAAATGATTCTGAGCGAGAAAAGGCAGCAGGGTTTGCACTCAGAATTTGGTCACTATTTGAAGTATGAGATCTTGCACCTTCTGACTTAGGTTCAAAAGATTTAAAAACACTGCCTTTGATAATCGGTTTGCTATGTTCAATCTTTGTACCAAAAGCAGACCATATAGAACTCCTTGCAGCTTCTTCTGGGTCATTAATTCTCAGAGTCTTAGGTACCCAAAGATTCTGTCTCATTGCATCACCTGCCTGAGTACTTACATCCCTTGAATGTTTTCCCAATGTTGGAGACCTAGTCCCTGAACAAGCACTAAATGTAGACCCAGCAAATGGAGACTCTTCCTTCTGGCCAGTCCAGCTTGGCACGGGACTCGAATAAAAAGGTGCTGCTGATAATTCTATTGTTGGTGCAGTGAAACCTGGGACTGCCATCATAGTTGCAGAGCCCATATAAGCAGGACCGGGTCTAAATACCATCGAATTCCAACATGGATTCCATTGGTATGCCCAGGGAGGTACAGGATAATAATGAAGTGGATGTAGAGGATTAAAACCATTCAAGTGTTGTTGCAAACCTACCTGCTCAATTTCATTTTCTGAGCATTCCTTTTCCCTGGATTCAAAATCACTGGAAGGCTCCTCACTATCATTACCAATAGTGGAATCAACTTCAGTTTTTTTCTGGCCTTTTAGATTTAACACAGTTTCCAAGGATTCACAAAGAGGAGCTTCCTCACCAATTCTAGGGCTATTTCCCATTCCTCCATTAGGCATTGAAGCTGTAGGAAGAGAGTTGGAGTCTGTGTGGGCAACAGATGCTATATCTTGCCCAACAGGTAATGGAGAATGTTTATTTTTGCGCTTTCCGGCCCCCACGGGAACATTTCTAATTATCCCCCCCGCTGTCCAATATCTTTGGCAGTTTTTGCAGAAATGCCTAGGTTGATTAACATTATAATTATTGAAATAGCAAAACTTAGTCTCCAAGCTGTTACAGCGAGGACAAGGCAGCACCTTATCTGGTTTCTTGAAAACTTTTTCTTGATGATCCATATCTTTATTACCAGCCTTGTAGTCCTTAGTTCTATGAACTACTTTAGCTTCCACTTCAGAAGTAGGACTTCTATAAACGTTTCTGTCTGCTTCTTCAATAGGATTATGCTGCTTGCCACCTTTGAAAGGAACATTTCCTTCAATTGTTGATTCATCATACCTGTTCTGCAATTGATGACTAAACTTTATCAAATGGCATACCATTTGAATATTGTAGAATATTTACATTAGGACCAAAAGACTCTGTAATCAAAATATAGAGGCTAGCATAGCATAATAATCTTGTAACATAAGATTGGCATGCAATTTCAACTGACACATAAGCCCATTCAATGCTTAATAATCCAGCAATTGATAGTATATTGAAAAAAATGACATAAGAATCAAGTTGAAAGCCCTACAGTTCAATCATAACAGAAGCAAAAAAATCATCTTGCATAAACCTTGATTTATATTCCAACCATATTTCTGAGAGAACACCTCAATTAAGTTGGTAAAATTTAAGGTGTCCATCACTTTTTGAACAATCAAGTCCCAACTAAAAAGGGAAAATATCATATTAAGTTATGGTACATCTTATTTGATGACTGAACTGGGTAAAGTTTCATAGTTATTCACTATTAGATTCTCCAATAAACATGAGACATGAGTAAGTATTTTTCAGAGACCCAATCAAGCAGTGATAGCAAATACCTAGAAATTAAACCCATATATTATCTTTTCTTAAAATCCTCCATCAAGTTTCTTCCTTTTCGTTTTCAGTCCCCTTGTGCTACACAAATGTCGAACCCCACCACCTTTAAGATAACTTATCAAACTATTTTAGATACTGCTTTAGTGCTCCTGCCACTTAATTTAACTACAGATTATTAAAAACAAAAAAGTTGTCAAACCAAAAGGATTTTCTTGTGGTTGAACAACTTTTGAAAGCTATAATGAAATATCAACCACGGAACTAGAAAACTCCCGAAAAAGAAAGTCAATAAATACATCTAGAACTTGCGCTTCCTACGAAAATCACAAATCACATACAACACAAACACACTCGCTCAAAAGTTCACCAGTTACCGACTGTATGATTGCGTACAGTTCAAAAGAAAAAACAAAATTACAAGTTCGTAAAAGCTTACAGGTAATTTATATTACAAAGGGAGGGGAAAAAAGGAATCAAAAATTAAAAGAACAGAACAGAGGGAAGTGAAAGAATACCAGAACTTGAGGCGAATCGGTGTTGCGTGTTGAATCTAGAGGAATATCTCTACCAAATAGCTTTATTGCAGGATCTCTCACAGTTGACATGCCTCTCTGGTAGTGTAAGCCAGCAAGGGTGAGTCAAAAAGGACCCAAAAAGGGAAGAGAGGAAGAAGGAAAAAGGCTTGGAACCTAAAAGGAAATAATAACTGTTTGGTTGCTAAAAGGAGAAAAAGTAGGATAGTGAGAAATATTGGGAATTTAGTCCCAAGTGACGAAACTTGAAAGTAATAAATAGGAGTAAATGGGAAACCCAAGTTGCCAAGTTGAGATGAAAAACTTGGAACATGTCAATCACGAACCAGTAATCACTGTTGCTTCTTCATGCTATAATAGCTGCTATTCTTTTTTTTTCACATTTTTATTTGTAAAACATATGTTATGTATTTATAAATATATATATATATATATTAAAAAATAAGGTTTATATTTTTTTGTCTTTTTTTTTGGAAGTGTATGCACATGAAAGATATAGTTATGTATCTTTCTTAATCTTAACAATTTTATTGTGCACTAATGACTTTTTTAGCATTCACATATGTTTTAACCCAAGACTTTGAGTTTTAACCCATTCGTTCTTTTTATAAACATTTGATAATGTTAAGACTAATAGTATTAGAGACTAATTAGGAATAGAATAGTTAAAGTCATTAAATTTGTCCTAAAGTTTAAGTAATTTTCAATATTACTCTTACTAATTACACTAAACTCTAATATCATATTAATTATTACTCTCACATAGTACCCTTATTAATTATGGGCACACATGAAAAAAAAATTAATACTCTTTGAAAACAAGCAAGTGTCTTATAAAAATGATCAAATATACTTATTAGTGGATGTCTTATAATAAATACCAGAGGAAAAGGAAGTAGTTAGAATTGGTTAGATATAGTAAATATGTAGGAAATGAAATATTTTTTTGAACATGCCCTTATTTATAAGGGTACAGGTATGAGAGAGATAGAGTAGCTATAAAAGAGAATGCAGCATAGGGAAAAGATATAAAAAAAAAAAAAAAAAATAAGATTACGGATTAAGGGCGAAAATAATCAAATATTTTTTAAAAAAATATAACTCAATATCATGAATATTTTTTAGGTAAAGGATTTCTCCAGTTACGGGAGATAAGTTATCTCCGATGACTCCGAAAACTACGTCGTTTTGAATTAATGAAATGTGTTTTTGTAATTTTACACCCTTCATTAATTCACCTAAAATTACAAAAACACCCTTCATTAACCCAAAATGATATAATTTTGGAGGTCATTAGAGATAACTTATCTGTAATTACTAGAGAAATATTTTTCCCTTATTTTTTTTTTGATGTAAAAGTTCCATGAAATTTTAAAATGGAAAAATGTCCACTCTGTTAGATAAGAGTAGAACTTTTAGTTTTGTGGGCCCACTATGATTACTTTATATTTTAAAAAAAGACTCTTTAATCTCTTTCTTCCAATCTTCCCCACCTACCGTCGGACTCTCAGGCCCTCTCTCTTTCTGATTTGGCTACGATCATTTTCTTCATTTAAGTCGCAGATTTTTTTTTTTATAATTTACCACACGCGGTTTTAAATTAATTATTAGATAAAATAGGAAAGTGAACGGTCCACTGCAATAGACCGTAGCCGGATCCCTCTCCCTCACCCCTTCAAACCTAACATTATTTGACTCTTCCCCAACATTCCTACAGGCGATGACTCTCTCCGGCCACCGCACGAGCGCCTCCACAGCCATGGGCGGACCCAGGTAGTGTACAACTTGCCCCCCCTTAAATTTGGGATGTTTTTTAAAAATAAATAAATAAATATATATATATATATATATATATATATATATATATATATATATATATATAAATGATTGTCCACCTTTATCAAATAGGGGATGAATGGTTGAATGATTGTTTAGTGCCTTATATTGAAAAAAATGTATTTGATAGCATTGATAATAAAGCAATTATGATGGAATTTCAAAAATAAGGCCTTAATGATGACATTGTAATTATTTTCATTATAATATACTTTTGTTATTAAAATATATGTACTTGAACATATTGAGTGCCCACCCTTCATTATAATTTATGTAACTGTATTTCTAACAACACTTAGCCTTGATAATAAAGCAATTATGATGGAATTTCAAAAAATAAGGCCCAGAATGATGACATTGTAATTATTTTCATTATAATATAATTTTGTTATTAAAATATATGTACTTGAACATATTGAGTGCCCACCCTTCATTATAATTTATGTAACTGTATTTCTAACAACACTTAGCCTTGATAATAAAGCAATTATGATGGAATTTCAAAAAATAAGGCCCAGAATGATGACATTGTAATTATTTTCATTATAATATACTTTTGTTATTAAAATATATGTACTTGAACATATTGAGTGCCCACCCTTCATTATAATTTATGTAACTGTATTTCTAACAACACTTAGCCTTGTTTTTCTAAATGACAAGTTTGTAAAATAATTGTCTCTCTTATCATATCATCAGTGTTCACTTGATTTCATGAATATTTTTTTATTGTTTATATTCTTTTATTTTTTAATGCATTTAAACCTTTCTTTAAAAAAAAAAAATTCGGGGGCGCTGCCCCGAACCCCCAAATCCCCCTGCCAATGCCAATGATGCCCCCCTTCAGTAAATTTCTGGATCCGCCTCTGTCCACAGCAGAGACCAACCCAACACCCGCGCAGCAGGAAGAAAAACAGATGCTGTAGCGACAAAAGGCGCGTGATAATCCTTTATCATTAATATTTTTCCTCATTTGTGATTAACACATGTATGTTGGTCACTTCTTTTAATTTGTGTATATATAAAAAAAAAATCACAGAATTCACTATATTTCGTATAATAAAATACTTTAATCCATCTCTCTAGTGTTATCAAGTGACTAACTCATTAATTTTTACCTTTTTTAATCAAAATTTTTATCTTAATTAACCTAAATATTTCTTATTTTCAACACATATATTGTTTAAAATTTATCTTTTTATTCGACATATTTTTTATATAAATATAAATATTGTCAATCAAAAATGTAATCTTTAGTTAAACACATTTATTTAAATATTTTTTCATACATTATATTCTTATTGTCAAATTAGTGGGAAATCTTAGCTTGCTTTTTAAGAGGCTAAATATTGGAGTTTCACAAGTATTCGGATGTTCCAACATATTTGTTTTTTTGCAGAATTGAGTCCTTTTTTTAGGAAAAGGAAAGAGAAGTATAAAAAGAGAAGCTTCATTAGAAAGATAATTTTTGGGCTAAAAGTGTGTGTTAGGCAACAAAAATCATAGAAAAATTGTGTGCTGAAGGTTTGATACACAACAATAAAAGGGAAAAAAAATAAAAATGAAGGATTCAAAGTATTTAAATTAAAATAATATTTTTTACACAAACATATATATTAAAATTTTATTTTATATCTTTAAGAAAAATTTGGTCAAAAAAAAATATTTATCAATGAAATCAATTATTAAATGAGGATATTTCTTAAAAAAATTCAATTCTTTCTTTCTTTCTCTCCGACCCTAATTATAGGAACACTTTTATAATACAAATTATATATTATAAAAGTATTCTTATAATTAAAATCAAAGTTAATATTAAAAAAACAGCATGTAAAGTCATTTTCATTTTTTCAGTGCTCATGTTTTGCTAAAAGGGAAGCCCACAAAGGGATTGACATTATGGATGTGATGTCCTCGTTTTCTGTTTTGTTTTCGTAACTTTTGATTGCAAGGTCACTGTGTCCTTTGTCTTTTGTCAGAGGATTCGCCACGTGGCACCATACTTTGTTTATTCCATAAAGGATGCTCTTGTCATGTGCGCCCCCTCCCTCTCTCAGAATATTCCACGCTCTCTGTCACCAAGACCTCAATCATTCACAGAATTTTTTATTTTAAAAATTTTAAGCAAAATTGCAATATCCTATAATTTAGAAAAAAAATTGTTATTAATTTTAAAAAAAATACCCGAAAAATAAATCCAATAAAAAATTAATAATATATTTAATCATTTATTATTTAATATTTTTTAAAAAATATTTGAATCCTAGTGTATTATCTTCTTATCCTTTGCATGTAACATTTTTCAAAAAAAAAAAAACATAATAATTTCTATCCTCAGATATTTTACCCTTATTTAATCATATTTATAAATCACTTCTAACATATTTAATTGAAATTAAGAAAACTTTTAAACTTCGTTAACTTTATCTTAAAATTTAATAACTTTACAACTTTACTCCAATTTAACATACAATCTATACTCTATAGTCTATTTTAAGAATATAAAGTCAACACAATAATAAATTAAAGGTAAAATTGTATACTCATATAATAAATTTAAGAGTAAAATACTTTGACTTCCCTTGCGTTTTTCCTTAATTACACAGATCTCTCTTCTATTTTGAAAACATACACTTTAGTCCAAACTATTAACTCCGTTGAGGATTTTTACTTTTAATTAAAATATATATTAAAATAAATTTTATTTACTAATTCACCCTTCATTATTACTGATTCACTAATTTTGGCTAGAATTGTTTATGTAATTTAAGATTGTTTTCTTTTCCTTAATTTATTTTTTTACTTTTACAAATAGTTATCTATTAAATTTTTTCTATATTGAGATAAATACTTAATTAAATTAATTAATATAGACGTAGAAAAATTAATTAAAAATATGATTAATTCTTTTAATAGATGCATACTTAAATAAATGTGTTTATAAATTTTTGTGCAAAAACTTATTTAAGAAATTAAAATTTAAAATTAATATACGTTATATAATATCTCAAATTTACACTATTAATAACATATGGTGAATAAAAATATGCATGTCAAGTATGTTTTCAATCATGATGTTGTGGCAAAAAAAAAAGAAATATGTTTTTAGTCATTTAAAAGAATACTAAATAAACAAGTGTCAATAAATATGATAAAAATTTTAAGGATTTAAATTTTATAATATAATAAAAATTAATAAATTTGATAATATATTGAAAATTTTGGACATATATGTATTATAAATATTTTTTATTTGTATAACAAAATATTTTTAAGCAAATATAAATGCTTATTCATTTGTTGAAAGAGAGGTATTTTGGTCAAAGAAAATATATAATAGTCAAACTTAACGGTCAACTAACGATTGGGTGGACGAAAATGGAATCTGAAAAATGTAAGGGAGATTTCTATAACATGCATTTTAAATTCAAGGGAGGTCTATATACATTTTCAAAATAGATAGGAGGTTTGTGCAATTTTAGTAAAAAAGAGGGGTAGTCGATATATTTTACTCAAAAATTTAATGATGCGATTTATTGTAATACCCCAAAAATATGTATCATAATTTGGTAAGATTATACCTATAAAAAGTAGGTGAATATGAGATATCAAATAATAAGATATAATTATCTTATTTTCTAAGGAAAAATCTCTTGGAAATTAGAGAAATTAAGGGCCAAAGTACCAATGACCAAAATGCCCCTAAGGGACATAAATATTTAGGAAAATTGTGAAAAATCCTAAAAGTCAGTGGAATAATTATTTGAATAATGAGAGTATGTTATCTCTAATTAGGGTAATTTAATAAGTTACAAACTTAGAGAAATTGAATAAAGATATTCAAAAAGTATTGTAATGACTATAATGCCCTCACAAATTCTAAAATGCTGCAGAACACAGGGAAACAGAAATGTCAGTGTTATAATTACGAGGTAATGGGACATTCTAATTAATAAAATTATCAACTAATGATAATAAAGTGATTAAGTAATTTCTAGCTAATTACTTAAGTCTGAGCAAAAGAAATTATGAAATAAATATGTAAAACTCAAAAATTAGTGGTAATTGCCTTAAAATTAGTAAAAATATATTTACTAATTAATTGGAAATTTTGGAGAAAAATAGTTGAGTTTAGGTATTTTTAAGCCTAAATACAAGAATAGACCAATTAGGTAATTTTGTGAAATTTTTGGAAAAATTAAATAAATAAATGATTTAAATAATTAATTAAATAAAAAAAATAAAATAAATTAAAAAGGGCCAGAGGTTGGTGACCGAAATATAGGAACCTTAAGGGTTAAGTTTGAGCAAAATAATATCCAAAAATTTTTGTACAACTTGCATAATATTATATATTATAATTAATTAAAGTAGAAAATTGTGAATAGTGATTTAGAAATTAGGAAAGGGATCCTATCTAGAGATCTAGGAATAGGAATCCCAGGGTCAAGGTAAAATATTGATCAGTGAGTTTTTACCTTTAAGTGACCTCTTCCGTGGAGACCTATATGGGATCAAAATTTAGGTTAACTTGGACATTTCTAGTAAGAGAGAATGTGTCTTCAAAGTTGTAAATCCATAATTTTGAGATTTCTCCGAAATCACGCGAATCGGGTACCGATCGGGGAAATCGGCCAGACCGGGCATAAGGTGGCAATTGTCACTATTTTTGGACCACTCCTAGGCTGCCACACAGCCCTTGTGCATGTCGACCAGCCCCTCCATGGCCAAGGATTTTCCACCATTTTGTGTTGAATTTTCCATGGTTATAATCAAAAGGGAAAATTACAACTTTGGGCACAAAGTAGTTTGTGAAATTGCACCACTTGCCCAATCTTTTCCTATATAAATGCATGAGGGGGTCTTGAAATTTCACACCACTTTCTCTTGCTTGGGCCGAAAGAAGAGAGAGGATTCTAGAGAGAGAAGCTCGGAAAAATTCTGCGAAGTCTTCAACGGGTAAGTCTTTCGGGCTTTGGTTTTAATTCGAAAGATAGTAGAATTTGTTAGGATAGCCTTTAAATTTCAAGTATGATTGGGTATCATATGGGAGGGCTATTTTAGTCATTATTTTCAAGAATCATAATTGCGTCGAAGTTCTGGCGAAATTTTTGGAAGAAAATTTGTAAGAGTAACGAAGTGCTGGCGAAATTCCGCCAATTAGGGGTATAGGGGCAAAATGGTAATTTTTACCTAAAATGCCAGTTATGTTGTCAAATCACTAATAAAAGTGATATTACCTTTATAGGACATCTAAAACTCTACTTACGCCTTCACGGGTTATAGTAAATATAATACCGTCATAGTTTTCCTAGCGCTACGGACACGACCGTACATCGTGGCACACAATTAAAGTGCGAGACAAATAACTTTGCTTGTAGGGCGGTTGTTATTAAATGATCATGTATCATTCTTGTAATCATAGAAATATCTGTTGAACATAAAGTGTTATATAAGCATGAGGTTAACCGTTACCTGAGATCCGATGAACGTTGGATCTCAGCTCTTACTATAGCATCACATCAAGGTCTGGAGAGAGAGACCATGGACGGAGGGTAAGAGTAAGCAGAGCAGACATCACACATGAAGGTGAAGACCACGTGAAGACCGAGTAATGATCGGCCGATGAGATGTAAAGTCATAATCAGATAATGTATTAATCTTTATGAACAGGCGATTACGCCACTGTTATTGTTATAATCAGTTACTCAACGTTTTGTTCCGATGCTCTACTCGATGTTTTAAAAAAATTTGGCTCAAAATTGGGATGTTACACTTTTGGTATCGGAGCGCTTTTCCGGCATGGATCGACTATGTTATTACGGATAGTTTGGTGCCGAAGGCAAGGCTAGTCTACGTGGGTGTGCCATAAGTCGCCGCTAACCCGGTGAGGCCCCATGGTAGACACTTACTGACCATTCTGTTCGGTTAACGGAGTTAGGTTCAAAGCCTTTGAGCATATTTTGAAAATGAGTACTGATATAACTCTAGCGTTATGTTCTGGAGATGGACAGAAACGAGGTCCCTTGCATAAAATATTTAGGGCGAAGAAAGCGTACCGCGCATATATCCGTAAGATAGGGTTCAGATTAAACCTAGAATCGGTACATCTACCGCTTAGACTTATGCCAATATCAGATATCTCTGATATCACTGATACCACCGAAAACCCGGATATCTCTGATACCACTGATACCACCGAAAACCCGGATATCTCTGATACCACTGATACCACCGAAAACCCGGATATCTCTGATACCACTGATACCACCGAAAACCCAGATATCTCTGATACCACTGATACCACTAAAAACCCGGATATCTCTGATACCTCTGATAACCCCTATATCAGCGTATGATAGTCCCGATAACCCTGTTATCAATCTTGGATAGTTCCGATAGCCCTGATATCAGTCTTCGATAACTCTGATATCAGTCTCTGATAGCTCTAATAGCTCTGATATCAGTCTCTGATAACTCTGATAACCCTGGTAATGTCGCCTACCGACGACAATTTTTACTACTCGGGAGACCATAGATCTTGAAAACAGTCCTGACACAAATTCGGGTAATTCTGATATCAGTCTCTGATACCGGTCTCTGATAATCCTGATACCAGTATCTGATCACCCCGACATCTCTGATAACTCTGAAAACTCTGACAACTCTGATAAATTGATGTCTCTAATAGTGCGGATGTCTCTGATAACTCCGGACTCTGATAATTCTGATAATCGTCAGTTTAAACTCGACGGTAATTCTATCCTAGCACAAAGCTTATAGGTGTAGTTAAGCCACGCCGGACGAAACTCTAAGACCGACGAATAGAAATACATACGGTATTCGACCAATGTTAAAGACTTCTATCGGAAGAACCATTACCTAATTCCGTATCTTTCTGGAGATTGGACTAGATCCACTCCTCATCATTTTCCCCGAAACCACTTTGGAGTGGAAAGCGCAAACGAGTTCTTAGGAGGAGGTCCGATCCAAAGTTTTTATACGTTTCCTTGTCACCTCGAATAACGGGTAATCGTCCAAGATCTGATAGGTCTTTTCACCGGAATTGATAGGGAATGTTCTTAAGCATAACAGTAGTGGTTACCAGCGGTTGCATCCTTCCATGGTTGAGACGAATAGAATAACGAATGACCATCCCTAAACACCTTGTACCCTATTTTCCACTTAGTTTCATGTTCTCTTCTCACCTTTACGTAAGATCGTTTCGTTTTTGAGACATACACCCGCATGATCGTGGGAGGTCTCTTATCTACCTATCATTCATTCACCATAGGTTCTCGTTTGGTACACTCGGCAAGAGGAGCAACAACCTCCGTTCGACACATAGTTGGACCGAAAAATCCAAAACGTGAGGATAATATGTATGGACGGCACGACGAAACATCATGGGCGACAGGGGAAATTGTAGAAAAGGTAACTCCATGGAATCCCCAGTTGGGAAAGCCATGTCTTGAACCCTGAGTAAACAAATTCCTTCACTTTAGAATTTAACGGTTTAGAAGCGGAATTTCTTTATTCCCGAGACCGAATCCGGATAAAACAGATGAATAAATTCCTATAACCAGTGTTTATTCCTTTCTGAATCTTCTTCAAAGGCTAGTCTTAGAGGACCAACTACATAACATGACATATGTTACCAAAAACTATATGTGTCTGTTTTAAAATTAGATTACCCCGAAGATTGTCATCTCTTAAAGATAGGATGGAATACGGGCAAGGAATCGAAGTCCGTAGAAGCCGAGGTCAAGATGGATATCTTTGGTAGACAACCACGAGTGATACCGGTTCCAGACAATATCTGGAACATCAAAGTGTGATGCAAGAGTTGAGGGAAACCGAATCCTTATTCAAGTAAATTTCGCGTAACATGCCAATAAACAAGGCTCAGGAGTAAGAAATTAAATTATTTATGAACAAAGACTGTGAGACAAGTTTTCATAAATTGAGTGAGAAGTTTATTACCGCACCAAGAAATTGGTTATCCCAAATCCAAAAAAAAAAAAATTTTAATGGTACCTGAATTGGGATATGTCTAGCTGCAGCATGACAGTGTGATAACTTACCACTCTCAAGTCTCTTAAAGTCGAACCAATCCACACATAGCATAGTGATAATCAGCATCATGTTTCTTAAAGTAACTATAAAACACTAAAGTACGCGGTATTATGGGTGCCACGGAATCAATATATATAAAGTACGCGGTGTAATAGACGCCACGGAAACACTATATATATCAATTTAAAGCATGATAAAACACTAAAGTACGCGGTGTTATGGGTGCCACGGAAGCAATATATATAAAGTACGCGGTGTTTTGATGCCACGGAAACACTGTATATATCAATTTAAAACATGATAAAAACATTTTAAATCAAAACCAACGTATCGCCTTAGAAGCTCCCGTAATATTCATTTAGAAGGGGAAGATGGAGTTTTTAACGTAGTATCAACTACTGTTAGATGAACGGGGCAACTGTTCGGAAGTAAATATTCACTTCCCAAGATTGACGATCTATTCCATATTCTAAAAAATCCTATATCCTGTCAAAGTCGACTTACGCCCAGAATACTAGCGGTCGTAAATCAAAACTAGCAATGTTTTGAAGATAGTCTTCAGGACTTGAATCACGCGTTTGAAAAATTTCTTGTGACACTTTGTACGTTAACAAGTGCACCTATCATGCTCTTAGAGTGCTTAAATAAAGTTTTTCTCTCGAATACATAGGCAGGATAATGGAGGCGTTGATTGACGACGTCCTCATCTGTTGGCTGTCAGAAATAAATTTTTCTGAGCCATGTTCCATGACACAACGATGCTGTGATCTACTCTAGACAAAGTAGGAGCAATTTTGGAACGAGGATGACTAGAAAATAGTAAAACGTAATGTGTAGTTTGGGTCTAGCGGGATAGTACCGCAGATTCAAGTGAATTCTCGCTAAATACGGTTAGTATAAGACTACGATAAGTAGCAACCTGATAGAGAAAACTATCTAGAAGGTACTCTTTACAGAAGATTGTACCAATATCTCATATGATGATTCAAAGATCGGAAGCTGCACGAATATGAAGGAAGCATAATCTTGACAAAGGAAATTCCCCACGAAGCTATAAATGCGCCTGATGAAGCCGAACTTCCAAGTTTTCTTACAATCAAGATGGCACGGATTGACGCCTTGAGTGGGTAAAAGTGTAAATCACTTAGATTGCTCGATAAATTTATCGGAGCATTAATAGTTTGTACAAGTCACAAAAGATCGTGAGAATCTTTTAGTGAATGAGATGATCGTGCATCCCCAGATGCCGGTGTCAAAAGAACACCTCAAAGACGAATGTGTAGTTCACATTTCGTGAAATCATTCTAAGTATTTGTTGAAAACGGACCAGTTGCTATTAGATAGCCTTATCCCCGAACCTGTTTAGACTTCCATACGACGTGACAAGATCGTTGCAGTCGGATTTGAGATAGAGTAGAGATCTGAAGTTAACAGTCCAAAGTTTAAGATAGTACGGAGTGTAGAGGATAGAGTACAAATTTCGAGGACGAAATTTTGTTTAAGGGAAGAAATGTAATACCCCAAAATATGTATCATAATTTGGTAAGATTATACCTATAAAAAGTAGGTGAATATGAGATATCAAATAATAAGATATAATTATCTTATTTTCTAAGGAAAAATCTCTTGGAAATTAGAGAAATTAAGGGCCAAAGTGCCAAATGACCAAAATGCCCCTAAGGGACATAAATATTTAGGAAAATTGTGAAAAATCCTAAAAGTCGGTGGAATAATTATTTGAATAATGAGAGTATGTTATCTCTAATTAGGGTAATTTAATAAGTTACAAACTTGGAGAAATTGAATAAAGATATTCAAAAAGTATTGTAATGACTATAATGCCCTCACAAATTCTAAAATCTTTGCAGAACACGGGAAACGAAATGTCGGTGTTATAATTACGAGGTAATGGGACATTCTAATTAATAAAATTATCAACTAATGATAATAAAGTGATTAAGTAATTTCTAGCTAATTACTTAAGTCCGAGCAAAAGAAATTATGAAATAATTATGTAAAGCTCCAAAATTAGTGGTAATTGCCTTAAAATTAGTAAAAATATATTTACTAATTAATTGGAATTTTTGAGAGAAATAGTTGAGTTTAGGTATTTTTAAGCCTAAATACAAGAATAGACCAATTAGGTAATTTTGTGAAATTTTTGGAAAAATTAAATAAATAAATGATTTAAATAATTAATTAAATAAAAAAAATAAAATAAATTAAAAAGGGCCAGAGGTTGGTGACCGAAATATAGGAACCTTAAGGGTTAAGTTTGAGCAAAATAATATCCAAAAATTTTTGTACAACTTGCATAATATTATATATTATAATTAATTAAAGTAGAAAATTGTGAATAGTGATTTAGAAATTAGGAAAGGGATCCTATCTAGAGATCTAGGAATAGGAATCCCAGGGTCAAGGTAAAATATTGATCGGTGAGTTTTTACCTTTAAGTGACCTCTTAGGAAGTTAATTAGAGCCGTTTGTGCGTTTTCCTAATAAGACGAAATAGGGAAAAATGCATATAGGTATATTATTGGATATAAAGAAAATAAATTCTAACTCAATATCTAGGGATGAGTTTGAATTTATTTTGACATATTTGGAATCAGTGAATTTTTCGAAGAAGTTGATGTTTTGAAATGCATTCTGAAACCGAACGCGTTTGGACACGTTTTTCGAGAAAACTTCAACTGGACAGTTGGAGACCTATATGGGATCAAAATTTAGGTTAACTTGGACATTTCTAGTAAGAGAGAATGTGTCTTCAAAGTTGTAAATCCATAATTTTGAGATTTCTCCGAAATCACGCGAATCGGGTACCGATCGGGGAAATCGGCCAGACCGGGCATAAGGTGGCAATTGTCACTATTTTTGGACCACTCCTAGGCTGCCACACAGCCCTTGTGCATGTCGACCAGCCCCTCCATGGCCAAGGATTTTCCACCATTTTGTGTTGAATTTTCCATGGTTATAATCAAAGGGAAAATTACAACTTTGGGCACAAAGTAGTTTGTGAAATTGCACCACTTGCCCAATCTTTTCCTATATAAATGCATGAGGGGGTCTTGAAATTTCACACCACTTTCTCTTGCTTGGGCCGAAAGACTGTTGGACGTTTCGCCGTTTTTCGTAAAACGTGTCATTTCCGTCAAAAGTACCGAAGTACCATCAAACGAAGGTACGTTCGCGGCGTACTGTAATACTAACTCTGATGCTTATAGTCTGCTTATATATGGTACGGATAGTTTCATAAGCCATGGGTGGAACTCTGTTCTGGGCCATGCACAGTGACTAAGGATGTTACACTTAGATAATCACTTACAGCTTCACGGGTTATAGTAAATATAATACCGTCATAGTTTTCCTAGCGCTACGGACACGACTGTACATCGTGGCACACAATTAAAGTGCGAGACAAATAACTTTGCTTGTAGGGCGCTTGTTATTAAATGATCATGTATCATTCTTTGTAATCATAGAAATATCATTGAACATAAAGTGTTATATAAGCATGAGGTTAACCGTTACGAGATCCGATGAACGTTGGATCTCGGCTCTTACTATAGCATCACATCAAGGTCCGGAGAGAGAGACCATGGACGGAGGGTAAGAGTAGCGGAGCGGACATCACACATGAAGGTGAAGACCACGTGAAGACCGAGTAATGATCGGCCGATGAGATGTAAAGTCATAATCAGATAATGTATTAATCTTTATGAACAGGCGATTACGCCACTGTTATTGTTATAATCAGTTACTCAACGTTTTGTTCCGATGCTCTACTCTGATGTTTTAAAAAAAAATTTGGCTCTGAAATTGGGATGTTACATTTATAAATAGAACTAAAATAATTCTTCTCTCTCTTCCTTATAAAGTATACTCTCTCTTGTCTTATTTATAAAAGTTTGATAACTAAATTACACGGTTTAAGAAAACAACTAATTAAAATTAGTTAAAAACAATAAGTATGTCTGAAATAAACTATGTTTCAAATATACCCTTATTTGTTAGGAGGCATGTAAGAGAGAAAAATAAAGTAAATTTAAATATACCCAACCTTTTAATTAATACCCTCGTGTCTTTTTTATAAGAGCTTAAAATTTGAATTGACTTTTTTCATTTTATAATAGCCTGACCAAAATTGTCTTAACATTTAAATTTATGTTTCCATCTTTGGCCCTCATAAATCATTTATATGGCATTAATTAAAAGTTAGACTTTTTTCATTCTCTCTCTTTGTTTTCTTTTACTGTATATTCTAATTATTCTACATTTTCTTCCTTACTGTTCCTCATTTATTACCCATATTCTCTCTTATGTTTATCTCCTCATAAATAAGGACATATTTGGGAAAACAATGTTTATTTCAAACATATTTATTGTTTTAAACAAATTTTAACTATTTTCTTAAACTGCGTATTATAGTTATTGAGCTCTTATAAAAACGACCGAAAAGAGTATAACATGTATAATTAATGAGGGCCAAAAATAGAAAAACCTTATTAAATATTCAAACAATTCTTGTTAGACTCTTATGGAAAGGACCAAGGCAATTTAAATTTTAAGCTTTTATAAAAGAACTAGAGAGAGTATATAGGATGAAAGAAGTTTTTATTTTTGGATTTTATGCAAATACACAAATTTGCGCTACCCATTTTAGTTTGATAATTTTTTTAGAGTGAGATCACAGGTACAAACAAGTGCTGTGTGTTCTTATGTATTGAAATATTTGTGAGTGCTCTTCATTTGACCCCAATCCAAATATAGACACGCAAAGAGCATTCAATATTTCAATTGATTATATATGCCAACCCACAGAAAACTCCTACTTTCTGTGAGAGGGAACCCATAAAAAAGACGTCGTTGTCAATTCACGAACATGATAAGCCAGCCAATTCACACTGATATTATCTTTTTCTAAACCTCTCGTCTCATTTTTTGTATTGGTCAAAATGGTCACTACCTGAGTATTCTTATGCTATCAAACACAAACTGAAAGGACCCAAGTCAGCAACTAGATCTAAGCTAGGCAATTTAGGAAGACAAATTAGAATCAGCAAAGGACCAACATGCTTTTTAAGGTCCCAGGTTGACTTTCCATTTTTAATGTAATACTAGGTTGTTAGCTATCCGATAGGGGTGGCTATTGGGGTTTGTGAAAGGTGTTTTACTTTTGCTATATTAGCTGTGAGGGGCATGAGGGAAGGGTAGGTATTATTTTTGTGAGAGTGAATAGGAGAGGGAACCGGGGACGACTTTGATTCTTGTCTTGGTCGTTAGGGAGTATTCTTGGCTCCCAACAGTTTGTGAGTCTTATTTCGAGTAATATATCGATTAGCGGTATTTTTTGGGGGTGCTATTTGTTAGTTCCTAACAATTGGTATCAGAGCAATAGACCTGGGAAAGAATGGCGGACGAGATTAGAGAGTTGAGGAGTCGGTTACCAAACCGACTAAGAAGGTTGATGACCTTGCCGCCCTTTCAAGCCAAGTGACGAGCTCAGTGAGGGCATGAAACTGATGAGGGAGATTCTGAAGAGAATGGACCAGAGTTCGAGCAAGGGAAACAATGACCACCAAGATGAAGAGAAGTCTCATTCAGAAGCAGAACAAGATAGTAACGATAATGAGGAAACCAAAAGAGGGATGACAGAATTTAGAAAGCTGGAGTTACCTGTTTTTGAAGGGATGACCCTATCGGGTGGTTTTGCAGAGTGGAAAGGTATTTCCACATCAACCACGTTCCGGAGTCGGGCAAGTTGGAGGCTGCTGTCGTATGCCTTGAACACCGAGCTCTCAACTGGTACCAGTGGAAGGAAGCTCGCGGTGCGTTTAGTAGCTGGTCAGAATTCAAACTGAAATTGCTGGAAAGATTCCACACATTCCAGCGAGGGGGGGAGTACAAGGAGCTATTTTCGAGTAGGCAAGAAGGTTCGGTGTTGGAGTACGTAGAGGAGTTTGAACGCCTCTCCTTCCCGCTCAAAGGGGCACCGGAGGAGTGCCTGATGGGCGCCTTCTTGTTCGGACTAAAGACGGAAATACAGGCCGAACTCGAGGTGGCCGACGAGACTGACCTGGAAGGTTTGATCAGGATGGCCATTCGCGTAGACGGCAAGAAGCGAATGTTGGAGATAGACAAACCCGATCGGACCCTTAAAGCCTACCCAACCAACACCCCTGGATATAAGATATACCCGGTGCCACATGCATCCCACCAAACAACCCAGCCACCTAAACCCGACCCGAAGACCATGGAATCCAAATCAGGAAGTTCTTCTTCGATGGCGTCGACGACGCACAAGCCAGGGTGGAGCCGACGGTTGCCGGACTCGGAGATGGCACGACGGAGGGAGTTAGGGCTTTGCTTCAAATGTGGCGAGCGTTATAGCCCAGCGCATTCCTGCCGAGACAAGCACTTGCAGGTGTTCCTCATCGACGTTGACACCGAAAACAGAGAAAAGGGCGCCGGCGAAATAGGGGAGGGAATGGAGGAATTTTTTGGAGCTGACCAGGACTTTACTCGAATTTCACCTTGAGGACAAGGTGAAGCTTTAGGGGATGGTAATGAAAGGACCCAAGTCAGCAACTAGATCTAAGCTAGGCAATTTAGGAAGACAAATTAGAATCAGCAAAGGACCAACATGCTTTTTAAGGTCCCAGATAGGGGTGGCTATTGGGGTTTGTGAAAGGTGTTTTACTTTTGCTATATTAGATGTGAGGGGCATGAGGGAAGGGTAGGTATTATTTTTGTGAGAGTGAATAGGAGAGGGAACCAGGGACGACCTGATTCTTGTCTTGGCTGTTAGGGAGTATTCTTGGCTCCCAACAGATTTGTGAATCTTATTTCAGAGTAATATATCAGATTAGCAGTATTTTTTGGGGGTGCTATTTGTTAGTTCCTAACACAAACCTTTCATGGAGTTAATCTGTCAGTGCGCAAGTTTGGCTTGTCAGCATCCTCAGTCCCATCATAACTTGAGACCCTCCATGATTTCTATAAGGCTATAGGCACTATGGTGATACTAGCATCCTAGTTTCTTCATGAATCCTCTAATCTAATCTTGTTGCATTTTTTTCACTATCGCATAGGTATTCTCTTATTAAAAACAATCTTGTTCTAAATACTTTTGAACACTAAATATTGACACCTTTTTCAATGGAGATTCCAATCTTTATTCGTCATGTTGTGAGAAACTAACTCTTTATACTAAACCGAACCTCTTTGTTTCTCATGAAACTGTCATAGGTTATTTCTCTCTCATCCCCTAACCCATTTACATCTAGACAAACCCATCCGCCTTAAGGAGGTGTCCCCATAGATACTTAAGTCTGTTTGAACAATCCCAAAGGATCTTTTTATTTCTTTCAATTTTAAGGTCTTCAATTACTTAAATTTTTTCCTTTTTTTTTTTTTGTTTTTGCTTCCAGAAAATCCGAGATTCTTCAAACCTGCAGGTAAACAGCGAATTCAGCAGGCTGTTGGTAAGAAATTCATCATGATGATGAGGTACAATTAAATAAATTCTTCTTGTTGAAATTGTATATCTGTAAAGAGTAATGAACATTCTGCTTTTTTGTATTACAATCATCTGTAATAATTTACAACAGAGGCTACATTATGGATACAAAAAGAATAAAGATACAAAGCAACTCCTAATGTGAAATTTAAACCAAAAAAATAAAAAACACTATCCTTTGGACAGTATCTGATGAAGAAATCTGGCAACTGGCAGGAAAAACTCTAATGTAGCCTCAAGAATGTGTAACTTTACAAGAAAAGGAAAAAGGGAAAGGAAGCATAGGGCCCAAAAGTAAAATCTCTTGTTATCTATGTATCTATGTACCATGGAGTTTAGATCTTCTGAAGCAAAAAGATTTCTAATGGGTGTGAGAGAGAGAAACATAAAAAGGGAAATGCTAATCTGATCTCCTTCTTCTCTTTTCTCTATCTCTCTCAAGCATCAGAAATTCTTAACGAGAGCTTCTATTTTCAGAAGATCCAAATCAATCAATCATGATCTTGGTGGACCAACTGGAATGGGATGCATTTCTATATCTCCACCAACCACAACCCTAGAAGCTTCAACCTTCTCAGCTTCTCTTGAGATCTCGATATCATCAGGGAAGTAATATTGATGAATATACTTCACCATGAAACGAGGGAGCAATGCTGTGATGATGATTCCAAGCAGACAGAGCCAAACGGATCCAGTTCCTAACGCATGAAATATGGCCCTGAACAAGTCATCAGAGATGACCAAAAAAAAAATCAGTCTTTACAAACTGGAAAGTTTATGTAGGATTGCAGAGACAACACAACCTCACAAGATGCTTTTTTTTTCATGCTCAGTCATTAATTACATAAAAGATCACAGATCTGAGATGCAATTAGTTACTCGACCACCAGTCGATATTAAGAACGCAAATTCAATGGACAAGGAAACAATGAAGGATTAAAAAGTCTGCTCTGTAAAAAGAACTAATTGCTATCTGCATGCTTCAGCCTACAAGCAAGAAGTTATTAGGTTCCTCTTTAGAATCTAAGAGTAAATAACTAAATATGTGTGTATTCTTTTTCAAAGTGTGAAGAGTTTTTTTATTTTATTTTTGGGTGAAGGAGTAAAAGAGTGTTTGAATAATTTGATCCATTAGCAAAGATAGTGCAGTTACCTAAATTGGATGAATTTTCAAAGGGTTAATATAATCTTTGATCCCTCAAGTTTCAAACCATAGGTTTTGGTCCTTTAAGTTTCATGTTGTTTAAAACATTAGTCCCTATAACTCAATAAAAACTTGGACAATTTTGCTTTTAGAGGGACTAAAACCAATGGTTTCAAACTTGAGAGACCAAAACCAAAATGAGGGCAAACTTAAGGAACTAAAGATTATATTAACCCATTTCCAAATGTGAAGAAAGAATAAAAAATGTGGAGGACTAAGAATGGACCTGGGTCCAAATACTCATGCACAACAAAGGTCACGAGAAGAAAGAGAGAATGCATACCAGTAACCAGGAAGTGTAGGGATAGCATCGATGATCATGATGGAGATGAAAGTTGCAACTATAGACCCCCAAATGGAAACATGAGCAATCCAATTCCACCTGATAACATCCATGGCCAAGTGTATATTAACTACAATAACCACTGCAAGAGTCCAAAGATCTCCAATGCTTGCTACATCAATAGTGCTTCCCCAATATGCAAAGAAAGCACCAAAGAAGATAACAATGCTTTGCCACAACGTATCAACCACTGTAATCCAAAATAACTTTCTGTTGTATGCCTCGTGTCTCTGTCCGGCCCCATAAAGCTGAGGATATTTTATAAGAGTCCTTTTACTAAGGTCTTTGTCAAGAATACCAACGACAATTGTTGGCAATGCAGTGTAAACGATTGAGAACAGCATGCTGCTCCATTCATTTACAGCCGTCGTCAAAGAGAAGGCGGTGAAGAGCACATACCTGGAAAACACCATCAAAAAGTATCATGTAAGAATCTGCAGTCATGCACCCTAATTATTCTAAAATGCTAGTGATGTATTCAATTTGGATTTGCATGGCCATTACACACACAGATATGTCTCCCAAATTATTTACTCACCAAAATAAGACCAGAACAAAGACAGCATTTCTGTAAAAATTGTATAGTATCATATAACCCAAACGTTGGTAATTCCAGTGTCCATGCACCAACAAGAGGGGAACTAAAAACCTAAACTGCCCCATCGCAAAATCAGATGCCATTACAGCTTGCCGACCTTCCTGTCCACTGATGCCAACTCCAACATCAGCCATTTGGATCATTGAGACATCATTAGCACCTGCAACACATATAAACACACAATAAATTTACAATTTCAGAATCTCAGGCTGCTCTCTGTTGAAAGGGATTGACACTCTGAAACAGGTCAAGATGAGAACTCATACCATCTCCAATAGCTAGTGTCAAGTCAGACGTCCTTTTTTTCACAAGGGCAACAATCCCAGCTTTTTGCAGTGGAGCCACTCGACAACAAAGAACCACCGAACATTTGCTTGCTAGTCCAAAGAGCTGAAATCAATAGCAGTAGGTGAAATTAGGACAATGTCATCAGCAAGTATGTTGTAAACATAATCTGAGATTTAACACCACTAACCTGTTCTTCGAGTTCATTATCAAGAACATGCACAAGGCTGGTACCATCAATGATCAAGGCTATTGGAATTTTAGGAGCGAAAGAAGTTTCAGTAACATTGGCAACACCAGAAGCAGCCATGAGTTTTGGGACATGACAAGGGCATCTTGTAATTTCCTTCTACAGGACTCTTTATTCTTGCTATTAATTATAATCTGAGTCATGTCACCTGTTAGGAGCTTTGAGGAGTAGCCAATTGATATTGCAGTTTCCTGTTTGTCCCCAGTCAATACCCATACCTGAATACCTGCAGTCCTCAGAGACTCAATGGATTCTGGCACCCCTTTCTGCAACTTATCTTCAATAGCAGATGCACCCAATATGCAGAGGTTGTTTTCGATATTGCTAGCAACCTTACGAAGTTTAGCAGCCCGACCCAGCAAAGCACTGCTTGCTGCCTCAAAGGATTTGTGCCATTGCTCAAATTCTGAAGTATTCAATTCCCTCATTCCAATGACAAGAGTCCTCAACCCCACAGAAGAGTAAGAGTGCAGATGGCTCTCAGTTGCATGTATTCTGTCCATGTTTGATGACTTATTTATTACACTTAACATGGATGTATCAGCACCCTTGACCAAAAGTTTCACAGAATTGTCGGGATACCCCAATATGACTGACATTCTCTTCCGGTCACTATCAAATTCATGCAAGCCCAAGACATTGAACCTGCACTAACCAGAGGGGAAACTTTTAGCAAAAAGTAAACAACCATGAAAAATTTATGAGCACTACATCACAAGAGACCTAAAGTGAGAGCAGAGAATTGATTCAAATGAGTTGTGCAAAAGATAACAATTGCCACCGGTAATTAAATAGACAAAAGCACATGCATAGTATCAAAAAGTAAACTTATTAATTATTATGGTTATCGGTTGAAAAATGCAAATCTTGTCAGTTAGAGAAGACTGATGAAGAAGTAAGAAATACAAAAATAACATTTGAGCTTACTTGTGTCTCTCTCCCTGAATATCAATCATTATATGGCCTGAGGTCCGTTCTAGAAGAGTATAACCATAGGTGGCAGCCGCATATGCCAGTGCTTGTTCATCTGGTGACTCCCCTTGATAATCTATCAACTTGACTTTAGGATCAGATGTGTCAACATGAATAGGAACAATGGTATTGCAGGCTGCCAATGCTAGGAAGAAGTCATGAATTCGTTTTCCTTTGTCATTTTCAAGTCTACTTCTTGATAACTGCAAAAGTTCTGGATTTACTTTCACCTTCATCTTGGGCCTCAACACTTCTCCATCCACTAATAACAAACACAAAACAGTACGTTGATAAGTTACAAATAAGATCAGATACATTAAAGGATTTGCTAAATAAACGAACTATTTAATGTGAAGAAGAAATTGTACCTTCAACAGAGTATTCAACTTGCTCATTCTCCTGAATTTCATTTGTCTTACTGTAATCAACGCCCCAGATGCTAGCACATTGAAACTCCATCTTGTTCTCAGTAAGTGTGCCAGTTTTATCTGAGAAAACATACTTGATTTGCCCTAAATCTTCATTGATGTTTAAAGCCCTGCACTGAAATCTGGAATTTGATGCCTCATCATACATTCTGTTGTCTCCGATCATGAAGTAGGCCTGGCCAACACGGACAAGCTCCATGGAAATGTACAATGATATGGGGATCATGACCTGGAAAACTATAACAGACATAAGGAATGTGAAAACAATTTCCCATCCCCATCCATAATACTTATAGCTCTTGAATTCTCCATCGTCCTCTCTATCATTAAAGTTCAGCTTCCTATAATAAGGCAACATATCCAACTCATCGTTGTGGCGCTTTAACCAAACAGCAGCACAAACAGATATGACAGTACACAAAGCTACAAGAAAGAAAGAGAGCATGATTATCTCGGAGTTCATCCGAGTCTCCAGCCGGCTCCTCTTAGATGGAGCTCCTGAGCTGTTGAGCATAGCTTTGGTCTCTCCGCCACAATATACAGCAACACCAAGTGCCCATTTAGTGTTCTTGAGCTCACAGCCTCGAAGAACAATATTGGAGGATCCAAGTGATAAACGCTTCTGATCAACTTCCATGTTAGCTTGAAACCCATATATGTTCCTATTGGGTTTTTCACACTTAATCAAACCACTGATTCTTTCTGTTTCAGGCAGCTTTGAAAGGGTCTCTTGCTTTGCATATCGAGTCTTCAAATTTGACTCTCCATCCAAATTTATAGTCTGCACATATGCAACCCCAGTTGGATCGCTGGTTGATAGCAGCACAATATCACAAGGGATGGTTTCATTTGCATGGATTTTAACAATTTCACCAACTCTAATATCCTTCCATTTCTTCTGTTCAAATTGTTCACCAACTAAAACAGACACCGATCTGCTGTTCTCCACTTTATCTGATCGATGTCTCCTCCAATCCTCAAACACATCCTTCACGGCTGTAACGAGCAGAACAAATGCTAAAGGCAAAACGGAAACTCCTCTACCAAAAACGGCGAGCTGAGGAAGCTGATTAAGAACGGCTATTACAAGGAAATAAATATAAGCAACTCTATGAAATTGTTCGAACAAATTTCTGGGCAAGAAGGTGATGATGGAGTATTTCCCAGTACGAACAGAATTTCCTGAGAATTCAAACCTCTCGTTTGTCCTCTCCGGATCGTTTATATAAACCAACCTCGCATCCTCATCGTTGATTTCCTTCCGCGACATGCTGAATCCTTCCGAATCAGCGCCTTTTGACCCATACCGAACAGGCTTCGATCCTGAATGACTTAAAGGCACTTCCCGAACCGAACCCCTGTCGGATCCCCGAGAGTGACTCGAGGTTATGCTTGTTCGAGATGATGATTTCAAAGCCGGGTCGAAATGTGAGGAGTTTCCAGCTTCATTATTCGAGTCCATGACAGTATTTGACTTTAGTTAGCTAGATCAGAGAAAGCAGGTACAGAGTGAAGTTATTGGAATTTGAAAATTTCTCGAAGATTAAATCAGAACTACTAACTTAGAACCCATAATCCGAAAACAACAGGCCACTGAGAAGCAGAGATTGAACAACTCACTCACAAATATACAATCAGCACGAGTTTTTTTTACATAAACAGAAGAGCAGCTCACAGAAGTTGGAAAACAAACAAACCTAGAAGTTTAAATCACCAAAAACTACAGAACATGCAGAGGAAATTTCGGTGCAAAATAGGCTCTATCCTGCGTGTGGAAGATACAGGAGGAATAATAACTGGTCAAGAACAGAGAAAAATATTTAAGACCGGTTATTGCACAGGGATATGAAGAAAATTCGAGGGTAGTCAAAGTCATGGAAGAAGAATGAGAATGAGAGCGGGAAGACGACGGCAAATACAATAATGAAGAAGAAGTAGTCGTAATGGGTGGCGAAGGCGATTATGAATAGAGGCTAAAGAATTGGGATTTTTTAGTTTAATATATATATATATAAGAATTTCGGTGCAAGGAAAGTCGATGTGGCGTTGTTGAGAGAGAGAGAGAGATGAGGGTGTCACCACCATGCATGAACAAATCTCAATCTGGAAGGGATGTTTCTAGAAGCAGAGGAGGCTGCGAGATTATGATTGGGCAACACAACCTTCTATTTCAATTATTATTATTATATATTCTAAATTCTAAATCTAAATGGGAATACGAATTTGACTTTTTGAGGAGAAAGAGGAGCGTCTTCAAAGTTCAAACGCAGATAATAGAGTCAGTCAAAAAACCAGAGAGCAGCCTGCCGGCATTTTCTTCTTACTGGCAGTTACTTTTATATACAGAAAATCAATAGTACAAGCTTCTCTTCCAATTTTACAAGGACACAAGTTACCTATTCTGCAACTTATGTCATTTTCAATGATGGGAAAATTTCACCCCAACTCCGTTTATCCAACAACCCCCAAACTTTTTTAAAATTTGAATGGATCCTAGTACTAAACTGAAATTAAAATTTATAGGTAAAAAGGTAATTATGTGTTTGCTTCATAAGTCAAATATAATTATTTACAAGACACATGTGAGAATTTAGAGGTCAAATATACTTATTTACAAGATAAATAAGTAAAATAACAAGACTATATAGGCGATATACAAGACAAATACTACCTCTAATTCTAAATAAATGATATAGTTTGTGATACAAATTGCATGACATATGTAGGAATTTGCAATATCATCTCGATCATGTATAATACAAGGACATTAATATCTTTTTGGCCAAAAAAAATTAATTTTTTAGTTTAGTCCTAAGGATACAAGCTTAGTTTCAAAAAGTTTGAAGGCTCTTTGATGTTAAATGGGGGTGGAGATAAATTTTTCCGCTAATTAGAAAATAAAAAAGAACATATGTGTTTACATTTTTCTGAATCAATATAAATTATATATTGAACTTATTTCTTAAGGAACCACATAGTATACAACAGCTATGATTATGATTCATTTAGGCTGAACCCATTAGAATCATTATAAAAATAATTAAAACTCTTTTAATTAGTATTTCACATTTTTAATGTAAAATGTAACCATTAATAAAAAATATTACGATTTAGACAGAGTTTTAAATATTCTCTCTACCACACCTCGCTGTATATAATAAGGTGGAGATTGATAAAATACAAAAATCATGTAACCAGTCACATGTATGTCTAGCCAAAAAAATTGGACATAACAATTTGTCTCTCTAAGCATAATATTCATAGAAACTTTTTGAAAAAAAAAATATATGAAAATGTTTTTTCTTAATTTATGAACTTTTTGACATTTTAAAAATAACAAAACTCATTTAATTTGGGATTTAACGTAACTTAATGAGGATTAATTGAAGTCTAATGTACCGCCGTACCGATAACCGTGGATCTCATGGTTTGAGTTTTCAAATCCTAGAGGACCCAAGTTTGGTTACTGGTATCACCCCCTAATTGAAGTCTAATATTACTTTTTAAAAAGGATTAAAAAGCAAATTGACCAACAAATTATTAAACTAGAAGCATCTGACACAAAAAAGTTTTGAGGGTACCAATAAACAATTGAAATGTTTTAAAACCCACAATATTGTCAATTGGTCATCAAACTTTTGTTTAAGTGTTAAATGAAGACTGCCAAATGGCTTTTAGAAGTCCAGCTAGCCTTATTTTACTTTCTTATTTTACTTGCAGATGCTCTAAGTCGACCAGTCAAAACACGAAGACACGAAGAGAACAAAAAAAACCCAATACTATCGAGAGCGACAGAGAAGGCGAAAAACAACCTCAGTGAAAGGAAAATCAACCTCAATGAGACTTCCAGGAAAGAAACCTGTTTCGTTCATAGCATCAATCTCATTGAATCCTTCAAGGAGCCTTTATTGTTTCTTGTAATATTCTGCTACCTTGCGTTGCTTTCCTAAAAAAAAATTCAAAAAAAAAAATCACCTTCTCTGTCGCTCTCTATGGTATTGGGTTTTTTTTTTTGTTCTCTTCGTGTCTTCGTGTTTTGGCTGGTCGACTAAGAGCATCTGCAGGTAAAATAAGGCCAGTTGGACTTCTAAAAGCCACCCTGTAGTCTTCATTTAACACCTAAACAGAAGTTTGATGACCAACTGACAACATTGTGGGTTTTAA
Organism: Acacia pycnantha; assembly: GCA_025563575.1. Classification (NCBI taxonomy): domain Eukaryota; kingdom Viridiplantae; phylum Streptophyta; class Magnoliopsida; order Fabales; family Fabaceae; genus Acacia; species Acacia pycnantha. The sequence goes on along the minus strand of JAMWYP010000032.1, from coordinate 2,799,540 downwards.
AACATTTCAATTGTTTGTTGGTATTATTGGTACCTTCAAAACTTTTTTGTGTCAGATGCTTCTAACCTAACAGTTTGTTAGTTAATTTTCTCCTTAACCCTTTTAAAAATAAATAAGGTCACACTACTAAACATGCATAAAAACAAGATTAAGTGGTATTAAATATCAAAATGTCTCTCCACTCTATAGGCAAATCATTGAGAATCTTAACATTAATTCTCTTCATGTTGAAGTTGGTGGGTTAGTCACTCAGCAAATTTATGAGTTTCTCTAAAATTAATGTCATTTCTAAGGTGAGGCAATGGTTTGATATCTATAAGATTGATATATAGACAATGGAAATATATGAGCTAATCTTAATAAATTGAACACATTATTAATGTTTGAATTTCGACACTACTTATATATCCCTTATTACATTTTTATATTCGAGCAAAAAAAAATTACATTTTTATCCTTTTAAAATTTAAGTGGGTGGTTTGAACTTTGAATGATATAAAAAGGGCAGCAGTTTATAATTATTTTAATATCATTTACTTATTAAAAGTATTGGGAGGCGCCCGAATATGAATTAAGAAATCACAATAGAAAGCCGGCATCTTTTTACTTGTGGCCTAACTTCAATACTTGCATATTTTCGTTCTATTTTATTTTTTGGCTATTTATTATGAAAAATGAAATACAAAAATACTAATTAAAACAACCTAAAAAGGAAACATACTTCATATTCCTAAATAAACAAAAAATCGAAAAACAATTATGTTAAATAATAATAGAGATAGAGTTACTCTCCAATATATAATAAATATGAAATATCTAATAAATCACATTTTTGTTTGTCATGAAGAGGAATTCATCTCTGTGAAATACCAAATAGACAAAGTCAATTTGATGAAAGACAATTCAGCTTGAAAAACACCAAAATAATTTTTTTAAAACAAATATTTATCATATTGAAGCACATTTGAAAGTAATTACCAACTTAATGCAGTCAAATACGTCACTTGAAAGGACGCCACCAGTTGCGTCAGAAAGTGTCACGCTGCTGGGTAGTGACATAAGACTGTCGCACATCACTAGGTAGCGGCGTAAGTCTGTCTCACGCCACTAGAGTGGTGTGAATATTAAATTCGCGCCACTCTAGTGGCGTGAAACACATTCACGCCACTAGTGGCGTGAGACGATCTTACGCCACTACCTAGTGGCGTGACACTTTCGACGTGACTGGTGGCGTCTGTCAGTGACGTATTTGACCGCATTAGTTTGGTAATTACTTTCAAATATGCTTCATCTAGTAAATATTTTTTAAAAAAATATTTTGGTGCTTTTCCCCAATTCAGCTCTGTGCTCTGCAACTCCATACTGTAATGGTCAACTTCATGTGAGAAATATAACGTGAAAATGACTTAGGCTGCAAAGTCTTCATAAAAACAGACGTTAAAATTGTTTTTTTGTAACAGTGGGGATGGTTTATTTTGCAACTTGCTCTATGAAGCACACACCCTTATATGCTATGTTGCTTTCCCATTTGTAACATCAAACCCTCTATTTACAATGAAAGTGGACGAAATGTTTTAAAGACAAGAGTATAAAGATAAGAGCAAAAGGTCAGCCACATGCCTTCCTTAAATATAGAATAGCAATCAGGTAATGGAAAATCTAATTCTATGCTTCGTAACTCTACACTATCAAGGCTAATTAAACATGTCATGAAAGTGATTAGAAGGACAAACACTAACCGAATAGTATAGAATTGCAAGCATGTTCAAACCTGTAACCTCCTACTTACATTGAAATTAAATATTATGGTTCCCTGTAAACAAAGGGATCCGGCTTTAGTCATTTGATGCTCCCATCCATTGCATCTAAACGGCGCTATTTTAGCTTCAAAAAATTGAAGTTGCACCTATTAGTATGAGTAATTAGTAGTCTTGTATTAGTGGTGTAGTCTTGTATTCCTGTATTAGTTGTATATTGTTGAATGGACTTGAGTCTATATAAGGCAGAGAGAGTCACTGTATATGAGACTTGACAATGATGAACCAGATACATTCATTAGTTTAACAACACCCTTTTATTTGAAAAATATTTAACGGTCTTGATTGGTACTAAATTGATACTTTAAGATAACTGAAAATTATTTTAGAACTCAAAAAATATCCCAAGTATATTTTTAGTATCAGTCAGTACCCTGAAATATTTTTTCAAAATCTTAAAATAATTTTTCAAGGTCATAAAGTATTTTTCAATACCGTTCGGTATCTTGAAATATCTTTTTAGTACCGGTCGCTATCCTTAAATAAATATATATATTTAAAAAAAAAAAGTGCAGCTTCAATTTTTTGAAGCCAAAACGGGGTCATTTAGATGTAGCATATGGCAGTAGATGGAAACATCAAAGGACCAAAGCCGGATCCTAAACAAAGAGGGTTTTTTTTTTTTGATCGAAAAACAAAGAGGGTATTTGAAAACATAAAGAGCATCATTTTTAGATGTAGCTCAATCAATTTGGGTAGTAATGGATGCTGACTTGGATCTGTTCCTTTCCCTTGTCTCCTTCCATGTGACACTACTTTTTGGCTGCTTCTCTAATTTCTATTTCTTATATTATATATATCCATCATCATTATTTGACACTTGTCTCACATATTCGTTTTTTCATATTACATTTTTTTTTTGGAGTAAACACCCTTTTTGGTTCCTGACAAAATACACGGACCCCATTTTGATCCTTGAAAAAAAAAAGTCATTTTTAGTCCATAAAAAGTATGAATAAGGGTCGATTGGTGGACATTTTAATCCCTCACAAATTTTCAAAATGTCATTTTTAATCCCATAAAAAGGACGGTCAATGATCAAAATGGGGTCTGTGTTTTTGTCAGGAACCAGAGTATTTACCCTATTTTTTTACTTCATTAAAATATAAATTAAAAGCTTACAACCATTATACAGATGGAGCAAGTTGTTATTATCAGATGCTACAGTGACATAACGTGAGAGCAAACAAACATTTGCAGGCTAAGTTCTGAGATATATGTATTGGTGGGTTGGTGCGTCATTTGTACGGGACAACTGCCTCTTTGTCGCTGTTTGTAATTTTAAATTAATAATTATAATTTTCTCTTTGTTATTTTCGCCTTTCACTTTTTTTTAAATCATAATAATTTGTGGCCACCATCTCATGGATTAGTTGAAAAGGCCGAAGTGACACTAGATTTGGTTTTTAACAGTTTAAATAAAGTAAGAGAATCTCATGATGAGATCTAACAACGTAGATATGTGGAGGATTATTATTATATTAATGAATAATAATAATAATTAAATACCAAACAGTAACTCGTGTCTGAGTTACCAAAAGAAGAAACTCTATATTAAGGTACCAAAAATTAGATTTGATTAGTATAAAAAAAAATCGGACTGGTTATTAAATCAATTGAGAGATAATTATTTAAAATTTATGGGTGTAATCATGGTTGAATTGACATTAGAGTGTACAAAAATGTTGATAGATAATCTTAAAAAGAGTAATTTTTAAATAAAAATGTATTAATTCAAAAGTAAATGGAATTTGCAATCAACAAACTGTTGGTTGAGGTGATAAACGGTCTCATTTTGGGTGTGCATGGTAACGCTCCCAGAATGAATTTTTTTCTTAATTTATGTTTCCAGAAACAAAATTGGATAGGAATTGTGTTTGTAAATCCAGGGTTTTTTTTGTTCCCGAGATGAACCGGTTTCTTTTTTGTGTTGGGGAATAAAAAAAGAAGCAGAAATTTTATGCTTCTCTATTCCAAGGCACAAAGTCAGAATCTATTTTTCCCCTTCTCTCGATCGTGACATTGACGAAGAGAAGAAATTCCAATCACCCTAAGCGACGGATCAACTACCCTCCCCACCGCCACCGCCATACCCATTGCCGCCGCCGCCGCCGCCGCCACCACCACTGCGCCGTCGTCGTCGATACCCATTGCCGCCGCCGCCATTACTGCGCTGCTAAATGTTGCCACCGTCGCCGTCGCCACCCCCACCGCCACCGCCACCACCACATAAATAATTTTTTGAATATAAAAATTACATAAATAAAAATAAAATGTGTTAACAAACGTAATTCTGATTCTCGAAGTAAAAATAAAATGAGTTAACAAACATAATTTTGATTCTCAGAACTTTTCCCCGGCACAAAATCAGAAAAAACTGTTTCATATCAGAATCAGTGCTGGGGAACATAATGGTTCCCATGCACACCCTTTATATTCGGAAAGCGCACAGTTAAGAAAGATAAAAACTTTTTACGCTCTAAATCTCGAAAAGGGTTATACTCTTAATCAAATAAAAAATTGGACATTCGTATATAAAGCATATTTAATTAAAAAAATGAGTTACTAAAGCACAAATATGATGGATGATTAATTTTTTTAACTTGAAATAATGTTGTTTACTGTGCTGGGAGAAAAATATTCAACACATTTGATCCGTTCATAACACTTGATTAAATCAACCCAGGAACTAAACTTAGATTGAATTTTAATACCATGTTCCATACTACTTAAATTTTAGGTTTGAATATTGTGAATAAAAAAATTATATTGATGAATTCTTTTTATTTGGAAATTGGGATTGAACAATAGTTCAAATTGAATTACTTAGTAATGTGGAATACCAAATAATTATATACATGGGTGTAGTGTAATGATCAAGTGTATAAAGAGATCAAATTCATAATTCTCTAAACTTTTTTTGGGTGCAAAATAACTAAAAGATGAATTCTTGAACATTGATTTATAAGTTCTTCTATTTCTTGTCCCAACTAGAGACCAAGTGGATTTTAATTATGAGATTATAAGAGGTGACGTGGATTTTCCTAATATGATCACATGCATATGTAATCTTCCGTTGTCCCAACTAGAGACCAAGTGGATTTTAATTCTGGAAATGTTGTCTCTGAAAAACGATTAAATAATTCTGCAACAATATAAAACAAATCAAAGTTAAATTTTTTATTTTTTTACTTTGGCAAGTCCACCGATAATACAAAACTTAAGGCTCTGATTAATATCTATTGACCCTAGCTAGCTTACGAATCACGTCATCGTGTGTTCGTAATTTAATTCTCACCAAATTTTACTACAATTCAACTAATTTTACCTTATGTAATTTTTAATTTTCAGAGAGGTATTTTTGAAAAATACAAATAATTAACTAATTTAACTTCATTCCTTAATCTCCCCAAATTCTGGTAATTTGCTCATATAATTAAGACCAGAGAAAGTAATTCATAAGATTTTATGACTTTTGTTATTATAATCCCCAAATTTATAAAACACTCATAATACAATAGGAAAAAAAAACTCATTAATTAATATTAAAAAAGTAACATTTTAGTTATTTTTGCATTCAAAAAAGTTTATGGTTATTTGTATACCTTTGGTATAAGTTAATAGCTATTTTAGCACCTTAACCATTTTTTAAAAAACTCACATTAACAAACCTTGAGATTATTAACGTCATAATTACTTTTCTCCACTTTTATATTTTTTATGGTTATTTTTACACTTAAAAAATTTATAATTACTTTTACATTTTTTATATAAATTATTGTCTATTTTAGCACTTAATCCAAAGAAATTTGGAGCAAAACCGGTCAGCGATAACTTCAAATGATAGATGTGGTCAAAATAGCTTCTTGACTCTTTTTTTTTTTTCTTTTTCTTTTTTCTTTTTCTTTTTGGCACTTGTTAGGGGTCATTTTCTAATTAATGCTAAGCAGAAAATTTTAAACGTTTTTTCATTGGAATTTTTTTCCAACGTGTTGCATATGCATTGAATAAATCATAACATTCATAATTTATAAATAATAGTACAAGCTAAGTATAAATAGTACAAATTGTTATAGATTTCATATTACATATCAATATATTGATTATAAATATTCAGGAGGGTCAAGACTTATGCCTAACTCTTTTTAAATATAATTGTCTATAATGAGTGTTTATATATAGTGTTAAGGGAAAAAATAGTAAGTCAGATTATTTTTAAGTGAATCTTAAATTTTTTTAACATATTTTTAATTTCTTCAATCATCATGTATAAGGATAATTATTGGATAAAAGAGATATTATGAACTAATTAAGCCTACTTTTCTATGTATTGAGCAAGTAATCAAATGTTTCTTATGAAAAGGGACCGAGAGGGCATCTTTTATTATTATTATTTTCTAATTTCTTAAGTTAAATTTTTAATTTTTTTGTTGTTGTTAAATGTAGTTAATTAAGGTTTTAAAAAGAGCCTCAAAACCAACAGGGGTTGGCACAAGTGGTAAGCGGCTTGTGTCACTTAAGTAAGGTCTTGAGTTCGAGCCTTGTGAATGCAGAAAAGCCCCGCTGGGAGACTCGCTCATCATAGCTAGGTGCGCGACCCGGGTCGAATCCAGATTAGTCAGGGTGAAGCTCTGGATATCGGATGAGGAAAAAAAAAAGCCTCAAATTTCATTTTCTGTTTTTTTAAATGCAAAAACCTCGTGTTTAAGGAAAAAGGAAAACTTTGAAATTTCTTAATGCACTTAAAATTGGGTCAAATCTTATATTTTTTTTCTCTTAAGGCGGCTCTTAATAATTGTTGTTCATCTCCATGCAAGTCGAATAAAAAAAACAAAGCACTCAACCTTATTTTATTATAAGCAATTAAGATTGGGACCATCATGTTATGATGATAAGCTAAATAAGAACATGTATATATTCAACGAAGTTAATGTTTTTGTAAACAAATATTATTAGCTCATGTGGCCACCACATTAATGAAGTTTCTTTACTTTTTGAATACTCCATTAGGATATAAAAATATTAATTTTGGAACATACATATTAGCAAAAGTGCATATTTAATTTATTTTCCCACTTTAACTTTACACAAATTTTCTGTTTATTTTCTTAATTTTATGAAATATATTTTCAGTTTTATAGCCACAATATTGTTAGTCTCAAAATGATGATTTTTTTATTTATTATAATCATAGCTATCTTTTAAAATTAAATTTAATGTGTCAACATTTGAGAACATTTTATCAACATTTAAAATTTTAATGGTAGAAATTTTGGTTGATGAAATTAATGGTAGTAGTATTAGACACTTAAAAAAATACTTTATAAAATTATGGGATCAAAATTAAAATTTATATAAAATTAAAGGATCAAAAGTGTGCTTTTGCTCTCAAATTAAATAAAATAACCAATTCAAGCCTCAAATTTCAAGAATAATAATTAATTAAGTGAAAATAAGTTTATCATTCATAATATATTTTTTTAATAAATTTTGGCATTATAATTTATGGAAATAAACACCTCACTTGATTTTTCATTTTTTTCAATAGAAATTAACAATCTTTTTAGAGACAAATCTTTTGAGAAATATTGATGGAAAGTGCCCATTAAAAACATTATTAGTTAGAATAACTTAAAAAAAAATTATGCATAGTAAATACCAATATTTTGAAAATTTTATATAGATTGGTACTTTGATTTAGATTATTATGGCTAATAAATTTTTAATAGAGTATTTTCCCCCAAGTTTTGACCAAAAAAGTTAGATAATATGGAGATTGTTGAGAAGATTAGTTTAAAAGTCATTGTCAACTGTCAAATGTAACTCCTAACAAACGTGGTCAGGTCAAACATGAAATGCCACCTGCTTCGCTCATCAATGACGCCTCCCAAATCCCAATAATGCTCCATACTTATGTCAGACCATTACTTTAATTTTTAATTAATTACATACTACCACTCTGGTCTTATTTATAAATCCAGTTTGACCAAATTTCACGTACCAAGGAGAGGTAGTTGACACAATGATTATGGGGGTAAATTTTCAATTTTGCCCTCATTTATGATTGGATGCTTTTCAATTGTTTCTTCTCTCTCTATCTTCATGGGTATAATTAATATAAGTAAAATTGTTACAATCTCATTTATTATATGAAACTGAACTTATAAATAGGATCAAAAATTTTGGTTAAACTGGACTTATAAATAGGATCAAAAATTTTGGTTAAACTGGACTTATAAATAGGATCAGAGTGGTATCAATAATGCTTTTTAATATCCGCACCGGAAAAAAAAAAACACCTTGATTAGTGCTCCCTCTAGTCCTAACTCCTAATTATAGGATGACATTTGAGAGTTGATTTTGGTCCTAATTACAGGACAACATTTTAATGTTTATCAATTTCTTCCTAAAATACCCTTATTTCATTCTCTCAAATGTGTTTGGTTTTGGATGAATATATATATGTGAGTGTGTAGACTCTTCCGATCAGTGAAACTTTTAAATTGTTGGATTTTAATTTATTTATCGATCAACTGACGTTAATTTGCGAATATATATATGTGTACACATATATGTATATATGTATGTATACATCTATGTGTATCTATGTGTGTGTGTGTCGATATACATATATGTGTGTCTGACAATATATATGTGTGTATTTGTATGTATGTATACATACATACATACAACAATATCATTAGTTCAATTAAAAGCGTGTGGAAAGAAAAATTTTAGGTCGGAAAGATATGTGGCAGGGGCTGTCGATTCACTTTTACTTATGTCATTTTAAATTTAGGCTAAAGTATACGTTTGGTCCTTTATGTTTGCCTCTGGTATCATTTTAGTCCTTTAAGTTTGTAAAGTACACGTTTGGTCCCTGAAAGTTAACACCGATAGTTTAACTTAACGGAAAATACTAACTCAACAATTTTTAGCGATGATTGTGCAATTAAATGTTGACCAAACATGCTTATATATTAGTATTTTAATAAATTAATATTTTAAATCCTATTAATTGAAAATTATTTAATTTTCACGGACTATTATACGGTTTTTCACTGTTTATAAAGATTAAATACTTTTTTGTCTGTGAAGATTAAATATTTTTCAACTAATTGTATTTAAAATATTAATTTATTGAAATATTAACATATAAGCATGTTTAGTCAGCATTTAATTGCACAATTATCGCTAAAAATTGTTGAGTTAATATTTTCCGTTAAGTTAAACTAACGGTGTTAACTTTCAAGGACCAAACGTGTACTTTACAAACTTAAGGGACTAAAAGGATACCAGAGGCAAACATAAAGGACCAAACGTATACTTTAGCCTTAAATTTATATAAGGGCATTTTCAGAAAATGAGTAAAATTAACTAATTTAACTCATCTCCTTAATTTCCCCAAAATTGATTAAATATGTCTTATAATTGGAACTGGAGGGAGTATAATTTTTTTTCATACATTGCATGAAAATACTCCTTCCATCCAATAAAGATCCAAAATTTTAAAGTAGTCCGTCTTCTATTAAAAAATCCACTTTCGGTTTGCTTTAAACTTTAAATGCATATTACTTATTTTACCTTTAATTAATACTACCTCTGATTCTAAATATAAGACATATTTTGTAGTGTGATTTATTCTATAAACTATGTCATATATTTATGTTCGAATGTAGTACTCCCTCCGATCCTAATTATAGGAGCAAATTACCAAAATTTGGAGGGATTAATAATGGTAGTTAAATTAGTTAATTATATATATTTTCCTAAAATACCCTTACCTAAAATTTAGAATGAAGAAATTTAGGTGTACGAGGGATTAATGTGTGAACACTCATTCAATGCATTTGAATTGATGTCAGTTTTTACAATCAATTTTACACCTATATATTTTATAAAGTAAATAATGTTTACAACACATTCAATGCATTGTAATGTACATTATTTAACACACTCCTAATATATATTTTCCTAAAATACCCTTACCTAATATTGTTATGAGGGATTAATGTGTGAACACTCATTCAAGGCAATTTAGGTGTATATGACATTAATGAGTTGCAAACATTATTTACTTTATAAAATATATAGGTGTATTATTAAATTATTATTGTCTTTAATTATTATTGAGAAAGTATAAATAGGGGTATTATAGGAAAAAAATGACAAAAGTTAAAACTTGCTATTATAATTAGGACCAAAACCAACTCTAAAACTTGCTCCTATAATTAGGACAGGAGAGAGTACTATATTCTCTCTCATTATCTATTTCTTATACATTATCTCTCATTTTTTTTCTAAGTCTCACCTATCCACCCATAAATATGGTCATATTTGAAAAAAAAACAAAAAGAAGAAAGAAAGTATATTTCCCACATATTTATTACTTTTAATTAATTAGGGTTTACTTCAATCTTAAATATAAGTATTCAATCTACTTTGTTTCCTAAAATATATAAGTATTCAATCTACTTTGTTTCCTAAAATTATACTCCCCCTTGTCCTTTTTATAATAGTCGAAAATTTAAATTACTTGGGTCATTTTTATAAGAATCTAATAAGAGTTATTTGAAGATTTAACGAGTTTTTATATTTTTGTCCCTGATCAATTATATATATTTCTTTTTTTTTCTTTTTTTTTCCCATCCAGTTAATTACAACCTTCGGTTCTAACTAATCCGGATTCGGGTTCTGCAGTGGCAAGGACGACCCTCCCAACAGTGGTAGCTCCATACATATATATATATATTACATTAATTAAAAGGTTGTTGATACTTATATATAAGGGCATATTTAGGAAAAAGTTTATTTAAGACATACTTATTATTTTTAACCAATTTTACCTTTTTATATATGTTGGTAATCGAATTTTATAAATAGCACATGAGGGCGTAACTTTGTGTGATCAAAAGTGTGTGAATTTGAAGCCATCTATGCGGCCTACTGGGCAAGATTTGAACGGCTAGCAAAAGAGTTTTGATTATAGTATCTCCTGTCCTAATTATAAGATCTAGTTAACTTTTTTGGAGAGATTAAAGAAGCTAAATAAGTTACTTAATCATTTCATATGTTGTATATTCTTAGATTATGGGCCCTTTTGGATGGGCTTTTTTCATAAAAAAAGCACTTTTTTAATTCAAAAAAAATTAATTTATGTGTTTAGATGATATTTTTTAAAAAAAGTAAAAGTCACAAAAAAAAAGTTAAAATGCTGTTTTTTTCAAAAGCTCTAATTTTGAGCTAAAAAAAAAAGCACTACATGGGGCCCAAAAAAAAGCACTTTTTTTTTAAGTCAATCCAAACGGGCCCTATATATTAGTTTATTAGTCAAACTAAATAGTTTGAAGAAAAAAATAAAAATACTCTAAAGTAATTTAATTAGCTTCTTTAATCTCTCTAAAAAAGTCAATTATGTTTTATAATTAGGACTGGGGGAATAGCTACTTTGTAAATATACATAAACCTCCATAATATCTGGATTAACCAACATTTAAATAAATTTAATTTATGTGGAGTTTATTTTAAGATAAAACCAAAAGAAATATAAAAGTCAAAACTTTTCTAGAAGGCTATTTATTTCTCTTTTGACATCATGCCTCTTATTTTCAAAGTTTCATACGTAGAGCACAACACTTAATTATTTAATTCATGTTGGTTTGAATAATAAATTCTAAAACTAAAATAGGTATCTTTTTCAATCTGGCTCGTGTGATTTTGGTAAGCATGCCATGTGAATATGTGATTGTACCTTCTTTATACTTTCGAGAAGCCAGTAAGAGGGATAAGCTAAATTTCTGATCATATATAGAAAATAATACAGTAATATTTAAAATAGGGAAAATCCCTAATAAAGAATTAAAAATCCTAAAAAAAAAAAAATTGTGTCTTAAATATTCATAATATGAGAGACATGTTAAGCTCAATTTGCCTTTTTTTTTTTTAAAAAAAGGAAATAACTAAATTTCCCTTTCATATATTTTTTTAAAAAACATATTACCTCTACCGCCCACCGACAACCACCCCCTACTGGCGGTCAGAGCTTCGATGAGTAGCTGGCCACCAGAGCTTCAGGTGGAAAATTCTAGTAGGATATTCCGTTAGGAATTAATATTCCCAAAGTGGTGGATGTGGGTTCGAACCCTCACCACTTGGCTTACCAAAAAAATTGGTGGTCATTGGGCCACTAATGACTTTCAATATATTATATGCAAACAAATATATATATGTTAATTTTACCCCTCGTCCTTGGGTTTAATTAACAAAAAGATCAGATACTCTCACCCAAAGGATGGTGTTTGATCCTGGAGTTGGTCAAAGTGTTAGGGGAGACATTCTAGCTTCTAAGTGTCTAGGTAAACATCTGAGGGTAAAGGACAACTCGTCCTTCCTAACATTGGTATCACTTAGGAGGAAGAGAGATTTCACCCTGCCCTTGGATCGTGGATAGGCCCAACTCCTTTCCTAAATTTTTTGTATCAAAATATATATATGTCAACCTTTTGATCTTTAACCTAGGTCATTTCACAAGTTTTGTTAAAGAATAATTCACGACATTTCATTAGGTTGTTAAACCCTAAGCGAATATTAATTTCCAAATGTCATGAATTCCTTAATAAAATTTGTGAAATGACTTCGGTTAAAGATAAAGTTGACACACTCGCACATATATTGAAAGCCATTGATGTGGTTCAAACCCTGCCCCACAAATTTAGGATATTAATTCTTGACGGAAAATTCCCACCAAAGCTCTGGCAGCGGCCTACCCACCAGAGCCCACCAGAGCTTCGACAATGGCGGTCAGTGGGGTAATATATATATATATATATATATATATATATTGTTCTGGTGTAGAACACAGATTGTCTAGCCCAGAGAGGCTAGGGTGTTGATGTTAATTGGGACTTGACCTAGGAGCGATTCCTAGGGCCTACGTACCCTGAAGAGGGATCAAAGTCCACGTAGTTCGAGGATACTGGATGGCTGTTAGCCAAAGGGAGTGGGGTGTGTGCTCTGTGTGCAGTATATGCAATTGAGAGAGAGCGTAGAGATAGAATATGTGTACCTTTAGGGTTTAACTCGTATGTATAGAGTGTATCTGGTGGTCTTGGGCTCATGGGCCCTATTTGTGATAGAGATTTCCTCGATTCTCTCCTTGATTGTAGGTTGGTTATGATCTTATTCGATCCGTTGCGATCATGATAGATCCTCATTATTGGGCCGCATCGCTAATGGGCCTTATATAAAATCCGTAACATATATATATATATATATATATATATATATATATATATATATATATATATATATATATATATATATTTATATTTATATTTAAAATAAATACATACATATATGTATGTATGTAAGGGTAATTTGGTTATTTCCTTTTAATTTCAAAAAAGACAAGTTGAACCTAATATCTTTTTGGGATTATGAATATTTAAAACATCTTATTAAAGTTTTTTATTAGGGATTTTCCCTTTAAAATATTTCAGATCCAAAGTTTAAATATTTTTCTTTCTAGAAGGTAGAAAGGAAAAAGACTTATTTAACTTGGGGGATAGATTTCATTCCATGTCTTTTTCTTTTTTCAAATTGTTTTGGTGAATATATTCTAAATATATATTTTATATTTTTAAAAAATGAACTGAACATTTTATTATGCTTAGAGACTGGAATTTTTAAGAAGCTTAAATTTGTTGGCCAAAATAAAATAAAGCCTATATATTAAAGTTCAACAATGTAAAAGTATAATATGAGATTATATGAAGTAACACTCAAAGGCATAGCGTCATTGTGTGAGGAAAATTTATGAAAAACCAACAAGCATTTGAAACTTGTATTATTCAAGTTGATTTTGATAATGTTTGAATTTGCTTCAATAGCACTAAATATCATAGTTATATAAGAAATTGTTTGCAAAATTGGTTATTAGATATATAAAATTGTTTGTTTAAAGCACGTATATTATTTTAAAATTCTGTATTTTTTAATGTTCTAATATATTTTTTATTTTCAGGTAAAAAAATGCCTTTTTTATTTTCCAACTTCATGTTATAATACCCTATGATTATGAATAAGTTTTTCAAATATGTTCAACATTGTATTACTTCCTATAAGTAGAGTCTTGTAAAGGAAGGCCTTTTGAATACATATAAGAGGAATAATTTGGGTATATAATATTAAATTTAATAGAGAAATTACACGACTATTGATAACATATAAATAATAAAAAAATAGGGTTAAGGTGCAAAAATAGACATATGCTTTTCTCTGAGGAGCGCCCAGTAGCAAATGTTTTTTTCAGGTGTAAAAGTAATTATGTGGTTACAAATTAGGTACAAAAATAGCGTTTGACCGTTAAGTTTGACTTTTGATCGTTAAATTTTACTTTTTTTACTGACTGGACGATGACGTGGCATTTCAAATATTTTTTCAGTATCCTTTTAGTACCGGTCAATACCTGAAATATTTTTTCAAGATCCTAAAATAAATTTTCAAAATTATGAAATATTTTTTTTGTACCAATCAGTATCCTGAAAATACTTTTTAGTACCAGTAAGTACCCTGAAATATTTTTTTCAGTATCCTTTAGTACCGATCAATACCAAAATATTTTTCAAGATCCTAAAATTATTTTTGCACCTTTGAAATGCCACGTTATCGTCCAGTTAGCAAAAAAAGTCAAACTTAACGGTCAAAAGTCAAATTTAACGGTCAAACGCTATTTTTGCATCTAATTTGTAACCACATAGTTACTTTTGCACCTGAAAAAAACATTTGCTACTGGGCGCTCCTCGGAAAAAAGCACATGTCTATTTTTGCACCTTAACCCAAAAAAATATTATAAAATTTATATTTAATATATTAATATAAGCATTAAGCAAGAACGAATTCTTGAGATCTCTTAAAAAGAATTAAACTTTAGCCCATCAAATGTTTTTGTCCTTCGAGCACTTTTTTTAGGGCCAATTAATATAGAGCTCAATGGGAAGATCAGATTTGTTTTTTTTTTGGTAAAAAAAGATCAGATTTGTTAAAGCGCTCAAAAACTAAGTTCTTATTATGGATTAGTTCGGCTTTTATTTGTGTTAGGCCCAAATTAATAATATTGGGCCGTTGCCCCGTACTTCCCCCAAAAGAATGCTAGGTCCAAATGTGCATTCCCCCCAATAAGTTTTTATTATGGATTAGTTCGGTTTTTGTGAACTAAAGTGCTAGGCCCAAATATAACTTCTCCTTTTTTCCCCGAGGATAATTTGGTATTTTCACAATGCGATTATATTACCCAAATATCACCCCTCCTCCTTGGGTTTAACTGGAAAGGGGTCGAACACTCTCACTAAAAGGGAGAGGGTTCGATCCTAGAGTTAGTTAAGGCGTTGGGAGAGGCATCCTAAAGGTCTAGGATACAACGGTAACTTAGGCTAAGGTGGAGACATGTGTACTCTTAGTCTTGAATTCATTGTGGGGTGAGCTCCAAGCGCCCAGCCCCTAGATTGCGGGTGAGCCTAACCCTTCTCCTAAAATTTTTATATATATAAAAAAAAATATTACCCAAATATCCTAGAAGATTTGTCTACAAATCAGAGATTTCAATGGACTGTATTTTGTTTAACTTGGAACCGTAGTACAAATTCCCCATTAATTTATAATTTGTATTGTACCAAAAAAAATTATAATTTTTATTGATGATGTAATTAATTTTAAATAATTTCATATTTTAAAATATTTGTAAATGAATTTTTATTTATTAAAAACTTATAATAAATGGAAATTAAACTGAAATATATATGCAATTAATTTCCTTTTCCCCCATATGTGTGTACATATATGTATATCCATACATATATATATATATATATATATATATATATATATATATATATATATATATATGTATGTGTGTATAGATATACATATATATATGTACTCCCTCTGGTCCTTATTATAAGACATCAACTAGCAAGTGTATTTGGTCCTTTTTATAAGGTACTTGCTTGTTCCCAAGGAGCAATAATTATCTTTTTCCATGTATGCCCCTAATTAATAAGGGTAGTGGGTGAGAGTAATAACTAATATAATATTAGAATTTAGTGCAATTAGTAGGGATGATATTGGAAGTTACTTAAATTATAGGATAACTTTATTGACTTTAACTGTTTTTCTTAATTTGTGAGAATTGTTAGTTGGTGCCTTATAATAAGAACTAGAGGGAGTATGTATTATGTATGTATACATACATATTTTATATGTGTGTGTATTCAAAGATTTGGACAAGTAATTGAGATGTAAATAGTAAGGAAAATGACGAATAAATACCAAATAAAATTCCAAAACCCGGAAATGTTTATTGAAAAGGAAGAGGACAGAGAGGTAAGTAGGTATGAATCTGGGTTTTGAATATTTGGACAAAAAAACAAACTACCGTTATTCCTTACCACCAACAGAGACCACTGCCTCTTCTTCTCTTCTCACCACAGTGATCACAAGACCTCTGTCTTCAACCTCAATCATCATCCCATTGTCTTCAACCTCCCTCTTCAAAGAACCAAATCTGCAAAAAACCAGATCCGTCTTCAACCTCAATTGCGTCGTTTGTGTTCGTGCTTTCCTTCTAGATCTGTTGCGTACTACAACCTTCTTCTTAGTTTGTTGTGCACTGTCAAACCTACCCCTCCTGAGTTGAATAGTATTTGGGTTTGAGGGAGAAGAAGATAAACAGTAAATGTGTGATTTAACAAAAATTGTAATGAGATTAATAAGTTCTTCAATAGTATTTACAAGACTTGTAATAGGTTTAACAAAGGCGTTCGCCAAGTGAAAATATATCAGCTTGGGTTCACCACATCTGAGCGCTGTAAACAAAAGTCGTAATGGGATTAATAAGTTTATCAATGGTTTTCACAAGACTTGTAATGGGATTAATAAAAACTTTTTTTGATGAAAATATGCAAGTCAGGATTCACCAACGTTGTTGTTAATACTATTACGAGAATAGTCAAAACCATTACTAAACTTGTGAATCTCATTATAAAACTTGTCAGACTCATTATTTACTGTTCACATTCTTCTTCCTCAACCTCTTTTTTTTATCGGATTTTTTTTTTTGTGAATCTCATTACAAAACTTGTCAAAACCATTACTAAACTTGTGAATTTCATTACAAAAGTGTCAAACTCATTATTTATTGTTCACCTTCTTCTTCCTCAACCTCTTTTTTTCATCAGAAAACATTTTTGTTAAGCCCATTACAAGACTTGTCAAAACCATTACTAAACTTGTGAATCCTATTACAAAACTTGTCAACCTCATTATTTACTGTTCACCTTCTTCTTCTTTAGCTATAATTAGTTGGGATGTTTGAGTGCTTTTATTAGATCCATGACCAAACTACACACTTATTGCTTAAAACCTCTCACTCCAAATCAAACACCCAATATTTTTTTTTTTAAATTTTTAAAAAAGGTTATGGAAACAAAGAAGGAGATTTCAGGGATTTATCAACAAGTATCCCTTAAGAAAAATCTCACATTTTTGCGCACTATTAAGCTAGATGAACAAATTAGAGAGAGTGTGTGTGTTTGCGTTGCCATGGGGGAAGAGGGAGATATGAAGAGAGGGAGAGGAGAGAGAAAGAGGAAGATGGAGCATAATGGTAAATTCAGCAACATTTTAAAATCATAATTTGATTCTTGGCTTTTTGACCAATCTAATTTTTTGAAAAAAAATATTTACCAAAATAAAGCAAATTCCAAACTATTTCCCAAATTAATGCAGTTGGTGGGCCCGGGTGGGAAGTGGCGTAGGAAAGGGCTGCGTACCAAATGGCGTGGGAAATCCCCACGCCATTTGGTTAGCAAATGGCAGTATATATAAAAAAAAAATTTAATAATAATAAATGATAAAAAATTGGAATAATTTAAAGCTCTACTCCATTTAATTTGAAGTCAAAAGAAAGAAAGCAGGGAGTTGAAATAACTCATTAAGAACGCATTTTAAAAAATTACGCGGTACAATTTAGTTATAACAATGCATCACAATCTGAGGATCTATATATTTGTTATACACCAAATATTTGTATAACAACAGTATTGATTTTGGGGTCTGTATAAAAAAGATACAGATCCCACAAATGCTAATTATATATATATAACAACAGTATTGATCCCACATATATATATATAATTAGCATTTGTGGGATCTGTATCTTTTTTATACAGACCCCAAAATCAATACTGTTGTTATACAAATATTTGATGTATAACAAATATATAGATCCCCTGTATTGTGATCTGTTGTTATAACTAAATTGTACCGCGTAATTTTTTAAAATGCGTTCTTAATGAGTTATTTCAACTCCCGCTTTCTTTCTTTTGACTTCAAATTAAATGGAGTAGAGTTTTAAATTATTCCAATTTCTTATCATATATTATTATTATAATTTTTTTTTTTTATATACCATTTCAGCCAAATAGCGTGGGAAATCCCCACGCCATTTACCACCAAATGGCGTGGGATTTTCCCACGCCATTTGGTAATCAAATGCGTGGGGCCCCACGCCATTTGCTAACCAAATGGCGTGGGGATTTCCCACGCCATTACGCCACTTTCCACCCGGACCCACCAACTGCATTACTTTGGGAAATAGTTTGGAATTTGATTTATTTTGGTAAATATTTTTTTTAAAAAAATTAGATTGGTCAAAAAGCCTTTGATTCTTATCACCTTCATGTCTTTTACAAATTTTAACAGGCACTTGGGGGTTTTAGAATTTCACATAGTATTTATATGGCATTCTCCCAAAATGTTAATTATTTAGATTTTTTTTTACCAGGCTGAAATATTTAGAGCCGTTATGTTTTATAGGTAAAGGATTTCTCTAGTCACTGGAGATAAGTTATCTCCAGTGTCCAAGTGACCCCCAAAACTGCGTCGTTTTGGATTAATGAATGATGTTTCCGCAATTTTGCATTATTCATTAATTCACCTAAAATTACGGAAACATCCTTCATTAATCTAAAATGACGTAGTTTTAGGGGTCACTGGAGATATACTTTTCCATTGTTTTATATATAATTTTCACATATAAATTTGAAGAATTGCAAGTAAGAAATGATACTTGCAATTCATCCCATAAGTTCTTCCCACTTCTATTTCTTTTGTTTTTAATTTTCTCCCCCATCAAGTTCTTCCCTCCAACATATCAAGGCTTCTTATATATCTTGATTCTTGATACTCATTTCATGACTCGTGGAGCTAAATGCACCGAAAATATTCTACCAAAATAATAAATGCACCGAAAATACTATTTATTAAAACTGCGCCAAATAGAAAGAGGAAGATTCCTAAGAAACAGAAGCAACTTGAGAAAACACGGCCTCATTGGTAGCATGGCTGCACTCCAGAGCCAAGTGTAACAATTCACCCCCTCCTTCACTAACCATAGTTAGTTAACCCAACTCCCACTTTAACCGATGGTTAGCTTAACTCACCCCACCCTCACAATATTTAATCTCCCCTTATTATAAATCATCTTCAATTTCTCCTCGTTCATTCTTTATTCTGATTTTCTCTCTCCCTCTCGCATTTGGTAAACCACTTTAGGTTACCAAAATAAACTGCACTGTACTTCTCTGCTCCTACAAATACGCAAAACAAATCATCATCGCATTGTGCTTTTATCTCTCTCTAACATTCACACGCTAAGCTATGATGAAGAGGTATTCCAGTGCTTCTTCTTCCTCTTGCTCTTCTTCTTCTCCATCTCCATCTCCGTCGCCTTCTTGTTCGCCGTCTTCTTCTCTCGCGTTTCAGAATCCTGATCAGACGGAAGCGCGAGGCAGAGCGAGTAATAAGCGAGCCAGAAGAAGTGGTAAAGGTAACGGTAATGGCAATGGCAGTGGAAATAATGATGATAATAAGGCAAAGAAGGTGAAAGGTATAAGCTCGAGCTCTTCTGCCATTAATGGCGGACGAAGAAGTTCTGTTTATAGAGGAGTCACTAGGTAAGTAACTGACTAAGCTTCTATTGATATACTTTAGTGAGAATTAATTGCTGTGTGGTTTGATTGAATCGAGATTTTCCGATTTTGGACTGAACTGACATTGAGATTGATTGTGGAAGAAAGAGGCCGACGATTGCTGTCTCTTATTCGTGAACTGGACGAAATGTTTTGAATTTTTACGTTTTTCTGGTGTGTTTATTGAAGTGGATTTTGAATTTGTATTTGCATGTGAGAATAATTTTGAGGAATTTGCGGTTTTGATCTGTAGGCATCGATGGACTGGGAGGTTTGAAGCTCATCTCTGGGATAAGAGTTGCTGGAATAATCTCCAGAACAAGAAGGGACGACAAGGTACCTTTTTTTTGGGAGATTTTTTTCTTGTTTTATTTATTTAAAAAATGGGGCAGTTTTGATTAATTATAAAGAAAACTTGTGGGGGGAAATCAGGGAGATCTAAGTACCTTTGTTAATTAATTATTTATTTGTTTTTTTTTACGGTGTTATTATTATTATGTTGTGTTTCTGACTGTGATGTGTCTTCTGTGTCACTGCCAACGTTCCATACGCCTTTTTGTCGCTGCCGTAGTTTATTTGGGTAAGTCTTCATCTTCTTGGATCTCACTCTCTCTTCTCATTTCTTAATTAGATTTTTTAAGAAAATAAGTTAAAATACCACATGAATTTTAAATTATGCACATATTTTTTCTCGCGTTTCAAAACTTAATGAATTTTCCAATTTGAGACTATTTCAAGTAGCCTGACCCATTAGAGAGCCTTAGCTTTAGAATTTAGTAAACCCTGTAAATAGAAATTGACTATTTTTAGATATTTAGTTACATATCACTCATTTTAGACCAGCTTGAAAATAAATATTATTTTTTTTAAAAAAGTAGAGTTTAAAAAGGTTTATTTATTTTTTCGCTATGTTTTTCTGTCAGTAAGTTGATAGATTTTGAACAAGTCATTTGGACAAAAAAGTAAACATTTTAATTTGTTGGCGTTATTAAATAGCTGTACACGGTTTATAATTAACTGCTGCTGTTATGTATTTTGGTATAAAAATTATAAGAGGACCATTCACCGTATGTTGCTTGCAATTGAATAAAAAAATAAATTAGTTTCTTAAAAATGAAAAAACCAAAATGTATATATTTATAAACAAGAAACAAATTATGTTTAAATCCCTCTGTTTGTAGCCGTAAGAAGATTTCCTCCAACTCTACAGATTATTTTCATTATTTTTATTTCTTAGGAATATTAAAATTAGAACCAAATCATGCTGTCAGATATTAAAATACTCCCCCAAAAAATGGTGAAAGTCCGACAAAGCATTTGGAGGATCAAAACAAATTTGGTCTTAAGTAAATTATCACATCTCACTGTTCTAAAATAACGTGCCAAAAAATTAAAATAAATTCCCGAATAGTCAGTTAATTATATTATCATTTTTAGAATTTGTTAGTTGGATCTTATTCTCTTTTTAAAATTCTTAATTCTTAATTTTTTTAAATATCTATAGGGGCTTATGACAATGAAGAAGCTGCCGCTAGAACCTATGATCTTGCTGCTCTTAAATACTGGGGAAGAGAGTCAACGTTGAATTTTCCGGTACATGAATTGATTTTCTCTTTTGAAGCACATGTTACAGTGTTTACCATCATACTAATGTTTAATTTAAACTAATCAGACACATTTGCCCATACATATTTTTAGAAATTCCATACTTTTTTTGATAAGTGAGAACAACAAATTCCATGCTTTATGCTTTTGAACTAGAAACGGCACCATTTACAAAGCTGTCTAGCCTCAAGCTTCTTCATGAAATACAAAGGGTCAAGAGTTTTTTTTTTTTTTTCAAATAAATATTTATAAGGTTCCTGTGATAGAGTTCTTCACTTATTCTTACAAGTACTTTTCATTAGTGTTACAATAAAAAGTTCATGTTTAACCATCACATGAATATATTTTTCATTTTATTAATGAATAATTGCGCAGATAGAAATATATGGCAAGGAGCTTGAGGAAATGGAGAAGGTCACAAAAGAAGAGTACTTAGCTTCATTGCGACGACAAAGCAGTGGATTTTCTAGAGGTGTTTCTAAGTATCGAGGGGTAGCTAGGTCAGTATGCAGCAAACTTTTGTTATTTATATTATTTTACCTCAATTAATAATACTTTCTTGGACATTGAAACATAACATTTTCAATTTTAGTAAACAAATGGTTCACCATGCAATGTACACACATTTAAGACATTAAACAGAAATATATGATACACACAAAACGATCATTTAAATCTTTTGTAACGGATTGACCGTGTTTGTAAGAGAGAGGGGTGAACCACGCCTATTAAGTGGAGTCCACGTTGTCTATCTCTTTCATCTTAAATGGTTTATTTGCAGAGGTTTAGATTAAACATATATTGAGCTTGGATTAATGCAAAAAATGATTTGATTTGAATAGGCATCACCATAATGGCAGATGGGAAGCTCGGATTGGAAGAGTATTGGGCAACAAATATCTCTACTTGGGCACATATAGTAAGTTTCATTCTATTTCCTCTTATATAAAACTTGCTTTATGGATCCTCATTTATTTTTTGTTGTATATTTTCTTCTAATTTAAATGTTTGTTAAACTTCAAATTAGAGATCCTTTGAAGTTATTTTAGAGATGCCTCATACATACAGACTTCAAAACACTCACATAAATCACGCACCAGTCAACACAACAACACTTCAAAGTTTTAATATATGTTCTGATATCTCATTGAATCATACCCTCTTGGGGATTGGAATCCAACAATCTCAGTTTACTAATTAATAAGCATTTGGTCCCCTATTTGACTCTGACATTCTCAACACAATATAGAAACCTCAAACACTCGCATTGAATATTTTTCACGCACAGAATTAATAGCACCTCAAGTCCACTATATATGAAACACAAAACACATTATGAGTGGAAAATAACAATTCAAACTGTTGCATCACAATGTGTTGCATACAACCAACAATGTTTGGTGGATTAAAATCTTGGCGACCAAAGTGGTCCACATGATCACAAGTCTCTACTTTGACCAGATTGTAATAAATTGGCAAAAAATATGAGAGTTAATGCTGAAAGAAGTAAAGTCACGTGCCTTCCGATCTCTTTTATTAATGGGTCCAATGTGTTCAAAGTGGCCACCACGAGGGAGTTATGTGTAGAGATCAGGATTTAAAGCTGTGGAATATGGATCCAAATCTCAAACCACAGTTTTTTTTTTTTTTGAGTACGAGATTAATCTTATATGAGATATTAATATATTCTTGAATAGTTTTAATTCTAATAATTAGTTATGCTCTATCCCTCCATTGTCTTGGTGACTGGGTCATGGATAATTAGCACAAAAATAAAATTACTTATTGATTTTTTTTTTTAATTTTTTGCTTTCCTATGATTCTATTTTCAATTGAGTTTTCTTGAAGATCTGTTTCTATTTTTTTTTACTACAATCTTGATTTTATTTGAATTTCATAAATATTTGCTTCCTGAGATATTATATATTTTCCTTTGAATTTTAGTACTACCATTGCTTGTGTGAATTGTGTAATTTTTCCTACGAATTATTTCAATAATGAAAAAGAAAATGTGTCTAGGTTGGTTCCCTTATTGATTGTATTCTCTGATTAAACTCAACCAAGTTTGATGCACTATTAGTTGGCTAAACACCAACCCAACATTTTGACAAATAGCCCTAAATCCACAAAAGCCGGTAGTTTGCATATGTTGGAGGATACAACATATCCTTGACTTTTTTACCTTCTCTTGAACATGCACATGTTTCATTAAGATTGAGAAATGAATTGTCTTCTTACAATTTATGAATAGAATATGTAATTCATAATTATAATCTTTTTGATTGGATAATAGTATATTTAAATTGATTGAATATGATATAATTATTATATATAGAAAAAAATTATTTAGTTTCATAATTTTGACTCAATTACAACTCAATCCGATTTAATTTGGTTTCACTTTTTAAACATTTAATTTATTAGTTTCTACAATTTATAATAATTCGATTATAACTCAATCTCTCTAGGTAATTTTTTAAAGTGTAGGGACTAACATACTAAATTGTTGAAACCGGAAAAAATGAGCTGAAGTTGAACTTTTGAAGACTAAGTTGTAACTTGTAACTGAAGTAAAATTATAGAGGTTGTTAAATGATGATTTTTTTTTTATTAAAAAACAATAATACTATGTGAAGCAAAATTTGAACTCGATATACTCCCCCGGGTAAGATTCAATTTTAATTTTTAAATGTTCATACAGTCTACATCAACAACATCCTTCCAAAATCTCAGTCCAAAGTAATCTGTTCATTATTATAAAAAATAATTGTGGGGTTAATCTTCAAAGATGATTAAAAATACAAAAGTGGGGTCAGTTTGGATCAATGTTGTAGTATTTTACTGAAAGATACGGAGATTTTGAAGAAAAAGAGACTAGATCAAGAACACCTGCCTCTCACAAACACACCCCAGTAGGCACGTGAATTCTAATCCTACCCTTACCTCATAATGTTCCAACTTTATTAGATTCTGTATCTTAAAGTCATCTTTTCTGGGTTCTTTTCCCTCTGCTTAATCAGCCACAAACACATACTGTTTTTAATTACACTACTTTCCGTTGCTAATCTTTATCAAATTCTCTGCCATTGTACGTAAAGTCCAACTTTCTCAGATACTTTTTGGTAGTTTATTTTGGCCCTTAACTAATTCATTAAATAGTCCCAAATTCTTCTTTTTCTTCTTTTGTGCTGCATTATTGTTACTCTTTTTTAATTACTTACTTCAAGTTAGTCTACAGTTTGAAATATAAAGGAAAATTCCAAATCAATCCTTAACTCAATATATTTTTTATGTGCCATCAAATTAAATTAAGGGAAAATTCATTTCAGGGCCCTTTTAACAGGAAAAATTTCAAAAAATGCCCCAAGATTCTGACAAATCCAGAAAAGGCCTCAGGACATTTTCTGGGATTTTCAGAATCTACGTGAGTTGTTAATGGGGTACTGATATAGTTGTTAATGTTACTGATTTAGTTGTTAGCAAAGTGTTGTTAACGGGGTTGATTTAGTTGTTAATGACCTACCCGTTAACAACTATATCAGCCTTGTTAACAACTCACTCAAGATTGGTCTTTTCTGAGATTGTCAAAATCTTGGAGCATTTTTTGAAATTTTCTCTGTAAAAAGGGCCCTGAAATGAATTTTCCCTTAAATTAATCTAATTTGACTAATTATGTTATTGTTTTTTATACATAAGAATTATGTCAATTGTGGTGGTGAATAATCAAAAAATTTATCTCATTTATCTAATTTAAATTTAAATATAGGTACCCTACCCGTGACATCACGAAGGCCTTTTATTAACCTTTGAGTTACTGATAATCACGTGACAGTATATCAAAAAAGAGTTAATCATGTGACGTCTTTAGTAAACATGGAACATAAATTATGGAGGATAGATTCTGATGGGCCTTTTTTCCCCCCCGCCGATTAATTAACTATATTGATACTGTTGATAAGGATATTGCATGTGATTGGCCAAGTTCATGTCCTAAATTAGGAAAAAGGATTTAATTTAATATAGTTCTAATTAATTGTTACTTTTGGCTGCCAATGATCTTGTTGAAGGTACTCAAGAAGAAGCGGCTACAGCATACGACTTGGCGGCTATCCAATACAGAGGCGCGAATGCAGTCACCAATTTCGATATTAGCAGATACATCGACAAGATCAACCTACTTAACCAAAGCAGCAATGGCGAATCCCAAGAAGATCAAACTGTAATCACAATACCATCACAAGTAGATGAAGTAGAGGAAGATGAAGAAGCACCTCCTAATTCATCCTCCTCATGTTCCTCCGAGTTAGAAAATCTGCAGAATCAGAAGCAACCACCACAACAGCAACTGCAAGACCAAGAAATCGAACCTGAAAATCCTCATATTCAACCTAATCAGATCTCTCCACTGAAAGAAGAATCCTCGCCGATTGCTCATGTGGACCCTACTACGACGACCGCCGACGAACAGGAGCTTCCATGGATCTTCATGGACGACGGCGGATTCTCTCAGTTTCAAGTTCCAGATCTGTCTGATGGCGACTTACTGAGCGTGTTCAGTGATGGCGCACGAAGATTCGACGACGACATTGGATTTCTGTTCAGGCCAGATCCCGATGTGGCCGATTTCAACCTGGACGCGATTTTGAGCAGTCCGAGCTATGGAGACTTGGCGATGGTGGATTCGACGAGGTTGGTGGCTGATGATTATTGTGGGCAAGAGAAGTTGCTCTGTTCTGCAAATTCTGCTTCTTGTTCACCAAACTCTTCAATTTCTTATTCGGATTATACTTCATAATCGATCTGTGATGTGGAAGGTGTGATGGAGATTGTTGGATCTGCTTTGATTTGTTGGGTGTTTTGTGATAGGCGGTTGGTGAATTGTGCAGTGTTCATGGATTTGCCTTAATTATCCGTTACATATTTATTTCCTTTAGTTTAAATTTAGGTCAACACAGGTGACCCAAAAAAAGAATTCTAAGAACTGTGAAGTTACTTGAATGCAAAGACATCCATTCATCTTTGGTTTTCTCATAATTGTTTTCCTTAATATTTGTAGGAAAATTTGAATTGCAAAATTTAAATTTTTGGAGGTCTCAATTTTTTAAAGAAAATAAGTGTACCTTAACCTTTTGAACCTGAAATCTTTTATTTAATAATAATTTCCATCCCAAATAAAAGACTGATTTAATTTATTTTGAGCTTAATGAAACTAATTAAATTATTTTAAAAGTATTTATATTTATCGTTTTTTCTCTGAACTAATTTGTTTGACTTATAAATTGATAATTTAATCATATACAATATATGATATGATTGAATGACTTATTTAATTTCCTTAATATTTTCAAAAATAGAAAAAAGTTAACTAGGTCATATTTAGGGATTCGGCTTCAGTTCACTGCGCGTTCCCATCCACTGCCATCCACTTCCTTAAAACAATATCGTTTTGGCGCAAAAACAACACCTAATCTCTCTCTATTTTTTTTTAAATAAATATTTCAAGATCTTGTAGGGACTAAAAAGATACTTCAGGACACTGATCGGTACTAAAAATACATTATGATCTTGAAATTCTTCTTAGGATGTTAAAAAAATATTTCAAGATGCTGACTAGTACTACAAAAATATTTTAAGATACTGACTGAGGATATTGGCTGATACTTAAAAAATACTTCATGATTATAAGGGGTGCAAAAAAAACTAAAAGGGATTAAATCTCATACACACTGTCAAATAAACTCTGAAGATGAGACGAATACCCATCCAAAAACTTGGAATAATAAACCACTTTGTTTTTTAGGAATATGTCTTTAGTTGCAACTCCTAGTCGAGCTCCATCAAGCTTCGGATTTCAAGAAATATCAAGTCATATGTAAAGTTTTTGTTTGGCAGATGTATCTTTCTATTGGAAACAATCCTAGAAAATAAATAAAGATTTCAACCTTAATTCATCGTATCACGAAAGACTAGTCAACTTGGTAGCTACATGTAGAGTTGTTGCAATCTTGTTCGCATGTCAATTAAATCTTGGGAAAATCCATACAGGTGGTCAATTAAAGGCTAAAATTTCAAAAAATGCCTCAACAACTTTCACATACCTAAAAGGGCCTTAGGACATTTTCTGAGATTTTTCATTAAAACGTTAGTTGTTAATATGACTGATTTAGTTGTTAACCGGGGCTGATATTGTTGTTAATGTGACTGATTTAGTTGTTAAAATATTGTTGTTAATGCGACTGATTTAGTTGTTAATGGGTATTGATTTTGTTGTTAATGTGGCTGTTTTAGTTGTTAACGTTTATACCAGAAAAGACCCTAGGACTCTTTTTGGTATGTGAAAGTTGTTGGAGCATTTTTTAAAATTCTAGACCTGAATTGAACCCGTGCATGAATTTTCCCTTAAATCTTAGAATCTGATTAAAAACGGACCTTCCTGAATCCCAAATCATCTGCCAGAGACAGCACTTTAAGGACAGCCCATTCTTTTGCCTAGCAGGAACAAGTTGTCAAACTCACAGATCCCAAAGAAAAAATCACAAGCATAATAAAAGGCCCATGCTTCTTCTTGTTACATGTTGGCCTATGGTTATACAGGCCCAATTTGAAGACCGCAATAAAACATTAAATTACAAATGGAAATAATTTTTTTAAAAATATATCATCAATATGATCAAAAAATATTAATTTGGGAAAATTTTATATAAATACCATTTGAACTTACAAAACTTCAAAAAAGTCTATTAACATATGAAAATGAAACAAGCCCTTAGAGAGAAATATGAGAGTTTAAAATATTGTGTTTTTACAAAAATGTTTATCACTTTTTATTTTTACAAAAAGGTAATGTCCCATCGCCACCACTTGCCACCATGCTAATGGGCCGCTGCCGGAGCTCCAATGACAACTTGAATAATGCAATTAACTATTTAAGTATATAGATTGACAATTTCAACTCCTAAATCTTATCAAGCGTCGTTGACAAGTTGAATAATAACAATGATAACTTGCGTATAACAATTTGCAACTATGGTATAGAGAGTGACAACTTGGGAGCTCAGATTAAATAATCTTTATACTCAAATTGTCATTTTCTTTATTCAACAACGCCTGATAGGGCTTAGGGAGCTAAAGTTATTAATCTCAATACTCAAGTAATTAACCGCATAACTCAAGTTGTCATCGAAGTTCCAAATTGCTAGGATCAAAGCCTCGACAACGGTTGTCATCGAAGTTCCAGTGCTAGGATCAAAGCCTCGACAACGGGCCCGCAAGGCGAAGAGGAGACCTTGCCTTTTTTAAAATAAAAGGGAAGGGTATTTTGGTAAAAATACAACATTTCAAAATCTTATATTCCTCCTGAAGGATCTATATGTCATTTTCATGTGTTGACAGACTTTTTGGAGTTTTGTAAGTTCAAATAAACCTTTGAACCTGATTGCCTCGATTCTTAATTCTTGGCAACTCTTTGTTCATAGTCATGATTATCTTGAGGAATTGGAGGTTAGTGCTTCGCAAGCTCCACCTGAAAAACTGGATCAAGATTAATGTGGACAACGCGGTTTCTTTATTTGAAAATTATGCAGGTGCTGGAGGTGTTGTGCATGACTCTCATGGTGCATGGATTGTTGGCTTTTCTTCACGGATTAGTATATGTGGTCCGAAGGAAGCGGAGGAGTGGGCCTTTTTAAAGGGGCTACAACTTGGTTGGAATATGAATTTCACTAGAGTTGTAATTGAATTTGATTCAAAAACTCTCATTGAGACCTTAATGGAGGAGCAGAGTAATACTGAAAGCTTGGTTATGCTGCAAATTCGAGACTTTTTGACAAGAAGCTGGGAAGTAAAATTTGTCCATGTTCCCCGTAGTCAAAACTGTGTTGTTGATAAACTCGCCAAGGGAGCTTTATTTGTTTCTCAATTTTATGATGTTTGTCCTAATTTTCTTAGGGCTCTAGCACTCCAAGATTGCATGAGAATTTATTCCCCTTCACTTTCTTTTTAATATAAGGCTATGCCTCCTTTTATACCAAAAAAAAAAAAATATTTATCTGAAATTTTCCTTATTACTTTTTGAGGCTAGATTTGACTGTATATTAAATTAGTTAACACAACATGTTTTGTTCTAAAACATCCTAAATTATGTTTCTTAATTCCCTCAATATCTCTTTTACTTGATCATTGTTTAAGGAAATATCAACATAAATAAATTAAGAGAAATTTGACAAATATGAGAAATAAAACTTATATTTAGTATCAAGATTAACTCCTCAATTATATCTTACATTAAGAACTATAAGACGACCAATATTGTATAAAACTCATTATTATTAACATACTTAACACCAAATTTCTTATATCAATAATTAAAATGTCCAAGAAGTCGAACACACGAACTTAATCAGTCTAAGAACTAATGGAAAACAAGTCACAATATTTTTTTTAAAAAAAATTTAAATAATTTTTAAAATATATTTTATGCATTATAAATATTAAAAAAGGAAAAAAAAGTATGTTTATCATAAATTTTAAAAATAATTATTTACATTATATAAATAGTACATCTCATAATTATTTTTATTTTTTGAAATATAAAATATTTATTAATTTTATTAAATTAAAATTTTGAAATAATAACATTTTTATTCAATTGGAGAGAAGAAAACATCTCATTCTATTGCCTTTTAATTTTACATACTTATAAAATGATATGTAACAATAAAAAATAAAAAATAATTTAAATTCATTTTGTAAAATAACATTGTTCAAATATTACCTCTAATATATTTAACATATATAATTTAGAGTAAAATACTATGACCACCCTTCTGTTTTGCCTTAATTACACAGACATTCCCTCTACTTTGGAAACCCATATAAACCACCCTTAAAATTCAACATATGTTACACAAACTTCCCTTTCATTTTGAGATGCTATTTCCATCCATCCAAATTGTTAGTTGACCGTTAAGTTTGACTTTTAAACCTTTTTTTTAAAAGTAAAATACTCTGATTACCCTCCTGTTTTGCTTTAATTACATATACCTCCCTTCTATTTTGAAAACATATGCTTAGGTCCAAACAGTTAACTCCGTTAAGAATATTCTAAAAAGATTCTAAAAATATATTTTTAACTAACGTTTATATAAAAATAAAATTTATTTACTATTTTACCCTTAATACTAATTTTTTTAACTAAGTTTATATATAGAAACTTACACATGGTTGATGTATTTATTTTGTCTTGCACATTTTCACTAAAATTGTTTTAAAGAATTTAAGAGTTTTTTTTTATCTTTTCCTTAATTTCTATTTTTATCTTTACAAATAGTTATTTGTTTGATGATTTTAGATTGGTTAATGTAATAAATATCACAGACGACGTTGAATATTTAAGTAAGTTATTAAATAAATATATGATTGATCAAATGTGTTTCTAAATATTTGTGAAAAAAGTATTAAATTATAACTTTAAATGACACATACAATCTCAAACTTATATAGTTTATTATGATGATGATGATGATGATGATGATTATTATTAAATAAACATGTGATTGATCAAATGTGTTTCTAAATATTTGTGAAAAAAATATTAAATTATAACTTTAAATGACACATACAATCTCAAACTTATATAGATGATGATGATGATGATGAAGAAGAAGAAGAAGAAGAAGAAGAAGAAGAAGGAGGAGGAGGAGGAGGAGGTATATAGATGATGATGATGATGAGGAGGTTAACTAACGGTTTGGGTGGATGGAAGTAGAATATCAAAATATAAGAAGAAGAAGAAGAACTTCGAATCTCAAAATATAAGAATATAAGAAGAAGAAGAAGAAGAAGGAGGAGGAGGAGGAGGAGGAGGGAGGTTAACTAACGGTTTGGGTGGATGGAAGTAGAATCTCAAAATATAAGAAGAAGAAGAAGAACTTCGAGTCTCAAAATATAAGAAGAAGAAGAAGAACTTCGAATCTCAAAATATAAGAAGAAGAAGAAGAAGAAGAAGAACTTAGAATCTCAAAATATAATAAGAAGAAGAAGAAGAAGAAGAACTTAATGGTTAACTAACGGTTCGGTTTGGGTGGATGGAAATAGAATCTCAAAATATAAGAAGAAGAAGAAGAAGTTAATGGTTAACTAACGGTTTGGGTTGATGGAAATAGAATATCAAAATATAAGAAGAAGAAGAACTTAATGGTTAACTAACGGTTTGGGTGGATGGAAATAGAATCTCAAAATATAAGAAGAAGAAGAAGAACTTCGAATCTCAAAATAGGTTAACTAACGGTTTGGGTGGATGGAAATAGAATCTCAAAATATAAGAAGAAGAAGAAGAACTTCGAATCTCAAAATAGGAGGAGGTTAACTAACGGTTTGGGTGGATGGAAATAGAATCTCAAAATATAAGAAGAAGAAGAACTTAATGGTTAACTAACGGTTTGGGTGGATGGAAATAGAATCTCAAAATATAAGAGAGGTTTATGTAACATATGTTTAATTTTAAGGGAGGTTTATATGGGTTGAAGAAGAAGAAGAAGAAGAAAGTTTTAAAAGTCAAACTTAATGGTTAACTAACGGTTTGGGTGGATGGAAATAGAATCTCAAAATATAAGAGAGGTTTATGTAACATATGTTTAATTTTAAGGAGGTTTATATGGGTTTCCAAAATAGAGGGGGTCTGTGTAGTTAAGGTAAAAAAGGAAGGTGGTTGTAATACCCTAAAAATCTGTATCATAATTTGGTAAAATTATACCTATAGAAAGTAGGTGAATATGAGGTATCAAATATTAAGTTATAATTATCTTATTTTCTAAGGAAAAATCTCTTGGAAATTAGAGGAAAAACTAATAATGTGCCAAATGACCAAAATGCCCCCGTAAATGTTATGAAAATGCATAGGACATAGAATACTAATGTCAATGCACAATTTATGAGATAAGGAGTAATTCTAAGTAAGAAAATTTTCAACTTGTGATAACTAAGTAGTTAAGTAATATTGGGCTAATTACTTAAGCATAAGCAAAGGAAATTCAAAGAAAATTATGTAAAACCCTAAAATTAGTGGTTTTTGGCCTAAAATTAGTAAAAATATATTTGTTAATTAATTGGAAATTTTGGAGAAAAATAGTTGAGTTTAGGTATTTTTAAGCCTAAATGCAAGAATAGACCAATAAGAAAATTTTGTAAAAAATTATGTAAAAATAATTATTTAATTAATTAAATAATTAATTAAATAATTAATCATATAAAAAAAACGAAAAAAAATGGGCAGGAAAGAAGAAAGAAGAAAAAAGAAAAAGAAAAAAATATATAAATATATAAATATAAGAATTTATGCAACTTGCAAATATAATATAATATAATTAATTAAAGTAAAAAATGATGAATAGTAATTTAGAAATTAGGAAACGGATCCTATCTAGAGATCTAGGAATGAGATTTCCAAAGTCAAAGAAAAATATTGATCAGTGAGTTATTATCTTAGTTAGACTCTTGGGAAGAAAATTCAAAAGCCGTTTGTGCATTTCCTAATAAAACAAAATAGGGAAAAATGCATATAGGCATATTTTTGGATATAAAGAAAATAAATTCTAACTCAACATCTAGGAATGAGTTTGAATATATCTTGACATATTTAGAATCAGTGAATTTTTCTGAAGAAGTTGATAATTACAGAAATGTGTTCTGAAACCGGACGCGTTCGGACACGTTTTTCGAGAAAACTTCAACTGGACTGTTGGAGCCCTATATGGAATCAAAATTTAGGTTAAATTGGACATTTCTAGTAAGTGAGAACATGTCTTCAAAGTTGTAAATCCAGAATTTTGAAAGTTCTCCGAAATCACACGAATCGGGTACCGATCGGGGAATTGATTAGGCAGGGTTTAAAGCAACCCAATTCACCATTTTGGACCACTCCAAAGCAGCCACATCACTCCTTAATTTCGTTCAAGATGCTTCCATGGACAAGGTTTTTACACCATTTTTGTTTGGAATTTCCATGGTTAAGAACAACTTGAAAAATTCCCAACATGTCCTTAGAAAATTCTATAAATAGGTGCCTTGCTCTTCATATTTTCTTCACACCATCACTCCTTCCTTTGGCTGAAATCCTAGAGGGAGAAAGAAGAGAGAGAAGCTCTGGAAAAATTGTGAGGAAAGTCTTCAACGGGTAAGTCTTTCAGTCTTTAGCTTTTAAGTTCTAGTTTTAGTTCAGTAGTTGGTAGAATTGTTAGTTAGATTTAGGAAGTAGGGGATGAAATTCCTATTCTTGTTCTTATGCCTCATTGCATTGAAAAATATGCCTGAAGAGGTAAAAACATGGTAGGGATCGAGTCTCCGAAAAGTTGAAGCTTGTGTAGTTCTTTCAAAAGTAGGGGTTGTAATGCTAGAATAGCCTTTATCTTTCAAGGTATGATTAGATATCATATGATAGAGCTATTTTAGTCTAGAATTTCGAAAATCATAATTGCGTCGAAGTTCTGGCGAAATTTCGGGAAGAAAATTTGTAAGAGTAACGAAGTCTTTGGCAAAATTCCGCCAATTAGGGGTATAGGGGCAAAATAATTTTTACCTAAAATGCCAGATATAGTATCAAATCACTAATAAAAGTGATATTACTCTTATAGGACGTCGAAACTTTGATCTGCCGTTCTGTTGTCCGACGTGCCGTAGGGCGTTTCGCTGTTTTAAGTAAACGTGTCGTTTCCGCGAAATTTCCGACGTTCGTCAACGGAGGTACGTTCGCGTCTTGTAACACTAATCGATGAGTATTGAATGATTATATGTGATAATATGTTGTGTGAATAGTTTGGTGCGAAGGCAAGGCTAGTCTATGTGGGTAAGCCATTTAGTCGCCGTATAAGTCGGTGAGGCCCCATGATAGACACTTACACGACCATTCATTCGGTGCTAGATGCACCGTATCTATGGAACCGTACTTAGATACTCCGTGTCTAAGGAATCGTACTTAGATACTCCGTGTCTAAGGAATCGTACTTAGATACTCCGTGTCTTTGGAACCGTACTTAGATACCCCGTGTCTATGGAGCCGTACTTAGATACTCCGTGCCTATGAAACCGTACTTAGACACACTGTGATTAAGGAATCGTACTTAGATCACTATTACAGTTTTATGTTGTTGTACTGGCTTGATCAATGCTGTGAAATTAGAAATACATTGTACATATCTTGTTTATAAGCATGAGGTTAACAGTTACGAGATCCAATGCGCTAAATTGGATCTTAGCTATAGCTCAGTCCAAAGGATGAGGAGTCGAGGAGAGAAGCAAGCGGACCACGTAGATCGAGGACAAAGGTAGGGAGCTAGCATGAAGATCGAGATGGAGGCGCTTTAGTTTTGTTGTACTTACGTTAGATGTAAACACTCGGAGGAATGTACGGCGCTTATGAGCAATTAGATACATGTTTGTTATCAATGTTACTCTGTTACTCTTTATTATGAAAAAAAAAATATATTTATGTCGCTCAAAACGCTATGAAAACAGTTGTGAAAACCGGGGTGTTACAGTGGTCAAGGTATTTTACTCTAAAATTTAAAATCTATTAATTTTTTTTAGAACACTATTAAATTAATCATGATCATCTGTTGAATACTTGAATCAGCCGTGCGTTTTTAAAACTCATGATTTAAGTGTCAGCCCAAACGGAATTCCTTTGACAGTAACAGACAAACCGAGTTGGTTTCTTCTGGCTCTGCCTTTCAGGTCTCGCACTCGTTCTGGTGACTCGGCCTCACTCAGCTTGTATCTCGCGTAATTCTGGCTCCTCCTTCTCTGAACGAGAAAAACCTAGTCGTAAACGCGCGTGGATTCATAAAGCATGCTTATTGAAGGCGAAGGTGGTGCCAAAACACACCTTTTTCGGTAATTGAACATTCTCAAGGTATCTTGCCTGCTTCGACTCGACTCAACTCAACTCCTGGCTCCTAGGTTAGTGAATTTTGCTAGCTGCATATCGTTTCTGGTTTTTTTAATAATGAAATGGTAAACCTTGGCGTTTTGAGAATAGAGGAGCATTTGTGTATTATGTCATTACCCTTCATCCTTTTTGTTGGGGAAGCGTAGGACCTTTTATGAGTTTTCAATTGTTGTGGTAATGTTATCTGTGAATTGTCAGGTGTGAAACTGTGCATGGTTTGGGTCAGCTGCGTTGTGCCAAGTGTAGCTTTTGTGGGTTGTATTCTGAATGGTTTCTTTTGTCCAAAGAAAAGTTTGGTCCTTGAATTGAATTTTTGGTGCTTGCTTTTGAAGCTACGATGAGCATGTATTACTTTGAATATTTCGTCTGAGGTATCTGTGAACATAGGATAGATCAATTACTTTGCATTTTGCAGACTGAGTACTGATTAGCATTTTCTCAGCACAAAACAATGCTGGTCTTACCTTTCAACTCTTCAAGCATCTGTAATTATTGTTTTTCATAGTTTAACAGAAATATTGTCATGACCTATCAGCAGTCAAACTCTACCTAATGTGGTGCAATAGTTTCGCTGATAACCTAATATTTTTATATATTTTCTTTATTAAAAATTTGTTACTGGCGAGAAGTTTTACATGCCATTGAACTCAGCCTCCAAGTTAAGTCTTCATGGGCCTAACATGAAGAGTTTTTACATTTTGTTTTATTTTAACTTCACTTCAATTGAATCAGTAGTAAAGGCTCGTTTGATTAAAAATTATGTATTTTTTCACTTATAAAATATTTGTTTCTTCAAATTCCTTTTCAAGATTTTATTGGCCTGGGACACGATTTTGTCTATTCCTTAGATTGACCTATACATTTGCCTATTAGACCACCCTTTTGTTGATAAAAAGGAAAAATGTCCGCCCTTTTTGGGCTTGGGATACTTATAAGATCATGCTAATGAATATATGCATACCTGTAATCTGTGTTTATTTTAACCATAGAGCATGTGTAGGAAACATATTGGTCCCTGAGTACAATGCTTGTCAATTTATCAATCTATAATACTTCTTATGCCTCTCTCTATAATCAATATTTGTGCTGCTTTCTTTCTCGGATCATATAAATGAATGGTCCCTGAGTTTTCAGGATGGTGATATGCACTTTCTTCAATGTGTTGTACTGGAAAATGATTCAGGCAACTTCTACTATTCCCTCTGAAAGATGAGCATTAGGCCAATTGTGTAGTCATCACAAGGAAAACTGTTTAAGTGAGTTTGTCACTCATTGTCTTGTCATGGAAGTTGAAGCAGTGG
Source organism: Acacia pycnantha (assembly GCA_025563575.1). Lineage (NCBI taxonomy): Eukaryota > Viridiplantae > Streptophyta > Magnoliopsida > Fabales > Fabaceae > Acacia > Acacia pycnantha. The sequence goes on along the minus strand of JAMWYP010000032.1, from coordinate 2,762,849 downwards.
ATGAAGGAGAAAGCAATGATAGACATGAACGTGACAGGGGCCAGAGACAGAATGTAACTGTAAACCTGGCTGAAACAGAAGTAATTAATCATAGTGGTGATGCAGATATGAAACCACAAGTGGGCATGCTGTTTGAAACAGAAGATACTGCAAGATCATTTTATGATGCATATGCAAGGCGAGAGGGTTTTAGCACCCACGTGGGTCAGTTCAGCCGTACAAACCCTGATGGTCCAATTATAACTTGGGACTATTCTTGTACTAGGGAGGTCTTGAAAAGGAAGAACATAGAAAGTTGCAATGCAATGCTTAGAATAGAGAGAAAAGATGCCAACAGCTGGATTGTCACAAAATTTGTCGAGGACCATAACCATTCCCTGGCCTCCCCTAGTAAGGTGCACCATCTTCGACCACGTAGGCATTCTGCTGGTGCTACAAGGAATGCTTCTGAGACATTCAATGCTACCAGTGATGCCTATATCTCAACAAATGGGAATCATGTATTTCATGAACCAACTCGTGTAGTCAGGAGTTCCTCTCCGGTAGATCATAATTATCGATCCAGAAACACTATTCCTTTAACATATGTAACACCTACTCGAAATAGGACCCTCGGAAGAGATGCTCAAAATCTTCTGAATTATTTTAAGAAGACGCAAGCAGAAAATCCTGGCTTTTATTATGCTATACAACTTGATGATGAGAACCGCATGACCAATGTGTTTTGGGCTGATGCAAGGTCAAGAGCAGCCTATAACTACTTTGGTGATACTGTAGTTTTTGATACAATGTATAGACCAAATCAATACCAAGTCCCATTTGCTCCCTTTACAGGAATCAATCACCACGGTCAAATGGTTTTATTTGGTTGTGCATTACTTTTGGATGAATCAGAGTCTTCCTTTACTTGGCTATTCAAGACATGGCTATCTGCTATGAATGATCGACCTCCTGTTTCAATAACCACAGACCAAGATAGAGCTATTCAAGCTGCTGTTGCCAAGGCCTTTCCAGGAACTCGCCATTGTATTTGCAAGTGGCACATTTTGAGGAAGGTCAAGAGAGATTAGCTCATGTTTACCTAGCTCATCCTTCTTTCTACGGAGAGCTATATAGCTGCATCAATTTCTCTGAGACTGTTGAGAACTTTAAATCAACATGGAATTCTCTGCTAGATAAATATAAGCTCCAGAAAAATGAATGGCTTCAGGCAGTGTTTAATGCTCGCAAACAGTGGGCCCCTGTTTATTTCCGTGGCACATTCTTTGCTGCACTCACTTCAAACCATGGGGCCAGCTCCTTTTTTGATGGCTATATGGACCAGCAGACAAACTTACCTTTATTCTTTAAGCAGTATGAAAGGGCTCTTGAGCAGTCATTGGAAAAAGAAATAGAAGCTGATTATGATACAATTTGCACCACACCAGTCTTGAAGACTCCATCACCAATGGAACAACAGGCTGCAAATCTTTACACAAAAAAGATTTTTGCAAAGTTTCAAGAGGAACTGGTGGAAACTTTTGCGTATACTGCTGACAATATTGACAGTGATGGTGTGGTCAGTAAATACAGGGTTGCAAAATATGAACATGATCACAAGGCATACATGGTAACTTTAGATGCTTCTGAGTTGAAAGCAAATTGCAGCTGTCAAATGTTTGAATACTCGGGCATTCTTTGCAGGCATATTTTGACTGTATTTACTGTCACAAATGTTCTTACCCTTCCACCACGCTACATATTGAAGCGATGGACAAGGAATGCTAAATTTAATATGCAATCAGATGATCAAATTTTAGATTCACATGCCATTGAAACCCTCACCCTGCGTTTCAATAGTATATGTCATGAAGCCATTAAACTCGCTGAAGAAGGAGCAGCAGGAGTGGAAACTTATAATGCTGCCATGAATGCTTTAAGAGAGGGTGTGAAAAAGATTGCTGTTGTGAAAAAAAATGTTGTGAAAGTCACACCTCCAAGTGCTCAGGGTAATGAAAGTAGTCAGGAAGATCATAGCAAGAATAGCCCTTTATCCACATGGCATGATCCAGTGCCACATTGCTTTAATCTTAATGATGGTGGGCTTCCTGTTGCTGATCATAATCAACCAAGTATGGCTCCTGTTTCTATTTGTCGCAATGGTGGTCCTCCTGATAACCCTGTATGATAACTGAAGACCGTGATGCTTTAGCTTATTTGATTCAAAGGTATACTGATATTTGCTATAACGGGATATCACTGGCTGATGTAGGTTGTTCTTACGTATTTCAAGTCTATGAGTTGGGTCATTGAAGATAAGAATTCAATCTCAACCAGTAAAGCAGCAATGATTAACTTGAAGGTATGAAAGTAGGTGATTTGTGTCCTCAGTTGCAGTTCTTTTCATATTTTGTTTATCAAGAAGTGGCAGACATGAGACATCTTGACTCGTTATTCTTTGATTCTTTGACTCTAGATAACATGGAATAAATGTATTTTGTCATTAGAAGATGATGAGCATTTAGAACTTGTAATTGAATAATTTGAATATTATTAATTGATTTGAATTAAAAGGGTACAAGGAGGCCTTTATATAGGCAGACTAATAAGCTAACCGTAATCCTAATTATATGGATCTAACCATAATCCTAATATATTTCCTAACACTCCCCCTCAAGCTGAAAGCAGCTTGCACACACATCAACTGATCTTCACGAAAATAATTATCCATAGCCTAGAACTCAAACAAGGTAATAATCCACCAGCTTCACCAGGAGCTCGAACAACGAAGAGAAAACCAAACTAGAGGAGAAGCTGCAACAACAAACGGTTTCACAAGGGACCAAATAATACTCCAAATGTCTCACTATAGACAAACACCAAACGGCCTCATCTAAGACCAAACAATACTCCAAACGTCTCACCAGAGACAAACACCAAACGGCCTCACTGAGACCAAACAATACTCCAAACGTCTCATCAGAGACAAACACCAAACGGCCTCAGTGAGACCAAATAATACTCCAAATGTCTCATCAGAGACAAATATCAAACGGCCTCACCTGAGGCCAAACAATACTTCAAACCTCTCACCAGAGACAAACACCAAATGACCTCACCTGAGACCAAATAATACTCCAAACGTTTCACCAGAGACAACCAACGAACGATCACACAAAAATCCCCAAATAACAAATAATTGTCAGTTTTTTTTTTTTTAAACAAAATTTGGACAGCTGAAGCTACTAGCAAGAGTTTTAATCCTAGCAGTAGAAATAGGACATGCTTTAATGCAAAGCTTCTTGAGTGCCACCCACTTGGCAGCAATACACTCAATCTCTACATCACCAACTTTAATTCCACAAGGAGCAAATCTTTACAAATCTCTTGAAATTCCAAAGACCTTTTTTTTTTTTGGAACCAATTATGAGTGGCGCAAAGCTTTGGCCATTGACAAGCTCCTTAAGGCATATAGATTTCAAAGAAGAAGCCGCAGGAACAGGATGAATAATTTCAGTACCATCATGGGTTCTCGGAGCCGCTTGACAGCTGAAAACTCCTCCAAGAGCGGGCAATTACTGACGATTGCATTTAAGCATGTGACACTGTACAAACACGACCCAAGCCGTATAGTCAAAACCTCCGGTAGAATCCTCCATAAAATCCAAATCTGTGTTACAAGCAAGAGGTACACCCGCTACAATCCCTAATTATATGGATCTAACCGTAATCCCTAATATATTTCCTAACAGAACTCAAACTGGGATTTTATTAAGAAAACAATCTACTAGCACTAGACAAGAATAAGAAAGAATCTTAGTGATACACTCCTAATAGCCAGGGAGAATTTCCAAACAATGCAAGTGAATTCAGAATACTTCATGAGCCACCATAAAAACCTAAGATGGCATGTTTATAGTTTTAGGAAATAACAAGCAACAAAATAAAATTAGTAAAAAACTTGCAATAAATAAAACATGGGATGGATAGTGGCTTGGCATTGTTGCTCCCTCTTTTCGATTTTCCCCACTTCTGTAACTAAACGGATTGTTGTCCCCTTCATCCATTCTCTTATGTGTACGCCTATTGTAAGTCATCAGTGGTCTTGGCCTCTTACTTTCATTTAATGTTTCATGCTATCTCCAGAAAGTCTTTTCCCTCTGTAGGTCTTCTCTATTAATATATGGCTTTCTATACTTCTGTACATTTATAGTGGTGCTGTGAGTATTTTTTTTCTCACTTATAATTTTTTTGCCATTGTAGCTTCAAGATTATGGCAAGAACCCTCCAGTCGAGAATGAAATACAATTTCGGGTAACAAGGGTCACTTTGGAGCCTATGATGAGATCTATGGCTTATATCAGTCAGCAACTCTGCGCACCAGTCAATAAAGTTGCTGTCATCAATCTGAAGGTATACAAACTTGGATGATGGACTACTTATTCCTGCCTCTTCTAACCATTTTTACAACCTATAAGTTTTCTAGGTGCAATAATTTTCTCCTTTAAATGCTTTCACCTCCTATAAATTAAACCTCAAAATGGGAGATAGATGAGAATAGTTCAGGGTTGAATTATAGTTGGCAGAACATATCTATGTATATTTCAAAATATTGGAATTAACAGTAGCAGTGATTAAGCTGCCAGGGGACGGGTAGTTTCTTGGATATCTCTTAAGTTCAAGCCTCCATGCTACATAGCGTGCGCACACTAACATAATCATGAATGATAATCGGATATATGAAATGAAAAAAATGAAGCATATATATGGATTGAATAAGTGCCCCCCTCAAAAAATAAAAAAAGAAAGAAAGGAAAACTCCATCAAAAGGATTTGAACCAAACAATCCTTGATCATTACCCACTACAAGTTTAGAGACATATCTTCCTCTACTAGAAAGCAAATGAATGTTCCTTTGGTCTTGATCCTTGTAGAGCCTAAAATATTAAGGCCCTTTTTAAGATAAAGGCTTTTGTTTGGACTGTGCTACTTGATAGAATTAATACATCTGCTTCAGATTCAAGAGGCAATAAGACCTTATTGTTAAATGTTTGAAAAGTTTCGAGACAAATAACCATCTCTTTTATACATTGTGAAATATCTTGGCTTATTTGGAATTGGCTGCTTCATTTCTTTGATAAGAGTCGAGTTTGTTTGGATGATCTAGGGGTTTTTCATAGCTGTTTATGGGTTTTGGGTTGCAAAAGGAGCCAAAAGTTCTTTGGCATTGAGCAGTCTTTGCTGGTTTCTGGTTTCTGGTGTCTTTGGCTAGCCAAGATTGCCAGTGCTTAAGTCCTTCGTCTGGGATTCTGCAAAATGCAAACGGCTTATTCAGGGGAGTGTCCCCTATGGATCTTCAAAGGGTTTGTGTTGATTTTCTGAGTTAGAGGCCAGGGTTGTTTTCTTTTGCAGTGTCTTCTGTTTAGGAAGATTGCATGTGTTGGTTAATTTGATTGGGGAGTTATAGCTGTTGGAGGGATGGAACCAAAAGGAAAATGCTACTAAAAGTGGCATAATTATGCCAGTGTAAACAAGTATGGAATTGAAAACGAAAAACAAACAGAAAATACGCTGGCCCTTCAAGAGGCAAATAACACTCACTTGTTGCTTACATTTCTCCTGTCCCCAAGACTTACATTATATGCCTCTCACGCACACATTCACCCCTCACAAGGCCTAGAGTTAGTTGCCAGCCGAGCCATCAGTTATTGGTCCAACTGCATCAATATTTATAGTTTTGATATAATCATTTGAAAGGAATCAAGATGACAGTTTTGTGAGAATTTGCAGTTTTTTCCTGTATTTTTGTGTTTGGTTGAATGAGAATGCTAGAATGTTTACTGGTGCTCAGGAAACTCTAAATGACGTATGGGAAAGTGTTACTTTTGCTTCTCTTTGACTTCTGGTCATGGTTGGTTAAATGGATACGAGCAAGATTGAGCATTATTGATATTTTCTTTCTTTTCTCCTTTCTGCTTTTCTGGCTTTTTTCCCTTTTAGGAGGCTCTTATCCTTCTTTCTCGTGAGTCTCTTCCTTCATAATAAAGCTTCTTTTTCTATCAAAGACAAAACGAGTCCAACCATCCTAGATCCTATAATGAATGTATTTTTTTAAAAAAAATCGATATAAATACGGGCTATTTTGATGCCCACCCATGATCTTTCAATGTAAATAAATTTGCTGCCTTCTTTTGCTTGAAGTTTGAATTCTCTACATATTTTTTTAAATCATTTGTCCAATTGACGTTTCGTATTTGTTATTTCATTGGTCTTATATTTGGTCTAGATTCATTATCTATGCTTCACTACGTTGAATTTGATATGCATCATCCTCAACAACGTGTTTAGTTTATTTTGTTACATACTTGTATATGATAAGATGATCTTCATTTGAATTGGGAACGCTCAGCAGTTTATAGGAGTAAAGGGCAGCTTGAAATGCTTTAACACATGGTTTTCCACTCAAACATCATGGGTATGATTGATCTCTAAATTCCCAACATAAGTGCTTTAAGATAATCGTTCTGTATGACATGATCTCTTGGACCACTTTGAGGTAGTAGTTCTCGTTTGTAAGTCTGAGACTCTGATCATACGTGATGGAAGTAAGAAATTGGATTACATATTTTAATCAGGTCCATTATTTCAATTGTAATTTTTTATTTCTTATCTTTAGATACTTAGAATATGCTGTTCAATAATGCAATCTGAACAAACATATCTTTGGTGCAATTTAAGATTATTGGTGTCTTAGCTTATGCATACTTTTGTCCTTTTTTCAGCTCCTGGACACAAAGACAACTACTGGGGAAACTGAAGTGAAATTCCAGGTTTCCAGGGATACACTAGGTTCCATGCTTAAGTCTATGGCCTTTGTGCGCGACCAGCTATGAGAACTGTAAGAAATATATTTTCATCTTGTCATTTCTTAACTCCTCCTTCCCTTTTTCGGGGATTATGAAACTTACACTCCCCATGGCAAAAAAATAAAATAAGAGAGAAACTTACATCCCCACTTACTCTAGTATTTTAAAGTTATATGGAATCTTCCTTCTGTAACGTAATTATCAAGCAGGTTCTATATCTCGTGAACTGAACTTCCTTATAAATTCCTTGTAGCCTAATTGAATGTAGTATACTCCCTTAGGTCCTAATTATAGGAGTTATTTACCAGATTTTGGAGAGATTAAGGATTGTAGTTAAATTAGTTAATTATATTCATTTTCCTAAAATACCCTTAGTTACAAATTAATTTTTGAACGGACCAGCTGGAAACTTTGAGTTGCATTTTTATTGTGAAACCTGACAGCTGGAAACTTAATTTTTGCCCCTCATTTGTCTATTGTTTTGTCACTTTGGGTCAGGGCCCAATGTCCGAAGGGCCAAGGTGTGACTACAAAAACGTTCATTATATAGGGCTTCGATTTTGGAAAGATGTCAATACCCTCTAACTATTAGATGTTTTCTCAATAAGGGTATTTTAGGAAGAAATTGACTAAAATTAAAACTTGGTCCTATAATTAGGACCAAAAGCAACTCCCAAATATGTTCTTATAATTAGGACCGGAGGGAGTATATTAAAGCTATAGAAGATGAGTAAGTTTTGATTTTTTGAAAACCATGTGGAGGTTAATGTAATTTACTTTAATGAATAATGGAAGGAATTCTCTGTGCTGGTAGTTGTCAGTAACTGTGATTCCTCCTTTTATTCTTTGGGAAAAATAACACTTACGGACTATGACTTACCTTGCTATTTTCACTACAGCAAATGAGTAATTTGGTGTATTGAATGGGAGCCGAAGTGTCAGATGTATGAAGGATACCCTCAGATTCATGTGCCAGAAAGTTATGATAGTTTGACGAATTGCTGGTTGATCATCACTCGCTGACCATTCAATATAATTATAATAAGGATTAGGTGTAGTTCATAACTTATTGCATCCATTCCCATCAATATGTCTATACTAGAATTAGTTTTTCTTTTCCTCTTGTCCATCCTTAACCCCTTCCCTTTCTAGTTTCCACATTTAATACATTTGTACGTTAAGTTCTCAAGAACTTGTATTCACAGCGAAGCTTTTGTATATATCTCATTTTCTGGCTATGGAAGTTGTGGATGGTTTTTGCCCCCTTCCCACATGTGTCAATTGTGAAGGCTGACTCTATTACTACAGTAATATTCTTTTAATAGTTATTGATTGATATTACTTTGGAGTAATCCAACATCATGAAAGTAGTGATCACAGAAAAAGCAACCATTGAAAGAAGTTACAGCCTATTCAATGCTTGAGGCATTACCATAGTTGTATTTTGTAATGTAATATTACAATCATATGCATCCGTTAAGTTGTTGGTTTAACGCAGGAGTGGCAAATTGATTGATTTTGTAGACAGACAGTACAAAAACAAATATTTATCGAACGTATTTTTTTTTTGATAATCTTAGTTATCATTTAAACTAATTTGAAATAAATTACCCGCGATATGCCGAACACAGCTTAGAGTGACATTATCAAGACTATCATCCATAAAATTAAGTAATTGCTAATCCAAATTGTTGAAGCAGAGATGGTAAAGATAGAATATTAATAGTAGGCAGAAGTTCAACTGTATAACTGATGGCGCAAATATAATCATGCTTGTTTGGGATATCAAGTGAAACAAATTCAAATAATTGCAAATTAGGTAAAAGCTAGATTGTAAAATATGATTTATATTTGAATTAATGATTGCATAAGTAAACCAAATTCAAATAATAAGCTTTCACTCCATAAGCAGGAAAGTTAACTTTTTAAATAAGCTGCTTTTCTGAGCCAAAAAAAAAAAGCTGCTTTTACCCTATAAACTCGATTCAGAAAATTTTTCATCCAAAAGGGGAAAAAACCCCATGAGCCTGATTGCCTCTCCTAAAAGCTATACCAAACATGCACATTTCGAACAGATCCCCATGGGTTCAAAATTGCAAATCAACGAAAATAGATTACTTGAAGCATAGTGCTAATTGTACGTAACAGGTCCCCGTAGGTACAGTGCCATGAAACAAACGAAAGAAGGAAAGAAAAAAGCATTGTGTTACAGAAAAGAACGTGTTTTATCCCTGGAATTCTGCTTACAAATGCAATCGCCCTATAAATACAATCGCCCGGTGAATCATTTGTGATGAAAATCAAGCAACGTGACCGCCAAGATTACACGTCAGTTAACAAAATGATGGCATTTTCTCAAGAAATCTACAAGCCTAAAGTGGGTAAACAGTAGAGAAGTCACCTCCTTGGGGTCAAATTCCTCGTATAAGATTCTCAACAGTTCCAGAAAAAGTAGAGCCTAACCCCATTATTACAGAAGACTGCTCCCCTCACTGAAAAGACAAAAATATATTTGACAGGACCCTGCACTTCTGTGCCAGAATGCCCCCATCTCGCATTGATCAGTCTTTTACTGGCCAAACACGTTGAACTGTCAATCCAAAAGGAGATATGATCTATAAACTCCGATAATCTATCACAGTGACTTCATCCTCTGGGGCATCTAGATCTTGATAACTGCACCACAAATGCCAAATTGGCAACCGTAAGTATATGACAGAGGTCAATCACGGACAACAAACAGTAATATACATATAAATCCAAGCAGATCATGAATTATTTGCATTAATCAAATCTGAAGGCACATTCTTTTCCTCACTGGGGTATTCTTCCCACCAATGCTAAAACACTACCTCTGGACATCTAAAACCTTTTCTCTTCTAAATGTGTTCCCTTCCACCCAAAGAAGAAAGAATAAAACAAACTATCTCAATATATCAGATGATGGACAAGTCCATAGCCAAATAAGCATAGTCAGGCCACTAAGCTGAAAAAGGGAATCAGGGCATAACATCTGAACAAGATCCATCCAGGATTTTATACCTACGCATCCGCCGAGGATCTGGTCTAAAAGCTGGGGGAACAGCAATTATTGGTGCAGGTCCAGCCCCACCCATGTGAGGACCAGATCGCATCTTTCTTCCAGTGTTATCATATGATGATGGTCCTTGATCTCTTAACATCTGCATTGCTACTTCTGGGGGAGCAGGAACAAAAGGTCCTAAAGGTCTGCAAAGTTACAAATAAAGTAAGCCCTGCTCTAAATCATAAGTCAGAACAAAGAGCATCAGAAGTAAAAAAAAAGGGAAGAGCAACGAACCCTGCACCAGGTACAGGCATCAAGACTGGTGGTGGAGGGGGCATGTCTGAGGCAAATGGAGGAACAGCGGATCCTGAGTATGCATCATACATTGTGTCATCCTGCCGATCACGAGATGGGGAGTTCTCAGATCTATCTCCATCATTTATTCTGTCACTCCGATCATGGTCTCTTTTATTGCCACGATCATCTCTTAATCGACCTTCCAGGCCTAATCTACGCTTTAGTGGTTTGTCCTTCTACAAAAAGATAGTTTATGGTTCAAATGCGGACCATAAGAAAATAAAAATATATCCTTTATGACATGGCTTGCTAATAAGAAACAAATTACTGTGCTTAAACTATAAAATCGTCAGGTTCATATCAGACAACTTGCCCTTGGACAGTAGCAGATAAGTAAAATTTAGAAAATTCATCAAATTCATAAGTTGTTCATAAACTTAAGTTAAACTTTCCCTCTTGGCATATAACTAGGTGCAGTAAAGATAATCAGTACCTGAGATTGCTGCATGACAGGTGTTCCACCAGGAGCATTTGGATCACTACGAACATAGGAAAGTCACTATGAGTAACAATTCCAGCAACAATGGAAGAGAGGGAAAAAGAACCAAACATGCTTACTTCATGTAGTTCTGAAAATAGAGATCCTCACGAACTTTTGAAGTTAATACCATCACAAGGTCTGTGTGTTTAAGCTTAAGATGTTTGTGCACAAATTCAGCAGCATGAAAAAGCTTTGTGCAGCCCTTAGCCCCACAACCATACTTCCATCCATACTTTTCATCTCTAATTTTTCTAACATGTGGATCCAACACTTCACTTGCTGCAGCATCTATAGTCTCCTTAGCAGTCATCATCTCCAATGGATCCTGACCATTCAACCTTTGCTGCCAAAATGAGTCAACTTTCTTTTCCCATTCAGACCCAGACCCAGATTTATTTGTATCAGTATCTCCTCCTTCTGGCCTCACATGCCTAAAACCCTTAGCCTCATTAGTTTCAATCATGCCATAATAATCCACACCATGAATCCGCCAAAGATATGTAAGAAGTGTGTCCAGAAGCTCAATGCCTTCTAAGCCCTTGACAGATGTCAGGCCTCGTACGATTATTATGGGGCCAACAGATCCACTGTGACCCTTCTCATCACTTCTATTGTGATCGCTGGTGGATAAAATATTATCTTCAATTCCCTTTTCAGAATCAAGCTTGCGTACAAGGGCCTGAGCTTGTTCAATATCCATTTGTATCCGTCTAGGTTCAGAACTGATTGGATGAGCTTTTGGAGCAGCAGCAAAACCATTATCTTTATTAGGTCCCCTGCCGTGTCTTCTTCGTTTACCACTAGCATCTGCTTCTTCCTCTGAATTGGGCTCACTTGCTTGACCTGATTTGCTGGCTGAAGTGGCAGTCAGACCAGGATTTCTGAATTGATAGTAATACAATGCATGCAACATTAGAACATCAACAAAAGCAGAAGAAAGGGCAGACACACGTGTACATACAAAGAGTATGGTATCAAGAACTTACAGATCTAGCGTTCCACTCTGCAAATCAAGCAAAAAATCCTTGGCCAGCCGTCGGGCATTTTCATTCCTCCTAAAAGATGCACCAGATAGGATTTTAACACATGAAATAAATAATAGCAAAGATTTTAATCCCATCACCCTCTTTTTCTATCTTTCAGTAACTATAAAAAAAAGGCCCACATACAAAGAATATAGCAATGCTCTTTAAACCGGATTTGACTAGCCAGTTAAATTGGTAAACTAATAAATTGGTGCCTGATCCAATTTGGTTCCTCCACAAAATGGTCAAATAGAGAACCAGTTAGAATATAGTGAAACAGATAAAAACCAATAAGTTGGGCTGGTGGGCAATTTGGGCATTTCTTCTAGCTGTTGGTTAGAAAAAAATCGTCTGAGGTTGAATTTTTTTCCTCTGATCTAATATTTTACTCCCTCCAATCCTAATTATAAGACCATTTTTGTAGTGCAATTTGCACTACAAAAGTGGTTCTATAATTAGAACTAGAGGTAGTAATAAGTTAAAAATATTATTGAGGATAATTATTAATCTGTTTGTTAATTATTTAATTCAGTGATGATGATATGAATATTACAGGCTCCTTTCAATTGGTTTCCCAATAGATTTTAATTTGAACAAATACTATGACGATTGTTAGTTGTTTTAGTTTAATCTGTGATCATGGAAGGACATCAACCGGTTTGGATTTGAGCATATAACCAAAAAAAAAAAAAAAGCCTTATCCCATCATTAGGTAGGTTTGAATTTGAGCATCAAATCATGAAATTTATTGGCAATTATTTTTTATTTCTCATACAGTGAAAAATGTTAATTTAATTATGACTGGTTCTACCCCCTTGGATCAATTAACCTTGAACCAATGCCTCCATAGGGTTCAATGATTGGCCTACTTTTCAAAATATTGAAAAATACTAAGTTCAACTCCTCATTTGACAGTGAGGTCATCATAGGCTTACCTGTCGATCACTGTTAGTAAATTCATGGGATGATATTTGTCTTTCAACCTGGAACAAAAATGAATACATAAATTCAGATTTCCTGCACTTGAGAACAGATATTTGACATTACAATATAAACAGCAAAATATCAGCAACATTTTGCGAGCCATAAAACTGTACCATTCCTCATCCTTATGAGCATTGAAATAAGCCTGTTTCTGGGTAGTAATGTACTCCGATTTGTACTCTTGATACCTAAAACAATGAAAATGCAAATGCTGCTAAGTCAATGAATGTCTCATGAGTCCTTCAGCAGCCAACAGTTAAAAATGAGGCAAAGGATATTCCAAAAACATACCTACGCTCAGCTTCAGCTGGCAATATATCATCCTCAAGCTCCTGAATGAATTGCTTATAAGACATCAAACCCTCCCTGGAAGAACTCATAGAATTATTATATTGACAGATTGAACTGTGTGTGTGTTCATGCATACAAGGTCAAATAAACAGGTTTGAAAGATCTGCAAGCAGTGTCTACATTAGAAAGCATCATTCTACGATATAAAATTAGAACTTTTATCCCAGGTCATTTGAAAAATCCTCAACACCACAAACTTTTGAAATACAATTCCCAAGTCCTCCTGTCCTGTCTGATAATTTTTTTACCTACCTACCTACCTTTCCTTTGATAATATTCCCTAATCTATCCATGATGAGAAGTGTATGATATAATGCAGAGCATGCAATGATATGAAGCTCACCTTTGTGCACTGCCACCCGGCAAATCTGCAAAATTACGATTTGGATCCATGTCTGCAGAAATCAGGCATGCATAGGAACACAAGGACAATAAGTAGACATTCTATGAGCAACAAGAGTAAGACAACAACCCTTATTCAAATTCAATTGGCCATACTTAATTATACAGTTAAATGCATAAAAATCTACCAAGTAAGCGTGCAACAATGACAGAACTGGCTGGCTGTCCAAAATTATATTATACAAAAAAAAGATTATAAACCAAGATATTAAAACACATTTACACACAAATAAAAGATACAACATATAAGCAATCAATTTCTTAATCCCCAAGAATTTTATAAACCAGTCTGGTACAGCTTCAGATCACTAATGAAATGGCAAAACCTTCAGCGCATATGGTATCGTGCTTAATGTAATATTGTTTTCAGAATGGATCAACATAACTAAGCTAGATTCAGAGTAAAATTGGAATAAAAGCAAGATACTCATTAAAAACAATCATTCATATTACACAAGATGAAAACCGCAATGATTCAGAACTAGTAACATACCTGAAATCCCATTTTGATACCCTGGTACAGATCGGTGGCCAAATCTGCCATAAGACCTCTCGTCTGCATAACCAGGTCTTCCACCCATTCCACGTTCATAGCCACTAAAATAATCATAGCCAAATCTGCTTTGTTCAAATAATAAGGTAATGTGAGGAAAAAAATAAGTTTAAAATTGAGATTGATAAATAGCCTATGGTAATAAAAGGTGGGAAGAGGATGCAGAATGCACAAATTCAAACATGAGAGAGGAAACACAAAGATGTAGAACCAACTAGCATACACTTTTCTAAAGCAACAAACAAAACCCTACCATCCAGTGTATCTCTTGAATAAAAATATAACAGAAATAAAATAACATCAATATAGTGATACATTGTCCTCACCACATGCAACAATATTTCCTTGCATAGTTCTGCTACACTCTTGTCATGAGTAACCCATGCTTTCAACAAGCAAGATATCAGAAACCAGGGACCACAGAAGTAGACAGACACCAAGATTCACCACAACTTTAGATGTAATGGACCGAGAATCTGAGATAACTCGGAATTTCACTAAGCAACTTGCATGACTTATTGTGAAACATTCTGGAGAGAAACGCTGAATTTTAATTAGAAAAATGCCTGGTTAACACCTTCAAAAAACACTGAATTTTTTCTTTCCTCTTTATAAATGACAAAGACAAACACACACATGCATTATTTTTAATGAAAATAACTTTGGGTTAAACTAAATCATGTGAAGCTGTGATAGGAACTTCACAGGGGCCTCCAAGAATGACCAACGCATTGATGCATCTTACTCCTACCCTAGTTAGCATGGCTAACGAATTGATTAATTACTTTAACAAATAAATGGGCAGCAAATTCAAACTAGTAAACAACAACCACTGGAAACTACAATTTCGTTCAGGAGCTAAATATAAATGATATATCATAGCATTCTTTTTCTCTTTTAGCCCAAATTTGAAGTATAATAGATTTCCAATAATTCTAAGTCTTCAGAAATAATATAGAGAATACCCGTTATACTGAGTTCAGACTTGTAGGAATAGTTTACAATAATTTATTTAATTCTCAGTTACAGCATTTAGTTTAAAGTTTAACTTGACAACATGAGCAAATTGCTATCTACACCTGGAATTAGACATCCATCATCTTCTTCATGTGGATTAGCAAGGAGCTCATTATTTCAATCCAAAACGCCCAATCGCTAGTCAATAAAACAATAGCAGTTTCAACTGAGTGTAAAGGCGATTAAACAAGCCAAAGCTCTCCTAACCTGTCATCAGGTCCATAGCCGCCGCGAGGACTCCCCCTTCTGGATCGCTTATGGGACGGGGGTGAGCGCCGAGAAGGAGAATAACGTCGGTCACGATATGGGCTGGGGCTGCGACGGCGTTTGAAGTCCCTATCTCTGTCTCTCGGAGGTGGTGGGGGCGACAGATTCCTGTCATAGAAATCACCCCCACGTCGATTCGGATGTCGATCATAATCCCTATCATCCCTCCTATCTCTGGAATCCCTATCCCTTCTCCGGGGCGCCGCTTGCGGAGGGGGATGCGACTGTGCTGACGTGGTTGACGGAGGCGGGGGGAGGTCGTCATCCCCGGCTACAGTGGCAGAAGGCGCCGGTGCTGGAGCTGGAGCCGGAGCCGGAGGAGCGGATGGCGATGCCGAGGAAGGGGATTTGTCGAGAGAATCGAGAGGAATGTTCATTACATCTGCCATGGGGAGATAAAGAGGAGAAGAATGATAGCTCTAAAGGGATAAGCCCTAAAATATGGGGAAAAAAGAGCCAAGAGCCAACCAGAATTGGAGGAAATTGAAAGAGAGGCGTAGAACTACGAAACCCGAATAGAGATGAAGGAGTGAAGTATCCTAGTGGTACTCGTCGTCGTAGTCTTCTTCTACGTTTTTCTGTTCAGCTACGGCTAACGGGTTCACGCTTGGCTCTAACAAGTGCGGCGGCTGAACTCGTAAATAGTATCCAGCGCATCCGAGTATTATGTGCTTAGAGTTAGAGTTAGGTGTTTATTATGTGTTTATATCTCTCTAATTAGAGATATAAGCATTTTTTTAAAATTTTTTTTATATATTGTATTTATTTAGATTTAAATTATATGGTACTTTCTGAGATGTTTTTTTGCACCTATTATCTCAAATTAATTAATTTATAGTTCTACATTTATCTATAACACCAGTATTATGAAAATTAATTAATTTGAGATACTCGGTGTAAAAAACATATCAGAAAGTAGTATATAATTTAAATCTAAATAAATATAATATATAAAAAATTAAAAAAAAATTAAAAAAATATATTTATACCTCTAATTAGAGGTATAAGCACACTCTAAGCACATAATGTTTACCAGCGCATCCAGGATGATAATCTGATTTTAAAAAAAAAAAAACGGGAAATCGATTAAAAGTCCCATTTCTGATCAATAGAATTTGGGCCAAGGCAGGTAGATTTTGCATGAGGGATACATGCGCCAAGAGTTTGGGGAAATCATGATAAAGAACTTTAAAAATACAAACGATGGGCCCTTACAATATGACTAGCCAAAGTTTAATTCCTAACTAAAAGATGTATTTATATTTAATGTCTGTCAGTACCTTAAATAAAATTGACTATAATATAAGGATATATATGCTTAGAAAAACTTTAAAAATACTAAAAGATAGAAAGGTGCTTTAATATTCATAATACTAGAGAGTTGTGGGGGTCAGATTTGTCATTTTTTAAATTAAATGGACATGACAAAAATGTGCGTTTGAGTTTTTTAAAAAGCAAAGAAGAAGGCGCAATAAGAGTTTAACAAGTTCACATATAAATTTCACAACTTTCCATTTAAAATTGATAACATACGTCTATGACATTTCAGTAATGTATTAATTCCTACTTGATAATTATTGTAATGGAAGAGATATAATCACTCTCTGTATGTTATATTAGATGAAGTGGATTACAACATATATATAGGAAAAACAAGGGAGAACAAAGAAGGTAAATAAGGAAATACAATAAAGGCTAATAAAGACTCATAACTAGTAATTAAAACCCTCTAATCAGATCCTCTAATCAGGGAACTAATCAAGGGATCCTAATAATTAGGAGATATATTTCATAATATTCTAACACTCCCTCAAGTGGAGACGACTTGCCTCAAATTCTTCAAACTTCGTCATGCCTACTTCAATCTTCAAAAAACTTTAGGCTTGTACTTCTTGAGTCTTAGCGGCCCCATATTTTTATTGTTTGGGCTCATACTCCTTTTTGAGTCTAGACGTCCCATATTTTGTTTGGGCTTGTACTCCTTTTTGAGTCTCAGAGGTCCCATATTTTGTTTGGGCTTGTACTTCTTTTTGAGTCTTAGAGGTCCCAAATTTTGTTTGGACTTCCTTTTTGAATCTCAGAGGTCCCAAATTTTGTTTTGGGCTTGTACTCATTTTTTGGAGTTTCAGAGGTCCCATATTGAGTAGCAGAACTTGCCCAGAAGAATTTCAAGTCCCTCAATTTGAAAAATGACAGATTGGTCTTCAAATTTGAGGAATGACAGATTGGTCCTGCCACAAACATTTAAAGTTAGGTCCCTATCAAAGCTGCAACGTTTTGATTTGCAGTCTTTTTTTTTAGAGAACAACTTTTAGGTCTGATTGGTGCAGCGTGACTTTTCTCTTATATGCACCTTTTCTTTCTCCATCATCATGCTCTTCTCCACTCGCGCACACAAACCCGTAAATCCATGCACACCCATTTATGTATTGCTCCCGACTACCGACGAAGGACCCAAGAGCGCGATCCTAGATCAAGAGTAGGAGCTTGATTTGTCCCCGGGATGGCGAGGATAACGGCGGGGTTGAGTAATCTTCAACAGGTGGTCTTTGTGCATTTCGCGATCTGGTCTGACTCTTCTGCGAGTGGTGGTCGACGAAAAATCCCAACGATAAGGCTATGGTGGCCGTGGTTCTACTTTTGACTTGACGGAAGTGAACGACTTCAAAGGAGGTTGTGAGAAACGAAAGCGATGGCGGTGGTCTCTCCTTGTCGATCGAGATCCTTCTCCACCGCCGAAACTCGGTCTCTTTCCCACCGTGATGGTCTTTTTCCTTCTCTCGGTCCGAAGTCACAGTCCAAGCATCCTTCGGTGAAACATCAATAGACCGAAGGTGTGACTAACAGCGGAGTGGTTAAGAAGAATAACAAAACTACAATCTGGCAATTGTGTGGTAGACAATGGTGTCCCTCGAATCTCTGTCTCCCGGCGCTGTGTGTCTCGCAGCCTCTCCAACTGTCTCTCAATTGTGTGCTGAAAAAACTCGTCTTCCTCCTTGTGGAATGACGGTGGAGCACAGAGGAGAGAACTCGGAGGGTCGGCAAGTCACCGGCCCAGAAACAATACGTAATCGATTTTTTTTTCTAACCTGGCTCTGATACCATATTGTAATGTAAGAGATATAATCACTCTCTATATGTTATATTAGATGAAGTGGATTACAACATATATATAGGAAAAACAAGGGAGAACAAAGAAGGTAAAGAAGGAAATACAATAAAGGCTAATAAAGACTCATAACTAGTAATTAAGACCCTCTAATCAGATCCTCTAATCAGAGAATTAATCAAGGGATCCTAATAATTAGGAGATATATTTCCTAATATTCTAACAATAATGATTTAAATATGGATTTAACAAGTCCATGTATACATTTTATAACTTTCCATTTAAAAATGACCACCTGCAACAATGAAAAGTTAAAAGTTGCATTAATTCCTATATTTGATAAAGGTTTAACAAGTTTGCATATAAATTTCAAAACTCCCCATTTAAAATTGACCACTTCCACAATGACAAGTCAATGATATGTTAATTCTTGTACTTGATAAATGTTTAACTAGTTTACATACGACAATTTCCCGTTTAAAAATGACCACTTGCAACAATTACAAGTTAAAGATATATCTTAATTCATACACTTGAGAAGGTTTTAACAAGTTCACATCTGACTTTTACAACCTTCCATTTAAAATTAATCACTCGTGCCTTTTTCTTTGTTTTTCAAAACTCAGAGAGACAATTCTGTCATTTTCATTTAATTTCAAAAATGACAAATTAGACCTCACAACTCTCTAGTACTATAAATATTTAGAACATCTTTTTGTCTTTTAGTAGTTTTAAAGTTCGTTTTTAGAAATTTTCTCTTAGGGTTTTATGCCAGAAACCTTTTTTAACTGATTCTTTAGCCTTCTAAACCCACACACTAAGAACACCTTGTAAATATATGCTTATTTTGGTCCTTTTTATAAGGAATATTATTAAAAACATACGGTTTAAAACGTTAATTAAAAGCAATAAACATTCCAGATGTGTATTTTTCTATCCTGTGATACCCTTTATGAATAAAGTGAGTATATCAGAAATATTAAATGCAAATTTATTGTAGAGATGATGAGTGACACATATTTAATAGGGTAAAATGGAAAATCACTTTAAATTTTCAGACAAGAAAGATTCATTTTTTTATTAAGGCCAGCCCCTATAAAAAAATGTTTCTTATAAAAAAGGATCGGAGGAAGTAGCATTCACTAACACTAGGAGGATCCTTGATGACATCAAGAACCAAGTGTGGAAAAACACACTTAGGCTTTGTCATAGTATAAAAAAGGGCGTGTCACTTGAGGTGGCTTGATTTGTGGCAAAAACAACTAGATTAAAGGTTGATGGAGAAGATTGGCTACGTCCCAGTACTTCGGCCCATTTAGATTGTTCAAAAAAAAAAATTAAAAAAAAAATAATGGGTAGAGAATCTAAAGTAAAGATAATATCTTAACTAATATTTTTTTAAAAATAATTGCTTATTTAAAAATTACTAGATAAAAAAAATTAAATCTGATTAGCTTAGATTGGCCGAACGCCCTCTGCATATCAAAAAGTTAGGTAGGAAAACTAGTTCCTAACACTCCCACTAATAAGAATCCTTGAAAAATTAAAACTTTACGCAGACCATGATTGTATAAAAGTTTCAATTTAATATCTTTGTCCAAGCACTTCGACTCGTTAATTCAAAAGGAGATTACTCTTGCAACAATCTTTTTTTTCAAACTTGATTAAATATGTTAGGAGAATTCACAATGAGTGACAGAATTGTGGTATTCAATTATAGCACCAAAAGTTACGAAAAAAATAATAGCATGAAACAACTTTTTTAATATATTTTTCCCTCAAATACAAAAGAAGGAGGGAAAAAGACATAACATGAAATGTTATTGTTACTCATCCATATGAGGATGTGGATGGTATTAAGTTTTGTGTTCATGAAGACTGGCAGTTTTTTTTTTTTAATCATACTCATAGGGAACCCTCTTGACGCAAACTAAAGTTGGGAATCAAGACCGATCTGACCCTCCAAGACCCGAAATAAGGAAAATATTTGTTTTTTAAACTCCGGCTAGAGAGCACCAGAGCTAGGGTCGGTCTTCTGATAATTGAATATTATTTCACTTATTTGTATCTCTTGGTTAATAATTTAGGAATGTTTAATAGAGAAATAATGAGTTTTATTACTTAATTGGGCTTTAGACTTTTAATTATATTAAATTCGTTTTTGGTAATAAAATTCCAGATTTATAGTGTTTTACTATTTTTGCCATAACTTTTGATCTAGATATCAGATTAGCCTAATTCTTCTTTTGTTTTTTAGATGATTCAGAGAGCTACAATTGTTATGAAGACTCGAAAGGCTGATTCAGACAATAAGATGGACGAAATTGGAGCTAAAGACAGACACATTTTTTCTAGATTTTTATTTTACCCGAATTTTGTAATAAAAGACTAATTTTTAGAGGTTTCTTATTTGTTAGAGGTTTCCTATTTTTTAGAGATTTCCTATTTATGAGGGGTTTCCTATTTTTTTAGTCATCTCTCCTATATAAGGAATATTAGATGGTGGCTACAAACATATTCTCAATTATGCTTTATGAGACTTTTAGATTAAATTAGAAGCTTATTATTTTCTCTAAATTGTTCATCATGTTCATGTTCTTCTTCATCTTTTCTTCTGAGTTTTGCCTAGTCATGCTTGGTTAAGCTTTTGTGGTTGACCCATGAATTGAGGATTCTATGAATCCAGAGGGCCCGCACTTCAATCGATAACGTAATTCGTTTCTGTTTATTTTAATCGGATCCGATTATGATTGCAGAATGGGTATTAGATTTAATACCCAAATTGATATCCCAAGGACATAGGTCAGACCGGGTTACAGAGAGCGTTGTGCGATCGCACGGCGAGCTCACCATGAGTTCAATCAAATGCTAGGCGATCCTCTAGTCGAGGGAGTTTCTGGATAAACACAGAGATTTCGGTTTGTCCAGAATCAATCACGAGTTCGATTATTATGTTTTTGTCCGATGAAGGTTATGGAATCCCAATTCTGGGTTAATCGTTTTTAATCTTATTAATCTCATTTTCTTATATTCTGTTCTAGCTTTGCTTCATTTTAATTAACTTGAAAAACTCCCCATTCAGTTCTTGTGTTACTTATTTACTGTTGATTTTGGACCCACTGTGAATTCCTTGAGAGAAATGATCTAGGTTTCCTATACTACAAATCTTTGAATCCGGTTATTTTGTGAGGACTCGGCAACTCTCATCACCTTCGAGGCCCGGAAGTTACTATTCCAAATTTTAACTATTTTTCCTCCTTTTTTTTCTTCAAAGAAATATAATTAGTAAATTATAATAATTAAAATTCTGATTTATCAAATAAATGTTGTTAACATTAATATCAAAACAACACGAATTATTCAACAAATAAGCACAGTCGCTAATTCATAATTAAAAGCAAACTATGTTCACAAATAACTCTTATAAAACATAACAAACATACCACTAAGTGACATTAGTACGATGACTATTATTGTCATCATCTTCGCCACTATCATTAATTTCAACGACATTTGATTGTGCTTCGCTTTGAGAAGACTATGGTTCATGAGTAAGAATATCATGAATTTCTTCTCCCACATCATGAACACATTCATAATTTTTATCTGCAACAAATAATAAAACAAATCATAAAATTAGAGTATAGTTATTATGTATTAGTGTATTTGTACTTAAATGGATAGATAATTTTATAACAAATACAAAATACATATAAATTAGTAAATTATCATCATATGTGAATCCGTGCATCCCAAAAATAATAATAATAAATTAAAAGGGTTTGTAGGGTCGGTCCTTTTAAGCTCGAGACCCTACAAGGCTGGCCCTGCAGGGCTTATTTCATTAAGATCTTCTAATTTTCAAGCCCGTCCCTTAAAAGGCAAGGACTTAAAAAGGCCGGCCCATAAATTTTTCGGCTCTAAGGCAAATAGACTCTGACTGTTTGGGTAATAAAAGAAAATCACGTTTGAGCCCTAAAACCATGGTTTGCTAGAAAAGAAAAGAAAAGAAAAGAGAAAAACATTTTTGACTCCCAAGCCATAGTTTTGAGCCTCATTATGAGCATCATTGATTTTCCAGCCCAAAATGCCCTCCCTCTTTTTACCTTTGGCATCTCTTTCTTTCACCATTCAAATGCTGCCATTCTCACCCTGCTGATCCAAGACTATGGCGGCTGCTGGTGATCTTTCGTGGAGAGAGAATCGACTGCTAGAGGTTGTAGGTAGTGATATTTCAAACACTATCATTTTTTCAAGGTCATTTTTTTTCCACAGAATCTATTTTGGTCCGAAGCTATTCTCTAAAATCATCTTAATAACTATTCTCTAAAAACTAATCCAAACACACCTGATTGGCTGATTCCATTCCTGATAGGGATAACTACACTCATGGAAGGGACTAAATGATGGAGTGGCGGCAGGAGATAGCTGCTGGCTTAACTACTTTATTAAAGTTATATTGAATATTGATACTGATAATAAAATAATACATCCATCTAGTTCTTGATATAAAGATAAATTTACCTAATTCGATAGTTAAGCAAGAACATTCTAATCATTTTCATTAATTTCTTTTATCTCTCTCTTATTTAATTATTGTTGGGGGAGCATTAGTAGCGTAATTTTAAAAAAGATTGATGAATACTAAAAATAAGTTTTATATTCAACATCAAGATCAACTCTCTGAGATCAATTCTCCAATTAAATCTTGACAAGTATTTACATAGATAGATAGATGGATGGATAATAGAGTAGATCATATAGATCTAGCTAATTCATTTTTTGGTGTAGTATAAGATCAACTAATGAACACTAGTTGGGGCATCACGTTCCAAGACATCCTTAATGTACCCAGGCGGATCTGCAAATTGTATCAGTCCAGGACCTGACTCCATTGCTGCGGAGTTTGCTTCCCTTCGGCACCATGCAATGTGCGCCGTCCACTCACGTCCCAGAATTTCCTCATCAGTTTGCCGTGTAATTCCTTCAACTTCACCATCCACTTCTCCCTGGATTTCAAGACACTCAGCCACCTCTAAGCAATCTGTTTATTAATTCTTCCTAATTATAAGAGCTAGTTGACTTCTTTTGAAGAGGTTAAGGAAGTTAAATTTTTCTCATTGTAATTTTTTCTACTCCTTGATACCAGCATTAGTGGGTGCCTTCATGTAAAGTTCAAGGTTACAAATTTTAGCCATTTTGTTTTCTTTACTATAGCTTGTGAGGATCATATGTTTGCATTCAAATGAATTTGTGGAGAAAGGTATCAAACCAGGTAACTTCGGGGTGAGCATAGAGAGAAAAGCAAATCAAGTAGCATTAATTTTTAAGTGGTTATTTATCTATTAACTCTTTTTTTATGGGTTCATTGATGATAGATATCTTGGAATTAGTTGGATCAATATCCATGTTGAAGGTATGGAAATCTTCTTCGGATGTGATTTGTCATCAAGTGTAAGAAAGAAAACAAAAAATCTTTCGCTAAATTTCTTAGTTATATGAACTTATTGTGTTTTCTACTCTACAAGAGGAATTTCTTACATACAACATTGCAATGAAGAGAAATTGGTTTAGCAACAATTAGATGTATATGGCTTCATATGTTACACTAAACTTCATTGAATTTACAATGAAGGAATTGGGCTCTTTTTTACATCGTTGATTTTTTTATCTCGTTTGTTGACATGGCGTGATTTGTATTGATAAATCCCACAACTTAACTTAGGGGCGATTTAGTCAGAATTTGAAATCTCGTATTCCTATTTCAATTCTAACTTAAAATTTAATAAATTCGCAGTACCAATTTGTCTTTTCCCATTTTTAATTGTAATTTTTTGGAATTTTCCCTTCTTTATTTCTCTTGTGCATGAATCAAATACTAATAAGAAATAAGTTGAAGCAAAAAAATTAATAAATTTGAGATATTTGTTTAATGCATTATACATATTCTGCATGCTCAATCTCTCACACGTTAATGTTTTGTTAAAGCTAAAAACATATATTTAGTCTCAATTCTCACCGCATATGACACGTGGAGGCATAAGTTCCTAATTGTCATATTAAAAATGTGATGGCATAGTTTCTCCTGGTTCAATAGTCCACTTAGCTCAACTCCTACAATACAAATGCTAAAGTATAATACTACCTTCGATTCTTAATATAAGATTTTGTTTATAGTGTAATTTGTACTACAAATGAGACCTTATATTAAGAATTCGAGATAGTAGCTAGTATCAAAGAACCAGAACATGATTGTAGGGAAAATTATGAGGCGGAGGGAAGAAAGGACTACGTCCTGTAGAGAACTGTCTCTCTGCATAGCAGTTTTGAACTCTTCAAATGTGACTTTTCCATCACTATTAGCATCCATAAGGTCAAATATCTCATCTAGTTTGCCCGGTTCGAAGATGTCAATCGGCAGGCAGTCTTCCGGCAAAGCCTGTTTCAATAGACTGAAATGTTAAAAAGATGCAAAAGCTACCAGAGGGAATATAACTTTATTGAATGGCAAGGTTCATTACTGTGAGCATAGATGCTACTTCTTCCTTAGTAATGCACCCAGATCGGTCTGTGTCATACATCTGTTGTCCAAAAAAACGAGACAAATTAGATATCAGCTTATTGACTTCTTTGTCTTGTGCTATATATATATATATATATAGGTTCTGTGAGGGCTTTGAGTAATAGTAGCTTAAAACCAACTACTGGAAACTATAAGGGCCAAAACCAAAATTTGATAATACGTAAAGACTAACGGTGGTATTAACCTAAAGTAAATTTAGTATAAGGGTATTAGAAGACTATTGTTGTACATTATAATGAAAACCATTTTTAGTCATGCTTTTAATTAGGTTAAGCTTAGTTGAAATGATTCTTGCCAAAAATACCAAAACATATATGATCAAGTGGTCAAGAGTGCAAATCCTTGGTTAATTTCACCATAACGTATGGCAGGTGTGTGTTTTAAGTCCAATGGACTTCAGTGTGACAGGGCATGTTAGATATTGCAATGAAAACTATTCATGATCCTTCTCTGAATTAATACTACCTCCGCTTGTATTTATAAGAGCTCAATAACTGAATTACGCGGTTTGAGAAACCGTTAAAATTAGTTAAAAATAATAAATATGTCTTTAAATCACTTTTTTTTCAAGTATGCCCTTTTTTATTAGGAGCAAGTAAGAGAGACAAATAAAGTAAACATAAGTATCATCAACCCTTTAAGTAATGCAATATATATATAATTTAAAAGGAGCACAAATATAAAAAATTCATTAAACATTGAAACAACTCTTCTTATTGGACTCTTATAAAAAAGAACAAGACAATTCAAATTTTATGTTCTTATCGAACGAAACCCAAGAGAGCAGCATAAACTTTTTGTTGAGATGGATCTTGACGACTATGAAAGTGGTCAACGTGAAATCAAACTAATTGTTGTTATTTGTTATAACATATATTAGTTGAAACTAGGACGAGAGACCAAGAGATTGGCTAAGTAGTAACGGAGCAAACTATATCAGATAATTGACACTCTTAAGATCTGAACATAGATTTTGAGTGAAACCATAAAGTGGTTAATTTGGACATTCCCCTTTCCTTTTTCTTTTCGTCAAAAGCTTCACATCATCTCTGCATCTTCTACCTCTCATCTTTAGTATAAATTTGAGCAAAGAAAAAAAATCTTTAGTATAAGAGTTAGACTGTGGGTTCACTTTGAACCTCAATCCATTTATATCCTAAATTTATAAATTTTTTCCTCCAAAGCATCCATATTGATTACACATGTTAGTA
Source organism: Acacia pycnantha (assembly GCA_025563575.1). NCBI lineage: Eukaryota > Viridiplantae > Streptophyta > Magnoliopsida > Fabales > Fabaceae > Acacia > Acacia pycnantha. The sequence goes on along the minus strand of JAMWYP010000032.1, from coordinate 2,736,639 downwards.
GACTCTCTTACTGCTACAGACATCTGCATGTACTTGAAGTAGATAAAACCATGAAAATGTCACCTGGAAGCAGAGGCGGAGAGCGTCATCGCCTTTGGAATTCTTAAGGCTGGAAAATCCACAGAGAATCTCGCGCATGTCGACCGTTCCATCTTGATTGTTGTCGAATATGTCGAATATGCGCGGCGCCAGAGGGATAAGTGATGACATGTTCATTGCTCTTAGCACTTCCTCAAATTCAGGGAGAGTTGCATTGTCTCCATCAGCACAACTGCCAAAAAAAACCAAAAGGATTTGAAATAAATGTCAAAGAGCAATTGTACTCTTGATGCTCATGTCTGCATCATCAACACAAGATCTTATATTAAGGACCTGATGTAGTAACAGGTTAAGCATTAGTTTAGAAATCTATGGGTCCTTGCCAAAGTGATGATGGGCTATATCTGAGGAAATTCCTTTACCAGTTGTGACTAAACTTACATTTTCTTGAAGTGTATCTTGAGATTTTCGATTTCCTCCTGTGTAAGATCATAGGATCCCAACAAGGATTTCAAATTTTTTATTCTCAAGAAGACTGTACTACTCCATAAGCTGGCAATTGCAGCAGCACGGAGTTTGCGACGAGCATTAAATTTTTGCAATCTGACTACAATCTCAGGATCCATCTGATCACCTTTAGCTTTTTCTCCTCTGACCCATGGATGAGTGAGAAGCTGTTCAAAGAAATATAGCACAAGAGGTATTCAGACTTTATCATTCTCATCCACCCTGTTGATGAACTATCATAACATTTCTCTGCTTTAAAACATGGAGAAGCTACTGCTTTTGTGGAATTGAAAAAAGTTACTTCACTCATTCTTATGCATTTTTCATCAGATCTTGTGGAATATTATATCCATATTAGTGTGATAATATATTTATACAGACTACATTATGTGTCATACTGATGAAATGTATAGCGTACCTCTTGTGCACTAGGTCTCCTAGTAGGATCAACGGCTAGGAGACTTGAAATCAATTGCTTTGCTGATGAAGAAATGGTTTTCCAAGTCTTCTCATAGAAACTGAAACTCCCCTGATATGATAGGATATAGTTTTCTCTTTTTAAACAAAAGCATAAGCAAAATTAACTATGAAGGAACAAGAAGCAAGGTAATTCCACCAAAAAGGCCACAGAAGAGCAAAAATCAAGAATGTACTTTGACATATATGTCTTGATACATTACTGATTTTCACTCGTCTGGGTTCCACTTCTCTCTGTTTTTTCCCCCATTACTGGAAATACACCCTTAATCATTGCTGAGATGAATCTTACTTACAGTCATGATCATTTGTTGCTTTTGGTGATTATTCTGAGCGATGAAAGGCGGATACCTACAACATTAAAAAAAGGGTTATCTGCTGTATTTTGATGTCTTATATTGAGAATTTAGGACTCAGAATCCTTTTTCTCTGATGCCTGCTCAAGGTACAAGGGGATAGGACTGACACAATTGAAAACTTCTTTAGGTATCTAATCTTATATCAAGCCAATAATGAATAAATACACTAGCATGTTAGCCATAACTTCTCAGAGTAACCCTGTTGATTGTACAAATTAAGAGGGTTTCAGGGTAGCTCCAATAACTTAACTAATTTTTTTAATATTCGCAAATTAGTTATCTAGCTTTTCTACTAAGGATTAGAGGCAGTGTTTTGTAGACTTGGATCTGCTTAAGAATCTCTTGGAAGAACTAAACATTGATCAGAAAAACAAAAATGCTTACCCAGAGAGTAAGATATAAAGAATCACTCCCACAGACCACATATCACTCTTGTTAGTAATCCTTCCTTGAGAAAGAGCCTCAGGTGAAACATAATCAACAGATCCAAACAAGCCAACAACTGGGTCAGTAAATTCCTCCACAGAACTCAATCCAAAGTCCATGATCTTCAGGGGAGAATCCTTCCTATTATCCTGGAACAAGCAGTTCTCAGGCTTCAAGTCCCTGTGCACAATATTAGCTCTATGAATAGCCTCTAGCCCTCGCGCAATCTGATAAATCACCGCCGCGGCTTCCGCCTCTGAGTACTTTTCTTGAGCAACAATCCGGTCAAACAGCTCGCCTCCGGAGCAAAGCTCAAGAACAAGATGGACCCCATTTGAGTCCTCATAGACATCATAGAGTTCAATCACATTTGGATGTGGTGAAACGTTTTCTACTATCTTCCTCATGACCAAGATCTCATTGGTGAGTAAAGCATCTGATATTGAAACTTGTCTCCTTGTTGGGAACCCCATGGAAGAAGCTATACTCTTGTTGTTGTTACCTTTCTGAGTTGTTCTTGGGAATCCAAAATTATCAGAGTTCCTTGCTACTCTTCTGAGTGTTTTTATGGCTACCTGGGTTTTTCCACTGCCTGATATTCTAATGCCTTTTCTGACAACAGAGAATCCTCCTCTTCCTAGGATCTCTGAAACTTCATATTCATCTGAGAGCTTTCTGGTTTCCATCCCCATGGTGTTTCAGAAATTGCAGGGAGAAGAAAGAAGGGAAGGAACTAGAAGAGAAGATTAAAGAACTGGTATATTCAATGATGAAAGAGAGGTTTTGATTGAAAACGCGTTTAGGTTGAGATTGACATAAGCCTGCAAGAGTTGTTGTATTGCTTTGTAACATAAAATATGAAGGGAATTCAGATAGGTCCATAGAATAAAGCTTAGAGGTTAGTAGCTGTTTTAGAAGAGACAAAGGGAGAGTCAACTGCCATTGTAATTATAATTTAATATTCCATGGGCCAACAAAACAAAAATTATAGTAATATTTACACATTCACCAATCAGGAAGGAGAAAAGAAAGTATGAACTTGCACCTTTTCTTCTTCTTCTATTTGTGTGGTTTGTAAGTAGTGCATGTGGTTCCATATGAATTTGAACTATATGTTCATAGCCAGATTAATAATTTGGTAAGAAAATAAATCTTGTGAAAATCATTATTATACGTAGTTTTTGTTCACATTCATATCAAAATATAAGTTTTGGGAGATTTTTCTTTTGTTGAATTAAATACTTCCTACTCTATCATTTTACTGTATTATTCTTGCAATTGCTTGGATTTTTTTTTTAAAAAAAAAAATTAACATGTGATGTTTTTTGTTGTGAGTTTGCACATCATTATATTACGTACACAACACTTCTTTTGTGATTGCAAGTATCTTTTGTATACTGATAATTTTGATAACTTATTTTAATGGATGTAATTTAATTCAATAATAATAATAATTGTAGAATGAACTCAACTTTGCAATTTTTTCAGTATTGGAATTCATTTTTCCTTTTAAATCATTTATTTATTATCATTAATATTCTTCTTTGTGAAAGACAAGGTTTTCTCATACTTTTATGAAGAATCAGATTGGTGCGCATAAAATTAATTTCTGGGTAAAAGTGAAATTTGCAGCCAATGAGAACGTATCAATAGTAGAATTTCATTGTATCAACTAACAAATTGTTAGTTAAGGTGATAAGCGACATCACCAGTAAGAAAGAGAGCGTATATTCAAATTATTTGTCATCTAAGACTTAAGAAAGGAAATCCTTGATTTCTACCCAAAAAAGAATTTCATCACATATTGCTGAATTAGTAAATATAAATTAATTTTTTTAGTAAGTTATAAGGGTTTTCTCAAAATTTTGTTAGTTGATCTAGTTAATGAGTTCTTTATTTATGTTCAACTTATGGAGGCTTTTCTTCAAACTCAAAAGACAATGGTAGCTTATGTCTTTGTCTCGTTTTAAATCTTTCATTAAAGAATATTTTGATAAAAAAAAATTAAAAAATACGTTAAAGTTAATGCCAACTTTTTATTTTTTTAAAAAAAGCTTATAAATATTTTTAAAATAATCTAATCATAAGTTGGCTCTTTCTATTTCTGAACAGAACAGGCATATTCGAAGTGAAAAGTAAGTTAGCATTAATCATAACCATGTTAGAGGTGAAAAAAGTTAGTATTAATCATAGATTTTAATTTTAAAAAAAATGGGTAAAGATTATTGTGGGTAGACAACGATTGAAGTTAAAGAGACGCTGGTTCAAATTTTACCAAATAATTACAAAATAAATTAAGAGAAGAAGATAATCCTAAAAATTATATAAAAGTTAGATATGAACGAACAATGACCTAACCAAGCCAAAATAAAAGGGAAAAATACATATAGTCCAAGTCGATGAGTAAAACAAAAATAGCACAATGTTACATAACACAAGTGGCCAGCGGCTTGTGTCGCTTAAGCAAGGTCTCGAATTCAAGCCTTGTGAATGTAAAAAAAAACCCCGCTGGGAGACTCTCCCACCATAACCAGGTGCGTGACATGGGTTGAATCCGGATTAGTCAGGGCGAAGCTCTGGTGAACCGGGTGGGCAACCATTTTTTTTTGTGTGGAGAGAAACTGTATTTTAGTTTTTTAGGAAAAAGAATGTTGGATTTAGATAACAATCAAAGTGCATGTTAAACAACACATTTTGTTCTAAAATTTATTATCCCAAATACCTGTATATTAGAGGTTATTTAAAAAAAAAAAAAACGAAACGGATTAGCCTCAAGTTGAAAGTAGTTTGGGAATACTTAATAAAATTAAAAAACCTCAAAGTTTTATTTTGATTTTTTTTTTATTCTTGTACATATTAAAAATATAAACAAAAAAAAAACTATTCTAAAATTTATTATCCTGTAAATTACATGCAACAAATGATTTCATTTAGAATTTTTATTTTGTAAAAATTAAAATTTCAAAGCAACCCAAATTATTCACTGAAGTGCGCACCTTTTCTTTTAAAATTTGTATAAATTAAATGTGTAATTTTGTAAAGCAAGGGTAAATAGTGTTGAAGAGTTGAGATGAGACCATTTGGACCTTAAAGAACATAAAGTGCTCCAACTAATAGTGAAACACTTGTGCATTGATAGACGTTTAATTTATGTTCGATTTTTCATGAAGTTCGATCGAGCTCTAAATATCCTATAAGAATTATATGGCCAAGAGAAGCCATGAATCAGAATAGAGGAGCTTGGCCCTCCTATAAGTAAATATTTTGTAAATGATAAGATGAACTAGACGAGCTTAAAGGAGCTTTGAAGATGAAGATGAAGATGAAGATTCATAATTGATTTGAAAATCTACCGGGGTGGATGATGGATAGTATTGATGTGTTACATGTCAACATTTGTGAAGTCCTATGTATGGACGAGGCCGTCAATGACAACAGAAACTGGGAAGGGAAGGGTGGTATGTCTGATTCAGAAAATATATATATGCACTGCCTTTGCCCCCCCCCCCCAAATTATCAATACATTAGCTTAATTTTCTTGTATTGAGGTTCAATTTTCTAATCAAGTTTTTGGCATATAAAATTTTAAGGGTTAAGTACCAATTTTGCCTCTGAAGTATGCGCTCAGGAACAATTTTCCCTTTTAAGTTTTCGGCGGAGCAATGTTGCCCTTGAAGTATTAAAACGGAGCAATGTTGCCCCTGAAGTATTAAAACGGAGCAATGTTGCCCCTCCGTTACAAACCCTAGGGTTTGTACCGGAGGGTAACATTGCTCGTTTTGATCTTAGGGCAACATTGCTCCAACGAAACGTAGCAATGTTGCCCCTGAAGTATCAAAAACGGAGCAATGTTGCCCTCCGTTAATATTCTCTCAACAATAATAAAGAAGGAGAGTTGAGGGGACGAGAGAAAGTACATGTAAGACTATTATTGGGCATATTAGGAGTGTGACCACTAATCTCTAATACCAACCTAATCAAATCATAGTTGTAAAAGCGAATATGACGCATAACAAATACACCACACAACACAAGAAGAAGAAGAGAGTTATAATAGAGGGAAAGTGAATCAGTATATGAATATTTCTATTAAGTGATTCACAGTTGAACCCTTACGTCTATTTATAACATTCTATGTACCCTTTCCTCTCTATGTACGTATCATTTCCTCATAAAGACAACATATCCTTTCCATAAAGACTAAAGAGACATAACGTATCGGTAAAACAATATCACTCGTAGAGTCATATTCTGTCGATTAAATAATATGACTTATGATAATTGGGAAATATCACATATATCTACACAAACTTTTATATTATTTATACTTTGATCACAATCCTATTGAACTTAGGCCTAATTCACCAAAGCTGAACTAGCTAGGTTATTTTCCAACAAGACATTACACCTAGACTGACTTCGTGAGCCATAAGTTTATGTAGTTTTGCACCTAAGTACACTTTGTGGTGTCAGATTTTGGGAAAACATTAGGGGTAAAATTTATGGACCTGACTTTTCTCATTTGCTATCATTGTTCGTTGCCCTCCTTTGAGTTAAAACGACATTGTTTTGACACAAAAAATTGAAGTTGTGCCACCATTTCTATGTTATAGTATTTCATTATTAAGAATGAACATATTTTATCTTTATCATATTTATGTCTCGCCTTTATTTTAAAGTAAATATGTGTTTGAAGATAAAAGCACTAGAAATAGAATATGTGTTCACCTCGAGGATCAATGATAGAGATCATGATCATGAGGACTCGAGAACACTGTATATCTATTACCTAAAAACTTGTTCCTAGTCTTGAATCACCAAGAAAGGGCATTGATGATCTCAATAAGACTAGTATGACATCATCTACTTGTATAGAGATACAAGGTAGGGATCTCATGAAATACAAACATGAAAATGTCTTAGCTGATGTCGTGGGTAGATTTGTTAGAGAACAAATAATATCGAACAAACTCGCCGAGAGACTCCACAAAGATTCATTGTAGAGAGTATTGTTGGTAATGTAAAGTCTCTCATCGTTTGGTAGTACGGATTGTCTTGGACTTAAGATATCATTGAACACTATGTCCTAAGATTATACTTTGACTGTACAATCCACCTGAAAATGGGGAGAACAGTGTACTCTTGAGTGTAACTCGAATACATGAGTATAGATGGACATACCGAGAGGACTCACAATCCCCTACAAGGGATTAGTCATTCATAAGACCGGTAGAGTTTGGATAACTTCTAATTAACTTGGGAGTCTGTATGCACAGCAAGTGATCATGAAGAGTCATGATCTATTAAAAAGTAAATAGAAGAAGATTCCTAGTTTTGTGAATTAGATACATTTAGTCAATTAAGAGAGATGATACTCTATCTTTGCTCTCGACTAAATGTGAATGATGTTGTGAGGGATGATGCATGCATGCACGGTATCCAAATATGAAAGGTAGATCACTTGATCAACTCAATTAGTTATGGGGCTGCAGAGCATTGCTAGTGTCTTATGAGGTCATTAAATAAATTGGGCTTGTTAAATGGGTTTTTCATTGGTCCAAGTTTATTTACGTCAATAACTAATTGGGCCTAATGGGTCACACACAAAGGTTATTTACGATTGCTTAAAATTAGCAGACTTTGGCCAATAATTATTATTGGGCTTTATCAAGAGTAAATGTGTAATTGGGTTGAAGTAGGACTCCAAGCCCAATGAAGAGAAAATGACATCATATATGGTGTTCATCGTGGGAAATCAGTTTCTCCACAAAAGGGTCCAAATGTGTTGGAAGATCCAACGGGGTTTTAGGCCAAGTTGAATTTGGATTTTGAATTTTGAATTTAAGTTTAAAATTTGAATTCAAAAGGTTAGGTTATAAAAGATAATTCTGAATTATCTTATATATATAGGGTAAAGGAGCAAAAATACACATGTGCTTTACCCTCGGGAGCGCCCAGCACCATATGTTTTTTTTAGATGCAAAAATACACATGTGGTTAGAAAACAGGTGCAAAAGTCACATGACCGTTAAAATCTAACTTAACGGTGTTTATTTTGAGGTGTGGCCCACACTATTTTCATAAAAATACCAAAATGCCCCTCATTAAAAAAAAACACGAAACCCACCCTCCTCCTCAAGCTCTCGATCTGGAAACCACCCCCTCCCCCTCCTCGAGCTCTCATCTGGAAACCACCCCCTCCTCAATCTGACAGATTGCCCAGAATCAACGCAAATCAGAAGAACAAAACATATATATGAACCTCCCTACCCTTTATTACATCTGAGAAAGTAAATCAAAACCATAATTACTTTTAATCATAATAGCGTCAAAAACTAGTTAAAGGATCTTTATACGCTGCCCTCAACTGAAAATTTATGGAAGAGATTAAAACTAGTTAAAGGATCTTTATACGCTGCCCCCAAAAACTTAGGGCCATAGGTTTCCATTATCCGTCCTAAATTTGTTTGTCTTGCGTGCCATCTAGAAAAGTTCCAAACCAGAAAATGAACAAATTTGCAATGACAATAATCGAAAATTTCATCCAAGTACTGGATGCAGATTCCAAAAGCAACCGATTAAACAAATAAAGACAAATATTCATTCCCAAAATTATTACATTCATCAGAATATGCAAATCCTAGCAGAATAATAGAGCAAAATCACTTACAGAGAAGGGAACCAGTAAAGCGGTGGACCTTTGGTGGAAGCATCCCAACGTGCATATACAGAATAGTACACAAGCTGATGCAGAGAGTGTGGATGCCATGGCTTTAGCAATCTTCGACCCACAAGTTCGCGCCAAAGCTCTCGTGGGTCAGACCATTTGACTCATTGGAGGATTAATTGCTTTAAAGCTTGATCAAATCTCTGAGCTTCCTTGCTCGTTAAACCAGCTTGCACAAAATCTTGCACTTGCAATTCGCTTATGCTCTTTGTTTCCATTTTGATAAAAGTTATTCTGCTTCGTTCTTCCAAATTCCGATTCGGTTTCTTCTCAAAATGTGGGTATTCCTTGTTTCTCTCGTCCCCATGAAAGATCAGTATCAACACCACTTAATGGAAGAAGCTGTGACTGGGAGATTGAAGCATCAATTGCTTGCAGAGGTACCACAAACAGATACCAAATGGAGGAAGCCAACACCAGGATATGTTCGTCTGGATGTGGATGCATCAGTTAGAGAGCATAACCAGGCAGCAGTTGGAGGTTTAATCAGAGATGATAGGGGAAATTGGGTCACAGGATTTATGAAGAGTGTTGGGCCCTTTCCAGTGGCGATTGCAGAGGTATTGGCGATTAAGACATGGCTTGAGGTTTTTCTGTTGGGATCCGTACACGCAGCGGAGTAAAAACTTTTACGAATCCCATCGGAGGATCGCTCAACGGCGTTTAAATCAAGGTTAAGAATCCGAATCGTACCTTTGCCGAACAATTGGACTGGTGTGCTACCTTCTCGATCAGCAGAAGTTGACTCTTCGAATCGCCTTCCTCTACCGGTATCCACACGAACAAAACGGAAGCATGCTAGCGCCTCTGAACTGTGCGTCTCTCTATTTTCTATCTAGGGTTTCTCGCGGCTTTTGTAATACGCTTGACATAATGTCCCGTAGGTTTTCCTAAATCTAGCAGGCGTATTATATTCAAAATTAAACCTCATTAATTTGAAATTCAAATTTTGAATCTGGATTAAAAAATATATTAATTAAATCTATCTTATAGCTATAATTAAATCTATTTATTTAATCCAAATTAAAAGCCTTCTGATTTAATTTATCTCTATAAATTAAATCCGAGAAATGATATCTATCTATCTATTTAATTAAATCTGAGATACTATATCTCAATTTAAATTAAATAAAATATCTGATATCTTTATTCGAGAATTAAATCTGAGATACAATATCTCTATTTGTTTTAGATATTTAATTTATCAAATAAATTAAATACAAACAAATATTATATATAATAATATCATAATCTTTATTAAATAATATTATTATTTTATATATATATATATATCCTAGATTAAATACAGTATTCATTAAATCTTATACACATATAAGATTCAATGAATCTGGACACTTTTGCTCGTGTTGGGGTATTCTTATGTGCGACCCTGTAGGCCCACATGAGATTGGCAGTGGGCCAATGTTGTACCAGCCCACAAGTCGCAAGCGGCCTCTAGCAAGACATTGCGACTACCCAATTCATATGGGGATCGGTGATACGATTAAACCTATCGTAAAACCGTGTCACGTCCCTTTTGTCACGCGATAATTTGGTCAAGGATGAGGCATGGAGAATGTCAACTTCCTGTTCTTGACCATTACTTTCTCGATTCTTGAGTAGTCTAATTGAAATGGAAACTCCTTTCCATCGTAGTATGGACATACATTTATCAGACTGACTCATCGAGGGGCCCCATATTATCTCTCTACAAATGTGAGGGACAAATTCCATCTTGGCCATTCACATTCCTCTGCATGAAAAACCACTGCTCCCGATCATAGCCTTTATCATCACCCGGTCAAAGGTGACTTTTGACTAAGTCAAAGATCAACAACTCATCATGTAGGAATCCATGATGATCTCAGGTCGATGGGCGTTGTGACGCAGTTATACATGAGAAAATCTTATGACTTATTCCATGCAGCTTTCTCATAATGGGTCGGTCCAACACCTTGTACTCTTACAAGTGCCTATGATTTTGACTCGTATCTCCATACTCATCAAAGTCATACTGGTCTTATTTCATCTCGCCTCCCATGCAGATGACCATCAGTGGACATTTAGGATAATCTATAAGATATATCCAAGGATCAGTTATCACTATAAACATGCAAATGAAATGATAACTAAAGGAGAATACTTTAACATAAACATCTAAAGTACAATCACTTGCCCCTAGGGCATAATTTCCAACAGACTCCCACTTGTACTAGGTGCAATCATTAATTGCCCCAATTCCCATTGCCCTAACATGACGCTCATGTTTTACGTGTGCAAGATGTAACATCCCAAATTTTGGGATTTGAGATTTGGAATATTTTATGGAAATTAATTATGAAATTTTGGCCTAATATAATTATGAAATTAATTATTGGAATTTAAGGCACATTTTCCCATAAATTAAGGACACATGATTAGGAATAATTTTGGCATAAATATTTTAGGGATAATATTTTAATGCCAAAAGAAATTAAATTAAGAAGGGGTAGAATGGTAATTTAACTACCCCAAATTGATAAGTTAAGGGAATGCCTAAACAGAATTCTAGAGGAGAGGATTGTTGAAGTCTAAAGGTTCAACATTAGAATAAGAAGTCACGTGGCTCCTTCTGCGCAACATTTCAATTTAATAATCAATTGTTAAGTGGGTCAAGCAAAAACACAAAGTCCATATACCATAAACCATTCCAGCATCATGCCTTCTTCTGCTTGATGCCACGTGATAAAAAAAAAAATGAAGAAAAATCAGCCCATAGGTTTTTTTAAAACCCAAAACTCATCTACCCATATATTCCCGTCGGCCCAACCATTAAACCAATTCATTAACATCTCACTTTCAGCTCCAACACGTTACAGTAACTAAATTCCTCCAGCCCATACCCACTGCACACACGATGACGCCAAGAATCAGAGCCAGCGTCAATTACGTAAAAAGCAGAAGGGAAGCACGGTCAAACCTGGCATCACAGCGTGAGATCACCAGCAGCGACGTTTCCATGCATCTCGACCTTGATGCTGTAGACCGTTGGCTTATTCCTTTAGACTGGACCCTCGGTTTATTATATATACACCATTGCTCCTCTTCATTCATTAACACAAAGAGCAGCAGAGAGTGAGAGGGGAAAGAGAGAGAGAGTAAGGCCGAGAGAGGGAGAGAGAGAGAGTCCGAGAAAGAGAGAGAGCTGAGGAATTGGAGATAATAGTTTCAGCTCATTTGGTTACTCTGTTTTTAATTTTCGAAAACAGAGGGTTGTGGATTGGTGAGAATCAGAGCGTTCGAACGTGCTTGAAACCGAAGGTAAGTCTTTGAGCTTTCTCCTCCTTGCTTCCATGATTCCACCCGAGTTTGCTGCCTATAGGTCTCGGTCTTAGGAGTTTAAACAGAAACGAAAATCTCACTGTAAATGAACCCAATAACGTTACTGATATATATGGTTGTTACACTCAAATATATATTCGCTGCTACTGGGGAGGAAATATAAAAGAACTTACTGTCATATATTAAAATAAGGAGGCTCACTGTTATATATAACTATATGAAAGTTGCTTTGAATCATAGAAGGAAAAACTCTGCATACTTATAAATATATATGTTTATATATGTAGTTTAGAAGTTCAAAAGAGAGAAGCTTGTCTAATACATAAATATATGTACGCTGCACTCATTTATATATACATATATATCTCTAAACTTGAAAATTATTTTGCTGCATATATATATATATATATATGTCACATATAGGAAGCTTGCTGTCATGTTGTGTAATGAATTCTTCATTTACTGCCTTAGTCCAATGTGGGTCAGCAAAAGCCTCATCAATGGTCTTTGGAATGGGAACATCTTCAGCTACAGTGAAGACTTTTGGTTTAAACACACCGGCCTTACTTCTAGTAACCATGGAGTGGGATTTGATAATTGGAGAGGGATGTGAAATACTGGTGGCAGGACTGTTCAGAGGAGTTGAGGTAGTGATATGTGGCTGAGGGGATGGATTTGTGTTGGTTGGGTGGACTAATGGTGAGGGTGAATGAAGAATGGGTGATTGGATTGACACAGGCACACAAGGATTAACAGGATTAACCTCAGGTCTGATATATGGAGGTTTGAAACTAGTTTTTGAACATGGCTGAGAGGAAGCACATCTGATACTGAACTGAGATTGTGCAGGAAAATAGGATTCATGAAATTCTACATGTCTTGTTATGTATACACGGCCAGTGGTTCTGTTGAGACACTTATATCCCCGATGAGCTGAGCTATAACCAAGAAATAGACATGATGCAGATCTAAACTCAATTTTATGTTTGTTGTATGGGCGCAAACATGGAAAACATTCACAACCAAACACTTTAAGTAAGGAATAATCAGGTTTGACACCAAGTAGTTTTTCATATGGGGTGGAATTTTGTAGGACTAGTGTAGGTAATCTGTTCAACAAGAATACAGCTGACAAAAAGGCATCACTCCAATGGAATAAGGGCAATGAAGCTGTGGCCAATAGTGTAAGTCCTGTCTCAACAATGGATCTGTGTCTTCTCTCAACTAAGCCGTTTTGTTGGGATGTATAGGGGCATGTAAACCGATGTTGAATGCCACAGGAAGTAAGAAAAGGGGTAAAAACAAGAAATTGGTTCCTGGGAATTGGTTCCTTCTCCATCTGACAGAAAAGTTATAGGCTGTCGGTGGCTTTGTCGTTTAAAAACCCATGCTGATGGATCTATTGCCAGATATAAAGGACGGTTAGTTGCCAAAGGATACTCTCAAGAAGCTGGAACTGACTATAGGGATACATTTAGTCCGGTTGTTAAGCCCACAACAATCAGAACGCTACTTACTCTAGCTGTTACAAAGCAATGGAAACTACACCAAGTGGATTTTAATAATGCATTCCTAAATGGAGATCTAACCGAAGATGTTTATATGCAACAACCTCTAGGCTTTGTTTAGAATGATGCATCAGGAAAACCATTTGTGTGCAAGCTCAAAAAGGCCCTATATGGACTAAAGCAAGCACCTCGAGCTTGGTTTGTAAAACTCAGCACCTTCCTACAAACACTGAATTTTATACCTGCAAAATCTGATCCATGTCTGTTTATTAAAAAGGATGACAGCAACATCACATATCTACTGGTATATGTGGATGACTTAGTACTTACAGGCTCAAATGAAGCTATCGTGAAAGAACTTATCAGCAAAATGAGTTCAATGTTTTCCCTTAAAGATTTGGGTGAACTTTCTTTTTTTTTGGGAATTGAGTTTCAGAGATCCTCCCGAGGCATTCACTTAACTCAAAGGAAGTATATTCACAATTTACTGATTAAAACTCAAATGGTTGAGGCTAATGCCTATGCATCTCCAATAGCTGTCACTATTCCCTTATTTGCTAATGACAGTCCATCTTTCCCTGACCATCGTTTGTATCGCAGCATTGTTGGATCCTTACAATATCTATGCTACACCAGACCTGATATAGCCTTCACGGTTAACAAATTAAGTCAATTCCTTCAGTCACCAACCATAAAGCAATGGGAGTGTGTGAAGAGACTCCTTCATTATCTGAATGGTACAAGTACACACGGATTGATGATCAAACCAGTGCAGCAGTTCATCATTCAAACCTACACTGATTCTGATTGGGGTGGCAGCACAGCAAGGAAAAATAAAACTGATGAAGAAGTTCAGGTACTTCCTGAAAACAAAAGGTCGACCAGCGGCTACTGTATATTCCTCGGTTCAAATCCAATCTTGTGGGTCTCTAGAAAACAGCAAGTAGTCTCTAGAGCAGCTACTGAGGCTGAGTATAGAAGTGTAGCTGACTCTATTACGGATTTAATGTGGGTTCTATCACTCCTAAGAGAGATGCACATAGATGTGATCAAGACACCTTGCATTTGGTGTGATAACACAGGCACAGTAGCTTTGGCCAGTAATCCAGTATTGCACTCTAAGACCAAACATGTAGAACTAGATGTCCATTTTATCAGAGAAAAAGTAGAGGCAGGAATTGTAACTGTAGGACATGTTCCATCTTCATATCAGGTTGCAGATATACTCACCAAGCCTCAGCCTTATGGGATGTTCTCGTTCTGTAGAAATAAGTTGAATATCATCTCTGCTGATGAAGTGCATAATGGAATGTGAAGATGAGTCAAGTTTCAGCAGGGAGAATGTTAATAGAATATACTCAGTTTTATTAATTAGACTGATATGCCACGTCTATGCTACGTGTTATCATCTGTTAGCATTCTGTTATAAGCAAGTCACGTGTACTGTCAAGTAGTTATATTACCGGATCAGTCATTGTATTCTGTTAGGTGTCTATATAAAGAAACACTACTCTATCATCAATTATACAATGAATTCTTCCATTTGAATTATTTCTTCTTCTCTGATATATTGAAATTGTGGAGTATGAGTATATAAATATATATTACTGCCTTTGGAAAATGAAACAAAAGAATATAAGTGTGCTGCATAAGGAAGAAAGAAGAGAAACATTAAACCCAGAGAGAAAAGTTGCTATTTTAAATATAAATATATATGGTTAAAAAAAAAAACTAAGAACCTTACTATCTTATATATATAGGCTGATTTGGGAAGAATAATAGGAAGTTTTTGCTGATATAAATTGATGTCTTAAGTTTCTATCATATAGTTATATATATGGGTATATGCGTGCTGCATGAGAAAGAGGAAAAGAAACTCTTGCTATCATATTTAAGTACCTATATGTATATAAAGTAGTGGTTGCATAGAGAAAAGGAAGCATGATGTCATACCCTGGAAGACGTTACTTTATGTATGTGTGTATATATTTGGACTTTGAAATGATAGGAAAAAATGGTGTTATATGGATATATGCATACCGCTGCCTTTGAAGAGGAAAGTATTTTATTAAGTGTATATATATACTTATATGTTCACGTTGCACACTTTAAAAGAAAGGAAACATGATTTTTATTGTTGGGATTATATACACACACATGGTTTCATATTAAAATCTTTTGCCTTCTGTACCATATCATAAAATAATAATTAACAAATAGGTTGTTTTTGATAAAATTTTTAGAGGGTAGCTTAAGGCTTTGGAGTAGTATTAGAGAAAATTTAGGATAGTTTTGAGTACAATATTGATAGATATTCATGTTTAATGTTTGTAGACTCTTATTGAGAACTTTGGAGTAACTCTTGTTTAATTACCTGCAAGCTAGGAAGTAACAGGTAACTCTGAATATTCTTCCATACACTTGTAATCTGTATGTGATTGTGAGAAACTATCTTTTGTTTAAAAATTAAAGGACTGAATCATATGTATAGGTGTATGTATTGTAAATTGATATTTGATATGAAATGAAGCATGATTTATTGTTACTGAACATGTTTGTCATGGCGGCTGTATTTGTGATGGGTTGGAGTAAGGAGGGATTTGTACGTTGAGATCTTTTACCACGTGGTATGTCATCACTCGTGCACAAAGTGGATGACACTTGTCGGGCCCTTCTTCCATGTTTTCCTTTGGCCGGGATTGCATTGGAGCTGTGGGACATGTGACACCTCCTTAGTTGTATTTTTTTTAAGGGGGGGAGCCATAGTCCATGCTTAAGCTCTATACCTTTGGTGTATCTTAAGTTTTGGTGAGCTTGGGACAATCCAGTCAAATGGATGAGTTCCTATTGGACTATGTGTTAGCCTATGGCTCCAGTCAGCGGTTGAGGATGGACGGTGATATAAGGGAGGTTGCATATTGCATATTGTATAATAGTACGTTTCACATCGACATATTGATAACTTATGATAGATGAAATTATGGTATATACAAATATATATGTAATCAGCTCCTGCTTTTTGTCATATGTGATTTGCTTGTGTACGGTAGAAACTTTCAGTAGTTACTGAGATGTCGAATCTCACCCTATAATAACAATTTTCAGGTGATTGTTCTAGTAGGGAGCAAGGGAAAGAACCTATAGAGTGGGCCTTGAAGGCTCTTTTGTACTCCTATAGTTCATGTTATGTCATTTGTAATTGTCATGACTACGATATTTCCGCAATTTATCAACTCTGAAATATTTTAGAAATTTATTTCGACACTGTAAATATTTTGGGAATTTTATGTTGACTCTAAAATGAATTTAAATTTGAATTAGTTATGTATTTTAATGATTTGGATGTTGATCATCCTTGTTAGAGATATTTCAAGTGTTTTGGCCAAGATTTTGGGTGTTTAATTTGGGGTGTTACACAAGAGGCTTAGTAAGAGGATCAGCAACATTGTTTTCTCCTGGTACTTTGCATAATGTTTGTATCACCTCTATGATTGATTTCTCTGATAAGATGAAATCGCTTGAGTATATGCTTGGTCCTTTGATGTGACCTAGGCTCCTTGGTCTGTGTAATAGCGCCGCTATTGTCACAGAACAAGTCTATTGGATTTGAGATGGTAGGAACCACCCCTAGTTCATTAATGAACTTACTAATCCAAAAGGCCTCCTTAGCTGCATCCGATGCTGCTATATACTCAGCTTCTATTGCAGAATCAGCTACAGTGCTCTGCTTAGAGCTCTTCCAGCTTACCGCACCACCATTCAAAATGAATACATATCCAGATTGCGATCACAATTTGGAAAATCGCATCTGTGTAACCTGTCACACAGAGCTCATCTTCCAATCCACCATATACCAAGAACAAGTCCTTAGTCCTTCTTAAGTACTTTAGGATATTATTGACAGTAGTCCAATGACCCTCACTGGGATCTTGTTGGTATCTGCTGGTCATACTCAAGGCATATGAGACATTCGGTTGAGTACATAACATGGCATACATGATAGATCCAATGGCGGAGGCATATGGAATCTTACTCATGCGATCTCTTTGATCTTGTGTACTAGGACACAAATCCTTCCGAGATGAATGCCATGAGACATGGGCATGTAACCCCTTTTGGAATCCTGCATACTGAATCTATGCAGTATCTTGTCTATGTATGTGCTCTGACTTAGGCCTATCAGCCTCTTGGATCTATCTCTATAGATTCTTATCCCAAGGATGTAAGTGGCTTTGCCTAAATCTTTCATTGAGAAATATTTTCCTAACCAAGACTTGACACTCTGCAAGGTAGGAATGTGTTTCCCAATGAGTAGGATGTCATCGACATAAAGCACTAGAAATACAATTGTGCTCCCACTGACCTTCTTGTAAACACAAGGTTCATCGATGTTTTGAATGAATCCAAACTCTTTAACTACATCAAAACGATGATTCCAGCTCCGAGATGCTTGCTTCAATCCATAAATAGATCTTTGAAGCTTGCAAACTTTACCAGAGTCCTCTGGACGCACAAAACCCTTAGGTTGTGTCATGTACACATTCTCAAGGAGCTTTCGTTAAGGAAGGTCAAGTTTCGACGTCCATCCGCCATATTTCATAGTCATAATATGATGCAATGGCAAGAAGGATTTTGATTGATTTGGCCATTGCAATCGGGAAAAGGTTTCATCATAGTCCACACCATGAGTTTGAGTAAATCCTTTTGCAACCAAATGTGCCTTGAAGATATTTACTTTGCCTTCCATGTTAGTTTTCTTTGAAAACCCACCGCACCCAACGGTTTTTACACCTTCAGTGGCTCGACTAAGGTCCATACCTCATTGTCGTACATGGATTGCATTTCAAACTTCATGGCATTAAGCTATCTTTCGTAGTTTGGTCCCACCATGGCTTCTCGATAGTAGTTGGCTCATTCTCGCTTAATGAGCAAAACATCACGGCCTCCAAGAATCGAAATCCATATCTCTGAGGTTGTAGCCGTGTTCCATCGGACCTACGTGGGCCCTGTGTTACTTAAGTAGGCTCAACAACTTGTTGTGAGTCTTCTCCGTTTTCCATCTGTGGTTGTATGTCGTCTTGTGGCTCTTGAACTTCTTCGAGGTACACCTTACTCCTACTGGTTCTTTTAGAGATGAATTCTTTCTCCAAAAGGACACCATTTCGAATAACAAACACTTTGTGATCGGTAGGATTGTAGACATAGTATCCTTTAGTTTCCTTAAGATACCCCACAATAGGAATTTTGAGGATCTGGATGATAATTTATCAGAGGCTTAGCGTTTAACGTAAACCTCACATCCCCAAATTTCAAGAAAGGACAAACTGAGTTTCTTCCCAGTCCATATCTCATATGGTGTCTTTTCAACTGCCTTGGCGGAACACGATTCTGCGAACGCAATGCTTTCTGTGGCATGGCCCCAAAAGGAAGGAGGAAGAGCTGTTTGACTCATCATAGATCGAACCATATCTAATAGAGTTCGATTCCTCCGCTCAAAAACACCATTCCATTGAGGTGTTCCTGGAGGAGTAAGTTGTGAGATGATCCCACAACTCTTAAGATGGTCAATGAACTCTTGGCTCAAATATTCACCACCCCAATCGGATCGAAGGGCTTTAATTGTTTTGCCAAGTTGGTTTTGCACTTCATTTTGGAATATTTTGAACATTTCAAAAGATTCAGACCTTTGTTTCATTAGATAGATATACCCATATCTACTAAAATCGTCTATGAATGTAATGAAGTACAAATGATCCCCTCTGGCAGATGTACTCACTGGTCCACACACATCGGTATGTATGAGACCCAATAAATCAAACTGCTCTTCATCGTGCCTAGTAAAATGAGCATTTGTCATCTTTCCCAATAAACAAGACTCACATGTATCAAATGAGTTAAAAAATCCATCTTGATGGAGTTTCGAAATGCGTTTCTCATTTATATGGCCTAGACAACAATGCTATAGGTAGGTCAAATTCAAATCATTTGACTTGAACCTTTTAGTAGTTATGTCATAGATATGTCCATTCAATTTTCTACTGTCCTTGAGATCCTACATTTAGTCAAATGTGAGATCCACATGTAGTATCCAATACCCATGTTGAGGAAGTAGAAAAGCGAATATCTATGACATAGATACTTGAAGTGATAGCCCCGCTATCCTTCTTGTTCTTTTCCAGATCTTCGAGGTAGAGTTTGCAATTTCTTTTCAAATGACCAAGTTCATTGTAAAAGAAGCAGACTCTATCCTTCGGAGGTTTTTCCTTCTTGGCTTTCCGTTTCATACCCTTCCTTTCTGAACGAACAAAACAGTACTGGGCCTCTTTTTAAGGCTCAGCTCAGCAGTTTTGAGCATCCCATGCAGTTCAGAAATTGATTCCTCCATGTTGTTCATGTTGTAATCCATGACAAAGTTATCATAACTTCCTAGGAGTGAGTTCAAGATCACATCTGTAGCTAACTCCTGGGACATGGGGAATCCAAGCCTCTCAAGGTGATCAATGTAGCCCTTCATCTTCAAAACATGAGGACTAATTGATGCACCCTCAGCCATCTTGCAGGAATGTAAGGCCTTGTGGTCTCATACCTCTCTTGCCTTGCCTCAAGCTCTCGGAACATTTCCGTAGGATGAACAATCATCTCAGAGGCCTCCATATGTTCTAGATCTCTATTGAGGTTTAGAAGCATAGTGGCAAGCATCAGGCATCCTGCATCCACAGAGTCATCCTTATGCTTCGTATAAGCATCAGCCTCGCTCTGGATCAACAATGGAGGCTCGTCAGAATGGGTTGATTGATGAGATACTCTTTTCTTTCGTGTTTAGGATCAACGCTTAAGTTCCCAAACATGTCAAGAAAGTTTGTCTCATCATAGTTAGTCCTTCTCAAGGACTGATCGTATTGATGGTGTTGAAGTACTACTAGACTACATGATTCTACAACTAAAGATATGCAAAGTTTAAGCAGTAACCTCCCACTGAATTAAGAACCCTCATTATAATTAGTGGGCTAATATCCATATTTGGCTTAAATTTAAGTCCATGCTTAAATTAAGTTAGTAGGCAACGTCTTTACCAATTACATCACGTGTAACTCTTAGATCTTTATGGGATTCGATCATCATATGACTTGACATGTTTAATTCCATCTAATGCCTTGAGATCCAAAACTGTTTTGATAATCTCAATTAAGTCCGGACAATAATGAATATTGAGTATCACCATTACTCACTCTTGTCTCACCAAGATAACTCAGATGCATCCACTTTGGTGGAACATACAAATGGGCGATCTAGGTTTTGACAAGTATTCATTTATTGATGGCATTATGACTTAAGATTTTATTTAGATGGTATAATTTAATTAATCCTATTAATTTTACTTATATGAATGCAATCACTATTGTATCTCATATAATATCTAAATTAATTATGAGTGATCTAATCAAAACATAATTCAAACTCTAAATTGATTATGAGTGATCTAATCAAATCATAATTAAAACTCTAAATTAATAATGCAATGATCAAATCAAGATATAATTAAAATTGTGACACAACGTGGCTCATACTTAACCTAAAATCCTCTCAAGCCAATGCGAGGACTTCTCTAAAACAAAAGAAATACATCAGGAGAAACCTCGTTTCAACATACGAGGGGAGCAGGGGAGGACCTACATGGGTGCCAATGTGGGCAAGTGAACACACAAAATATATACAATTTACAAGAAATTAATGACAATGTGTGTAGATAGTGCAGATGGTTAACACTTCAGTCTTCCCCTTAGTCAATAGGTCGTGGGTTCGAGCTTCCCAATCCTCCTTTTCCCCTTTTTTTTCCCTTCTTCGTTCTCTGCCCCCTTTCCCCCTTTTCCCTTTTTTTTCCCTTCTTCGTTCTCTTCCCCCCTTTCCCCCTTTTCCCTTTTTTTTCCCTTCTTCGTTCTCTGCCGTCTTGTTCTCTCCGCCCTATCTCTTTTTCCTCCATTCCCCTGGTTCTCGTTCTCCGCCCTCTCTCGCCTCCAATTCTCCGTGCCCACGCCCGTCCGCCGTCGCTCAACCGTCGAACGGCCCTCTCTCGTCTCAAGGTAATTTTCCGATCCCCTCTCAAAGGTATATTCTCAATCGATTCTCGTATAGGACAATCGATTCGGAATCCGCATGTTCTCCGCCACGCCACTCCTTCCCCTCGCATTCGCCGTTGTATGTTCCTTGTTCTCTTTTTTAGTTCTTTTGTTAAATACTTGGTTTTATTGCTAATGGTTTGCCCATGACGCATTTGAGGTTTATACACAAATGCGATGTGTGGGAGTTTTGCTGATAAATTTACGTTTCCGTGCATCATTAGATCATGTGGTGATGCTATGGATACTTTTGAGGTTAAGAAGATTCATGGGTTATTGTTTAAACTTGGGCTAGAATTGGACGTATTTGTTGGCAAAGGCTTTAGTTAATACTTACTTGAAATTTGGGTTGATGGTGGAAGCACAGAGGTGTTTGATGAATTTACTGTTAGAGACATGGTGCTTTGGAACTCAATGGTCAATGGGTATGTGCAGATCACTGCAAAAAAGTCGGGGCTTTTGCTATCTTCCATAGATAATTCGCGGAATTTTTCCGTCGCAAAATCTACATTTTCCGTCGCAAAAATAGGTTGCGGCGGAATTTGCGACGGAAAACACGCCGTCGCAAAAAGGGCTCGCAAACCCTTTTGCGACGGAAAAATTATTTTTCCGTCGCAAAAAGATATTTGCGACCGAAAATCATTCCTCGCAAAATGATGGATTTTGCGAGGAAAGTCTTCCCTCGCAAAAATCCAAAACTTTGCGAGGGACAGAATTCCCTCGCAAAAATATTGGATTTTGCGAGGGAATTCTGTCCCCTCGCAAACTATTGGATTTTGCGAGGGAATTTTTGTCCCTCGCAAAATGATGGATTTTGCGAGGGAATATGTTTCCCTCGCAAAATTCCAAAACTTTGCGAGGGACAAAATTCCTCGCAAAATATTGCATTTTGCGAGGAATATTTTTCCTCGCAAAAAGATTGGATTTTGCGAGGACAAATGTCCCTCGCAAAAATATTGGATTTTGCGAGGGAATATGTTTCCCTCGCAAAATCCAATTTTTTTCAAAAAAAATAAATAATCAGAAAAAATATAAAAAAATGAGAAAATAAATAGACTTGTATATCATAAAAAGAAATTGTAACAGTCATAAGAGTTTACAAATTAAAAACAAAATATTACAAATTATAATGTTGTGACCAAAATGAACTAAAAAAAAGAAATCTAAACAGATGGCAAGGATATTAGTTCCTACAACGCTAGAGAAGTTGACAATTGGGTTTCTTTGTCACCCAACACTTGTGCTTATCCCAAGATAGTCATGCAGTGCCGGAGTTCCACTGTTCCAGAACCACAAATTAAACAATAAATTCTACTAACAATGGAGGATGCAAGTGTTCAAGGAATTTTAAAGACTCGATAACGTTGGATTTTCGGTTTCCACATCCATCTACTGTCACTATTTCCTGTGCACTGTTAAGTACTTCTACAAAATGTTTGATCATCTCACCTTTCCGGACCTTTGATCGGGAACTGAAGCTAAAGATACTCTTCAATCCAAGAGCAGGCTCATCAAAGGTGATTGTGGTGAAGAGCTAAAGAACACAAATTATAGATTTTAGTCAAACCATCTCATATGAATGAAAAGAGTATGAGATAAGCTTTGAGTAATATAAAAACATGGCCCAATATTATTTCTCGAAAGAATTTACAAAGCATGAATTGAGATGTTCAGCCATCTTTTATGTATAAATAATAAGCAAGAATAGGTCTATTAGAAATTTCAGCATATCCTGGATTTCAGTGACCAGGTAAGTACACATGCAGAAGACTGGAACAATTTTTCCCTCACATGATTACATTTCCACAATCCATATAGCCAAGCAGAGATCAAATAATCAATATCACAAGAAACATCAATATAAGAGGGAAATTCTAAACTATTAAAATCCAATATTTCAAGATAATAGTAAGAATGAATGCATGCACGCACATAGATATCTCAACATCTCCACAAAAGGAAAATGAAGAAACATTCTTTAAATTTAGCCCACACTCATTTAACATAAAAGAATGGTTTAGAACCACACTCATAAACTTGCAGTCTAAAACCAAATGCAACACAGTTAGAATGCTTGAATTAATAACATCAATCTAAAAGTCAAGGCTGTGCAATCAATTCAATCAAACACATTTTACTTTTTTAACCTAACAAGAAGGATATACTAACATATTGAATCAGCTAAAAACCACCATGCAATGGTGGTAAAACTCAGATCAACGACCACAACTAGATTTATAATTTGTACAGGACAAGTAGATAAACGACAAGGGAGGGAAAATGTCAAATAGGGTAAAGAAAAATAAAAAATAAAAACTGAACAAGGATGCAGAACTTACATTAGAATCAGCATCAACTTTAATATCAGTGGTGACATTTCTATGCTTCCATTGGGTATTAACATCAGCAAAGAACAAGTCACCTTTCTTAGTTCCAGATGATGTTATAACCTGCAACAGCAAACATAAATTACTAGAGGTAGAAATGAATCTGAAATTGAGTAAGGATGTAAATATCATTGCATAGGTTGCAAAGTACAAATTATTTTGTGAGCATTAAACTGCATTTGACATATCATATTTAGCATAATTTGACTTCCGTTCACAACAATACAAAGCATATGCTTCTATAAACTAGTACATGCAATCTAATGTGGTGTATTAATACAAAGTAACAAAGACATTGAATTGTGTATGTAACTCACATGGTGTGATCTCACACAGCCCCATTTAATGCCAAGGGAAACATGGAAGAAACATGACTATTAGGAAAGAAGCCAACTCGACTTCTAAAATGTTTCTAAAAACTAATAGTTAGTTGGTAGTATGTATTCATATGCTGATATGTTCAGTCGTAGTCCACAGAAACTAATAGACATGCTGCTAGAGGATCATTTCATGAAAGTGGTGTTAATTCAAATTCTAAATTACAAAATTACAATCCAATTAGTAAACAAATGAACAGATAAAAAATCAAAGAGAATGAACTTCAAACCAAAAGACAACAATGACAAACAGGTGAGAAATTTATTTATCAAATGTGCAACGAAATTGATGCAAGACTATCTATACTTCACTCAAAGAAAAAAGGCTCCGAAGACAAAGGAAATAAAAAAGAAGGCAAGAATTAGGCAAGCTATTTCTCTCACACAACCCCTCAAAACACAGACAAATTTGGCAGGCCTTGTACGATTTGAAAATCGAACCTAGACATTCAGACCAATAATATATTGCTGCAAAGCAGATTGTATATCCATGAGTGAAGAAAGAAGGAAACTCACAATGCCATCGGGTGAGTAGGTGGTGATGGAGAATTTCTGGTCGCTGTGATAGTCCTTGAACAGAAGATCTATGACCGAAAAACATATTCAATAAAAGCATCGCGAACATGAAAGGAGGAACACTCTACAGATTCAAAATCCCAACCACAAACAGAGCAACAAATCCCACAAATCCGGTAATACTTCCACAGTGTGCTTCGCCTTCAAAATAGGAAACTCTCAAAACCATTCTCACTAATCCGGTAATCCCCAAAAATAACCAGTAAATCAAAGCAACGAATCCACTAAATCCAACAAACCGAAGCAAGGAACAAGGCAAAATGACTTAGGGTTTTTGAGATTTAAATCGAAGAAAGAAAACTTACGGAGAGTCGGAGATGGAAGACGAGGTGGGGATGCGCCGATGCGAGACGAACTGAGTGACGGAGATAGAAGACCCGAGGCTGAGGCGCTGAGCTGAGTCGCTGAAGAAAGACCGGCGGAATGGGATGTCCGATGTCGGATGAGGCGAGAAGCAACTTTGCGAGGAAAAAATTCCTCGCAAAATGTGATCACTTTTGCGAGGGAATTTTTTCCTCGCAAACTTTTTGCGAGGAAGGTTAACTTCCTCGCAAAATGTGGGAGCATTGGCGGAGGAAGGGCGCCCATTTTCCACCATTTTGCGAGGGACAACTATTTCCCTCGCAAAATGGTGATTTTTGCGAGGGAAAATTTTTTCCCTCGCAAAAATGTCATTTTTTGCGAGGGATAGTTTACTTCCTCGCAAAATGGGCCCAATTTGCGAGGGAAAAAATTTCCCTCGCAAAAAAGACCATTTTGCGACGGAAAAGATAGTCCCTCGCAAATTTGGGCCATTTTGCGAGGGAAATTTTTTCCCTCGCAAAGTCCGTCGCAAATGAAGCTTTTTCTAGTAGTGTGTGTGGGTACATCATTAGGAACTCATAAGCATTTGACATGTCTTGTCCTGTTTGTGTTGCCTTGTGTGAAGATTTCCATGCTTCCTCTAATGTCCAGTTTAATAGACTTGTATGTTTACCCTAACAAGGAAAAGTTGTATGCAATTGAAAATGAGTGAATAAATTCCGATGTTCATTGCAGGATTTTTCTCAACCAAAGTCGAAGCTTTACCCCCATATGGATTGACGGTTGTTCCTCTCTATTAAGACATCGTGTTGGTTTGAAAATCTTTTCCCCTCTTTTTGATATGGCCCTTCCTTTTGTGTTGTTTGATTGTTGCGAAATTCTTGGAGAAATGTGAGCTTGATTGAGTGAATGGTGTATACTGTTTATTTCTACAATCATTGCATCTTGTTTCTTGTATAACTAACTTATAATGTAATCTAGTGTGCTCTTTTAAATAACCGACAAAAAGAAGATCATTATGAGATCCCGATTTCGTGTGAGGAGGAGATGATAAATAAAGAAGGAAGAAAGCAAAGATCGTGCTTTTCGATAATCAAGAGACTATATAAAAGCTTGAACATCACTTCTTCTTTTGAATGATTTTTTGTTCAAGAATGATGACTTGATATCATCTCCACTTCAATTAACCTTGTTTTAGTTATTACCTTATCATTATGATCTTACTTGCTGAACATCTATGTGGATATTTAGGTAGAGTATTATTTCGTTGATGAAAATCTACCAACCGACAAGTTCCCGATTGATTTCCTTTTGACCTTAATGATTATGGAAACATCGATTACTTTCTCAACTTTTTTTGATTGTTTAGTTAATCGATACTCAATTTAATGCATGAATGATCACTTTTATTTGTTTGTAGTCATTTGTCGTATATTTTTATCTTATCATGCAATTCTTACATTGATGTGTAAACCCTGCCTATGTTTGGTTTTGCTCCTAAGTTGAACAATCTACCTTCTTAGCCACATTGACACTAGTGTGATTAGCTTTCATTGATTAGCTTTCTTTTAAATTTCATTGCTCTACATTAGTTTCATTGATTAGCTTTCTTTAAATTGCATTACTGGGGATAAACAAAAATTGGGGGTTGCTGTGTTAGTTCACTTATCCATAGTTTGTTGATTACAAATACTATCTTTTAATCCTTTGGATGTTAATTTATCTTGTTTTGGATTACTTGTTGATTACTTACTAAATTGACATAGAATGCGAATTGTTTAGTTGCTTTGAAATTGGAAATCATAGCTTCAGTTGCTTAGTGTCCCTGTATGAAAAAAAATACAATCTTATAAGTTTTGATAGAGGAAGCATTGAGATGAACTAGCTTATAGGTTGCAACATGTTCCCTAATCTTGTTTTTTAATGCGTTTAAAACTTTGCTTAAAATTTTTTTTCAGGGGCGCTGCCCTCGAACCCCCAAATCTCACCACTAATTGTGCACCCACAAACTTAAAATCCTGGGTCCGCCACTGGAGGGGAGTATGATGAGAAAAGAATGTGCATTAAGAGTATTTAGAGAGAGAGGCATGGCTCGCAGGCCATATTTAAAATTTACAACAATTGTAAAACTTCAGTAGTATGTTGTTCACCATACCCAAACAACATTTGAAAGGTAAATCACAACATACATTAATTCATATAATTATGAAATAAAATATTATGATTAAACTTATCATGATTTAAATTCTCTAATTTATATTATATTATATACTATATATAATATAATATCTTGATTTAAATTCTCTAATTTATATTATATTATATAATAAATATAATATAATATCTTGATTTAAATTCTCTAATTTACATTACATTATATACTATATATAATATAATATCATGATTTAAATTCTCTAATTTACATTACATTATATACTATATATAATATAATATCATGATTTAAATTCTCTAATTTACATTATATTATATACTATATATAATATAATATCATGATTTAAACTCTCTAATTTACATTATATTATATACTATATATATAATATAATATCATGATTTAAATTATCTAATTTACATTATATATTATACTATATATATAATATAATATCATGATTTAAATGCTCGCGCTACTGACCATCAGCCGTGGTCCCTACTTGGAACCCGTAGAAACCCTAACGCGAGTTTTTGAATTTAAACACATTATTGGATTCGGATTTAACCATATATACATCACATATATATAATCTCATATAAACCCTATCGCGTATGAACGTTTTAAATGCATACAGGATTCAATTAATCATATATCGATTTAAAACACATACATGGATTCGGCTTAAGCATACATGTATCTCATACATAAACACACGTATAAAACCTAATTTAAATGCTCTGTCGAGTTGGCTTTGATACCACTGTTGGGATCCGTACACGCAGCGGAGTAAAAACTTTTACGAATCCCATCGAAGGATTGCTCAACGGCGTTTAAATCAAGGTTAAGAATCCGAATCGTACCTTTGCCGAACAATTGGACTGGTGTGCTACCTTCTCGATCAGCAAAAGTCGACTATTCGAATCGCCTTCCTCTACCGGTATCCACACAAACAACACGGAAGCATGCTAGCGCCTCTGAACTGTGCGTCTCTCTATTTTCTATCTAGGGTTTCTCGCGGCTTTTGTAATACGCTTGACATAATGTCCCGTAGGTTTTCCTAAACCTAGCAGGCGTATTATATTCAAAATTAAACCTCATTAATTTGAAATTCAAATTTTGAATCTGGATTAAAAAATATATTAATTAAATCTATCTTATAGATATAATTAAATCTATTTATTTAATCCAAATTAAAAGCCTTCTGATTTAATTTATCTCTATAAATTAAATCCGAGAAATGATATCTATCTATTTAATTAAATCGAGATACTATATCTCAATTTAAATTAAATAAAATATCGATATCTTTATTCGAGAATTAAATCTGAGATACAATATCTCTATTTGTTTTAGATATTTAATTTATCAAATAAATTAAATACAAACAAATATTATATATAATAATATTATAATCTTTATTAAATAATATTATTATATAAATTTCGAATAATATATATATATACACACACACATATAAGATTCAATGAAATATATATATAAGATTAAATACAATATTCATTAAATCTTATACACATATAAGATTCAATGAATCTGGACACTTTTGCTCGTGTTGGGCTATTCTTGTGTGCGACCCTGCAGGCCCACATGAGATTGACAGTGGGCCAATGTTGTACCAGCCCACAAGTCGCAAGCGGCCTCTAGCAAGACATTGCGATTACCCAATTCATAATGGGATCAATGATACGATTCAACCTATCGTACAACCGTGTCACGTCCCTTTTGTCATGCGATAATTTGGTCAAGGATGAGGCATGGAGAATGTCAACTTCCTGTTCTTGACCATTACTTTCTCGATTCTTGAGTAGTCTAATTGAAATGGAAACTCCTTTCCATCGTAGTATGGCCATACATTTCTCAGGATCGACTCATCGAGGGGCCCAGTATTATCTCTCTACAAATGTGAGGGACAAATTCCATCTTGGCCATTCACATTCCTCTGCATGAAAAACCATTGCTCCCGATCATAGCCTTTATCATCACCCGGTCAAAGGTGACTTTTGACTAAGTCAAAGATCAGCAACTCATCATGTAGGAATCCATGATGATCTCAGGTCGACGGGCGTTGTGACGCGGTTATACATGAGAAAAGCTTATGACTTATTCCATGCGGCTTTCTCATAGTGGGTCGGTCCAAGACCTTGTACTCTTACAAGTGCCTATGATTTTGACTCGTATCTCCATACTCATCAAAGTCATACTGTCTTATTTCATCTTCGCTCCCGCTGCATTGACCACTGTGGACATTTAGGATAATCTATAAGATATATCCAAGGATCAGTTATCACTATAAACATGCAAATGAAATGATAACTAAAGGAGAATACTTTAACATAAACATCTAAAGTACAATGACTTGCCCCTAGGGCATAATTTCCAACATTGTCAACTCTACAAATTCCAAAGAATACAGGTATTCTCTGATTCTTTGGAAGCGTTAAATATTTTGTTGAGAGATAGTGTGTTGGATCATCCTTTCAAAGCTGAAATAGAGGCCACACGTCAACTATTGTATAGAAATTGACAGGTTGTTTTGTCTTATTCAAATAGGGAGACTATTGAATGTGCAAATATTTTGGCCAAAGAGGCGCATGTAGCAGATATGCAATTATGGATAGTCACAAAGGTGCATCCTAGATGTAGAACTCGGTTCATACTCGACAAACTGTTTGTCGGGGATGAATTTAGTTCTTGATATTGTGTGGTGTATGTTTTAAATTTCAAGCCTACGCTTGCCACTTGTACACAAAAAATGAAAGCCAGCGATTTGGGTCAGATGTAATAAAGGGTAGGGAGGTTCATATATGTGTTATGTTCTTCTGATTTGCGCTGATTTTGGGCATTCTGTCAGATCGAGAGCTTGAGGAAGGGGGAGTTTCCAGATCGAGAGCTTGAAGGGGGAGGGTGGGTTTTGTGTTTTTTTTTTAAATGAGGGGCATTTTGGTATTTTTATGAAAATAGTGTGGGCCCCACCCTAAAGTTAACACTGTTAAGTTAGATTTAAACGGTTATGTGAGTTTTGCACCTGTTTTCTAACCATAGGTGTATTTTTGCACCTAAAAAAACATACGGTGCTGGACGCTCCCGAGAGTAAAGCACATGTGTATTTTTGCTCCTTTACCCATATATATATATATATAAAGATCCAAATAATTGGATGAAGATAGGAGAAATAATAAATGAGGATTGATTTAAAAATGATTTTGAATTTTAATTTAAGAGATGAATGTGATCCATCATCTTAAATTATTATTCAATCAATCAAGATATGAATTTAATTCATTATGATTTGAATTTTCCAATTCAAGTTTGGATTATACCTTTCTTGTGAGCACTTAAATTAGGGTTAGACTCTTATAAAGTACTAATTTTTTGCGTGCCCTTTTTATGGACCTTTTTTTTTTTTGAGAAAAAAAAGGAAATAAATGTGATCCATCATCTTAAATTCAATCAATCCAACAATCAAGATATGAATATGATTCATCATATTAAATTCAATCAATTAATCAAGATGTGAATTTAATGTGACTTGGTTGACAATTAGTGAACTTATTACCTAAAACTCTTTTCTTAGTGCATAAGCTGAAAATTCCTATGGCAATTAGGGCTAGGAATTTTCGCCTCACCAAGGCTATAAAAGGGGGAGGGTTGGACTTTTTTGATGATTCTCATGCTCTCTAAATTTCAGTTTTTATCAAAGGTTTAGGGAGGAAAATGCACCATCCATAAAAGGGTAAGGTTCCAACCTTGTTCATCCTATCCATAACCTAATTTCAAGAAGCCATCACCTTCTTGAAAAGAGAAAAACCCAAGGAAACCAAACTTCGACCTTGTCTTCGTCTAGCAAGCATCCAAGGAGCGGGAGGTTTCAAGAGAAGGAGTTCTCGTTGCAATCGGGGGATAGCCGTGTGGATCAACATTAGAGGACATCAACAACATTAAGGTCTTCAAGAGATTTAAGGTAATCCTAATCTCCAATAGTCGTGTTATTAAGTTATCCTAATCCCCATTAGTTGTTTTAACGAGTAATCCTGAAGCTCATGAATATTATAAATTGTTATGAATTCTTATGAGCACCATAAAAAGTTACAGATTAATAATTAATGTAATGAGTTAAGGTTAATAATTCATGAGGACCGTAAGGAGTTACGGGTTTCCGTAACGATTAAACAAAAATTTTGTTTTCAACCTCATGAAACTTTTCATGAAAGTCGTGTAATAGGCAAAATTAACCAACAGTTAGTATCTTGAAATAATTTTTCAGGATCCTAAAATAATTTTTCAAGATCATGAAGTATTTTTTCAATACCGTTTAGTATCATAAAGTATTTTTTTAGTACCAATCAATACCATAAAATATTAAATAAAAAAAAGGCACAACTTCAATTTTTTAAGTCAAAACGGTGCCCTTTTAACGCAAAAAAGGGCAACGAACAGTAGCAGCAAAGGAGGAAAGCTGGTTCCAAAATTTATACAAGCTAACAAAAAAAAAAAACCCTGCTTACCTCAAATTCTTTACATTTATTATATCACGTATTCTATATTTTTCATGTTTGTTGATAGTTAAATGATATTATTTACAAAATAAGATATATGGTTACATGTGATAAAAAAAAAAACTCGGGATTTTTTGAGTTGGAGATATGACCCTTCCTGGTTTCTGCTGTCAATGCAAGTTGAGTCCACCCACGCGGGACAACTGCTGACGTGTAACCGGATAACTACGTGTTCAATTATACGCCGTTAGATTTCCAAATTAAGTATGAATCTTTAGCCGTTCGTTGGTTTCTCTGAGCTCGTCAATTTCGCCTTTTTCGCAACTTCTCCGCTGCATTTGAACTTCCATGTATATATACTATCCCAAGCTCGTTAGAAACATTCTTTGACGTTTCTTTCTTCTCTGCCTCGGTTCTCTGTCTTCGGAGGACTAGAGAGAGAAGGAAGTGCAGAATTGGGTACGAAAGAGAGAAAGGGAGACAAGGATAATCGGAGCTTAGGTATGGGTCCTTCTTTTTTGCTAGTTTGCCCTTGTATGTGAATATTCTGGTTAATTCCTTGGTTAGTCTGTGTGGAGTTTTTCGAGATAGCGTTTGCGTTATTAGGTTGCTGCTAATTATGGTTTGGTGTATTGGGTTTTATTGTTTTTTAGTTTTCAATACTTCAGGTTACTGGAATTCGATATTTTTTTCTCCAATGAAAGTTCAAGCCGTTTTATTTCGCAGAGGAATTTGGTTTCGTTTCGATTTAAATTTGATTTTGATTCTCTTGTTGTGCTTTTGACTTTTACTGTTAATCGGGAATCGGGGCCTAGCTTCGTAGGGAGAATAGAGCTGACACGGAGTTTGTCATTTTCTGGGCCTTTTTGGGTTGAGTTGAATCGCTTCTTTGATCTTATAATATAGAGGTTTTCGTGACTTGTTTGTATCTCGGGCTTATGCCAAAGAAACAGAAAATCCTCAAATACGGAGGCTGGATGAATGAAATACGCAAAAGGAATTGCATAGGCGCATTAAAATTTATGTTTTTCTCCCCGTTTTTAATCTTTATGCAATTATTTTCTTCAAGATAAGTATAAGACGTTATGCTTCAAATTTGATCTTAATATGTGTTGCAATCAAGTTTAGCACATGCCTGAGACTTCTAGAAATAACTTAATACGGGATTTCAGATACTTTTGTATTGGGATTCTGAGTCCTAGTATGTGGTGAACTCAAATGAGCCCTCTTCAGTGTCCGTGAATTGGGAGTACTAACTAGACTACATGACGTTCCTTGAACTGCCAAATTAATGATATTTAGCTGAGTTGTGATAAATAATTTTGTGTCTCGTTTGGCAAGAACGCGTCTCCTGAATCAAATATAATTCTGTGGGATTTTGATCTGAATATTTTCTTATCTAATATATCTCTCACTGTTTATGAAGAGTAAGTGCTGCACTAAGTTTTCCCTGTGCTCCCTAGTTAGAATATCACGTCAATCATTTGCTTTCTGTGACCATTCACTCTCTCTGTACGTGTGCGCATGTACTTTTAGTTTGTTTGGTTGTTCCCTAGACATGGATGAAAACAAGAAGCATCTTCCATGTTATATAATGGAATAATGGATTGAATTCAATCTTTTTTCAGAACCCAGGTTTTGGTCCTGGCACTTAAATTAAAGCTAAATCACCTCCAACAGAGATGGAAGTTATCCTATGTATATAGTCAAATAAATTATCTAAATAGCTTCCTCCATGGTCCAAGTAGCTTGACAACCAAAAGATTTGGATATGTCGACCCAAGCTGTCCAGATAGGTGAGTTTGTACCTTATGTCTACCAATTGAAAGAATATTTCCAGAAAATCGTAATGGAATAAGGGAAACTGTTTCCATGGAATATTTCTATGTTTTCACTGGCATTAGCTGAAAGAAAAAGAAGCTCATCCTTCAATTGGACATATCTATTATAGGATTTAGAGATGGAGTACCTTTTAAGGAGCATGAAGATGACAGAAACCAAATATCTGATAATGCAGATGTAACTTTGGCACAGACCTGTTTGCCATCTGATGAAGACCTGGGTTCAATAGGAGAAACGGTGAGGCTTATCTTAATACATTTGCCTATGCATGTTGAGTTATGAAAGGTTTTAGTTATTTGCATTCATGTCTCGTGATTGGGTAATTTCTCCCATTCCAGCCTCAAGACAGTCAACTGTAGTATTTTTTGGCCACTTGAAATAGGATAATGACGTAGAGTTAATAATCAACTCTACATTGTTCCTAGCGAATCAGTGATTGCAAACTAATGATTTATGGGCATGATTTTAATATTTTCCTGGAAAGGAGGGGTGGTTAAGACAGACATTAGTAGCGAAGAAAAAGTGAGAAAGTAGTAAATAGTTGACTGTGTTGGCTGGTCCCCTGGATAGATCAAAATTTGGGCATGATTTCATGAGTACCTTCAAATACAAGTTGTAGTCCAAGACTGGTTTATCATGTGTTTTTGTATAAATTTCATGCATTCTTTATTTGTATTAATTAATATAAATTGCTTTGGTTTGCGTAACTTGAGCTATCTTTCTTTCTCCTATGGTATTACTCGAACTTCTTTGCATAACTGAGGTTTCTAACCAAGTATGAGCAAGAAAACTTCAAGGTTTAACTGGATATATTCTGTGTCTGCTAATACCATTTGAGTGTTGATCCATGTTCATAATTCATATTACCATTTGAGTGTTTAGCTTAGAAAAATGGGTTTGGAGATATAGGCTCTTTCTGTCAACTTAAAATCCCTTTCTTGTGGGAATTTAGTGAGAAATTCAGCTGTGTACCAATTGATTATTTGAAACTGCTAGCTTTTCCTTTGTAATTCACGATTCACAAGCCAAGATAGGCTTGTAGTTGTCAATTCAAGAAGTTTGACCTGTTTTATTCCTACAATAGGAATTGGCTACTAATATAATGCTTTTATGTAAATCTGAACGCGGATATTCTGTGTTTAGCAATTAGCAGTTCTTATCGTGATAGTTTGTTGATGTCAGGATTTCTTCCCTTCATATTTTACTGCTGGCTTGGGAACAATGACGTCTCCTTCAACTGGATCCAGTGGTGTCCACTGCAACCCATTTGATGCAGGTACTGACCTTAAACCATATTGCTCCATATTTTCACATTGAGTCTTTTCCCTTTGGCTGGGGGATTTGGTGAATGAACCAATAAACTTTATCAAAGAGGATGAAAAAATTGTGAAGCCTCCTGGATGGACAACCAAAAATAACTATATATAACCAATGAAGGAACATACCTCTGTGGTTGATAAGCGGTTTAAATCATGGGTTGAGAACCACAAATACAAAGGCAGCTTCACTTCAAAACTTCTAGCATGATATTTTCATTGTTTAGGGAGAAATTTTAGAATGTAGATTTGACCTGTTTGGTGCATGATACGAACACAATGGCTACGTGTGCTTATTCCTGGCATGTCCCAAGCCATCTAGTGGCATCTGTTGATAGTTATTGCAAGCTTTAATTTTGTATTATTATCAAATTTCACTTAGATTTATTTATTGTATTGCATTTCTATTTGTAACAAGTGTGCCTACTTTGGTCTCATATTGCAGTTGTCAGAGAGCAAATCACTGTGTCACCTCAAGTGGATGACCATAGCTTCTCTGATTGCCAAACTCCTGGTGTATTTGATGCCTTTGACCCCTATATAAATGATCTGTGCTCTACTGAAATTCCTACTGACGAGACAAGTTTATTTGGCAATAATGTCGGTTACAATATCTTTTCTGATCACGAATTTCCTGATTTGATATATGAACTCACAGAGGGATTTGTGCCGTTTCCCTCTGCTGAGAAAAGTACGATGGACACGACCGATTCTCATTACGAGGCTTCTTGTGAAGAGTTCGAGCACATGCTTGATAATACATGGTTTCCCTATATGTGCCATCAGACTAAGTCATCTCAGGAATATGAAGTCAGCCACTGTCAGATTGATTCCAATGAAGTAGATTATTCTGATCCAGAGTCCTTCATTAAAGCTTTTCTTGACCTGTCAGATGAATCCAATTCATTGCCTGCACTAGTAAGCAAGGAAACAAGCAAAAAGAAGCATACCCTTGCTCTTGATTTGGATGGTAAATCTTCCATTTTCATCTTCATCCAGGCTTTCTTTTAGAGTATTAATTCAATCCAATTCAATGCTTGGGTGGATTTTTCCAGAAATGTTTCTTTGTTTTCTTTTTTGTAACATGATTATGAGCTCCATAACCATGAAAAATCAATATTACTGCTCACTCCGATGCATGTTTAGGCTTTGGGTTATGTTGGGTGATGCATATTTGGATGCAGATAATATTTTACTACACAGTAGCTTTTACATTTTATAGTAGAATTCCCACTTGAGTTTATTTAAGTGTCTAAGTTTTTATGTTGTTTCCTTTTGATTGAATTATTCTTACTTCTTCCTTAAATATGGGAGGCCTTATTTTAAGAATATTTTGTAAATTACCTGTATAGTATATGTTTTGTTATCGGAATTAGAGTGGGCATTAGCACTAAGTCAAACACTCATTTTCCGTCTCATGAACATTCATTTGATGTGTGTCTGTATATATGTATATGTATATCTTAAATAACTTTGTTACTCATATATTCTGTTGATTCAATAGAAACACTAGTCCATTCTTCATGGGAGCCATGTCATGGTGTTGACTTCACGGTCCAGTTCACTGATAATGATAACCAAACTGTGTATGTACGAAAAAGGCCCTTCCTTGAAGTATTTTTGAGAAGAGTATCGGAGATTTTTGAAGTCATCATTTTCACGGCTAGTCAAAAGCGTTATGCAGACAAGCTACTGGATGTTCTAGATCCAGACAGCAAATTTTTCTCTGGTAGAAGATACCGAGACTCATGCATCAGATTAGATGATGTGTACACTAAAGATTTGACAATTCTTGGCATTGACCTGGCAAAAGTATTTATAGTCGACAATTCTCCTCAGGTACTCTTTTAAAGCCTTTTCATGCTTTTCAATATGTTTATTAACTATTAACAATAATTTATTAATTATTGTTTATTACTTATTTCATAAAAAGATATTCTAATGTCAGATACTACAGTATAGTACATAAGCTGGCCAAATTGGATCCTATGTTATGAAGCTGTACATTTTGGCAAAAGTGATATCAAATAGTGTGTGGTTATGTGGGGGCTTCATTTAGCTTCGTTACATTGGTCTTTTCTTTTCTTCTTATTCTCTCCCAATATATGTCATATATGCAATCACTTATTTTTCTCCAATAAATCCTGGTTGTAATCTAGTCCAGATGTGTTACAAGGTAGTGACCAGATGTCATACATCATTGGTCATTGTTGCTTTGATGATTGGCACAAGATACTGAAACTTGCTGTCTTCATGTTTTTAGGTATTCAGGTTGCAGCCTGATAATGGAATCCCTATCAAAAGTTGGTTTGATGACCAGTCAGATTCTTCTCTGATGTCCTTGCTTCCGTTTCTCGAGACGCTCGCTGATGTGGATGATGTTCGCCCTATCATTGCAAAGAAATTCAGAGCTTTATAGATTTTAGTAATTTTAACTTAGTTTCACTTCTATTGGAGTGGTGGATCTCTTGGTCTTCTCTGTGAAGGAGTAGCTGAAGTCTTAGTCCCTAGGATTACTTGTCCAATTGTCCATATTCTGAGTTCAAATAACCCCACTCGAGTAAGTATATATGCCTCTAGTATGCTTAGAAAATAGTTTTGCCTAGATTTTGTTTTATTTTTTATTTAGCTACGTTTCCTGGTTTTTTAGTTGTTTTCCATAATAGGGAATCTTCATAAACGGCTTAGCGCCCAGTTTGCAGGATTTGTAAGTAAAAGTTTTGCTTATAATTCAATAATTTGGTTTGAAGTTTTAAGCGTCAAATTTATCTCACATTTTTTCCTCCATCCTTTTTATTTCTATTTTCATCAGCCCCGTGGGCGTTTTGTAATATTATAATTTGCATGTTATATCAACAATTTATGATAAACTTGTAAATGGAAGGTGGAATTAGCACTTGTACAAGCTGTCCTTTGAAAAGGGATGGACTCTCTTTCTTCGTACAGGCAAAACCACCCCGCTTATTTTCTCTGAGCTCTAGGCACAACATTCAAAGATCAAAAGGATTCATCTTCAAAATTTTGTTTTGTCTTGATCAACGTAAGATTTGGATCTTGGTAAACGTAAATATAAACACTATCCTACCTCAAGGTTCTTGCTTGGATCTACTCCTCGTCATCTCAAGAACTCTGTCACACGGAATAGTAATTGTCATTAACAGTCATTAATTCAACCCAAAAGGAAATACAGGTAAAAAATTCAACCTAAAAATGTCCTCCATTGATTTATCGTTAAATTATGGTCAAATAAGTTGTACTCTATAAGGAACATTTTCTTTCATATGTGATCCTTAATCTAAGGAATAAATCTTATCTGTCTAAGATTTTAAATTTTTCTTCCCATTTTTACACTTATTAAATACATGTTCCTTGTTTTCTGTAATAAATTTATGGTAAAACTCATTTGTAGCTGTAGGTACCTAAACATTTATTCAATTTTTAGTTTGGTACTTGTGTATATTTTTCACCAAATCAAATGTTTTAATTTTGCTATGTTATTGTTAGTATTGTAACTCCTATATAGGGGCTAACAGTGCTAATAGAGTAAAGTTGCAAGAGCTGATGGTGTTAAACTAAGCAAAATTAATGATTTAATCCAAAACACACACACACACACACATTGGTACCAAATTAAAAAATGAGTAAAAAAATAAATACCTACAAATGCATTTTCCCTAAATTTATGCCCCCATCAATTCTGATCTCTAATGTACATCTTTCTAACCACATGCATAATTTAAAAGACATTTTAAACTGCATAATTTTGAGCCCTTATAAAGAGGGTTAGAGGAAGGTCATAGTACTAACGCTGAGGATGGGGTAGTTCTAATTCCATCCATTCCTCAGAGATGCCGTCATATGGTTTTGGAGGACCAACGGTCCTGTAGGCTTTAGTTTATTTTCCTTTTGTTGTATTGTGGGTTAGTCTTTTATGTTCTAGCCCATGTTTACCTCTTCAAGCTTCGGCTTGCCTTTATTATCCAAAAAAAAAAAGGGTTAGAGGGAGTACTTAATGCTTTAAGCACACAATGTTTTGTTTAAATAAGAAAAATTAATAATTAATCATAACTGTTATGAAAATGTGAAGAATACAAGAGATTCATATATGAGATAATAGCATTGTATACAACAAAATCACATTAATATATAAGAAGCTAATACTTCAAATCTTCAGAGTAAATTCATGCTAATAACGTGTTAAAAAAATGTGAAGAATACAAGAGAAATTTAGCATAAGAGAAATGAGCAATACAAGAGAGAATTGGAAGAGCAAAGAGGGAGTGATTCTTATTTCATTGTTTCTAACAAATATGTGTACATACCTCTATTTATAGGACCTCAATATTAAAAACTAACCCTATAAGTTACTATGTTAAAGAAAACAAAAAGGAACTGAAAAAATAAAGCACCAACAGTAGTTTTGATAATAATATCACATGATCAAACGATGATTGGTCAATAGAGTAAAGTTGCAAGAGCTGATAATAATATCACATAAATATGTGGTAAACAAAAGGGTGATTGGTCAATAGAAAAAAGGGAAAAGAAGCTATGAAAAATATGATTATGTTCTTTCGATATTTTAAAATTATAGATCTACAGTCCAAACACTTCAAATATAAAGTTGTTTGTTACATATGAATATTTAAGTTAAAATAACGATTTTCACAAAGGTCTGATGACAATTATATTGAGATATATTAATTGTAGTGGATGCAATAATTTTTGTATATATTAGATATCTGGCAGTATAATCCTTAAAGGATCCATAATTGTTAGAAGCATGTCCTAGAAAAACATTCAATATACGATATGTGGATCAAAATAACTTTATATAGAATCTACTCAAAAGAAATATTAGAAATGAATTAGTTTGCACCTTACTTTACTAGTATATCAAGCTATTGAATACTTCAGTAATTTCAAAACCATGAATTTTTGCTTTGATGATTTTGCCTACACAAATATATTGAATTTAACTAGAGGTCCCATATATTTATTCTCTTATAATATTTACATATCTTGTTGATATTTCATGTTATGATTAAATTCCAGCATGTATGTAAGTGGATAATGAAATTGAGATTGGATGTGGTAATTCTATGAAAGTTAAATGAGATCTTTTTCTTCACAACAATTTTTTTTTTTTGATACAAAAATTTTAGGAAAGGGGTTGGGTTCACCCACGATCCAAGGGTAGGGCGAAATCTCCCTTCCTCCTAGGTTATACCGATGTTGGGCAGGGTAAGCCATCTGTTACCCTCAGGCGTTAACCTAGACACCTAGGAGCTAGGATGCCTCCCCAAAGTTTGACCAACTCCAGGATCGAACCCCCTCCCTTTGGTGAGAGTGTGCGACCCCTTTGCCAGTTGAGCCCAAGGACGAGAGGTAACATATATCTTAGTGATTCACACACACATATATCCAGAAGACATGCTTGAAAAGATGTTGGAGATAATCAACATGAGGATTCAACACCCTCTATAGAAATAAAATGACAAAGGGTGATGTTGTAGTCAAACGGAGTAAAAATGTTGTCATCAGGGGAGTAACAATGATATTTTACCTTGAAGAAGTAAACTCGACATTGTCACCATATCAGGGGGAGTATATAACATGTTATACTCTTTTCATTAACCAATGTTTTGTCCCACAAGGTCTTTCTGGTAAGGTTTTTAACGAGACAACTTCAATATGTATTGTATACTCTTTTTTCTTCATTAAGTTTTTGTCTCAATAAGCCTTTCCTATTAAGGTTTTAATGAGGCACAATTTTTGCTTATGGACATCCAATGAAGTGTTATAAATAATATGATTGTATGGATATACATAACATCCAAAAATAAGGTTCTTTCCCTCCCAACCATATTGAATGGAATCATAGTTTGTAACCCCCAAAATAAAGAGTTTCTAATATTTATTCTTTGTAATATCTAATGGTACAATTATATTACTTAATTCCCCTTTTTATACAATGTAACCTCTTAGGGTTTGTCTTCAATATTGGAGTCCTATAAATAGAGGTATGTACACATGAGCTTGTTTGGATAACTTCAAAATCTAGATTTTGTCAAAAGTTTGTCAAATACTTCAAAATTGTCAAGAAACTATTCTGCATCAAAATCTAGGTTTTGAAAAAAGCTATTTTTTTTCAGATTTTTCTCTCTCCTCTCCATCATTAGTATTTTTCAGTACCGGTCAGTATCCTTAAATATTTTTAGTACCCTTCAGTACCTTAAAATATTTTTTCAAGATTAGTCATTACCCTGAAATACTTTTTCAATATCCTAAAAAAAAAAAATCAAGATCATGAAGTGTTTTTTTCAGTATCCTATAGTATCTTTTCAGTACCGGTTAATACCCTAAAATATTTTTTCAAAATTAGTTAGTACCTTACCTTGAAATATCTTTTTCAGGATTCTAAAATATATTTTTAAGACCATAAGAAGTATTTTTTCCAGTGCTAGTCATTATTAAGTATTTTTTCAGTAGTATCCTTAAGTATCTTTTTAGTACCCATCAGTACCCTGAAATTTTTTTTAAGATCAATCATTAACCTGAAAAAGATATAATATCCAAACATTATTAAAATCCTTAAAGCTATTCTCTAAAAATCATTTTTACCTCATAAATCTCAAAAGTCATTCTCCAAACTCATAAATCTCAAAAGTCATTCTTCAAAAGCTAAATTCAAACGGCCTTAGCTCATCTCTCGTATCCCAAATTTCTCTTGTATTCTTCCCATTTTCATAACAATAACATAATTGTCAAAAAAATTAATATCAAAAAAACAATCAAAATAAAATTGAATAAGTTGAAAACAAATATCAACACTAAGGTTGTCGCATTGTAACCGTAACCTTTATGTTCAAATTCAACATCCTGTACGAATAAAGTTTCATACATCTATCCATCCTGTGCACTAAGCCTCTTTTTAAAGTGTGTGTGTGTGTGTGTGTATAATTATTGCCAATTTATTGATTATCTTTTCATTCCCAGTACTTGTTAGGCGTTAGAGGGATAAGCAATGACAATTTTTTTGAAAAGATTAAGAAAACATAAGCTATATCGAACGTCTACACAAGAACTACCGCCGAAGTCATAGTAAGCGGATTTCAAATCCTGCCTTCACGCTCCCAAATAATTCTTTCCAGGGAATTCTTGCAAAACTTTGTCTCCCAATCTACAACGCCATCAAGTGTGTCTATTACTCAGATTGCATTTACACATTCGTTCTCATCTCAAATGGTGATACTACTTTAACTTCACATGTTCCTTTTTTTTTTTTTGACAAGTTAAAATAACACGTTCACATCATCAACAAACCCTAACCAAAGTGTCCAAGAAACAATTGATTCCCAAATAAAAGCTTGATTTGAAGTGATTACTAGAAATTCTATTTCCAGATTCCACACCGCACCAACTAAGACCTGCAAGAATGATTTGAAACCTTCTAATCAGTACAGAAAATTAATATATGAAAGAAAACTAACAAGAACCATGGGTGTGAGCAATTAAAAAAGGATTAAATAAAAAACCATATCTGCAGCAAAATTTCGAAGTCTACAGAGTTTTCAAGGTCCTGAAGAAATTATTTCATAATTGGGCGCAAAATTTTCATAGCTCTGCCAATACACTGAAATCCCTTATTTTGATTTCTAATATTACATAAAAGGGATATTTATCTCTAGTTAATTAAGGTAAATCAGATTTAATACACACTTTTTCCGTCAATACTTACGCTAAGATTAAGAGGCAATCTTACAAACAAGATGCTATTTTTCTAAACCAGAGGAAATACCAGGAATCTGGAAGCCACATGCGTATGAACTCTCTTGACAGCCCAAATTCTTAAACATCGTGAAAATAATAATGATAATGAACCATAGAGAGAAAGGATGAAAACAGAGACAGACCTACTCAAACCATTACTGCTGCTGATTCTGAGGATTTGGTGGAGGAGGCATGCCTGGCCGAGGTGGCCCGTATACAGGAACACCACCACCAGGTGGAGGGGGCATCCCAGGTCGAGGAGGAGGTGGGGCTGACATTCCGGGCCGAGGTGGAGCAGGGGGTCCTCTCATCATCTGTCCAGGAGGGGGTGGTCCCATAGGTCTCTGCCCAAATTGAGGTGGAGGCATTGGGAATGGCTGTGGTGGACCACCTGGCCGAGCCTGATACTGCCCAGGTGGCATTGGCGGAGGCGGACCTCTTGCCATTGGTGGTGGACCCTGCCCAGGATACCCTGGCATTTGCCCAGGTGGGCGCATAACAGGTGGCCCAGCAGGATATGACACCGGTGGAGCAGAGAACTGTGGGGACGAGAGATCTGAGGCTGCATCATGCCAGGAGCAGGACCACCAACACCACGAACAGGGCCGGCAAGGCCAGGCTGAGCCTGAATAATTGGAGCTGTGGGAATCCCCCTACCGGCAGCACGGCCAATACCAGGGCCAGCTAAAGCAGCCGCATTGACAGCCTTGGCTCGGGACTCCTCAGGGGGAGGTGGGCCCTCAACGGTCATGGAGATGACCTCTTCACCACGGAGAAGAACAAGGCCCAGGGTTCGGCGGTCTTCACGCTCTTCATTGGTTTTTTTGCCCTTGGCAGGGGGTAGCTTGCGGAACTCCTCACAGTCGCCGAGGACAAGGTTCATGTGGCGATCAAATGCCATGAACTTACCCACAAGCTGGCGGCCATCTTGAATGGTGACCCGCATGCGGTAGTTTATGTATTGAAGCATCTTTGAACTCTTAGACATAGACATGGTGCCTTCTTCCTGAGAATCAATAAATGATCACTTGAGACTGAGCTTAATTGCATAAAAAGTATGCAAAGACAATCACTAGTAGATTATAATTAACAATTTGATAGCTTGAATATCATAAATAATATAATAACTGAATAAAATAAGTGCCAAATTATACAAATAACAAATAATTCACAATCAACTGTGCAATATATATATAAAAATGAATTCCAAGCAAATATACAAATATCAAACAATTCAACAAAGCTAAGCCTGAATCTTTCTAACAAAAATA
Organism: Acacia pycnantha; assembly: GCA_025563575.1. NCBI lineage: Eukaryota > Viridiplantae > Streptophyta > Magnoliopsida > Fabales > Fabaceae > Acacia > Acacia pycnantha. Next base: position 2,692,629 of record JAMWYP010000032.1, on the reverse strand, counting down.
AAACAAGACTGAATCTAGTAAAACTACAGTGGAGTGCACTTTTTAACAAATTTTGCAACTATGCAATATACAGTGAAATAAGACTGAATCTTTCTTACAAATGTGTTCTTATTATAAAAAGTAAATGCTAGGAAAGAAGGGTTTATTAAACTGGACAGCCTCCAAAAAATATCAGATCAGAGAACTATAATGCCCAGGCCAAAAGATGAAAAGTTGTAGTTTGAATATCATAAATAATATAATAACTGAATAAAATAAGTGACAAATTAATATATAAAATAGCAATTAATATATTTAGTGCACTCATATAATGGAAACTTCAAACGTACCACTAAATTTGTTGTTGAATTTAAAGAATGAAGACTTTGATCGAAAATGGTAAAAGTACAATAAAGATCTACATATTTTAATGAATTCCAAGCAAATATACAAACATCAAACAATTCACAAACAACTGTCTGCCTCTTCTTGCTATATTATGATATTTTGATCCTTTTACAACAATTCAACTAAGCCTAAATCTTTCTGACAAAAATAAAACGAGACTGAATCTAGTAAGAATAAAGTAGAGTGCATTTTTAAAAAAAATTGTAACTATGCAATATAGAGTGAAATAAGACTGAACCCTTCTTTCAAATGTGTTTAGTTCAATTCCAATTATAAAAACTAGGAAAGAATCGTTTATTATACCGTAACAGCCTCCAAAAATATCAGATTAGAGCAATATAATGACCAGGCTGCATTTTGCAGCCCGCTGCCTGGCCTGCACCTAAAAGCCTCAACACATTAGGCTGGGCAACATCAGGCTGCCTTGCCCAAGTGGTATTGCCCTGTCCATGATATGTGATGAAAACTCCAGAAAACCAAGACCTAGTAAGTAATAAACATTTGTAACTTCAAGTATATTCTATAATGACATAATTCCACAACTTGAAAAGTTCCCAGAGATGAAATATGAATATTCCACAGCTTGAATTATTGAAGTATTTAGCTACATAATAACAAAACAAATATAAAGGAAAAACAGAATAAAACTAATCCTCAACTGAAGTAAAATTAAACTGCATTCATAAACTTTATTATCATTAGAAAATGAATATTATCACCAGAAAACAAACACAGATCTTTACAAATCACTCTCATCATATAGCCAAGGCTAACTCGAAATCTGGAGAAAGCGATATAAAAGGTATGACAATGTAAAAACTGCAACTTCAATGAAAACACTACAGGGAGTAACCTATCATAATATAACCAGAAACATCTTATCAAACATTCAAACTCTCATCCGCATAAAGACAGAACCACACCATACACCCAATATTCAACTTTTTTTTTTTTTAATTTACAACAAATTTTTTTAAAACTTAACCCTCAGCAATTACGTCCCAGATATCAGACTGTCTTGAAATTTTTTTTAGCTTTACTTAGTCAGATCCACTCTATTAGAACTTAGAAGGCAGAAGAAGGAAACACACAACGCAAGAGTGGGCAGAATAAATTCGAAGAAGAAGAAGAAGAATGTGCCTTGCCTGCTGTCGACGCTGAGATATGTGGTGCCTGCCGTCGACGAGTTCAGTTACTGTGAAGGTGAAAACGAGCAAGTGAGTAGCGTAGCCGGAGAGGAGTGTGAAAACTGGGAGGAAACTATCGGGTTTTAGGGTTTAGGAAATTTTCAGCTTCAAGCAAAGGGCCCTAAGCCCAAATAAAAGGTCGGGAACCCGAACCCCGGATATTTCAACCGGGGAATAAACCAAGCTGATGCGTCGGAGTAATAAATAGGGAAAATCTCCATCAACGCCTAAATTAGCAAAAAATTAGCAAAAAGACCCAAAAAATTACATGTCAAAAAAGGTCTCAAGCCTTTTCTAATATTATTTCATAAATGTTACTACCTCCGTCCCTAATTATAGGAGCAATTTAACCGATTTTGGGAGAATTAAGGAGAGGAGTTAAATTAGTTAATTTTACTCATTTTCCTAAAATGTCCTTATATAAATTTAAAATGACACAAGTTGCCCTAATTATAAGTGTTTCTAATTTGTCTTACATTAGATATCCATGACATATTAGTTTATATATGTATATTAGTTGCTTTTTATATAGCCATGTGTATACATATAGATTTAATTTTCTTTCCACACGCTTTCTAATTGAAATAATGGTCTTGCTATATAAACATATATGTGTGTATATATATGTGTATACATATAGATCTATCTACACACATATATATATATATAGATGTTTATATGTGTGTGTGTGTTCACACATATATATCTACACATATATATATTGACACACATAAACACAAATATACATATATATGTAAACACACATATATATAATGCTCCTAATAATAAGTATAAATAGGGGTATTATAGGAAAAAATTGACAAAAGTTAAAACTTGCTCTTATAATTAGGACCAAAACCAACTCCAAAATTTGCTCCTATAATTAGGGACGGAGGAGTAACAACTATATCAGTAGAACATTAACAACTAAATTAATAGACGTTAACAATAATATCCTAATAACTAAATTAGTACCCGTTAACAACTATATCAGTACACGTTAACAACTAATGTTTTATGAAATAATATCAGAAAATGTCATAGAGCATTTTTTGACATGTGACTTTTTGTTAGGTCTTTTTTGACAATTTTTTACTAATTTGGGCCTTGAAGTAGATTTTCCTAAATATGGAATATAGTTCAAGGACAAAAGAATATATAGTTTAATTTGAGGGTGGATTTTAGTTATAAATTTAAGAATTTTTTTATTTAATTTCTTATATTTTATCATTTTAAAAAATTATTTTTCTTAACTTATAAATTGATATATAATCTAATATTATCTAAAAAAATATTGTAAAAAAGTCATGTCACTATTAAGAATTGAGGTTAGTAATTTGAATTTCTTTATCTTCCTTAATCTCCCTAAATTAAATAAATAGATCTAACATTAATCTTATACTTAACGGAGAGAAAAGTGAGAAAAAAATCGGGAGGTGGTAGTAAGGAGGAAAATTTCCTAAAATAATAATTTTTTTATACTATTTTTAGGAATTTTTCCCTTTATTAGTTATTACTCCTGCTCCCTGATTTTCTTATCCAAATATATAGGCTAAGGATCAAAGGAGTGTCAATATTATTATTAGGAATATCTAATATTTTGTTTCCATCAAAATAATTAATGAATTTTTTTTTGCCTGAAAAAAAATAATGAAATAATGCTTATAATTTACACCTACTTTCAATGTTAATAGAGTTTAGATGAGATAGATATAGATGATGCCTAATTGGCAAAAACAAAAAGATATATAGATGTTGACTGAGTACCATAATTTTCTATCCATATTATTAACCAAGCAGTCATTTAATTTTTTTACACATCATTTGTTAGATTTTGAGTTATATGCACATTACAGTATTTTACTAATAAAGAACAATCTACTTGGGTCCATATTACTGCAATTTCTTATTTCATCCGATTCAACAAAAAATAAGAGCCGATGAGAGTTACCACAGATGGTAAGAAACAGGCTTAAGTTCCAAAAGGACGAGAGTTCGATTCCCTCTGCCGTTGTGAAGACTCCTTTAGTAGGTGATCTCGTAAGTCCCTTGTAAGTGCTCAAAGAGCCCTAGGGCTGTGCCTTGACCTTTGTAGGGGACCGGTGTCGAACCCACCTGAACCTTTTTTGTAACAAAAAAACAAAAAATAAGACTAAAGGGGGTTTCCAATCTTGTCCTACATACACTCCCGAATCAGTCTTCGGGCAAAAATTTGTCTCACAATATACAATGCCATCTAGTGACTAGTGTGTTGCTCAGATCTCATTTACACATTTGTTTACTACTGTATTTACTTTTGGACTGAAAAAGTATTTAACATGACACGTTCTCATTATCAACAAACCTTAACAAGACAAAAACTGTGCAAGAAACCATTGATTCCCATATAAAAGCTATATTTGAAGCGATCACAAGAATATCAATGCCCAGACTCCTCACCACATCAGCCCAAAGACCTGCAACAATGATGTGAAGCCTTCTAATGAGTACAAATACATAATAAATATATGGGAAGATAATTAACGTGAAACGACTAGTATGGATGAGAGCAATTAAAGAAAATGATTCAATAAAACATAATTTCTGCAGCATCGACAGAAGGGCATAAAATTTAAAGGTCCTGACTAAAGTTATTTGCTAGTTGGTACAAAAATTCACAGAGCTCTGACAATTACGCTCAAATCCCTTACAAACAAGGCAATGAAGGCATGTTTTCCTGTAATTTTCTCTGAGGAATCTAAGTAAAATGAAAGTCAAAACAGTATAAACTTTCTGAAGAATCTTTACTTTGTTTAGACATCCTGTGCAGCAAGAAAATGTTGAGGACATGAAACATACGGTAGCATATTATTCAAAGTTAGATGTCTACAAGACTAATTCAAATAAGTAATAGGGAAAATTGCACCTAAGTCCCAAGCAAAAGAAAATAAAACAGAAATGTCTCTTGAAAATCTCAGCTTTGCAATGAAGTCCCGTAGGACATTTTTGCAATATATTCTAAGTGTGAAAAAATCCAAAATAACCCTATTGACTATATAGAGAGGGAACTGATAATTGTGTATTCATTAAGGGTATTTTGGACTTTTCACACTTGGGATATATTGCAAAAATGTCTTAGGGGACTTCATTGCAAATTTCAGATTTCAAGAGACATTTTTGTTTTATTTTCTTTTGCTTGGGATTTAGGTGCAATTTTCCCTAGGTAATCATTTGAACAGGAAAAATTCAAAGTGCAATCGCTTGGTTGCAATGATCTTTAAGATCACAAGTCGAATAAACTGCCCCAAGGGTCGAGCAAAACAATGTGATAGGGCGATTGGTCATGTCATTGGATACGCTGAACAAAATTATACAACCACAGAATATGACATGAATCTTGTTGTTGACACAATTTAGGTACCACACAAATTTTCAGTATCATTTAACTGTGTCCTACGGTGCGACACAATGAGCAACTACACAGCATTTAAAATCCAAATTTTGTATGAGGATGGCGGCAAATAGATAGATAAATTACTCCGTGTCTTTGGACTAAAGCTGAAACTCTACGTATAAATACATATGAGAAAATGGCGAAGCATGCAAATTTGACTTTGGTAAGGCTGACTTTAGAGTTCTTGATTCCTGAATCATGATGGGATAGCCATTCTTTTACTTATTTTAGCCCTAGCAATATTTTATTCGTAGAAGAAACAGCACTTTTTTGTATAATACAAGCCGCCATCTTCGATCATTGATTCTTGGAAAAAGCCTTATATATGGCATAATTATTTTCCAAACCAGAAGAAATGCCAGAAATCTGGAAGCCAAATGCATATGAACTCTCCTGACAGCCTAATTTTTTAAATTTAGGAAAACAATAATAATGAACCATAGAGCAAAGAGATGGAAACAGAGACAGACCTACTCAAAAACCATTACCGCGATGATTCTGACGGTTTGGCAGAGGAGGCATGCCAGGAGGAGGTCCAGGTGGGCGGGGCATCCCAGGACGAGGAGGAGGAGCTTGCGTCCCAGGTGGAGGAGGTGGAGGAGCTCGCGTCCCAGGTGGAGGAGGTTCGTATACAGGAAAAGCACCACCAGGTGGAGGGGGCATCCCAGGACGAGGAGGAGGAGCTTGCGTCCCAGGTGGAGGAGGCGGATGAGCTCGCGTCCCAGGTGGAGGAGGTCCGTATACAGGAACAGCACCACCAGGTGGAGGGGGCATTCCAGGACGACGAGGAGGTGGAGGAGCTCGCGTCCCAGGTGGAGGAGGTGGTCGAGCTTGCGTCCCAGGCCAAGGTGGAACAGGGGGTCCTCTTATCATCTGATCAGGAGGGGGTGGTCCCATAGGTCCCCGTCCAAACTGAGGTGGAGGCATCGGGAATCGCGGTGGCGGACCACCTGGGCAAGGACGAGACTGCCCTGGTGGCATTGGCGGAGGGGAGCCTCTTGCCATTGGCGGTGGAGCCTGCCCAGGATACACCGGCATTTGCCCAGGCAAAGCAGCGTGCCGTGGGGGGCGCAATGTCTGGGGCCGCATCATGCCATGAGCAGGACCACCAACACCAGGAACAGGGCCACCAAGGCCAGGCTGAGCATGAAAAATAGGAGCTGTGGGAACCCCCCTACAGGCAGCACGGCCGATAACAGGGCCAGCTAAAGCAGCCACATCAGCTTGGGACCCATCGGGGGGCGGTGGGGCCTCAACGGCAAAGGAGACGACCTCGTCACCACGGAGAAGAACAAGACCAAGGGTTCGGCGATCCTCGCGCTCTTCATTGGTCTTCTTGCCCTTGCTGGCTGGGGGTAGCTTGCGGTTCTCGCCACAGTTGCCAAGGACAAGGTTCATGTGCTGATCGAATGCCATCAAGTTACCCACAAGCTGGCGGCCATCTTTAATGGTGACCCGCATGCGGTAGTTTATGTGTTGAGTCATCTTCGTATTCCTAGACTTCGTCATGGTGCTTTCTTCCCGAGAATCAATAAATGATCACTTGAGACTAAGCTTAACTGCATAAAAAGTATATAAAGCCAATCACTAGCAGATTAGAACTAACATTTTGATAGCTTATGACATAACGTAGTACATTTTGAAATTGAATTTCTTATAAATAATATGACAACAGATTAAAATAAGTGCCAAATTAATATAGTTAGGGCACTTCATATAATGCAAACTTCAAACTTATCAATATATTTGTCGTCCAATTTCAGGAATGAAGACTTTGATGAAAAATGGTAACGGTAAAGATCTATATATTTCAATGAATTCCAAGAAAATATACAAATATCAAACAGTTTACAATCAACTGTCGACCTCTTCTTGCTATCTAATAATATTTAGATCCTTTAACCACAATTCAACTAAGCTAAGCCTGAATCTTTCTGATAACTTCAGATGAAGGTTGCCATTTCTTTAGAGATAGTAACAGCAACAAGATGAACCACTTGTGGATAACTAATGTGTGTTTAGATATAAGGGCTGTCAATCCCAACTGCTTCAAATGGGCCATTCTTGCTCTCTCAAGTGTCACTTCTCAATTGAATTGAGAAATGAGAAATTACTTGAGAAATTTTCAGCAACACAATTTCTGGCCAAGAAATTACTTCATCAACATCAGATCATCAGTCTTTTAGCCCTTTGAATTTGATTCTGATGGCTCGCTAGTAAAATAAACATATAATAATAATTATTTACTTGCATAATATATGCCTCAATGTATGGTTTTGTGGAACATTAGAATACGGAGCAAAAACAGCAAGGAATGGTGTTCACTTGGGTTTGCCACTTATCCACAGATTAAATATTCTGTATATTAAAACATTCAATATTATCTCTTGCAAGACATGGATAATGCTCAAAACAAAAATAGATTATTTATGTGAGTGTGTATAGGGAGAGACAAACAAAGTCATGCGTAGGCAGATCCATATCTTAAGGATGGACACATTTAGGTGCACAGACATATTGAAGAACGAATAGCCATTATAACGAAGAGACATGGAGTGAAGAGGTAGTTTTTGTGACTATGAAGAATGGGAACAACCCCATATGCCTTTGTTACAATATGACTTTTTGAGAGATCACATGGTCCGCTCTCTTCCCTTTCACCATACATATAAAGATAAGCATAATTGACAACATAGTTGAAGGTGATATGCTTAAATATAGATGTTTTATCAAGAAAAAATTAAAAAAAAATTGATTGCACCCATAATTTGACAACTTAGTCTTAATTGAAAAATGGAGTCTTGCTAAGTTACCAATAGGGCACCAATGTACTCCAGAGGAGTGCAAAAAAGAACCAAAAAAAGAAAGAAATCAAATTGTCATAAAAAGGACAGACTAAGATTTAAATAGACAGTGTTATAAGGAGGAGCATACTGTGCATGAGAGAGACAGACTAACAAGGTGTATGGGATGTTAAAACCAGAAGAAAAGGCAGCATTATTATGATTTATGAGTGTGTATATGTAGACAAATTTCTGTAGCTAAGATTAGAAATTACAGAATTGCTCAAGTTAATCGGAAGTACATTATATTTTCCAGTTAGTACAACTGTCCATATCTTACTGATTATGTAGGTAGTATTAAAGAAGATCCTAATGCTTGCGTTATCTGCTAAATTTAGATATTTTAGACTCAGTTAGACACAGAATAAGCGTGTATAGAACAAGTGAATCCTTGTTCCAAGAGTTATTTACCTTCTCGAGACTGAGAAGCCGGATTCAGAGAAGACGAATCAGTGACGTATAAAACAGTGTACCACAGGCAGCATATGATCGGGGTCTATAAACGATGGAAACAAAATAAATATTATCATCGAAGAGCTGTGACGAATAAAACTAGCTACATGGCCGACATTCAAATATAGGTTTGATGCTAGAACTGAAAATGTCATTCAGAAAATCACCCAAAGATAAACTTAAAATTCGAAGAATAGGAAGATAGGAACTCGATGAGCAAAGAGAAATTTCAAACACAACAGATAAAAATAACAAAAGTAGAAGATAAATTCCACAATGCAACAAAATAATACCCATAGAACGAAATACCTCGACCAGAACCAGAATATTTCACGATGAAACAGAGAGAAGTCGCAAGAACTAGCGGCAAACACATAAAAGAGGATGAGAAAAAGAATATACCTCGACTTAGTGAGCTAGAGACGCAACGCGAGAGAAGAAGCTTACGACGCGTCGGCGATGAAAGCAAATGCGTTAGGAAGCGATGCAAATTACGGTGCTGATTGAAGTTTCGGTTAAGTGTGAGTTGTGAGCTGTGAAGAGCGAGCTAGGCGAGCGAGGGAACTGAAAATAAAAATAGGTACTGTGTTGAACAGTTACTTTTCTGAAGGCGGGTCTTTTATTTATTTAAGCTAAAGGTGTTTAATTTTTATTTTTCTTGTGTGAATCTGTCACTGTTATTTAATTTTGGTCACCAAATTAAAACAAATTGGAGTAAAATGATACTCTCACATTTCGCATCCCTTGTATTTTATCTCAATGACACAAATATTTTGTCTTAATTAAAATATTTATTTAAGAAATTTTATTTACTATTTTTCCTCCTTCAACGTGCCAATAATTTGAGAGTTTTTTTTCCTTATTTTTATATTTTGTTTATAAAAATTGTTTAAACTACATAAGCCGCTTATTGTTGATATACGGATATTTATTTATTTGATGTAGGTATCATATTGGGAATTAGAACAGAAATTTAAAAAGTTAAGTTAATAGACATAAAACACTTGATTGAAAATTTAATTAATTATTTAATAAATATAAGGTTTAGCGGTTCTTTCATATTTTCTCAATTTCTCTTTTCCTTTTCCTTTTCATCTTCACCCATTAGATTAACAAAATATGTGGTTCATATTTAAGATTTTATAAAATATTAAATCTAAAACATCCATTTTGATGGAGATTAGAGGCTAATAATAAAAGAAAAAAAAAAGATATGCTTCCTAAATATATATATATATAGAGTAAATACCCTTTTAGGTCCCTGGAAAAACACGCTCTACCCATTTTGGTCCCTGAGTAAAAAAAATGTCATTTCGGTCCTTTTTAGGGACTAAAAATGATTTTTTGGGAATTTGTGAGGGATTAAAATGCCCACAAAAAATGACTAAAATGATTAAAAGGGACCTTTTTTTTACTATTTAAGGACTAACAATGACATTTTTTTTTACTCAGGGACCAAAATGGGTAGCTCGTGTTATTTCAGGGACCAAAAAGGGTATTTACTCATATATATATATATATATATATATATATATATATATATATAGTTCGCTAAATGTGTTTATAAATGTTTGCATTAAAAAATTAAATTATAAATATCTTGAGGATTGGTGAAGGATGGGTAGTGAAATTTTGGAAGGAGAGAAGATTGTGTAGCCATGATGCTTTGGATTTACCTAATAGCCTCGAGAAATATGGGCCACGGGTTTCGGTGTGGGTGAAATGGAGAAAATTTCTTGAATCATGTGCTGATGTGCATGCAAATTAAAATCGTAACAGGGTCACGTCGATGTTTGCTTGTTCCAGGTAGGTCAACGCAGGGATGACTATATTCATTGTTCTAAAAAATTAGTGTGATACGTGTTAATACGCAAATAAAAACTATTAATAATAAAAACTGATAAAAATGCTGTGTAAAAACAAAAAAATTAAAAACAGAAAGAAAGAAAAACCTTATTTTCATTTTTTCAAATATTTGACTATGAATGGTGTTGTTTTTGTGATGGTCAATTCAAGATTAGACAAGAAAAATAAAGCTTAAAACTTCTTGTGCATATAATTTTGACGATTTTCCATCTGATGATGATTGTACAATGAAAAATGAAGAAGATTAAAAAGATGTAGACAACTTAGATGTTGATACCCATAATAAGGGAAGCTTGATTGAAGTTGAAGTGAAAGAATCTATGGATAGTCATGATTTGGACATTCCAAATTTTTCAAATGAACTTGATATAAGAGTAAGGGAAGAGGATATTGAGAATACATACAAGTTGATGTGTGTGATTTGAATCAATTGATATAATTTAGGAATTATTAAACTTTATTCTTTTGATGTTTTGGAACTTGGTTGTAGGAGTTGTTAAACTCTTTTTATGTTTTTGACTTATGTTTTATATAGTTATGTGACTCATATCTTTTGAATATGAAGTTGTTCATTGAATTTTAGGTAATAATTTATATTTTTTTACGTGTGTGTGTGTATAAAATTTTGTATCTTAATTTTAAGTAGTAAAAACTTTACGTTTCGTATCGTTTATGCGATTTACATTTCTACTATCCTTTCTGTTTCTATGTAAAAACTCGATTTTGACAACATTAACTTTATTAGCTAAGAATGGCATTGCGATGTGAGATCACGTTTCCCTGCACAACCATTGAATAAGTAGGGGCACTCGTCTCACGGGATCGGCGTCTTTGGATCACGTTTCCCTGCACAACCATTGAATAAATAGGGGGCACTCGTCTCCTGGGAGCGAGCGTCTTTGGATATGGACCGTCCATATTTTTTTTACAAGATTTTATTTTTTAAATTTTTGAAGATTTTTTCGGTCTCACTCAATATCTTTATAGTACCAGTTAGTACATTGAAATAATTTTTCAAGATCATAAAGAATTTGTCAATACCTTGACGTATCTTTTAGTACTAGTCAATACCCTGAAAGATTTTTTCAGGTTCCTAAAAAGATATTTCAGGGTACCGAATGATACTAAAAAGATACTTCAAAATATTGACTGCTTATTTTTAGTACTAGTTAGTATTCTGAAGTATCTTTTTAGTACCGAATGGTACTAAAAAGATACTTCAAGCTACTGACTGCTACTGAAAAATACTTTATGATCTTCAAAAATTATTTTAGGATTTTGAAAAAATATTTCAAGATACTGACTGATACTAAAAATGTATTTCAGAATAATGGTTGGTACTGAAAAAATCTTGAAAAATTAAGAAAATGTTATAAAAAAGAAAGAAAAGAAATATGGACGGTGCAGATCTTTAGAGGCGCTTGCCCTAAAGGACTAGCACCCCCTGCTCATCCAAAGGACAAGCAGGGAAACACGATCCCTCAATAACGGGCATGTTTGGCGGGAATCTCGTGGTAGGACGGGAAAAGGAACAATAGTAGTAAAATAAGTTGTTTGGATTAGCATTTTTTCAAATGGTTTTTTAAACCAAAAGTTATTGTTAAGAAGAAACCACTAAGACATACTTTTTACAGTACACATGGGCTTCTGCTACCGCCAATCTAAATATAAATCACATTTACAATTTGACTTTTATCCAATCTTAAGTTTGCAAAATTCAGATTAAAAAAAAGTCACTTATATCACCATTAATTCAAACATACCGTCAAATTTCACGTCCTCACCATAGTGCTAGTACCTACAAAAGGATGCATGGCTTTTTTAAGAAATTTTTTATGAATTATTTTAAAAAATTAAAGGAGTAGAATTGAATGTTTTTAATTAATTTTTCTTACTTTTCTAGTTTACATCTTATGTTTATTAAAATTTTATAACCACACTTCTCTTATCATCTTAAATCTAGCTTATTAAAAAAAAAAAAAAAAATCTCCCTCCCCCTTCCTTCATCTTCCTCTGCCAATAACATACTGTTTGTTGATTTTTGTTTCACTATAAAAAAGTATATTTCACTAAGTTACGAATTTATTGATAGGCGTAAAGGTGAAAAATGCATATATGCTTTACCTTCATGAGCGCCCAACACCTAGAACATTTTTTGGATGCAAAAGTGCCTATGTAGTTATCAAATGGGTGCAAAAGTCCCACCAGACGTTAGTTGACTAAACGTTGATCGTTAAAGTGTAAGGAGTGGATAATATTGCTGACGTAGACGCTGAATTGGAGTGGGAAGAAGCCACGTGGAATCTCAATGAATGATTAGGGTAGAATGTAATTTCTTGGAGAAGAAATTGTGGAAAAAAATACCTGGGGGAACGATGAAATACTGAAATAGAAATTGGGGACGAAATAAGAACCTTAAAACCAAAAGAGGAAGGAATTAGAGGAAGAGAAATCGATGAGCCAGGAAACATGCAAGCGTTAGGGTTTTGTCGATGGTAAAGGACGAGCGATTGGGGAGAAATTTGTGAGCTAGGTTTGAAGTGAACGAGTTGTGATTTAAATGCGAAGCTCCGATTCTTGAGTCGACTTCAACGTGGAGAGGGAGGAATTGGCCGAAGCACAGATGCAAGCGCTGAGGAACGAGAAATCTAGAGGGAGGTCCATGGAATCGTCGTCAACGTCAACCACGGGGGGAAATGAGAAATCTGAATTGCTGTAAAATATCAGAAATAATTGTTGTTATAATGAGGTCTCAATTTTTGTTACGATCAGGTTTTGTAATGTATTTCTAATTCAAATTTGTTGAAATTGTAGCCTCTTGAATTTTTGGAAGTTGGTCACGCATGAACATTCATTTCTATACTGTGACTTTGCTAAGCTATTAACTTCTTTAGCTGTAAGGGAATTTTTATCGATTCCATCTATGTACTTAGGACTCGTTTGTTACGCGGAAGATTTGAGGAAGGAAAGGAAGATTAGGAGTGAACTTTAAAAATGTGAGTTGTTTGGTAGACTAAGGAAAGGAAGTTAGTTGAGGGAAAATAAAATGTTTGGTATGAAGAATTGGGTGTTGGTTAAGTGGGAAGATTGGGTGAAATTCCGAAATTGGCCCTGAACAAAAATGGGAAAAAAAGTTGCTAAAACTGTTTCGAACTGGATTGGCGAGACATGAACGAATCCTAGAACCAAAGTGCAATGAAAATTGAAGTAGATGGCGATGGGGTGTGAAATAGCGCCGACGACTGGCTTCCGGTGGCTACAACGACAACGGAGATGGAAGGAATTAGCCCCGGGAAACCACGAAAGTATATGAAAGGAGCTGTGGAAAGGAGTATGAGAAGACAAACAGGGAAGATTAGAACTGAACATTGAACCCAGGCGATGGTATAAAGAACTGAAGAATGATTTTGAAAAAAACGACTGCTAAACCCCTAACCTGTTTGAAGTCGCTCAAAAGGAGTTTGTTGGGTTCGGAAACGAGAGGTGTTGAAGAAGAAGTGAGGAAAATATGGCTTTGGTTCATGTGACTATAAAATATTCAGCACAATGAACCAGCCACATCACAATAAAGAAAATGACAACTGTTAAACAGGGTAAGAAAAATTGCAGTAGTGAGGATGAAGAAGAAGACAGTAACATGTATGCAATGGGCCTTATACAGGATCATTGGTTGCTGTCAAATGGAGTGTACAAGTGAACCAATCCAAAGCACAGACACATCCTTTCGCAATTTTTTAATAATATTCAATGAACTACAGGTGTGTGAAACCAACTAAAATAAAGGAATTTCGCCTTCTGCATGAACCACTGGACATGACATCAACATGAGGCAGAGTCAGATAAATGGCCATAAATGACACCATGTTAACTCTATGGTCCAACGAAATAAAATGAAGGGAATTGGCGTTCTTAAATGTTGTATAAACCATGACGTGATGTTGGCACGATAACATCAGTTTTCCCTGAGATCAGTGGACAGAAACCTTAGGTATGCATATGTTGAATAGGAAATAGCATTCACAACATGTGTTGTGTTTGTTTGTCACAAGAAGCATGTATAGTAAAAAGGAACAACAACAATTTGACAACAACACTTATTTTGCTGTTGTAATTTGTTATAAGAAGCAGGTATAGTAAATAGGAACAACAACAATTATGCAGCAAAACTTATTTTGCTGTGGTAATTTGTTACAAGAAGCAGGTATAGAAACAGTGACCAACACAACTGCAGTTGGTAGTAACAAGTTTTATACATTCATAATATTGTGAGTACATATCCTGCACTGCATATACCAAATGGCCTCAATTACAATACATTGAGTAAATTAAACTTTAAGTGGATGCTACACACAAACTTTATGCCATGTTCATTTTTCCCCGAACCTTTGAACATGTTAAAAATTTTCTTATTGTTGCATATAACCGTGGACTATACACTAGACGAGATATAAACACTGTGTGGGGTAATGCATATACAAAACACAGATCAGTGTCCAAAAATTAGTGACACGTCTGAGTTACCCTTGGCCAATCAAAAAACAGCAATAACAAAAAAACCCAGCTATGTACTCAACACCGTTACACGACACTACTATGTACTGCTGCTATATGGTCTACTGATTCAGCAAGGTGCGGATCCATGAAAGCTTAAACTCTGGAGGAATCGTTCCAAGTGCCTTCAGAATTTTTTCAGACGCAAGGATCTTCATGTGGGCAATGTTTCTCTCATTCCAAGTCAACTCCTCAACTTGCAGTAGCTCTATGAACAGGGCATCTTCTTTGGCAGCAAGTTCAGCTTCTTTGGTAGCAAGTTCAGCTTCTGTGTTGACATCATGTTGCCTAGCTTGTCAAAAGCAGTACCTATGGTCTTGTCTAAGTGTGTCACTGTATCTCACAAGGCTTCAGCTATGACTTCTGCATTGTTCAGTTTGTGCTTCTTCTTTGGACCCAATGATGCATTAGTTGGATTTATTGGAGTGGTCACAGTTTCATTATTTATTTGTGACAACTCAGATTCATCAGGAACAACATGTGGTGTCTCCGGAAGTTCGTCATCTTCAAGATTAACCTGTTCCTCCATTGCCCCAGGGCACTCTCCTTCATCACCGATTGCCCTGTCCTTCCCCAAACCATGCATAGAGAGTCAAAGTTTGGCAAAGGTTTGGTTCAGAATTCCTTGTGCTTAGGATGAGTCTGCAATTTAAGAAGTAGATGCGTTTATGAAATTCAAGACACTCATGTGTAATTCATTACTAAAGTAACAATTCCAACACAATTGTGGCATCACATACCTTCAGATACTCTTCCCAAACATCGTCATCTGCAGTGACAAGTTTTGTCTCTGGATCCCAGCCAAATCCAGAGGTGTTAGGCCCATAAATGATGTCATAGGTCGTCTGCCATAGGCGCTTCAATGTCTTTAGTCTGAGGTGATGTGGGGAGTTGCTTTTATGCCACATCCGGGTAGCTTGGCCTCCATCATGGTGCAAAAGCATTCGCATATCCGGATTTGAACCGTTGTCCGCCATGAACTTTTGGTCCAACCTCAACCCAACAAGGCATTCGACCAAGAGCCTATCCTCAACGGCACTCCACATTTTCATCCTCGAACCACATGCTTGTTGAGATGGATCCATCTAAACAAAACACTGATTAAGATAAAAATATTGCAAGTATCGTTAGTTTAACATAATAATGAAGTAGCAAAAAACCACACCACAACACGGACATATGAAAAGATAAAGTTAATTAAAATTTAGATTCACATAGCAACCGGATGTTGTTTGTAACATAAACATATGGAATAAAATGTTAATACTCTTAGCAATACTTGTGTACTACATTATCAGTTATCACTGTCCAAGAAAGGCAGCAAACATCTCATTTCCAACTTGTTCCCTATAATTATTCCAGACATCACTAGTTTCCATAGGAACTACAGACACGTTGTCAACCGTTGCAGGTTCAATGTCAAAGGACTCAAGCTGCTCATCAAGGGGATCTTGAACACTCTCCCAGACGAATAAGATTATGGAGCAAACGGCAAGCAACGATGTATGTGTTTTGCGGCCTTCTTGGATAAAAGATGGGCTCCTCAATATTGCCCACCGTAACTTTAGTATGCCAAAGCATCTTTCTATGACATTTCGGGCTGCAGAATGTCGCATGTTGAAACAATCATGCGCAGTTTGGGGTTGATGTCCTTGTCGCCAGTTATTAAGGTGGTACATTTGACCTCTATACGGAGCCAAATAAACCTTGGTAATTATTGTACCCTGCATCCACCAAGTAGTAGTTCCCTGCACAAACAAATAAAAGTTAACGAATAAAAGTAAAAATTAATTTAAACCAACTAACGCACCCTCACATCGGTGCCTAGCGGTACTCTTAGCCCATGTGGTCTCCTCATAGCATCCCTCAGAACCCTCCCATCCGCAGCTGAGCCTTCCCACCTGGGAAAACAAATATAAATTGCCCATCCGGTGAGTATACCCCAAGGACATTGGTTGTTACCTCTCCTTTTCTATTTCGGTACCTCCCCTTGTGTGCTGCAGGGACTTGAACACGTATGTGCGTACCATCCAATGCACTGAGGCACCCCTGAAATGGGAAAAAGAACTTTCACCATTAAGGTCAAACCATACTTTTAATACTAAAAGTTAAACGCTCACACATGAACATCATGTACATACCTTGAACCACTTCCAACGATGATCATTTGAGTCCTCCGGAATTGGCTCTTGTTTCTTCAAAAGCAATGATTGAAGTCTAATGGTTGCATTGAGCACTAGTTTGAAGTATCTACTTATGGTTTCTCCTGACCTTCAAAACTCAAACTGAATTACTCTGTTCTTCACATGATAGGCCAATATGTGAAGGAACATAGCCACTTTCTCATCAACTAGCATATGGTTAGTTGCTCTCAATCCACCAATTGTGTCTAACGTGTGACACAATTTATCAAACGTTGCCCGGTACATCCTAATTTGGTTGAAGCAAGTGGTGTCACTACTATATATCATCGCCCTCAAATTCACTCTCTTGGCATGGAAATCTAGTCTAAACGTCCTATCTGGTAAGTGCCTCGGTCTACACTGCTCCCACACTACTATCATCGTCACAACCATGGTTCTCATTGCTAGTAGCAAAGCTAAGCACCCACCAACAATCCAACCATTTCCGTCTGCGTGGCTCCATACCTATTTCAACCACACCAATTTCCTTTTTATATAGTAATCCACTACTCCTCTTTACAAACTATCACTTTTAACAGTCAATAATTTGTATCTTTCTTCACATCGGCTCTATTAAAACGACTACTTATATGACCCAACATGACACTCAACTGAATTAACGTCCCACATCAAGCGTTCGGCTGGGGTACATCTGGTTCGAACGTAATGTTCATTTGCTTTTTCCCCCACATTTCATCATTCATAGAACAACAACACATTGTACACAAACAAACAACACATTTTCATTCATTGCAATTTCATTCAACACTGTGTAAATTGTTTAAAACAGTGTATGCATCTCATTAATACACAGGAATATAAAGAACATTCACACTCGTCTTTATCTCTATCTCTAACGTCGACGAATATAAACCGTGTCTATCTAAAATTGTTTGCATTCAAAAGTGTGTGTGTCTCCCCCCAGGTCGAATGAACATGCCTCCCCAAATCTCCTAAACCTACTGGTAAATCACACATTATTTTCTTAGAAATGTACACTGACCTCAAATGCAGCTCTGTTCCCTAGGTTAAACTTCTCCTTCGCCGAAAAATGCCCACTGTTTCTCCAAGCTTCTTCACCGACAACTTCGTCCAGCTCCAGCTCGCGCCTTCGTCGTGCTTTTTGATAAATAGGTACAGTGTTTTCAAGGGGCCTTTTTGTCTGACATTTTCACTCTCCCGACAACATTTTAACATTCCCGCCTCTTTTGGAGGGAAAGCACATTCCAATGGATGATAGAAGATTCGAAGTGGCGGGAAAGGTACTCGACGGAAGATGAGACAAGCAAACACATTTTTTTGGTGGGAAGTCTCTTATTTTCCCTTTCTAGTGCCCTCTTTCCGCATAACAAACAGGTCCTTAGTTCAGTTGTGTCAATAAGTCAAGATGAACCTTTGTTATGAATTTAAGTGGCTACATGTAGGTTCTATTCCTCAATTATTCTGCTCTAGTTCATGTTGATCTTAAGTGGCTCTTGTTAACTTTGTTTATCACTTTATAACAAACACAAGTTTAACTTTGTTTCCCATTTCTAGAAAGGACTTTTCCATGTACCAAACATAGCAAGGTATTTCCATGTACTTTGATGCCGGAAACATGGTTCTATATGTGTGAGTTAACTTGCTTTATGTTGATACTGTGATTGTGGTGGTTCCAATGTCTCTTGCTTCTTGGATTGGATAGAAGTTATGAATCTACCCATTATCTGGTTATAACTTCATAGGCCTTGTTCTGCTTTTTGTTGAGCATCTTAGAAGTTGGTTGGCATATACAATAATAACAGATGATATAGCTGAGATGAATTGATGATTAGTTCCTGTTTGCTTGCTTGATGGTTTGAGTTATGAGCTTCTTATTGATGATGAGAAGGAAGGAACTTGTCCTTTATTTAGTCTCTCTCACCTAGTTCTAAGCTGATTCCTTGCAAAATAGCTAATGTTACTTGTTGGTTCTACAAGTACAATAAATAATCCAAGTCAAAGTTTGAATGAGTAAATAGTTGATCATTAAATAAAACAGTAAATAGATGATCAGTTTGAATGAGTCGAGTCAAAGTTTTCTTTCATCTTTTGCTGCCTCCTGAAATGAAATGACTACCTGATGCTGTCTTTTTTAAATAATCCAAGTCAGAGTTTTCTTTCATCAGTTTGAATTAATCAAGTTAGGACGTTTGCATTGAAATATTGAACACATGCACAGAGAATGATTTCTCATTGTTTACTTCTGTCAATATTATAAGTAAGTTCTAACTATCTCATTAGAACTAAATAGAGGTAGTTGAATCACACATATTCACAGAGAATATTAAGATGACAGATATTGACATTCATTAATGACTACCCGATGTTGTCTTATTTAATGTGAAGGAATTGATATGTGTCATGTATTTGTTCTCTGCCTAACTCCAAGAAATAGCTTATGGTACAAGTCACATACTTTAGTTGGAGGGCTTTCATATTTTAAAGTCATAGACAAATAAGAAATATATACATCTCTGTCAAGAAGAAATTGAAATATATTGTGTGTTTTCTTTATGGAAGAGAGGCTCTTTGTGTATATATTCATCTGTGTTATGAACCAATTGAATATAATATAATCTTCTTATGTTATGCACATGTTCTCACGTGGGTTGTATCATTATATTATTGATTCGTTGTCTCATATTTTTATATTACAGGTTGGGTGCAAAGAAGGATGTATGCCATTGATTGGTGTTGATGGCATCTTCTTGAAAGGAAAATCAAGAGGAATTTTGTTGTGATCGTGAGTGTTGATGGTAATGACTCATTGTACCCTTTAGCGCTTGGATTGGACTTACTTCTTAGATGATTATTGAAGAGGGCACATGACATGGGTATGTGGACAACGATGTTGATCCACAAACTAGGTTTCCTGTCCCAAACGAAAGGGAGTTAAGATTGTCGCGTGGTTGTACCTCATCCCAACCTAATCAATGTTGCTTTAGCCTCGAGGTCTGCAATGGAGAGGACAACCATGTGTTATAACGTCACAGCTCTTAACACAGAGTTGAACCGAAATCCAGAGGAAAAAAGGCAAAGTGGCTGAGCATACTTATTAGTTTACTAGTTTTATTATATGTATCTGGCTGATCTGCACTTGTAAATCTTTTGGCAACATCCTTGTAACTGTAAAAATGCTTGGCAGCCTGCTTTTGGTTAGTCATTTCACTGTAAAAAGGCTTGGTAGCCTGCTTTTGGTTAGTTATCTTGAAGGGAATTGACACATAGTTATAAATGTGTCTGCCCTGAACCATTTTTTTGAGTATATAATGCAAGCTTTTTGGTTTATGTTAATCCTTTGTCATCTCGACTCTGGTTTTGCAGAAGCTTTGTGCATGCTTTCTGAGTATATAATCCAATTCTTCGTCTAGGTGTTTTATTCATGTTAAAGTTCTTGTTTTATTGATACCTTCCACAATAGCAATCTAAAATCGTTGTGTGTGTGTAACTGAGTATGATGCCAAAATATAACCTTAGTCCAACTTAATTTGGAAAAGTGTCAGAAAAAATCACAAAATAAGAGAACACTTTTAATTCTTTCTTCTCTCCCCGAACTATTTTTAATAAGAGTGAAGGTCGATTTTACCGTTTTAGCATAAGGCTCCTCTTTTTCTTCCATTTAATTTTGTATATTTACAACTGAAAAATTGTAGTTTAAATACTGAGATAAACCTCAAATTTCAAGCTTCTTATTTTTCATCATTTCTTGCGACAACTACATGTGGTGCTCCCATGTGAGTGGTGAGGTTTCTCCCTTCCTCTGGTGAAGGCTTGTGAGGTTCGGTCCTCTGTGTGCAAGTTCTGTCTTGTGGGTGTGTTTCGATTAGGAGAGCTAGCTATTTGGTTTCGTTGAAGTTATGGAGGAAGAGCTGGGCAGCTGGTCTAGGAATCAAAAAGAAGTTGTGCTAAAGTTGGGTCGAAAACGTGAGGAGCAGGGGGGACTCTGGTGGGAAAGATCCTAATTGGTAAGAACCTTAATGTCCCTACTGTAATCTCTTTGATAAAGAAGGTTTGGCTGATTAGTGAAGAAGTAGAGGTTCATGAGCTTGACCGGAGCCAACTTATTTTCTTGTTTCGTTTTCACAATAAAGAAGTCTACTGTATAATACTCAGAGGTCGAACTTGGTCTATACAAGGTCACTTGTTAAATCTTCAAATATGGGAAGACTATATGGTGCTTCCAGATGTTGATTTTAGTAAGGAGCCTTTTTGGCTTCAGTTTCATGGCCTCCCTTTGGAGGCTTTTGATGATCAGAATGCGAGAATATTGGGTGATGCGGTGGGGGAAGCTGTGATGTTTGAATGTCCTATGGTGGATGGTAAAATGGCCCGTAACTTCATTCGAGTAAGGTCCTTGGTTAGTTTAGAGGCTCCATTGCTATCTGGTTTTTGGGTGCCAAGGGAGGGGAAGAATCCTGTCTGGGCTTCTATTCGATATGAGCGATTACAAATCTTTTGTTACCAGTGTGGCCGGATCGGGCATGATGACCGGAGATGCAAGTCTTCCAGTCCAGAGTATTAGAGTAATTAAATTATATGTATGAAGATAGTTTAGTTTGATATTGTAACAGAATAGTTAGTGATATTGTAACAGAATAGTTAGTAACAGTAACCAAATCTGTTAGGTTGTGTAAACAGATTTGGTGCACACTGTTGTCATTATATGCGTTGCTATTGTACAATGGATATTATAAATAAAGGTACGAGCACAGTCAAAAGCACTGAGCATTCTTTCATCTATTCATTTGTCATTTTCCTATCTCTCTCTCACGTTTCTTCATGGCATCAGAGCCAAACACCGTTCCTTCTTCTCAGCCATCTGATTCAATGGCGAAATCCTCCCATTCTTGCGGTTACGCTGCCTCTTCTATTTTTCAGAGAAAGGATATAGTTACCTTCTCTCATCTTGTCTCGGTGAAGCTCGAGGAGCACAACTATCTCCTTTGGAAGCAGCAGATTTCGACAGCCATTCGAGGTCACGATCTGCACCAATTCATCGACAAGGCTATTCAACCTCCGACTCAGTTTCTCGCCACAGGCGATGACAATGACGGATCTGTTATCAATCCGGCCTTTCTTGACTGGCAACGTCAAGATCAATTGCTCATGTCTTGGATGACCTGCTCAATGTCCGAAGGCGTCCTTACTCGTGTCGTTGGATGTGAGTCTTCTCTGAAAATTTGGGAAAAATTGCAGGTGCATTTTACCTCTCAAACTAAGGCGAAGCTTCGACAACTCAAAACTCATCTTAAGTCCATTAAATTGAAAAATCTGGCTGTAAATGAATATCTGCTGAAATTGAAAGGAACGATCGATTCCCTTGCTGCTATTGGTCATCCGATCTCTGAATCGGATCATGTTGATCAGATTCTTGAAGGTTTACCCGAAGAATACGATCCTTTCGTCACTTCCGTCACCTCCCGCAAGGAGCCATACTCTGTCGATGAAATTGAAGCTCTGCTTCTTTCTCAGGAAACACGTCTTGAGCGGCATCAGCGTTCCTCTGAGATTACTGCTTCTGCTAATATTGTGCACACACGTGGCTCTGGTCGTGGCTCAAATCGTGGTCGTCGCGGTGGTCGTCGTGGTGGGCGGCCTCGTTCTCGTGGCACATCTAATGGTATGCCTCGCACTTCTCCTTCGAGTCTTCAATCGATCGGTAGTCCATGTCAAATCTGCAAGAAAGCGGCCATGAAGCCCGCTCTGGCCCGAGTATCGCTATGATGATGAGTTTCGGTCCCTTAATATCTCGGAGAACAATGGCGGTCAAAAATCTCAGAGTGCCAACCTTGTTTCGACTACCTCGGTTGTGGATCCTGACTGGTATTTGGATTCCGGAGCCACAAGTCATGTGACTCACGATGACCACAACATTCCTGATAAGTCAGGTAATGCTAAACATAGTTCAATATCTGATGGTGATGGCTTTGATTTATCAGTTAAATGCTCTGGCCATTCCTCCATTCCTGTTTCCCCTACGTCTAATCTTCACTTGTCTGATGTCTTACATGTTCCTTCCATGTCTAAGAACTTATTGAGTATCTATCGTTTGTGTCTTGATAACAACATTCTTATTGCTTTCTTTTCTAATGTGTATGTTATCAAGGATCTGAAAACTAACAAAGAGATTTTTCGAGGCTATACCAAAACTGGTCTCTATCCTCTTCGTCAAATTCTTCATCAACTTCGGTCTCTTCAGCCCTCCAAGTCATCCCAAGTTGCTCATCTCACAACTTCAAGTGCTTCGCACCTATCTACTTCAGAGTCTGTGTTGCAATTTCATTGTAATTCTTGTTCTTTTGTTACTTCTTCTGCTGTTTCCTCCTTTAGGATTTGGCACAACAGGCTAGGTCATCCATCTTCTCCTGTTGTCTCTCATATAATGAAATTGTGTAATGTTTCCAATAATAAGAACTCTTCCTTTGATCTTTGCACTTCCTGTTGTCTTGCTAAATCTCACAAACAACCTTTCTTGATTCCTTACCCGGTATACAAAGCCATTGCAATTAATTCATACGATATGCGGGGCAGCACCACAAACGTCACTTGATGGTTATAAATATTACATACATTTCACTGATGCTTTTAGTAGATATGTGTGGTTTTATCCACTTCGTGCTAAATCAGAAGCCTATTCTACCTTTCTGAGTTTTAAGGCTATGGTTGAGTTACAGTTTAATACACCAATTCTTGCTGTCCAATCTGATTCTGGTGCTGAATTTTTAAAAATTGGTAAATATTTGCATGAGCATGGTGTTCTCCATCGTATTAGGCGTCCGTATACCCATGAGCGAGAATGGTGTTCTTTGAGACGGAAACACCGGACTATCACAGAAATTGGTCTCACTTTATTGGCTAATGCACTTTTGCCTTTTACCCTCTGGCCAGAAGCTTTCCATACAGCTGTTTATCTTACTAATAGATTACCTTCTCGTGTGTTAGCTGGTATTTCTCCTTTTCAGAAGCTATTTGGTCGTGCACCGATTTTCACACATTTACGCACGTTTGGTTGTCTGTGTTTTCCTCACACACGACCCTATAATAAAAATAAGATGCAGTATAGGTCTGTACAATGTATTTTCATTGGTTATAGTCCTGTTCATAAAGGCTATAGATGTTGGAATCCTTGTGGGCGTACCTATATATCTCGTGATGTCATTTTCAATGAAAGTGAATTTCCCTATAGCAGACTTGTTCATGGTTCCCCTTCTCCATCAGACTCGCCTATGGTGACTAGGTCAATGCACGGTATTTTCAAACCTAAAGCTTTGATTGTTGACACTTCTAGTAGTGAACCAGCATCTGTTTCTTATGCTCTCAGCTGCCCTGAGTGGAAAGCTGCCATGGATGCTGAGTATACAGCTTTAATGTCCAATAAAACTTGGCATCTTGTGCCCCTTCCACCCAATCGATCTGCTATTGGCTGTAAATGGGTATTTAAAAAGAAAACTTTTCCTGATGGTACTTGGAAAAATAAAGCTCGTCTTGTGGCTAAGGGTTTTCATCAACAAGAAGGTTTTGATTTTAAAGAGACTTTTAGCCCTGTTGTTAAACCTATGACCATTCGGATCATTCTTTCTCTTGCAGTAACAAATCACTCCTTGTATGGTCTCAAACAAGCTCCTCGTGCTTGGTTTGAGAGACTCGGTACTGCTCTTAATGATTTTGGTTTCTCTAATAGCAAATGTGATCAATCTCTTTTCATTCGAAAGACTCCTTCTGACATTACTTATGTGTTAGTGTATGTGGATGACATTATACTGACAGGAACCTCTGCTGATGCTATTTCTGCTCTCATTTCATCATTACATGATAAGTTTGCTCTTAAGGATCTTGGCCCTCTACACTATTTTCTTGGCATTGAGGTCAAGAGGCTTCAAGATGGCTCTCTTTTTCTTTCTCAAGGTAAGTACATTCGTAGTTTGTTAGCCAAAGCTGGCTTCACTAAGGCTCGGCCAGATCCTACTCCTATGTCATCTGCAATCTTGTTTTGGTAAAGGCAGGTTCTCAACCAATGATTAATGTTTCTCTCTATCGCACAATTGTTGGGTCACTTCAGTATGCTACCATCACACATCCTGAGATTAGTTTCTTTGTTGGCAAGGTCTCGTCAATTCTGCGCGGAGCCCTTTATGGAACATTGGAAGGCAGTCAAACGTATTCTTCGTTACCTTGCTGGATCTATTTCACATGGTTTGATTCTTAAACCTTCTTTGAGTCATACTCTTGTTGCCTTTTGTGACGCTGACTGGGCCACTGATCGTGATGATAGACGGAGCATCACTGGTTATTGTGTTTATTTTGGGCCTAATCTTGTCTCATGGTCCTCTAAAAAGCAAGTCACTGTGTCCCTTTCCAGCACTGAAGCCGAATATCGTAGCATGGCTTCTACTGTTGGTGAGATTTTATGGATTCGTTCTCTCTTACATGAGTTAGCCATTTGCCTTGTTCATGTTCCCCGAGTATTCTGTGATAATCAAAGTGCTGTCTTGATGACTGCCAATCCGATTCTCCATGCTAGAACCAAGCATCTTGAGTTAGACTTGCATTTTGTTCGTGATCATGCCATCGTGAGATATTCGTGTCTCATATACACTGCCTCTCGTCAAGTTCTTTGATGGTTTTACTAAACCAATTACTCGTCGTTGCTTTGCCATGTTTAAGAAACATTTAGGTGTTGTCGATGTCCCTTGATTTGACTGGGGATATTAGAGTAATTAAATTATATGTATGAAGATAGTTTAGTTTGATATTGTAACAAGAATAGTTAGTGATATTGTAACAGAATAGTTAGTAATGATAACCAAATCTGTTAGGTTGTGTAAACAGATTTGGTGCACACAGCTGTCATTATATGCGTTGCTATTGTACAATGGATATTATAAATAAAGGTACAGAGCACAGTCAAAAGCACTGAGCATTCTTTCATCTATTCATTTGTCATTTTCCTATCTCTCTCTCACGTTTCTTGAGAGTGGCGATGGGGTTAAGAATCAATTTGGTAGCTGGCTGAGTACTCCCGGAGTGAAGACGTTTGATGATATTCTTACGGTATGCAAAGATGGGTGGCCGGAGGAGGTGTTGAAGAAGGGTCATCGGAGCTCTCATTCTTTCCGGCGACCTCCTACAGAGAATAGTGGTGGTCCGTCGGATAAGGCACTCTCTGGCGGGGACCGACGAGTTCGATCAGCGGGGTGGTCCGATGTGCTGACCACCGGCTGATGAGGACTCCCTTTGGAGCCGTTGGAGAACCGTCGGGCCTCGCACCTTCAGCGTGTTGCAGGATTGAAAGGGATGAGTGAGGAGCTTGCTGAGGTGGGCATGGTGTCTGATTGTCACGTGATGCTTGGGAGAGAGTTGGTTGGTGGGACAGTTGGTGGGTCAGGGGTGGGTAAGGTTAAGGACGTTGACCTGGTGGATTTAAAGGGGAAAGGGAGGTGACTTCGGTGGGGCCGATGCAAGTTGGAGGCATTTTCTGTCCTTTAGTGAAGAGGCATTTACTCAACGAATTGGGGCCAGCTAGTTTGTCTTTGGAGGGGGTTGGGCCTTCAAATGTGACTCCTAAATCTTTGGCCCATTCTGGTGGTCTAATTAAAACTGATTTGTAGGGCATTCCAAGCCCATCCGTGGAAGATCATTGTACAATGAAGTGGAAGGGCCTTGTATTTCAGTGGGGCCTTATATCAATGAAGTGGAAGGTCCTGATGTTTTTATTGGCAGGAATAGTATTTCAAATGAGGGTGATCATATTTCCTCATGTCCTTCTCTACCTTACAACGTGGAATTTCAAGGGAGGAGGAGCATAATTTAAATTCAATAATCCATTTCAGTGGATTGTCTCCTATTTCAGCTGTATCCGCTGGTTTGAAGGGAATTAGGATCAAAAGGCAACTTGATGATGTTGATGATGTTGGTAAATCAAGCAAGTGTGGGAAGCTGGACTTTGAGTCCGAGGGAATTTACCTAGTAATAAAGGTATATCGGGAAAGCGAAAAGGAGCCTAGGAGGTCCTTTAAGTCGGTTAAAAATTTTCTTCGGCATTAGGTAATGCTTCGAGACTAGCTACGGTTGATGGAAGTCCTCCTTTGAGTGAGATTAATTTCCGGAGAGTTGGTTGTTTGTCGGTGATAGTACGGCGGTGGACCATAGGTCTTCTCATACTAACAACATCGGTGGTTGGATGGGACCAACCACCGATGCACCATGAATCTATTAGCTGGAACTATCAAGGCTTGGGGTTGCCTTGACGGTCGGGAATCACGAAGGAAGAATGCTTAGGAAAAAACCCCATTTAGTCTTCTTGATGGAGACTAAATAGAAGGC
Source organism: Acacia pycnantha (assembly GCA_025563575.1). NCBI lineage: Eukaryota > Viridiplantae > Streptophyta > Magnoliopsida > Fabales > Fabaceae > Acacia > Acacia pycnantha. The sequence goes on along the minus strand of JAMWYP010000032.1, from coordinate 2,665,382 downwards.
AAGTGTCGTCGGAAAGTGAGGCGTCAATGTGGTTTTTCTTGAAGAATGGATAGTTAATCCTGTGGGTAGAAGTGGTGGCCTAGCGTTATGGTGGTCTGATGAAATTATGGTTAATATCCTATTCTCGTCCTCTAATATCATCCATACTAGCGTGATGTCGGATGCGCTCTCTACCCCATCTTACGTTACTTTTATTTATGGCCTCACTGACGAAGCTGAGAGATTGTTGTGTTGGCATAAGGTCCGGAGGATTAGCCACAATATCAGGACTTCATGGTTAGGTCTTGGGGACTTTAATGATACATTATTCTAACATGAGAAGCGTGGTCGTAGTCCTAAAGCATGGAGGAAGATCCTTAATTTCAAGTGTTTTGTGGCTGATTGTGAACTTGAAGATTTGGGTTATAATGGACCCACTTTTACCTGGTGCAATAATCGTGATTATCCGGAAACAATTTATGAGCGCATCGATAGGGCCTTGGGTAACCTGCAGTTGAGAGAACAGTTTCCATGTCTCCAGGTTTTTAATATTGCCCCGGCCGGATCTGATCATCATCTTGTTCATCCAATGTCAATATGAAAGTCGTCGGCGAGTCGGATCTTTCGTTTCAAATCTGCTTGGGTATCTCATGGGAGTTTTCTTGACGTAATTAAGGGGTGTTGGCGGAATTTTAGTGATCAGGATCACTCGGTACTTGAAGTTTTTGCGAGCAACCTGAAGAGTTGTATGTAGAGTTTAATTGCTTGGAGTAAGGAGTTCCCTAATAGTGGTAAGGCTATTGAGTTATTAAAGACCCATCTGGTGGTGACTCGGGAAGTCCGAACTCTAGATATTGCTAGAGGGATTGCGAAGGTTAAAGAAGATCTGGATAGCTTATTGGAGCGCGAAGAACAATATTGGTGGCAACGATCTCAGATTAACTGGTTGGGCGATGGGGACAAGAATTCCCTTCTTTCACATTTCTACTATCAAGAGGAGCGCGAAACGAGAATCTCGTGTATTCGAAATGATGAGGGCAATTGGTTATACGAGAAGGATGCTATCTCAGATAATATTGCTAACTTTTTTCAGGAGCTGTTTACCACTTCTGGTGCACGACCAATGGATACTGTCTTGGGTTTCATTGAGCCTTCTATCTCATCGGATATGAACCGCAGTCTCTTGTGACCAGTTTCTACAAAGGAGATTAAAGCAGCAACCTTTAGTCTTGGGAGCACAAAAGCGCCTGGACCTGATGGTTTTTCGGGTAAATTTTATCATTCCTCTTGGTCTGAAATTAGTGAGTCTGTTTGTTATTTGGTTAAAGATTTTTTTGCAGGTCATTTGGTGCTTAATGATTTAAATTCAACTAACATTACTCTTATTCCTAAACTTCAAAAACCTGAGCATGTTTCTCATTTTCGCCCTATTGGTTTATGTAATTTCTCTTATAAGATCATTTCTAAAATAATGGCCAATAGAATGCGGCCTCTTCTTGATACTTGTATTTCACTGACATCAGTGCCTTTGTCCCCGGTCGGTGTATTCATGATAATATTATTATTGCTAATGAGGTATTCCATTATCTTCGTCAAGAAAAGCGGGGGTAAGTATGAATTCGCTCTGAAAATGGATATGAGCAAAGCTTATGATAGGGTGGAGTGGAATTTTCTTGAAAATGTGTTGTTAAGATTTGGTTTCTGTATAGAGTGGGTATCTCTTCTGATGAAATGTGTGTGCTCTGTTAGTTTGAATATTTGTTTATCAGGTGAAAAAGTGAGTTCCTTTACCACGAGCCGAGGAATTCGTCGGAGACCCTCTCTCTCCATATCTTTTTATTATTATTCTTTGAAGTTCTCTCCATAATGATTAGAAAGAGTCGGGCGGATAATTTTCTTAAGGCGTCAAATTGAGCAATAGCTACCCGAACTTACCCATAGTTTCTTTGCTGACAGCTCTTACGTACATGCGTGCATCTCGGCGCAATTGCAACCATCTAGTGATATTTTGAATATGTCTTGCCTAGCTACGGTCAAGTCATCAATCTTGATAAGTCTAGTATACTTTTATCCTCTAATGCCCCTGATGATGTTAAAAATACGGTTGGAACTATCTTGGGCATTCAGTGACAGAGGACCGGGTAGATACCTTGGTATTCCGAGTATACGGGAAAGACAAAGTATCGAGCAGGCTTATGTTCGGGAACGCATTGCTAATAAAATCCAAAGTTGGGGTCATTCTCTCCTCTCCTTTGCTGGTCGTGATGTAATGATTAAAGCGGTTCTTCAGGTCTTCAAGTTCCCATCAAGACATGTAGAGATTAGCGACCTTATTGCTAACCACGGTGGGCAGATCTGTTTCGGTGGAACAACTCACTGGAAAGCTTTGAGGGTCTTTAACGAATGCCAAGAGTTCTGGGGGGATGGGTTTTTGAGAATTATCTATCATGAATGATGCTCTTATGGCTAAAAGCGCATGGAGATTCTTGATGAATCCCAATGACTTTGTGGCTAGGGTCTTGAAGAGTGTGTATTTCCCGATGATGATTTCATGAAGGCAGGCAAAGGATACAAAGCTTCGTAGTGTTGGTCTAGCATTTTAGATGGTAGGGATTTTCTCGCGTAAGACTTGTGTTGGGATGTTGGTGATGGTGCTGATATTAGAATTTGGGATGATAAATGGGTTCCCCATGTCAATTTCTCAGAGAAACCTAGTAACCTAAATGATTCTATTATTGCAGAGGGCAGAGTTTGTGATCTTATTGTCAATGGAAAATGGGATCTTAGCCCCATTGATCAGTATCTCTCGCCGGAAATCAAGAGTGTTATTCTTGCCATTGACATCCCCTTCAATGGGCTGGTTGATAAGCTGGTGTGGACTACTGCTAAGAACGGTGTGTATTCTGTGAAAGAGGGGTATCATCATAGTAAAGGGAACATGCTTTATGAGGTTAACAAGGATGGGTCTTCTATAGTTCTCACCTCAACCTGCTGGAAGTACATTTGGAAGATCCAGGTTATCCCAAGAGTTCAACAATTTGTCTAGCGGATCTTAAATAATGTTATCGCTACCAATCTGCCCTTTATCGGAGAAAGAGATCTCAAAGTAACACATGTCTGTGTGTTCGATCTTGTGGAGACGGTGGAGCATTTGTTTTTTCATTGCCCTTGGACTCGGTGTATTTGGTTTGGGTGTTCTCTTGGAGCTAAGGTGACGTTGCGAGTGTCTCAAATTTCAACGCTTGGTGGATTCATCTCACAGGTATGCCTCTCTTAAGTAAGCAAAACCTTTCATTAATTTGTTGGATCTTATGATTTATTTGGAAACAACGAAATAATATGGTTTTTAATCATAATGATCCTAACCCTTTTGATGTTATTGAATGTGCGAGGAAAAACAATTTTGATTTATGGGTGAGCTACGATAAAGGCACGAAATCAGAAGGGTCAAAGTGTTGGTCCTACTCATCTAGTTTTTGGTCCCCATCATGTTGGCAAACTTAAATATAATTGTGATGGGGCCTTTACGGCTAACAAGACTAGCGCTGCTATCGGGGCTATTTGAAGGGATCATTTTGGTAATTTTAAATGGGGTTTTATGGATAAGGTGAAATTGACTCTGCATTTATGGTGAAGCCTTAGCTTTGAAGAGGGCATTGATGCTTGTTGTTGATCTTGGTTATGATAATGTGATCTTTGAAACCGATTGTCTCTCTCTTCTTGAATGTGTTGATGCCAAATCACCAGATCTGATTGATTGGAGGAGTAGGAGTATTATTTTTGATATTATTCGTCTTTTGGTGACCAAGGTTGGGTTTTCTCTATCCTTTACCCCAAGGGGTAATCGTGCCGTGACCTTATTGCGGCGAGATGCTTATAAAGGGGTGTGCTCGATTGAGTGGGTCTTCCAACCAACACCTTCTTTGCTGTCACTTCTAGCCTTGGACTCTCAGAGGGCGGATGTTGTTCCTCATGATGCACCTCTCCCCAATCCCTCATTGAGTAGGGATTGTTTGTAGTTTGTTTTATTTTTGTGTATTCTGTTTTGTTTGTAATTCATAGACTTGTTGTTTCGTATGATGTTTGTTTTTTCCATCTTGTTGTTTCCTTGTTTTGAATTTGGTTTGTATTCCTTTGAAGTTTTTAATATAAGTATCCTTTGTCCCAAAAAAGAACCCCTCAATTTCATGACTTCTGGTGATAGGTTGCACCATCCAGTCACGGTACAAGACTAATAAACTAATGTCTCTACTATTCCCTGTCTTCCTCCATGTATCTTATATTCATATTGTGTATCCATTTGAGTTACATGGTCTAAAGTCTTAGCGCTAACAAATTATCTAAATATGCTTACGATGCAAAGCCTCTAAAACCCCTGTGCTTCCTCTGAAGTAACCTTGTTCCCATAATGGCAGCATACGTTTTCTGTAGCGAAAGGTTTTCCACTACCAATGCGATCCTCATGGTCACATTTTAGCAACGTCAAAATGTAAATTCATCATAAATTACGTTAGCTCTTCCCTCAATGTGTTCAAACTTACTTTCATCTACTTAAGAACTTGAGCAATGTTAACTGACCAGCAAAAGTGAAGGCAAAATAGATTTTTTGCATTAGAGCAGGAACAAATCCGACCCATAATGATTTAAAATTTGTTTGACAACCCTTTTGGTCATCACTCCCAAGTTAATTATAATGCAGCCAAGTATTGTTAAGGCCAAGGACGGATTTTAGTGTATACAATGGGGGGCCATGGCCCCTCCCCCCCCCAAAAAAAAAATTATCCTAAATTTTTAATACAAATTGGATTTTCTATACAATATTTGACCTAAAAATTTATATATTTGACTTAGAAATTTATACATTTGGCAAAATATTTTTTCTTAAAAATTAGTTGATGAGTATACATTTGACCCCCCTAAAAATTTCTTTCAAGGTCTGTCCCTGGTTAAGGCATAGTTGGGTACTAGCAAAAGATAAGCGTAACTCCAACATCAAAATCGTGACAACAATTTGATATAATGTCCATAATCATACTGATGATTGAAAACAACACTCTGAATCAGGAGCGACTGGGTCGTCCAACAAACACCACCTTCCTTCTTCGTTTCTTGTTTCCCCACGTGGTTGACGTTGACGACGATTCCACGGACCTCCCTCTAGATTTCGTTCCTCAGCGCTTGCATCTGTGCTTCGACCAATTCCTCCCTCTCCACGTTGAAGACGGGTCGAGAATCAGGAGCTTTAGCGTTTAAATTACAACTCGTTCACTTCAAACCTAGCTCAAAAATTTCTCCCCAATCGCTCGTCCTTCACCATCAACAGAATCCTAACGCTCACATATTTCTTGGCTCATTGATTTCTCTTCCTCCAATTCCTTCCTCTTTTGGTTTTAAGGTTCTTGTTTTGTCCCCAATTTGTATTTCACTATTTCGTCGTTCCCCCAGCCATTTTTTTCCACGATTTCTGCTCCTCCAAAATTACATTCTATCCTAATCATCCATTGAGATACCACGTGGCTTCTTCCCACTCCAATTCAGCGTCCACATCAGCAATATTATCCACTCCTTCCACTTTAACGGTCAACGGTTGGTCAACTAACGTTTGGTGTGACTTTTGCACCCATTTGGTAACTACATAGGCACTTTTGAACCCAAAAAAAGCTCTTGCTGTTGGACGCTCATGAGAGTAAAACACATGTGCATTTTTGCACCTTTACCCTTTTGAATTTGATCTAACTAATATAATAAAATATCAATCCCTAAGTTACCAATTTGTAAGGTGTAATGACCATTTTCACCGTAGAGCCTAATAGTAGAAATATCACTAGTAAATTTATTTCTAAGTGGCCGTTTGGGTTAGCGGTATAAGCTTTTTTTTAAATGAATTTACGGTTTACGAGGTAAATATATGAGAGGATTTTTTATCTTGACTTACGTGAACGTGTTTTTCTAATGTCAACTCAAATATGTACAAATTGATTCAAATGACTGGCCTTACTTCAAGGGATTTGGCTTGCATCCGCTGCAAGCTCTGTCCTGCGTCCCACCGCGTCATTTTGACGCAAAATTGTGAAGCTTTGGCCTTTTTCTTTAAGTCTTGACGAATACTAAAAAGATACTTAGAATCTTGTCAGAAATTTGGAAATATAGTTCATAATCTTGAAAAAAATATTTTAGGATCTTAAAAAAATATCCTAAAGTGTATTTTTAGTACCAGTCAGTACCCTGAAATATTTTTAGGATACGAGTGACTAGTACTGAAAAAATATGGGTTAAGGTGCAAAAATACACATGTGCTTTTGTCAGAGGAGCGCCCAGTAGCAAGTGTTTTTTTAGGTGCAAAAGTGACTATGTGGTTATGAAATAGGGGCAAAAGTCACAGTAACCGTTAACAAGTAGGACGTTGACCGTTAAGTTGGAAGGTTTGACTAAAATTAATGACGTGGACGCTGACTGGGAAAAATATAATTTATTTATCTGGAGAAAATATAATTAAAATATGTACTCATAATAAAAATACCAAAATAGCTTCAAAGCAGACATGCCTTTTCAACTTCCAACCCAAATTAACAGTCGTGCACTGCGTTCATAACGACCACCGTTGTCGCCGGAAACACAACTTGCCGAACACATTCAGTGTGGCATCAGAATCCTGGGAGATCGCGGGAGTAACAGTGAAGAGAACGAAGGAGGAGGATTTTGGGTTGGGTTGGTTCAGTGGTGAGTGCGGATCCACTATTATGGGCGAAAATAGGAGTATCACAAGAAAAACAAGAGAAACCCAGAAACTATAGAGAGAATTGGAGCATTACACCATGAGATCACCAAACGAATACCTTGTTAGAGGCTAACTGAGCGAAGGCATCAAACAATCCGGTACGTTAATTTCATGGATCAAGAACACACAACAAGAAGTGCCCAAAGGATTCTGACTTGTCTCCTCTGTTCCACAATTTTCCTGACTCTCAGAGGCATTTGATCGAACAGGTGGAGGGTGATTCTCATCTTGATCGAAACCTAAGTTCCCGTCGGCGGGTAACAACAACCCGATTAGTTTTCCACAACGGATGGCTTCTTCCTTTAGCTTCTTTTTACGGATTCTCTTAGTTGAGCCACAGTTAGCTTTTGCAAGTCAGATTCCTGTTCTTCCTAGAAGCTTGTAGATGCATTCGCATAGCCATCCAAAGTATCTACAGGTTATATAATTTGATAGAAGAGAAGTTTGGTGATCATTTGAGAATATACTAATTTCTATTGAAACAAAATTAGATATGGGTTAGAACCTGGAATAACATCGAATGAAACCCTATGATGGAACCCTACGAGGAACACTACTTGAAGGAGATCGTAGCTTAAACAGAAACAACAAGTAGAAGGAGCGGTCTTGTCTATAATCAAAATTGGAGCAATCAAAATCACACAAAAAAAAAAAAAAACAAGAACCTAGAACAATGAAAAGATCTTCCCTCGATAGAAATCGAAATCAATGTCTATAATCGAAACCATAAAACCATATTAAACCATCTCGAACGTGAACGCAGATCGCGCGCTCGCTACCGCTAGGTGTAGAGATCAAAGAAACTTGCAGATCTTGGAAGGAGATCGAAGACGATGTCCACAGTTACCGTCGTCATTCCGGTCATCCACATCTCCGCCGTTGTCATCCCTCGTCACCGTATACAGCCATCGAAGGTATCTTGCACGGAGGGCTATTTGGTCTCTCAATGTCCAGTTCCATGGAGCTCCCGACACTTCCATGGGTCAGGGACTCAGGGTAAGGAACCCACTTCCAGATCTCTGAGGGTAATCGACGGTGAAGACATGGGCCAAAATCTTAGATGTTAGACAAGAAGTTGTGGTCAAACAGGGTAATCAACAGTCAAATAAATTATATTTTCTCAAATAAATAAATTATATTTTTCCCAGTCATCAATTACTCATCCATTTGGGTTCCACTTGTCTGCTACACAGTCCTAGTCAACGTCCACGTCATTAATTTTAGTCAAACCTTCCAACTTAACGGTCAACGTCCACCCTGTTAACGGTTACTGTGACTTTTGCCCCTATTTCGTAACCACAGTCACTTTTGCACCTAAAAAAACACTTGCTACTAGGCGCTCCTCTGACAAAAGCACATGTGTATTTTTGCACCTTAACCCGAAAAAATACTATCTTAAAAAATTATTTTAGGATTTTGAAAAAATATTTCTGGTTACATACTAAAATGATACTTTAGGATGCTGACTAGTACTGAAAAAATATTTCATGATATTTTAGGATCATAAAAAAAATACTTTAGGGTACTGGTACTAAAAATACACTTTAGGATATTTTTTCAATATCTTAAAATATTTTTTTCAAGATCATGAAATATTTTTCCAGTACTGGTTGGTATCATGAAGTATCTCTTTAGTATCTATTACTACCCTAAAATATTTATTAAAAAAAAGCAAGAGCGTCACAATTTTTGCGTCAAAGCGACGTACTTTGACCGCAGCAGATAGGAGCTTGCCGTGGATGCAAGCCAAATCCTACTTCAAGGCCCTTCTTATTTTTCTTGTGAATTACTGTATTTGCATTGTAAATTTCTAAATGCTCCTTGTTTACTTGTTAATGTATACCTGTTTGACCTAACTTATTTTTAACTTATTTTTCACTTATAAGTATAAGCTAGACCAAACAAGATTTTACGAGTCCGTTTAGATCTTTTATTTTTAAGCTAAAAGTTACTTTTAAGTTAAAACTAAAAAAAAGAGTTTTTTACAAAAAAAAACTAAAAGCTGTTTGATAATTATATAAATTTTTTAGCTTAAAAGTTACTTAAAATTTGAAATTAAAAATAAGTTGTTTAACAAAATTTTTGTCGTAAGCACTTTTTCTAATAAAAATTATCATAAAAGGTATATTATAATAGGGTGGTGGTAGCAGCGACATAGGTGGTGGTTGTGGCGGCGGTGGCAGAGGTGGCGGCGGTGGCAACAATGTTCGATTGAGAGATTACGGGTTCTTTTTTTTTTTAAAAAAAGAGCTTATGAAAAGAAGAGCTTAAAATGAGGAGCTTATTTTTAAACTCTTTTTTCTTCATTATAAAATAAGCTCTTATAATTATAAGAGCTTATGTAATTAGTTGGATATTTTTTTCCGACTGAAAAAAAAAAAAGATTTATATTTAGACTCAAGTTGTTAGAAGATATTTTTTATTATATTTTATATATTGAAATCTGATTAGATATAGATAACATAATCCCATAAGTTAATCTCAATATTTTTTTTTGTTAACTATAATCTCAATCTTTTAAAATCATTAAAATAATTTTTAATTATTATTTATTTATAAGAAATTCTATTAGCTAATCTCAACCGTATTTAAATTAACATAAAATATAAAATGATAACAATATAATCTAAAATTTAAATCAAATCAATCTAGTTAAATATCATCTATAAAATCGGTATTTACGTTGAAAACAGAGGCAGAATTACAATTTACTTTTTTGCTCGAGCAGAATTACAATTTACAAAGGCCATCAAATTCCTTGTGGGATCATACGAGCACGTACGACTAAGGTCTGAGACATCGTCGCGGGACCCACCTAGTGACCGCACCCGCGCTACACTGCTCTTTGCGCATATCACTGCTCTGCTCTCACGCCTGTATGTATCTGTTTTTGTCGCCTCTTGTATACATTTAGGCGTTGAAGGAGCCTCCTTCTTCCCCACGCAAAACCCTTTTTTAGTTAATATCTCTCTTTCATAAGGTTTCTTTGGCTTTATCAGTTTACCTTGTTTATGTTTATCACTGGTTGTCTGCGGTTTTTGTCTTTGGTATTTTGTTGTTTTCCCCCACTTTTTTGTTTGGTTGAATGCCCTTGCTAGCTAATGGTGTTCTGGAAATGTTCTCTGTGTTATCTCTGATACGTCGTTATGTTATATACCCTGTTTTTTTTTCTCTTTGACTTCTGGTTCTCTGGTTATTTTTTTGGATTTTTTTATCGATGAAGTATATATTGCGAAGTATATTTTGTTAAAAGTCTGACGCTTTGACTGCCTTAGTTTGGATTTCTTTTTCACTTCTTTAAAAAGACGCAAGAGCTCTTTAAGAGCTTTTTGAACAGGTCTTGCCATTCTGGGTTTTCTCTGGTGTATAGCTACATTTTCCTTTTCTTCCTCCTCCCAACTTGTTGTAGGCCTCTCTTGATTGTAGAGTTTCTATTCTGGAAATATTCTGCATGTGTTACCTCCTAAGGTCGTTAGGCATATATATACTCTGTTTTCTGTTCTTTAAGACCCTCTGGAACAGGGTTTTTACTCTTCTCAGCCTTTTTTGCTTGCTTTTCTGTTTTCCCTCTGTTTTCCATTAAGTTCATAGCCACATTTTCTTATTTGGTTCTTTTATAGTAAGTAACATGTCTTGGATCTTCATTGCAGAGATTTTGTTCTCGTAATATTACTTGTTATTTCTGTTAAGGTCGATATGTATATATACTCTGTTATTGGGCTTTTCTTATTCCTGTTGCTTATATCTATTTCAACCATTTCTTGTTTGGGTTTGTTATCTATAAAAGTATCGTTCACATTTCTCTTCCTCTTTTATTGTAAGCCGTTAAGAGCTTTAGAACAGGGGTACAGGTCTCTTACACTGCTTCATGCCTTTTATATGCTTTTTTCTCTCACATCTTTACACCTAGAGTTTTTTCTTATTCTTTGTCTGGTTTCCCATTTGACTCTTTGTCTGCATTGCAAGTATTTATAACTATGAACAATTTTGATCTTATTCTTGAGCAGCTCTTAAGAAATGGCTTCTTCCCTTCCAAACAAGGGAACTGATAAGTATGGATCACTTTTACCTCCTCCACCTACCATCCGTCCACAAGTAGGATTAGAGAAAGCTTGCTTGCCTAGGGAGAAACCATCCGATAGACAACTCTCGCCTATGGCCAGGCGTGGTTTTGGATCCAAGGGACAAAAGATTCAACTTCTGACTAACCATTTTCAAGTTAGCTTGGCCAAGAAAGATGGCTTCTTCTATCACTACACTGTATTTCCTCGCTCTCTATCTCCATTTGAATTTTTATATAGAGCTCTCTCTTTTGCTTCAGCACATGTGTTGAATCTATATTCTTGATTCCAGATTTGACAATGTAAGTTTTGTTGGTGTAGGTTGCTCTCTTTTATGAAGATGGACGTCCTGTGGAAGCTAAGGGTATTGGGAGAAGAGTCTTGGACAAAGTTTATGAGACCTATGCTTCTGAGCTGCAAAGCAAGAGTTTTGCATATGATGGAGAGAAGGCCTTATTCACTATCACTTCACTCCCACGTAACAAGCTTGAATTCATCATCGTTCTAGATGAAATTTCATCAAACAAGTAAGTACCCATTTATGATCTGATTTTTTCTAATCAAAACTTGACAGCAAATAAACAACTTCACCAAAGTGCTGTGTTCTGATATATTTCCCCACTTTGTGCATTCTATATTTTTAGGGCTGGAAGGAATGGAAGCCCGGACAACACAGAGGGAACTGATAAGAAGAGAATGAGGCGTCCATATCAATCCAAGACATACAAGGTGGAGATCAGTTTTGCAAGAAAAATCCCTATGCAAGAAATTGTAGATGCATTGAGCGGTCGAGAATCTGATCATCACCAAGAAGCAATAAGGGTTCTCGACATCATATTAAGGCAGCATGCAGCAAAGCAGTATGTTATAATCAGAACCAAAAACTTGTTCAGTTGTATTTCATTGCTTGAACGTTTGCGTTAACCTTTCCTTCCTTCTGGTTTTCTAGGGGCTGTCTGCTTGTGCGTCAATCATTCTTCCACGACAGCGTGGGAAATTACAGAGACATTGGAGGCGGTGTTCAAGGTTGTCGGGGTTTTCATTCAAGTTTCCGAGCAACTCAAGGGGGTTTGTCTCTTAATGTTGGTGAGTTTATCACTTGAAATACCTGGGAACTTATGTTCATACGTCATGTTTCTCTATTACTGATATTTGGTATTTGCTTTAAAGATGTGTCAACAACATTGCTTCTTAAGCCTGGTCCAGTCTTGGACTTCCTCTGCATGAATCAAAATGTTAATAATCCCGGTTCGATTAATTGGATCAAGGTAATGTTATTGAAATTTGAATTTTCAGGTATATAAAATTAAAAAAGTAAAGTTTCATGAATAATATCTGATTAATTTGACATTAATTTCAGGCAAAGAGGATGTTGAAAAACCTGAGAGTCAAGGTTAACAATATGGAGCACAAAATCACCGGATTGAGTGCTAGGCCCTGCAAAGATCAAACGTAATAAGCTTTCTTGTGCTTTCTATATTGTTCAACATTTGCTTGATATTTTTATTTATTTAGTTCCATGTATAAGATTTTCTTGGTTCTTAACGTAGATTTTCCTTAAAGCAAGGAAGAGACGCAAATGGTGAAGTGAAGACAATTGAAATAACGGTTCTTGATTATTTTGAACACCATAAAGGCATCAGATTGCAACATTCAGCTAATTTGCCATGCATCGACGTTGGCAAGCCAAAGAAACCTTCTTATATTCCAATAGAGGTACTATTATATTCCACAAAACTGTGAGGCCATAATGAAACTTGTAAGGGTGTTCACAGAGCTTCATTGGGCAGCTTCATTGGGCAATACACACAGATACTTTATTTTTTAAAAACCTATTTATGATGGTAGACCACACGATTTTATGTACAAATAGTGTATATCTTATTCACTTTATTAACATCATAATTATCATTGAGATTTTTTAATATTTCATTCTTTTAGTTTTATTTAAAATTTAAAGTTGATTTTTTTGACTTGATAGTGAATTGTCATTAAACATTCATAAATTATAATTTTTAAAAATGTTATTTTTCCCATAAAATAATGTATTTTTTTATGAAGGTAAATTATATTTTTGTTAAATGTATGAGTGCATATAGATGGCAAAATTTTTATTGTCACTTATGACACGTGTTCTTTTGCAGTTCTGTACATTGGTCTCATTGCAACGCTACACTAAGGCCCTTACCAGTTTACAAAGAGCTTCGGTTGTGGATGTTTCAAGGCAAAAGCCCCAAGAACGAATGACATCTTTGTTAAACGTATGTTTTGACTTTGTCACATTTCTTCTTCTTCTTCGGCCTGACTTGTCACATTCCACCATCTGACATCTTATTTAAATGTTGATAATGCTCTTCTTTCAGTCAATAAGAAACAGCAGATATAATGATGAGCCTCTACTTCGTTCTTCTGGAATTTCGATCGACTCTGCCTTCACAAAAGTTGAAGGCCGTGTCCTGCCAGCTCCAAAGGTATGTGTTTCTATATGCTCATTGTTAAATTAGAACGTAGATTCACAACAATATTCAATTGAACTAGATCTTATATTAACGACCAGACCAGAGCTAGTATTACATTATTTGTCCCTTATTTTAACAAAACAGAATCTCTAACAAGTTAAATCACCCATACAAATTCCATGTAACACTCATCCTCTGAATTTAGCATTTTTCTTGTGTTTGATACAACTTCTGATAATACCAATATGTTGCTGCATGCAGCTCAAGGTTGGCAATGATGAGTTTTTTCCCAGAAATGGGAGGTGGAATTTCAACAACAAGGTTTGCCCAAGATTATTTTGTCACTTTTAAATTCTGATTTAGTCAAATTCAATTCAATACAGTTGGTCTCACAGAATAATAACCATTATGTTTCAGCATCTTTTCCAACCAATGGTGATTGATCGTTGGGCTATAGTTAACTTCTCAACTCGTTGTAATATTAAGTATCTTATTGAAGGCCTGCGGAAATGTGCACACACGAAGGGGATGGTGAGTTTTTCATAGTGCTGTTTGTTTGAAAGTTCCAATTTGAAAATTCATATGCATCTTACTCTTTTTTGCCCCACTTTGTGGTAGTTCTTGAAGGATCCATTTAAAGTGTTTAATGAGGATGTGCACACGAGTCGTAAGCCGCCTACTGTCAGAGTTGAGGAATTTTATGCAACTGTGCAGAAGCAGTTGCCTGGGTTCCCACAGTTTCTATTGTGCATTCTCCCAGAGAAGAAGAATTCTGATATTTATGGTATTTATGTTTACCTAGCTTTCATTTTTTTATTTACTTATATTTGAGACTCATATAAGCATTGAGTGGATTTTATCTTTAACTCTCTAATTACTTTAATCTGGAGGTCCTTGGAAAAGAATAAATCTTGCAGATGATGGAAAAGGGAGAGGGGTTGTTACACAGTGTATTGCCCCGACAAAAATGAATGATCAGTACTTTACCAATGTTCTGTTAAAGATTAATGCCAAGGTATTTAAGATTTGAACATAAAGAAATTTGTTTCAGCTTATAACAGTCCTTGAGTGGTTATACATCATTTTAACTTTTTTTTTTTTTTAATGCAGGTTGGTGGGATGAATTCCAATTTGTCAATGGAGCATTCACATTCTATACCTATGGTTTCAAATGTGCCTACCTTAATTCTTGGGATGGATGTCTCACATGGCTCTCCTGGTCGATCAGATGTGCCATCTATTGCAGCAGTAATGATATTTTTAGCTTTAATCAAGTTTTTCTATTTCAGTTCCTGTAAAACATGTTGGTCTTTTATTGTGTTTAGCCTCATCCAACAACATGGGGCCTTCACAATCACTAGCATACCTGTATATGAGCGGTATGAACTTAATTTTTTTAAGTTTCACATTTCTTAGTGATTTTACTCTTGAAAATATTTAGGTTGTTAGCTCAAGGTGTTGGCCTCAGATTTCTCGTTATAGAGCATCGGTTCGTGCTCGATCACCAAAACTTGAAATGATTGCTAATCTATTCAATCCCCTTTCTGATATTAAGGATGATGGTATTTTTAGGTGAGTATTCTTTATTTGAAGCTACTGCTTTGGGTCAAAGTGAAGATTTTGCTCTTCTTTTTTAAAATTTTTAAATTTGTGTGTGCTTAATTCAATCCCTTGATTTTGAATTTTATAATGTTTTACTTTTTAGAGAGCTGCTTGATGACTTCATTGAAACTTCCGGAGGAATGAGGCCTGAACATATTGTCATATTTAGGTATAAACTTCAATGAGTTTTTTAGGATATTGATTATAATTATTTGGAATATTTTCTAATGTGACAATTGATATCAATTTATCAATTTTGGAAACTTTTTATTTCTCTAATTTTTAATTTTTTAGTTGCTAAATACAATTTTTCTTTATTTGGAATTAGGGATGGAGTTAGCGAATCACAATTCAATCAAGTGTTAAACATTGAGTTGAGTCAAATTATTCAGGTAACATATTAGTCAATATTTACAATTATGATAGTCTTCATCATGTTTAAAATTCAATTAAATGCCATTGAAATGGAATTTTCAGGCATGCAAGCACTTCCAAGAAAGTTGGGACCCAAAGTTTACTGTGATTATTGCCCAAAAAAATCATCATACTAAGTTCTTCCAGGCCAATGCTCAAGAAAATGTTCCACCAGGTTTGTCCCTTGAATTGCTCACACTCTCCATTTAATCATTTATACAACTAGATATTAGACTCTATGCATTATAAAAATTCCAAGCGCATAACAATACACCTTTTGCATTCACAACTTGTTATTAATTTGATATATTTTTAAATTTTAGATCTTACCCCTTATGTTGTTGCAATTCACTTTTTTTTTTTCCAGGCACTGTCATTGATAATAGAATCTGTCACCCTAAAAACAATGATTTTTACATGTGTGCTCAAGCTGGGATGATTGTAAGTATACCCATACAAGTAGATTCAATTAATTCTTGAGCAATAAAGTTTTTTCATATCTAGAGGAAATTACAACATTCACTTATCACTTTGTTTTTGTATAGGGAACAACTCGACCTACTCATTATCATGTACTACATGATGAGATTGGTTTCTCTGCTGATGGTTTGCAAGAACTTGTTCATTCTCTTTGTTATGTGTAAGTTAATCATTGTTATTTTGCTTTCAATCTAATAATTAGCTTTCATGCATGGGAGTTAGATAGTCTTATAAATCAACCATTAGATTTTATCTGAATGGTTCAGATACAGATAGGTCCTTGTCCATATGTGACTGACATATTGTGTTTGCTTTTTTGGCAGATATCAGAGGAGCACAACGGCTGTATCAGTAGGTAAAATTTCTTCTGCCTTTCCAGATATATCTTTCTTAGTTGGTAATATTGATCTCATTAACAAACTGAATGCTAAAAATCTGAGTGTTATTGCAGTTGCCCCAGTATGTTATGCCCACTTAGCAGCAGCACAAGTGGCACAGTTTATCAAGTTGGATGAATTTTCAGAGTCAAGTTCTAGCCATGGTGGACTCACTTCAGTTGGTACACCTCAAGTGCAAGAGTTGCCACGTCTTCATGAACGAGTCCGCAACTCCATGTTCTTCTGTTAGAATTTTTGGCCAACTTAAGTAGTAATGTAGTTAGCATTTAGCAAGCTATAGGCAAGTGCTTTTACAAAGCGCAGTTTTTGAATAGGATTTTGACTGTCTTTATGTATGAAGAGGTTGTTAGCATATTTTGATTCTGAATTATGGTTTTATCGATGAGGAAATTTTAAACGAGACATATGAACACCCAAAACGATGAAACAATCTTGTGCTATTATTTTGCATGCAAAAATCCTTGAGTCCTGTCTATTCAAATATAAGTCTAATTTGAAATATTGTGAGACGTGACTCTTAATTCCTTAAATAGCAAACTACCTGTAATCCCAACATCGATCTACGCTCTTAATCCTATTCATAAATATTTTTAATCAAAACACGTAGATTTGAAAACGTTAGAAATAATTGAATATATTTTTTTATTAGTTTTCTTAAAAATTGAGAAAAAAAGGTGATAATCATGAATATATTGATCAAATCTTCTCAAATATAAATTCATAATTTAAATATTACATAAGTACACAAAAATTTCAGGATGTCCCTTGAAAAGAAAAAGTAAAATACTTTAATTATTTTATCTTAATTACACAATCCTTCCATCTATTTTGAAAACATACATTTAAGTTGAATCCATTTATAAATTAAATCCTTTCTTTAATTTCATAATATTAACTCATCTTTCAACACTAATCGACCCTTAGAGGGGATTACATGGAACAACTTTGGTTTGCTTCTCTATTTTTTATTTTTTTTTTTGTTGCCTCCCCCTCCTCCCTCACTCTTTCACTGTGCATCAATAGAACAACTTTTTTTTTTCCTATGTACAAACTAGGGGTGAGCATGGCAGGGGTGAGACTAGGGTGAGCAGTGAGCATGGTAGGGTTGGATAGGCTGAGACCTCTACTCGATGCCCAGCCCGAAGGATGAACAGGCTGCAAAATGCACTCTGATACCCGTTAAACGCCCTCATCATTTTAGGGTTGGACTGGGTGGGCTTCCCTGTCTAATTGGTAATGCCTTGCCTTGCTCCAAGCATCTTGCATGAAGGCTTACAAAGTCCTCTAATTGCAATTCAAAGAATTATGCATGATGAATAATAATGTGTAAGAGTGATCCAAAAATTGCAGAACTGAAATAGAAGCTTTATTACACAAATTTTCAGATTTCTCCTCCAAGAAAGGACTGCTTCTTGTTCTTACTGGCTTTGTTGAAATCTTTTGTTCCCATAAATCAATGGTTCTATGTGGTATAGAAATTAGTCAATCAAAATAATTCAAACAAAATTTTCGAACCCTTCCCTATCACCAAGATATTAGATTTTAATTCAAATGCAAAATGCAATTAAGTTAGGAATTTCAATCCAATTTATCCATGAGTTAATTGCATTTTGAAATTCTGAAGTACAAAACAATATTCCGAAACTTTTGCTGAAATCCATAACACAATATTTGTATGTGTTCTACCAATATGTTCAAGATCAACGTGACTTTCAATCAAGAAGTACAAAACTTGCATGATGCCCTAAGAGTCAGAGGAGAGACCACTGGAAGTCGGAACTTGGAAGAGGCCAAGAGCATTAGACTGATTAGAGTATTAGGCAATATATATTTTAAATAAAATAATATAACATAATAATGTGTATTTGATATAAAATTATATATTTAAATAAATTAAAATAATTTTTCAGGCATTCAAGGGGTGTCCGGCCCAAAATTGCCCAAAAATTTTTAGGGCCACTTTTTCATGGCTGTATTAGAGTGCTCACCCCTAGTACACACATCTTATTGGAGATATAAAAAATATATATATATATATCTTATATTGGAGGTAATCATGTTCAAGATATTATCAGACACTAAATATGAGTACCTAATATTAAGAGAATTGAGATCGTGCACTTTTATTTA
Source organism: Acacia pycnantha (assembly GCA_025563575.1). Taxonomy (NCBI): domain Eukaryota; kingdom Viridiplantae; phylum Streptophyta; class Magnoliopsida; order Fabales; family Fabaceae; genus Acacia; species Acacia pycnantha. Next base: position 2,647,081 of record JAMWYP010000032.1, on the reverse strand, counting down.
AATTTCACCGCACCTACCCCTTGATGATGATGATGATCAAGCTAGTCATATATTGAGAGAGTTTGAAAATAATACATTGAAGAACATTATCTTTAAAAAACTAAAGTGGTATAACAATCATTTTTGAAAAATAAATAATTTTCAAATTAAGATATCAAAAGCTTTCTCAATCTTGAGGTCGTGCTGGTTAAAATAATTACTCCTCTTGTTTTTAATATAAGATACATTTGGGAAGTTGATCCTAATCCTAAAGATAAGATATAATTTTTATATTTGTTATTCTTATTCTAATTTACCCTTATTGATGCTCCCTCAACTATAATCAATGAGGAGAGGGAATTAAGAAATATGACTACAGTATTTTAGAAAAATACTTATCATATTAATTAGTTCAACTAACTTCATTAATCTAATCAAATTAGGTAAATATATCTTATATTCCCGTGGCCAGCCCTTTACCGCTTTGTGCGCTTACCCGGGGCGAAGGATTAGTCCCATGGCTACCGGCTGTGGGGATACCTTGGTTCACACAAAAAAAAAAAAGAACGGAGGAGTAGTTTATAACCTAATTGTTATTAAAATAGTTTTTTTTTTTTATAAACATAATTACCATTTCAAAAAAGGTTCCGGTGCTCATTGTTCATTCTTCCAGTTCAAGGTGATCCAATTTCTACAATAAGCTTTTAAGCTATAAACTTTATGTGTTTGGATTAGCTTTTGGAGAATAGCTTTTACGATTTACAAAGTAAGCATATAAAAGAAGTTTTGTCTTGGCTTACAAAAAAAGGATTTCTAAAACCACAGTTTCAATAGTTACCAAACACTTAATAAAGCTAGTTGTTATAATTATTCTTCACACAATAAGTTTTGTTACAAGTTTTTAGGAAAATAAATCGATTTATTGGTCCTTATAATTTATATCAATTTATAATTTTCTGGTGTTATACTTTTGATATACTATTGCCATTATTTTCCCCCAACAAAAATAAGACAATTAGTTAAAGAGCTAGTTTGCAATAGCTTCAAGCTAAAACATGTAAAACCTTCCTGAATTTTAAGAAAGTCTCATATTACCTTCTTAACATTTATAAGTTCAAATGACGTGAAATATAATAAAAAATAATAACTATAACATGGTAAAAAGGTTAACTTTAACGGTAATTTTAATCACAGGAGTTAATAGTCAAAACATGACATATCTTTTTTTTTTTTTTTGAAAATGACGAATAAATACCAAATGAAATTTTAAAATCCTTAAATTTCTGTTGAAATTTGTAAAGGATATAAAAATGACAGGATCAAATTGAGATTTTAAAATGTTGATGAATTTACTATTATGTTCTCTCTTTGTCTCTCCTATCCCTCTCTAATTTTTTTCTTAAGAGATACTTGTTGATAAGTCTCTAGAATCTCCTTCTCTATTTTCATACCCTTTTTTTTGAAAAAATTGGGTGTTTGATTTGGAGTGACAGGTTTTGGGTGACAAGCTCATAATTTGGTTATGGATCAGATAAAAACACTCAAAAAACATTTTCTAATAAATAAAAAAACAAGTTCTTAGTCTAAGAACTTGTTTTTACGGTGGGAGGCGAGGTACAAGATCGAAGTACAATATTTGGGTTTTGAGGATGAAGAAGGTAAATAATAAATGTGAGATTTAACAGAAGTTATAATGAGAATAACAAGTTCTTTAATTCGATTAACCAGTTCAGTAATTGATTTAACAAATTCATTCGTCAAGTAGAATTTATGTCACACTAAGACTTATGGTCCCTATTTCAAATACATACTTACTGATTAGATAAATCCAGTACATAAAAAACATATTCAATGATTTATGTTTCAAAAGATCTCATTTTGGGCAAAAAGGATGCAAATTCATCTTCAACTTCCCACCCATTTAAGTACTTCAAAAGAAAATCTTATTTAAAGTTCTCTTCATCATATTAAAGACAAAGCATCTCATTCGTTCTAAAGTCCTCCTACCTCTCAACCCCTTTTCCATTAAAATGCAAAGATAAGCAAATACATTTACGCGCTCCACTATACTAGCTAGTTTCCAATCGGCCAACATTTCACATCTAAGGTAGAACAATAATCAATTTCCAAGGGACCACAATTTTAATAATTCTCAACTTTATTTTGCTAATCCAATGCCCTTTAAAACTCATCATCATCAAGTTACGACTAAATGAAGTAAGCAGAAGATCAAATTTGAGTAAATAAAAAACTAATAAAAGAACACTAATTCCACGGCAAAATGTGCCTAGAAAAATATTTCACATTTTCACATAAGCAGGGCCTTAAAATTTATGAGAAAACGAAAGTCTATAAAATAAGGATGGATTCAAAAATAGATAACTGATTTCCTTCAAAATTTTTACCTAAAAAGTAATAAGACTATGAGAGTATTAAACTAAAACATACCTTTGGTGGCCGGTGAGTGGAGAACGAGACTGTGAGAGTCTTAAAGCCTGGATCTGGAGATAAGAGTAACCCGCAAGTAAGTGGGAGAACGAGACCGGATAATGCTGATACAGTGACAGAGTCGAGAGGGAGAGACGACTAGAGTGCTCGACTGTCGGTCAGAGATATTTCCTTCCCAAGTCACCAATTGACGGAGTCGAGATGAAGAGGAACTTGGAGCTTGAACAATAGCAATTCGAACGAGAGACTGAAATCGACTTCCTTCATTGTCTTTATAACCTAAGTATTAAGGGCACTAATGTCTTTTTGCCATAATATGTATATTCCTCATTGCCCCCATCCCTTCTCTGTCCTTTCAGAATTTTAGTGGGCTTATCTGGGTTTCAGAATTTCAACTAGTATCATTTTCACAAATAGTTATTACCTTAATTTTTATTTATTTTTAAATAAATTTGTATAGATAGAAATGGGATTAGGGAACTTAAGAAGATGAATGATCAAACTTTGGGATCAACCTAAGTCTGCCATGTAACTTTCCTACCATGATCCTTTAGTTTGATATTCGTTTAATATTTATAATATGAACGTTTTCTTTTAAGATATTAATATATTGACCTTCGCTCCACAAAAAAAAAAAAGGATTAGGGAGCTTAAGAATATATTTATAATATGAACGTTTTCTTGTTTTTTACCGCTGCACTTTTTCTTTGGGCTCAAGCAAACCAAAACCCAAATCGCCAAAAGAAAATAAAAAATAGTTATGACCTCAATTTGTATTTATCTTTAGTGTAAATAGAAACGGGATTACGGAGCTTAAAGGGATAATTTCTTTTTACCGTTACACTTTTTCTTTGGGTCCAAGCAAACTCAAACTCAAACCGCCAAAAGAAAATCAAAATAGCCTGATCGAACGCTCCTGGCTCCATCGATCTATTTAAATCTTCCCTGGACCTGAACGAAAGCAGAGGTGGAAGAATGAATTTTTGTTTTACCGCGTCGACTTCTCTTCTCTCTGCTTTGAGGTTTCTTTTCCGGCCTTTTATTTTCTATTTTGCATTTTTCTTCCTCGGATAGTTAGGGTTTTCGATGTTGTGTTGATATTTCTGGTGTTTGATTGTTACTTGTGATTGTTCTTCTTCTCTTCCGATTGTTGTGCTTTGATTAACTTTTTTCTTGACCCTTGTATGCCTCAAGGGTGAGGCATTTTTGTGTGTTTTCGATTTAGTTTCTGTGATTAGATCATTCCTCTCCACTCTCTGATTTTTTTAGTTTGTTCTTAGTCTCTGATTTTCGATGTTGTGTTGATATTTCTGGTGTTTGATTGTTACTGGTGATTGTTCTTCTTCTTTTCCGATTGTTGTGCTTTGATCAACTTTTTTCTTGACCCTTGTATGCCTCAAGGGTGAGGGATTTTTGTTTGTATTCGATTTAGTTTCTGTGATTAGTTCATTCCTCTCCACTCTCTGGATTTTTTAGTTTGCTATGTCTTTGATAGGAAAACTAACAGGGTATGATATCTATTATTAGTCTTTGATTTCTCTTCTCTCTGCTGTGGGTTCTCTTTTCCCTTTTTATTTTCTTTTTTGCTTTTTTCTTCCACGGATAGTTAGGGTTTTCGATGTTGTGTTGATATTTCTGGCGTGTGATTGTTTCTTGTGATTTGTTCTCCTTCTCTTCGGATTGTTGTGCTTTGATAAACTTTTTTTCTTAACCTTGAATGCCTCAAGGGTGAGGGATTTTTGTTAGGTTTTTCATGTGCAGTCCACTAGTAGCTTCAAACTTGAATCTGATGTCATGTGTGTTTTCGATTTAGTTTCTGGGATTAGTTCATTCCTCTCCACTCTCTGAATTTTTTAGTTTGTTATTAGTCTCTGATTTTCGATGTTGTGTTGATATTTCTGGTGTCTGATTGTTACTTGTGATTTGTTCTCCTTCTCTTCCGATTGTTGTGCTTTGATCAACTTTTTTTCTTAACCCTTGTATGCCTCAAGGGTGAGGGATTTTTGTTAGGTTTTTCATGTGCAGTCCACTAGTAGCTTCAAACTTGAATCTGATGTCATGTGTATGTTTTCGATTTAGTTTCTGTGATTAGTTCATTCCTCTCCACTCTGAATTTTTTAGTTTGCTTATTAGTCTTTGATAGATAAAATAACAGGGCATGAATCTGTTAGCTATAATTGAGAATTTGAAGTTTTGTTCTTAAAGCTTGTATGCCTCAATGGTGAGGGATTTTTGTTTTACGGCAAACATTTCTCTTCCTTTTGTTGTTGGTTCTACTTTTTATAAAGTATTCTTTAGGATCTTATCTGCTGAAGTTTAAACTTAAATGAGTAAACTCTTCCAATTGTGATATTTATCATGAAAGATGCCTGAAAGTATATATGAGGATATGATATTGAATATCGTGTCTGAATTCTGCTGATTTTTAATAACATTCTCACCCGATTATAAATAGCACTGGGCTTTGGCAATTTAAGCAATGAAGCAGAATAAGGTTTCGCTGATGTGGAGACTGTTAAAAAATCTCAGGTATGCTCATAACTGTTGTCTGAGCTATTATATTTTTTTATTGTTTTAAAAATGTTTCAATTTTCAATTTTGTTAAATGTTTGATTGCTAAATTGTTTTTGAAGTACTTTTAAACTTTTTATTTAATTCCCTTTTGTCACTATTTTTTTTTTTTTTGTTTTTTCACTACTTGATTGATAATTGATTATAAAAACTACGTTTTTATTTTCTGAAAAAAATCTCCAATTTTTAAATTGCTTACTTCGTAATATATTAAGTTAAACAATCCATTGTTAGTAACCAACTATTTTTTTTTCTTAACTGAAAATTCTGAATTTTTAAAATCCATCTTCCTTTTATTATGATCTTATTTTGAAAAGGAATATTTTCAAATCTGCTTTTGTATGAAAAAATGCTTTTTAAAAAAAATAACAATTGTTCTTGTTATTCTTGCTTTATTATTTGATGAATTTTTAAAATTATCTTGTTATCTTTTTGTTTTTAAAACCCATTTCCTTTTTTTAATTTTGTTTTGAAAATGAATATTTGAAAATTTTAAATTATATTCGTGGTTTAAATTTTGATTTTGAAATAAATGTTTTGGTGGCCTCCTATTAAATTTTTTTTCGTATTTGATTTTATTTGAATTTTATAGTTAACACGAAGTTTGTTAAGAATCCATTATTTGTTACTAACTGTTCTTTTTTTCTTTCAAAATCAATCTTCCTTTAATTTTGTTTTGAAAGTGAATTCCAATTATATTTATTGTTCAAATTTTGATTTTGAAATGAATTTTTCCATGGCCGCCAAATAAATTATTTTCTAGTTTTATTTGATTTCAATTTCATAGTTAACACATAGTTTTAAAGTTTTTATTAAATATTCTTTGTTAGTAACTGTTCATTTTTGTTTTTTCAAAATCCATTTTCCTTTTAATTATTATTTTTAAATAAATATTTGAAAGTCTGAAATTATATTTATTGTTTAAATTTTGATTTTGAAATGAATTTTCATAGGCTGCCAAATAAATTTTTTTCTTATTTGATTTGATTTGAATTTCATAGTTAACACATAGTTTTAAAGTTTTTGTTAAATATTATTTGTAGCTAACTGTTCTGTTTTTTCCTTTCAAAATCCATCTTCCTTTTATTTAATTTTTTTATAATGAATATTTGAAAATCTGCAATTATATTCATTGTTTAAATTTTGATTTTGAAATAAATTTTTTGATTGCCGCCAAATAATTTTTTTTTTTTTGAAAAGGAATATTTGAAAAGTCCATTGTTTGTAGCTAACTATTTTTTTTCTTAAATAAAAATTAATTTTTAAAATTCATCTTCCTTCTTCTATTTTGGTTTTATTTTGAAAAGGCATATTTGCGAATCTGCTTTTTTTTATGAAAATCTTCTTTTTTAATTTAATTTTTCTTGTTATTCTTACCTCATTATTTGACGATTTATTCCAAAATCTGAAATTTTGAAATCCTTTCTTTAATAATAAACTATTTCGTTACGTTCTTTTTTTCCCCCTTACTTCATCTTATTATCTTATTGTTGTTGAAAATGAATATTTGAAAACCTGCAATTATATTCATTGTTTAAATTTTGATTTTGAAATAAATTTTTTGATGGCCGCCAAATAAATATTTTTCTTGAATAAAAATTCTGAATATTTAAAATCCAGCTTCCTTCTATTTTGGTTTTATTTTGAAAAGAAATATTTGCGAATCTGCTTTTTTTAATTTAATTTTTATTGTTATTCTTACCTCATTATTTGGTGATTGATTCCAAAATCCGAAATTTTGAAATCCTTTCTTTAATAATAAACTATTTCGTTATTGTTTTTTAAAATAAATATTTGAAAATCTGCAATCAAATTCATTGTTTAAATTTTGATTTTGAAATAAATTTTTTTATGGCCGCCAAATAAATTTTTTCTTAACAAAAAATTCTGACCATCTTCATTTTATTTTGATTTTATGTTGAAAAGGAATATTTGCAAATCTGCTTTTTTTATGAAAATCTGTTTTTTAATTTAATTTTTCTTTTTATTCTTACTATAATATTTGATAATTGATTCCAAAATCTTAAATTTTAAAATCCTTTCTTTAATAATTTATATTATTGTTTTTGAAACTCATTTCCCTTTTTTATTTTTTGAAAATGAATATTTGAAAATTTGCAATTATTTTCAATGTTTAAATTCTGATTTTGAAATAAGTTGTTTTATGGCCGCCAATTTTTTTTTCTTCCTTTTATTTTGAAAAGGAATATTTGCAAATCTGCTTTTTTACGAAAATCTTCTTTTTTAAATTTAATTTTTCTTGTTATTCTTACTTTATTATTTCATGATTGATTCCAAAATCTGAAATTTTAAAATTCTTTCTATAATAATAGATAAACTATTTCGTTACGCTTTTATTTTTTTCTTACCTCATGATATCTTATTGTTTTTGAAACCCATTTCCTTTTTTTAATTTTGTTTTGAAAATGAATATTTGGAAATCTTCTGATATATTCTTTGTTTAAATTTTGAATTTTTGAAATAAAATTTTTGCTGGCCGCCCAATGAATTTTTTCTTATTTCATTCGATTTGAATTTCTTAGTTAACACATAGTTTTAAAGTTTTTGTTAAATTCATTATTTGTTAAGAATCCGTTATTTGTTACTAACTGTTCTTGTTTTTCTTTTCAAAACCCGTCTCCCTTTTATTTAAATTTTGTTTTGAAAGTGAAAATTTGAAAATCTGCAATTATATTTATTGTTTAAATTTTGATTTTGAAATGATTTTTTTCCATGGCCTCCAAATATTTTCTAATTTTATTTGATTTGTATTTCATAGATGACACAGTTTTAAATAAAAGGAGATGGATTTTGTGTGTTTTCGATTTAGTTTCTGTGATTAGTTCATTCTCTCCACTCTCTGAATTTTTTAGTTTGCTATGTCTTTGATAGGAAAAATAACAGGGTATGATATCTATTATTAGTCTTTGATTTCTCTTCTCTCTGCTGTGGGTTCTCTTTTCCCCTTTTTATTGTCTGTTTTGCTTTTTTCTTCCACGGATAGTTAGGGTTTTGATGTTGTGTTGATATTTCTGGTGTCCGATTGTTACTTGTGATTTGTTCTCCTTCTCTTGGATTGTTGTGCTTTGATCAACTTTTTTTCTTAACCCTTGTATGCCTCAAGGGTGAGGGATTTTTGTTAGGTTTTTCATGTGCAGTCCACTAGTAGCTTCAAACTTGAATCTGATGTCATGTGTGTTTTCGATTTAGTTTCTGGGATTAGTTCATTCCTCTCCACTCTCTGAATTTTTTAGTTTGTTATTAGTCTCTGATTTTCGATGTTGTGTTGATATTTCTGGTGTCTGATTGTTACTTGTGATTTGTTCTCCTTCTCTTCCGATTGTTGTGCTTTGATCAACTTTTTTTCTTAACCCTTGTATGCCTCAAGGGTGAGGGATTTTTGTTAGGTTTTTCATGTGCAGTCCACTAGTAGCTTCAAACTTGAATCTGATGTCATGTGTATGTTTTCGATTTAGTTTCTGTGATTAGTTCATTCCTCTCCACTCTCTGAATTTTTTAGTTTGCTTATTATTAGTCTTTGATAGATAAAATAACAGGGTATGAATCTGTTAGCTATAATTGAGAATTTGAAGTTTTGTTTTTTAAAGCTTGTATGCCTCAATGGTGAGGGATTTTTGTTTTACTGCAAACACTTCTCTGGTTCTACTTTTTATAAAGTATTCTTTAAGATCTTATCTGCTGAAGTTTAAACTTGAATGAGTAAACTCTCCCGATTGTGATATTTATTATGAAAGATGCCTGAAACTTGAAAGTATATATGAGTATATGATATTTGAATTTCGTGTCTGAATTCTGCTGATTTTTAATAACATTCTCACCAGACTATAAATAGCGCAGCACTGGGCTTTGGCAATTTAAACAATGAAGGGCAGAATAAGGTGTTCGCTTGTAAAAAATTTTAGGTATACTCATAACTGTTGGCTGAACTATCTGGATTGTTAAAGAGAATAAATGTTTGATTGCTAAATTTTTTTTGAAGTACTTTTAAACTTGCTTATTTAATTCCCTTTTGTTACTATTTTTTTTAGTTTTTTCACTCCTTGATTATAAAAACAACTTTTTTGTTTTCTGAAAAAAATCTCCAATTTTTAAATTGCTTACTTAATATATTAAGTTAAAAAATCCATTGTTTGTAACTAACTATTTTTTTTCTTAACTGAAAATTCTGAATTTTTAAAATCCATCTTCCTTTTATTATGATCTTATTTTGAAAAGGAATATTTTCAAATCTGCTTTTTTATGAAAAAATGCTTTTTTTTTTAAAAATAATAATTGTTCTTGTTATTCTTGCTTTATTATTTGATGAATTTTTAAAATCCATCTTTCTTTCTTGAATAATAAACTATTTCGTTACGTTATTTTCTTTTTCTTACTTCATGATACAGTATCTTGTTATCTTTTTGTTTTTAAAACCCATTTCCTTTTTTTAATTTTGTTTTGAAAATGAATATTTGAAAATCTAAAATTATATTCGTGGTTTAAATTTTGATTTTGAAATAAATTTTTTGATGGCCGCCTATTAAATCTTTTTCAAATTTGATTTTATTTGAATTTCATAGTTAACACGAAGTTTGTTAAGAATCCATTATTTGTTACTAAATGTTCTTTTTTTTTTTTTCAAAATCAATCTTCCTTTAATTTAAATTTTGTTTTGAAAGTGAATTCCAATTATATTTATGGTTCAAATTTTGATTTTGAAATGAATTTTTCCATGGCCGCCAAATAAATTATTTTCTAATTTTATTTGAGTTCAATTTCATAGTTAACACATAGTTTTAAAGTTTTTATTAAATATTCTTTGTTAGTAACTGTTCTTTTTTGTTTTTTCAAAATCCATTTTCCTTTTAATTATTATTTTTTAAATAAATATTTGAAAGTCTGAAATTATATTTATTGTTTAAATTTTGATTTTGAAATGAATTTTCAACGGCTGCCAAATAAACTTTTTTCTTATTTTATTTGATTTGAATTTCATAGTTAACACATAGTTTTAAAGTTTTTGTTAAATATTATTTGTAGCTAACTGTTCTTTTTTCCCCCCTTTCAAAATCCATCTTCCTTTTAATTAATTTTTTTATAATGAATATTTGAAAATCTGCAATTTTTTGTTTAAATTTTGATTTTGAAATAATTTTTTTGATTGCCGCTAAATATTTTTTTTTTGAAAAGGAATATTAGAAAAGTATTGTAGCTAATTATTTTTTTCTTAAATAAAAATTCTGAATTTTTAAAATCCATCTTCCTTCTATTTTGGTTTTATTTTGAAAAGGACTATTTGCGAATCTGCTTTTTTAATTCAATTTTTCTTGTTATTCTTACCTTATTATTTGATGATTGATTCCAAAATCCGAAATTTTGAAATCCTTTCTTTAATAATAAACTATACCGTTACGTTCTTTTTTTCCCCCTTACTTTTTCTTATTATCTTATTGTTTTTGAAAATAAATATTTGAAAGTCTGCAATTATATTCATTGTTTAAATTTTAATTTTGAAATAAATTTTTTGATGGCCGCCAAATAAATCTTTTTCTTGAGTAAAAATTCTGAATTTTTTAATCCATCTTTCCTTCTTCTATTTTGGTTTTATTTTGAAAAGGCATATTTGCGAATCTGCTTTTTATGAAAATCTTCTTTTTTAATTAAATTTTTTTGTTATTCTTACCTCATTATTTGACGATTTATTCTTTTTTGCTCAAAATTTGACGATTTATTCCAAAATCTGAAATTTTGAAATCCTTTCATTAGTAATAAACTATTTCGTTACGTTCTTTCCCCCCTTCATCTTATTATCTTATTGTTGTTGAAAATGAATATTTGAAAATCTGCAATTATATTCATTGTTTAAATTTTGATTTTGAAATTTTTTTGATGGCCACCAAATAAATCTTTTTCTTGAATAAAAATTCTGAATTTTTAAAATCCATCTTCCTTCTATTTTGGTTTTATTTTGAAAAAAAAAAAAATTGCGAATCTGCTTTTTTTAATTTAATTTTTATTGTTATTCTCACCTCATTATTTGGTGATTGATTCCACAATCCGAAATTTTGAAATCCTTTCTTTAATAATAAACTATTTCGTTATTGTTTTTGAAAATCTGCAATTATATTCATTGTTTAAATTTTGATTTTGGCCGCCAAATAAAATTTTTCTTAACAAAAAATTCTGATTTTTTAAAATCCATTTCATTTTATTTTGATTTTATGTTGAAAAGGATATTTGCAAATCTGCCTTTTTTTATGAAAACCTGTTTTTTAATTTAATTTTTCTTGTTATTCTTACTTTATTATTTGATAATTGATTCCAAAATCTTACATTTTAAAATCCTTTCTTTATATATTATTGTTTTTGAAACCCATTTCCCATTTTTTATTTTTTGAAAATGAATATTTGGAAATTTGCAATTATATTCATTGTTTAAATTCTGATTTTGAAATAATTATGGCCGCCAAATTTTTTTCTTCCTTTTATTTTGAAACGGAATATTTGCAAATCTGCTTTTTTTTTTTTTACGAAAATCTTCTTTTTTTAATTTAATTTTTCTTGTTATTCTTACTTTATTATTTCATGATTGATTCTAAAATCTGAAATTTTAAAATCCTTTCTTTAATTTTTTTTGCTCAAAATCCTTTCTTTAATAGATAAACTATTTCGTTACGCTTTTATTTTTTTCTTACCTCATGATACAGTATCTTATTATCTTATTGTTTTTGAAACCCATTTCCTCACGAGACGCAGGATGTCACCCCAACTCATCAGACCTTGCAACGTTACCACGTACACAGGGAAATGGGCTCAACAAGTCCTAGTCCGACGTAGACGTCAGGAGATGGGCAACACCTCGGATGACTTATCCAGGACATCATACACCCGGCAGGTCAAAACCTTGAACTACTAGGGAATTTGGGGGCAAATTTATTACAGATTTATATAAGGCCCATATTCTCTTTGTATGGCCCAACAAGGGGCAATCCACATGGCATGAGATATGACGCCACATCACTTGGGCTTTGAGGCATAGAAGCCCACGGTTCAAACCCTAAACCTAAGGTAGCCTCTATATATAGCGGGTTAACCTAAAAAGGTACATCATCTTCTACACGGTCTACGCTCCATTTATTCACATACAGTAGTCACACAGCATACGACCACCCCCTTTGGCTAAACGCCTCATCTAATCCTCGAACTACGTGGACTTTGATCCCTCTTCAGGGTACGTAGGCCCTAGGAATCGCTCCTAGGTCAAGTCCCAATCAACATCAACATCCTAGCCCCATCAGGGCTAGGGTTCTGGTTCTACGCCAGAACATAGAGTATAGCGATTGACAAATTGCGCTCCCGATGTTATCAATAGCTACATTCAAGTTATCATTAACAATATTTTATTTAACTTGTTAGCTGACACTTGATAGAGCTTAGGGAGTTCATGTAGTTATCCTTATACTCAAGTAGTCAATCTCATTACTGAAGTTGTCACCAGAGCTTCAGAAGCCAATGCTAGAGGCCTGTTGACGGGGTGGCGTCGACTATGGATTTTTTCTTTTTGTAGAAAATCTCGAATGGCATTTTGGTAAAAGCACAATATTCCAAAAATTTCAAGTTAGTGTTTTGAGACCTATTTGTAATTCAAATGGTATTTATTTAGAATTTTCCCAACATTTTTACCTCGTTCCTACAAATTTAAGCATGTGCGTGAATACTCGCCAATACTGATCAAAAGTATGTTCTGAACTAAAATTGAAAGTTATACAAATTGATTTTGATTTACAATGGTTTTCCAATAAAAGACTACTATATTTAGTTTAGACTAATAAATAATAAATTTTTCATTACTCAAGTTGTCACTGAAGCTTCGGAAGCTCATGTTAGAGGCCTGCTGACGGGGTGGCGTTGACTATGGATTTTTTCTTTTTGTTTTTTTGTAGAAAAACTTGCAGGGCATTTTGGTAAAAGCACAACATTCCAAAAATTTCATATTAGTGTTATGAGATCTATTTGTAAATTTAATTGTATTTATTTAGAATTTTCCCAATATTTTTACCTTGTTCCTACAAATTTAAGCATGTGTCTGAAAACTCGCCAATACCGATCAAAAGTATGTTTTGATTTACAATTGGTTTACAATAAAAGACGACTAAATTTTGCTCGTTTGTTTAGAAGAGAAGGCATATTAGCTATCATCAATGGGTAAGCTAATAGTAGCTAGTATGTTTCATCGACTTGGTTTAGTGTTAATCTGGAGTTACTTATCAAAAACATAAACATGTTTCCGCAAATTGAGAAAAATTGTTCTCACATATCTCGTATGACCATAAATCATGATTAAAAAGCTACTTTAGAATACTCCAAATGTTACTGTAAATTCTCCCTCTACATATTTGGAGAGTTGATCTTTATCCTAAATATAAGTCATAGTGTCACACGCGTCACTCTCTCACTAATGAATTTGACAAAGGATGCGTGATATGTGTGTTAATTTGGTCCGGTTTCTATCATTATCTATTTTCTCATCATCTATTATAATCTTTAAATCATGTCCGTCTAATTAAATCTGAAAAGTTAAAAATGAGCCACGTCATCAAGTTATCACTCTTTTGACTTTTCTCTCATTTTTTTCAACAATGCTCCACATTAGCTCATCTTCCCAATCAACGGTGTATATAAGCTTATGAGAGATTATGAAAAATTGGGAGAATGTCCTCCCACGTTAATACGCATATATATACTAAATGAACAGCTCCTGAATCTTTTTACTATATTGTTTTAAAAAACTTTAAGGGGCAGTTGGGCCTTTTTATTTTATTTTATTCCTCTTTTCCTTCCTTCCTTTCATCATAAAAACAAAAACAATAACCACCACAACAACTCAAACTTTATTTTCTTTATTTCTATTTCTATTTTTTAAATCTCTCTACTCTCTTAAATCATACTTTGTATAAATCCAATTTAATTAATTATATGGTAATATTTTATTCACCATGAATTAATTTATTTATAAAATTATTTAAATTATAAGAGTAAAAATTAGGATGTTACATCGTTAACTCCATTAAAAATATTTTAAAAATTTATATAAAAATAAAATTTATTTATTAATTTACCCTTAATACTAAATGTCAAATTTTAATTGACAGCTTGTAAATATCATACATGTTTAAAAATTTAATAATTTTTTTAAATGTATGTAGGAAAAAATGAAATTATAAATTTAAATTACTTATACAATCTCTCAAATGCTTATAATTTATTATATTTTATAAAAAAATCATTATTTGAAAAAAATCATTATTTGAAAAAAAAAATCATTTTTTGAAAAAATATTAGTTGAGAGATTATCTTTATTTTAAATATTCTACCTATTAAAATAATTTTTTTTTTTTAAAATAGAAAGTAAAAAAAAAATATGGACAGTGTATAGGGGATGAGCTCTCTTTGCATATCCTTTGGATAAGGATAGGCAGGGAAACTGAATCCCCTATTACACATTGTTTAAGCTTATATACAACATTGCAAAGACTTATTGCCTAAAGTTTTTAAAAGTGGTGAGGTGTTGCATTTCAAAACAAAAAAAAAAAAATGAAGGATTTGATGAGTTATGGAATTGAGTACTATCAGCATGCATGCATTTCAAAAACTGCCTCTTCCGATAAAGTCTCTTTGCAATTTCTTCAGTGAGTCATGCAGTTCCTAGCAATAAAATAAAAGTCACTACAAATAAATCTCATCACATTACTTACTTTTAAGCTAACTTCAGTTTAAAAAACAATAGAAGCCACTTACAAAATGTTAATCTTTCTGCAACGGACTTAGAATTTGGAAGGTCATCAAATTCCTTGTGCGACTTGTTGCTTTGTTACTGGCCAAGGTTTGAGGAGTCCGGTTTCTCTCCCCAGCATTTCTCTCCCCATCCCTCATTATCACCAGATTCGACCATCGAAATTTTGATCTAAAGGTGTATAAATTTTTTCCTAAAAACCGCGCGCGGTTTTTCAAAAATCCTAAAACGCGATTTTTTGGAAAAAATTTCTGGACCCTTAAATCAAAATTTCAACGACCGGATCTGGTGATAATGAGGGATGGGGGAGAAAAATGATGGGGAGAGTATCTTCTCCCAAGGTTTGAGATGTCATTGCGGGACCCACTTAGTCGCTGCATGCGCTTTATTATACTGCTCTGCCCTTACGCCTTCATGTGCTCTGTAGGATATCTTTTTTTCTTTTTGGTCGCATGTTACATTAATTGGCTGTTGAAGGACCTTTCTTCTTCCCCATGCAAAAACCTTTTTGGCTATTAATAGCATAGTAAACTGACTAAACTCTATTTCAAATGGTTTCTCTGGTTTTTGTCTTTGTTATTTCGTTCTCTTTTTCGTCGTTTGGTTAAATGGAGTACCTCTATTTCAATATTTATTGTTTGTATTTTGTATCCATGATGTCAATATTGGGAACGACTCTTCAGATTTCTTTTTCACCTCTTTAAATGACGTTAAAGTGCTTTTGAACAAGACTTTTCAACTCTTCATGCCAGCTTGTATTTCTGGTTGGTTTCGGGCTACGTTTTCTTCTTCTTCCTCCTCCTCACTTGTTGCAGGTCCAATTTAGTTCTTTTGCTACTGTATGGAGCTTGTGTTCTTGAAATACTGTGTATATGTGTTATCTCTGCTAAGTTCGTTAGGCATATATATACTCCGTTCTCTGCTCTTTGACTAGTGGTTGCTTCTTCTCTAGTTCCTGTTGTTTTTATCTATTTCAATCTTTTCTTTTTTAGATTTTGTACATGTGAAGTGAACATTGGCAAATGGATTTTTTGGATTTCTCTTTTTCCCTCTTTGATAGCAGTAGGAGCTTTCAAACAGGGCTTTTACTCTGGTCAGCCTCTTCTTGCTTTTTTGCTTGTTTTTCTAGTTTCCCTCCCCTGTTTATAGCAACGTTCGCTTATAAGTATATATACTTTGTTGTCTGATCTTGGACTTCTGTTTGTTTGTTCTCTTGTTCCTGTTGCTCATATCAGTTTCAACCATTTCTTGTTTGGGTTTTTTATCCGAGAAGTAAATATCGTGAAAGCATCTTTCAGATTTGTTGCTTGCTTTCTCTGGTTTCTCTCACAAGTTCAGAGCTTTTTTTTTCCCCTCATGGTCTCATTTGATTCTTTGTGTGCTTAAAAATCTGCATTGTAGGTATTTATAACTATGTACGGTTTTGTTTGGCTGTTGATGATTCATTTGAAATTATAATCTTAGTTCACTGCTTAACAACTTTTTATCTCATGCTTGAGTAGCACTTAATCTAAGGAATGGCTTCTTCAAGTTCTAACAAGGGAGCTGATAAGTACGAGTCACATTCACCTCTTCCACCGGCCCTTCCTCCACCTGGAGAATCAGAAAAAGCTAACATGCCTATGAAGAAAACATCAGATAGAAAGCTCTTACCTATGGCCAGGCGTGGTTTTGGATCCAAGGGACAAAAGATTCAACTTCAGACTAATCACTTTAAAGTTAGCATGGACAAAAAAGATGGCTTCTTCTATCACTATACTGTATTTCCTCTCTCCCTGACCTCCATTTGATTTTTTACCCTCACATAAACAACTACACATAAAATATTTAAAAATAGAGTTTCATGAGATCTTCTCTCTCTTTTGTATCACTCTCTTACCAATTACTTGACACTACATTAACGTTAAAAGATCTAACTTAATCTTTTTTCTTGTATTAAAGTGCATTGTTTCTGCAAATGTGTTTAAGATTCCAGATTTGACAGTGTAAGTTTTGTTGTTGTAGGTTGCTCTCTTTTATGAAGATAAACGCCCTGTGGAAGCTAAGGGTATAGGGAGAAGGGTTTTAGACAAAGCTTATGAGACTTATGCTTCTGAGCTACAAAGCAAGAGCTTTGCATATGATGGAGAGAAGGCCTTATTCACTATTACTTCACTCCCAAGTAACAAGTTCGAATTCATCGTCGTGCTAGATGAAATTTCATCAAACAAGTAAATACTCATTACTGATCATACAATATTAAACCAAACAAGTGTAGATTTTCTTACAACTGAATGCTACATGATCTGGCTTTTATAATCAAAACTTGATGGAAGTGCAGTGTTCTGATTTGTTGCCTCACTTTGTGAATTTTATTTCCAGGGTTGGAAGGAATGGAAGCCCTGACAACACAGAGGCAACTGATAAGAAGAGAATGAGGCGTCCATATCAATCCAAGACATTCAAGGTGGAGATCAGTTATGCTAACAAAATCCCTATGCAAGAAATTGTAGATGCATTGAGTGGTATAGAATCTGATCATCACCAAGAAGCATTTCGGGTTCTGGACATCATATTAAGGCAGCATGCAGCAAAGCAGTATGTTATAATCATAAACTTGTTCACTTGTTTTCATTGCTTGAATGTTTCCATTTACCTTTCCTTCCTTATGATGTTCCAGGGGCTGTTTGCTTGTGCGCCAATCATTCTTCCACGACAGAGTGGAAAATTACAAAGACATTGGAGGCGGTGTTCAAGGTTGTCGTGGATTTCATTCGAGTTTCCGAGCCACTCAAGGGGATTTGTCCCTGAATGTTGGTAAGTTTGTCTCTAGAAATGCTTTAGAGATGTGTCTCATATGTGATGTTTCTCTTGTTCTGATATTTGGTATTTGCTTTAAAGATGTGTCAACAACATTGCTTCTTAAGCCTGGTCCAGTGTTGGATTTCCTCTGCGCGAATCAAGATGTTAAACACCCCCGTTTTATAGATTGGACCAAGGTGATGTTATTGGTTTTGAATTTTCAGTGCACACGCATTTAAATAGTTATATGAGTTTATTTGACATTCCTTTTAGGCAAAAAGGATGTTGAAAAATCTGCGAATCAAGGTTAACAATATGGAGCAAAAAATCACCGGATTGAGTGATAAACCCTGCAAAGATCAAACGTAATAAGCTTTCTTTGTGCTTTCTATTGTTCAACATTTGCTTGATATGTTGTAGTTAGTTCCATGTACCACTGATAAGAAATTTTTGTTGTTTGGTTCTTAATGAAGATTTTCCTTAAAGCAAGGAACACATGCAAATGGTGAAGTGAAGTTAATTGAAATAACTGTTGGTGAATATTTTGAACACCATAAAGGCATCAGATTGCTTGATTCAGCTGATTTGCCATGCATCAATGTTGGCAAACCAAAGAAACCAACTTATTTTCCCATTGAGGTACTAATATAGATAGATACTTGGTTAGTTCACAAAACTATTTATGATTGTAGGTCAATTTTATAGAGTTGATTTCCTTGATATGCCTTGTGTAAAGTTAAACTCATGATTATCATTGAGAATTTTAAGATTTCATTCTTTTAATTTTAGTTAAAATTTTATATTTAGTTTTTTTAAGTTAGGACTACACAGAAGAAATAATGTATTGTCATTAAGGATTCACAATTCACAAATTAAAAAGGAAAAAGTGTTTATTTAACATTAAAAAATGTATATTTTTATGAAGGTAAATTATATTTTTGTTAATAATTTTTGTTTTTTTTTTATTATAAATATTTTATATGTTCTGCTTTAAGCTTTTTTTCCCTCAATACCGGAATAAGGATGGTTCATCTCGACCTCTATAAAAATGTCATTTTGTAGCTCTGTACTTTGGTTTCATTGCAACGCTACACTAAGGCACTTACCAGTATGCAGAGAGCTTCCCTTGTGGAAGTGTCAAGGCAAAAGCCCCGTGACCGAATGACATCTCTGTCAAATGTATGTTTTGTCTACATACACTTCACCATCTAGCATCTTAACCCAATTCTAAATGTTAATAATAAAGTTCTTCTTTCAGTCACTAAGAAACAGTAGATATAATGATGATCCTATGCTTCGTTCTTCTGGAATTACCATCGACTCTGAGTTCACAAAAGTTGAAGGCCGTGTTCTGCCAGCCCCAAAGGTATGTGTTTTGCTGTCACTTAAGTGGGATGAGTAGCATTACCTAAAAAAGCTAGTTGTTGAGGTAAGAGAACCAACTCACTTAAATATCTCATTAAGCATTTCATACTATTCAATGTGGGACTTAGTATCACATGATCAAGTCTCCCCCATATTTCTATATCATCATTGATAAATTGGTACGTAAGCATGCAGTACTCAATTCATTTATACTCTCTATATTAGTTATCCTTGATTCCAATAAAATAGAATGTCTAGCAAGTTTAAACACCTACAAATTCCATGTAAAAATCATCCTTTGAATTTATACATTTTTCTTTTGGCTTTGAGACACTGCTGATAATACTGATATGTTGCTGCATGCAGCTTAAGGTTGGGAGAGAGGAGGATATCTTTCCCAGAAATGGGAGGTGGAATTTCAACAACAAGGTTTGCCCAAGATATTTTGTCACTTAAATTTTGATTTAGCCAAATTGAATTCAACACAGTTGGTCTCACAGAATAATAATCATTATATGTCAGCAACTTTTTCAACCAATGGTCATTGATCGTTGGGCTATAGTCAACTTCTCAGCTCGTTGTAATATTAAGTATCTTATTGAAGGCCTGCAGAAATGTGCACACACAAAGGGGATGGTGAGTTTTTCATAGTACTGTTTGTATGAAAGTTCCAATTTTGAAAATTCTTATGCATCTTACTCATTTTTGCCCCACTTTTTGGTAGTCCTTGGAGGATCCATTCAAAGTTTTCAATGAAAATGAGCACATGAGTCGTAAGCCGCCTACTGTCAGGGTTGAGGAATTGTATGCAACTTTGATGAAGCAGTTGCCTGGGTTACCTCAGTTTCTATTGTGCATTCTATCAGAGAAGAAGAATTCTGATATTTATGGTATTTATGTTTTCCTAGATTTCATTTTTATATAATGGTGTTTGAGGTTTATGTAAGTGTTGAGTAGACTTGATCTTTAACTCTCTAATTACTGTATTACGAAGGTCCTTGGAAAAGAATAAATCTTGCAGCGGATGGGAAAGGGCAAGGTGTTGTTACACAATGTATTGCCCCAACAAAAATGAATGATCAGTACTTTACCAATGTTCTACTAAAGATTAATGTTAAGGTACATGAGATTGAATATAAAAAATAAACTTCTTTGAGTCTCTTATTTGCACTGATACCTATACTTGCATGGTTACATATCATCCTCACTTTTTTTTGGGGCTTCCATGCAGCTTGGTGGGATGAATTCATTTTTGGAAATAGAGCGTTCTCTTTCTATACCTATGGTTTCACAGGTGCCTACCTTAATTCTTGGTATGGATGTTTCACATGGCTCTCCTGGTCGATCTGATGTACCATCAATTGCTGCGGTAATAATATTTTTAGCTTTAGTCAAGTTTTTTCTATTTCAGATAGGGTAAAACATGTTGGTCTTTGATTGTGTTCAGCCACATCTAACTTGGGGCTTTCACAATCACTAGAATAACAGTATATGAGCAGTATAAAGTTGATTTCTTTTCTTGTTTTTTTTTGGTCTAAAATAAACTTGATCATTCATTCAAAATTTCCAAGGCATCAGCCAATACCCTGTTTACAACCATATTTGTCTTTGCTAAGAAGATCAAAAAGAAGGGGTGGGGGATATAGATCCTATCCATAAGGACTCAACCCGTGTCAAAAGATAAAGAAAACTCAAAAAGACATTGCAAGTCTGAAACCAAAGAATTTATTGTCCAATCAGGATAAGAAGCATGAGATTTTACAGTATTAACTAGCCGTAAGCAATCTGATTCCGCTTCCAGGCGCCCCAGATCTTGATCTTTTGCTTCGCTCCCAAATGCCGATTCTGCTTCAACTGAATCCACCACTTCACCTTGAGAATTCCGCAAGACATAGCCAATAATATATTAGCCATAGCCACTTTTAGTGAGTTTAAGCTAGGAGGCTGCCATTCTTCCATATTACTGTTAGAACAGATTTCAAGAGTATTTTGATGTTCAGCCAACCCTGAGCGCGCCAAAATGATTTTTTTCTTCTTGTTTTTTAGTTCACATTTCTAAGTGATTTTACTCTTGAAAATATCCAGGTTGTTAGCTCAAGATACTGGCCTCAAATTTCACGTTATAGAGCATTAATTCATGCTCAATCACCAAAGGTTGAGATGATTGCTAATCTGTTCAATTTCGTGTCTGATACTAAGGATGATGGTATTTTCAGGTGAGTCTTCTTTATTAAAAGCTATATGTTTGGCATCAAAGTGAAGTTTTTCTTATTCTTTTTTTAATATTTTATGATGTTTTACTTTCTAGAGAGCTACTTGATGACTTCATTGATACTTCAGGAAGGAGGCCTGAACATATTGTCATATTTAGGTAAAACTTGAATGTGTTTGAGAATATTGATATTCATTGTCTGGGATATTTTCTAAACCATGATTGATATCACTTTATTTGTTTGAATTGATGGTACATCCCTATTTTAAGAATTTTGAAAACGTTTTAAACTTTTCTCTAGTTTTTGTATTGTTCTATTACAATCAATCGATTATGTGGAAAAAGCTATCCATTAAAAAGGATACATTTTAAAATTACACATAAAAACTGTTAAGTTAAAAACTTTGGTTTCTTTAGAAAAATAGAACCATTTTGCAACTTGTTTAGTTCCTAAATACAATTTTCCTTTATTTGGAATTAGGGATGGAGTCAGTGAGTCACAATTCAATCAAGTGTTGAACATTGAGTTGCACCAAATCATTCAGGTAACCAATATTTTCAATTTTGATACTTTACCTTCATGATTTAAATTATGATACTCTAAAATTGAATTTTCAGGCATGCAAGCATTTTCAAGAAAGTTGGGATCCAAAGTTTACTGTGATTATTGCCCAAAAAAAGCATCACACTAAGTTCTTTCAGGCTAATGCTCAAGAAAATGTCCCACCAGGTTTGTGCCTTGAACTGCTCACATTCTCAGTTTACACAAAAACTAGATGTTAGACTCTGTACATTGCAAGGATTCCAAAATGCATGACAATGTATTCACAACTTGTTAGAAGTTTGATATATTTTTAGATTTTAGATTTTACCCATTGGTTTGTTGTTGCAATTCACCTTTTTCAGGAACTGTCATTGATAGTAGAATCTGTCACCCTAAGAACAACGATTTTTACATGTGTGCTCATGCTGGGATGATTGTAAGTATTCCCATCATAATAAGTTCAATTGACTTTTGAGTTGATAATTTTTTTCTAAATAACATTGAAAAGTAATAGTTGGATAGCTAGCTAAAACGCTTTTTTTTAAGATCCTATATTTTTTTTTTTCATTTTTTACTAACACAACCTGAAGAGAAAATGACATAATAATATTCACTTACTATGTTGTTGTAAATTGTTGTATTGTCGTCGGTATAGGGAACAAGTCGACCTACTCATTACCATGTACTACATGATGAGATTGGGTTCTCTGCCGATGGTCTGCAAGAACTTGTGCATTCTCTTTGTTATGTGTAAGTTAATCATTGTTTTCACTTTCAATGTAATAATTAACTTTATGTTAGATATTGTAATAAAATCAACCATAAAATTTCATAAATTATCTCTCACTTTTTTTTGCAGGTATCAGAGGAGCACGACAGCTATATCAGTAGGTAAAATTTTCTTTACCTTCTAAATATATCGTTAGCTTTTAATATTTGTGTTAACGTACTCTACGTTCAAATTTGGAAAAAAAAAAAAACTCCGTACAATTTGTTGCATCGAATGCTGAAATCCAAGTCTTATTGCAGTTGCCCCAATTTGTTATGCTCACTTAGCAGCAACACAAGTGGCACAGTTTATCAAGTTTGATGAATTTTCAGAGTCTAGTTCTAGTCATGGAGGAGTCACTTCAGTTGGTACAGCTCAAGTGCAAGAGTTACCTCGTCTTCATGAAAATGTCCGCAACTCCATGTTCTTCTGTTAGACTTTTTGGCCAAGTTAAAAAGTAGTAATGGAGTTTGCAAGCTATAGGGAAGCTGTATTGCAAACTAGTTTTTGAATAGGTGTGTTTTAAGGCCTGAAAAAGTTTTAAAGGAGAGAGACCTGAAATACTATGAAACAGTTTTTTTGGAATTACTTACCTGCGGAAATCCTGAAACCTATTCGGATATATGTCCAAATTATTGCGGCTATTTCTTTATAACAAGAAACCTATAAGAATATCATTATGATGTTATAAACAGGGTTCATTGAGTGAAAAATTAAAATCAAGTTATCAAAGACGCAACTTTAGCTAAAACTAACATATAAGCTAGGTACTTGTATACATTTGTTTAAGAATATAATTCTGATTATTTTTTCTTTAAAATTGTGATAAAAGGTGATAATTATAAATAAGTGGATCAACTGATTAAATCATCTCAAATATAAATACAAATATATTCAAATAAACTAAAGAAAAATCACAAGTTAAAAGGTTATCACAGGCACAAAAAAGCTCTGAACATCAATTGAAAAAAGAAAAACCATCTCAATTAATATGAAGTATATAGCATACACATTGTCATTAGTTTCTCATGTCACCCACATCACTTTGGTTTATCACTCAAGGTTACGAGAGATTTGAGGACTCCAGGACTAATCGTATCTGCAATGGCACCAGTCTCTGAGATTATATAAGATTTCTCTTTCACAAGGCTCTGAAGTCTCT
Organism: Acacia pycnantha; assembly: GCA_025563575.1. Classification (NCBI taxonomy): domain Eukaryota; kingdom Viridiplantae; phylum Streptophyta; class Magnoliopsida; order Fabales; family Fabaceae; genus Acacia; species Acacia pycnantha. Next base: position 2,623,457 of record JAMWYP010000032.1, on the reverse strand, counting down.
TGGCCTCAAAGTCAAGATTTTCTTGATCTGTTTCTATAATGGTATGAGCAGCATGAAATGGGATGCTGGCAAATAAATCAGTTCCTGGAAAACTCATCCAAGTCTGTTCACTATAGTCATGGTTGCCACAAGTGGAACACACCTCTTGTACTAAAGGTCTTGAACTGGTAACTCCCTTCATTATTGAATCAAAAGCGGATGGGACACTGCTCTTTGTTGTCTTGGCCCTTCTCCTTAAGGCAGTGAGTGCTTCTCTGTTCCCATTTCTCAGTTTATCGTTCTCAACCAGCTGGTTCCGGGCTAAGAGAAGATGTTCGGCTTCAAGTTCCAGCTCTGTTAGCTTCTTTTGGAACTGCTTCATGTTCTCATCCATTTCTAAATAAAATCCCCCTTGGGAGCTTCAATGGAAGTTGTAAGAAGTGACTGCACCAGGACTTCCTATTTGAAGCAGAACAAGTATCATCCATACATTCACGGAACATTACTAAATGAATACTGCTTAATGATTTGAAATATAGTTTATATTTGGAATGATCAAGAATTTTATTAGAATCAGATAAGAACACTTACATTTCTCTATCAACCACACAAGATTTTTTTCCCCAAGGGATAGTTTTACATTTTATTCATCTAATAAACCCAAAATCTTGGGAGAGGAAGCCATATTATAGAATTCGTAGGCAGACCTTACACCTACTGAAATCTTTGAATTCCGCATAGTTGATACAAACCCTTTTAATTTTTGTTCCAGATGCTTTGACACCACTCAAGCCAAATCATTTACAAGATCATAGATTCTAATACCTTGAGAATTTTCTAAATTGATGATAATATAAAAAATATTAATAAACAGTATGCCAATACACAACAAGAACCGTATTTCAAAACATCACAGTCCAAAGCATACAAGTCGCCAGTAATCAAAATGAGGAGGGCAGGAGCATAATGGCCAATTACACAACATTCAAGAAAAACCTAGACTAAGTAAAAAAAAAAATTAACTCAAACTGTAAATATTCCCAATTTCAAAAACGTCAATATTTGAACGACTACACGAACAGATTCAAAGCCAAAATAAAGTGAAACAGTTGAAGCAAAGCAAGAACAACCACGCGGTGAACAAATTCAATAATTCAAAGCCAGATTGAACAAATCAATCTCACCGAAAGCTGTAGGTTTTCGAACCTTCTCCCCTACTTGGCCGAGAACAACCAAGCAGGGCTGAAAACGGTGGACGGCGACCGCCGGAGTGTGGAATGCTGCTTCGTCGAGGAAGACAAATGGATCCGCGGCTCACGAGACTGTTTTGTCGGGGTTTTAATCAATTTTAAGGGGGAGATTCTAATGTTTCTGTTTTTCGGGAAAACCATTTTTTCTACCACCCCTATATATATATATAAAAGTGAGTTAGTGGAACCCATTATTTTTACTTTTACGTGAGTGTGGTAAAAAAATGTTTTTGGAACAAAAGCAAAAACATTAAATCCTATAGAAAATATCAAAAAAAACACCCACTCTTCGTATCCTAATACAGAGTTGTTGACTTTTTTTTAGCCTCATATTATATGTCATGTCTTCTTATGTGAGATTACTTTTGGTCTAAATTAACTTTTTTAAAGAAATTAAGGAAGCTAATTAAATTATTTTAGAATATTTTTATTTTTTTCTAAATTAATTAGTTTGACTAATAAACTCATTTATAATCTAAAGATACACAACATATGATATGATTAAGTAAATTATTTAGTTTTCTTAATCTTTCCAAAAAAAGTCAATTCAGTCTTATAATTAGGACCGGAGGGAGTATTAGTCAAAATAATTAGTTTAGAGAAAAAAATATAAATACTCTAAAGTAATTTAATTAGTTTTTTTAATTTCTCCGAAAAAGCCAACTAGGTCTTATATTTAAGACTTGATGGAGTATTAAATTTCAAGATTCCCAATCAATTATTTCTTACTAAGTTATCAATTACAATATTATTATAGATAATACATATACTCTTATAATAAGACTGATTTGAAATTTTAAAGTTCAATTAATATTTTCTAGGGTTAAGGTGCAATTTTACACATGAAGTTTACTCCACCACGGCCGTTAGTTGACCGTTAGTTTTTAACGGCCCGTGGTATTTTTGCTCCCAAAACGTAACGTCGTGTGTACTTTTGCTCCTAAAAAAACTTCGTGGTGCTGGGCGCTCCCGGGGGTAAACTTCATGTGTAAAATTGCACCTTAACCCTATTTTCTATCTCTTGTGTTGAAAATTAATTAGTCAAAATTCATTTTATAAAAGCATTATTGTCTTTATCCTATTTTTAATTTTTTTATATAGCCATCTATTTTCTTCTTAAGACTTTTTTTTTTTTTGCCAGCAGTAATAATAAAATTCTTTCATTCATAGCAAGATTTTTATAAGAATGCTTTTAAAATTTTTAGTCGTGTCAAATGTACTTTTAAAATTTATTTTCTTTATTTTCTCTTTTTTTTTTTTGTACACATGCACTCATTACCTCAATTTTTTTTTTCCAAAATATATTATTATATTTTACATGTTGTAACAGAGTTAGGGTTAAGATTATTCTTAAAAACCTGAGATTTGATCATCTCGCCAACTTGGCCGAGTCTAATATAAAATAGGGAGAATTACATTCAGGTCCCAAGAAATGAAAAAAAATTATAAAAAAGTCCATTGAAATCACAAAATTACCCAGAAGTCCCAAGGAAATTTTTGTTGTAAATACATACATTTCCTGTTGTAAATACATACATTTTCTGTTATAAATAGTTTGGGACTTTTTTGATATTATTTGTACAGAATTTTTTAAATGTTGTTATAAATACATACTTTTTCTATTGTAAATACATACTTTTTCTGTTGTAAATGGTCGGGTGTTTAAATGTTGTTGTAAATATATAATTTTCCGTTGTAAATGGTTTGGGACTTTTTTATATTATTTGTACGGAATGAAAATTACTTTTCGTGTTGTTGTAAATATATACTTTTTCTGTTGTAAATATATATTTTTCCTGTTGTAAATATTTGTATGTATTTACAACACGAAATGTATGTATTTACAACAAAAATTCTCTTGGGACTTTTTTGTAATTTTATGATTTCAATGGACTTTTTTGTAATTGTTTTCTTTCCTTGGGATCTGAGTGTAATTCTCCCTATAAAATAACTTTACTTCAACTTAAAATTAATTGCCACAACAAAAATGAATAGTAAATAGGTTTTGAATAGGATTATGATTGTCTTCATGTATGAAGAGGTTCTTGTTAATGTGTTTTGGTTTTGTATTAAGATCTGAGAAAGTTTTAAAAGAGTGATACGAAATACTATCAAACAATTTGTCATTTTGACTATTTTACCCTTTATTAATTAATTAATAACCATTTTACCCTTGTTTGAAATCTATACACTAATTTACCCCTATTTAGTCGATTACATGATTTTTTTAGTCGATTACATACTAAAAGAAACCATGTAATCGATTACATCATAAAAAAAATTAGGTTAAAACTTCAGAAGGTCATAACTTCTAGCTCGGAAGTTTGAATCAAGTGATTTTTTTTTTGTTCCACATAACTTTTTGAGATCTATGCATTGACATAAAAATTCGTGTCCAAATCAAGTCAAGTGAGCGTAATATAGTACAAAACTTACGATATTTAGTCGTAAAACTTTGAAAGGCCATAACTTTGGCCTCGGGTGTCTGAATCAGGTGTTGAAAAGAAAATTTAGCACACATGGCTATAACAAAATCCATAACAAATAAATTAACTTCTAGATTTAATAAAGAGAAAGGAGGAAGAACACAGATTAGCTTTTCAGCCAGCTGTTGTAACATGAGAGACTGAAGGTTGCGCCTCGGGATAGAACAGCCTTGGTTGCCGTTAGAATTCGTTTCAGCGCTGCTCTCCGTTATGCGTCTCGTCTTCCTCTGCTTCTTGAATTGCTTCGCTGCTGCGTTCTATTTTTTTCTTTGCTGTCGTCCAATTCACGTCCCCTTGTGTCTCTGATCTTTTTAATATGTATAACTTAGGTTTGGGCCGTGCAACCTCTGATTCTTGCTTTTCTCTCGATGATTAATGCTTGGCTTGTGTCCCACGTCTTAGATTTATATATATATATATATATATATATATATATATATATATATATATATATATATATGGGTTTATCGTTTATCATGTCACTTGACATAAAGTTATGTCAAGTCACCCCAAACATACATACATACATTTTACATACATTCACATACATACCCATACATACATACATACATACATACATTTACATACATACATACATACATACATACATACATGTTTTACATACATACATTCATACATACATAAATACATACATACATACATACATACATGTGTGTGTGTGTACATACATATATATATATATATATATATATATATATATATATATATATATATATATATATATATATATATATATATATATATATATATATATATACGGGTTAAAGGCCTAATTTGCCATGGAAATATTGCTAAGGGGCACTCAAGACCTGAAGTTTTTGGGTACCAAATTTTCCCTAAGTATGAAAAGGTACCAAATTTGCCCAAAACTAACGGATTCGGATTTTTTTTGGTTAAATATCTAATTTGCCACGTAAGTATTGATAAGGGGGCACTCAGCACCTAAAAGTTTTTTTTGGTACCAAATTTGCCCCGAAAGTATAAAAAATGTAGCAAATTTGCCCAAACCTGACGGAAGGTCCACGTAGGTCGTTAAAATGCCACATGGCTAGGAAAGAAACACAGTGGAGACAGTGCCGATGGGACCATTGTAAACATCATGGCTTTCCGGTGTGGGGCTGAGGACCTGCCAAGCGGTGTGGCAAATTCATACCAAACAATTTTATCCCTTAGATCCTTACAATTTCTCGATTCTCAAATCTTCAGGTACTGCCTCCTCACTCCCCCCCTCAAATTCCCTTATTTTGCTTCTCTAAAATTTTACGATTTGGTGAAAATTTTGACAATCCATATGACCATCTCTAACTGGGGTTTATTGGCGGTTTTTATTTATCTTGATTCGGAGAACTATTTGGTTTCTTGGTAGAGCATTTTTTAGAGTACAATGGGAATACAAAATTGTTCTAGGAATTATCTATAACTGATGGCTTCTGAAGTTCCAGAGCTAATTCTAACATCCCGTTTGAAATTTTATGGGGATCGAAACCAATCGGATCTGAAGCAAAAGAAGGTCGCAAACAGAGTTGGCAGGCATTGTTGTAGAAGCTGGCATACCCGTGGGTGAAGGAGTGGAAGAAAGTTCAGAAGCACGAACCGCTGAAAGCGAGAGGGAAGAGAGAGAGATGAATGAGGTGCTGACGTGGTTACATGATCTGGCATATGACTCACCCTCCACTGTGTTTCTTTCCTAGCCATGTGGCATTTTAATGACCTACGTAAACCTTTCGTCAGTTTTGGGCAAATTTGCTACCTTTTTTATACTTTCGGGGCAAATTTGGTACCAAAAAAAACTTCCGGGTGCTGAGTGCCTCCTTATCAATACTTCCATGGCAAATTAGGTATTTAACCCAAAAAAATCCGACGTGGCAAATGTCCGTTTGACCTTCCGTTAGTTTTGGGCAAATTTGGTACCTTTTTCATACTTCCGCGACAAATTTGGTACCAAAAAAACTTCCGGGTGCTGAGTGCCCCTTCATCAACACTTCTATGGCAAATTAGGTATTTAACCCTATATATATTTAATGAATTGTTTTCTTTTTTACTAGATCACATAATATCTCCTGCACAATAAAGATAAGATATGAATATATTTTATGTCGAATTATACTTTGATCCTATATTTAATTTAATGATAGAACCGTATATAAAATATAACTAAATAGGTATATAATATTAACAAATCCAACTAATTATATCATAAAATATACACCTATTTAATTATAAAATATATACTTATCAGTTTTGCATATTTTATTTTTGTGGATGATGTTATTTAATTTTTATTGTTATTTTTTATTTTCAAAAATAAAAAAAATAATCATTTCAATGTGTAGATGTTGAAAAGTTATGTGGAATAATAATAAAAAAAATCACTTGATTCGGACTCCTGAGCGAGAAGTTATGGTCTTCCGAAGTTTTAATATATTTTTTTTAATGTAATCGATTACATGGTTTTTTTAGTCGATTATATCATGTAATCGACAAAAAAATATGTAATCGACTAAATAGGGACAGATTGGTGTATAGATTTCAAATAGGGGCAAAATGATTATTAATTAATTAATAAAGGGTAAAATGGTTAAATAGCCCAAACAATTTTGTGGAATTACATGTAAAATTACTGAATCCTATCCCCTGCTAGCTTGGCATATTGCTATTTTGTTCTCTTATTGCATCCAAGTATGGTTAGTACATGTTTATTTTAGTTTTTTTAGAAGTGTTTTTTAGAAGTGTTTAATATATGAGTGGAGTTTTGTCTCAACTTACGGAAAAGTACTTAAGAAAAAGTGTTTTTTTGGATTTCCTAGACAAGCGCTCAAAGTTCAAAATAACAAATTCAAAACTGCTCAATTATATAACTACATAACTCAATAATTTTAGGGTAGGTTTGATTTTTTTTTTTTTAAAAATAGTTTTTTGTATAAAAAAAATGAAAATTAAACATATTTGGAAAATTGTTTTTAAAAACTAAAAACTAAAAATAGTTTTTAAGTGTTTTTTTGTTTTTGTTTTTCCATATATTATTTTTTTGAGGCTGCCACTTGTTCAGTGTGCACTGTTGACACCATACCACCCGCACTGATCAGATCACCGCCATGTTACCAAACAGATTTTTTTAGGGAAAAAAAAAATCGATATGTGTGTGTGTATATATATATATATTCAAAACTTGTCTTCATTCATTTTCTCATTCATTTTTCTCCTTGATTATTGTTAAAGAAACATCAATAAAGGTAAATTAGGAAAAGATTAACAAATATGAAAATCATATTTTATATTTAGAACCAATATCAACTCTCAAAATAGGCACTTATATAAATTTGTTGCAAAAGTATATAATTCTGATTATTTTTTCTTAAGAATTGCGATAAAAAGGCGATAATCATGAATAAATGATTCAGTTGATTAAGTCACCTCAAATATGAATACAAATATATTCAAATAAACTAAAGAAAATCATAATTTATAGGCTAACATAGGCAACAAAAAATATTAGTAACATCTTAATTAATATGAAGGAAATAGCAAACACATTGTAACTAGTTCTCATGTCAACCACATCACTTTGGCTTGTCATTCAAGGTTACAAGAGATTTGAGGACTCCAGGACTAATCTTATCAGCAATGGCACCAGTGTCTGAGATTAGATAAGATTAACAGTCACTTTTATCTCACCTGGACAAGTCAATAATGATAAATGTTTGCTATCACATTACCAAGTTTGCCCAACATTTCTTTACATCTCAAACACATACAATGAACCCCTTTTAAAAATAATTAAAAAAATCATGCAGAAGTCATGCTTCTCTTGAGAAATGAGAGTACACACCTAAGACTGAATAAAATTTTGAGATCCAAACAAAAATGCCATTCTCATGATGCCGAAAGAGCATTGACTCATCATTGATTAAACAGGCTATATATATATATTTATATAATAAATGGTAACACTACAAAGTTTCCTAAAAAAATTTAACCTCAAGGATCTCACAGAGTTTTAAAGACCCTACAAACAGGAAAAAGCAAGCCATTGCATGCAAATGCATCAAACAGCCATTCCTGATCCTAAGAGACCAGAATGCAGGTGATTGCCTCACACTAACTGATAAAAAAGCATTCCCTTGACGCTCATATACAAAGTACACACATCCAGCTAAACATACATGTCAAAACGGTGCTGATGTTGTTCGTCGGAGCTGATATTTGGGCTCAGGAGGTGGTGCACATGGCAACATGCTCTCCAGCTCCTGCAAGTCAAGGGGAAAATTTAAAATCACACAACAGAACTCAACCTTCGTGAAACAATGATTCTGATTATTGATGTGATTCCCTAGATTTAGATTATATTTGAATGTGTTCATCAACTCAAATCTTGATGTCTCAGTCAAATATCAACTTTTTCTACCATCAAAATTAAAGTACAAATGTATATTTTGTGAACATGTCAGTGATTTGGCTAAAAAAGCATATTTCAAATGAGGTCAGACACATACAGATAGATCAATCAATCAGTTCTTTTTAAGTAGAGGAGTATGTCCATATAAAAGCAGGCGATCCAAGTCCATATTAGTAAGGAGGAAAAAATGCTAAGAATCTCATACGCATCATTTAAAGCTATGAAACAACCTGTGGTACTAAGTAGTTAGAAATGCCTTGAAACTCATGATAGAATCTCCTGATACGAATAATGACAAATCCCATCTGTTCATTTCTACTGAAATTGTTCAACTGGGCTTACAATATTTACTGAAACATATATTTATAAATACAAGCTAATCACATTGACAGTGACAAATTTTGACTTTTGCAGAGATATGGCTTCAAAGAAAAGTAGGCAGTAGTTGAGGATATGGGATCAGCCATAAAACTGGCTCAGCTGAATTATCTAATTGAACAAGCTGGACCGATTCACTATGGGATGCTCACCAAATTCTTTGGCTGAGGTTTTTAGCATGTAGCGAAATATTCTGGCAATTAAACAACTATACTGAATTATGTTTCGTTTTACTCGATGCCCTCATAGACACGCATATCACATGCATGTGGAGCTGTTCCATTGGATCTCTCTTCAAAATCTGACTCCCAATTCTAAATTTTACTATCACAACAAACAAATATAACAGCTGAATTAAGAACCTTTTTTTTAAAAAAAAAAATCTGAATAAGGTATATAAATATAAACTCTGCATTCTGTCTATTTTATCAAATGAATCATTTCATAAAACATTTCTTTTACTTGTTCATACTAAAAACAGAGCATTTGCAAAATGAAATAGTGCAAGACCAATCACATGCACTAAATTAGAGTACCCAGTACAATCCACACCACAAATCATGGGGATGAACTACAAATAGGTAACAATGACCCGGACATACCCTAAAGAGTTTATATTTTATGATGTACTGATTAAAGTAATTAAAGTATAAACAGGAACATTTGAAATCTAGAATACAAATGACAAAAGGAAGATCTGGCAAGACAGACTAAATTTCTGTGCAGCACAAGGACAATCAAACAAAGCCACTGAGCATGACAAAATTGTTCTGTTGACAATGCTCGCTGATTCAAAATTGCCAATACATTATTATTATGACAAACAAAATCAGAGAATTCGTCTGGTTATTTGATTTATTAGTTACTATATAAAATTCCTCATAGTTTCAATCAAGCCTATCGTAATTCATAGAGTATGAAAAATTAATTTTAACTAGTTGAATGTCAGAAACCCACTATGTACAGAAAATTGATTGAATGAAACATGGCGTAACATGGATAAAAAATTGATTGAATACACACAGGGAAAGAAAGAAACACATTTGCTCCAAACAACAAAGGAAAATATATGTAACAACAAATAACAAACCGCTTCTTATTGAGGTACAATTATTAAGAAAACAATAATTTTTTAAATTATGTTCAACTCTAATTCACACCAACCAAATATGCAATGAAAAGCGTATTTGAATACATTGAATTTCCAATTTCTAAAAGCATGCCAAGCCAATCAACCAGAGGACTCAGAAAAGTCATTACATTGCTTGCTAAACCAGATCATAAAGGCATAATGGATACAGATAACAAGCTCATGCTGTGACAGCCGTTGATAGTGTTATTATTAACACTTTTACTTCCAAAATAGAGTAATGTGGAAAAGTCCATTATTGCACAGAACTTCAAATTGTGGGAACAAGCATGCATGTGGCATTTAGGGGAGACAATAACTGTCAATAATAAATTCTACACCTCTACATGTTGGCAACTCAAATCTTGACAAAATCACAATACACCAAGTTGTCAAACACCATTGATAGAATATTCAAGAATGGCACACCCTATTTGCAACATGTATTAGCAAACAAATAGATATTACTCTACTTATAAGACAGAAAATATATCCAATACTTCGAATTGATGGGAAGACATTTGGAATATTAATAGATCCAAAGGGACAAAGAAGAATCTAACCTTCCGTTTCCTCAACAATTCATTTTCCTCTTCCAAACGTGCGACTTTATTCTCCAATTCATGTGTGTAAGCCTGCTTTTATCATTCAGGCTAAGGAATCTTACTAGGCACTACCGGACCTCAAAGAATAAGATGTCAAAGGCTTAAAAAGCATAGCAATGAATAGAGAAAGAAAGAAAAGAATAACCTGCTTTCTAGCTCTTGAGCGGGCAGCAGATTCCCGATTCTTGATCATCCTTTTCTGCCTCCTCTCAACAGTTTTCTCGATCATGTCCTCTGGTGTGCCTCTTTTTCTTCCAGATGTCTGTGTATCTGACAGTGGTCCCATCACTGGTGAAGGCAGTGCCACTGGAATTTCAGCATAAGGAACATCCAATGCAGAACCAGCTCCCATATGTAATGGCTGTGCCATAGCATGACCAGGCATATACATTCCCATTAAATTTTGTTGAGGATGCTGATATTGTGGTTGGGGATACTGGATCCACTGACTTTGTTCCGGAAACTGTGGTGCTGCAACATTTGAATCAGTACCAGCCATAAGACCCATGTTCTTCTTATCAGAAGAAGCTTCTGCAACAACTCCGGCTTTCACCAAGAAATCCTCTAATGTCATCTCTCCCAAAGTAGGCTGCCTCTCCCGAGACTTCTTCTCCTCATTGCTTTTGTTTTGTTGGATATCTCGCCAAACCTCATCAACTGTCTTCTTGCTTAGTGCACTGGTTAATGACAGGCTAGCTTGACGCTGAAGAGCAGTTTGACTAGCTTGTGCTGTGCCTTCAATGTCCATACACATTGACTGGTTTGCCTCAGCAGTCCACACATTTTTTAGAAGCTCATCAAGGTTCATACTGCTTAATGGCTTTCCTAAGTCACCCAATTGATTCTGAACCTCATCAAGCGTGAGACTGTACATTGAATTTTGCCGTACCAAAGGCTGGAATTGTGACTGTTTTCCATTTGTGTCACCAGCGCCTTGAGAACCCATAGTTTGGATACCCATTCGCCAATTCTGAGTGTCCTACTCAGACTTTTAGTGCCAAAAGACTTTAGGCAAGTGATCTAAAATTTCCATCCTGCCCCAGAAAGTCATAACCTAACAAATAAAACTCAAAACTAAGACTCACTTTTGCAAAGATTGTTCAAAATTAAGATATCGTGTAGGCATAAAGAGGAACCACTATTTCCTTTGACAGTTAAATTTTCAACATAAAACCAAAGGATTAAAACCATTCCAGAAGCAAGATGACGAAGCAGGCCATCCTTTCAGAAGAAGGAACCAAAACAACGGCCAAGTCAGAGAGAAGAATCATATCAAAATGTCAGTTTTTTATTTTTCTCCCATTACAAACTGGGAAAAAAAAATAAACTCACAAAAAAATCTCAGAACATGGAAAGGAGGGCAACTTTCTAAAGGAAAATGGCACTGGTGAGCATGTCAAACAAACAATTCACTGAGACTGACAAATTTAACCGAGGATCAATAACCTTAAAGATATCCTTCTTAATACAAAATAAGGACTCAATTTTTCTCCAGATTTGCAACGAAATAGATTTTGAAAATTTGGATCACTTGCATGCAGGCTCAAGCAGAGTCAAATGGTTGTCTTAAATCAATTCCCTTTAAGCCCTATACCTTATGTCCAAACACAGAAACATCAACTTCCGTTTCTAAACCTTTTGGGAAGAGAATCAGGTTCCCATTTCCCATAAAGTCAGATATGGGAAAGCATATTAAACAGCGAGTGGAGAAAATTGATCAAAAATTAAACTGACAATAAATTATTTTCCCACACTCCAAAAAACTTCCAGAAAAATCAAATGAGTAACGGGAGAGACAAACAGAAAGAAAAACCGTTTGCATGCGAAAAATTCAGCCTCAGTATCCCAAAAAACACACCAATATCCAAAAAAAAAATACCCCCGAGAAAATGCCAGGAAATGAGATCAACTCACCACAACCACAACCCCAGTCCAAGTCCTTGTCGCGGAAATGCAGTGGAAAATTTCATATTTAGAAAGCACATAATCATAACATTAACAAGTGAAGAGTGTGCTTTAACGGAAAATCACAAACAATAAATGAAAATAACCAAAAAGCACCTTTTATTCCTGAACCAGAACAACCGATCTGAAACTATTCACTGAGTGATGAAAGCAATGACTCTCAGCGAAATATTTTTGCGAAGCAGGATGATGAAAAAACCCTCCACGACTGTATATGCACAATGTACCTTTTTGGTCTCGCAAAGACAAATTCCAGGTGGGTGTAGGAGAGGGGGAGAGAGAAGGATTGAGATTTACCCTAAGTTTTATATACGCAGGAAATAATAAAAGTTTACTGCTTTGTGTTGGATTTTCGATTTTGTCTACAAATGGGGAAACTTTACCATGTGGGCGACCTCACGTGGTAATCATGATCTATTTCTGTTTTATTGGCTCCCATGGCTTCTGCTGCCCAATCGCGTAACTCCCAAGTACTTAAATTTAGGTTCCACTTACAATGATGATTTCACAAACTTTTTGTGCTTATTTGTTTATACATTCTCTATGAACTTTGAAATCTTATCATTATGACGTATTAGTATGCTTCTTTATTTTTTTTTTATTACATAATAAGAATATTTGTAAAAAAATAGGATAAAACTTACCTCAAGTACATTAGATTATTATTACACGAATATGGCAAGAAAAAGTACTATTACATGAGTGTGTCGAAGCCGATCCATATCCTTCAGACCCATGACGTACTAAATACAAATACTCTCGTAGTTGTGATTATAGATATAAGACAAACTACGATAATAACTCACAGTGAGGTGTATTAATTTTATTTTTTAAGATTCTTCTGTTTTCTTGAGAAAAAAAAAGATTCTTCTGTTTTGAAGTTTGATGGAATTCTTTTTCATCATACAATTTAGAAAAAATTATAATAAAGGACCTAGGATAAATAATATTTATTAAGAAAACCATAAAAATATTAATTATTTTAAAGGGCTAGAAATTAAAATAGAAAGACTAAATTGCCCATATGTTATCTCCAAATCCTTTTGTGTTCTCTCTAATACGAAGCAGATCTCATTATGCGATTCGTGTCTTCTTTCAATTTTGAACCTACTGTATTGATTTTCGTCTATTTTATTGAAAGTCTTTTGCTTCGCTTTGTAACTGGTATCTTTAATTAATATGAAGAGAAATCATTTAACTACATTTTCTACCATAGCCCTTCGTTTACTACCAGGGTGAAGCTAAATAGAACACAATGTTTCAATGAAAAGCTTAATTATACATTGAACACGATGTAGAAAAACGAGCCTAATCATCAGGAATTCAGGATAATGGTGAATAATTATAGACCCTCATATTCTCCTTCGATGCTTTCACAATGAGCTGAGGGCAGTCAAGCTCATAGTGATTATTAGGATATTAGGTTAATCGTCTGCTTCTTATGAGGAAAGAGAATACAAGAGGATCTAGAGATAACATAGGGATAATTTAGTTTTTTTATTTTAATATTTTAATTTCTAGTCCTTCAAAATAATTGTTATTTTTATGACCCTTCTTAATAAATTAATTTTTTCTCTCATCTTTGCAAAATTACCCATAGATAATTTTCAATATTTCTAAAATTACTCTATATATATATATATATATATATATATATATATATATATATATATATATATATTCTTCTCATTAATGGCAAAATGGTCAATGTCGTCTCAAAAGATTTTCCCCCTCCCTTCCCCTTCCTTTTCCTCAAACCAAACATATCCTAAGGGTGCACCAGCCAGGATTGTCTAGTTTTAATAAATTTGTTTTCTATTTATATGTTAATCTAAGTGTTTGTTTGGAATAGCATTGAAGCTTTCAATAACAGCTTTTCAATCATGATTTTCAGTATATGAGGTACTTCCGATAAGTAAGAAAAAAGTTTATCTTTATTTTCATGAATAAACATTTTTGGATTATCTAAAAGTAAGTGACTTCAAACAAGCACTTTATCTAGTTGACTTTACTCTTATAATATCATACTCATCTTTTTTCTGCAATATTTTTATAAAAATAACACTCTCAAATTGCATTCACACACATTATCATAGTTTTCTAAGATTCGTAGATTTAAAGAGATATAATTGTATATAAAATGAAATTTAAATAATTTTATAAAAAAAAGTATAGATGGTTAAAAAAAAAGAAAATATAATTGAATACTAATGAAAAAAAAAAATACTTTCCTAATTGTTGGATTCTAAAAAAGAAACATAGTGTATACTTTATAAACCAAAATTAAGTTGAGGGATAAAATGTTGAATAATTAAAAAGGGAGGGGAAAAAAAAGGAATATTGGAGTGACGTTTTTGTCTGGATTATAAATGATTATAAAGAAGGGAAAGAAAGATGGGGTCCATGGACCCAATAAATGCAAGCCTATCCTAATTGACTAACTTTTGTCGTAAGGTGGCAAGTATTAATATATACTAGTAATAGTAACTAGTAATTTTCAATCCTATATATATATTACATAAACAACTAGAGAGATAAAGTTTAAAGGTGAGACAAAGAACTTTTTTTTATCAGGATTGCTGTATTAAGGATTAGTCTTGAGCCCTTATTTATTTAATTTGGTCTTCAACGTTCTAATTAAACTTATACTAAAAGAAATTCCCAAACACATGCTTTTTGAGGAGGATACTGTTCTTGTGGATTATAGTTGTGTCAAGAGAAAGAATTAATTCTAAACTTAAGTTATGGAGAAAAAATTTAGAGTAAAAGAGCTTCCGATTGAGTAGGAGTAAAATATAATATATATGCATTACACTTTTGATAAAAGAGGGGAGTAAAAAGCGATTTGAAGGTCAAAATGGGAGATCATGTTGTTCCACAAGTGACAAAATTCAAATATTTAAGTAAATTCTATAAAAAGATGGTGAAATTGATAAGGATGTTAATCATAGAATTTAAGCTGAATGGTTTAAATAGAAAAAGGCTACCAGTTATTTGTATTAAAAAAATACCTGATAAAGTATCAGTTATTTGTATTCAACCAACAATGCTTTATAGTAGTGAATGGACTTCATGAGTACAAAGTAAAGAAGTTGAGATGAGGATGTCGAGACGGATGCATGAAAGATAAGATTCATAATGAATTTATATGAAGAAGGTTGGAGTGGTGGCACATCTTGAAGGAAAAATGGTAGAAAATCGTTTGAGATGGTTGGACACATACATAAAAAAAGCCATTGGATATGCCAGTAAAGAAGATTTGTCTAGATTCCAATTAAGAGGAATAGAGGATGACAGAAGAAATTGCTCAATGAGATTATTAAGTAAGATCTCTTAGTTAACAATTTATCCCGAGATTTAATTTTTAATTGAGCTCAATGGATATGTAAATAAGGCTTTGTTGGTGTTGTATAATCACAAACAATATAATTTATTTTTTAAGGCCCTAATTCAAATTTCTTTAATTTCAATTAGAGTTAGTATTGTGTGTAACAAAAATTTCGAAGATTCATTTCACTGCCTACATGCAAAAGTTTTTTTTTTTTTTTTTGCCATCCCAAAAGTCCTTTTTCGCCTGCATTAATAGCGGAACTTGTTGGGCTCAAATCAATATTTCAATATATAATATAAAATTCAATACAAATCGTATCATTCAATATATAATTCTCACTATTAAACACCGTGCATAAAATATGTGTATTTTAATGAGATATATGCTTTTTTAAGTATGATTATAAGTATTTGTTCATAAAAACAGTATGATTATAATAATTACCCGGGAGATGGGGGGAAACCCAATGGACCTTTAATGTGATCCGAATTAGAAAATATAACTTTTTAAAATCCAATATCTATATATCCAACATTAAAAATCACTTATCGTTGGAATTTTTGCCCTAAAGTACGCGTCTAGGAACAATTTTGCCCCTTAAGTTTGTTGACCGTTAGGATTTCTAACGAATGGGCAACATTGCTCCGTTTTTGATACTTTAGGGCAACATAACGTTATGGAGCAATGTTGCCCCTAAAGTATAAAAAACGGAGCAATGTTGCCCCTTCATTAGAAACCCTAACGGTCAACGTTAGTTGACTGTTAGGGTTTGTAACGGAGGGGCAACATTGCTTTATTTTGATACTTCAGAGGCAACATTGCTTTATTTTGATACTTCAGAGGCAACATTGCTCTGCTGAAACTTAAGGGGCAAAATTGCTCCTGTACGCGTATTTTAGGGGTAAAATTGGTACTTAACCCTATTTTAAATACAATAATGATATTTCCAAACATTGACTGGTTGTCTTCAACTCTTCATTGCAAGGAGTGCATATGGGAATTTCTCCTTTATGTGGGAGGAAAGAAGCTAAAGAAAGTGATAATAAATGAAATATGCACACTGGTGGAAAATGAAGAACATTTGAATTTTTTTATGACAAACTACAATTTGATAGCTGATTACAACTTGTAGCCTAAAGAATCAGAACTACAATACAACCAACCACCTCTACAAGATCTTTAACGCTAAACCATTTTACCATTTATTAACAAGATCTATTATATAATAAACAACGTATATTCTATATTATGTTACATATCCTCATGCATGTCTTGATGGGTCCTCGTGTAACTGTGTCGGTCTTACGTTTTGATCATCCTACCACAAGGAGCGAACCATCACCATAGTGTTAGTCGTGGAGTATATACTTCTTTCGGTCCTAAATATAAAACAAATTTGACTTTTTTTGGAGATATTAAGAAAGTTAATTAAATTACTTTAAAATATTTATATTTGTCATTTTTTCCAAATTATTTTGTCTAACTTATAAACTGATATATAACTAAGGATACACAACATATGATATGATTAAGTAACTTATTTAGTTTCTTTAATCTCTCAAAAAAAAAAAAGTCAATTGTCTAATATTGAGGGAGTACTATCTGTAACATGTCTTATCCTACTAGACAAAATAAGCTACATAGATCCCACGGTGCTATTGTTTTCTATCAACAACAAACAAAGTAACTTAATTTACAAAACTCACCCGAATGCCATAAGTGAAATTTGTCGATGCCCGGAAAAAATCAAGCTGTGCCTGCAAATTTTGGAACAATTATAGAGTTCAGAATAAATATTACAATGGCAGGAAACTTATGCTCAGGGTAAGCAAACCTTACCAGACCAGGCATGCTTTGATGAGCACCATAGTAACCATCGTGGCTCGTTGGTATGGAACTTAATTGTCCCTGTATTCAAACAACAGAGTTTCTAAAGTTTTGCACTTGTACTAAAAACTTTTGATAATTAATCACAATTTCAAAGACGCACCAGCCCCTGAATTGTCTGTTGACTCCCATAATAATTATCGCGTGTTGGTCCCATCAAGTTCAACTGAATGATCAAATAAACAAATACATTTAAAGTCCAGAAGCCAATATGAAACAACCAAATATAAGAACTGAAGTGTATCATATTCTTACCATTCCCTGAACACTCTGTTGAGAACCATAATAACCATCAAGGGTTACTGTCCTTGCATTGAATTTGTCCTACAAAATAAATTCCCAATTATTTGAAGACACTAAAATTAAGCAGACAAATGCATCCGTTTAACTAAGATGGAGCTTCTATTTTAAGCTTTAAAAAAAAAAATCTATTTTTGTTTGCTTAAATCCCCCCGTGTGGCCTGACTTTCTCCTGCACATACCTCAACTTAAAATATATTAAAATTGAACACTTTTTGAGATCAACAATCATAAGAGGACTAACCATTTGCTGCATGTTATCTTGTGCCCCAACAGTCAAGACTTCAGGCTCGGAGTTCAGCTGCAATTCAAAGAGGTTATAATATGAACTCAACAAAATAGATTGTACATGTACTACGAAGTCAACAAAAAGAGGAAAGAAAACCTTTTTCTTCTTAGTCGGATTCTTCTTTTTGTTTGACTTGCCTATATTTCTACTTAGGGTGTCTTCTTCAGTAGAGAGCTGACTCTGACTAGCAGATATGACAGCTTCGGCAGGACTCTTGCTAGAAATGTTAGCACTCACACAACTTTTGTATGCTTCACGTAAAGCATGGAATGCAATACTATAACTGTCTTGAGATAGAGATCCCTCTTCACTCAACTTCATTGCTCGCTGACATAAATCATTGTATCGTTGTACCCTAGCCAGCATATGTTCTGATTCTTCTCCCATTATTTGTCCACTTTTTGCATTTCTTGTCCACCGTTTCAAGATATATTGGGGTGGTATTACCGAAAGGCCAGAATATTGAAGAACGATCAATGCATGTCGACAAAGAAAACCTCTATATTCAAACAACCGACAAATGCATGAAACCTCAGATTTAATTTCATTCCACACAACAATGAAGTCTTGATTCTTTTCCATATCATGAACCTTGTAACTAATGCCTGCATCATCCTGTCTTTCAGCTTTAGGATGACAAGCAACTGCACCAATAACCTCAACTTGAATCTTCCTGAACAATGCATGAGTGTAACCCCTGCAACACTCTTCTCCAATGGTGAAGGAGTTTTTAATGTCGCCACTTTATTCCATGTCTCAGAATCACCTTTTGCTTCCTCTTCATACCTGTCCTGCAAGATTGCTTCATACTGCTTGACAAAATCTTGCACAGAGGTCTTCTTATGAACATATTTATCAAAGAAGGAATTCACACTTTCTGATCGCTGGACAGTGGACAAACCACCTAAGAAAATATCCTTCATGAATGTAGGCACCCATAACTTGCGATCTTCATACAATGACTGCATGCATTCATCCTCTCGGAGCTCAAACCTATCAACAATTTTCGACCACCTCTTCTCAAACTCATCGTTTGTCCATGACCTATAGATGCATTTTTCAAATTTTGCCATAAAATTCTCGTGTCGCTTAATTACAAGAGCCAGATTTTCGGACACCTTCCCAATCACATGCCATAAGAACATGGAGTGATGAGCATTAGGAAAAACATCTAAAATAACTGACTTTAATGTCTTGTCATGGTCAATGATGATCACTTTTGGAGCTTGGCCACCAACTGCTTTCAGCCATGTCCGCATTAGCCAAGAATAAGTAGCAGCACTTTCATCTGATATTAAGGCACACCCAAGCAGCATAAATTGATAATGCTGATTTACTCCAACAAAAAGCGCAAGAGGCAACTTATACTTGTTTCTAACATAGAAGGTGTCAAAAGAAACTACATCACAGAAGTTCACATAGTCATGCCTACTTTTAGCGTCAATCCATAAAAGATTTTTCAGACGTAGATCCTCTCCAATATCTACTGCATAAAAGAAGTTAGAATTTATACTATGCATCTGCACCATAAAATCAAGTAGAAGCTTGGCATCCCCAGACTCTAGGCCCAAATTCCGCCTTTGTCAAATGGACTTTTCTCATTCTTGAGACCAACCACAGTTTTGTATTCAGCGAACTGTCTAGCCATTGCAGCATACATTTTTCTTGTTTGCTCACTGACAGCTTGAGCTGGTAAAAGCTCGTGATTATGCTCCTTCACAAAACTATGTATTACCCATTTTCCATCAGGCCTTCTTTTTACATGCATGCTTGCTTTACAATCAGTCTTTGAACAAGATCTTCGACCAGTTGAATTTTCAGCATCTTGCTTGTTCTGTCTGGCACGGGGTCGATTGAATGATTTCTCATGCTCTCTTTTGTTCCATACCTGGAACAAGCAAATTTTGCATCTATAAATTCTCTTGATGTCTTTGAACGGCGACTATTTTGTATTGCAGTGCTGAATCCCATTGACCTTGCATATTCTTGGTAGAAAGAATAAGCTTCCCGTGAGACTCAAATTCCATGCCAGAAAGGGGCTCAAGATTTGTATCTTCTTTAAACATTGTCATATCCACTGTCGATGAATTCAAATCTCCACCATCCAGAGCATGTACATCAACACTAGCACCAACCATATTCTGCCCTTCTAGATCTCCAGGATGAAATTTTTCTTCATCTTCCAATATGTCAGCAATAGAATTTTGTTCTTCATCCTTCTCGTGGTCACCAGAAGGTAACCTTAGATCTATGTCCATGATGAGAACAGATTTCAGCCTGATGATTTTCAGCAGTACCTAAAAAGTCAAAATAACAGTACCAATGTCAAGCAAGGAAAAAGTAAAAAAGAGAAGCTAGCTGTAGAAAAACAGGAGGGGGAGAGCCATAGAGAGGAACCAAGAGACCAATGCTTAAGGCTGCTTCTGAGTCTTTGTTTTATTGCTTGCATCCATCACAGGGTACAGCAACTATTATATAGAATAGTTGTGGTTAGCCCAGACCCTTTGTCTTCAATAGATGATGGATATTGTCACTTTTTCCTCTAGTCGAGATAAGTGAGTTTGGAATCTGTAATTCTTCAGGCAAGTCCTATTTTCAGTTCCTAACTCATTCTTATACAAAGTAATCTTTTGTTCATAATGAAAAAATTTGGAAACATGAGCTCCCCCAAAGATCAAAACCTTAGTAATGCAGTACTCAAAAACAAAAAACAATAATGAATTGTTGCAGGTTTGATGACCCATATATCCTTTTCTTAACGGGTGTTAGATGATGATCTAAACCTGATTCAGAAAATCTGGTCCGCCAACATTTTCATTTCCCAGCAGAGTTGCATGTGGAGAAGGCTCTTGGGTATTTCTGGAGAGCATTAGGTGTATTATGCTATCTTGGATGAGATACTCCAAATTTATTTTGATGATTTGTTAAAACGAAGAAAAACAACACTTTGAGGTCTGTTTGGTTTGCTTGGAGAGGAAAGCTAGCATCTTCAATCGTTTTTTCTTATTTTAAATTTGTAATGGAATGTAATTGCAGCTTCTCTATCGTGTAATGTTTATTTCTCTATAAAAGAGAAATTAGTACAGAAAGAGAACACGGAGACTAAAAATTAAGAAAATGAATGAAAAATTACACTTGTGGAAAGATAAAAATCACAGTGAATACAGAAATATGTCAAGATAACAAAGCTACAGGTCCCCCTGCATGTATGCTAAAAAGACACTCTGAAAGAACACCCAAGTCAGGTTATGAAAATAATTCCGTCCCAAAGCAAATCCAGGGACAATGCCTCTATGTTAAAGATCCCGCCCCAAACAAAAGACAACAAGGAACAGCATACAATACAATGCAAAAGCAATTTTCCCTCCTTACTCATATGAGGAAGTTAACTAAGAGAAAACGCTATAAACAGTGAGAAAACTGAAAATTTGCCAAACACCAATGCCAGCCAAAAAGTAGCAGAAATTGACAGACAGGCAATGAAAATATAATGGTGATTGAGTGTTTCTCTTTCTGGATCAGGGCAACACATCACAAGTATATAAAGAGATAAGCATCATTGGACAATGCTAGCAGTGACACCCTACGGCACTTTACTTAGATTTAGAGTAGTAGTTAGAACCTTTCCTAGGGAGCCCTTTCTTAAGGTTGCCAATAACCAAACTCTAATACCAATATGAATATTCAAGTGTGAAGAGAAATCCTACCCCAAAAGCAAACTATTGAGGTAGGAGTATCAACACACTTAAACACCCAATAGAGCATCCCATACTTCTCAATGTGAGATTTAAGTATCCATACTACCTTAGCATCCATCGCAGTCAAAAAATGAGCCAACAACTAAAACACTAACAGATTACAGTGCCAGATTTTTCTGTCCTTGTCACTAATATCTTATCCCAAGTTATTGAAAAATCATCATTGACATATGCTAAATTCCCACATAGCCTCATGTTGATGTCTTTAAAGCAGTATGCAATTATTTCTAAGACCCAGAGTATAAATACAAAATATATTTAAGACGTCCAACAAAAAGAGATAAAAGGGATAAGACGTGAACCATAAACCGAAGAACGAAAGATATTAGAGAAAACGGAGGGAGAGTAGTACCTTTGGTTACATGAAAGAAGGGTTCCTCCTCAAGTTGATCAGAGTCTGGAATCTCACGCGAGAGACCAGGCGAGTGGACGAACCCCGATCTTCAACTCGTCAAATTTTTTTCCCTAGGGTTTGCAAAGGCGCCTCCTCGACCCCAATCCAACTGTCATAGTTCCTCACTCGCGCCATGGTAGGGCGCGTGTCATCCAATCTCGCGCTATTCTGAGAAATCGGAGAGATGCTTCTGATATCTCCCGCTCTTCCAATTTCAAGCTTTAACCTAGCACTAACAGGAAACTCTAGCTGGATTTATCTTCAGCTTCCCAATTCTACACCCAGAATGGGAAAAAACACACTATCAAATTAACGCAGCAACGACTAGATACATCAGCATATTCAACAATGTAGTTATTAAACAAAAAAATGAATTTTTCTTACAGAGAGAAATCAATCAAGGGAACAAAAAGTCAACTTCATCAGCATGTTCAACTGCATTAGGTTAAATCAAGAGATAACCAAAGGTCAGAGCACCCTGCGAACATCGCCAAGGGTACTAAGAATTCATAATCGCCCGAAACAACAGTTGTGAACTTTTGAAAGAAAAAAGAAAGAGAACTAACCAGTTGATAATCTATCTATGCACCAACACTTGTCCGCCGCCAGAAAAGAAGTCGAGACGAAGGGAATAAATATGGTGGAAGAATAAGGAGTCAAGAATGAAAGGAATTACACAAGGGGGCAGAGTTAGGCTTGGCCCCTGAATAGCTTTTTTTGGGTTCCTGAAAAGAAAGAAGACGACCCAAACGGATCAAACCGGGTTACCGGATTAACCATGAATTTATATCCGCTTCTCGTGTCATTTTCTTCTCATTTACATTACATCCTTCTCATCATGATCCAATTACATTCTTCTTATCATCATAACTGGAAATCATGTTCCGTTATGAATTACACAAATCGAATTGATAGGTTGGAAATCATCATCCTTAGCCAAGTTATCATTTTTTTTTTCATTTTTAAAATATCTCTCTCATGCTACGAAAAGGTAGCCGAGGAGTGAGGACTAAGAATGAAATAGGTGCTACTCTACCTTTGAAAATTAGCTTCCTAATGCTTGCATTGCTGTCTACCTTCTTTTTGTTACAACCATACAATGAACAGATTCAGTAATGAAAAGATTCTATAAGGTTACCAAAAAAATAATAAAAACACATGATACTGATCCTTAAATGTAAGACCTATATTTATCTAATTTGATTACATTAAAAAAAGTTAGTTATATGACATGTTTTTTTTAAAAATATATTAATCATTTTTCTTAATTCCCTTTATTTCTCTCCTATCTAAGTATTGTTAAGAAAACATCAATAAAAATATATCAGTAAAAGATTGACAAATTTGAAAAAAAAAAATTTACATACAGAACTAAAATCAATTCTCAATTAAATCCTATATTAGGGATTGGAAGGAGTATTATTTAACTTTAAGACCTTTCACTTCTTGGCTCCATACTACTAACCTACAATGGAGATGTTTTTTATGTCCTCTCTTTGAGGGATCCAGTTTCCTGCATATCCTTGATAGGTCGGGAGAGCTCGTCCACTATAGACCTTCCAGATGAGATATGGACTATCCATTTTTAATTTATTTATCCAGTGATTTTTAAATAAAAAAATCATTTTTTTAAAAAAATATTAGTTGTTAAATTATCTTTATTTTAAATTCTCTACTTATTAAAATGATTTTTTTTGAAAAATCAAAAAGTAAAAATAAATAAATTTGGACTGTCCAGATCCCATCTAGATGGTCCATAGTGGATAAGCTCCCTCTGCCTATCCAAATGATAGGTAAGGAATCTGAATTCATCTTTGAGGCTATTTTAACGCAATAATTGTGTAGGGAATCTTTTCGTGAGGATGATACATATTACTCCCTTTGGTTCTTATTATAAGACACCAACTAACAAGTTTATTTGGTCATTTTTATAAGGCACTTATTTATTCCCAAGAAGCATTAATTATTATTTTTTCATGTATGCCTATAATTAATAAGGGTAATGAGTGATAGTAATAATTAATATAATATTAGAGTTTAGTGCAATTAGTAAGGGTAGTATTGCAAATTACTTAAATTCTATGACAACTATATTGACTTTTAACTATTTTTATTGATATGTGAGAATAGTTAGTCTGTGCCTTATAATAAAGACTTGAAGGAGTAGCTCGGTTTCATTTTTGGATTCTAACCTAGAAAGCCCAAATGATTTTTAGTCATGCGAAGTTTGGAATATAACCACATTTTGGTGCAGTTCTTATAATTACTTCCACCAGAACCATGTTACTATCCTCTTTAAAACATGTTCGAACACATCATATAACAACTTGTGAAATCTGTTTCGCTATTCAATGTTTTTCAAATCAAACACTTCTATTCATAATTCATTTAATTTTTACATATTTGTGTTTTGTATCCGTGTATATTTTTATCTAATTAGTCAGATGCTCGCCTCTCAAGCCTCTGCAACGATCTTCAGGCGAAGGAGTTGTGGTTAGCATTTTTGCGAAGAACTTTGCTTATGCCTGCGGGGCTAGGTGATTGATTCATAATTTGACCTTAAAATATAACGAATGGTTTTGGTGGGTAATGTTTCAAGATTTGCTGGTAGATTTGCTGGTATGGGGGTATGGTTGAAAATTACTGCAAAAAATGATCAGTGAACTGGTTGAGGTTGAAGATAAGAAGATTGAAGATGAGATTGGAGGAAGCAGGAAAGAAGTAAATAACAAAATTAATGAAACAGGCGTCGTTTTGGGGAGAAAATTGAAGAAGGCAAAGAGAGATCATTGAGTTTATTTCTGTTTTACATTTCAGTTTGTGTTGTTCTGATGCCGAAAGAGCTGTCCATAGTCCCACATCGTTTACAACCAAAAGTCCTGTGCGGGAAATGGGATATAAAAGGGAAGCCTGAGACTACTTGCAACATACTTACCTGGACGGGGTCTATGGATGATCAATAAGGTCCATGGCCTAGGACTGTGACCTCCATTGCACTTAGGAGGGGTGCTGCCCTAAGGTCTGCCCAAGTGGCAGAGCCTACGTCATAATTTGTGGTAGTGGGGGCCTGCGTTCGCGCGGCCCCTCCCCCAATCTAGTTTCAGATTTTTTGGTTTAAGTGTTTAGGTCAAACTTAGATGTATTACTAAATGGGGTCCGCCAACTGTTTTTTAATCATTATGTTGGTATAATTATCTGCTTTAATTTTTTTGCCTAATGCGAGTTACTTAGGCCCAATATTGTTTCAATCATTTTCTGTCCTGAAAAGTTTGGTTAGAGAACTTTGGGTTCGGTTTCTATGGTTGACGGAATTTCTCCTCATCCCCTCAATCATCCCCTCAATCAGTATTCTAAAATATATTTTTAGTACCGATCAGTATCCTAAAATATTTTTTTAAGATCCTAAAATAATTTCTTAAGATCATGAAGTATTTTTTTTAGTACCAGTCAATATCGAAGTATTTTTTAATACCAGCCAATATCTTGAATTTTTTTTTTAGTATCAGTCACTACAGTGAAATATTTTTTCAAGATCCTAAATTTTAGGATCTTAAAAAAAATATTTCAAAATACTGACTGATATTAAAAAGTACTTCAGGAGGGTAGTCAAGATTAATTCAAATAAATGGTTTAGATTGGTTGAGGAGAGAAATCAAAGGTTGAGATTGGATGAGGAGGGATGATGAGAAAATAAGATAAGGAGAGGATCCAATTCCAGAGAACTTTATGGACCCACCTACTTTGGTTGCATTATACTGGTATAATTATCTGGTTCGATTCTAGAGTTGGTCAAGGTGTTGGGGTAGACATCTTAGCTCCTAGGTGCCTAGGTAAACGTCTGAGGGTAATATACGGCTCGCCCTGCCCAACATTGGTATCACTTAGGAGGAAGGGAAACTTTGCCCTACCCTTGGATCGTGGGTGTAACACCCCCAATTTCTAACCGTTATGATAATATAAAATTGCAATACTTTTTATAAATAATAAAATGATTACTGAAATTCAAGTAAACAACCTTGGAAAGTGTTACCGCCGCACTTGTACTGGGACAAGTGCAAGGCTACTTATTACAGTACTTAAATCCAAACTCAAACAAAATGTGTATTTTATTCATGACAAATAAAATAAACTGAAGGTGCTTCCTCACTTCACACTGCTAGCCCCAACCTCGAGAACCTGCTTCACTGAAAATCTGCTCCCCCGAAGGATCGTCGCAGCTAGAGCCGGCAAAACGGGCCGGCCCCGTCGGGCCGGCCTGTTTAAGCCCTGGCCCTTTAAGGGCCGAGGCTGATAAATGGAGGTGAGAGGTAAAGTTTGGCCCTGCAGGGCCAAGGGCTTTTACGGGCCGGCCCTGCAGGGCTACGGGCCGGCCCGTTAGGCCCTTAATATATTTTTTTTGGAAACTTTGAGACTGAAGTTGGGGACTTGAGGGCGGTCAAAGTGAGGTTGAGGTGTCTAACTATTGGTAACCCTAAAAATAAAATCAGTCTTCTCAAATCTCAATTCCTCCCCAATCTCTCGTCACTCCCGTGTTGGTTCACGTGTTCTAACAAAATATAGAAGTTCCATTCTTCCATCTAATGTTCAAGCTCTTATTTGTACTCGCAATTGGATGCATGGATTTACATACGATGGTAATTTATTAATTTGTATATATTTTATATTTGTTGATAAATTAGAATTTTAATTGTTGTAATTTACTAATTATATTTCTTTGAAAAACACGGAAGAAAATAGTTAAAATTTGGAATAGTAATTTTCAGGCCCTGCGGGCCGGCCCTGGCCCTGGTGCTCTCGGGCCGAGCTTTGAAAAACGGGTGTTTTTCTTACTCCAGGAACCCTGCCAGTCACAATCAATCAAATTGGCCATCAAAATACTTCGTCCTAATGTGCACACCTCTTCCTAAAGTTGCTACTAGTGTCTAGGAAACCTCGCCAGCACCACTTTAGGAAGAACGGATATAATCGGTTCACATCAAATACATATCGGAGGCATAAAGCCTAAAGGTTGTATTCATCACTTTAGGAGGTACCATCCCAAAGCTATCCTCCCACGATTTTAATTATTTCAATCACACATAATAAAATTCCAAATGCAATCATTGAAATCTTGTCTCTATTTTATCATGAGATTTCCTAAATTAAACTATTAAGTATATACTCATGGGTTCCTATAAAGTCGTCATGAGAAATTCTCATGACCATTATTTAAACTCATGGCTCTACTCCTACTCGTTATCCCCTTTTGGCTTTACTTCCTATAAGGTTATCATGAGAAGTTCACTTCTCATGACCCTTGTTTAAATCCCCAGCTTTACTCATTATCCATTTTACTCATAGGTTCCTATAAGGTTGTCATGAGAAATTCTCATGATCATCATTTAAACTCATGGCTCATAAAAAGAGATGCAAGGACGGACATGGTATAATTCAATTGAGGCAATTGTATTCAATCATGTACATATATAATTCACGCACGTAGGCCGAGGGCGTCAAAGCAATTGAAATTGAAATTATCAGGTATATCCAATTCAATCCATAAATTGATCGCAAAAGTTACTCACATAAACCGAAATTGGAATACAAATGCAGTGATAAGGACGGAACACCCAGGTGTATATATATATATAATTCAAGCATGAAGGCCGAGGCGATATAGATTCATACTAACCTATCAAATTTCATACTTAAGTCCTAAACTATATGGGGATTAGGATTACATGAACCTAAGACTTATGGGGATCAGGATTACAGATAATATTTATTTAATATAGAATAACCTTATGATATATTTAGGATCCTAATTACTCTATCAAAATTCATATAAAATTAGCCTAAGCTATATGGGAATTAGGATTACATGAACCTAATACTTATGGGGATTAGGGTTACATATAGTATGGATTAGCCTACGCTATATGAGAATTAGGATTACCTGGTCTCCGTCTTTGCTAGCCTTCTAGAAAAATGCTTTGATAAGAGTGCGGGAGGAGGATGCCGTAGCCGTCTTCTAGGTTTAGGCGGCTAAACATAAGTTTATAATTAACATCTAGGGTTTTAGCTATGGGTTGGGCTCTTTAATTATTGTCAATTAATAAATTACACTACCAACATTATTAATTTCTAGATTTGATATATTCTTATTATTTTATTATTTTAATCTATTATTATTATTATTATTATTATTATTATTATTATTATTATTATTATTCCTATTCTTAACTAGGGGTATTACAGTGGGTGAGCCCAACCCCTTTCCTAAAATTTTATAATAAAAAAGAATTATCTACGTCTTTTGCCAACTGGTTGAGCTTATTGGGAAAGAGGTTCATATTTAGTGAATGAGCGGAGAGGAAAAATTCTTAATAAAGAACTTAAAAAATAAAAAGTGTTTCAAATCGAATATTCATAATCTCATAAAGATATATTTATTTTTTTAATTACAAAGAAATGACCAAATTGTCCTTGAATATTTTTTTTAAAAATTACCCCGCCACCCCTTCAGTGGCCATAGTTTTCCTGTGGCCAGCTGCCAGTCACCGGAGCTCTGAGACAAATATTTTGATAGGAGGGAATATTTCAAAGTGTCGAGGGTGGAATTTGAATCCCCACCACTTAGTTTGCAAAAAGCATTGGTGGCCAACCAATACTTTTCAATATATATTGTGTAGGCAAATATATATAAGCTAACCCTTTATTTTTTACTCTTACTCATTCACAAGTTTTGTAAAGGAATTCACAACATTTCATTAAGTTTTACCAATTTACGTTTACCCAGTAAAAAAGTTAACACTATCAGCTCATTCACAAACTTTATTAAGGAATTCACAATATTTTATTAGATTTTAATAAATTCCGTTCACCCAATAAAAAATTCACACAATGAGGTCATTCACAAGTTTTTTTAAGAAATTCATGAAATTTCATTAGGTTTTAACAAAATGAAAATTTTTACTGGGTAAATGGAAGTTGTTATAACCTAATGAAATGTGGTGAATTTCGAAACAAAATTTGTGAATGAGCTGATAGTGTAAAAATTTTACTGTGTAAATGAAAATTGATAAAACCTAATGACATGTTGCGAATTCTTTAACAAAACTTATAAATGAGTTAGAGTCAAAGCTAAAGGGTTAGCTTATATATATTTACTTGTACAATTGCAAACCAAGTGGCGGGGTGGTTCAAATCCCACCCTTGGCACTCTGGGAATATTTATTCCCATCGAAATATTCCCTCCCACTAGAATATTCCCACTAAAGCACCGATGACCTGCAGCCGGCCACTGGAAACTCTGGTTGCTGGTAGGGGTGGTCATAGGCGGCGACTAGACGGTGGGGGTAATATTTTTAAAAAAAAAATATTTAAGGGAAATTTGGTCATGTCCTTATAATTTCAAAAAAGACAATTTAAACCTTACATCTTTATGAGATTATGAATATTTAAAACACATTTTTGTCTTTTAGGATTTTCAAAGTTTTTTATTAGGGATTTTTATTCTGTTTTCCGGATGAATAGTTCTTACTTCTTACTGTTTTTCCTTCCCTGACTCGTGATGGACCTACTAGGTATGATACAAAACATTGGAATCATTAGTATATATTGAGAAAATTTCTTTGAGATATGTCTGATATAATTTCTCAATATGTGCTTCTATTCATATTGATGCCTTTGCTATAAAGATCTTTTGGTAAATTTTTTGTTGACCTCTGAACAAAGTGTTGCATATAAATATATATTCCATCCGAAAAGGATTTATCAATTACTTTGCATAGGCTAACAATTTTAGTTAAAATTTGTTACCTATGCATAGACAAATGGGTCATATATATTAAAAATAATAGAAAAGACTGAAGAGAGTAATATATATTAGTTTATATGATCATGTATGATATACTCCCTCCCGTCCTATTTATATGAGCTTAATAACCCAAATACGCGGTTTAAGAAAGTGGTTAAAATTAGTTAAAAATAATAAGTATGTCTAAAATAAACTTTATTCTAAATATGTCTAAAATAAACTTTATTTTAAATATGTATGAAATAAACTTTGTTTTCTAAGTATGCCTTTATTTATGAGGGATAGGGAAGAGAGAAAAAGATAATAAATATAAGTATCATCAACTTTTAACTAATGCAATACATATAGTTAAAGAGAGGTACTCCTCCGGTCCTAATTATAAGACAACATTTGAGAGTTGGTTTTGGTCCTAATTATAAGACAACATTCTAATAATTGTCAATTTTTTTCCTAAAATACCCCTATTTTATTCTCTCAAGTGTGTTTGATTTTTTGTGAGTATATGTATGTGAACGCGTATACTCTTCCAGTCAATGAAACTTTTAGATATATATGTGTGTGTGTATCTATGTATGTATATATGTGTGTGTCTACACACAAATATCTATAGACACTATAGACACACACACATATATGTGTGTGTCTACATATATGTATATATGTGTGTGTCTACACACATATATTTTGTGTGTGTGTGCACGCACATATATATGTGTGTCACTACAAAAAAAACCCTCTTTTGTCGCGGTTTATTAGTCGCGGTTAAAAATACCCGTTACTAAATTCCACTTTGTAGCGGTTTTATCCCTAAACCGTCACTAAATTGTAACGGAAGCCATGACGACACGACTTCGGCTATATTTGTAGCTTTACTCGAAAATAACCGCAACAAATTTGGCGCCACCTTGCGCGCAATGGCGGAAATGTTTGTGGCGATAAATTTGTAGCGGTTCTTTGAGTCTAACCGCTACAAAGTTGGCGCCAAGGTTCGCGCCAACTTTGTTGCCGTGATTTTGTAGCGGTTTATTCACTATAACCGCTACAAATAAACGAAAAGACACAATTTTGTCGCGGACACCAGGAAGAGCGACGTCAACCGCGGACAAGCTACATTTTTGTAGCGGTTCCACAATTAACCGCTACAAATTTTGACATTATAAATAAAGTTTAGGGACCGTACATCAGTTATAAAAATTAAAGAAATTACTAAATCTCTGCTTGTAATCGAATGAACTATCTCGCAGTGGTCGTCGAAGACATGCACATATCGCAGCCTCTGATCTCCTATCTCGGGTGATAAGAGCTGCAGATATTTGCCTCTCTCTTCCTTGCGAGGAAATTCGTTCAGTGACAAGCGAAGGTTTACTCATTTCTTTGCGGTTTAGACTTCTACTCTTCTCGAGCAGTCCAACAAGCGATCGGAGATTGGGTTCCATTATAGCCACCGTTGTCTCACGAAAATATCTCTGATGAAAATGACTCAGCAAGTTTTTCGTGGGAGATCGCGGCTATCTTGAATCCGAATCCCCACGGACATGTTGGATTATTTTCATTACGTCATTATGTATAATTTATTAGTGTGGACACTTTTAGAAAAATTGAAGGAAAAAAATAAATGAATTGAAGGTTTGTTTTTAAATATTTTTAACAAACCAATTAGTTTGATTCTTAAAGTTTATGAATCAAACTAATCGGTTGAAATTTTTTCAAAAAACTCATTTTGTAGCGGTTAATAAGAATAACCGCGACAAGATGTGGATAAATTGTAGCGGTTAAGACTTAACACAGCTACGGAATCTGAGGGTCTTCTTTTTTGTAGCGGTGGTTGTAACGGTTTCTTAGTAACCGCTACTGAATATCAACGGTCAGCTATTTTGTAGCGGTTTTTGTGGCGGTTATTTTGAAACCGTTACAATTATGTAAACTTTGTAACGGTTCCTTTGTATAACCGCTACAAAATCGTACGGCTTTATAAGCCGAACACGCCATTTTCAAAGTCACTTGTAACGGTTTGAGTTTTCACCGTTTCTACCTTTACCCAACGGTTTGAGTTTTCACCGTTCTTCTTTGTTAAACTTACACCTCTCTACATTATGGATTACGGACGAGGTAAGGGAAAGGGAAAAGTAACTGGCCCACCGAGAAGGGGTTTAA
The DNA here is from genome assembly GCA_025563575.1 of Acacia pycnantha. Classification (NCBI taxonomy): domain Eukaryota; kingdom Viridiplantae; phylum Streptophyta; class Magnoliopsida; order Fabales; family Fabaceae; genus Acacia; species Acacia pycnantha. Next base: position 2,591,337 of record JAMWYP010000032.1, on the reverse strand, counting down.
GGGCGGTAGTAGTAGAGGGGACCGGACGAGAGGCGTGTGACCCGACATATACCTCCGCCCTCTGGGGCGGGCGAGTTTGACTCGCTCTTCGCCGATGAAGAAATTCCAAACACGGGGACCGTAGGGGAGATCGAGAAGCAAGTTTGTCGTTCGACGATTTAGACGACGAGAATGAGGACATCCATCTTAATATTCCCTAGCGAGATGTAGAGCGGTTCATCGACGGGAAAACCGGCGGAGCACGGGAACCCCCGACCGGCGTCTTCGCGTTCCACCGGATTTATTGTGGATGTCGAAGGTATATGTAATTAGTTATTTTGTGAGAAATTAATTTAATTTGAGTACGTTTAATTCAATTTTTGTAAACTTGCAGATAGTCACGGGAACATCGGCGGGAGGGCCGGATGTTTCCGCTCTCTTCGACGGTGGGGAGATGGCGGGTGTCGGGTCGTAGTCCGTGGAGCGACCAGACAGACCGTGCGATTTGGCAACGGCGGTCACCGATGAACCGATTCTGTCGAGTTTGGTGGCCATTGGGGGTGGTTCCCAATTTATTTCAAGGATTGGAAGAAAGTGACAAAGGACACAAAGAACAAGGCGTTCAGAGTTCTACGGGTAGTCAATATTGTTTAATTAAATTGTACATGTTAATAGTTATAAGTTTTAGTTTATTTCTTTCCTTATTTGTTTGTTAATTCATTAATAATTAATAATGAAATTATGATATAGAAAAAGTTTAAACCTGCGCGAACAACACAAGAGGTACGTTATGATGAAAGTGGGGGAAGGGTGGAAGAGCGGGAGGAACCGTCTCTACAATATTATGAATGGAGACGGCACTATTCCTCTGCGGCGGCTGATCGAGAGAGTCCCGAGACGGCGTGGATCCGAGATCGGTGGGCGGCTTTCGTCCAATATAGGAGAATGTCTTGACGGGCAGGTACATTTTATTAAATTAATTAATTGTTTCACTTAATTTATAATTTAAATTGAGTTTAGGGTTTAAATTTAAATTTTGTTTCCTCCTCCTTGCGGGCTTTGTCGCAAAGGAACACAAGAATCCGCGCACAGAGAGTCCATCACACTGCAGGGACCAAGACGTTTGCAGTGACATACGAGGAGATGGTATGTTATTATTTAACATGATCATTGTTTTGTTTTTGAAATGACAAAGTTTATATTGTTTTAATTCTTTCAAATGAGTAAGGCTCAGGAGGAGAACACACACGGACTATGGGAAGTTGTGGACACGCACCCATAGACACGCAGATGGGACGCCGACCTCTGAGGCAACAGAGGAGATAATAGTAAGTTAAAAAACATTATTTATATAATGAATGTTGTATATTTAAATTGATCGTCCGTTATTTTATTAATGGTTCATGAACTCGTTGGTCGCCCGGACTGAACAAGCTGTGTCCTGACGCACGCCTTCCAGCTCCCGAGCCTCCCCCTCCGTTCCTCTTTGATGATTCCAGCACACGTGCTGCTGATGACGACGACGACGCTGTCAACTCTGGTCGTGGACCACTCCCTCCTGAGACGGACCCCCCTGAGACAAACCCCCCTGAGACAAACCCCCATCAGAGAGGACTTGATGATCATGCTCCTGAAATGTAGACCTTTTTTTTTTTCTCTTTTCATGTCCAAACAGAGTTGATTGAGATAACTATATTTAATTATATTGTTTTCTTGTTGATCACGTTTCTTTTCTTGTTGATGGACTTTTCTTTCCATTGCTTTTTAAAAAAGTGCTTTAATTATGGATTAAGCACTTCTAATGTTTGGATATACCATTTAACTCATGATTGACTAATCAGTAATATATTAACTCAATTAATCAAATGATTTGTTGAGACACATATGATTAATTAAGCAAAAGCAAATTTTGGCATCAAAGCTTTGTGCTTTTTTACTAATTTTGTGCGCAAAAGCAAATTATTCCATGACTAATCATTTTTATATTAACTTATAATTCTGTGATTTTTCCCTGTTTTTTTCCCAAAGCTTGTCGCGGTTCAGTAGAATGTAACCGTAACAAAGATGAATTTTGGCGCCAAGATTTGTCACGGTTTCTTCCTCAAACCGCTACAAAATTTGTGTTTGTAGCTTTGTCACGGTTTATTCCTCAAACCGCTACAAATTTTGTGTTCGTTGAACAAAATTGAATTTTGGCGCCAAGATTTGTGACGGTTTATTCCTTAAACCGCTACAAATTGTGTAGCGGTTATTGTCGTGGTTCATTTTTGAAACCGTGACAAAGGTGATGTTTGCAACGGTTGTTGTAGCGGTTATTTAACCGCTACAAACCAATCGATGCATTTAAAGATCCCAATTTTTGCTTCGGATGTAATTAAAGTGAGTCGTCCACATTTATGTTCTATCCTAAATTTGTTTGTTACATATGGATAAGTCATGGATCAAGATGCCGCGTAGTTCTCCTGTGTATTTAGCGGGATTGAACACTTTCTTAGATTTCGCATTCTCTCACGCTAGCATTAATGGCAAGATCGTGTGTCCTTGTTTACGATGCAAGTTTAAGAAGTGGCAAACACGGGATTGTGCTTTGGAACATCTTCTTGTAAAGCCTTTCCCAGAAGCATATACATTCATTGTACCATATCAAGTGCATGTGTGGGATCACTGATAAGGCAATGTCGATGTTCCCGGAATTACTTCGAGATGCGTTCCCGACGCGGACATTCCCTTATCCTTCTACGAGGCGAAGAAGATAATCAACAGATTAGGCTTGAACTACCAAAAATAGATGCACCGCCCAAACGACTGTATGCTTTATTGGGGAGAGGACGATCGGAGGGAGACTTGTAAGAAGTGTCACACATCGAGGTTCAGGACAGTTCGGAAAGGGAAGAATCAGAAGAAGGAACCCGCAAAGATTCTAAGGTACTTTTCTTTAAAACCTCGTTTGCAAAGATTGTTTATGTCGTCTAAGACAATGAGCATATGAGGTGGCATCAAGATGATAAGAATCAAGATGGCAAACTCGGACATCCACGTGATGCCGGGCGTGGAAAGCGTTCGACACAAAGCTTTCCGTGATTTCGCGGCGGACCCTAGGAATGTCCGTCTTGCTTTGGCGACCGACGGTTTTAATCCGTTTGGGAATCTTAGCACAAGCTACGAGATATGGCAGTTATGTTGATACCCTACAACTTGCCCCCGTGGATGTGCATGAAACAAAGCTCCTTCATTATGTCCATGATCATTCCAGGAAAAAAGGCAGGAAATGACATTGATGTGTATCTCCAACCGCCGATCAAGGAGTTGGTGGAGCTGTGGAATGTAGGTGTGGAGACATACGACGCGCACGAGAAGACACTTTTCAACTTGCGTGCGGCCTTGATTTGGACGATAAGCGACTTTCCGGCCTCGGGACATTATCTCGGTGGAATGTGCATACCGGCCTTGCGTGCCCAACTTGCAATTTTGACTCGACTCGGTGCGCCTTCCCACAAATGTAAGTGGTACTTCATGGGTCATCGGAGGTTTCTCGATGGTACGCACAGTTTAGGTTGCAACGCAATCGTTTTAATGGGCAACAGAAAAAGAGGACCCCCTCGAAATTTATCCGTGAAGAAATCATAGAGCGGCTTCGGGATGTTGATGTTGAGTTTGGGAAAAGAACGATCCGGCAAGGGCCGGACAAAGACTGCCAGGGCTTACGGTTCTATGCCCCAAAGAATGGCGAAAGGTTAGTGTCTTCTTCACTCTTCCGTATTGGAAAGATAATTTGCTCCGACACGTCTGGATGTCATGCACATTGAAAAGAATGTGTGCGACAATGTGTTGTACACGATTCTCAACGAACTGTGCAAGTCCAAAGATCATCTCGAGGCCGGGAAAGATCTACGGAGATGGGCGATCGTGGAGACGCGTGGCCGGATGAGCATGACAGATTTCAACCGGCAAGGTTTACCCTGACAAAGCCGAATAAGGAAATCTTTCTCGCTACCTTGAAGAAAATAAAAGTTCTGACGGTATTCAAGCAACATATCACGATGTATTGACTTGCGGGCTCGAAAGGTTACAGTGGTCAAGAGTCATGACTCACATGTGCTTATGCAATAGTTACTTCCGTTGGCCAAGAAAAATACGCTGCCTCTCGATGTGTCTCTCGTTTTGGTCGAGCTCGTACTTTCTTCCATAATTGTGTTCCAAGGTTTTGATAGTGGAGGAGCTCGACCAGCTGCAGCAGAAAATCATTCTTACGCTTTGTCATTTGGAGATGCTCTTTCCTCCGTCATTCTTCACGGTCATGGTTCACCTGACAGTACACCTTGTTCAAGAGACAAAGCTTGCTGGCCCAGTTCAGTACCGATGAATGTATCCTATTGAGAGGTACTTGTTTAAAAATAATTACTTTAGCATTACAGTATATTCGCATGTTTAACCATTGATGCATCATATCAAAATTTTTCCTTGTCTACTCTACAGGTTTCTTGGGAAACTTAAATCTTACGTGAGGAATAAGGCGTGGCCTGAAGGTTCAATAGCATAAGGTTATATCGGGGATGAGGTCTTGTATTTTTGTTCCAGGTACTTCGATGACATTGAGACGTCATTCAACCGACCGCCTCGTGTAGACGATTGTCCCGAGCTCCGAGCCGAGCCGGGAGGCAACAGAGTTGTTAATCCCTCGTGTTGGTAGAGCGGTTGGCGGGAGTGAGAAATTCAAACTCACGGCACTTGAGAAGTTTCAAGCACACCAACATGTCTTGATTAAGCGCACCAAAGTTGAACCTTACCTTCAGTAAGGATTTCATTGCATACTATATATTTCCTTACATTTTATACATACTCACATGTCATTGCATGTTTAATTGCAGGGAATTCAGGAGTCATGTGAAGCGTGAACTGAGGATCCGTACACAGACATCCTCTGAAATTGATAGAAAGGTCCACAGAGAATTCCAGAGTTGGTTTAGGAGGAGAATAATGAACGACCACAACCCGCACTCAGCAGAATTCAGAGCTCTCGCGCTAGGCCCTCTTGACCACGCCCTAAGATATACGGCATACAATGTCAATGGTTTTAAGTTTTGCACCGTCGCACGAGATCGTGGATTGCCGACCCAAAACTCGGTGTATATGGCACGTTTGGGACGAGGAGTTATACGAGCAGCGATGGCGGGAACATGCGGTTCGGTGACGCCCCGTATTATGGAAAGCCGCTTGATGTGGTCGGATAAGTTACACAGTGCCTTTTCACCGTGACGTTGTTCAAGTGTTTGTGGCGAATACCACAACGTCTGGGGACTCACGACCGACGACTTAGGGATCACATCGGTGAATTTCTCCCGCCTATTCACGGTGGTCGGTCCGAAGATGACGAGCCGTATATTCTTGCATCGAGGCCCATCAGTTTATTATGTGGCCGATGAGAGGCACAAGGATTGGAATATGGTGGTTCACTTAAAGCCTCGGGACCTTTACGACATGGGCGATGGTGATAACGTCGCATATGATTGTGAGCCGCTCCAGCCCGCCAGCTTTAATTGTGTTCAAACATATTGACCTCACGCGTAACATTTTATGCAAACTTTCCTTGTAGGGATGGTGAAGAAGATTGAGAGAAACACTTAATGCCTATGCTGTGCCTGTAATATGAAATCTTTTTAATATTATGTTAAAAAAAAAAATCAGAAATTACTTTGTAGCGGTTATATAACCGCTACAAACACTTAAAACCGCGACAAATTAAACCGCTACAAGAACAGCTACAATTTAACCGCTACAAAAACATAAAAACCACGACAAATTAAACCGCTACAAGAATCGCTACAAACACCTTCGAAACCGCTACTAAATACAATAACCGCTACAAAAAGTGAGACACCAACCGCGACAAAATGATGCGCGAGACCCCACCATAAATAGCCCCACCCAACCTCATTTAATATGCCTCAACTTCTTTTCTACCCACGTTTTCTCTCCATTTCAAATATTTTTACGTTTCGAACATCGTGAGTTTGAAAGGGTAAGTACTATGTAACCGGATCAATTCTAATGTTTCTCATACTAATTTATAGTTCTTGTACTAATTAAAGTTTGTTATTTTGCAGTTGAACGGGATATATCTTTCAACTTTCCCTATTCTTTCATATACATTATTCAATTGATTTGTACATATAATTTTTAAATATTGAGTATTGTTTTAATCACCTCATTTCTTAGTACTTATTCTACTTACATAATCTTATTATTTTGTTTCTATACATGCACCTTATATATTTAAATTTCATAATTTACTACCTTTTATTTTTAATAAAAAAATATATTAATAATAATTACCATTACGCTGATAAATGAATTTTTTTTTAAAATCGTAATGAATTTGTAGCGGTTACAATAACCGATACAAAATTGAAAAATAAAATGGCGGGTTTTTTGTAGCGGTTGTAGTAGCGGTTTGAAACCGCTACAAATATTCAAAATCACATGATGGCGGGAATATTTGTAGCGGTTTCAAAACCGCTACAAATATTCAGATGGCGGCAATTTTTTTTGGTGAAAAAATGGCGGGAATATTTGTAGCGGTTTGTAACCGCGACAAATATTCAAAATAATAAAAATGCAAAATTATCAACACATTATTCTCGTAGCGGTTATGAAACCGTTACTACAACCGCTACAAGTTTATTTGTTCCAGAGCGGTTATTAAAACGTTACTAAAACCGCTACAATTTTATTTGTAACGGTTAACAACCGTGACTAATGTCTCGAAACACACGTTAAACCGCTCATTTAGTGATTTGGTGTTTTTGAACCGCAACGAGTTTGTAGCGGTTTTTGTATATGTAGTATCGGTTTTTTTTAACCGTTACAAATCGTCTTGCCACATGCGTTTTTGTAGCGGTTTCGCTAACCGCTACAAATGTCGTTTGTCACGTCAAAAACCGTTACAAATATGTCATTTTAACCGCTACTAATCATCGTTTTTTTTGTAGTGTGTCTACATATATGTATGTATGTATATATGTGTGTGTCTACACACATATATTTTGTGTGTGTACACACAAATATATGTGTGTGTGTGCACACAAATATATATAGTCACACACACACATATTATATATATGTGTGTGTGTATCTACACACACACACACATATATATATGTATATATAGTAAGACCATTATTTTAATTAGATAGCATGTAGAAGAAAAAAAAATTAGGTTGGAGATGCATGTGGTAGGAGCTATTGATTTACTTTCACTTAGGTCATTTTAAATTTATATAAGGACATTTTAGGAAAATAAGTAAAATTAACTAATTTAACTTCTTTCCTTAATCTCCCCAAAATCGGTTAAATATGTCTTATAATTAGGACCGGAGGGAGTAATATTTAGACAGTTTTAGTCAAACTCTTGTATAAAAGACCAAACAATTCAAATCTCGAGCTCTTGGAGTATTTAACAACCTCTAAAGATTCTATAGAGCCTTGAATGTGAATATAGCTGAGGGCCCAAATGTTTAGTTTTTTTTAATGTTTTTTTTTTTAAAAAAAAAAGAGACTAAAGTACAAATCTTTGAAAACTTTGTAGAGAGTGCTATAATTTCTGAAAACTATGGGTATTTTTATGTAATTTTCCCTAGTCCCCTTTCTTCATTGATTGCAATTTCCAGAAATTCTAGGGACTTTTCTGTAACTTTTCCTAGTCCTCAAAACATTAATTCTAACCCTCCAAAATTTCAAATTTTCTTCTTAAACACCTACCGTGCAAAATTAAGAACTAGAAGATATCAAAAGTCCAAGAAATCATTTGTATGAATAATTAACAAATTATGATCATTTTACCCCTAATATCAAAAATCTAAGAAATTATAACAGACCTCCGATTTTTTTTTTTTTTATAAAAAGATTTAATATAATATTTTAAAAATGTTATATAATCATAAAATTTTTTAATTAGTTAATGAATATACATTTGACCTCTCAAACATTTTCTCCAAGATCCGCCATTGTATATATATGTGTGTGTATCTATGTACGTATATATGTGTGTGTCTGTGTATATATGTATATATATGTGTTTGTGTGTGTGTGTGTATATATATATATATGTATATATATATGTATATTTGTGTGTGTGTGTGTCTGCCTGCCAATATATGTGTGGGCCCGCGCGTGCTCGCACGCATATATGTGTGTGTAGATATATGTATGTATGTACAAACTCACACACCCACACCCACATATATATATGTATACATATACACACACATATTTATATATAGTAAAACTATTATTTCAATTAAAAAGCATGTGGAAATGAAAATTTAGGTCAGAGAGGTGTGTGGCACAAGCTGTTGATTTACTTTTGATTATGTCATTTTAAATTTATATAAATGCATTTTAGGAAAATGAGTAAAATTAACTAATTTAACTTATCTCCTTAATTTCTCTAAAATCGGTTAAGTATATCCTATAATTAGGACGGAAAGGAGCACTATTTTGGTGTAACGGGAAATCATGTTCCGTTATGAGTTACACGAATCGAATTGATACGTTGGAAATCATCATCCTGTTTAGCAAGTTATCATTTTTTTTTTCATTTTTAAAATATCTCTCTCATGCTACGAAAAGATAGCTGAGGAGTGAGGACTAAGAATGAAATAGGTGGTACTCTACCTTTGAATTTTGAAGATTATCCTAATGCTCTCATTGTTGTCTCCCTCCTTCTTGTTACAACCATACAATGAACAAGTTTAGTACCAGTGAGTACCTATTTATAAATCTAGAAAAAATTATTAATTTAATATTTTTCTTAGTTTATGAGAATATGGTACAAGTGACTTGTAAATGGGCACCAAATGACAATGAAAAAATTCTATAAGATTACAAAAATAAATAAATAAATAATGAAAGATCTGTAAAACCTATTTATTGAATTTGGTTAGGTTAAAGAAATTAATTAATTAAATTAATATGATAATTTTTTTAAAACACTCAAATCTTCTTTCTTAATTCTTTTTTATCATTAATAAGGATAAATTAAGAAAAAAGATTGAAAAATATAAAAAATAAGTCTTACATTTAGAATTAAAATAAATTCATCCCCAGTTACGTTTTGTATTAAAGAACAAGGAGTACGTCTTATGTCGCTTAAACAATGTCTCAAATTCAAACTTTGTGAATGTAGAGAAGCTCTGCACCTACCATAGCTAGGTGCACGACCCAGATCGGATCTGAATTAGTTAGGGTGAAGCTGGATGAGCAACCGAAAAAAAAAGATCAAGGAGTAGGTTTTAACCTAAGATCTTCCACTAACTGCCTCCGTACTATTAAGCTTCAATGGAAGTGTTTTTTATATCCTCTCTTTGAGGCTCTTTTTACCCAATAAATGTGTAGGGAATCTTTTCATTGTGCTTAATACCCATTAGCTTAGTTTCATTTTTGGATTCTAGCCAAGAAAAGCCCTGATGATTTTAGTTATGTGAATCTTGGAATATAACCACATTTTTGTGCTACTCTTACTATTACTTCCACCAGAACCAAGTTATTCTGTTTAAAACACGTTTCCGAATATATCATATAACAACAACGTGTGAAATCTATTTCCACTTTTAAATGTTTTCAAATCAAACACTGCTATTCATATAATTCATTTAAGTTTTACATAATCGTTTCTGTATCCCTGTATATTTTATCTAATTAATTACATGCTTGCTTCTCATGCCTTTGCACTGATCTTCAAAGAATTTCAGGTGAAGCAATTGTGGTTAGTATTTTTCCGAAGAAACTTTGCTTATGCTTGTGGGGCTAACTTAGGTGATTGATTCATAATTTTTTTAAGCAAAACAGAGTCAAATTTTATTAATCATCAAGGAAAGAAGTAAATGACAAAATTAATGAGGTAGGAGTCATTTCCTTTGAGATAAAATTGAAGAAGGCACGGAGAGATCTTTGAGTGGAAGGAGTTTATGAAGAAGGTAAAAAGGAAGATTCATGATCATTTCTATGTTCTATTCATATTTCCCACAATTTTGTGTTAGTTCCTGACGCAGAATGAGTTTATTTGAGTGCTTTTTATATGTAAATTTGTTACATGTATTTATGTTTTATCATTCAGTCTGTGTTCTTCTTCAGCCAATGAGGCCTTGGAGAGCTAGTATTTGCTTTGAATGAGAGGCTGAAAGAGCTGCCTTTAGTCCCACATCGCTTATAACAAAAAGCTTGTGCCGGTCGCGAGATATAAATACGAAACCTGACATTCATTCCAACATACTTACCTGGACGGGGTCTATGGATGATCAATAAGGTTCATGGCCTAGGACAGTGACCTCCATTGCACTTAGGAGGGGTGCTGCCCTAAGGTCTGCCCAAGTGGCAGAGCCTACGTCATAATTTGTGGTAGTGGGGGCCTGCGTTCGCGCGGCCCCTCCCCAATTTAGTTTCAATCTTTTCGGCCCAATGGGTGAGTTATTTAGGCCCAATCTTCTGTTGAGATGGGAATTCGTTGCGAGTTAGGTAGGCCCAATCAACAGTTGAGATAGGAATTAGCAGTGACATGGTAAGGAATGATCAATTGAGGCACGTTACATCGGTTATGTTATATAGCTATCCTGCAGCAGAGACGCTTGCTGTCTTTTCTATATTGTAAAGAAATACTCCCTCCGGTCCTAAGTCCTACGGATGTTTAACTGATTTTGGGGGAGATTGGGAGATTAAGGAGATAAGTTAAATTAGTTAAATTTATTTATTTTCCTAAGATGTCCTTTTATATAAATTTAAAATGATATAAGTAAAAGTGAATCAACAACCCCACCACATATCTCTCTGACCAATTTTCCTTTCCATACACTTTCTAATTGAAATAATGGTATTGATATATATGCATATATGTGTGTGTATATGTGTACATATAGATCTATCTACACATATACATATAGACACACACCCATAAATCTACACATATATATCTACACACACAGAGATATATATATGTTTATATATGTGTGTGTGTGTTTGAATATGTACACACATATATATTGACACACACAAACACAGATATAAATATATATGTACACACATATATACATAGACGCGCACGCACACACACATGTGTCTGTGTGTGTAGACACACACATGCGTGTGCTTGTACTTGTGTGTATTGCAACCCATATACATATATTCACTAAAAACCAAATATACTTGAGAGAATAAAATAGGGGTCTTTTAGGAAGAAATTAACAAAAAATAAAAAGTTGTCCTATAATTAGAACCAAAATCAACCCTCAAATGTTGTCTTATAATTAGGACCGGAAGGGAGTAAGTCATATGCGTTTTGTTTTATGGCTTTAGAGGGAACTCAACTCCTTTTCTTGTCGGCTGAAAGAGTGAATCTTTTTGCTCTGGATTTGGATGTGTTCATAACTTATTTTCTCTCCTTCTTTTATCTGTCTTCTTTCTTTATATTGGAATCAAACGTCAACTTGCGTGTTGATACCAGAGAATAGTGGAAATGTGGGTTATCGCTTCTAATCTAACTCCACTCTACCCACTCCTTTAGATCCGTGCTTCAATTTTTTTTCCTGTATACTTGACTGTAGGTCTTTAATTACTTGGTATGGTGAGCTGTTTATAACTTATGAAAGTTCTACTTTTTATAGACTTTATCATATATACTAATATATTTAACGATTTGATATTGGTTCTAATATAATACATAACTTTCATATTTGTCAATTTTTTCCTAATTTACTCTTATTGATACTTATTTAACAATAATTAAGGAGAAGAATGAATGAGAGAATTAAGGAAGATGACTATGATGTTGTAGAAAAAATATATCATTAACTAAAATGATTGTAATGTTTTATAAAATATATGTCACGTTCATTAACTTTCTTAATCTAATCAAATTAGGTAAATATATCTTATATTAAGGACCGGAAGTACTATTTTGGTTTAGAGAAGAAGCTACTATACTTTTATTTAAAAGTTACACTTTACACTGATTTCAAACCTACTCTCCTCCAATTTTCTCCAGAAGCACCTAGAGATTCGATTACAAAATTCATTCCAATTAACGAGGTGAGATATTCCCTCTATTTCTGTAGCAGTTTCAGTGAAAACATATATTTTATTCTTATATACGTATTAGTGATTAGGGTCTAATGGGTTTGAATGGAATTGTAAATCTGAGGGAGAGTGGAATCCTAAGTGAAGCCAGCCAACCATGTGTCTTTAAGTCACATGGTCTTATCAGAGATAACAATGAATCTCTGCTGATTTTGCTTTGGAACTTGGAAACTCTTACATTAGTCAATTGTATTGCCACATGACTCACCTGCAATTCCTTTATATATATATATATATATATATATAATCTAACCTTATGTATAAAGACATCACATTAGTCAATATAATTTCATAACGATTTAGTATGAGTTTGTATATATGCATCAAAACTAAAACTCGTTAAAAGTATAGAGAGACTAGCCATTAAACTCTTACCAAATATTTATAAAATTATAGAGACTAAAAGCAATGATTTAAAACTACAAAGACTACAAACAAGTTCGATCAAACATAAAAACTAGCAATGGTATTAATTAACCCACGTTATCGTTATGTTGTTGTATTGTCTTCTAGTGGCGCGTGATTGTTTAGTAGGCTACTTCATTAAGATTTCTCAAAGTTTTCTCCTTATTATTATATATAAATGGTCTTATTGATCAACTCATCATGATTACAAGAAGCAAAGGGCAAGTAAAGGACATCCTCTAAGTCAGCAGATCAAGACCATGAAATTCTTCAGCAGCAGCAACTCAATCATTGTCCTTATCTTCTCCATTGCAACACTCATGCTTTGCCTTTGTGTCAATGTGTCCTTAGCTAGAACCCTTCCTCACACACACACACCTTCTTCTCCACCTTCTTCTTTGGATCAAAACAATATGACTTCATCTTCATCATCTTCTCAAGCTTTCTCACACAGCAATCAAGGGCCAGCTACTGTTTCTGCTAGCCTCAGAAGTATTCCACAAAGCAGACCAAACCCTACTCAGAACAAGTAATTTTTTATTTTATTTTTATTTATATTTTCTTCAGTTAAGTGTCCTCTGGTGCTTTTTGCATATGAAAAATAGGATCATCTAAAGTGACTTTAAGTGAGACGGAGAGAGAGAGACAAAGATGAGTAGCTGGAGCTCAAGTAACAAAGCCGCAGATCCCCCTCTCTCTGTATCATTACTTCAGTTAAAGTTTACTTTAGAGAGATCTTAGTTTTCATACTGATTAATTTCTATGAAAATTGACACAAGATTAAAAAGTGTTTGTTAATTAATTACCAGGTTAAGGCCTGGGGTAAGAGTTTAGCGTGAGGCACTTTGATGAAGCTCGTGAAGATGTTTCAGACAAATGAGCAAAGTTGCAGCAGGAATATTATATTACATATGAACTGTTTGTTGCTTCAATTTTGGTGTGTTGATTTTAAGTTTGATAGTGTCGTATAGTAATATAGACTTTTTTTATTTCTAGGTGTAGAAGAAGTGGTAGATGAGGTAAGAATGTTTCATTATTATGTCGTTTATTTATTTTTTTTTAAAATTTTGTGATAGTTTGATGCTTTAGGCTATAGATTATAGTAGGAATAGGATCACAAGAATGTAAAGGAGTATGTACTTCAATTCCAAACTTGTCACAGTCTTATAGTCGTTCTCCCCCCTAATTCTATGATATGTAGACTATCTTTTTTATTTTGATTCATATAGTTTTGTGTTTCATTATGGTATGTAAATTCTTCCAATACTAAATTATAATGTACCTAACTTTCAGTTATATTAAAACGCCGTCGGTAGAATGGTTACGTTGTGGAAATTTGAAAGTAATACAATGGATCTTGTGGTGCATAATCCAAGGTTTGACTGAACATTACTCTCTCTCATTACTCTTTATTAAGAATTTTCTAATGAATTGAAATAAAACTGTTTTTGACAATTTGACGAAAAAAATAAAACTATTTGAGTATGGAGACAAAATTTCATTTAAAGCCAAATTTGCAAAATTTGACAGGAAAAAAACCCAAACAGTTGTGAAAAAAAAGAAAGAAAATTATTGAGCCCTTTTTGGTCCAACATTAGAATATGGGCCCTATGAATTTAGTGGACCATAACAAAATTAATTATAATTTTTGGGTCAAGTGGAAGAGGGTCCTTTAAATCAAGGTTTGAATCCTCACCATTTGTTTAAGGGTAATGGTGCAAAAATACACATGTACTTTACTCCCAGAAGCGTCCAACACCATATGCTTTTTTTGGGAGCAAAAATACACATGAACTTTCTAAAATGGAGCAAAAATGCACATTTCCGTTAACACACTGGACAACAGTTACTTTTTTTCTTTGGTGGGCCCAGTTTATCCAGGTGTCATCTCCATGCTTCCTCTCTTACCCTCTTTCTTCTTACACTTACTCCAACTCTCTTTCTCCTCTCTCCTCAAAGTGGGGCCCAGTCGTGAAAAGCAAAACTGAGATTGTTCGACTGCATCCATGGAAATAAATTAATATCAATTATAGTTCACCAAATGCATTCTTCCATCTGAATTTTTTTTACCCAGCCATGTTAGATTTATAGGAAGGATCGAAGGAGAGAAATTTTTTTTTTTTTAAAAAAGGGATCTACTAGCTAGTGGAGTGTGGTGTTCATCTTCTACTGCTTGTTTCATGTGCTTTGAATCTGGTTCATCTTCTTCTACTTACCTCTGGCCTTGGGTAAGTTTGTTTGAGGCTCTAATTCTGATTTGGTTGTTCGCTGGATTTTGGTAGGAAGATGCAGGGATCTTCTCAGTGGACTCTCCCTGCTTGTTCTTCATTGCGTCTAGATTATTGTTTGCCAAGGTGCTTTCTTCGCGTATGATCCATATGAAGAAAGTTCAATCTCTTATTTCCTTGTACTGGGTTTACACAATGATGATTTCTTCTTCCCCTTAATGCTGCGGTGTCAACCTCCAGCCCTCCCTCTAATATATCTTTGGCATTTCATGAGCCCCTGTTTTTCCATTACATCAGAGTTTTCACTCTCTCGAGAGGACGGTGCAAGCGAGTTCTTCATTGGTAAGTGAGGCACTTTGTTTTTGCTTCCAGCCCTTTGGGGCTCTATTTCGGCGAAAATGGGAGCTTCTTCTTCACTCTCGTTCTCTCAATCTCAACTCAATGGATCACTGTCACTTCTCGTTCTTCTGGTGTTTTATGTGTTTCTCCATCGTTGGCATCTGGCTGGTCGTATGATATTACAAATCTCTGTAGGCGATATCTTCTTCTTCGTCGGCCCTAAGCTCGACGAGAGTGCTCCATCGGCATGTAGCCATGGAGATATCTAGGCATGGGTTCGGTGGTTCGGTGGTTGAGCTTGTTCTGTTTTGACCAGAGAGAGATAAAGCAGATACAGCATACAGGGGGGAAAAAGATGACAGGTGGGGTCCACAAAAGTAACTGCCGTCCACTGTGTTAACGAAGATGTGCATTTTTGCTCCATTTTAGAAAGTCCGTGTGTATTTTTACTCCTGAAAAAAACATATGGTGCTGGGCGCTCCCGGAGATAAAGCACATGTGTATTTTTGCACCTTTACCCTTTGTTTAAATAAGTACCCATATATACATATATATAGGGTTCAATAGTATTTCGAATAAAATTGTCTCCAATAACTTTACAATAGATATATACTACGTATGTTGAGATTGGGATCTGTTATGTGTTTATGTAGTATCCTTCCAGTTTTAAATATATAACATAGTTTTTGCATTTTCATGTAATAACTATGTCTTATATTTATAATTGGTAGAAGTGGTATGTTTTATTATTCAAAGGGAAGCATTTTGTGCTATGAAATATGGGGATGAATACATGCAAAGTAATAAACAACTATTTTGATTTTGATTTTTGATTTTTTTTAGATAAAGAATGAAGGTTTTCTTTGATGGTTGAATTGGCACTTACGTTTCAAAAGTTACAAGAAGAAGGGATGAGACAAAGTCTAAATAACTTACACTCTCAATAGATTCATTGATTAATTTGAACAAAAAACTCCCAAATCTTTTCCCAGAGTCATCATCACACTAAGAAAGAGTTACAAAATAATCTACTTGAATTTGGGTTCGGTTAACTCATTTTTCACTTTCTCTCCTTTTTTTTCATTGAATCTCATATCCACCTTTAAATTAAAAAAAATGATGGTTATGATTTAATATTTTATAAATATAAATAAATGTAAGAACTTGTAGAGGGGTTTATTTTAATTATAAATGTAAAATCTTAATATAGCTTGTCTCTTAAATTTATAATTATTTCCTAAACTTCCCCTATTCATCGCACATATTAAGAGGGTTTTCAACCAAGGAAGATCAATGCAAATGATTGAAATTATCTAAATCGTATATTTAAGAGTAAAGAATATTATTCAACACAAACTTTTTGTTTTTGAATTAAAGGGTATATACACTAAAGACTTAATATAAGTTGAATCAAACTCGTTACCTTATATTTACTGAGAAGCTAGTACAAGGCATTGCCTTCAACAAAAGCTTTAAAATGTCATCATTTCATTAATTAGCCAAGTGTCGGATGAAAAAGAACAATTGAAGCTGATGTTTTTAACGAGGTTCGAACTGAAAATTCTACAAACTATATTAAATGAATATGTTTTTTTTAAATATGTATGATGCCTTTATTTGTTTCTTCTTTAACGTGTCCACTTTAGTCTAATTTCACTTTCCCATGCAATAACTTCTTCCTTATCTCCCAGCCACAATTTTACCAGTTTCTTTTCTTCTTTGGATTTACTATTTTTTCCCTCCCTCTCTTTCTCACTCTACTCCATTTCTTCCCACCAATTACCAAATGCCCGATCGCAAATAATTACTCCTTTTGTTGCCCTTGTTTTCAAGTTTTATATATGAGGAAACATGAAATATATGGTATTAATGTATATAGCTGAAATCATGGGATTATAATCATATCCCAATCGGATCCCACATAATTAGGGATTACAACATTATGAACCATTATGTGTAGAGGCTCATCTCTCTTGTATAAATACCAATACGTTTATCATGAATAAGACAAAACAACTTTCTGATTCATTTCATTACATGGTATCAGAGCTAAGGTATAGTTCTTGGCAAATTTGAGTTTTCCGATGGCCACTGATACTGTAGCATTAACGATATGATGGGCGGCTAGCGTGTGCATACGAGTGTCATCTCTATTTCTTTTCCGGTTTCGTGTTTAGAGGATTGCATTTGGCAATTAGGTTTTGTTGTTTTGCTCTTCTTCAATTTTCGTCGATTTTATGGTTAGAGGTGGAGAGAGAGATTGAGAGTGAAGGTTTTGTCTGCGGAACTATTCATCCATCTGCTTGTTTGTCTTCGTTCCAGTATTGTTTCATAAATCTACTTCTGGTTCGGTGGTTATTTGCTTTTAGGTTGTGGAAGTGTTATTTGGTCATTGGGGTGACTGTTGCTTCTATTTGGTCACTAATGTGGCATTTGTTGTTGCGAATCGTGAAGCCTCAGTTTGGTGTTGTAATCTCGGGTGAGATTGTTACGTGGTGACTAAAGAGGTTTCGTTGTATTTAAAGAGGTTATTGATACCTTGTTTGGTTGTTGTGACCATTTTTCGGTCGTGCTTCATTCTCCGACATCGAGCCTTCATTCCCGGTATGTATAGGCCGGTTCTTTGATTCGAAGGTTGTGTTGTGAGACTGGGTATTTTAGCACAGTCGGCATTTTGTTTCGTGCACGTTCACTTGTCTCTAGTGGTTGGGTTCTTCATTGGTTACGTTTTCCAGCACGTTCATGAAGTGCTCTTTTGTCTTGAATGTCATGCTTGTGGTTAGGTAATTTTGTTGGAATCTTCTATGCTTTGCGTCCTCTGGTGAGGAGTTTGGTGGTCCTTCTGAGACCCGTTCGTTACTTTGCCTCCAGTGAGGTGTTGGTCTCTAGTGAGATCGTTTGGTATTTATCTCTCGTGAGATTTTTGGGTGTTGTTGGTCCCTTATGAGATCGTTTGGTTGAGCTCTTGGTGAAGGTGTTTAATCATTTCTTTTAATTAGTGGCTACTCACATTCAAGCTACTTACAGCTTGAGGGGGAGTGTGAGAATTTTGTGATTTGTTACCTAAAGTTTTTTAAGGAACTTAAGTTGGCTATCTTTGTAACAAGTTGGGCTTGATTAACATCTATGCTCCAACTTGAGGGGGAGTGTTAGGAAACATGAAATATATGGTATTAATGTATATAGCTGAGATCATAGGATTATAATCATATCCCACATAATTAGGGATTACAACATTATGAGCCATTATGTGTAGAGGCTCGCTCATCTCTCTTGTATAAATACCAATACGTTTATCATGAATAAAACAACTTTTATGATTCATTTCATTACAATATACAAAATGAAATAGTTCAGTTTTATTATTAACGCATACCCAAGGGTATTTCTGTAAACATATAAACAAGATTAGAAGTTCTATAAATGGATCCATGGAACTCTCCTTGTGCCCAACTAGTACTAAACTTGAAGCAAGTTCTCTCATTCTCTCACATTGTCAGCAATAATGGAAGCATAAGTGATTGATCTTACCAAGTCTCCTCCATCTTCTCCCAAAAAGCCTTATAAATCCTCAAGAATCCTCAAATTCACAGCTTATATTTATCGCAAGAAAATTAGATTTAAGGTCAAGAAATATTGCCTGCCCTCCTTGTTGACCTTTAACCCTAACCCTACCCATTTGTGAACTTCCTTGTTTTCTCAAGCAACTCATCAGCCTATCAATAAGGAGCCTTGGACCCCTAAGGATCGGAGCATGAGTATGTTTTCTCTTCATCATCATCTTTTGCACTTTTTTGTCTTTGCTTCCAAATTCTAAACTTTCATATCAATAGCTTGTTCTTTGGTTTTCATAACCTGTTATAAGTGTACTCCTGATCCTGATCCAAGTATAGGTTTTTTTCTCCTAACTTAGTCCGATTCAAAATACAAGTCAGCATTTAATATTGGGTTAAGGTGCTGATTTACCAACAAACTATTACCCGAGGAGCGTCTGGCACAAAAAACAATTGAAGGGACTAAATTGGCCAACGAACTATTAAAAAGTGAAAAAAAATAATACAATTTTGAGCAGATTCACCAACAAACTATTACCCTGTTCCACTAACTCTCTTGAACTCATCCAGCAGTCCACAGCTTTCGATCGGCACGCGCCTTACACCTTGGTTGCGTCCCTCCAATGCCACAAGCAGCAACCACCGTTGCTACAGCGCCTGCTCGCACAGGTCCCATCTCTGTTGGTGTTTGCCTTATCCAACAAGAAGGCTTAACTGTTCTTTTCTCCAGCGTTTCCACCACCGTCCTACGCCAGTGCCTCATATTTTAATGTAGTAGTGATAGTTGTTTTTTTTAATAGTTATTTGGTTTTTGTTTTTCACTTTTTTATAGTTCGTTGGCCAATTTGGTCCCTTCAATTGTTTTTTGTGTCAGACGCTCCTTAGGTAATAGTTCGTTGGCAAATCTGCACCTTAACCCTTTAATATTTTGCCCTTCTATATAATTAAAATGTGTAAGGAATTAATTCATTATAATTAATTAATGTAATATTGACTTTTGTCAAGGGTATATTTGGAAAGATATACAGTTTCTTTATATATTTAACATTATAACTACCTTTAACTAATGTTTTTGGTCCACGTGATGTGGTTAAGAACCATATTCATATGCTATGGACACGAGGAGCCAGTAGTACGTATTTATTAATTATATATAGTTAGTTCATATCATTAAATGTGAAAATTTTGTTTAAGCTCTAAAAACATCTTTTCTTAATTTATGATCACTCAACAATAATTAAGGAGAAAAGGAAATAAAAGAATTAAAGAAGATGATTAGGATGTTTTAGAAAATATATATCATATTAATAAACTTTTTTTAATCTAATCAAATTGATAAATATATTTCTTAAAGATATTAAGAACCGGAGGGAGTATTTCATATATATTTATGTGACAGACTATTTTTGATGGGGCTGATGAAATATGGAGGAGGTCGATGGAACAAAATCGCAAAGAGCTTCGTGAAGAACAAGACATGCAGCAAGGCAAGTTGAGAGGCATGCCACAAGTTTCTTCTTGAACTTCCTCGAAACACATGTTTCATCTAGAGCCGCCAAAGCTAGTACCTCTGATAATATTGCTCTGAGTTCAAACCCTAAAAATGATAATAAGATGAAGGAAGGAGAAGAAGACATGGGCCCACCACGAACCCTTGTGCTCTTCTCAAATGGAGAAACTAGCAGCAGCAGCAGCAACAATGAGATCTCTGAGAAGACAACAACAAGAACATGTGTTGTTGATAATGATGACGATGAACTTGATTTAGAGCTACGTTTGGGTTGAAACAGATACTCCTATTAAAAGAGGGTTTTGTTAGTTTGGGTGTGTTTGATTGTTGTTTATGAATAAGGACTCAATTATAAAGTGTTATTGTTGGAAAACCCTACCAGTCTATATATTATTTATAAGTGGGGCACAAATAAGAATAAAGAAAAATATGGGATCCAATTAGGGAGAATCTCGAAGCTATTGAAAACCCGTTTGGATCCATTTTCATGTACTCATATGTTATCAAGTGGCACAGAAGGAAAAAATAATAACATAAACATGAAGAAATGTTTAATTTATTCAAAATCAATTATCTCTTTTGATATGGAAAATATTTCTATAATTTTTTAAATAATAAAAATATATTAGGATTGAATTTTGAAATGGCATTAGAGTACATAAATCAAAAAATTAACTAACGAAGACAGTAAATTTGCGTGAATCTATCATATGAAAGTGAACGAGGATATAAATCGCAATTAAAAGTTGAACAAAATTCCATTAATGTTTTTTCTTCATTAATTACTAGAAATTTTTTAGTATCATCAATATATTAATTAATGACATAAATGAATGTATAAATCAACAAAACAAAGCAATAGTAATAGCCAGAAAAGAGGTCTCTCGGCAAAATTGGTTTAGTTATAGTAAGAAAATCAAGGGTTAAGGAGCGATTTTACCAACGAACTATTGGGCCAGGACCACCCAATACAACAAACTATTTTTTGGACCAAAAATACAAATAAAGTTTTAAAAACGTTAAAGGGGCACAATGACGTCAGGGAAAAGTAACGCCGTCTATTTCATCTCTCTCCCTCTCTCATTCATTCGACATCTTCATCTCCAACAAAGGCTTCATCCTTCATCTTCTTCCTTCTTCTCAGATCCCGCCATGAATTCCTCCAACATCTTCATCTCCAACAAAGGCTTCATCTTCTTCCTTCTTCTCAGATCCCGCCATGAATTCCTCCAAGGCCCTTCTCGGCCTCCTGCTACTCCAGTATTTCCTCCCTCACCACTTCCCTCCAAAACCCTAACGACCCCGAATCCATTCTCAAGCTTTCTCCCTGGATCAGCCACTACAAAAAAAGTGCCACTTTGTGGCGGTTAATTTGTAGCGGTCAAAATAAACCGCTACAAATATGCGAATTTGTAGCGGTTTATACCGAAACCGCTACAAATTTGTAGCGGTATGACTCGCGCCAAGTGGCGCTGGTTCGTAACGACATTTGTAGCGGTTATCATAAACTAACCGCTACAAAATATGGCGCGAAGTTGGCGCCAAATTTGTAGCGGTTATTTTGTAACGGTTTATTTATAAAAACCGTCACAAATATGGCAACCGATACAAAACGCAAAAAAAAACCGCTACAAATGTGAACCGCTACAAAAACTGTTACATCAACCGCTACAAAGTTCGTAATATTGAAATTTGAATATTTCGAATTCCGCCAAGTTTATTTTTTTTTTTAAAAAAATATGTTCATATTTGTAGCGGTTGTTAGTATAACCGCTACAAAATGTGATATTTTGATTTTTTTTTTTTAAAATACAAATGAATTTTTGTAGAGGTTTTGAAACCGTTACAAAACGCAAAAAAAAACCGCTACAAAAACTGTTACATCAACCGCTATAAAGTGTGTAACATTGAAATTTGAATATTTCAAATTCCGCCAACGTTCATTCATTTGTAGCGGTTGTTAGTGTAACCGCTACAAAATTTGAAAATTATATATATATTTTAAAATACTAATGAATTTTTGTAGCGGTTTTTAACCGCTACAAAACATTAAACCGCTACAGAATCCGTCACATCAACCGCTACAAATGTTACGTATATCCCTATAAATATCCCCACTACACCTCATCTCACACACTCATTCATTTCTTCCCACTCACTTCTCTCTCGTTTTCTCTCATTTCTTCCCACTCCTTCTAAAATCTTTGATTTCAATGTTTTATTTTTACTTCTTATAATACGATACTATTTTTTTCCTTATCCGAACTTTAAGTATATTTCCTCAATATTCCTTCTATCATCATCAACTTTCTTTATATAATCAAATATCATCTAATGCACAACATAATTTTTTTGCTCGAGGTGGACAACACAATAAATCCTTATTATCTACATATTCTCAATATTATACCTACATAATATTTATACTTATCTAACTTAAGTTAATCAGTTTTTAAATATTAACTATTATCATTTAATTTTTCACTTAAATAATAAAAATATTCAATATAATATTGTAACAATGGACACAAATTACGATTTTTTTTCAATTTTTCAATATTTTGTAGCGGTTGTAAAACCGCTACAACAACCGCTACAAATTTTAATTTAAATTCGGATTAAATATTTGTAGCGGTTTTACAACCGTTACAAAATTTGGGCGCCATTTTTTTCAATATTTTGTAGCGGTTTATCATAACCGCAATGATATAGTAGTGGTTTATATGTATGTAGTATCGGTTTTTAACCGTTACAAATCGGCTTGCCACAGGCGTTTTTGTCGCGGTTCCTCTAACCGCTACAAATGTCGTTTGTCACGTCAAAAACCGTTACAAATAGGTCATTTTAACCGCTACTAATTGTCGTTTTTTTTGTAGTGAGCGCGGCGATGATGGACCAAAGAAGATGAAGCAAAAATTAGAAGAGAGGGAAAAGCATTCGTGAGGGTTGGGTTTTCTGGATCAGTGATTTTTTGGGGCTTTTGTCTTGGGCATTTTTGTTCAGATAAGGAAAGGGAAAAAATTCCAGATCTTCGTCTATAGCGCCAAGTACATCGAGACCGATTCCATTACTCCTCTCTATCATGTTTGCTTTGGGGGCATGATCTTCTTCTACCTCGTCGCGCTCCCCCACGAACGCCGTCACCTAGAGCACCAACAGCATGCTAAGGAACATGGCCACGGTGGCCACTAATTTCTCCATCATCGACATTTCAGGATCCTGGTTGATGAACTGGAGAGGCCTTTTGACTGATCTTGTTCTTTTAAAGTTATGTGAATGAAGGCAGAATTTGCTGTCAGAACTTATTCCAGCGCCAAGATGAATAAAATTAACTAAGGTTGATGCAATACTCAATATTCTTTGCATTTTGATGTGTGTCATGAGGAATTGCGTTGTTTGGTGTTCTTGTGCTCAAGTTCAGCTAGTAAAAAAAGAAAGAAAGAAAGAAAACAGACGGACATTTCCAGGTTATAACGTCATTGTGCCCCTTTAACGTTTTTAAACTTTATTTGTATTTTTGGTCCAAAAATAGTTTGCTGTGTTGGGTGGTCCTGACCCAATAGTTCGTTGGTAAAATCGCTCCTTAACCCAACCCGAAAATCAATGCCGAGTATGTTTTCGAATCTTGTGGCCAATATAAATAACTTATTAATGGGTAATTAATCTATAAATCTGCCTATCTGTAATTGCACCTTTAAGTTATGAAACACATGTTGACCCTAGTGTGGACTTGGATACAATTAAGAGTAAAATACATCAACATCCTCCTTATTTACTCTAAATTACGTATACAGAGACATCTCTTCTATTTTGAAAACCTATATAAACCTCCCTTAAAATCAAAATATGTGTTACATAAACTTTCATTCTAGTTTTCAAATTTAACTTCCATTCATCCAACTGTTAGTTGACCGTTAAATCACAATATTGATTCATTATTTTGATCAAAATGCCCTTCCTTCAAATAAATATTACTTAATAATCATTTAATCTTTGGCAAAAAATTAATCATTTAATCACATATAATTTAAATTCTTGTCATACTTAAAAATATGATCATTTAATCTTTAACAATGTTAAAAAATTTTGCCAAATTATTTTATAATCATTTAATCTTTGGCAAAAAATATATAATCATTTAATCTTTAACAATGTTAATAATTTGGATTGAAGTGTATGTTTTCAAAATAGAAGGGAGATCTGTGTAATTAAGGCAAAACAGAAGGGTGGTTAGAGTATTTTACTCTTTAATTAAATACTCTATTCGGTCCATAATATAGGACGCTTAAACTATATCACTGAAAAAAAAAGACAATTAAATCATATAATACCACTCTAGACCTATTTATAAGTCCATTTTGACCAAATCTTACATAACAAGGAGAGGTAGTTAACACAATGATTATGGGGGTAAATTTTCAACTTTGCCCTCATTTATGATTGAGTATTTTTCAACTGTTTCTTCTCTCTCTATCTTCATGAGTATAATTGATATGGGTAAAATTGTCACAATCTCATTTATTACATGAAACTAGACTTATAAATATGACCAATTTTTTTTGTCAAAATGGACTTATAAATAGGAGCAATGTCTTAAAATATATTTTTTTTTTCCCACTTTTATCCTTATTGAGAAATGTGTTTAGTTGTATTGGAAATGTATTTTAGAGAGAGAGAGTGTGGATATAATGAGTGAAAAATTAGAAAGTGAGTATTGATTAAGCAAAAAAACATTAATTAAATTGAAGGTGACTTATATTCTAAATCACGCCTTCTTTTAAAAATACCGTATATATATGGTGTGTGTGGGGGGGGGGGGGTGTTATACACTTTTTACAAATAAAAAATTATTAAGAAAGAAGCATTTGAGTAAAAGAAATTGAAAAGAAGCAAATATATATATGAAACAGACTCAAGACCTTAATGCTTTAGAAATTTAGATCAAGTTGGGGCTATTGTGTACTTGCTGATAATTCATGTTTAATGAAACTAATAATAATACTCCTATCAATTATTGAACTCAAACGGTGATAACCAATATTATGTTATCACTCCGATCCCTCCAATTCTATAGGTAGGAGCTATATAACTAGTTTATGTGAATTAAAAAAATAGTGAAGTTAATTATTTAATTTATAATAAACGTGTATTAGTTTCCTTAAAATGTCCATTATATCATATTTGCGAGCATTAGGAGCTACCCAAATTGATGAAAACTCATTCAATATGTGGAGTTAACAAAATAGGTTGTGAAAAATTATAAATTTATCAAACGAAATAGATTGAGATCTTACGTTTATCATTAAAATAAATCTCTTAACTAGTTCATACACTTAGGATTAGAGTAAATATTATTACCTCCGGTCTTAAATAAATGGTAAAGTTTGTAGTACGATTTATACTATAAATTTTGTCCTATATTTAGGACCGAAATGAGTATAAAATTATGGAAATGATGAAAAATAAATAAAAGGAATGGAACAGGATATGGTGGAGTGTCCTCTGTTTAGTGGCCAAGGGGGCTATAGGTGCCTTCTCGGCCTGTAGACGCACATGGCTTTGCTTTAATATTATGCAACTCTAGAACCATCCCCCGCACAACCTTTGACTAAACATTCAATAAATATGATAAATATCTTCATGAATTTTTCTTTTATTTCCTTTTTTATTATTAAAGTAGAGATTTGATCTTTTGTGGAATTTCAAAAAGTGAGCAGCACAAAAGAGCAATATATATGGATCAAGTTTATTTTGAAACTGTTCTGTTATATAGAACACAAATGTCTAGTTTCAATAGATTAGGATGTTTATATTGGATCGGTGACTCTCTTCAAGATATCTATAAGCAGATATCAAAGAGAGGATGATTGGTCTAGGATGTCTATAAGGAAGACTCCCAAGAATAATCGGTGGATCACTGAGATATACAGGTATAGCGTTTAGCCAAAAGGGGATGAAGTGTGTGCTTAGTGTAATCTGTATAGTAAATAGTGTGAATAGAGAATGTACACCTGTTAGGTTAGCCTCCTATTTATAGAGATTACCTTTAGGGTTTTGGTCCTTAGGCTCTGTACGCCTCTAGGTCCGAGTGTCTCTTCCACTACCTGTACTTTCCGAGACCAATTAGTGTTTTACCTAATCATAGAGGGATTCTGATACAATTGTCCTTGTTGGCCACATGACAAATGGACCTCATATGTGAGGTCATAACATAAACAAACTTGTGGGAAGTGTTTGGTGTGAACACATGAAATGTTTTTCTATGAAAGCTGCAAGTGGACAGGAAATGATCATCCAGACACAATATCATTGTCCAATATTAGGACAATTTGGCCCATGTCTTGAGAAAATGTACCGGCAATTCTATACCCTTTAATCAATTTGGTGGTGGAAATTAAATGAGACAAGTTACTATATAACTGACTCGCATGCATTGATTAATATGATGAGTTTAAAAAAGGAGATGACTAACCTATTATTGAAAGAATACGCGTTTTTGGAACTTTTATGTATATAAATCTTACTTCTCTTGTAATGTTTCCTATATGAAAGTTGTAATAGTTAAGTATTGTTCTTTTGGCTTGAGGCTTTTTTCCAATATATCATGAGGTTTGAAGTATGGAATATAATAACAACAAAGTTTTAATAATAAGTGGGTAACAAATATGTGTTATTTAATCTTACACTCGAACTTTTCATTTCATACTAGCTATTCACTTACTCCATCTGGTTCTTATTATAAGGCATCAACTAACAATTATCATAAATCAATAAAAACAGTTAAAGTAATTAAATATCCTAAAATTTAAGTAATTTATAATATTACCCCTACTAATTGTACTAAACTCTAATATCAAATTAATTACTACTCTCACCCACTACCCTTATTAATTATGAGCATACATGGAAAAAACATTTAATATACTTTAGAAACAAGCAAGTGTCTTATAAAAAAAAAATCAAATACACTTATTAGTTGACACCTTATAATAAGGACCAGTGAAAGTATTATGAGACTCTTTTGTAATCACGTTCCATCTTTAGACCTCATTGTAATTTTCCAAAAGAAATTACTCCATTAGATTTTGTAAATATATTTCCTTCCTTATCTAATATATTTCCTAAATATAAGCTAAAGTAGTTAACTTTATTTAGAGGGATTAAGGAAGTTAAATAAATTACTTAATTATATCATATGTTGGATATGATTAAATTATATATTAGTTTATAAGTTAAACAAATTATAGTTTGAAGAAAAAATGATAAATAAAAATACTTTAAAGTAATTTAATTAACTTCCTTAATTTTCCCCAAAAAAGTCAAGTAAGTCTTATATTTAAGATCCGAGACAGTATAAGTAATGGATGATGATGCTATGTATATATATAATTTGTGTCTGAAAAGAATTTGTCTTCCCCCTATAGATATGGGGTACATTGACTACAAAGCCTCTTTGGATTAACATTTTAATGGATTTTATCCCAATTAAACTAAATTAAATGCATTAATAAAAAGAAAGGGGGAAAATGTGAGAGGAATATTGAAATGGTTGGTAGAATTAGTAATTTGAAAGTGAAAGGGCAGAGAGGAATGACGCCGAAGCCGAAGTCGAAGCTATAGAATCAAATGCATGAAATAATGAGAAGAAGAATTATTAAGCACCTAAAAATTGGTTCGAGAGAGTCTTGGCTTGCACGTTCCTTTTGCCCATTATGCATTCATTGTGAGCCCACAACACCTATCTTCACGCGTATTCCTTCCTTGTTACTCCCTCTCCTTATTATTAATACTCACTCTGGTTTTAAATATATATCATAGTTTGTAGTACAATTCACACTATAAAATATGTCCTATACTTAAATCAGAGGTAGTAATATTTTTTTAAAGTAAATAAATGCAACCACATGAGTAATCCCAAGTTTGTTCATCTATATACTCTATGATTAAATCAAATCTTGGGTGATTCTCACCATGGATGTCACATATTTTCATATTCAAAGAGCACTTACAATCAAAGTCCTCACGTCGGTGATATTTAATCTCCTTTGGATAGTGTGAAATATATAGTCTTTAAGACATTTTGGTTAAAGTGGCTTTAAAATGTTTCCTATAAATTCCCACTAGATGCTTCATCACACGCCATCTTCAATTCCTCCTCGTCCTCGAAATCCATTATTCTCACAACCCCACGCAACAACAATGTCGGCGTTTTCAAATCTCCCTCTTCTCTTCATCTTCTTTTTCTTCTTCAATTCCTCTCTTCCATTATTATTACCCCTCCAAGCCCAACCTACTCCTCCTTCGTCTCCTTCGGCTCTCTGCAAGTTCACATTGTACCCTAAACTATGTCGTTCCATGCTCTCCGTCATCTCCTCCACCCCCTCCGACCCCTACAATGCCGGCAAGTTCTCCGTCAAACAGAGCCTCAAGCAAGCCAAGAAGCTCCTCAAGGTCTTCGACGACTTCCTTCGCAGCAACCGCCATTCTCAATCCTCCCCGGAGGTTCGCGCCCTTGACGACTGCCGTGACCTCAGCCTCCTCAACCTCGACTACCTGGAAGCCGTCGCCGCTGACCTCCAAGGCGCCGCAACGCTCTCCGCCGAGCTGACAGACAAGGTCGAGAGCTACCTGAGTGCGGTGACGACCAACCACTACACGTGCTACGACGGGCTTGTAGCAGCGAACAGTAATATAGGGAAGGTGGTGGGGGTGGTGTTGAGGAATGTGACGGAGATGTATAGTGTGTCGTTAGGACTGGTGAGTGAAGCTTTGAATCGGAATGTGAAGAACAAGTTCAAGATTCGCAAACATGGACTTCCTTCTCAGTCTTACAAAGTCAGACAGCCTCTTCAGAAGCTCATTCAGGTACGTCATTTTATATACTCCTTCTTGTGTTTATTATCTTGAATATAAAATATATTTGATTTTTTTAAAGATGAAAGAAACTAATTAAATTATTTTAAAATACTTTTTATTTTTTTCTTCAAACTAATTAGTTTAACTAATAAACTTTTTCCTCCAGTCATAATTATAGGAACACTTTTATAGTGCAATTCCTATAATTAGAACCGGAGGTAGTAATATATAATTTAAGAATAAATTAAATAATTTATTTAGTTTCCTTAATCTTCCTAGAAAAAGTCAATTATATTATGTCTTATATTCCGGGCTTGAAAGATTACTAGGAATTAAATAAAAAGCATTAAATTAAATTTATCCTAAAATCTAAGTAATTTTTACACTAAACTCTACTATTATCTTAATTATTACTCTCTCTCACTTCCTTGAAAAAAATATTTAATGTTTTTTTGAATGTGTCTTAAAAAAAAAGATCAAAAACATTAGTTGATGCCTTATAATATAGATTAGATGGAATATATATATATATATATATATATATATATATATATATATATATATATATAATGGGACTGGGATCACTTAGATATGGGCGTGAGTTTGAAGATCAATGTAGGCTTTAAATATATAAATATATCATTATAATAAATTTGAGTAAATATGAAAAATGGACAGTAAACTAAATTAGATACTTTTATCAAATAGTAGCAGTAAAATTTTATGGATACTTTTTTTTTTTTGTTCGGCATGCAAACCTGGTGGGCAAGCTGGCTGTTTGGTTTCATATTTAATAGATTAGGTAGAACTTTAAATTTCCCTCCTAAGTTCATAATAATGTTGATCTGAGTAGGTTCAGCAGCAGCCTTCCCACACCAATAAATGTAAATAAAAGAAACAAGTGGCCATTAATTAGTACAGTTGTGGGGAATAACTTATTTTAAATTGAAAATACAGATTACATAGAATTATGAAAAAATAATTAAAAATTAAAAATTTTACATTATAGATTTGTACTTATCTCTTTAATTACCGGATTAAAAAATATATGTTAAAGGGTGTTGTAGTGTCCAACTAAAAAGGGGTGGAGCTGAAATTAGGGGGCGAAAATTATAGAATAGAACCCAATATTCATGAAATCATATTTCAACCCTATAAATATTTAAAATTTTTATTTTATTATCTCCATGAAACTTTTAGAGGAGACTAAATTGAAAATATTGAAATTTTTATGAAACTAAAATATTATTTCCTAAAGCTCTGGGTTCAATGCTTTAATTTTAGGGGGGGCATGGGCCACCTCTAGGCCCCTTAATTCTGTCCTGCAACCAATGTCATAACGTTACTATTACTAGTAACACCTAACACGTTAATCTTACTTATAGTATATCTAGTACTCTAAAGTTATATCCTTTACCTTGATGTTACTTCAACATCATCATATGATAGTATTACCTAGTTACATCAAACACTATAACTTTATTGTTTAGGGTGATATCTACACTATAAATAAGCTTAGAGCACTGGATGCACTATAAATAAGATTATGACGCTAGATACAACTGAGATAGATGCTACTTTACCCTATTTTAATTTTTAAAATTTTTCATAAGCAATAATTTCAACTTTCTGTTTTAAGTAGTTTTTTTTTTTTTTTTTAAATGCTAGCCAATTAGGCATGTCAACCTCTGGATGGTTGCAGGTCAATGAAGGAACAACAAGCTGTCATTTAGGTATCCAATCTAACTTCTAACTACTTGATGATCATATCATATTACAAGTCACGTGGGACACATGTCAATGCGACATAACCAGCAATATGATATTTTAGATAACTGATGCAATGTTTACGGTACCCGTAGTAGCATCACAAACTGGAGTTGAAACCACAAATTACATGCTTAATTAATTAATTAAAACACAAAATTAGAAGAAAATGAAGGGCTAATTAAGAAATTGTGTTGGTGCAGGTTCTTCGTGAGAAGTACAGTTGCAACAAAACATCATCATCATCAAACTGCAGAAGCAGAAGGAGCGAGAGGGTTATTGAGAGAGAGAGTGAAAGCAAAGGGATTCTATTAAACAAGTATGCAATTGTGAGCCATTATGGGAATGATAACTTCACCTCCATTGGAGAAGCCATTGCTGCTGCACCCACAGACCTGAGACCAGAAGATGGTTACTTCCTTATCTATGTCAGAGAAGGATACTATGAAGAATATGTCATTGTTCCTAAACACAAGAAGAATATCTTGCTCATTGGTGATGGTATCAACCAGACTATCATCACTGGCAATCACAGTGTCATTGATGGTTGGACTACCTTCAATTCTTCCACCTTTGGTAAGACTTATATGTGTGTATACACTCATATTGTCTTATTTATAAAAAACTTCTAACATGTTTCACTGAAATCAAGAAAAATCTTAAAACTCATTAAATATGTCTTAAAATTTAATAGATTTTCAACTTTACCTCAAGAACAATAAATTAGGGATAGAATTGTACATAGATATAATAAATTTAATGAGATAGCTTAAATTAAGGACAAAAATATATTCCATATGATTCAAAATATAGCTATGTTACTTTCAGCCACCTCATCAGACCCAAAAATGAATATCTAACTCATTAAGTTTGCTTTAAGTTGTAATTTTTCCCCAGTTTTACCCTATAATAAGGTTTTGAAAGATATAGAAAAATATGAAGAGCCACGTTGAAACATTAATTATAGGGATAAAATTAGCAAATAATATTAATTACTTTCTAAGTGACTTATAGATCAAAGAATCCTTCTAGAAAGTGACTTATATTTTATTTTGGATTGGTGGGAATTTTCTCTTTCTGCTCTATAAATAAGACTAGATAAGTATATGGTATCTTGTTACCTTGTTTTTCATCAACAAAAAACTAGATTTTTTTTAAAGAAATTTAAAGCCATATACTGTGTATGTTTCAGCTGTTTCTGGAGAAAGGTTCATAGCAGTGGATGTCACATTCAGGAACACAGCAGGTCCAGAGAAGCACCAGGCAGTAGCAGTGAGGAACAACGCTGATCTCTCGACCTTTTATCGATGCAGCTTTGAAGGATACCAAGACACACTCTATGCTCACTCCCTGAGGCAGTTCTACAGAGAATGTGAAATTTATGGCACAGTAGACTTCATATTTGGCAATG
The DNA here is from genome assembly GCA_025563575.1 of Acacia pycnantha. Taxonomy (NCBI): domain Eukaryota; kingdom Viridiplantae; phylum Streptophyta; class Magnoliopsida; order Fabales; family Fabaceae; genus Acacia; species Acacia pycnantha. The sequence continues at coordinate 2,559,162 of JAMWYP010000032.1, read as the reverse complement.
CAGCTGTTGTATTCCAAAACTGCAAGATCTATGCCAGGAAGCCACTTCCATTCCAGAAGAATGCCGTCACAGCACAAGGTAGAACCGACCCGTATCAGAACACCGGAATCTCAATCCAGAATTGCACCATTGAAGCAGCACAAGATTTGGCTTCAGCTATGAATTCAACTAATAATTCTTCTGTCTTGACCTACTTGGGAAGGCCATGGAAGTTATATTCTAGAACTGTGTTCATGGAGTCCTATATTGGGGATGTGATTGAGCCTTCTGGTTGGTTGGAGTGGAATGGGACTATAGGGTTGGACACTTTGTTTTTTGGTGAGTTCAATAATTATGGACCTAGGGCTAGTACTAGCAATAGGGTTCAGTGGCCTGGGTTTAGTCTTCTGAATGCTACTCAGGCTTTCAACTTTACTGTCCTGAATTTTACACTAGGAGATACATGGCTTCCTGATACAGATATACCCTACTCTGCAGGATTACTAGGAATTTAGCAAGTGAAATTTTGCAGGGAAGTAATAATAAATTTGATTCATTGTAGTCAGAAAGTTAGATAAAGTATGTAACTACTTGTTTTTGAAAAAGGATATGAAAGGCATGAATACTGTGATGTAATTCAGAAACAGAGTATTTGCAGATAAAGTTTATATTAATTTCTCTTGTGTGTGCGGCAAATTTAGCATACAATACCAATTTTGTGATGTAATTCAAAAGTGTTGTTACAGATAGAGTCACTTATAGATTTACCAATTTCACTTTTGCATACTTTAAATTATACATTTCTCTGTAATTTTAGACAATAAATGAAAATTTTAATCATTCACTCTACAGTATGACAATAATTAACATAGAGTCTCTGATTTGAAGATTGAAGAGTGTAACACCTCAAATTCAACAACTGAAAACTTAGCCAAACTGTTTGTAATACCTCCAACAAGGATGATCGATATTCAAATCATTAAATTACAAAACCATTTCAAATAAAATTCATAATACAAAGTCAAAATAAATTTTCCAAAATATTTCAGAGTCAAATACATTGCAGAAGTCCTAAGGCCATGACAAATAAAAATAGCATAACATAAGCTACAATAGTACAAAAGAGCATTCAAAGCTCACTCCATAGGCGCATTCCTTTACTCCTTACTAGAATATTCACCTAAAAAATGTTAATATAGGATGAGATTTCACGTCTCAGCAACTAATGAAAGTTTCTACCGTACATAAGCAAATTATATATGACAAAAACATGAGTTGATTACCTATATATATATATATATATATATTGTAATATCATAATTTCTCATACAAAAATTCTTTTGCAAAAGTAATAATCATTATGTCAAATTGTGAACTATATAGTTATACAATGTGCAATATGTAGTCTCCCTTATATCACCGTCCACCTTTGTACCACTGAGCCATAGGCTAACACATAGTCCGATAGAAACTCATTCATTTAACTGGATGGTTCCAAACTCACCAAAACCTAAGATACACCCGGCCAAAGGTATAGAGCTTAAGTATGGACTATGACCCCCTTCCTTAAAAATAACAACTAAGGAGGTGTCACGTGCAAGGTAGTTAAAATCGATATTTTACGTAAAATCGAAAGAGAGATAAAAAATCGTAAAATGTAAAATTGTAACGTAAAAAAAACGTAAAAAATCGTAAAAGCATTTGAAAAATTAGTAAAATCGTTTTAATGAAAAAAATCGTAAAAACGTAAAATCGCAGTGATAAATCGAGATTTTAACTACCATGGTCACGTGTCCCACAACTCCAATGTAATCCCGGCAAAAAAAACATGGAAGAAGGAGCCCTGACAAGTACCAACCACTGTGCACCGAGTGGTGGCATAAAATCATATCATACCGATTCCTCCAAACTCCAACCCATCACAACTACAACCGCCATGATAAATGTATTCATTAAAAAATAATAAAATAATGCATTACACTTCCATTTATATCAAATATAATCATAGAAATTCATGAATAATAAACGGTATCACTGTACGTATTCGTGAATAGTAAATCACTATGCGTATACGTGAATAGTAAATAGTAAAATACTGTATGTATACGTGAATTATAAATAGTAAATCAGTATGTATAAGTGAATAGTAAAATACTATATGTATATAAGTGAATAGTAAAGTACTGTACGCATACGTGAATAGTAATCAATGATAACATACGTACAAATAGTGCCATTGTATGAAATGAAATTACAAATCTAAAGCTCTCATATTAGATCTTAAAACCTTATAAACCATAAAATATTTTATACATATGTATTAGTCTAAAAATAATAGTATAATAAATAAACATTTATAATCCTACATAATTCACAAGTATAAGGAAGAATATTCAGAGTTACCTGTTATTCGCTAATTCCCAAATAATCACCAAAAAGCAACTTCCAGTCTCCCCAAATAATTATCTCTACGCTTTCCTTCTCTCCTTCTTTCTCTCCTCTCTCTATTTCTCACACTTGCTTGCTCTGCCTAAATACGAATCCGAAGGTGCATATTTATAGTGGGTAGCTAGAGAGGTAGCTAGATGGGGTAGATGGAGAGGTAGTTAGATGGGGTAGTTGGAGAGGTAGTTGAGGTGAAATTTATTACCCCCTAATTATAACGGCCGACCACGTTTCTAACATTAGATAGTTTTACTCCTATATTGAATATTCTTAATAAATTAATTACCATAAGTTAATCTATTCTATTATAATTCTAAATAATTTTAGGATGTGACAAAGAGTCCCATAATAAAGGTGATCAAGCAACATTATATTAGCAATTTCACAAGAATGTTAATGGAAGTATTGAATCAAATTAATCAATAGAGAGGTGAAAAGTTATTAACACAAGGAAAATCATGGTGGCAAAGAAAAAGAACAGAAAAAACCAAAAGAATTTTCATAAAAGAAGATCTGCATTTTATGTGTATGAAAGAAACTTGTCACAGAGAAGACTTGTAAGGGGTGCTTGTAACTGGAATCCATCGGTCTCCTTGGAGAAAGGCCTTGACAGTGAATCTTTTTGCTTGTTTAGCAGAAATTGTTCTTAAACCCTTCCATTTGACCCTATTGTTTGTTGAAGCGCCAGGTCCAAAGTTCTGAAACTCAGCATAGAAAATGGTGTCTGGTGCTGAGTTTCCAACCCATGGCAACCAGCCACTTGGATTAATTAAGTCTCCCATTGAAGATTGTATGAACACAGTGGTTGCGTAGTTCTTCCATGGCCTCCCAAGATATGCTTGCACAGAACTCAAGTTCCCAAATGGTGAGATGCTGCAATTCTGAATTGAAATCCCTGTGTTCATATTAGGGTCTATCTTCCCTTGTGCTGTGATTGTGTTCTGCTGGCCCCACATTGGTACCTTTAAACAGAACAAAGTCGTTTTAGAAGCTAACCAAACACATACTCCCTCCAATTCATAATATAAGATACTTGCTGAATAATTAATCTTCTTTGCCAATTTTGTCCTTGTAATTAATGCTTAAATCCGACTTCTTGTATTTTTCCTCTTTATTTCAGAAACTCATTCAATATGGGTAAAGTTGGAAAAAAAATTCAATTTAAGACATATTTAGCGAGTTAACTATCATTTATTGATTCCATAAATTAGTTGAAAATGATTTATAATGTGAATTGGATGAAGTACAAAATCTGAGGAATGAGGCATGTTATTCATACCTTTGGGAAGATGTTGGAGTTTTGGATGACAACTGCAGAGTTGCCAAAGATGAAATCAACGGTACCATAAATGTCACATTCTCTGTAGAACTGGCGCAACGAATGAGCATAGAGAGTGTCCTGAAATGCATCAATGAGGCATCTGTAGAACACAGCCTGATCTGCACTTGCCATCAGTGCCACTGCTTGGTGCTTCTGTGGCCCGGCAGTGTTGCGAAATCCCATGTCCTTCGCCATAAAGTTCTTCCCAAAAACAGCTGAACCACACACAGAGTCAAAGTTATGAGAATTTAACGATACTACATACATGTAGTTCTTTATATAAGATCTACTTTCACAGAGAAATTGAACTAAAAAGTGGGTCTTATATTAATAAACGGAGGCACAATTACATTGATTAAAAGATGAGATAGTGTTTGAATACCAAATGTTGCAGAAGAGAAAGTGGGCGTGCCATCAACAAAGTTGAGACGACCAGACACAATTGTTGTGTTCATTCCATCACCAATCATCACGACATTCCATTTATTCTTCTTCACTCTTACATTCTCATAGTAAACTCCTTTCTTCACATAGATCACAGTTCTCTCCTTGCTCTTTTGAGGGACATGCTTGAGTGCATCAGAGATTGTTCTGTACTTTCCAGAGCCATCTTTTGCCACAACTATGTCTGCTTTCTGCTTCAAGTCCTTGTATGATGCAAGCAGCTTTCTGTCTTTCTGATGAAGCCAAGCCGGTGCTTCATTGTGATTTGGTAGGGTTAATAATAAGCGTCGTCTCAGGTTTAGTGTGCTTGTAGCCTGCTGAATCCAAGTGATAATGGCGAGATGTTCTTTGTAAATTCTGTAGAGTTCTTTAGGTAGCTTCTAACTCTGTTGTTTAATGATTCTTTTGCTTCCTCTAAGCCATCTATGCATGTTTGTTGGTATGTTCCTGTAACATCACACAAAGCAAACAAATTGTGGGAGATATATAAAATCATTAGTTAGTTAAACCCTTAAGACCCTATAAAATAGATGTCTAATTGTATGGATCAAAGTGTGAAGGATGATAAGATCCTCATCCAAAATGAGGGAGGTTAACTTGGTCCTCACCTCTCATTGATCTTAAAGTTTAGGGTTAATAGTAGATTATCACCAAAGAAGGGTTTGTTGTAATACCATTGTGGCTTGTAATTCTCAAGAAAAGATTAGTATATTTCTCCAAATTTTGGGTTTGTTAACACAAATGATTATCATAATATTATAAACTATGGTCAATGACCTTATAACCTAGTGACATGAAAATTCTCCTGTAATAGGAGGTCATGGATTTGAACCCACTTATAACCTCATATTGTTAGGGACTGCTCCTTTAATTTAAAAAAATATATATTCTTAACCGTGTATCTCAATTATTGTCAAGTTACATAAATACTTTAAGTGATGGAATTAACTATAGGATTTGTAACCTAGTGACATGAAAGCTCCCTGTAAGTGAGAGATTACAAGTTTGATCACACTTGTAATCTTATGTTGTTAGTGTCTACCCCTTTAATTTAAACAAAAATTTAAAAGAGGAGTGATGGAATTAAGAATAGTACCTGAAGCACTCAACCATGTTTGAATATCTTCAAAAAGCTCAAGAACAGAAGAAGAATTCTGCCCAGAAGACAAGGAGGCATTAAGATGATCAACAGAAAGATCCAAAAGCTCCTTGCAATTACTGAAAGCTTCCATGGTCCTATTATCATTACCAATCAAATCCTCAAAACCTCCCTTTTCACCAGAAAAATACTTATCGGCAGCACCAGAAACTTCATCCAGTGCAACTTGAAGAGCCAGCCTGAACATATCCTCAGGCTTAATCACCTGTCCTGGCTGAACCACACGTCCGAGGCTGGCATAACAAGCATCCTTAAACAATGTCACATCACACACAGCTTTCACTGAAGCCGAAACATCAACATTATTGCTGCTGCTGTTGTCGTCCTTGTCATTGTTGTGAGCAAGACTTGTTCCTAAGACTGCAGCCACAACAATGCCGACCAGGACAACAGCTGACAAGCTCATGATGGTGATTCGCTTCCGGGTTTTCCGGCGATCTACAAGCTTTTCTTGCTCGGATTCATCGAGCTTGCCGTAGGGAGACATGGTATAGAGTTGATTTGTTGCTGTTAGTGTTGTTGTCAGTGTTAGTTATATAGCGACGTTGTGCCAGGAGACTTCATCTATATGTATGACCAAGAGCTTTTACGTGCGTGACACTATGTTTTTGTATTATAGAGTGCCTCGCATGTTACATATATTTATGTAATATAGGTGACAAGAATATCTAACGATGACAACATGAACGTGTCAAGAGGTTCACACTTATTTTATTCAATTCGCTCCTCGGACATAATTTCTAGGGAGGCCCAAGAGATTTGAAATTTCAGTTCACAATTTTTAGCCCAAAAGGAAATTAAGTTGGGAGGAAAGTTGATAGAATTGAAATGATCCTGGTTACTGAAATGAGAAGCTAGTCCTAATCAAAATTCAAGGTTGGTTTATAAATGTACATACATATTTTAACACCTCGGTATACTAAAATAACAAGTGTTCATATGAAAAATTCATAAGTCCAAAAGTTTACATTATAATAGGTTCTAATATTAAAAAAATCACAAGGGTTCATATATAGAAGTCTGCGTACAAGTGTACTTATATATTTGAACAACTAAGAACAGTAAAATAACAAGTATCTAAAATGTAGAAGTGTATTTGTAAATTTTCATATCAACACTTATTATTTTGTTATGCTTAGTTGTTAACAGGCATATATGCAATTGTAATTGAATCTTGAATTCTTATTGGGACTTGCTTTTCATTTCAATAATCAGGATTATTTCTGTCAACTCTTCTCCCAACTTAATTTCATTTTGGGACAAAAAGACTAAACTGAAATTTCAAAATCTCTGTTAACTATGATCTATGGGAGTTAAATGAAATTCTCCCAGATTAAATTCTTGAGAGAAAACTTGTTAAATTTTAGAGGAAGATTTGTAAATAATAACTTTAAATTGGCCAAAATACACAAAATTAAACTTCCCATGAATTTTGAGCTAGTTGTGTATCACCACCAATTCACCATTCACCATTCACCCCAACTTTTGAAAGTTTAAATTAAGAATCCTCATATTTCATGTTTTGACAATCAGCACCCCCACTTATCGCAAAATTACAATTAAAGTCAACAGCTTATGGCATGTGAGAATTTTTGTAGTTTTTTTTTTTTTTTGTTTTGTTTACAAAGGGTGATCAAACTAGATCAGGTAACATTCGAACAAAGCCGAAACCTTCCAACGCCATCTGCATCCTCTTGCAGAAGCCTCTGCATATCATCAGGTGGATCCTCCAGGATATGGATTCCCCCCCTAAACCCAACGCATGGTTTGCCAAAAAGTCCGCACATCTATTCCCTTCTCTGTATACATGTGTTACAGAGACTCGCCAATCCTGATTCAAGCAACGCTGAATTCTCCTGACCAAACCTTGACATGCATGGGTGAGCTCCTCCGTTGTCCTCACTAGCTTTATCGCAATCAGACAATCTACTGTCTTGCTACGTCCTGAAACCATTTCCCCATGCAAGCTCAAGTCCATCACACAGTGCCCATAGCTCCGCCTGTAACACTGAGCAAATACCAATGTTGCGACAACAGCCCTTCAACCACTTCCCTTCATGATCTCTGATTAAACTAGCCGCCCCCGCCTGGAGTGTGTCACCTCTCTTCGCTCCATCACAATTGAGCGCAACAACCTGACCGAGTGGCTTAATCCAACAGATAGATCTAGCAACTTTAGGGACTCTTCCCCCCTGCACACTTCCTCCAGGCCGACCAGTTTGGGTATTAAAGTCAACAAGCGCCTGTACCTCCCGTATGATCGCAGCAGGTTGCAGGTATTCCTGCCGAAATAAGGCTCTGTTTCTAGAGTCCCAAAGTTTCCAGCAAACTAGCCCGAAGAAACTCTCCCATCGCGTCCCTCTGACCCCACCGTGGTTAACTGGATCCAGATTCAGCAGGAGCCAACTCTGATATTCAGCCTGCATGAACTGGCTATGTGGCCTGATATTTATAATATGGCCCCACACCTCCTTCGCATAAGGACAATGCCGTAGGATATGGTCTACGTCTTCCTCCATTGCACCACATCTCGCACATGCAGCAGAATCCGCCATATGTCGCTGTCTTCGAATTGAGTTGGTTAGGAGTTTCCCCTTTGCCGCTAGCCATAAGAAGACTCTGACCCGTTGCGCCCCATTCCATCTCCAAATCGTCTTCCATAGTCGTTCATTCTCATTAGACCCAATGTCGCCTAAGGACTCATATGCCGAAGCCACGCTGAATTTACCATCAGGTGAGTAATCCCAGAAGCACGAAGCTTCACCATCCCCACCTGTAGGAACCTGACATCCAGAGATGAGGGGTAACACATAATCCGGTAAATCATTGGCAACTCTGTCCAGGTCCCAGGTGCCATTCGTGGTCAGGAAGCTTTGAACAGGAAGGGAGAGTTCATCGGTAGTTAACATTCTGAAAGATAGGTTCTTAAGTGGTCCCACCTCCGGGACCCAGTTATTCGTCCAGAAGCTGATCCGGGTCCTGTCACCCAGGTTCCAGCGTATCCCCAAGTCTACATCCTCCCAAAGCTTCTCCAGGTGTCTCCATAAGTAAGAGCAACGACTTTTCTTCTTGCGGGGCCCAGGTTGCTCAGACCAACCATACTTATTAGTTATTACGTAAGACTTGGACCCACAGTAAATTTGGACTAGATCGGACTGCATAGCCCAACTTCATAAGAAAGGCATGATTTTGTTGTTCTAGTTTCCTGAATCCGCATCCTCCATGTATACATGGTTTACACATTTCCTCCCAATTAACTAGGCTTGGACGTCGCTCTATCCCTGTGCTTCCCCATACAAACTTGCGAATGTGGCGCTCAATTCGGTGACACAAGCCTGGGGGGAGCTTCATGGTTTGCATAGTGTATGAAGGTATAGTGGCTACCACTGCCTTCGCTAGAGTAATATGGCCTGCTAGTGACAGAGTTTTGGCCACCCACCCCGACAATTTAGCTTGGACTCGTTCCTCTAAATATGCATAAGTAGCAGTTTGAACTCGTTTATGTAAAAGTGGGACGCCCAAGTACTTTCCCAGATCTTCTGTCTTCGTGAACCCCAACTTCTCCGCAATCCTTACTTGGTCACCATGGGCCACATTTTTAGAGAAATACACTGCAGATTTTGAACTACTTACTTTGTGACCTGAGCTAGCGCAAAAATCATCCAAGATACAATTCAGTAAGGAGACCTGGGTACACGTTGTAGAGCTAAAAAGCACTAGATCATCTGCAAAAAACAAGTGAGAAGGAGGTGGGCCTCCCCTTCCCAATTTAATCGGATGCCATTTTTTACATTCCACCTGTTTTGCAATCATTTGGGAAAGCCTTTCCATACACAGTACAAAGAGATATGGAGATAGAGGATCACCCTGTCGTATACCTCTAGTTGGAGTAAATTTCTCTGATCGTACACCATTCCAAACAACCCTCATACTACATGTGGAGACACACTGCATCACTGCCCGAACAAAATCCGGAGGAAGTCCCGCATCAAGAAGCGTTTCCTCAATAAAATCCCATCTCAGGCGATCGTAAGTTTTTTCAAGATCCACCTTGATGGCCATCCACCCCTTCGAACCGCGCTTATAGCGCATTGAATGTAATACTTCCTGGGCAATAATAATATTATCTGTAATCTGCCTGCCCGCAACAAAACTCGCCTGGTTACGTAGGACTAAATGAGGGAGCCACCTCTTTAGTCGATTTGCTAGAACTTTTGTTATGATTTTGTAGGTACAGTACAAAGACTAATTGGTCGAAACTCTTTGAGGCATTGAGGATCTGGAATCTTTGGGATGAGAGATATAAGGGTCTCATTTAAATCAGAATCTAGCGTCCCATTCTCGAAAAAACTGGTCACCATACGGTAAAGGGATGGTCCTACAATTTTCCAGTTATTTTGGAAAAAGGCCGCATGTAAACCATCAATCCCTGGAGCTTTTAAGGGCTTCATTTGAAAGAGGGCTGCGTGTACCTCGGCCAGCGAAATGACTGTAGACAAAGAGAGAGCCATGGAACCATCAATGCGAGGAAACAAACCCTTACCGGGGTACAACGGTGCAATAGCCACATCCTTGGTGTATAATGTTTTATAAAAACTCAGGGCCCAGGCTCGCAAAGTGTCATTATCAGAGCACCATACCCCACTCTCATCCCGTAAGGCAGAAATAGATTTCTTTCTCTGCCTGGTCGAAGCCTTGGCATGAAAGTATGTCGTATTCCTGTCCCCAAACTGTAGCCAGTCACATCTTGCTCGCTGCGCCCACGTCATGCTTTCTTGCTCACAAACAAGCTCAAATTCCTTTCTAAGCTCTCTCTTAATACCATCAAGATGGGGTGATGGATATGCTTCTTGGGCTTTTTGGATGCCTCCCAGTCGTGCCATAATCCTGCGTTTACGATGGCTAATATTTCCAAAGACTTCTCTGTTCCAGTGCGTAACTGAGGACGTGAAATGTGCAATATTATTCACAACCGATGAAGAGTCGGACCATGTGTCCCTTACCACTTGTTCAAACGAATCAGAAGTGGCCCACGCAGCCAAATAGCGAAACTGTCTCTGGCGGAGGGGTGGTGCCTGGCCACCATTGATTTGTACACAAATAGGACGATGGTCAGAACTTAGCTTAGGGAGATGTTGTACTGTAGTAAGGCCAAGGGAGTTTAGCCATGAAGAATTCCCCAATGCTCGGTCAAGTCTTTGGAGCAAAGTTCCACGGCGCCATGTATATTTAGGTCCCACAAAACCCAGATCCAGTAATCCACTCTCAAAAATAAATTGCCGGAACAATCTACACCCATGTGCCCTTGCTTCCGCTCCACCTGTTCGATCCCCAGCATTTAGAAGAGCATTGAAATCACCAGCGACAAGCCAAGGCCCTACCATAGTCCGCGCAATACCCGCTAGAGCCGGGAAATCGGGCCAAGCCCATCGGGCCGGCCCGTTTAGGCCCTGGCCCTGCAGGGCTCGGGCTTGAAAAATAGGCCAGGAATTTGAAATTGGCCCTGCAGGGCCTCGGGCTTAATCGGGCCGGCCCAGTAGGCCTCGGGCCACCCCCGCAGCCCGTTTAATCAGTAGCTTTAAAAAAATAATAATAATTACCTAGACTTCCACTTAATAAATGTGTTTATTTGTAATTACTTAGATTTTTTAGTTTAAAATATAACCCTTTTTTTATGTTTATTATTATTCTATATTAAAACACATAATTAGTTATTATAAATTTTAAAGAATGGATGTTTTCATATTAAATAAAACACATACTTTGGTATTACAATATTATATACGTAATAAATTATAAATATATTTTGTATAAAATAATTATAATTATTTTTACCTGTCAGTAAAATCATACATGACCGAAGGAATCTACAGGCACACACAAAATTACGAGAGGGAAAGGAATTTTGTTGTGGGCATACATAAAGCAATATCTTTGTTTAATATTTTTTGAAAAAAGGAAAAAAACATATTCTTTGTGTTTATTTATTTTTTATCACGAGTTAATGAATGTGTTTATTTGTTGAATAATTTATATTGTTTAGATATTAATGTTGATAGCATTTATTTGATAGATTAGAACTTTAATGGTTGCAATTTACCAATTATATTTCTTTAAAAAAAATTGAAGGAAAAATAGTTAAAATTTGGAATAGTAATTTTCAGCCTCTGTAGGGCCGGACTTTGAAAAACAGATGTTTTCTTTCTCCAGGCCCTGTAGGGCCGGCCCTGTCAGGCCCTGGCCCTGTAGGGCCAAGCCCTATCGGACCCTGGCCCTGTAGGGCCAGGCCCTGTCGGGCTCAAGCCCTGTAGGGCCAGGCCCTATCGGGCCGGGCCGACCCTGATTCCCAGCTCTAATACCCGCTAGTGAACTCCAAAGCTCTTTCCTCACCATGCTATTTGGACTTCCATACACAGCTGTGAAACTTATGGAACCAAAAACGCCCGGAGCTTCGATTCTTGTGTGTATAAACTGTGCATGACATCGTTCCACCACTACCTTCAAAGTATCCCTCCATAATAGCCAAATACCACCGAAAACCTCTCGCCTCCAATCTATATGAGAAACAAAACCCAGACTTTTTAATGAAGTTATCGGCCTTCAACCCTGCAATTCGAGGCTCAACCAACACCACCATGTCGGCCTATGATCCACCATAACCGAGAAAAGGTGCCGAAGAAACTCTTGCTAGCGGCCCCTTGGCAATTCCAGCTGAAGATTCGTATACCCATAATAAAATGATTTTGTGAGAGTAACCAGAGCTCATGCAAGCATACCTTGGCCCGATGGATCATCATCCCGGTCCTTTACTTCCCCAATTTGTAGCGTTGAGCATCCCTGCACTGCTGATAAATCTGCCTGACCTTCAAGCTCTTCCCGAAGTATTTCAATAGCATCCTTCGAAATTGTAGTTCCTTGAGTCTTCTGTTTCACTTTGAGGTTCCGGCGAATGGTAGAATGAAGTTTTATCCCATGCCCCACCTGTTTCTTCTGCAACTCCAGGGGTTTCCTATTCTCCTTACCTCTAGCCACACTTCCCATATCATCTGTTAAAGAGCACTGATTACTCTCCTCCAGTGCTGCCCTACTCTGCTGGAGAAACATCACAGTGTGCATTTCCTGGTCTAGCGATAAGGGAACCTGAATAACATGCGGGACCGGGTCCACAGGAGGGACAGTGGGAATTACACCTTCAATGGCCTCCAATTCCGTTACTGGGACATCGATTGGTGATGGGTTACTACATCGATCCATTCCTCCATTATTAGTAACAACTGATGTTGGTAACGACACCGCGGGGCCGTGATTGTGTTTATTCTTGGAGTTCTCCACATGTTCTGTTAGGATCCGTTTGGGCCTGTATTCTTGGACTGTTTTAACCGGCCCATGCTTAGCTATGTAATTACCTTGTTTCATGTTCGAACCCACCCCCTCATTCAGCTTCTTTCCAACTTTCGCTCCCTGATTAATGGGGGATTTCTCGTCAGTGCGCGTATCACAATCAGAATTAGTCAAAGCTCCTGTTTGGGCTATCTGCGTAGAAGGGGCCACCATATCCTCATAATCAAAGAGGACATTATAGCGAGATCCTCCATTGATTTGTGATTCCCCAATTTTTGCTTCTTTCCCCATCGTGGCTTGTTTCCTTTTTTAGGATACTGTACCTGCATCCAGGATTCGAACGGTGACGAGGCCTCCTCCGGCGTGTGATCTGTGACACTAGGAGGTCGTATCGGAATAGAAGGTGTTGCTGTTGTGGTCCCTGCTCCTTCCGTAACTCCCTGATCCTGGGGACGAACCTGGTTGGTTGAGGATACTATGTCTGGGCATTTCTTTTCTGTATGGCCATATTTCCCACAAGCAAAACAAATGTGGGGCAAACCTTCATACTCAATTCCATAGGTCTTACCATCTACCTTTATCCAGGGAATGAGTGGACGAAGCAGGTCAATCAGAATTGTGACACGAGCATACTTCCCTCGGCCCCGCGTCTCTGTCATGTAATCAATTTTGACAACTTCTCCTAGCAACGTCCCAATCGCCCGAAGCGTGCTCTTATGGTAGTAGCGGAAGGACAAACCCGGGATGCGTATCCAGGCAACCATCTTAGAGACAACAGATGTTTTAGCGTCAAAATCTAGAGACCATGGTTGCACAGTTAGATACGCACCATATACCATCCAAGGACCACCTGTGAGAACCTTCATGTAATCCTCCTCCAATGCAAAAGTAGCACAGTAAAACCCTCCTTCCATATCCACCACCTGATAGGATCCTCGCGGCTTCCACAGAGCCTGTGACCTGGCTATCAGCTCATGGTAAGTGATAGTACGTCCAAGAAGCTTAATGATCAGGGATCGTTCCATGCCTTTGGCCAACTCAGATCGAATTGCACTTGAGAATTCAATACAAGGTATATCACCCTCCTTAGCAATTTTGTAATCGGCCTCCGAAAGCTCTCCATCCAGTTGTCTCCGATCTACCTTGCCACCACCATCACCACTAAGCAGCATGTTCCTGTAAGAGATGGCAACAGTGGGGTCCTTCTCCACCATTAAGGCATCCGATCCTTCCGGGACTATCTCCAACTCACCACTTTGTTCATCACCAGGACAAATACGTACTTTCTTAGTTGAACGAAGATCATCCTCCGAGAGCACAGGGGAAACCTCCTTCTCCGCCATCGTTCAATTTTGGTTGTTCATCACCACCACTTTTGTAGTTTTTTGTTACATGCCATGCGATCTTAAACAAACGTTTGGCATCCAGCATTTATATAATATTACTCGTAATTGTGAAAAATCATTAAAAAAAAATTGACATTAAACTAATTTTCTCAAAGGTAGCAGTATCCCACAATATGCTTGGACATCATTACAGTAGATCTTTACAGAGTCTGTGAACTGAATTTTTTTGTTTTTTTGGCCGGAGTAAATTAATTTAAAATATTTATATTTGTTCTTTTTGCCGAATGAATTTGTCTGCATATAAACTAATATATAATTTAATCACACACAATATATGATTAAATAATTTATTTAACTTTTGTAGTTTCTTAAAAAAAAGTCAATTAAGTATTATATTTAAAATCCATAGAAGATGTAGTATTTAATATCCAACAGCAGCAAAAACCTTATTCCATTAAGCAGACAGCGCATAGATGAACCAAAAAAAACAATAATATATACATAAAGAAGAAATGAAGGGTGTAAAACGACATTAGTGTATATTATAGTTACATGTTGAAAGTAATGAAAATAATGACCCACAATAATTTTATATATATAGAAAATTATATATAAAGTTTTCGTAGTTTTCAGAATGAAATGAAACACAACCTTGATAGCTTTCATAAACTAAAATTATGACCCACCTTAAAATCCCTCTCGCTCTCCCTCAAGAGTGGGAAGAAGCCATGGAAAACTCGCATGGAATAAATATATTTCTCTGTAAGGATTAGATATTTTACTTCTTATTTGTCCTTTAATGAAAAAGAAAAAGATCATTTTTTTTCTCAATACTTATCCCCATGGAGCAATAAACTAAGCTTCAACTCCCACATCTGTTTGAGAGAGAGACTTTCAACTCCTGTATTGATTTATTTGGAAGATAAATAATTTACTCCAGAAAACTAAGCTCTATAATATACATACACTTCTACAAGATTGACTAGTCACCACCACAATAAATAGGCGTCCTTTCAGAGATAGATGCTGGAGGAGCCTTACTTTGCCCATATAATGAAACCTGAAAGGTCTACTCTTCATATGCCCTCCTCTCCAACATTTCAATTCACCATTGCAAGCACAGCCACCAAAAACATATCCAGTGTATTCCCAAATGCTACTTAGCTTTCCGCAGACTTTGTCTGCTTTTCAAACTGCTCTTGGTGCAATGCAGATAAAGGCTTTGCAGGAGTCATTCTACCATCTCCTTCATCTCTGGCACATAATGCTATAATTCCTTCTTCTGTTTTAGTAAACCCAGTAATGCTGGTAACAATCATGGCTGATGCTGATATACAAGAAAATTAATGTGAAAACAATGTTAGCATTCAAGAACACTAGGATATAATATGATGAGTGAAAAGGGAAGGCCAGGGAAATCAATGCAGTTGCTTTTCAATCCCAATTTGGATTTACTTATCACAGACTCCAAAATGTTAAGAACAAGAAGTTCGTATCCCACTGGTATGCTATGCAAACCTTTCTTCTTATAATTAAGGAGCTCTTCCATGGTTTTCGTCAAGGGAAAATCTTTAAAATGACAAGAAAAATTACAGAAGCGTGTGTATGGGGAAGGTACAACAAAGCATGCTTTACTCGAGTACACATGAAATGTAAAACTCAAACAAAACATCTTAATTGTGATCAGCCACTACAGCCAAACAATTTTTTACTTTAAAACACAATTCATTTGTCACCTTTTTCCATCGTGAACACAAACATCGCATAAAATTTGGAGTAGAGTGACTAAACTTCTTTCATCATTTCAGGAGACTGGTGAATATTTCGTCAACAAGATTCTTTGCCTCATCATTGTCACCTTTTTCCAGAAGAGGTATAAGTGTATCAAAAGTTACAACCTTGTTAGTCAAGATCGCGTGCAAACTCGGAAAACTCGCAAGATCGCGATTTTCTGTAGAGAAAACGAGCTGATTCGCATGTAGGATCGGTTGTGTGCAAGATCGATCAAGATCGTCGGGCAAACTCGTGCAATCGTAAGATCGAGCAGGAGCGTATGAGATCGACGATCTTGCTGTGTTTTCTTACCCGGTTCAGACAACCCATTTACCTGACTTACTGACCCAGTTCAAAACCCTATACCGCGCGTTTTTATTCTATTATTCTGTACCCAGCGGCTCCAGCTCTCTCCAGTCTCCATAGTCGGCACTCGGCAGTCGGCATCTTCAGTTTCAGCTGTCTCTACGGTCGGCGTCGGCATCTCTTCTCTAGTTGCAGGTCATCGATCCCCCTCTGTTTCTGGTTTTGCAATTTTTTTTTATTAATCAAATAAATTGTTGAATGCTGCTCATATATATGAATGGTTTGGTATCCTTTATTTTCTCAAGTCGAGCCAGACCAGAACGTTTCTCTCGCCTCTCTTTCTCAAGTTCAAAACTAATATAAATATTTATTTTTTCACTCCATCTTGACTTGCAGATTTGGAACGCTTTTTTTTTTTTTTTTTAAATAAGCGATTCAATGCTGCTCATATTAATATTCGATTGTGGTGTGCATATTTGATTTAGAATGCCACTCTTTATAATTATTGTTGATCCTGGTGACAATATTAGATTGTTCAGTTTTTCATTTTGCTCTTTATTTTTATTCTGTCCATATTAGATTGTGGTGGTTTAGCATTTGGAAAATGGCTTCTAGTGCTGGTGCCAGTAATGATGCTATTGCTACCTCCTCTAATAGAGGAATTAGAACGAAAAATGCTACTGGAAGTAGGACTGACATAGGATGGAAGCATGGTGTTGAGGTTGATGGAAAAAGAAAACAGAGTGAAGAGGATGGTGGGCATGATAAAAATATTTTTTAAAAAAGGGGAGTGAGCACTCAAGCTACAATAAATAGCATATTCAAGAAGAATTTGAGAGAGGAAGCATGTGAAGACATTGCCGCTTTTTTCTACAATAATGCTATTCCATTCAATGTGGCAAGGACAGAGGAATTCTATAAAATGTTTGAATCAGTTGCAAAACATGGTCCAGGATTCAAGCCACCATCCTACCATGAGATCAGAGTTAAATATTTGAAGAAAAAATATGACTCAACAATGCAAGATATTGAAGAACATAAAGTTTATTGGAAGAAATGTGGATGCTCAATAATGACAGATGGTTGGACCGACAAAAGGAGAAGGACAATCATAAATTTCTTAGTGAACTGCCCTAAGGGAACTGTTTTCCTCAAGTCTATTGATGCATCTGACATATCTAAGACTGCTGATAAAATCTTTAAGATGATTGATGATGTTGTTGAAGAGGTTGGTGAAGAACATGTTATTCAAGTGGTGACGGATAATGCATCAAATTACAAAGCTGCAGGAGAGATGTTAATGGAGAAAAGAAAGAGATTGTATTGGACACCTTGTGCAGCACATTGTATTGATTTAATGTTGGAGGATTTTGAAAAGAAGATACCAGTTCACCATGATACTATTCCAAGGGGAAAAAAAATCACAACCTACATTTATTCAAGAACTGCTTTGATTACTTTATTGCACCATTTCACTAAAGGAAAATATTTGGTGAGACCAGCCCTCACTCGTTTTGCCACATCTTACCTAACTTTGGGGTGCCTCCATGATAACAAAGGAGCATTGATTCGGATGTTCACCTCCGACGATTGGAAATCTAGCCGGTTTGCAAAGACAAAGGATGGGAAGCTTATAGAAGATGTGGTTTTGGACAAGGCTTTTTGGAAAGATATTGTTACTTGCTTGAAAGGAGCTTATCCTTTAGTCAGGGTGCTCCGTATGGTTGATTCAGATGTGAAGCCAGCCATGGGCTTCATATATGAGGAGATTGATCGGGCTAAAGAGAGAATTGACCATGCCTTCAACAACGTAGAAAGAGGGTAAATTATCAAGTTTGATTTAAATTTTAAATTTGTAGTTTTGTTCTCTACATTAATTCAATTTTTTTTTAATTCTTCAGTTATAGGCCTATATGGGATGCCATTGATGATAGATGGGACAAGCAACTTCATCGTCCTTTGCATGCTGTAGGCTATTACCTTAACCCGCAATTCCATTATACTGAATCATTTAAGGCTAATTTTGAAGTGAAACGTGGATTATATCAATGCTTAGACAGGATGGTGGGGGATATAGAAGAAATATCTAAGATTGATACTCAACTTGAAGATTTCAAGTATCAAAGGAAGTTTTTTGGTCATTCAATAGCTAAGATTGCAATTAACAAAAAAGCTCCAGCAGAATGGTGGGAGTCATATGGGGATGAACATCCGGAACTCCAAAAATTTGCTATTCGTGTTTTGAGCTTGACATGCAGTGCCTCCGGTTATGAGCGTAATCGGAGTGCCTTTGAGATGGTAAATTTTCATGAATATGAATTATATTTCATTTCAAGAATGTATTTTGTATTAATTGTTTTTATATTTGCTTAGGTCCATACAAAGAGAAGAAATCGTTTGAAACAAAAAACTATGAATGATGTTGTTTTTGTGATGGCTAATTCAAGATTGGCCAACAAGAAGGTGGCTAGAAAAGTGAATGAGTATAATGTTGATGATATTTCTTCTGATGATGATTGGATTGTGGAAAATGATGAAAGTCTATCTAACATTGAAGACTTAGATGTAGACAACTTGGTGCCAATTCAAAATGAAGCCTTGGTTGAGCCTAGCAATGATTTGGAGTTAGAGCCACCAAATTTTGATGAAGAAGCCTTTGAAGATGGAGAGGAAGAGGAAGATGCCATTTTATTTCAAGATTGTGATTTGAATGCTTTGATAGATTAGATTTGAAGTATTTTGTTTTGATTTTGGTGATTTTGTATTTTGTATTTGTGGCTCAAGTTGATGTTTTGAATTGTCTTTTAGGACTCATTAAATGTTATTTTGAATGCTATATATTTTTATTTGAAGATTGAATTGTCTTTTAGGATTAAGTTGTGAGTTAAATGTTATTTTATATGCATATATATTTTTTATTATTACTAAAATTAAAAAAGTAAGATCTTTACGATCCGTGCCGATCCTACGATTTACGATTTTGCTACCCCCTTCCGATCCCACTTATAAGTGTATCAAAAGTTACAACATCAGGTAAGCACCCATTATCTTTCATGTTATAAAGCAAGGCCTTTGCCTCATCGTACAAACCCTCTTTACAAAATCCTTTGATCATGGCAGTATATGCCTGCACATTCAAAGGATGACCATTGACCAAAAGATGCTGGAAAATCTGCCGTGCATCATTTAATCTGTTACCCTCGCACAAACCATCAATAAGTATGGTATATGTGTAAGTATCAGGCTGAATTCCTTGGTTAACAATTTGCTTAAATAGTGTAATTGCCTGGTCAAGATGGTGACTTTTGCACAATCCATCTAATAAGATATTAAAAAATATTATATCTGGAGCATGGCCACTATCATGCATCTCATAAATAACATCTTGCACATCAGAGATTCTACCTGTTTTGCACAAACCGTCAATGAGCGAACTGTAGGTGACAACATGGGGAGTCAAGCTTTTGCGGCGCATTTCTTTAAAGAGGTCCATGGCATCGTCCTCCATCTTGATTTTACATAGTCCATTAATCAAAATGCTGTAGCTAAAAATATCAGGAGCCAAACCACTGTTGACCATCTTATTGAATAATTTTCTTGACTCACCAACATTATTCATCAAACAGTAACATCCATTAAAGAGTTGTAAGTAACATGATTAGGCTTTGTACCACACTTCATCATCATGCCAACAATAGCCTCAGCTCCAGTGACACTTCCTTCCTTACAAAATGCATCAACTAAAATACTAAAAGTATGAACATTAGGGTTGATGCCTTCAAGTCTCATTCCATTAAATTTTTTTGCAGCCTCTGGCCATTTATTCATGACACAAAAACCATGGATGAGAGAGTTGTAGGTGACAACATCAGGAGATATTCCACGATCAATCATTTCATGAAATAAATCATTTCACGAGTATTTGCAGATAAAGTTTATATTAATTTCTCTTGTGTGTGCTGCAAATTTAGCATACAGTACCAATTTTGTGATGTAATTCAAAAAGTGTTGTTACAGAGAGAGTCACTTGTAGATTTACCAATTTAACTTTTGCATACTTCAAATTATACATTTCTCTGTAATTTTAGACAATAAATGAAAATTTTAATCATTCACTCTACAAGTATGACAATAATTAACATAAAGTCTCTGGTTTGAAGTATGAAGAGTCCCATAATAAAGGTGATCAAGCTACATTATATTACTAGCAATTTGACAAGGATTTTAATGGAAGTATTGAATCAAATTAATCATTAGAGTGGTGAAAAGTTATTAATGCAAAGAAAATCATGGTGGCAAAGGAACAAAAACAGAAAAAACCAAAAGAATTCTCATAAAAGAAGATTTGCATTATATGTGTATGAAAGAAACTTGTCACAGAGAAGACTTGTAAGGGGTGCTTGTAACTGGAATCCATCGGTCTCCTTGGAGAAAGGCCTTGACAGTGAATCTATTTGCTTGTTTAGCAGAAAATTTTCTTAAACCCTTCCATTTGACCCTATTGTTTGTTGAGGCACCAGGTCCAAAGTTCTGAAACTCAGCATAGAAAATGGTGTCTGGTGCTGAGTTTCCAACCCAGGGCAACCAGCCACTTGGATTAATTAAGTCTCCTATTGAAGATTGTATGAACACAGTGGTTGAGTAGTTCTTCCATGGCCCCCCAAGATATGTTTGCACAGAACTCAAGTTCCCAAATGGTGAGATGCTGCAGTTCTGAATTGAAATCCCTGTGTTCATATTAGGGTCTATCTTCCCTTGTGCTGTGATTGTGTTCTGCTGGCCCCACATCGGTACCTTTAAGCAGAACAAAGTCGTTTTAGAAGCTAACCAAACACATACTCCCTCCCATCCATAATACAAGTTACTTGCAGAATAATTAATCTTATTTGCCAATTTTGTCCCTATAATTAATGCGTAGTATTTTTCCTCTTTCCTTCAAAAACTAATTCAATAGAGGTAAAGTAGAAAAAAAATCAATTTAAAACATGTTCAGTGAGTTAACTATCATTTTTTAGTTCCAGTGAATTAGTTGAAAGTGATTTATATTGTGAATTGTAGTGAGTACAAAATCTGAGGAATGAGCCGTGTTATTCATACCTTTGGGAGGATGTTGGAGTTTTGGATGACAACTGCAGAGTTACCAAAGATGAAATCAACGGTACCATAAATGTCAAATTCTCTGTAGAACTGGCGCAACGAATGAGCATAGAGAGTGTCCTGAAATGCATCAATGAGGCATCTGTAGAACACAGCCTGATCTGCACTTGCCATCAGTGCCACTGCTTGGTGCTTCTGTGGCCCGGCAGTGTTGCGAAATCCCATGTCCTTCGCCATAAAGTTCTTCCCAAAAACAGCTGAACCACACACACAGTCAAAGTTATGAGAATTTAACGATACTACTTGTAGTTCTTAATATAAGATCTACTTTCATGGAGAAATTGAACTAAAAAGTGGGTCTTATATTAAGAAATGGAGGCACAATTACATTGATTAAAAGATAAGATAGTGTTTGAATACCAAATGTTGCAGAAGAGAAAGTGGGCGTGCCATCAACAAAGTTGAGACTTGAGACGACCAGACACAATTGTTGTGTTCATTCCATCACTAATCATCACGACATTTCATTTATTCTTCTTCACTCTTACATTCTCATAGTAAACTCCTTTCTTCACATAGATCACAGTTCTCTCCTTGCTCTTTACAGGGACATGCTTGAGTGCTTCAGAGATTGTTCTGTACTTTCCAGAGCCGACTTTTGCCACAACTATGTCTGCTTTCTGTTTCAAGTCCTTGTTTGATGCAAGCAGCTATTTGTCTTTCTGATGAAGCCAAGACGGTGCTTCATTGTGATTTGGTAGGGTTAATAATAAGCGTCGTCTCAGGTTTAGTGTGCTTGTAGCCTGCTGAATCCAAGTGATAATGGCAAGACTGTTGCTGGTAAATTATGTAAAGTTCTTTAGGTAGCTTCTAACTCTGTTGTTTAATGATTCCTTTGCTTCCTCTAAGCCATCTATGCATGTTTGTTGGTATGTTCCTGTAACATCACACAAAGCAAGCAAATTGTGGGAGGTTTAAATCATTAGTTAGTTAAAACCTTATTGAGGTAGTTAATCATTGTAAGACCTTATAAATAGAGGTCTACTTGTATGGATCAAAGTGTGAAGGATGATAGGATCCTCACCTCTTATTAATCCTAGAGTTTAGAGTTAATAGTAGAATCACCCAAGAAGGATTTGTCCTTCTTGAATACCATTGTGGCTTGTAATTCTCAAGAAAAGATTAGTATATTTCTCTAAGTTCTGGATTTCTTAACACAAATGATTAGCATAGTATTCTAAACTTTGATCATTGACCTTGTAACCTAGTGCTATGAAAATTCTCATATGATGGGAGGTCATGGATTTGAACTCACTTATAACCTCATGTAGGGACTACTCCTTTAATTTTTTTCTTAAAAAAATATTCTTAACCATGTATCTTAGTTATTGTCAAGTAACATAAATACTTTAAGGGATGGAATTAACCAAATAATATATAACCTAGTGGCGTGAAAGTTTTCCCATAAGTGAGAAATCAGAGGTTTGATCACCCTTGTAATCTTATACTGTCAGTGTCTACCCTTTCAATTTAAACAAAAATTAAGAAAAGGAGTGATGGAATTAAGAATAGTACCTGAAGCACTCAACCATGTTTGAATATCTTCAAAAAGCTCAAGAACAGAAGAAGAATTCTGCCCAGAAGACAAGGAGGCATTAAGATGATCAACAGCAAGATCCAAAAGCTCCTTGCAATTACTGAAAGCTTCCACGGTCCTATTATCATTACCAATCAAATCCTCAAAACCTCCCTTTTCACCAGAAAAATACTTATCGGCAGCACCAGAAACTTCATCCAGTGCAACTTGAAGAGACAGCCTGAACAAATCCTCAGGCTTAATCACCTGTCCTGGCTGAACCACACGTCCGAGGCTGGCATAACAAGCTTCCTGAAACAATGTTACATCACACACAGCTTTCACTGAAGCCGAAACATCAGCATTTTGCTGCTGCTGCTGCTAGTGTTGTTTCTGTCCTTGTCATTGTTGTGAGCAAGACTTGCTCCTAAGACAGCTGCCACAACAATGCCGACCAGGACAACAGCTGACAAGCTCATGATGGCTATTCGCCTCCAGGTTTTCCGGCAATCTTCGAGCTTCTCTTGCTCGGATTCATCTAGCTTGCCGTAGGGAGACATGGTAGAGAGTTGATTTGTTGCTGTTGGTGCTGTTGTGAGTGTTAGTTGTATAGCTACGTTGTTCCAGGAGACTTTATTTATATGTATGACCAAGAGTGGTTACGCGCTTTTACGTGCGTGACACTATGTTTTTGTATTATAGAGTGCCTCGCATGTTACATATATTTATGTAATATAGGTGACAAGAATATCTAACAATGACAACATGAACGTGTCAAGAGGTTCACACTTATTTTATTCACTTCGCTCCTCGGACATAATTTCTAGGGAGGCCCAAGGGATTTGTAATTTCAGTATACTTTTTTTAGACCAAAATGAAATTAAGTTGGGAGGAAAGTTGATAGAATTGAAATGATCCTGGTTACTGAAATGAGAAGCTAGTCCTAATCAAAATTCAAAGCTGGTTTATAAATGTACATACATATTTTAACACCTCAGTATAATAAAATAACAAGTGTACAAATGAAAAATTCATAAGTCCAAAAGTTTACATTATAATAGGTTCTAATATTAAAAAAATTACAAGGGTTCATATAGAGGTCTACTTACAAATGCATTTGTATTTATAATTAAAAAAAATTCATCTATTGGTTGATTAATTAAATTTGACTTTTAAACTTTTATTTTGACAAAAATACACCATCTTAACAAAAATAATCATGTGAACATTTATATTTTTTAAAAAAATAAGTTTTTATGCCACCAAAACAGAATTCTAATACATACATTTTTTGTGTGACGGTATAAATGATGTAAGTAGTTTTATAAATTCTAAAAATTTGTTTTTGAAATTTTAAAAACACTTTTTTTTTTTGCTACAAACGTTTATATACATATAATAAATTTTTTTTTTTATAAAACATATAATAATCAAGGGAATGACAACTTCAATATGCAAGATACTCAAAAGAGAGAAGAAAAAAAATTCTTATCTTACACTTCACTCTATTATCTACCACTAATGTTCGGTCAAATAAAAATTCATAATCATTTTAGATGATGATATCCAAATAATCATCCCCATAGGAAGAAGGAAGAAGGTACAATGGGCGCCTGATCTTAATTTTACTCCTTTTCAACCTTTCAATTTTTTTCCCTACATCTCACTATAATTTCTTTAATATTTTATGTTTTTAGTAAAGCTATATTAGGCGTGCTTGCATTTGTCCAAGTCAAAATAAATCAATACTAATTCATAATTTATAAACAGGTTGATCATAGAGTTTTTATACTACTTTTGATTATAACTTTTAATCCTAAATATAAAACCCATTTGACTTTATTAAAAAGATTAAGAAAGATAATTAAATTACTTTAAAATATTTATATTTATCATTTTCCCGAACTAATTTGTCTAACTTATAAACTAATATCTAATTTAATCATACATAATATAATATATGAATAAGTAACTTATTTAAATTTTTTAATCTCTTAAAAAAAAGTTAACTATGTCTTATATTTACAAGTAGAAGGTAGTGTTTAATATCCAACAGCAGCAGAAATCTAATTCCATTAAGCAGACAGCGCATAGACGAACAAAAAAAACAATAATATATACATTAAGAGACATTAGTGTATATTTTAGTAATATGAAAGTAATGAAAATTATGACACATGGGGCAATAACTAAGAAGCTTCAACTCCCACATCTGTTTGAGAGAAAGGCTTTCAACTCTTGTATTGATTTATTTGGAAGATAAATAATTTAGTCAAGAAAACTAAGCTCTATAATAGACATACATACACTTCTAAAAAATTGACTAATCACCAGTTCACCACCACAATATATAGGCGTCCTTTCAGAGATAGATGCTGGAGGAGCCTCATTTTGCCCATATAATGAAACCTGAAAGGTTTACTCTTCATATGCCCTCCTCTCCAACATTTCAATTCACCATTGCAAGCACAGCCACCGAAAACATATCCATTGTACTCCCAAATGCTACTTTGCTTTCCACCGACTTTGTCTGCTTTTCAAACTGCTCTTGGGGCAATGCAGATAAAGGCTTTGCAGGAGTCATTCTACCATCTCCTTCATCTCTAGCACAAACCAGGTAATGCTATAATTCCTTCTTCTGTTTTAGTAAACCCAGTAATGCTGGCAACAATCATGGCTGATGCTGATATACAAGAAAATTGATGTAAAAACAATGTTAGCATTCAAGAACACTAGGATATAATATGATGAGTGAAAAAGGGAAGACCAGGGAAATCAATACAGTTGCTTTTCAATCCCAATTTGGATTTACTTATCACAGACTCCAAAATGAGGCTCCTTATAAAAAAAGAACATGAAATGTAAAACTCAAGAAAAACTCTATGATCAACCTGTTTATAAGGAGCTCTTCCGTGGTTTTCGTCAAGGGAAAATCTTAAATATGACAAGAAAAATTGCAGAAGCGTGTGTAAGGGGAAGGTACAACAAAGCATGCTTTACTCGAGTACACATGAAATGTAAAACTCAAGAAAAACATCTTCAATTGCAATCAGCCACTACAGCCAAACAATTTTTACTCTAAAAAAAAAAAAATCATTTGTCACCTTTTTCCAATCGTGAACACAAACATCAAATGAAATTTGGAGTAGAGTGACTAACTTTCTTTCATCATTTCAGGAGACTCTGGTGAATATTTCGTCAACAAGATTCTTTGCCTCATCATTGTCACCTTTTTCCAGAAGAGGTATAAGTGTATCAAAAGTTACAACATCAGGTAAGCACCCATTCTCTTTCATGTTATAAAGCAAGGCCTTTGCCTCATCGTGCAAACCCTCTTTACAAAATCCTTTGATCATGGCAGTATATGCCTGCACATTCAAAGGATGACCATTGACCAAAAGATGCTGGAAAATCTGCCC
Source organism: Acacia pycnantha (assembly GCA_025563575.1). Lineage (NCBI taxonomy): Eukaryota > Viridiplantae > Streptophyta > Magnoliopsida > Fabales > Fabaceae > Acacia > Acacia pycnantha. Next base: position 2,532,956 of record JAMWYP010000032.1, on the reverse strand, counting down.
TGCATCATTTAATCTGTTACCCTCACACAAACCATCAATAAGTATGGTATATGTGTAAGTATCAGGCTGAATTCCTTGGCTAACAATTTGCTTAAATAGTGTAATTGCCTGGTCAAGATGGTGACTTTTGCACAATCCATCTAATAAGATACTATAAAATATTATATCTGGAGCATGGCCACTATCATGCATCTCATAAACAACATCTTGCACATCAGAGATTCTACCTGTTTTGCACAAACCGTCAATGAGTGAACTGTAGGTGACAACATGGGGAGTCAAGCTTTTGCGGCGCATTTCTTTAAAGAGGTCCATGGCATCGTCCACCATCTTGATTTTACATAGTCCATTAATCAAAATGCTGTAGCTAAAAATATCAGGAGCCAAACCACTGTTGACCATCTTATTGAATAATTTTCTTGACTCACCAACATTATTCATCAGACAGTAACCATCCATCAAAGAGTTGTAAGTAACATGATTAGGCTTTGTACCACACTTCATCATCATGCCAACAATAGCCTCAGCTCCAGTGACACTTCCTTCCTTACAAAATGCATCAACTAAAATACTAAAAGTATGAACATTAGGGTTGATGCCTTCAAGTCTCATTTCATTAAAAAAATTTGTGGCCTCCGACCATTTATTCGTGACACAAAAACCATGTATTAGGGAGCTGTAGGTGACAACATCAGGAAATATTCCGTGATCAATCATTTCATGAAATAAATCACATGCTTCAGTTATGAGCCTTTCTCTGCAAAAGCCATCAATAATCATATTATACATAACTAAATTAGGCTTAACTGGCCCTCTCGCCGTCTTTTGGAGCAATTTAACCGCAGCACTTGTTTTTCCAGTCTTACATAGTCCATTGATCAACGTGCCATAACTAAAAGCATTTAACTGAAAACCTTTTGCAATCAGATCATCATGAAAATCTAAGGCCTTCCCAACATTATTATTGAGGCACATGCCCTTCATTAGTGTAGTCAAAGTAATCGTATTTGGCTGACAACCTATCTTAAGAATCTTGCCTAAGGCAGAGAAAGCAAAAGTCATTTGACCCACATGGCAGTAACAATTAATCAAGATGCTCAGTGTAACCAAAGTAGGTGTGAATCCCTTAGATTCGGCTTGTGCCAGAAGGGAGATGACAGTTCGATGATGTTTCAACTTTGCAAGAGATCCTAAGATCTTATTAATTTGGATTATAGAAGGTTGGGGGCGCGCATGAAGCAAGCGATTAAAAGAAGAGAGAACCTCTTCGATATTGTGAGGATTTGTGGAATTGGAATGGAAACTGAAGTGGAGAGTGAGGGCACATGAAAGAGAGAGAAGGAAGGGAGACGTAGAAAACAGAGGAACTTGGGAGAAGACATACCGTGAAGGAGCTCTGCAAAACGACATCTTTCAGTTAGATTCAGAAATTGAGATCCTTGAACAAAGAGGTCACCTGACCTGAGAATTTGGTATTGGATAAGTCGGGAAGACGAAATAGTCCTCGCCACTTGAGACGCACCAAACCTTCTTTCGACCAGGTTTTAGTTGGATTCGACTTTCATTAATATGTGACTTCCTATCCTCTTCCTTAAAATAGCACCGTTTTGTTTTGACGCAAAATAATACTGGTGCTCTTTTTTTAAAATAGGGTAAATGTGCAAAAATATATTGCTTTGTCCTTAAGAGTGTCCAATACTAAGTATTTTTTCAGGTGCAAAAATACACATGTAGTTAGAAAATACGAGCAAAAGTCACACTTCTGGTAAAACCAAAAACGTTGACAGTTAAAAAGAACAATTTGACTAACAGAGCTGGCATATATTTACCATCTGAAAAAGAAAAAAAAAAATTGAACACCCGAGCACGATTGATTGGACGGAATATCTGGCGAATCCTCCTACAATTCTCCCATCTCTCCCTCAGACTCAACAAACTCTTCTCAGATCTCTCTTTTCCGGCGAACCTCCTCCAATGGGCTCATCTCCGCTGCCACTCTCTCGACGTTCCAAGCAAGTTCATCAACGTCACTTGTTCATCGTCCAAACTCCTTCCTCTCGTTCAACTCTCGGCGTTGCAGGCGCAACTTCCTCCCTGCATATCTTAAACCTCTGGCGACGTTGCAGCGAAGAAGAGATTGAGAGAGAGAATGTGAAACCTTTAAAAGTCAAGACTAACTCCATTTTGCTATCGATTATCTTACACGAGATTACTTTATGTCATGTGTCTTACCCTGTTTTATTGGTTTAAAACATAGCACACTTAGCACCACTGCAAAGGCTTTAATCTATATAATTCACTGCAGTTTTCTAAATATGAATGTGATACAAAAATCAAATGCAAATAAAAAAGAAAAAAAAAAAAGAGAAGTCTTTGTTTCTTAAAAGCAAAAGCTTCAAGTAAGCTAAAGGTCATGTAAAAAGATATAAAAATAAAATAACAAAGCGAAAGCCAGCGTTAATATGCCTTTATGTAAACTATGCTCTTAACTAAAGTATCAAATATATATTTTTACTCAAAAAAGGTATAAAATATATGTGTGGTGGAAAAAGGAAGTCGTTATAGATATTATAAGTTATAGATTTATGATATTGTAACTTGTATGTTAGAATTAAGGATTTGCTACTCCCACATAGAGAACATGTGGTGCTTGTAACTCTAAAGTGAGTGAAAATTATTTCCTATATTATAAAGGCACTTTCTTAAGAAAAGAAGAAAGAATCTAAACAGCTTGTATTTTTTTATATCCTTTTATTATTAAATGTTAACTTTCTAATTTTTCTAACCAGAAAATTCTCACCACATCCTGATGAATATATACAATGAAAGGGAGAAAATTCTCTAGAGAATAGAAGTTGTTTTGGAGTACAAACTAGCTTAAGCTGATAGTTGATACCTTCTAGCAGTTAGCGGGCCGAGGAGTGTTAGTAGTAGAGGAGAACCATGGTACATTGATCCTGATCTAAAAAATAACGGCGAATAAATCCTTATGTTACACATAATGGCATGATAAAAGAAGGGAGGAATTCATGAAATTCAAGTAAGAAGTTACTGATGAGCCTGCATAAGGTGACAGTGAAGACTGCTTCAACCAGTATCCCTCGACCACTGCGAAATGGAAAGAATCATAGAACTTAAGCGTAAATTTTGACATTTCACGGAGATGTAAACAAGTATACCAGTAGTAGTCAGGTGTAGAGCAGCAAAGAGCATACAACGACGAATGTTGGTGAGAGGGGTGGACACTTCAGGGCGAGATGTGTCTTGCTCTGTTTTATTGGTTTAAAACTGTGCCTCATGTGCTCTGTTTCATCATTCTTGGTTATACAGTAAGATATGCAGAACAAGACACATGAAACCAATAAATACCAATAAGATATGCCTCATTCTTGTCAATAAATAGTTTTAAACCAATAAAACAGAGCAAGACACGTGACATAAAGTAACCTCGTGTAAGATAATCGATCGCAAAATGGAGTTGGTCTTGACTTTTAAAGGTTTCTCATTCTCCCTCTCAATCTCTTCTTCGCTGCAATGTTGCCAGAGGTTTAAGACATGCAGGGAGGAAGTTGCGCCTGCAACACCGAGAGTTGACCGAGAGGAAGGAGTTTGGACGATGAACAAGTGATGTTGATGAGCTTACTTGGAATGTCGAGAGAGTGGCAATGGAGATGAGCCCATTCGAGGAGGTTCAACGGAAAAGAGAGATCTGAGGAGGGTTTGTTGAGTCCGAGGGAGAGATGGGAGGATTCGCTAGATTAGGCTTGATTCCATCGAATCGTGTTTGGGGGTTCATTTTTTTCTTTTTCAGATGGTAAATATATGCCAAGTCAGCTCCGTTAGTCAAAGTGTTTCTTTTTAACACTCAACGTTTTTTGTTTTAACAGAAGTGTGACTTTTGCACATATTTTCTAACCACATGTGTATTTTTGTACCTAAAAAAAGCACTTGGTGTTAGGCGCTCCTGAAGGCAAAGCACATGTGTATTTTTGCACATTTACCCTTATATATATATATATATATATCGTGGTATCGTATAAGATATTAAAAGATACTTGAATCATCGATCGATGATCGAACAAATCTTGAATGGTACTTCATAATCTTGAAGTGTTTTTTCGCACTAATCAAGATCTCAAGTATCTTTTTAGTACCCTACAGTACCTAAAAATATTTTAAAAAAATAGAAGGAGCACCAGGTATTGTTTTGTGCCAAAACGGCACTGTTTTAAGAAAGAGAATGACAGAGGATGGAAAGACGCAAAGGACTGAAGCCGAATCCGTTTTAATTAGGGCTAAGGCCTTAAAGTTGTTATCGAGTGTAATTTTGTCTTGTAAGTTTTTGAGAATAATTTTGTTGTGTCCAAAAAGAGGACAATTTTACTATGGCATTTATTATAGTTAATTTTGATTGTTAGTTGAACAAATATGTTAAGTTGGTTGTCCATATGTCACCAAAATCATTTTTATTAAGATGCAAATTTGACCTAAAAGTTTTAAAGCTAACTTTGAAAAATAAACGAAGTACATACACATGGATTGCTAAGTGCTAGCTTAGATATTTAGTCAACTAACGATCAAAATTAACTAGGATAACAACTAGGGTAAGATTGTTCCATTTTTTACACTTTCAAAGTAAAATATCACTTTAGTCTTATTTATAAGTCTTTTTTAATTAAATCACTAATACTAAAGATAGGTAGTTAACTCAGTGATTATAGGGTAAATTTTCAACTTTGCCTTAATTTATGAATGATGATTTTTCAACTCTCTTTTTTCTCTATCTATTTTCATTTGTATAATTAATATGGGCAAAATTGTCACAATCTCATTTACTACCTTGAAATTGGACTTATAAATAAGACCACATTTTTTAGTTAAAAAAGACTTATAAATAGAATCAGAGTGGTAGACTCTGAAAAACTTCCAAGATAAAATTACCCATGAATCCTTGTTGTTCCTTTCAAAAAAAAGTTGTTTTGGTCCAAAATGTGTGACAATAATGTTGGAATTTAATATTGTAACCGTCCATATTAATGTTCCAATTAATTCTATTTATGTCCCACATTATTACCGGTTTTGTAACCGTCCATTAATACCGTAACGGCCTAATTAATACGCAATAAGTGCGTATTGAATTCGTTTCCTTTTTTAGCTCTGCGATGGTCAGAGGGAAACGTGTGTGTGAAATTTGTCTGGTCCCCTGAACCTGCTCTGATTTTGAGGAAGCACACCATCTATTTGTTCTGTTTGGAGACTCGAGTTCGTCCTATTTGCTTCGGAGACAAATCAATGGCGGGAGGTATTTGTGATCTCTTATTCGCTTTTCCGCATTGATCTATATGTTAATCCATGAATAACATGTTTAGATCGTTAAAGTATTCTAACATTTGGTATCGAGCCATAATTCCTCTCGCCTTGATTTTTGTTTGATGAAATTGTATGCATATATATAAAATCTGGGTTTTGCTTTTCTGGATTTTTCATTTGAATATATGTATGTGTATTTCATCAAGAAATCAGTCATATGAATTTTCGCATGAACATATGGGTTTTTCAGTCTGAATATGTTCTTATGACCCATGTATTTCTGATGCTATTGAGTTTTGATGCATGTATTTAAATCTGGGGTGTTTTTTCGAAAGTTTTTTCTGGATTTCGTTTGAATATATGCATGCTATTTCATCGGAAGAGAAACCAGAGGAGATTAACTTTGCTGTCTCTCTGTTCATATTTTATAGCAATTTTGAATATGGTTTCAGTTTGGATTTCGCTTGATTATACATGAACGATGTCGTCGTCTGAAACGTGATTTCTCTTGGATCCGTTGGGTTTCGAATTTGTTTTTCGATCTGGGTTTTCTCGCTTTAATGCTTCCGTCTGGATTGTGTTTTTCATCAACGCCGCCTGTATCATCACCGTCGGGCCTTCATCGGTGAAAACGAACGGAGAAAACGCGATTTAAATTTGGTTTTCAAAACTTCATTATTTGTTTTGATCTTCTAGTGGATTTCTGTTCGAAGGTTTTTCCGTGATTTTTCCGTGAATTTCGCTGTCAAAATCGTCGGATTTTGGCCCCCAGATCGCCTGAAAAATTCGCCTGAAGTCGCGGCATTCTGCAACTGAATTTCGGGTTGCATCCGGGTCGTTCGCGGGTTGGCGGGTCGGGTAGGGTTTCCTGACCGGGTGAGGAAGACGCTGGAAGCGACGTCGTTTGTACTTTAATGAAACGCTGCGTTTCATTTATAAGGAGAATGGGCCGAGACGCGTTTGGCGAGATCCGGTTACATTTCGCGCGTTTGGGCCGAATTTTTTTTTTTCCCCTTCTTTCTCTTGGGCCAGGCGCGTGTTTGGCTTCTAAAAAAAAAAAAAAAAAATTTGCCCAACGAAAATTAAAACAATCAAGCGCCCTAGTGGGATTCGAACCTCAGACCTGAGGGCGCGTGTAGGCCTTAAGCCCTGGCGCGTTGCCAGCTGAGCTGCGCGTTCCTTTTGTTTGATTCTGCACACTTATTTAATTTAAATGAAGGTTTATTTCTTAAATTAAAATGTTGGAAATGTCTTAACATGGATTCGAACCCACTCTTTTGGTCCAGAGCCTTAAGAGCAACCTCTGGACCATCCGGCTAAGGTGACACTTGTGTCATTTTGATGGATTTTATATTTACATATAATTATTTTTATATTTAAATATAATAATCTAAAATTTAATTAAAATTGGGTTTTTCATGTGATTGATATATTTGCATTATATATTCTGTTTTTTGCATGAATTAATTATTATTTAATTATACATGCAATATTAAGTTGAATAATATGCATAACATGAATATCCAATTTTATTTTAGTATTGCTTATAGTTTATTGCAATATTAAATATTAATGTTGAGTGATCTATATATTTTAATTAATTAGAGAATAGCCACACATCTTTAATTATTTAAAATTATATATTAAATTGCACGATCACATAATGACATTAGTTGTAATTAATCATATGTAATATAATAAATCTTATCCCACAGAATTTTTATTATATGTTTTATATGATTAATTAGGGTGGAATATCAAATTAAATTCTTAACTTACCCACGGGAATTAAGAATAAAGAAATAATTTGGTAGTTCTATCATAAAGTTGTGAATCCAATTGAATTAGAACTTTAGCCCACAGCAAGTTTTATGTCGGTAGATTCACTATTTTCAACATGATTTACATTGGTAAAACTTGATATGGTATTATTAGTCTCAAATCTTAATTTTTAAGCATGTATTTTTCTTAATTATGCAAAGACAACAACTGCAATTTTCTACGATATGAAAACGAAATTCCCGAACTAAGGGTGATAACTATAAGGTATGGAGAGAGAGTTCTTCTCCAATTAGGGTGGATGGATATAGATTATGCTATTAGGAAAGACGAACCACCTACCATTACCGCAACCAGCTCTCTCCGGATCGGGTTGATCTTTATGAGAAATGGGAGCGATCTAATCGTCTCTCGGTAATGTTCATAAAGACTCATATCTCTCGCGGTATTCGTGGTTACGTCGAACAGACATGACAAAACAAGGCCACTTCGAAGGCGATTGATGATCAATTTCGACTTCGTGCAAGGCACTTGCTAGCACCCCGATTATGAAGTTTTCATCCCAAAGACTTACTACGATCAAAGGTGTGCGTGAGCACATCATGCAAATGAGGGACATTGCACTCAACTAAAGCAACTTGAGGTTGACATGTCGACTCTTTTCTCGTACACTACATTCCGAACACCCTTCCACAAAGAATATGGACCTTTCAAGATATCCTACAACACACATAAGGATAAATGGTCAATTAATGACACGTTGACCATGTGTGTTCAGGAGGAGGGTAGGCTGAAAGTGGAAATGGGAGAGAGTTCATTTATGACCACTGAGAAAAAGGGTCGGAGGCGATAAAAAGGGTCGAGACTCAAGCCAAAAGAAGGGGAAAGGAAAAACACCACCCCAAGGTGGAATTAAGAAGGAATCCAAGTGTTTCTTCTGTAAAAAGAAGGGACACATGAAGAAGGATTTGCTCTAAATTCCAAAGAATGGCTTGAGAAGAAAGGGTATGCAAAACCTAAGGAAGCCATTGGGAAGTGAACAATTCATCTACTCGGGTGGAAGGATTCGTTCGCATGTGGAGGTTGTAGGGACTTGCGGTTTAATCTTAAGTAGTGGCTTTGTTTTAAATTTGGAAAAGACCTTTTATGTTCCAAGTTTCTCTAGGAACTTGATTTCGCTTTCAAGACTTGTACGTTTGGATTATTCCTTTATGTTTTATAAGACATCTTTGGATTTGTTTTATAAATCAAATTTGATTGGGAATGGTACATTGTCTAATGGTCTTTATCCTATTTGCTTGAAAAATGATACTACTTATGATGCCATGCATGTTTCTGTTGGTTCGAAACGTAGTGTTATGAATGAGGATTCCTCTATGTTGTGGCACCGGAGATTGGGACATATCTCCATTAAGAGAATTGAAAGATTGGTGAAGGAAGGGGTACTTAGTACTGGACTTCATCGATTTTGAGACTTGTGTAGACTGCATAAAGGGAAAGCAGACTAACAAGTCAAAGAAAGGTGCTAAGAGGAGTCCTGAATTGTTAGAAATCATACATACGAGACATTTGTAGTCTGAAATGGACGCATATGGTCAGAAATATTTTATCTCTTTTATTGATGATTACTCACGATACATGTATCTCTACATGCTTCATAACAAGCACGAAGCATTGGATGCCTTTAAGGTATTCAAATCTGAGGTAGAGAAACAATGTGGCAAACAAATTAAGATCGTGAGATCAGATAGAGGTGGTGAATATTATGGTAGATACACCGAAGATGGACAAGCACCGGTCCATTTGCGAAGTTTCTTCAAGAACATGGGATTGTTGCCCAATACACCATGCCCGGTTCTCCGCACCGAATGGCGTAGCGAAAGAAGAAACCGAACATTCTTGGACATGGTGAGAAGTATGCTTAGTAGCTCTAAGCTACCTAAGTCCTTGTGGATTGATGCACTTAAGGCAGTGTGTACATATTAAACCGAGTTCCAACCAAGGCTGTCTCCAAGACGCCATTTGAGTCATTCAAGGGTTGGAAACCGAGTTTGCAACATGTACGCGTTTGGGATGCCGTCGAAGTCGAATATATAACCCACAAGAAAAGAAGCTGGACCCAAGGACCATTAGCGGATATTTCGTTGGATATGCCGAAAGGTCTAAGGGGTACAGGTTTCTTGTCCATCTCATACCACTAGGTTTGTGGAATCAAGGAATGCCAAATTTCTTGAGAATGACTTGATTAGTGGGAGCGATCGATTCGAGACCTAGTTTCGAAAAGATCATTTAGATAGCCAACCTTCTACTTGGTCTTAGATTACAAGATCCACAACCGGTGATGTTGATCCAAAGAGATCAAGTTGTTAATGAGGAACAACACGAAATTGAGGAACAACCAGAAATTGTTGAACAACAAGTTCCTCAAGAAGATGTTGAAACAACATTGAGAAGATCTACTAGACCAAGAAGATCAGCGATACCTAGTGAATATGTAGTGTATCTGCAAGAATCTGACTATAATGTAGGAGCTGAAAATGATCCTGGAACGTTTTCACAAGCCATGAACAGTAGAGATGCTGTATCATGGCATGATGCTATGGAAGATGAGATGAATTCTATGGCATCCAATAGAGTCTGGGATCTTGTTGAGTTGCCTAATGGGCGAAGGCCATTGGTTGTAAATGGGTCTTCAAAACCAAAAGAGATTCATTAGGCAACCTTGACGGACATAAAGCAAGACTCGTAGCCAAAGGATTCACTCAGAGAGAAGGAATCGATTACAAGGAGACATTTTCTCCTGTATCTAATAAAGATTCTCTTCACATCGTTCTAGCATTGGTTGCACATTTTGATTTCGAGTTGCAACAAATGGATGTGAAAACGGCCTTTCTCAATGGAGAACTAGAGGAAGAGGTTTACATGAAACAACCAGAAGGATTTTCCTCTAGTAATGGTGAACATTTGGTATGCAAGCTTAGAAAATCCATATATGGATTGAAACAAGCTTCCGGCAATGGTATTTAAAATTTCATGATGTTATCTCTTCTTTCGGTTTTGTGGAGAACGCCATGGATGAATGTATATACCGAAGGTCGGTGGGAGCAAGATTTGTTTTCTCGATTCTGTATGTGGATGATATTCTGCTTGCAACCAATGATAAAGGCTTATTGCATGAAGTGAAACAATTCCTCTCCAAAAGCTTTGAAATGAAGGATATGGGAGTTGCATCTTATGTTATTGGCATTAAGATACAAAGAGATAGACATAGAGGTGTTCTGTCCGTCTCAAGAGACCTATATCAATAAAGTTTTGGAAAGATTTCGGATGAGGCATTGTGCACAAAGCGTAGCTCCCATTGTGAAAGGTGACGAGTTCAATTTGAACCGAGTGCCCAAAGAATGATTTGGAAAGGGAACAAATGAAAAACATCCCTTATGCTTGGTGTAGGAAGCCTTATGTATGCTCAGTCCGCACTGCACTGATATTGCATTCTTTGTTGGAATGTTAGGAAGATATCGAATAATCCGGTATGGACCACTTGGAAAGTCATGTGAAGAAGGTATTGAGATACCTTCAAGGAACTAAGGATTACGTGCTTAAATACGAACGGACGAGACAATCTAGGAGTATTTGTTACTCGATTCGACTTTCTTGTTGCATTGACTCAAGAAAATCCACTACGGATACATTTTTATGCTAGTTTGGTGGAGCTGTGTCTTGGAGTAGCAAGAAGCAATCTTTGATTGCTACTTCTACGATGGAAGCTGAGTTCGTGTCTTGTTTTGAGGCTACTTCACATGGTGTATGGATGAAGGGGTTCATCCGTGGGCTTAGAATCATGGATTCAATTGCTAGGCCAATGAAGATATATTGCGACAATTCAGCTGCTGTGTTTATGGCTAAGAACAACAAAAGTGGTAGTCGAAGCAAACACATCGACATTAAGTATTTAGCCATAAGAGAACGTGTTAAACATCAAGTAGTGGTTGTTGAACACATTAGCACCGAGTTGATGATAGCAGATCCTTTAACAAAAGGCATGCCACCTATGAGGTTTATGGATCATGTAGAAAGAATGGGAATTAGTGCCCATCTTTGAATTTCATTTTGTATGATTTTCTTTCGTTGTAAGAACGTTGTTATTTTATGGAACCCCATTTGTGATGTTTTTCTCATTTCAGTTACGCGTACATTTATTTGTTTAAATTTGAGGAACATCATTAAGTTTGGACCTAGAATAAACGTAGGGTTTATTCATTAAGTTACTTGGGCATGGGAAACATAATGCACTGTGATACATGGAAGATATTACTCGCTTTAAGAGGACCTATCGCTATGATCCATGCATTTTGTTTCTCAGAGGTATATACTAAAGTATGTGGACCAAGTGGGAGAATGTTGGAATTTAATATTGTAACCGTCCATATTAATGTTCCAATTAATTCTATTTATGTCCCACATTATTACCGGTTTTGTAACCGTCCATTAATACCGTAACGGCCTAATTAATACGCAATAAGTGCGTATTGAATTCGTTTCCTTTTTTAGCTCTGCGATGGTCAGAGGGAAACGTGTGTGTGAAATTTGTCTGGTCCCCTGAACCTGCTCTGATTTTGAGGAAGCACACCATCTGCAGTTTCAGAGAGAAGGATCAGAAGAGCCGAGACTCGAGTCTGTTCACGCTGGCCGGCTTGGATTTGTTCTGTTTGGAGACTCAGAGTTCGTCCTATTTGCTTCTGGAGACAAATCAATGGCGGGAGGTATTTGTGATCTCTTATTCAGTTTTCCGCATTGATCTATATGTTAATCCATGAATAACATGTTTAGATCGTTAAAGTATTCTAACAAATAAAAGAGTTTTTTCTATTTTTTAAACCTGGACTTATTTTCCATTATAAGGCTTTTTTTAGAGAAGCAACAACAAATAAGGTCCAAGTGATCTCATATACGGCAACTAAGCCACATGTCAAGAGAGTTAATGTGGGTTTGATCAACTCGCAAGGATATGGCTTATTTGGAATGAGGATTATATTGGAGTCTTCAAATTAAAACAGCTTTTTAATTATGATTATCTTGACTTGGGAGAGTTCACTTATGATAAGCAACTTCAAATAAGCATATAATTCACATCTAAACCAAACGTAACTCCCTCCATACAGAAGAACATAAGGTGACCCAACATTTTTTGTTCTGATAACCAAATTGGGCACAACTGGAATAATGCATTCATAGTGTTCACCAATTTAGATCAGCATCTCCAAATAAACTGAACAATACGAGGCTGCGTTCTAATCTTCAATAGTTTGACCCAAAACTCCTTAGAAAGATAATAATTTGAACTAATCTAACAGTCATGACTCATGTGAACCACAATTTCTCTTTCATAACCCAATTTAACAGTGATGAATAGACCATGGCAAGCACTCATCCCAGACAAGTTCTAACTTACTACAACAAAGTTTTATATTTAAGATTTGAGGTAGTATCGATTGAGGCATTGCAGCCACCTTGAATTTAAACTTTTAAATGTCAAGCTCTTATCATGATCACAATTCGCATTCTCTATTTTCGTCTTCCTTTTTCGGTTATTTATGAATTATGATAGATACAAAGTGTGCTCTTGTTAAATGCATGTTTAAGACATCATCATCGCCTTAAATTTAAACTTTGAAACTCTAAAAAACATATGCAATTGAGCTCAAGTTCACGAAAGTCTTATAAATTTTAGTCTGAATATTAGAGTATGCGAGTATAAGAAAAAAACTATAAAAATCTAACTAAAAATAAATGGAAGTGTAAATACCCAATAAAAAAAATATAGGTACCCAATTAAAATATTGTTGAAACTGACTTGCATATTTTTAAAAAAAACATTAGTAACAATTTTTTCAAGACTTTATATAGAAATTGAGATTTTCTACGTTTGCTTGCCCTTGTATATCTCTCTCTCTTTTTTAAAATTTAGACTGTGTTTGGTTTGAGGGAAGGGAGAGAGAGAAGTGTATGTTATGTTACCTTATTTAGAGGGAAAGGGAGAGGAAAAATATCATTTATTTAGTTTAAGAGGGAAGGAGAAGGGTGGTTTAAAATTTTAGAGGGGAGGGAGCCAAAATTTTAAACCAATTGAGGGGAGGGGATCATTTTCCCTTCTCTTTCATCCCCTCCCCTCAAGCCAAATACACCCTTAACATTGATTGTATAGCCTTATCTTCCATTTGAAATTTGAGAACCCCAAGGGCACAAGAGCATGAGAGGGAAGGGAAGATAAATAAGTTTAAAATTTTAGAACCCTAAAGGCCCATTGGTAAGTGCAAGAGGAGGGAAGGGAAGGAAAAATAAATGAGTTTTCTTATTTTATACATTTTTAATGTCTAATTTTCTGGGAAACTTAAGTTCTTGAATCCACCAATCTTCTTATAAATATGAGAAATTGAGAAGATAAGATCCCACCAAAATTAGTGGGAACCCAAGTTCCTTTTGTTAATAGTAAAGCTTTCGGATATATTTACCTCTCATAAAACATTTGTTTTCTATAAATAAGAAAATAAGATTACATTCGAATTTATATAACAAATTTGAATTTGATAAGAGAAAAGATTTTAAACAATTTGATTTTTTAACGAAATAAATGCTACCTCATAAAATTTGAATTTAACTCATAAATTCGATTTTGATGCAGGCAAATTTGAATTATGAAAAATAAAATACATTTTTTCTTTACATTTTAAATTAATTACTTTTAAGTATAAAATAGATATTTATTTATTCTTTCTTAACTGTCACTTCTTGATTTTATTCCAATATTTTTTCAAGGATTAAGGTGCAAAAATACACATGTGCTTTTGTTAGAGGAGCGCCCAGTAGCAAGTGATTTTTTTAGGTGCAAAAATGACTATGGGGTTACGAAATAGGAGCAAAAGTCACAGTAACCATTAGGGGGTAGGACGTTGACCGTTAAGTTGGAAGGTTTGACTAAAATTAATGATGTGGATGCTGAGTAGGACTATGTAATTGATGACTTGAAAAAAGAATGATTTATTTATCTAGAAAAATATAATTTATTTATCTTTTATTTATCTAAATTGATTAATCCCAAAATCTAACACGCAAATGGACTGACTCATCGAGCAGATTGGGGAATCCCAAAATCTAACACGCAGATGGACTGACTCATCGAGAAGATTGGGGAAACAAAATCTGGAGGAAAAAATTAGGGTTCACACGCGAAGAGTAAGCAGAAGAAGTGGAGGGGGAAATCCACCATCAATCCCAAATTAAAATCTCAAAGCCTTCTTCTTCTCTGGCAGAGCGGCGGCGACCGTCGCGAGAGCCGATTCGCGAGATGAAGTCGCTGCACTTGATCTTGAAGTGTTGCGATGAGTTTCGAAACGCCCTGGACTTGGCGGCGGCCGTGGTGTGGTGAAAGCAGCAATGCGACAAGCAATTAAAGGAGGACCTAACTTTGTCCTTACGAGAGAGATGCGAGAGATCGCGATCGTGATCCGCCATGAATGTGAATTGAAAGAACCTTGGGGCCTTTACCCAGAGAGAGAGAGTATAATGGCAAAAAACAGAACAAAGGACGCGAAGATTGCGGGGTGGGGTCACGAGTGAGGACGCGAAGATTCCGAAGCTCTCTTCAATCTTCCATAGGTTTTTTTCTCCAGATCTTTTCCAAATCGTGTGAGGCTTTGTCGGCTTGATCTGTAATGTTCTGTATTGGGTTGTTTTATTTATCAACTTCCCCAGGCTTGATCTGTAATGTTCTGTATTGTGTTGTTTTACTTTCATTCACAGAGATTGGGATGTGTAGTTTGATATGGGTATGGGTATGGCTTCATGAATCTGAAATTTCAAACTTTGGTGTCGAGAATGAAGAATCTAGAGATGGACTCTGGAGGAGATTTTTGTTTTTTGTGGAGGCGTGCTTCTTCGTCTTCTTGTCGAGAATGAAGAATCTGGGTTTTGGATATGATACTATTTGGGAAGAAGATGAGGTTTTTTGTTTTTTTAATAAATCTGACTTGTAAATTAGATTTTAGGAAAAAAAATGTTATGTAGGTGCCATGTAGGCATCCCACATCATTTTAGATAAATAAAAAATAAAGACATTATATTTTCTCCATATAAATAAATCATTTTTTTCCAAGTCATCAATTACTCAGCCATCTACATAGTCTTAGTCAGCATCCACATCATTAATTTTAGTCAAACATTTCAACTTAACAATCAACGTCCTACCCCTTAACGGTTACTGTGACTTTTACCCCTATTTCGTAACCACATAGTCACATTTGCACCTAAAAAAACACTTGCTACTGGGAGCTCCTCTGACAAAAGCAATGTGTATTTTTACACCTTAACCCTTTTTTCAAAATCTTTACTTCTCTTCCATTCCCTCTCCTGGAATCTTCCGATACCAAACGGGCCAACTCAAGCATCCAGCCGCCGTTCTCTCTGTTACTCCATTCTTCAGCCGTCATCCCCATCCTCGCCGGCGCTGCTGCCTACCGTTCTCGTCCTTCACTCATCTCTCCTTTCTCGTACCACTTGTTTGATCAATTTACCCTTTTCAGGGCCATTCGTCAGTTGCTCAAACATGGACAAGAGCATGTTAGGAGATCTGGACAACCTTCCAGAGGAAGATAAGCTCAAAATGGCTGCCATGATCGATCAGCTCCAAATCCGAGACAGGTTCCTCCACTCGAACAAATATTTTGTGTTTTTACTCCTTACAATTTCATTATTTTGTTCTTGTAAGTCCATTCTGCTAATTGAGTTTTTGGCTCTCATATTCTGCGAAGATGGAGTGGCCTTAAGGTTGAAGTCTTTGCCAGTTTGGCGGGTTAGTTATTGTGCATATATTTGCATAGATGGTTCAATGACCGTCCTATTTTGACTGACATTCCGATTCTGGGGCTTCACAGTAACTTAAGTAGTTCATGAGTATCTCAAATGTTTTAAATCATGTGGTTCTCTTCCTGTGAAGCCAGACTGAAGTTCTCCTTAAAACCAGTTCAACTAGTCCATGTTGCATCTGGACGTTTTGGGAACAACATTTTGTCAGAGTCTTTCCTTTTCTTTTATTGATCTTAGCTCTTATCCACCAGCTTTTGTTAGCAGTTGTCTTAAAATGAAATTCTAATCCAATGTGCTTAGTTGTTGCCTTTTCAGTGCGCAGAAGGTACCCCTGTGTTGATCCATGGAATGTACTTTTTGGCTCATGCTTTTTTATTTTACAGGACCTCAGATCAAAGGAAAAGATTAGATAATTAAACCTAGTTTACCAGTAATTCTGTCTCGTAGTCACGTAGGCCATGGTTTTGGTTCAGGTTTGAACCCCTATACGTTTCTATTTGTAGCACTTCTTTATGTGTGTTCATTTCTATTAGTTTGATTCGACTTCTCTATGAGAAATGTAATTAGTCAAATGTATAAATAATTAGCATCTATAACGAAAGGGCAATGGTATAAACATGCTTTGGTAGTTTTTATGCTGCCATTACGAAGTTACTCTCAATCTCTTGGTTGTTCTTGTTGAACCATTTTGCTTGGTTTGAGCCTGGAGTCTGATTCCTAATAATGCAATTGCAGTCTAAGAATGTACAATGCTCTGGTGGAGAGATGCTTCAATGATTGTGTCGACACGTTCAAGCATAAATCCCTGCAAAAGCAAGAGGAAAGCTGTGTTCGAAGATGTGCAGAGAAGTTTTTGAAGCACTCCATGCGTGTTGGCATGAGGTTTGCAGAGCTCAATCAAGGAGCAGCCACACAAGATTGAGAACTGTAATTAGCTAGCATCTTATCAGACATGGGTCACATTCACAGGCCCCTTTGAATTTTCAAAAAGTTAGAAACTCAGCCTTGCCTGTGATATGCTCTTTTACAAAACGGTTTGTTTTCCAGGAGATTGTTTAATTGTTCTGGTCAGTAATTTTGGTTGTTCAATTGTATGTTTTTTATCTTTAGGTATGAGGATACATTGTGGCTATTGGAATATCAGGGTTGCAATGTGCACTGAAAAAACTCTTAATGAATAAATTTTGGTTTTATGATCATTGTGTCTCACTCAGGGAGGTTTGTAGTTAACCCTTCCATGTGAGTTTCTGTCAATGCTTGCTTGGAGGACTCAAGGCCCAGTTGGATGGTGTTTGGGTAAGCTTTTCAGTCATTGGGTTTTCAGAAGCTCGAATCCTGAGTGTTGGCAAGCATTGGTTTTGCTTCTACGGCAGCATCTCCAATTAGTAACACCCCTATTTGTTTCATCTCTCTCCTTATAAGTGTCACCTCCTTATTATCATAATATATACAACTAATATATATATTATTCAATAAAATTCATGTCATTTTAAGTCATTTCTTACCTTTATTGACTTTTTAAATAATAATCCAAATAAGTGTTAGTTTGGAGAAAAGTCTCTTCTACCACCGTCAATCCAAATACAAATCACATTTACAATATGAAGTTGATCTAATTTTACATTTGCAAAAATCAAATCAAAAATAAGTTCTTTCTGTTACTACTAATCCAAACGGGCCCACCTTAGTAGAGCTTCTACTATCACATAAACTAAATTTTACTCCTCTTGTGCTATGTATTGGATTAATATAATTCAATGGATGTAAAATTAGAAGAAATTATATTTATTTATTACAAAATTACTCACAATATATATATATATATATTTGAAAAAAAAAAAAATCAGTACCATTAAATAAAAAAACATTGCATATAATATAATGTGTCTACAATCATGATGATTGCAAAGAATATGGATTTTTTTACAATCCAAAGGAAATTCTTTAAAGAGAAATGAGTAAGAAAAGTACATATATCAGCATACAAAATATTAGAAGAATGTTGCTTTGTGCCCTCCTTCGGTAATAGCTGTTTCTTAATGGAGATCACCTAAAGATTCTTGTTGTCTGATGAAGAGAACAATGGCACATAAATATCAAATGAAGAGACGCCATAAAGCAAGTTAGAGCAAGGAAAACTTGCCCATGAGATTTTTTTTTATAGGAGAGAGATTGGACCGACTGACCTTTTTTTTGGTCAAATGATATATATATTAATACTGTAAACCGGTACAATACATAAAGATAAATACAAACACAGCTAAAACAAATACAACAAAATAAACTGGATACAATAATAACCGAACACCGTACATTAAATATATAAGAATAGAAGTAGAACTCTCCTCGATATCCAAGGTTAGAAGTGACGAGCAATAAAGTGTTGGTTGAAAAACTCACCCCAAAGGGCACACAATCTTATAAACAATAGCTACAATTAAGTCAGCTAAATAGGTACCCCATCCTGGGATAAAAAGCACAGAAAACCCAACCTCAAAAGAAAGAAGATCCTTGATGTCTTGAAGAACACTTCTACTCCTCTGATCAAACATATCCGGTGACCTCGACCACACACCAAACAACACCTCTTTAGATCTTCCCCCAAAAACGTAGATCTGAGCTACCAAATGATAGTCGGATCTCATAACGTTCAAACAGCCAACCAACCAAGAGGATTTAAATGCAGATCTGACAGATCTGTTTATTTCCTGAGCCAAAAACACCTCCACAAAACCCAGTAACACAAAAAAAGAAACACAAAGCAGATAAATCTCACCTCTACGATCAAATCGGAGAAGGAGAGAGAGGACTCGCCACAAGGACGAGGGAAGGCCACATCTGACAGAACTCTGAGGAGAGGACCATAACTCAAAGATTTGGACTCCAAAACACCAAGACCACAGATCCAAGATCTGGACACCAAACTACCACTCGGACTTGTCTGTGGCACAAAAACAGTGCTCGCCGGCGGCTTGTGTGTAAGGCACAAACCGCCGGCGAGGGAGCATAAGATACGGGACGAGAAGTGTAGAGAAGAGAGAGGTTGGAGAAAAGAGAGGAGAGAGAGGGGGAATGTCGATTTCAAGTACGTTAGACTGACTGACCTTAAAAACAAGTCCATGATTGACAATAAGAAAAAAGGGGAATTGGCGCTGCGCAATTTGTCTGCTGCCATCCACTGCAATGAAACTGCGTGGTTTGGTGCAAAAAAACTTAGGTTGATGCCTTTTTAATATATATATATATTCAGGGTACTGACTAGTACTAAAAAAATACTTTAGGATACTGAACAGTACTTAAAAAAATCTTTTATGGTTTTGAAAAATTATTTTAGGATCTTCAAAAAATACTTAAGAATGCTTGTGGTACTAAAATGATACTTAAGTATCTTTTAGTACTAGTCAATATCCTCAAGTATTTTTTAGTACTAATCAGTACCCTAAATTTTTTTTTTTTTAAGAAAAAAAAAGCATCAACCTCAATTTTTTTGCGCCAAACGGTACCGTTTCATTGCAGCAGACGAATTGCGCAGCGTACTGAAGCCAACTCCAAAAAAAGGACCACTCTTATATATATATATATTTTTTACAAGAATGTAATGAATATCACCAATAACTTGAATTCTTTGTCATGCAGAAGAATGTGACACCACATGAGAAAGATCTGATGAAAAAGCTAAGCAGCATAAGGATGCTGAATGTTCGATTTCTTTGATTACTGCTATTGGGTTAATAGACAGGCCCTTATGAATTACTAACTTTCTCTTCATCCAAATCATTGAAATAATCTACACATTTTTTGTAATAATCAATTCTTCTCTGTTCTTGAATACAATATCACTTACCATCAAGCATCAGTGAAGGTAACAATGTAATGTAAAATACGACAACAAAGAGAACGTAGAGCCATTGAGTATGAATTGACTCAGCATAGCATGAAGTATTTGGACTAAATTAAGGTGAAAGTTCAAACAATGAGTTGTATTCAAATAAGAACTTACAGCCATCGAATCAAAACATAGGGATCAAAAGTTTAATTTTTCCTTTTTTTTAAGGCAATTTTTTTTTTCTTTTTTTTAGAGGTTGAGGGATCCAATTATGTTAATTGTAATGGAATCAGGCTCGTTTCCTTTTAAAATCAAAGATTAGATGAGCAAAACAAAGTACGGTAAATGGGCATAACCAAACCATCGGTTTAATTTGGTTGGGTTCGACACTGGGGAACGAAATTAGAGAGTATCATGGGAAAAAAGGCAGCTCTGATATTCAAGGAAAACTTGTCAAGAATAAAATAAATATAAGAAACTCCAGAAGGACTGCTTAATCAAAATTGCCATATATTACATCTCAATTATCAATGAGGACCTAGGATGTTGCTTACGCTATTTTAGCGCTACTACGCTCTCACTCAACACTCAATGTGAAGAATAATCAAGCTCAAAATTTTGGGATAGAATTAGACAGAAAATACTAAGAAGAATCCATAATCAGGAGAAGTGTATACCAGCTTTGTTGAATAAAGAAAGCAAATACAGGAATTCCTGCAGGCTGAGCTTGGATGACCTCTTCTCTTCAAAATCTCCCTCTTTTAGAACAGCCATAACCTTGTCCTTAAATTCCGATTGCACCTCCTCCCCATCACCGTCCCTACCCTCAATCTCCATTTCATCATCTTCGTCTAATCCATCATCCATTCCCATGCCTTGATCTTCCATGGAGTTGCCAAAACCAGAGAAGTCCATTTTCATATCGGTTTCCTCTGTTAAACCTTCTTGTGAGAGTTTTAGTGATTGCAAGGTCTTGTAGTTCTTTTCCAGCAAGGAGATCACACTCTTCTGCTTAAAAATTGAACCAAGTGTCTTGTTCTTTCTATTAAAACAAATACGCAAAAATCCTTCCCATTCCTTCTGCTTAACTTCAATGCGAGGTTTCCTTGGCTCAATTCGCACTACAGAGGAATCAACCTTCGGGGGAGGTCGGAAATTGTTTTTCCCAACTTTGAGGAGGTGGGAGACTCGAGCAAGGAGTTGAGTGTTCACAGTGAGACGACAATAGAGTTTGTCACCAGGCTGAGCAACCAGTCTCATGGCAAATTCTCTCTGAAACATGATGATTGCACACCTAAATGCAGGTTGGTGGTTGAGTAACTTGAATGTGAGTGGCGAGGATATTTGATATGGAATGTTTGCCACACATATGTCAAAATATGGAAGCTCAGTCTTGAGCACGTCACCTTGAATAACCTAAATCATAGAACACAGAAAGGAAATAAATATAAGATACCTAGTCACACCAAATACAAAACAGATACTATGTCCCATTCTCTGGATTTGCTATGCTTAGAGGGAAGTGATAAGTTCCTCACAGTCAAACATCATTTCCCTTTCTTATTTTCCATTTTTATTATAGTTTATTTATTTCCTTTTTGTCTATAATGGGAAGTTGTTATTATCTCTTGAAGCAAAGACGTGGAACCTATACCAAAATCCCCACCCCTTTCAACTTCTTGAGCTATAAGTATATAGGCCTGTAAAACATGACTTGATGGAAGGCAACATAAGTAAACTACTCAATAAGACAAATTCTTCACACTATAGTCTATTAAGGTCATTTGATGCATGCAATGCAAGTATAGAATAAAAACTTGCCACTAGTTGCAAAATGACATCAAAAGGAAAAATGAGCATAAAGATGCATGAATCGCTAGAATCATGGTTATCTCCTCCTTCCCTAGTTTGGCATTGGGGGGAAAACCTCAACGCTAAGGTATTGTATTAGTGGTAGTGCTGTGACGAATCATGAGCATCGACAAGACAACTACATATCTTAGACTTTAAAAGAGTTGTAGCAAACAAAATAAAGGACCAAACGAATGTTTTGTGACTCGTGAAGGAACATTTATGTAGTCATGAAGCCTCTAGCTCTAAATATAACTATGGCCATGTTTTGCATGGAGTCGGATGTCTTCTTATTCAAGTGCAATTTCCTATAAATTTTATATTATCCATAGATATATATATAAAAATATGGTTTTCTACCAAGAGTAACAACTAACAACATGGACAGATTATAAACAACCAAACATATAAACTATGTTTCAAGTGACCCATCCACAAATTTCAATCAGAGAAAAGGAAAGCTCTCAGATTCTTTTGTCCAACAATGTTTAAACCAAGGCCTAACAATACAGCAAATATTTTTTAAGAATGACTATAACACAGATAACCCAGAAAGCTATTCTCTCTCGAGATTTCTCAAAACTCTCTAATCATATAAACAACAGAGGGAAATAACCTAACCTTAAGGCGGCTAGAGTGAGGGGTACCCTGGAATCGTCTTTGAAGCTCGAGAACCATACGAGGGTCAATTTCAACAGCAATGACCATCTTTCCAGCTTCCAGTAGCTTCTTAGTAAGATTTCCAGTACCGGGACCGATCTCGAGGATAACATCGGTGCTTTTGATGCCGGATTTCTGAACAATGGAATCGACCAGCAAAGGGTTCTTGAGGATATGCTGACCCTTCGATTTGTGAAACGATATGCCTCCTTGGTATGGCGTGTGTTGCTGCTGTGGCTTGCTCTTCTCCTTCTTAATTTTACCTCCCGCCATTGATGGGGGAGAGAGAGGACCTAGCAATGTGGTGGTTTCAACGACAGGTAGAGCCGGAGAAGAAGAGAACGAATTAGGTTAGGCCTGGGCTGGATTAATTTTGGGCCACCTTTATTAGTTATTAAAAGGGTAAATCTGAAAACATAACTCCATTATTTATTCTATCAACAATTGAATTATCATGAAATATCGTTTGTTCTCCTATTTCTTTCCAAACATTAGTTGTGTAGGCTTGATGAATAAAATAAATATAATCAAACTATGAAAGCTGTGTTGATATTATCTCAATAAAAAAATTATGCAAAATATTTTTTATACAATATTCAATTTTGTAAAATAATATATTAAAATAAATTGAAATTTATTGTGATGGTAAATCTACTTTTCAAAATTTTATTATCTGAGTATAAATTTTGAATCATGAGTATATATATCTTGAAAATATAATCCTTGATTATTTTCTTTATAAAAAGAGAAAATCCAATATAAAGATATTTTTGAAAGATTGTAATACATAAGAATTCACGTCTTTCAATTATATATACCCCTACTTTCTTATAAAATTGAATATTGATTATATTTTCAAGATATATATACACATGATTCAAAATTTAAACTCAGATAATATAAAGATATTTTTGAAAGATTGTAATACATAAGAATTCACGTCTTTCAATTATATATACCCCTACTTTCTTATAAAATTGAATATTCATAATAATAAAAAAGGAATATTGTGGATAATTAATATTTAAAAATAAGTAAAAAAAAAACTACCCAAAAAATTAATTGACAGAGGTTACTTAGTCTTTACGTATGGACAATTGTATATAGTAATCTTGTGTGTAAGATGAAAAGAAGGATTGTAAATATTGCTTTCTTATATGACAGTCATCCCACAAACAAAACCTCCAATATTACTCAGAATCTTTTCTAATATTATGCCTCAAAAAGCAAATATTAAATGAGTTTAGTTGACTATTTCTTTGTCACATACCACTCTGATCCTATTTATAAGTTCATTTTGACCAAATCACACGTACCAAGCGGTAGGTAGCTCAATGATTATAGAGTGAATTTTCAACTTTACCCTCATTTATGAATAGGTACCTTTTAACTTTTTCTTCTCTCTCTATTTTCATTGGTACAATAATATGGGTAAAATTGTCATAATCTCATTTATTTGGTCAAAATGGACTTATAAATAAGACCAAATTTTTTGATTAAAAGGAACTTATAAATAAGACCAGAGTTCTATGTGAAATTTAACTAATCATCTTCTCATGGCTCATTCTTTTGTACAACATAAAAAGACCCGCTTTCAAGCAAGTCGCCATTTTACCGACCTAACACATCAATTTTTTTTTTTTTTTTTTTTGGATTTGAAGTTTTGAACCCATAGATTCAACTTGTGTTACCAACTCTACCATTATGAAAAACTGTAGTTATTATGCTATTAAGCTCAGTTGGAGGTGTTTGGGTAAGTGGGGTAATTGAGCTTCTACCTAAAAAGCTCGTTTTCTCCAAAAGCCCAACTTCAGAGAGTTGGATGGAGCTGTGAGCGCTGGCAGATGGTATTTTGAGTTGTTCCTTTCTTGCACATTTCTTGCCATTGCTCACTGCTCTGCGTGTTGTCTTCTTTCTTTGAAAATTAAATTTAGCATTATCCGATGAACGATTTGGGAAGTCGAGTTGAACGCCGGCGAGATTTCTTCTTCTCCAATAAGCGATTGAGCAGCGACCTTCACTCGTTGATCTGTAGTAGAGGGAGAGCGAGAACTATTGAAGAAGAAAAGGACTCTGACTGTGGAATCTTCTTCTTCTACGTCCGGAGGTGTTCCGAGTTGAACCAGACGAAGCTCTTGTGTGCTTAATCTCACTGCTCGGTTTCTATTCCCCTTCCTTTGATTTTCTGAACTTTGAACTTTGGTTTCATTGTTGCTGAGATGATGACTCTGTTGGAAGCCATGTGTCGTGTGTGGCTAGATTTTCTTGAACATGTAGCTATGAACTAATTCAAGGATTTCAGTATGTTTGAACCATTAATTTATGCCTAATGTTATTTGTTTACTTAATAATGTTAATGTCTTATTTATTTAGTCCTTGATCACCATTAACTATGAAATTGATGAATTTTGATTACTTTTGGGAAATGGATCTTAATGGGAACATATGATTGAGGAATGTGATATTTAGTATCAATCTGGAAAAATACACTTAAAAAACACTTGTATCCATTATAATTTATATATAATTTTATCCATTAAATATATTTAATTAAGGACTTTATTGTTTATTAATTTTTTTTAATAATAATTTAAATTTTTTCCAAATTTAAATTTAAACTTTTATCTTCAATTATCATAAGATATACAACATATTTAAATTTTTTTGTAAATTTGAATTTGGATCACGGGGGGAGGGGGATGCCTATCAATCAGGCAACAGAAAGTATAGACAACCTCTTTGACATTGATTTTCTGAGGCATTGTGGAATACAGAGACGACGACGACAATGCAGAAAACAAATGAAATTTGGGCAAAGCATAGCTCGAAGCACTACAAAACACCATTCTTAGCTTTCCAAATCCTTCGACAAAGTGTCATGCGTTTAGGTGAGGAGGTCGATGAGAAGGATATGACATGGGAGAGATTCCTAGCCCTGTCCTAAAATATCTTTTAATAGCACCCGATAACATTTGAAATATTTTTTTAGTAGCACCCAATATTTTTAATTATTTAATTTTTAACACATCCAACATTTTAGAGTATTTTTCTTATAGCACTAAGTGTTCAACAGTGTTTCAAATAGAATTGCCTCAAATAGGAAGATACATATACTTAGGAAAAAAACATACTTTTGAAATAATTTAGGATATGGATGCTTGAGGATGCTAAATATAATTTAACACAAATAAGAAAGTTAATGAAAAAAAAAACAAGAAGAAGAAGAATTAATTAACTTAAGATATTGGATGATACTGAAAAATATTTCTGCATGCTAGATATAGTAAAAATTAATTAATTAAGGATATTAGATGATACTGAAAAATATTTTAGGATGTTGGATATACTAAAAGTTAATTAATTTAGGAAAGGATGTTGGATATACTAAAAGTTAATTAATTTAGGAAACTGAATGTTGGTACAAATATATATTTGGGTGCGCAATACACTTAATCCAAATAAATCAGGAAAATAAAAATTAATAAAAAAAAGATAGCATGCCCAGCTCATAGATTCGAAATAAGTGAGTACGAGGAATCACTACTTTGTTTACCTTATCAATATACTCCTTCTGGTCTCAATTATAGGAACATTTTTGTAATGCAAATTACACTGTAAAAGTGTTCCTATAATTAAGACCGGAGGTAGTATTTACCAACGTTTCAACATTATTTATTTGAACTTTAATTTATTCAAAGCAATATACTTTGCAAAGCACTTTTGAAAATTTATGTAGATGATGATTTTGAGAGCCAAGATATGAATGAATATTTATTAATTTTGGGCGGTCTTTCTATTAGATTTACTAAAATCTTGACATTTAATTTGGGGTCCATAACTATCACCAAAACCAAGGGTAATTTTGTTTGATATTAAGAATCCTTGTCGTTATCCATCTCATCCGGGGGTTGAGGAATCTCACTACTATTTGTCAGGTTACTGTCCTCAATCAACATCTTGCAAATCAGTTTCATGGATATATGAATATTTCAGAAAATAAATACCAATGGTCACAACATTTTGTCCATAGCTCTTTCAATCGACCTTCTACTCTTCGGGCATCATTCTGGTTAGAATCTATGGCCTAGAAAGTTCAAATCAAGGAGAGTTAATCTAAATGGAGCTAATTATGCTACTTGGAAGGGTAAGATGGAAGACTTACTTTATGTGAATGATTCTTATTTATATGTCTTTGCAACAGAGAAGCTTAAGAATAAATATGATAAAGTCAACATTTGAGTGTTATGTGGTATTTGAGGTTGAGAATCCTTCCACATGTTTCGTGTTTGAATATGATACTCTAAAAAAAGAATAAATCTCAAGGGTTTATTAGTGGGGAGACACATGATCGAGCAAGGTGGATTTAGAAAATTTATGAAGAGTGGATACTAATGGTGGGGGGATTCGAGAGTTTGCTGCCCCTAATTTTTTTTTAAATGAAAGTTTTAAATGCATTAAAAAATAAAAGAATATAAATAAATAAATAAAAGAATATCAAAAAAATATTCATAAAATCAAGTGAATACTAATGATGTAATAAAAATGACAGTTATTTTACAAATCTGTCATTTAGAAAAGCAAGACTAAATATTGTTAAAAATGCAGCTACATAAATTATAATGAAAGGTGGACACTCAATAAGTTTAAGTACATATATTTTAATAACAAAAGTTATATCACAATAAAAATAATTACAATGTCATCCTTCTAGGCCTTATTTTTTGGAATTCCATCATAATTGTCTTATTATCAATACTATCAAATACATCTTTTCAATATAAGGTACTAAACAATCATTCAACCATTCATCCCCCATCCGATTACGAAGTGCAGTCTTAATGTATTAAGAGTGAAAACTTAATTTAAAGGTGAACAATAATTCAAACATGTATTAATTTAAAAAACAAAAATTATTCCTCAATTCCTCAATTCCTCAATTCAGGGGTGGGCACTTGCCCCTTAGTCTTATACCTGGGTCCACCCTTATGATCCAGTGTTCTAAAATAAGCTAGAACAATTGTATGCTAGGAAGACATGAGATAATAATTATTTATAATCAAGCAAATAATGTCCTTGAGATATAAAGATAGTGTGGTTCAATAATAGACCACATAAATTTCTTCCCGAGAACTCTCAATCAGCTTTTTTCTGTGGGAATTAAATTTGATGAAGAAATTCAAGGTTTATGTCTCCTTGGCACCTTGCCTAACTCTTAGGAGATTTTAAAAATGTCTCTGTAACTAATCTGCACTTGATAGAATAGTCTCTATGGATATTTCTAAGAGCAGTGTCTTAAATGAAGAGATAAGAAGAATATCATAAGGCTCTTCTTTGAATTTAGATTGGGAGAAGTAAAAGTAGAGGCCCCAATAATAAAGATAAAAGTAAGAACAAATCAAGGAAAAATTATAAGACTTATGAATGTTATCATTATGGAAAGAAGGGCACATCAAAAGATTTTTGTTATAAGTGGAAGAAAGAGAACAGGGCGAAGAAGGGGAAGGATGAGAAAACAAATCCAAATACCAATGAAAAAAGGATAAAAATAACTCCAGAAGATATTCTGTTAGTTCAGGAATATGACTTCGCAAATCTTACTCTGGATGTAATGATTTGGGTAGTCTCATGTCTCCATTTATTATTTTGTTGCTTATTTTATTTTCAACTTTTATTGAATCATACGATCCTTGTCATCAGAAGATTTAAGGGAAAATTACGCGCAGGTCCCAAGGAACAAAAACAAATACAAAAAAGTCATTTGAAATCACAAAATTACACAAAAGTCTCAAGGGACTTTTTTGATATTATTTGTATTAACAACAGGAAATGTCATATTTACAACCGGAAATGCTTATATTTATAACAACATTTAAACACCTGACCATTTACAACAGAAAAAGTCATATTTACAACAGGAGATTCTTATATTTACAACAACATTTAAACACCTGAATTATGAACGTAGAGAGGTCATTTACAACAGAAAAATGATAGATTTACAACAAGAAGTGCTGTATTTA
Source organism: Acacia pycnantha (assembly GCA_025563575.1). Taxonomy (NCBI): domain Eukaryota; kingdom Viridiplantae; phylum Streptophyta; class Magnoliopsida; order Fabales; family Fabaceae; genus Acacia; species Acacia pycnantha. Next base: position 2,504,648 of record JAMWYP010000032.1, on the reverse strand, counting down.
CAACAAAATTTAAAATTTGGCCATTTACAACAGAAAAATTCATATTTACAACAGGAAATGCATATATTTACAACAACATTTAAAAACCTGGATTTTATTTCCATACAAATAATATCAAAAAAGTCATTTGGGACTTCTATGTAATTTAGTGATTTCAAGAGACTTTTTTATAATTATTTTTATTCCTTAGGAACTACGCGTAATTTTCCCAAGGTTTAATATTTGTTGCGCTTTTTCTAACACTATCATCATCAGCACCATTCTCTAATAATTTGGTGTCTTGGTTTCAAATTTCTTGATCCAACAAGACTCTCGAGTGTGCATCATAGAGAATACCCTTACTTCAGATATTTGCTGTCATCCAGAGTTTATTTTCTAATTTCTCATTATATTTTCTTATTTTTTTGGGGTTCCCTCTTGCAACCCTCCTCTTGAACTTGTATTTTGAAATTTTTATCTTTAACTTTATAATATGATTGTTTTTATTCAAAAATAAGTATATTAAATTGAAGTTGCAAAGTCAACTGGCAAAAAATCAAGGCGATGAAATAATATTATCTAACAACTTGTAAACAATGAAATGTAGGCATTAATATTAGGAAAAAAGACAAAAAAATATTATTTGAATTTCAAAATCTCAAATCAGTATTGTTGTCTATAAGAATATTAGTATTGACTACAAGAATATAGTAATTAATTACTCATTTTAGTAGGAAATCACTAATTTGAGATTTTAAAGTTCAGATGGTATTTTCTTATCTTTTTTCCTTAATATTATAGCAATAATTTAGAGTTGATATTGGGAATTGACACTGGCAAAAAAAAAAAAAAAGGATACTGGCAATTGACAACAATAATTACATTAATTGATTGGTTAAGAAATGGTTTAATACTCAATTGTTCAATTTGTGATCCTCCAAACTTCAATCACCAACTCTTAATTTTGGGCATAGGAGTAATATATGCAAATGAATAGCTTATGTGAGCCCTAAGAAAACCACACAACATTCCCTTCATTAAATGTTAAGATACATACTACTATTATTTTCCTTAAATTTAATATAATTTAAGGACTGAAATTGATTGTCAACCTATTTCTTTGGTTACAAGCTACAAGAAGGATAGTAATGATTGCTTGAGCTTTGGTGATACTTCTATCTTTACAAAAGTGAATCGATTAATACCTATTTTGGTTTGAGGGGAGGGGGTTTAAACTTTCAATGTGTTTGGTTTGAGGGAAGGAGATGAGAGGGGAGGGAGTACTTTTACCAAATTGTCATTAATGAAAATAGAGGTTTTTTGTTGAGAGTACAATTATGGAATATTGAAAAAAAATTCATGGATAATTTGCGCAAAACAAGGTAAAAAATTTCTCTCCCCTCCTCTCAAACCAAACATACCCTTATAGACTAATAATTAAGTTTTTTTAGGTCTCTCATCCCCTCTCTTCAAACCAAGCACACCCTTAAGGACCCGTTTGTTACAAAGAAAGCTTGGGAAGGGAAAGGAACTTTAGAGAAGGGAAATGAATAAAAAGGAAGATTTGAAAGATGAGGGAAGATAACTTGAGTTGTTTGGTAGGAAGAAAATGAAGAGGCGGTAGTTGGTAAAGAATTAGGAAATGTCTATTTTACCCTCAAAAGAAATTAATTCAAAATAATAAAAAAATATTTTTGCTAAAATATATTTAAAAAAAATATATTATTGTTAAGTTCGAACTTTTGAAGAAGAAAAAATTCGTCAAATTTGAACTTTCCCGCCAAATTTGAACTTTCCCGCCAAGTTTGAACTTTCCCGCCAAATTCGAACTTCCCGCCAAATTTGAATTTCATGGGTAAATCTGTCAAAAAACCATTTTCCTGGGAAGATGACAACTTTCCTTCCATTTTCTCGGATGGAAAGCATCTTCCCTCAAATAAGGGAAGATGAGTACTTCCAGTGAGTTGCTGATTGGACTTTCTTTCTAACAAACACCCAAAATCCATGGGAAGATTGAGATCTTCTTTCCTCTCCAAGCTTTCTTTGTAACAAACGGGTCCTAAGAGTTTAAGACTATAAATGTTAGGGTTAATGCCTATTGTGTCATTTCAGTTACAGTTGGTAAGTTTGGTGGCTTCAGGATATTGCTCTCATTTAAACAAACCAAATATTAGCTGCGAGAAAAAAAAGTCATCAGAAAATTCCTTTTGTTTCCTTCTTTTTTTTTTCAATACGCAGGATAAACTAGACATTTGAAATTGCAAGCATGATTGAATCCTTTCCCTATCTCACTGACAAGGATAAGCTTCATGCCAGCAAATCATGATGCTATTGAAAGATTCTAGGTGATTGATCCAACAGATTGCATCATCGAGATCAAAATTAAATTTTTCTTGTAAATTTTACACTAAAAGGACAACTTGGTATACAGGACATACCCTTTACTTAAGAATTTGGGTTGTCTACTATTCTGCTGTTTTCACATAGCAATGAACATCCGAAAGCCTAGTAACATCATGATCTAGCCAAAATCCAGAATTACATTTGATGAGAAAGACACCAAAGAGAACAATTTACCTTAGAAGTTTACTGTAGAACCTGCTTAAGAGGCTTTTCTTGGTACCCCTGCACAACATCATTGACTTGAAACGGCAAATAAAAACATGCATGGACTACTGAGTTTTCTTGTTCTACTCCAGCTCAAATACATTTGCCACAACACAACAACAAAACCTTATCCCACTAGGCGGGGTCGGCTACATGGATCATACGATGTCATTGTGCTTTATCAAGTATCAACAACCAAATCTGTAAATAGGTTGTTAACCAAAAAACCTTGCTCAATAATTTCATTGAGCGTTCTCTTCAGTCTTTCTCTACCTGTTTCTAGAGGACTCTATACTACTTGAGTTCACTATTTTCTTTTTAGTTCAAGACATCAGTGGTTGTTTGTTCAAGAGGGAAAGGAGTAACTCAAAGCAGTACATTGCTTGGAACTTCTTTTCCTTTATTTACTGCTAATGCATTTCTTGTAACACACTTAAAAACTACCCTTAATGGCCAGTGAATCGGTAAAAAACTAACCATTATCTCAAAAGCTATCTTCCCATGGCAACATAAGGGGGCCATAATTCTAACTTCAACTATCTGGTTCCAACCAGGAGACAGCCAACATCGTAGCAAAATATATATTTTGACCACTAACAATAACACACAAGGCTCAATCCATTTTTCAAAAAATGGTCAGATTATATATGAAACTGCTGTATTATAAATCATCATGATGTCCAGACATAGGAAACTTTACAGGGTAGCTACCTCTGAGTTTTTGATAAACATCATCACAGTGCATGTCAGTAGCTTCAAGAAACTTAATTTAAACTTTCTAATTGTGTGAAAACTCAAAGGAAGGAGAAAATTTATATGTTTCAGAAATATGACATCTGTGTATCAATAAAATACATGTTAATCCATGTCTTCCCCCAACAAAGTCAACCTTTTAATAGGAAAACTTACATCTCACATGTTGGAAATGTTGTAATTTCAAAAATTTAATCCTCAAAAAAGGTAAGCATCTTAGTTCAAGAGAATAGAAAGAAGTATGAATCAGAAGAGTTCAGGACTGAAACCCTCTGGCTTAGAAGAACAAAAACTATGCAAACTATGGTAGAAAATAATACAAATTTAGCATTGTCCTGTTAACAATTTGATTGAGTGTCATCTTAATGTTACAAAATTGATTGATCAACAAGATGAAACATTTCAACGAGGAGGAGGTATATACTCATGCTCAATTACTGGCGTCGTTCGAGTGCCAGATGCTGTAGGAGCCCTAACATGACCAACCATTGAAACCTGAAGTGCTTCCTCTTCATATGCCCTCCTCTCCAAAGCTTCCATTCTTGATCTCTTCTTCACTCTAACAAGCATGGCCACCAGAAGCAAACCAAGAAGAAAAGCGCCCAGCGCAGCGCCGATGGTACTCCCAACCGCCACTTTCCACTTACTAATCCGCTTTTTGAACTGCTCTGGAGGCGATGCAATAACCAAACCAAAATGACCATGCCTCTTTGCAACACAAACATGTGATGGTGATGGTGGTTTTGCCAATGTCATCCTTCCATCTCCTTCAAAACTTGCACACAATGGTATGATTCCATCAGCTATTGTAAACCTTGTAATGTTGGTAAAATCAATTGTGAGGGGCTTTTCTCCAGCAACAATTCCAAGTTGAAAAGGGTTCATGGAATTTACATCTTCATCAGTATTGTAAGCTAGGAGGCCCACAACTGGTGAAACAAGCTCATATCCAGAGAGATCATAATTAGCATAATATATAGCAGACCAGTTATACCCCAGATTTTGCCTTATCAGCAAGACCCTCTCAATACATGGATGCACAATCACACCTGAACTCAGATGGAATTCCTTTAAGTGGGCACCATATCTCCTCAAACTGCCACACCGTAGCCTTACTGTATCGACTCGGATGCCAGAAAGGTTTGCCGGTAAATTCACTGATTGTACTATGCCTGTCCTGAAGTGTTTGTCCAATGACTTGAAGGTGTAATCTCTAATGTAGAGGTCAAGAAGATGCGCTGATTTGATACTCTGAGCTTTAGATCCCAGCAATGTTGATGACCCCAAGGTAACTACTACTATCAAAATCAGAGAAAATAGGGAGTCCATGAGATAAAGAAATCAGCCTAGCCCACAAGAAACAATCAAACAATGTGTCAAATTAAATGGCCTTTTTGGGTATTCCAAGGCTGCAACATCAAAAGAAGAACCTTGGTTTCTACATATTCAAGGGAAAGAGACCAAATCATGAAATCGTAAACCCTATTCTCCAATGGAATTGTGGTATCAAACAATATTTTTGAGACTCTAAGACACTCAACAGACAAGAAAAGTCTGGGTACACACCAGATCAAGGAATTAGTTAAAAGGGGCAAAGAGAGTTCTAGTTTTGGTTCTGCTGATTAACCGTTCCTTTCAAAAGGGATAGTTAATGGTTGTAGAGGAGGCATCAAACATTAAACAGTGAATGAAAAAAAGAAGAAGAAACTGAAGCTTAAAGACAAGGGCAAGAAAGAACCTTTTTTCTTTACCTCTCCCACGGAAGGGAGAAAATTGAGGTGGCAAAGGGGCTCGTTACTCAATAAAGAACAATGAGGTGGAAGAAATGATTTTGGAGCGTGCACTGATGATGACACTTCATGGTGAAAGCTGAGTGAAAAAAGAAAGAGAAAGAGCTTAAGCGTGCCTGGGAGAATTAAAAAAAAATGAAAGAAAGAAAGCATTTTTTTTGAATGGGGTCCAATATTACTAATTGTGTTTGTCATCTTAGGTCAATTACGGTATGTTCCCCACTTGAGCTACTCATAAGAGGTTACCAGCATGCATGACTTTCCCTTCAGGCTTCTGTTACACCAAAATTTTTAAAAAAATGATAATTGATTAAAAAACACATCAAAGACATCAACTTTACCTTAAAAGTCAAAAATTGGCAGGGAACCTTCCGACATCACATCATCGACCATAAACGGCGAAAGATCAGGGCATTGAACTGTCTTCTAGGTCAAAAGGTAAGCTCTTCTCTTCTGATTCCATTTTTTTTTATACCAGAGAGGAAATATCTTGATTGCTTATTTGAAGATGTGAATCGGAAAGAAGTCATATAAAGGGATTACATATTCCCAAGTTAAACCGAATTGGTTTGCCGGGAAATCCATTCGCGCTGAGAAGCAAATATACAACATCATTATTGAAATATTAATCTAAGTACAGTATATATTTATTACCTCAGTCCTTGAAACATGATTGTGTGAGACTAACTACCAGGCAATTAAGCAAAAGTTCAGGTCTTTACTCCAACCAAAAAAAAAAAGAATGAAATTATAATCATGCCATGCAAAATTATAACACTAGCGACAAAGTTGGGATCCTATGCCGCCAACTTTTAAGTTGGGCAATTTTTTTGGTTAAATTATACCTAACCCCTGGCATAAATTTTAACTTTTTTTTATAATTATATTCAAAATATTGTTAGACACTAAATGTAAGTACCTCCGGTAAGAATTTAAACATTGATTTGTCACATTGTGAGAGATTAACTCCTTCCTTTAAATCCAACCTCGTTGATGACATAAACTTTAACTTATGTACAAATAAACTCAATAATTTTTAAAATTTTATATACGTAGGTAATCTCATACAATTAAATTTGTATATTTATCATCGGCCCATAACTTCAAAATTTGGAGAAATATCAATCAAAGATTGAGAACTATCAGTTAACTCACGCGTCAGGATTTTTTTTTTTATCGGCATTACCAAGTTTCGTAGGAGTTGTGGCCTTGTTATAGATTTTTTGATATGGCCTATATAGTTTTTGGCAAGAATGGATAAATATAACAATGACCCATTGTGTCAAAAACAAAAAACAATGACACCGTGACCCAATGGTATTAGGTTAACTCTTTCCATATGAGAAGTCACGGCCCACTAGGCTTCAAAATGGTTTCTGTTTGTCCATTGTACTGTATTGGAAATAAGAATGAAAACAAGTGTGTTGCTTCAATTACCAAAAAAAAAATGTGTTGCTTCATACGGAAAATGACACATTAATGCATGGGAAAATCTCACTCTGGTCATAAGGATCAGAAAAAATATCAAAAAAATATTAGTATAGATTTCTCTAAAAAAAAGTCTTTAGAGACCTCAATGAAATAGATTCTAAATGTGAATTTGCCTTATTGACAAGTGTATGTTACTATATTGACAAGTCATGGAATAACCATTGACAACCTCATATTGACAAATCATAGAGTGGCTAATGACAAAATCATTTATGTTAACTAAATCACTCTCATCAATAAGTGTATGTCACTATATTGACAAGTCGAGTGGCCATTGATAAGCCCGAAATTTATAAATTGGAGATATATTGTTGAATGGTGGTGAGTAAGAAGATCTTATTACCATGAGTGAATCATCATCTGAACTTGTTAGCCTCAGCTCCGCCTTATCTTTAGAACGTATGCCTTATTCTATCATCGTACCCTTTCTAACCGGATAGAAAATCTTGTTGAATTGTGTGACCAAGTGTTCGCTTTCTGAGTACAAAGCCCAGCTATATGATTACCTAAAAAGCAAGATAAACAACATTGCATCCAATTTGATTGCTCTTGTGGGGAGCTCGTAGGTGCCCTCCTTATTGCCCATGGGGGCGGCTTATTAAATCTTGCAAAGAAGCCTAAGAGTATTGAGAAGATTCTTGGTGCTGAAAAGGCTCTCTTTAAGGCCTTGAAGACTAAGCATGCTACTCGCAAGTACGGGCTCATTTACGATACATCTTTGATTGGTAAGGCAGCTCCCAAGCTTAAGCGTAAAATATCTCGGTCACTTTCCGCGAAGGCTGCATTGTGCATCGATAACTCCATGTGTAACATCCCAGTAAGGTCCCACATTAGTTGGGGAGGGGAACAAAAGACGCCTTATAAGGGTCTGGATACCCACCCTTCTTGACGCGTTTTAAAGCCGTGAGGGGATGATGGCCCCCAAAGCGGACAATATCGAGAGCGAGGTGCTAGGATGTTACAATTGGTATCAGAGTCAGGTTACAATTGAATTTTGAGTACCCACATCGACTGGGGAGGGGAACGAAAGACACCTTATAAGGGTCTGGATACCTCTCCCTCTTGATGCGTTTTGAAGCCGTGAGGAGGTGATGGGAGAGTGAGGCATTGGGATGTTACAATTGGTATCAAAGCCAGGTTACAATTGATATCAGAGTCAGGTTACAATTGGTATCAGAGCCAGTTACAATTGGTATCAGAGCCAGGCTCGGGTCAATGTAAGTTGATGTGCCAGTGAGGACGCTGGCCCAAAGATGGGTAAAGTGTGAAGTCCCACATCGGCTGGGGAGAGGAATGAAAGATCCCTTATAAGGGTCTGGGCCCCAAAGCGAGCAATATCGAGAGCGAGGCGCTGGGATGTTACACCATGAGCTTGCAGATTAGTACCAAGGTGTACGAGATAAATATGTGAGATGAGTTTTATCTCAATTTACATAAAGAAACACTTTTGAGGATTCCAAACGTATGTTTTTACTGTTTTTCTTAACTCATCTTTGAGACTTTGATTACTAATAATTCACTTGGATTGAAAAAAGAGAGGTCAAAATGTGACTTGGTCTAAATATATGATCTTAATTTATTTTATTTTTCTTACTTAATTTTTTCATATTACCTTTAGTTCAAACAGTTTAATTAATTTTTCAATTATTATATGTTATTTTAAGTAAGTGTTATATTGAGGTTGGAAATATAAATGCAAGGAAGGTAGTAAATGGAGAAGAAGACATAATGAGAAAGCAACAATCCCATCGTGAAAGAAGCCACCCACACCGTTTCCTGCCACGTAATAACCAATGTCCCCACATACAAATACTACTGCGTCATCTACATTTTCCTCCCTTTTTGGCACCATGCCTCATCTGGTTTTTGCCCCCTTAAAATGTATATATAAAAGTTGAGGTGAGTTTTGTTCAAAACTCACTAGAGTTAGGGTATGCTTTTAGACTCAAAGAACGCTTGTAGAGATATTTACAGATCGTCTGCCAACAAAATACTCACATTCATGAAATTTGAATTCACAACTTTATAGTTATGAGCCAACATTCTTACTTTATATTTGTTGGTAATGCCTCATTTGCCTTTATTTACTGTTGTTTTATACGAGAGTAATATATATAGGGATAAGAGAGAGAAAATTAATGAGTTGAATTTAAAGAAAGTGAAAGAAAAATTTTAATTAACTTTTCTAACTTTTCTTACTCTTTAATCGTGTATGTTCTTTATATGGCATTATAATTTAATGAAAGTTGGCAACTTAGCATTTTTTTTTATAGAAATCAGGGGGAATCCTCCGCCGACAGCAGAAACTAATCCTCCTTCTTACCGTAGTCGTCTCAAAGGGACATTAATGCTGGCTAAATAACCTTCTCCATACACACTGCCAGGGATCGAATCCTTGACTAAATGTTTAAGGGTACCCAACTACAAGCCAATTGAGTCAAGTTGTTTTGGTTGTTAGCAACTTAGCATTGATTAAGCGTTTTAGAGAAATACTCATTCAAGGGCTGTATATTCCTAGCCACTTTCCAAAATGAAATTTTTTAATAAATACAAGCCACAATGGAGTGTTGTTCCTTAATCTTAAATCCAAAAGTAATACTCTCACTTATTTGATAATTACAACTTATAATAAGACCACATATGCATAGTTATAATTAAGTATTGAGAAAATAGATAATATGAAAAAAGTTGGCTGACACTACACATTGCCTATATATTTTAGACCAAAAATTACTTATAAAAAATTGCCCCATAAATGCCTCTAGAAACGAGAGTATTTGAGAGCGGGTGTATATTTAAATTAAATTATCAATGAATTAATCGTTGGAAATTATCAAATGAGCATACATATATACAAATATTATCATAAAAAGGAGAAAAAAAAAATGTATTAATGAACAAGGGGACAAATCATGTTTTCTCACTTTGGTCCATACAAGTTACGGTACAACATCATTGAAGGAAATTAAAAGGCTTCGAGCAAAAAAAAAAAGGAAATTAAAAGGCAATAACTCACCATTTTGATTTTGAGAGTCGTGTGTTGGAACCAGAATGAATGCTCCTACAGTACGGTCCTATCTGATTATTAAAATCGGACCGATCATTAAATCGGTTAGAGTACTACTGGGTCAATGATTAGTGGGTTAGACAAGAGTCAAGTCAAGCTAATTCGGGACCAAACCGATAAGAAAGTGAAGATTTCAGCTTTATTAATATAAAATTATAAATAAAATAAAAAAATTAAGAAATAAAGCAGGTAAATGACCGGATCATTTCTCCCGTTTTCAAGCCGAACCGACTGGTTCGAGTTTAATTACACTGGTCCTACCTCTCCAAATGGCACAAGTTTTGAGAGAACATATCTATAAGAAGTTGTAAGAAAATTAATTTTTAACTTAATTTATCTTTATTTAATAGCATTTTTTCTTACAAAAAAATGTAATCATGGGTAATTTTGTTTTAAAAAATATAATTAATGCTCTATTATAAATAGGATTAAATAACTGAAAAAAAACACCTTAAAAAATTAAGGGATTAAAATAAAATTTTGTGTGAAGTTAAAAGATTAAATATGCACTTTAATCCATATTTTTAACTTTATAATTTTAGAAATTTAAATGTGCAAAGGTACATTTTTTACTCTAAGAATTTTGCGTAACAATCTTATAGGGTACTAATATTATATGTCATCTGTCTTGGAATTTTTCTAACCACCTTCAATAATCACATGCTAAAATGATAATGTACATTATCACTTGAATTTCCAATAAATCCATAACCTATAAAAAAAACATTATCATCTCCTCTGATCTACTAGTCTGGCAATATATGTCATCCGCAGAGTTTTTTGGTCAGCTTCAATCACAAGCAAAATAATAATATTATCACCTTTTATTTATTTACTAACTTCTCTATTTGTTTATTCATAAACGACACTTTTATATAACCCTGCTTTTCCTTTTCTTTTCCCAATCATACAAACAATGAAACAAACATGCACGTGCCCAACTGTTGAACAAGCATCTATGTAAAGAAATGAAGAGCAAAATTATTGATATGAAATGACTCGAGGTATTGAATTTAAGAAATAATGACAACGATGATCTTGAAATGTAAGAAGAATTAGATACAAATAAGGGCACATAATATTGAGGAGAATATCATTCATAATACGTCTCTCTCGAGGGTTTGGATCTGTAAATTCATTTTTCTTGGTTTGCAGTTGCGTTTAATGATGGAATATTGTTAATAAGAAAGTCTTATTTGAAGTGGACAACAGCTTTCAAACTTTTGAAGTCTCATTCTTATATGATGTTATGTTGAAAACTGAAGAAGCAGCTTATATTCAAGAAGTAGCTTCCCGTGTGAGTCCCACATTGAACAAATTGCCGTTACCTCAAACCTTTATATACAAGAAGCGCGTAGATCAGGTTGTACTTAAGAGGACACGGCTTGATCCAAATCAGGGATGAGTATGTACGCTACTCTAAAACTGGTCGATGTCACAAGAATTCCATGTTTGCTATCGAGTATGTACACTACTCCGGAATTCCACGCTCCACAAATTTTTTTCCTTTTTCCCTCAAATTCATTCCACGTTCCACAAATTTTTTTCCTTTTCCCTCAAATTCATTCCACGTCCTCTCCTCCCTCGCCGTTCCAATCTCCACGACTGGCCGACACTTTTAGAGCTCTCCACCGTCTTCATCAATCTTCTTCCATCATCACAGATGCAACGATCAAGGAAAAGGAATTTCTGATATCAAATATGCTCTTAGACAGTCCCTTCTCTGATTTGGTTGATTTGATGATGGAACTGGTTGATACCTACAAAGCCCGTCTGCCAAAGTTCACTGTGTGTATATTTGTTCTTTTCACGTGGCATGAAATTCCATCATCAAAAATTCTGATTATGGGTATTTGTGAATTTAGTTCATTAATACAGAATAAAATAATGAAGGATCACAAAATCTGGGATCAAAGAAAAAAGAGTGTTAGTTCAAAAAAAGCAAATGAGTCCATTTGCGTGATAGATCTAGGAACTCTTTTAACCAAAAATATGTTGGTATCTGTTTCTTGATTGGTAGATAGATAGTAGACCACACCTTTTGTTGTTGTCATGAGCTATTAGAACTTAGTGTAGAAAGCTCCATAACACAGCAACAATCATTGAAACTTTTAGAGGAGAGGTTATCCTTCCTCTCTAAACTAATATTGGCACAATAATGTAGCATCTGTTACAAAAAATAATCGGAAGTTCTGCTTCTGGGTTGCACGTTTTACTGTGTTTGAGTGCGTTTAATAATTTGCATTGATTAGGTTTGTTTGTGTCAGGAGATTAGATTTTCATTGCCGTGAAGAATCATTTTTTTAATAGAATTTGTTTTTATAATGAAATGTATATGCTTAAAGTTAGATTGGGGCTGTAAATTCAAGGAGGGGACTTGATTTTAAGCTCTAATTTTCTTACTGCAGGTGAAATTTGCAATTCAATACATGAGAAAAGCAATTCAGAAGAAGGCAAAATTTGACATAACGTACTTGAACATCATTAAGGGTGGTCTTTTCAAAATTTGTTCTGGTCTATTTTTTATCCTTGGAAAATATCCAATACTCCTCCTTTTTATCATTATTCTCTCTTTGGTATTTTCTTTGTTTATCTAGAAAAGTTATTCTCTATTGTAGGTGGCAAAGTGTTGTTTTGTTCCTGCTCTACTAGTGCACGCCATTGATGATGATTTATACGTCCTCATCATTCATATCATATATTTGAGGCTTACATGGTATGTGCGTCTGTACGAAACTCTTAACTTATCATTGAAAAGTGATTAACTTGATTGAACTTACTGGTCACTTAGGTCAAGTTTTCATGTCACTTAGGAAGCCCTTAATTTACTCTAGTCTATGAGTGTATGCTTGAGCCTACAAGGTGCTTAGAATGTCTTGACATCTTCTAAATTTGCTAAGGTTCTTAGAGCTGATGTATTTTTGTTCTCCTGGCATCTGAAATTTTTTAGATACCACTTGATACGGTCTCTGTCTCCTCCTCTTACATTTTTTTATTTAAATACCCTACCTTTTGGTTTTTTAACTCGGTCGTCTATACTTTGTAGGGAGACAAAAACATAATTAAATTTGAGGGAGATCACAACTCTCCACGTCCTCAGTTTTACTTCGACTCAATAAACATATTTTTTCACAATGTTTTGCAACATCTAGAGGATTAGGTTGGGGGTTCATTTTTTGACCCAGTGAATGATTACTTTGGTAAGGTAAATTAACTGCACTGAATCTCAACGGATCTGTTTTGGTTAAATTATGAAGTTCCTTCCTAATACATCTTGTCATTGTTGACTGGCTGTTATAATATTCAGGGGGATTGGAGATCTTTGAATGAAGTAGGATATGATGAGTCCTCATCAGCATAACACAAAGGCATGACTGGTGTCTCTGAACTATTTTTACTTCTCGGTTTCAACCAGGATTGTATTTTGTAAACAGGATCTTGTGTCTTCATAGGAGGAAGTTGAAATTTCTATTTTCATATCACTGCAAATTCTTAATGAAATGTGATGGGTAAATATCTGTTGTTTCCTAAATGATAACATAATGTTTGTGAATCAATTGATGTTATTGGGAATTTGTGATGAACTACCATGAATGGATTTATGTTTTTAACAGCCGCATGCCTCTTGTATAATTTTTTTAAAAACTTCTATTTACGTTTGATATTGCATCTCTATGCATTGTTGTGTTGATATCGCCCAACTGTTGAGCCAGCATCTATGTAAAGGAATGAAGAGTAAAAATTATTTATATGAAATGACTCGAAGTATTGAATTTAAGAAATAACGATAACAATGATCTTGTAATGTAAGAAGAACCAGTTACAAATAAGGACACGTATTAAGGAGTATATCATTGCTAATGAGTCTCTTGAGGGTTTCGATCAGTAAATTCATTTCCTAGTTTGTAGTTGCGTTTAATAATAGAATATTATTAATCAGGAAGTCCTCTCAATATATTTAAAGTGTGCAATTGTTTCGAAACTTTTGAAGTTTCGTTCTTGTATGCATGCTATGTTGAAAACTGAAGAGAAGATTTTTAGAATATTATAGACTTTTTGTGTGTGTGACAAGGCTTCTTTATTTATGAAAAATTAATCATTAAAACTCAATTTTATGTGTCTTCTTTACTCCTGTGCGCGTTTGGATTGGCGGTGGGAGAAATAACTTATTTACAATATGATTTTTCCAGAGTAAGATAGGATAAAAGTTAAATTGTAAATGTGATTTGCGTTTAGATTAATGGTGGCAAAAGTGGTTTTTTTTCCAAACTAAAACGTGTTTGGATTGTTATTTGAAAAGTCAATTGATATGAAAAATGACTGAAAGGGGCATGAATCTTATTGAATAGTATATATATTAGTTGTATATATTGCGATAATTGAAGATAAAAATTTAAATTTAAATTTAAATTTCAAAAAAAAGTTAATGAACTGAGGTTTTCAAGTTGAATCCCGAGAACACAATGCGATAATGAGGTCGTTTTTTTTAAAAAAAAAAAATGATGTTTGAAACCAACATGCCCAGAATCATAGCAAATTATATATGGGCACAGGTTTCACCTGAAGGTTCCCAAGAAAATGATTTGGAAAAGTTACGAGCCTCATGTATTATGGTCTGCCTCTTTGTCCGATATGAATATTATTTAGGATCCGAATATGTGTGTGTGCATACATGAGTTTTCGGATTTGAGATGGAAGAGGTTTGTTTTGCATTCTTTGATGGCCATCATTTTAAAAGGAGTTACCTTGCTTGCTTCCACAAGAAATTTAGGATTGAGAGTATATATATCTCTATCTTAACCTGGATTATCGTTGCTTCGTAGACTCTTAAGATGTCTACCCCAACGCCTTGACCAACTCCAGATCAAATCTCCTCCCTTTTGGTGAGAGTGTTCGATTCCTTTACCAGTTGAACCAAAAGACGAGAGGTACCCATATGAACAAGTTTTTTTTTTTTATATGAACCCATATGAACAAGTTGAAGCTTAAGTATTTAGTATATTAACGTGTGGTGGGCAACCCAATGCACGTGGTTCCCTTGGTGGGCTTGATCGAAAGGTGCGGTTTTGTAATTTTCTATTCATCTCTCTCTCTCTTTCCTCCGTTTTCCCATTCATTATAATTTATATTTTAAAAAAAATAAATCTAGACGGTCTAGATCTCATTTATACAGTCCAGATGTGAAGAGCTTTTGGATGAGTAGGGAAACTAATTCCTAGAAAACTGGTTTGACAAATTTTTATTGTTAAAGTATACATTTATTTTTTGTTAAGTTCCATTTTAATCCTTTAAATTTAAAAAATGTATTTTTAATCTTTTTAAGTTAATATCTTTGACTTCACTAACGAAATTCAGCAAATTGAAAATGCGGACTTAACAAATTTAAGATGCCCACATGTCTTTCTAAAGGAATTATTTAAAATTAAAATCTAAAAATAATTATATTAAAGAATTAAAATGTGGAGATGTCAGCATTTTAAATTTGTTGACTTAGTAAAATTAACTGTGTCATTTGAAAAGAATTAAGAACGCACTTTTTAAAATTAAATGACTAAAATAAAATTTCTTCCAAACTTGACATATTTTTTTTATCCTTTAGATGTGCTTTGAGGATTTTTTTTAATAAAAAAAATACAGTATTGAGATTTCTTTATCATTAAAAGTATTTGTTGACAAATTTGTCATTAAAAGTTTGGTGGTTTAATTTAAATTTTCTAAAATTGTACATGAAATTTATTCACAATTGAATGATAATTAAATTCAATATCAAATTCATTCAAAATTGAGTGATTTTAGTCCATATGATTGCTAATGAAGTTTATTAGGATATCGAAATTTAAAAGTGCCAATCAAATTATATTTTTAATAGGTATTAAGCTCTAAGTTTTGTTTTTGAGATAATGGTGTGCATGGTAACGCTTCCAGAATTGTTTTTTTGTTAATTTCTGTTCCCCGGAACACAAATGGATGAGAAATCTGTTTGGTAAATCCGGTTTTTTTATTTGTTCCCGGGATGAACCGGTTCCTTTTTGTGTCTTTGGGAATAGAAAAAAAAAGCGAGAAAATTCATGCTTTTCTATTTCTGGGCACAAAATCAGAATTTATTCCTCAACGTACAACCTCTCTTATTTCTCTTGAAAACCTTTCGCAGTGTCAACTACCCTCCCCACCCCCACCGCCACCGCCGCCGCCACCGCCACCCCAACCGCTACCACCCCCACCTCACCGCCACCACCACCACCCTCGCCGCCGCCCCCACCTCATCGCCACCACTGCCACCACCATGACCGCCACCGCCGCCGCCACCGCCACCGCCGCCGCCACCACCACCACTGCCACCACCACCCCCACCGCACCGCCACCACCACCCCCACTCCCACCGCCACCACCACCACCACCCTCACCGCCGCCACCCCCACCTCACCGCTACCACCACCACCCCACCGCCACCACCACCACCCTCGCCGCCGCCCCCACCTCATCGCCACCACTACCACCACCATGACCTTCACCGCCGCTGCCACCACCCCCCACCGCCACCACCACCTCGCCGCCGCCGCCCCCACCCCCACCGCCACCACCACCACCCTCGCCGCCGCCCCACCTCATCGCCACCACTACCACCCCCACCGCCACCACCACCACCCCGCCGCCGCCCCCACCTCATCGCCACCACTACCACCACCATGACCACCACCGCCGCGCCGCCACCACCACCACCACCACCACCACCACCACCACCCCCACCCCCACCGCCACCACCACCCTTCGCCGCCGCCGCCCCCCCACCCCCACTACCACCACTACCACCACCCTCGCCGCCGCCCCACCTCATCGCCACCACCGCCACCACCATGACCGCCACCGCCCGCCACCGCCACCGCCACCACCACCACCCCCACCTCACCGCCACCACCACCCCCACCACCACCACCCCGCCGCCCGCCACCCCCACCTCATCGCGCCACCACCACCACCACGACCATCACCGTTGCCATCGCCACCGCCACCCCTACCCCCCACCTCACCGCCGCCACCACCCTGCCACCGCGCCACCACCACCACATAAATAATTTTTGAATATAAAAATTACATAAATAAAAATAAAATGTGTTAACAAACGTAATTGATTCTCGGAGTAAAAATAAAATGAGTTAACAAACGTAATTCGATTCTCGAAACTCTTCCCGAGCACGAATCGAAAAAAGCATTTATATCGAAATTTAGTGCTTGAAGAATTTTTAATGGTTGCCATGCACAGCCTTAGGTTACGTTCTACAATTTTTAAATAATTTTGATTGCTTGAATCTTGATAAGTCTTTATTACAATTTACACATAAATTACAATTACAATTATAAGTCTGACTGATATTTAAATGTTGAAGCAATCTAGCTGTCACAAATCGGAAAGAATTTATTTAGACCACACAAAGGAAAGCACCTCGTCGAATAGCCTCAAGGGAACCCGTTTTGGTGGCTATCTCTTGGATAGGCCATGCGTCTGATGCATCTGGACAGTTCAGATGTGATCTAAACGGTTCAAATTTTATTTTTTTTATACTGCTTTTTGAATAAAAAACATTGTTTTTTGAAAAAATGTTAGGTGATATATTATCTTTATTTTAGATTCTCTACCTATTAAAATAATTGTTTTTAAAAAAAAAATCTTAACCATCCATATCTCATTTGGACGGTCCAGGATGGGATATGTTCTTCTTGCTTATCTTTCGGATAGGCAAGGAAACTAAATCCCTGTCTCAGGCGGGAAGGTTGAGTTATTATCCGTTAGGTCGGCACACTAATATATGAATTCGCCAAAAATTGTCTCCTTTCTATAATTAGTTTTTAATCAATGAGGACAGTTTCAAGCAAAAAATTAAGAAATGTAGTATTTTAGAAAATCTAACACAATTTATGATCAATCTAAACAATTTTTATAATTTCTATAAATTAATTATTTGATTCTCATATTTAGCACCCTGCAGCAATTTAGCCCATGATTTTATTAAATAATCAAGAGATCAATGACGTCACCCGAAGAAGCCAAATCAAGATAGTCCTTTTATTACTATATTGGGTTTATTATATAATGCTTTATTACATACGTAATAAGCCACGCGGCCAATTTTTATATATTTTATCTTGTCTAATTCATTTGTTTTGGGATATGTTAGGCTAATTTAGATTTATAAAGGTAATGTTTAGATTATTAAACAATTTTAGAAAATACTATAAATCTGAATTAATTATGATATTATTGGGACTAATAATATTTTGAGACTGGGTAAATATTTTCAAATATATGATAACTCACAGTCTCATTTAAGCAGATTTTTTTAAAAAAAGTTGAAAGAAAATCAAGTGGATGAATTTTATCGGGGCCACTTTAAGAGGCAGCACTCGCGCCATCACCATCACCACCAATTCTTCCTTCTATATATTCATTCCTTCAACCACACACCTCCACAATCCCTCATTGCGCCACACATGCACTACCAAAACCACAATCTTTCTTTATATTGTACTCGTTTGGAATAACGATATAGTGATCAGAGCCTTTAAAAGCAGTTTTTCATGATTTTCGATATATAAAGTAAAAATATAAGATAAGTTTTATCTCGATTAACGTAAATAAGCAGTTTTAAAATCCCACTAGTATTGTTTTTTTTGCTTAGAATACTGCATATATTAATAACGAAACGATAACAGATACAGTGCTGATAAAAACATCAATACAGACCATTACAGACCAAACCCACAAAGCCTCACACTGAGACAAAACAGAGAAAAGACCAGCAACAAAAACAAACAAGACAGAACCAGAAAAATAAACATAAAAGCACCCTCTATCAGTGAGGGGGAGGAGCCAGATCAGCATCAGCATCAGTATAAACAGCCTCCAGGGAATCCAAGGTTAGCACAGAGATCAAAGAGGTGTTGGTTGTGACACCCACCCAATAGGGTACACCCTTTATAAGCATTAGCCGCAAGGAAGTCATTTATACTTACTCCTTCTTCTGAGTAAATAACAAAGAGAACCCAACCCTGGAATCAAGGAGACAAATAATATCCTGAGTCACACTTCTACACCTTCACTCAATCATATCAGGAGCTTTAAAATTAACACAATCAATCAAAGAAAGGCAATCAGATTCAAACATAACTTTATCATGGCCCAAATCAACTGCAAGAAGCAATGCCCTCAATATAGTAGTTTTTTTTTTCAGCCTTAATATATATTACATTTGATTCTAATTATAGGAACACTTTTATAGTATAAATTGTACATACTAAAAAAATATTCTTATAATTAGAACTGGAGGAAACAATAAAAATGAATACTTTTGGAATGCCTTTGATTTATGATAAAAAAAGGTACGTAAACTCTTTCGCAGCTCGTGCTGAGCTGAGTATCTCACCATCTTCTTTGATCAAGTAGTGGCCAAAAGATTTTTTTCTTGTGAATTGTGGAAAGGGTTAAGCTGCGATTTTACCAACGAACTATTGGCTCGGGAGCGTCCAAAGACATTTAACTATTAAGTGGACCAAAAATACCAACAAACTTTTTAAAAGGAGCGTTCAAGACAACGCCATTAACACCATTAACAAAAAGTTAACCTCCAGTTATCTAAGGTGCGGATTAGCACAACGAACTCTTATTCCAGAACGCCCAGCACAAAATTCTAAATTTTACTAAATTAAATAATTTTTTCTCAATTGTCATGATTCAAAACTACTTGTATAGATATCTATGGACAAAAATTATTCATTCTTTAATTTTGTCAAAATTATAATTTGCTAAAATAAACAAAAGTTTTAATTAAAAATATAATTATATAATTTAAATAAAACTCAAGGTGTTTTATATTCTTTTCTTTCGATTTTGCCGTTAACTTAATATCATTATATTCAAGATAGATAATATATCGTTGGGAATAAGTTATACGGCAATTGACACAATTGAGCTTTAAGAACTACTAACCTAAATTTCTTGCTATAATTTAAAGAGGGAAACAAATTATACTTATAAATTTAGATTAATAAGACTTATATTTAGAAATAAAATAAAAATCATGATAGAGTAAAAATACATACATAAATTTACTCTAATTTATTTGATTAATAAGTGCAATTTTACATATTTTACTCTAATTCTCTCATATCATTTATCATACATTCTTTTTCTCATAAAAATTATTATTTTATTTTAGAAGAAATTTATGTGAGTTTTATTATAAAAATAAATCATATAATTTTTTGTTTAACATATATAATAAATTATAAAACACCTTGAGTTTTATTTAAATCATATAATTATATTTTTAATTAACAATTTTGTTTATTTTAGCAAATTATAATTTTGAGAAAATTAAATAATGAATAATTTTTGTCCATTGATATCTATACAAGTAGTTTTGAATAATGACAATTGAGAAAATTATTTAATATAGTAAAATTTAGAATTTTGTACCTGGCGCTCCTAGAATAAGAGTTCGTTGGCCAATCGCACCTTAGATAACGGAGGTTAACTTTTTGTTAACGGTGTTAATGGCGTTGTGCTGAGCACTCCTTTTTAAAAAGTTTGTTGGTATTTTTGATCCACTTAATAGTTAATTGTGATAGACGCCTCCAGCCCAATAGTTCGTTGGTAAAATCGCACAGGCATATGCGTTATTGGATTCCGAAATCCGAATGAACCAAAGGCAAGTCGATCGTGACAGAAAGGGTGGGTGGGACACCGAGCAAAAAAGACAGAAAGGGTGGGACCCAGAGTCGTTCAGCAACACATGAAAATAGACACTCGAGGCTCCTATGCATTCTTGTCATCTTGTGCGTTATTAGTATTAACTTCTTCATTTTTATGACCAAAGCATGCATCAATTATTGAATACACGTTGTTTATTATTAAACAGTTTTGGGTAGCTCTAAAATTATGGTTTTAGAAATTATTTTTCGTAAGTTAAGATAAAATTCCTCTTATATTCTTATTTCGTAAATCGTACAAGTTATTCTTTAAAACTAGTCCAAACACACATTAAAAATGATAGGAGTAAGATTATCCTAACATTAAAAGGGGAAAAAAAAATCTTAGTCCCTATGACTAAGTTTTAACTTAGTCCATTAACTCGGTGAAATTTAATCTCTATAATTTTGATTTGGTTTTAACTTAGTTTAGTGGCGGAGCTAGGATTTAATGTTTGTGGGTGCACAATTAGTGATGGGATTCGAGGGTTCGGGAACAACGTCCTGGATTTTTTTTTTAAGGAGGATAAAAGGCAACTCACTCATTCGTAAAGTTTAGGACCAGAAATGGGGTTCAATTGAAAAGTTTTTCCGAGGAAATCAATTTAAACAGAACAATATACTCTAATCCCATGGCATACGGATACCTAGATGTTACACAATTAAATTCCAAAGCAACATGCAAGGAAAAATTATTATGGTGTGTCATATGTAATAGGATATTGAAAAGTCAAATATCAATGAAGGAGCAAAAGAGTATAACAAATGTTATAACTCACCAGGCTGTCCACCAGAGAGCACGACACTTTCAATAGGTTCAACACCAAGCACCTACATAAAGGAGGAAGGAAAACAATGAGAACACAAATGTATTACAACTCTACACTATCATAAACACAACTTTGTACAGATAAGTTTCAAATTTAGGCACACACCTGATACCTGGCTTCTCTTGGTATGAGAATTAGGTTATGTAGGCAGACAACTTTTCCTAGGTTGTTTCGATCACAAAAGGAAGGCCAAAGAAAGAATCCATTATTCATGCCGGAATTTCGATTGCCAAAATACCCCCTTTTCTTTCTCTTTCAAGGAAATGAATTGGAAGAGGTTAAAAAAAAGTGTATGTATTAGTTGTATATATTGCGATAATTGAAGATAAAAATTTAAATTTAAATTTCAAAAAAAAGTTAAATTATTATAAAAAAATTAATGAACTGAGGTTTTCAAGTTGAATCCCGAGAACACAATGCGATAATGAGGTCTTTTTTTTTAAAAAAAAAATGATGTTTGAAACCAACATGCCCAGAATCATAGCAAATTATATATGGGCACAGGTTTCACCTGAAGGTTCCCAAGAAAATGATTTGGAAAAGTTACGAGCCTCATGTATTGGTCTGCCTCTTTGTCCGATATGAATATCATTTAGGATCCAAATATGTGTGTGTGCATACATGAGTTTTCGGATTTGAGATGGAAGAGGTTTGTTTTGCATTCTTTGATGGCCATCATTTTAAAAGGAGTTACCTTGCTTGCTTCCACAAGAAATTTAGGATTGAGAGTATATATATCTCTATCTTAACCTGGATTATCGTTGCTTCGTAGACCCCCAACGCCTTGACCAACTCCAGATCAAATCTCCTCCCTTTTGGTGAGAGTGTTCGATTCCTTTACCAGTTGAACCAAAAGACGAGAGGTGCCCATATGAACAAGTTTTTTTTTTTTGATATGAACCCATATGAACAAGTTGAAGCTTAAGTATTTAGTATATTAACGTGTGGTGGGCAACCCAATGCACGTGGTTCCCTTGGTGGGCTTGATCGAAAGGTGCGGTTTTGTAATTTTCTATTCATCTCTCTCTCTCTTTCCTCCGTTTTCCCATTCATTATAATTTATATTTTAAAAAAAATAAATCTAGACATTTCTAGATCTCATTTATACAGTCCAGATGTGAAGAGCTTTTGGATGAGTAGGGAAACTAATTCCTAGAAAACTGGTTTGACAAATTTTTATTGTTAAAGTATACATTTATTTTTTGTTAAGTTCCATTTTAATCCTTTAAATTTAAAAAATGTATTTTTAATCTTTTTAAGTTAATATCTTTGACTTCACTAACGAAATTCAGCAAATTGAAAATGCGGACTTAACAAATTTAAGATGCCCACATGTCTTTCTAAAGGAATTATTTAAAATTAAAATCTAAAAATAATTATATTAAAGAATTAAAATGTGGAGATGTCAGCATTTTAAATTTGTTGACTTAGTAAAATTAAATGTGTCATTTAAAAGAATTAAGAACACACTTTTTAAAATTAAATGACTAAAATAAAATTTCTTCCAAACTTGACATATTTTTTTTATCCTTTAGATGTGCTTTGAGGATTTTTTTTTTAAATAAAAAAAATACAGTATTGAGATTTCTTTATCATTAAAAGTATTTGTTGACAAATTTGTCATTAAAAGTTTGGTGGTTTAATTTAAATTTTCTAAAATTGTACATGAAATTTATTCACAATTGAATGATAATTAAATTCAATATCAAATTCATTCAAAATTGAGTGATTTTAGTCCATATGATTGCTAATGAAGTTTATTAGGATATCGAAATTTAAAAGTGCCAATCAAATTATATTTTTAATAGGTATTAAGCTCTAAGTTTTGTTTTTGAGATAATTAGGTTACGTTCTACAATTTTTAAATAATTTTGATTGCTTGAATCTTGATAAGTCTTTATTACAATTTACACATAAATTACAATTAGAATTATAAGTCTGACTGATATTTAAATGTTGAAGCAATCTAGCTGTCACAAATCGGAAAGAATTTATTTAGACCACACAAAGGAAAGCACCTGGTCGAATAGCCTCAAGGGAACCCGTTTTGGTGGCTATCTCTTGGATAGGCCATGCGTCTGATGCATCTGGACAGTTCAGATGTGATCTAAACGGTTCAAATTTTATTTTTTTTATACTGCTTTTTGAATAAAAAACATTGTTTTTTGAAAAAATGTTAGGTGATATATTATCTTTATTTTAGATTCTCTACCTATTAAAATAATTGTTTTTAAAAAAAAAATCTTAACCATCCATATCTCATTTGGACGGTCCAGATGGGATATGTTCTTCTTGCTTATCTTTCGGATAGGCAAGGAAACTAAATCCCTGTCTCAGGCAGGAAGGTTGAGTTATTATCCGTTAGGTCGGCACACTAATATATGAATTCGCCAAAAAATTGTCTCCTTTCTATAATTAGTTTTTAATCAATGAGGACAGTTTCAAGCAAAAAAATTAAGAAATGTAGTATTTTAGAAAATCTAACACAATTTATGATCAATCTAAACAATTTTTATAATTTCTATAAATTAATTATTTGATTCTCATATTTAGCACCCTGCAGCAATTTAGCCCATGATTTTATTAAATAATCAAGAGATCAATGACGTCACCCGAAGAAGCCAAATCAAGATAGTCCTTTTATTACTATATTGGGTTTATTAAATAATGCTTTATTACATACGTAATAAGCCACGCGGCCAATTTTTATATATTTTATCTTGTCTAATTCATTTGTTTTGGGATATGTTAGGCTAATTTAGATTTATAAAGGTAATGTTTAGATTATTAAACAATTTTAGAAAATACTATAAATCTGAATTAATTATGATATTATTGGGACTAATAATATTTTGAGACTGGGTAAATATTTTCAAATATATGATAACTCACAGTCTCATTTAAGCAGATTTTTTTAAAAAAAGTTGAAAGAAAATCAAGTGGATGAATTTTATCGGGGCCACTTTAAGAGGCAGCACTCGCGCCATCACCATCACCACCAATTCTTCCTTCTATATATTCATTCCTTCAACCACACACCTCCACAATCCCTCATTGCGCCACACATGCACTACCAAAACCACAATCTTTCTTTATATTGTACTCGTTTGGAATAACGATATAGTGATCAGAGCCTTTAAAAGCAGTTTTTCATGATTTTCGATATATAAAGTAAAAATATAAGATAAGTTTTATCTCGATTAACGTAAAT
The DNA here is from genome assembly GCA_025563575.1 of Acacia pycnantha. Taxonomy (NCBI): domain Eukaryota; kingdom Viridiplantae; phylum Streptophyta; class Magnoliopsida; order Fabales; family Fabaceae; genus Acacia; species Acacia pycnantha. Next base: position 2,480,177 of record JAMWYP010000032.1, on the reverse strand, counting down.
AAGCAGTTTTAAAATCCCACTAGTATTGTTGAGACATCCTTAATATAGGAGTAGTTTTTTTTTCAGCCTTAATATATATTACATTTGATTCTAATTATAGGAACACTTTTATAGTATAAATTGTACATACTAAAAAAATATTCTTATAATTAGAACCGGAGGAAACAGTAAAAATGAATACTTTTGGAATGCCTTTGATTTATGATAAAAAAAGGTACGTAAACTCTTTCGCAGCTCGTGCTGAGCTGAGTATCTCACCATCTTCTTTGATCAAGTAGTGGCCAAAAGATTTTTTTCTTGTGAATTGTGGAAAGGGTTAAGCTGCGATTTTACCAACGAACTATTGGCTCAGGAGCGTCCAGCACATTTAACTATTAAGTGGACCAAAAATACCAACAAACTTTTTAAAAAGGAGCGTTCAAAGACAACGCCATTAACAAAAAGTTAACCTCCGTTATCTAAGGTGCAGATTGTACAACGAACTCTTATTCCAGAACGCCAAAGACAAAATTCTAAATTTTACTAAATTAAATAATTTTTTTCAATTGTCATGATTCAAAACTACTTGTATAGATATCTATGGACAAAAATTATTCATTCTTTAATTTTGTCAAAATTATAATTTGCTAAAATAAACAAAAGTTTTAATTAAAAATATAATTATATAATTTAAATAAAACTCAAGGTGTTTTATATTCTTTTCTTTCGATTTTGCCGTTAACTTAATATCATTATATTCAAGATAGATAATATATCGTTGGGAATAAGTTATACGGCAATTGACACAATTGAGCTTTAAGAACTACTAACCTACATTTCTTGCTATAATTTAAAGAGGGAAAAAAATTATACTTATAAATTTAGATTAATAAGACTTATATTTAGAAATAAAATAAAAATCATGATAGAGTAAAAATACATACATAAATTTACTCTAATTTATTTGATTAATAAGTGCAATTTTACATATTTTACTCTAATTCTCTCATATCATTTATCATACATTCTTTTTCTCATAAAAATTATTATTTTATTTTAGAAGAAATTTATGTGAGTTTTATTATAAAAATAAATCATATAATTTTTTGTTTAACATATATAATAAATTATAAAACACCTTGAGTTTTATTTAAATCATATAATTATATTTTTAATTAACAATTTTGTTTATTTTAGCAAATTATAATTTTGAGAAAATTAAAGAATGAATAATTTTTGTCCATTGATATCTATACAAGTAGTTTTGAATAATGACAATTGAGAAAAATTATTTAATATAGTAAAATTTAGAATTTTGTACTGGGCGCTCCTAGAATAAGAGTTCGTTGGCCAATCTGCACCTTAGATAACGGAGGTTAACTTTTTGTTAACGGTGTTAATGGCGTTGTGCTGAGCACTCCTTTTTAAAAAGTTTGTTGGTATTTTTGATCCACTTAATAGTTAATTGCATGTGACGCTCCTGAATAATAGTTCGTTGGTAAAATCGCACAGGCATATGCGTTATTGGATTCCGAAATCCGAATGAACCAAAGGCGAGTTGATCGTGACAGAAAGAGTGGGTGGGACACCGAGCAAAAAAAAGACAGAAAGGGTGGGACCCAGAGTCGTTCAGCAACACATGAAAAAAGACACTCGAGGCTCCTATGCATTCTTGTCATCTTGTGCGTTATTAGTATTAACTTCTTCATTTTTATGACCAAAGCATGCATCAATTATTGAATACACGTTGTTTATTATTAAAAAGGTTTGGGTAGCTCTAAAATTATGGTTTTAGAAATTATTTTTCGTAAGTTAAGATAAAATTCCTCTTATATTTTTATTTCGTAAATCGTACAAGTTATTCTTTAAAACTAGTCCAAACACACATTAAAAATGATAGGGGTAAGATTATCCTAACATTAAAAGGGCAAAAAAAAATCTTAGTCCCTATGACTAAGTTTTAACTTAGTCCATTAACTCGGTGAAATTTAATATCTATAATTTTGATTTGGTTTTAACTTAGTTTAGTGGCGGAGCTAGGATTTAATGTTTGTGGGTGCACAATTAGTTATGGGATTCGAGGGTTCGGGAACAACGTCCTGGATTTTTTTTTAAGGACGATAAAAGGCAACTCACTCCTTCGTAAAGTTTAGGACCAGAAATGGGGTTCAATTGAAAAGTTTTTCCGAGGAAATCAATTTAAACAGAACAATATACTCTAATCCCATGGCATACGGATACCTAGATGTTACACAATTAAATTCCAAAGCAACATGTAAGGAAAAATTATTATGGTGTGTCATATGTGATAGAATATTGAAAAGTCAAATATCAATGAATGAGCAAAAGAGTATAACAAATGCTATAACTCACCAGGCTGTCCACCAGAGAGCACGACACTTTCAATAGGTTCAACACCAAGCACCTACATAAAGGAGGAAGGAAAACAATGAGAACACAAATGTATTACAACTCTACACTATCATAAACACAACTTTGTACAGATAAGTTTCAAATTTAGGCACACACTGATACCCGGCTTCTCTTGGTATGAGAATTAGGTTATGTAGGCGAACAACTTTTCCTAGGTTGTTTCGATCACAAAAGGAAGGCCAAAGAAAGAATCCATTATTCATGCCGGAATTTCGATTGCCAAAATACCCCCTTTTCTTTCTCTTTCAAGGAAATGAATTGGAAGAGGTTAAAAAAAAAGTGTATGTATTAGGCGGGGCAATTCCTTTGAAAGACTTAGGTATATACTAAGTCCAAGACGGACGCGAGCTCTTACTTGGGTAACAATCTCGCATGGATAAGAAGAAAGCGTCAAAGCTAGGCCTAGGCGCTTCATTCAAAACAAAAAGAAAAGGCGCGAAGCGGAGTTCTGGAAGTCAGTCAACTCTTGCCGATAGTCGGGAAATCAATCCATCCTTCGTCTCGGGCACAAAAGAGGAACTCTTGTACTAGAAAAGAGAAGGACGCAATGCCTTTCTTTTACTTACCCTTTTTATTCTCTTATGTATGATATTTATAGTGACCCAGTAATGCCCCATCAAAGGGCCTATTCGTCGTAAGCCCTTTTCACCCTCACAGCTGATTCGACGGATGCGGATTCTCGAACAAGAACACATGTAGCTCCTTCTGAAAGACCGGATTCTCAAGCAGGGGATTTGAAGCTTCTTCTATCATTCTCGGTATCAACAAATTACCTCCTCTTATTACGTATTAGAAAAAAAAAGGTAACCAGATCTCCTCAACGCAGGCGCTCTTGGTCTTACCGATGCTTTAGCCATATCTGTTGTTTGCCTTTGCCTACCTGCTGTTGGTGTAAGCGTAACCGGTCTTACTGCTATCGAATCAGCTCTTTGAAAGAATAGGCTCTGGGACCGTGACTTTCCCGATGCCTCTCAACTCCATCCTCTTGCTTTAACCGTATCTCGCTTCAAATAGTTGATTGCATTTGCCGATGTAGTTGCCGACAAAAGCTTGTTATGAGCCCGAATGGCATATACCTTAAACCAGGGTGGTTCTTTATAAACGTGATTAACTAGTCCATAAACCTCTTCAGTTCACTCGAACGACTAACTAGGGCGATGGCTACTATTCCAATTCTTTGGACGGAGTACCGCTAACTCTAAGTCCTGGACTGACTTCTTGCGTGCTCAAAGGAAGTCTAACCGACAACCCTTATTGGTGTTGCACACTAATCGAAGCTTAGAAGGTTGACTTTGTTACTTTGCATATCGCCATCTCGTCCCGCGCTCTTGCTTGATTTGCTCTTTCGAATGAATCTGTTTCGAGAGTACCTACGATCGCACCGCAAACTATTTCATGCTTAAATCAAGAATGCTTGTCGCTAGCGCTATAGCTTTCTTTTTATGTTAAACGTCTATCTCACTGTAAAACTCCTAGTTCTAAGACTAGGGATCTCATTGACTACGCATCTTCATCTTTATTTTGATGATAGTCATAGGGACCCAGTGAAGTGCCGCTGTCCCTATGTAGGTATGTTTGTTAGTTTGTATCTTGTTTATGATCTCCCTTTGTCGTTACTCCTCGCGATGTCTATAGCAAGGTAGTCGGCAAATCGGACGAGAATATATTTCTTGTTTTCTACACATGGGCGGGCGAACACATCTAAGCGATTCAAAGATTCGTAGGAATGGGGAATAGAAAATAGAGTACGAAGGGGCTTTTTTTAGAACTCTTATTAGTCACTAGGAATCAACAGGATGCCATTACTTTAGAGCTACTAGCTTAGCGAATCCCCTTGCTTTCTGCGAAGTCTTTGATTTTCTACTTGCTTTCTAATGCTAGCTCTCGATTGATTGAGTCTAGTCGAAACTTTAGTGGTTCCTGGAATCCATAGGGTAAATAAATGTGTCATGGCCCCTTTGAAGGCGTAGTGTAGACTACTTTCATTCCACTTTCATATTTCTATATAGTCCTTATGCACATACAGTTCTTTCGCTACGCTAGGACGCTTATATCCGTTGCTTGCATTCTTCCTTCCTCTCTATTTTACTTGCTTCCTTTGGAGTTTGAGCTTAGCCATCTCTTCTTTATTTATAGTGTCATGTGCCCCCGTCTTTCGCTCTATGGCAGCAAAGGATGCGCCTATCCAGGGACGTTCAAAGCAGCGTAGTAGATCATTATATAATAAGGGGAGCAGCAAGAAAGCATCTATCCAAGAATGAAGGTTTACTTTCAAGGATATCTCCGTCCAAGACATCAATGGATAGGAGAGAGGTAACCCATTTCACCTAGTACCCCGAAGGCAGAGCGAAGGCTCTCCCTTGACAGAGAGCCGAGCAGAGTGGTTATGTCTTTTACTATGGCTTAAGCGGGGAAGTCTCCTCAGAGGTCAGAAAACAAAGAAATTGATACAAAACAATGGCATGTGCCTTCGTTTCACTCGTATCCATGGCAAGTCCCTGATTCACTTCTCACTCCCGAAGAAAGCAGGGAATACAAGAGTGATATCCGACGGAGACCGTAGACCGAATTGAAACCTACACTCTTTCTTGTATGTAATGAGTAGCTACTAGTTAGAATGAATTCTTATCGGTCTTTAAGACCAACTCCTCTTAGTTCCTCGCGGGTTGTTACACGTGTTCTCTCCGGGGCCGGACGCGGCTCGCTCAATCGGGCGCTACACCGTAGCTCCCTTCTTGAGCTTCACATTCAATGGCTTAAGAGCTAAGGAATGCGGAGTTAGAGTTAGTCCTTGCTTATCCCGAAATTCATTAAGATAGGCTTGGTGTTGAGTCTACCTATCGATTGGTAGAGTAAAAGATCGAAAGGTAGAAAGTGACTCGACCGGAAGGGGGAAGTAGTACGCCCGGTTCACCAGGATTAAACTGGAATTTTTTTTAGGATAAAAGGCAACTCACTCCTTTGTAAAGTTTAGGACCAGAAATGGGGTTTAATTGAAAAGTTTTTCCGAGGAAATCAATTTAAACAGAACAATATACTCTAATCCCATGGCATACGGATACCTAGATGTTACACAATTAAATTCCAAAGCAACATGCAAGGAAAAATTATTATGGTGTGTCATATGTGATAGGATATTGAAAAGTCAAATATCAACGAAGGAGCAAAAGAGCATAACAAATGCTATAACTCACCAGTGTCCACCGAGAGCACAACACTTTCAATAGGTTCAACACCAAGCACCTACATAAAGGAGGAAGGAAAACAATGAGAACACAAATGTATTACAACTCTACACTATCATAAACACAACTTTGTACGGATAAGTTTCAAATTTAGGCACACAGTATTGAACAAAATTCAAGTCAAAACAGAATTAATAAGACAACACATTTCTTACTTCAACATCGCAACAAAGCTCATTGTCTCATCAATTCCAGGTATAAACACGAATGAAACAAAATCAATAAGACAACACATATTTCATACTATATGTAGTTCATATCCACCTCAGTCTTCAATTCAACCAAAATTCAATTTAAAGACCACCATTTTCCAAACCCATTTAAACAACTAAACACGCATGAAACAACCATGGATTTAAAACATTATATATTAACTTCAAAGGAAAAGCCCCAAACATCAAACATCAAACATCAAAGAGCCCAATCCATACCAAAAGAAAATTCAGAGAAGCAATGCCTCCAGTAGATTTTTCTAGCTAAGGGACCACAACTAAAATAACCCATCCACATATGCTATCAATTAAGCACAAAAAGGCATCCACACAACAATATATAAACACACAAACACACTCTTGTCCCAAAAACACCATCAAGCCATATCATCTTCTTTGAATACTTACATCAAACAGAAGGTGTGCAGGTCCAAAGATGGAGGCAAACCGAAAACGAAGCCGAGGGTTCTTGAAAGGAAAGCTAATACCATTCAATCGCGTGCCCAAGCCTATCTCAACAACACAATATGGTGGCGGCACCATGTCGATGAAGGCGGGCCAAACCAGGGGCGAAGCCAGACAATTGGAACGAGAAAGAGGGGCAGCAAACATGCCAGACAGACCTAGAAGAAATTCAAAATTCATAGTATCAGATAATTAAACTAAAGACCGAAAAGTAGAAATCGCAAAAAGGTAAGCCAGATTGCACAATCGTGAGTTAGCGAATAAAAATTACCATTTTTCAATGTGTTGAAGTGCAGTGAAACCTAGCTTTGATGTTGATTGGTATGAAATAGGGAAGGGAAGGAGGGTGGAAGCTGAAAATTAAAGATTCAATTGTTAACCGACAAAACACAGAATATTTATGCAAAAAGTAATCAAGACAATTGTCTGAGCCCGGTTTCGAACTCGGGACTGAAAGTGGAGCTGAATCACCAAGAGGGGGGGTGAATTGGGGATTCTAAAAACTTTTCGATTTGCTCTGTTTTTTAGCACTAAAATAGAGCTAGACAGAGGATAGGGAAGAGAAGCAAGACAAAAGGAATTTATACTGGTTTGGTCCAACCTCTTGACCTACGTCCAGTCCCCAGACTCTCTGGGATTTTTTACTATAACAATTGATTACATACTTTGTAACTCAAGAGTAATTCTCTCACTAGAACTTACTCCCCCTTACAAATTGCAATCAATATCCCAATCTCCAAGTCCCCTTGACTTGAGATTCTTACAATAAATGATTTCAATAAATGAAACTCTCTCTAAGAGTGGATAATGATAAACACTGAAGTACAAATGTATCAAAAGATACTTTACACAAGAAAACTCAAAGAGTAGTTGGAAACTTGAATGAATTTTGTTTTCTGCAGATTGGTTGTTGAGAAGAATTGAATGTAACTCTATTTATACAAAGAGAGCATTAAATGACCGTTGTAATCTTCAATGTGACTGTTGCCAACATTAAGAATGGATTAGTTGAAGGTTTGATTTTCTTCTTTCTCTACTCTTTGGTTAATCCGGCTGCATAGAAGTTTATGATTGACTTCTTGACTTTTAATCCGTTGGAGAAGCAGTGATGATATAAAGTATTAAACTCAAACATTAAGATATCACAAATTCGTCTAGTTTGAATTTCAAAACCAGCGACACAAACTCGAGTTTGTTCATCAAAACTGGAGTTTTCATTTCTCATTAAAAGCTTAAACTCGAGTTTCAAAAACCAAACTCGAGTTTTCTTAATCTAGAGAAGATTGTCGCGATTTGGTCTTTGAAGCAAGTTTTGAGATATGTTCAAAACTCGAGTCATTAAGTGACAAACTTGAGTTTTGGACTCTTATGATGAAAACAAGTTTAAGTCCAAAAGCTCAAAACTGGAGTTTCCAAAACCAAACCGGAGTTTTCAAAATGTTCAAATATAGCGAGCTCTATGCTTGGCCTAAACTCGAGTTTCCAAAGTAAAACTCGAGTTTCCATAAATCCTTGAAAAATGTAAACTTCTCTACTTAGTCAAAACTGGAGTTTTCAAATTAAAACGGGAGTTTTCAAAACTTTAGAAACTTTGAGTTCTTCTCTGTAAAGCCTAAACTCGAGTTTCCAAAACTAAACTCAAGTTTCCTCATATGAGAGAAAAACTTTGAAAAACCTTGTTATATGAAAACTGGAGTTTTCAACCAAAATTGGAGTTTTCACAAGTTCAGAATGGAGCATTGTTCTCTGTATGCTGTGAACTCGAGTTTCCAAAACCAAACTCGAGTTTCCAACAAACCTTGGAAACTAAGAGAACTCTCTGTTTAGTACAAACTCGAGTTTCCAAATGGAAACTGGAGTTTTGCTAAGTTTGAAATATTGGTAGCTCTCTGTCTTGTCAAAACTCGAGTTCATTAAAACCAAACTCGAGTTTGCTTTGTCTTTGAAAAACTTGGGAGCTCTCTGTATAGTCAAAACTTGAGTTTTGAAACCTAAACTCGAGTTTGTCTAAGTTTGCAAAAACTTGAGCTACTCTCTGTCAAGTTCAAACTCGAGTTTCCAAACCAAAACTCGAGTTTGCCTTTGACAGTAAGTTTTTCAACTTAACAAAGACAAACTTTAATTTGAATTTACAATTGTCAGTTATCATCAAAACACATAGAGAACTAACAGGGACCTCAGTGTGAAAGACCAGGGTGATAACCAACTACACCACTAAGTGAGTTGTAACATAATTCCTTCACTATATATATATATATATATATATATATATATATATATATATATATATATATATATAAATCTTGTGTCTGCATCTGCCTACATAGGCACTAGTGTGGCTCCGCCACTGACTTAATCTATCAACTTTAACTCACTTCAATTCAATCTCTATACTTTAAACATTTTATAATCCAGTCTTTGACTTTTATTCTAAAACAAAAGGACTAAATTATAAAATGGTTAAAGTATAGAAATCGAGTTGGAATGAGTCAAAGTTGATGGACTAAATAAACAAGTTAAAAGTATAAGGACTGTGTTGCATTGAGTTAAAGTATGAGGACAGAGTTATAATAGAGCCAAAATTTTAGAAACCAAAAGATTAATTTTCCGTATAAAAAAAATTACCAATATGATCCTTATAACAAATCTAGTTTGTCAAAAACTTCTAACCCTAAATATAAGCCCGATTTGAAAGTTATTAACGAATGGTTTTTAAATTTATCCTGAGAATGCAGGTGAACGAGTTTGAATTTGCATAAAGATCATTTTCACTTGAAGCTTTCAAAATTAAAAACTAAAGTCATTCTATGTTTTTTTTTTGGGTTACCCATCTGATATCTAAGTTTTACTCTGATTAATCTACGACTTGCGCCTCACACCTGACTATGATGAGAGAATCTCCCAACGGGGTTTTCTGCATTCACAAGACTCGAACATGAAACCTTACTTAAGCAACACAAGTCACTTACTACTTTTGCCAACCCCCATTGATTATTGTTCTGTCATAGAACATAAATCTCTAGCCCTAGGTGGGCTAGTATGTAGATATAGGATCAAATAGCTCTCCCCCAAGTATCTATGGATGAGATACCTAAGAGGATCGGAGATCACAAAGCACAGGGACTTGACCTAGGTGCGATACCTAGGGCCTACGTACCCTGAAGAGGGATCAAAGTCCACGTAGTTCGATGATACTGGAGGCGTTTAGCCAAAGGGGGTGTGTGTGCTCTGTGTGCAGTATATGCAATTGAGAGAGAGCTTAGAAGATGATGTGTACCTTTAGGGTTTAACTCCTATTTATAGAGTGTACCTTAGGTGGAATTGTATCGGCCTCATTAATATGATTGATTCGAGATCAGATCATATCGGTCTCATTAACCTCGGCCGGCATATCCAAACAACCATATCGGCCTCTTTACTATGATTGATATGATTGGACCCTCCTTTATGACAGGTAGATCCCGATATGCAATATGCTCCTTGTTGGGCCATATATGGGATATGGGCCTAATATTTATTTCATAACAGTTGCCCCCAAGCTCGGTAGTTTAGGTCTCTGAGCTGCCGAGATTAACTGACTGCTATCCGACATCCCCTGAATCCGACTTTGCTTTCATAGCAATTTTCCCGGGCTAATTGTCTAGTTTATATTCCTGCATTTAATAACATGTAAGCAAATCACAATAAATGGAAAATACTTACTGTTGTGCAAATCGTTCAACGTGCTCATTTCGGATACTTGTCTGAGCTTGCATTAAACTTTCTGGTTTGCATTAATGTCGGTTATTGATAACACGCTTTTCCACATAACAAATCGTTGTCCACTCTGTTGCCCCCAGCCTGGTAGTTCAGGTTCCTGAGCTGCCAGGATGTGTTATTTTCCAACCCGGGCCAGGTGTTCGTCATTGTTGGGATTCCGTGCGTGTTGACCCGAGATTCCGGGTTTATATACTTTGAACCGAGACTCCAGGTTTATAAACTGTAACCCCGAGATTCGGGTTAACATACTTTAAACCGAGACTTCGGTTTGGATACTTTAACTCGAGATCTCGGATTTATATATTATAACACCGAGATTCCGGTTTAGATACTTTAACTCCGAGATTCCGGGTTATTTATTCTAACACCGAGATTCCGGTTTAGATACTTTAACTCCGAGATTCCGGGTTATTTATTCTATCATCGAGATTCCGGATTGATATACTTTAACACCGAGATTCCGGGTTATTTACTTTATCACCGAGATTCCGGATTGATATACTTTATCACCGAGATTCTGGATTGATATACTTTAACACCGAGATTTCGGATTGATATACTTTATCACTGAGATTCCGGATTGATATACTTTAATACCGAGATTCTGATTCTGGATTGATATGCTTTAATACCGAGATTCTGGGTTATTTACTTTATCACCGAGATTCCAGATTTATGATTTCTGAAAACGGGTTTGTTTACCCAGAACTCAATCATTCAAATAAATTTGGCGACATTGTCGTCGCAAATAATCCAATAAAGGACTTTCACGACTTGGCAGCATTGCCGCCTTTACACAAGGCCCGATGTAATACCCTAAAAAGCTATATCATAATTTGGTAACGTTAAACCTATAGAAAGTAGGTGAATATGAGATATCAAATATTAAGTAATCAATAGCTTATTTTCTAAGAAAAATCTCTTGGAAATTAGAGAATCTAAGGGCCAAAGTGCCAAATGACGAAAATGCCCCTAACGGACATAAATACTTAGGAAAAATGTGAAAAATCCTAAAAGGCGAGGAAATAATTATTAAAATTGAGAGAGTATATTATCTCTAGTTATGGTAATTTAATAGATTATGAACTTGGAGGAATTGAATAAGAATGCTCAAAAAGTATTGAAGTGACTAAATTACCCTTGTAAATTCTAATATAATGCAGAAGACATGAAAACAAAAATGTCAGGGCAAAAGTTATGAGGTAATGTGGCATTCTAAGTAAGAAAATTATCAATTTGTGATAATTAAGTAATTAGGTAATATTGAGCTAATTACTTAAGCATAAGCAAAGGAAATTCACAGGTAATTATGTAAAACGCTAAAATTGGTGGTTTTTGTTTTAAAATTAGTAAAAATATGTTTACTAATTAATTGGAAATTTTGGAGAAAAATAGTTGAGTTTAGGTATTTTTAAGCCTAAATGCAAGAATAGACCAATAGGAAATTTTTGTAAAAAAATTATGTAAAAATAATTATTTAATTAATTATTAAATTAATTAAATAATTAAATTAAAAAAAACGAAATTAAAAAAAAAGGGCAGAGAAAAAAAAAGAGGAAGAAAAAAAAATGAAAATGAAAAGGAAAAATAAATTATGCAACTTGTTAATATTATATATTATAATTAATTAAAGTAAAATAGAGTGAATAGTAAATTAATATTTAGGAAACGGATCCTATCTAGAGATCTAGGAATGAGATTTCCAAAGTCAGGGTAAAATAATGATCAGTGGAATTTTATCTTCCGTTAGACTCTTACGGAAGTTAATTCTGAAGCCGTTTGTGCTTTTTCCTAATAAGACGAAATAGGGAAATTCTGAGAAAATGCCAGATAACCAAGAGGATGAAAAGGTTATGTTGTGACAGTTGAAAAAGAATTGAGAATTTTCATGGACACATTTGGAATCAGTGAATTTTTCTCTAGAGATTGGTGATTCCGAAAACGAGTTTAATCTTAGGACCGTCTGGACACGTTTTCGAGAAACTTCGGCTGAACACGGAAAGCCCTGTATGAAATCAAGATTTAGATTAGAATAGACATTTCTAGTAAGGAAGAGAATATCTTCAAAGCTATGTCTCCAGAATTTTGAGATTTCTCCGAAATTACGCGAATCGGTGCCGTCGGAAATTGGACCGGATGAGGACACGTGTCATCATCCAATTGGCTCACCTTTGGCTTGGAGAAGGGGCAGCACGTTTTGGTGTGTTGTGTGGCCAAGAATCACTCTTCAAAATATTAAAGGGAAAATTACAACTTTGGACCCAAAATTCGAGAAGGGAAAATTACACTTTAGGACCCAAAAATTCTCTATAAATAAGAGGCCTTGCCTCTTGAATTCTCACACCATTTCCTCCTTCCTTGGCCGATCCTAGAGGGAGAAAGAAGAGAGAGAAGCTCTAGAGAAATTGCGAAGTCTTCAACGGGTAAGTCCTTCGGTCTTTAGTCTTTAGTTCTTTCGGTAGTTAGTAGAATTGTTAGATAGTTTTAGTAAGTAGGGAGTGAAATTCCTACTATTGTTTTAGGCCTCATTGCATTGAAAGATGCTTAAAGAGGTAAAACTTGGTAGGATTGAGTCCCGAAAAGCTAAAATAGCAAGCTTTAAGCTTTCGTAGTTCCTTCATAGTTAGAGTAGTACTGCTAGTATAGCCTTTTATTTTTCAAGCATGATTGGGTATCATATGATAGGGCTATATTAGTCTAGAATTTCGAAAATTATCATTGGGTCGAAGTTCTGGCAAAATTTTGGAAAATCGGAGCCAAAGTAACGAAGTGCTGGCGAAATTCCGCCAATTAGGGGTATAGGGCAAAATGGTAATTTTTACCTAAAATGCCCGTTATAATGTCAAATCACTAATAAAAGTGATATTACTCTTATAGGACATCAAAAACTCGATTTCTTGCCGTTCTGCCGTCCGACGTGCATTTGTTGGACGTTTCGCCGCTTTCCGTAAAGCGTGCCATTTAAATCAAAGTACCGAAGTACCATCAAACGAAGGTACGTTCGCGGCGTACTGTAATACTGACTCTGATGCTTATAGTCTGCTTATATATGATATGGATAGTTTCATAAGCCATGGGTGGAACTCGTTGCAGGCCATGCACGGTGACTAAGGTAATAAACTTAGATAATCACATACAGCTTCACGGGTTATGGTTTTGATAATACCGTTATGTTTTCCTAGCGCTGAGGACACGACCGATCATCGTGGTACTGGTGAATAGTGCAGGCAGATAACTTTGCTTGTAGGGTAGTTGTTATTAAATGATCAAGGATCATTGCTGTATTTCTAGAAATATCGTTGATCATATATTGTTATATAAGCATGAGGTTAACCGCTACTCCGAGATCCGATGGGCATTGGATCTCGGCTCTTACTGTAGCATCACATCAAGGTCCGGAGAGAGGGACCAAGGACGGAGGATAAGAGTAAGCGAGCGGACGGCTCACATGAAGATGAAGACCACGTGAAGACCGAGTAATGATCGGCCGAGAAGATTTAAAGTCGTAAACAGATAATGTATTAATCTTTATGAACAGGCGATTACGCCACTGTTATTGTTATAATCAGTTACTCAATGTTTTTATTCCGATGCTCTACTCTGATTGATTTAATTAAAAAATTGGCTCTGAAATTGGGATGTTACACCCGATTTTAACCAGATTCAGTTAAGCCGGGGTTCGCCTTCGTCCATTTCTTAAGGACGAACTCCACAATCTATCCGGGATCCAATTAAGGTGCTTGGATTTAATTGTATAAAACAGACTTGACATGATTTTCGAAGACGGGTTTCATTACCCTGAATTTATACATGTTTTCCTTCGACATGATTTTTGGAAACGGGTTTATGTACCTCGGATTCCTACATGTTTTATTTGTACATGATTTTCGAAAATAGGTTTCTTTACTCAGAATTCTACATGTTTTAAATCGACATGATTTTCGGAAACGGGTTTATGTACCTCGGATTCCTACATGTTTTATTTGTACATGATTTTCGAAAACGAGTTTCATTACCCTGAATTCTACATGTTTTAATTCGACATGATTTTTGGAAACGGGTTTATGTACCTCGGATTCCTACATGTTTTATTTGTACTTGATTTTCGAAAACGGGTTTCTTTACTCAGAATTCTACATGTTTTAATTCGACAAGATTTTCGGAAACGAGTTTATGTACCTCGGATTCCTTATCCTACATGTTTTATTTGTACATGATTTTCGAAAACGAGTTTCATTACCCTGAATTCTACATGTTTTAATTCGACATGATTTTCGGAAACAAGTTTATGTACCTCAGATTCCTACATGTTTTATTTGTACATGATTTTCGAAAATGAGTTTCATTACCCTGAATTCTACATGTTTTAATTCGACATGATTTTCGGAAACGGGTTTATGTGAGTCATTAACCTTCTTTGGTCATGGGAATCAGAAATTTACCGATTCCCCACGGACGGCGCCAATGTTCTGTCATAGAACATAAATCTCTAGCCCTAGGTGGGCTAGTATGTAGATATAGGATCAAATAGCTCTCCCCCAATTATCTATGGATGAGATACCTAAGAGGATCGGAGATCACAAAGCACAGGGACTTGACCTAGGTTCGATACCTAGGGCCTACGTACCCTGAAGAGGAATCAAAGTCCACGTAGTTCGATGATACTGGAGGCTTTTAGCCAAAGGGGTGGTGTGTGTGCTCTGTGTGCAGTATATGCAATTGAGAGAGAGCTTAGAAGATGATGTGTACCTTTAGGGTTTAACTTCTATTTATAGAGTGTACCTTAGGTGGAATCGTATCTACTCATTGATATGATTGATTCGAGATCGATCATATCGGTCTCATTAACCTCGGCCGGCATATCCCAACAACCATATCGGCTTCTTTACTATGATTGATATGATTGGATCTTCCTTTATGACAGGCAGATCCCGATATGCAATATGCTCCTTATTGGGCCATATATGGGATATGTGCCTAATATTTATTCCATAACAATTATGTTATATTTTTTTAAAATACAATATTCAAACTACTCACAAATGATGTTTTAGTTGTTAAACGTCATTATACAGATCTTCATGTGGTGGATAAGTAAAACAAGTAGAGATGAATATCGAGGGAGATAATTTGAATTTGTTAATAAAAAAAGGAAAAGATTCAAAGAATGAGGGAAGAAGGAGGAGGTGGGACCCATGAAAATTGGGAAGAGAGAAGAACACGATTGACGTGATGGAGAGGAACAAAAATCATGCTTGGTTCAAAAACCATGAAGGAGAAGTACGTATTTGGTAATCTTGGCCTCTTGGGTTACCACTTGCGATTAAAATACTCATAAATTTTTCTCATAGGTGCACATGGTTACTTATATATAAAAATGTTTATCATTCTGGTCCTATTTATAAGTCCGCTTTAACAAAAAAATTTAGTCCTATTTATAAGTCAATTTTGACCAAATAAATGACATTATGAAAATTTTGCCCATATTAAGGATGAGAGAGATTGGATAGCCATGTTGAAAAGAGAAAAAGATGAGAGAGATTTGACAATAAATTTTAAAAGGTACTCATTCATAAATGAGGGTAAAGTTGGAAATTTACTTTATAATCATTGAGATACCTAACTCTCATTGGTATGTGAGATTTGGTCAAACTGGAGTTATAAATAGAACCGGTGTGGTATGATAAAAATGTCACATCCGTTAACTGGTGCACACTTCAGTTTTGTGGGCTCCACTCCGGAAAAAGGAGGAGAGTCGGGAAAGATAAAGGCGTGAAGAGTTTTTTCTTAATTAAATAATCGATTAAAAATAATAAAGTAGGGCCCACAAAATGAATGCTAATTGACCCCTCTGTCCTTATTATAAAACACTAACTAACAATTCTCACAAAACAGTTAAAGTCAATAAAGATCTCCTACAATTTAAATAACTTCCAATGTTATCCCTACTAATTTCACTAAACTTTAATATTACATTAATTATTACTCTCACATACTGCTCTTATTAATTATGAACATACATAAAAAAAATAATTAATATGCTTTGGAAGCAAACAAGTGCCTTATACTAATTAAAAATAACCAAATACAATTATTAGTTGATGCCTTATAATCGTTCTGCTCCTTATTGTAAGGCACCAATAACAAGTTTATTTGGTTTTTTTTATAAAGCACTTGCATGTTCCCAAAAAGCATTAATTAGTTGTTTCCATATATGCCCCTAATTAATAAAGGTAGTGGGTGAGAATAATAATTAATACAATATTAGAGTTTAGTGCAATTAGTAGGAGTAATATTGAAAGTTACTTAAATTGTAGGACAACTTTATTGATTTTAACTGTTTTTATTGGTTTATAAAAACTGTTAGTTAATATTTTATAATAAAGATCAGAAAGAGTAATAAGGAATAGAGGGAGTACCAATCAACGGAGTGACATTTTTGTCCCTTTTAAGAACTTTATGAGCACTTGTATTAGCCAAGTAAAATTTATGGTGCCAATTGCACATATAGAAAAGGTTTATGAAAATTTTTACACTTTAATTTTTAATTTTGAAAAAGTATCACATTGTAAATATTGATAATAATAATGATAATAGCATCTCAGTAGATATTTTTTATAACATGGTAAAATGATTATGAAAAGTCATATCCTTACAATTATTATTTCAATTATATTTATAAATAACTTCCAATATGTTTTATCTCATTAACTCTATCTATAAATTTCAATAGATATAATTTAAAAATTAGTAAATAAAATACCACAACAGTTTAGGAGGAATGAAAAATTAAAGATAAGCCTCCTAATTAAGTCCAAATTCTTTCCCCCTCTAATAAGGGGATCAGGTATAACTTGTGTTTCATTTGGTAAAGGATTTGCCCTTAATTAATTCGCTTATCCCAATTCCAACTTGCCTTCTCCTTGTTTTGAGGCGAAGTCACCTACTACATTAATCAAAAGTTTCTTGTCGGCTAAATATACATTAATCTTTTTACCAAAAAAAAAAAAACATTAATCAAAAGTTTGTTGTCGGCTAAATATACATTAATATTTTTACCCAAAAAAAAAACATTAATCAAAAGTTTGTTTGTGGGCTAAATATAAATTTAAATGCAGGGTCTTTTGGCTCAAATTCTCTCTAGTCCTTATTATAATGTATCAATTCACAATTCTCATAAACTAATAAAAACAATTTAAATCATTAAATTTGTCTTAAAATTTAAATAATTTTCAATATTATCTCTACTAATTACACTAAACACTAAACTCTAATATCATTAATTATTATTCTCACCTTGGGTGAACCCAACCTTCTCCTAAAATTTTAATATAAAAAAATTATTATTCTCACCCACTACCCTTATTAATTATGAGTATACATAAAAAAATATTTAATATTTTTTAAAAACAAACAAATATCTTATAAAAATAATTAAATAATAAATATACTTATTAATAATGCTTTATAATAAACATCAGGCGAGTAATATTTAGAGAGGGACAGACAACAGAGAGCGTAGTTAGAGAGAGAGTGGTGGGACGTATACGTCACGTGTTTTATTCCATCTTGGCCTCCTCCTCCTCTAATATAATTTGGATTCAGATGTATCCGGCTATTTGGGTTGTGACAGCTCGACGCTGCGACAAACATTTAAGCTTCGGCTTAAAATTTAATAAAGTCGCCATCTTTGAACATCATTTCGTCCATCTCCTCCTTCTTTAACATTTTTCTTTTTTTATTTGTTTGTAAAAATATTTATTGACGTAAATCTAAATAAAACTTCTTTCACATGTTTATTTTATGGGTAAAGGATTTTTTCTGTCATTGAAGACAAACTATCTCTCTTGACTCCAAAACTATTTCATTTTGGATTAATAAGAGATATTTTCGTAATTTTGCACCCTTCATTAATTCACTTAAAATTACAAACACGACGTAATTTTAGGGGTTACAAGTGATAACTTATCTTCAATGACTGAAGAAATATTTTTCCCTTATTTTATATATATACCAATGGGAAAAACACTTCTTATATAGTAGGAAAAATGTTTTCTCATGTCACATCCACATGAAATGGTAGGACCCACATATATATATATATATATATATATATATATATATAATTAGCCTTATATATATATAGATCCTACCATTTCATTTAATGTGTGTAGGAATCTTCTTCTTCTTCTCATATGAGAAGTTTAAACCCCATACCAATATAACATAAGTTATAATTAAAAAACTACACTTTTGAAGGCTCTAACAGCTGGTTCAATTAAGAACTTTTTTTTTTTCCTTCAATGCTTGTCTCATCTTTTTCTTCTCAATTTCTCTCTATTTTTTCCTCTCCACAAAGTATATCACCAAAATAACCCATACGAAATTTCCTATGGTCTTTCTTGCCACACCTAAATGCTTTTTTAATTTATGACGCGTGCACTGATGTTCACTGGTCACGTTGTCTCTTCATCCTTTTATAAGGCCCCAGAATCCAGCTGTGTGTTGTTCAATCTTTCTCCATATTTTCCGCTTCTCTCACCCTCAAAGATTATCTCCAGGGTTCGGATTGTAAGTTTGTGTGTCTGTCTTGGGTTTTGATATTTTTTTCCCTTCTGGGTTTTCAAAAAGGGAAAAAAAGTTCTGGTCTTTTATCTCTGATTCTGATTTTATTTTCTTGGGTTTTGTGTTTTCTGAACGGAAAAACTTACGGTTTCATTAGGAAGGAGAATCTTGGGGTAAACAAACATGGCGGACGACAACAACAACAACGTCGATAATAATGAGGATACTAAGGACAACGGCATTAGAGAGCCGTTGCTGAAGAAGCATTACTACGAGAACTGTCCTGGGTGTAAGGTGGATCGAGCCAAAGAAATGACCCAAGGGGTACCTATAAAGCATCTTGTCAACATATGGTTGATAACATTATGCAGCTGTAAGTTTTTTTACTTTCTTCTCATGGTTTTTTTGAGTAGTTATTCAGGAAACTAGCAATGGTTTCTTTTATTTTCAAAGTATTTGAATGACTAGTTTTGTGAAATTCCTGGTAAATTGAGAGCTCAATTTGGATGGAAAAAATTCAGGAACTAAGATGTGTTTCGCAACTTTCTTTAATGCTTGTTCTTGTGGGCCTTTTTTCGTTTGAACCTTTCGAATAAACCATCGAATTTTTGACATCATGTATTTTGTTTGGTACCAGACAGAGATAGGTTCTTATGGAAAGAAATAAGCCAACTTGCCTTTGTTATTTGGTGACCAAAAATAAATTATTTTGCCCCTAAGATTAATCATTCTTTAAGATACTCAGGATTGTCAAATACTATTTCATGACAGTTCAACATGCCCTTTCTTGCTCTGGCTGGATTATAGCCGGAAAACCCAAAATTCATCTAAATTATCGTTCTTTATTCTTTCTTTTCTGGGAGAAGAGCCTTACTTGGTGAATGGTGAATGATTTAGTCAAAGTTTCAAAAAAAAACTTTATGTTTTGTGGCTGCAATTTAATCTACTTAAATATGTGGTCATTACCAAATTTTGGTATTACTTTTTGTTGTTTGTTTTTGGAAAGTATCTGATTTGTATTTTCTCGTGGTTTGTGAAGCGCTGCCTATATCATCACTATTTCCATTCCTCTATTTCATGGTGAGTTTGGTTTTTCACTTGCCTGTACTGATACCTTCTTCTTGATGCATTTTTTGATATCCATATCTGAGGAAATGATTTTTTTTTTTTTTCCAAGTTATTAATTTCAAAATCATACTTTTGTTGAAAATAAAAAATATCTGTTCCTTTTTAATGTACGCATCTGGTATTGAAAGCGACTCCCACTTGACTCAAGATGAGAACTGAAATAATATGGAGTTGGTTAAATTAATTTTCTTTAGGTTTATATTCTTTTATTTTCCTAATTAATTTGTGCTCTTAATTAAATGAATTTGCTTGAAAATTTACAAGTATATATTCTTTTATTTAAAATATTTATATTTTTGAAAAATGGTTCTGTTTTGTAGGTCTACAGTTGAAGAAACTTGTGCATATAATACTTGTTTCAACGTTGAAGTGATTTCTTTTCCAAGAAAATAATGAATTCTTAAGTACACATGGTGACAGTATGAGTGTCTTAACGTTAGGCGAGCTTAATGTCTTTAAGTTACATCACCACTCTTTCTTCTTTTTCCTTCGTTTCCTCTGTAGCAAGATGAAAATTGAAAAAGTTTTATGCAATCAGAATGCATTTTTCTTTTCAAATGAGAAGACTTCTACAGATCTCAATTCAGGCATACTAATAGTAGTCCGATTAATCACTTTAACATGAAAGATTATTGTTTTACCTTGTGCTTTCTCATTCATTATGAAATACTCTCTCCGGTCCTAATTATATGACATATTTAACCAATTTTGGAGGGATTAAGGATAGGAGTTAAATTAGTTAATTTTACTTATTTTTCTAAAATACCCTTACATATTTAACTTTCTTGACTTCTGCAATATTTTACGCTTCATACTCCGTGTTCCCACGGTTAAACCACTCCCTTTTCCTGTCTCTATCATGTGCTATCATGATTTCCCATTTTGTAATGTCAATATTCCATCGCTATCCTTTGCTGGCCTTTTCTTTTATTGTTCATGCTCTTCACAAATAAACCCTAATTTCAACCAAATCCCCTATACAAACTATTGTGCAAAAATAGAAAGAAGGCATTGACCACAAAGTCACAAACTCTAATCAAATAAAGGTAGGCAGGGAGGGGAAAGAAAACACCGATTGAAGAACTATTGGTTAAATCAAGTTTTAGTAGGGGTGACATGGGAAAAATATGACAAAAATTGTTCAAAATTATTTTATTAAAAAAAAGTAGAATTAAGGTGTCTGTGACATTAATGAGTTGCAAGCATTACTTACTTTATAGAATATATAGGTGCATTATTAAATTATTATTGTGTTTAATTATTATTGGGAAAATATCAAAAGGGGTATTTTAGGAGAAAATTGACAAAAATTAGAATGTTGTCCTATAATTAGGACCAAAACAACTCCCTAATGTTGTCCTATAATTAGGACCGGAGGGAGTAACTCAAGAAATAAAAGCTTTGGTAAATCTTCACCTTTATTACTGCTTTCTTGCTTAGCATGTAAGAGCATCATCAGTAATGCCAAGCTTGTAAGATGACCTATTAATATGCGTCTACTTGCAGGTTAGAGATTTTGGTGTTGCAAAAACAGAGGCAGATATAAGTTCCTATGCTGGTTATGTGGGTAGGGTTCCTTTTATTCCTTCCATTCTATAGATGTACATGAGCACAATTTATAGACTTTCCAATTTTAAATTAAATTACTGATCCCCAATGAAATTTTGTGCAGGATCTGCCTTCATGTTTGGCAGAGGATTGACATCTGTACCATGGGGAATTGTGGCTGATCGATATGGTCGAAAGCCTGTTGCGATTTTGGGAATTATTGCAGTGTAAGCAAGACTGCCACTGATTTGGATAGTTTCTTCTAAGCCTTAAGATAAGGTTTTTGATACTGATATTGCTTCTTATTTGACTTCAGCATCGTGTTCAACACTCTATTTGGCCTTAGCACAAGTTTTTGGATGGCTATTGCCACAAGATTTCTTCTTGGGGCCTTAAATGGATTGCTTGGACCAATGAAGGTACCGTTTACAGACGCACCACATGGTAGTTATTCAAGTTTTAGATTTTCAAAGAATATTTGTCTTCAATAATGTTTTAATGTAAGCCTGTTCATAGAAAATTCATTTAGACTGGCGAAATGGCTTAATGTAAAGTTGATGTTATCACTAAGCCTGTTCATAGAAAATTCATATAGACTGGTGAAATGGCTTAATGTAAAGTTGATGTTATCACTAACATATCCACATCCACTTCCACTAGGCTTATGCTGTTGAAATTTTTCGAGACGAATACCAAGCTATAGGACTCTCAACTGTGAGTCTAATTTACTATGATATACACTAAGTGTTTAGTAGCTCATTTTCTTCATGTTAATTATTAGTGTGATTAATTTTCAGGTCAGTGCAGCTTGGGGAATCGGTTTAGTTGTTGGCCCAGCATTGGGAGGCTACTTGGCTCAGGTACCTTTTTCTTTGCATTGTGCAGTAAACTACATTTTGGAATAAGCTTTGTCATTTGCATGACATAAGATAATTTGTGTCATCCTCCTGGCAAAGCCATCTAAGAGGAACTCCTTATAGATGAGGTGTTTTCTTTATCTAGAGTCTTACTCATCGTTTGGCATACAAAATGTAGTAAAATAAAAGGAATGAGCAAATGATTTTGAGGATGAAAATGGTGTATGCACCCTTACTTGAAAAAAATAATAAACTTGACCCTTTTGCGCTATCTAGAATGGAACGATGAAAGATTTTGAGGATCTACCTGACTAATTTGGGGAATTTTGTATTGCAGCCAGTAGAAAAATTTCCACACATATTCTCTAAAGGTTCATTTTTTGACAAGTAAGTGCACTTTTCCTACTTTTTGATAATAATAATATAAAGCGTTGGAATTTTGGCTTCCATTGTTTTTTATTTATTTTCCTTTATTTGTTTTTGTTGAGGTGCTTATTAATTCATTTGTGAAAACACACAACCTGCAGGTTTCCATACTCCTTGCCCAGCATAATAATATCAGTCTTTTCGGTTGCTGTATTAATTTCCTGCATTTGGCTCCCGGTATGTATAGCCAAGCAACCTGTGTATCTATCTGCAACTGTAAACTGTATTCATACTAAGGGGATCACAATTCCAACCCCAAACCAATTAATTCTTATCTCATTTATTTTAACTTTACTATCACAAATTCACTTCTCTGATATATACTGGACCCCAAAATTTCTAGATCTGCCTTATTTAACTCTGTTCTCTTGATGTTTTGAGACTACTATTGTCCTTCAACTGAAAAATATAATTCCTATCTGGGTAGTGGGTATAATGTTTCTTTTTAAGGGAATTAGTGAATCTGTTGAGATCTGTGTATAGAGCCTTATAGTTGTTAAAACCTTGAAATATGTGGATAGATTTTAGCCTTTTCTATCCTTTATTCATTTCATAGGTCTTCACGTGATCTACTATATTATTGTAGAGAATTCCGTATGCCACATTTTAACTTGTTTCTTAACTTCAGATATTATAATAGTGTTTTATAAAATTGCAGGAAACGTTGCACAAACACCATGATAGCAATGAGTCCCATCAGGATATAGAAGCTTTAGAAAATGAAAGCACTGTAAAGAGCGTTCAGAAAGATGAAAACCTCTTATTGAATTGGCCCTTGATGTCATCCATTATTGTTTATTGTATTTTCGCACTACATGATATGGCTTATCAAGAGGTATTCTCCCTACTTAATGACGACATAACTAGTTTTTATGCATTTCCTATTACATGTGTGTTGTTTTGTGCTCTTTTTTGCTTTCTATCTTGTTAACTATACCTATAGCCTATTTTGATACTTGAACAATGCTGTATTTAAACATAAAATCTATCACTGATGAAATTTTTTGTGTGACTTTGGTTTTATCATATTGCTCACTTATTTCATCCTTCCTGAGGTAAGTATCATACTTAAACAATACTGTCCAATATTTCAAGGATCAAATATGCTATAGGGCTTAGGTACTAAGGTGATACAAAACATTCTTGGAGGATTGAGTTGAACATGTTTCATGGAACAACATGAGGTTTCTGTTGTTTGTTTCTTCTTGTATGCTGTGAGTTACCGTTGTTTTACTTTCTGCAGGTTTTCTCACTATGGGCTGTCAGTCCTCGAAGGTTGGGGGGTTTGAGCTATACAACCAGTGATGTTGGTAATGTTCTGTCAATATCAGGTATGTTCTGTAAATTTTACTACATCACATTAGGTCATATACTAACTTCCTCTCAAGCCTATTCAATAAACCATTCTTGTTAAGTAAATTCCAGTCATTTGGGTTTCCAAATTTGGGCAAAACTCTTGATAGGCATCTAAAGGATTGCCATAACTTGGTTTTGTATTGGGGAAACTTAGGTGAAATCCCCTTGGTGTTTGTTTTCAGTTAGTTTAAGCGAAATAGATGTGCATGGCATAGGTACAGCATTTTGTCATTTTCTATGCATCGATCTATTTCTTTGTACTTAGCAACTATGCCGATTATCATACTGACTCTTGCTCAATTGGTTAGGTTTTGCTCTCTTGATCTACCAACTTTGCCTTTATCCTTTGGCGGAGAGGGCTTGTGGACCTATTAGACTCTCTCACATTTCAGGGGTCAGCTTTTGCTCTCATGCAACAGTACTATGATTTGGCATTTTCAGTGTTTGTTATATTAAACCGTTCTGTTTTTTTGGTTGCCATTTGCAGGCTATCTCCATACCCCTCTTGCAAAGTTACCCTTTCATAGCATTATTATCTGGCTTCTCTCTGCATCTATTGATAAATGGTGCTTCTGTCCTCAAATATTGTCTCTCTGTGAGTGCATCTGTTTTTCACTCTTTCCATGTGCAATAGTAATAATGATGTGTTAGGTTAATGTGAAGTAGAATAGCTGGAACTGTGATTTTTATTGGTATCTTCATTCTGGTAAATGCTATGAATAGCAGCAATTGTCCCCATAACAAAAGTAAATGCAATCTGCTGAATGTTCTGTTTAAGTGCTTGTTTGCCGCCACTTAAAAGTTCTTTTGTGCTTTATGAAACTAAACTTATATTTACCTCATACCACGCAAAATCACTTAAAATGAATGGAACCAAACTAGCACTTTAAATTTAAGAAAGCATGGATATTGATATATTCACGGGGACTCAATGTCATCTTAGTGTATGCTTGTGAATCCTTTTGACACTGCTCAAATGTATGTTATTTATCAATAGGCCAACAAACATGCTTTCCTGTTTTCTTGCATTGGCATGTGTGTTTAAATGCTGGAAACAGTAAACAGTAAACTTCATCTCCTTCATGCATTATGAGCTTGCCTGATTGTAATGTTTTTTTGGCTGAACCCAGGCAACCATTATTACTGGACTATTCCTTCTGCAAAACAAAGCAGTGGTAATTTGTTTTTTTGGTTCAGTTCATTTTTGTTAAGTTTTCTTTTCAAGTTTTGACTTTTGAGAATATCAATATTGGTTTGGGCTAATATGGCATGCTGGTTTGATAAAAAACAGAAACAACATCAAAGAGGAGCAGCTAATGGTATTGCTATGACTGCCATGTCAATATTCAAAGCAGTTGGCCCTGCTGGAGGTGGTGCATTGTAAGTGTACCTACGAATTTTTTTAGAAAATAAATTTATCTTTTTGCATGACTTATCATTTTTAATGAAAAATATTGCTAGATAAACGGTCTGTGATTTGTTTAGCATGAATGGTTTAATTGAACTTCATTGAGCAAATGGTCTTTGGTTCAATTTCTGCCGATGATTTGTGATATGTGATCCTTTGATGGTAGCGTTCTACCAAAGCTTGAAGCTAGAATAACTCATCTAACTCCTAACTATTTTTTTCTACTTTATTAAAGAAAAAATTCACAAGGTGATGCCATGAATGCAGAAGTAATATTTCAAAACTTATATGCAGTTCACTGATTATGAACTTGATGAATGCAGATTAACTTGGTCCCAGAAGCGGTTACATGCTTCTTTCCTCCCAGGTATGATGCATTGTGAATCTGTTTTGTGTTAAATTCTTTTTATATTAAGGGTGGCAACAAAGATAGTTCCTATTAAGGTTATGATGGAGCCAAGCATTAGTATGATTAAGAACCTAAACATAAATCAGAACATCCATCCCAGTTGTTCCAATAACTAGATGGATTTTTTATCAATATACAGAGTTTGATGAATAAATTGAACTTTTCATGACGTGTGAAAAATGTGACTTACTATATATATATATATCTTATATTTTACTGTATAACCTCGCTAACTACGGAAAATGTAACTGCAGGATCTCACCTTGTGTTTTTCGTCCTGAACCTAATAGAAGCACTTGGAGTGTTGTTGATGCTCAAGCCATTTCTGGCTGAGAAAAAGACAACCCCATCAGAACAGTTACAGTGATATCATAATGTTGCTGCTGAAACCTCAAGTGATGATGATGTGTGAAGCAGCATTCATTAGTTTTTGAGAGAAGACGACGACGACGACAACAATGCTGCTGCTGCTTTGGCTGATTGATGTTGCCTGCAAGATAAGTTAAGTAAAGGAACATAACCTTGTCTTTCTCAGCCACAGCCTACAAGTCAAATAAAGCCTTTCTTCCTGCCCTTCACAGACTTCACTTCGAGAAACACAGAATAAGAAAACTAACCAGAGAGAAAAGTGGAAAGATAAAGAAAATTGTATTCTTCATTTGGATGCTTGTGTTAGAGTGGAATCATGGGGACCCATGAGTGTTTGTCATATGTTAATTGTATTGTTGTATAATATGTAATTTTTTTGGGGGCTGGGTAATGGATATTAATTATTGAAATAAGTTAGTCAATTGTAGTATTATTATCACTTTAATATTATTTTCTATGAAATTTGAGTCCCAGTTTGGCAATCTTCTTCTCAAAGACTAGGTTATTTACGAGTGAAGTTAGTGGTTGTGTGTGGGTCAAATCTGTATTTCAATCCATATATTGGGGGTGCATTTACTGGGCTTCATGTAAGCTTTTGAGAATTCGTATCAGATATTCAAAATTCAGTTAAAGAAGATGAATAACCTCGTCATATCAAAAAAAAAAAAAAAAAGATGAATAGCCTCTAAAAGAAGGAAATTACACGCTCATATTAAAAGCCTATATTCTGGGTGGCATAGGTAGTTAAGGCATTGGCTTTCATCTTAAAAAGGAAGGAGGTTCAATACCCGTTGGTTAATATGAGGGCCTCATTGATAGATATCTGTAAATACCTTTGTAGGCGCTCTTCGAGCATTGAGGCATACCTAGCCCTGGTAGGATACCCTCACAAACTTTTCTTTACCCCAAAAAAAAAAAAAAAGCCTTCATTGCATTATACTGTTAATGTTATAATTAGTCGTCGTCTTTTTTTTTTTTTTTTGTTATAATCAGGCTTTACTTTTTACTTGGTGGCACTGTCTCAGATGATAAACTGATTTATATAAAAAAAAGATGATAAACTGAAATTCTGAACAGTAATTTGAGGGTGGGTTTAGAATGAAAAACCAATAACTTGGTCCAATGAAATACTAATTTGAGTCTTGAAAGGCAATAAAATATTTATATGAAATAAAAGTCATCAGCTTTTAAAAATGAGATTCCTTAACAAAGAAATAGATGGGAACAATAGGAATTGTGCCCTAAATGTATGACATGCATAATCCTTGGCCATTTAAAAAAAATTATTAACACTCATAATTTTCTAAAGGAATTTTCATACCTGAGACCCTTCATAGATATCCCACAGCTTGCATACAAGCAATACAGTTACACGCTCCAGTTCCATATTACATGACATCTTTTATATGGTGTTTTGGTCATTTTTATAATAAGAAGTAAATATTTTCCATTGATGTATGCCTATATTCAATAAGGGTTGTAATTGAGATTATAAATTAATGGTTGTGGAGTTTAATATAACTGATAAGAGTAACATTGAAAGTTGATTGAAGGTCAAAAGGAATATTGAAAGTAAATTAAATTTTATGATTTGAAATGCGTGTGAATTAATTAAAAATAACTTATATTTAGGACCAGCAAGAATACAAAACTACAACAATAAGAATGAAATGAGGGACCAACAGAACTGGGCTAGTCCTTAATAATGTGGCGACCCAAAATTCGAATCCCCGCATTTCCTTCCTGTTGTTCATTAGTCGAGAGTCCAGAGATCAAACTGGTGATAAATAAGTTGGTATAAATTGTCCAAAGACAGAAATACCAGTACTCAGATCACAGCCAGCTTGCTTTAGTTCTACATCACATTTAGTATTCATAAAGCTGAGGTTTTTCAAAATCCAAACCAAATGATGAATTGCCACATAGAACCTATGATCATGTTTGCGTTGTCTATGGTAGATAAGCAGCATCTTCAATTCAATTGATGATTTTTTATTTAGACACTAAAAATCAAACTATACCCACCTATTTTTGGCCAACAGACTGTTATCTAACTGAAAATTCATATTTTATAACAATATTCCTCACGCCCTATAAGACCACAATGCATCATGCGACTAAGAAATTCTTCATTCACTCTCTTCAATCCAAGACAGGGGCACAGGTCCGTTCATATTCATCATAAGATCATGCAGATATGAACACAAAGCTTCAAAACAAAATGCCTGATCTTACAGACCAGAAGAAAGATTAGCATCCATCTTTAGATTGTTACTGATTGGATTTTTAAACACAGGACTTCATCCCATGAAGTGGTTCTTCATTTGGAAGGAATAGATAAACATTTTCATCAGCAGCCAAGCATAAATTAAACACAACCAAAGTTGAAGGTACGCGAGTTCACACAAATTAATGACAATATCTTTCGATTCAACTCTCAAAAATGGAGAGAAACTGCATCCAACGTCTCAATTTTTTCAAAATTGAAAGTATTCAAAAACAAAGAAATTTCAATAACTCGTTACCCTTAATACTCTAAGCAGTGAGGACAACAGCTCCTCCAGCCTCCTTGATCTTCTTCTCGGCATTCTTGGAGATGAGCTTAGCCTTCACAACGACGGGCTTATTCTCAGGCAAAACCCCTTTGCCCAAAACCTTGAAGTACCCAAATTGAGTGACATCGATCAATGGAGCGTTATCCTTGGAAGCCTTATCCTTCACTTCTTGGGGAAGGAGGGACCAAAGCTTGTCGATATTGACGATGGGGCAATAGAATTTGTTGCGAAGCTTATGAAAGTATCGCATACCGACCTTACCGAAATAACCAGGATGGTATTTATCGAAGAGGATTCGGTGGTGGTGCATACCTCCAGCGTTACCTCGACCTCCCGGATGCTTCCGGTGCTTTCCGATACGGCCATGTCCGGCGCTCACGTGACCTCGCTTCTTTCTGTTCTTCTTGAATCTCGTTGTCATTTTCTCTGCTTCCCTCCCTCTTTTCCTTCTGTCTGACGGAGCTGCCGCAATGTGCAGACTAGGGTTTCGATGCTTACAGGGAATCCTTTCTTTCTTTTTTTCGTTAGGCAGCTTTTAATATATGGTTATGACTTATGAGACCGCATATGCAACATCGAATTCAGTTTTTCTCTTAGGTGCTTTTTATATATTTTTGGGTTAAGGAGCGATTTTACACGTGAAACTTTTAAAGGGAGGCGCCTGCACCACGCGCTTTTACGGAGCGAAAGTACACACGTGGTTACGTTTAGGAGCGCTGTGTGCGGCGGTTAGTTGGCCGTTAGTCAACCGTTAACTTGGATGGAGCAGCGCGTGGCGCTTATTTGGGCCGACACGCCGACATGGACGCGCGTGGGCCGATGGTAGGGAAAAAAAAAAGAAAATTATCATTTTGCCCCTTAGTTTTAAATGAAAATTACCTTTTTGCCTTTGGTTTTAAATGAAAATTACCCTTTTGCCCTTAGTTTTAAATAATAATAAAAACTAAAAATACCCTTGGACCACCGGCCCCACCACCGCCGGCCGGCGGCGGCCGGCAGTGGTCGGCCGCCGGTGGTGGGGTGGCCGGTGGTGGGGCCCACCAAGGAGGGGGTATTTTTAGTTTTTAGTTTTTTTAAAAAACTTAGGGCAAAAGGGTAATTTTTATTTAAAACTAAGGGCAAAAGTGTAATTTTATCCAGGTCTTGTTCATTTCCATCCAACTTAACAGTTGACTAACGGTCAACTAAGCTAGTGTCTTTGGCGCTCCAAAACGTAACCACGTGTGTACTTTTGCTCCAGAAAAAAGCACGTGGTGCTGGGCGCTCCTGGGGGAAAAGCTCATGTGTAAAATTGCTCCTTAACCCTATATTTTTTCCGCTAATTAGAGAGATTAGGGTTCTTTTTTAAAAAATTTTTATATATTCTATTTATTTAGATTAGATTATATGCTACATCTTGAAATTTTTTTGCATGATCTCAAATTAATTAATTTTCGGGATCTTTAGAGTTACAGAAAAATATTTCTAAATGCAAAAATATAAATTAATTAATTTGAGATCGAGTGAAAAAAAATTACAATGTAACATATAATCTAATCTAAATAAGTAGAATCTATAAAAAAAATTTAAAAAATAAAATAAAATGCCTAATCCCTCTAATAGAGAGAAAAGCACATAAGAAGGACATAAGAGAAAAGCACCAAATGTGAACCCACTATTGGCTCAGGAGCATCCAGCACAAAAAAATTATTAAGGGTACCAAAAATACAAACAAACTTTTAAAAAGGAGCGCCGAGCACAACGTCGTTAACACCGTTAACAAAAAGTTAACCTCCGTTATCTAATGTGCAGATTGGCCAACGAACTCTTACTTGGGAGCCTTGACACAAAATTCTAAATTTTACTAAATTAAATAATTTTTTTCTCAATTGTCATTATTCAAAACTACTTGTATAAATATTTATGGACAAAAATTATTCTTTTCTTTCGATTTTGCCGTTAACTTAATATCATTATATTCAAAATAGATAATGTATCATTGGGAATAAGTTATATGACAATTGACACAATTGAGCTTTAAGAACCTACTAACCTAAATTTCTTGCCATAATTTAAAGAGGGAAACAAATTATACTTATAAATTTAGATTAATAAGACTTATATTTAGAAATAAAATAAAAATGAAAATTAAAGAATGAATATTTTTTGTCCATAGATATCTATACAAGTAGTTTTGAATAATGACAATTGAGAAAAAAAAAATTAATTTAGTAAAATTTAGAATTTTGTGTTGAGCGCTCCTGAAGTAAGAGTTCGTTGGTCAATCTGCACCTTAGATAACGGTTAGATAACGGAGGTTAACTTTTTGTTAACAGTGTTAACGGCATTGTACTGGGCGCTCCTTTTTAAAAGTTTGTTGGTATTTTCGGTACCCTTAATAGTTTTTTATGCTGGACGTTCCTGAGCCAATAGTTGGTTGGCCAAATCGCACATTAACCCTAAATTTATTTTGACTAAAAAGTTTGATACTCCCTCCGGTCCTAATTATAGTAGCACATTTTGGAGTTGGTTTTGGTCCTAATTATAAAAGCAAGTTTTAACTTTTGTCAATTTTTTCCTATAATACCCCTATTTATACTTATTATTAGGAGCATTTATATATATGTGTGGGTATGTGTGTGTGTGTGTGTGTGTAGAGCCAGGAAATCGGGCCGAGCCCATCGTCCTGCCGTTTAGGCCACAGCCCATCAAGGGCGGGCTTGAAAAATGGACGAGATATTTAAAATTGGCCTGTAGGGCCGGACCAGAGGCCTCGGGCTTAGGCAGGCGGCCTGAGGGCCTCGGGCACCCCGTGCCCTTTGACCGTAGCTTTTTTTTCATTTTTTAATTTATTAATTTATATATATTTTGTATTTTTTATAGAGTTATTTATCCATTTAACTACAAATACATAATAATTATACTCTAATTTTATGATTTGGTTTATTATTTGTTGTAAATAGAATTACTCTTATGTTTAAAAAATTAAATTATTTGTTACAATAATAGTTATCGTACTAATGTCGCTTAGTGATATGTTTCTTATGTTTTATGTGAGTTATTTATGAACATAGTTTGCTTTTGATTATGAATTAGTGATTGTGC
This sequence comes from Acacia pycnantha, assembly GCA_025563575.1. NCBI lineage: Eukaryota > Viridiplantae > Streptophyta > Magnoliopsida > Fabales > Fabaceae > Acacia > Acacia pycnantha. The sequence goes on along the minus strand of JAMWYP010000032.1, from coordinate 2,448,379 downwards.
TTATTTGTTAGATGATTCGTGATGTAATTTACTGATTATATTTCTTTAAAAAAACAAAGGAAAATTAATTAAAATTTGGAATAGTAATTTAGGGCCACTGGAGGGACCACAGCCTGGTGCTCTCAGTAGGGCTTTGAAAAACAGATGTTTTTCTTACCTCAGGCCCTGGAGGGTCGGCCCTGTTAGGCCCTGGCCCTTCACGGGCCGGCCCTGATTCCTAGCTATGTATGTATGTATGTATGTATGTATGTATGTATGTATGTATGTATGTATGTATGTATGTATGTATGTATGTATGTATGTATGTATGTATGTATGTATGTATGTATGTATGTATGTATGTATGTATGTATGTATGTATGTATGTATGTATGTATGTATGTATGTATGTATGTATGTATGTATGTATGTATGTATGTATGTATGTATGTATGTATGTATGTATGTATGTATGTATGTATGTATGTATGTATGTATGTATGTATGTATGTATGTATGTATGTATGTATGTATGTATGTATGTATGTATGTATGTATGTATGTATGTATGTATGTATGTATGTATGTATGTATGTATGTATGTATGTATGTATGTATGTATGTATGTATGTATGTATGTATGTATGTATGTATGTATGTATGTATGTATGTATGTATGTATGTATGTATGTATGTATGTATGTATGTATGTATGTATGTATGTATGTATGTATGTATGTATGTATGTATGTATGTATGTATGTATGTATGTATGTATGTATGTATGTATGTATGTATGTATGTATGTATGTATGTATGTATGTATGTATGTATGTATGTATGTATGTATGTATGTATGTATGTATGTATGTATGTATGTATGTATGTATGTATGTATGTATGTATGTATGTATGTATGTATGTATGTATGTATGTATGTATGTATGTATGTATGTATGTATGTATGTATGTATGTATGTATGTATGTATGTATGTATGTATGTATGTATGTATGTATGTATGTATGTATGTATGTATGTATGTATGTATGTATGTATGTATGTATGTATGTATGTATGTATGTATGTATGTATGTATGTATGTATGTATGTATGTATGTATGTATGTATGTATGTATGTATGTATGTATGTATGTATGTATGTATGTATGTATGTATGTATGTATGTATGTATGTATGTATGTATGTATGTACCATTTTTCAGTTATTTTCCATCTCATCTATATATATTTTCGAAAGTTATACTAAACAAGTATCCATCAAGAAAAAATCTACTTTTATTACCGCTATCCCAAACATAAATCACATCAGAAAAAAACCACTTCTCTCACCGTTATCCCAAACACAAATCACATAAGAAAAAAAGTCCATCAGAAAAAAAAAAGTAACTTCTCTCACAGCTATCCCAAACGGGCCCAAGTCGAAAAGAAAGTTTCCTATTGTGTGTGTGTGTGTATATTAATTATTAATATTTTATTATTCACCCCTTTTAATTTTTAATTTAACCCTAAAAAAAAATTAGGATGTTACAAACTCAACATCTTCTTCAGGAAAGGGATTAGTAAGACCAAACATCAGTAACATTAAAGTCAAACAAATCATTAACTTGCTAAGTTAAAAAAATTAAAAGTATAGAAGTACTAAATTGTTGAAATATACATTTACCTCTCAATGAATTCAGTCATGCCTAAGGTGATAATGTTAAATTGTGTCTCAACACATAAAAGCCACGTAAGTTGCATCCGGTGGTTACCTATGAGTCTAAAAAAGAACATGACATAATTTAAACTATAGAGCATAGCTTATTGAAGAAGTTCATAAAACAAACAAATATGTATTAACCTTTGGTGTGATCCATTTAAACTCTTTTACCTCATGCACATGCTTACCACTAGCAACGTGTCGATATATCCTCATTGCCCTATCATCAAAATCACAAAGCTTACTTATTTTCCATAAATTTCATAAACTTCCAACAATATATAATGCAAAAAAAAGTGACCATTTTCTCTTATTTATTCAAATGGCATTGCTAGTTCACTACTTTATTTAGTAATAAGAAAACTTACAAGTTCATGGTCTTCCGCAATTCATTTCATGGTTTGTAGTAAAGGGAGCATAAGAAGACGATAGTAGAACTCTTCTTGCATAATAGCACCAACGCCAATGATCACTGAAATAATAGAATTGAACTAGTAATTGTTCGCCTCGCAAATGCACGAGTTTCGCAAGTAATAAAGTGATAAGTAAAGTATCGTTCCACGAGGATTTGTTTAACAAATTGGTCAAGCAAGAGGCTTAGTGAATTTCATCAAGTTGAGCTAAAACAAAGTTTTGATTTGGAATGAGAATTTTAAAAGACTATTTCTAAAACATAAAATTGATAAAGACAATTGATTCTTTGACTTTAAGGATAATTGAACCTAGGATTCTTTTTCCCCTTTTTGCATTTCATAAAACTTGGTTAATTTCATCTCTAATAGCATTTCAATACATATATGTGTTAGTCTAAGGTTCTAAAACACTTGACCCGCTCTCTCAAGTCAAAATCAAGTTTCTCTTCTCATTAAAATGCACAATCTCTTGCTACAATTAATGAGAATCAATATTTAAGCAACAACCCTAATGTGACAATGCAATGTTAGTAAATATATCTCTATTTTACCAACAAATCATCCATTTATCAAGTAAACTTCAACACAAGCATGATTTCAATCAAGTTTTACACCTAGATTATCTCTCTCAAGTCAAAACCTAAGTGAATAAATCATCTAAATGGAGGCCAATTACTTAGAAGCATTAAGCTAAGGTTGAAATCAACACACACACACACACACACACATATATTTATCTACCAAAAGAAATGAATATTCAAGTATTAATCCATACAAAGGTCAAAAGAACCCTAGAATGAAAGATTTAGCTACTCATGTTCAAATACAAAGAAATTCTAAGCAAAACTTCTGAATACATGAAGAAGCTAAGAAGAAAAGAGGAAGAACCAAGGTGAAAACTCCCAAAATCTCTCTTAGGATGAACACCCAAGCCTCCAAAGTTGCCAAATCTCTCTCCCAAGCTCTTCCCTTGTGTGCCCACTTGTTTCCTTGTGTCAAGAATGTGTTTTTCGGCCCTTCCCTTTAGGTTAAATAGGGGTTTTTTCTGTTTTTGATGTAAAAAAGCGCAACTGTACTTTCTTCGCACTTTTTCACGGTAGGTTGCGGCCGGTGACACGAGAGCTACTTGTGCGGCGAGTTTGTCAACTTGTTGCGGCGGTTATGCAGTTCCTTCTAACTTTGTATTACTTCACTTCTTTTATTTCTTTCCTTGTTTCTTGGTTCTTATAGAGCTTCAAAATTTGTCTCCATCCTCCTACAAAAGAAGGAAGATTTATCAATTCTCAATTGAATTACAAACTCTACAAGATATAATAAGAATTTTCTTGATTTTGCTTGATACTTTGATATGCACTTTTTCTTCTATATACTTCATTTCCTATGCATACTTTAAACCCAAAAATAGGTAAAAAGAGACAAAAAAATGTGCTGGAATGTTGTCAATTTCTAAGAGTTAACAGTAATCCAATTTTTCAAGTAGTATATATATTATGAAATAAAAATTTGCTTCTTACTCATGCACATGTAGTGCCAAGAAACACTCATGTTTGGTTTCACTAAACCTCTCTAATAAGTATATGTGTCTGATAGAAGCAGCGGGCCAGCGGTCCCTTTTCTGTTATTTGAACTGGGCAAATAAATCTAAACTTACAAAGTCATTGTCTTCTTATACAATTTGTCATTTTCGGGAACATCGTAAGCGAGCTGTAATGCATGCATTGAAGTAGTTAGTCAAAAATTTGATAATAATTACATACAAAAAAACATTTTATACTTGGAGAGTGTCTCAAATATGTTGCTTTACACGACCATCGATATTTCTCCACTCTTCTATCAAAACTCCTATATCGGCTTACATTAGGCCCGATTGGTTTTCAATATCTATCAAACTGAATTAGGATTTTTTGCTCAGCACTCTGACTTAGGACAATCTTTCTCAATCATGTGCCTCTTGTACCCCTCTATAAGACTGATTACTAGGCTTACTTTGAGATGTGCAAGGTTTACTCTGATTCACACTAACTGGCTCATCTTAAAAAGGACTAGAATGACTTTGACTCTTCATTTTCCTATGAAGAGATAATAAAATAATTTTTAATAGTGAGTGATGTAGAAACAAACGAAAATATGTATTGCATACACAGTTCTATAATAGTGAGTGATATGCACGATAAGTATACGTGTCGAGAACAAACAGAGCAACAAGGCCCAATCTACTAAGCTAATACAATATAAAAGACTCGCCCAACCCCATAAAAACCAAATCAGTTCTATCATGTGATCTAATGTACTATAATGATAACAAAAGATACCTCTATCACCATCCAACACGGTAAGAATAACATTACGAATTATAAGTAACATAAAACCAATATAAATCATTGAAAATTTTAAGAACTAAGATGTACCATTCAAAAACTCAAGAAAACTAGCCAAACTTATGACTACTCTGTTGTATAATAACTCTGGTATAATACACTGCAAATTCCCACCACCAAAGAGTCTGTATTATATTATGAATTCCAAAATGCTTTATCACACTTATTTTTAACAATAATTCAATACTTCATCTAGCAATCACTACATCTAGCTTCTTATGGGTAATTAAAGTTTGAGTCATAACAACACCAAGCTCATAAATTACCCCCAACATAGCTCTTACAACAATAAAAATGATTTCTCAATATTTCCTCAATCCCATAATTTGGTCTATACTACATTGATCTTATCTACTAGCTTTAAATTTATGAACATTTAGAGTGCATTCAAAAATTTAATCTTAAAACCAACTAACAACATAGTCTTAAAAATCCCCTAAATCCAATATCATAACAAGATTTTGTTCCAATGCAAAATAAACCGCACCCAATCCATTCCATTCCTCCATTCTTCCACTCTTTGAAATTATTAGATGCAGGGAAGAAAGAGGAACTTTGATCCCCATACCAAAAACTACAGTAGACAAAAATAGAATGAAAGTTTAAAACTTTTAAATCCCATATACACACAAACGTAGAACAACAAAAGAGGAAAGCTTTAAACATACCATACACAACGAAACGCAGGAGAAGGAAAGGATATTCACACACCCAAGCATAGCAACCAAGCAGCAAGAAATAAAAACCTGAAGCAAGTCCCCCCCCCCCCACCAAAAGAACAAACAGAGCAAAGCCGCAAAAGAGCTAGGTAATATTTAGAAGACAAGTAATATTTTAGTGTTCTAAATTAACTTCAGATATAGGAAAATGGTGTGTGAGGATTGTGTAAGGGCATCATTGTACCCAAAAAAAAAAAACGTAGGCGAAAAGTGAGCTTACCGAAATTAGCTTGTCAAGAGAGAAACACGAAATAGCAAAGAAGCCACACAACGAGACACTAGCATTGATGGTAATGACGGATAAGCGAGCAGTGAAAGAGGACCGAGGAGCGACAGAGGATTTCAAAAAAGTGACAGAGCTCAAAGTTATCGCGACAAAAAGACAGATTTAGAGAGCGAAATTCAATTTTCAGCGCAACAAAGAAAGGATTCAGGGGAGTGAGTTCTAATTTGGGGCTAATCTTTTAGACCGAATATGCTCAAAATCAGGTTTTAAAAATTCACATTTTAGACTGGTTATTTGAAAAATCTGGTCTTAAGAGTAATAAATATATTATTTTTATTATTCCACGTCTTTTAGACCAATTATAAAAAACATCAGGTCTAAGAAGTTTCATCTTTCAGACCGGATATAAAAGGCAAACAGTATAAAAAGTAATCGACTTTTTATTTTTTTTATCTTTTTAGATTGGGTGTTCTGAAATCCAATCTAAATAATATATTTTAGACATTATATTAAAGGAACCAGTCTAATTTTTTTTTTTTTTATATTTACAAAACTGTCATTGGTCATACTTTTTAGACCTAATCCTCTATAACCGATTTAAATGTGCCGGTCTAAAAGGCATATTTTGTACTAGTATATGTTGAGTATATGGCAGATAGCCCCAACTAGCATACAGTAACTACATGCCACAACTTATAGGGGGAGAACACGATTCACAATTCGCTTCTCGCTTAGAATCATGTTAGCTTATAGAGTTAAAGGCCACCATCAATCCAAGTTTGCTCTTCTAGTGTCTAACACAAATGCTAGTGGGAGGAGTTGTGCTTGTGTTGTGTGCTTGAATTTGTTACTTGGCACGACCACCTTATTGTCTTGCGGTATACCATTGTCTTATTAAAAACACACACACACTAGATAAAGTTTCTGATTTTGCTTTGCTTATTGGATTTGATTGTATAATAAAATAGAAGCTCATACATCAAATATAGTCATGCAATTTGGGAAGGATTAAGACATTCTCGGCTTTGTGGCTAGGCTCAATAGAACCACCTACCATAAAGGGCTTAATGAGTATGTAGCATTGATCAAGAGTTGATAGGGAGAGAGAGATTAGATCTATAGAACGTCATATGCAACCTAACGAGAAGGAGCAAATGGCGTAATATAGATCTAACCCCTCATTCTCTATCAACTTGTGCTCGAGTTTGCATACCCCTTGAGCTCTTTACGGTAGGGAGTTCCATTGAGCCTAGCCACAAAGTCGAAATGTCTTGATTCATTCTTAATTGCATAGTGTAATACCGGATTTTTATTATACGGAATATTATGAATAAAATGGATATTTCTGATAAGTGAAATTATGGTTGCAAGACTTGTTTGAAAATAGTATATTTTTCTAAGTTGAATTCTGTAGGAAATTAGAGAAGTTAAGGGCCAAAATGACCAAAATACACTCATAAATTATAATATAATGAAAGGGACATGAAAAACACGAATGTCAATGTAAAAGTTATGAGGTAATGAGTTGTTCTAATTAAGAAAATTATCAACTATTGACAATAAGGTAATTAAGTATTTATTGGCTAATTATTTAAGCATAAGCAAAGGAAATTCATGAATAATTATGTAAAGCCCTAAAATTAGTGGTTTTTGGCTAAAATTAGTATAAACATATTTGTTAATTAATTGGAAATTTTGGAGGAAAATAATTGAGTTTAGGTATTTTTAAGCCTAAATACAAGAATGGACCAATAGGAAAATTTTGTAAAAAAAAATTATTATATAAAATAATTATTAAATAATTATTTTATATATTATTAATTAATTAAATAATTAATTAATTAAAACGAAAATTTAAAAAATATATAAATAATAATAATAAAAAGGACAAGAAAATCTTAAGAGGATAAGATGATAGGATTTTTGTAGTATTATATTATATAATCAAGTACAGTGAATAGTGATCAGATTTATAGGAAACGGATCCTATCTAGAGTACCAGGAATAGGTTTTCCAAAGTCAGGGTAAAATATTGATCAGTGGATTTTTATCTTCAGTTAGACTTTTCCGGAAGTTGATTCTGAAGCCGGTAGAGCATTTTCCTAATAAGACGAAATAGGGAGAAATGCAGATAGTCACATTTTAAGATCTGAACGCAATTCGGACACCGATCGGGAACTTTATCGGTACAAGTTCATAAAGCAAAAGCATCACATCACATTAATTGATGTGACAAACCACCAACTAAGGGGGAGGATGGTTTGGACAAGTGGCATGGTGAGGATCTTGACATTTGGCAAAGTGCGATCCGACGGTCAGAATCCGCGACAAAGTGTGAATAGTGCACACAACTTTCCCTATAAATAGGAGGCTCTCCTTTGCATTCTTCACACCAAAATCATTTCTCTAGTTGAGCTTTCCTAGAGAGAAGTTAGAGAGAGGTGCTCGGAGGAGGAAGGAGCAGGGAATTTTGCAGCGAAGCTTTGGGTAATTTTTCCGGTCTTTAGTCTTTAATGCTTTCAGTAGTTTTAGTAGTGATGTTAGATAGATCTTTAGTTTTATTTTAAGTATTAAATTCGAAAATCATGGTGGAGTCAGAGTTCTGGCAAAATTTTGGAAAGTCGGAGTCAAAGTAGCGAAGCTCTAGCGAAATTCGTAGATTAGGGAATAGGGGCAAAATGGTAATTTTACCTAAAATGCCCGTTATAATGTCAAATATTGATAATGGTGATATTATCATTATAGGATATCGAAACCTTGATCTGCTTGTCGTTACTGTTGTCAGACGTGCCGCCTGTCGGCCATGTTTTCCGTCAACGTGCAGTTTCCGTCAAAACGTACCAGAATTTCCGTATATCGTCAACGGAGGTACGGACGCGTACTGTAACACTAATCTTGTGCTGCTTAAACACATATATGTCAAAGATACGTTCATAGACCGTTATACAGACAGTTTTATACGGGTTATGTCATAATAATGCCGTTATGTTTTCCTAGCGCTGAGGACACGAGTGGTATCGTGGCACCGGTGAATAGTGCAGTTTGTTGTTGTTGTTTGTTACCCTATGGGGCCTTACATATTGCTCTGTGCTTATGTTCGTCGTCATATTGATCATGCATCTGCTTGTATGCTTATGTCTTGATATCTTGTTGTATTGTCTTGAATATCATTTGTACGTATCTTGTATTGTTTGAGCATGAGGTTAACCGTTACACGAGATTCAATGCGGTAAATTGAATCTCACCGTGTAGCTTTCAGTGCGGAGGACCGAGAGTTGGAGAACAGGGGAAGCAGCACGAGTAGATCGCTAGCCGGGGAAATTTGTATTTCCGCTTTTGTACTTTCTTGTGAAACAGTAGGATAACTGTATTATCCATACAATGTTACACTATGGTTTATATTTGAATATGTATCAGTTACTCTTTCGCTCCAATGCTCTACTCTGATTTGAAAAAAAAAAAAATTCCGCTTTAGAAAATGGGATGTTACACATAGCTATACTCGATGTGTGAACTTCTGTAATATACAAATTTGTGTACAATTTTATTCTATATGCATGCGAGAGAGATTTGGGAAAGGAGAATCCCTTTTTTTAGAGAAAAAAATTGCCTAAAAAATTAACGGTTCTTACATGAAAACCGTTATATATTTATACACTATATATAATGTTTGTTTCATTAAACCCATTAGCATTTATAGCAAATAAATAACGGTTGCGAAACGACCATGTTATGTATGCTAAACTTTATATAACGGTTATTGTGAAAGTTCCCTTATGTATGTTACGAGTTTATAAGCTGTTGTTTACTTTAGAACGTTATTTATTATGCCAACATTAGGGTATATATAATGGTTGTTGACATAAACCCATTTTTTTTATTATGACAGCATTACACACAATAGGGGTGGTCATGAAGCCCAAGAGCCCAGTGCATCCGCCTGAGCCCGGAGACAAATCGCCTTGCCCAGCCCAAAAAAATTGGGAACAATCAGGCTGGACATTTTTACGGGCAGAGCCGAGCATCAAGCAGGGTATGCAACCCTGCCTGGTAAGTATATATATATATTATTATATTTTATATAAATTTTTCTTATAAATCCAGTAATATGTTTCTTTGGTCCTTCCCTTTCTCTCATTTTCTCTTTAATTACAATCATTTTGTTGCCTTATTCATAATGGATTATGGATGTTGTTTAATTTTTGAAGTATGGATATTTGTTAAGACATATGGTAGTTTTGTAAATTTTAAGACTCAAGTTATAGACTTATTTTGAAATATCCCAAGATGTGGAATCAGTGAATGTATTTGAAGTTTATATTACTTAGAGCGAAGTTAAGACATATGGTAACTACATGAATGTTTATGAAATTTAAATGAAATTATTTTTTTCACATGTGGACAAGGCACGACGTTACCACTTGGGTAAGGAAGCTCGCCCTTACCCAACTGAAATGGTTAGAGCTTTTGTCTAGCGAGCGGGTATCAGGCTGCAAAATGTAGCCTGTTCATCCTTCGGGTTGGGTATGGGTCTCGCTCTGCCCATACCTACCCTTAACACATAGCATGACTTCACCACATCTTAATACATAACAGGTGTTATATTAGAACCGCTATGGTTTGGAATCGTAATGTATCTACGCTAAACTTTTATAGTGCCCGCATATATGACAATTCTAAAGCCGACACACGTTCTATTTCAGAGGTTTGGACCCACCATCTTCAGTGAACTCAAATCCTCAATCAATTGTTGGCAAAGAAAAACGAAGACCTCAATCAATAGGAGCTTAACCCCACAATCATTTTGCAAATCCAGCCACCCATCGTCCCACTCCCACATGGTTCCTCACTGCTCTCGTACAGCCTCCATCGAATGCACTGTATGCTACTTTTTTCAGTTTTCCTCACACCAGAAGCTTTATATTCTTCCCACTCCACATTTCCTCCACCAGCGCATGTACCTTATAAAATTTTGTTTCATTGATGGTATAATCAAATTAGGCCCCATGAAAGAACAGGAGAACGACTGAAGAACCAAGCAATTCATCAGATTGTAAAGTTAATTCAATGATAAGAAAAAACACATGGCCGAGTAGTAACAAAACACGATGAGTGCGTGGACCATTTGGTGTCGGCGGGATGTCACCATGTGGGTTGATGGACCATTTGATATTTTAGATTGTCCATTGGTAGTTGTGGTGTGGGCATGCGGGGTTTCTAATCATATGCTTTAAATAATTTATTTATGTTTATCTAGATAAAATTGTGTTTCTAATCATGTGGTGTTTCTAACCATAAATAAAAATATTTTTAGTGAATAAATTATATTTTTCTTTACCTTTATGTTACTTTTAAGGGTTAAGTACCAATTTTGTCCCTGAAGTACGCGACCAAGAGCAATTTTACCCCTTAAGTTTTAGGCGGAGCAATGTTGCCCCTGAAGTATCAAAACGGAGCAATGTTGCCCCTCCATTAGAAACCCTAACAGTCAACGTTAGTTCAACTAACGTTGACCGTTAGGGTTTCAAACGGAGGGGCAACATTGCTCCTTATTTGATACCGGGGCAATATTGCTGCGTTTGATGGAGCAATGTTGCCCCTGAAGTATAAAAAACGGAGCAATGTTGCCCCTCCATTAGAAACCCTAACAGTCAACGTTAGTTGGTTAGAGTTTGTAACAGATGGGCAACATTGCTCTGTTTTGATACTTCGGGGGCAACATTGCTCCGTCTAAAATTTAAGGGGCAAAATTGCTCTTGGGCGCATACTTCAGGGGCAAAATTGGTACTTAACCCTACTTTTAATTAATTCTAACCTATATTCAACTAATGTAAATTAGATATTTGTATCTCATAAAAAAACAGATGGGAGGAAGCATAAAGATGGAGAAGGTATTAGGTAAGTTGGGTGGATTAAAAAAATTGGTCAAAATACAGCTGAAACTCTTAATTTTTATAAAATTTATTTTTAAAATAATATCCTTATGTAACAATTTCACCCAACGGCATAAAATAAAATAAAGGAAAAATCTCACAAAAGAACTTTAAAAATAGGAAAGAATAAAGTAATATTTTGAATATTCATAATATCATAAAGGTATGAATACCTGATTTATCATTTTTGAAATTAAAAAGAAATTACACAAATGCTTTTAAAGATTTTTCTTTTTAACAGAAAAAAGAGAGTAAACCCCACCCTAAACTCACAGGTGATCGCCAGTGACAAACCCCTATGAGCGTTGAAGCTCCAGCGGGGATAATTATTAGTAAAATAATAAATTTTATTAAGGAATTTATGACATATGATTAGATTTTAACAACTTTTGTTTACCAAGTGACAAATCTCGTGACTTTGCCAATAATTATTCCCACCGGAGCTCTAGCGCCGACAGGGATATGTTACTAGCGGTGATTGGGGTTACTTTTTTTTTTCCAAAAAATTATCTTTGAGGGAATTTATGTCATTTTTTTAATTTAAAAAAGGACAAATCATATACTAACATTTTTATGATATTATGAATATTCAAAATACTATTTTTTCTCTTTTCTATTTTTAAATGTTTTTTGGGATTTTGTCCCTTCCTATTTTTAATGGACGGCATAATTAGAATGTGAGTAATTGACAACTGATGCACTGCATACTTTTTTCGTTTGCCCATCCAGAATTCAGAGCTTCACTTTCTTCTATTTAAGACAAACCCAAACCACTTTTTACGTTTAAATTTAATTTGATTGGCTACTAGTAAATATGGATGAATGTGATACTGCAATTATCCAAATGCAAATTGTAATATCCTTAAAAAAAAACGGTGGCAAGTGCTGCCACCTTGATTACTTGAGGAAAGGGGAACAATAATTACCCCTAACAGCCTCTCTTCTCCTATAGATATTTATGCATATGTGTGTGTTTGAGGGGACAATAATTACCCAGGCTTTGTTTGGGAGTTTGGAATGAAGGGAATGCAAGGAGAATGGAGGAGGGGATGAAAGGGAAATGGAAGATATTTCATTCCCTTGTTTGGGAGTTAAAAAATAGTAAGAGAGGAAGATGGAGGATTAATGAGTTATTTTTACCATTTTGTCATTTTCTTTAATAATTAATATAATTATTATATTTTTCAAATAAATTTAAATTTAAATTTTCTAAAAAAATTATTTATGTAATTTTTATATTCAAAAAATTATTTATGTGGTGGGGGCAGTGACGGCGGTGGTGGTGGTGGGGTGGCGGTGGCGGGGTGGTGGTGGTGGCGGTGGCGGTGGTGGGGTGGTGGTGGTGGCAGTGGCAGTAGTGGGGTGGTGGTGGTGGTGGTGGTGAATAAGGGTAACAAAGTAATTATTCTATTTCCCTTCTTAAAACCCCCCATGTTGGGGGAACTTTATTTTTTAGAAGAAGGAGGGTTTTGGGGGATTTGTAAAAATCTCTGATTCCCTCCCCTCCTATTTTTAAAACTTACAAATAAGGGAAGGGACTACAAAAACCCTCCATTCCCTTTCCTTTCCTTTCAAAATAGAACTCCCAAACAAAGCCTTAGGGTTTAATGGTTTATTTCCCTATCAAGAAGCTGCTCTTCCAACGGATTTAATTCAAGGGAAGTCAATCATTAAATTATGTGCACTTGGATTAACATTAATCAAGAGAGAAACTGGACCAAGCTTCAACCCAATCAACTCATTAATGTTGGCAATGGTCACATTAATGAATCCAACGGTCATCTAATGCACTCTTCATATATAAGCAGTGGCGGATCTTCTTCAAAGGGGGCCATGCCCCCCCCCCCCAAAAAAAATTATCCTAAATATTTAATATAAAATGGATTTTTTTTATACAAAATTTATACATTTGGCCTAAAAATTTATACATTTGTCTCAAAAATTTATACATTTGGCTCCCCAAATATATATTTTTTCTTAATTAGTTAATGAGTATATATTTAGCCCTCCCAAACATTGATCCCAAGATCCGCCACTATATATAAGGAGTTGCATTCAAGTCTTCTCAAGTCTCAACAACCAATCTGCAGAAAACGAAAATCATTCAAAGTTTCAACTACTCTTAGTGTTTTTTACTTGTAAAGTATTTGTTGATACTCTTGCACTTCAATGTTCATTATTATCTGCTCTTTGAGAAAGTTTCATTTATTGAAATCATTTATTGTAAGTATCTCAAGTCGTGGGACTTGGGATTGGGTATATCAGTTTACAACTTGTAAGAGAGAGTGTATCCTAGTGAGAGGATAACTTTCGAGTGCAGAGTATGTAACTAATCTTGTGAGTTAGTGAAAATCTCAGAGTGTCTGAGAAGCGGACGTAGGTCAAGGATTTAAACCGAACCAGTATAAATCCTCTTGTGTCTTGCTATTATTTCATTTCTTCTGTTTTGCTGTTAAATTTCAGAGCACTTTAAAAGAATTTTTAAAATCTCCCCAATACACCCCCTCTTAGTAATTTACTCCACTTTCAGCCTCAATATGTGTGGCCCAGTCAAGATCAAGTTTAATTATGAGGTGACCGAGATTGACTACAAAATTTGCATCAATTATACTGTTTATTTAAATAAAAAGAACAAAATTTGAGGTGATAATTCTGTTTATAAGATACACATCTAAGATTTGTATCACTTGTTTTATTAATTATCTCTCGCATGCCTGTTCTTTTCGATCATTCTTTCTCATTCACCATCTCTTTATCTAACTGAGGATATTTAAAAAAAAATAAAATGTATTTTTTTTCTTACATTTTTATCATCAAATTGTTTATTTATATAATAAGGTTATTTAATTATACCCATGTATAAGATAGGAAGGAGCACAAAGGATTTTTTTCTCAAACTTCCGGAATTTTTTATTTCCAGGAGACTAGTGCTCTTTCTTTTGCATGGTTTAGAATGAGTAACATCAATTAAGATTATCAAACTTACGAGTTTAAACAAACTCGTTACAATAACGTAAAATCATGTCATTGACTATAATCCTAAATATATAAGAGTTCATTTTTATCAATAAATAGTTATTAACAGGGTATAATTAAATAATTAAAAATATAAAAAATGACAACAATTTAATTTAAATATGTTTCAAATTCATATAATTAACATTAAATCCATCAACATTTGTAGTTAATTATACTCAACAATTTTTTTGTAATAAAATTCATATATAAAACAACTGAGTATAATCAAATCGAAAAAATTAACACGAGTTTAGGAGCAAGTTACCACGATTTTGGAACGTAAAAATAGTAAATTTGATGTGTGAACTCGCTGAGTTTGACTAAATTTACAACTATAAGTTTAAAAGTAACTAAACACCATTTTATAAACCAGAAATATAAAAATAATAAATTTAGATAGTCAACTTGTAAGTTTGATTACAATGATATTAAGATCCAAGAGCTAAGAAACCTGGACCTACTTTTGTTAATCCAAATCTTGTATATCTAGTATTTTTTTTTAAAATTATTTAATTTAATATAATTTTAAGAAAATGACATAAAAATACAACTGAATTTCAAAATCTTGCAAACCACAAGAGTAATGAGATTAACAACAACCTGATGTAAATGACTATTTGTTTTAATAAGAAAATCATTTATTTAAGATTTTAAAGTTAAGTGGTCTTTTTCCCCTTTAAATTATCTCTTTAACATTAAATGTTTGGCAATAGGCAATTGGGGACTCTGGCCGAATGCCGCATTAGGGATGTCGGTGTCATCTTTACTGAGTTCATATTATGTGCACATAATTATGTGTTTCTTATGGCCGAAAGGGGCCACCCGGTCTCGGTCCGGATTAGTCTGGGGCCGTTGATGTGCCTGAAAGATGGTCTGCCCTGGGATATCGAATGCTCTAAGCAAAAAAAAAAAAAATTATGTGTTTCTTATGTGCTTATACCTCTAATTAGAGGTATGAGCATTTTTTTTCAATTTTGTTATATATTTTATTTATATATATTTAAATTATATGTTATTTTTTGGGATGTTTTTTGCATCCAGTATCTCAAATTAATTAATTTCCGTAATATTGGTGTTATAGATAGATGCAGAACTGAAAACTAATTAATTTGAGATATTGGGTGTAAAAAATATCCCAAAAAGCAACATATAATTTAAATATATATAAATACAATATAGAAAAAATTGAATATATATATATATATATATATATATATATATATATATATATATATATATATATACTCATACCTTTAATTAGAGGTATAAGCACATAATTATGTGCACATAATGTGGACTCATCTCTACTTAGGGACCCGTAGGTGACTGTGCTTCTAACAGACTAAACACTCTTTCTCATCCTATGCATAGCATAGGATTGAGGAAATACGTACATTTTATTTTTTAAACTACCCTAGAGAGAAAGAATTAGCAGGAAAAAAAGTTGTGTGAGAGATAATTAATTAATGTAATGATAGTAATAATATATAATTAATAAGGATAAAAATGAAAAAAAGTCGGTTAAACTTTTAGACATTATTTTTAATATGGACCCTCTGGTCCGAAATATAAGTGATTCTAACTAATTTACCGTGTACAAATAAAAAGCTATTTAGTGTATTAAGTTTATCATAAATTTAAGTAATTTACTAAAACTTTGTTACTTATATTATGAATTCCGAGAAGTATTAAATTTAGGGTTAAGGTGCAAAAATAGACAAATGCTTTTTTCAAAAGAGCGTCCAGTGGCAAATACTTTTTTCTGGCGCAAAAGTAACTACGTGGTTACAAAATAGGAGCAAAAGTCACATTGACCGTTAAGGGGGTGGATGTTGACCGTTAAGTTGGATGGTTTGGTGATATTAGTGATGTGGACGCCGATCGGGTGTGTGTGGCGGACAAGTGGCACTGCAACACTGGATGACGTGGAAAATCATTAATTAATTTATCTAATTACTAAAATATACCAAAACACATGGCAAATCATATAACATAACACATGGCAAATCATTTATCCAAAATCCCAAACCCAAATCCAAAAATTATTTTCGGGCAAATTGAAAAACATAAAACGATTAAAACCTAAAAACTAAATAAATAAAGAAACTAAAAGCAAAAACCCTAACACACCATCAAAATCAAACACATCTATCGGGCAATTTGGGGAAACGATGAACTGGAGAAAACCTAAATGCTAGGGTTGAAGACGAAAGAGTAACCAGACGAAATCGTAGTGGTGAGGAAGCGCAAAGTAAGCAGAAGAAGAATGGATTAGGACAAAATTGCTGTGGTAGGGTTTAATCTTCGCGAGTCGGAGTGAGGGAGTGAAAGGAAGAAGGGAAAAGGTGATTCGCAGCGACCATACCGACGACGTTCAGAGCGACGATAAAGAATAAGGGAAATCGAGAGAGTGAGGCAGTGGAAAAGCTGATTTGCATGTGAGTGGGAATCTTTGAGAACAACGTGCTGGCCAGGAAGCGACAAAAAGTTGAACCAGGTAAGCAACGATTGGGACCCATATATTTTTACTTGTTTGTTTGCTTTCGGTTATGGTGAAATGGCATGGAGGCCCCTAATATATTATGTGTTCTGTACTGTGTAGGTATTATGGCATCGAAACGAAAGGATAAAGTGGTAATCGACGATCAAGAGACAAACATGGGCCAAAGGTCAGTACAAAGTCTCATTGAAAAGTATGAATCTACAATAAAGGGGTGGGAAGAAACTAAGACTAGGTTGCGGGGAGGGCATAATTCTGTAAAAGAAAGCATTTTAAATGCTGTTGGGGGTGAGGAAAGTCACAATACAGTGAGAGAGGATGCTGAAAAAAAGGTAGATGAGAGCACACAACCAGGAAATGTGGAAGGTCTGATTGAGGAAAGGGAATGGTTTGATGATTATGATAATTATGATGACATAGAGTTCCTTGGTGCTGACGTGAATGGTGTAAATGAGGAAACAAATAGAGTTAACCAAGTGGGTTGTGATAACATAAATGAAAAAGGGAAAGGAATTGCCCACGCCAAGAGGATGATGAAGAGGGAGTCTTAGTCATGATGATAGTTATGATGGCACCTATGTGGGCTAAGTTCTAGTTCGAATACGGAGGAAAGTGTTGATGATGAGTTTGAAGATAGGGATGTGGATGTGGACCCTTTCGGTGATAATGAGGAAGATGGTTCGGCTGCGAAAGTGATGATGGGCCTATGCAAGAGCCCAATGTCCTTCAAGAGACAGAGGCAGCAGCTAGAAGGCCTCATTTTTCTGTTGGCATGACTTTTCAAGATAAAGAAGAGGTTAAGAGGGCCATCGACAAGTATGCAATCACGCGTGGCGTTAGCTTGAAAGTTGTGCGGAGTAATAAGAGGACATACCAAGTGGTCTGTGAAGAGGGATGTCCATTTTCACTATATTTATCCACATATGGTTTGGATATAGGGTGGCAAGTTAAGTCATTGACTTATGAACACAAGTGTGCGCTGCATGTTTCTGAGCAAGACTGAATGTTTTGTAGATTGAGACCTCAATTTTGTTTTAGGCTAGTGGCCTTCTCTTCATGACAGGGAAATGCTTTAAAGCAATGAGGATGACAGGGTTGTTTTAACCATAATGTTGTTTCAAGATAATGTCAATGTTAATGTAAATTTGTTATTTTCTTCATAGCTGATTCTTGTTATGATATTAAGAGTGATGATCCTTAAATATCAAATTTGACATAGCAGCAAATGTATTTCATTGTGTTTCAAGACACAAGCTCGGAAGATAAATTAATCAACTAACAATGACTTAAGTTAGTGGTATCCCTCCTTCCCAACGAAAAAAATTTCACATGATGTCTATTTTTTGGGTATCCCTCCTCCTTCCTTCGCTTAGTAGTATCCAGGATTCATGGAAAAGAAAAAAGGTTTGAACTTGAACTAAACAAGACATAAGCAATACAATTGCTCATTCCACATTACAATGGCTAGGATTGAAATAAACAAGAAATAAACAATACATTCCACCATTTAACAATGGTCTAATCCCTAACACTAACAACTAAAATACATATAAACTCTTACATATTAACAATAGCAAAATCCCTAACACTAACAACTAACATAAACCCTTACAATTTCATTACCACCAACACAACCCAAGTTAGTAACAAAGTTGCTAATGCAAGTTTCAACTTCAATTGCACCTTCTTCACTTCACTTTCTTTCACTTCATATCCAACTTTCAGCCTCCTCAACTCACCTTCAATTGCAACAGGTCTTCAAAATTCCTCAGACATGCATCCCTCTTCGAAGATGATTGTTCTCCTCATATAGCTTGTCTATGTCCGTGAGCAAATCTTTGATAACTGCTTTTTCTCTATCCCCAAACACACCATCGTGCCATTAGAAATATCCACAACCTCCATCCTATCATTAAACAAACAACCCACCGTTAAAAATCATGCACCCATCCCATTTCAGTTAATTCCAAATCAACCAAATCTTACGGTAGTAATTCCGCAACCATAAAACCTCCTACCTGGGTTTCCTTCCGACCAAGACGTCCACCGGGGAGCCAACAAATTGTGATGGCAATAACGAATGGGACCTTCATAATGCTCCTCACGACTGTGGCGTCTTAGGAAAACTACTTTCCTTCGCGATTTCTGGGTTCTACCCCTGCTCGATGTTGAAGACGACTGCATTGAGCTCCCACTCGATTCCTCATTCCTCACACCTCGGATCATGGTCGACGCTGTTCTCCGCCAAGGTTGCGACAACAATCGCGAAATGGAGAAAGAAGCTAAGTCATCTTCGTTTATCCGTAGCTCCTGCGATTTAGGTTTTCTCCAGTTCTTCGTTTCCCAAATTTTGCCCGATGAAGTGTTAGGGAAATTGTTTTTCATTCTTTATTTATTTAGTTTTAGGGTTTTATTCGATTTATGTTTTTGGATTTGGATAAATGTTATGCCATGTGTTATGTTATATGATTTGCCATGTGTTTTGGTATATTTTAGTAATTAGATAAATTAATTAATGATTTTCCACGTCATCCAGTGTTGCAGGAGCCACTTGTCTCGCCACACACACCCGATCGGCGTCCACATCACTAATATCAGTCAAACCATCCAACTTAACGGTCAACATCCACCCCCTTAACGGTCAATGTGACTTTTGCTCCTATTTTGTAACCACGTAGTTACTTTTGCGCCAGAAAAAAGTATTTGCCATTGGACGCTCTTTTGAAAAAAGCATTTGTCTATTTTTGCACCTTAACCCTTAAATTTATTTAGTATTCTTTGAAACTAGCAAATACCTTACAAAAATGAGTAAGAGCACTTCCAGAAAACACTCCATGATAGGGACTAGAGGTAGCATATTTTTCCCCCTAAGTTTATGTATATTCTCTTATTGGGGTCACATCTATTCGAGACATTATCGAGTACTAAATGTGGTTATCCCTTCTAACAATGATACCCATATTTATAACTTTGAGTATAAGTCGTTGCCTCTCATCTTCTTTATTCTTCTTTCCATATTACTCCTTTTTATCATTTTTATAAGTAACAAATACCTACAAGATCGTGCAAATCAAAATTAGTTAAAAATAATAAATATGCCATGAATGTAATTTTTTTTTCTAAATGTACCTTTATTTATGAAGATGGTAAGTGTGAGAGAGAATGAGTGAAAAAAATGAGAGAAAATGAATAGTAAAAAGAGATGAGATGGAAAAGTAACAGGGGGTGTCGAAATAGAAAAAAAGGTTTTTTTAGGTATCAAATTTGCCCTGGAAGTATGAAAAAGGTACCAAATTTGCCCAAAATTAACGGAAGGTCAAACGGATGTTTGCCACGTCGTATTTTTTTGGGGTTAAATACCTAATTTGCCACGGAAGTATTGATAATGGGGAAATCAGCACCCGAAAGTTTTTTTTGGTACCAAATTTGCCCCGGAAGTATAAAAAAGGTAGCAAATTTGCCCAAAACTGACGGAAGGTCCATGTAGGTCATTAAAATGCCACATGGCTAGGAAAGAAACACAATGGGGACAGTGTCAGTGGGACCATTGTGAACACCATGGCTCTCTGATGTGGGGCTGAGGACCTGCCAGGCGGTGTAGAAAATTCATACCAAACGATTTTATCATTAGACTCTTCCAATTTCTCGATTCTCAAATCTTCAGGTATTGCCTCCTCGATCACTTGAAACCAATCGGATTTGAAGCAGAGGAAGGTCGTAAACAGAGTTGGCGGGAATTGTTGTGGAAGCCGGCATACCGTCGGTGGAGGAGTGGAAGAAAATACGAAGCATGAACCGCCGAAGCGAGAAGGAAGAGAGAGAGAGAGAGATGAATGAGGTGCTGACGTGGTTACATGATCTGGCATATGACTCACCCTCCATTGTGTTTCTTTCCTAGCCATGTGGCATTTTAATGACCTACGTGGACCTTCCGTCAGTTTTGGGCAAATTTGCTACCTTTATTATACTTCCGGGGCAAATTTGGTATCAAAAAAAACTTTCGGGTGCTGAGTGCTCCCTTATCAATACTTCCGTGGCAAATTAGGTATTTAACCCAAAAAAAGCTGACGTGGCAAACGTCTGTTTGACCTTCCGTTAGTTTTGAGCAAATTTGGTACATTTTCATACTTCCGGGGCAAATTTGGTACCCAAAAAACTTACAGGTGCTGAGTGCCCCCTTATCAATACTTCCATGGCAAATTAGGCATTTAACCAAAAAAAAACATGTATTTAATTTTTTTTTGCCAAATACAAGTTGTTGCTTATAAATAAAGACAGGACCAATCTTATGTTAGTTATAGATAGGATGAATTATTATTCCTTTTTTATTTGATCAATTATGTATTTTTTCTTTCCCTCCGCACGTGATGGTACTAGCTCTGCCTTTAGTATTAGTGGGAAAAAGGGGGAAAAGGAAAATATGCAAGTTTGAGTTTTACCTGAGCAGAAGCAAAAAGGCTTCTGCTCAAAGGCACTCACCTTGGTAACTTTAATTGTGTTTAGAATAACAATTATAGCTTCAAAAACAGCTTTTCATTCGTAATTTATAGTATACGAAGTAAATAGGTTAGAAGAGTTTTATTTTGATTTATGTAAATAAATATTTTTAGGGGTCTCAAGCGTAATCCTAAACAAGCACTTTTTGGTTGTGTTTTTTTGAACTTGAAATCAAGAAGAACGGTTCAAAACAAACATGGCGGGTGATGATTATAGTAAGAACAATTCTAGAGAGCCATTAAGAATCTTCTCAACGTATGGATGGTAACTCTATGCATTGGTAAGGATGGTAACTCTATGCACTGGTTAGCAAGGATGTCAAACCCGCAAGTTTAAACAAACTTGTAACAGATGACGTAAATTCGTATCGTAAACTCATAAGAGTATACTTTTATTATTAAATAGGTATTACTAGTGTATAATTAAATGGGTTTAATGTTTTTGCTTTTGTTGCAAAAAAAAAAAAAAAAAATTGTCACACTCACATAAAAGTGAGTAGGCCCATTATAAAGAGAAGAGAGAGAAAATATTAATGAGACCCACTAACTATTATGTGAGTATGGTAGAAAAAATATTTCTGTAGCAAAAGTAGAAACATTAAACTCATTTAATTATATACTAATAATACCTATTTAATAGTAAAATGATGAATTGGCCCTCCACGTTAGCATATGGAAGTGCAAAAGGGCCAAGAAGATGATTATGAAGGATATGTAAGGGAGTTATATAGATGAGTTCAACAACCTTGAAGTATATTGTAATGAGTTGAGGAATTCAAATCCATGTTCAGATGTGTCTTTGGAGCTGAGTAAGGATGCTTTAGAAGGTAGGAAAAGGGTGTTTAGTAGAGCATATATATGCTTCAATGCTGGTAATAAAACTTATGTATTGTGTGTTTCTAATTTTAGACTTTATTTTGCTAACACTGTATCTGTATTATCATATTGCAAACCTGAAACTGGGAAAAAAGGATATTTGTGCAACTTGTGAGTTAAAAACGTGCACATCATATTGCAAATCAGTATACCAATAAGCAATAATAGGGGTCCTGCCATTGTCAATTACAATCCTAATGACAGTCCTAATAAACTTACCCACATGTGAAAGTTGACACGGTAAGTGAAGACAACACTATCAGTAACTGCCCTGTTATGTAAAAAAAAAAAAAAACATAGATTGCGTGGATTATTGACGTAGCCCCAATTATGGCCAAAAAAATATTGAGGTGGTCCAAATATACGTCCTTTGTCCTTATTATAAGACACCAACTAACAATTCTTACAAAAACCAATAAAAATAGTTAAAGTCAATAAAGTTAGCCTACAATTTAAGTAACTTCCAATATTACCCCTACTAATTGCACTAAACTCTAATATCATATTAATTAGGGTTAAGGTGTAAAAATATACATGTGATTTGTCCCAAAGTGCACCCAACACCAAGTATTTTTTTTAGGTGTAAAAGTGACTATGTGGTTACAAAAGTGGAACAAAATTACCCATTGACCGTTATCTGGCACTGACGTGGCAGTGGGGTTTAACTTCTCCATCAAAACATTGCCACCTGGTGCTCCTTCACTCTCTTCCATTCTCAACTTCTTCTTCTTCCATTCTTTCTCGCCACATTATCCCTCTCTACTTCACACCATCTTCACACAGGGCCAACTTCTCTACTACAGAGACCGGTTTGGTGACTGAGGAGACCATCTTCATGCAACGTCAACGAGATCATTTTGATGAACAATACCTTCAGTTCGTGCTTGCCGTCCAAGATTGGGAGGCTAAAGGGCTTGAGAGAGCGTCGCGATATTAACAGATACAGAGAGCGCTGCGAGTTGAATCTGAGAAAAAGCAATGAACTTGAGAGGTGAAGGGAAGGAGACGGAGCTCCACCACCATCGATGATCCCATCACCATCAACTTCGCCGTCAATGAGAGAGCTCGGGCTTTGTGAATCGACGGTGAGAGAAGAATCCCGCCACTGTCAGAAATTTCACTCTTCCTCTCCACCGTCACCCTCTTCTTTTCCAGCCACCGCCAACCCATTCCATATTCTCTTTTTTCATTCTTTATAGATTTCGGCAACTTCCAACTTTTGTTTTTCACTACCACCATCACCACCAATGATCCCCTTCTCTATGTCTCACCGTCATTTTTTCACACCTCCATTGCCGGTGACTTGAAAATGAGAGAAACAAAGCAGCGACACGAACATTGAAGACCCTAATAGGCTGTTCTAACACTTTAAAGTAGGAGTTTGATAATTACTAACTTCATATAAGCTCTAATCTGATGCACAATTAATAATTTACATGACTATTTTAAGACTTATAAAAAATTCAGCTTTTAACTTTTATGAGAATTTAGAAAATTCATAACTTGACCGATACAATTCCAAATGGAGTGATTCCAATTTCTACTTAAACCTTGATAAGTCTATTTTCATAAATTAAAGTCACCAAATTGATTTATGGTTGAAAAAATTTCCAACTTTTGAAAAACATAAACAATGTCCAGAATTTTTCAGATTTCTTGACCAATATTTGAGGAATCATAACTCCTTCATGATAAGTGCAGATTTTATAATTAAATGAGTATCAATTCTGAGATATATTGGATTAAATTTATTACTATTTATATATCTTGCAGGAGTTATTAGCTGATTGAGAAAGGAGCAGAAAAGGAAATCAATTTGAATAAATTGTGTGATATGAGAGAGTGGATTGCAAAAGATTTGGAGATGATTGGAGATCTCAAAAGGATATTGCATATCTTGTATTTAAGACAAGATCAGATCACGACCAAGTCAGCCTAAGGGAATTTCTATATAAAGAGCAAGGGAGATACACAAAAAAAGGACAGAAAGACAAGACGCAGAAGCAACCAGAGTACATACGAGAGAAAATAATATCCTTATGCTCTCTAAACTTCGGTATTTACCAAAGGTTTAGAGAGAAAGGATAAAAGGAAGAAAAGGAGGAGACAGAATCGGAACCGTTAATTCGCCATAGAGTTGCATGACCTAGACATAGGCTTACGAGTTTATGCGATCTTATAATTCTGGTTTAAATAATTGATCTTTCCAAACAATACTAAGACATTAGGTTGTTTTTAAAGATAACGGACTAAGGTAGCGTCAAGACATTGGGACTTAGTCTAATTTTAGAGAATTGATCGTCAATCATGGGAAATAATAGTCAATTAGGGATTTAATTCAAATACTTGGAGGAACATAGGGGATTTCTATGCCCTAGCTACGTTTTTCTCCACCGATTAACTTTTCTAAACTATCATCTTTGAGATTCTTCATCTTGAATGCGTGATTTCTATTAAACTCTTTAAAAATTCGGTTAAGTTACAACTCACCCTCTTTTACTCATTTGTCCAACTAAAGTTAAGATAACGAATTAGTGGTGGAATACTAGTCCTCGTGGGACGATCTTTTCTCACTACTTTATTACTTGATACTACCCGTATACTTGCGGAGTTTATAAGGCTTTAAAGTTTTGCCCTATCAAGTTTTTGGCGCCGTTGCCAGGGACTATTTATTTCAACACTAAGAGTAGTTATTGAAACTCTAGATTGGATTTTTCTTTTTCTTTTGTTATCATACTCTGTTTATGCGAGGTACCATTGACAGAAATTCTCTGCAGTTTGATCCTGAAATTGAAAAGACAGCAAAGAGAAACCGGAAACTTGCTAAACAGAGAAAAGGAGAGGCTAATAGTTCGAGTACTGAGGCGAAACCGGCTTTAATGGCAGAAATTGGTGCAGACCCTCCTCATCCTCCTCCAAAAAAGACCATGGGCGACTACATGACGCTTAATCCTCGCTAGGGCTGCAACTAGCATTGTCAATCCGGTTGTGAATGCAAATAATTTTGAAATCAAGCCATCTCTCATAAGCTTGGTTCAACAAAGCTCTTTTAGTGGGAGTGATTTAGAGGATCCTAATCAAGATATCGAGACTTTTCTGCGAATTTGTGATACCATCAAGATGAATGGAGTTTCTGGAGATGCTATTCGTGTGCGACTGTTTCCTTTCTCTCTGACGGGGAAAGCAGCAGCTTGGCTTCGTTCTTGTCCTAATGGAAGTCTCTCCACTTGGGATATCATTACCACAAAGTTTCTTGAGAAATTTTTCCCTTCTTCTAAGTATACAAAGCTGCTTTCAGACATCAATTGCTTTACCCAAGGCAATGGGAATCATATTGTGAAGCGTGGGAAAGATTCAAGGAATTGCTTAGAGGTGCCCACAACATGAGCTGCAAGACTATGATCAAGTGAGAATATTCTTTAAAGGGATGCTTCCATCCTCTAGAATGATGATTAATGCCATGCATGGTGGTACGCTAAAAATAAAACTCCCGAAGAGGCATTGGAGTTGTTTGAAGATATGGGGTCCTTTGAGAATGAACCTGTTACTCCACAACCGAAGAAGGGAGTTCTTCAGCTAGACTCTTACAATACACTATTGGCCCACAATGAGAACCTTGCCCAACAAAACAAGGTGATCCAACAACAGTTAGCTTCCATCACTAAACAGCTTGCCTCTTCTCAAGTATCATCTATCACTTCTCAGCCTCCTTTGCTTTGTGATTTTTGCCAAGGGAACACGCTAATGGGGAATGTGCAGCATTCATTATCAAGAAACAAATGAGGTAAAATACATGGGTAATCCTCCTAGAAATCAGTTTAATCCTTATAGCAACACATACAATCCTCGGCGGAAATCTCACCCAAACTTCTCCTATAAACCCCAAGCAAGACCTCGGCAGCTCCACCAAAACACCACTACCGATATGGAAAAGGCTTTGGCACAGTTGACTCTTTCCACTACTGAATTCATACAGGAAACAAGGTCTACTCAAAAATCAGGAGGCTTCGATCCGGAATTTGGAGAATCAAATTGGTCAGTTGTCAAAGCAAATAGCAGAGAGAAACCAAGGGTTCTTCCCTAGTGATACTGTGGTCAATCCAAAGGAGCATTGTAAGTCCATAACTACAAGGAGTGGTATAGTGGTCCAGCCGGTTGAGAAATCTGTTGCAAAAGCTCTCGGCATTAAAGAGATGAAGCCTACTATGATGGCATTACAGTTGGCGGATAGATCCATCAAGAAACCGTAAGGTGTCATTGAGGATGTGCTTGTGAAAGTGGACAAATTCATCTTCCTAGGTGGATTTTGTGGTTCTTAACATGGAGGAAGATGCTGAAATTCCTTTGCTTTTGGGAAGGCCTTTCTTGGCTACTGCTAGAGCAATAATTGATGTAGTCACGGAAAAATGGAATTCCAAATGAATGATGAGAAAGTCACCTACAATGTGTTTCAATCCATGAAATACCCACCGATAATAGTGACTGCTTGAATTGACGTGGTTGACGAAGCCATTCATGAGGTTCTTTTTCAAGAAGAATCAGATAGGTCCTTAGAGGAAGATATTGCTCAGTTGTTGCAAGTGGAAGAAGCAGTTTCTGCAGATGAGAATTCTGATTTACCGGTTGAGAAGCTGCCAAAGAAGGATTATGATACACCACCTGCTGCTCCTAAGGTAGAACTAAAGGAACTCCCTTCTACTCTGAAGTATGCTTTTCTAGGGAAGGATGACACTTATCCCATTATTGTTAACGCTGAGTTGTCCCCTACTGACGAAGAGAAGTTGCTGAAAGATTTGACTACCCACAAGACTACCATAGGGTGGTCTATATCTGATTTAAAGAGGATTAGTCCTTCATTTTGCACTCATAAAATTCTTATGGAGGACCATGTGAAACCAGTAAGGCAGCCCCGAGGAGACTTAACCCGACTATGAAGGAAGTGGCGAGAAAGGAGGTGGTGAAACTGTTAGATGCAGTGGAGAATGTGTATGGATTGTAGGAGGTTGAATGATGTCACTCGCAAGGACCACTTTCATTTGCCATTCAAGAAAAAAACCAAGAGATGGCATGACAGAGGATTCTTCCAAAAGCGTTTCATCCGGACAACAGAGATTGAAGCCTTACCATGGTGGAGACATTGACAGAGGAGGAACCTCCGTGGCAACTGGAAGCTGAGAATTAAGGTGATATCTGTCAGGCTCAAGACGTTAAACAAGCGCTGATTGGGAGGCAACCCAATAAGTTTTCTTTTTCATTTTTATTTAGTCTTAGTAATTATTGGTAGGATAGGAAGGATGTGAAAAGTGTGGATCAAATTATAAGATTCCATTCTTTAAAAAAAAAAAAAAAAAAAATTAAAAAAAAATATATTTGGACAGAAAGTTGGCGCCCAGGGCGCCAACTCTCGGCCAATTCGGCAAAAAAAAAAAAAAAAAAAAAAAAAAAAAATCTTTTTTTAAACCACCCTCCTTCCTCCTTCTTCTTTCTCTTTCTCTCTCACTTATCTGACCCAGATGGTCGAGGCCCTTTGCATCAAGAATATAGACCCAACTAGTTGTCAACCAGCTGAGGACGACAATGATTCCGACGATGCGGTCAGGGGAGTACTAGTTCCTTTCCTTTTATTTATTGTTCCAACATTGAGGACACTGTCTGATTTATGTGTGGGGTAGGGATATGAATTCTTTGGTGTTGCTTGTTCTTATTCAATTGAAAAGAATTCCCTTGAAAAAAATTCTTGAGTTTTTGTTCAGATTGACCTTAACTTTGAGCATCCCCATCTTAGAAAGTATTATCAAGTAAAACAATAAAAAGGAAAAGAATGTGTCAACTAAGCCCCCGAGCATTGAATTTTTGTAAACAACGGAGAGGTTTTGAATATTTTGATACCCGATTCCTCTAGGAGATGAGATTATGCCCTTTGTTGACCAAGTAAAACTTTTGTTTAGGGAAAGGACTCAAGTGAGTTATTATGAAAAAAAAAAAAGAAAAAAAAAAAAAAAAAAAAAGAAAAGAAACACAACTCCAATGATTTTTCTAGACCTACTTAGTAACCGGAAGAGGGTTATGAGTTGAGCTAAAAGCCTCTTGAGGTGCTGTTGGAGTAACCGAGTAACCGGTGCCGCATCACCCATGTGCAGGATCGCGTCAAAAGGGGACCTACAACGGCTCAAGATTACGGTGCCTGTTGGAGTAACCGAGTAACCGGTGCTGCATCACCCATGTGCAGGGTCGCGTAAAAAGGGGACCTACAACGGCTCGAATAAAAAATAAATAAATAAATAAAATGAAAAAAAAAAGAGTTATTTCTTACATGAGGATCCCTATAAAATTAACTGCAAAGCTTGGTTTAATGGGGGCATTTGAATTTTTCTGGAGGAATTAAGTAGAATAATATTTTATTAAACTTATTGTGGTGCTTATTACTTTTATTACTATTTATATATCTTGCAGGAGTTATTAGCCGATTGAGAAAGGAGCAGAAAAAAGGAAATCAATTTGAATAAATTGTGTGATATGAGAGAGTGGATTGCAAAAGATTTGGAGATGATTGGAGATCTCAAAAGGATATTGCATATCTTGTATTTAAGACAAGATCGATCACGACCAAGTCAGCCTAAGGGAATTTCTATATAAAGAGCAAGGGAGATACACAAAAAAAGGACAGAAAGACAAGACGCAGAAGCAACCAGAGTACATACGAGAGAAAATAATATCCTTATGCTCTCTAAACTTCGGTATTTACCAAAGGTTTAGAGAGAAAGGATAAAAGGAAGAAAAGGAGGAGACAGCTGAAGGAAGAAAGAGGATGCAAGAACAATTCCAATTTTCATCTCTTTTCTTCTATTTTGTTAATCTAGCCATGCTCGGCTAATTTTCTTTAGTAGTTAGGGCGAGGATGAACCCTATGCGAATTTAAGTATTTGTTTGAATTCTTGATTGAACGTTATTTTCCATGATTGAATGAATTATCTTTGCTTAAAGCTTTCTTAAAGAATGATCACCTTTTAGATTGTTCATAGGTTGGTGTATGACAATAGAGATGTTGGTGCATTTAACTGGAACCGTTAATTCGCCATAGAGTTGCATGACCTAGACATAGGCTTACGAGTTTATGCGATCTTATAATTCTGGTTTAAATAATTGATCTTTCCAAACAATACTAAGACATTAGGTTGTTTTTAAAGATAACGGACTAAGGTAGCGTCCAAGAAATTGGGACTTAGTCTAATTTTAGAGAATTGATCGTCAATCATGGGAAATAATAGTCAATTAGGGATTTAATTCAAATACTTGGAGGAACATAGGGGATTTCTATGCCCTAGCTACGTTTTCTCCACCGATTAACTTTTCTAAACTATCATCTTTGAGATTCTTCATCTTGAATGCGTGATTTCTATTAAACTCTTTAAAAATTCGGTTAAGTTACAACTCACCCTCTTTTACTCATTTGTCCAACTAAAGCTAAGATAACGAATTAGTGGCTGGAATACTAGTCCTCGTGGGACGATCTTTTCTCACTACTTTATTACTTGATACGGCCCGTATACTTGCGGAGTTTATAAGGCTTTAAAGTTTTGCCCTATCACTTCAATACTTATCGGAATTCGACAAATTACCTATCAAATTAAACCTCTATGTGTCTACTGTTTATCTGAAAAATTTCACATTTTTATGATTTTGTTTACTCGGTCCGAAATCCAACGTCATTTTCATACTCCAAAAGCATACCAGAAATTTCCAGATTTTTAGCTCAACTTCTAAAAATGATATCTGGAGCTATAGACCTCCGTTTAAGGTGATCCAAATCTCGTTTTAAACCTTATTGAGTCTAATATTTATTGTAATAATTTCAAGGAAAAAATCAAATGTTTTTCATTTCAAAATTAAGCCCGAAAATTACTGTTCACCGGAAGTGCAGAAAACATTCTAGATTTTGGTTAAACTTTGGAAAATCATATCTCTCATTCTACACTTCCGTTTTGGGTTTTATTTGGCTCTTTGGAAATTTTGAGATGTCTAATATTTACTGTAAAAATTTCGTGGAAAAACACGGACATTTGCCTATGAAACAAAAGAACACACTATGGCTCTGTTTTTGAATCCGAAAACAGGGGTGCTTCGATTTTCCAGCGTTTTCTTCCCTTAACCAACCAACCCAACGTGTAGAAACCATGGAAACAAGAAGGGAAAGGCTTAAGGAACTCACCTAGGTCGTTCCTCAAGCTTGCATGCGTGGTTCCTCAGCTTCTTCGTTTCTGTTCCTTCTCAACTTCTCTTATTCTCACATTCTTGCTCTCGGTCTCAACTCTTTTCTTGTTGTTCTGTGAATGCTGAACAGGTGGAGGATGAAGATGGTGACCAACTTCCGGTGCCCTTCCCCGGCAATTCCCTCTGACTTCCTGCAAATTCTCGGCTCAATCTCGGTCTCTCATCTCTGTCCGTCTCACCTCTCGGCCTTCCTTATTTCTCTCGGTTTTGACTTGGTCTAAAGACATAAGAAGGAGTGGGGTGGTGGTGTGTTGCTCGAGAAGCATGGGAGAGGCTGGTCTTGTGTGAACTGTAGGCGATCTAGGAGATACGCTGACGAGAGGGAGTGTGGCGTCGTTGTGATCTCTTCTTCTCTTACGTGCTTCAGTCATAAACGTGCGCCTATCCTGTTGTGATCTTTCTATGCAGCTGATCTGTCTTTTTTTTTTTTTTTTTTAATGTCTATTCATTCAATAGTCACAGGTTGGGCTGAATGAAGGGTATTCATAGGCTTTGTTTTTCTTAGTCACGAATTGGGTTGGAGTGTGCAGTAAAGAAGAAACTGATTTGCATAAATAGGAGATATTGGGTTTGCATATATGAAAGTTAATGGGTTGGAGTGATCCATGGGCCAAATGGATAATGGGCTAAGATAAAATGGTAGCTGAATGGAAATACGTAAGAATTTGGGGAATGAGTGTTGTGCTCTGGGACCCACTTGATGCTCTTCAACACTTTTATTTGTAATTGAGTTACTTAGCTCAATTAATTGCAATGTGATAAAAATTAAATCCTTAATTCTATATAAGGATTGTTTTCTTTATCAATTAATTTCCAAATCCTAAAATTTGGGATGTTACAAAATTCTTAAAATGCCCCTTTGTTTGTTCGGACGTTCGAACGTAATAGACACTCAATCGCCTGCGTTCGAACGTAAAATATGATGGTGGCTTGAGGTTTACATCAGCAATTTCACAACCATATAAACAGAAAAACAGACCACCAGAACACAGAAACTAATTTCTAAATTATCAGCACATATATTCTACAAATAAGCAGAGACGCGTGTAAAGGGGGGAAAACCTATTTCATCACGTATTCCAGTTGTCTCTCTCATTTTAACATTTTCTCACTTACCATAACCCACAAACATATGGATTATCACACCTACGTTGAAATTGTCGCTATCTTCCTCGGCTCTTTTTCGTCCAACTCCCGCCTCACATGACTCTTTTAAAACATATCCACTATTGACAAAGGCCTTTTTTGTCCAACAATTTCAATCTCTCGGAAAACTTTCACTATCCCACCACTATTTGAGGGATTCAATTTTCCCACATTTAAGGGAAGATCGCGCCAGGTAGGAAGTGAGGTTGATGGGAGACTTGCGCACCAAATGGGTTTTCTGCATGAGAAGCCTGGCAAATTCCCATTCCCTCTCGTGAAAACCGTGTATCAAACGGCCCTAAGTATATTTAACGTGACTGTTCTGGTGTAGAACACAGATTGTCTAGCCCTGAGGGGCTAGAATGTTGATGTTGATTGGGACTTGACCTAGGAGCGATTCCTAGGGGCCTACGTACCCTGAAGAGGGATCAAAGTCCACGTAGTTCGAGGATACTGGATGGTGTTTAGCCTAAGGGAGTGGGGTGTGTGCTCTGTGTGCGGTATATGCAAATGAGAGAGCGTAGAAGATAGAAGATGTGTACTGTTAGGTTAACCATCTATATATAGAGGTTACCTTAGGGTTAGGGGTCCTGATTTGGTGTAGAGATTCCCCTTGATTATCTCCTTGATTGTAGGTTGGTTATGATCTTATCTGATCTGTTGGCGATCATGATAGATCCCCTGTTATTGGGCCGCATCGCTAATGGGCCTTATATAAAATCCATAACAGATGCCCCCCAGCCCGGTAGTTCAAGGTTTTGGACTGCCGGGTGTATGATGTCGTCTGGATAAGTCATCAGAGGTGTTGCCCATCTCGGACGTCTGCGTCGGGCTAGGACTTGTTGAACTCATTTCCACAGGTGCGTGGTAACGTTACAATGTCCGATGAGCGGGGTGACGTCTGCGTCTCGTGAAGTGTCATGATGACGGCCAGAGCGTCTTGAGAAATACCGTGGTGATTACCGAGCGGCGAAGGGAGGCAGAGGTAATGAACTCCGACCCTAGGAAGGCCGTGGTGAGAACCAACGTCCTAAGGGTCCGAGGTGGTAGACAAGCTGCCGTGGTCGAATGATATTGCCGGGATTGTATTCCCACGGCTGAGGATCCGGATTACTAGCCGCGGGCCTCGGGTTAATTGGTATATTTGAAAGTCTTGGGGTGAGGACCGTGGTTCATGGATCTACCGGAGTGAAAACCGCGGCTCATGGATCCGGGATGGTCCGTTGTGGCCCTGCGTAATTTCGGGCGGACCAAGGTCTGGGGGTTGTAGCCGGTGTCGGCGATCCGGGATGATTGGGTGAATACCGCGTGACTCTTGGGAGTACCCTCGATTACGCCATGATTGCGTGTGACACTGGCTTTCGTGGATTGGATTTCGTCCATCCAGCTTACTTTGCTTTAGTAGCCATTTATCCGGGCTAATTGTCTGGTTTATATTACATTTGTGCAAATCGTTCAACGTGCCCATTTCGTTATCCACCTTTTGCCCCGACTTGGTAGTTCAAGTCTTTGAGTTGTCGGGATGTTAACCAGGTTCGGTGTAACCGGGGTCCGCCCCTTAAAATTCATGCGGAGCCGGGGTTTAAACCAAATATGGTGTAACCGGGGTCCGCATTTTGCTTCCAAACTGTTTGACGTTGCAGAAATAAAATTCGCATTTCAGTCCCTTTGCAAAACCTT
Organism: Acacia pycnantha; assembly: GCA_025563575.1. Taxonomy (NCBI): domain Eukaryota; kingdom Viridiplantae; phylum Streptophyta; class Magnoliopsida; order Fabales; family Fabaceae; genus Acacia; species Acacia pycnantha. The sequence goes on along the minus strand of JAMWYP010000032.1, from coordinate 2,415,023 downwards.
TTAGGAGTTCCACTTAGGTCCCTGTGGAAACCTTTTAAGAGTTTCACTTAGGTCCTGTACGAAACCTTTTAAGAGTTTCACTTAGGTCCCTGTACGAAACCTTTTAAGAGTTTCACTTAGGTCCCTATACAAAACCTTTTGAGATTTTCACTTAGGTCCCTGTACGAAACCTTTTGAGATTTTCGTTTAGGTCCTTTTATGAAACCTTTTGAGATTTTCTTTTAGGTCCCTTTATGAAACCCACTTGAGATTTTGTTTAGGTCTCTTTATGAAACCTTTCAAGGTTTGTGCTTAGGTCCCTATGCAAAACATTTTAAGATTTGCACTTAAGTCCTTTGATGAAACCTTTTGAGATTGCGTTTAGGTCCCTATGCAAAACCTTTTAAGATTTGCACTTAGGTCCCTTTATGAATCCTTTTAGTTATTGCAGAAAGGTCCCTAGTCAAACTTGAGCTTTGACCAGTTTCTTAAATCAGTTCACCGAACCCAAAGGCACCGAGAACTTCGGGACCTTCGATTCTTCCTTCCTTTTTCCTTAATCACTGGCGGCCGATCTTCACCGAGGGAGAGGGAAAGACAAGCTACTGGAATTAGACTCATCCTCGCTCGGGGATAAGCTCGGTTCGCGAATCGAGACGGAGGGCACACCGTGGATGAAGCCGGATCTCAAGCGGTTTCGTTGATTCGAGCAAACTCGTCATCTTGGAATCCCGCTAAGAGGGTCATATACGTAGATCTTGAACCTTTGCGCTTCAATGTCAGGGAATTTTGTACGGAAATACCAGAGACTGCCGAGCCATCGCACCTCTTGTGGTTTTGTTTTCTTCTCTGCAGTGAAGCCTTTCACGGTGTGCGCTCCCCAAGAAGATGCTAAACAAGGTTTCGAGTGATTCGAATTTCCTTTCCCTTTTTTGAAGCTTTGGATTCTGATTTTTCTTCGCGAATTTTGACGAACCCATCGTCTGAGCTGTTCGTCCTAGACTGTTTACATCCCTATTTGCTTTTGTAGTTTGAAACCTTTCTGGGGATTCCGGGTCCTGAAAAATTTCCGTCGTGCTGCTTCTGGTATTGATTTTCCACCGCCCCAGATTTGCTTGCGTCTTTGTCTTGGGAAATTTTGCTTTTTGTATAGACCATTTTTTGTCATGGGAATCGAAGTTTACCGATCCCCACGGACGCGCCACTGTTCGGTGTAGAACACAGTTGTCTAGCCACGAGGGGCTAGGATGTTGATGTTGATTGGGACTTGACCTAGGAGCGATTCCTGGAGCCTACGTGCCGAAGAGGGATCAAAGTCCACGTAGTTCGAGGATCTTGGATGGTGTTTAGCCTAAGGGAGTGGGGTGTGTGCTAGTGTGCGGTATATGTAAATGAGAGAGCGTAGAAGATAGAAGATGTGTACCTGTCAGGTTAACCATCTATATATAGAGGTTACCTTAGGGTTAGGGATCTGATTTGGTGTAGAGATTCCCCTTGATTATCTCCTTGATTGTAGGTTGGTTATGATCTTATCTAATCTGTTGGCGATCATTATAGATCCCCCTGTTATTGAGCCGCATCGCTAATGGGCCTTATATAAAATCCGTAACAGTGACAGCACGTTTTATAGTTTTTTTTAAGGCAAAATTACCAAGAGCCTAATATTTATAATTTATTAAGTATATATTTGTTTATTATTATTATTATTTCAAATAATTTATTTCTTGTAATTAAATCCTAATATAAAAATTAGAATGTTACAATTTACAAGATAAGTAAAGTAAGGGCATCATTGCATTTTCACCCATAAATATTAATTTCATTTCGACCATAGGATGCAGTGAAATTTCAGAAAGTTTCGAGGTTTGGTAAATTAATTTGCTATCAAGGAGTTGAGTGAAATTTTCCCTCCAGTCCCCCTCATCGTGTATACTCCCTCCCTGTTATTATTGTTACTAACGAACACTTATAAAAAGAATTCTTTTGATTCATTTTTTTTATAAAAAAATCTTTTGATTCATAATAGGGTTTCATGTTTTTACTTTTGCTTTTGCTGTAGAAATTATTTTTCTGCCACACTCACATAAAAGTGAGTGGGTCCCATTGTAAAGAGAAGAGAGAGAAAATATTAGTGGGAGCCACTCACTTTTATGTGAGTGTGGCAGAAAAATATTTCTAAAGTAAAAGCAGAAATATTAAACCCTTCATAATATAACTCATTTAAAAAGTTATTAACATTTATTTATGGGATAAATATCAATTTTGCCACGAAAGTTTTGGTTTTGGAGCACCCAACACCCGAAAGTTTTTTTGGTATCATTTTTGCCCCAGAAGTTTACAAACGTAGAAATCTTGCTCATTGGTTGATCTTGACCGTTGGATTGATCATTTTACCCCGGAAGTTTACAAAAAATTGCTCCTAAAAAAACTTCCGGGGAAAATTTGCTCCTAAAAAAAACTTCCGAGGCAATTTGCTCATTTTTGTAAACTTCCGGGGCAAAAATGATACCAAAAAAACTTTCGGGTGCTGAATGCTCCCTAACAAATACTTCAGTGGTAAAAATGGAATTTAACCCTTCATTTATTAATTTTATCTTGTAAATAATTTCTGAGTGTGGTTGTTCGTATTTTTCTTTCCAAAATTTTACTAATATGGATAAAATTAAAGAATTTCATTAATTTAAAATATATTTAATGAATTAATAATCATTCCTTAATTTGTATGAATTAGTAAAAAGTGGCCTATAATAAAGTTAAGGGAGTATTAGTTCTACTTTTGGTTCATTTTATAAGTTATAAACATGGTTAAGGTGCAAAAAACACATGAAATTTTCTCAAAAATGCACCCAATACAAACTACTTTTTCGAGGGGCAAAAATAATTATGAACTTCCAAAATAGGTACAAAAATACACATTGATCGTTGGTTCACTGTTTGTTTTAATTTTTTAAAATATAAGGAGTAAAAATGCATATGAAATTTTTCTAAAAGTGCGTTAGACACAAATATTTTTTTTAGAGACAAAAGTAACTATGATCTTCCAAAATATGTGCAAAAATACATATTAACCTTTTGTTTGAACTTTTTGACTGAAAATGGTGACATGAGGAAAATATGAATGATTAAAAAACGATATGAAATAATAATTTGCTGACTAGGCAAAAGAAATTAATTTCCACTTAACCCTTTATCTCTATCTAATCCTTCCTCTCCTCTCCCTCTCTCTTCTCAAATAAGTGATGAGGTGGAGATAAAGGGTTAGGTCAAAATTAATTTCCCTTGTCCACTCAGTAATTATTATTTCAAGTTGGACAAATACTTACATAGTTACATACTCAAGTGCCACAAAATCTGAACTATATCTAGTGAAAACATAAAAACTTATATTATTTTAATCTCAATTGGCTGATGACTCATCTGGGGAAAAAATGAAATTTTATATTGTTTTTAAGAAAAAACATCTTCATCTTTTAAAAAATAAAAACCAAACGATTAACCAATATTTTTCTTAAAAACAAGATAAATTTTAAATTTTTTTAGATGAGTCATCAACTAACTAAGATTAAAGTGATATGAGTTTTTATGTTTTCATTTGACATAGTTTAGATTACGTGATGCTCTTAAAGTATGTAAGTATTTTTCTCCAAGGTGTTTCTACATCATCCTCATTCATTAATATCATGTTTTTAATAAAAAAAAAATTAAATAGTCAACTAATGATCAATGTGATTTTTACATCTATTTTGGAAGTTCACATTTACTTTTGCCCCAAAAAAAGAATTTGTGTTTGGCGCACTTTTGAAAAAATCTTAGATATATTTTTGTACCTTAACCCTTAAAAAATTTGAACAAACGTTAACTAATGGTCAATATATATTTCTGTACATAATTTAGAAGTTCATAGTTATTTTGCCCTTCAAAAAAGTATTTGATATTTGGTGCGCTTTTGAAAAAATCTCATATATATTTTTACATCTTAACCCTTATAAATAACCAAGTCATGTAAATTAAAAAATTTGTTAACCAAATCAAAGTCAGCCTCTCCTTTGTGTTTGGGGTGCAAAGTCCTCATATGGCACGCGGAACCGGATTCTCTCAGAATCTGGTTCCTCAGTATTCATCATAATCGCATCTGGGCCGTCCAAAAAGTGATCCAACGGTGTACAGAGGAAGTTTTAAAATTTTCATCTATACCGCATGCGGTATTTGCACCGCATGCGGTAATTTGAAAAAAATGAAATGTCCTTTATGCACCGTTGGATTAATTTTGGGCGGCAAATGTAGATCGAGGGATCTTGAGAACAGTCGAGAGAATCGATTCCTATGGCACATGATTGATGGTTGAGTAATGGGACCTTCAAGTTATCGGGTGCTTCTCCTTGATATCTTGACCTTTGCTTCTATTTCTTTTTTCTGTGTTTGATGTAAGGATACAAAAGAAAAAATGAAAGTAAGGCCATGGCTAGGAGGAAGCCCGAGTGTGAATAATAATTTGCTGACCGGACAAGAGAAATTAATTTCCTCTTAATTCTTTATCTCTATCTAATCCTTCCTCTCCTCTCCCTCTCTCTTTTGAAAGAAGTGATGAGGAAGGGTTAAGTAAAAATTAATTTTCTTTGCCCAGCCAACAAATTATTATTTCAATTTTGAGAAATACTTACATAGTTACATGCTTTAAGATTACTACAACATCTAAACTCTATTAAGAAAAAACATAAAAACTTACATTATTTTAATCTCAGTTGACTGATGGCTTATCTGGATTTTTTTTTTGAAATTTTATCTTGTTTTTAAGAAAAAACATCTTAATTTTTTTAAAAAAATAAAAACAAAATGATTAGCCAATATTTTTCTTAAAAACAAGATAAAATTTAAATTTTTTTCAGATGAGTCATCAGCCAACTTGGATTAAAGTTATATGAGTTTTTATGTTTTCATTAGACAAAGTTTAGACGACGAGGTACTCTTAGAGTATGCAATTATTTCTCTTCAAGTTGTTTCATAATCATCCATGTCATCCTTAATATCACATTTTTTAATCAAAAAATTCAAACAATCAACTAATAGTCAATGTGTATTTTTACATCCATTTTGAAAGTTTAAATTACTTTTGCCCAAAAAGGTGAAAATTTCAGGTGTATCTTTGCACCTTAGCCCTTAAAAAATTTAAACAAACAATTAACTAATGATCAATGTGTATTTTTGTACATATTTTAGAAGTTCATAGTTATTTTTCCCCTAAAAAAAAATTTGATATTAGATGCACTTTTAGAAAAATCTCATATATATTTTAATATCTTAACTCTTATAAATAAGCAAGTCATGTAGATTTTTTCTGTTTGAGTTAACATTTGAGAAGTATGTTCACGCAAGCTGAGATAAAATTCATCTCACATATTTACCTTGTAAATCATGTTATAAAAGTAACTTCTACCGCTAATCCAAACCAACATTCAAAGATTTGTTAACCAAATCACAGTCAGCTTCCCCTCTGTGTTATGTGGTGCAAAGTCCTCATATTGCACATTTGCACGCATGATTGATGGTTGAGTAATGGCACCTTCAAGTTCTCGGGTACTTCTCCTTGATATTTTGAGTTTATGATCCCTACATTTGCTTTTATTTCTTTTTTCTGGGTTTGATGTCAGGACATAATAATAAAAGAAAAGTAGTCAATGAAAGTAAGGCCATCATGGCTAGGAGGAAGCCCGAGTGTGAACTGTGAACCACTATTCCTCTTCTTCAACCCCCGGTCTTCACATGCTATATCCTTCTCCGACAATAAATGGCAAGTTTGTTGAACATTGTTGTTGATTGTCAACAAATCTACATAAATTGGATTGAAAATAAATGTTATTTAATTATGAGGTGATTGATATTCATCGTTCCCTTCACTTTATAATACAAGTCATGTAAACCAATTCACTAAAAAAAAAAATAGTTAATTCATTAAATTTGATTTAAATTGAATTTCCCCCTTATATTATTCATATTCAACGAGATTTTTTAAAAAAGAGAAAAATACAATAAATCACATCTAAACACCAATAACAGGGATAAAATTGATAAATAAGCATTAATCATGCTTCCAATAACTTATTTTGTGAACAAAGGCGTTTTTTTTTTTGGGTTAAGTAGTAAATTTATTTTAGAAATTTTTCTATGAGAATTAATATTGCTCTGAAAGTTTTTCTTGTTTCAATATTGCCCCGAAAGTTTCAAAACGTAGAAATGTTACCCTGTTTCTATTAAAAAAATTAAAGGTCAACATTAAGTTTTTAATGGTCAACATTAGTTCTTTAACGGAATATGATAACATTGTTATGTTTTGAAACTTTCGGGGCAACATTGAGATAAGAAAAACTTTCAAGATAATATTGCTCCTGAATTTATATTTTTGCATCTTAACTCTCATAAATAACCAAATCTTGTAGATTGAAAAATTTGTTAACCAAATCACAGTCAGCTACCCCTTTGGTCTTTGTGGTGCAAAGTCCTCATAGTGCACGCATGATTGTTGGTTGAGTAATGGGACCTTCAAGTTTTCGGGTGCTTCTCCTTGATATTTTGAGTCTATGGTCCCTACATTTGCTTCTATTTCCTTTTTCTGTGTTTGATGTCAGGCGGAGTCAGAAAGTACAGCTAGAGGGTAAATATTACAGAGTAAAATCTAAATGTTTATGAAATTATATTTAACCCTACAAGAATTTCAATTTTTTATTTTAATCCCTATAAAAAACAAATACTAAGGACTATAATGAAAATATTAAAATTTGTATGAGGCTAAAATATAATTTTTTAAAAATTTAAGTTATGTTTTATAATTTTAGGAGAGTGAGGGCCACCCCTAGCACCTCTGCTTCGCTCCTATGTGTCAGGATATAATAATAAAAGAAAAGTACTCAATGAAAGTAAGGCCAGCATGGTTGGGAGGAAGCCACGAGTGTGAACTGTGAACTACCATTCCTCTTCTTCAGCCCCCGTGCTTCACATGTTATATATCTTTCTCCGACTATAAATGGGCAAGTTTGTTGAACATTGTTGTTGATGGTCAACAAATTGACATAAGCCAATAAATAAGATTTAATTATGAGGTTATTGACGTTTATCACTGCCTTCGCAATGTAAGTCATCTACACTAATTCGCCTTCACCAAATTTGTTAATGGGTTAAGGTGCAGATTTGTCAACCAATTATAACCCGAGGAGCATCTGGCATAAAAAATAATTGAGGGGATCAAAAATTACCAATCAACAATTAAAAAGTGAAAAAAAAAACATAATTTGGTGCAGATTCGCCAACGAACTATTACCCCGTCACTATCTTGATGTCTTTGTCTTCCATTGACTGTCATAGTGTCGGCGACGTCGGCGTCTCCAAAGCTTCCATTGTTGCTGGGTGTTCCACTCATCCTCTTGAACTCATCCAAGATCCACGACTTTCGGCCAAGCACGCGCCTTGCACCCTGGTTCCATCTCCGATGCCACAAGCAGCACCCGTCGCTGCCACAGTGCCTGCTCCCATGGGTCCCATATATGTTGGTGTTTTCCTTATTCAACAAGAAGACTTAACCGCTCTTTTTTCCAGTGTTTCCGCCACTGTCCTACCCAGTGCCTCATATTTTTAACTTAGTTGTGATAGTTTTTTTTTAATAGTTGTTTGGTATGTTTTTTCACTTTTTAATTATTGATTGGTAATTTTGATCCCCTCAATTATTTTTTATGTCAGATGCTCCTCGGATAATAGTTGGTTGTTAAATCTACACCTTAACCCTTTGTTAATTACATGAGATCAGTGCACTTTCTTTTTCTTAATATAGGGAGGGCAACATCAAGATCCAAGAGACCGTTGGTTGTGTACCAACGTTTTTTATTCCACATCTTATATATGTCTTATACTACCGTTTTAATTATAGGAATATTTTTGTAGTGCAAATTCCACTAGAAAAGTGTTCCTAAAATTAGGAGCGGAGGGAATATATATATTTTTTTAAAATCTTTATTATTTATTTTATTTTATTTCTTCAAATAATCGTGCGTTAAATGTTTGGCAATGGGTTGTTGGGCACGATGGCAGGATGTCGCATAGGTACGTCGTCGTCGTCGTCCTGTCGGGGATCAATCTATTCACACTTAGTTATGGAGATTACAAGTTAGGTAAAATTGGGTAAGGAATAAATATGTAAAAATACGATTTTTATGGACATATATAAAAAATACTCATTTATAAAATTGATTAAGAAGACTTTAAGAAAGCTACTGACTAGATTTTATTATTGTTAATCTCGTGGGTTGACCCTCCGACCTTACTATGTTTATATTTTTAACTTATAAAATTGTGTCGAAACATTCTTAAACTCGTATTAGTTGTAAACTTAGTTAAATTTGCAAGTTTACACACCTAATTTACTGGTTTTACGTTTCCACACTATAAAAACATGTTAATTCACTCTTAAACTCATGTTAAACTTTTTGATTTGATCATAACCAATGGCTTTTTATATGAGTTTTATAGAAATTTTTTGTTGATTAAGATAAATTATGAATGTGGATGAATTTAATTTCAATATTTAAACCAAGTTGTTGTCATTTTTATATTTTAATTATACATTTTTAATACTTATTTATTTTAAAAAATTATGATAAGCTTACGATCTAAGCTCATGGTATTAATTTACATCATTGTCACGAGTTTCCTTAAACTCATGAGTTTGACAACCTTACCAGAGTTTTTTTTTTTTTTTTTTAAGTATGTGTTCTTTCTTTGGAAAAATATACAAAAAGAACTTTGAAATTGCAAAATTCCAAATTAAGTATTTTTTAAAAAATGAGTTGTGAATTGATTATCAAGTTTCGTCTTTCTCTTATCAACTCTTGGTAACAAACTTGATTTGAGATTTTGTAATTTCAAAGTTCTTTTTTTTTTTTTTTGCCTTTTCCCCTTCTTTCTTCTTCTAGCCATATTAAATTGTTATTATTTGGGAAAATTGCACCTAGGTCCCGAATAAGGGAAAATACGACAAAATAATTCCTTGAAATCTCAAATTTGGAGGGAAGTCTCTTAAGACTTTTTTGCAATATGTTTCAAATGTCAAAGTCCAAAATACCTTCATTGAATTCCCAAAAAAAAAAATTCCTCAATTTTTTCCCTTCCATTGCTCTACTATGATGTTCTCCTTGTTTGCTGGTGGTGTGTGTGGGATCATCTTTCTCCGTCAGTTGTTGCCATGCGTGCCATAATCGTCGGATTCTCTTCTTTGTCTTTGGTTTTGTGTGTCATGGGAGGCAGGGTGAGTTGAGTTTGTTTATTCCTTTGGAGTACTCTCTTTTCCGTCTATGTATGTGGGTGTAAGCTTCAATCTATAATTTGTTTTCTAGTGTCGAACAGTTCCAAACTTCTGATCCTTCATCGCCCAACTATCTTTGTCTCTCTCTGCTTCGCTGCTATGGGTGGGTTTCCACTAATTGCAAACCTTCCCCATATATGAAGGAAACATAGTATATTCTTCTCAAACGTGCTAGCTATCATCACTATCCACCTGCAAAATACAATTGTCATTAACAAGTTTATCACCTATATTAACAACTATTGTAGCCCCTATTAACAACACATTCTCACTTCGTACTTTAGCATTTTCAACCACACAACTTTCACCTCATCTTAATTAATTCTCACTTTTAATGAGTAAAAAGAGCACAAAATACACAAAAACATAGAAAACATTTGAAACCCTTCCCAAATACCATTAAACCATAACTAAAACATTTAAATATGACCTACAGTTGTCATTAACAAGTTCATCATACATATTAACAACTATCGCCGCATCAATTAACAACACATTTCCCCCTTCGTACACTAGGTGTTGTAAACACAAAACTTTCACCCTCATATTTATTCCTTAGCCCTTGCAACACAGAAACAAAGCATAATAAACCAGAAAACAAAGCATACTAAACCCTACCCAAATACATTAAAACCACAACCCAAAACCCACCCATAGCAGTAGAGTAGAGAGAGATAGAGATAGGTTCTGGCGATGAAGGATCAGAAGTCTGGAACTGTTTGGCACTTGAAAACAAATGATAGACTAAAGCTTACACTACACCCACATACATAGATGGAATAGAAAACAAATGATAGATGGAAGCTTACACTACACCCACATACATAAATGAAATAGAAAACAAATGATAGATGGAAGCTTACACCCACATACATAGATGGAATAGAGAGGACTCCAAAGGAATAAGCAAACTTAACTCACACTGCCTCCCATGACACATGAAATGAAAGACAGAAGAATAAGAGAATCCGAAGATTATGTCACACATAGCAACGATCGACAGAGAAAGATGATCACACACGCACACCACCAGCAAACAAGGAGAACAACGGAGTAGAGCGATGGAAGGGAAAAATCTGAGGAAGTTTTTTTTTTTTTTGAAATTCAATGGGGGCATTTTGGACTTTTGATATTTGGAATATATTCCAAAAAAAGTCCCATGAGGCTTCACTATAAATTTGAGATTTTAAGGGACCATTTTATCTTATTTTTTTCTTGCTTAGAACCTACGTAGATTTTTCCCTTGATATTTTAGATAGTCCATTGGTAGCTATGGGCATGTAATGTATTTCACACCTATCTTTCAAGCCCCATGAGGTTATAGTTTGAATTGCTCCTCCTAGGGCAAATCAGCCCAACTATCTGTCAAGTTGCATTGGTAGTTGTGGCGTGGGCATGTAACGTTTCCAATCATATGCTCCAAATAACTTATTTATGCTTATCAAAATAAAATTAGTTAAGAGTAATAAATATGTCTTTTTTTCAAATATGTCCTTATTAGTAAAGAAGATAAGTAAGTGAGACAATAAATACAGTCAAAGAGTAAAATTGAAACAAAAAAAGTAATAAATGTTGAGACAAAACTAAAACAAAGCCTTAAGACGAACCCATTCTCATATTTGAAGCTTATAATTAAAGACAGAGGTAGTACTTACTAGTTTTTTTTTAGTTGCATTGATAGTTTTCAAAGATAATTATGTTTTTCCTTACAAGCTCATATTTAATAAAGGTAGTGGGAGAGAACAATAATTGATAAATCTTTCGATCTTTTTTATAAGAGTCCAAAATTTGAATTGCATTTATCCTTTTTATAAAATTCTGACAAGAGTTGTCTCAATATTTAATGAGTTTTTTTTTCCCATTTTAGCCCCTCATTATTATTATAAATTGCATTAATTAAAATGTTGCTGATACTTATATTTACTCTATTCTCTATTACTTGCCCCTTATAAATAAATGCACATCTGAAAAAAAAAAGGTTTATTTCAAATATACTTATTATTTTTAACTAATTTTAACCACTTTCTTAAACCGCGTAATTTGATTATTAGGTTCTTATAAATAGAACCGGAGGCGGAGTATGATATTGGAGCTTTGTGTTATTACAGAGGTAATATTGAAAATCACTTTATTTTTATAATAAATTTAATACATTTAACCGTTTTTATTATTATATGATAATTAATAGACGCCTTGTAATAAAAACTAGGGTTAGTATTTACAATTTGTTGATGCAGGAGAAGCCTCACTAGTTGATAAATATTCTCTCTCATCCTCCTTCTGAGTTGGGGCATTTTGATATCTTTAGAATAATAGTGCGGGCCCCACCATAAAACAAATAAGGTTAGGTTAGTTTTATAATAAAAATCATAAAGAATTGGAGGAAACACTGAAAATGATGACAAGTAATTGATTCCTTCATACTTTTTTTTGGACAAACATTCATTTATACTTGCTGGTTGATAATTAATTAAAGGGTTAAGGTGCGATTTTACCAATGAACTATTGGTTCAGGAGCGTCCAGCACAATTAACTATTAAGTGGACCAAAAATACCAACAAACTTTTTAAAAAGGAGCGTTCAGCACAACGCCATTAATACCGTTAACAAAAAGTTAACCTCCGTTATCTAAGATGCAGATTGGTCAACGAACTCTTATTCTAGGAGCGCCCACAACAAAATTCTAAATTTTACTAAATTAAATAATTTTTTCTCAATTGTCATTATTCAAAACTACTTGTATAGATATCTATGGACAAAAATTATTTATTCTTTAATTTTGTCAAAATTATAATTTGCTAAAATAAACAAAATTTTTAATTAAAAATATAATTATATGATTTAAATAAAACTCAAGGTGTTTTATAATTTATTATATATGTTAAACAAAAAATTATATGATTTATTTTTATAATAAAACTCACATAAATTTCTTCTAAAATAAAATAATAATTTTTATGAGAAAAAGAATGTATGATAAATGATATGAGAGAATTAGAGTAAAATATGTAAAAGTGTACTTATTAATCAAATAAATTAGAGTAAATTTATGTATGTATTTTTACTCTATCATGATTTTTATTTCTAAATATAAGTCTTATTAATCTAAATTTATAAGTATAATTTGTTTCCCTCTTTAAATTATAGCAAGAATTTTGTGATGGGCGCTCCTAGAATAAGAGTTCGTTGGCCAATCTGCACATTAGATAACGGAGGTTAACTTTTTGTTAATGGTGTTAATGGCGTTGTGCTGAGCGCTCCTTTTTAAAAAGTTTGTTGGTATTTTTGGTCCACTTAATAGTTAATTGTGCTGGACGCTCCTGAGCCAATAGTTTGTTGCTAAAATCGCACCTTAACCCTTAATTAAAAAAGGAGTCACGTGTTTTTCCCTTAATATCACGTGTGTCTGGTTATCGGGTACTGACAGCTAGATCGACGCGCCTCGAAAATGGTGTGCGACGTCCCTTCCACACATAAGGACTAAGGTCTTGTTAAAACCTTCCACCCCTGCCAGCGCCTCAGTGGCGTAGTGGCATAGGTAGTCAGCCTTAGTTGGTCTTTACGATCAAGATTCAATTTCTACGATTTGAGGGGAGGGTATAGGAGGTGGGTGAGGATATTGATTAAATTATTTTCTCCAATCTTAATTATTAGGTTGTAATTATAAGATCTAATCGATTTTTTTTAGAGATATTAAGGAAGTTAAATAAGTTATTTAATCATTTTATATGTTGTGTTTATTTAACTTATATATTAGTTTATTAGTCAAACTAATTAGTTTGAAGAAAACAATAAAATTAAAAATACTCTAAAATAATTTAATTAGCTTCCTTAATATTTCCAAAAAAATCAACTAGGTCTTATAATTAGGACCGGAGGGAGTATAAGATTTAGTTTTTATTTTTGGAGAGATTAAGGAAGTTAATCAAATTAGTTTAGATTATTTTTATTTTTTCTTTAAACTAATTGGTTTGACTAATAAACTAATATATAATCTAAGAAAACACAACGTATGAAATGATTAAGTAATTTATTTAGCTTCTTTAATCTTTCCGAAAAAAAATCAACTAGGTCTTATAGGTAATACTACCTCGGTCACAATTATAAGAAATAGTTGACTTTCTTAGAGCAGTTTGGATCCTCTTATTTTTAAGCCTAAAAATACTTTTAAGTTAAAGCTAAAAAAAGAACTTTTTTTAAAAGCTAAAAGTTTGTTTGGTGATTATATAAATTTTTAGCTTAAAAGTTACTTAAAAGCTAAAATTAAAAATAAGTTGTTTGGCAAAATTTTTGTCATAAGCACTTTTCTAATAAAAATTATCATAAAAGGTACTCCCTCCCATCCTAATTATAGGACATATTTAACCGATTTTGGGGAGATTAAGGAGGGAAGTTAAATTAGTTAATTTTAATCACTTTCCTAAAACGCCCTTATATAAATTTTAAATGACATTAGAAAAATGTGAATCAACCGTCTTTGCGATATACCTCTCCGACCTAGAATTTTTCTTTTTATGATCTCTAATTGAAATAATGGTTTTGTTATATATATATGTGTGTGTGTGTATACACAGATATATATGTGTGTGTACATATATAACTATATATATTTGTGTGTGTGTCTATATACATATATAAATGTGTGTGTGTGCATATATAAATATATATATTTGTGTGTGTGTCTATATACATATATAAATGTGTGTGTGTGTGTGCATATATAAATATGTATATTTGTGTGTGTCTGTGTGCATATATATATATAAATATATATATTTGTGTGTGTCTGTGTGTGTGTCTATACATATATATATTTGTGTGTGTGTCTGTGTGTGTGTCTGTGTGTGTGTCTATACATATATATATTTGTGTGTGTGTCTGTGTGCATATATATATAAATATATATATTTGTGTGTGTCTGTGTATATATAAATATATATATTTGTGTGTGTGTAAATATATAAATGTGTGTGTGTGTAAATATATAAATGTGTGTGTGTGTGTGTAAATATATAAATATGTGTGTGTGTGTATAAATAAATGTGTGTGTGTGTGGGGTCCTATAATTAGGAACGGATGGAGTATATTATTTAAAAAAAAAAAAAAAAAGAGCTTGTAAAAAAAGAGCATAAAATAAAGTTCAATCTCATTAGCTTTTTTATAAGAGCTTTTTTCTTCATTGTAAAATAAGCTCTTATAAATATAAGAGCTTTTATAAAACCCTGTTTGGCCTAGCTTCTACTTATAAGGAGAAGATAAGCTGAAAATAAGCTAGGCCAAACAGGCACTAAATAAGTTACTTAATCATTTCATATATTGTGTATCCTTATTTTATATATTAGTTTATTAGTTAAACTAATTATTTTGAAGAAAAAATAAAAACAAAAATACTCTATAGTAATTTAATTAGCTTCCTTAATCTCTCTAAAAAAGTCAACTAACTCTTATAATTAAGACTGGAGGGAGTATCATTTTAGAATATTGAAAAGTGAAAAATTTCTCTTCTCTTTCATACAAACTTAAACCTTTTAACTTAAAAGCTTAGCTTGCAAATGAAAATAAAAATAAAAAATAAAACTTCCCGTCCCTCTCCTTCCCCTCTCATTCATTCCCTTCAAGCCAAACACGCCCAATACGCCATAAATGTGAGCCTGCCTCTCAGCTGGCTCTGTAATGCGAGCCTACCTCAGCTGTGCTTGTGCTTTCTTCTTCTTCTTCTTCTTATTTAATGTTTCTCATCCTTAAGATTTTCTCCAGAAATCTGATTGTGAGTTTGTATCTCTGTTTCTGATTTTACAGACAGGGTTTATCAGGAAGGAGAATCTTAATTGGGTGTAAACAAACATGGCGGACAACAACAATACCCCCAATAACAATAATAATGGGGATAACAAGGAGAAGGGCAACACAGAGCCCTTGCTGAAGAAGCATTACTATGAGAACTGTCCTGGGTGTAAGGTGGATCGAGCCAAACAAATGAGCTCAGGCCCACCTATAAAGCATTTCTTCAACATATGGGTGATCACATTTTGCAGCTGTAGGTTTCTTTTTCCCTACCTTCTCTTCTCATCATTTTTTGAGTGAATTAAACAATCTGGTTCCTGAATTAGTGAGAGCTTGGTAACTCTGAATCTGGTTTTTGAGACAAAACTCTTCTCACATGTTTATTTTCTCTTCTTAAACAGTAAAAATTATTCTCTACAAATTAATCCAAACAGGCTGTTATGGTATCCGTAATTCAGGAGTGCCAAAGTAGCAGTAACTTTTCAAAGTACTTGGCTTTGGATGATTAGTTTTGGCAAATCAGTCCAAATGGACCTATTTCTAGAACTCACTTTGCTGATGTTACCAGATTCAGCCATCGGAATTGGTTTCCCATTTTTGATAGATTGGGATGTCAGATTTGACGTGGACCTGATTTTTTAGAAGTCTATTTAATCTTAAATTTAGATATTACCTCCGATGCTATTATAGGTTCACAAAATGATTTTTTATTTATTTAAAATCATTATTTCTTTTTTTAAAAACTCAGATTTAAACCGTCTAGATTTGCCGGCCGCCAAGATTTGTGTAGCTTTCGCCACCTCGCTTAGGAAGGAAAGGTTTCTTAACTTTCGTTATTTTTGTTGTTGTGGTGGGCCTTTTTTTTTTGTTGGTTTGAACTTTTCAGATAAACTATCGAAGTTTTGACCTGATATGTCTTGTTTTAGTATCAAACAGAAAAGGGTGTTTAAAGAAATAAATGAGCCAAATTGCCACGATTGTTCAGAAAAAAATTTCAAGAAATTTTTTCTATCTCCCTAAGATTAATCATTCTTAACAAATATCTTAGGATTGTAAAATATTGTTTCTTTCAGTTCAAAATTAATCTAAACTAATGTTCTTTAAATGAGTGGTCATTACCAAATTTTGGTACTGTTTTTTTTTTTGGAAAACTATCTAATTTGTACTATCTTGTGCTTTGTCCAGCGCTGCCTATAGCATCTCTCTTTCCGTACCTTTATTTCATGGTGAGTTTCGTTTTTCACTTGCCTTGTACTGTTGTTTCCTTCTTGATGCATTTTTGTTTAGAGTGAATATCCTTTCTAATTCCTGATAAAAAATACGGATCCCATTTTTGTCCCTGACAAAAAAAAGACATTTTTAGTCCATAAAAATGATGAATAATGATCGATTGGTGGACATTTTGATCCCTCACAAATTTCCAAAAGGTCCCTTTTAGTACCATAAAAATGACGAATAAGGGTCGATTTTTTTGTCAGTGACCAAAACAGGGTCCGTATTTTTTGTCAGGGACCAGAAAGGGTATTTACTCTTTTTTTTAATACCCATAAAAAATAATTTTTTTGGGGATATTCTGATTATAAATTTCAATACCATGCTTTTATTGAAAATATGAAGTGCCTAGTTTTTTTAAAAAAAACAAATGTGCACATCTTGTCTTGAAAGCGACTGTCACTTGATTCAAGACGGGAACTGAAACTAATACAAATAGTTGGTTTAATTAATTTAATTCTGGTTGATATATATATATATATATATATTTTTTTTTTTTCTTTCTTTCCCTTGTTAATCTGAGCAGTTATATTGGTCTCATTTGGTAGGTCTGTAGTTGAAGAAACTTCTGCATGTGGTCCTTGTTTTAAAGTTGAAGTATTTTCTTTCCCCAAAAATAATGAACAGCCTTAGTGTTGTCTATTAAGTTACATTTCACGCTCCTTCTTCTTTTTCCTTCATTTCCTTTGTTACAAGAAGAAAAGTTTTTTTTATTTTATGTAAGTAAAAAGTCTTAGCACGTAAGAGTCTGACTGATCACTTCAATAAATCTCAATTCAAGATTAAAAATAGTCTGACTAATCACTTTAACATTACAGATATTTGTTTTACTTCTGCTTACTTTCTTAGCTAGTAAGAGCATCCTCAGTAATGCAAGCTTGTAAGATGACCTATTAATATGCGTTTACTTGCAGGTTAGAGATTTTGGTATTGCAAAAACAGAGGCAGATATAAGTTCCTATGCTGGTTATGTGGGTAAGGTTCCTTTTAGTCCTTCCATTCCATTGATGTACATGAACATAACTTTTAGACTTTTAAATTTTAAATTGTTACTGATCCCCAATGAAATTTTGTTGCAGGATCTGCATTCATGTTTGGCAGAGGATTGACATCTATACCATGGGGAATAGTGGCTGACCGATATGGTCGAAAACCTGTTGCAATTTTGGGAATTCTTGCAGTGTAAGCAAGCCTGCCACTGATTTGGATGGTTTCTTCTAAGCCTTCAGAAAAGGTTTTCATAATACTGATATTGCTTCTTATTTGATTCAGAATTGTGTTCAACTCTTTATTTGGCCTTAGCACGAGTTTTTGGATGGCCATTTTGTCAAGATTTCTTCTTGGGGCCTTAAATGGATTGCTTGGACCAATGAAGGTACCATTTATAAACGCTCCAGATGGTAGTTATACAAAAATTGAGTAATTGATATTTTGGTCTTTAAAATGTATGCCTTGGCTCAATTTGGTACTCAAAAGTTTGAATGTCTCATTTTATATTTTCAAAGAATATTTGTCTTCAATACTGTTTTTATGTAAACCTTGTTCACAAAAAATTCATAATAAGCTTTGCCATGACAGGGCACCATTCTGTTCAAGTGCTTTGCCACAGCAAATTTAAATTATCAGGGGGCATATATATGCCCTATTAACTTTGTATTAAGCCATTTGACCCATTTTTAATAGTTTTTATTAATGGGTTTAAGTCGAGGAAGATCTTGAAGATGAAATATTCTTTGGAAGACTTACAATGAGACATTCATCCGAACTTAAGAGATCAAATTGAGACGGTATTTTTAGTGGTCTAAGATATCAATTCATTCTATAAAAAACTCATCTCCCAGCTCTGAGGCACAATTAGAAGTTTGAATTGGTGTACTTGGTCATCGTTCTGTTTTTTTTTTTCCCCTGTACTTTCCATGACTTGTTTTTATCTTATTGTAACTTCCATTAACATATTAGCACCCACTATTCCACTTTCACTAGGCTTATGCTGTTGAAATTGTTCGGGAAGAATACCAAGCTATAGCAATCTCAATTGTAAGTATAATTTACTTTGATCTACAATTAGTTCTCAGTGGCCATATTCTTGATGGTAATTAGTTAGTGTGATCTGTTTTCAGGTCAGTGCAGCTTGGGGCGTTGGTTTAGTTGTTGGCCCAGCATTAGGAGGCTATTTGTCCGAGGTACTTTCTTCAGTGCCTTTTGCAGTAAGCTATATACTTCGAATAGGCTTTGACATCTGCACATGGTCATGGAATAATTTGTTTTATCAGTGGTACTCCGTACAGACTAGAGTCTTATCTGTCGTTTGTCATACAAAATGGAATAAACTAATGAATTTAAGGATGAAAATGACTCATGTGCCCGTACTTAAACAGTGGACTCTTGTGTGTGGAAGCATGCTCATAAGCATACTTATCAATTGTTCCTCTACTAATTTGGTGAATTTTGCATTGCAGCCAGCTGAGAAATACCCACATATATTCTCTAAAGGTTCATTTTTTGATAAGTAAGTCCCCTGTCCTACTTTTAAATAATAATAATAATGGAAAAGGTATTTGTTGAGGTACTTATATTCATTTGTGAAAACACATGACCTGCAGGTTTCCATACGCCTTGCCCAGCTTAATTATCTCCATCTTAGCGCTTGCTGTATTAGTTTCCTGCATGTGGCTCCCGGTATGTATAGCCAAACAATGTGCATATCTATTAACCATTGTACTTCATATTTAGTACTAAGGGTATCCAAAATCCAAGCCCAAACCCTCTAATTCTTTAACACTTTTATTTTTAACTTAACTATCACTAGCTCACTGTTCAAACACATCCTACACTATCCTTCAATTCAAAAATATAATTCATATCCGGATTGTTGGTATTTTGTTTCCTTTTCAGGGAATTAGTGAACTCATTGAGTTATCTTTTTGCGTATAGAGCCTCATACTTGTTAAATCTATTGATAGATTTTAGCTTTCCTACCTTTTATTCATTTTATTCTATATTAGGGAAGAGAATTATATATATCAAATTTTAGACTATTTCTTTTTGACAAATAAGGACTACCTTCAGACATTAGAATAATATAAGTAATGTTTTATAAAATCTGTGTTGCTGCAGGAAACATTGCACAAGCACAATGATAGCAGTGAGTCCCATCAGGATATAGAAGCTTCAGATAACGGAAACATAGGAAAGATAGTTCAGAAGGATGAAAACCTCTTATTGAATTGGCCCTTGATGTCATCAATTATTGCTTATTGTGTTTTCGCGCTATATAATATTGCTTATCAAGAGGTATCTTCCTACTTTATTATGAACAACTTGTTTTTATGCATTTCCTAATATATTTGTTATGTTTCAGGCTCCCTTTATTTTGTTCCTTGAACAATGCTATATTTAAATATCAAGTTCTTACACTAATGATTTTTGTGACTTTAGTTCATGAAAGTGCGATGTTTCAAGGATCAAATATGCTATAGCATTGAGATAAATCATATTCTTAGGTACTAAAGTGATACAAGACATTCTTGGAGTATTAAATTGAATATTTTTCCAGGTTTTCTCATTATGGGCTGTCAGTCCTCGGAAGTTGGGGGGTTTGAACTTTACAACTGATGATGTTGGTAATGTTCTTTCAGTATCAGGTGTGTTCTTTGAAGGTTATGATTTTCTTGTACAGGATTAATGTTGTAAATTATGTGTTTCCTTTCTAACCTTTCATGCCTAATTATCACATAAACTTAACTGCATTACATGATGAGGTCAGGTACTAACTTCTCACAAATTTATTCTGTAACCAGCTTGTTTAGGAAATTTCAGTTATTTGGATTTCCCTTTAGGAAAAACCCTTGAATCTTGATAGGCATCTAGAAGATTACCATGACTTGGTTTTGTGTTGGGAAAACTTAGGTAGAGTCTTTTTGGTGTTTTTATCAAGTCCTCCTTTGAAGAATAACTTGTGGAGTGAGTTTTTCAATTATTTAGTATTGCACTTTGAAATATTCATATGTTTTTATTGGAGAACTTGACAGCAAACAAAAAACTGCACTTAAGTTCTGTCCTTTTTTATTTGCAAATATGCATTCATTTATCGACGTGTGTGGCAAAGACACAGTGTTTTGTCGTGTTGTATGGCATTGAACTGTCTTTTTACTTGGCGATTATGCTGATTAATACTGATTCTTGCTTAATTTGTTAGGTTTTGCTATGTTGCTTTACCAACTTTTCGTTTATCCTGTGGTCGAGAAAGCTTATGGACCTATTAGACTTTCTCGCATTTCAGGGGTAAGCTTTTGCTCTCATATGACTGTGCTATGATTTTGGCATTTCCAGTGTTTGTTATTTTAACTATATTTTTTGGATGCCATAAGCAGGTTCTCACCATACCTCTCGTGCAAAGCTACCCTTTCATAGCACTGTTTTCTGGCTTCACACTGCATCTATTGATAACTAGTGCTTCTGTCCTCAATTTTTGTCTCTCTGTAAGTACATTTGTTTTCTTTTTTAAAAATCTTATCAAGCACAGTAGTAATAATGAGGGGTTGAGGTGAAGTAAAATTACAGAAATGGAGTTTTTTTTTTTTTTAAAGTATCTTCATTCTGTTAAATATGAATAGTAGCAATGCTGTATTGTTGTCCCTATGGTTCCATCATTAGAGTAAATAGTGTTTGTTTGCCTCCACTTAAAATAAAGGTTAAGGTGTAAATTTACCTTGGAAGTTTTTGTTGAGGAGCAATGATGCCCTGGAAATACTAAAATGGAGCAATGTTGCCTTCTACCGTTAAAAAGCTAACGGTCGACGTCAATTTTTTAATGATTAACATTAATTTTTTAACGGTATGAGGTAAGATTGCTATATTTTGAATCTTCCCGGGCAAATTAGCCCCTTAAAATAATGACTTTTTGTTTACCAAGACAACAAAACTACTCACACTTATTTACCTTATACAACACAAAATTATTTAAAATAAGTGAATCCAAACAAACACTAATAGTCATTCTAGTGTCAATTTAACTGTTTTCCCCCTTCAAGTATTACATTAAAACAATGAATAACACTAAACGTACATGACTGACTGAACTGAAATTTAGGGCGAAATTGTAATAATAAATAAACTAAATGGTCAAAAGATGCAATTAAGCCTACAACTTATTTAAATGTTGAAAACGGTAAAATCCATCTCCTTCATGCATTATGAGCTTGCCTGATTGTAATGTTTTTTGTTTTTGGCTGGACCCAGCAAACCATTATTACTGGAATGTTGCTTCTGCAAAACAAGGCAGTGGTAATTGTTTTTTTCTTTTCATTTTTTTGAGTTATTTTTTCTTTTCAAGTTTAGAGATTATCAATAATGGGTTGGGCTAATATGGCATGTTGATTTGATAAAAAAACAGGAACAGCATCAAAGAGGAGCAGCTAATGGTATTGCCATGACTGGTATGTCAATATTCAAAGCTGTTGGCCCTGCTGGAGGTGGTGCAATGTAAGTGTACTATGATTTTTCTTAAAAATAAATAAATTTATTTTTTTTAGCGAAAATTATTGCCAACAAAGTTAAGCTCAAATGGCTGGATTATAGTGAAAAGTCATAAATCTGGATAGGTCAGAGGATTTCATATATTAACTGAAACTTCCCAGGGGATTTTAACTCCATAAGTGTCTTCATATGAGCTTTCATGTTCTCTGGATCTTCTGTTATGTAGATTAATGTTGTAACTATGCCTCAGTTTAACATGCCTGTTTATGTGCATTATAATATTTTGAAACCCGTCTGCAGTTCGCTGATTATAAACTTGATTAATGCAGATTAGCCTGGTCCCAGAAGCGGTTAGATGCTTCTTTCCTTCCAGGTACGATGATCAGTGAAATCTGTTGGTGTTGGATTCGAGATGGCTTATAAAGAATGCATCTTGTTATCGTTTCTAATTTTTTCTGTGACCTCACTAACTGTGGGAAACATAACCGCAGGTTCTCACTTGGTGTTCTTCTTTTTCAACCTAATAGAAGTACTTGGAGTGGTGATTCTGTTCACATCATTCCTGGCTGAGAAAAAGACAACCCCATCACAACGGTCACAATGATACCAATAATACCATAATGTTGCTGCTGAAGCCTGAAGCGATGACGACGAATAAAGCAATATTCATTGGTTTTGACCTGTGAGATATTTTTTGTGTGAAGGAGATGATGATGATGATGATGCTTTAGCTAATTGATGCAGCAAAGATAAACGAGTGAACAAACATAACTTGCCTTTCTCACAGGCTGCAGCTCAAGTAAGGCTTTCTTCCTACCCTTCACATATATCTCTCCCAGGAACAAAGGACGAGAAAACTACCCAAAAAAGAGCAAGAAAATTATATTCTTCATGTGGATTTTTGTGTTAGTGACATCACGACTCAAAAAAAAAATTGTTTGTAACGAGTTCATTATATTGTTGTCTATTTATATGGTAATTTTCCTAGGCAAGTTAATGGTTAATTGTAGTCTTATTGACATGTTATCAATCTTGTATGGAGTGAAATTTGTGTCTCAGCTTGGAATATATACTCCTATTATTAAATTTTTCATATGAATGGGTAATTTTATCTTTCATTTATATTATTGTGTGAACTTTATTTTTATGGGATATAGTGTATATTAAATAAGGGTAATGTTGACAAAATATTAAATTTTAA
The DNA here is from genome assembly GCA_025563575.1 of Acacia pycnantha. NCBI lineage: Eukaryota > Viridiplantae > Streptophyta > Magnoliopsida > Fabales > Fabaceae > Acacia > Acacia pycnantha. The sequence continues at coordinate 2,391,963 of JAMWYP010000032.1, read as the reverse complement.
GGTAGAATTAATGATGTTTAAAGTGTTTTTTTCCCCTCCCAGTGAAACTAGTTAGAAAGTAATTTATAAAATTGGATAATATAAAATTGGATAAGAGGAGTATGCACGTATATATTTAATTTTATATATTAGTGGCTTTGTGTAGTTAGTTATCTAGGAATTCATATTATGTCATGTATTCAAAATTCAGTTAAAAGAATGGTTATTAAAATTGGACCGGCCGGTTCGACCGCGAAACCAGTGAATCAGTCACCTATCTGGTTTGGTCGTCCGGTTTAACCGATTTATTGTTTATTTATAATTTCTTGACTTCAAAAATTCATATATAATTCTACATATTTTTAAAAATTATAAATTAAGATTCTATGGAAAGCTTAAAATGTATACTCCCTAATAAAAAAGAATTATTTAAAGATATTATCATTTGGTGTGTCGTGGGAGGTAGGGTGAGTTGAGTTCGTTTGTTCCTTTGGAAGTCCTCTCTATTCCATCTATATATGTGGGTGTAAGCTTCAATCTATTATTTATTTTCTAGTGTTGAACAATTTCAGACTTCTGATCCTTCATCGTCAGAACCTATCTCTTCCTCACTGGTTTGGCCTCGAGCTAGCATCGGTTTAACTCTGATATAATTTATAAATCCTTAACTCACTATCCAGACTGTTTTAGTGGCCGGTCTAAGTTTAATAACCTTAGTTAAAAGAGTATGTCAAAGATTCAAATCTAAAGAAAATAAAATTGAAAAATAGGAAATTGCACAATCTGAAACAAAATCAGACTACATTTTTTTTTTTATTTGGAAAATCAGACTATACATATTAATACGTGTTCAATTCATTTATCTCTCTAGTTTTTCTTAAATTTCAACTTTGGGGTGCTGTGATTTACGTTGTCAGCTCCATTATACGGAGGACTTGTTGTCTTACTTTCCCAAAATGGGATGCTTGTCAAAATATTTAATTGGATGTGCTTAAACTCTGCCATTATGATGCAATCGCTTGGCTCATGCTTCTCTCACTTTTTAATCAAATAAAGTCAAGAAAAAACAAAAAAGATATGGAGGCAGAATATCACAAATAACAACAAAAAACATTAAAAAATTGCAGATAAACTTTTTATTACTGTTCTTTTATAGTATTACTGCAGGACAAAAAAAAACAGTACAAAAATGTTTGAGAGTGCTACTGAACAAAATGCTTTAGAGTGCTGCTTCAGGCCCTCGATGCTAGATATTTGGTGATACTAAACATTTTAGGATGGTGAGGGGACAAAAAAAAAAAATCATTTTAGGACACTAACTGATATTATAAAATAATTTCAAGTTATTAAGTGATTTTTTTTTAAAAAAAAAATCTTAAAAAAAAAACACTATGCTCCACCTCTCATGTCACATCCCACACTATCATGTCAAGAAATAATAATCAATCACATCCAAATCTGTTGACACAAAGCATGATATAATCATTCAACATTCATAAATCAATTGTTAATTACACTTACTCGGATGATCAGTTGACTTCCTTGAGACTTGACACTTACCCACTTCGATCATATTAAAGTCATTGAGATACTATTCTCAATAGAATTAATTACTCTCATATTGGGTTAAGAAGTAATTTGACCAACGAACTATTACCTCAAGAACGTCCAACACAAATAACTTTTAAATGGACCAAAAATACCAAAAAAAACTTTTAAACATTTGCAGTCCACACAAAAAACTTTTATTACAGGAATGCCCAGCACAAAAAAGTTTTACTGCAGGAGCATCTAACACAAAAAAATTGTACTCCATTTTTTGTACTGCTACACATTTTTAAATTTTTTTGATATTTTTAGTTCACTTAAAAGTTATTTGTGCTGGGCGCTCATGAGATAATAGTTCGTTAGCCAAATTACTCATTAACCCTTCTTTTATTAGTTATTACTACCTTTTATGTTTAGCTTTTATATATGAACTTCCAAAATTCTAACTTCAGGTCTTGTTGTACATAATTTTTCATGTATGATTTATTTTTCTCGTTCATTTAATTTAATTTCAATTCCTAATAGGGAAAAATACTTATTATGTTGTAGGAGAAATGTTTTCTCATGTCAGTGTGTCACACACACATGATGGTGGACCCACACACACACATATATATATGTGTGTGTGTGGGTCCCACCATTTCCTATGTGTGTGGGAATCTTCTTCTTCTCGTGCAATATGACAAGTTTAAACCCCCTTCGATCCTAATATGCATGTTAGCTAGCATTGGCCATTCCAATTGAACTCTCTCTTTTTGTACGTCTTTCTCAACTTAGCCTTGAATAAGTCGCCTTCTCCAAATTCTATTTTATTTTATTATTTCCTATTTTTTAATATAAGATATATTTACCTAGTTTAATTAGATTAAGTTACTATGATATCTATTTTTTAAAACACTCTAATTATATTTCTTAATTTCCGCGTTCCCTCTCCTCTTTAATTATTGTTAAGTGAGCATCAATATGAATAAATTAGGAAAATATTAATAAATATGACATTTAAGACCAAGATTTTCAACTTCCCAAATATATCTCCTTTTTGAATTTCCTACGCATACTTGTAAAATTTAGTAAACTTAACCTTATTATATTTTTATTTTTATTTTCATCATTCATTTGTTTTACACAGTTATCCTCTTAACAATTCATTCTAGCCAAATCATGCATCCATCCCTAACACAATGATCGCTTTGGCTGAGAGGTTTTCCTCTGAAGTTAGAAAATTTATAAGTTACAACTCTTTTATATATGTGTGTGTAGAAACACATGCTGGACATTAGCTATACAAATATTTCATTTCTTTCTAGTCCTTTTAACTATTTTATTTATTGATTAATCTAAGGGTTAAGGTGCAATTTGACCAATAAACTATTGGCTCAGGAGCGTCCAACACAATTAACTTTTAAGTAGACCAAATACCAACAAACTTTTAAAAAGGTACAGTCAGCACAACGCCGTTAGAAAAAGTTAACGTCCGTTATTTAAGATTCAGATTGACCAACGAACTTTTACCCCAGGAGCGCCCAGCACAAAATTCTAAATTTTACTAAATTAAATAATTTTTTTTTCTCAATTGTCATTATTCAAAACTACTCTATCTATGGACAAAAATTATTCATTCTTCAATTTTGTCAAAATTATAATTTGCTAAAATAATCAAAAGTTTTAATTAAAAATATAATTATATGATTTAAATAAAACTCAAGATGTTCGATAATTTATTATATATGTTAAAACTCAAGGTGTTTTTATAATTTATGTTCAAAACCCTTTTCAATGTTTTTGTCACTTAGTATAGTTTTGGAATTAACTAAAAAGCTCCTTAAGAAAACATGACTCGAATGATGCCATTCATTGCATAATTTAGTTTATTCCCAAGGCAACTAAAGGTTTAAATCAAACAAAACACCAAAAGTAGGAATTTGACCCTCTAAAACTGGTCTCTAAATCATTAACTATAAAAAGACTCCACCAGAATTGATGAGGCTCTTGCAACCCACTTATATTCTATCCCAACTACAAAAACTCAAGCAGCAAAAGCTTGCCTATGAGACTTCTCATTCATAATTTTATAATGTCATAGTGTGAAAAAAAATTAAATACATCTCCTCCTATAAATAAAGAAACTGGCTATAACCCAAACACTCAAATTTAAGAAGATATTCTAAATTATTGTAAATCGACGTAGCTGTGTTCCCACTTCCCAAAGTCTAAAACTTAAGATTCTTAATTAAGTTAGAACAACCCACTATCTGTTAGATCTTGTCGATGGTTAGGTAGAATTATTGAAGCTGAAGTTGATTGGTTCGTACTTGATCGGTTAAAAGAAGAAGTCACGTGTTTTTTTTGCTTTTTGTTTTTATTAAAGTCCACCAGGTCTCTCACTTCATGTTCTCGGATTCGGATTTCCTCAGAAGCGTTCCTCTCAGTATCCATATATCTTAGCCGTCCAAAAATTGATCAAACCGTCCAGAGAGACACACATCATTTTTTCATCTGTACCGCATGCGGTATTTATACCGCATGCGGTGTTTTAAAAAAATGCTCCGACCGTTAGATCCTTTTTTAAATGGCTGAGATGAGGACGCTGAGGGAAGAGGAGGGGTCACTTTTGAGATTATCTGCTCCCATGTTCACCACTCTTTGCTGAGAAACTGAGAATACATTCTTGCAAATAATATATAAATATGTATATTTAGGATTTAAAAAATAATATAAAAGATCCCCATGCGTCCACGATAGCATCCTGACAGCTCCATACTCCTCGATCTCCATTTCTTGAAGGTCCCCGTCTTTTTCTTGTTTGTTTGGCGATAGAGACTAGAGAGACAAGCCCGAGGAATGCAGAGTGCCATCTCTGAATTTGAACCTAATTAATATATTTCTCTACGACTCTACGTCTTCACTTCCCATCTCATTCTTCCCGCAATTTCTCTCCCTGTTTTCTTTTATTTTTAGTGTTTGCTCTGCCCATATATTAGGAAAATAAGCCGCGCGAAGTTTCCTTCCGATTCTTGCTCACCACGCGCCAGGGCCGCCTACTCAATCTCACTCACAATGCGACTAAAAGCCCCTCACAGCTGGCCGTGTGTTTTCCACTTCTTTTTATTTTACGTTTCTCATCTTCAAAATTTTCTCCAGGTGAGTTTGCATCTCTGATTCTGAAACTTAGAGGGTTTATCAGGGAGGACAATCTTAATTGGTAAACAAACATGGCTGTCAACAACAACATCATCGTCATGAATAATGATGAGGATAATAAGGAGAAGGGCGATAGAGAGCCGTTGCTGAAGAAACATTACTATGAGAACTGTCCTGGGTGTAAGGTGGATCGAGCAAAAGAAATGACCCAAGGCCCTCCTATAAAGCATCTCTTCAACATATGGTTGATCATATTTTGCAGCTGTAAGTTTCTCTCTTTTTACTTTCTCATGATTTTTCAGTAAGTTCAACAATTTTTTTTTTTTTAAACTTTCTTATGAGCCTTTTTTTGTTGTTGTTGGTTGGTTTGAACTTTTCAAATAAACCATCGAAATTTTGACCTTACATGTAAGTATCAGACAGAAAAGGGTGCTTATGGAAATAAATGACCAACTTGCAACGATTGTACAGCAAAAAATTTAAGAACACTTTTTCCCTCCCTAAGATTAATCATTCTTAAAAAATATCTTAGGATTGTAAAATACTCGTATTGTTTCTGTAAGTTCTAAAACTAGTACTGTTCTTTAAATGAGTGGTTATTGCCAAATTTTGGTACTGTTTTTTAGTTTTTCCTGTTTTGGGAAAGTATCTGATTTGTACCTTCTTGTGCTTTGTTCAGCGCTGCCTATATCATCTCTCTTTCCGTTCCTTTATTTCATGGTGAGTTTGGTTTTTCTCTTGCCTTCTTCTTGATGCATTTTTCATACCCATAGAAAAGGGAAATTTTTCTCCGGATATTCCAGATTATCAATTTCAACACCATCCTTTTATTGAAAATATGAAGTGCCTAGCTTTATTTTAATGTGCACAATTGGTCTTGAAAGCGACCGCCACTTGATTCAAGATGGGAACTCAAACTAATACATATAGTTGGTTTAATTAATTTTTTCCTGGTTGATATTCTTTTATATTCCTTGTTAATTTGAGCACTTTGTTAAATGAATTTGTGTGACAATTTACAGTTATATCCTCTTTTCTTCAATATATATTTTTGAGAAATTGGTTTCATTTTGTAGGTCTGTAGTTGAGGAAGCTTCTTGCATTTGGTCCTTGTTTTAAAGTTGAAGTATTTTCTTTCCCAAAAAATAATGAACTATAACCACACATAATAACAGCATTGGCGTTGTCTTTTAAGCTACATTTCCCACTCTTTCTTCTTTTTTTCTTCATTTCCCTTGCTACAAGAAGAAAACTTTGTTTTTTGGGTGCAAGTAAAAAATAATCACTTCAACAAATCTCAATCCAAGCTTAAAAATAGTCTGACTAATCACTTTAACATTAAAGATTATTGTTTTACTTCTGCTTTCTCATTTATTATGAGATAAGAAATAAAACCTTTGGTTTACACCATAAAAAAAAAAACCTTGGTAAATCTTCACCTTTATTACTGCTTTCTTGCTTAGCCTGTAAGAGCATCATCAATAATGCAAGGTTGTAAGATGACCTATTAATATGCGTCTACTTGCAGGTTAGAGATTTTGGTATTGCAAAAACAGAGGCAGATATAAGTTCCTATGCTGGTTATGTGGGTAAGGTTCCTTTTAGTCTTTCCATTCCATTGATGTACATGACCATAATTTATACTGTAGGATTCTAAAGTTTAAATTGTTACTGATCCCCAATGAAATTTTCTTGCAGGATCTGCCTTCATGTTTGGCAGAGGATTGACATCTATACCATGGGGAATAGTGGCTGACCGATATGGTCGAAAACCTGTTGCAATTTTGGGAATTCTTGCAGTGTAAGCAAGCCTGCCACTGATTTGGATGGTTTCTTTCTAAGCCTTAAGTTCAAGGTTTTCAATACTGATATTGCTTCTTATTTGACTTCAGCATTGTGTTCAACACACTATTTGGCCTTAGCTCTAGTTTTTGGATGGCTATCACTACAAGATTTCTTCTTGGGGCCTTAAATGGATTGCTTGGACCAATGAAGGTATCATTTATTGACGCACTAGCTGGTTGTTATTTAAAATTGAGTGAATTGATATTTTGGTCTTTAAAAAGTACACATTGGCTGAATTTGATACTCCAAAGTTTTAATGTCTCATCTTATATTTTCAAAGAATATGTGTCTTCAATACCTTTCTATGTAAAGTCTGTTCATAGGAAATTCATATAGAAGGGTGAAATGGCCTTAATGTGAAGTGATGTGATCGCTAAGTGCCCAGTGGTTATAATAAGCTCTGCCATGACAGGGCACCATTTTGTTCTGGTGTTTTGCCCCGGCAAATTTAAATGATCAAGGGGCATATATATATGCCCTATTAACTTTGTATTAGGCCACATGATCTATTTTTAATTGTTATTTACTTATTTATTAGTGGTTTTAAGTCGAGGAAGATCTTGAAAATGAAATACTCTTCGGAAGACTTACAATGAGACATTCGTCCCAACTTTAAGAGATCAAACTGAAACAGGGTATTTTTAATGTTCTAAAATATCAATTCCTTTTATAAAAATTTCATATAACAGCACTGAGGCACAATTAGAAGTTTGAATTGGTTTGCTTGATCATTGATTTGTCTTTGTTTTTCGGTGCTTCCCTAGACATGTTTTATTTGATTGTAACCTCCATTAACATATCAACATCCTTTTTCACTAGGCTTATGCTATTGAAATTGTTCCCGAAGAATACCAAGCTATAGGAATCTCAACTGTAAGTCTAAGTTACTTTGATCTGCAATCGGTTCTTGGTAGCCCTTTTTCTTCATTGTAATTTGGTAGAGTGATCTGTTTTCAGGTCAGTGCAGCTTGGGGCATTGGTTTAGTTGTTGGCCCAGCAATGGGAGGCTATTTGGCTCAGGTACTTTCTTCAATGCCTTTTGCAGTAAGCTATATACTTCGAATTTTGACATTTGCACATGGTCACAAGATAACTTGTTTCATCAGTAGAACTCCTTATAGGTTAAGTGTTTTTCTTTATCTAGAACCTTATGTGTCATTTGGCATACAAAATGGAATAAACAAATGAATTTGAGGATGAAAATGACTTGTGTGCCCGTACCTTAAACAACGGACTCTTGTGCCCTATCTAGAATACAACAACAACAGAGCCTTAATCCCACTAGGTCGGGGTGCCCTATCTAGAATGGAATGAGAAAAAGATTTTGAGGATGAAACTGACTCTTCTTTAAACTTTACATTTTGGAAGTCTTTTTGTTGTCATTCCATGTAAGTAAGCATATTGAGATATCTCCTACATGTCCTACTTATTTCTAAAATTGAAGCTGTCATTCCTATATGTGTGTGTGTTTAAAAGCATACTTATCAATTGTTTTTCTACTAATTTGAGGAATTTTGTATTGCAGCCTGTAGAGAAATATCCACATATATTCTCTAAAGGTTCATTTTTTGACAAGTAAGTCCCCTTGTCCTACTTTTAAATAATAATAGAAAAGGTATTACAATTCGGGCTTCCCTTGTTTTCTTTTTCTTTTTCGTTTTTGTATTTTCATGTTTCATTTCCCTTTACTTGTTGAGGTACTTGTATTCATTTGTGAAAACACATGACCTGCAGGTTTCCATACTCTTTGCCCAGCTTAATTATCTCAGTCTTAGCGCTTGCTGTATTAGTTTCCTGCATGTGGCTTCCGGTATGTATAGCCAAACAAACTGTATTAGTTTCCTTGTATGACTCTGTCCTCTTGATGTTTCGAGACTACTAATTATCCTTCAATTAAAAAATATAATTCATATCTGTGTTGTTGGAGTTTCCTTTTAAGGGAATTAGTTAACTCATTGCGTTATCTTTTTTATGTATTGAGACTCATACTTGTTAAATATATTGATCAATTTTAGCTTTCCTACCTTCTATTCATTTTGTTCTATATTAAGAAAGAGAGAGATACATACATACATATGCATCCATGCATGCATGTAATGTGAGTAATGTTTTATAAAATCTGTGTTGCTGCAGGAAACATTGCACAAGCACAATGGTAGCAGTGAGTCCCATCAGGATATAGAAGTTTCAGATGACAGTAACATAGGAAAGATAGTTCAGAAAGATGAAAATCTCTTATTGAATTGGCCCTTGATGTCATCCGTTATTGCTTATTGTGTATTCGCGCTACATAATATTGCTTATCAAGAGGTATGCTTCCTACTTTATATATGCATTTCCTATTATTTGTGTTCTGTTTCAGGCTCTCTTTTGCTTTCTTTCTTGTTTTCCATACCTGTATTTCATTTTGTTCCTTGAACAATGCTTTGTTTAAAAATCAAGCTCATACACTAATGATTTTTGTGTGACTTTAGTTCATGAAAGTATGATGTTGTTCGTATTTCATCCTACCAGATGTAGTTGTAGACTTGTAATATCATGCTAAAATGGTATTACCTCATGTTCTTAATATAAGAGCTAGTTGACTAATTTGGTAGATTAAAGAAGTTAGTTATTTTAGTTAATCGTAACAAATATAGGTTGACTTTTCTAAAATACCAGCTTTCATCATGACTACCCTTAGATAGAAACTCCTAAATGTGTGCAATCAATAGGAATCCTCTGGGGATAAATTATAAATTTGGGAGATAAAGTGGATGAAGATCTTATATTTAGGACCAAATTTAATCCCCACTTAGCTCTTATATTAAGGACCGGAGGTAATACTTACAATATTTCAAGGATCAAATATGCTATAGCATTGAAATAAATCATATTCTTAGGTACTAAGGTGATACAAAACATTCTTGGAGTATTAAATTGAATATCGTTCTGCAGGTTTTCTCATTATGGGCTGTCAGTCCTCTAAGTTTGGGGGGTTTGAACTTTACAACCGACGATGTCGGTAATGTTCTTTCAATATCAGGTGTGTTCTTTGAAGGCTACAAATTTCTAGTATAGGATTAATGTTGTAAATTATGTGTTTCCTCTCTAACCTTTTACCCCTAATTATCACTTAAAAAACTTGACTGCATTACATGATGAGTTCATGTACTAACTTCTAGCTCATTCTGTAACCAGTCTCGATGAGGAAAAACTTGATAGGCATCGAGAATAATCTAATAGATGTGCATGGCAAAGACATACTACCTTTGTTCCTTAATATAAGTGCCAGTTGACTAATTTGGAAAGATTTAAAAAACTAACTAAATTACTTTAAAATATTTATATTTATCGTTTTTCTCCAAAATAATACGCATAAGTATTTGAGAGATGATGTAACATATGCTATAATTAAGTAATTTACTTAGCTTTATTAATTTCCTCAAATTAGTCAGCTGACTCTTATATTAAGGACCGGAGTTACTAGTGTGTTTTCCGTTTTCTATGCATTGATCTGTCTTTGTACTTAGCAGATTATGCTGATTAATACAGACTCTTGCTCAATTTGTTAGGTTTTGTCCTCTTGCTTTACCAACTTTTCCTTTTTCCTAAGGTGGAGAAAGCTTGTGGGCCTATTAGACTTTCTCGCATTTCGGGGGTAAGCTTTTGCTGTCATGCAATGGGATATGATTTGGCATTTTCAGTGTTCGTTATTTTAACTGTACTTTATTTTTTGGGTTCCATAAGCAGATTATCACCATACCTCTCTTGCAAAGCTACCCTTTCATAGCGTTGTTTTCTGGCTTCATACTGCATCTATTGATAACTAGTGCTTCTGTCCTCAAGTTTTGTCTCTCTGTAAGTACATTTGTTTTTTTAATCTTACCAAGCAAAAAAGTAATGATGAGGGGAGGGGTTGAGGCTTAGTAGAATAGCTGAAATGGATTATTTTTATAAGTATATTCATTCTGTTAAATATGACTAGTAGCAGTTCTGTACTGTTGTCCCTATAGTTCAATCATTAGAGTAAATTGGTGTTTGTTTGCCTCCAGTTTTAAATAATCTCTTTTTTTGTTTTACAAGACACAAAACTACTCTCACTTATTTAAGCCTACAATTTAAATTAAGCCTAAAACTTATTTAAATGCTGAAAACATAAAACTCCATCTCCTTCATGCATCATGAGCTTGCCTGATTGTAATGTTTTTTGTTTTTGGCTGGACCCAGCAAACCATTATTACTGGAATGTTGCTTCTGCAAAACAGGGCAGTGGTAATTGTTTTTTCTTTTCATATTTTTAAAGTTTTTTCTTTTTTCTTTTCAAGTTTAGAGATTATCAGTGTTGGGTTGAGCTAATATGACATGTTGATTTGATTAAAAAAACAGGAACAACATCAAAGAGGAGCAGCTAATGGTATTTCTATGACTGGTATGTCAATATTCAAAGCAGTTGGCCCTGCAGGAGGTGGTGCAATGTAAGTGTACTATGTTTTTTTTTTTTTAAATAAATTTATCTTAGTGAAAAATATTGCTAGACAAAGTCGATCGAATGTTGGATTAAAACTCCAACGACCAAATGATCTTTGGCTTGATTGCTGATAATGATCTGTGATTTCTTATCCTTTCATAGTAGCAGTTTAGCAAGCATGAAGCTAGAATAACTTATCTAACTCATAATTTTTACTTATTTAAAAAAAAAAAGATTACATTGAGAAGTCATAAATCTGGATTGGTTAAAGGATTTCATCTATTAACTGAAACTGCCCAGGGGATTTTAACTCCACAAGTGTCTACTTATGAGCTTTCCTGTTCTCTGTATCTTCTGTTATGATGTAGATTAATGTTGTAACTATGCCTCAGTTTAACATGCCTGTTTATGTGCAATATAATATTTTGAAACCCATCTGCAGTTCGCTGATTATAAACTTGATTAATGCAGATTAGCCTGGTCCCAGAAGCGGTTAGATGCTTCTTTCCTTCCAGGTACGATGATCAGTGAAATCTGTCTGTGTTGGATTTGAGCTGGCTTATAAAGAACACATCTTATTATAGGTTCTAAATTTTTCTGTAACCTCACTAACTGTGGGAAATGTCACAACAGGTTCTCACTTGGTGTTCTTCTTTCTCAACCTAGTAGAAGCACTTGGAGTTGTGATGATGTTCAAACCGTTCCTGGCTGAGAAAAAGACAACCCCATCACAACAATCACAGTGATACCAAATTACCATAATGTTGCTGCTGAAGCCAGAAGTGAAGGCTAATGAAGCAACATTCATAGCATTTTGACTTGTGAAATATTTTGTGTAGGATGATGCTTTGGCTGATTGAACCAGCAAAGATAAACAAGTGAACAAACATAACTTGCCTTTCTCAGCCACAGGCTGCAGCTCAAATAAGGCTTTCTTCCTACCCTCCACATAAATATATCTCTCCCAGGGATAGAGGACAAGAAAACTAACCAGAAAAGAGCAAAGCAAAGTGGAAAGAGCAAGAAAATTAGATTCTTCATGTGTATTCTTGTGTTAGAGTGACATCATGACTAAAAAAAAATGTTTGTGACTAGTTCATTATATTCTTTTCTTTTTATATGTAATTTTCCTGGGCAAGTTAATGGTTATTTACTATTGAAACAAGTTGGTCATTATAGTCTTATTGGCATGTCCTCTGTCTGGATATTTATGTATTGAATGAAATTTGTGTCTCAACTTGGCAATCTCCTCGAAAGCCAAGTTATCTATGAGTGTAAGTTAGTGTGTCAAATATATACTCTTCTGGTTTCATTATTAAATTTTTCATATGAATGAATAATTTTATCCATGAAATTTATTATTTTGGAGTATAGTATATATTAAATATGGGTAAAATAGAAAAAATGTTAAGTTTTAAGGCAAAATTTTATGCTGAAACTAGTTGGAAGTGACTTATGAGTAGGGCTAGAGGAGTGTGTGTGTGTGTGTGTGTTATGACATATATTTAATTTCATTTATTTGTTGGTTTATGTAGTTAGTTATCCAAGAATTCATTTTATGACATATATTCAAAATTTAGTTAAAAAAGTATGTCAAAAATTCAAATCTAAAAGGAAAAGAAAATAAGAAAGGAAATTGCACAATTTAGAACAAAATCAGACTATACATGTTAATACATTTTCAATTCATTTCTTTCTATTTTCCTTAAATTAAATTTCAATTTTGGTGGTGTCGTGATTTACATTTGCGTTGCCAGCTCCATTATACTTATTTCCCCAAAATGGGATGTTCGTCAAATATTTAATTAGATGTGCTTCAACTCAGTGCTATTATGATGGAATCTCTTGCCTTATGCTTCTCCCACTATTTTTATCAAAAAATAAAGAAAGGTTAAGGTGCAGATTGGCCAATAAACTATTAGGTCAGGAGCACCCAGCACAAAAAACAATTAAAAGGACCATAAATACCAAAAAACAATTAAAAAGTGCCAATTATCACAATTCAGTTACAACTAAACTAACGGTGTTGGTATCAATTGAAGATGTCCACATGTCTGGCGAGAGGATTGAAGGATAAGAATGTGAGTCCTTTGCTTCCCTCCACATCGTAGGAAATGCTCTCAGATACTCTTTCATCATTGAGCACCGACAAAAGGAGATTGAGAATCAGAATCTCGGACTGCGTGGCCGTGAGCTTCAAAGACGAGAGGGAAGAGAATACAACCCCCAACCATCAGTTTCAGCTACCACCTCCGTCAAACCAACAGTGGCAGACCCAGAATTTTAAAGACAGTTGGGGGGGGGGGAATTTTTATGACGAGGAGCATAACTTATTTTGTGAGGAAATAAATAGGAAAGACAAAAATTTCTAACACCAAAAGCAGAACACACAAATTCCAACTTAAGCTTCGTCTCATAAAAGCAGAGCATTGTTGGCAACCATAAATACAACAATAATTTACTTTAATTCAAAACCCAAAATGCAAACACAAAATCAAGCTCTCTATGACAAAGCCTAAAGCAAAATTTTTGGAATTCAGAGTTGCAAGGCAACGAGAACGGCGGACCTTACGGAGGATATCTTTAGGATAAACAAAAGAATTAGCTTTCACAAATGATGGAACTAGAAAGGTGATGTTGAATGGAATAGGAAACCTTCTCAAAGGTTTGAACTAGAACCTGTAATTTTAGCACTCACTATGGAAAATCACAATTCGGCGACTTCTCTATCATCCACGCCGACAGACGATCTCTCTCCACCGCTAGCTTCGTTCATTCTTTCTCTTCCATAATCATAGTATTTTCCCTCTCTCCCGTCGACGATGACGAAGATGTCCCATAGAAGCTATACCCTCATTTTCAAATAGCTTTTGCCTTTACCTCCTCAATCGCATATTCCACTATTGCAGCGGAGCTCTCCAGCGACGTTGAGGAGGTGAAGGAATGGAGGTGGTGATAGTGTGGTGATGGGAGAATCTCATCGGCAGTGACGAAGGTAAGGAGTCGCTGGTGAGGAAGGAGAGAGGCGAAGGGAGAGGTATGGAGGATCACTTTGACCGAGCTCAGAGCCCGCTTGCTTCTCTTTCCTTTTTTCCCGTTGACATGTGTATACCACACCTTTCTTCCCAACGCTGTTAGTTTAGTTGTAACGGAATTGTAATAATTGACACTTTTTAATTATTTTTTGGTACTTATGGTCCTTTCAATTATTTTTTTGTGCTAGGTGCTCCTAGCCTAATAGTTTATTGGTCAATCTGCACCTTAACCCAATAAAGAAAAAAAAGACATGGAGGACTACTCTTTGAGTTTTATTAAATCTCAATCCATTTTATTTTACAAAATTATAATTCCTATAAGAAACAATCATATCAATTGTGGAATACTTACCAGTCTAGGGGTGGGCATGGGCAGGGCAGGGCAGGGCGAGACCCTTGCCCGATGCCCAGCCCGAAGAATGAATGGGCTGCATTTTGCAGCCCGATGCCCCGCCCTGCCCAATAAAAGCCCTAACCATTTTCGGGCTGGGCAGGGCGGGCTTTCCCTGCCCAAGTAGTGACGCATTTCGCTTCTCCATAAAGATTATAGTTCACACTTCATAGAATTTCAAAGCTTTGGAGATACATGAAGTATAATATAATATATTTATAATATAATTAGACATAATAATATAATATTTTTTAAATAAAATAATATATATAGAATAATACTTATTTAAATATATTTAATTTTTCGGGCAGGGCCAAATGGGCAGGGCGGGACCCCCTGCCCAATGCCCAGCCCTGCCCAGTTATTGGCCCAGCCCAAAACTGCCCAAATTTTTTTTGGGCCACTTTTTTAAGGCTGGGCTGGGCAATTTTTTTCCAGACTTGGGCGGGCGTACCGGGCATCTGGGCACCATGCTCACCCCTACTTACCACGATTGTATTTGAGCGTTTTAAATGCAAATAGTTTAAGGAATATTTTAATGGGTCCCAAACAATAGAAAACAAATGAAAAAATGGTTATTAGAAATCTCAACATTACATTTAAGTCCTGTGGGACTTTTTTACCATAAATTTCAACTGTCAATTTGTCAATGGATGCATATGGGCTTTTAAGTGCACTGCACCTTGACTTGTCAGTGTACCGTATATGGACTTGTTAGTGGACCACATTTGGACTTTTTAGTGGACGCACATGAACTTATCAGCGGAATTTGAATTTATTGCAAAAAAGTCTCACGGGACTTAAATGCAATTTTAAGATTTTTAGGGACCATTTTTTTTGTTGCTTGAGACCTAAATGAAATTTTTCCTATTTTAAAAAGGGCTAATACTAGCTTTGATCCCTCAATTTTACCCTCATTTTTGTTTTGGTATCTCAAATTTCAAACTATTAGTTTTGTTACCTCTAGGGGCAAAATGATCTATTTTTTTTATTAAGTTATAGAGACTAATGTTTTGAATGATATAAAATTTGAGGGACCAAAACTTATAATTTGAAATTTAAGGGATGAAAATCAAATAAAAGAAAACTTAAGGGTACAAAGATTATATTAAACCTTTTTAAAAAATCAACCCATTTGTTATAAATAAATAATTTAAACTAATTTTCACTTACAAGGGTGGAAGAAGGACAATATCTGGACCATTCTAGTAGGGGTAGTAACGACATTTCACCACCGGCGTTACGTAGTTGCAAATTTGCAACAGAAGTTTCTTTTCCCCTCTGGAAAAAAAAACGCTTCTTGCAGTTTCTGGAACACTCGAGGTCCTTCATTGGCCGATTCCCGCTTCGTATTTCATCCTTCAACACATTATCATAACTTATTATTTTGTGATCAAAGCTTTGATCTTTCTTCTTCTTGTTCATCTTCGTCGTCTTCACATCCACACCCACACCCTCAAAAAAATATGAGGTTAGCATGCAAATCCTAGAGTCAGCTTATTTCATTGCCTACTTCTCTGGCTTCCTCTACTTTTTCCATTTTGTCTTCGATATGAGTCGTTATTGTGGTGATGGTACTTCTCCAAATGCCAAGAACAAAAATGGCGTTTTTATTCGTTTACTTATTTGCACATTTATATGAGAACGCTTGTGGTGAATCTGATTCATAGCTATGGGCATCTGATTCTTATTCCCTGGTTTTCAGTATTTGCTTGTTAACATACACTGGCGGGTACATTTTTTTTGTGAAGCGAAAGGAAAAAGACGTCTGTTACTGGCACCCTTTTCATTTTGATGTCTAAGAAATTCATTTGAGACTTTTTTTTTTTTTTTTGTGGGTTCCTTTCATATCAAGTTTGACTTAACGGCTTATTTCATGCAATCTAGTGGCTATATCTATTTTTAACATCTCTGGTTTTTTTTTTTTTTTTTTTTTTGTGTGTGTGTGCATAATTTCAAGAATGTCGTTTTACTAAGTGAGGATTGCATTATTGAACGCTAGTCCTTGTTTTATTATTATTTTTGTTTCAGCTGTTCATCCTTGGTTGCTGTCGCTGGTAAAAGAATCTTCTATTTATTTCTAATATTGTTCATAAGTTGTAGACAATAACTCCAAGTTATTAGATGCCCTCTGATTTTACGCAATGAAATTATATTGATTGTAGATTTAGATCAGAAGCATGATATGATAGATACACTTTTTGACTATGCCCTTGAGATGAGTTATGATTATTGTGATCTGTTTAGCTTTTATAGGTTTTTTTTTTTTTTTTTTTGTGTGTGTGTCTTTGTTCACTTGTATACACAATTGGCTGCTGAAGCACTAAATAACTAATCATGTAACTTGCTAATCTGGTGGGAGCTTGAAACTTGTTTGAAATCTAGAGCATGAGGAGGACCTTTCTGTTTTTCTAATTAATTTTGTGGTATGATTAAAATTTTAAATGTTACTTGCTAATGGATGAATGTTCCTGCTTTTTATAGCCGACACCCAATTGTGAAGTGGGCTCAGAGATCAGACAAGGTTTATGTGACTGTTGATTTGCCTGATGCTAAAGATGTAAAACTCAAGCTAGAACCAGATGGAAAGTTTAATTTCTCTGCTAACAAAGAAGAAATTCCCTATGAAGTTGACCTGGATCTATTTGATAAGGTCAATGTTGAGGTACATATAATCAATTCTCTAGAACGCTTTAGAATTTGACCCCTTTTAGCTACAAATTTATTGATGGTTGATGGCATTTTGTAGGAGAGCAAATATAATATTGGCGTAAGGAACATAGTTTATGTTATAAAGAAAGCAGAGAAGAAATGGTGGGATAGGCTGATCAAGCAGGAAGGAAAGCCTCCTGTGTTTGTCAAAGTTGATTGGGATAAATGGGTTGATGAAGAAGAGGATAATGGTAGGCATTGTAATTATGACTTTATGGTTAATTTATTGTTGTTATATTTGGTTCAGTTTAGTGATATGATTCCTTGAATTTACAGAGAGAGCAGGAATGGATTTTGACGACATGGATTTCTCGGTAAGTATGAAGTTTTCTAACACGGCAAACAATTTGTAAAGTTTTTGATAAACTCAAGGTATGAGTTTTTAACCTACTCTTATGAATACTTTAACATGGATTATTCTGTTTGCTTCTGAATTTTGGTAATCATGTCCAATGATTTTGGGGACAATGTGCAATAAAATTACTATCCGATGGGAAGTTGACTTTTGGTTGGTAAGACTGTTCTATTGAATGTATGTTATCCTGTTAAGGGTCATTTTGTTATAACCCCATATGCTATTATTAGCCCTGTAAGAGTAGAATGGAGAAGTACCTTTGTGTGGCAAGTACCTATGTCAAGGATGGTGTTCTCTGTAACACCTCAAATCCAACACCCGAAAACTTGGCCAAAAATATTCAAATTATCTCCAACACGATTAATCATCAACCAAATCATTTAAAATCATAACCGTTTCAAACAGAGTTCATAATACAAAGCCAAAATAGTTTTCCAAAATATTTCAGAGTTTAATACAAAGCGGAAGTCTTAGGGTCTTGGCAAATAGAAATAACATAACATAAACTACAGGAGTACAAAGAGCCTTCAAAGCTCACTCCATAGGTGCCTTCCCTTGCTCCTTACTAGGATATTCACCGGAAAAATGTTAATATGGGATGAGATTTCCACATCTCAAGAACTCACGAATATTCTACCGTACACAAGCAAATCATATATGACTAAAAACAAGAGATAATGAAATACATTTATTTTTGTATATAACTATATATATTCCAAAAGTTCTCATAAAAAGATTTTACAAAAACGTTTATCATTTAATTAACTTAAACCATTCAATAATATAACATGCAGATGCAACCACCCTTATATCCTCTTCCGTCCTTATACTGGCATGACTAGAGCCATAGGCTAACACATAGTCCAACGAAACATATTCATGTGATCGAATTGTTCCAAGCTCACCAAAACTTAAGATATACTCGGCCAAAAGTATAGAGCTTAAGTATGGACTATGGCTCCCTCCTTATCGAATAAAGGAGGTGTCACATGTCCCACAACTCCAATGCAATCCCTGCCGAGGATAACATGGAAGAAGGGGCCTGAAAAGTACCAATCCACTGTGCACCGAGTGGTGGCATAAAATCATAACATATAAGATCCCTCCAAACTCCATCCCATCACAAACACAACCGCCATGATAAATGCACTCATTCAAAAATAATGCATTACGCTTCCATTAATATCAAATAAAACCATAGAATTTCATGATCAATAAATAGTATCACTATGTATTTATGAATAGTAATTTACCATGCGTAAATAGTAAATAGTAAACGGTAAAAAGTAAATAGTAAACAGTAAAAAGTAAATAGTAAACAGTAAACAGTAAATAGTAAATAGTAAATAGTAAACAGTAAATAGTAAATAGTAAAAAGTAAATAGTAAACAGTAAATAGTAAATAGTAAATAGTGATTAGTAAATAGTAAATTGATATGTATAATACGTACATTTAGTGCCATGTACAAATACAAATATGAAATTTCCATAACAGAACCTTAAAACCTCACAACCCATAAAATATTGTATCATATATCGGTCTAAAATAAATAGTATAAGCATAAAAATATAATCATACATAATTCACAAGTATAAGGAAAAATATCCATAGTTACCTGTTACTGGCTAACTCCCAAATAATCACCAAAGCAACTACCGGTATCCCCAAATAATTACCACCTCACTCTCTCTCTCTCTTTTCTTCCTTTCTCTTTCTCTCTCTTCCCTTCTCTCTCCCCTTTTCTTTCCTTTCTTCTCTGCGTTTCTGCGTGCGTTGTGTGTGTATTTATAGTTGAGAAAAATGGGTCCTTAATCATAATTTACACCTCTGGGTCATTCTACGTAATTTTCCCCGTACCAAATTTTCAAAACTTTCACGTGAAGACTGTCGGAAAGTTTGAAATTATTTTCCAGTGGGTCCCACATGTTTTGTTTTGTTTCTAATGTTTTTCTTTGCCCGTGAGTTTCTCATTCGTCCTTACATATATGTAATATATAATATAATAATTATATAATATAATAATATAATATAATATAATAATTATAGTATAATAATTCCACCGTCCGTCCGTCCCTACTCCTTACTTTGTATATATATAGTATAATAATATAATTTAATAATATAATAATACATTATAATAATAATTAAATATAAAAATATATATTTATTTTTGAAAAAATAAATTTTTATTTTATACCTCTAGATCTCCTTTAAACCTTAAAATACTTAAGAAATCATCCTAAAATTACTTAATTACCATTAGAAAAATTTGGGATGTTACATTTCTTCCCCCATTAAATAAATTTCGTCCCCGAAATTTAATATACGTAGGAATTCTACTTACCTAATTAAATAAGTGAGGATAGGTTTGTCGCATGCTCTCCTCAGTTTCCCAAGTAGCATCTCCTGGAGCCATTCCTTTCCATACTACCTTCACAAGCTTAATGGTCTTGTTTCTCAATTGCTTTTCCCTTTCATCTACAATTCGCTCCGCTCGCCTTTATATGTCATGTTATCATTGAGTTCTACCTCCTCTCGCTTCAATAACATGAGAAGGATCTGGTCGATACTTCTTCGCCATGCGATACGTGAAAAACATCATGCAGATTTGCAAGTTGTGGGGTAACGCAATTCTATAAGCTACTGACCCTATTTTCTTTAAAATCTCAAAGGGACCCATATAACGAGGTGAAAGCTTCTTCGCTCGAATTGCTCTACCAATGCCAGTCATCGGTGTGACTCTTAGAAATACATGTTCACCTTCCTTGAAATGCAACGGTCGCCTTCTCCTATCAGATTGTCCCAACTTCCTCCCGGGCCGATTGCACATGCTCGCAACATGTCTTCCGAGTTTGTATTGTCCTCTCGGTCCGTCCGTCGATCGAGGATGGTAAGCGGTACTAAACCTCAGTCGAGTTCCCATAGCGTCTTGCAATGCTTTCCAAAAATGTGAAGTAAATCGTGCATCACGATCGGATACGATACTGTTCGGTACTCCATGTAATCTGACAATCTCTTTCATGTAGATTTTCGCTAGTTTCTCAAGAGAATATTCTGTCGCTATGGCTAGAAAATGGGCCGACTTAGTCAATCTATCAACAATTACCCAGATGGCGTTATGTCCAGACGCAGTTAGAGGAAGTCCCGTGATGAAATCCATTGAGATACTATCCCATTTCCATTCGGGATTTCCAGATTTTGTAATAGTCCAGGGGTTTTCGATGTTCAATTTTGACTTTCTGACAAGTCAAACAACGAGTAACAAACTCAGTCACGTCTTTCTTCATGCCGCGCCACCACCAATTCCGCTTCAAATCATGATACATCTTGGTTGCTCCG
Source organism: Acacia pycnantha (assembly GCA_025563575.1). NCBI lineage: Eukaryota > Viridiplantae > Streptophyta > Magnoliopsida > Fabales > Fabaceae > Acacia > Acacia pycnantha. The sequence goes on along the minus strand of JAMWYP010000032.1, from coordinate 2,371,167 downwards.
GGGTGAATAGTATATTTGCTTCGATGAGCTTCCTCTAGCACGAGCCTTCTTATTTCTCCATCGTCATCTAGACACACTCTTCCCTTATACCTTATTATCCCATCTTCCCCAATCTCAAACTCGACTCTCTTCCTTCTTCAATTTCTTCCCTAACACTTAATGTATACTCATCTTCAAGCTGAGCGAATTTAATTTCTTTCCACGTCGTACTTTCAATAGTTAATGCCTCCATGGTAGCAACTTGTCCTGACAATACATCAATAGATGTACTCGTACATCTTCTAACAATTTGTGTTCCCTGATCATCATCTGGGCTGCATGGATCGTCTTTCTGCTTAAGGCATCGGCTACAACGTTTGCCTTTCCTGGATGATACTTCAATTCATAGTCGTAGTCCTTGAGAAACTCCATCCACCTTCTTTGCCGCATGTTGAGCTCCTTTTGGTCAAACAGGCGACTCTTATGGTCACTAAAAACCTCGAATCGTGAACCATAGAGATGGTGCCTCCAAATCTTTAGAGCAAACACCACTGCTGCCAACTCTAAGTCGTGAGTAGGATAGTTCTCTTCATGTGGCCTTAACTGTCGGGAAGCATAAGCCACTACTCTACCATCTTGCATTAGTACACACCCAAGACCTTTCTTGGAAGCATCAGTGTACAAGGTAAAGGTCTGAGTAGGATCTGGAATTGTAAGTACTTGGTGCCGTAGTCAACTTAGTCTTCAAATTTTGAAAAGCTGCTTCACACTTCTCGTCCCACACAAAAGGTTGATCTTTCCTAGTTAACTTTGTTAAGGGCATAGCTAACTGTGAAAAGCCCTTAATAAATCTCCTATAATAGCCAGCCAATCCTAGAAAACTTCTGATCTCGGTCACAGACTTTGGTTGTTCCCATTGAAGAACTGCATCAATTTTGGTAGGGTCTACCGCAACACCTTCAGCTGATACGACATGGCCAAGGAATTTTACTTCCTTTAACCAAAATTCGCACTTAGACAGCTTCGCATAAAGCTTGTGTTCCTTCAACACTTGTAACACAATTCTGAGATGCTCTTTATGCTCTTTTTCATCCTTAGAGTAGATAAGGATGTCATCAATGAAGACCACTACAAATTTATCTAAATATGGCTCGAAAATTCTATTCATGTAATCCATGAATGCAAACTGAGCGTTTGTTAGCCCAAATGGCATAACAAGAAATTCATAATGGCCATATCTAGTTCGAATGCGATCTTCGGGATATCTTCGCTTTGACCCTTAATCGGTGGTAGCCTCGATCTAAGATCAATCTTGGAGAATATGGATGCTCCATTCAACGATCAAGTAGATCATCGATCCCGGGTAAAGGATATTTGTTCTTTATAGTCACTTTATTCAACCGGCGATAGTCGATGCATAGTCTCGAGCTCCCATCTTTCTTCTTCACAAAGAGCACAAAGCGATCCCCAAGGAGATACACTGGGTCCGATGAAGCCCTTTTCCATCAATTCTTCGATCCGCTTCTTCAACTCGCTAATTCGATGGAGACATTCGGTGACGGAGCTTTAGAGATAGGTCCTGTTCAGTGCACGAGATCGATAGAAAATTCTACTTCTCTCTCGGGGTAAACCTATCATCTCTTTTGGAAATACTGAAATTCGTTTACTACTTCGATGCCTTCTATCCCTTCCTCCACTTCGCTAGAATGGAGAAAAACACCATGTACGCGGACAATCCCTATGAATAGACTTTTCAACTTGTACCGCAGACAATTGCGGTTTACTATGGCTCATAGAGTTATCTGCAAGAGATATAATCTTTCTCTTACATCAAGGATGACATCATTTGCCGACAACCAATCCATTCCTATTATCACGTCAATACCCTTCGGGGGTAGACAAACAAGATCTATGTTTGAGGTCCTACTATCAAACTCAATTGTACAATTTAAGCAAGCCCTAGAAGTTTTCACCGAAGCTCCCGCCGGTGTAGAAATAATCATGCAAAAGGCATTTCGCATATGCTTAAATTCAATCGAGGCACACAATCATACGATATAAAAGAGTGTGTAGCACCCGAATCAAATAAAGCTTCAACTTCAAGGCCTTGGATTTTGAGGGTACCTTTAATCGATTTGGTGAAGCACTTGCCTCCCGGTGTGATAGTGCGAACACCTTGCCTGGAACTGCAGTTCTAGCATCATTGGCCCTTCGAGGCTCTTCCTCACGTAACCCGGAGATGTGTCCGGCTTTCCGCAATTGAAACATGTCACACAATGTCCTTGGTGTACCTTTCCACACTGGCACACTTCGACTATTTGCGGTGCTAGCCACGGGAGCCGTGGATCCCCTATAAGAGTTTTGTCCTCCACTAAATTGACTCCCTTGGGGTCTACCGAAATGGCTCCTCCGGGGTCTACTAAAATGACTCCTTGGAGGTCCATTGAAATTACCCTTGGTGGTCCACCGTAAAGATTTCTTGATGGTTGACTAAATCGCATATTCACACCACTGAAATTATGACTGTGCTTCTTAGTGATTCCCCCCATAGGTCTCATAGGAGGTGCAGATCTGGCTTGAAGTCCTTTCATCTTCTCGCCTTCTTCTTCTCGTTTGCTTCGGCTATCGTGCGTAATTTGTCACATATCTCTTCAAAGTTCTTTGCTCCATCCGAAATGGTGCCAAAGCCGTCTTTAAATCTGGTCTAGCTTTTTCCACTAGCCGAGCACACATCCATTTTGGGTTGTTTTGCGAATATTTGCAAAATTTAGACAACTCCAAAAAGCGAGTGATAAATTCATCCTCGTGCAATCCCTCTTGCCTGGCAACTTGTACCTTTTGTTGTGAGTTGATTTCGATAACTTTGAATATCTTTTCGAGACGCTTCACCATTCTAGTGCTTCGATTGGGTCTAGCTTCCCCTCGAACATTGGAGGAGTGAACTTCCGGACCTTTTCCCAAACCTCAGTAATAGGAGGAGGGTTATACTGAGTATGGGAACTGCTACTACCTCTTAATTCTGTGCCAGTACGACTCCCACCTCCTGATTGATGGTCAGAAGGAATGACTTCCCTGGCCGTAGGCTTCTTCTTCTTACCACCTTGACCTCTTCTTTCGCTAATTCGTCCTCGTGCCTATTCACTTTCTCTCTTACCTCCGTGATTGCATCGCGTAATTCGCTAGAAGGGCATTGTTATCCCGAGGAGGGGAACATTTTGATGCGAAGAGGGACCATTTTGTCGTGAAGCGGGGTTTGTATTAGTCCTTCGAGTTCTCCCCATTTTCTTCTCCTATGATCTACACTATAAGGATGCTAAGTAAGGGTTAAGTGGCTAAAAAAAAAATTCTAAATCTAATCAAAGAGAAAGGCGCATGTTATGATATTTAATTTGCCACGACCTCAAAAAAAAGATTTCAAAAAAATCATTTTAGAATAGCAAAATTTTCATGGAACCTTTAGCTCTGATACCAAAAATGTAACACCTCAAATCCAACACCCGAAAACTTGGCCAAAAATATTCAAATTATCTCCAACACGATTAATCATCAACCAAATCATTTAAAATCATAACCGTTTCAAACGAGTTCATAATACAAAGCCAAAATAGTTTTCCAAAATATTTCAGAGTTTAATACAAAGCGGAAGTCTTAGGGTCTTGGCAAATAGAAATAACATAACATAAACTACAGGAGTACAAAGAGCCTTCAAAGCTCACTCCATAGGTGCCTTCCCTTGCTCCTTACTAGGATATTCACCTGACTAAAAACAAGAGATAATGAAATACATTTATTTTTGTATATAACTATATATATTCCAAAAGTTCTCATAAAAAGATTTTACAAAACGTTTATCATTTAATTAACTTAAACCATTCAATAATATAACATGCGGATGCAACCACCCTTATATCCTCTTCCGTCCTTATACATTGACTAGAGCCATAGGCTAACACATAGTCCAACAAAACATATTCATGTGATCGAATTGTTCCAAGCTCACCAAAACTTAAGATATACTCGGCCAAAAGTATAGAGCTTAAGTATGGACTATGGCTCCCTCCTTATCGAATAAAGGAGGTGTCACATGTCCCACAACTCCAATGCAATCCCTACTGAGGATAACATGGAAGAAGGGGCCCCGAAAAGTACCAATCCACCGTGCACCGAGTGGTGGCATAAAATCATAACATATAAGATTCCTCCAAACTCCATCCCATCACAAACACAACCGCCATGATAAATGCACTCATTCAAAAATAATGCATTACGCTTCCATTAATATCAAATAAAACCATAGAATTTCATGATCAATAAATAATATCACTATGTATTTATGAATAGTAATTTACCATGCGTAAATAGTAAATAGTAAACGGTAAAAAGTAAATAGTAAACAAAAAAAAAAGTAAATAGTAAACAAGAAACATAAATAGTAAATAGTAAATAGTAAACAAGAAATAGTAAATAGTAAAAAGTAAATAGTAAAAGTAAATAGTAAATAGTGATTAGTAAATAGTAAATTGATATGTATAATACGTACATTTAGTGCCATGTACAAATACAAATATGAAATTTCCATAATGTAACCTTAAAACCTCACAACCCATAAAATATTGTATCATATATCGGTCTAAAATAAATAGTATAAGCATAAAAATATAATCATACATAATTCACAAGTATAAGGAAAAATATCCATAGTTACCTGTTACTGGCTAACTCCCAAATAATCACCAAAGCAACTACCAGGTATCCCCAAATAATTACCACCTCACTCTCTCTCTCTTTTCTTCCTTTCTCTTTCTCTCTCTTCCCTTCTCTCTCCCTTTTCTTTCCTTTCTTCTCTGCGTTTCTGCGTGCGTTGTGTGTGTATTTATAGTTGAGAAAAATGGGTCCTTAATCATAATTTACACCTCTGGGTCATTCTACGTAATTTTTCCCGTACCAAATTTTCAAAACTTTCACGTGAAGACTGTCGGAAAGTTTGAAATTATTTTCCAGTGGGTCCCACATGTTTTGTTTTGTTTCTAATGTTTTTCTTTGCCCGTGAGTTTCTCATTCGTCCTTACATATATGTAATATATAATATAATAATTATATAATATAATAATATAATATAATATAATAATTATAGTATAATAATTCCACCGTCCGTCCGTCCCTACTCCTTACTTTGTATATATATAGTATAATAATATAATTTAATAATATAATAATACATTATAATAATAATTAAATATAAAAATATATATTTATTTTTGAAAAAATAAATTTTTATTTTATACCTCTAGATCTCCTTTAAACCTTAAAATACTTAAGAAATCATCCTAAAATTACTTAATTACCATTAGAAAAAATTTGGGATGTTACATTCTCAGGATACGTTAACAGTGGACCCAAACAAGTCATGATGCCTCTAGCATGGTTTAAAATTTTAGAATTTAAATTCATGAGGCCTTGCTTGACAAAGGTTACATCGTCTGAGCTTTATGTGGGATGTTGATATCTTGAGGAGTTGTCTTTTTTGTCTCTCCAAAACTCCTTATCGATTCGTTGCTAACTGAAAGTATGTTGTGCAGAATTTAGACATGGGTGGGGATGATTTTGATATGGATGATTCCAAGGAAGAGGAAGGTTAGAGCTTTTGTGAACTTTCTATGTAACTTGTGAAGGAAGTTCTCTACAAAAACCATTTTTAGATTTGCATGGGGGGCTGAGTTACCTAGTGACTTGCCATTCCTGCTTGTTGTACAAGAACTTGTTAAAAGATATGGTTTTTGTAGTTTCTTAACATTGGAGTATTTTTGGATACACTATGTGCAGAAGAAGTCAAAACAAAAGAAGAGGGCGATGGGCAGAAAGAGGCGGGAGAGCCCGCTGATGCGGTGGCTGAGGAGGCTAAGGCTTGACTGTATTGGAAAGACAGAAAGCTGAGACACCTATCCTTGACAAGAGCTTGTGTGGATCAATGAATGCTTACAACCTCAATTGCTGAAACTGTGTGCCTTTTCTTAGGTCTATATAGGCATTCTCAAATTGTATCTCTTTTCTTGGGTAACAGCCATTCTAATATCAGTTACTGGTAGAAAACACTTTCTGGGTTCATAATATTAAGACCGTGTCTAGTTTATGCCTATAAACTTCTGTTTCTACTGGAAAATTTGTGCATGGTTTGCAGCATTTTTTAAACACGTGTTTTTGTCGAGAATCGCCTCAAGGAGTTTCCCGCCTATGGAAAAAATGAAAAATTTCTTGGAACTGAGCTTTTTGTAAAAGTTGAGGTTGTCCTTGAGAATGAAAATGAAGATGAAGATGAAGAATTAAAAGATAAAGGGGGAAGAAGCTCAATTGCCTGAAGTAGTGAAATGTTTGAATTTTAAATGTAAGATTGCATATGGTAAACCCACACGTTGGCCAAAAAGAAAAATAGACACGAGTTGATGCGCGGCATCTTTATGCAAATGATCTTTTGGAGTATTGTTGTTACAAGTAGTAGGATGAGGGGTGTTACAGTTGGTTAAGGTGTTGGTCTTTATTCTTAAAAGGAAGAGGTTTAATATTCGTTGATTGATGTGGGAGCTTTATTGATAGGTAATTTGTAAGTATTCCTGTTAGCATTCTTTGAGCCTGGAGGCGTGTTCGAGCTCTAGTAGTAGGAGAAGAGGGATCTTTTTTTTTTTTTAAAGATGCACTCACTTACCTTGTAGCTTAGTGGGACAATAGCTCTCTAGTAATTTGGATGTGGTAGGTCTTGAAGCCTTTCGATTGTCAGTTCTTGTTCTCAAAGACTCTTAAGTGAAAAAAAAGAAAAGAAGAAGAGTCCAATATAAATTGCAATCTCTTTGCATAAATTTTGATACAATTTACTCAACCACTCCTGCTGGTCCATATTGTAGTATACAAAGTTTTTGTGATTCAAAAATATAAGACAAAAGTCCAAGTATTAAATTCTTCTTTTACAGAAATACTCTTATTAATGGCAATGCGGAGAGAAATTGTATAAGAAAAAAATTAAAGATAATTAAAATAGGTTATTTCAATCATACAAACTATTTTGATGACTACACTCACTTTGTCCTTAAAACTTAAAGGGTTAAGGAGTAATTTGGCCAATGAATTTTTACTTTAAGAGTGGTGTCCAGCACAAATAACTTTTAAGTGTACCAAAAAACTTTTAAAATGTGCAGTCAGCACAATTTTTTTTTTTTAAAAAAATATTCAGTCAGCACAACGGTATTAGAAAAAGATAACGTCCGTTATCTAAGGTGTAGATTGACCTATGAACTTTTACTCCAAGAGCGCCCAGCACAAAAAGAAGTCCATGTGCAATCCACACAAAATCTGATTGTTGTAAATCTTTACTCGGACCCCCAACCATATGCACTGGGGTTAGAAAGAGTGAATGCAATAAAAAAAAAAATCACAAATTATATAAATTATTATTATCAGCTATCTTATGTAATTATTGACTATAATATTGTATTATTTACTCTTTAAATTAAATTTTTGTTGTTGTAATTCTATTCAATCTCTTAAAAATATCACATAATTACGTGCATATAATCTGCGTAAAAATTGATATACGGCTGATGAGATTTTTTAGTTATTGATATAAGTGCGTATAATATGAGTACTTTTTTAGTTTTATTTATCATCAATTTAGAATAGTTAATGTGATGGTCAGAAGCCTTCGTCCCATTTTTAAAAATAATACTTTTAGAATACTTACTTAACTAGACAAGCCTTGAGAAGGACTTGGGCTATTATGAGATTTATCAGGCTCCTTATGAGCTAAGTGACATTTTACGTCAGGATTGTAATGGGTGTAGTACTCCCATAGGTGTTAATTGAGGCATCTTGTTTTGTATAAAAAAAAAAAATACTTACTTAACTGACAATAAGATTTGAATCCATAGTATGTTAATCTTATCAGCAGTATATCAATTTTCATAGGCAAAAATATTATATTTATACACATAAATATAAATGAATTCGATCCCTTTATCAGCATAGACAAGAGAGAAGGACATACTCAAATAAATAAAGGTGACCCATAAATTATGTGATATTTTTAAAAGATTGAAAAGAATTATAACAACAAAAATTTAATTTAAAGAGTAAATAATATACAATATTATAGTCAATAATATTACATAAGATAACTGATAATAATAATTAATATAATTTGTGATTTTTTGTTGTTGTATTCACTCTTTCTAATCCCAATGCATATGGTTGGGGTCCGAGTAAGGATTTACAACAGTCGGATTTTGGGTGGATTTTACTTGGACTTTTTTATATTGGGGGCTCCTGGTAAAATTTTTTTTTATCCTGGAGTAAAAGTTTGTTGATCAATCTACATCTTAGATAACGAATATTATCTTTTTCTAACAAAGTTGTGCTGACGGCACATTTTTAATTTTTTTTTATATTCTTAAAGTTATTTGTGTTGGACCGGCAACCTTGTGAGGTGTTGCTGCAACCTCGTGAGGTATTTTAAAAAATTTCAAAAGAAATTAAAAAAAATATATAAAAATAAAAATCGATGTTGAACTCGTGAGGGCAGCTAAAAAATCTTTCCAAAAAATTTAAGAAAAAAAAGGACGCCTCACGAGGTAATCCTAATACCTCGCGAGGTGTGATAAAAACATTTCAAGAGAATAAAAATTATAAAAAATAAAAAATAAAAACGGATGTTGACCTCGCGAGGTAATTATACTACCTCGCGAGGTCACTTAAAAATATTTCAAAACAAAACAAAAAAGTATATAATATAGAAATAAGGACGGAAACCTCGCGAGGTAATGGTACTAGTACTACCTCGCAAGGTCACCTAATAAAAAGAAAAAAAATAATAAAAATAAGGATGGTGACCTCGCGAGGTACTCAGGATACCTCGCGAGGTCTTGTAAAACATTTTAATAAAATAAAAATTAAAAGAATATAATAAAGTAAAAATAATAAAAAAGGATTTAAAGGACGTGGACCTCACGAGGTAAAAAAATTGCAAGAAAAAAAATAAATAAAACAAGGATGGGGACCTCGTGAGGTACTCCTTATACCTCGCGAGGTCTTGAAAAAAATTCAAAAAAACAAAAAATGACGGGTGACAACTATCTCACAAGGTCAACTAAAAAAATCTTTCAAAAAAAATTAAAAAAAAAGGACGGAGACCTCGCTAGGTACTCTTGGTACCTCGCGAGGTCTTCTGGTACCTTTCAAAAAATTTTTTAGGAGTGACCTCGCGAGGTATCATGTTTTTCATTTTTAATTTTATTATATATTTTTTTAATTTGTCGTCTTTTTCTAAATCTTCTGTAGATTGACCTCGCGAGGTAGTCGTACTACCTCGCGAGGTGCCTTGCATTTTTATATATATATTTTGTTTTAATTTTTCTTTTTTTTCAAAAATTTTTTTAATGACCTCGCGAGGTTCTTCTGCATTTTTTATAATTTTTCATTTTTTTTGAAATTTTTTTAAGGAGTGACCTCGCGACGCACCTCTGTATTTTTTTATTATATTTTTTTTTCAATTTTTTGTTTTTGTTCGAAATTTCTTTAGACTGTCCTTGCGAAGTACCTTTGTATTTTTTAATTTTATTATATATATATATACTTGAGCAAAAAAAATTATATTATATATATTTTTAAATATTTTTAATTTATTTATTTTTTAATTTTTCGTGTTTTTTCCAAAATTTTTTTAGAGTGACCTCGCGAGCTACCTCGGTAAAAGTTCGTTCGTTGGCTGGCTGCTCCTTAACCCAAACTCAAAAGGCTCACTTATATCATTCCGAATGGGGATTCGATTCCCTCTTTATCGACCTCCCCACCGCAAAGCACGAGTCCTTGTTGAAGGATCTGAAAAGGTAAAGATGGTGTTTTGTGGAGCTTCAAGGTATGGCTTCCCCAAATTTCCTTTGTTTTCTGCATCATCGTCACTATCTTTATTTCATCTTTCTCCTTCACATGCCGTAGCTCTCCGACTCTGTTTCCATTCCAATTCAACAAATCCTCACAATATTGAAGTGGCCCTCTCTTCTTTTAACGGCTTGCTTCATGTGCGCCCCCCACCCTCTATACTCCAAATTAATAAAATCTTGGGATATGTTGCAAAGTTGAAACACCATCGAACTGTTCTCTCCCTCTTCGCACAAGCAGAAACTAAGGGATTCTTGCCAGATTTGGTTACACTAAACATCTTGATTAATTGTTACTGCCATGTGGGTCAAATGACTGCTGCTTTCTCTGCCTTAGGCAAGATTCTTAAGATGGGCTGGCAGCCTAGCACGATTACTTTCACTACACTAATGAAGGGCCTTTGCTTCAATAATGACGTTGGGAAGGCCTTAAATTTTCATGATGATCTTATAGCAAATGGGTTTAAGCTAGATGTAGTTAGTTATGGCACACTCATCAATGGACTATGTAAGACCGGAAAAACAAGAGCTGCGGTTAAATTGCTCCAAAAGATGGCAAGAGGGCCAGCTAATCCTGATTTAGTCATGTATAATACCATTATTGATGGCTTTTGCAAAGAAAGACTCATATTAGAAGCATGTCATTTGTTTCATAAGATGATTGATTGCGGACTATCTCCTGATGTTGTGACCTACAACTCTCTAATACATGGTTTTTGTGTCATGAATAAAGGGTCAGAAGCCGCAAAATTATTTAATCAAATGAAACTTGAAGGCATCAACCCTAATGTTCGTACTTTTAGTGTAATGGTTGATGCATTTTGTAAGGAAGGAAGTGTCTCCAAAGCTGAAGCTGTTGTTGCTATGATGATGAAGTGTGGTACAAAGCCTAATCATTTTACATACAACTCTTTAATGGAAGGTTACTGCTTGATGAATAATGCTGATGAGTCAAGGGAATTATTCAATAAGATGATCAATAGTGGTTTGGCTCCTGATGTTTTTAATTATACCATTTTGATCAATGGGCTTTGTAAAATCAAGAGGGTGGATGAGGCCATGGATCTCTTTATACAAATGAAGGGCAAAAATTTGATTCCCGATATTGTCACCTATAGCTCTCTTGTTGATGGTTTGTACAAATGTGGTAAAATGTCACATGTGCGGGATATTATTTGTGAGATGCATGATAGAGGTCAGGCCCCTAATATAATATTCTACACTATCTTGTTAAATGGATTGTGGAAAAGTAACCATCTTGACCAGGCAATTACATTATTTCAGCAAATCCTTGACAATTCAGCCTGATACTTTCACAGATGATGCACGATAGATTTTTCGGCATCTTTTGGTTAATGACCACCATTTGAGTGTCCAAGCATAAACTGCTATGACCAAAAGATTATGTAAAGAGGGTTTTGTTTGATGAGGCAAAGGCCTCTATCTATAAAGTGAAGGAGAAAGAATGCTTACCTGATGTTTTAACTTTTGATACCCTCATACCTGTCTTGGAAAAAGGTGAGAATGATGAGACGAAGTGTTGACGAATGGAGTTGTCCTGAAGAAATAAAAGGAGGTTAGCTACCTACTCCAAATATTATATGATACTCGTGGTTGATTACAATTGAAGGTATTGTTTGAGTCATATGTTTCATATTTTTATTTTTGGCTTAACATGAGTTTGCTCCTTATTTCTTTATATCTCACCATTTATTTGATTTATTGTCTCAGGCATATCACAGTTGCTGCTCATGGGCCGGCTTTTAAATTGAGCCAGAATGAAGTTTGTTAAATTTAAGACAACGATTGTCTAAAAAGGATCATGATGATATTTTGCTAGGTTGGACTTCTTCAATGAAAAAAATGCCTGAACTTCTTTAGGCATGGGTGTGAGTATTATTAAAACACTCAAAGAATTAACAACCAACCTTTCATGCATGTGTTTGCTCTCTTTCCTGCGATATTTGCATATGCTTCTGCCATTTTTCTTGTCATGTATATGCTATACAACACCTCTCTTCTTATAAGGAGCTCTTTCATGGTTTTCATCAAGGGTGATATTAACTTTTTGTTGTTCTTTTATTTTGATATTTCCACCAACATTTTGGAATCCTTGATAAGTAAATTGAACTTGGGATTGAAAAGCATCTGCATTGAATGCTAACATTGTTTTTCACATTATTTTTCCTTCATATCAGCGTCAGCCATCATTGTCTTCAGTGTCTTTCTCACCAAATGTTGTAATTCTGGATTTTTGGCTAGATCATGATGTTACTACTTACTAGGCTTTCGGATGCTTGGTGTTATGTGATTTTGATCTGAATTGAATTTGTCTCTGCAAAGTTCAGTTCTTTCTCTTGGGAGATATCAGATATTGTAGTGCTTTACTTGGTCTTTTGGATGCTTCTATGCTGCTATGTGATTCCTGTGACTCTCTGCAGAATGTGTTGGGAACTGATACCTTGAACTGAAAAGAAAATAACTTGGTTGTCTTTGGCGTCTCTCTCATCAAGTGTCATTAATTTTGTATAGAAGAACGAACGGTGGTTGGACTAAATAGAACAATTTCTTTTAAGCAAGGTCGAAGAATTGAGCCTTGTGTGTAGAAGAAAAATCACATTGATAGAACTACCTCTTATTGAATCTAACAACACAAATATAACCTACTAATATTGGATATAAGATAATTATAGATAAAAAAACTGTAATTGACAACTTGAAATTCAGTCATAAACAATCATCAACTTACCCAAAAATACATATAAATAGTCATCAAATAGAAAATAGATTGGACTCATGACAAACATTACCCATTCACCTCGATTTCACTCCAACACAAGAAAGCACATGGGTCTTGCTCTTTCCCCCTTTCTCCTTTACCTTTCTTTCTGTTTTTCTGCTTGGTTTCTTTCTCCGTTCTTGGAGAGGGGTATCAGGAGGCAGGAGGTAGGAGAGCAGAGAGAGAGAGAGAGAGAGAGAGAGAGAGAGAATATCTAATTATGTGTATATATATTGCTCCTATTAATTTGCCAGAAGCATCACCTTCACACAAATATCTCAAGACTGATGATTTCTTCATCACTACAAGCTTAAACTACATGTTTATTGGCATATCATTGTGACTGCTCTGAAGCCGTTTTCTTCTTCTCAGCCAGGAATGGCTTGAACATCATGAGAAGCCCCAGCAGTTCTACTAGGTTCAGCGCAAAAAACACCAAATGTGTACCTGTAAGTTCAATGTCCCCAAGTTGGTGAGCCTTACAGAATTGCAGCTCCTGAGCTACTGATGTGAAGTCAAGACATAGGGGAATGGGTCTGATGTATTTCTCTTTAGTGAATTTCCATGTGCTTTTTTTCTCCAGTTATTAATTACAAAATATGAGTCCAGAACCTATGACAGTGCTGAGGTGTATAAAATGCATTTTTTTTTTTATATTTTCATGCATGAACTTCATCACAAACAGAGAAAAAGAAATGCACCGAAATGTTTTTCACCATTCTTTCAAGTTTTGAAACAGTATATGAAGCAGAATACGGCACAAAAGCATTAGCTGAGCATCATACCTGGAAGGAAGGAAGCATTTAATCGCTTTTGTGACCAGGTTAATCTGCATTGACCAAGGTCATCATAATTAGTCAATTGCACATAAGTTCTAAATTATTACACGTTATAGGGAAAAATAAGCGAAACGGGAAATAAAAATCAAATGTACACTTACACTGCACCACCAGCAGCAGGGCCAACTGCTTTGAAAATTGACATAGCAGTCATAGCAAAACCATTAGCTGCTCCTCTTTGGTGTTGTTCCTGTTTTTCCCAATCAAACACGCCATTTTATTAGCCCAACTCAATCATAATAACCTCATAACTTCAGTAAGGAAAGGAAAAAAGTAAAATGAAACAATGAACTGAATTTAAAAAGAATTTACCACTGCTCTGTTTTGCAAAAGGAATAAACCCGTATCGATTATTGGCTAGCAAATAAAAATTCACAATTAGGAATATCATTATGCAGATATACATTTCTTGAAGGAGATAGTAAACTACTCCTCCGGTCTTATTTATAGAACAAAGAGAAGATTGGTCCTATTTATAAGGTAGAAAGAAATTTTTCATATGAATGTTTAATTTTACCCTTCATTTGTGATTGCGTTGACTTTGTTTTCATTGAGTATAATGTATATTAAATATGAATAAAGTTGAAAAGTTGTTGAATTTTATGTAGGAGTTAATGAAGTTTAAGGTTTTTCTTGGTTTGTGTAAAACATACTTGAAGTGTCTTATAAATAAGATCAGAGGGGTATATATATGAGCAACTACAATGTTACTATTGTGATTGGTAAAATCAAGGAACAGATACACTTACAGGGAAACATAACAAAAAGACAGAAGCAATAGTTATCACTAGGTGCAGTGCGAAGCCAGACAACATGGCTATGAAAGGGTAACTTTGCAAGAGAGGTATGGATAAAGCCTGCACAGGGTACCCAAGTAATAATACAGATTTAAGAAACAAACTGACAATGAAAATGCTGAATGATAGTAATTATTATTGCACGAAAGCGAAAGCTAACCGCTGCGATGCGAACAAGATTAATGGGTCCAAATGCTTTCTCCAAAGGTTGATATAGGAAGATTTGATTGAGCAAAAGAGCAAATCCTAATCAGTTAAGCAGAGTTCAGAGCTAATCAGCATAATCACTGAAATTTACTCAACAAGATTGGGTTACAGAATATGAGAAGTTAGTGTATATGACCCCCATAAATGCCGTTATGTTCATGCATAATTTTTGTGATGGAAGGTTAGGAAGGAAGTCCAATTTATAACACTGTTATTTATATCTGGAAATTCGTAGCCGTCAAGCATATTATACCTGATATTGAAAGAACATCACCAACATCATCAGTTGTAAAGTTCAAACCCCCCAGCTCTAAAGGACTCACAGCCCATAATGAGAAAACCTGCGCAAAGTAAAATAGTGCTAACTTATAGCCTCATAGAAGAAAGGCAAGAACCTCATTTTGCTCCGCAAAAGATAAAAGTTTGTTGTTATTATGTGAAATGCATCGAACTGTTTGTCCCGATATTAAGTAAAAGCATACCTCAGTATTTTTTTTGGGTCAAAAGCATACCTCAGTATAGGCTATATCATGCAGTGAAAAAACACAATAAACAATGATGGATGACATCAAGGGCCAATTCAGGAGGATGTTTTCATTTTTCTGAACTGTCTTTTCTGTGGTTTCGTTTTCTAAAGCTTCCGCATCCTTTTTGGACTCATTGCTAACATTGTGTTTGTGCAATGTTTCCTGCACATTTCATAAATAAAATGTCTATGATCACAAGGTTGCCTTTCTCTTGGTGACACTGAAGGTCGCCTTTCTGTCAAAAAAGAAACCACTTAAAATACCCCACACACACATACAATTCTAGTGTTCTACTTTTAGCATATTATATGTCTAAATTATGCTGAGAAAGTAAATAACAATGAAGATAGATTTCCAGGCTTCAACAAGTATGAGACCCCAAGGTCAAAAACAGAACCTCATCAATTTCACTAATTCTCTTATAAAGCAGAACCATAATACAAGGTGTATGGATAAACATACCGGGAGCCAGATGCAAGAAACTAATACAGGAAGCGCAAAGACTGATATTACAAAGCAGGGCAAGAAGTAGGGAAACCTGTAGGCCATTTGTTTTGGACAAACGAGTATCAGCATATCAAAAACGGGGGAGCCAAAGTCACTGTTTCTATTTAAAAATTCGGAAGAGCATACTCACTTATCCAAAAAGGAACCTTTTGGAAATAGGTGCGGATACTTCTCTGCTGGCTGCAATACCAAAATTCCCAAATTATTAGGACAATTGATAACTGTGCTCCTGGTCATGTTTCCCCTTTAATAAGATGGAGACTAACTATTGATGATGACGAAATATAAGTTCATCACAAGGAAAGGAATAAAGCAAAGTACCAGAGCCAAATAGCCTCCTAATGCAGGACCAATAACTAAAGCTATGCCCCAAGCTGAACTCAGCTGAAACCACATCACACAACCAAATTATTATAAAGAAAAAAGCATTTATAAGAATTAATGGTAGACCAAAGTAAATTAGGCTTACTGTCGCAAGTCCTTTAGCTTGGTGTTCTTCTCGGAAAATTTCAGTGGCATAAGCCTAGTGGCAGAGAATGTTGTTATACGATAGAACAGACTCTTGTAAAGAAAAATAAACAGATGGTCTGACTTTAAGTATACAAATTCAAACTTATAATTCAGCTCTGGGGATATTAAATGAAAATTTAAAGAGTGAATTGATATTTTAGACCCCAAAAGATACACTTCACCTCACTTTGGTCTCCCAAAGATTGAATGTCCTATTGAAGTCTTACAAAGAGCTTTTCATCTTCAATATCATGCCACGTTAAGCTCCTTTTAGAAAACGAACCAAGTGGGTGATATAGCTTATAGCTTACTGTGAAGTAAATATTGGTCAGGACCATAGACCATACTTATATCTATTGGGTTTATTTGGAGAGAGTTTTAAGTAGCTTAAAGCCCGAAAAAAGTAGCTATAGAAAAAAAGCCAGAAGTTAAGTGTTTGAGTTAAATTTTGAATTTACTGAGCTTTTTTTTAAAAAAAAAATCCTAAAAGTTAGTTAAGAAAAAAGCTCCATGGGTAGCTTTTTCTAAAAAGTTCTCAACTTTTTGACGTGGGCCCTGTCACTTCTACCATCATCAATTCAAACACAAATCATATTTACAACCTGACTTTTTTCCTACCGGGCTTCTAAAAAAGTCAAACAGAAAATAAGCCACCGCTCCTACCGCTAAGCCAAACAAACCATTATGTTAAATTATCCAATCATACATAGTTATGTGTCTTATTTTATTTTATTTTTCATTTGGGTTTATAATTGAATAATAATATTAGCACTTATGATTGGAGAACTTGATATAATAATGGGTATAAGAAACTTAACCTAAGTATTTTCCATATAACCATTATATGCCTAATTATCATCAACCTTGAGTTAGCAGCAAAGAGGAAGGTTTTATGTCATATTTTAGAAGATGACTAGGCATTTAATGATCACATAATTTCTTCATAAAGCCATGTCCCTCTTTCTGTTAGTTATATGTTAACATGCTTAATGTGAAAACAATATTGAAGGAAAATTATCTTTTGAAGAAGTAAGATGACACATTAGAATTTTGGAGGACCATATAGAGACAAAGTATATCTTTCATTAACAAAAAAAAAAAAATCAATTCACTCGATTTAAAATTGTAATATGGTACATCTATAAATGGTACCTTGATCGTTCCAAGCGAACCATTTAAGCTTCCAAGGAGAAATCTTGTGATAACAGCCATCCAAAAACTTGTGCTTAAGCCAAATAGTGTGTTAAACACAACACTGAATTCAAATCATAATCAATATCAATATGGATAATTAACTCAAATATTATATTTTATATCTTACAAGAAATCAACCAAATCAGAGGTAGGTGTGCTTACACAACAATAATTCCGATAACTATGGTGTATTTTCGACCATATCGATCAGCCACTATTCCCCAAGCCACAGATGTCAGTCCTCTGCCAAGCATAAATGAAGAGCCTAAAATATACTACCTTTGGTCCAAAATGTAAGACTTGGTTTGTAATGTAGTTTGCATTACAAACCAGGTCTTACATTTAGGACCAGAGGAATATTTTAAATAAGATCAGTATTTAAGAGTTTATAAATCCTCTAAATATAAGACATCAATGGAATTGAAGAACTAAAGGAACCATACCCAGATAACCAGCATAGGAGCCAATGTCTGCCTCCGTTTTTGCAACACCAAAATCTCTTACCTGCGATTAATTTTTTTTTAATGAATAATTCATGTAATATACTTCAGCATAAAGTAAGAATATAGTTCATGACAAAATTTTTATTTCTTGAGCTATTTCTTAAAGAAAACATAAGGTAAAGCAATAATTTTTCACAGTCAAAGTGACCAATTAGATCATTTGCAAGTCTGAATTCAGATTTCGTGAAGCAGTCTCTTCTAAGGAGGCAAGTTCAACTTATACCACATTTATCTTTTAAGTCAAAAGCTACCATTTAGGATTATTCAAAATTTCAGATCCATACAAGATCCATCTCAGTAAGCCTTTCATATAAATTTCAAGAAATTGACTTCTAGTCTAAGTCAACAATAGTAGACTAGTAGGTGTCTGCAAAAAAAAAAAAAGATTCACTGCTTGTATAAAATGTTTTCTCCCCTTCCATTACAAAGGAAATAAAGGAGAGAGTGGTATTATGTGTTCTTATAGTTCATTATTTGGTTTTTCAAAAAAAAAAAGGTACAAAGGTTAAATGCTAAGGTTTCTCCAATTAGAAATCAACAAAATGGAACCAACTCACAACAATATATGTATTTGAAAACAAGATGTAACAATGAACTAGATATATTTTCTTGCGTATTTGCATAAAGTGTGAAGCATGAATTGCACTATGCAGAATTTGTGAATAACGTAATTAGTAAATTTCAATATATTAGAAAATATTAACCTCAAGAAAATTAATCAAATCAACGGTTAGATTCTGTTCTCATCTTGATGCAAGTGGCAGCCGCCTTCAAAACTTAATGTGCACATTAAAAATAAAACATGAAAAATTGAAATTGAAATTATAATTCTAGAAAAAGGACCAAACTCACCATGAAATAAAGGAATGGAAATATACATGTTATAGGCAGCGCTGTACAATGCACACGGTAAAAAAAAACAAATCAGATGCATAAAAATATAAAGGGAAAATGACAGTCAGGTCCCAAGGACTATAAAAAATAACAAAAAAGTCCCAACAGAAATTCACATAGACTTTTTTGATATTATTTGTATTAACAACAGAAAAAACTATATTTACAATAGGAAGCGCTATATTTACAACAAAATTTAAAAACCTTGCCATTTACAACAGAAAACGCTATATTCACAATAGGAAGTGCTATATTTACAACAAAATTTAAAAGCCTGGCTATTTACAACAGAAAAAGCTATATTCACAATAGGGAGTGCTATATTTACAACAAAATTTAAAAACCTGGCAATTTACAACCGAAAAAGCTATATTTACAACATGAAGTACTATATTTACAACAAATTTTAAAGTCTGTTATTCACAACAGAAAAAACTATATTTACAACAAATTTTGTTGTAAATACAACACTTCCTATTATAAGTATAGTTTTTTTTGTTGTTAATACAAATAAATCAAAAGGTCCCAAGAGACTTTTTTGATATGTGGATTTCTGTTGTGACTTTTTTACTATTTTTTATGGTCCTTGGGACCTAACCGTCATTTTCCCAAATAGAAAGGGAAATAAAATTAGCCGTAAAGAAACGTCTTTTTTGGGGAAAAAAACAGGGTGAAAAGTGTCTTGGGGGCAATTACTAGAAATGGTTGGATATGTCTTTTTTAGCAAAACAAAAATGTACTTTAAGGGGCAACACTATTATTCATACCAAAGTCAATCATATTCCCAACCATTTCTAGTAATGGTCCCCAGTCATAAACTCAAAATCACTATTATTTCATAGGTTACCAAACACCTTAATATATATGCATGTGTGTGTGTGTGTCATAATTGATTTTGGGGTGTATATTTAATTTCAAAAGCATGAATAATGAAGGAAGAAGCACTCCAAAACAACATTATAATTAACAAAATGAACCAACTAAATTATGGGAAAGCAAGAAATGCTTACTGGCGCACATAGTTAACATCCAAATGTAGAGAAGATACTTAAAGGGTGATTCTTGGTTCAATTGTTTGGCTCGATCCACCTTACAGCCTGGGCAGTTCTCGTAATACACATTCTTCTTCACCAATAATGGCTCTCTTCTACTACCTCTGCCATCTTCTTCGTTATCGCCCGCCATGTTTGTTTTCCGTGTGATTCTCCTTCCTATTTTTCATTTTGAGTTTTCCCATTCAGAAAATAAAAATCGATCAGAAAGACAAGAGGAAGGGAAGATTCAATCGATCAGATCAGAACGTGAGATGAAGAGTTGAATGAGAAACTTACAGAGTTGTTGGAGAAAATGCGAAGTTGATGACGATGAAGCTGATGAGAGCGTACTGGAGTGAACAATCAAATATATGAAAGTGAGTGAATAATTGATTGGGGGAAATAATAAAAAATTGGAGAGTTGAAATACGATACTCTTTGAAAACCAAATAATAATGGAAGACGCTTCTCGTACCACTCGTTCTTCTCTCACAGTCGCCCTTTCATACAAAGATGTTGGCTTAGCGCCACCAGACTTGACTACAAATTAGAGATCTCAAAAACTCTTTTGGTCGTATTTTCTCTAACTTGTAACTTAATGCAATTTTCCCTAGTTATTATGAGTTTATGACATGTATTTTTAAAACATCTTACTTGTCTTTCTTAATTCCTAGTCTCCCGGTATATATACTTTGGTATCTAAGGGTCTTATATCCCTTGGATCGTAAGTATACCTCTGAGTGCGATCATTGACCTTGATTTCTTTAAATGTTGTGTCGGACCTCAGTTCGCCACAGTGTCTGGAGCTTATCAAGGTTTTTCGATGGCATCAGGTAGGTTGGCACAAGTGATCAAAGGTTCCGTATCTCAAAGCAGCATTTCCTTTCACAGGCATAGGCGAATGCTAAAAGAAAAGCATACGCAGAAGCATAAAAAAAAGATTTACCCTCTACCAAAATAAGATCTCTAGGTTTACCAAATACTTCTCAACCTAATGTCTTGTGGTGAGCAGCTCCTATTCTCTTGTATTACGTACTGTTGATTGAGTATCAACAAAGATAAATTATGAAAGGATTGATAAATATAAAAATTATGTCTTATATACTAGAATATCATGACTATTATTGGATAGAAAACTCCTTAACGTGTAAAATCAATATGAATACTTCGAGAAAAAATTATAAATTTGGGAGACAATTGGGTTGGGGTTTTATATTTAGGACTAAATTCAATTTCCAACTAACTTTTATATTTCCTCTTGTTCTTAATGTAAAATCTAGTTGACTATTTTAGAGAGATTAATGAAATTAAATAAATTACTTAATCATCACATATGTTGTGTATCATTCAGAATAGTAAATCGCGCACTATAGTGGCGCAGAACAGGACCTTGCCGCCACAAAAGCTCCTTCACGGAGCATTTTGTGATCGCGGCTGAAGCGTGAGTAGCAGAGCATTTGTGTCGCACATTGTCGCAGCTGTTTCGAACAATTTAGGTTTCAAATACATTTCTTCTTGAACATCGAACTCCTGCCATTTTCGGCCAGCCAAAAAAGCCATCGTTCCCCTCCTACCATCGTCGGCGGTCGGCCACGTGCCATTTTCGGCGGTCGGCGGTTTTGGCCAGCCCTTGCGTTCCCCTCCTGCCATCGTCAGCCTCTGCCATTTTCGGCCAAGCCCTCCTTCATATAAGATATTTTTCGGGCAGCCCTTCCCATGTTCTAGACTTGCTTGCTACTGTAAAAATGGCCTTTAAAGGACTTGGATTATCTTTTCATTGAAGAATAAAGATAATTTTTGCTCATATTTATGGCCTTTAAAAACTTATTTAATGTTGAATGTTCTATTTATGGTGCTTAGAGACTTAGATGATCTATTCTTTTTATACGTTGAATGTTTTGATTATGGCCTTTAGATACTAATTTAAAGATGTTTGTATCTTTAGTTTATGACATGGATGATCTATTGTTTATTATATTTTTATTTTTGAGCATTTATGTATGTATCTGCTATCTTCGGTATAGCGGTCATCCCGCTATGCGCTATATCGTTATTTGGGCCAGCCGTTTTTCGCCGCTATCCAAGATTGACTACTCTGGTATCATTAAATTATATATTAATTTATAATTCAAACAAATTCGTTTTTTTAAAAAACAATAAATATATATGCATTAAAATAATTTATTTAGTTTCCTTACTATAAAAAAAAATTTAATTGGATTATAAGAATAGGATGTAGCATTGAGTCCGGGAGGTAGTATTAATTATAGCACAGAATTTTCAAAAAATCTTTTATTTGGAATGTTGATGTGTACTCTCACATCCATGAAAATTTTGTGGTATCAGTTGCATATAGAAAAATATTTTATGCGTACATTTAAACCTTAACTAAAAGAGGGAAAAATGGAAGGTGCTCATTGTTAAGAGAAAATACTTGAAGTCAGAATTACACTAAAAATCATTTTAAGATGCTAGGTGTTAGTACAAGAGTAAAATTGCACCAATATTTTTAAATATTAAGGAATATTGAAAAAAAAATTAGAGTACTTAATCACTGAACCTGAATGTAGTTTAACTAGAGCTGTTAAAATGGGCTGGACCCTATGGGCTAGCCCATTAAGCCCCATGTTTGGCCCCCATATGATGGGGCCATTTTTGGCCCTAACCCAAAATAAGCCCCACTCTTTGGGGTTATGTTGGGGCCAACCCGCGGGCCACCAATCAACCCCGTTTCCAACATTCAGAATACTGACTGAGGATACTGACTGATACTTAAAAAATACTTCAGGATACTGACTGGTACTGAAAATATACTTAATGATCTTGAAAAATTATTTTAAGATGTTGAAAAAATATTTCAAGGTACTGACCGGTACTTAAAAATACTTGAGATCTTGACTTGGTACTGAAAATATACTTAATGATCTTGAAAAATTATTTCAGGGTACTGACTGATACTTAAAAAATACTTCAGGATACTGACTGAGGATACTTACCGGTACTTAAAAAATACTTCAGGATACTGACTGGTACTTAAAAATACTTCAGGATACTGACTGGTACCGAAAATATACTTAATGATCTTGAAAAATTATTTCGGATACCGACTGTACTTAAAAATACTTGAGATACTGACTGGCACTTAAAAATACTTCAGATCTTGACTGTACTGAAAATATACTTAATGATCTTGAAAAATTATTTTAAGATGTTGAAAAAATATTTCAAGGTACTGACTGGTACTTAAAAAATACTTCAGGATACTGACTGGTACTGAAAATATACTTAATGATCTTGAAAAATTATTTCAGGGTACTGACGGGTACTTAATACTTCAGGATACTAACTGAGGATACTGACTGGTACTTAAAAAATACTTTAGGATACTGATTGGTACTGAAAATATACTTAATGATCTTGAAAAATTATTTTAAGATGTTGAAAAAATATTTCAAGGTACTGATAATTGAATATTTTATACACTTATTTTTGTCTCTTGAGTAATAACTTAGGACCCTTTATCTAATAAATAATGACTTTTATGTTTATTTGGGCCTTGGGCCTTTTATTGCATTTTAGCTATTTTTAATAATAAAATTCCAGTTTTGTATTACTTCACTATTTCTACCATAACTCTTGAACCAGACATCGGATTTGCCTCATTTTTGTCTCATATTTCAGATGATTCAGAGAGCTACAATTGTTATGAAGACATCAAGAGCCAATTCGGTCAAGAGGGCGGTCGATTTTGGAGCCGAAGTCGGATGCACAATTCTGGATATTATTTGGACCCGAATTTTGTAATTTAAGTCCAGTTTTATTTTATTTCTGTTTTGGGCTAAAACTATTAGGGCCCATTTTCGTTTTAGGATATTTTTAAGTAAGGAAGCCGCCAAAGACAGGGGGCATTCACGAATTCAGGATTTTGACATTAGGGTTTCGCGATTTTATGCAAATTCTCTCTACCGATTTTCGCATGTTCTTAGGGTTTTTCGCGTTCTTCATCTTTTCTTCAGTTTTTCCAGCCATGCTCGGCTAAACCCCCTATGATTGACCCAACGATGAGGATTCCATGATTCGTCAGAGAACTTGTGCCTAATCGGTAACTTAATCAATTCTGTTTTCATCTTATCGGATTCGAATTCTGGAAATAGTTCGAATATTAGATTTAATATTCGGTTTGGTTCATCCCAAGGACTAAATTCGGACTAGGTTTTAGTGTTGCTGTGCGATTGCACAGTGAGACATGTGTTCAAATAAATTCTAGGCGATCGTCTAGGCGAGGGATTATCCGGATGAATGCAGAGATCTCGATTCATCCGGAACCAAACGTGATTAGTTATATTTCGTTCAATGATGCATTATTCTTGAATCTGATCGTAGGGTTGGTCATTTTTAATCTGTTTAAGTCCATCAACGTTTTTCTGTCTGTTTATTTCAATTTATTTCGTTTTAATATGCTGAATCATAACACCCTAAAACCCCCAATTTCACCATTCTGTTTGACTATTGTTATTAAATCGAGCCCGCTGCAAATTCGTTGGGAAACGACCCGGGTTCCCTAATTCGCAAATCGTTTCGAACTTGGTTTATTTTGGGAGACACGGCAAATCTCTTTCCAAATTTGACGCCGTTACCGGGGAATTTGCATCGGTTTGATTAGTAACAGTATTGTAAACAGCTAGGGTTTACGTGGTTCGGGTGGTCGGATAGGAATTTTTCTGACTCTAATCACTCAAACCAGGTCTTATTCACAAGGAATTGGGCGTTCTAAGCAAGAGTCACTTCCTGATAGGAAGTGAGGTCTCACCTATTTTCCCCAAATTCCAACGTTTAGACCACTTTTTTTGTTGTTTTAAGTTCTGATTTTTTGATTTCCAACGGGGTGATTTTTAGGTATCTCTGATTTGGCTGAAATTTGGTACAGTGATAGAAGATGACAAATCATTAGACCCCCTTGAAAATGTTTCATTTTCTAAGGGCTATCCTCCGTTTTGCCAAATTCCATTGTTTAGACCACTTTTTCAATTTTTGAAGTTTTTTTATTCCATTTTTGAGTCCCCCAATAGTCTAGGAGTCGCCCTTAGTGTTTTTCCACTTTTACCACCCCTTGTGGCATTTTCGTAATTCTGATTTTCTGGTGGCATCTTTGTCATTATGTATATGTTGCATGAGTACCAGGAATACTACTAATCCGAAGATCATTTGCCATTTGATCCTGAAATAGAGAACAATTATTCTTTGCTAGGAGAGTTGTAAGCTTAAGTCATAGGATTAATCTTGGTGGACCTCAACCGAACTCGATAGTGGCCATTCGGATTGTGTCCATTCTATTGATCTTTAAATTGTGATTACGATAGTATTTCGATAGTCTTGTGTCCACTAACTCGGACATTATGGCGGGAGAACAGGCAAATCATCATACTTTGAAGGAATTGGGTGCACTGATGTTAATTATCAACCTTTGTGCATCCAATATCCACGATCTTGCTGCTAACTTTGAGCTTAAATCTGGTCTAATACACTTGTTGCCTAAGTTTCATGGTCTTGCGGTGAGTGCCCATTAAGCATTTGAAGGAATTCCATGTAGTGTGCGGCACAGTGAAGCCACATGCCATTCATGAAAATCATATCAAGTTGAGAGCTTTTCCTTTCTCTTGGAAGGTGGAGCCAAAGATTGGTTCTTGTACCTTCACCCTCATCTATTGGGAGCTGGACTGATATTCGAGGATATTCCTAGAGAAATATTTTCCTTCCTCAAGAGCAAGCTGCGATCAAGAAGGAGATTGGCAACATTAAACAGATCATTGGGAGACTATGCATGAGTATTGGGAGAGGTTCAAAAGGTTATGTGCAAGCTGTCCACACCATCGATATCCGAAAAGACTTGATCAACTCTTTCTATGATGGTCTATCAGGTAGACAAAGGGTTAGTTGATGCCTCTAGTGGTGGAGCTATGAGTAACAAGACACTGAAGAAGCCCAGAAATTGATATCCATTATGGCGAGATAACTCTCGGCGGTTTGGCACGAGCCAATAGTACCCTGTTTACCATGTACAAGCATCTCCAAACAGTATGATTCTCGAGAGATTAGAGAATAGAGTTGATGATCGACTTCCTTGTGAGGCGGCTAGCGGTGACACGAGACGATGCAGTCTTCCCCTCCTCGGCGTAGGTACTCTTGTGGGTTTTGTTCGACCCTTATCACTCTACCGACTCTTGCCCTACTTTGCATGATCCCGCCTATCAAGACCAATCGGTAGGCTGCAGTGGGTGTTTTTCCAGGAAGGCCACAATACCAACAGAATAATGCTTTCTCTAATACATACAATCCTGGTTGGAGAAATCACCCCAACTTTCACTCACGCCAATATGCGGTTCCAACAACAAGCCCGACACTTCCATTCGAGTTTGCAAACACAAATTGGGCAATTGGCAACATCATTGAACCGACTTCAACCTCAGGATCCAACTCCCTTCCTTCACAAACAATTCCCAATCCTAAGGGAAATGTGAGTGCTATATCACTACTGATGCGGCAAGCAATTGGAGAAACCTAAGCAAGGCTGAGATGTGACTTCCACATCGAAAGCGAGTCGAAAATGTGAAGATTGACTGCGAAAGAAAAAGGTGTGCAAAGCAAGGTGAAGAGGAAGACATTCCTATCCCTCTTCCTTTCCCTCGAGAAGCGATTCAATCCAAGAAGTTGGCGAGAAAAGGCACAAGAGAAGGATATACTTGAGACATTCGGGCGAGTAGAGATCAACATTCCTCTCTTAGATGCGGTTAAACAAATTCCTAAATATGCCAACTTTCTCAAGGAGTTGTGCACCAATAAGAGGCGGCGAAGGGAATGAGCGAGTGAGTTTGAATCGAATGTGTCGGCTCATCCGACTACCATGCCTCGTAAATGCAAAGATCCGGGGACATTTTCTATCCCTTGCCTTATTGGTAACTATAGATTTGATTATTGCATGCTAGATTTAGGTGCTTCTATTAATGTCATGCTGCATCTGTTTATAGATCTCTTGGTCTTGGTCCCTTGCGTCCAATGGTGTCATTGTTCAGTTAGCTAATAGGAGTAATGCCCCATCCTTCGGTTTAGTTGAAGATGTATTAGTCAAAGTTAATGAATTGATATTCCTGCTGATTTTTACATCTTGGATATGGAGGGTGAGTCTCTAGTAGTAGGTCACCAATCATTCTAGGGAGACCTTTCATGAAAACAGCTAGGACTAAGATAGATGTGCATTCTAGTACTCTTTCCATGGAGTTTGGTGATATATCTGTGAATTTCAATATCTTTGATGCCATGAAATATCCTAGGGAAGAGCATTCTGTTTACTGTATTGATGTGATTGATGATCTTGTGGATGATGTTCTCAATGGTTGGTGTCTTGATTATCCTTATTATTTTTCATCCGAGGTGATACCCCCATTTGTGCATGCGATGATAATGAATGGTGCTCTGTTTGCACTAATTTGGTTAAGACCGTATTGTTTGGTGATTCTCGATTTGCTTGATGATTCTACATTACTTGTAGACTCGATATTGATTCCGAGTTTGAGCTTTATCCACGATCCTAACGTGCATCCCGATTCTAATTTTGATGAGCTTAATTCGATTTTGATGAACTGAATTGATGTTAACCTTGAGTGTATAGACACAATCCTTACGCTTGTGCTTCTTTGAATATGGTTTGGTATTCCCGGTGTGATGACACGAGTTGTTGCAACAACCACCCAAGCTTCTCCCCTCCACCGAGCAACCGCCCAAACTAGAGTTGAAATCCCTTCCGACCATCCAAGTATGCATTTACGGAGGTGAATGAGCGATTGCCGATCATTGTGGCAAATAATCTTATGCCAGATCAAGAAGAGAAGCTGCTAAGCTTATTGAGGGCGAACAAGAAAGCCATTGGGTGGACATTGGCTGACATAGTTGGCATTAGTCCTTCTATGTGCATGCATCGGATTTTATTGGAAGAGGACTCTAAGCCAGTGAGGCAACCCCAGAGACGCCTTAATCCTCTTATCCTTGATGTGGTGAAGAAAGAAGTCACTAAGCTTCTGCAAGCTGGTATCATCTATCCCATTCTGATAGCCAGTGGGTTAGTCCAGTCCAGGTGGTTCCTAAGAAATCCGGAGTCACTGTAGTAGCCAATCAAAAGAATGAGCTCATTCCTACTCGAGTTCAAGATCCATATTGCTCCTGAGGATCAGGAGAAGACGACCTTCACATGCCCCTTTGGGACATATGCTTATCGGAGGATGCCTTTTGGTCTTTGCAATGCACAGCACTTTTCGGCGTTGTATGGTGAGTATTTTTCCGAGTTCCTAGAGGACTGTATGGAGGTGTTTATGGATGATTTCATTGTATATGGGTCTGATTTTGATGCATGCTTAGCTAATCTATCTAGAGTTTTGCATAGGTGCATTGAGTCTAATCTTGTCTTTGAATTATGAGAAGTGTCACTTCATGGTTGAGTCGGGTATAGTCTTGGGACACATAGTGTCTAGGAAAGGGATTGAGGTAGACCCCACTAAGATAGATGTTATTCTTGCTTTGCCTTACCCAGCTTACAATGGGAAGTTCACTCTTTTCTTGGCCATGCAGGTTTCTATCAACGTTTCATTCAAGATTTCAAGAAGACTGCTCGACCCTTGTCAACCTTCGCATAAGGACACCGACTTTGTCTTTGATGATGCGTGCAAGGCTGAGAAGGAGTTGTTGGCTATTGTATTTGCCTTCGATAAGTTTAGGTCATATCTGCTAGCTAGTAGAGTCATTGTTTTCTCTGACCATGCAGCTTTAAAGTTTCTTTTGAAAAAGGCGGATGCTAAGCCACGACTCATCCGGTGGATGTTGTTGCTCCAAGAGTTTGATGTTGAGATTCGAGGCAGTGGAGCACAAAGCCGGGTGGTGACCACTTGAGTCGCATCACCCATTCTCCTCTCACCCATCTTCTATTCGGGATGATTTCACATGGCGGCTTTCTACAGTGCAAGATAAGCTAGATAAGCTTCCATGGTATGCTAATCTGTTAACTATTTGGTCATTGGTGTTTTTCACTGTAGATTCCACTAGGGCCCAAACTCTAAAATTGAAAAGTGAGTCTAAATATTATGTTTGGGATGACCCTTATCTGTGGAAATTTTGTAGTGACCAAGTAGTTAGGAGATGTGTGACTGATTGTGAGTTTCAATCTATATTGCATTTTGCTCATGCTTCCACCTGTGGTGGTCACTTTGGACCCCAAAGAACTGCTAGGAAAGTGTTAGACAGTGGATTATTTTGGCCTTCCCTGTTTCATGATTCCCATTTGTTTTGCAAATCATGTGATAACCGTCGAGAGGCGGAGTATTTCCCGTAGGCATGAGATGCCCCAAAACCCTATATTGTTTTGTGAGATCTTTGATGTTTGGGGTATTGATTTCATGGGTCCATTTCACCTTCATATGGTTACACTTACATCTTCTTTGCTGTTGATTATGTTTCGAAATGGGTTGAGGCGAAAGCCACCCGGACTAATGATTCTTCTGTGGTGGTGGGCTTTGTTAGGTCTAACATTTTCTGCACGTTTGGCATTCCTAGAGCTATTATCAGTGATCAGGGTTCTCATTTCTGCAATCGAAGCATGGGTGCCTTGCTACGCAAGTATGGAGTGCTACGCAAGGTTTCCACAGCCTACCATCCTCGGACGATGGTCAAGTTGAAGTCTCAAATCGAGAGATTAAGCAAATCCTTGAAAGACGTTAACTCTACCCTGAAAGATTGGAGTAAGCGACTAGATGATGCTTTGTGGGCATATCGCACCGCCTACAAGACTCCGATTGGGATGTCTCCTTATCGGCTTGTTTTGGTAAGGCATGTCATCTTAGGTTGAGTTGGAGCATCGAGCCTATTGGGCCATTAAGCGGTGTAACATGGATTTGGCTCGATGCAGGATGGAGAGGAAGCTGCAGTTGCAAGAGTTAGATGAGCTTAGATTGGATGCCTATGAGAGTTCACGGTTGTACAAGGAGAAGACTAAGGCATTCCATGACACTACTAGAAAAACACCATTTTGCGACGGAAATTTGCGACGGAAACGTATCCGTCGCAAATTCGATGATATTTGCGACGGATCAATGATCCGTCGCAAAAAATATGCGACGGATCCGCAAAAGGGAGGACGCTATGTCCGCCCTTTTGCGACGGACTTCGATGTCGTCGCAATTTCGCGACAGGACAGAATTAAAATCGCAAAAATTAAAATTTGCGACGGACCCTTGGTCAAGTCGCATAAAATAAAATTTGCGGCGGACCCTTGGTCCGTCTCAAATTCGTTTATCTTTCCGGCGATTTCGCCTCTCACTCTCCCAGCTGCGAACTCCGCGACCCCCTCCCCCCTGCATTTCCGGCCCCCAATACTTTTCCGACCCCCTAGTCATTTGGCCTCCCTCTCCATCCTCTTCTCTGTACTTTGGTCCGGTGGGTGTTCTTTGGAGAGGTGGTGGTTCTTCCAACGGTCTACCCTTACTCGTTCTCTCCTTGCTTGTTGGTGCCGGTGGTGGTTCTTCCAAAATTCTTCCCTTGTTCGTCGGTGCCAGTTCTTCTTCACTTCCCTTTGCTCACGGTATAGGTATGTTTAAATGTTTAATATAGATTATTATATATATATTAAATTGTAATTGATAATGTAGTTGTTATCAAGATTGATTTGTGTATATAGATTAAAATGTTGGGAATATGAACATTGATTTTTGTACGTAGATTTTAATGTTGGGAATATGAAAATTGATTTGTGTATGTAGATTAAATTGTTGGGAATATGAAAATTGATTTGTGTATGTAGATTAAAATGTTGGGAATATGAACATTGATTTGTGTATGTAGATTAAAATGTTTGATATAGATTTTTGTAGTGAATAATGTATGCTAATAATCTGTGTTAATTCTTTCTTGTTGATTAAATTATATATGATTAATTCTTCATTTTTTATAGTGAGAATATTAATGTTGTATTATTTATTTATTAGTTACATATGATTTACGTATGTTTATCTTCAATACTTCACATTCCTTCCTTAGCACAATGCGTCGCCTCATAGCCACGTTGGGGAAGAAGGTAGTTCCTCCGATCCACCAATCTGGGGCTCCAGAGATCCTTCGACACGGAAGCTTTGGATCCGTCCGACGGCGTCGGGTAAGTCATGCCAAGTTACCGGTAATGTTACAATTTTCTCTATGTAAATGGTTTGTATGGTAATATTTGCATGATGTCATCTCTCATCGATTTGAGCCTCATAATGAGGTAGGGACTTCATCTCGGCCCAATTATTCCGCAATTACAACCATCCTTGGGCCAAGTGAATGAGACATTCCTAGCACTACTCGAGATGCTTGGTTCGATGAGTTCTTGGTAAGTTTTTTGTTTTATGGTTATTTAATTAAGTACTTTAAAAATTTGGAGCACTAATGGTTCGTTATTGATTTTCAGCACCAGCATATGACGTTGCCTAAACATCGTGCAGAACTGAAAGCAAATTATAATCATAATGGAGGCCGATATTTGCGTCAAAAGCTTTACGGCTTGAGAAATAAAAGAGGCAAGAAAGACTGGATTTCCCAGGACACTGTAGGCAATTATTGCAGAATGGGCCACAAATGAACAGTTTCAAAACATGAGCACGAAAAATAAGCAAAAGCAGGCCAAAATGGAAGGACCGAGTCATATCTTGCGTTGCATTCCTATTAGTGAGCATCGACGGAAAATTGTAAGTACACTCTATTTTCTATTTAGGTATTTGATATTTTATACTTTGAAGTAATTAATTAAGGTTATCATCCGCGTTTGCAGGTAGAGTGCAGGGAAGTTCTGAAGGATCAATTGAGTGGGCTACCTTTGAGCGGACCCATTCCGTGCGATCGAAGGGAGTGAGAGACAATGGATTAACCAAAAGGCGCGCAAGTAGCGGTTAGACATTTATTGCCTTTATTACTTGTTTTATGCACCACCATATTTATTTTATTTTACATGTCTAATAAGCTATGTATTTTTGTGCTTGTAGGAAACCTTTCGGAAGGTTGTCGCGGGAGAGAGGGTCGCGGCTTAGGTCGACCCCGCATCCTCTCGGTCAGACAATGAGAATCTGTTCTTTGAGGCCGCAGCGGTTTAACAAGAAAGGGAGAGTCTTTGGATACGGTGCCTCTGCTGGCGGATGAAGCAATCAAAGCGCTCCTCATCCAAAGATCTTGAAGGTGTTTCTCCAGTACACGTAATACATTTCATATTGATAATTTCCATTCTCTTGTCTATTCAAATGAAGTACAAATAATAAATGTACTTCATAATGTATTCTGAGATGAGTGAAGAAGATGAAAGCGTTGGTGGAGCGAGCAAGCAACACGAGATGAGTCGGCAACAGGACATCATGAGGCGGGAGATGCTTCGAGAACGGGAGAGGATGGAGCGAGGCAATGAATGAGGAGCGGGAGAGGATGGAGCTTGCGATGCAACAGGAACGGGAGAGGATGCGACATCGAGATGGATCAGATGCAAGCGGAGATGATGAGACAGATGCAGTTTCAACTCCAGTCTCTAATGACACAAAAGGGTTCGGGGTCGGCTCCTGGTGATGATGACCATGCGGGTGATGATGATGATGATCACAATGCCGATGTTTAGACTACTTTTTAGTATTTGTTCCTTACAACATTATTATATATATTTTGTTTTCTCTATTTAAACTCTTTTTATTATATTCATGATACTTTTGCATTAAATTTTCAAGAAAAAAAAAATAAAAAAATAAAAAAAATAAAAAAAAATTAAATTTAAAAAGATTCAAAAAATTTAAAAAAAATTTAATAATTTTGCTACGGAATTCAAATCCGTAGCAAATTGCTACGGAAATCAATCTGTAGCAAATTGCTCTGATTTGAATTCCGTAGCAAATTGCTACTGATTTAAAATTCCGTAGCAAACTTTGCTACTGATTTAAATCCGTAGCAAACTTTGCTACGGAATTTAAATCCGTAGCAATTTGCTACGGATTTTCAAAATCCGTAGCAAATTGCTACGGGGTTTTTTGCTACGAAAAAATTCCGTAGCAAATCAATTTTGCTACAGAATTTTGGCATTTTTCCGTAGCAAAATTGATTTGCTACGGATTTTGCTACGGATTTTTTCCGTAGCAAAAATCAATTTTTTTTGTAGTGTGATAAGCATATCCTGAGGAAGGAGTTCTCTGTGGGCCAGAAAGTTCTTCTATTTAATTCCCGTCTGAAGTTTATGCCTGGTAAGCTTCGATCTAAGTTGGATGGCCCTTTTGTGATCACTAACATATTTCCTTTTGGTGTCTGTTTGGTCTACAATTCTTGACTCTTCGATTACAAATCTTGGTAGTTGATTTGATGTTGTTGATTGCCTAAGTTGGTATTGACCTTGTGAGGTTTTGGGCCTGCATGAATGGAATTCATCTTTTGCCATTCTTTCTTTCATGTGTGCATCTCTCATGATTTTGTTCTCTAGAACTTGCTCCTTTCTTTTGAAACTACATTTTCACTTACGTGCATAAGTATGATGGAAGCTTGTTTTCTTTCTTTTATTTTCCTCACTTTGGCCAAATAGCTTTCCCTTGCATTATGATTCCCTTGCTAGCCCCTTTGTGCTTTTTGACCCATTCTTTTCTAAGCCACATTACAAGCCTAAGCGTAAAACCATTTTATTCCGCACCTTGAAGATTTATTGAGCATTGGTTTCAACTTGTTTTGTGTTTAAGTGTGGGGGTTGCTCAGGAGTGCAACAGTTTAAGTGTAGGGAGATATTTGATTTTGACATTGTCATTACGTATACAATGAAAGGAAAGAAAGAAAGAAAAGTAAAAAAAAAAAAAAAGAGAGAGAAAAGAAAAGAAAATACATAGAAAGAAATGGATACATTAGTAGAATAAAAGTTTCATACATAGAGAATGATTGTGTTAATCAGTGCTCTTCCTTTTGATTTCTTTGGTGCTTAGCCTCTCATTCCATACTATTACCTACCTTCACCCTAGCCCCATTACAACCTTTAATTACAAGCTCTCTTGATTTGTGCATGTATGTGTTGTGAGTAGTGGAGACGTAGAAGTTGAGCAAGCTTATGGTAGAACAATTTTCTTGAGTAGAATTTGAGCGATACACTTATTTACCTTAAACACTTGAGAGGCTAGCAATTATTAGTGAATAAGAGTTTTTCCTTTTAGTCTTTTTTTCTTTAGATTTTGCTCGGGAGTGCAAAAGATAAGTGTGGGGAATTTGATAATTGAATATTTTATACACTTATTTTTGTCTCTTGAGTAATAACTTAGGACCCTTTATCTAATAAATAATGGCTTTTATGTTTATTTGGGCCTTGGGCCTTTTATTGCATTTTAGCCATTTTTAATAATAAAATTTCAGTTTTGTATTACTTCACTATTTCTACCATAACTCTTGAACCAGACATCGGATTTGCCTCATTTTTGTCTCATATTTCAGATGATTCAGAGAGCTACAATTGTTATGAAGACATCAAGAGCCAATTCGGTCAAGAGGGCAGTCGATTTTGGATCCGAAGTCGGATGCACAATTCTGGATATTATTTGGACCCGAATTTTGTAATTTAAGTCCAGTTTTATTTTATTTCTGTTTTGGGCTAAAACTATTAGGGCCCATTTTCGTTTTAGGATATTTTTAAGTAAGGCAGCCGCCAAAGACAGGGGGGCATTCACGAATTCAGGATTTTGACATTAGGGTTTCGCGATTTTATGCAAATTCTCTCTACCGATTTTCGCACGATCGTTGGGTTGAGTCGTTTTTAATCTGTTTAAGTCCATCAACGTTTTTAAATACTTTATTTCAATTTATTTCGTTTTAATCTCTTTGAATCATAAAACCCTAAAACCCCCAATTTCACCATTCTTTTGACTATTGTTTTTAAATCGAGCCCGCTGCAAATTCGTTGGGAAACGACCCAGGTTCCCTAATTCTGCAAATCGTTTTCGAACTTGGTTTATTTTGGGAGACACGGCAAATCTCTTTCCAGGTACTGACTGGTACTTAAAAAATACTTCAGGATACTGACTGGTACTGAAAATATACTTAATGATCTTGAAAAATTATTTTAGGATACTGACTGATACTTAAAAAATACTTCAGGATACTGATTGAGGATACTGACTGGTACTTAAAAAATACTTCAGGATACTGACTGGTACTGAAAATATATTTAATGATCTTGAAAAATTATTTTAGGATACTAACAGGTACTTCATGATCTTGAAAATTTATTTTAGAATGTTAAAAAATATTTCAGGATACTGACTGATACTGGAAAAAATACTTCAGGATGCTGACGGAGGATACTGGCCGGTACTGAAAAAATACTTAATAATTTTGAAAAATTATTTCAGATCTAAAATAATTTTTCAAGATCATTAAGTATTTTTCGATCAAAGCAAGTATCCTCGGTCAAGATCTTGAAGTATTTTTTAGTACCGACAAGACTCTTAAAATATTTTTTCAACATCCTAAAATAATTTTTCAAGATCATTAAGTATTTTTTTAGTACCGGCCAGTATCATGAAGTTGATTATTCAAGCCTATGTTGATTATTCTAAAATGACTATTGGCCTGCGGGCCGGCCCTAACCCTGAGGGTTATATAATTTTTTGGCCCGTGAGGGCTTTTTAAGATGCGGGCTTTTTGGCCCTAGCCCGCACGGGCTAGGACCTAACGGGCCAGGGTGACCCGTTTTACGCGGGCTAGGGCCTAACGGGCCAGGGTGGCCCGTTTTGACAACTCTAAGTTTAACACAAATTAAAATAAAATTGCCCTTGAGAATCATTTGAAGGGATAAAGTGGATTTGACGATTGAGGGGAAAACTTCAATGCACCTCCTTCTTTTTCATTTAATATCAAACAACCCTTAAAATTTTCTGAAATTTTATTGCAACACTATGACTAAATTGAGATTAAATTTTTTGGTGAAAAAACAATTATACCGATACTTTAAAAGTTAAATATGATTATTTATAAGTTAAATATGCTTATTTACAAGGAAAATAAATAAAATTACAAAACCATCTTGACCAGTGGCGGATCTTAATGTACCATGACCCTCCAAAAAAAAATTGATTCAGATTTTTTTAATTTTTTTTAAATATAAGGTAAAATTTAATGTATTTTTGCAAAGGCAAATATTTATTCCAAGGCCATGGCCCCCTCAAAAAAAATTTGTTCATAATTTTTTTTAATTACTTTATGAGTATACATTTAACCTCTCCAAATATTTATCCCAAGATCCGCCACTGATCTTGACTATATATATATGTTATTTATAAGGAGCATATTCATAAGAACATATGTTATTTACAAGATAGATGTGAGAATTTAAAGTCAAATATGTGTATTTATATGACACGTGGAAATTTATAAGATCATCTCAATTATGTACAAGATTATGTACAAGACAATGACATAAATATTTTCTTAATAAATAAAAAAAATTAATTTCAGTTTAATCTTAGGGGTGTAATGAAGTTTCAAAAAAAATCTGAAGCTTTTTTATATTAATTGGCTATAGCGGCGTTCAGTGAAATTTTCCCCACAAAATGACTGAGCCGCAGAGCTTTGCTGTTTTGTTAATGAAAGTGATTAGAAGATAATTAAATTTGAAAATGAATTATTAAAGTGATATTGTAGATTTGGTCAAAAACAAAAAAGGCGATAAAGTAGATACTGACCATTTACTTATGGACAAACATATTGATTAAGTACTTAAAATAAATGACCACCAAGCGCTTAAGTCAACTGGTAAGGGGTTATCTTAGCTTAACCACAGGTCTTGAGTTCGAGACGTGGGAATGCAGCAGACGTGGGTGGTAGAGGCTTCCCCCCGAAAAGGGGCTAACTCGGTCTCGGTCCGGATTAGTCTGGGGCCGTTGATGTGTCTAAAAGATGACATACCCTGGGATATCAGATGATCTAAGCACAAAAAAGAAAAAAAAAATACTTAAAATAAATATCTTTGATCTCGTCCGTATTTAATTTCTATTAAAGTCAACTTTTTGGTTAAGCGTCAACATCTACTCGATCACACACGATCTTGATCAATCTACTATATCTTATTAATCATTTTCAATCATGTTTAATTAAAATTAATTATCTCTCAATTAGCTTCATTAATTAAGCAACTAGCTACTATATTATATATTTTGTTTTGTTTTCCTAAAATATCAAAAGTCAATTCGCTCCGGCAAAAAGAGAGAGAGAGAGAGAGAAATACTTATATATTTCAAGAACGCCATCCGTACTCGACTAATTAAAATGCAACAACTCATCTTATTTTAATTCTACATGTCAGATGAGTGATATTGAGAAATTCAAATTTTATGATAAACATAAACCTTTTAATTTAGAAAAGCAAAAAATGCAATTCCCTCCCATCATCCCAAAAATCATAAAATTTGAATTTCTTCAAATGATTCACCTACCATGTAGGATTAGAATAAGATGAGTTGTTGCGTTTTAATTAGTCAAAGTATAGATAAGGTGACGTTCCTAAAGTATATAAGTATTTCTTTAAAAAAAAAAAGGCTACTTGCTCAGGAAGGCACTAACGCCTTTATAACTAGGTATGTGGGTGTGTTTGGGATGGCATTTGACCATTGCAAAAGTAGCTTTTTAATGTCCAAACGTACTTATGGATGATTTTAGCTTTTTGAATATGTTTGTTATGACTTTCTTTTCTCAATTGGGCTTTTAAAAAAAAAAACTTAAGCCATAAGCCAAAATTTCTTAGTGACTGTTTAAATAACAATTGCAGACTTCAAAAACAGTTTTTCAATCGTGATTTAAGGTATACAAGGTAAGTATGTGAGATCAATTTTATCTCGATTTATGTAAATGAGTTGAGTTTCTCTCCTAATCTTTTTTTCATTATCCCTCATCATCTTTAAATCATATCCATCTAATCAATCACAATATTACTTTAACATCTCTCTCATCTTCCCAATCAATGGCCCAGATGGGTTAAGGAGAAGAAAAGGAGAAAAGGGATTATGAGAAAATCCTCTCCCCATTGCATTATTATCTGTTAAATAAAAAAACTATGAATATAATTAAAAGTAAAGCGAAATTATAAGGAATGACGTGTTAATTTATACTCTTGTTCAAAATATAAGAGTCAAATGTGTAAGGGGTATGGTTTTTTTTATCTAAGATATAATTTGGTTTTATCCTATCATTTTATTTATATATATATGTATATATATATATACCCCTAATTAATTATATATCTCTTATCTCTCTCTTTTACTCATTCTCCACCATCTTATTTTTCACACACCCTCTCCATAAATAAGGGTGCTTTAGGAAAGTAATTTTTTTTTTTTTTTTTTTAACCAACTTTCTAAACTAAGTAAATTAGGTATTTGCAAGGAGGGAGTGTGTGTGTCTATATATATATATTATGGGTTAAGGTGTAAAAATACACATGAGATTTTCACAAAAGTGCACCAACACCAAAGGTTTTCTTAAGCTCAAAAGTAAGTATGAACATTACCCATTCACCTCGATTTCACTCCAACACAATACCCTTTCCCCCTTTCCCCTTTACCTTTCTTTCTGTTTTTCTGCTTGGTTTCTTTCTCCATTCTTGGAGAGGGGTATCAGGAGGCAGGAGAGCAGAGAGATAGAGAGAGAGAGAGAGAATATCTAATTATGTGTATATATATTGCTCCTATTAATTTGCCAGAAGCATCACCTTCACACAAATATCTCAAGACTGATGATTTCTTCATCACTACAAGCTTAAACTACATGTTTATGCCTATCATTGTGACCGCTCTGAAGCCGTTTTCTTCTTCTCAGCCAGGAATGGTTTGAACATCATGAGAAGCCCCAGCAGTTCTACTAGGTTCAGCGCAAAAAACACCAAATGTGTACCTGTAAGTTCAATGACCCCAAGTTGGTGGGCCGTACAGAATTGCAGCTCCTGAGCTACTGATGTGAAGTCAAGACATAGGGGAATTTCCATGTGCATTTTTTCTCCAGTTATTAATTATAAAATATGAATCCAGATCCTATGACAGTGTTGAGGTGTATAAAATGCTTTGTTTTATATTTTCATGCATGAACTTCATCACAAACATAGAAAAAGCAATGCACCGAAATATTTTTCACCCTTATTTCAAGTTTTGAAACAGTATATGAAGCAGAATACAGCACAAAAAGATTAGCTGAGCATCATACCTGGAAGGAAGGAAGCATTTAATCGCTTTTGAGACCAGGTTAATCTGCATTGACAAAGGTCATCATAATTAGTGAACTGATAAGTTCTAAAGTATAACACGTTATGGGGGACAAAAAGCGAAACAGGGGAAATAAAAATCAAATATTACAGTGCACCACCACCAGCAGGGCCAACTGCTTTGAAAAGTGACATATAGCAGTCATAGCAATACCATTAGCTGCTCCTCTTTGGTGTTGTTTCTGTTTTTCCCAATCAAACACGCCATTTTATTAGCCCAACTCAATCATGATAACCTCATAACTTCAGTAAGGAAAGGAAAAAAGTAAAATGAAACAATGAACTGAACTTAAAAAGAATTTACCACTGCTCTGTTTTGCAAAAGGAATAAACCCGTATCGATTATTGTCTAGCAAATAAAAATTCACAATTAGGAATATCATTATGCAGATATACATTTCAGGAAGGAGATAGTAAATTACTCTTCTGGTTCTATTTATAGGGCCAAGAGAAGAAAATTTGTGATCCTATTTATAGGTTACAGAGAAAATTTTCTTATGAATGTTCAATCTTACTCTTTTCTGATTGTATTGACTTTGTTTTCATTGAGTATAATGTATATTAAATAACAGTAAAGTTGGAAAGTTGTTGAATTTTATGAAGGAGTTAATGAAGTTTAAGGTTTTTCTTGGTCTATATAAAAATTCTTGAAGTGCTAAATAGGATCAGAGGAGTATATATATAAGCAACTACAATGTTACTATTGTGGTTGGTACAATCAAGGAACAGATACACTTACAGGGAAACATAACATAAAGACAGAAGCAATAGTTATCACTAGCTGCAGTGCGAAGCCAGACAACATGGCTATGAAAGGGTAACTTTGCAAGAGAGGTATGGATAAAGTCTGCACAGGGTACTCAAGTAATAGTACAGATTTAAGAAACAAACTGACAATGAAAACGCTGAATGATACTAATTTATTATTGCATGAAAGTGAAAGCTAACCGCTGCGATGCGAGCAAGATTAATGGGTCCAAATGCTTTCTCCAAAGGTGGATAAAGGAAGATTTGGTTGAGCAAAAGAGCAAATCCTAACCAGTTAAGCAAAGTTCAGAGCTAATCAGCATAATAACTGAAATTTACTCAACAAGATTGGGTTACAGAATATGAGAAGTTAGTGTATATGACCCCCATAAATGCCGTTATGTTCATGCATAATTTTTGTGATGGAAGGTTAGGAAGGAAGTCCGATTTATAACACTATTATTTATATATGGAAATTCGTAGCGGTCAAGGATATTATACCTGATATTGAAAGAACATCACCAACATCATCAGTTGTAAAGTTCAAACCCCCCAGCTCTAAAGGACTCACAGCCCATAATGAGAAAACCTGCGCAAAGTAAAGTTCAAACCCCCCAGCTCTAAAGTGCTAACTTATAGCCTCATAGAAGAAAGGCAAGAACCTCATTTTGCTCCGCAAAAGATAAAACTTGGTTGTTATTATGTGAAATGCATCGAACTATTTGTCCAAATATTAAGTAAAGAGCATACCTCAGTATAGGCAACATCATGCAGTGAGAAAACACAATAAACAATGATGGATGACATCAAGGGCCAATTCAGGAGGATGTTTTCATCTTTCTGAACTGTCTTTTCTGTGGTTTCGTTTTCTAAAGCTTCCGCATCCTTTTTGGACTCATTGCTAACATTGTGTTTGTGCAATGTTTCCTGCACAACTTATAAATAAAATGTCTATGATCAAAAGGTCGCCTTTCTGTCAAAGAAGAAACCACTTAAAATACCCCACACACACATACAATTCTAGTGTTCTACTTTTAGCATATTATATGTCTAAATTATGCTGAGAAAGTAAATAACAATGAAGATAGATTTCCAGGCTTCAACAAGTATGAGACCCCAAGGTCAAAAACAGAACCTCATCAATTTCACTAATTCTCTTATAAAGCAGAACCATAATACAAGGTGTATGGATAAACATACCGGGAGCCAGATGCAAGAAACTAATACAGCAAGTGCAAAGGCTGATATTAGAAAGCAGGGCAAGAAGTAAGGAAACCTGTAGGCCATTTGTTTTGGACAAACGAGAATCAGGATATCAAAAACAGGGGAGCCAAAGTTACTGTTTCTATTTAAAAATTCGGAGAAGCGTACTCACTTATCCAAAAAGGAACCTTTTGGAAATAGGTGCGGGTACTTCTCTGCTGGCTGCAATACCAAAATTCCCAAGTTATTAGGACAATTGATAACTGTGCTCCTGGCCATGTTTCCCCTTTAATAAGATGGAGACTAACTATTGATAATGACGAAAGATAAGTGCATCAAAAGGAAAGGAATAAAGCAAAGTACCAG
This sequence comes from Acacia pycnantha, assembly GCA_025563575.1. NCBI lineage: Eukaryota > Viridiplantae > Streptophyta > Magnoliopsida > Fabales > Fabaceae > Acacia > Acacia pycnantha. Next base: position 2,329,843 of record JAMWYP010000032.1, on the reverse strand, counting down.
AGCCAAATAGCCTCCTAATGCAGGACCAATGACTAAAGCTATGCCCCAAGCTGAACTGAACTGAAACCACATCACAAAACGAAATTGTCATAAAGAAAAAGGAACTTATAAGAACTAATAGTAGACCAAAGTAAATTAGGCTTACTGTCGCAAGTCCTTTAGCTTGGTGTTCTTCTCGGAAAATTTCAGTGGCATAAGCCTAGTGGCAGAGAATGTTGTTAAACAATAGAACAGACTCTTGTAAAGAAAAAATAAACAGATGGTCTGATTTCAAGTATACAAATTCAAACTTCTGATTCAGCTCTGCTGATATCAAATGAAAATTTAAAGAGTGAATTGATATTTTAGACCTCAAAAGATACACTTCACCTCACTTTGGTCTCCCAAAGATTGAATGTCCTATTGCAGTCTTACAAAGAGCTTCATCTTCAATATCATCCCACATTAAGCTCTTTTTAGAAAACGAAGCAAGTGGTTGATATAGCTTATAGCTTACTGTGAAGTAAATATTGGCTAGTACTATACTTACATCAAGTTTGTTATATCTATTATGTTAAATTCTCCAATCATATATAGTTATGTGTCTTATTTTGTTCATGTGGGTTTATAATTGAATAATAATATTAGCACTTGTGGTTGGAGAACTTGATATAATAATGGGTATAAGAAACTTAACCTAAGTATTTTCCATATTGCCATTATATGCCTAATTATCATCAACCTTGAGTTAGCAGCAAAAGAGTAAGGTTTTATGTCATGGGCATATTTTAGAAGACGACTAGGCATTTAATGATCACATAATTTCTTCGCAAAGCCATGTCCCCCTTTCTGTCAGTTATATGTTAACATGCTTAATGTGAAAATGATACTGAAGGCAAATTATCTTTTGAAGAAGTAAGATGACACATTAGAACTTTGGAGGACCATAAAGAGACAAAGTATATCTTTCATTGACGGAAAAAATAAATAAATCAATTCACTCGATTTAAAATTGTTATATGGCACATTTATAAACGGTACCTTGATCGTTCCAAGCGAACCATTTAAGCTTCTAAGGAGAAATCTTGTGATAACAGCCATCCAAAAACTTGTGCTTAGGCCAAATAGTGTGTTAAACACAACACTGAACTCAAATCATAATCAATATCAATATGGATAATTAACTCAAATATTACATTTTCTTATTCTCTATTATATTTTATTGCTTAAAAGAAATCAACCAAATCAGGGATAGGTGTACTCACACAACAATGATTCCTATAACTATGGTATATTTTCGACCATATCGGTCAGCCACTATTCCCCAAGCCACAGATGTCAGTCCTCTACCAAGCATGAATGAAGAGCCTACAATATACTACCTTCGGTCCAAAATGTAAGACCTGGTTTGTAGTGCAATTTGCATTACAAACCAGGTCTTACATTTAGGACCGGAGGAATATTTTAAATAAAATCAGTATTTTAAGAGTTTATAAATCCCTCTAAATATAATAGACATCAAGGGAATTGAAGGACTAAAGGAACCATACCCAGATAACCAGCATAGGAACCAATGTCTGCCTCCGTTTTTGCAACACCAAAATCTCTTACCTGCGATTTTTCTTTTTAATGAATAATTCATGTAATATACCTCAGCATTGAGCATGCTCTTACATGATCAAAGCAAGAATGTAGTTTATGAAGACTAACCAAAATTTTTATTTCTTGAGCTATTTCTTAGAGAAAACATAAGGTAAATCAATAATTTTTCACCGTTAGTGAGTACTTGGGTAACTCTGAAACCATGGTTTCAGAAGCCCTTTTCTGTAAGCTAAGACAAAACTCCTCTCACATGCTTATCTCGTAAATCTTAAAAACTATTCTCCAAAAGCTAATCCAAATACTCTATAAAAGTGACCAATTAGATCATTTGCAAGTCTAAATTGAGATTTCTTGAAGCAGTCTCTTCTAAGAATAAGGACCAAACTCACCATGAAATAAAGGAACGGAAAGATACATGTTATAGGCAGCGCTGTACAATGCACAAGGTAAAAGAAAAAAAACACAAATCAGATGCATAAAAATATAAAGGGAAACAAATAAAAGCAACATCAGATGACTAAGAAAAAAAATCATATTGGGAGAGTTACCTTTAAGTCTAACATTTAATAATATTGAATACCAACTAATTCTATAAAAAAATTATAAACACAAAATTTATAGGAGTAATAAGTACTCATTAAATTGGAGGAACAACAAATTAAGCCTCTGTTATTTTTGAATCTATTTCATGAACTAAAATCATTCACCAAAAATTTCTCCTCTGACTGAGAAATAAAGAAAGAAAATGACATACAAGGATCTTGTCACAAATTTGGGAAATGACGATTAAGGAGCAAACTATTTACTTCTCCAACAAAAACGATGGAGACCAAACGAGTATTGTATAACTTCTACAAACGAAAAACTCATGATTTGGAGAAATTAAAATCTCGTAAATAATAAAAGTTTAGCGGTAAATTATCCACAACTCTATTTTCATATTCGTGTCACAAATATGACTTTGATTTTGAAAAGTCATTTGTTTCTAGTAGAGACATTTTGGTTTATATTATTTTTATATCAGTCCTTAATTGTCATTTGCTAGAAATGGTTGGATTTGGTAGCAGCCGCAAATTGTAAGAGTCAAAATAATGGTTGGAAAAACCAAACAATATTATTCATACCAAAATCAATCATATATACTCAACCATTTCTAGTAATGGTCCCCAGTCATGAACTCGAAATCACTGTTATTTCATAATTTACCAAATACCTTATATGCATGTGTGTGTGTGTCAAAATGGATTACAAACTGTAGTAATACTCGTACTATCAACCTTTCAATTTCATAATTGATTTTGAGGTGTATATTTAATTTCAAAAACATGAATAATGAAGGAAGAAGCACTCCAAAACAACATTATAATTAACAAAATGAATGAACTAATTATCGGAAAGCAAGAAATACTTACTGGCGCACATAGTCAACATCCAAATGTAGAGAAGATACTTAAAGGGTGATTCTTGGTTCAATTGTTTGGTTCGATCCACCTTACAGCCTGGGCAGTTCTCATAATACACATTCTTCTTCACCAACAATGGCTCTCTTCTACTACCTCTCATAACCTCTGCCTGCATCTTCTTCGTTATCGCCCGCCATGTTGTGATTCTCCTTCCTATTTTACGTTTTGAGTTCAGAAAATCAAAATCAGAAAGACAAGAGGAAGGGAAGATTCAATCGATCAGATCAGAACGTCAGATGAAGAGTTGCATGAGAGAAACTTAGAGAGAGTCGTTGGAGAAAATGTGATTGTTGATGACGATGAAGCTGATGAGAGGGTATTGGAGTGAACAAGAAAATATATGAAAGTGAGTGAATAATTGATTGGGGGATAATAATGGATGGAGAGTTGAAATACGATACTGTTTGAAAACCAAATAATAATGGAAGACACTTGTCGAACAACTCGTTCTTCTCTCACTGTCGCCCTTTCATACAAAGACGTTCGCTTCGCGCCACACCAAATCCACCTTTGCTACTGCTCCCTCCAGGCTCCAATCAACAAACAAGTCATGTATTTAATCTTTTTTATAAAGTATTGGTTTATTTTTAAAGCCCGTTAATTATTTTCTTAAGCATGTCCATAATTAACAAAGGTAATAGATAGGAGTAATAATTAATATAATATTAGAATTTCGTGTAATTAGTAGGAATAATATTGAAAGTTACTTAAATTTTTTTTAAAAAAATTTATTGGCTTTAACTATTTTTATTAGTTTGTGAGAATTGTTTGTACCTTATAATAAGGATCAGAGGGAATATTTAGTTATTAAGGAAAAGTTGAACTAAAGCCCTAAGCTAGAGAACATACAACCTAAAGATCCCTTAAAATTATCAAATTACAATAAATTCTTATAGGAAATGGGTGATATTAATTGTAAATATGAAAATACCATGTTGCCCTTTCTTAAGGCCTATCACAGTCTGATGGCTCCCTCTTCATCCTTCACATTGTCTCACCAGCTCACATCATTTCCCCCACCGCCACCGACAATAGCGGCAACAGCAACCATGGCCTCCTCCAGGTGAGTGACGTCGACCACTTCGTCTTCTAGGTGATATTAATTGTAAATATACTTGTTCGCAAGATAAATAAATGAAACTACGAGACTATCTTGACCATACATACCACACACACACATATATATATATTAATTATTACAAGGAGCATATGCACAGGAATATATTTTACTAACAAAATACATGTGAGAATTTAAAGTCAAATATGTGTATTTATAAGACACATGGAAATTTACAAAGATAATCTCAATCATGTATAAGATAAGGGCATAAATGTATTTTTAATAAAAAAGCTTAATTTCAGTTTAATTCTAAGGGTGTAATGAAGTTTTGGAAAGTTTTGGGGCTTTTTGTTATTAATTAGCTATTGAGGGGTGGAGTGAACTTTTCCCCAAAAAATGACCGAGCAGCAGAGTTTTGCTGTTTTGTTAATGAAAGTGATTAGACGATAATTAAATTTGCAAATGAATTATTGAAGTGATAATGTAGATTTGATCAAAAACAAAAAAGCGATAAAGTAGATAGTGACCTTTTACTGAAAAATGGAAAGTTGCACGTATGGACAAACATGTTGATTAAATACATTAGCTTGGATATGTTTGCTCTTGGTAGGACAGAAAGCTAGATATGTTTGGGTGACTTTAATGACATCACATTCCACTAAGAAAAGCAAGGAGGTAACTCAAGAGCTATCAGGAAAATACTAAACTTCCAAAAATTCATATTTGATTGCTCTCTTATTGCTTTGGGTTATAATGGAACATGTTTCACCTGGTGCAACCAAAGAGAAGGGGAAGCAACCATAAGAGAAATGATTGATCGAGCTATAGGAAATGAATCCTTCTGTCATAATTTTCTTTTTGCTCAAATTTTTCATATTGAGCCTCTAGAGTTTGACCATCATCTCATGTTTGTTAATTTTAAACATGTCTCCACTAATAAAATTAGACCTTTCAAGTTTGAGGATTATTGGACTTCCCATAATGATTTTTTGTAGGTTGTTCATGATAGTTGAGACATGGGAGACATCCAAAGACAACAAGACAATAAACAAATTTGCTCTTACTTTGAATAACTGTAGAAAATATTTAATTAAGTGGAGCAAACAAAACTTCCCTAACCGAAAGAAAACTATTGAGCTTTTGAAATCATATCTGATTTCTATTCGACAGGGGTACCAAAATGCTGCGAGCAAAAAGGAAGAAGCTGACCTCCTGAAACGCATTGAGGAGCTAATGGACCAAGAAGATAACTACTGGTGACAGCGATCACGCATCCTATGGCTACAATCAGGAGACAAAAACTCAATTTTTTCACCTTTCTACTCTCATCTGAAGGAGAATAAATGCTATCTTGAGCATCAAAGATGGAAATGGCATGTGGACCAATGACAAATATATTATTAATAATTTGTTTACTACCTTTTCACTAATCTCTTCTCCTTTTCGTGGCCTAGACAACTCTCGAATGTTGTTAACTCAGTGGACCCCAAAATTGATGATGTCCCAAATGAGCTTCTACTTCGCCCTATTACACAAGAGGAGGTCCGAATAGCAACATTCAAATTGGGGGGCTCCAAAGCCCCTAGCCCAGACGGCTTCTCAGGTAAATTCCACCAATTTTCATGGGAGGAGGTTGGTGATAGAATGGTTAGTATGGTCAAGGATTTCTTTGAGCATGATCTTGCCCTTGAAAATATCAATGGAACAAATATCACTCTCATTCCAAAGGTAGATAAGCCAGAATCAGTCTCACACTTTCATCCTATTGACCTTTGTAATTTCTCATATAAAATTATTTCTAAAGTTCTGGTCAATAGAATGAAAGAGTGTCTTGACAAATGCATTTCTCCAAACCAGAGTGCCTTTGTCACTGGTCGTTTAATACAAGATAACATTATCATAGCCCATGAAATGTTTCATTACTTAAAATGAAGGAAAATGGTAATAAGTTTGAATTCGCCTTAAAAATGGACATGAGCAAAGCCTATGATAGGGTTGGATGGAACTTCTTGAAGAGTGTATTGTTAAACTTTGGCTTTTCTCAAAAATGGGTTAACCTTGTTATGAAATGTGTGGAATCTGTGCATCTTAACCTATGTATCGCAGGTGAAAAAATAGCTTCAATTATTCCAGGTAGAGGGCTCTGCCAAGGGGACCCCCTTTCACCTTATCTGAAGGTAGAAATTTCATCAAGGAGAACTTGTGCTGGAAAATAGGCAATGGGAGGTCTGTATGCATATGGCAAGATAAGTGGATCCTTGCACTACCCTCCTGCAGATTAATTACGGAGGATGAGGCCCTAAAAAATTCCAATCAAAAAGTGGCAACCCTACTCTCTAGTGAAAGAGGTAGCTGGGACTTAACTCCGATAAGGCCCGCTATCGATGACCTAACAAGTGACGCCATATTAACTATCCCAATTCCTAGGACTCTTACCGAGTACAGGTTGTGGTGAACTTTATCTAAAATTGGCATTTATTCTGTTAAATTGGGATATTATTTCTCAGCCACTACTCCCGATACAATAACTCAAGCTGCAGGAACATCATCCCAAATGTCAAACGAAATTTGGAAAGCCACCTGGAAAATCAAGGCGATTCCAAAAGTGGTCAATTTCCTTTGGTGAATCCTATCAGATGCCATTGCCACCAACACGCCCTAGTCTGACGAAAGAGAGGAACTATTGACTTATGCCCTGCTGCCAATCAGTGAGTGAAACAATAGAGCATCTATTCTTGCATTGTCCCTGGGTAAGGTGCGTATAGTTCGGATGCAGATTATCTCTCAAATATGATTTGAGTACCATCCAAAGCTTCAGGATATGGTGGCTGGAACTCATGCAACCCCAAAGCCAGCTTGCTAATTTTGATAGAGCGCACATCAGCTAGCTCCTCTGGTATATCTGGAAGTGTCGAAATGAGAAAACCTTCAATAATACAGAGCCTGATCCTGCTATGGTAATGGAGAAGGCCTCACAATCCTTGCTCGCCTACTGGACGTCATGCCAAACCGTAAGTAATGTTGATACCGTTAGCGCCCCCACACCAAATGCTTCCTAGGTGCCGCCTCCTGAGAATGGTCTCAAAGTTAATCTAGATGGGGCTTTTCAAGAGCACACGAAAACTACTACAATAGGTATCATCTATCGCGACCGACGAGGTGATATGAAGTGGGCTTTCATTGACAAGGTTAAATCCATCTCCGCCTTCATGACTAAGGCCCTAGCGTTAAAGAGGGCTTTGATGATAGGTCAAGATCTAGGGAACAAGAACGTGTTGTTCGAAACTGACTGCCAAAATCTTGTGCGCTGCCTGGAAAAAAACAAGCTTGATCTTTGCGAGTGGCAATCCCACAGTATTCTCTATGACATCCTTGGTATGCTTCAGTCTAAGCCCTTCTTTGTAATCCAGTTCATCCCTCGCCAGGGAAATAAAGCAGCTGACTTGCTTGTTTCATCCACTAGTAAGGGGGTGTACCCAATCGAGTGGGTGGAACGACCCTTATCCCCTTTGTTTCCGATGCTAAAGGAAGATGCAAAGAGGTCAAGGATTTTGATGAGTCATCCCTCAGTACATCTCAGACCAGAAGACCTTGGCTGATCGACCTGGCAATATTATGGAGAGTGGAATTCGTCTTTACCTAATTTCGTTTTCATTCAATTTGTTTTCCCCTTTCTTCAGTTTATTTTGTTTAAGCTAGCTTGCTCATCGCTATGGCATGCAAGGCTCTCATATCTCTGTATCAGCTCCCCTTTTCAGTAATGAATAATATAGAATGGTTTCAAAAAAAAAAAAGATTAGCATGGAGAATAGCTTTTACAATTTAGGAAGTAAACATGTGAGAAGAGTTTTATTTCGACTTACAGAAAAGGGTTTCTAAAACCACGGTTTGAGAGTTACTCAAACACTCACTTAAAAAATATTGATATAACGTGATGACAACTTTATTGCGTTATTATTTGTTAAATAAACAAAAATATGAATGTGATTAAAAATAAAGTGAAATTATAAGGAATAAAATGTTAATTTATATTCTAGTTCAAAATATAAGAGTCAAATGTGTAATGGGTCTAGTTTTTTATATAAGATATAGTTTGGTTTTATCCTATCATTTAATACCTTTTTTTTTTTTCTAATTTTACCCAAGTTAACTATAATCTCTTATCTCTCTTTTGTTTTACTCATTCTCTCCCATCTCATTTTTCACACACCCCCTCTCCCACAGTCCCACTCACTCTCTCCACAAATAAGGGTGCTTTAGGAAAGTAAATTAGATTTTTATATATTTATTATCTTTAACTAATTTTTTAGACCAGGTAAATTAGTTAAATGCAAGGAGGGAGTGTGTGTGACTATGTGAGTGTGTGTGTGTGGGTTAGTCTGTATAAATACACATGAGATTTTCTTAAAAGTGCGCCAACACCAAATGTGTGTGTGTGTTAATGTGTGTAAATATACATGAGATTTTCTCAAAAGTGCGCCAACATCAAATGTTTTTTTAAAATATTGACCGTTTATTTGAATTTTTTAAAGGTTAAGGTGTTAAATACACATGTGATTGTCAAATATATTTGGTGTAAATATACATATTGACCGTTTATTTGAATTTTTTATGGCTACTCTTGCCCCTCAAAAAAATATTTGGTATTAGACATACTTTTAGAGAAATCTCATGTATTTTTGAAAGCCACACATAAGCATTTTTAGTCAAAATTTTCTCTCTAAACGGTCAATGTTGTTCAAATCATTTGTCGTGATATTTCTGGGCCCTTTTAAAATTTTGATGAGTATTTTTACACCCAAAAATTGTTTAGGCAAGCTTATGGATGCATCTATCTGCCCTTTACTGTTGCAGTATAGATGTCACTGTTCAAGATATTGTATAGGTGAACAATGGTCATGGATCAAGAATTTAGGTAAATCTCATTAATATAATGACCAAGTTGTTACAATCATAAACAACCACCAACTGATACATATAAGTGTAAGCTTCTCACTTTATGATACTCAAACACCCTTTTACAACTGTGAAACATCCTTTTACAGCTATGGATGTAGCTAATATTTTCATGGATAATGTTGTGAAATTGCATGGTTTCCCTAAAGCTATTGTCACCGATAGAGATCCAATTTTCTGTGGAAAATTCTGGAAGGAGTTATTTCGTTTATATGGCATGAACCTCCTTTATTCTTCTACTTATCATTCTCAAACAGTTGGCAAATGGAAGTTCTTAATCGTTGTTTGGAGTGTTATCTCCGATGTATGACTGATGACATCCCTAAACAATGGACTAAATGATTAGCACTAGCTGAATTGTGGTACAATACTATTTATCACTCTTGAAGTTGTACCTTCGCTCTGCAACTAGAGTACATTCAGTATTTCATGTTTCCTTCTAAAAAAGATGTTGGCCAGCTGTTCCTGTTACTCAATCCCTTCCACCAGTTGATGACCAAGGCCAATTTGCACTTGAACCAGAAGCGATTTTAGGTCGCAAGCTTGTACGCCGCAACAACCTTCCTATTACTCAAGTGCTAATCCAGTGCAAGTTGACTCAACCTAAGGATGCCACTTGGGAAGACCTTTCTATCATTCAAGCTCAATTTCCAACTACTGCCAATTTTACTAATGAAATCCTTGTGAACAAGGATTCTTTTTAAGGGGAGTAATTGATATATGTATTCTCTACTAAGGGCTATAAATAAATAGTAGGGAATAGTGCTCATTAGCTCAAAAGTTAGTTAGAAAAGAGAGAAATTAGCAATGACGTGGATAGGCAGAAGAATATACATATTGTACTGTGACCATTGCCATTTTTTGTGAATGAATTAGTCCCTTTCTCTCTTTTATGTGCTATCACCAACTCACCCAAAAAAAATAATCCATATAGACAACAACAGATGGCACTCATGGCAAACATTACTGGAGTTGATCTCACTTCAACACAAAAAAGCATATGGGTCTTGTTCTTCCCTTCTTTTCCCCCTTCACTTTTCTTTCTCCCTTTCGTCTTGGTTTCTTTCTTTATTCTGGAAATTGGGGGGGGGGGGGAGAGAATATATATATATTTAAAATATCACATAAACTATATTGCTCATATCAATCATCCCCTCAAGTGATGATAGCTTCATCACTTGATGCTTAAGCAACATGATCATTGTCACTGCTCTTTTCTCTCAGCCAGGAATGGTTTGAACGTCATCAGAACTCCAAGTGCTTCTACTAGGTTCAGCATAAAAAACACCAAATGAGTACCTGTAAGTTCAATGTCCCCAAGTTAGTGACCTTACCTAATTGCAGCTATGAAGCATATATAAGGGACAGCTATTCTAATACACGTAAAAAAGGCGTGAGCATTTTTATATTTATTATTCAATAACTTTAACGCAAACATCAAATGCAACGCCCTTAAATATTATGAGGAATATAATAGAGCACAAACATATTAGCTGAGCATCATACCTGGGAGGAAAGAAGCATTTAACCTTTTCTGTGACCAACTTAATCTGCATTGACCAATATCATAATCAGTGAACTGCTGATAAGCTTCAAAATGTTACACATTATGCAAGAAGCATGTTAATCACTGTGTTCATATGCGGAAGCATGTTAGAGATTACAATAAAAACTTTCTTGGATAGTTTCTATATGGGAAGTTCATATTTCTTCTTCAAACTAAGGCTTACCTACAACACAAGCAACATCAGCTTTGGAGAATATAAAACACCCTCCTGTTAAAATCAGACTCAGTTGTTTTAGTTTTTGTGCTAGTTATCCATTTTTAATTGTTGATTGGTACTTTTGCCCCCTTTAAAACTTGTTTGTGCTAGGTACTCCTAGCATAAAACTTTGTTGGCTAATCTGTACCTTAACCCTTTTTTTATGCTGCACTAACCCCTTTTTATTATAGCCTTGTTAGAAGACCAAGTTTGCTCCTTTAAAACCCTTAAGCAATAGAATGTTTGAACTGTGACACCTCAATTAATAGATGAAAAACTCCTGCCAATTCAAACTTGTTTTCATGTGGCAAATGTAGCTTGATCTAACCAGTTAAGCTAACCCATCTTTGCTAAAGATGATCATTTATGCACAAAAGCAAAACGGGAAAAAGGAAAAAACTATTAAAATTACACTTACACTATACCACCTAAAGCAGGGCCACCTGCTTTGAAGAGTGACATAGTAGTCATAGTAATACCATTAGCTGCTCCCCTTTGGTGTTGTTCCTGTTTTTGGCCAATCAAACATGCATTTTATTAGCCCAACTCAATCACAACAATCTCATAACTTTTGATGTTTGCGACAAAATAACTAATGAAAACTGAACTTAAAGGATTTGTAGTAGTTTACCACTGCTCTATTTTGTAAAAGGAATAAACAGGTATCAATTATTGCCTGGAAAATAAAAATATAAAAGGAATAAACTGGTGCTTGAGATAAATTTATTGAATAAAAATATAAAAATGCTCACACTTTAAAAAAGCATTCTCTTACAGGGATACATAACATAATGGCTGAAGCCATAGTTATTACTAGGTGCAGTGTAAAGCCAGAGAGCATGGCTATGAAAGGATAACTTTGCAAAAGAGGTATGGTTGAAGCCTGCACAGTACAGTAACCCCAAAATTATAATTACAGATTAGAAGAGACCGACAATGGCAATGCCGAATCATAGTAATTATCGCACGAAAAGCCAAAGCTAACCGCTGCAATGCGAGCAAGATTAATGGTTCCACATGCTTTCTCCAAAGGTGGATAAAGGAATATTTGATAGAGTAAAAGAGAAAATCCTAACCAATTGAGCAAAGGTCAGTGTTAATCAGCATAATATCAAAGTGATATATAAATCAAAAGAATGGAAACAAGAAAACACTGTTGTATTTATGGTTTGAGTCGTATCAGAAGAAAGTATTACATCAAAAAACCATTTTGTTTAACATGTGATTGTGTTAGTAAAAGTCTCACATGGATTATTCTCAAGTGACCACCGCCTGTACTAGGCTTCTCAACCAAAATCCAAGTTAAGGTAATCTTCTAAAAGTGTCTCAATCTTACCAATGTATGGAAATTAAAATAACTGAATTGCACTCAACAAATTCATAGCCATCAGTGATATACCTGATATTGAAAGAACATCACCAACATCATCAGTTGTAAAGTTTAAGCCCCCCAGCTCTGAAGGACTCACAGCCCATAACGAGAAAACCTGCAGAAAGTAAAACATTGTTGAATCCTTAAAGAAGAAAGGCAAGAACCTATGTTGCTCCAAAACAGACGGGATCGTTAACAATTCAATGCTCCATGAATTGTTTATTAAAAAATGTTGTCAAGCAGTATAATTTAATAATTAATCACAACAATGTTGAAGAGGAAGTTTCACTAAGGCTTTGTTTGGGAGTTCCATTTTGGAGGGAAAGGAAAGGGAAGGGAGGGTTTTGGTAGTCTCTTCCCTTGTTTGCAAGTTTTTAAAATAGGAGGGGAGGGAATTAGGGATTTTTACAAATCCCCCAAAACCCTCCTTCTAAAAAATAAAGTTCCCCCAATATGGGGGTTTTAAGAGGGGAAATAGAATAATTACTTTGTTACCCTTATTCACCACCACCACCACCACTCCATTACTGCCACTGCCACCACCACCCTACCACCGCCACCGCCACCGCCACCCCACCACCGCCACCGCCACCGCCACCACCACCCTACCGCCGCCGCCACCACCACCACTACCACCGCACCACCGCCGCTGCCACCACCACCCCACCACCGCCACCCCTACCACACCACCGCCACCCCTACCACACCACCGCCACCACCATCGCCGCCGCCGCCACCACCACACCACCGCCGCCGCCACCACATAAATAATTTTTATATTAAAAAAATTATATAAATAAATTTTTTAGAAAATTTAAATTTAAATTTATTTGAAAAATATAATAATTATATTAATTATTAAAGAAAAGGACAAAATGGTAAAAATAACCCATTAATCCTCCATCTTCCTCCCTTACTATTTTTTTAACTCCCAAACAAGGGAAGAAAATATCCTCCATTTCCCTTCCATCCCCTTCCCTCCATTCTCCTTGCATTCCTTTCTTTCCCCTTCCTTCCAAACTCCCAAACAAAGCTTAAGTTGCTACTCCCTCCCGTCCTTAATATAAGACATATTTAAAAAGTTGATCTTGATCCCAAATATAAGACATATTTTCCATATTTATCAAAAAATTTTCCAAATTTACCCTTATTAATGCTCGGTTAACAATAATCAAGGAGGAAAGAAAATGAGGGAATTAAAGAAGATAACTAAAGTGTTTTAGTAAATATATGTCATATGAACTAACCTAACTATCTTTCTTAATCTAACCAAATTAGGTAAATATGTCTTACATTAAGAACCGGAGGGAGTATTATATCAGTGATGTTATATAGTCATGTAGTCATATAAACAAATGGTAGTAGAAAGAGAGCCACAAGAGGCACCAATTACGAGTGTGTCATTCCTTAGCCACGTGAAAAGGTGCCTCTAGCATGGCACCTATCACTGGAGTCACCTGTTAAGGGAAAAATGGTAGAAAATTTATTAATGTGATTTAAATATGTGCAAAGAAGCCCATTAGAGGTGCTAATTAGGAGGGTTGATCCAATGATTGTTAGTCCAATGATGAGATGTAGAGGGATACTAAGAAAGACGTATTTAAGTAAGTTATTGTTAGCATTATAAAGGAAAAGAGTGTAATACCCTGAAATTTGAATTAGGGAATTTAAGGGCCAAAGTGCCAAAATGACCAAAATACCCCTGGGAAGGGTAAATGACTTAGGAAAATGGTGAAAAATCCTAAAAGGCAGAGAAATAATTATTTAAATTGAGAGAGTAGATTATCTCTAATTGAGGTAATTTAATAAATTGTAAACTTGGAGAAATTGTATAAGAATGTGCAAAAGTATTGAAAAGACCATAATACCCTTGTAAATTTCTAAAAATGCAAGAGGCATGAAAAATTCTAATGTTAATACAAGAGTATGAAGGTAATAAGGTATTCTAATTAAGAAAATTATCAACTAGTGATAATAAAGTAATTAAGTAATTTATGGCTAATTACTTAAGCATAAGCAAAGGAAATTCAGTAATAATTATGTGAAGCTCAAAAATTAGTGGAAATTAGTTGAAAATTAGTAAAAATATATTTACTAATTAATTGGAAATTTTGAAGAAAAATAGATGAGTTTAGGTATTTTTAAGCCTAAATGCAAGAATGGACCAATAGGAAAATTATATAAGAAATTATATAAAATAATTATTAAATAATTATTTTATATTAAATGAAATACAAAAAAAAAAAAAAGGGGATCAGATTTATTGGCTGGACGAAATCATGGAAATGGAAGAAGATAAGAATTGTAATCAATGCAATAGGCAAGTTGCAATTTAAATATTATATAATTAATTAAAGTGGAATATTATGAATAGTAAATTAAAAATTAGGAAACGGATCCTATCTAGAGATCTAGGAATGGGATTCCCAAGGTCAATGTAAAATATTGATCATTTCCTAATAAAACAAAATAGGGAAAAATGCATATAGGCATATTTTGGGAATGAAGAAAATAAATTCTAACTCAATATCTAGGAATGAGTTTGAATTTATATGGACATATTTGGAATCAGTGAATTATTTCCAAGAGATTGGTGATTTCAGAAATGCGTTCTGAAACCGGACGCGTTCGGACACGTTTTTCGAGAAAGACTCAACTGACCGTTGGAGCCCTACATGGAATCAAAATATAGGTTAAATTGGACATTTCTACTAAGTGAGAACATGTCTTGAGTTGTAAATCCAGAATTTTGAGAATTCTCCGAAATCACGCGAATCGGGTGCCGATCGGAGAAATTCCATTAGGCGGGCATAAAGCAAAGCTTATGCATCATTTTTGACCAATTGGATGCTGCCAAGACAGCCATCCATGTCGACCAAATGTCCAAGGGTTGAGATCTTGCCTTCTTGAAGAAGTTTGATCCAAGAGTTGTAAACAACTTTGATAATTCCCAAAATGCCCTTTCAAAACTCTATAAATAGAACATGCTCCCTCTTGAAATCTTCACACCAAAATCCTCTCCTCTTGGCCGAAATCCTTGAGAGAGAAAGTAGAGAGAGAAGCTCAGGGGAAGTTCTCGCCAAGTCTTCAACGGTAAGTCTTTCTGTCTTTAGTTTTTAGTCTTTAGTTCAATAGTTAGTAAGGCTAGAGTAGTCTTTATTTTTATGATTTGGGTATCATATGGGAGGGCTATTTTAGTCATTATTTTCAAGAATCATAAATGCGTCGAAGTTCTGGCAAAATTTTGGGAAGAAAATAGCCTATGTAGCTGAGCGCCGGCGAAATTCCGCCAAGTAGGGTATAGGGGCAAAATGGTAATTTTTACCTAAAATGCCGCTTATAATGTCAAATTACTAATAGAAGTGACATTATTCTCATAGGATATCTGAAATCCTAATTTGTTGCCGTTACGCTGCCCGACGAGCCGTTGTTGGAGAT
The DNA here is from genome assembly GCA_025563575.1 of Acacia pycnantha. Taxonomy (NCBI): domain Eukaryota; kingdom Viridiplantae; phylum Streptophyta; class Magnoliopsida; order Fabales; family Fabaceae; genus Acacia; species Acacia pycnantha. The sequence goes on along the minus strand of JAMWYP010000032.1, from coordinate 2,314,210 downwards.
TTCACGATTTTCCGTAAACGTGCTAGAAATATCGTAATCCGTCAACGAAGGTACGTTCGCGTCGTAACACTAACTCGATGGTTATTGTATGAATATGTGTGTTTCTCCGTCATGTGTGTACTGATTGTACTTTTGTCTCGTACTCGATTGTACCGTTGTCCGTACTTCGACCGTATCGTTGTTATACATTATACATCCGATTGTATTATTCTGTCATGTCATACATCCGATCAGTATCACTATCCATTATGCCTTAACCTTACATCCGATTGTATTGTTCGCCGTGCATATCTCGATTATGTACATTCCTCATTGTGCTTTAACCTTACATCCGACCGTATTGTTCGCCGTGCATATCCGATTATGTACATTCCTCATTGTGCTTTAACCTTACATCCGATTGTATTGTTCGCCGTGCATATCTCGATTATGTACATTCCTCATTGTGCTTTAACCTTACATCCGATCGTATTGTTATTGCCATACATATCTGATTATGTATTCCCTATGTCTGATCATAGTAAATGTTGCCAAGATATTTGAATGTCTGTCGTACATATATGTTGTATATAAACATGAGGTTAACCGTTACCTGGGGTTCGATGCATGGACTCCAGCTCTTAACTTAGCTTCAGGGTCGGGTGGACCAAGGATCGAGGAGAAGGACAAGCAAAGACGCCTAGGAGTCGCGGTGAAGACTTCATTCTCGTATTAGTTTTGAAACACCCTTGTACCGCATTGTAAACAGCAAGACATGCTACCATGGGTATTTTAATATATATATCAGTTACTCAATCGCTCCGGTGCACTACTCTGATCATTTTGAAATGATGTTTTTTTAAAAAAAAATTATACTGCTTGTGAAGTTGGGATGTTACATTTGGTATCAGAGCAGTAGTCCTGGCATGAATTTAACCATGTTATTACGGACAGATTGGTGCCGAAGGCAAGGCTAGTCTAAGTGGGTGTGCCAATCAGTCGCCGTATAAGTCGGTGAGGCCCCCATGGTAGACACTTACCTGGCCATTCTGTTCGATTAACGGAGTTATGTTCAAAAGCCTTTTCAAAATTTTGGAGCATATTTTGAAAATGAGTACTGATATAGCCCAAGGTCGGTGTACCACCTCATTTCGGTGTACTGGTTTGAACCGGTATACCATTCTGAACAGTGTACCACTTTCTGCCGGACATCAATTCGATAATCCCGATATCGGTTTCGATAACCCTGATATCAGTCTCCGATAATTCTGATAATCCTGATATCAGTTTCTGATAACCCTGATATCAGTCTCCGATAATTCTGATAATCCTGACATCAATTTCTGATAACCCTGATATCAGTCTCCGATAATTCTGATAACTTTGATATCAGTGTCCGATAACTCTGATAACTCTGATATCAGTTTCCAATAGCTCTGATAGCTCTGATATCAGTTTCCGATAGCTCTGATAGCTCTGATATCAGTCTCCGATAGCTCTGATAGCTCTGATATCAGTCTCCGATAGCTCTGATATCAGTCTCCGATAGCTCTGATAGCTCTGATATCAGTCTCCGATAGCTCTGATATCAGTCTCCGATAGCTCTGATATCCTTATTTATAACCCTAATAACAAGAAATTACTAATTCACTGGACACCCATTACAACTATCAAATCCTTATTTATAACCCTAATAAGCATATTTCCCAAACTACCCCTTTCCTTAGTATTCCCACGTATCAATATTCCCCCTAACAAAAAGATCCATTCCCTCAAGGATTAGTAAGCTAGAAAATAAAATATAGAGGATAAAACCTTTTTTCTTTTTTTCTTTTCTTTTCTTTTTAGAGGCCATAAGCTACTAGGACTTGGGGGGGAAATTAATAGAAAACAACATTAATGGTCATCAAAATCCAAGCTTGCTGCAGTATTTCTTCAGTCCCGAAGCCCACTATCACACTCCCACACAAGTTTGTCACAAAAAACCAATAAGCAGGAAGCCCGCAATTGTTTAACCGGTCCAGACTTCCCCTATCATACTCATTTGCAAAAGGCAGTTGAGCTGTTGAACCATGACGCAATGGCCCACTTGAGATTTGTTGGCTATCATGTGGGAAATACTTGGAGCACACTTGAGACAAATCAGCAGTCCCTAAGCCTAAAACCACTAAACCAATATGGGTATAGTGGAGATCCGATCCACCCCTATTCGAGCATCATCTCTGCACCCATGATCGGCCGAATACAATTCCAGCAGCACCGAGAGAGATCCAAATCCAATCTCACCCAATCTGTCTTCACCATTTACCCTACCCGACCCAAGAGTGAGTCAACATCGTTCTCGTTTAGCTGTTCATGTCTTCCACCGCTGATCATCGTGTCGCTTTTAACCTTGTGACCGAAACCCCTCTGATTGATGACCGGTGCACCCCACTCCCATCCCTTCAACAGTAAAATCGATGACAAAAAGGAATAAAAAAAAGCAGAGGATGCGATCATTATATTGTTAGAGTATCACAAGCATTCTCGTGTAAGATCCCGTGCCTCCTCCAAGCGAGTGATAGACATGAAAACCAGAATCGTCATCGCCGTAGAATGTCCCAATAGGATCAGCATTGCAAGCATCGCAAGGAGCCTCCACAATGTTAAAGTTGATTCAATTGCCGCATCGACCTTTCATGGTCACAACAAAAGGATAGAACAAGGCTGAAAACCTAGAATCCAAAACCGAAGAAAACATCGACGCACCAAGATTACTAGTTTGAGCAGCAGACAAAGAATAAATCATTGAAGTAGCGTGAGACATGCGTACAAAGAGGAATGGAGGTGCGTTCTTGTGTAGAGCTTGGATAGTGGCGAAATTCCTTGTTAAGCAACGTGAAAGCATTGATGATTGTGCTATCAGCTTCTCCTTGCCATATCCATGTTTTTCTTCTTCAGCTACTGCCTCAGCAATTTGAATCACAACGGTAGCTACTCCATTTCTAGACGACTTCCAGTTTGAAACATCCTCCTCTACTTTCAAAGAATTAACCTCCTCTATCTTAGCAACAACAACAGCAACGGTGAGGTCCAGAATCTCACTAGCCTCCTCTACTTTCAGAGAATTGACCTCCTCTGTCTCAGCAATCGCAACAGCAATGGTGAGGTCCAAAATTTCACTAGATTCTTCCTCGACTCTTTCATGTTTCTCTTCAGCTATTACATTGTTGTAGGAATCAGTTTCTTGTTCAGGCAGATTGTTTCTACATTCATCTTCATCTTTCTTATTCGATTCTTGTTGCGTCCATCGCTCCTGAAGATAAGCACAGTTAATGGCAGAGGAAAGGGTGGTTTGACCAAAAGACCATAGCGCATCTCAAATCTTTGAGTGAAGGCCGTCGATGAATAAATTAATGGCGGTTGACTCATCGACTAGGGCGTAAGGTATGATCGCTTCAAATCGTTGTGCGTACTCCTTCACCGTCGACACCAAATGCATCCGAAAGCGCTCGAAAAGGGCTTTTATGGCAATGAGACCCTCCGGCGACGGCGGCGATGGCTAGAAGGTAGCTCTAATACCTTTGTTAGCATTATAAAGTAAAAGAGAGTAAAAACAAGAAATTACTAATTCACTGGACACCCATTACAACCATCAAATCCCTATTTATAACCCTAATAAGCATATTTCCCAAACTACCCATTTCCCTAGTATTCCCCCGTATCAGTTATAGAATAGGATTTCATGGTGAATGATATATCTAAACAATTAGTCATTGATTGGGTTGTCCAAAGACCGGGCCAGACCGGGTTGGAGGTCAACCCGAGGTTTGGCCCGATATGACCTCGGGCTAAAAAAATCAGCCCAAGGTCTGGTCCGGTTTGGTACTAGCCCGAGCTCGGGCCGGACCGGACCGGACTGCCTGGACCAGTCCAACTTTTTTAAAAAAAAAAAATTCTAATTTTTTTTCAGTTTTTTTTTTTTTTTTGCTTTCTTGGGATGCAATATTTTAGCTCTTATTTCACCTAACTTCCTAAAATAATAAAAAGTGACATAGTGAAAAGTGATTCCTATAAATTAAAAAGCACATTAAGATGTACAGACTTCGAAGTGGCTCCAGGGGGTCTAAGCCCCTGGACCGAAGTTCAGTCCAACCCGAGCAATTTGGTCCGGTCCAGTTCGGTCAAATTGTCTCAGACCATTTTTTTGCTTGCCTAAGACCGGGTTGGGTCGGACCAGACCGGGCCAGACCAACCGGACCTCGGATTTTTTGGACAACCCTAAATAGAGCCTAATGGTTTCATGTGATCTAGGCATCCGACTTCACCAAATTGGATAAATGTTGTTATTATTTTATTGATCAACTATATGTTAAAACAAATTCAATAAATACAAGTGCGGATGGCAAGATAGAAAGCTAGATAGGCCACAACATAACAAACATATAATATGAAATGCAATCAAACTGCTTGTCCTAATATTAAGTAAGAAGCATACCTCTGCATAAGTAATATCACGCAGTGAGAAAACACAATAAACAATTATTGATGACATGAGGGGCCAATTCAAGAAAAGGTTTTCATCTTTCTGAACTGTTTTCTCTGTGATTTCATTTTCTAAAGCTTCCGCATCCTTATTGGACTCATCGCTAACATGGTGTTTGTGCAATGTTTCCTGCATATTATATAAAGAACAAGTCTCATATCAGAAGGTAGCCTTTCTGTCAAAAAGAAGCAGCCCAAAACACTATATATATATATATATATAATTCTAGGATTCCACTTTTGGTATATTATATATAATTCACCAACTAGAGAACAAGGTGCATTGTTTATGGCTTGTGAAGAGCAAGTTTTGGGAGAGTTGTTAATTACCGGGAGCCAGATGCAGGCAACTAATACAGCAAGTGCAAAGGCTGATATCACAAAGCAGGGCAAGAAGTATGGAAACCTGTGGCCCATTTGTTTGGGACAAACAAATATCAGCATACCATAATAGAAAATGAACAATGAAATTAAGTAAAACCAAAAATTGCCAAAATTATTGTTATTTACAATTACTAGTGTACTTACTTATCAAATAAGGAACCTTTTGGAAATATATGTGGATATTTCTCTACTGGCTGCAATAACAAAATTCTTAAATTGTTAGATGAACAAGAGATAAGTGAGCTCAAGGGCATGTTCCCACACCACATGCAATGTAAAGTTCTAAGATAAAAACAGAATTACAGTTGTAACAATAATTTTGGCAAAGTTACCTGAGCCAAATAGCCTCCCAATGCTGGACCAATGACTAAAGCTATGCCCCAAGCTGAACTATACTGAAAGCAGATCACACAATCAAATTATCATAAAGAACAAGTAATTCTAAGAAGTAACAATGGACCAAAATAAATTAGGAGGCTTACGGTTGCTAGTCCTTTAGCTTGGTGTTCTTCTGGAAGAATTTCAGTAGCATAAGCCTAGTGCCACACACAGAAGAGAATGTTGTTACATGCCACAGAGTCTGGTAAAGAACAAATAAGCAAATGGACTGACTTCAAGTATACAAATTCAAACTTGTGAGTGATTGAGGTATAAATTGTTATTATGTGGTGTATCAATAAACCGTACCATGATTATGCCAAGTGAACCATTTAAGCCTCCAAGAAGAAATCTTGTGGTAACAGCCATCCAAAAACTTGTGCATAAGCCAAATAGTGTGTTGAACACAATCCTGAAATCAAACCATAATCAATATCAATATTGATAACCTTATTGACGTAGTACTATTAAAAGGAAGAGAGAGGGAAATGAACTTAGGAGTTAGGAGAGAGGTACTCCCTCTGGTCCTTATTATAAGGCAATAACCACCAACATTTTTTGGTCCTTATTATAAGGCACCAACTTACTTTAACTAACTCATTTATTACTATTTTTCCATTATGCCCTCATTTTTAACTAACTCATTTAAACCTACATCATTAAAGTAGGGGTAAAGTTGGAAACATTTATTACTTTTAGACGTCATTAATGACTTAACCTCCATTCCTTGGTCTGCAAGAAAATAGTAGTTGGTGCCTTATAATAATGACAAGAGAGAGTAAAAACTAACAAGATGAACCTATTTCAACTAGTGTAAAAAATAAACTGACATACAACTACTGAGAGGACTATTTATAGGAATCCCATTGCAAGAAATAAAATAAAATAACATACAATCAAAAAAAAATATCCAATATCCACTAAATAACCATCATCCCGGTATTTATATTTCCTTGAGTATGCCTAGAGTAAGGGCCCATTTGGATCGAAGAAAATGTAGGAATGGAAATGAAAAGAATGGAATGGAATGGAAAATATTTTGCCTCGATGCGTTTGGTTTGGACTGGAAAAGAAAATGGGTTGATAGAAAATAAAGTAGAAAAATGAGGCAAAATATCATTTTGCCCCTAAAAATAAAATATTATTTTAAACCACACAAAACCATGCAGTTCAAGTATGCACTTCTCTTCCTCCCTCCTTCCCCAAGGCGTCGTTGCCTCCAACGGGTCGTCAAATCTCTTCCACCTCCGTCACCTCTGTCACTGATGGATCTACAGCAGCGGCGGCAAAGAGCCCACTGTCAGCGGCTTCTTCCTCCTCCGCTGTGATCACTGATGGATCTGCACCATCAGCGGCTTCTTCCTCCTCTTTCTATGATATTTTTTTGTGTCACTCTCTTCCTCTCCCCCAGCGTTGAAAAGGGTAAGTTGGTCTTCTCCCATTTTCTTCATCCGCCGAAAAATGGGTTCCCACCAAAATAGGTGGGAACCGATTTTCCCATGTTTAAAGGAAAATGGCCCACCGTCAGAAAACGTTTTCTTATGAAAATGTGAACCAAATAGCCGCACCCGACGGAAAATGCCTATTTTCCGTTTCCTTCCCCCAATTTTTCTTGAACCAAACGGGCCCTTAAATTTCAACAATTCCATTTCTCCAAATATTCTCTTCTTTTCCTCTACTATTTCTTACTCATCTAACTCTGTTTATAAAGTAGTTCCAACATGGTTTATCGGGAAAAAAAAAAAAACTCAAACCTCGTTAACTTTTCAACTTTACCTCTATTTAATACGAACGAATAAGTGAGAATCGATAAGTCAGAAAACAATAAGTTAGGGGTAAAATTGTAAATTCGTATAATACTTTTAAGAGATGATTCATATTAAGGACAAACATACACACATTCTCTCTCTCTCTCTCTCTCCCTATATAAATCGGAAGAGGATCCCCTCTCCTCATCTTTTTTCTCATTTTCTCTCATCAGCCCATTTGGGCCGTTGATTAGGAAGATGGGAGAAAAGTTAAAATAGTATTGTGATTGATTGGACGGATATGATTTAAAGATGATGAGGGATAATGAGAAAAGGATTATGAGAGAAACTCAACCCAAATCAGGGGTAGGTAGGTCTACTTACAGTGAAATAGTTCCTAAAAGTATAGTATATTTTCGACCATATCGATCAGCCACAATTCCCCAAATTACAGATGTCAATCCTCTGCCGACCATAAATGCAGAACCTACAACATATTTAATATGGAGATGAGTATTTCAAGAGCTTAAAAATCTCTCTGATAGGCATCAATGGAAGTAGAAAGCACTAAAAGGAACCTTACCCACATAACCAGCATAGGAACCAATGTCTGCCTCTGTTTCTGCAATACCAAAATCTCTTACCTGCCAAGTAAATTTTTATGAATGGTTCATCTAATATGGCTGCAGTATTCAAGATGCTCTTAAACAACTGATGAGCATATTAAAAAAGAGAGTATGCATATCTCACTTTGCTCTTTTGATTATATTAGGAGAAAATAAAACATATTACAATATCAAAAAACAAAGGGAAAATAACAGAAAAATACTACTTGAATTTTAAAATCCAGTTGACAACAATAGTAATGGGATTAATAAGAATAATAAAGCAATTGACAATTCGTTTTATTGGAAAATCATCTATTTGAGATTTTAAAATTCGAATTGTATTTTCTTAGGATTTTTCCAAAAAGAAATCCACCGTCTTAGGTATTTTTAAAAAATTGCACAATTAGTCCTTTAATTTTATACATTGGTCTCACAATTTTATAAAGTGTCTTTTTAATATCTTCCAGCGGTAACATGGTTAGTAATTAAATTAATAGAAAATGTCGACATTGAAATTTTAAATATTTACAAGACATTTATAAACATTGACATATCAAGTTTAATTTCTTAAAATAACAATGACTAACACAAAAAGTTTATCATTTCAAACTAACAATATGTCAGAGTTCGAGAACTAAAAAAAATAAAATACTTTATAAAATTAAGTAACTAAACTGAAATCTTATATAATGTTAGAGGACCAAAGTGTCTTTTTACCAAGAAGCGTGAGAAACCAGAAAAATGAAAAATCAACTCACCATGAAATAAATGAATGGAAAGATGCAAGATATAGGCAGCGCTGTAGAGAGCACAAGAAAAAATAAATCAGATGCTTATTATAAATTTATTTTTAGATTATATTTTGGCTTTCGTGCTGAGTAGAAGAATTAGAAAACATTATTATAATATTTCAACAAAAGTTAGGAAGGCTATCTTGAACAAAGATACAATATTATTTTATTTAATCCTAATTTTATTTAAGGTATACTGGGTACCTTCATATTATTTTTTTCTTGTGCATCTAGCACCCTTAATATTATTTTTCAGTTATATCCAACAGCCTAATTTTATTATAGTTTAGGGTGCTTGATGCACTATAAATAAGACTAGCTAGTAGCACCCAAAAAAAGGGTTACAGTGTAAATTTGTTCTATTAGTTTTCACTGAAAAACAATATTGTTCTTAAAAGTTTTTTTTAAGTTCAATGTCATCCCGAAAGTTTCAAAGCATAGTAATTTTACCCCATACCGTTAAAAAACTAATATTGACTATCAAAAAATTGACGTTATGATAAGAAGCAACATCATCTCTCCATTTTAAAACTTATGAGGCAATATTGATTATTGGCGAAAACTTTCATAGCAAATTTATACCTTAACAAAAAAAAAATTCCCCATAAACAATATTAGGTAGATGATGCAATTGAGAAATAACGTCATATTGTTTGATGCTACTCGAAAAGAAAAGAAAAAAAAAAAAGACTTTTTAGTTTTTATCCCTGGTAGTTTTTTAAAAAAAAAAAAAAGACTCAGTAAATAACCCTAGTTCTTAGGTGTCATTACTTGAAATGGAAACGTGGAATGTGGATCTTTAAGATACCAAAATACTTGCAGGTGTATGGATCAGAGGACGTGTGGATCATCGTTGTTCCTTTACATGACGAGCAATATTTTAAAACATGTACGGTACGTGGAATTAAAGAGGTTGCTAACGGCAGGTTTTGGTTCTTATATAATTTAATCGGTTGCCAGTCTATGATATAATAATTTTTTATTATGTAAAAAAAATTATTATATGCATATATTATCCTGCATATAAAAATAAATTCATAACAAGTTTAAGAGTGAAGGTGCATATTTAATAACCAACTATTTTTCTATGGACACCAAGATAATTAATTATTTTCATGTGTAAAAATAGATGTAAACAATTTATATATGAGTAGATATATATAACCACACTAACTTCAATTACTTTTTGAACTATGAGCTGCATCAGCCTTCTCATTCTTTATTATTTTAATACTCCTTCCAGTCCTTTCTAATTTCTATAAACAAATTTTATTCTTATTGTACAAAACGAAATAACGGTCCAGATTAGTTAAAAACAATAAATGTGTAAAAAAAAAATGTCATGTTTTTTCCCAAATATGCTCCTATTTATGCAATGAGCATAGGAGGCAAAATGAGTAACAAATATGAGAAAGTATGAGTACAAAATATGAGACAGAATGTGTAATAAATAATTAAATCAAAGAGAACTAGTGAGTGGAGAACAATTCATATAAAGATATGTATTTATAAGATCGAAAAGAAAAAAGTAGTTTAAATTTTGAGACACAATGATAAAGTTGCTTATAAAAAAGATTAGCCTCAAGAGAAAGAAAGTTGCTTATAAAAAACGAAGGGAATGTATTTTTAAAAGGATTAATGTGCAAATTTAATATTGAACTATTTCTCTATGGGCACCCAATACAATTCTTTTTCATAAGAGTATTTACGAGACAATTATGAGCATTTACATTAATGCCATTACTTTATTTTTTCCATAAGAGTATTTACAAAACAAATATAAAGATTTAAAAGAATACAGTGAGTTTAAAAAAAATTATTGCATCCTATTGAGTCAAAATAAAATTAAGTTTTGTCAATGAAAAGAAAAATATAGGCATTTACAAAACAAATATGTGAATGACCAAAAAAATTTAAATCCATTTATTTGTCCTGTAAATATTTTTATTTATCTTGTAAATGCTCTTATGAAAAAAAAAATAAAGTGAGGGTATTAATGTAAATGCCCATATTGTCTTGTTAATGCTCTTGTCAAAAATAATTGTATGTATTGAGTGCTCATAAAGAAATAGTTTATTGCTAAATTTGCATCTCAACCCTTTCAAAAATATATTAAGATAATATAGAGTGATAACACTGATGAGGCGCACAGTACAAAAAATAACGGAAGTTAACTTGAGTTAACGACGTTGCTATATATGCTCCCGAATAGATTGATTATGTCTACTTTTACATCCGAAAATAGTTAGTTGTGTTGGGTGTTCATAGAAAAACAGTTGGTTGCTACATTTGCACATTAACTAGTATAAGTTTAATTGTATGAACATAGGATTTTTTTAGATGATTAATTCTTAAGAAAATTAACCTACAAGCTCTTTTATAATGGAACCCGGTTCGGTGCTTGTCCTACAGACAAGCAGGGAGAGCTTGTCCGTACGGACAAGCTCTAGACCGTCCAGATCTGATTTTTTTTACTTTTTTATTTTTTATCTAAAATAATTTTAATGGGTAGAGAATCTAAAATAAAGATAATCTCTTAACTAATATTTTTTGAAAAAAATGATTTTTTCATATAAAAAAAAATAAAAACAAAATAATTAAAAAAAGATCTGGACCGTTCAGATCTCATCTGGACCGTTCAGATCTCATCTGGACGGCTCAGAAGAGCCAAGCTCTTCCTGCCTGTCCAAAGGACAGGCAGGGAAACTGATTCCTTTTATAATTTCACCTGGAGAGTAGTGCAAATTACTCTCTCTGTATATATATATATATATATCATCTTGTGCAAGATGATCAAAAAGTCCTTATAGTTTCGCTAGCTAGAAGAGTTTTCAGCAATTTTTCCATTTGGCTCAAAATCATTTTGTTTTCTAAAATCCGTTTTGATTCTGGTCATTATAGTTCTGGTTTTCTTGTTTTTTTTTTTTTTTTTGGCAACGGTTCTAGTTAGTTCTAGTTTTCAGCTCAATGGCAGCTCAGCTCCGGTTTAAGTTTTTATCGTCTGAACCAAGCCCCTAACATGTCGAAGCTGATCTGATTATTTAATCATAGATTTGGAGGTGGAAAATGATGAAAGGTATGATTGATTCTACTTGTATTCTTTAGTTATCAGGTCCATCATATAAGATCCATTTTAATAAAGAAATTAAACTACAAAGTGATCGAGTTCTCTATTAAAGAGGAGATCGCATTCATTCAAAAAATAAAATAAAAGAACAAGACTTACTGGTGCACATAGTAAGCATCCAAATGTTGAGAAGATGCTTGAATGGTGAAGCTTGGTTCAGTTGTTTAGCTCGGTCCACTTCACAGCCTGGGCAGTTCTTATAGTACCTATTCTTCAGCAATGGCTCTTTGTTATCATTATCGCCCCCCATTTTTGCTGATTCTCCTTCTTCTTCTTCCTAAATATTTGAAAATCAGAAGAAGAATTAAACCAGAGAATAATGGGGTTTTTTTTTTTGGTAGAAATAAAAAAGAATCTACACAGAAAGGAAGAAGAACCAATCAATGAGAACGTGATCGAGAAGACAACTAAAAAGGAGAAACTTACACACCAGGGAGTGAGAGAGAGAATTAATGGAGTTTGTTGGGGAAAACAATCATTGGGGAATGATTGAGGAAGGCTCATGGAGGGTTGCTCCTGTTTATAATTTAGAAAAAGAAATTAAGGGAGGTCGATGCTTCTCGACCAAATTCATCTAAACAAAATTAACAGCAATAAATCCTGCACGTGACCTTACAGATTTAAATCACACACTTTTTAATATTCAACACCCATGAATTATATGAGCAAACGGTTAAAAATATCTTTTATTTTCTTAAAAAATTTATTAATTTAAGAAAAATCACTCAAAAATTCTTTATTACCAAAAACTCAGGTTCATATTTGTTATTTTCACAATATAGTATATATAATACAGAATCTAACGTGAAGTTATGTTTTGATTTTATATGAATACCAAATTAAATTTTATATCACTATATGTAATTAACCCTTTTTAACTCAAGTGGGCTTTATATTACTCCGTCTGATTCTAAATATTGCACTACAAACTCGTCTTATATTTATCTCTTATATTTAAAACAAAGTTTGAAATTGTTCTGGTCTAATCTTACTGTCACTGAATCATCCTCCACGTACCTAGTTAAGAAGACTTCAGTATCCTCCACGTACCTAGTTATATGAAGACCTCACCTGTACTTATATACTGAATCATCCTCCACGTGCCTGCATGAGCATGTTGTGTTTTTTTTTTTTTTATATATACTTCAAGAGTATCATCTCATATTCTCATATATGTATTTTGACTAATTAAAATATAATAATTCATCTTATTTTAATCCTACATGGTTAATGAGTAATTTGAAGAAATTCAAATTTTATGATTTTTGAGATGAAGGGAGGGAATTGTGTTTTTTGTTTTCTAAATTAAGAAGTTTATGTCAATCTAAAATTTGAATTTCTCCATATGACTCATATGTTATGTAAAATTAAAATAAGATGAGTTGTTACATTTTAATTAGTCATAGTACAGATAAGGTGACGCTCCTAAAGTATCTAAGTATTTCTCCTTTTTTTTCCTGAGCAAATTGACTTTTGATATTTTAGGAAAATAAAATAAAATATATAATATAGTAGCTAGTTTCTTAATTAATGAAGCTAATTAAAAGATAATTAATTTTTAATTAAACCTGATTGAAAATGATTAATAAGATGTGGAATGTATGTCGAGTAGATGTTGACGGTTTACCAAAAAGTTGACGTTGATAGAAATTAAATACGGACATATGATGCAATTTGACCATGTTAAGTTTGTGGTAGAACTTGCTTTTTTTATGTGATTTATGGTGTATGAGATGAACATGTAAAATTAGTTTTATCTTAATTTTCGTAAACGTACTTCTTCAATCCTAACTCAAATAGGCCAATAATGACAATAGGATAAGATCAAAACTATTTATTTTCTCAAGACAATTTGTTAGAAGAAATATATAAGGTTTATTATAAGTCGAGTAGCATAAATTATTAATATATTTTCTTAAGATTATCTCTATTTAAGATCAAAACCCAGTGTTTTTTTTTTTGTTCAACATCAAAACCCAGTGTTTGAACTATAAATAAAAATAAATATAATATCCCCGCATATTCAAATATAAATTTTTATTTTTAATTAAAAATATAAGTGAAATTCAAAAACATTTAGATTATTTAATTGTTTTAAATTTTTAACTGTTCTTATATATTGTGAATAATTGATTATTCTAAAAAAAATGCAATCTTTGAGCTTTAATAAAAAATAATTTTAAAAATTATTGCCATAATTTGTATATATAACAAGCCAACTTTTAGTTACCTTATTATCAGAATCAATGAGAGAGAGTCGTTAAATTTGTTTAAAAAAATATTTACTCATATTTAAAGTAATGGACTACTCCCCAATGCAAAATATAGGACTAGAAAAAATAATTGATCCATAATATAAATCACTTAAGAATCTATTAACTATATTTTTTCAATATTACCCCTATTATTGGTGGTATAGGCTGAATATGAAGAAAAATGAGAGCGAGATCACATATTTGAACATGGAAAAGCAGGAAAAATAAATTCAATTTCAGATAAATTTAATGAACTAATTGTTTTTCCTTAACTTGAAGTAAAAGTGATTTATATTTTGAATCGGGTACGTCTTAAAAGTGAAATAGAAAAATGTTAACAAATTTTAAATAGGGTCAATCTTAAAATAAATATGAGTAAATATTTTTTATTTTTATTTATAATAAGTCACTTTCAACTAATTCTCACATACTAAGAAATGATAATTAAGTCGTAATTTTTTTTTTCTTTCCCTTATATTTACAAAGTATTACTAAATGGACCTTGGATTAAGTAGATGAGATAGACGGGTTTGTTTGGGATACCGGTAGGCAATCAGATTTATGAAAAAGTCCGATTATATAAAAATCAAATTGTGAAATGTGATTTACATTTGGATTAGTGATTGTCGCGGGTAATGAACGGAAGTGTTTTTGTTGATTTGTGCACACATACATAAATGAAGTGGATGTAGCTTATGGAGTGGAGACCGGAGAGAGTTTGTATACATAAAGCACTGCCTCTTTGTACGTGTAACGTGTTATGGGCAAGTAGTTAAAATCGAGATTTTACGTAAAATTTGGAAGAGGGATAAAAATCGTAAAACGTAAAATCATAACGTAGTAAAAACGTAAAAAAAAAAAAATCATAAAAACATAAAAAGCGTTTAGAAAATTGGTAAAATCGTTTTAATGAAAAAAAATCGTAAAAACATAAAATTACAGTACCGTGATAAATTGAGATTTTAGCTACCATGATTATAAGAACATATACCGAAAAGACAGCCAAAGTCAAATGGCACATAGTTATGGGAACATACACCGGAAAGACAGCCAAAGTCAAGGGGCACATACTGGTAATGACTTGTCCGGTTGACTTGTACGAACGTGGTATTAATTGTTTGTACGGTGATTCACTGATCCTGCTACAATAGCGATTTCTGCAAAACCTGGTTTCTCCCGTAGTTCCACTAATTATTTTACCAATTGAGTACTATTTATTTTAAATACTCCAAGTGTTTTTTTTCTTGGTCATGTTTATAAGATACGTTGATAAATTATGTGAATATATAATTTTACCATTTATTTATTATTATGTAAGTATATTGTTATTTTTTGAAAAGAATGTAGTTAAATAGGGGTAAAATTAGAAAGTTATTAACTTTTAAGGCAAAGCTGATGGAGTTTAAAAATTTTCTTAATCTATGCTACACATGTTGAAAGTATCTTATAAATAAGATAAATAGGTATATTCTTAATTATGGAGATGGTAGGCGAGAGAGGAGGAGTGAGAAAAAGAGACGAGGGTTAACGTTCTCCCAACACTCAAATATTAAATTAGAAGAATTCTTTTTTTTTTTTCTTACTTAAACTTATGCTAGCCATAAACTCAATTAAACTCACGAGTTTATACGCCTAGTTTACTACTTTTTTGTTTTTACCTTACAAAATTGTGTCACTCGCTTTTAAACTCGTGTTAGTTTATTCATTTTGATCATGTTCAATAACTTTATATATGAACTTCATATAAATTTTTTTGTTAGATATGATAAATTATAAATGTTGATGATATTAATTTCAATTATTCATATTTAAAATATATCTAAATTCAATTATTGTCATTTTTGTTATTTTATTGCATACTTTACACTTATTTATTAATAAAGATAAATTCTTATGAGTTTACGATATAAGTTTATATCCTTATGAAGAGTTTGATAATCTTACACACAGCTAAAAGTAGAGTGAAAAGAAAAGAGTCCTCATTTTAGCAGAAAATTGATTGCTCAACTAGCTAGAAGAATACAATGGGCCATCAAATAAAATAGCTAGTGGCCTCATGTTAATTTAAAGGCATGCTCATCAATGCAACTCATATGATCAGCCTGCAAGACGAGGGACATACACAATAACCAAAAAGGAAAAAAGAAAAAGAATGACAACTCAGAACAATAAAAAAATTTAAAAGTATCATAAAAAATAAGTATGAATTATCGGAATAGTTTCTTTCAAAAAAAAAATATAGTGAAAAGAAAAAAAAAAATCCTCTCCATTATAGCAGAAAAGAGAAAATTGATTGCTCAACTAGAAGAACATAATGGACCATCAAATAAAATAGCTAGCAGCCTCATATTAATTTAAAGGCATGCTCATCGTTGCAACTGAGCTCGTTTGGAATAGCGGTGGGAGAAGTGGCTTTTGTTCCTAATGGACTTTTCCTGATGGACTTTTTTTGATGTGATTTGTGTTTGGGACAACAATAGTAGAAGTAGCTTTTGTTTGTGATGAAAACTTGTTTGGCATAGCTTTTAAAAAGATAGATGAGATGCAAAATGACTGAAAAGGGCATGAATCAAATTCTCACACACACACGTGTTGTATAAAATGTGATAATTTAGGATAAAAAAATTAAAATAAATATAAATTTGCTAAATAAAATTACCATTAAAAAAAACTACCCTTAAAAAAGGTACTTTTTAACTAACCTTAAAAAAGTTTAAAGGTACTTTTTAATCAACAGAATTTTAAAGTTTAAAGATACTTTTTTATCATTTTTTTAATTTTTCAACTACCCTTAAAAAAATCCAGGACAATTGTCGGTGCAATTCGAGAAAAGACAAAAGAGGAGAGGAGCACAAACTGGGGGGGTCATTTTACAAAGGGGGCCCACATATGCAATTGATGGAGAAGCCATGATGGGATTATAAGTCGGGAGTTGTGGCTTCAAAAATATCGAGCATCAAACCAATAAGCCCATCAAAAAGAAACTCTCCCAAACACTGATTTTCCTCTTGATTGACTTATTATCCCATCTGATGGACTTATAAGTCCATCAGATGGTGATCCAAACAGGCCCTGAATGATCAACCAGCAAGACGAAAGACATACACAATAACCAAAGAAAAAGAATGACAACTCAACAAGAAAAAGAAAGAAAACATGTTGTGGGCAGAGCCAAAATCAAAACTAGTGAGAGAGGCTCATCCTCTCTAGAATTCCCTTCATCAATGGCGATGATCCCGGTTACAAAGAAGTCTACGATGTTACCTTCTTCCTCTGAGGAAGATGATTTACTTCTTCGAAGCTCTAAGAAGATAAAGAATGGAGAAAGTCCTATCAATGCAGCTGAGTGGCCCAAGTTGGGTAGCTCTGGTTCGAAGCAATGGACCAAAGGTCAGACGTTCACAGAAAAACTTCAAGGTATTAATGAAAATGGTAATGGTGTTGATCCCCTGCATGGTGATAAGGCATTATTAGATGACTCGATATCAGATTCCGATGAAGACGATTCTGAACCTCTGTGCAAGATTCAGGAGGATCCTGGAAGAAACTTCCCAACGTTCTCCTTTTCAGAAAAGATGAAGAAGCGACTGTATAAAGCTTGGCATAATTCAGTTATTGTTAAGCTCCTGGGAAGAGACATCGGTTACAAACTTCTGTTATCTATATTACAGACATTATGGGCTAAACGTGGTGTTGTTAGCTTGATTAATATAGGAAATGGATTTTTTGTTGTGAGGTTCACCAATCAAGAAGACTATTCCAATGCTTTAACAGGTGGACCATGGATGTTGTTTGATCATTACTTAATTGTAGGGAGCCATGGGTTCCCCAATTCCAACCATGGAAAACTACAATAGATAAAGTGGCGGTCTGGGTCCGAATGCCAAAAGTGTTTCTGGAGTATTATGACAAAGGGGCGTTAACCTGGATTGGAAATAGGATTGGAGATATTATCAAAATCGATTTCAACACGTCCTGTCAATTGCGAGGCCGGTATGCACGAATCTGTGTGCTAGTTGATTTAAGTGAGCAACTGATGTCGAGATTTTCTTTAGATGGAGAAGATTATTATGTTGAATATGAGGGACTCCATTGGTTGTGCACTAACTGTGGTGTATATGGACACAAGGCAGAGACATGAAAAACAGGGGGTGTTTACGATAAAACAAGGGCTAAAGAGGTGGTTAAGGAAACAAAGGAGAATTCAGGGGCTACTGACAATATGGATGTGGAGCAGAGTAATCGAAATGATCAAGATATTTGGAAGGTGGTTCAAAAACCGAGGAGGCAGAAACAGAATGGTAAGGAAAAAGCTGCCGGTGGGTTAAGCAACACGAATAAGGGGTCTAGGTTTGACATTCTTGCTGATGAGGAGGATGGTGTGAGTAGAGATTTTCCAGCAGAGCAGACGATAGTACAAAAAGAAGTTAAGGATAAGGCTGTGGCAGAAGTAGTGGGGGAACCGAGCAGTGATACCCTGGTGAGACGTAGCAAGGAGAAAAAAGTAGGGGCGAATAAAAAACAGTTGAAAAGCAAGAATGTAGAGAGAGACAACACAATTGTGGTGGCTGGAAAGCAGGAGGTAAGAAAAGAAAAGAGAACTAGAGATGTGGCGAAAAAGGGAGAGGAATTACGTGAGGAACAGATGAGAGAGGAAGCAATGGTAGTGGAAGGGCACGAAAATAGTATGGCTGAGCCACTGTTATATCGAGAAGAGGAGTTGGAATTTTTCTCCAGTGCCTCCCATGATCCTGGAGACTTAATTGGTGGTGCTGGGCCTGTTGGGAAATTCTGGGCTGGCCCAGATGATGATTTAGAGTGTGTTGCTGAGACTCCAAGTGACCTGATGGTTACTAAAGTTGGGCCGCGAGCTGAGGTTGGGCCGCGAGCTGAGGTTGGGCCGAGAGCATTTTCAGCTTGAATTCCTGGTTGGGTCTTTACTTATATATTGGATATTATTAAATAAAATGCATATCCTATATTGGAACTGTAGAGGTGCGTGTGGGAGGAAATTTAATCAAAATATCCGCCTAATATGTCGACGTGGCAACCCAAGTCTCATCGTCCTTTCCGAAACGAAGTGCACAACAGCTGGAAGGTTTAATTGTTTTGCTTCATTGGGTTTTGATAGTTTTGATTTTATACCGAGTGTTGGAAGATCAGGAGGCCTTGTTGCCGCTTGGAAGACCGATCGGATCAAACTCACCGTCTTTAGGAAGGAAAGGAAGTTCTTTCACTTCAGGTGTGTGGTTCCTGGAAGCAAGGATTTTATTCTCACAGCAATTTATGCTTCACCCAACTCTGGTTTGAAGCAAGAACTATGGGAGAATTTGAGGAGCTTTGCGGATTCAACTAATGAACCGTGGGCTGTCATGGGAGACTTCAACGACATCGGTGCATCAATGGAAAGAATTGGTGGAGCTGGTGAGAATGTAAGTCAAATTAGGGATTTTGCAGACCAACTGGGAAGGTGTGCTCTAACGGATTTGGGCGCGAAAGGACCAAGATTCACATGGAAATGTCCAAAAGTAGGGGGTAGGCAGCGGCTATTTGAACGGCTTGACGAGTTGTGGAAAATGAAGCTTCTTATTGGAATTGTCGGATTGGTCTGTACAGGTATTACCTCGAACCCAATTCTCTGATCACAACCCTATATGTCTGAAGAGTATGCAAAACACTGTTGCTCCAATGATGAATCGTCCCTTTCGCTATGAAGCAATGTGGGTGGGTCATGAGGCTTTCCAGGATTTTTTATCTGAATCTTGGCAGGGCAATGAGGAAATCAATTGGTCCTTAGATAATTTGCAAAAGTTATTGGGACCCTAGAATAAAGAGGTTTTCGATATGGTTGAACACAAGAAACAGGTTACTCTGTCTAGATTGGAGGGTATCCAAAAGTCTAGTGCCTACCCCAACTCCAACTTCTTATGTAACTTGGAAAAAGATCTTCAGGAAGAATTGGAGAGGCTCATGAAACTGGAAGAAATAAAATGGTTTCAAAAGTCCAAAGTAGAATGGGTTACGAAAGGGGATCGAAATACACGTTATTACCATTTGAAGACAAAATTGCGTCGGCGGAGGAATAGAATCACTATGCTAAAAAATGATTCTGGAAGATGGGTGGATAATTATGTTGAATTGAAGCAATTGGTTATTACCTATTTTAAGGGTATTTTCTCTGCGTCCCCGTCACATCCTGTGCCTTGGCAGACAAGGACTAAATTTCCTACTATTGATCAAGCTCTTTTGGGAAGTATGGCTAATGTCCCTAGAGATGAGGAAATCAAATCTGCAATGTTCTCCGTGGGTTGTTTCAAAGCCCCAAGTGTTGATGGTTTCCCTCCTCTTTTATATAAAAGAAATTGGAGTACAGTTGGCCCTTCTATCGTCAATTTTGTGAAACAAGCCTTCCAAGGTAATATTTCTTTGGCTGATTCAAATAGAACACTTATCTCTTTGATCCCTCAAAAGGAGAATGTTGAATATGTGTCCCATTTTAGGCCAATTTCACTCTGTACTGTGCATTATAAATGTATTTCTAAGGTTATAGCATTGAGACTGAGAGAAGTAATGAATGAATTAGTTTCTCCTTTTCAAGCAAGCTTTATAAAAGGGAGGCAAATTCATGATAATATTATAGTAGGTCAAGAAATTCTGCATACTATGAGCAAGAATAGAAGTAAGAAGGGGCTTATGGCAATAAAGATTGACTTGGAAAAGGCATTTGATAGGATTAGTTGGGAGTTCTTAAAACAAGTTTTGATAGATGTCGGATTTGATAATAATTTTATTAATCTTGTCATCAACTGTGTAACATCTATGGCATATAGTGTGTTGTGGAATGGGGAACAAACTGATTTCTTTTCTCCTAGTAGAGGTCTAAGACAAGGGGATCCAATCTCTCCTTTATTATTTGTCTTATGTATGGATAGGCTTTCGCATTTAATATGTGATTATGTTGATGATGGTAAATGAAAAGAAATATCTGGCCGAGTGTTTGCAAGGTAAACTAATCGACCAACCAAAATACAATAGCTAGAACCATCAACTAAAGGAACACTAGAATCCTTAGTCAGTTTCAATTTTTCAAACATAGGAGTAACAACATGCTTACTCTCAAGGAAACCAAAATTAGACAAGATATCCAAGGCCAATTTCCGTTGACAAAGAGAAATGCCCTTAGTACTTCGAGCAATTTCCAAACCGAGAAAATATTTAGCATCACTCAAATCCTTAATTTTGAAACAGGAATCCAGAAAAGACTTGATGTTATTAATTTCATCCAGATCAATACCACTAAGGATAATATCATTCACATAAACAAGCAAGACAGTGAATGAATGATATGTATTTTTGATGAATAAAGAGCTATCAGCAGCAGAAGGATGATATCCACAAGAAATAAGAGCCTTAGAAAGCCTAAAAAACCACTGCCTACTAGCTTGCTTAAGGTCATAAAGAGAATGTTGCAGTTTACACACTTGAGTAGGGAAAGAAACAACCAAACCCGGAGGAGGCAGCATATAGACTTCTTCATCAAGATCCCCATGAAGAAAAACATTATTAATATCAAGTTGTTTTAAATGCCGATTATGGGCAGCAGAAGAGCAAGTAATAAATGAACAATAGTAAGTTTAGCTACCAGAGAAAATGTATCATTATAATCAATGCCCTCTACTTGAGTATAACCTTGAGCAACCAAGCGTCTTTTATAACGATTTAAGTTACCATCAGAATTGTATTTCTTACTAAAAACCCATTTACACCTAATAGGTCGTTTGCCGAAAGGTAAATCGCTTAACACCCATGTATGATTTTGTTGCAAGGCATCAAGTTCAACTTCTATAGCTTTTCTCCAACCCTCATGCTTAATGGCTTTAGAATAAGTTTTGGGAGACGATGAGGAGATGAAAGATGAGTATAAGAAAGAACATGAGAAGGAGGATGATAACTACTTGCCTCCACTGAATCCGGTATGACTGATGTGCAATGAAGAGCAAAATGATAATCATGCAAATAAGTGGGTAAACGCCTAGACCTGGTAGATCTCCTAAGCAATGGTGAAAGGGGAAGAGAGGAAGATTGGGAAGGATCAATTGATGGAGAAGGAGGACCAGCAGAGGAAACTACTGGATAATCAAGAATGGGAAGTTCCTGAGGTAATGGAATTGAATTGGATAAAAGAGTATATTCAAAATTACAAAAAGGAAAAAGAGATTCATAAAATTGAACATTGCGAGAGACAGAAATATGGCCACTGTGTAAATCTAAGGTAAGATAACCTTTGGTGCCATGTTACAAGAGTCTTATTATTTCAAGCTCATATTTTCAAGGTTTATTGGTCATATGCCATTTCACATGCTATATACCTTATTAATCGTTTGCCTACGCTTTGGATCATAAATCTCCTTTTGATCTCGATACCATATTACTCAAGCAAGAAGAGAAAATGAATCAATATTATTTCTTGAACATTTCCGTAGGTACAAGTGCTTATATAGATAAAATAGCTCACTAGTTATGTACAATTGAATTTAAACACGGTTAACAAACTAACAAACACTACTTTATACTCCTGATTATGAACTAACTTCACTAAAAGTGGTTAAAGTCTTTATAACTATTACTACTAATCAAAACTTTAATATTATATTAATTATTACTAATTACTTTATCAATTAGCAAATGAAAAATATAATCAATGTATTCAAGCCATTAAACTAAACTTCAGTAACTAACTAAATCAACTATTTATATCTAACTATAAGCAAAGTATTCCCATTATCAGTCACATGAATTTAAGATCCTTGCCCAATATTCTGCCAAAGATTACATTTTCTTAACAAAAGTAGCTCTTCTTTTCTTTTGATCAAATCAGTCATGTAGAATAATAATAATAATTCGTCATGTACTTTAACCAAAGAACTCGAATAACAGATACTTAAAAGCCAGAGTGGTCTGCCACAGCCATAAAAATATTGAATTCCGTTGTGTATATGATTTACCACAACTAGGAATGCTAAAAATTGATTCAAAACTCTTTGTGGGTTAACTGAATGTAAAAGCAACAACAAGCAATAGATTCAATATACTAGCAAAAGAGCGATATGTAACATTTACACTTGACAGAATACAAAATATGCCACCATCAATAAATATTTTTCATCATCATCAGCTTTCATTACAACTTACAAGTCCAGCAGAAAATGAAGCTGCAGGCCCTTTTGCATAATCAAATCAGATATATATGACATTGTAAATATGATGACCTTATCTCTACTTGTTGAAGTATTTTCTCTTATCACAACATAAACATATATACAACCCACTGGCCACAACTTGAGACTAAATGTTTGGTGAAATAGTCAAGTCCATTGTGACCCCATCATTTTCAGGCAAATTTCTAACCTCACTAAGAATCCTAGTAATTTCCTTTGTCAGTTCTCTGCGAGCAAAGTCAGATCGCTCCTTTGTAATTGAAGATTCAGCAAACAAAGTTTCAGCAAGGGACTGGTATTCCTGAAACCATTCATCCTCAATACTTTGATTATTATTATTATTATGATCATTATCAAGAAGTAAAGAGGACTCATGTTGCCACCATCTACTTAAGTAATACTTATCAGGGAGCTGAAAGTAATTCTTTATCGCGAATACACGGAGAGCATGTCTGCACAATATCCCTGAGGATTCAAATTCCTTGCAAGAGCAATGGATTTGTTCATCTTCAGCTAGCCATATCACAAGACGCTCGCCATCCAAGCTTTTGAAGTGGCGTACAATATATGATCCGTTGGACATTTCCGACGCAGCATATTGCATTGTTAGTAATAATTCTTGTTGCAAGGCATTAAAAGCAAAAGGTGTGTATATACTCCGGGCATGCTCTTCAATAGGTATGCAACTTTTGAGGCGCATATATGGAGTTTCTTGACGAGCATGATGAAGAACATTTGCAGAAATGCCAACCTGCGATAACAAGGAAGGTCAAGGAAGGTCGTTACAAAAACAGCAAGTTAGTACAAGTACACAAAACAAAGTTCTAACGTATAAATACCTGCTCAAAAAAGCTCCGTAGACATGTTTGTGTGCTAAAGATGCCTTTCAAAAAACTGTCTAATGACTTTGAGTAAGCTGCTGTTGCCGTCTGAGCCAGAAAGAAACCTCTAACATAAGACAATGCCCAAGATGCCCGCAAAGAGTAGAGAAGATCAATATGCTTGTCTGATCCAAGACCGAAGGTAGATATCATTTGGTTCCATCGAAGTTCAAATTCCTCAGAATTCTCAATGTGATATAATGCATCAAACTCAGATTTAAATTCTTCATAGCGAGGCCCAAGAGGAATAGAAAACCAGCAAGGTACCTTGGGCATTATACACAATATAGAGATTACATGTTTAGTGCCTGGCAATTCACTTCTTATGGCATCTCTAAGGCTAGTGTCAATATTGGTTAAAATTGTTTGTGGGCATCTTCCTCTCATGAGTCGGACAAAACTCTGTATTGAGGGACAATCGTCGTAGAGAATATATATGAAAGCAAAATTAATACTCCTTTTGGTCCTAATTATAAGACCTAGTTGACTTTTTTGGAGAGATTAAGGAAGCTAATTAAATTACTTTAGAATGCAAGTAGTAAACTAATATATAATTTAAGGATACACAATATATGTGAGTGTAACTTATTTAGAATCTCCCAAAAAGTCAACTAGAGGCGAGGATGCAAGTAGTAAACCTGTAGTGCCCAAGAGAAGGACCGAGGCGTTTCATCCTGCAATAGAACACAACCAAAGAAAATGGTTCTACCACAGTTGTCAATACCAAACCATGCTCCAAAGACCAATCCATATGTGATTGATCTATATGTGGTGTCAAAATAAACCACATCACCGAACATAGAATAAGCACGAACAGAGTCACTATAAGACCAGGTTATATTCAAAACCATTTCATTCCCATCCACTGTAAATTCATATACAAAATCATCATCTGTCTCTTTCATGGCTTTGCATGACTCAAGAAGTTCCAATACATCATTTTCTCTTTTCTCACTTAGCAATGCCTCATTTTCCTGAATGACCTTCTTCCGGTTTTGAACAAAATTCCTCACATCTCTCTCCAAGAATGGCAGTTGCCCGCCTTGAATCCCTTTTTCCAGCTCAAGCATCTTGACTATTCGATGAATTGGAAACCCAGCTTTAGAAAGTAAGAGTATACGCTCTTGATCAGCCTCTTGTATTTTGCGATACGCTGGAAGAAGCCGCACTTGGTCATCTTCCAAAAGTTCATGATTATGTACATTACTAAACTGCACAACAAACCAGTGAGAAACTCCATCCACAATCTCCTTTGACAGATACATTTTTGCATCACATCCACAGCGTACGGATTTTCTATCTCTATGGTGTTCTCCATTCGACTTTTTCTTCATTGGGGCAAACCCTGAACGGTAACAAACAAAGTCACGTTTATAAACGCCTAATTGCGGGCTAAGTCTGGATCTTTCTTTTCTAATAGAGAACCCATTCTTCCGGGCAAAACTCCCATAATATTCAAATGCATCATCATCACTCTTATACACCATTCCTACATAGGGTGAAACCATAGCTTCTGATGATGCTTTATCTGTTGTCTTCACCAATTCCGGTCCAGCTGAAATCTCTTCACCATCTCCCTCATATGTCACATAACATTTCCAATCTCCACAAGGGCATTGTTGCCGTTGAATCCATAGGTTTTTGGACGGACAGGACGTCATCATTCAACTCAATTTTAGGTATTTATATTGCAATTGAAAGTTATGAACAATGCTATCTGCTATACGCCTATAACATAAATCTTCAACAAGAACGAAACAGAAATTGTGAATAGAAGTCTCAAATGTTCAAACTTCTACGCATATATACTTGAAATTGATAAAAGAGAAATGGGCAGAAGCTTGAAAAGTTTGGTCCAAGAAAATCAACAGGTGCTTGCGAGAATCAATAAAGACAAGGTTTAAGAAATCAATTCGCGAGCCGAAGAATCGTACCAGGGAGAGCAGAGAGGGAAGAGCGAAACTTAAAGCCTTAAGCCATTGTGCTTTGATTCCTGCTCTTCACTCTTCAGTTTGTTGTGCTTCTACTGATTCCCACTGTTCCCAGCATACGAAAGACTGGCCGAGTGTCCGAGATACATCGGCTGGACTCAAATTTGTTAAGCTACAATTGCAGCGTGTTTTTTTTTTTTTTTTTTGGGAATTTATTGAATAATATATTTGCTTTCACATTAATTGTGGAAAAATCGCTAAAAAAACACACATTGCAAAATTTAGCGTTCAAAAATACAGAGATAAAAACTCCATCTTTTAGTGGATGTAACTCTTCTTTAGCGGTGTAAAACATATCTTTGTATATGTATAAGTGTCTTTTATTTTACATATAGTTGAAAATATGTTCATGTGAAAAAAAGTTGCATCCAAGTTTTTAAACAAAAATCATATGCCTTTGAGCAATAAGATTTGCAATGGGAAATTTTTCAGCAATTTTTCTTATTGGTTTAAAATTTAAGAGGCTTAAATACTAAAATTCATTTTTATGTCAAATTGTTTTCCATCGTTACTTTAATATGTTGATTTAAAATTAATTTACAAATGTAACCTTAACTCCAATGGAATGAATTTGAATTTAATATCATGCAAACACCTTTTCAACCCCTTCCTTTTGGTTCCGAGAAAAAAAATAAAAAAAAAAAACCCCTTCCTTTTGGTGTATTTTCAAAATCTTTTTAAACACTTAAAAGGGATAACACCTTTTTAGGAAAGAAGCCTCTCCACCTCCTAATCCATCATTTTCCCTCAATTTCTGTTTTTTTTACCGTTAGATTAACTCTAAACGGTTAGGATTTAATAGGCTAATTTCCCAATTTTTCCCTTATTAAATAACTATTTCCCAATTTGCCCCTGTCAGAAAACTATTTCCCAATTTGCCACTGTCAGAAAACTATTTTCACAATCGCTTCGTTTATCGACTAAAACCATGGTTTAGTCGACTAAATCATGGGCCAAAATTTTTTTTTTTGCAGTTCTCGACATTTAGTCGGGCTAAAAACTCATTTAGTCGACTAAATCATTAAAAAAAAAGTTAAAATTTCGGAAGGCCATAACTTCTAACTCGGGAGTCCGAATTAAGCGATTCTTTTTTTGATTCCACATAACTTTTTGAGATCTATGCACTGATATAAAAATTATCTTTAGATTTAATGAAAAGAAAGGAGGAAAAACAAGTGATTCTTTATTGCGCAGGAAATACAACAATTCATTAAATATAATCAAGTGATTCTTTAATTATATATATATATATATATATATATATATATAGTTTTCTTTTATTTGATGTTTTCTTTTTTATTAGATCATATAATATCTCCGGTACAATAAATATAGGATATGTGTTGTGTATACACAGTTGATCGCGAGAGAGGCGGTGCCACAAGGAAAAAGAGATAGAGTGGGAAATGATGGCACCAATCCTAGGGTTTTGTCAGGATGGAGGAAATTAATTATATTTAATTGAGAGATATTTATTGTAAAATTAATTAATCATTATTTCTAATATTATCATCTAATAATAATTAATTGATCTTATTTTAGATTTTAATATCTTTATTTTTCTACCATGTATTTGGTAAACTTTGAATTTCAACGTAACAATTAATACTGAATTTTCAAAATACAATATATTCAAAATTGAGATTTTCTCTCCATTAATAATATGGATTTTAAAAGAAAAGAGAAATAGGAAAAATATCGACACTAAATTTGTGGGGCTTGATTTCAGTGTTTGGAAGTTATGCATGAGATCATATGTTGTGATAGCACGGTAGTCAATCTAGCTAAAATCTAGGATCATAGCTAATATCTAGGATCACTAATATCACTAACCAACAGATTCGGTAAAACAAATTAAAATGACTCCACTACTTCTTAAAAATAGCTAACCACATGTTTACAATAATATAATAAAAATCAGACACTCAACACAATAAACAATTAAAAAATAAATAACTTAATCCTTCTTATTGTGGAATCAGCAACGTGCGGAAATCAAGAACATGAACCACGTAGAGAAAAAGTGGATTATTAACTTCAACAATACTAACAATTCATTATATATATATATATATATATATATATATATATATATAAAAGAATCACTTGATTATATTTAATGAATTGTTAGTATTTCCTGCACAATAATAAATCACTTGTTTTTCCTCCTTTCTCTTCATTAAATTCAGAATTTAATTTTTATGTCGGTGCATAGATCTCAAAAAGTTATGTGGAATCAAAAAAAGAATCGCTTGATTCGGACTCCCGAGCCAGAAGTTATGGCTTTCCGAAGTTTTAACTTTTTTTTTAATGATTTAGTCGACTAAATGGGTTTTTTAGTCGACTAAAAATTAAGTTTTAGTCGACTAAATGTCGGGGGGCTGCAAACAAAATTTGGCCCCGCGATTTAGTCGACTAAACCATAGTTTTAGTCGACTAAACAAGGGCAGATTGAGAAATAGTTTTCTGACAGTGGCAAATTGGGAAATAGTTTTTTGATAGGGGCATTTTGGTAAATAGTTATTTAATAAGGGGCAAATTGAGAAATTAGCCGGATTTAATATATATTTTATAAAAAATTAAAATATATATACATACACACACCCCTCCATAATTTTTGGAATGACATGGTGCTATTTCTTTATATACACCCCTTCAACCCCTCGTCCTTAAATTCAACTGGTAAAGGGGTCGGATACCTTCATCAAAGAGAAGGGGTTCAATCTTAGAGTTGGTAAGGTGCTGGAGGAGACATCCTAACTCTGGATGCCTAGGTAAACGACTGAGAATAATAAACGGCTCGCCTACCTAACATTCTTATCACCTAGGAAGAATAGAGACTTTGCCCTATTCTTGGATTATGGGTGACCCCAATCCCTTTCCTAATATTTTTTATAGAGTTAAGGAGCAATTTTACACATGAGCTTTTCCCTCGGGAGCGCCCAGCGGCTTTTTGACCAATCTAATTTTTTGAAAAAAAATATTTACCAAAATAAAGCAAATTCCAAACTATTTCCCAAAGTAATGCAGTTGGTGGGCCCGGATGGAAAGTGGCGTAGGAAAGGTCTGCGTACCAAATGGCGTGGGAAATCCCCACGCCATTTGCTAACCAAATGGCGTGGGAAATCCCCACGCCATTTGGTTAGCAAATGGCGTGGGGGCCCCACGCCATTTGATAATCAAATGGCGTGGGAAAATCCCACGCCATTTGGTAATCAAATGGCGCCCCCACGCCATTTGCTAACTAAATGGCGTGGGGATTTCCCACGCCATTTGGCTGAAATGGTATATATAAAAAAAATTATAATGATAATAAATGATAAAAAATTGGAATAATTTAAAACTCTACTCCATTTAATTTGAAGTCGAAGAAGAAAGCGGAGTTGAAATAACTCATTAAACGCCTTTTAAAAATTACAGCGATGACAATTTAGTTATAACAACAGATCACAATACGGGGATCTATATATTTGTTATACACCAAATATTTGTATAACAACAAGATTGATTTTGGGGTCTCAGTATAAAAAGATACGTATCCCACAAATGCTAATTATATATATATAACAACAAATATTGATCCCACATATATATATATATATATATATATATATATATATATATATATATATATATATATAATTAGCATTTGAGGGATCTGTATCTTTTTTATACAGACTCAAAATCAATACTTGTTATACAAATATTTGATGTATAACAAATATATAGATCCCCGTATTGTGATCTGTTGTTATAACTAAATTGTACCGCGTAATTTTTTAAAATGCGTTCTTAATGAGTTATTTCAACTCCCTGCTTTCTTTCTTTTGACTTCAAATTAAATGGAGTAGAGCTTTAAATTATTCCAATTTTTTATCATTTATTATTATTATAATTTTTTTTTTTTTGATATACCATTTCAGCCAAATGGCGTGGGAAATCCCCACGCCATTTGGTTAGCAAATGGCGTGGGGCCCACGCCATTTGGTAATCAAATGGCGTGGGGCCCCCACGCCATTTGCTAACCAAATGGCGTGGGGATTTCCCACGCCATTTGCTTAGCAAATGGCGTGGGGATTTCTCACGCCATTTGGTACGCACCTTTCTCGCGCCACTTTCCATCCGGCCCACCAACCGCATTACTTTGAAATAGTTTGGAATTTGCTTTATTTTGGTAAATATTTTTTTCAAAAATTAGATTGGTCAAAAGCGGCGCAAAGACCACGAGCTTTTTTCCTGAGAGCAAAAGTACACACGTGGTTACGTTTTAGGGAGCGCCAAGACCACGAAGCATTAGTTGACCGTTAGTCAACCGTTAACTTGATGGAACGCCGACGTGGCGTGGCGTGGCGCTTATTTGACCGACACGCCGACATGGACGCCGACGTGGATGCTGTCGTGGACGCTGATGGTAGGAAAAAAAGAAAATTACCATTTTGCCCCTTAGTTTTAAATGAAAATTACCTTTTTGCCCTTAGTTTTAAATGAAAATTACCCTTTTGCCCTTAGTTTTAAATAAATAAATAAACTAAAAATACCCCTCCCACCACCGGCCCCACCACCGCCGACCACCACCGGCGGCGGCGGCCGGCGGTGGTCGGCCGCCGGTGGTGGGGTGGCCGGTGGTGGGGCCCACCAAGGAGGGGGTATTTTTAGTTTTTTTTTAAAAAAAAAAAACTTAGGGCAAAAGGGTAATTTTTATTTAAAACTAAGGGCAAAAGTGTAATTTCACCCGAGTTACTGTTCATTTCCATCCAACTTAACAGTTGACTAACGGTCAACTAACTGTGCAAATGGTCTCTGAGCGCTCCCAAAACATAACCACGTGTGTACTTTTGCTCCAGAAAAAAGCTCGTGGTGCTGAACGCTCCTGGGGAAAAGCTCATGTGTAAAATTGCTCCTTAACCCATTTTTATATCAAAAAAAAAATGCACCCCTCCATCAATTATTTCTCTCTCATTTTTTTCCCTCCATAAATGAGGGTATTTTTTAGAAATAAAGTACATTTTCTACCTATTTATTGGTTTTAACTAATTTTTTTATCTGCATAATTCAATTATTTTTGTTATATATAGAACCAGATACCAAACTTGAGATGCAAAATTTCATTCAAAACAGTACATGCCAATTGGTACAATGACCAAGTAGCTTCGACATAAACACCGATTAAAAAAAATAACCAAAACATACAAATAATAAACCGCCATTATAAAAGCAACAATACATTGCTCTCCTCTTACTCTTGTTCTGCTCTGTTTCTCTCTCTCTTCTGGCTTCTCCTTAGCCTTATTAGTTTCATCCATCACTCGAAGCTTCAGCAGCAACATTTAACTTAGATATCAATGCAACCGTTCTGATGGGGTTTTCTTTTTCTCAGCCAAGAATGGCTTGAACATCATCAACACTCCAAGTGCTGCTACTAGGTTCAGCACAAAAAATACCATATGAGGACCTGCACTTAAAAATGTCGCACGCTTAGTGAACTTTATAGTATTGTAGTCAATGAGATGAAACAAAACGAATGAATATTCTAATTATCTGAAATAAAATTAAGCACAAACAGATTAGCTGAGCTTCATACCTGGGAGGAAGGAAGCATCTAATCGCTTCTGTGACCAACTTAAGCTGCATTGACCATGGTCATAATTAGTGAACAGAGATCAGTTTCAAAATATTATACCTTTTAATTAATAATTAGAAAAAGTTAATCAATGTATTTATGAGAGGAAGTGTGTTAGAGATCACCAAAATGGAAAAACCAGCAATGGACTTTCCATATGAACAGTTATCAGGGAAATACATATTACTTTCTTGAACTAAGGTTTATTGACAAAATAAGTACATCAGCTTCCGCAAGTATATGAAAACTAGGTATAAAAATCATCTTTACCGTCTCAGATAACAAATGAAAACCTCTAACCTATCCACTTCCATTTTCTTAGTACCAAATGTTTTTCTTTGATAAAAAAAAGTTACGAGTTAGATACGTGCAAAGCACAGAGATTTTATTGATAATCTTTCACCAAATTTGATGAATCAGATAAGAAGCAAAACAAATAAATGAAAAGTAAGCTTACACTGCACCGCCTCCAGCAGGGCCAAATGCTTTGAAAAGTGACATGCCAGTCATTGCAATACCATTAGCTGCTCCCCTTTGGTGTTGTTCCTGTTTTTCCAAATGAAGCATGCCATATTATCCCAACTCAATCATGATAATCTCAAAAACTTGAAAAGAAAAATAATAATTAATAAGCTGAACTAAGAAATTTTTACCACTGCTCTGTTTTGCAGAAGGAATAAACCTGTAATAATGGTTGCCTGGCAAAGAAAAATTCACAATCAGGCCAGTCCAAAATGTATGCAAATGTTAGTGCCAGAACTTTCAACGAGGACATTGGATAGATTTCATTTAATTCGGCTGAGATCAGTAGTTTCACAGATTCAAAATACCTATAAAAATTATTCTATGCCAACCTATTTTACTTCAACTTAACCCCATAACAATATCATTGTGGTTGATAAAATCAAGGAACAGATGTACTTACAGTGAGACAATACATAAATACAGAAGCAATAGTTATCAAAAGGTCCCGTGTGAAGCCAGATAACAATGCTATGAAAGGGTGACTTTGCAAGATGGGTATGGATATAACCTGCACACATTACCCAAAAAACAACTGTACAGTTTAATAAACAACAGAAAATGAAAATGTTGAATCATAGTAATTGTTCCATGAAAGAGAAAGCTAACCCCTGAAATGTGAGAAAGTCTCACAGGCCCAAAAACTTTCTCCCAAAATGGATAGAGGAAGATTTGGTAGAACAACAGACAAAAACCTAACCAGTTGAGAAAAGGTCAGTACTACTCAGCATAATCTTGATTTGATAGATATATCCATATATACACTGGAAACAAGTAAACACTATAATATATTTGTAACACATATCTGTTCTGATAAACTAGATGAAATTTTCAAATATGCAGTTTGTCTTGCATGAATATCAAGAAGTCTGAATAAATTTACATTTACATTCATTGAAGAAGTTCAGTCCAAGGAGAGAGAAAAATTTGGGGAAGGAAGGTTAGGATGGAAACACATTTTAGTGATTTTACAACTTCCATTATCTAAAAAGTTATAGCCATCAAGGAATTACCTGATATTGAAAGAACATTACCAACATCATCTGTTTTATAGTTTAAACCCCCCAGCTTTTGTGGACTGACAGCCCATAATGAGAAAACCTGCAGAAAGGAAAAAAAGTTCTTACCTTTGTATAAGCAAGAGAAAAAGCAAGAAAGTCCAAAAAAGTGAAACAACAAACATACTAGTACTATATAAAATGCATAAAATTATTTATATTATCATTATGTAAGAAGCAGACCTCTGAATAAGCTATATCATGCAGTGAGAAAACAGAATAAATAATAATGACCGACATCAACGGCCAATTCAGGAGAAGGTTTTCATCTTTCCGAACTGTCTTTCCAGTGATTACATTTTCTAAAGCTTCTTCATCCTCATTGGACTCATCACTAACATTGTGTTTGTGCAATGTTTCCTGCAGATTTTGATGGGGGGGAAAATAAAGTCAAAACCAAACAGTTTAAAATACAGGGATATATAATTATACCTCAAAGATGGTGTATGTTTAAGACCTATTATTAAATATAGAATGGAAAAGAAGAAGAAAAAAACTAGTGATAGATTTCTAGGCCATAACAAATATGAGGCTTATAGCCTTATACTAAAAACACAACTCAATTGTTTCACTTATTCCCTTAAAAAGAAACATAGTAGAACCTTATCTTCATCCCAACCTAGAAATAAGTATATTAGAATACAGGAGCTTAACATATGTTAGAATAGTGAGTCTAAGAAGACTAAGTTTAAAATAAGTATGATGAGAATTAGCAGGCTTTAGCAAGGGATTTGTGTTCGATAAAATTTAATTACCGTTATTGTCATTGATAGTGATTAGGTCGGATGAAAGGAACTTGATACCCTTTAAGCAAGGTTGTGTGTTCGAACCTTGTGGATAGAAAAGGTCACTGATAAAGTTACTCTCAATTTGAACCCAACAATGCTCAAATCTGACCCGTTAATATCAGAAGCTAGATACTTAAACGAAAAAATTACAATTATTATCCGTATTAA
Organism: Acacia pycnantha; assembly: GCA_025563575.1. Taxonomy (NCBI): domain Eukaryota; kingdom Viridiplantae; phylum Streptophyta; class Magnoliopsida; order Fabales; family Fabaceae; genus Acacia; species Acacia pycnantha. The sequence continues at coordinate 2,280,170 of JAMWYP010000032.1, read as the reverse complement.
TAAACAAACAGAATTCATGGTTATACATACCGGGAGCCAGATACAAGCGATTAATATAGCAAGAGCAAAGGCTGATATTATGAAGCAGGGCAAGAAGTATGGAAACCTGTAGATCATGTTTGGACAAATAAATGTGAGTATATGAACCAAGAAATGAAATTAGAAAACAAAATCCAAAATTGTTGTTATGATTTAAAGTAGGCCAAGCAACTTACTTAGCAAATAAGGAACCCTTGGGGAATATATGTGGATATTTCTCTGCTGGCTGAAAAACCAAAATTCCCAAATTATGAAATGAACCGGAGATGAGCATGCTTAGCGACATGTCCACACAAATGCAATGTAAAATTTACAATATGACAGATTATAAATAAGGATATAACCAGTACTCTGGATAATGATGAAATGAAATCTAGACAAAGAGAAACACCAAGTGCTCGTTTGGCAACCTCAAAAAAGTACTTTTCCGCAAGCTGAGACAAAACTCTTCATACATACTTACCTCGAATGCCATTAAAGCACTTCTAAAACGCTAAAACAAACAAGCACTAAATCTATTACGAATTAGGCTTAGTTTACTGCACAAGGCAACTAATAGAGTTACCTGAGCCAAATAGCCTCCCAATGCTGGGCCAATGACTAAAGCTATGCCCCAAGCTGAACTAACCTGAAACCAGATGACACTATCAAATTATCATAAAGAACATGTACTTCCAAGAATCAATAGTAAGCCAAAGTAAACTAGACTTACAGTTGAGAGTCCTAAAGCTTGGTGTTCTTCTCGAAAAATTTCAGTAGCATAAGCCTGGTGACAAAGGATGTTGATATATAGGTGGAAGTTAGAATCATATAGAACAAGTAAGTCTCATGAAGAAAAAAAAAAAAATAGAATGACTGAGTTTCATGTAGACAAATTTAAATTTCTGATTAATCCTCATCATTTCTGTTCAATGAAAATTTAAAGATTCAATTGGAAGTTTTAGACCACAAATGACGAACTTAGTCCCAATTTAGCCTCTCAAAGCTTGAATATCTCATTTAGTTCTAACAAAAAGTATAACATCTTCAGTATCATCATCATTAAGCCCATCAACAAATAACTAAACGGAAATGGGTGAAAATGGCCAAATATGAAGTAAATATGCCCACTTACAACTATGCATTTAACAATCACATTAGGTTTAATTAAGCCATGTCACCCCTCTCAATTAATCATCTATTAACAGTGTTCTTGTGAAAATGATATAGAAGACAGGATAGCCTTTGAAGAACTAAAATGAGACATTAAAACTTCGGTGAGAACCAAACAGAGACAAAATATGTCTTTTAAAGAAAAAACGTCAATTCATTCATTTTTATATTGTTGTTATCTGACACATCTATAAATGATACCTTTATCGGTCCAAGTGAACCATTTAAGCTTCCAAGAAGAAATCTTGTGCTAACTGCCATCCAAAGATTTGTGCTAAGGCCAAATAGTGTGTTAAACACAACACTGAAATCAAATAGGAATCGGCATCCATATGGATAAAGTTAGAAAAGGAACTAACAAACCAAATTGATTTAACTAGTCTAAAAATAAATCATCCAAATCAGTAGCAGCAGTGGTGCTTACACTGCAACAATGCCCATAATTATAGCATATTTTCGACCATATCGATCAGCAAATATGCCCCAAAGAACCGATGTCAAAGCTCTTCCAAGCATGTATGAAGATCCTACAACATATTTCATATGGATATCAGTATTTTGAGAGAGCTCATAAGTTCCTCTAATAATAGAAGCAAAGGACTATAAAGAACCTTACCGACATAACCAGCATAGGAACTGATATCAGCCTCTGTTTTTGCTACACCAAAATCTCTTACCTGAAACCAAATGTGTATCAATTGTTCATCTTTTATTATGCATTAGTTGTATGCTGGCACACAAACTTTTCTCATAGGTTCCAAGGGAAATGAAGAAAAAACGGGAATGAAAATATGGAATAGTTACTTCCCCCCAAAAAAAATGTTAGACAGTGGAACAAGTATTAAATGCAATGTTTAACCAACTACAACAACAGAACAAGAAGATGGAACCACCAATTTCTCAGTTGAAAAAAAAGGGTGGGGACTGATTGTTTACTGATATTCTAATTCATTTATTCAAATGCCCCAGATAATTAAGAAAATTGACTATATTTATCTGAAGAGAATTAATTGAATTCATTAATCAAACCAGTTATTTATAAGCTTCTGTTCCCATTTTGAAGCAGGCAGCCACTTTAAGGAATTGACGTGCTCATAAAAAAAATTGGAATTGAAGTTATCAATCTTGAATATCCAAAAGGAAAAGAAATTACATCCATGTGTATCAAACAATGGATTAAGTGGCAGTCACCTTAAAGAACTGGTGTACATATTTAAAAGGACTAGGCACTTCTTATTTTCACTTTTGTTTATATAAGGAGCAAAGAAAACATTAAAAAAATGATATTGAAACTAAAAATATAGATTATCCACACAGAAAAATCTCCCACCATGGCCATCAAAGAACGCATCAAGTGGAAGGTAGCACTAGGGCCAGTGTATAAATAAACTCACCATGAAATAAAGAAATGGGAAGAGGCATGATATAGGCAGAGCTGTAGAGAGCCAAGAAAGAACAAATCAGATAAAAAATGAAGAAAGCAGGAATAAATTACTGAAGAATCTGGAGGCGTGAAATTTGATTATAAATACTCAACAAAATAGATTAAAATGGTTTTTTTTTTTAAACCTTTTCATGAACTGCATCAATCATTGACCAAGGAGGACCACTTCTCCACAACAACAAAAAGTCTTATACCACTAGGTAGGGATAAGCAACTAGATTTTCAGAAAAAATAAGCTGATATCGCATAATAGAAAGAGAATGATTAATAATTAATCAAATAAGCAACTTGATTTTCAGAAACTTAAGAAAACCCAGTGTTAATTTTACTTGAGGAAAACAAAAAATAAACACTCACCGGTGCACAAAGTTACTATCCATACGCTGGTAACGTGCCTCAGGGGAACGCCTTGGTACATTTGCTTGGCTTGCTCCACCTTACAGCCAGGGCAGTTTTCATAGTACCGATTCTTCAACAATGGCTGTCTGGTGCTGTTATCTTTCTCATTCTCCTTGGAATTGCGATCATCGTCGGCCATGATTCTCCTTCCTGAACCCCACTCTGTTTTTTTGGGTTCAGCAAGATAGTGAAAATGAAATGAGGGAAAGTTGCCAAATTAAAGACGAATGCGATGATGTTTCTTCGCTTCTTGTGAGCTGTGAAGTGGCAGAAGGAAGATGAAGGATGGCGAAGACAGGAGACAAATCACTAATATAGCATGTGAGCCCCGGCGGTGAGAATTGACTCAAATGAGCTGGCAAAACTGCAGGACATTGGTGAGGTGGGACCCAGTTTTTAAAAAAAGAATATTCACTCCAGTCCTTAACACGTTCTAACCACAAATTAAATATTAACACGTGGCTCATCAGAAAAATAATCACACGTTGCTCCTCCGTTCTCCCCCGTCACCACAAAATAAATAATGACACGTTGCTCATCCGTACTCACAAGATCCTTCTACCCTGTGGGGGGACCATCAGATTTTGGAGTTCAACAGGGAAACGATAAAACAATGGCGGCCGATTTTGTATATGTTAGTATTTGATGGAGAAGAAAATGGCTTGAAAGGAAAAGTTGGGAAGCCAAACAATCAACGTTCCGTTCCAGGTGGTGGTGATTCTACGAGGTGCCTTTCTTTTTTTCTTTTTCTTTTTTATTTAAAAAAAATGAGGAGCATTGTAATAATTATACTAATATTTTAAAATCTCAATTTCATCCCCTATCACCTCTATATGTTATTTTCAAGTTTTAACAGACTTTTTAAGGTTTTAATAATTGAAATGGAATTTATATGTCTTTTTCCCTTCAATATATGATATCTTCTATAAGAAAGTTTTTAATTCATAATATAAGTCACTTGGTTTGTTGTTTGTAAACTTTTCACAAATATTACTCATATTACTCCAAGTATCCTCCTAATAAACTTTTAATAAATATTACTCATTTTTTAGTTTAAGAAAATGAGTAAAATTAACTAATTTAATTTCTATCATTAATTTCTCCAAAATTGGTTAAATATGTCCTATAATTAGGACCGGAGGGAGTACAATTTATTAGGAGGAGACTTGAAGTCTAATGGCTAGTTTTTTCTACTCTCTTTTTTGAGTTTTTCCCTCCCGGCATTTTCTATGCTCTTAAATATAGGCAAATTAAAGTGGAAATAATGTTTCATTTATGAATAAAGTTAATGAATTAATAATCCCTCCTAAATTCCTTAATTGTTATAAGGGGGAATTTTTTTGGGGATGAGATAGGAAAAAAAAATTACATTGGAAAATTCTAAATCAGATTTGTTACCAAGAGTTGATAAAGGAATGACGAAACTTGATAAGTAATTCACAACTATTTTTTAGGAAATACCTTATTTGAAATTTTGCAATTTCAAAGTTCTTTTTCTCTAATTAAAATATAAAAATTAATAATAATCCTAAACACAAAATATTTTTAGGATTATCAGTTTTGAAAAATCAAACAAAACCATTGTGAATAGATTGGATATCTAATAAAGACAAGTGGATATCAAGGGCCAGATGAAAGCAAGAAAAAGGTCTATAGACAAGGAAACTTCAAGATAGCTGAAAGAAAAAGCGTTTTCCACCCACAAATCGAACATGGAGAAGGGATGAGAACATTGTTGTCAAAACTGGATTGACTCTCCGAGTTTACAGTTTTTACGTTTATAGTTTACCAAATCGAGTTGAGTCAATGGTAAACTCGTTTATTGTAAACTCGGTTAAAGTTATGAGTTTATACACCGAGTTTACCGTTTTTACGTTTCAAACTTACAAAACCGTGTTAATTCACCATTAAACTCATGTTAACTATTTTTATTTGATCATGCTCGGAGGCTTTATATATGAGTTTTATAGAAATTTCTTTATTAAATATGGTAAATTTTGAATATTGATGAATTTAATTTCAATTATTTAGATTTATAATATATTTGAATCAAATTGTTGTTATTTTTTATATTTTAATTATTTATTATACACTATTAATACATATTTAATAGTGAAAGTAAACTCTTACGAATTCACGATTCGAGTTTACAAAACGAATTTACATCATTATTACGAATTTATTTAAATTTATGAGTTTGACAACTTTAAATGAAAAAGAATTTTCTCAGCAAACTGAAAACTCAAAAAAATTGTTCAAGAAGTACGGGATTCCACCATAAATATACGATTCTAACCGAGTTTCCCACGAGTTTGTTGAAGTCCGATTCTGTATACGAGTTAACAAAATTGAGACACCTAAACTCCTAAAACGGTACGAATATACGGTTTTTTTTTTTTTGATGCAGTATGAATATATGATTTAAATCTTGTTTTTGATAACATTGGTAATAAATATATGTTGATTTTTTTTTTCTAAAATACTATTTTGTACCATGATTATTTTGAATAAAAACTCCTTAATATGTGTAATCAATAGGGATACCATAAAAAACTTATAAGATTGGGGAGAAAATTGATTGAGGTAAGAGTAAGACTAATCAGAACTCTAGTTATATCTTATATTAAAGATGATAAGTAGTACTACTAACATGGGTATTTAAAATTATAAAATACGATCATAATAATTTTGTAAAATATTAATTAAATCTAAACAACATTTATTTCATGATATAAAGATAGAGATGATATCATAAGAATAAAATGAGAAAAATGAAAAGGACACTATCCTCTTCCCTAATGTTATTTTCCACTCATTTTTATAAAATACAAATAATACATTTGTTGTATTCAGGTAAAAAAATAATATATTGTTATAAAGTTGATTGAAATTAGATAAAATGAAGTGAATACATAAAAAATAACTTATTCTTAATTATATTTTTTTACGGAGAGGGAGAAACCGAACAGATAATTAATAGTGAGACTGACTAAATGAAAAATAATACGAAATATTTCAAGCTTATTATTAATGTCTCGTGTGAATAGAAATTGTCATTCCTAAGAAAAATTTATATTCTAGTCAGGAGAAAGAATATAAATATATGGTTAACAATAAAAACATTTTAATAAAATAATAAAATATATTAATAGAACATATAGTCTTGCCGGTTTTGTCAAAATCCGAGCAATAGATCAGCATGAAAACTGAGAGTGAGTCGGAGATCCCATGTTAATTTGATGGATCTATCGGCTCACATCATCTCGGAGATCCCATGTTTGATGTATCTATCGGCTCACATCATCTCAAGCTATTAGATTCCCATTGTAATTTTTACTTTGAAAAAAGTCTGCATCCACTTGAGTAAAAGATGTAAGGTGGTGGGTTCTTTCTGGGTTAGGGTCTATTTTTCTTTTGGAAACTGTCAAAAAAAATCTCACTTTTGTTTCAGATTTTTTTTAAGAGTAATGTCGTCCTGAAAGTTTTAAAATGATAGTAGTTTTGTCCCGGCGGTTATCCAAGTTAATTTTGATCGTTTGTTGATTAAATATGTTGAGTTAACAGTCTACATGACATTAACATCATTTTTATTTTAAGTTAAAGTGTAAATTTGTTCCATAAGTTTTCAGTTAAGAGTTATGTTGCCCCAGATGTTTCCAAATCGTAACAATTTCACGTCAGTTATTATCCAAGTTAAATTTACCCATTAACTGACCAAATATGCTTAACTAACAAGTCTATATGTTATCCACTTCATTTTTTTAAGTTGGATTTATAAGTAAGGATTTTGTTTAAAAAATAAAAATGCAACTCATCTAAATGATTAAAGAAAATAAAAAGGATGAAAACATATTGTGTGATGAAGATAAAATCGAAAAGGTACATGTGTATCTGGCATCACTGGGGTACAGTGATGAAGGGTTACATGTGGCTTTGTTCTTAATAATCTTGCTTAGTGTATTGAATCTGGCAATTGATTTTTTTTTTCCATTACTCTCTAAGAATGTGAGTTCCTTCTTTAATGTCGTTTACCAGGTTAGTTTAGCATATTCAACTAATAGTCAAATTTAACCTTTATAATGGTTAGAGCAATATTGTTACAATTTAGAAACTTTCAAGCGTAATATTAAACACAAAAAATTTATGGGCGACAATGCTCATTAGCAAAAATGACGTGGATGACATGTGGACCACCGGCTCAGCATATTTGATCAATTAACGATCATATTTAACCTGAACAATGGCCGGGACAAAATTACTACAATTTATAAGCTTCCAAAACGACATTGCTTGAAAAAAAAACAAAAATATATAAGTCAAAATTGAGATTTCTTGACAACTTATGGAACAAAAACAAACTTAACCCTTCTTTTTATAAAGCATATTTAAAAAATATTTACACTCATATTGTCTATAATCAATTTTTAACTAACTTCATGTGTTAAAATATTAGGAAATAAATCAGGATCCCTTGATTGTTACTCCTGGATTTTAGAATCTTGATTATAAGAACTTTATTATTTGATTTTCTAATCTTATTTGTAATCCCTAATTTTCCTCCTCTTATTTTTCTTCTTTAGCCTATAAATTTTAACCTCATTTTCATCATAATAATATCACAAAAGTAAGTGTTTATGCCTCTATCCAAAATTATGTAATTCGATTATTTATAGTTTATAAAAGACGCTAAAAGGAAGTATCAGAAAAGTATCCTCCAATCCCATATATAGCTGATCCGAGTACTATTCTTTTCCAAGGATAAACTCGTCCGTTTAGTGATAAGTTGCTTCTTATACACGTGATTTTATATCTTGTACACGTGATTTGGTTTCCAGATCCCTCCCAAATTCCAACATCTTCGAGATCCACGCATGTATAACGAGTCTATACAGATATTGGGCCATAGCGTAGTTGTACTTGTTACTGGGTCATTGACTCATTGGGAGGGACGTAGATTTAATTGGGAGAGTTACTATACGATATTTCAAGCAAAAGACTTTTTTATCAAAAAAAAAAAAAAAAAAAGCAAAAGACTTAAATATTATTATTTTTTAATAATACCGACATCTGCTAGGAGCAAATGGAAAAAGACTTGTTCTCCATCAACATCATCCTCAGTTTGAGGTGTGGGAAACTTTTTTTAATAACGAGTGAAATACTACCTCCGGTCCTAATTATAAGACCTAGTTGACTTTCTTTAGAAAAATTAAGGAAGTTAACTAAGTTACTTAATTATTTCATATATTGTTATCTTTAGATTATATATTATTTTATTAGTTAAACAAATTAGTTTGAAGAAAAAAATAAAAATAAAAATACTCTAAAATAATTTAATTAGCTTTTTTAATATCTACAAAAAAATCAACTAGGTCTTATAATTAGAACCGGAGGGAGTATTTCTTTTGCTAAAACTTAGCATTACATATTCTCTAATTATCAGTAAAACTTCTTCATAATTAAATCTTTTTTTCTGATATTTCATAATAATTCCCTCTATTTATTTTAGAACTTTATGGGTGGATGTGTCATGCATGAGCAAGAGAGAGAACATGACCACCCATTTTTAGGTATGAAAATAGGTCAGGTCAAGTCAGACCAGACTTTGACTAAAGAGGCCTGAACCTATAATGGAAGCAGAAGGCCTAAACCAGGGTTTGAGCCTTAATTTAGCTTTTTTCTTTAGGTTCATGCCTGTAAGGTCTGATTGAGCTTAAAGCCTTTTTAAAAACCTACTTACAATGTAAGCCTTTAAAAAGACATCATATTGCAGGTATTGGAGATCATAAATAGGCTTTGTACATTTTGAGCCTATCAAAATCTAGATAAATATAACTCGAAATTAGAATATATGAATGAAAACAATAAATATTATGTTATCTATATGATTAAATATAATTATATTTATTTAATGTGTAAATAGGTCATGTTTGAAGGCTTACAGGACAAACTTTAAAAAAATAAGTTTAGCCTATTTACACATTTAAGCCTCTAAATAATCTTTTGTCTAACTTTTTTAACAAACAAGTCAGGTCAGGCCAGGCCCTAAACAGATCAGGCTGTAGGCCGCCTGATAGAGGTCTGACCTATTCTCACTTCTACCCATTTTCTTATAATTTTCTTTCCTAATTCTCTCTATTTCTTTAGGTTCATGCTTGAACCTTTATAAGGCCTAGTCGAATTTGAAGCCTTTTTTTAAAAAACCTACTCACAATGTAAGCCTTTAAAAAGGCCTCATATCACAAGCATTAGAGGTCATAAATAGGCTTTGTACATTTTGAACCTATGAAAATCTACATAAATATAACTTGAAATTAGAATATAAGAATGAAAACAATAAATATTATGATATCTATATGATCAACTATAATTATATTTATTTAATGTGTAAATAGATCATGTATGAAGGCTTACAGGCCAAACTCTAACAAAATAAGCCTAACCTATTTACACATTTAAGCTTTTAAATAGTCATTTGTCTGATCTTTTTAACAAACAAGTCAGGCCAGACCAGACCCTAAACAGATCAGGTTGTAGGCCACCTGATAAGGGCTTAACCTATTCTCACTCCTAGCCATTCTCATATAATTTTCTTTCCTAATTCTCTCTATATTTATCCATTTAAGTCAAAATCATTTTGATATGTGCTTAAGTTCCATTTGGAATTAGGCTAAATTAATAAATTACATGTTAATTTGCCTGAGTTTTGGATTGTGTGCCGACAATATTCATAACATTTACAACTTATACAATAAAACCTCTGAACTCTTAGATAACGCTTATATAATTTATTTTACACATCACTTTTAAAATTGAGGGGCTATTTAATTTGATTATTAATTTAAGTTTGAAAAGGTTATATACACACAAAAATAAAAAGTGTAAAACGATATGTAATTGATAGTTAGGATTATTATTATTATTTTTTTTTTGATAAGAAAAAAGTTTTGGAGGGGTTCGACATCAGTCCCCCACCAAGGCCAGGGCACGGCCCCGGGCTCTATGAGCACTTACTGGGGACTTACGAGATCGCCTACCAAAGGAGCCCCGGCGACGGCGGAGGATCGAACCCACGACCCGTTTCCCTTAATCTAGGTCTCATTGGTAGTTAGGATTATTTGAATAGACTTAAAAACTCATGAGAGTTTTAAAGGTGAAGGGATCGGTCTTCTGGCCCAAAAAGGAGATTGGGTAGACCAAAAGACCTTAAGAGAATATATAATTGATATTTTGGGCCACATATTAATTATATTATTTCAATTATACTCTATCAAATTGAGAATATTAATCAATAATCATTAAATAAATAAGGTTGAAGTTTAAATATTTTTTCTAAATGCATTCACCCAATGAAGGCAATCTTGTTTGATTTATAGAGGTTCATGAAAAAAATTCCAATTTATAACATGGATCAGAAATTATATTATTTCAATTACACTCCATTAAGATTTTTTTTTAAAAACTAAACACGCGAGGGATTTATTGAAAAACAAAACCTATTTTGACAATGAAAGAATTCAAAATTAAATTTTTTTCAACAAATTTTTTTTTTTTCTAGATTCAACAAAATCTTTATGATGTGTTGAAAAATAATTATTTCGTCAATTTAAAAAATCTAAATTAAATTATTTCAAAAAACAGTTTATGCTTAGCTTAATGAAAATAACTTTTTTCTTTAATTTTGAACAAACCGAACTACTTTTTTTAAAAAAAATATCATGAGGTAATTTATTCCTTATTATGTTTAAAATGGAAGAGGGTACACACGTGTTTATAATATGTATGTTGGATTGTTAAGTATTGATATTTTCTAATTAAAAAATGTCTTTTTTGAGTGGTGGGGGAAAAAGGGAACGAAAAGCCGACAAAGAAGCAGGTTTGGGCGTTTACTTTGTAAAGCTATAACCCGTTTGTGTTATATGATTTTTGTAGACTTGATAAGAAAAAAAGTTAGGTTGTAAATATGATTTGTGTCTGGATTGACGTTGGCAGAAGTGACTTTTTTTCTAAATAGAGACATATTTAGATTAACGGTTGAAAAGTGAGTTAAAATGGAAAATGACTAAAAATAACATGAATTTTATTAAATACTAAAATATTTAATTATAATAAATATGAAATAATTAATATATTGTAAATGTAGACATTATAAAGCATTAAAATTTTAACTAAAGAATATTCCTCAATAAACTGAAATTAAAAATCATTTTTTTAATTGTAGAAATTAAATACTTTTTGAGTGAGATATAACAATTTTAGGGATGTTTGTGGGACCCATGGAAAATATTTTTCCCACCACTGGATGTTTGACTTGAAGCTTGGACTTATGACTTTTGATAAAAAAACCATTTTTTGGTAGAAGTCAGATAAAAAAGAAGTTAAACCTAAGTAGAAATAATTGAGCTGGCTTCTAAACTGAACTTTTTTTAAACTTACTTACCCAAACGCTTCCAAAACAGAATTATTGATAATGACATGAATCAAACGTCCATTATCAAACATTAAAGAAGAATCAAGAATCATCCTTGCTTTTCTTGAACTATGTTTGCTTTTGTGTTTAAAAATTATGTTTTCGTATATATATTTAGGGGTTTATACTTCTCATGTTGCATGAGAAGAAGAAGTTTCTTACACACACATGAAATGGTGGGACCCACACATATATATAATGTTAATTATATATATATGTGGGTCCCACCATTTCATGTGTGTATGACATGAGAAAACACTTCTCCTACAACATGAGAAGTGTTTTTCCCATATATTTATTTTGTATACCGTTTTAAAAATAACTTCTGCTTCTACTGCCAATCCTAATTGATACCTAATTCCTCTTATTCATGATACAAGACCCATTCCATAAGATAACTTTGTCCTCTTTAATTTTATTAGGAATTTGTTAATTAACTCTCACATTATATTAATTTTTACGTTCTCGTTGTCCTTATAATTAAATATAGGCCCACAATGAAAAAAAATATTTAACGCTTTTTAAAAATAACAAAATGTCTTGTAAAAAGGGGCAAAAAAAAATTTCTCCGAAACTTTTTTTATAAAATGGACCAAAGTAGTATAATCAAACACTATTAATTAAGTAATTTAATCTAAACATGCTCAATTAAAAGTAATCATCATTTTAATCGAATACATGTTTTACATTCATACACATGTTTAAACTCAAGACCTATCCTCTAAGCAACGGGGTTATTCTAATATTTAAATTGTTATCATCCGCTTGATTGAATAGATGACCGTGGATACAAGTAAGGTAGAAGTTTGCCTTTGAAAGTTTTTCTTGAACAATAATATTATCTTGAAAATTTTTTAATTCAAAGTTTTATCAGAAGTGTCAAAATAGAATAATATAGTCATTTTCAGTAAAAAAGTTAACATTCAATACTAATTTTTTAACAGTATTTAAAATTTTTAATGGGATATTAAATTTAAAAAGTTTTCAAGATAACATTATTTCTTTCGAGCAAAAAAAAGATAACATTATTTCTCGTTAAAAATTTGATGGATAAATCTGAACCTTAACCTTATATCTTTATTTTTGATTATGACTTGACTAACAGTCACTATTACAATCGTACTCGAGTCTATCCTCAGACTGTCAGACATGAGTCATTGATAGAGACATATTTGTTGGGTTTTGTATTCCACCAAACAAAAAAAGACACAAATTTTCAAGTGGCCGAAACAATGTGTATTATGATTCATTTAACCGGGGCAATTTTACCGCCGAGAGCGCCCAGCACTATGAGATTTTTTCTGGAACAAAAATATATACGTGGTTACGTTTTGGGAACGTCCAGCACCAAAAATGCTGACGTGGTGGTTATTTGGACTGACATACTGACGTAGACGCTGACGTATATGCTGATGGTAAGAAAAAAAGAAAATTATCATTTTGCCCCTTAGTTTTAAATGAAAATTACCATTTTTCCCAATAGTTTTAAATGAAAATTATCATTTTGTCCATAGTTTTAAATGAATATTACCCTTAGTTTTAAATAATAATAAAAACTAAAAATAGCCCCTCCCCCGTGGGCCCCACCGCCGCCGCCGGCCGCCGCCGCCCCGCTGCCGCCGCCGCCGGCGGTGGTCGACCGCCGGCGATGGGGTGGCCGGTGATGGGGCCCACCGGGGGAGGGGGTATTTTTAGTTTTTTTTTTTTTTAAAAAAACTTAGGGCAAAAGGGTAATTTTTATTTAAAACTAAGGGCAAAAGTGTAATTTTACCCGAGTTACTGTTCATTTCCATCCGACTTAACGGTTGACTAACGGTCAACTAACGGCCGTGGTGCTGAGCGCTCCCAAAACGTAACCACGTGTGTACTTTTGCTCCAAAAAAAAGCTCGTGGTGCTGGGCGCTCCTGGGGGTAAAGCTCGTGTGTAAAATTGCTCATTAACCCTTCCTTTAAAATGCCCAAATTCCAAATCATTCTCCCCAATTCAAAATACTCCATCTGGTCTTTATTATAAGGTACCAACTAACTTTTTTTACAAATCAATAAAAGCAGTTAAAGTCAATAAAATTTTCCTAGAATCTAAGTAATTTTCCATATCACCCCTACTAATTACACTAAATTCTAATATCATATTAATTATTACTCCCACCCACTACTCTTATTAATTATGGGCATAGATGGAAAATAATAATTAATGCTCATTGGGAACAAGCAAATGACTTATAAAAAGGACCAAATAAATTTGCTAGTTGGTGCCTTATAATAAAGACCAAATGAAGTATTTTAAATAAGTCTGATGAGACCAATTTGGGATTTCTGAATGTTGTGCCTTTATCATGTTACTCTCAATTTTTTGGAAAAAAAAAAACATGTCATACCAGTATTTGTTGGCTGCTAGAACTCTGACGCCAGTAAACTTTTGGCAAATTTGGTTGAAGTAGGATTTGATTTCACCACCTTTGCAAAGGGCTCTACGTATTTTCTCTGATTCTTATTATAAAGCATTAACTAACAATTCTCACAAATTAAGAAAAACAGTTTGAGCTTTGTGAATACAGAAAAGCTCCGTTGGGAGACTCACTCACCATAGCCAGGTGCGCGACCCGAGTTGGATTCGGATTAGTCAGGCGATGCTCTGGATACCGAATGGGCAATAAAAAAAAAAAAGTTAAAGTCAATAAAGTTGTCATACAATTTAGTAACTTCCAATATTACTCCTACTAATTGCACTAAACTCTAATATCATATTAATTATTACTCTCACCCACTACCCTTATTAATTAAGAGCATATATGAAAAAATATAATTAATGTTTTTTGGAAACAAATAAACACCTTATAAAAGAAACCAAATACATTTATTAGGTAGTACTATTTTATAATAAAAACTAGAAAAAATATATATAATGTGAACAACGACATATCATAGACAAAAAGGAAGATGAACCAATCAATAATGAGAACGTGAGAAGACAACTAAAAAGAAGAAACTTACCGGTGAGAGAGAATTAAAGGGAGAATGAGGAAGGTTCATGAAGTAGTTAGCTAGGGAGATATAGATATTAATGGAGGGTGGCTCCTGTTTATAATTTAGAAAAAGAAATTAAGGCAGATCGATGCTTCTCCACCAAATTCATCTAAACAAATTAACAACAATAAATCCTGAACAACTCTTTAATCACACACTTTTTAATTATTCAACAGCACCTGAATTTAAAGAAACATTGACAACTATATCGATAGATTTTAACAACTTTTTAAGACTTTTTTTATATCAAAATTTTCTCTGAAACTTTTTTGATATTTTTTTGATCCCTTGGGACCTTAAAGGGATTTTCCCTAAAGAGAAACATGTAATGAGGATTCCTCAATCACCTGTCATATAAAATTAAAATAAGATAAGTTTTTACATTGTGATTAGTCAAAGTACAAGTACGATAAAGTTGCGCTCCTTGAATACATATGTATTTATGCTTCTTCGATATTTTAGAAAAATAAAAAAATAATAAAAAATATAGTAGATAGTTGCTTAATTAATGAAGCTAATTAAGAGATAATTAATTGTAATGAAACATGATTGAAAACAAAATTAAGTACGGAAAATGATGTTGACGATTTATTTTAATATAGTAGATTGATGAAGATCATGTGAGATCGAGTAGATGTTGACGAGTTACCAAAAAGTTGACGGTGATAGAAATTAAAAACGGACAAATGACGCAATTTGACCATAATGCAAAGAATCAAAATAATGACAATGGGACAAGATCAAAGCTTTTCAAGACAATTTGTTAGAAGAAATAGATAAGATTTAATATAAGTCATTAAGCATAGCATAAATTATTAATATGTTTTCTTAAAATTGTCTCTATTTAAGATCTCATTAATTATAATTTAAATGGATTTTTATATATAATTCATAATTTATAATATTAATAAATTTTATTTTTATTTTTAATTTCAAATAACATTGATAATAATTTAATCACATGACTTGATGAGGTAATTAGATATTCCTTATATAAATAAAAGGGAATATATCAGTGAGGTCCCAAGGTAGATAAAAAATATCAAAAAGTCACAACCCAAATCCCCTCTAAAAAAAGTCCCTACTTTTATTTTTATATATATATATATATATATATATTAATTACAGAATTCCTCTCACAAAAAATTTCCGATGTCAAAATGGTTTTTCTGGTTGTCAAAATAGCTTTATTAATTGTTAAAAAGTCTCTATGAAAATCGTGTTGTCAAAATAGCATTTCATATTGTCAAAATTGTTTTTTCCTGTTTCCAAAAATTTTCCAGATTTCTAAAATTCTACATACTGGAAGAAAAACTCAAAAAAAAAAAAAAATTACAACAAGAAAAGTTATTTTGATAACATGAAAAACCATTTTGCCAGTGATATTTTCATAGGGACATCTTAACAACTAATAAAGCCATTTTAACAACAAGAAAAGCTACTTTGATAACGAGATTTTTTTACGAGAAGAATTCTATAATTAATATAAAAAAGGTCTCTAAGGAGGGGATTTGGAGTTGAGACTTTTTTGATATTTTTTATCTACCTTAGGACCTCATTGATATTTTCCCTAAATAAAAATATATGAGAGAGTATTCAAATTCAAATACTGCAAAATTTGATGAAATTCTTTGACTTCGAAATTCAAAGAGAGAGTATTTCAAAATTTGATGAGAGAGTATTTAAAAAAAGGAGGGTGTTTTTATGGAACTTAATCCTAATCAACAAACGAAATTCAATTTAAATTAAAAAAAGAAAGAAAGCAAAAGAGGGTGTGGAAGGCTTTTATGTAGATTTTTATAATCTTTTTCTCTCCTATCCCCCCTCTCTTGTTCTATTCATACCTAATTTTGGATTTATTATTACTATCATAGAATGTTGTTTTTTATAACCAAAAAAATCCATTTTTTTATATTATAAAAATGGGCAAATGAATAAAAATAAATTAAATTAAGTAAAAAATTAAATTAAAAGGAGTTGGATCAAATGTCACTTTAATCAAATTTGCTGCAAGCGGTTCAGCCTTCAAGGTTCCCATAGTGTGTAGAAGAGAGAATGCAAAGAAAGAAGTAATGTTTTTCTTTATGCGACCTGTTTCTTTTGATAGGAATTCAACCACAATGATGAAAGAGATATTCCAGAAACTAAGAGATAGTGACCATGGCCACTATATTATGTGTCCAAGCAGGGACGGAATCGGGAGAGTAATTAAGGAGGGGGCGAAATCACATAATCGAACCTAGAATTTTAGGAAATCACATTTAAACCTCATAAAAATTTTAATATTTTCATTTTAGTTATTTCATAAAACTTTTAATAGGGACTAAAGTGAAAATATTAAAATTTTTATAAGGCTTAAATGTGATTTCCTAAAATTTTACGTTCGATTCTATAATTTTAGGGGGCAGGGGCCACCCCTAACCCCCTAGGTCCATCCCCGTGTGTTGTAAGTTTTAACAACTTGCAGTCACTTTTTACCTTAAAAGCTTGGCCCTCATTATTATTATTTCATTATTATGCCACTCTCCCCCTATGCTAATTCCATCAACTTGCTCCTTCTCATTTCTTTTTTTGGATAAAATAGGCAAGCCTAAGCTTGAAGAGTTAATATGGGGACTAAACCATGAAGATTTAGCCCACAGCACATCAAACCAGAAATAAAGCTAAACATGATAAGACTGTTGGTCCTTCAAGGCCATGTGAAAACACCCTCTAGAATCGTTGGCATTAGAATCACTCCATCAGCAATCGCGACACTATGTCCTTCCTTGGCCATATAATCTGCGCAGGAGATGTTTTCTTTAGGCGTGTGGTCTAACTCCACGTTCCAGTCCTTGAAAAGCAGGTCTCTAGTTGCCCCGATAATGTCTCTTAGGGGATGATTAGAAGAGCGATCACGCATAAGAATGTTAATGGCATCAAGAGAATCAGAATAAAGAAGAATTCTCTGCAACCCCATTTGTTCACCGAGCTTTAAACCAAGCAAGATAGCATGAATTTCCGCTTCAATAACTATATGAAGGCCAAGGGATTTATAAAAACCCATCAACCATTGACCTGAGCGTTTCTTATCACACCTCCGCAAGCTGCATGGTGATGATACCGAACAGAACCATCCACATCAAGACAGACCGCATGAGCCGGAGGGGGCGTCCAAGATTGCTCCTCCATTTTGTCCAATTGGAAAATCTGATGATTAAGACGCTGGTTAGCATAAGTTTCCATGAGGAGGTAATTACAAAGGTGCAACATCTCCTTGATATCCATGTTTCGTCCCTGAAAAAGAAAGTTACATCTGGATGTCCAAAGGATCCAACAGCCGAGATTAAAAACCTGCGGCCAAGAGGAGTTCTGAAATCTTCCTTTTCCAGTGGCATGATTAGTGTTTCAATTGAGCCAAACCTGCAAATTACCTGTGAAAAACTGAGAAAAATAATTAGATTTTAAGATTTGTTTCCACAAGTTCTTGGCACGCTCACAATCTCGAATTATATGAATCACACTCTCCTCATTGTTACAGTGAAAAGGGCAGGTGTTCTCAATCGTGAGACCTCTTCTAGCTCTGAGGAATTAGTGGCAAGCCTCTCAAGACCAACTTGCCACATAAAGAATTTAACTTTCTCAGGAAGTTGCCATCTCCACATTTGAGCCCAGAAGTTGCTAAAGGTACCGCCTCCTCTTTCAGAGAGAAAATGATAAGCAGATTTAACAGAGAAGCATCCATCTTTTGCTGCTCTCCAGGTAAAGCAATCAGTGGAGTTATTATTGGGAGGGTGCATTTTGATAATCAAATTCACAATTCCAGGCGGAAGAACTCCTTGCCTTCTGTTGGTGTCCCAACACCCATTAGGCAATAACTGATCCCGCACGGACTCATCTTGATTGACAGGGGTTGGGTTTTGAATGCTCCTTCTCATTTCAACTCTCACTTTCTCCTAGTCATTACCATCTGGGATTCTCATTTCATTTTAATTTACCAATATAATGTTTATTAATTCACATGCATTTTTTCTATAAAGTTAAGGTGTAAAAATACTCGTGAACTTTTCCTTAAAGTGTGTTCAGTATTATATGCTTTTTATGATACAAAAATACCCATGAACATTTAAAATAGGAGCCTAAATGTTAGCACCACTAATATTGTAATACCCTAAAAATCTCAGTTGATAATGCCTAGTAAAAATAGGTGAATATGAGGTCTCAAACACCTTGTATTGAATTTATCTTGTTATTAGGGTAATTTCTCCTGAAATTAGATAATGTGCAATTAGGTCCCTAAGACGTTTGAAGGTTTGCAAACAGGTCCCTAAACGTATTTACGGGTTATAAAATACCCTGTGAAAATTATAAAGAGGCAAGTAAATATTTATTTGAAATAGGGAAGAATATTGTCCCTAATTTAGGTAATTTATTAAATTATTACATTGGAAAAATAAAGGGGGAAAAGTTAAAAGTATTATAATGACCAAAATGCCCCCGTGAATTTTAATATAATGCATGTGACATAAAATACTAATGTCAGTGCAAAAGTTGTGAGGTAATGAGTTATTCTAATTAATAAAATTATCAACAATTAGTGGGTAATTAGTTAAATAATTACTGGCTAATTATTTGGGCTTAAACAAAGGAAAATCCAAAGATAATTATGTAAAACCTTATAGTTAGTGGTTTATGGCTAAAATTAGCATAAAATATATTTACTAATTAATTGGAAAATATGAAGAAAAATTGGTGAGAATAGTTATTTTTAAGCCTAAAAACAAGTATGGACCAATAGGAAACTTTGTGGAAAAATTATGAAAAATAATTATTAAATAATTAAAATATATATATATTAATTAAATAATTAAATAAAAAAACGAAAAAATAAAAAAAGGGGCAGAATTGTTGACCGAAAATATGGACTCAAAGTGGATAAGAATTTGAAAAAAAGTATCTAGATATTATGTGCAAGTTGGATTATAATAATAATATAATTTATGTAAAAAGCAAATAGGATAAATGACCACGGATAGAAATTAAATCCTATCTAGAAAACCATGAATAAGGTTTCTAAGGTCAGAGTATTTTATAGACAAGTGAATTTTTATCTCGGAGTGGGCTGTCTCCGAGGTCATTTCCGAAACCGACGGAACAATAAGGGAATAAGACAAAAAGGACAAAGGAGCAATTGAGGAAATGAAAACCTTTAGAAAATAAATCATAACTCAATATCTAGGGATGAGTTGGTAATCAACTGGACAAATTATGAATTAGTGAATTTTTGTCCCGAAGTTGATAATTCCGGAAGTTATTTCCGTAACCGACGGCGTTTTTTCGAAATCTTCAGCGGAACCGATGAAACCCTGAATGGGATCAAAAATTTAGTTAACCCAGACATTTCTAATGAGTAAGAAAAGGTCTTCAAAGTTATGATTCCGGATTTTTGAGATTTTACAAGATTACGCGATTCGAACACCGATCGGGCACTTTATCGGTAGAAACCTTCTGGAAGCAATGCAAGGTGGCACAAAATGATCACATTTTTGACTATGGGGGCATGGGCAGGTCCCAGGTCGGCCAAGGGGGGATTTGTGGCCAAGAATGAAACCCTAAAATGTGTGGTGTAAATTGAAGAAGAAGGATTTGGTAAAAGACCGTTTTGCCCACGCATTTTCTCTATAAATAAGCTTGCATCCTCTTTGCAATCCTCACACCAAAATCCTCTTGTGGATTTCGAAATAGAGAGAAGGAAGAGAGGAGGAGGAGTCCGGGGAAATTTGTAGCGAAGCTCTGGGTAAGTTTTTCGGTACCGAGTCTTAAGTTCTAGTTTTCGATTTGGTAGTTATAGTAGAAATGTTGTTTTGATCTTTAATCTTCCAAATTAGTTTAGATATCATGTTTTAGGGTAAATATGATATGCATTTTGAAAATATTGTTGGAGTAAGGGATATGTCGAAATTTTGGAAGATTAGGGTCAAAGTAACGAAGTGCTGGCGAAATTCCGTCGATTAGGGGGTCAGGGGTAAAATAGTCATTTATGACTAAAATGTCCGTCGTAATGATAGATCCTTAACAAATGCATTGTTATGTTGATAGGATATCCTTGATTACGTTTTGACCTCTTTGTCGTATGCCGTATTCGGCGTAAATACCGCATATCGTCAACGAAGGTACGTTCGCGTACTGTAACACTAACTCTGATGGATATAGTATGCATGTATGATATGTGTGTATGGCATGATGTGAGTATGGTATGTGTATATGTGGTGTGTTGTTGGAATGCATATTATGTTAAAGGATAACTGTATGCATGCTGGGAGCGATACATCTATGATCTTTGGGAGCGATACAGTGATCTGGGAGCGATACATCGTGATCTTGGGAGCGATACATCCGGATCGATACATACATAATGCTTTGGGAGCGATATAACTGCATGCTGGGAGCGATACATGTGCATTGGTTGGGTGTGATTTATATGTTGTGTTAATGTTGTTCTGTAACCCATATGTGTGTATGTATACATGAGGTTAACCGTTACCTGAGATCCGGTGCGGATCTCAACTCTTAACATAGTATCAGGGTCGAGAGGACCGAGGAGAGAGGGAAGCAGCAAGCCTAGGGATGCGACCAAAGACTTTCTGATGTTGTCCTTTACTTTTGAAAACTCTCGATTATTGAACCACTTCTATAATTAGCCAGTGGGCATTTTGAATATATATATCAGTTACACTCTTGCTCCGATGCTCTACTCTGATGAAAAAAAATTTATACTGCTTTTAAAAAACGGGTTTAAAAAATGGGATGTTACAAATATAACCTAATACCTTACCTTTTGTGCTGGGGCCTACACTATTTTTGCATATGCATATGCAAAAATAGCGCAGGCCTTGCCACAAAAAGTAAAGACGTTAGGTTATATTTAACGATATTGACATTCAAAAATCCTAAAGTGATTCCCTTTGATTAATTTGGTCTTTGTTGAAATTATTAGGAGGAGGACTAATTCAGGGTTTAGGTATTTTAATGCGATTTCCCTTTTTTCACCCAGCAAAAGGAAGGGCTTTTTATTTTTACAATCTCCCTTGGCTGGTTTAGGTATTTGAATTTAGTTTTTAAGATTTACGAGGTAAAAATGATTTTTGAAAAATGATTTTTGAGATTTATGAGGTAAAAATGACTTTTGGAGAATAATTTTTGGATAAAAATGATAGTGTTTGAATATTGTTAACAGAATAGCTTTTTCAAGGTCAAATTTACCAAAAATGACATTAGCTTTTGGTATAATTGCATATAAAGGATAATGTTGTATTTTAAATATTATAAACATTAAATTTTATAATAAATAAAAAAATTACATAAATTTGTGTACAAAATTAAATACTTAAGGGTACTAACTGATACTAAAAAAGTACTTCATGATCTTAAAAATTTATTTTAGGATATTGAAAAAATATTTCAGGGTACTGAAGGGTACTAAAAAAATACTTAAATACTGACTAATACTGAAAAAAAATACTTCTCATTGTCTTAAAAATTTATTTTAGGATCTTGAAAAAAATATTTCAGGGTACTGACAAATTTTTTTAAAAAAATTAGGGTACTATTGGGTATTAAAAAGATACTTAAGGATACTAAACAAATATTTCAGGGTAATGACTAATCTTGAAAAAATATTTCAGGGTACTAAAAAAATACTTAAGGATACTGATTGGTAGAGCTGGGAATCAGGGCTGGTCCGGCCCTACAGGGCCCGGGGTAAAAAAAACATATGTTTTTCAAAGCCCGGCCCGAGAGCACCAGGGCCAAGGCCGGCCCTACAGGGCCCGAAAGTTACTATTCCAAATTTTAACTATTTTTCCTCAGTTTTTTTTTTCCAGAGAAATATAATTAGTAAATTACAAGAATTAAAATTATAATTTATCAAATAAATGTTGTCAACATTAATGTCTACACAACACGCTTAATGCAATAAACAAACGCAACCACTAATTCATGATCAAAAGTAAATTATTGTCCACAAGTAACTCACACAAAACATAACAAGTTTACCACTAAGCAACATGAGTACGATGACTATCATTTTCATCTTCTCACTACTATCATTAATTTCAAAGACATTTGATTGTGATTTACTTCGAGTAGTAGGCTCTGTTTCATGGGTAAAAATGTCAAGAATATCTTCTCTCACATCATGAGTACATCCATAATCTTTATTTGTAACAAATATTAAACCAAATCATAAAATTAAAGTTTAATTATTATGTATTTGTAATTAAATGGATAAATAACTCTATAACAAATACAAAATACATATAAATTAGTAAATTAAATGGTCAAGTCAAGTTAATGAAACCAAAAAATATATATTTAAAGGGTCTAACAGGCAGGGCCAACTTCATTTAGAAGCTCCAACTTACAAGCCCGGCTGTTGAAGGGCCAGCCTGACGGGCTCAACCCGATTCCCCGGCTCTACTGACTGATACTGAAAAAATACTGATGATGGCAAATGATAGGGAAAAATATGAAAAAAAAAATTTAGTTTTTTTTTTTCAAAACCTAGGTTTTGATGTATAATAGATTCTGGACAATTTTGAATTGTTTGATAAACTTTTACCAAAACCTACGTTTTGTTTTCAAAACCTAGGTTTTGAAGTTATCCAAACAGGTTCTAAAGTGTAAACCAAATAGGCGGATATCCAAGTATCATAGCTAGGTTATACGTGCGTGCCTCCGAAAAATTGAGAGATACATCATGCAAAGTCACAAATATATATACTCTTTCTAATCCTTATTATAAAACATTAACTAACAATTCTCACAAACTAATAAAAACAGTTAAAATCAATAAAGTTGTCATATGATTTAAGTAATGGAACAAACAAATGCATTTTAAAAATGACCAATACAATTGTTAGTTGGTGCCTTATAATAAGGATCAGAGGAAATATATCTTATATTTAGTAAATGAAGTAGTGTGTGTATTTTCAATTTTCAAGTTCTTATGATTTTATTTAAATTTTACTTAGGTATTCGTAGTGGTTTTATAAGGTTTTTACAGTTTCACGTTATTTTTAATCATATTCATGTATGTATAGTCAATCACGTAAAGTTACATGAAACTACAAGAATTTGTTTGAAAATAGGTGAAACTATAAGAATATGATAAAAAGAATGGGAAACCCTATGAATCTGATTAAAAATAAGATAAAACTATATTGCATGTTAATTTTTGGTACGTTGAGCTTTTGACACAATGAATTGGAAATATGCCGAGAAGGATAATTAATGGGTTTGAATCAAGAGAAAAATATAGGGGGAAAACAAAAATTGTAAAATCCTAAATCATTAAAAGTTGATAAAAGAATGAGAAACTTAATAAGTAATTTACAACTTATTTTTGAAAAAAAAAAAACCTTATTTATAATTTTACAAATTCAAAGTTCTTCTTTTATCCTTTTTCTTTGAATCAAACCAAATTTTATATTCTTCTCTCTGCTCCCCCCTCAATAAATTGATTATCAAATTGATAAGTTCTTCCCCGGATTCCCAAAATTTATTAGGTAAAAATAATACCACCTTCGCTCCTAATTATATGACACATTTAACCGATTTTTGAGGGATTAAGGATAAAAGTTAAATAAGCTAATTTTACTTATTATTCTAAAATGCCTTTATATAAATTTTACATTTCAATTACCTTGCTGATTTCACATAATTCCTTATATATCTTAGGAAGAAAGTGAAGCGATATTTTAGGAAGAAATTGGAAAAAAATAAATTAGAATGTTGTCCTATAATTAGGACCAAAACCAACTTTCAAATTTTGTTTCATAATTAGGATTGGAGAGAGTAATTAATACTACCTCCGATCTTAATTATACGACCACTTTTATAGTGTAATTTACACTATAAAAATATGGGAAAAACGCTTCTCATGTTGTAGGAGAAGTGTTTTCTCATGTCATACACACATGAAATGGTGGGACCCACACATATATATAATGCTGATTATATATATGTGTGGGTCCCAACATTTCATGTGTGTGTAGGAATCTTCTTCTTCTCATGTAACATGAGAAGTTTAAACCCCTAAAAATATCCTATAATTAAGACCGGAATGAATATTATTAAGTTAGCAATAAAATGAGGTGATGACTGGGGTATGGGTATGATCAATTATTAGGAGTTTCTTTCCAAAGTTGATTTACAGGTGGTGAGAAAGACACAAAGGTGATGATTGATGAGATTATTATCATTTATGGAAAGCTCAGCTCATTTCATTTTCTTA
Organism: Acacia pycnantha; assembly: GCA_025563575.1. NCBI lineage: Eukaryota > Viridiplantae > Streptophyta > Magnoliopsida > Fabales > Fabaceae > Acacia > Acacia pycnantha. The sequence goes on along the minus strand of JAMWYP010000032.1, from coordinate 2,255,369 downwards.
AAGACATCACAACCATATATTTCTGATAAAAATAAAAGATGATTTGTTGATACACCATATCATCCAATAATAGAAAGACAAGAAGGTTGGCGTGAAAATTGAACTGGCCCCCATATAATCAAATCAACCCCTATATTGAAGGGACAATGATAATGACATGAATCAAACTTTATCAAGGACAAGGACAAGGACAAGAACAAGAATCGTTATTAATGATCTTTGTGTTTAAATGTGAAGAAGATACATACGTACGTGAAATTAATTTCGTTTTATTAGCATGGAAATATTATGTTATTGTTTCAAGGACACTAGTATCAAATTTTAGTCCCAACTCCTATCAAATATCCAAATTATGAAACGTCTCCGTCAAATCTTTCATCATCATCATGGATCAACATGGAAATATTATGATAGTATTTGTAGAGTAATAAATGGAAGATTTGATAGCCACGTTTCGTGATTAATTGGATATACTAAAATTTAATTCTTCTTCCTTTGAAAGTTGAAACAATTGTTTGAATTGGTCTTGTCCTTTTTCCGTAGGGAAATTGCTTTTTTCACCCTTATCTTTTTTATCCTAGTTCTATAATTAATATTAATATTATTTTAATTTACATTAATCCATTTAATTATTAATTAATATTGACTTGAATTGTTATGCTTTTGATTCATCTCAGCTATTGACTATAGTTATAGAACTAATCCAACTCTTTATACAAACTAATTGTTTGAAACTATAAATTGTATCAAAACATATAAATCTTGTTAAATGAAAATTTAGGAAATTAATTTTTAAATATATTTGTAAAAGTTAAAGAACATATTTTATTTAGCATCTTCATGCACACTGCAACTAGTTAATTAATTATTCCAATTTTTTTACTAGCAGTTATAACTATAATCTCATTTCTATTCATCGACCTGAGTAAGATATTATATATATATACCATTTACTTCATTTGAGATTGTCAAATTAACTGAATGAACAATTCATAAAACACAATTTTTTGAGATATTCAATTTATTTTATAGTTTCTTGCTGTGTCAATTTTCAATTTTTATTCATAGATCATACGTGGGCTTGTCTGGTATGCATATCATATCATATTTTTATTCATACACTGGTTGTTCTTCATCCAAAATATACATGCTTGTTTTTCATTTATAACTTATTAATTTTTCAAGATCCCCACACACATACACACGTTGTTGTCAAATTCTTTGAGTTTACCGTTTTTACGTTTATAACTTAAAAATTGAGTTGAATGACTGGTAAACTTGTGACCGTTGTAAATTCAATTAAACTTACGAGTTTATATATCGAGTTGATCGTTTTAACATTTATACTTTACAAAATCATGTTAACTTACCTTTAACTTTGTGTTAACTTCTTCGTTTTGATCATACTCAGCGGTTTTATATATAAATTTTATAGAAATTTCTTTGTTAAACATGATAAATTATTAATGTTGATATATCTAATTTCAATTATTTAGATTTAAAATATATTTAAATCAAATTGTTATCAATTTTTTATATTTTAATTACTTAAATATACACTATTAATACTTATTCAATAGTAAAAATAAACTCATATGAACTTACAATTTGAGTTCAACATACAAGTTTGTTACACTATTAATACACACACAACAATATAATATAGTGCTATGAAGATTACAAAAACAATCAATACACCTCTATGGTTCTATCAGTCATAAATTCTTTGTCAGTAAAATATATTATATTACATTCAGTATAAAAACGTATAATAAAAAATAAGTTAATTAACCATTGCTTCTTCCTATATAAAAATGAGAAAAATCAATCACTAAAACTAATTAATTGATGCCAAAATAAACAATCTGATACCTAGTTTATTTATTCACTTCTAAAATAATAAGAACTTATTTTGTATTTTATATAACTTATTTCTTCATATGGTCTTTTACTAATTTTGTTACACACACACACACATATTATTAACAATTTATTTATTTAATTAAAAAAATTTCTCCTAAATTTTGAGTATGCCATATTATTTATTTGCAATTTTATTTACATTCGGCATATAATTTATATTGTTTTGTATCATCAAATAATGCTCCCCAACGTATATAAAATAACATACATAAACACAAGTTTTTAAGAAAAAACCTATAAATAAGATTAAAATTGATGAAAAAGGGAGAGTATATACTTACTTCTAACAAAGTTGACATAAAAATGATGCTGAGGGAATGATGTAGAAGGCTTCAAAGGAAAATATATAAGAGAGATTTGAGGCAAAGCGAAGAAAGATTTTCGAACGCAGGATGGGAACAAATGAACAATGAGAAGAGGAGGAGCTAGCTAGGTTGTTTATATATATATATATATATATATATATATATATATAAGCCATGTAATAAAGGTAATGGCTGCTTATGATGTTCTTTTTTCAATTAACTATTTATATATTACTACTATATGTATTTGTTTATTATGTTAAACCATATGATTATTTATGATATGAGGACTATAATCCAAAAAAATAGTATAAAAGAAATAATAATATTCATTTGAATTTTATTTAATATCACATACTCCTCCTTAAAAATAGTATATGGTACGATTAATTAACTTATTTAACTTATTTAATTTTTTTTTTTTTAAAAATCAATTGACCCTTACATTAAGAAACAGATATAGTATTAATTATTTGACTGGTCATCAATCTTTTTAGTTGAACGGAATGCTATAAATAATCTCAAAATTTAAAACAAAAGAAGAAGAAGAAGAAGTTACTGTCCAAGTCACAGGATAAAACGGCGCCAATATGATCAGGAGAGAATCAAAAACAGTGAATGAAGAGAAATTAGAATTGGAGTTGGTTTCCTTTTTTAAGAGAAGTTAAAATTGAACTTTGTTTCGTATGTACAAGTAACGTGAGAAAGAAAAATGTTTGGGTAGACCCACCACAAAATCAAAGATGATTTCTTTTTAAATAAAAAAAGAAAGTGAAAAGATGATTTTGTCCACAACAAGAGTACGACGATCCACTTCGTTTGATTTTTTTGCTCAAATAGGCACATATATTACCGCTAATCAAAGTATACAAACAGGTACAGTCCAGCCAGCGATGGAATAACCAAATACAAACCACAAAGCAAACTAAAGGAAAGCAACCCCTAACAGGTGGGGAAATATCAAAAGAACAAGGATAACCAAATCATCCATCAAAATAAGTCTGGGAAGATACAGCATCATTCACATCCAAAATAGCTTTTTGTGCATCTAGGGTTAGAAGAGACGACAAAGAGGGTGACGGTTGGAAAACCCACCCGATCGGGCACACCCTCTTATAAGCATTTACTGCTAATAAATCAACAGCTCTATTACCCTATCTAGGGATAAAAGAAAACAAGAACCCAACCTTGTCAACAAGAAAGCAAATAATATCATGAATTATGCTCCTACTCCTCCAATCAAATAAATCAGGAGATTTAGCATCAATACAAGAAATCAGAGTAAGACAGTCAGTTTCAAAAATAACTTTATCATGTCCTAAGTTCACAGCTAACATTAAAGCCCTTTTGAGAGCCAGGGCTTCAGTCATAAAGACGGAAATAGATTTAACTTTGTCCACGAAACACCATTGAAAGCAGCCAACATGGTCTCGGCATACTATGCCAATTGCACCCTCATCTTTACCAGGTACATAAACCCCATCAGTATTAAATTTTAGGCACTTCGTTTGATTGGAGAGACAACGATGATGGCATGAATGATGAATCAAACATTAAATATAATTAATTATCTCTCTTCATGGTGTATATAATTATTGTTATTAAACTCGCGAATTGACTCTCCAGATTTAGCGATTTTACCTTTGTAGCTTACAAAATTTAGTTGAGTCACTGACTCACTGGTAAACTCATGATCATTATAAATTCAGTTAAAATCACTAGTTTACGATTTGAATTCACGATACAAGCTTACCTCACTATTATGAGTTTACTTAAAATCGTAAGTTTGAGATATAACTCAAAATCATATGCTTGATTAGTTCTCTTCATTGATGCTGGCTTCTGACTCAAAATAAATTGATGTAATTAAAAGTTACTAAAGGGGCCTGCTCTGATAGAAACAACTAAACATGAATCTAAATATATTTTATCTCTTAATTTTTTCTTTATAAAATAATTCTATTAATTGTACAAATTACGGGAGTTTATATTAATGATATTTTTTAATACAAATTGGTTATTTAACTCTTACATTAAGGACCACATGAAGGATTTTATAGCAACGTAACCTTCCTGCCAATACACCACTCTGATCCTATTATAAGTCCAAATTAACTAATTCTCACATATCAATGAGAGTAAGTTAACACATTAATTGTGGGCTAAATTTTCAATGTTTCCTTCATTTATATTGGTTCTAAGAATCAACATGAATAAATTCTTTTTCTTTATTGCAATTAATAAAGGCACAATTGAAAAAAAATCACATTTATTACCTTAAAACTAGACTTATAATAAGAACCAATAAAAGTTATGGTGAAAATTGACATATAAATAGGACTAGAATAGTACTATATTGGTATAAAGATTTGGCAATTGCGTTATCTTATAAAATTAGCACAAAACTAATAGAAGGTCAAACAGACGTTTGCCACGTCGGATTTTTTTAGGTTAAATATATAATTTGCCACAGAAGTATTGATAAGGGGACACTCAGCACCCGGAAGTTTGTTTTGGTACCAAATTTGCCCCGGAAGTATAAAAAAGGTAGCAAATTTGCCCAAAACTGACGGAAAATCCACATAGGTCGTTAAAATGCCACATGGCTAGGAAAGAAACACAGTGGAGACAGTGCCGGTGGGACCATTGTGAACACCATGGCTCTTCGATGTGGGGCTAAGGACCTGCCAGGCGGTGTGGCAAATTCATATCAAACGATTTTATCCCTTAGACCCTTACAATTTCTCAATCTCAAATCTTCAGGTACGGTCTCCTCACTTCCCCCCCCCCAAAAATCCCTTATTTTGCTTCTCTGAAATTTTACGATTTGGTGAAAATTTTGACAATCCATATGACCATCTCTAACTGGGTTTATTGGCGGTTTTTTATTTATCTTGATTCGGAGAACTATTTGGTTTCTTGGTAGAGCATTTTTTAGAGTACAATGGGAATACAAAATTGTTCTAGGAATTATCTCTAACTGATGACTTTTGCAATCCAGAGCTAATTCTAACATCCCGTTTGAAATTTTCTGGGGATCGAAACCAATCGGATCTGAAGCAAAGGAAGGTCACAAACAGAGTTGGCAGGCATTGTTGTGGAAGCTGGCATACCCGTCGGTGAAGGAGTGGGTGAAGGAGCAGAAGGAAATTCAGAAGCACGAACCACCGAAAGCGAGAGGGAAGAGAGAGAGATGAATGAGGTGCTGACATGGTAACATGATCTGGCATATGACTCACCCTCCACTGTGTTTCTTTTCTAACCATGTGGCATTTTAACGACCTACGTGAAACTTCCGTCAGTTTTGGACAAATTTGCTACCTTTTTTATACTTCCGGGGCAAATTTGGTACCCAAAAAAACTTCCGGGTGCTGAGTGCCGCCTTATCAATACTTCTGTGGCAAATTAGGTATTTAACCCCAAAAAATCCGACGTGGCAAACGTCTGTTTGACCTTCCGTTAGTTTTGGGCAAATTTGGTACCCAAAAAACTTTCGGGTGCTGAGTGCTCCCTTATCAATACTTCCATGACAAATTAGATATTTAACCCTTTTAAAAAAATATTGCTGAAAATTTACCTATTATAACATTTATTGTTTAAAAGTGTATGAATTTTGTTTAGTAACTCGGTAACTCTTCTTCAGTCATATGTAAGTGTAACCTATCTTTAATCAAGTGCAAAGATTGAAAATATTTATACATGACTGAAAATATATATATGGTATACAATTGAAGAAAAGGTAATCTCCATTCAAAAATTAGGTCCTTATGTTATTTTTCCATATCTGCCCGCGTGAATTTTTTTTCCATTTGGTCTTGGTATCAAATTATTAAACGTAACTGTCAAATCTTATACCTAAATTGCTCAAAAATTAACAAGAAATTGAGTTAGTCCTAATCTTGAATTGTTATTATCGATTTGGTTGAATTACTTTGAACGTGCATGGAGTGAACTGTCCCACAAATAATTAAATCAACCCCTATATGGAAGGGACAATGATAATGACATGAATCAAACTTTATCACTGACAAGAACAAGAACAAGAATCATTGTCAATGATCTTTAATTTGTGTTTAAATGTGAAGATACGTACGTATGTGAAATTAATTATGTCACTCTCACGAATTTATTTAAATTTGTGAGTTTGACAACCTTCCCTTTCTGGTCCCTGACAAAAAAATCGACATTTATTCGTCATTTTTTAGGGATTAAAAAGGACATTTTGAAAATTTGTGAGGGATCAAAATGTCAACCAATCGACTCTTATTCGTCCTTTTTATGGACTAAAAGAGACATTTTTTTTTGTAAAGGACCAAAATGGGGATCGCGTTTTTTGTCAGGGACCAGAAAGAGTATTTACTCTAAACAAAAATCTGGAACTGCACAACTCCGTCCTCTAGAGTATTTCTATGATGCAGATCAAGGTTGTCAAACTCATGAGTTTAAACAAACTCGTGATAGTAACGTAAATTCGTATTGTAAACTCGAATCATAAACTTGTAAAAGTTTACTTTTATAATTAAATATGTATTAACAGTATATAATTAAATAATTAAAATATAAAAAATGACAACAATTTAATTTAGATATATTTCAAATCCAAATAATTGAAATTAAATATATCAACATTCATAATTTATTATATTTAACAAAAAATTCTATATAAAGCCGTTGAGGATGTCAAAATTGAAAAAGTTAATACGAGTTAAAAAGTAAGTTAACACGGTTTTATAAGCTAGAAACGTAAAAATGGTAAACTCAGTGTTAAATTCGTGAGTTTAACCGAGTTTACAGTTGACATAAGTTTATCAGTAATTCGACTCGATTTAATAAGGTATGCACGTAAAAACGGTAAATTTAAAGAGTCAAATCACAAATTTAACAACAATGATGTGGACCCAATCGAGGAGCGGAAGCAAAATCTCTCGGAATGGAATTCTAACAAAAAGATTGGATTCTGTCATTAATAATAAATGGATTAAGTTCTCCTACCCCAGCCTTCCAGAAGTGATAATTATTAGGTGACCACTGGGGTATCCTATGATGAATTATTTCTTAAAAGGGAAAAAAAAGTGAATAATTCAAGAGAAAAGAAAACTGGAGTTTGTTTCTTTCCAAAGTTGATTAACACACTTGTGAATGATGATTTATGAGACCAATTATGTGGCTTTTGGAAAGCTCCTTTTATTATCTTAGCCTTATCATAGCCACATATATATAGTCATTATTAAAAGTGAATGATGATTTGGTCATACACGTGGGTAAATACTCATCGAGTCATCGGTTCTTAATATAAAATATATTTGGGGAGTTAGCTTTGATCCTAAACATAAGACTTAGTTTCTATATTTATCAATATTTTCCTAATTTACTCATATTAATGCTCCCTCAGTAATAATCAAGTGGAGAAGGAAAGAAAGAATTAAAAAAAAATGACTATGATGTTTCATAGAAAACATACCATTATACTGACTTTATTTAATTGTCGGTAGTCAATGCAAAGCCTCAAGCTATCATCTTTCTTCTTCACGAACAGCACCGGTGAACCCCATGGAGATACACTTGGCCGGATAAAACTCTTCTCCAACAAATCCTCAATCTGCTTCTTCAATTCTGCTAACTCTAGAGGTGACATCCGGTAAGGAGCCTTGGAAATCGGCCCTGTCCCCGGTGCTAACTCAATGGCGAACTCAACTTCCCGCTCTGGAGGTAGTCCGGTCAACTCTTCAAGGAATACATCGGGAAAGTCTTTAACCACTTCAATCTGCTCAATGTTTCCCTCTAATTCCACCTGAACCAAGAAGAACACTACGAAAGCTTCACAACCCTTCTTTATACTTCTCTCAACCAATAATATTAGTATATTACAAAGACATGAAGGCTGGCGGGAAAACGAACTAGTACCCAGATAATAAAAGCAACCCCTAATTCGGAGGGACAGCATAATGACATGAATCACAAACATCATTCATCATCAAACGATCGAGAAGAAGAATCAGGAATGAATTTATTTAAACGTGGGGACAAATATACCAATTTAATTTCTTTTTAGAGAGGAAGAAGTACTCCTCCCGTCCATAATATGAATCCTTTTAAAAGAATAATTTGACCCAAAATATAAGTCACTTATAAGAGAATTAATACTTATTTTTCAATTTCATCTTTGTAATTGATATTCATTTTTACTTTTGCTCACTAATCAAATTTTCAAACACATTTTTTAATAAGGGTACAGTGATTTTTTTTTTATAAAAAAAATTATGATATATTTAATAAATTAACTTTCGTTTCTTATTTTTCCGTAAATTAATTAAAATGCCATATGTTATGGAACATTGATGGAAGATTTGACAGCGACTATTCGTAATTTCACACTACAATGAAATGCTACTGACTTTTTTTTTTTTTTTGGTAAAAAATGCTACTGACTTCGAAACATACAATTGTTTGAATTGGTTTGGTCTTTTTATTTTTCTTCGGACAACAGACAATTTGTTCCTTTCCCCCTTTTTCCCTCCCCTTTTCTTCTAAAATAGTATAAAATTAATATATTAATGTGATAATTAATAAACAAGTCCATCCCCATAATTTCAACTAGTTTGTAATTAGGTCTCTGGAAGTTTTGTTTTTACTTTTGTAGGTTTTAATAGTTTCACCTGCTTTTAATAAGGTTCATGTGGTTTTGTTTTTTTTATCCAAGCCTTATAGTTTTATGTGTTTTAAACAAATTCTTATATATTTTTCTTTTTTACCCGTCTAGTATCATTACAGGCTTAGTGAGGGGAAAAAAAATATTGGAAGACCCACCATCGGACATACGGGTCTATAGTAAATTCAGGCAAGTGCCCGACCATTGACAACTTTCAATCACGAAGGGTTATAAACTTCAAATTCCAAAATATAGAGTCTTTTCAGTAAGCCTTCGAAATAAATTATTATTTTTATAATACTAAAAATAATGTTTCTTGGGAGCGAACAAAAAGTGTCAATACCAAGTATTGAGACTGAACATACACCATCGGAAAGGTGGGTCTGTAGTACATTCGGGGAAGTGCCCAACAATAAATTATTATTTTAGAAAACTAAAAATATTTTTTGGGAACAAAATATTTTCAAAACAAGTGCCAACACCAAGTATTTAATCGCGCGTAGCGGGGAGGTTGCCGGATTTCCACTGAGTTTGCTTTTTGGTGGCCCATTGTTGTGCACTTGAGCAAACCACTCCGCTAGACCTCTTTGCAAGCCCAATACAATATATATAGGCTTATACTCTCTTACTCCCAAGCAATGTGAGACTCGTTTCTTTTACACACCCACACACATATTCATATATTTACAACATGAACATCATCACCACTCCAAGTGCTTCTACGATGTTCAGCACAAAAAATACCATATGAGTACCTGTAGTTAAAATGTCCCTCCGTTAGTGAGGGTACAGTAATATAGCTGATATGCATATTCTAACTCTTGCAGCCATCATGCAAGAGTGTTGAATTTGGAGTCCATATATTTTTCATGAACAAGCAAAATAATTATGCAAAAGTGTAGCCTACTCAACAAGGATGAACCTAGCCTCAACAGGTCTCCCTCCCCCCCGTCTAATTTTAATTTTGTTTGTATGATTTTGTATCAATTATCCCCCAATATTTGATACTCCCTCTAATCCCCTAATATAAAAGTTAGATAACTACCCCCTTCGGTCCTTAATATAAACATATTTACCTACTTTGATTAGATTAAAGAAGTTGGTTAAGTTAGTTAATATGATATATATTTTCTAAAACACCCTAGTTATCTTCGTTAATTCCCCCTTCCTTGTCCTTCTTGATTATGGTTGAGGGAGCCATTAAGTAAAGATTGACAAATATAAAAACTATGTTTTATATTTAGAATCAAGATCAACTCCCCAATCACCAGATGGGCTTGTAGAAAATTCTTCTTTACTCTGACTCCCTTAATGCCATCAATATTCTTATGTGTGACTGTCTTATGGATCATCCGCTAAGAAATATTATCGGGGAGACGAGAGACCTGCTTTTCAACGACTGGAATGTGGAGCTTCACCATACGTCAAGGGACAACATCTCGTGTGCGGATTACATGGCCAAGGAAGGGCATAGTGTTACTGTTGATGATGGGGTGGTTATGATCCCAACTATTCCCCGGGGTTGCCTTCATTTGGCGTTGAGGGACTAGTGGTATAGTCATAGCTAGTTGTTTATCTTTTGTTGTATTAAGGGATAGATTTTCATAATCTAGACCTTGACTCTTATTCAAGCTTTGGCTTGCCTCTTTTATCCAAAAAAAAAAAAGATTAACTCCCCAAATATGTCTTATATTAATAACCGGAGGGAGTAGTTTGCAGAGATCAAAGAAATTAGTTAAGTTAGTTATTTGCTAAAAATGTGCATTGGTTTTTCTAAAATACCCTTTTAAACCATTTATATTGAAACTACCCTTTAATGAAAACCCTCTTAACATGTACAATCAATAGGTATAATTTGGGGAAAAATAATAAATTTAGGTGACAAAGTGAATTGAAGTTTTATGTTTAGAATCAAAGTGAATCCCCTAACTAGCTCCTACATTTAGAACTGGAGGGAGTAACATTAATTCTAATGTCTATGTATATAACTATGTGTGTTTGATTTGGTTGTTGATAGGACACAATAGCATCGTGTGATTTATATAACCAACTCCACCTAATGAGGTAAAGCTGCTTCTTCTTGTTGCATATGTGTGTGTTTGCTGCCCAACTAATGGTGGATATGAAACAGAATTCAGCAGAAATAAATTAGCTGAGCTTAGTACCTGGGAGGAAAGAAGCATTTAACCGCTTTTGGGACCAAGCTAATCTGCATTTGAACAAGATTATAATTAGTAAACAGCAGATAAGTTCCAAAATATTATACGTTGGAGAAAACAAAACAAGTTAATCAAAGTGTTCACGCAAAGTCCTTTACAATATAATTTTTTTCCTAAGGGGAAAAATCAGTATGGAATTTCACTTGAATTCTTTTTATGAGTAAAAATACATATTACTCAAACTAAGGCTTAAAAAGTACATCAGCTTCAGGAATATATGAAACCTAAATGCGAACCTTTGTTGACAAATTTTCACTAAATTTGATGAGTCACAAGAAGCTAAACAAAGTGAATTGAAAAGTAAAACTTACAATGCACCACCTCCAGCAGGGCCAACAGCTTTGGAAATTGACATGGCAGTCATAGCAATACCATTAGCTGCTCCTCTTTGGTGTTGTTCCTGTTTTTCCAACTCAGTCATGAAAATCCCAAAACTTGAAAAGAAAAAAAATAATGAACTGAATAAAGAATTTTTTTACCACTGCTTTGTTTTGCTGGATAAATAAACCAGTAACAATGGTTGTCTGAAAAAGAAAAAATTTACAATCAGGAAAGCTCATAATATATGTAGGCCTTCACATCTAGGGGCTTATATAATACAAGTGATTAAAGGTGGTTTTTTTTTTTTTTTTGTGACACTGGAATTCAAATATTGTTGACCTTCCTAATTAGGATTATTAATTTATTTAATATAAATTTTAAAGAAAAAAATACCGCTTTAATTAACACTAAGGAACAGAAGCACTTACAGAGAGACAAAGCATAAGGACAGAAGCAATAGTTAAGAATAGGTCCATTGTGAAGCCAGGTAACAATGCAATGAAAGGGTAAATTTGCAGGAGAGGTATGGATATAGCCTGCACATGGTACCAAAAAAGAAAAAAACAACAATACAGCTTAAAGAACAAAAAAAGGACAATGAGAATGCCCAGGAGCCTCTGAAATTTTGGGTGAAAGAGAAAGCTAACCGCCGATACGTGAGCAAGCCTCACAGGTCCACAAATTTTCTGCACAGCAGGGTAAAGGAAGATTTGGTAGAGCAAGAGAGTAAAACCTAACCAGTTGAGTAAAGGTCAATTACTAACCAACATAATCTTTGAAGCAATAGATATATCTAAGCCTCCGAGTTATGTTTATGTTCTAGAATTTCAAAACAGCTAAGATTTACAAGGTTATGACCTCATGTAATAATATGCATAGGAAGAAGTTAGTATATATGAGCTCATGTTAAAGCAATTAAGTTATTTGGGGAAGGAATCATTATTTTCAAGGTTAATATTTGTCAAATATTATTCGTGATTACCTGATATTGAAAAAACATTACCGACATCATCGGTTGAATAGTTCAAACCCCCTAGCTTTAGAGGACTTACAGCCCATAAAGAGAAAACCTGCAAAAGGTGAAATAGTCATAACCCATAGCCCTTTATAAGATGAAAGAAAAAAAAAAAAACTCATTTTGCTCCACAAGGAGATAGTGTCACTATTTGTATCACTTTAGTACTTGAGAAGATTTCTTTTGATTCTCATGTATAATACCTCTCCAAGAATTAAAGAGATGGAAAGCATCCTTTTATAGAGTATCAACCTGTTAATTAATCACATCACATCATTTTTTAAGGATCAAACTTAGGAAATTGTTCTCTCTGATGAATGGATAACAAGATAGAAAGCAAGAAAGTCCAAATAACTCAACATTATATAAAATGCATAGAATTAGTAATACTTAAGCAAGAAATGTACCTCTGTATAAGCCATATCATGCAGTGAGAAAAAGCAATAAACAATAATGGATGACATCAACGGCCAATTCAGGAGCAGGTTTTCATTTCTCCCAACTGTCTTTTGTGTGGTTTCTTTTTCTATGGCTTCCGCATCCTGATTGATTTCATTGCTAGCTTTGTGGTTGTGCAATGTTTCCTGCACATTTTGAAAACACAAATTTCAATATCAGAAGGTAAAGCCATTGATCCTGAAGGCATCCCTATTGAAGTGTGAAAGCTATTTAATGAGATTGAAAGGTCTGAAAATTTCAAATGAATGGAAAATTAAAAAAAAAAAAATTGTAAGGTCTAACATTTTATGGCCGTACATACCGGAAGCCAGATACAGGCAACTAGTACAGCAAGTGCAAAGACTGATATTATAAAGCAGGGCAAGAAGTATGGAAACCTGTAGGCCATTTGTATTTGGACAAAAGAATATCAGCATATTATCAAGAAAATGAGAAAAAACAAAAAATCAAAATTACTGTCAATATTTAAAAGCAGGATGAGTATACATACTCATCAAATAAGGAACCTTTTGGAAATATATGTGGATATTTCTCTACTGGCTGCAGTGCCAAAATTCCCAAATTATTAGATGAACAAGAGATAAGTGTGCTCAAGAGCATGTTCCCACACCACATGCAATGTAAAATTCTAAGATAAAAACAGAATTACAGTGGTAACAATAATTTTGGCACAAGGCTACCTGAGCCAAATAACCCCCTAATGCTGGACCAATGATTAAAGCTATGCCCCAAGCTGAACTAATCTGAAACCACATCACACAATCAAATTATCATAAAGAACATGTGCTTCCATGATTCAATAATAGACCAAAGTATTTTTGGACTTACAGTTGAGAGTCCTAAAGCTTGGTGTTCTTCTCGAAAAAGCTCAATAGCATAAGCCTAGGCACAGAGTTGTCATGTAGGTGGATATTAGGATCAATTAGAAGAAGTCTCATAACAAAAACAAAAGAAAAAGAAAAATGAAACAGAATGACTAGCTTCCAAGTACACAAATTCAAACTTATGGTTGAGCCCTGGTTTAGTTCAATAAAAATTTAAAGACTGAGTTGGAAAATTTTAGACATTGAATGATACAATTCATCTCAATGTAGTCTCTCAAAGCCAATGTATCTCGTTTAAGTCCTCCAAAAAGTGTTTCATTTTCAATATCATCATATAATCATGCAACTTTAAATTGTTGTTATCTAATACATGTAAAAATGGTACCTTTATTGGTCCAAGCGAACCATTTAAGGCTCCAAGAAGAAATCTTGTGCTAAAAGCCATCCAAAAACTTGTGCTAAGGCCAAATAGTGTGTTGAACACAACACTGAAATTGAAACAAGAATCAATATCCAAATGAATAACCTTATTGATGTTAGAATAGTAGAGGGAAAAAAAAATGAAACAGAGTTCCACAACTTTATTTCTTTCTATTCACTATTGTTTATAATAGAGCTAGAAAGTAGTAATATAAATCAGTGGAGGGGTGTGCTTACACTGCAACAAGGCCCATGACTATCACATGTTTTCGGCCGTACCGATCGGCAAACATTCCCCATGGAATTGATGTTAAAGCTCTGGCAAACATGAATGAAGATCCTACAATTTATATTTCAGTGTAAGATCAGTATATTAAGTGCTTATTAGTCCCTCCAATAATATAGTGAAAGGAATAAAGCAACCTTACCCACATAACCAGCATAGGAACTGACATCTGCCTCTGTTTTTGCAATGCCAAAATCTCTAACCTGCAAGAAGATTACTATCAATCGTGAATCTTCTGTTCATCATTAGTTTTATGCTCTTACAAGCTTAGCAATGGAAACGAGGATTAAACAAAGATTTTATTTCTTGAGGAATAAATGAGAAAGCTGAAGGTAAAACAATGCTGTGTCATGGTTAGAGTGGTAAATTAGACTACTGAAAGCCAAAACAGAGATTGACTCTCACATGAGGAGAACAAACAGCTAAGATATTATATCTTCACATTAAAATAATTCTTATTTAAAAAATAAAGTTAAAAGAAAAAACTAAAACTGGATGGTCCACATTCGGTGCTCATCACCCAAAATCTATTTGCAGCCTTGGTTTCATCTCAAGAAAATAAAGCATAAAAAATTGGAATTGAAATTATTAATCTAGCATATCAAAAAAAGGAAAACGAATTACATCCATATATATCAAACAGTGGATCGAGATTAAGTGCCAGTCACTTTCAAGAATTAATGTATATATTTAAAGATAAAACCTTACAAAATTGAAATTAATAATCTAGATCACCCACACACAAAAATCTCCCACCATGGCTATCAAAGAATGAATCAAGTTGCAAGAGACATGACTGAGGAATTGTAGCAGACAAAAATTTACACAAGAAACTGCAGGCAAGAAATTTAAGAATATAAATGGGTAAGAGACAAGCATCAAGTGGGAAGAAAATAAACTCACCATGAAATAAAGAAATGGGAAGAGACATGATACAGGCAACGCTGTACAGAGGCACAGCCAAGAAAGAACATGTATGTTAGATATTTTTTCCCCCAGAGTAAAAGGAATAATTGACTAGAGAATTTTCAGGCACGAAATTTGATAATAACTACTGAATTAAATAGATGACAATTTTGTTTGTTTTGAAACATGTTCATGAACTAAATCATGCACCACCAAAAAACAAAGAAAGGATTAGGAAAGAACAGTAACATGACGTAATTATGGGCTTTTCAACTGAGGGAAGAATTAGAAAAGCACTAAAAATTTGTATCCTAAATATAAATATAATACATAATTTATTTTTTTTCTGGATAGATTAATGAAGCTAAATAAGTTATTTAATCATATCATATGTTATATATCAGTTTATATGTAAGCAAAATAGTTTTAAGAAAAAACGATAAATATAAATATTTTAAGTAATTTAATTAACATAGCAACGGAGGGAGTAATAATTACTCATGATTAATCATAGAGAAAGCTTTTAGATCAAACTGAGCCGATTAAAATAGGTCGATTTTGCTTTAGTAGTAAGAAACTAATGACTCAAGTCTCAAGAACTCCAAAACAAGAAGCATGTTAAAAGTTGATTCCTTTGAGTTGGACAAAAATGATTAATTGACTTTCAGAAACAACATAAGAAAACCAAAATTTGTTAGTAGTAATACTAACCAGTGCACAGAGTGACCATCCATACGTTGAGAAGCTGCTTTACTGGTAAGCCTTGTTGCATTTGCTTGTCTTGATCAACCTTACATCCTGGGCAGTTCTCATGGTACCGATGATTCTTCAACAATGGCTGTCTTATGTTGTTGTCGTCGTCCGCCATGTTTTTTTTATCCTTCAGATTCTCCTTTTCCTGAACCGTTCTTGTATGTTTCTTCTGGTTCAGAAAACACAAAACCCAGAAAGCAGAACCAGAGAAAGCTATAAAAGGTGAGAGCTTTTTTGCTTCTTTTCAAACCCCGGAATAAAAAACTCAAAAACACAACGTCAAAAAGGGGTTCTTATTCCGTGCTTGTCATTCATTATACTTGTTGCTTGTCTGGCTGTCTCTCTATAGTTAGATGGTTGGTGTATTTTTTTTTATTATATTTTATTTATTTAAATTAAATTATATACTACATCATGAAATATTTTTTTATCTAATATCTTAAATTAATTAATTTTTAATCCTATATTTATAAATATTTTTCTTATAACACCAGTATTTTAGAAATTAATTAATATAAAATAAAAAATAAAAAAATATTTTAGGATGCAATAAATAATTTAATTTAAATAAATAAATAAATTAAAAATGCCTCATCCTTGATTAAAAAGGCAAGGTGATTAAAAAGGCAAGGTGGTAGAGCAGTGTCAGCTATTAATAAGTCTGAGCATGTCCCATGCAGGCTTGAGTACAGATCACGTGATGAGGTCGCACATGTCAAAAGTCCATTGCCTGTTGGGTCAGCATTTTTAGGGATTATCATATCTGCATTTAATGCAGATATGATTCTGCAGCAACCATAAAGGGAAAATTAACCATAAAGGGAAAATTACACTCAGGTCTTAAGGAAGGATAAAAAAAAATCCATTGAAATCACAAAATTACAGAAAAGTCCCAAGAGACTTTTTGTTGTAAATACATAGATTTCCTGTTGTAAATGGTTTAAGACTTTTTTTATATTATTTATACGGAATTAAAATCCAGGTTTTTAAATGTTATTGTAAATACATACATTTTTTTTTTTGTAAATACATACATTTCCTGTTGTAAATGGTCAGGTGTTTAAATGTTGTTGTAAATATATACATTTCATGTTGTAAATAGTTTGAGACTTTTTTGATATTATTTGTATGGAATTAAAATCCAGGTTTTTAAATGTTGTTGTAAATACATACATTTTCTGTTGTAAATACATACATTTCCTGTTGTAAATGGTCAGGTGTTTAAATGTTGTTGTAAATATATGAATTTCTTGTTGTAAATACATGCATTTCCTGTTGTTAATACAAATAATATAAAAAATTCCCTTGGGACTTCGATTTATAACAGGAAATGTATATATTTACAACAACATTTAAACACCTGACAATTTACAACAGGAAATGTATGTATTTACAACAACATTTAAAAACCTGGATTTTAATTCCGTACAAATAATATAAAAAAAGTCTCAAACCATTTACAACAGGAAATGTATGTATTTACAACAAAAATTTCCTTAGGACTTCTAGGTAATTTTGTGATTTTAAGGAACTTTTTTTGTAATTTTTTTCCTTCTTTAGGACCTGAACGTAATTTTCCCAACCATAAAAGCAATAGGTTCACGTGCATTCTAGGGTGTTCCATGAGGTTTGACCTTCCCATATCCCCCGTAAGATTATTGAAATAAGCCAACAACATGTTTTATTGAAATAAACCGTTCTATTTTAAAAAATGAAACTGTGCATTTATGGTTGCTGCAGAATCATATCTACAGTAAATGCAGATATGCCTTATTTTATACTAAAAGTTTAGATGAGGGTAGACACTGGTATTCCACCAGGGCTAAGGCATGTCTCAAGGCTTAAAGAGCGCTTATAAATTGCCCACCAACGAGGTCCTCACATTGACCAGCGAGAATCGAACCTCTTCCCTTTTGGGGTGAAGGTCGATGCCTTAACCAACTGTGTTACTCCTCGTTAGTATATCAATTAAAAACCTTTTTGGCATACAAGGAGGAAAAAGCTCAGTGCATAATGATTTAAGCCCAGTAGAGAAAAATGGACTATTTGGAATAACGATGGTTTCAGATGGGCTTATTCTAAAAATGTGACTTTTGATTGAAGTCACTTTTTTCAGCTTCTGGTTTGACATTTTTCAGCTTCTAGAGAAAAATGTTAGAGATTGTGATTCAATAAACAATGTACTATTAAATATGCATTTGTATGCATTTTATTCATTAGAATATATATAATTAAGTACTTTAGAGTTTTTTAATTTTTTAATAATAATTTAATTTTTTTTATCAAATTTAGATTTAAATTTTTTTCTTCAATTATCACAATATATACAACTAATATATATATGTTGTATTCAATAAGATTCATGTCATTTTCCATCTCAACTGACTTTTTAAATAATCATCAAAACAAGAGTCCATTTGGAAAAAAAACACTTCTCCCACCTTTATTACAAACTCAAATCACATTTACAATCTGATTTTTATCATATCTTACTTTTGTAAAAGTCATATTGCAAAAATAAGTCACTTATATTACTGCTATACCAAACGGGCCCTATGTAGGATCCTAAGAGGAGGAGGAAATAAACCTATATAAAGGATAATGATATAATCACAAAATGAATAGTTTTCCCTCGTAATAACATGGGTCATGGGAAGAAGACGATGATTGACCAGAATGTTGTTGAAAATATTTTAAAAGTAGAAACTCACTAGGATTAGAATCTGTGTTATTAAGAAGGCCTAATATGTAAACATACAACAATTCTGTAAATATAGAAAAGTAGAAAAAACTCACAAGATTGCAGAAAGTAATGATAATAAAATTGATGAAATCCGAGTTCAATGTACGTTATCTCTTTAAGACAATTTGTTCCCTCTATACTGATGCCAAAGGATCTTGAACAATTGTCTCCTAGGATAGAATGGACTATGTCTCCAGAAAGAAAGCATTATCAATCTGAAGCCCCCACGAACAAAACCAAATACAAATTAAAGTAATCGCACAATATATGAAGTTATGGTAGATTGTAGAATATTATATGTATGAGAGCAAAGTGTTAGAAAATTGAGTGGATTTTCTGTGTATTTATAGAGGACAAAAACTGGTTAGATGGACTCTCGCCGGTAAACCACGCGACTGGCGGTGGTAAACGTACTAGTTCGGCCGAACGGACGCGACCGACGGTGGTGAACATTTTGGTTCGATCGCACTTCTTTATCATAACCCATTGGATTTAGACACAAAATCCAACAATTCCTCACATGGATAAGAAGTCAGTTCATCGTGACCAAATACAAATGAATATGCATGCAAAGTGCGATTCCTCTATGAGAAGCAACTGCATCGAGATAGATAGGTGTCACCTTTGAACCTTATCTAGTAAAAACTTATCGGGTATACTCGATCAATCGGTGGACCGGATGTCTTGAACCGTTGACCTTTAGTGTACACCAAGACAATAGGAGTCACGCAATTGCTCCTCTAGCATTGTCGGTCCTTATTGTTGTGTCCATTTTGGCCCTGGACACCTGTCTAGTTCTGCGAGTGTTTTAGAGAATCGACCTTTATAAATTCTCATAGAAACGGCCCCCACTTCACACTCACATAGGTTATTCCTTGTGATGTAACTCAACATATATCATTTGAACACATCAAATTAATAAACCATTAAAAGTCCAAATGCTTACCCTCATATATGCACTGTCTTGTCATAGAAATGAGCATGAGTTTAAAACTCCACAGTGCTCACAGTTGATCATCATTTAGTTGTCTCTTTGAACCTAATTTGTGGGATCTCCACTCATTCAGGTAGAGTTTTTAAATTATAATTTTTATATTAGGATTTAATTACAAGTAAAAAGAATTTATCATAATATATGAATTTGTCATGTAATTATTAGGATAAAAGTTTTTATTTAAAATATGATTTATTAAAAATAAATGAGTGAAAATAATAATATTTATTGTTGTTGTTGTCAATATAAATAAAAAGAGGGAGAGAAGAGAAGATTAAAATAGATAAATAATAAAAATAAATATTGGGTACTTTATAGTAATTTTTCCGGTGAAAATTTAAAAAAATAAATAAAGCAATATGGTGAAAGGCCGCAAGGTTGGAGGGGGAATTGGCGCAGGGAAAAAGGAAATCCCCACTGCCTTGCCTCCCTTTACATATATGAATGTGTGTGTAGTGTGTGTAGTGTGTGTAGTGTGTTTTTTCGGTGGTGAGGGACGGGAGAGTGAGTGCGAGGGTGAGGAAAGAAGGAAAGGAGAAAAGGAGGAAGAAAAGAAGAGCCAAGATGATATGTTAAGGTATGCTATTTATTTTAAAAGATTATTTAAGTAGTTAAATTAATTTCTTTTTAATAAACTTTCTTTATGAAAGTTATTCTACACATTTTTCTATTTCTAATGAGAGTAATATAGTACTAATTAGTAAAAATTTTGGGGTTAGAATTTTGACAAAGTTTTAAGTTTTGATAATAGATGACTGTATATATATATATATATATATATATATATATATATAAAGCATGATTAATAAATAAATTTAATCGGTTTGGATTTATTAGTTCGTTGTTGTAAGAATTTTAAATCAATTTTATTTTTAAATGATTTTAGGATTTTTGTCTTATAGGATATGCTTACAAATTAAATGAGGTTTAAATCATTTATTTGGGTTACTAGAGATATTAATGTTGGTTTAATCGATTTAGTTTTGCTAAACCTTGAACTTTAAGTTGAGATTTGTGATTTAAATTAGAGTTTGATATGATTTGATTATGTGGAAGTTCGAAGATTTTTTTAATAAATTTGAGAGTAAATACCCTTTTTAGTCTTTTACAAAAAAAAAAATGTGATCCTCATTTTGATCCCTTACAAAAAAATTGACCATTATTCGTCCTTTTATGAACTAAAAATGACATTTTGGAAATTTGTGAGGGATCAAAATATCAATCAATTGAGTGTATTGTGAATTTGTGAAGGACTACAAGACTTTTTTTTTTGTCAGGGACCAAAATGGAGATCTTGTTTTTTGTAAAGGACCAAAAAATATATTTACTCTAAATTTGATTATACTCATATATAACGTAATAGGTTCGAAAAATTAAGGTTGGTGATAGTAGGTCATTTATATCTGAATTCACAACCCATTTTTAACTTATTGGAGGTTATATTGAGGATTAGATAAATTGGATTTTAGGTTTATAAATGAATAAGAATATTAGAAATTGTTTTAGGTGAACTTTTATTGTAGGAAAATGGGTATTTTGGTTAAATCGAGGATATGGTGATCTTTTAATGATCATAATTAGTGAGCAATAATTTATGAAGAAAAAAATGGGATTATAATAATGATTTGAGAAATAGATAAATTATCATTTTTTTTAAGAAAACTAAAGTAAAACAATTATAGTTTAATAAACTTGTTATTGTATTAGTTGGTATTAGTTATATTAAC
The DNA here is from genome assembly GCA_025563575.1 of Acacia pycnantha. Classification (NCBI taxonomy): domain Eukaryota; kingdom Viridiplantae; phylum Streptophyta; class Magnoliopsida; order Fabales; family Fabaceae; genus Acacia; species Acacia pycnantha. Next base: position 2,233,825 of record JAMWYP010000032.1, on the reverse strand, counting down.
GTATAATTATATATTTATTTTTTTAGAGGACTTGACTTCTTTCACGCTTAGTTCTTATGTCAAGAACTTGAGGTAACCACTTTCCACTTGTTGTACTTGCTTATATGATGGTTGTGAGGGATTTTTTTTTTTTTTTAAAAAAATATGAAACTATGCTAGTAATGAAGTTGCCTTGTGGGATTTATTTTAGAATGATTAGTAATATTATATGTTGTGGATAATGTATTTTTTTTAATGGTTTCTTGAACTGGTATAATATTGTTATCTTAATGATTATCGTGACGATGTATTATTTTCATAAATCTTGTTTGGAATCTCGTATACACATGCCAAGATTATGATTGTTTATCATGATGTGGAGTGGTGATGGATGTGGAGCGATGATGAGAGTTATTGTGTATATAATACCATGTGGTATGCCACTACTTGATGCACAGTGGATGGTTTCAGGTCCCTTGGTATCACCCTTTTCTTTTGACCGGGTTAAGGGTCAATCCTTGGGACAGTGACACCTTTCTCTATTCGTAAGAAAGGGAACCCATGGTACGATATGAGTTTTATAGCCTTTGGCTGGGCTATACCTCATCATTGGAAAACTTGGTGTAGTCTTGTCAAAGAGACTAAACCTATTATGTTACAACCCATGGGTTCTGTTAGCGAAACAAGGGTGGGGGTGATAAGGATTGTCAGGGTATCAATCTTTTGCTTGGAATGTTATATATGTAATTCACGATATGAAATTTGATATATAAAAAAATTATAACAGAATTTGTGTTTTGATAAATTTGTAAATTAGATATTTAGTACTTTGTTATTTAAAATGTTCCACTTGTCACCTCACGATCACATATTAGCATTTATAGTGAGCTGGATTGATGGTTACAAATATTTTTCAGGTGTTAGTTCTCGTGTGGCTTTATCAGGGAAGGCTTCGGAAGATTAAATTACTTTTGCTAACGGCAGTGCTTCCACCTTTTTGGTACATGTTGAATTATTGTATATTGTCACATTAGGGCTCACTTGACATACTCTAGTATATTTTGGATATTTTGACAAATCTTAAAGCAATATTTAGTTAAAAATATGGGCCTAGTAAAATCCAAAACTCAACTATGTGCATAAAACATTTTAATGAATTGTTTAATTAAGTTAGTAATTAATAATTGTCCTTTAAAATGTAGGATGTTACCGAGTTACCAATGATCAACAATTGATAGACCTTAAACTCATTTCTTTTGACAAATTATCAACAAACTCTTTAGGAATCCCTTTAGTCAATGGATCCGCTATATTCTCTTTTGACTTCACAAAGTCAACTGAGATGATTCCACTAGAGAGTAGTTGTTTAACAATATCATGTCTACAATGTATATGTCTAGACTTACAGTTATACATGATATTCTTGGCCCTACCAATAGCTGCTTGACTATCATAGTGTATAAACACTATTGGTACTGGCTTGGGCCAATTAGGAATATCCTCAAGAAAATTACAAAGCCACTCGGCTTCTTCACTAACTTTATCTAAAGCAATAAATTTTACTTCCATAGTTGATATTGCAATGCAAGTTTGCTTGGATGACTTCCAAGACACAACACTCACACCAAAGGTGAACACATATCAACTTGTGGATCTTGTGTCATTAGAGCTGGTGATCCAATTTACATCACAATACCCTTTTAGCACTGCATGGTACTTCTCGTAACGCAAAGTAAAGTTCTGAGTGTCCTTAGCCAAGCACCCCCACACATTCAAATATTTCAAAGAAGTTTTATTTCCTTTCCATATTTCATATGGTATGCTTTGTTTGTATCTTTTTGTGGGACACTCTATTAATTATAAAATTAGCCTTAAAACATCTTCCCCCCACAAATTTTGTGGTAAACTGGACGAATCAATATTACATTTATCATGTCTTTCAATGTCCAATTTTTCACTAATATACAACATTCAACCATAATTTGGTAGATGCATACCCCAGCTAAAAATCTTTATCATCTTTGGATATATAAATAAACTTAAGTATATGGACAATACCAACATTTATGTTAATATTTGGAATTAAAATAATTCATAAAGATCTTACCACATTTTGGTGACTAACAAATCCACCATACTTAATTTCAAAACTTAAATATTTAACATTCATACAATTTCTATTCATAATATTTAAAAAGCATAAAATCATAGCCACAAAATCATCCAAAATTATAAAATTAAGGCTATAATCGCATTTCTACCAGTACTAATCCATGAAACCAGCTCTGTTCATCATATTAATTGGCCAGGTAAGTGCAGATCTAGTGAGAGTATCTCTGTGCTATTGCAATGGTGACTAATTAAATAATCACTAAATCAAGGCTTAGCCTTCCAAGACATCAACAGTATGAAATAACTTTGTCTGATTCCACCATAAAAAATCCATATTTTGACATATGACTTTTCAGCCAACAAATCACTCTCGTTATATTTAAAGCAAACTTTAAAGTTTTCAAACCCACAAAAGCAGGGAGAAAATAATAATTGCAAGGTCGCTTTTTCCTATAATGTCCTTTATCTAAAATCAATTTGATATTTGGTCTTCCAATAATCATTCATACAATTATATCAAAAAATCCTTTGAGAAAATTCATAAATTTTAGACATGATAAACTAGTGTTCATTTAAATGAGACCCACTTGGGTGATAACGAATCAATTGGAATGATGATTGATGAACCACCCAAATTAATCGCTATCACATTGGGTAATAGCATGATCTCTCAATTAAAGTTAGGAACAGAGATAATCAAACCAGTCATCGCCCTGAACATGGCAAAGAGAGAGAACGCCTCTACAACTACTATGATTCTATGAACAACAATTCATCATATCAAGCACAGACAATGACTTAAATCATCCGTTATAATCCCTCTCTATACTTTTTCATTTTTCCCGAATTGCATACTTCATGAAAAATCATATGGCAGCAGAAAACCAAAGGCATACTATACAAAAAATTCCAGATTTATATATACAAGTCCGAAACAAAACTGGAATCATCAACCCTAACTTTTCAAAATCAAGAAGAATCATGCATAATCATACATGGAAAATATGAGTTACTTAATAAAAACAGTTGAACACAGATTCAATCAAATTGTCTTAAGATTGTTGTTAAAAATACTTTAGAAATAGAAATTCACAAGGATACAAATCTGTGTTATTAAGAAGGTCATCTTAACTACAGAGATTCTAATCCTTGTGAAAATTTCTACTTCTAGAGTGTTCTGAACAACACAGGACATTAAAGAGAAGAAGCAGTAGTAGCCATTGAGTTCACTATCACCCCTTTTTGCATGTACGATCGTTAAGGAGCCATCTTGCCCATGCCCCAATGATTTAATGCACGTTCTTCTCAACAAATAAATTCAGGAAAATTTCAGTTTACTCCTAGTCTACTACCTTCAAAATTCAAAAATCTCAAAACTTGATTTTTTTTTAAAAAAAAAGAATAATATATCTGTTGTTTTGTTATTGATTAAGATAATATGTCATTCACATATTTTATCATGTCCTGCCTTTTAAAAAAAAATCATGATATAATGGATGTGACAAGTCATTTTTATTTGATCTAGGTTTGAGAGGCCGAGTTGCATGAACTTTATTTCTATCTTTTGAGTGTGAAGCCATGGAAATGGTTGATTCAATAATAAAGAAAATCTTTGAGGGTCAAAAGAAAGAATGCTAAATAATGACTGTAATCTTAGAGGAAGAATATAGGGTTAAGGTGCAAAAATGAACATGTGCTTTACCCCAAGAAACGCCTAACACCAAGTGTTTTGTTTAGGTGCAAAAGTGCACATGTGGTTACAAATTAGGTGCAAAAATACTATTTTAACCGTTAAGTTTGACTTTTTTTACTGACTGGATAATGATGTGGCTTTCCTGAGTTGTTGTGAATTACAGTTCAGCCCCAGACACATTTCAAAAAAATTTAATTTAGTCCCTCCATAAACTTTTGAAAATTTCATTTTAGTCCCTAGTCAAAAATACTTTACGTCAGATTTTGACCTTCTTCTTCCTCCTATTCGATTGGGACGGTCATCATCCCTGTTGGTACCCACTAGTTCTGTGAATTCCGTCAGGACGGTGGTTTCTAAATCTGGATCGTATTCCTCCACCGCTGTGGACCTCGAACCACCACCGGCGACGTAGATTTTCCCAACCACAACGGCAGAGGCGAATTTCTTTCAATGGAAGATCATCGTCGATCTAGGACTTAAAAGTGCTGGTCCAAATGTCATACCTGACCATCACATTCCTCCCTACGACGAATATTCTAGGGTCAATCGAAGCCAATTGCGCATGAGCCAACAAGCAGTGGAAATCATCATGCGCAATGGCGTCAAGAGCGATCTTCTAGGAACCGTCGGTGAGTGGGCAGCACAGAAACCATAATCAGTGGCAGCGACTGCAAATACAGAGTGATGAAGAAGGGAGTGGAGATGTGATGAGCACAAACCCAAAAGGAGAGCCCAATCCCCAAAAGCTAGCCTATGAGGAGGGAGAACCCAATGGACTTATAAACCTTACTCCAAGATCTTGGCTCCCCGATGTGGGACTCATTACATAGTTACCCCCTCAAGAGCCGACGTCCTCGGCGGCTCCACTCCACGACACTTCACTCGGCCTTGCCAGTCAGAACCCCTCCGTGGGTAGCCCTCTCTGGAACACCGACTCTCAATGAAAGCACCAATGTGATGAGCACAAGCCCAAAGGGAGAGCCCAATCCCCAAAAATTAGCCTATGAGGAGGGAAAACCCAATGGACTTATAAACCTCACTCTAAGAGCTTGGCTCCCCGATGTGAGACTCATTACATGCGACGGCGGAGATTGGAGAAATGGCGTTGATGCTCTGGTTCTCTGTTCTGCCCGCGACTGTGGTGGAGAGTTAAAGAACGTCACTCGTCGGCAGTGACGATGGTGGTTCACGGAGGAGCAATGATGGTGTGCTCTCTTCTTCAACTCGATATGTTGAGCTCTTCGCAGCCCCAACTCAGATTTTCGACGGTGATAGTGAGTTTGGAGAGAGATGGTAGTGGGTGTGGTGAAAGAATGAAGGTAGAGTACGGAAGGACGATGGTGGTGAATGGAGAAGGTGAATTTTCAAAGGAAGGAAGAAAGAATGAAGGTAGAGGAAAGAAGGAAGAAGGATGATGGAAGAATTCACAGAACTAATGGAGACCGACGAGAGGAAGAAGGTCAAAATCTAACCTAAAGTATTTTTGACTAGGGACTAAAATGAAATTTTCAAAAGTTTATGGAGGGACTAAATTGAAATTTTTTGAAATGTATCTGGGGCTAAACTGTAATTCATAACAACTTAGGAAAGCTACGTCATCGTCCAGTCAGCAGAAAAAAATCAAATTTAACAGTCAAAGTCAAACTTAACGGTCAAACGGTATTTTTCCACCTAATTTGTAACCACGTGTGCACTTTTGCACCTAAAAAAACACTTGATGTTGGGCGGTCCTTAGGGTAAATCACATGTGCATTTTTGCACCTTAACCCTAAGAATATATCCTAAATAGAAGGGGTGTATTTATACAAGGGGAGAGCCTCAATATTAATGGCTTTTAATGATGATTTCCAAATCATAATCTCTTATTGATAGGGATACTAATTGATTCCATATTAATTACAATATATTTCCTAATACTCCCCCGCAAGTTGGAGGGTAGATATTAATCAAGCTCAACTTATTACAAAGATAGTCAACACGAGTCATATTTAAGGCTTTAGTCAGAAAATCGCCTAATTGGTCACTAGACCGCACATGCCATGTAGAAATAAAGTTCTCGTTGATCTTATCGTGTACAAAGAGACAGTTAATCTCAATGTGTTTCGTACGTTCATAAAACACAGAATTGAAGGCTATGTGTAGAACAATTTTATTATCACATCATAGCTTTGTAGGCAATGACGTAGCAAAACAACATCTTTCATCTACTGATGGATCCATACAATTTCCTGCATCGACTGTGCCATGGCTCTGAACTTAGCTTCTACTAGATCGAGATACCACATCCTGCCTCTTGCTTCGTTAGGGCACCAAATATCTCTTGGTAGCCTTTGACCCCGTGTGATCTGCATCACAAAAACATTCGATCTTGATGTGGCCATGATTCGTATAAAGTATACCACAACTAGGTGAACCCTTCAAGAAATTTAAGACATGCTCCAAGGCTTCCCACTGAGCAACGGTCGGCGCTGTCACGAATTGGCTAAGCATATTGATCGGAAAGGTGATATCGGGGCGAGTCACAGTATGATAGTTCAATTTTCCAATCAGTCTGCGGTACCTCTCAGGATTCTCAAAAGGTTTGATCTTTTAAGGATCAATTTTGCTCTTCACATCTTCGGGTAGCTCATCAAATGACACAGTACCATCAACCTCTAGAAATGGATTAAGAACCCTAGGGAAACTACTTGATGCTGCTCCAAGTTTCCCAGTTTCTTTCAGTAGATCAAGGACATACTTCCTTTGAGACAAGAAGATGTCTTTCTTGCTCCTCATAACCTCTATTCCAAGAAATTACTTTAGTGGACCCAAATCCTTCGCCTAAAAATGAAGTTGAGGAGGTCTTGAGCAGCGAGATCCCTGAGCCGTAATAACAATGTTATCAACATACACGACCAATAGAATCATGCTTGCATCTATCTGTTGATAAAATACAAAATGGTCACACTTACTCTGACTCATGCCAAATTTCGTAACAATAGAGCTAAACTTATCAAGCCAAGCACATGGACTCTGCTTTAAGCCATATGAGGATTTTCTGAAGCGACAAATTTTTCCACGCTCCCCCTGAGCAACAAAGCCAAGTGGTTGTGTTAGGTAAACTTCATCATGACGATCACCATGAAGAAAGGTATTTTTTATGTCCAATTGGTGAAGGTCTCAACCATAAGTATCCGCCATAGAGATAAAGAGACGAACAAATGATAACTTAGCACGGGTGAGAATGTTTCAGAGTAATCAACATCACAAGTCTAAGCATAGCCCTTAGCAACAAGGCGAGCCTTAAGGCATTCAAGAGTACCATCAGCTTTCTTCTTGACAGTAAAGACCCACTTACACCCAATATAATCTCAGAGGAAGAATATTAAATGTTGTATCTATTCATGTACAGAATGAATGAATGTATTTATCCAAGGAGGGAGAGCCTCAATATTAATGGCTCTTAATGATGATTTCCTAATCATAACCCCCAATTGATAGGATACTAATTGATTCCATATTAATTACAATATATTTCCTAACAATGAGAATAAGTTTAAAAATAATTTTCAAAGACAATTATAGAAAGGATAAAACTTAGATTCCTTTGGTTATATCCATCAGCTCTAATTCTCCAATCAAATTATGTCATGTGTGTTTTTATTATTAATAATAGCTTAACAAAATTTTGAAATTTTCTCAATGTAAATAGAGAATTAGTCCTAATGGATATAAAGAAATTGACCTGAGTTTTGACCTCAAGCATAGGTTCAACGACCCCTTCTTCTAGCTGTATTAACACTTGTGGGATGGTTGATATCATATCTTACCAAAGGAAGCATGTTAAGTTCACTCATAAATAAACTCACTTTATTAACAAGCACATTGCCAGCTTGAGATCAAAATTTTATTCAAATACAACAAGACAATAATCCAATGACAACCAGGTTGTTTCAACATAACAACAATTAACCTAAACATACACACAATAAAACAGCCATTAAATACAAAACAATAATAGATTGGATTCACTTCACTGCCTTCACTGTCACTGGCCTTGTTAGTTTTCCTTCATCCCTTCAAGCTTCAGCAGCACCACGTTAGTTATTGCTGATATCACTGTAATTGTTCTGATGGGGTTTTCTTTTTCTCAACCAGGAATGGTTTGAACAACATCAACACTCCAAGTGCTGCTACTAGGTTCAGCACAGAAAATACCATATGAGGACCTGCACTTAAAATTTCCAACTCTTAGATTACAATATCATAGTTAATGATATCAGATAAAAGAAGGGATGACTATTCTAAATTTTGGAGGACTTAGCGTTGAATTTTATGAACAGGTATAATTATATGAAAGTGTGGCCTGGTTAGAGCCTAACTCCCTTAGGTCCTATTTATAAGAGCTAAATAAATGAATTATGTGGTTTAAGAAAATGATTAAAATAATAAAAAATAATAAGTATGTTTGATATAAACTTTTATTTCTAAGTATGCCCTCATTTATAAGGGGATAAGCAAGAGAGAGAAATAGTTAATAGAATTATTATCAATATTTTAATTAATCCAATATCTATAACTAATGAGGGACAAAAATGGAAAAAACTCATTAAATGTTCAGACAACTTTTGTCGGGCTCTTATAAAAAGTACTAAGACAATTCAAATTTTGGGCTCTCATAAAAAGGACTGGAGGGAGTATTAACTGCGATGGTTCTACACCTCGGCGCAAGTATCCACATGGAAAAAAAATCCAACCCCCCCCCCCCAAAAAAATAAAAAATTTATATAAAATTTGATCCCCTAATATTTGATAATATTAACTGTAGGGAAAATTAATCTGCAAGCTCCTATAGTTTCACATGATTCTCAATAAGTTTTATCAGGTCCTCATAGTTTCACCTTATTTTACTCAGGACCCTGTAATTTTTTTTATTTTCCTTCTTTGTATCAGGCAAGACTAAAGAGACCTGCAGATTAAATTTTTCCTTAATTCTTCTATTCCCACAAAATACATGCACACATCTGTTACCCCCAAATCTCAAAATTTCTAGGTCTGTAATGGTCAAGCACTATCTTGGCAACAATTCTTAACAGTACATGGAACAACATTCGGCACAGACAGATTAGCTAAGCTTCATACCTGGGAGGAAAGAAGCATCTAACCGCTTTTGTGACCAACTTAATCTGCATTGACCAATAAATATCATCATAATTAGTGAATTGCTGATAAGTTTCAAAACATTATACATTGTAAAAGAAGGGGAAAATGATAATCCATGTGTTCAAGTGAGGAAGTGTTGTTGTAGATTACAAATAAGATTACATATCAGATTACAGACATATAAGATTTGAATATCTTACTATTTCATTACGAGGAAGAGGATATGTGAGAAGCCCTGCCTTTAATGGCTCATAATGACAAAATAATACCATGTCCCTATGGTTATAGTAGGGATTGTAGTATCTACATATTGATGAGTAAATCCTCTAATATTCTCTCACCCACATATTGGAATTGATCCAAAGCAAACCTTTGTTGACAATTTTCCACTAAATTTGATGTCATATAAGAAGTTTAACAGATAAATGAAAAGTAAGCTCACATTGCGCCACCGCCAGCTGGGCCAAATGCTTTGAAAAGAGACATGCCAGTCATAGCAATACCATTAGCCAATCCCCTTTGGTGTTGTTCCTGTTTTTACAAAATGAAGCATGATATTAGCCCAACTCAGTCATGAAAATCCCAACAATTGAAAAGAAAAATAATAATGAATAATGAACTGAACTAGGAAAATTTTACCACTGCTCTGTTTTGCAGAATGAATAAACCAGTAAGAATGGTTGCCTGGCAAAGAAAAACTTACAATCAGGCAAGTCCAAAATGTATGCAGGATTTTGTAAAGGAGATAGTGTTTTGTTTTTGGCATTCTCATATTTTATGGGCTTAATTGCACACTTGGCACTTTTAATTTCTCTATTTTCTTCAATTTAGTACTCAGTTTCACTTAGATCAGTCTTGCACCTTTATTATTACGTTTTTTTGTATGAACCAAAGTAATATAAATATTGACCTGCCAAATTTATATTAATAATGGCTTTTAATCAATTATTTTTAATGCTGCCTTAATTAACACTAGAATGAATAAGGTGCCCCAGGGAATGAACCAGAGGAACCACAATAAAACAATTCTTTTATTGCATCTACATGGCTAATTACCCTATTGATTAACTTAGAATGTCTCAAAAGGCAATAGGATTTAAGTCACATGTTTCCATTATTTGATGTGTTTGCAAGCCAATAATGATCTCTGTCCTCTCTCTCCCTCTCTCTCTCACACACACATTTGTGTGCAGAAAAAGTACAGCCTATGAAACATGGACCCTCCAATCAGTCAGACACAATGTGACACTATAAACACTTACAATTTTATCTTGTCACCGTATCTATGCAAATATTAGTGCCAGAACTTTCAACATGGAAATTAGATAGATTTCATTTACTTTTGCTGAGATCAGTAGTTTTACAGATTCAAAATACCTATAAAAATTATTTTATGCCAACCTATTTTACTTCAACTTAACCCCATAACAATATCATTGTGGTTGATAAAATCAAGGAACAGATGTACTTACAGTGAGACAATACATAAACACAGAAGCAATAGTTATCAATAGGTCCCGCGTGAAGCCAGACAACAATGCGATGAAAGGATGACTTTGCATGATAGGTATGGATATAACCTGCACATGGTACCCGAATAACAACAGTACGTTTTAAAAAACAGCAGACAATGAAAATGCTGAATCATAGTAATTGTTGCATGAAAGAGAAATCTAACCGCTGAAATGCGAGCAAGTCTCACAGCTCCATAAACTTGCTCCAACAATGGATAAAGTAAGATTTGGAAGAGCAACATACAAAAACCTAACCAAATGAGAAAAGGTCAGAACTAACCAGCATAATCTTGGATTGAAATTAAAAACAACTCAGAACATAAAACAAGCTATTAAATTCATATCTATAACAAAAATTTAAAGATATGTCATGCTTAGAACTAAGTATGCCAATATGCATATATTTTAATTTAGAGTTATGGAGCAGTTAATAAACCACAATGCTGAGTATGGTTCCAGATAAATGAACTCATATCCCTGAAACAAAAGGGATAGAAACATAGGTGTAGTTCCTTCAGAAATTTGTTATTGGTCCTCCAATAAAAGCATGACATGTATCTTTTATAATCTGGCATTACACAAATTGATGCTTTTAAAAGTTACGCCACAAGTTATGCACAGCAAGAATTCAAGAAAAAAACACCAAAGAATCTTTACCAAAATTTTCTCAGCTAAAAGAAGAAAAAAAATTAAGGTGGTCTTCTGCATGTCTCCTAAGAATCCTTCCTAAGTTTGGCAATTATAATAACTGAAAATTAATCAACAAGGTTGGTTTACAATATATGCCCAAGGGGAAGAGTTAGTATACATGACCTCATGTAAATGCCGTTAAGTTATGCAGAATATTTGGGCAAGGAATTACCTGATATTGAAAGAACATTACCAACATTATTTGTTGCATAGTTCAAACCCCCCAGATTTTGTGGACTAACAGCCCATAATGAAAAGACCTGCAGAAAGGAATGAAGTGCTTACCTTTATATAAGCAAGAAAGTCCAAACGACAAACATATTACATAAAATACATAAAACTATTTATACTATCATTATGTAAGAAGCAGACCTCTGAATAAGCTACATCATACAGTGAGAAAATACAATAACCAATAAGGACGGACATGAACGGCCAATTCAGGAGGAGGTTTTCATCTTTCTGAACTATCTTTCCAGTGATTTCATTTTTTAAAGCTTCGGCATCCTCATTGGACTCATCACTATCATCGTGTTTGTGCAATGTTTCCTGCATATTTTGAAAACAAAAATGTTAATACCAAAACAGTTCAAAATACAGGTATATGTAATCATACCCCAAATATGGTAGAAGCTTTAAAATATTTGGAAATAAAAAGTTTAATATCAGAAGGTAACCCTTTTTATCTGAAGAAAATGAACAATGGTAAAGCCATTAGTCATGACAGTATCCTTCTGAAGTGTGAAAGTATTTAAAAGGGAAGGGTATTCTTTGGCTGACTGAGCTTTCTGAAGGGGTTTAAAGTCTATGAAAAATGCCAAAAGAATGGAGAAGAAACACCATAGTGTTATATACAAAAGTAAGGGGGATATTTAGAATTGCAAAGAGTATTCAGAAATAAAACATATGAGCCATACTATGAAATTATGCAAAAGAATGATCGAGCACAAATTAAGAAATAAGACTTGCATTTTCTACAACCAATTTGGATTTATGCTAGGACGGTAAACAATAAATGCTATTTAACACCTGAGGGGGTTAATAGAAAGGTACTAGAGTGTTATTTGTGATCGCAATGTACCTACTAAGCTTAATGGAAACTTCTATAGATTTATTATAAGCCCAGGAATGTTGTATAGTAGTGAATGTTGGGCATTGATGGGGCCAAAACAAAGTAAATTGGGGTAGAAGAGGTAAGGATGCTCAAATGAATTTGTGGTCATATGAGAAAACAATAATATCTGCAATGAATGTAAATGATGAAAAGTTAATAGTGAGTTTGTGATGATTAAGTTCAATACAAGCATGATAAGGTTTTTTACTGGTTTGAGCTTGGGCCTCTACTATTTTCACTAGCCCTCCATATTTAATATAATTTACAATTACAATTATTATTTATGTTAATGGACACATAATTTATGGCTATACTTACCGGAAGCCAGATACAGCCAACTAGTACAGCAAGTGCAAGGGCTGATATTACAAAGCAGGGCAAGAAGTACGGAAACCTGAAGGCCATTTTTTTGTGGACAAACGAATATCAGCATATCAACAAGGAAATGAGTTTAGGGGGGGAAACAAAATTACTGTTAGTATTTAAAAGTAGGATAAGTTTACTTACTTATCAAATAAGGAACCTTTTGGAAATAAATGTGGATATTTATCTACTGGCTGCAATACCAAAATTCCCAAATTGTTACATGAACAAGAGATAAGTGTGCTCAAGGGCATGTTCCCACACACACGCAATGTAAAATTTAAAGATAAAAAAGGAATTAGAGTGGTAACAATAAATTTGGCACAAGGCAGGAATAAAGTACCTGAGACAAATAGCCTCCTATTGCAGGGCCAATGACTAAACCTAAACCCCAGGCTGCACTGACCTGAAACCAGATCACAATATCAAATTATCATAAACAACATGTACTTCCCTGAATCAATAATGGACCAAAGTATTTAGACTTACACTCGAGAGTCCTAGAGCTTGGTGTTCTTCTCGAAAAAGTTCAGTTGCATATGCCTAGTGAAAGAGTTTATATGTTGGTGGAAGTTAGAATCAAATAGAACAAATCTTCTAAAGAAAAAAATAATTTGAAAGACTGACATTTAAGAAGACAAATTAAAACTTCTGATTCAACCCTGGTTCTGTTCATTTAAAAATTTAAAGGCTAAATTTGAAATTCTAGACCTTGAACGATACAGTCCATCTCAATGTAGTCTCTCTAAGCCAATGTTAAGACTACCAAAAAGCATTTCATCTTCAATATCATCATTGCCTTAAGCCCATTAACAAATAGCTAGCAGAAATGAGTGATATGACCAAATATGAAGTAATATATGACCTTTATATGTCCAGTTGCTATTAACCTTGCAACAAAATGGTATGGTGCTCTGTCATGTGTCTACTTTCAGAGACAACTACTCATTGAACAATCACAATAACACTATGGAGGACCAAATAGAGATAAAGTGTGCCTTTTAAAGCCCAAATATCAACTCATTCGATTTTAAATGGTTGTAATCTAGTACAACTAAAAATAGTACCTTTATTGGTCCAAGCGAAGCATTTAAGCATCCAAGAATAAGTCTTGTGCCAATAGCCATCCACAAAGTTGTGCTAAGTCCAAATAGTATGTTAAACACAACACTGAAATCAAATAAGAGAAGTGGATGAGAGATCATGCAAGAGTGGGAGGGATGAAGTGAGGAGAGAAACTAACAAGATAACTGATATCAACTAGTCTTTAAAAAAAAGACAAAACAGGAAAAAAAAATTAATGTTGCAAAATGCACTAAATAGTCTTCAATATCCAACTGTTTAAATCGCTTGATCATGCCCAGAGTAAGTTTTCCACAATCTCATTTCTCCTAGTATTGTCTTTCTATTCACCGTTATTTATAGTAGAGCAAAAAAGAAATCCAAATCAGTGCAAGGGTTCTTACACTGAAGCAAGGCCTGTAACTATAGCATATTTTCGCCCATATCGATCAGCAATCATTCCCCATGGAAGTGATGTTAAACTTCTGGCGAACGGGAACGAAAATCCTACAATATTTCTCATATGGAGATCAGTATTTGAAGAGCTTATTCATAAATCCCTCTAATAGGCATCAATAGAATGAAAGGACTATAAGGAACCTTACCCACATAACCAGCATAGGAGCTGATATCAGCCTCCGTTTTTGCAATACCAAAATCTCTCACCTGCAACCAAATTTGTATCACTAGTTCATGTTCTATCCTGCTTTAGTTGTATGCTGTTACAAGCTAAGCAATAGAAACGAATATTTCTTGAGTTATCTCATAACAAATGAGAATGCAGAAGGGAAAACCAGGGCACAAAGCTCTTTTTAGTAGCATAAGGAGAAAAATAAACATTCAAAGTTGATATTGAAATTTGAAGCTTATAATTTAGATTATCCATGCACCCAATTTTTTTTTTTAAAAAAAAAAAAACTCACCATGAAATAAAGAAATGGGAAGAGACATGATATAGGTAGCACTGTACAAAGTCAAGAAAAAACGAGTCAGATATTTTTTATGGAAAAAAAAAAAAAGCAGGAAAAAACTACTGAAGAATGAAAATTCTGTAGGCATGAAAGTTGATAATATATATAATCAATAAATTAGATTAAATTTTTGCTTGTTCTGAAACGGTGAAACCTTTTCATGAGCTAATAAATCATTCACCGAGGCCTGGTTCTCCACAGAAAAGAAAAAAAAAAAAAAAAAAGAGCAATAATATATACTAGCTCCAGTCCTAACTATATAGGACAACGTTTGCATTACAACCGGGGAGTAATATATAATATGTGCTTTTCAGCTGACAGAAGAATTAGATAAGCATTAAAATATTCCTGCAAATGGTTTGGAAGCATAAAACGAGCAATCCCATAATAGAGAAAAGAATGACTAATTTAGTCATAGAATAAACTTCCTCTTCGTTTCTTTTCAGAAGTGAATGAACCGATCAAAGTGAGGCAAGTTGACTCATTACTCTACCAGCATTAGCAAACTAATCGATCAAAACAGTGGATTTTGCTTTGATCTCAAGTACTCCAAAACAATCAAGCAACTCCCAGAAGAAACAACATATATATATAAAAGAAAACCCAAATTTGTTGATACTTACCGGTGGATAGAGTCAGTATCCATACATTGAGAAGACTCTCAATGGGCAAGCCTTGGTACATTTCTTTGGCTTGATCAACCTTACAGCCAGGACAGTTCTCATGGTAACGATGATTCTTCAACAATGGCTCTTTATTAGAACTGTTCTTACTGTTATTATCGCCGGCCATGTTTGCTCTGAACGGTTCTTCTATGTTTCTTCTGGTTCAGAAAACACAAAACCAAGAAAGTAGAACCAGAGAAAGCTATCAAAGGTGAGTGATTCTTTGCTTCTGTTCAAGTGAAAAACCAAACTCGCAGATATTTGTAGTAGGATCATTGTTATTTTTTCGCGTGATTTACTGTTTACGTGTGATTTATTGTTTATGAAGGAAACAAGGAGTTTTGTCTGTGAATTTACCTTTTTAGATGTCAACTCAAATATATTATCTCCGTCCTAATTATAATTATAGGAACGTTTTTATAGTGTAATTTACACTATAAAAGTGTTCCTATAATTAGAACTATCAATTCTCTCTTTTAGGCCCCTAACGGAGTGTTTGGATAACCACGATTTCATAAATATTTTTACAAGTTCAATATAAATTGTAAAAATTATTCTTTAAAAATTAATACAATCACACACTAATACACCAGTCAAAGCTTGTAAGACTAACAGCGGACCACGTGGTCACAAGCTCGTGATGTGAAGGACAGCTCATAAATTTGAGGAGGGCAAGAAATAATAACAATTTAATATGGAAAGAAGAAGAATGCAGTGAAAAAGGAGGGAAGAACTTTAAAATTTTAAATTATATTTGTTATTTAAGATTTGATAAGGGAATAAAAAATTTGATAACTAATTCATAACTCATTTTTTGAGAAATACGTTTCTTTAAATTTTACAATTCCAAAGTCATTTTTCTAAGAAAGAACACGTGCTTTGAAAAAAGGATCTCTGGTAAGGTTGTTAAATTCAGGACTTTAAGGAAACTCGCGACAGTATTGTAAATTCACAGTTTGAGCTTATATTGTAAGCTTATAATAAATACCATTTTCAATAAATATGTATTAAAAGTGTATAATTAAATAATTAAAATATAAAAATGACAACAATTTAGTTTAAATATATTTTAAATCTAAATAATTGAAATTAAATTCATCCACATACTTTATCATAATCAACAAAGAAATTTCTACAAAACTCATATATAAAGTCATTAGTTATGATCAAATTGAAAAAATTTAGTACGAGTTTAAAAGTGAGTTAACATGTTTTTATAATGTGGAAATATAAAAACAGTAAATTGGGTAGAGCTGGGAATCAGGGCCGACCGGCCCTCCAGGGCCGGCCCGTGAAGGGCCAGGGCCTAACAGGGCCGGCCCTCCAGGGCCTGAGGTAAGAAAAACACATGTTTTTCAAAGCCCGGCCCGAGAGCACCAGGGCCCGGAAATTATTATTCCAAATTTTAATTAATTTTCCTATGTTTTTTTTAAAGAAATATAATTAGTAAATTACATCACAAATCATCCAACAAATAAGTACAGTCACTAATTCATAATCAAAAGCAAACTATGTTCACAAATAACTCACATAAAACATAAGAAACATACCACTAAGCGACATTAGTACGATGACTATTATTGTAACAAATAATTTAATCTGTTAAACATAAGAGTAATTTTATTTGCAACAAATAATAAACCAAATCATAAAATTAGAGTATAGTTATTATGTATTTGTAGTTAAATGGATAAACAACTCTATAACAAAGACAAAAAATATATAAATTAATAAATTAAAAAAGGAAAAAAAGAAAAAGTTACAGTGAAAAGGGCTGCAGGCTGGCCCGAGGCCCTCCAGGGCCGGCCCGTTTAAGCCCGAGGCCCTCCAGGGCTGGCCCTACAGGGCCAATTTCAAATATCTTGTCTATTTTTCAAGCCCGGCCCTTGACGGGCCAGGGCCTAAACGGGCTCGGCCCGATTTTCCGGCTCTAAAATTGGGTATGTGAACTCGTAAGTTTAACCAAATTTATAACTAATACGAGTTTAAGAGTGATTCGACAATATTTTATAAATTAGAAATATAAAAATGGTATGCTTGAAGGGTCAACCACGAGTTTAACAATAATAATCTCTAATCACTAGCTTTCTAAACGTCTTAATCATTTTTATAAATAAGTATTTTTTTTATATATGTCCATAAAAATCGTATTTTTACATATTTATTCCTTACTCAATCTTACCCAAAGTTTTAATCTCCATAACTATGTGTGAGTGGATGGGTCCCTGACAAGGAGGAGGATGACGACGACATAATAACATACTGCCCTCGTGCGTGCCCAACTAGGCTATTACCCGCTGGCAAACATTTAATGCACGATTATCTCAACAAATAAATTAAATTAAATAAAAAATAAAAAAAATATTCCCTTTGATCCTTATAACTTATAAGCCACCAATTAATAATTCTCACAAACTAATAAAAACAGTTAAAGTCATTAAATTTATTCTAAAATTTAAATAATTTTCAAATTATTCATACTAATTGCATTAAACTCTAATAAGAGTATCATATTAATTATTACTTTCATTCACCCACTACTCTTATTAATTATGGTCATACATAAAAAAAAAATACTTAATGCTCTTTAAAAATAAGTAAATGCCTTATAAAAAAATCAAATACATTTATTACTGTACTTATGATAAAGATAAAAGGGGGTAATACAAGACAAATAAGATGTGGAATAAAAGAAGTTGGTATACAACCAAACGGAAGGGATCTTGATGCTGCCCTTTCAGTGTCTGTTTCAGTTAACCGTAGAAGCTATTTTTTAAACATAATTTACAGTTTATGAGGTAAATGGGTGTAAACTTATTTTTTTAACGTCAACTCAAACATACACTTCATATTAAGAAAGAGAAAGAGCGCTGATCTCATAAAATTAACAAATTTGGGTGGTTGAGAACAAATCCAATAAATTTTTGTACTGCCATTATTGTGGTCCTTTGAATCTTATATATAAAATATAAGCAGCTAAATTATATAAATAAAAAATTGATTAAAAACAATAAATAGGTAAAAAAAATTAAAAAAATAACTTTATTTTGGGATGATGAATAAGAAAGAATGAGAGATGGAAAACGGATGAAAGAGGTAATTAATAATAATAATAAAGATTAAATCTTCTAGTCATCCTTTAAGTATATTCTATAAAAAGAATTAGATCACCTCATATTTTCTTCTTTTCATTTAACCTTGTTTCCGACGACGTAAGGCGACTAATGACAAGACTCACAAGAGTCACCGGCAAATGATTCTAAAAAATTTTAATATATCCTCCTAAAATTAATGCAAATTTTGTACTCCCTTCTTTCCATAACAAAACTCTTTAACGGAAATAGTTAAGTAGTAAAGCTGTTCCGGAAATATAGGTTTTAGGGTGTGTATGGGAACCATTTTGTTCCCCAGCACTGATTCTGAGATGAAACATTTTTTTCTGATTCTATGCTTGGGAAAAGTTCTGAGAATCAAAATTACGTTTGTTAACTTATTTTATTTTTACTCAAAGAATCAAAATTACGTTTGTTAACACATTTTATTCTTATTTATGTAATTTTTATATTCAAAAACTTATTTATGTGGCGGTGGCGATGCCGGTGGTAGTGGCAGCGACGGTGGAGGTGGTGGCGGCGGCAAGGGTGGGGTGGGTGGCGGCGGCGGCGGCGGGCGGTGGGGCAATGGTGGCGGCGATGGCGCGATGGTGATAGCGGTGGCAGTGGTAACGGCGGCGGCGGCGATGCAATGGCGGCGATGGCGGTGGTGGTGGCAGCGGTGGTGGTGGCAGTGGCGGTGATGGCGGTGGTGGTGGCGGTGGCGGTGGCGGGGAAGAGAGAAGGGGGAGAATAGATTCTGACTTTGTGCCCTGGAATAGAAAAGCAAACAATTTACGGCACAAAAAGAAACCGCATCCCGAACGAAAAAAAAAAAAATCGGATTTACCAAACATAATTCCTATCCAATTTTGTTCTTGGGAACAGATGTAATACCCGGATATTTATTATCTGGAAAATTATAAATAATGGATATTTCTGATAAGTGAAATAAAGGACTCAAGACTTGTGTAATTAAGAAATAGTACAAGAGTGTTCAAAAAGTAGTAAAAGACCAAAATACCCTTGCAATTATGAAATGATGCAAGAGGCATGAAAATACTAATGTTAATACAAGTGTATGAAGGTAATGAGGCATTGTAATTAAGAAAATTATCAAGTTATGATAATTAAGTAATTAAGTAATATTGGGCTAATTACTTAAGCATAAGTGAAGGAAATTCACAAGTAATTATATGAAACCCTAAAATTGGTGGTTTTTGTTTTAAAATTAGTAAAAACATGTTTACTAATTAAATGGAAATTTTGGAGAAAAATAGTTGAGTTTAGGTATTTTTAGGCCTAGATACAAGAATGGACCAATTAGGGATTTTTGTGGAATTTTTGGGAAAAAGTAAATAAATAATTGATTAAATAATTAATTAAATAAAAAATAAATATTTATAAAAAAATTAAAGAGGCCAACCGAAATTTTGGGCCAAATAAAAAGAAAAATAAAATAAAAATGAAATAGAACACAAGTGGTGCAACTTGCTACTAAAATAATAATAAAATTAATTAAAGCAAAAAATTGTGAATAGTGATATTAAAATTAGGAAACGGACCCTATCTAGAGTTCTAGGAATGGGATTCCCAATGTCAAGGTAGATTATTGATCAGTGGAATTTTATCTTCCATAATACTCTTCCGGAAGTTAATTCCGAGGCCGTTTGTGCATTTTCCTAATAAAACAAAATAGGGAAAAATGCATATAGGCATATTTTTGGAAAAGAGGAAAATAAATTCTAACTCAATATTTAGGAATGATTTTGAATTTATTTAGACATATTTGGAATCAGTGAATTATTTCGAAGAGGTTGATATCTCCGAAAACGAATTCCGACATCGGACGCGTTCGGACACGTTTTTCGAGGAAACTTCAACTGGACTGTTGGAGGCCTATATGGAATCAAAATTTAGGTTAACTTGGACATTTCTTCTAAGTGAAAACATGTCTTCAAAGTTGTAAATCCATAATTTTGAGAATTCTCCGAAATTACGCGAATCGGGTACCGATCGGGGAAAACGGTTAGACTAGAGCATAAAGCAAGCCTAGTCACCATTTTGAGCCAATCCTTGGCTGCCACATCATCATGGAGGTCGGCCAAGAGGGGAAAAGGCAAGGGCAAAAATTGTGTGCAATTCTTGGACATGAATAGTGCAAACAACTTGCATAATTCCAACCTTGTCCCTCCAAAAAGTCTATAAATAGCATGCTCCCCTTGAGAAATTTTCACACCATTTTCTTGCCCTTTGGCCGAAAATTAGAGAGAGGAAGAAGTAGAGAGAGAAGCTCTGGGGGAGTTCGCAGAAGTCTTCAACGGGTAAGTGATGGCGTCGAAGTTCGGCAAAATTTTGGGAAGAAAATAGCCTATGTAGCGTGAGCGTTGTAAAATTCCGCCAAGTAGGGGTAGAAAGGGCAAAATGGTAATTTTACCGAAAATGCCGCTTATTGTGTCAAATCACTAATGGAAGTAATATTACTCTTATAGGACGTCGAAAACCTAATCTGCTGCCGTTACGGCGCCGACGAGCCATTTCACGTTTTTCCGTAGAAAAGTACGATTTCCGGGTGCCGTCTCACGGTGATGTTCATGGTATGCATGTATGTGCTATGTGTATTGTTATGGTATGTTTATTGAATGCAAATATGTTAGAACAGTGGCCGAAGGAAAGGCTAGGGGGTAAGAGAAGTCAGGAACTCGGTGAGAATAGATTCGACTTTGTATGTACGTGCGCGTCTTGAATAGAAAAGCAAATCGTTGTGGGTTGTGAATTTCTATTGTTTCTTTTTTATCCCACAAGACAAAATCTAAACCGTGTGACATCCCTATGCACTTCGTGTGATACAAAAAAAAAATGAATCGGATTTACCAAACATAATTCCTATCCAATTTTGTTCTTGGGGAAGGGACCGAGAAGAGAGGAAACGCGAGAATAAAGAAAAAACTCATTCCATTTCAGTAACTAGCCAGCGTTACCATACACACCTACTAGAGTAATGTTGTAAAAAAATTTATACCGCAAATTTTTACATTAGAAATTAAAGAAAACTTGCCTCAATATTGCCTCTTGTCTCAATATTGCCTCAGGAATTTCAAAACTTAACACAGTTGCCCTTTTCCGTTAAAAAACTAATGTTGACCGTAAAAAATTTAACGTTAATCGTTAACTTTTTAATGAAAATAGACACATTTCTACGTTTTGAAATTTTCGGGGTAACATTAAGATAAGAAAACCTTCTAGGACAACATTACTCCTTATAGAAAAACTTTGGAGGCAAATTATTTAAATCTTATTTATTGACTGAGCCCCGCTTATGTAGATTGTTGACAGTCAACACAGTCTTCAACAAATTGCCCCATTTAGGGTGATGGTAACGCTCTCAGAATGAGTTTTTCCTTAATTTTTGTTCTCGGCCAGGACCAAAATTGTATAGGAATTGTGTTCGGTAAATCCGGTTGATGAACCGGTTTCTTTTTTGTGTTGGGGAATAAAAAAAAGAAGCAGAAAATTTCTGCTTTTCTATTCCAGGGCATAAAGCCAGAATCTATTTTTCCCTTTCTTTCTTCCCCGCCACGGCGCCACCACCGCCACCGTCGCCGCCACCACCACCATCACTGTCGCGACCATCACTACCACCGCACCGCCGCCGCCGTCGCCACCACAACCACCGCACCACCGCCGCCACCGCCACCACTGCGGCCATCACCGTCGTCGCCGCCGCCACCGCCACCGCACCACCACTGCCGCCACCACCACCATCGCTGCTCCCACCGCCACCACCACGACTGCCGCCACCACCACCGCCACATAAATAATTTTTTGAATATAAAAATTACATAAATAAAAATAAAATGTTTTAACAAACGTAATTTTGATTCTCTGAGTAAAAATAAAATAGGTTAACAAACGTAATTCTGATTCTCAGAACTATTCCCAGACACAGAATCAGAAAAAACTGTTTCATCTCAGAATCAGTGTTGAGGAACAGAATAGTTCCCATGCACACCTTTATTGTCGGAGAAATATAGAACTTGTGAAGAGAAGCGGTTGAAGAAGAGGAATAGTGGTTCACATTCGTGGCTTCCTCCTAGCCATGGCGTTACTTTCATTGAGTACCTTTTTCCTTTAGTGTATCCTACATCAAACCCAGAAAAAAGATATAGAAGCAAAGGTAGAGATGTCGAGGGGAACTACAAGTTGTGTTTATCTCATTATTTTTTTTTTCTCATAATCTCTAAATCACATTCGTTAAATCAATACAATATTATTTTTATTTTTCTCTCATTTTTTTAATCAACGATCCATATTGAGTTGATGAAAGAAAATGAAAAAAAAGATATAGAGAGAATCTCCTCCCGGAAAAGTACCCGAGATCTTGAAGGTCCCATTACTCAATCATCAATCATGCGGACAATATGAGGACTTTACACCCCAAACACAGAGGTGAAGCTGACTATGATTTGGTTATTTATAAAGGTTATGATGTAAGAATATACATAAGATTTTTATAAAAATGTACCTAATACCAAATACTTTTTTAGGGGTAAAAGTAACTATGAATTTCTAAAAGATGTATAGAAATACACATTGACAATCAGTTAATCTTTTGTTTAAATTTTTTTAAAGGTTAAAGTGTAAAATATATATTTAATATTTTTTTAAATTGCCCCAACACAAATGTTTTTTTTTTTTGGGCAAAATTAAATGTGAACTTTTAGAATAGATGTAAAAATACACATTAACTATTAGTTGACTATTTCAATTTTTGACTAAAAAATGTGATATTGAGGATGACGTGAATGGTTAATAAAGAACTTGGAGATAAATACTTATATACTCTAGGAGTACCACGTCATCTAAACTTTATCCAATGAAGACATAAAAACTCATATCACTTTAATCATAGTTGACTAATGACTCATTTGTAACAATTTAAATTTTATATTGTTTTTAAAAAAAATTAGTTGATCATTTTGTTTTTGGTTTTTTTTTTCTAAGTTAAGATGTTTTTTCTTTAAAACAAGATTTTTTTTTTTACAAATGAGTCATCAGCCAACTAGGATTAAAATAATATGAGTTTTTATGTTTTTAGTTGATAGAGTTCAGACAATGTGGTACTATTGAACTAAGTTAGTATTTCTTCAACTTGGAATAATAGTTTGCTGAACTGGCAAGGGAAATTAATCTTCACCTAACACTTTATCTCCACCTCATCACTTCTTTTAGAAGAGAGAGGGAGAGGAGAGGAAGGATTAAATGAAGATAAAGGGCCCGTTTGGTACAGAGAAGATTTTAGGAGGGAAAGGAACTTAAAAGAGGGAAAGGAAAGGAAAGGAAAATTAAGAGGGAAGTTTAAAATGTGAACTGTTTGGTAAACAAGGGAATGGAACCTAACTTGACGGAAAATGAATTGTTTGTTATGAAGAATTGGGTATTGGTTAAGTGGGAATGTGTGGTGAAATTCCAAATTTGCCCCTAATTAAAAAAAGAAGAAAAAAACAATCCTCGCATGATTCCGAACGGAGAAGAAGAACCTATCCATCTGGGATTGCTTCTGCATATGTAAATCAAATAGTAGTTGTCGATGGTAGATGAAATTGCGAGGACGAGTGGATTCGGGATGCGAGAAGGAGGAGGCGCTTGGATTAGAAGGTCGAACACCCAAAACGACGAAACCCATTGCGAAAAAATAAGAACAGATAAAGAGGGCAAAAACGAGTAAACTTTGAAACCAGTTGATTCATATGTAGAGAATGTCGCACGATGCAATTAGGACCGAAAAAACCCGTTCCAAGAGTCATGGACATCGAAAAAGGACATGGACCGTTTAGGAAAACAGAGGTGAAGTAATCCCGTATACACGGAAATAAATATGATTGCTTAATCTAATAAATAATTCATGATCACAGTTAATAAGTCCACATCGTAACAAGGAGAGTGACAGTGGAGCGTGAATTGGGCACGAACGAGTGATGAACATAAGATTAGACTTATATCAAGCATAAAGGAGAAGACGTAATGAAATTTAGACAAATTGAATAAAAAACAAGTCAGATGCCTGAAAAACAAGGAAGGTATTGGTGGAATACAAGTCAGATGCCTGATTGAGACAGAGCATGAGACATTGTGAGAATTTTTGAACATAATGAACTTATTACAGCAAATGCTCAGTAAGAAGGAAGGCAATGTCTCGCATGATGCATTGAAGCAATATGATGTTGATTCGCACAATGAAAGGTGGGTGAAAACAATTAAAATAATCCTATTTGGCTTTTTCAAATGCTTAAAAACAAGAAAGCAGGGGTGGAGAACAACTGAGATGGGTAATTGAGAGAGATTGACACAGATTGAATGAAACAACATAATGAAATTTGCCTTTTTCAAGGAAGTGTGTGCATGATTTATCAGATGGGTAAGTAACACAATGTGAAGCAATGTCAAGGTGGGTGTCAGTGGATGCAAGTTTGGTGAAAGCAATTAAAATATTCCTATTTGGCTTTTTCAAATGCTTAAAAACATGGCAGAAAAGTTTGATTGAAGAAACAAAATGTACCACATAACCGGTCTACTACATGCTCGGGGATGGAAAGTATTAAGCAGACAATGAACAAGCAATGTTGGTTGACAAGACAAAATAAAATGCTATATCACCAAGTGGTTTGCTACAGGTAGGGGAAACCATATCCAATATTAACCAAATCATAAAAGACATGTAAACAATTGCGGCACCACACAACTAAACCAAGATAATGGATAGGCATTAACACATGCCATGGTGAAATAAGAAATAAGGTCAAGCATACTTAGAATTTCCACACATAACATTAAAATATGTTAACAACTACTGCGTAAAAACATATAATTCCACGTTCGATCAAAATAGCCACGTTTGAACGCAACATATCGAAACCTACATTATATCAAAGAATGCTTAAAGCAAACTATATCAAAGAATGCTTAAACCACAACTAAAACAAGATGCAACATGCAAATTACTCTATCCACCGATTCCAAAAACATGAAACATAAAGTACATAATAAAGTCTCCTAGGTCTTCTTCTTCCTCTTGGGTGCCGACCTCCTAGGAGCGGACCGCCTTGGTGGTGTTGAGCGTGAACCGGGGAGGTTGACAGGATGAACAACGGGGTTGAAGACCTTGGAGGAGGAGAAGGATCCGGTGAGGGAGCAGAGAATATATGGGGCAAATTCTCACCGCAAGCCCTGAGCTGAATGAGGATGAAGGTATGAATCTTAAAGGGACAGGAGCAGTAATTGTCCTCAAAGGCGCGAGAGGAGGGTTTATAGGCTGAGGGAGAGGCACAATGGACGGAGGGGTGATTGGGTCAAGCTCATCACTATTAGTAGGGAGTTGGCCTCGTGCACATTGTCTTCATGACGGGCATCGGTATGGGGGATTGAGGCACATTGTCCGTAGGAGTGTCATTAGTAGTTGGGGATTCATTGTTGGAAGATTGTTTAGCCTCACTGTCGTAACATCGGGTGACTGTGTTCGGGGCCGTTGATCGAGGCCGTTGACTTGTCACGTCTAGGGGATAGGTTGGGGCACAAAGTGGGGATGGAGGTCTATTGTCATGTAGCTCCGGTTGTTCTTCACCATCCTTGCAATGAGACACATGTTCCTCTGGACGCTCAGTGGTGTGTGGTGAGTTGTGGCATGACAGTTGAGAGGCTTCAGGACTACCATGAGCAAACTGCCTTCCTCCTCCTCCATTAGGGTCACATGATTTGGAACTAAGTGGAGGTGCATGGTTAGGGGATTGGTTTCCATTTCCATCCCGGTTTGAAGGTCCTCCAGTTGCTTCGTGATGACACGAAGGCAGCAAAATCCTTGAAGTCGGTGGCATATAGATGTATGAATTGCCTCAAAGACATCCAAGTCAAGACCAATGTTGGTCATTCGAGTCTCCAGATTTGCCAATTGACCAACCACATCGCAAGTGTTGTCTTTAATGGCGCCACTTTCTCCTCCACAATTTCACCCAACATTCTTGCTATGTCACCATATGGTTGGGCAGCAAATGGTTACATTTGAGGTGCGCCGCTACGAGCTCCTTCTGGTTCAGTGGTAGATGGAGGCACCTTCTCTCCCTCACTGGAAGATGTGGAAGCTCGCTCGCAGAACACGAATTTGCATTCGGTTCAAGGCCTCATCATCAAAATCTAGCGTCCATATAGGGGCTTCACCTTCTTCAAGATACTGCACCTTGTTCTTGTCCAATATCAATGACACAAGCGACGGTAAGGCAATTCAGAGTTTTTCCCACCCAATGTAGCTGCCCGTAGCATGGTGTCAACTATCTTCTTCCCCAACTTAAAGGGCTTACCCTTTATCATACATGTCGGATCAATTTATCATCACTACTCATGGTTGCATAGTGTCTCCCCTTATTCACAAAGTTGCGACCGTACAGTAATGCAGACTCGTACCTATCGAGATAGTTGTTTTGGTCTCGCTCGGAGCGAGCCATCCTCGCTGAGTGACCCTCAAGTAATATGGCATCCATTTGTTCTCCCGTATATCGTGTGTCCTTAGCTTGTGATGTTATATTTAACCATTGAAGGAGCTGTTGCTCTTTGATCTCAATGGTTCCGCCTCTAACGCGAGTAGACACTACACCACTCTAGACATTTTAAGGTTTGAATAAAAACCTTGACCACAGATTCACAAGAAGGAAGTGATAACTCAAGCAGTGCCCTTGAATGGCCGAAGAATGTCAGCAAGATCAAAATTGAAGTCACTGTCAAAAGTGTCAAAATTAATCCTACTCATTTTGCATAAGCTTTTCCCTACTAACCGCATGTCGTAATCCTCAAGTTGCGCTTGGTTGTAATCCGCTTCGCTTGTGGGATGACACTTGGTCTCTCGTTTCTTGCGAAGTTTTCTCGTACAATTTCTTCCTCACCCCATCTACCCCATCACATGCCATCTTCATCCTCTTTGGATGCCCTGCACCCGTCCCGAGTCATCTTCATCCTCTTTGGATGCCCTGCACTTCGTCCCGAGTCATCTTCTTCCTCTTTGGATGCCCTGCACCCTCGTCCCGAGTCATCGCTTTGGTCTCCTTCCTCTTCCTCAGTTGATCTTTCACTCACCACATCCTTCCCCTTCCGAGCCTCATCGCGTCTCTGTTTTTTCCGATTGGGAAGTTTTCGTGTTCATCACCACTTGCATTGTCGGAATCCCGCCTCTTTCTAACCCTCTTTTGTTTCTTGGCTTCCTTTGCCGCAAGGTCGCGCTTCCACTTCGCCGCTTCTGCATAATCGTCATACCAATCATTCTTGCTTGTGTACTTGACCGCCGACGACGTCCACACCTCCGCAAGCTTGCCCCGTATTTTCGTAGTTGATCACGTCGTCCATTGTGATTCCCGCTTCACGCATTCGGTCCTCTGTCATTTTTACCCTAGCCATTTATGATTGGCAATCGATTTCGTCAATCGGTTTAGGGCAAAGTGGTGTTGAGGTGATTTTGTGTATGAGGAAGGCGAACGGTTGGGAGGTTGGGAGGAAGTGGGTTTTGGGAAACAGAAAGCAGAGTGTTGTGTGTTTTGTTGGTTTTTGGGGAAAGTGTCGACGAATCAGAGGGACGTTGATGGGGAGTGGGTTGTTGGGGGGAATAGATCAATTAATGTCAAACGGTACATATTCAAAAAATTAAACAACTCAATTGTGTTAATTGTAACGGCAATCATTTACGTTCGCACGTTTGGGTTACGTTCGCATGTAACACTCATTAATAAAACCAAGTATAGAAAAAGAAAGAGAAACAAACGCCTAGGGTTGCTCTTATCATCGTGTTTTTATTTTCCAAATTAGCAAAAGTGATGAAAATAAACCCTAAACCATATTGTAAAATCTTCTCTAGGCCATGATTTTCATTTCTTTTTGTAAAACTATTAATGAAATAAGATAGTCTAATTACAAATTGCATCACAAACCAAATAGTTGGCAAAGATTTCGTACATATCGCCTAACCATTGTGAATAATCTGGTTTACGTTCGAACGTTTGGGTTACGTTCGAACGTAACACTCATCAATAAGGCGGCGTTCGAACGTAAACCGATTGCATCGGTATATTCACATCGGTAAATGCAGGACCGGGAATTAAACCAAAGATAACAACGGATAAATAAAGTTGTTTCCATTAATATGAAGTGAGGTAGACAAGTTACATTATAACAAAAGAACAATGAGTGCCATAGCACTATTGTTTCAAAATTTACATAATCGAATGTCATGGACTTTACAAAACATAGTTGTGTATTTACTTACAACCACCGGTATAACCTACAAAATAAGAAGCATGATTGCTCCACCCATACAAACTTGCACTAAACATGGTCATACCTAACAAACTGTACCCCATCTCCAACTACAATTACCCAACATTTGTGAACATGGTGTACGGTTTGATGTCATGAACCAACAAAAGGCATGCTTGTGTACATACACTAACGACACAAACTGCATAATATAAGGCTATACACCAAAAACCAGTTGTCCATTCCTAATTTAACTACACCAACTACTGCCGCGAAGGGTTCGGACCCATGAAGTCCTATAACATGTTGGCATCTTGGAAAATGCACGCAGGTACTTGTCACTTGCTAGTATCTTGATATGAGCCAAGTTTCTCTCATTAAATGTGAGATCCTCAAGTTCTAGCAGATCCATGAATAGATCATCCCCACATGCATCAAGTTACGCTTCCTCTCTTGTGTGGATATCCGATTACCCAGCTCAAATACACCGACGATGGTTTTGTCAAGTGAAGTTATCAGATCGCGCAGGGCATCAGCCATGATTTCGAATGGTTCGGCGGCGCTTCTTCCTTGGACATACTGCAGCATCTGTTGGAGGGATTTGTGTGTCACCAATGTCAGGCATTGTTGGTGAGAACTCAGAATCAGCAGCATTTGTAGTAGGTGTTTCAGGGAGATCATCATCTTCAAGAGCAACATCTTCCTCCATACCACCAGGGGATCTTCCTTCATCACCGATGGCCCTGTCCTTTCCCCACACGATGCAAAGAGTGTCAAAGTTCGGGATGGTCTTGGTGCGGAAATGGCTACATCTTGGATGAGCCTACAATAAACAGGGTTCATGTTAGTACATCAGCCTGGTAGCTTCTGTTCCATCATCGATTGCAGGGCATTGGCAAACCCGGCTTTGAAGCCATTGTCAGCCATCCATTTTTGCTCCACCTTCAGTATGCCAAAGCACCTTTCAATAACATTCCGCGCAGCTGAATGTCGCATATTGAAGCACTCACGCGCAGATTGGGGTTGGTATCCTTGTCTCCACTCATTAAGGTGGTACCGTTGCCCTCTATATGGCGCCAAAAAACCTTGGCAATTCGTGTACCCCGCATCAACCAAGTAATAGTTTCCTAGTACAAAAGAGTATATTGGTTAATTTGTTGTTCATATGAAGAACACATGTACAAAACCATTTAAAACAACGTAACACTCATACCTTGCGCTACTCGTAAGCCATGTGGTCTCCTTATGGCATCCTTCAACACCCTCCCATCCGCAGCTGACCCTTCCCACCCAGGGAAGACGTAAATGAATTCACCATCCGGTGAGCATACACCAAGGACATTGGTTGTAACCTCTCCTTTCCTATTTACGTATCTACCCTTAAGATGTGCAGTACTTGTACGCGTATGTGAGTGCCGCCTAATGCACCAAGGCATCCCTCGAAAACAACCACATTGTCACTTGGTTAAGTTAAACCACGCTTTGTTTACTTATCGTGAAATAAACAAGTCACACATTAACATATTGTACAAACCTTGAACCACTTCCAACGGTGATCATTGGAGTCCTCGGGAATGGGATCCGGTTTCTTCGTAAGGAATGATTGTAATTTGATGGTGGCATTGAGCACCAATTTAAAGTATCTACTAATTGTTTCCCCTGACCTTCCAAACTCAAACTGAATTACTCTATTCTTCACATGATGCCCCAAGATGTGAAGGAACATTGCCACTTGCTCATCAACTAGCATATGTTTAGTTGCTTTCAATCCACCAATTGTGTCTAACATGTAACACAATTTATCAAACGTCGCCTAGGTACATCCTAATTTGGTTGAAGCAAGTAGTGTCGCTACTATATATCATCGCCTCAAATTCGCTCTCTTCGCATGAAAATCTAATCTAAATGACCTCTCCAGTAAGTGCCTTGGTCTACTTCCTCCCACCGCTACTATCATAATGACAATCAACCTCCGATCGCTAGAAGCAAAGCTAGACACCCCGCCAACATTGCAACCATTTGCCGAGAGTGTGGCTCCATACCTACACAATTTTTGTGCACACCCATTTCCTTTTCATTATAATCTACCACTCCTCTTTTACAAACAACCACTATTTACATCCGACATATTTCACCCAACCCAAGTAATTTCATACCAAAGACTTATGACCCAACAATACACATCACACCCACTAAAAATAAACCGAAATGAATTCTATTAAATCAACTATGTCGATTTCTAATTCGAGAGGTTAACAAATATGGTTAAGCTATACGATAACGCCTTACCCACACAAAAGTCGGTTTCATTTAACACACACCACATTAACGTGCATACAAGGCATTAATTACCACAATAATTGAACACACTCATCAATAACGAGACACACATGTACAAAGAACTTGCTTCTCTGATTTCACTCCTCACATTAACCGACAACTGATGATGAATGAAGGAGTTAAATGCCACCACAAATAATTAAAAAGATGGCATCGGCCAAGAGATGAGAAAGCAAACTCAACCCCATCGCAACTCACCTGTATTTCCACCGGCGCTCAACTTGTCTTTGCGTCTCCGACTGGGTTCTCGTCGATTTCAAGTGAGGAGTCTTCGTTCGGTTCTCGTGTCCAGTTGAGCTTCGTCGCCTTCGTTGAACTCAAGCCTCGACTTTGTTTCCTTTTAATCAACAAGTCCACTTGTTTAGCAGGGGCTTTTTGTCCGCGAAAATGCTTCTCCCGGAACCAAATCGAAATCCCGCCATTTTGAGGGATTTCATTTTCCCACCCCTGTGGCAACATCGAAGCTGGCGGGAGAGCAATTTGACAGGAGAATGGCGCGCCAAACAGTTTTCGTCCGTGGGAACATTGCCATTTTCCCTTTCCCTTGCCCCACTTCAGCGTACCAAACGGGCCCAAAGTGTTCGATGGAAATTAATTTCTCTTACTCAATCAGCAAATCATTATTTCAATTTTTTTCTTAATCATCCATATCATTTACATGCCATTATTTTCAGTCAAAAAATTTAAACAAATAGTTCATATGTATTATTTTGAAAGTTCATAGTTACTTTTATTTTTCAAAAAAATATTTGTGTCGAGCACACTTTTAGGAAAATCTAATGTGTATTTTTGTTCCTTAACTTTTAAAAAATTCAAACAAACGGTCAAGTAACTGTCAATGTGTATTTTTGTAGCTATTTAATTAATTTTACCCCTTGAAAAAACATTTGGTATTGGGTGCATTTTTGAGAAAATCTTAGGTGTATTTTTGCACATTAACCCCATTTATAACTTATAAAATAAGCCACAAGTAGAACTAATGCTCCCTTCTAACTTTATTAAAGGGCGTTCTTTTTTTTTTTGGTACGTTCTTTACTGATTCATACAAAGTACAAACTAAGGAATAACTGTTAACTCATTAAATATATTTTAAATTAATGAAATTCTTTAATTTTATCCAAATTACTAAAATTTTGAAGGAAAGAAAAATACGAGCAACCACACTCCGAAATTATTTACAAGATAAAATTAATAAATAAATGCTAATAACTTTCTAAATGAGTTATATTATGAATTAAAAGAATTTTTTTATAAAAAAAATGAATCAAAAGAATTCTTTTTAGAAGTGTTCGTAATAACAATAATAACAGGGAGGGAGTATACACGATAGGGGGAGTAGTGGAAAAATTTCACTTACCCTTGGTAGCAAATTAATGAGTTATGGTATAAAAATGTACATGTGGTTTAGTTAAAAGAACGTCTTACATTAATAATGCAGATTTATAAATACTAAAAATATCATTTATCAAGACATGAGAGTGTAATGGGGGAAAAGTCATCTTGGGAATGAAAAGCGTGCCCATTGGAAATGAAAAAACCAATGAAAAAAACTAAATAAATGTTTAGAGTGTAGTAGTTGATAATTCATCAAGTTCGAAGAATATTAAAAATGATGGTAAAATAGGAAAAACTCAGCTTTAAAGGTAATTGATGCATTGTAATAAACTAAAAGAAGTAGCATGCAACTAGAGGTAGGCAGATCGAAGCTACCCTTACTTAAATGCACCCGAACTAAAGAGACTCTATAAATGCTGTTTTTTTATAAAAGAAATATATAATTATCTTTTCACGCATAAAAACTAATTTTATTGTAATCATAGGTGCAGTAAAGTTTCAAAGAATTTTGGGAGATGGCTGTAATTAATTTCCCACTAAGGCAGTTGACTGAAATTTTCTTGAGAGTGAATGTCGCCAAGCTTGCCATCATGTCAACACCTTTTATTTAATTGAAAATCTCACTCAAGTTCTAAGCAGCATTAGAGAATATATATATATATATATAAATAAAGAGTCACAGTAAATTCCTCTATAAAAAAAATCATTAGAAACCTCAGTAATATAAATTTCAAATTTAAACTTACAATATTAACAAGTGTATGTGACTATATTGATAAGTCGTAGAGTAGTAATTAACAAGCTCCCGTTAACAAGTTCATCTATGTTAACTAAATTAGCTCTAGTTGACAAGTATATGTCACTATATTGACAAGTTATAGAGTGATCATGGACAAACTCATCTATGTTAACTAAATCAGCTCCCGTTGACAAGTGTATGTTACTATATTAACAAGTCATATAGTGACCATCGACAAACACATCTATGTTAACTAAAAAAAACTTATGTTGAGAAGTGTATGTAACTATATCGACAAGTTATGTGTGACCATTAACAAGCAGATTTATGTCACAAAAGCAAGAATCTACATTGAAATTTTTTAATATTTTTCTCAGTGTTTAATACTGAGTTAATTTTTCACTTTATTTAATACACAATGATCCGATGTGAGCTTTTTGGGCCCACTGACAGAAAACTCCTACGAAAGATTCCTTACCAGACTGATTTTTGAGAACGAATCTGTCTTCTGTCGCCTTCTTCGCATGGTGTTCTCACTTCTCTGTCGCCTTCTTCGCATGCTCAGACCTCACATGAACCCACTGGGTGTGCTTCGTCACCTTCTTCAAACGCTCCGTCGCCTTCGATCGAAGCCAAACCTGCTCGCCTCTTAATCTCTTTCGTGCCCTAATTTCTGTCTTTTCCTCTGAATTTTCTTTTTCCCAATACAATCAGACACACAATTTTTCTACTGGAAAAAAAAAAAAACTCTCAATTTTTCCCCATCATCTCCCAAAACGAAGCCACGTTTTTATTCACAGTGGCAATTTTAGGCTGTGCATGGCAACCATTCTGTTCTCCAGCACAGTTTCTGAGATGAAACAATTTTTTCTGATTCTGTGCCTGGGAAGAATTCTGAGAATCAGAATTACGTTTGTTAACTCATTTTATTTTTACTCCGAGAATCAGAATTACGTTTGTTAACACATTTTATTTTTATTTATGTAATTTTTATATTCAAAAAATTATTTATGTGGTGGTGGTGGTGGTGGTGGCGATGAGGTGGGGGTGGTGGTGGTGGCGGTGAGGTGGGGGTGGGGGTGGGGGTGGTAGTTGACACTGCGAAAGGTTTTCAAGAGAAAGAAGAGAGGTTGTACGTTGAGGAATAAATTCTGATTTTGTGTCCAGAAATAGAAAAGCATGAATTTTCTGCTTTTTTTCTATTCCCAAAGACACAAAAAGGAACCGGTTCATCCCGGGAACAAAAAAACCGGATTTACCAAACAGATTTCTCATCCATTTGTGTTCCAGGGAACAGAAATTAACAAAAATACAATTCTGGGAGCGTTACCATGCACACCCTTAGCGGCTGAATTTTAAGTTTCATTGTAGTGGGGCAAAATTGGGATAAAAATATCCCCAAAAAACTTTCAGACACTCAATACTAAAAAATTTTTGAAGCATTTTTACCCCTTAACCTTTTAAAAATTGTGGGTATTTCTTTTTTTCACCCTTAGTTTATATAAGGAGAAAAGTAAACGTTAGAAAAGTTGATATTGAAACTTGAAACTTATAATTTAGATTATCCGTACACCAAAAAGAAAAAACTCACCATGAAATAGAGAAATTGGAAGAGACATGATACAGGAAGCACTGTACAAAGCCCAGAAAAAACGAATCGGATATTATTTTTATGGGAAAAAATGACTAAAGAATATATATATATATATATATATATCTTATCAAAAATATATATATATATATATCCCATGTGTTTTTCAACTGAGAGAAATAGAAAAGCACTAAAATATTCCTGCAAATAGTAAAGCATATCTTGTTGGACTTGTAAAGAAACAGTACGTGCGATCCCATAATAGAAAAAGAATGATTAAATTTATAGGTTGTAGAAAAGACTTCCTATGTGTGTTCTTTTTCAGAAGTGAATGAACCGATCAAAGTGAGGCAAGTTGGCCCATTAATTACTCTACTAGCATCAACAAACTAATCGATCAAACCAGGTGGACTTGGCTTTGATTTTCAAAAGCTAATAAATAACTCAAGTACTGTTCCAAAACAAGTAACTCGTTAAAACTTGGAAAACTATTTTTCAAAAACTAATCTAAACACAATCCAAGTAAAAATCCAAACTTGCAGATTTTCTTTTTCCCCCCATTTGGCCACTAATACTTTTTTTTTTTAATGGGGACCGGACGGTCCCAGGCAGGGTTCGAACCCTGATTCACTTAGCACAAGGTCAGATAACATACCACTGCGCTATCCAAGGTGCTGATATTTGGCCACTAATACTAAAGACAAAGCTAGGACCAGCATGTGTGGCGGCAAAGAAAAAATACTCCATAATTGATCAAATAAAAAAGAAATACTCCCTCCGATTTTAAATATAGGATAAAGGTTGGTCCGACCTTATATATAAGCAACAGCTTGTATTTGGCAAAAAATTAAATACATGTTTTTCTCTCTCTATTTTTGACATCTCTATTGCTTTTCCATCTCATCTCTTTTCTGCCACTCATTTTCTTTCTCTTTTTTTTTTTCCCATTCATTCTTTCTTACACTTACCATCTTTATAAATAAGGATCCATTTGGAAAAAATTTACATTCCTAGTATATTTATTATTTTTAACTAATTTTGATTTGTTTGATCTAGTGGGTATTTGTTACTTGTAAAAAAGATCGAAGGTAGTAATATGGAAAGAAGAAAGAAAGAAGATGAGAGGCAACAACTTGCAACTCGAAGTTATAAATATCCTTGTTAGAAGAGGTAACCATATTTAGTATACGATAATGTCTCAACTAGTTGTGACCCCAATAAGAGAATTCATAAACTCAAAAAAAATACACTACTTCTTTTTTGCTCAAAAAAAAAAAAAAATACTACTTCTAGTCCCTATATATCATGGAGTGTCTTCTAGAAGTGCTCTTGCTATTTTCACAATATAAATCACTTTTAAAACAATTTTTTGATATAAGTTATTTGAAAAGCAATTAGTGTTTATTTGTCAATTTTACTTCCCTAAGTAATATTTAAATGTGACTCTTTATATATATATATATATATATATATATATATTCTCTCCTTTAAAACCTTATTTGATATGGCTGAAGTTAGAATTCTTTTTAATTTAAGACAGATTTAATGAGTTAACTGGAATTTTTTATTTTGATTAATTAGTTGAAGTAACTTTGTATATATATATTTTGGGGGGTGATTTTTTTTTTTTTTAGAATAGGAGGGTGAAAAATACAGCAAAACATTTCTTAATAAGATCAAACACCTTGTATTGAACTTATCTATGAAGTTTCGACAAAAAAAAAAAAACTTATCTATGAAGTAATGTCATTTGCATTTGGATCATTTCAGTATCACATCCATCTATATTTACTAGTAGCCAATCAAATTAAATTTAGACATAACAAGTTAATCAGGACAACACTTAACATTTCTCAATAAGACTCTAGTTATAAAAAGTAACTCGTTGTTATATAAATTTAAATTTTCAAGGGTCAAATATTTCGAATATTATACATTTTATTAGGACAAAACTTATGCCAGGCTAATTAGGAATGATTTCCAATCAAATTAAGTCTTAGAGTTTCAGATTCTAACAGTGTTTTAGTGGTTGTTTTGAGATTAAATGATGATTTGTAAAACTAACAGTTTACTTAAGGTACCAACTTTCAATTTTAAAACTTTATCAAATGTCTTCGAAAGGACGACAGAATACCAAAATGAGATACAAAATTCCATTCAAAACAGCATATGCCACTTGGTACATTGACATTTTTTTCTGGTACAAATGAGAGGGTTAACTAATCTAGAGGGGAATGCAATCCCATACAACTTTTATCTACCAAGTTGTTACAAAATAAGCAACAAATAATAAAAAGAAAACCAAAACAAACAAATAATAAACCGCCATTATAAAAGCAACAATAGATTGCTCTCAAGGAGAGAAAGAACATGGATCTCGCTCTTTACACTCTTCTTTCTCTTTTTATT
This sequence comes from Acacia pycnantha, assembly GCA_025563575.1. Classification (NCBI taxonomy): domain Eukaryota; kingdom Viridiplantae; phylum Streptophyta; class Magnoliopsida; order Fabales; family Fabaceae; genus Acacia; species Acacia pycnantha. Next base: position 2,196,724 of record JAMWYP010000032.1, on the reverse strand, counting down.
AGTTTCATTCATCACTTGAAGCTTCAGCAGCAACACGCAACTCGTAGATATCATTGTAACTGTTCTGATGGGTTTTTCTTTTTTTCAGCCAAGAACGGTTTGAACATCATTAGAAGTCCAAGTGCTGCTACTAGGTTCAGCACAAAAAATACCATATGAGGACCTGCAATATAATTTCATGTCCCACAGTAAGTGAATTTGTAGCATTGCAGTGATATGAAACAAAATTCAGCACACACAGATTAGCTGAGCTTTATACCTGGGAGAAAGGAAGCATCTAATCGCTTCTCTGACCAACTTAATCTGCATTGACAAAGGTCGGAATTAGTGAACCTTTGTTGACAAATTTGTAGTGTCATCATCTAAGAAGCTAAACAGACAAATGAAAAGTAAACTTACAATGCACCACCTCCAGCAGGGCCAAGTGCTTTGAAAAGTGACATGCCAGTCATAGCAATACCATTAGCTGCTCCCCTTTGGTGTTGCTCCTGTTTTTACAAAGTGAAGCATGCCACGTTAGCCCAACTCAATCATGATAATCTCACAACTTGAAATGAAAAATGAAAAATTATAAATAATGATCTCAAAAAAAAAAACATTACCACTGCTCTGTTTTGCAGAAGGAATAATCCTGTTATAATTGTTTGCTGGAAAAGAAAAATTCACAATCAGGCAGGCTCATAATTTATGTAGGATTTTGTGAATCAGATGATGTTCTGTTTTTTGTGTTCTAATATTTTCATTGTGATTGGCAGAATCAAGGAACAGATGAACTTACAGAGAAACAAAGCATAAGGATAGAAACAAAAGTAATCAATAGATCCATTGGGAAGCCAGATAACAATGCTATGAAAGGGTGACTTTGTAAGATTGGTATGGATATAATCTGCACATTTTACCCAGAATACAACAATACAGTTTTAGAAACAAGAGAAAATGAAAATGCTAAATCATAATAATTGTTTCATGAAAGAGTAAACTAACCCCTGAAATGTGAGCAAGTCTCACAGGTCCACAAACTTTCTCCAAGAATGGATACAGCAAGATTTGGTAGAGCAACAAACTAACACCTAACCAATTGAGAAAAGGTCAGTACTACTCAGCATAATCTTGAATTGATAGATATATCCATATATACATTGGAAACAAGTAAACACTATAATATCTTTGTGGGAATATTATATAATATTATTATATTATATTATTCTCCCTAGGTTGTTGTAACCTCTCCTCTATTCTTTCCTAGATTTTCTCCATTAGTTACTCCTAAATTAAGAGTAGTCATTATCCTATTATTTATTAGATTCTTATATCATATCTTAGGATTAGATATGGATATATTATATCTAAATTTGATTAGATTTGATTAGATTCTAGGGTTAGCTCTAGGTTTGCCTATATAAAGGCCCATTGAAGATTAATGAATTCAGATTAGTTTTCCTCTCAATAAATTCCACATGAAGTTTTCAAATTGGAGAGGTGCGAGACACACATGAGACCGATATCGTCAACCACTCATTGCCATTCACACCTTTGATCTCTGGAAGTCGTCGCCACTGTCGGAAAGAAGGAACAGATTTGACTCGATTTGTTACTCCTAAATTAAGAGTAGTCATTATCCTATTATTTATTAGATATAGATATATTATATCATATCTTAGGATTAGATATGGATATATGATATCTTAGGATATTATATCTTAACCGTTTTGATTTATTTTGATATTAGATTAGATTAGATTCTAGGGTTAGCTCTAGGTTTGCCTACTCTCTCAATAAATTCCACAATCTTTGTAACACATCTGTTCTGATAAACTAAATGAAGTTTTCAAATATGCAGTGTTTGTATTGTATGAATAAATTTACACTATATCTCTGTAATGCATATCTGTTCGGCCTTAAATGCAGTAAAGTTATGCAGAATATTTGGGGGAAGGAAAATTAGGTTGGAAACACAATATACAATTAATATCATGGCCATTAAGGATTTACCTGATACTGAAAGAACATTACCAACACCATCACTTGAAAAGTTCAAACCCCTCAACCATTGAGGACTGACAGCCCATAATGAGAAAACCTGCACAAAGTAAAATTGTGATTACCTATAAGATGAAAGACAAAAACCTCATTTTGCTCCACAAAAGATGAAGTCATTACCAACTTGATTCTATTGAGTTCAAACAGTATATGAAACGCATAAAATTATTTATACTACTAATATGTAAGAAGCATACCTCTGTATAAGCTATATCATGCAGTGAGAAAACACAATAAATAATAATGGATGACATCAGCGGCCAATTTAGGAGGAGTATTTCATCATTCTGAACTTTCTTTCCTGTGACTTCACTTTTTAAAGCTTCTTCATCCTCATCAGCAATCTTGTGGTTGTGCAATGTTTCCTGCAGTTTTCAAAACAAAAACGTTAATGAAATCACATTGGGAAAGTTACTCCCCATTTAATAGACAAATAGAATGCATGGCTATACATACCGGGAGCCATATACAGGCAACTAAGACAGCAAATGCCAAGATTGATATTATAAGGCAAGGCAAGAAGTATGGAAACCTGTAGGCCATTTATGTTTTGGACAAATGAATCAGGAAATGAAAAAAATAAAAATAAAATAAAAAACCCAAATTCTTGTTATCATTTCAAAGTAGGCCAAGTATACTTACTTATCAAATAATGAACCTTTTGAAAATAAATGTGGATATTTCTCAACGGGCTGAAAAACCAAAATTCCCAAATTGTTAGAAGAACAAGATAAGAACTAACTACAAATAATGATATAACTAGGACTCCAGATAACCATATATTTAAATGAAGAAAAAGAGAAACACTAAATCCATTAGGAGCTTGGCTTGGATGGGTCTCTCAAGCCTCAGCACAAAGAATAAAGTACCTGAGCCAAATAGCCTCCTAGTGCTGGGCCAAGGACTAAACCCATACCCCAAGCAGCACTGACCTGAAGCCAAATCACAATATCTAATTATCATAAAAGAACATGTACTTCCAAGAATCAACAGTAGGCCAAAGCGAACAAAGACTTACAGTTGAGAGACCTAAAGCTTGGTGTTCTTCTCGAAAAAGTTCAGTAGCATAAGCCTAGTGACAGAGGGTGTTGATATATTGATTGAAGTTAGAATCAAATAGAACAGGCAAGTCTTGTAAATAAAATACTAACAGATAGACTGATTTTTAAGCTACACAATGGTACCTTTATTGGTCCAAGCGAACCATTTAAGACTCCAAGAAGAAATCTTGTGCTAACAGCCATCCAAAAACTTGTGCTGAAGCCAAATAGTGTGTTGAACACAACACTGAAATTGAAACAAGAATCAAAATCCAAATGAATAACCTTATTGGTGAAGAACAATGAGGTCATGAGGGAAACTAAGTAACTAACAAGATAAACTGATTTCAACTGGTCTAAACCAGTAGCAAGGGTGCTTACACTGTAGCAATGCCAGTAACTATAGCATATTTTCGACCATATCGATCAGCAATTATTCCCCATGGAATTGATGACAAACCTCTTCCAAACATGTATGAAGATCCTGCAACAACATATTTTATATGGAAATCAGTATTTTTAGAGCTTATAGTTATAAACCCCTCTTATAGACATCAATAGAATGAATGGACTAAAAGAAAGCTTACCCACATAACCAGCATAGGAACTGATATCTGCCTCCTCTTTTGCAATGCCAAAATCTCTTACCTGCAACCAGATGTGTATCAATACAATAGTTCATCTTCTATTTTGCATTAACTTACATATGTTTGTTATTGATGTCAAAATCTATCATTTTGATTAATACAAAAAAGATTTAACACATTTGAGATTATTCTAATGAATCCTTGTTTCCTCCCTTTTTACTTCAGAAAACAAATTATTTAAAGAGATTAGGCACTTCTTATTTGCACTTTTGGTTAAATAAGGAAAAAAGAAAACATCAAAAAAATTGATGTTCAAATTAATAATCTAGATCAGCCACAGGCAAAAATCTTTCTGCAGGCATGCAATTTGAAAGCACAAATCTGTAAGGTACATACATAAAGAGGGAAGAAAAGATCCTCACCATGAAATAGAGAAATGGGAAGAGACAGCCTATAGGCAAAGCTGCACAGAGCCGAGAAAAGACACATCAGATAATTTTTTCCCCTATATAAAAGGGAAGGAATGAATTGACTGAAGAATCAGCAGGCAAAAGAATTGATAACAAATTATTATTATTATTTGTTTTAAAACCTTTTCATGAACTAAATCATTCACCAAGGACTACTTTTCCACTATAAAGATAAAATAGAAAGAAAGAAAGAAAAAGCAGAAGATAAAAAAAACCCTCAAAACTTAAGTGCTCCCATTACAACACAAGCTGGTTAAGATTACTTACTGGTGCACAGAGTTAGCATCCAGACGCTGAACACATACTTTATGGGCACACCTTCGTGCCTTTGCTTTGCTTGCTCAACCTTACAGCCTGGGCAATTCTCATGGTAACCATGATTCTTCAACAATGGCTCTTTATAACTGCTCTTCTCGTTCTTATTACTACAATGATCCCCCATTTCTCTGTTCTCCCCCTCCCAAGATTCTCCTTCCTTACTGAGCTGTACTCTGTTTTTGGTTAAGAAAAAAAGCACAGATCCCAGAAAGTAAAGAAAATCACTGAAAGTTCTGAATGATTGATATCAGACAAAGAAAGAGAAAGCTATGGCCTATGAGAATGAAAGATCAGTGCGTTTTGTCTGTAGTCAAGCAGGGGAAGGAGAAAGAAAGAGGAAGAATAAAAGCAAAACGACAGTCACAAAACTTTCAACACATTACTTTCAAATTTCTTTTGAGTGCGAGAAATATGTTCCCTCCGGTTTTCGTGGGTTTGGGTTGGTCTTAAATAGAAGAAACAAGTATGCAGTGTATTAATTGTCCCGTACTCGTATTCTAATTCTGCCGTCCATTAGCTAAGTACCATAAAGATGTTAGTATTTGATTTGTATATGATTTGTCCTTTTTTAATTAAAAAAATGACACAAATACCCTCAAAGATAATATTTTGAAAAAAAAGAATAACCCCAATCACCGCTGGCAACATAACCCTGTCAACGTCAAAACTCAACTTTTAAGACAATTTTTGTTAATCGTTTCTACAAGAATAATTATTGGCAATTAGTCGATAAAATTTTCAACAGTGCTCCAATCTGATATTTTTTGTTAAAAATTATTATTTTGGTGCTTTCCCAAAATCCCACAAAAAATTAAAGAGGAAAGAACAAAATAACTACGAAAGTTGTTAAAACTCAATTAAATATCGTGAATTTCTTAACAAAATTTGTTACTTTGCTAATAATTATTCCCCCTTTAAATATTCTACCATAAAGATGCTAGTATTTGATTTGTATATGCCTCACAATAGTATGTCACTCGGCGACAACATAACCCTGTCAACAGCAGAGCCAGTCAACAGCAGAGCTCGACGAGAATAACTATTGGCAGGATTTGTAGGAAAATTGTTAAAATTTCATTAAATATCATGAATTTCTTAATAAAATTTGTTAAAATAAAAGCTTCAGCGCTCTTTGAAAGCATTTGTGTCATTTATTTTTAATTTTAAAAATAACAAATCAGATACCAACATATTTCTAATACTATGAGTATTCAAAACATTATTTTTTTCTTTCCTATTTTTAAAGTTCCTTTTGTGGGATTTTTCCTTTATTTTATTTTATGCACGTTGGGTGAAATTATTACATAAGGATATTATTTAAAAAATAAATTTTATTTAAAGAAAATTAAGAGTTTCAGCTGTTTTTTGACCAATTTTTTTAATCCACCCAACTTACCTAATACCTACTCCATTTTTATAGTTCCTCCCGTCTGCTTTTTGAGACACAAATATCTAATTTACATTAGTTGAATTTGAGTTAAAATTAATTAAAAGTAACATAAACGTAAAGAAAATTATAATTTATTCACTAAAAATACTTTTATTTATGGAGATACAGAGTTGGTAAAGTTAAAATAGTCATATAATGCCGGAAATAGATCAGGTCTCTAACATGGGCCTACAACTTAACTTACATAAAGCCTAACATATTTAGTAAATAACTTAGGCTTATGCTTATTGTCAAACTTATTTAGATAAACACGTCAAACTTATTTTCATTAGGCTCCCTAGCCTTCAAGCCTATAGGTCTGACCTATTTAACCTTTTTAATATATAGTATAATATAAGTGTATATAATGTAATCTAAATAATTTTATAAATTATCTATAAATCTATAAAATTTAACCTTAATTCTAAGTTTTTTTTTTTTTTTTTTTTTTCTGACCTTGAATTTAATCTTAAGTTTTACATCCCAATCTCATTGTCATTACATTCAACCCTTGCTTTCACATCAATCATTCACCCCTATCTCTCTTCTCTTTGATCGCTCGAGATAGCAACGCTAACTCACTCCCTCTCCCTTGATTTACGTCGTCCACTAAAATATAATAATTGCTATGAGTTTATTTTAGTACCAAATGAAATATTATAATCTTAGTATGAGGAGTTTGTCCCAATTTTTGTGGGAAAAGTAAAACAAGTAAAGTCTAATTTTATATGTTGCTGGATCAATTTTAGAAAATATATTTCATTAGTCAACATACAATTAGTTTTTCTTATTCATATTTGTTTGAACAACTATTGTCACTAGACATTTTTTTCTCCCTTACTAAGCCCTTATATTACGAAGAAAATGGATGCTAGGCTTTTAAGACATAATGCAGGATTGTAAATAAGCGTGAATTGTTATATATGAATTTAGATGCATAAACTTTAAAGACTATTTAAAGGTTTATATTTTAAGTAGGTATTTAAAAAGTTTTAGGCCTTGTCAGGCCTTTTGAAGGCCCAAACTTAGACCTAAAAAAAGGCTATATACAGGCTCGGTCCTAGACTCAGACTTTAATTTTTGTTGCTGACCTAGGCTTGTTTAGGTAAAGCTTAGTCTAACCTAACCTATTTTCACTGGACCTAGCTTTGGTCCGATGCTTTTTACCATCCGCTGCGTCCTTTGAGCCAAAACGGTGCGGTAGCTTTAAAAAAAAAAAATACATTTCAAAGTACTAACTGGTATTAAAAAGATACTTCATAATACTAAACAATACTTTATAATCTTGAAAAATTATTTTAGGATCATGAAAAAATATCCTAAAGTATATTTTTAATATCAGTCAGTACCCTGAAATATTTTTTCAAGACCCTGAAATATTTTTTTAAGATCAGAAAGTATTTTTTTTTAATACCAGTTAGTTTCCTCAAGTATCTTTTTACTACTAGTCAATATACTGAATTATAAAGTATTCTTTCAATATCACTTCAATATTTTTTTAGTACTAGTCAGCACCTTAAAATATTTTCTTAAAAAAAAAAAAAAACAAAACAGTTGTCCTCCTTTGTGTCAAAATGGTGCCATTTTGGCGCAAAGGACTCAACGGATAGTAAAAAACATCGGACCAAAGTCATGTCCATTTCCACCCCTACATATAACTTAGGGGCATGCAAGCCCTATACAAATATGAGATATTACCTCTAGTCTTAAACACAAGACCACGTTGAATTTTTTGAGGAGATTAAGAAAGCTAATTAAATTATTTTAAAGTATTTATATTTACCATTTTTTCTTTAAACTAATTTGTCTGATTTGTAAATTGATATATAATTTAGTCATACACAACATATGATATAATTAACTAACTTATTTAACTTATTTAATTTATAAAAAGATCAAATAGATATTATATTTAAGACCAATATCGCACGCATGCTTTGCCTTATATATGTCTTACTTTATTAAAGTATCTATACGATGTTGTACTAGTGTCAGTTGTCTGTCTATTCTCATTAATTCTCGTTCACTACTTTTGTAAGGGTGTTTTTTTTTTTTGGTTTGTCCAGTAGTACAGTAGTAGCTCTGCTCTTCTATCCCCATCAATGTCGTTATTATTGCACGGCCCTTTAAATAAAAACAAGGGAGACAGAGAATGTGGATAATAATGCTGAGAACAGACAGAAGATACCTTCGTCTTATGCATATAATTGTAGGAAATTGAATCAAGGTTAACTACACAAATAAATTGAAGTATAATTGAAAAAAGCTAAACATTTTTTATAAATAAATGTTAAGAATAAGTGAAAATTGTATGGCAGCACTAAAAAAAATAAAATCACCATTATAATATTTTATAAGTACTGAGTTGCAAACTCCATGAAATTATAATGATTATATAATTATTTTTCCCTTTATAAAATCACCAATATAATATTTTATAATTTTTTTTTTGTATTTCAGTTATGTACGGTGTATATCCGATTTTAGTAGTTTAATATTATTTATTTATCTTTAAAATAATAATAGTTTGTAAAATATAAAATCGGAACAATGATTTTTTTAAAAAATAATTTAAGGGTAAAATAAGATTTTGAGAAGGAAAAGAGGAAAAAAGAAAATGAGAGAGGTCAAATACATTCTCAAGCTCTATCTCACAAAATTCCTCTCATACATATATTCATCCAAAATCACTTAAAATTAAATAAAGAAAAAATAACAGAAAAATATTACTTGATCGAACCTTAAAATCAACAGTAAAATACTTGACAACTCGTTTTAATTATTAGGAAATCACGTAATTGAGATTTTGAAATTCAAATGATATTTTCTTCAGATTTTCCATTAAATAAAGTTATGCCAACAATTTAAAGTTTTAATTTAAGCACATCAAAGAAAAACATCTTTTTATATTATTTAGACAATTTAAAACTCCCTCCTTCACATAGGAAATGAGATCCACACGGTGATCACGTACACACACCTTCCATTGGCAACACCTGCAATATAACTTAAAATATTCTCATCGGAGCACATGTGAAAAGGTGGCAGCCGCTTCCTACAACCGCGTCCCAATCTCCTCATCGGCCGTCGCAGAAAATGTTGAGAGGTGAGACCGTCAAAGTTGAGAGGCCACGAGTGTGGGACCCACCTTTTCAATTTATAACAGGGGCCCACCATGCATCCACGTGACTTTTGTAGTAGAACAGTAGAGCTGGTGGATCTGCATGCGTCGTCCCCTCCTTTTTTGTCACCTTCTTGCTTCCATGCAGAGTCGTTGACATCTAAAACCTACCACATAAGTCTTAAGGGCTAAAATTATTACTGGTCTTTAATTGATATTAATAAAAGACACAATTCACTAATTTAGAAAGATTAAGGAAACTAAATAAAATATTTAATTATAACGTGTTATATTATCTCTTTTAAATACTTATATATATTAGGGCAGAGCAATGGGCGGGTTGGGCAACCCGAGGTTAAACTCATAGCCCACCCATTTAATTTTAAATGGGTATGGGTTAGCCCATACCCGTACCTCAACCCATTTAAACCTGTGTAAATGGGCTAGCCCATAAATGGGCGGGCTAATCGGGTTTTGGGTAACCCATTTACATTTGACTTGTTTATTTTTTTAATAAAAAAAATATATAAGCATTAAGCATCCATCCAAATTCATCATTCCAATTTCTGAAATCTAAATCTTCAAAGTTCCATAATTACAATTCACACAAAATAACATAAATTTAGACAAGTACCATCGTTACATAATCTTGATGTTCAAACTCCAATTTTTAAATTAAAACATTACAACCACAAGTTCATAGATTAACAAAATGACATGTTTCCATTGAATCCGCATGCTTCAGTCTTCATCATCTTCAGATTCACTTAAAAGAATCTTGTATCCGACCCAAGACTAGAAGCTAATTTTGAAGATACTATAGATACTAGTATACCCAACAAATTACATGCCAACAAATTTAAAACTCAATACTTGGAAGCATTCGCTCTCCACCATGCAAAAACATCAAATTTTGGATCACAAAAGCCAACTGATTTAATTTGAAGATATTCATCCACTTCTAAAATATTCTCTACATTACATGTAGAGTCAATAGCATCTCACAAGTTCGAATAGATAGAGACATAAAGAGAGAAAGTAAGCGAGATTGAGAGTTGATGGCCATTATGATTATAGATTAGAGGTGGCTAAATACTCGAATAGGAAGAGACTCAGGGAATGCTTTACGTGGAATGCGGAATGGGATGGGTAGTTAATAAAAAAATTGCACTAAATGGGCAGGTATGGGCAGCCCATAGGTGTGCCCATAGCCCGCCCATTTAGATCCTAAATGGGCAGGTTCTAACCTAACTCATTATAAAGTCTTTTTGGGCGGGCTCAATATGACCCAATTACGCTGGGTTTTGGGTGAGCTCATGGGTTATGGGTTTTATACTCAGCCCTAATATATATCATTAGATAATATATCAGTTTATAAGTTAAACAAATTAGCTTAAAAAATGATAAATATGAATAGTTTAAAGTACTAATTTAATTTATTTAGTTTTATTAATCTTCCCAAATTAATCATATAGGTCTTATATTAAAAACTCAAGGTTGTGCTACTAATATTATTTTAGGACAGAACCTCATATGTTGTTAATATACAAATCGGATTAGATATTATAATAAGAATTTAAGATAATATTTTTTTTAGAAGAACCATGATTTTTTGAAATTATTCTAAAAACTTAGTCATTTTCAATAAAAAAATATTTTAACCAAAATGCTCCTCAATTATGTCTCCCTTCATTCCTTGTTTCTGTCTCCTAATAGTCTAATACCAATGACTCTTCTCCCCGTGGCCAGTAATGGTGGAAGACTGTATTTTCTTCAACGTTGGTTAGTAAATTTGTATTTTCTGAAACTTAAATTCTTTTAAATTCCCATGTAAATTTTTTTTTTTTGAAATATTTACAAGTCCAACAAAAAGAAACTTAACAGTCACTAGCTCTTATGGGGTGAGATCGTTTACCATCTCAGTCAACATCTTATTGGTGAGGCATGGATATAATATTCCTCTGGTCTTTAATACAAGGCATATTTATCTCATTTGAGAATATTAAAGAAGTTAAATAAATTACTTAATTATAACATTTGCAATATAATATCTCTAAAATACTTATGTGTAACGTTAGATTATATATCAATTTAATTATAAGTTTGGAAAAATAATAAAGATGCTAAATAAAATGAAAAAAAATAATAATCTTTCATTTAGAACCAAAATCCACTAAAATGTTATACATTTAGGAGCAGATGGGTAATACAGTCCCTCCGATCCTTTTTATAAAGAACAATTACTAAAATCACGTGGTTCAAATGTTAGTTAAAAGCAATAAATATGTAACTTATATACTTTTTTTCAATTATACTCTTAGTTAGAAAGAGTGCATAAGAGAGATAAAAGGTGAAAATTTATTGCAAAGATATAATGAGTGGCCTATATTTAACAAGGGTAAATATGGAAAGACTAGTTTAAAATCTTAGACAAATAGAATTTATTATTTATAGCATTCCCTCTGTCCATATGTATAAGAGCTTTTTTTTAATAGGCTTTCCCCTAAATGTAAGATCTTTTTTGAGTTTGTCTCAATAATAAATGCAGTTTTTCCATTTTGCCCTCAATTAATTATTATACTAGACATATTCTCTTTTATCATTTTCTAATTATTACTCTCTCACACTCATTCATAAATAGTGACAATTTTGGAAGGAAAAAAAAACAGAGAGAGAGAGAGAGAGTTAAATTTCCTATATAATTATTACATTAAATTATTTTTTAGAATCTCACAATTCGACTGAAAATCCCGTATATATAGAGACGGAGGGGATATCAAGATATTAAATAATTAAAATATTGTAATTATATTATTATTAAGTTTGCCCTTAATTATAAAGTATTTGCACATGGCTCAAATAAATAAGCCAAGCGTTAATAGTATTTTGTGGAAGATGACAGACTTAATTAGTCCCATAATTGGCCTTGATTGCCGGGTTGAGATGACACAGAAGAAGCAACATGCACTGTGTCACGTGGAGATTGATGTTATCCCCCAAAAAAAAAAAAGAAAAAACCTCCTTGACTTTTTTAAGTTTTTTCTTTCTTTTGTTCTCTTCCTTTTTTTACTCAGGAAAATTATTAATTGCCAAGGATCAAATTCAGAAATTTATTATTTAGAAGGATTTCAAATTTTCTAAAATTATTCAGAAGAATCTTGATCCCCTTTAGTTAAATAAAAAATAAAAAGAAATATGTGGATCGGGACATCAAGAAACCCTGCAATCATTTAAAAAATAAATAAATATACTTTGTTTCTTTTTATAAGAAACAATTGTCACAGATCCCCATTTATAAGAAATATTTAAAGAATGTCTTATTATTTACTTTTACTTCTTATTCTTCCTTTATTTAATTACTCTATTAATATAATAAATTTTCAAAACCCAAAGATCTATTACTTGTACCATATTTATTTTCTTATTTTCTCTCTTCTACAATCTTCTTTATTTTAATAACTTCCTTATTCTCTTTCTTATTCCCTTTGTCTTCATAAATAAGCGTATTTTAGTCAAAAAAAAAGATGTTACAATTTTAATACATTTATTGTTCTTAATTAACATATTAAATCGCAAGATTCAGTTAAACGTTGTTATAAAAAGAAACCGAGGGGTAGTATCATATTCATATATATATATATATATATATATATATATATATATATATATATATATATATATATATATATATCGTGGGTTTGTGGGTAGATTTTGTGGTGACGACGGTAATGATGGATCAGATCAGTTTGTTATCATATTTTTAAGAATTGTTAAGTTGTTTCTGTTAGGATTTGTTTATTATTCAATATTTAAAAAGAGATTATAGAATCAAATTATAAGCATTTGAGTATTTGACCAGAGTTGGCAAAAAATGAATATTTGATGAAAGATTTTAGAAATCAAATAAGCAGCTATATGTCTTGTTATTTATAGGATCCCTTGGTTGTTAGGGTTGATCCATCCCGGGATTTAAGGGATTATTTCTTAATTTTATTGGATTGTATATTCTAATATAATTTCAACCTATAAATAGAATAGCATCCCTTGATTGCTGACTGTCATCGAGCAATAATGTATCAATTTATTCTTTTGGAGATTTTCCTAAGTTTTTTTTTTTTTTTTGTTAGAAAGGAGGAATTAAGTGATATATTAATTTGTTCTCTTTTCCCCCTGATCCCTTTTGTTCTCTTTTTCTTATTAGCTGAAAGATGAAATTTTATGAAGTAAATTTTTTAAATTTATGTTCTCTAACTACTAAATTATTGAAATTAGACTTCTAAATGGGTTGATGTCCCGCGACAGTTTACCATTATTTTAGTTTTGGTCCATCAAATTTCTTTCCATCTAAAATGTTAGCCCCTATAGTTTGAAAATGACTTAGACTTAGAGTTAATGGTATTAAAAATGATAATGTGGCATTAACACCATTAACTATATATACTGACCTGGATAGTTCTTAGAAGGGATTCAGTTGGTTTTAAAGGTGATGGCCAACTCTGACTCCTCTCGTGCAACCCAGGTGGGTCAGTCCTTTCATCCTTTTTCCTTTTTCATGCTTTTTATCAATTTATTATCATCACATATCCACAAGGCTAATGGGAGCACAAGTCAGCTTGCCTGGTTATTAATCCACATTAGCATAGTTAACGGTTTTAGTGTCATATATCATTTTTAACACCATTAACTATAGGTCCAAGTCTTTTTTAAACTACAAAGACTAACGTTTTAGATGGAGAGAAACTTGAGACACCAAAGGTTATTGTTTGAAATTATTATAGGGATCAAAATCAAAATCAAAATAATAAATTGTAAGGACCAACAATTATATGAATCCCTTCTAAAATTCCATATTCATTGAGTGCTACATTCTTCTGCACGGACATGTGTAAATATATATTAAAATTTAGGCATCACTAGGCGTTGACATCGAAGTGTTTTAAAATTGCCCATGTGATTAAATTTACTCCTTAATTATAAAGTATTTGCACATGGCTTATATAAATAAGCCAAGTGTGAATATATAGTTTAATGGCGGGCACGATTGCCAGGTTGATGGTAACAAGTAACATGCAAGAGGAATGAGAAATTCTTGTGTCAATAGTCTATTTAGTACTTTATTAAAATAGAGCTGTCAAATAAAAATGCACCAACTTAACTTATTTTAATTCCATGTGGGATGTGGCAGCTCCATTTATTTTTTTGTTAACAATGAAAGTGTCTACCGCCTCTGTACTATATATTCACTTCCCCGTGCCCATCCACTACAAAAAAAAAATCATGTTTTGCGCAGAACTTTTCCGTCGCAAAATATGCATTTTCCCTCGTAAAAATGGTTTGCGGGAGATTTTACGACGGAAAACAGTCCATCGCAAAAATTAGCCTCGCAAACCATTTTTGTGACGGAAAAAATCATTTTTCCGTTGCAAAAATGAGTTTTGCGAGGGAAAAAGGTTTTCCTCGCAATTTTTCCGTCACAAAAATGGGTTTTGCGAGGGAAAAAGGTTTCCCTTGCAAAATCCTCAATTTTGCGAGGGACATTCCTTTCCCTCGCAAAACGTCGGATTTTGCGAGGGAAATACTTTTCCCTCGCAAAATCCAATTTATTTTTTAAAAAAATATAGAAAATAAATATAAAATATTAGAAAATAAATAGATTTGTATATCATAAAAATAAATTGTAATGATCATAAGAGTTTTACATAGCAAAATAGGAGTTCTAAACATTATAATGTTGTGACCAAAATGAACTAAAAAAAAGTCTAAACAGTAGCATTCTGATCATCATTATCACCAGCATCGCCATCACCATCAGGAGTTCCCGTACCCTTGTCCTTCAATAGGGACTGGATAAGTGCCCGCATCTCCATAATCATCTCTCCTTGCTCCCTCATTGTCTGTTCTAACGCCTTTACCCTCTTATCTTCTGCAAAACCAACATTACAAAGTTAGTTCATTTTTTGTACTTCATTTAAATGGACGAGGGAATCATGGTTTGTGATTGATAGCAAAAGTATTACGTCTACCTGCAGGAACACCTCGAACACTGCTGGATGAGCGCTTCGTAGACGACTTCAGTTCGCTGGCAGAGGCACCCATCCCGAAGACTCTCCCATTCTTGTTAATTCCGCTTACAGCCCGAAAGAAGAGACTCTCGTTATCGGAATAAGAGGACGACAGGTCGTTCTCAATCTACGAGTCTCTCTCCTGCGTCAGCTGGTGATAGTTTTCCTACAAGTAGAAAAATACATCACAAATAAGACATATAAAATAAAATAAATATGTTACTGTTTGAAGCAAATAATAAATCTAACTAATCTCTCACCGCAAATTGCTGGGACTTGGCGTTAATCCATCGTTTGCCACCGCCTTCAATCTCCTGGGAATGAGTCCGCTCAAAGGTGGTCCAAGGAACCAATTCTGCAGGAACATCCCCAGTCTCTACCTACAAACATAAATGAATAACTGTTAATTAATTACTTCAAAGTACATAATATTTAAATCTGAAATAGAAAATAACATATACTTACAATTTTGCGACGATGCTCACTAAATGGAATGCAGCCACCAACATATGACGGTCCATCCATATGGGCCCTATTTAATTTATTTCTTTCACTTTGCTATATAAATTTCTGGTCGGTGGCCCATCTTTGAAATAATTGTTCTGCGACCTCAGGTTGAATCCATTTTTTCTTTCCCTTTTCCTGTCTCAATTTATACAATCAATCACACAACCACTTGCTTCCCTTAAAGTTATAAGCCTTTCTTAAATTTTCCCAATCACCAGGCAATTAGCTAAACTGTCACTGAAAATCAATAATAAACAATTAGTGCTTCAAAGTATGAAAGTAGTTAATCAGTTTGCATTTTGATGAGAACAAATTAATAACCATAAATCATATAACTTACCAAGAACTCATTGAACCAAATGTCCCGATGTTCCTGAGGAATCTCTGTCCAAGTGGCCCAAGGTTGATTGAAATTACGGAACATTTGATCCGCTATGAACTTCGTCACCATCCTATACGGCTGAAACCTGAAAACAAAGAAAATGATGCAAATATTATTAGCATACAAATTAAAGGTAAAAAGTTATAACATTACTAGTAACTTTATATGACTTACTCGGTGGTGCCGACAGGACGGGTCCACAGCTTTCCTGTTGCAGGATCCACTATTCCCCAGACTGGTGTGTCGGAGGAACTAGCTTCCCCGACTTGGCTCTGAGGCGACGCAGTGTGCTGAAGGAAGAAGTATTGAAAATGTTACAACATAGATGCTTAAAGAAAACAAAATATATGTAAATCAGGCAGAAATTGTAAACTGGACCTGCTCTGCCTCTTGTTGTGGATAAGTCGGAGAGACAGGCACACCTCTACTGCCTATAACAGAGTCAGTAGTAGACGGTGAAGATGAAAAATGAGGTGGCGGCACCTCTGGGAGAAAGCCAAGCCCTCTGCCTACAGAGGGGGTAGATGATGTCGCCCTACCTCCTCTGATAGGATGGGGCTGGGCGCTATCACTACTACGTCTACTACCTGAACGCCCTCCTGGATGCTCCATCTATGAACACTCATAAACATTATATCAAAATATATATAAATATAAGAAAATTACTTAACATGACACTGGCAAATGGATGAGAGTATCTTGTATAACAAATCGTCATAAACAAAAACACTAACTCAAATCAACCGGAAGATTCTTGTTCTTCGACCTCTGCCTACACACCTTCCTCCAGCGTCTCGTAGTCGTCGAATTCAGATTCACTATTGGAGTAAATATCTTCCACCTCATCGTCTGATTCCTCATTGTCAATATTGATAGGAATCAAGTCTAACTCCGCGGTGGAATCAAAGAGATTGCTTGGTAGATCGTCCTCGGAAATAGTTACGGCACGTTCATGTTCCACATCAGCTTGGAATGGTTCAGTCAAATCGTCATTTGTTTCTGACTCTTTCGACTTAGGTATAATATTCCGTGCTTTGGTTTTGATAACTCCCCTCCACCCTTGGCGGGATGTGGGGTATGATGTATAGTAAACCTGTTCCGCCTGTTGAGAAAGAATGAATGGGTCATAACTAACTGTATATCTCCTTGACCAGTGGATCTCAACATTTCCATATTTGTCCACTTTTGTCCCACGCGGAGTGTTATCAAACCACTCACATTTAAATAGAGTCATCGTCTTGTCCCACTTGTAATCCAGCTGAATTATGTCAATTAACTTCCCGTAGTAGTCGCCCTCAACCCCGTCAACTTGACCACCTCGACAACATACACCGTAATTGCAACTTTATGTATTCCCGTTCGCTTCAAAAGTTGCAAACCGATACTCATTGATTACATATTTTTTGATCCGGGTAATTGTTGTTGCAGATCCGTAAGATAAACTTCACGCAACATCCTGGGTAGCCGATAGCGATGAATATTCACTATTTTCAATGTGTTCACAACCTTCCCATAACGGACGTTGCGCATCTTGAAGCATTTTACAGAACCTATCGGCTTCTGGATTAGGATCCTCTCCCATGTACGATGGTAGAGTATGTGCATCGGTCTCCTCTCCCATGTATGACGATTCAGCATGAGTAACGGGATCAAAGTACTGGCCAATTGACGGTCCAGCGGCATCCATCACCAACTGTTCATATTGATTAAGGTTGTCTCGATGAGTATTGTCTCTGTAATAACCACTCGGTGTCTGTCGGACTTGTTGGTTTTGATTAGTTTTGATGATGTCTTATATAGATGTCATTCTTAATAGCAAAAAGGTTGCATACTACATTTATCTTTTACTTTGACTAATTATTATATTTAATGTAGATGCAAAGTTTTATGATGGAGAATGTTGATTGAAGAAAGAAGCTCTTGCACAATATAATGGGAATATCATAATATTAAGGAAGCAAGAGGTTATCAAATGATTTTGGGGATAATCTAGAAGGAGAGAAGAAATTGAAGAAGGAAGAACTTGCAATGCAATGGAATATCTTTATTGAAGTTCTTATATTGATGCTAGAAGTATCCAAGATCATATGGAAGCTGGAACGGATCAATTCAGAGTTTAAACCATCAAAAATCAGTTCCGGGATGAGCAAACTCGAGTTCATAACTTGCAAACTCGAGCCTCAGTAATGTCCTCGGCAACTCGCGCCTCTGGACAAGTCAAACTCGAGCTTAGAACTCAAACCTCAGGTTTGGAACTCCAAACTCGAGCCCATCATTAGCAAACTCGAGCTGTAGTGTCTTCGGCATTTCGGTGTCTCTGGACAAGGCAAACTCGAGCCTATTAGTTGGCAAACTCGAGCTTACAGCGGTGTTCAACATTTCAGCTACTCTGTTCCACGTTTCACTCGGGCGACGTATGGTCATTCGATGATATCTCCTAAAATAAAGATCGGATTGAAGTGAAACCAGTGACATATGAAACTAGACTCCCAATGCGTCATTTTGATATATAATTGAAGCCAAACGGAGTCAAGATGAAGGAGCTATGAATTTATGAAGTTGACAGTGATATTCACGTCACACAAATGACCAACCTTCAAAGTTTTGAGTTTATCTCACAAACGGAGAATCCAATTGAGATGAAATCAGTGGCATTGGAAAGTAGACTCAAAGGGCTTTCCATCGATAGGTTAAACAACTAAAACGGAGTTCAGACCAGGGAGATATGGCCCCCGAAAGTAGACAGTCTGTTCTGGGTATTGCAATTTGCTAAAGAGAAGCAAACTCGAGCCTATTAGTTGGCAAGCTCGAGTTCGCGGGTTACAGAGCTATCGTGTCGCGAAAATCATCCAAACTCGAGCCTATAAGTTACAAACTCGAGCCTAGACAAGACAGAGCAAAATATGATTTTGAAGAGACCCAAACTCGAGCCTATAAGTATGGACTCGAGCTCGGATCTTACAAACTCTAGAGTTTGTCTCTAAACCTCCGGTTTGCACTCGAACCGAGACATTCAAAAGCTTTGCAAACTCGAGCCTACTTATGTAAACTCGAGTTCACGCTCCCGCATCGAAAAACATCATTCCGAAAGTCTCATTTCTCATCCAGGATGATTACCCAATAACTTATACTTCTTCTTAACATTATTTATATCATTTATGTATAAGTTTCAGTGATTAAAATGAAGGATTAGAAGCAAATCTCAAAGTGACAGATTTGTGAAGAACCTTG
This sequence comes from Acacia pycnantha, assembly GCA_025563575.1. Taxonomy (NCBI): domain Eukaryota; kingdom Viridiplantae; phylum Streptophyta; class Magnoliopsida; order Fabales; family Fabaceae; genus Acacia; species Acacia pycnantha. The sequence continues at coordinate 2,177,537 of JAMWYP010000032.1, read as the reverse complement.
CGTCGAGAATTTCGAAAATGGGAAAGAACACAGATAACTTGCAGAAATGAAGTTGAATACCCAATTGTAATGCTTCTCCAAAGGATTAAATCATTCAGATGATGAAATACTCCAACGGACATAAGCCAAACAGATTCAGCATTCGAATTAATGTTCATGACAGGAATCAACCACTGTTGATGAAACGGAAAATCAGAGCATTTACTTTCACGCGTCAAACAGAGGAAAATTCAAGAAGAAGAAATCCTTCACTTGGAAACAATTGATATAGCCATTACTCGTAATGATTCCCTGAACAAATAAAGGAAAGTCATTAAATGACATAACGGTCATAATCTTCAATGCGAGCAAAAGTTGAAATCGAGAAAGGCCGTGAGTCCCAACGGCTAGAATTTCGAATGGAGAGAATTCGAGAATTGAGAAGCAACGGTCATATGAAGATTTGCCGCTATATATAGAGCTGCATACAAACCTTCAAAAACAACAACAACACGCAGAGAACAAGCTTACATCTTCAACATGCTAATACTCTGATCTTTATATCATTTACTCTGCTTTTCAATGTCTATATATCATAGAGAGTGAAATGTTTTGCATTGTACTTGTGTTCATCCATACACTTCGAGAGAGAAGATTCATTGTAAACATCCTATCTTTATATTCATGAGTTACTCAAGATTGTGTGATCTTGAGTGGGAAACACATTGTGTTGATTACGGCTTGTAAGGGAGTGAATCCTAGTGAGAGGATTACTTCGAGTGCAGAGTGTAATCAAACAGTGTATTGATTACGCTTTGTAAGGGGGAGTCAATCCTAGTGAGGGGATTACTTGAGTACGAACGTGTAATCAAGTTGAAAGAAGATAGTGAATTGAAATTCTCAAGTGGAGCTTGGGGACCGGACGTAGGTCAAGGATTGGGCGAACCAGTATAAATGACAGTTTGCATATTCTCTTCCCTTATCTCTTACATTCCAGCATATATGTTTGAATGATTGCTTATCACTTTATAAATTATTATTGTCATTCAAACTACTTTCAATATGTTGCAGAAAGTTTTTAAAACTCTAAGTTTTTAATCAAACACCCAATTCACCCCCCCTCTTGGGTGATAGCCAAGTCTTTCATTTGGTATCAGAGCCAGGTTCCTTGTTTAAAGGACTTAACAGTCTCAAGAGTTATCAAATGGCTAATTTTGAGTCTTTGCTCGTTTTTGAAAGGTTTTGACTTTACCATTCCACCACTTTTCAAAGATATTGATTTTTGGTTTTGGAAAGCTAGAATGACTAGTTTTATAAAAGCAAGCGATTTTGATATGTGGAAAGTCTTTACAAACGTTTTGACTTTACTCCAAGAAAGGATTGGACAAGAAGCAGATATGAAAATGTTTTCATTAAACATTAGAGCAATGAACATATTATACAAGTCTTTAACCGAAAAGATTTTGAGAAAATCAAATGTTGCTCTAGTGCTAAAGATATTTGGGATACTCTTGATTCTATTTATGCTTCTAACAATTGTGTTGAAGTTGAAAGTGTTGACAGTTCATCGAAACTATCACTGTGGTATCCACATTTGATGAACAATTGGAAGTGAAGAATAAAGAAGGAGAAATCTTAGAACACTTCCATGATCTAGTCAATACGGAAGAACAAGAGAGTGAGGATTCCCAAGAAGAGCTCATTGTTCACGACAGTGATCAACAATTACTTGGAGCTCGAGATGCATATATGGTAAACCATTCCAATTCTTCTTGTGTAGTTAAAAATGTTTATGAACATTTGCATAAAACTGTTCTGCAACCATTTACTAATTCAGCTACTAACCTAAGTGGCAAATACAACTGGCCACTTAGTCAAGAAAGTGGCAGACAAACACATGTAGTGAATAAAGAACAGATGCCAGCAAGCAACCAGAGAATGAGGATAGTACACTAGAAGATGGGGACATGCATGTGGAGGGGGCATGAGCAGGGGAAGGCCAAAACCCCTCCCTCTTGCTTCGATTCGATTCGATTTCAAATCTATGGATTTTCTCGAGTTGGAGGCCGTCGAAGGTCTCCGATGGTCATGAATCCCTTTCCTCGTTCGTACTCGAATTCTACCTCTCCTCTTTTTTGTTTGCATACTGCTTCATCTGAGTTTGGGCACGTTCCAGATGAGATTTAAGGGCCAACAAGGCTTTGTTTCGCTCATTAATCTGCTCATTCACCTCTTCTACCATGGAAAAGGCATCCTGCCACTTGAAAATAGTAGGTGGGTCACGGTCATATAAGGCCTTGAAAGTGTTGAACCAAAACTCAACCCAAGGAAGCATCTCCAGCAAAGCATCTGAGGTCCAAGGTTCAGTTAACCACCTTGGTTTGGCCATCAGTTTGGGGATGATATCCTGAATTGTAGTTCAAGGTAGCACCAGAATGTGTAAATAATTCCCTCAAAAAGTGGCTGATAAAACCCTATCTTGGTCAGAAACGATCAACTTGGGAAACCCACAAAGTTTAATAATTTCTTTAGTGAAGATTTCTGCAACTTCTTTGGCGGTAAATGGGTGGGAAAGTGGCACAAAATGAGCATATTTTGTCAAACGATCCACCACCACCATGATTGTATCAAACCGATGGGAGGTAGGCCAACAATGAAATCCATGCTAATATCATCCTAAACCTGAGAAGGAATCAGTAGTGGCTGCAGCAGTCCCATGGGGGTAAGAGCTTCGCATTTATTTCTTTGATAAGTCTTGCACTTAGATACATGCTCTTGTATACCTCATTTCATCCCTTCCCAATATACAACCTCCAAAAGCCTCTTATAGGTGCATAGATAACCTTAGTGTCCACCCAAAGGAGAGTTGTGAAATTCCTGGATAAGTGCGGTGGTTCTTGGGGACTGTTTTTGCAAAACCAGCTTCCCTCAATACAGCTAGAACCCGTTTTTAAGGGTGTATCCCTCTAGAAACCCAAAACAGAGACGAACTATGATCTGGACTGAACCCGATGGGGCGAAGATGTGAACACAAAATGGCGAGTCTCCTTGCCTCCATTGATGGGCTTCGATTTTGAATTTGAACTGAGCACACAAGCTTCGATCTTTCTATTAAATTTTTTATGATTATTAGTTACAACTTGGAGGTTAGGATCGCTTCCGGCTTATCCACATTGCACACAGTAAAGGTGAGACTGGGTTTGATGAAGCAGAAAACTTGGGCATCATCACGTTACACGTCAGCAACGTTAGTGACGCCGTTAGGAGCTAACTAACGGAAGGACTAACGTGGGATGTTTTTTGATTTCCCAGGGATGGCGGGACGAGTTATTTTTAGTTAGGGATCAAAAAGGGGTTCGTATTTTTTTTCCAGTGACCAAAAAGGGTATTTACTCTAAAAAATTAGCTGAGGCCAAATTTGTGGCCAAATAAAATATCATATAATATATATATATACATATTAACAAATTTTATAAAATCAGTCGGGGCGTGCCAAGGCCCCAGCTAGCCAGCACTACGTTCCGCCTCTGGAAAGTGTCCACCGGCACTGTACTATTCACTTCCCCGTGCCCATCTCTCCACCGCCATGTCCGCTCCGAGCTGCCACCTCCAGTTAAAAAGCTCTCATTTTTTGCGAGCTCCCTCCGGCGGGTGATAGCCATCTCACACATCTCTTCCTCCCTCCACTTATAGTTCCCTCCTTCTCGTCTTTCTCCTACCATATGTCGGTACTCGCATACTTAATAGTTTGAAGACATCAAATTTCAACACATTTAGGTGCTGGTGGACGGATGTGGAATTTTTCAAATTCAAATCACCTTTGTGGGTTTTGCAAATTTTAAGGGGTATTTTTCTGAACATTTTCCACACACAGGGACACTTAAATAAACAAATACTCGTTTGTTAATATGGTAAATGGTTTCATCTCGGGAGAATGTAAGTTCAACTCCCAAAAAGTGTGCACTCATGGGAGAAGTTTTACACGACCTAAATAGATAAACCTAAAAAAGAATCCCTTGATCAAAGTGAGGGGAAAAAAAACTCGGAAAGGTAAGGAAAAGCTTGATACCAGTTTATAGATCGATAGATTAAATTTGTGAGAATCTTATCTCTTTTTGGGTGTATATATATTGAGCTGCACAAACTGAAACAGCTAAGTTAAATTAAAAAGCATGGGAATAGTATCAGCATCATGAGCTTCTTTTATTTTTTATTCTATTCGACCAACAGAAAATATTATATATTAAATAAGATTAATATTAAAAAATATTAATTTTGAAATATAGTTAAGGAGGTCATGATGGAAATAAAAATAGGAAGAAAAATATTAAATGAAGATTCTAGAAGATTTGAAGACTATCAAGGAGATTTGAAGCTTAATGAGAATATTTAAAAATATAGGAGGAGAATATGAGTGAAGGTGAACGTTCGGGGAAAGGTGAGGGTGACGGCCGAGGGCTTGGTGACGGTGACGGGAGAGAACGTGCTGGTGGTGAGGGTGTGCGACGCTGCTAGGGGAGTGGGTCTCAACCAGGGGATATGTCTTTCTCTATTGAGAGTGGAGGGGATCGTGTGAGTAGAACAGAGCAGAGTCCGGCCAATAGCAGAGCCGAGCGGCGGCCGGTTACCATTTCGTATAAAGAGAAGCTCCTTGCTCCAGGTGGTCTGGGTTTTTTGGTGAGTCATGCTGAGGAGGATGACATTGTAAGTGGATGGAGAGGGTTCTTTGCAAAGAAGAATGAGGAGATGGAGAATGCCGACAGAGTGCATGAGCCAGCGAAGAAGACATGGGCAACATACCTTGAGTCAATATCCATCTTGTCTATGACGGAGGATCGGTATGCTTCTTGGTGCAGGCCTGGATGAACTCTCTCTCATCATCAAGGTTTGGGGCTATCGGTCCCTAAACATGTGCTCTTCGACCGAGTAAGAAGAATGTGGAAGCCCCAACAACCGTTGAAGGTGGTCCCGTTGAGTAATGGATACTACATAGTGTCTTTTTCAAATAAGGAAGATAGGGATTATGCTTTCTCTGAGGGCCCTTGGATGATTGATGACCATTATTTATTGGTTCAGCGCTGGCGCCCGAATTTTAATCCATGGAAAGCTGATAGTCAGAGGAAGATTGCTGCTTGGGTAAGAATTCCAGACTTGCCAATGGAGTTCTGTACCGTAGAATCACTGGGGTTAATAGGGAACATGATTGGTAAAATTGTGAAAATTGATCGGTCAACTTCTGTATATGATAAGGGAGCTTTTGCTCGGATATGTGTCGAGCTTGACCTTCAGGCTCCTTTATTGCCGGCTTTTAGAGTATTTGGTAAGGAAAGACAGTTGGTTTATGAGGGTCTGCACTTAGTGTGCTTTGGGTGTGGCAAGTACGGTCATGAGCAGCTGGTATGTCCTGAGAGGGTGGTGCGCGACGGAGTCCCAGAGAAGAATATGAGTAATATCGAAACTGATGGGTTAAAGCAACAGTCACCGACCGACAAGGATAATGGGGGTGACGAACGGATTTTAGTAGAGGCTGGGGTTAGCAACAACGACAAGCACTTACTAGGGGAGGCTTCACAGTCAGATTTGATGTCGGGTGCTCGCAATGATGAGAGACGAAGCAAAGAAGCAGGGAAGAAGAAGTTGCAAGTGGCCGGAAAAAATGTGCAGAGGTGTTCGGAGAAGAAGACAGTGGTCGAAGGGCAGATGGGGGAAGTGAGCGGTGATAATCTGGGCACTCCGTCGCTGCAACCTTCTAGTAGTGGCGTTCAGCCCGGTCTGCGGCCGCGGCAATGGCCCGGGCCCCAGATCTTGTTAGGCGTGATCTTGAAGTAGGAGCATAACGCCAGTTTGAGTTGATGGGGGGAGTGAATGGTGGATCTAGCGGAAAGCAAGGGATTGTGCAGGATATTAAGGGAGTAATGTTGCAACGTTCAAATGAGGGAGCACGTGGGGTCAGCTTTAATGGAATTAAAAAGGAGTTATTGGGTGGTGATTTGAATAAGTCAAAGTTGATTCCTGGGCCTAGTGAGAAGCCCAAAGCAGAATGGGTATTAGTGGGTTCAAAAGGAAAAAGGAAGAGAAACTTAAGATGTTTGGGAAGGAGAATAGATTTAATGAAAGGCCTAAATTTAAGATTCGGGAGGCAAAAGAAAAGGGAGCTAAATTTGTGGAAATTACCAATAAATATACTACATTGCCGTTGGAGGATTTAAAGGAAGATGCGCAAACGGAAAAAATTCAGATTGAGCAGGATTATTCGCAAAACATTAACTCTAATATAGATTTTCCTTCTAAGGAATTGTCGGATGATGAGATGGGATTAGTCACACATGACCAAGAAAGGGGAGCAGGGTGTGATGTTAATTATCTTTTGGGGAGTGGTTTGCCCCAGTCTAATTCCACACAGTCTTAATGAATTACATGATATGGAACTCAAGAGGTACAGGTTCGAAGTCTTTTCCAAGCCTGGTACGTGAACTTAAAAATCATTATAAGTTGGATTTTCTTGCAATTCTTGAAACACGATCGGATGCTTCTAGAGCTGAACGAAGAATCCGGCAGTTGGGGTTTGACAAGTATTCCTTTATTGCTGCAGAAGGGTATAGAGGGGGTATTTGGTGTTTATGGGAGGAAGCATCCATGAAAGTTGAGGTCGTGGAAAAACATAAACAATATATGCACTTGCAACTTGAATCTTCGAAGAAAGGGAAATGGTTCCTCACTGTGGTATATGCAAGCCCGAACCGTATAATCCGCCGTTCACTATGGACTGAGCTTTTTCGGATTAAAAATTATGTGATGGGGCCTTGGTGTATCGGGGGTGATTTTAATTCTACAATGCTTATAGAGGAAAGGAGGTCCGCCAGAGCACAGGGTTTGATGAGCCACGCTTTTACATGGAAAAGAGGAAGGAGACTGCAGGCTCGCTTGAGATGGAGTCTCTTGCTAATGAAGCTTGGTGTGCTCTGTTTATTGATGCTAAAATCCTCCATTTACCTCAGTATAAGTCTGATCACCGACCTGTTCTGTTAAGATTGGAGGGGATCCCTGTCCACGAGCAGATTAGGCGACCGTTTCGTTTCATTGCTGCTTGGGTTCTCCATGATGATTTTAATGAGCTAGTTCGACATGAATGGAAACCAGACAGAGGTTGGGGCACGAACATTGAGGGCTTTGCGCATGCTTGTAGTCAGTGGAATAAGGAAGTCTTTGGGAATATCCAGAAGCGGAAGAACCTTCTCCTTCGCAGGTTGGATGGCGTGAATAAGGAGATGGCAAGGAAGGGATCTCTCAGGCACTTAGTGTTAGTTCTCTATGTGTTTTGATGATTAATAACAATTGTAAACAAGTACGAATGTTTTTAAAATGACAAAAGAGTCAAAATCATTCTGTCACCTCAAAACTCGAGCCTAACTAAGCAAACTCGAGTTTTCTGCAAACAGAGAGCTCATCGGGATATTTACGGCATAACGAACTCGAGCACGAGTAAATAGACTCGAGCCTAAACCCTCATGATATAATAATAAAGAGTTTACAAACAAGTAAACTCGAGCACAATATAGACAAGCTCGAGTTTTCCCATGGCGAGAAGTTTTCTAATTAAATTGTATCTCTTTAAACTCCGGGTTTATTCTTTTTGAGTAGAGTTCACTTGTTTCTATGGCTATAATTTAATGAACACTCGAGCCCAAGTATATGGACTCAAGCCTAATGCTTTTGTGTAGAGTTTACTCTATGGTTTGACAAACGAAGAAGAGTTTACAAAATAGGTAAACTCGAGCTTTGTTATTACAAGCTCGAGTTTTCCCTTGTGACTCCCAAGTTTTCCTTCTTTTCAAACTCCAGAGTTTAAGCTCAAACCTCCAGTTCACTTCAATAAGTCATGGAATAAATTAAGCTGAACTCGAGCCTAAGAATAATGAACTCGAGCCCTTCATCGAAGAAAGAAAAGCAAGTGTACAAACTCCGAGTTTGTACTCGTGCTCAGATCCACTCTAATCGAGCAACCAAAACTCTTAGGCATGAATAGTGTTAAACTCGAGCCTAATCACTAATGGACTCGAGCACTGCTTATCTTGTGAGATATTACTCCAGTGTTCATTCGACAAAAGCTTAGAGAGTATTCGAACTCGAGCCTACCTTCGTGAACTCGAGTTCACATGGTGAAACAAAATACAAACTCCGAGTTTACATCAAACTCGAGTTTGCTCTCACGAAGATAAACCAGATACTCTAAAAGCCTTACGAACTCGAGCGACTTGGAGAACTCGAGTTTAAGACGGAAGCAAATATGATGGTTCTTGATTTCATCTGATTCTTTTAAAGCTGCAAAACTTACCATGTTTATACGAATTGATTGCATTCATTTAGTATATTCAAACGTATTTAACTACTCTATATTGAGAATGTTTCGGTATTAAATTGGATCAAGCGAATCATTGAATAAACGCGAAGAATCGAAAGCGAGAATGATTTCACGCGTCCGGGAATTGAATCGGCGAAATTCGGGACCCAACGGCTATAATTCTCATCAAACTGAATTTCAAATGAAGAACATGCTAAGTTGAGAAGTAACGGTCACATAGCAACTCACCACTATATAAGGAGCTGATTACAAACTTGAAAGACACGAAAGATTAAGCGAAGCGAAAAGCAAGCTCAAGAGTTCTTATACATTCGGTTTTCTTTACGTATTGTATTTTGATATACAAAGAGCCTCAGTGTTTATCATTATCTTCTCTGTGAGAGAGATTTTATACAAATTATTCATTCATTGTAAAAGATCTCAAGTCAAGGGGACTTGGAGATTGGGATTTGATTACAACTTGTAAGGGGAGTGTATCCTAGAGAGGATAATCCTTGAGTACGAGTGTGTATACGAGTTAAGTGATAGTAGAAAAACCCGGAGAGTGCGGGGACTGGACGTAGGTCAAGAATTTAGACCGAACAGGGATAAACTTTACGTGTCAAGCTCTTCTTCCCTATCTCTTTACGTTTAGCTTCGACTTGGGTGCAAAGTTATTATAAAAGTTTTAAAATCCCCAATTCACCCCCTCTTGGTGATTTCCTTTCGTTTTCATTTGGTATCGAGCCTCGTTGTCAATTTGAAGGATTAACATCCTAGACACAAAGATCCAATGGAAGGAATTCTACCGGATGGAGCCTCAATCAACCGACCCCAGGTTTCAATGGAGAACACTACTCATTCGGAAGGCTAAGTTCGGGGTCTATGTAATGGCCTCGAGTTTGGTTTGTGGAGGGTCTTTGAAAAAGGAAACTATGTTCCTTCCTCGGTTGTAGTGACATCGAGAACTCCCAAGAAAGAAGAAGAGTACGATGACAATGATAAGAAACAAGTCACTCTCAACATGAAGGCAATTCATATGCTCCAAAGTGCTCTTGGCCAAAAAGAGTATTTCGAGAATCTGCACTTTGCCATCTGCTAAGCAAATGTGGGATGCTCTTGAAATAGCTCATGAAGGAACAGTGCGATCAAAGAAAATCGTATCAATACTCTCATGGTGAATACGATCTATTGCGAGATGAAGCAGGAGAATCTATTGGTGAATTTCAACTCGATTCACTCACTTTGATCAATCAACTCATTGCCTTGGGAAAAGAATATGAACAACCTGCCCAAGTGAGGAAAATACTAAATATTCTCACCAAGGAATGGGAAGCCAAGGTCACTTGCAATTGAAGAATCTCGAGGCGAATCAATGGCCTCAGTGGCGGCACTATTTGGCGGCCTTTACGAATATGAGGGAAGATCAAATTCAAAAAGGGACTAAATGATATCAATGTCAAGAACAAGGGAATAGCTCTTAAAACCATCAAAGAAGTTAAATCGGATGACGATGAAGAAGATGAAGATGAAGATGGTGAGCTAGGAATGATGGTCAGAAGATTCAAGAAATTCTACAAAAAGGACCAATCTCACGAGAAGGTTTCACAAAGGAAATTCTAGCACGAAACTAAGAAACCAATTATATGCTATGAATGTGAGAAACAGGCCACATCAAATCGAGAATGTCCTTGGTGAAAAACAAAGAAAGAAATTCAATAAGTTCAAGAAAAGAGCTTATGTATCGGCTATATGGGGCAACGGCTCATCGATGAAGATGAGGCGGAAGAGGAACAAAGTGCCAATCTACGCCTTGTGGCTCAAGAGGAATCGGACAACGAAGAGGTAAGTAATTCGATTTACCTTATAATGAATTATCTTCAACATATGATTCTCTTTATCTTGAATTTAAGAAAAGCGCAAAAGAGCTCTTATTTTCAAAAGAAAAATCAAACTATTAGAAGAACAAGTTCAAACGATTTCTACGCCTATCTACGCTTGTGAAAAGGATGCAAAACCAACTTATAATGAATTGTTTACTGAATACGAACTTGTTCAAAATGAATTTGAGGAACTTGCTGAAAAATATTCTTGTTTAAAAAGGAAGAATACAACACTTGAACAACAAGTAGAAAATCTTTCAGTTCCTGAAAATATCATATGTGATGAATGTTCTATTTTGAAAAAGAAAAATGAATACCTTACAAAGACTCTTGAAAAATTCACTAGAGGAAGTGAAATGCTTGAGGTAATTTTAAAACAGCAAAGATTTACAAATGAAAAATCAGGAATTGGTTACAAGCCTGATTATGACAAAAAGAAAGGCAAAAAGAAACATGGACAAAGATCCTACATGAATTATTTTCAAAAATCTGTTCATACCTCAAATCCTTTTGCACATTGCAACTATTGTAATAGAAAAGGTCATACTACTTCTTCATGTTTTCATAAGAAAGATAGATCGATTAAACCTATAGGAAATTATCAATGGGTGCCTAAGGGATCCTATATGACTCCTAAGACACAAACTAACCCAAAAGGACCCAAAGAATATTGGGTACCTAAAAGATGATATCTCTTCTTATGCAGATTTGTCTTAGAGCATCAAATCCCAATAAGTGGTACATAGACAGTGGATGCTCAAGACATATGATTGGAGACCAATCCAAATTTGCTTCAATCAAACATAAGGAAGGTGGCAAGGTAACATTTGGTGGAAATGAGTCGGAAGAATTCTGGCATTGGCAAAATTGGAAATAGCAATGGACCTCAAATCAAAGATGTTTATCTTGTGGATGGGTTATGTCACAACCTCCTCAGTGTGAGTCAAAGCACGGACAAAGGAAACCTAGTCATCTTTGATTCGGAAGAATGTTTGATTGTAAGTAAGGATGCTCTCTCTTTAGATAGTATTAAATCCAAAGCATTATTCGAGCTCCAAGAGAAGGTAATTGTTATACTCTTAATCAATAAAAACAATTCGATTCGAAAAATGTTTTGTTGGTAACTTAGATGAAAGTTGGTTATGGCATAAGCGTTTAGGACATGTCAATATGATTCAACTTGATAAACTACGAAAAAAGGAATTGGTTATTGGTTTACCAAAACTTTATTTTAAAAATGATCTAATTTGTCATGCATGTCAAAAGGTAAACAAACTAAATCATCTTTCAAGTCGAAAACGGAATTATCAACTAATAGACCTCTCCAATTACTCCATATGGACTTAGTTGGACCAGCTAGAGTAAAAAGCCTTGGCGGCAATCTTTATACATTGGTCATAGTAGATGATTTCTCAAGATTCACATGGGTCATTCTTTTATCATCAAAAGATAAAACATTTGATCAATTTATTGTGTTTGCCAAGAAGGTCCAAAACGAGAAAGGATTCTCTATTGCAGGTATTCGTACGAGATCATGGTGGAGAATTTGAGAATCATGCCTTTGGAGAATTCAGTGATAGTATGGGAATTAATCATAACTTCTCGGCTCAAGAACCCCACAGCAAAATGGAGCAGTAGGAGTCATCCTCTGGATCAAGTGATAGGTGATGCAAATCAAGGAGTAAGAACCAGAAAAAGCACTTTGAATGAAGTTACTTTTCAGCTTTCATTTCGAAAATTGAACCTTCTAAGATTGATGAAGCCCTTTCAGACAATAATTGGGTTATAGCAATGCAAGAGGAATTACATCAATTTGAAAGAAACCAAGTTTGGGACTTGGTGCCCAGACCTAAAGACCATCCGGTCATTGGTACTAAATGGGTATTCAAAAATAAATGTGATGAATCCGCCATAATCATTCGTAATAAAGCAAGGCTAGTTGCAAAAGGCTATAATCAAGAAGAAGGAATTGATTATGAAGAAACTTATGCTCCAGTAGCAAGATTGGAAGCTATAAGAGTTCTTCTAGCCTTTGCTTGTGTTAAAGGATTCAAACTTTTTCAAATGGATGTAAAATCCGCCTTTTTAAATGGTTTTATACAGGAGGAAGTTGATGTTGAACAACCTCCAGGTTTTCAAAATGAACATCATCCAGATCATGTTTATCACCTCAAGAAAGCCTTATATGGTCTTAAGCAAGCTCCTAGAGCTTGGTATGAGAGGTTAAGCACTTTCCTTCTTGATCAAGGATTTGTTAGAGGAAAAGCGAGATACAACTCTCTTTATAAAGAAGAATAAACTTGGTGATGTTTTAATAGCTCAAATTTATGTTGATGATATTATTTTTGGTGCTACTAATGATACTATGTGTGAAGAATTTGCCAAGACAATGCGGGGAGAATTTGAAATGTCCATGATGGGAGAACTTAATTACTTCCTTGGACTTCAAATCAAGCAACGCCATGATCGAATCTTCATTTCCCGGACCAAGTATCCGAAAGATCTATTAAAAAAATATGGTCTAGCTGATTGTAATGGAGCGAGATACTCCAATGGATGCTGATGAAAAGGGGACTAACTTCAACATCACTAAGTATAGAGGAATGATTGGATCATTACTCTATCTTACTGGCAAGTCGTCCGAGACATTCAATTCGGTGTTGGAATGTGTGCTAGATTCCAATCTGCCCCATGGAGTCCCATCTTGAACATGTTAAAAGAATTTTTAGATATCTTGCGATACAAAGACTCTTGGATTATGGTTTCCCAAAGATCAACATGAACACTTAGTAGCCTATACTTGATTCAGATCATGCGGGATACAAGGCGTGACGAGAAAAGCACAAGTGGTCAATGTGAGTTCTTTGGAGGATCATTAGTGTCTTGGTTCGGCAAAAGCGAACCACGATGGTTGTGTCATCCTTTGAAGCCGAGTATGTTGCTGCCTCAAGTTGCTGTGCTCAAGTTCTTTGGCTCAAACAACAATTGTGTGATTTGGGAGTTCATCTCAAAGAAATCCCAATTCTTTGTGACAACACAAGCACAATAAGTTTGGCAAAGAATCTGTTCAACACACTAGAACCAAACATATTGATGTCAGACATCACTTCATAAGAGATCATGTTCAAAAGAAGGATGTCAAAGTCATGTTCATCCCAACTCACTTGCAACTCGCTGATATCTTCACCAAGCCACTAGCAAAAGAACAATTTGTGTTCATAAGAAGAGAATTGGGAATGGTAAATCCCAATGAGTTGTAAGTAATTCAAATGTTAGTTATGTTTTTTTAATGATTATTGTCCACTAACTTAAGCATCGGAGTATGTAGATATGTTTTGTGCGGGATGTATATTGAAATCAAAATCCCAAACAATCGAGTGCAAGTAAAGTGTCACAAACTCGAGCCTACCAAAGATAGACTCGAGCTCGAAAGAACCAACAAGAAATGCAACTATCAGGTCGCCAAACTCGAGCCTATTAGTGAACGGACTCGAGTTCGCGAGAGACAGAGAGCAACTCATCTCAGAGATTTTGACAGACTCGAGCCTATTAGTGAACGGACTCGAGTTCGCGGGAGACGAGATAGCAACTCATCTCGAGAGATCTTGACGGACTCGAGCCTATTAGTGAGACGGACTCGAGTTCGAGGGAGACAGAGAGCAATCCACCTCGAGAGAACCGGACAGGACTCGAGCCTACGATGTGATCGACTCGAGCCTAGCAAGAAATTTCAAGGGTTCACACATACACTCTTGAATTCCAGGTAAGTAACGTTACACAAACTCGAGCCTACACTTAAGAACTCGAGTTTGCGTCGATAAAATTTCTTTAAAAATCTGACTTTTCGTCTTCACTCTATCTCACCCTCGAGCCTAAACCTAAATTCTCCCAAAAATTTCTCTCAATCTCCTCAAACGAAAACCAGAGAACATGGCGTCCAAACGATCGCAACCCAAGATTCCAAATCTTCTGATCCTCAAGAACCCCAAACCGATCATACAAAAATCTCTCAACGTCCTCCCAGGGTAAAATCGTTTCCCAAACGATTCAAGCATGGAATTGACAAGCAAATTCCTGGTATTCCTATTACCCAAGCCACTCCAATAACCACAGTCAAGATGAATACCTCAAAGAAAGCCTCAAGCTGGCGACACCACCTCGAAGGGCAAAGAACAGATACACAAGTCTCGAAAGACCACAACTAGTCAAACTAGCTCTCAAGCTCAATCATCCTCCCATCACCAACAACACTATGTTCCTCAGGTATCTAGAGAAAACCCAGCCTTATTTGAAATTTACAATCATTCCTCCATCCCTAAAGGATTCTCTAGTGAGGATGTCACTCTATATGGTGAGGATGCCATACGATTCCAAGAAAACTATGAGGCTAAGAGTTTTTGCCCTTACGTGTATGTCAATCTAGATGCTTTAAAAGAGGAATGTAACCTTGATCTTACCCATTGGCTTAGACAATTTGAACCTCTCATATCCATTAGAGCCTCATATAGTCCATCCTTTGTTAAAACCTTTTACTATTGTATGCAAAGTGATAATTTATTGGATGCGGATAGAAATTTGGTTGAGGAAAGGATTACCACATCCATTAGAGGAAAACAGATAACCATCACCGCTGCATACCTTAATTCCCTCCTCCAAATCCAAAATCCTCCTCCCGTTGCTTCTCCAAATTATACGAATAGGCAAATTTTTACACTCCTCGGACCCGATGAGCACATACCGATGCTTTAGAGACCATGGATTTCACTCCGGTATCAATGCCTCCTAAGCAAAGAGCTGCTTGGTATATATACACTAGAAACTTAGTACAAAAGGGAGGCAATTTCACTCACTTTGCCAAAAAGGACTTCCCTATTTTTGCCTCTATCATAGATCAAGTCCCTCATAACATAGGAGATTGGATCTTTAAAGAGATGTTCAAATTTCGTTTCCATGGAAGAAAAACATCCCGCATACCCTTTGCCAGCCTCATCTCGGTGATTATGTTTCATGAAAGGGTCTCGGTATTTACCACCAACATATCCTAAATTTGATGAGGATAAGCTTTGATCAAGGAAGTGATCATTCCAGAGCACCCTCAAGACCTACTAGAACCATAGCTACTCAATCTAGAGTTCAAGAAGCTCAAAGTGCACCACCTCCACCACAATCCTTTCCCTCTGATTTGAATGAAAGAATAAAGACTTACATTGCCCAAGTTGTTTCGATCTTTCTTCCAAGATAGAATCAGGATTCACCACAAGTCAAGAAAGGATATGAGGAGTTCTCTCGATGCACAAGAAGATCTCATTCTTGAACATGAGATTATCAAAGAGAAAGTGCAAGGTCTCGGGGATCAAATTGGAGATCACTCAAGAAGCATCTCCACTCTTTTGGTGTCTATGTCCACCTCCATGACAAAATGGACAAAATTTTAGAAAATCGGTCCATCAATTCCATTGGACCTAGCTCTTCGGCACCTCCACCTTCTTCCGAACCAATCCCAACCTCCATAGCCCCGAACCATCTACCCATGATCCTATTCTTCGGCCAACCTCTATCTCATCTCATCCTCCACTTTTCGATGATGACAAGGGGGAGAAGAGTTGAAGTAAAGAAGGAGAAGTCAAGTTGTCAAACTGTCATTTTTTTTATATGTATGCTTGAAACTCTAAATGTCATTTTGTAAACCATTGAATGTTTTAGCTTATGCAATGACAATATGTGTTATGATTTATGTTAAGCTGCTAACTTTGATAGAATCAAAGTTTAAATGTTAAAATCTAATTCTGATGCATTTACACTGAACACTTATGCTTCAATGATTTCAAATGATCAAAACAATGTTTTTAAAGGAGTTAATTGTTTACAAGTGTTGTCATCATCAAAAAGGGGGAGAATGTTAGTTCTCTATGTGTTTTGATGATTAATAACAATTGTAAACAAGTACGAATGTTTTTAAAATGACAAAAGAGTCAAAATCATTCTGTCACCTCAAAACTCGAGCCTAACTAAGCAAACTCGAGTTTTCTGCACAAACAAGTAAACTCGAGCCTGTATAGACAAGCTTGAGTTTTCCCATGGCGGGAAGTTTTTCTAATTAAATTGTATCTCTTTAAACTCCAGAGTTTATTCTTTTTGAGTAGAGTTCACTTGTTTCTATGGCTATAATTTAATGAACACTCGAGCCCAAGTATATGGACTCAAGCCTAATGCTTTTGTGTAGAGTTTACTCTATGGTTTGACAAACGAAGAAGAGTTTACAAAATAAGTAAACTCGAGCCTGTTATTACAAGCTCGAGTTTTCCCTCGCGAGAGCTCCCAAGTTTTTCCTTCTTTCAAACTCCGAGTTTAAGCTCAAACCTCCAGCTCACTTCAATAAGTCATGGAATAAATTAAGCTGAACTCGAGCCTAAGAATAATGAACTCGAGCCCTTCATCCGAAGAAAGAAAAGCAAGTGTACAAACTCCGAGTTTGTACTCGTGCTCCACCACTCTAATCGAGCAACCAAAACTCTTAGGCATGAATAGTGTTAAACTCGAGCCTAATCACTAATGGACTCGAGCCCGCTTATCTTGTGAGATATTACTCGTGTGTTCATTCGACAAAAGCTTAGAGAGTATTCGAACTCGAGCCTACCTTCGTGAACTCGAGTTCACATGGTGAAACAAAATACAAACTCGAGTTTACATCAAACTCCGCAGTTTGCTCTCGTGAAGATAAACCGATACTCTAAAAAGCCTTACGAACTCGAGCCCGACTTGGAGAACTCGAGTTTAAGACGGAAGCAAATATGATCGTTATCGATTTCATCCCGATTCTTTTAAACCGCAAAACTTACCATGTTTATACGAATTGATTGCATTCATTTAGTATATTCAAACGTATTTAACTACTCTATATTGAGAATGTTTCAGGTATTAAATTGGATCAAACGAATCATTGAATAAACGCGAAGAATCAGAAGGCATAATGATTTCACGCGTCCAGGAATTGAATCGCCGAAATTCAGACCCAACGGCTATAATCCTCATCAAACTGAATTTCAAATGAAGAACATGCTAAGTTGAGAAGTAACGGTCACATAGCAACTCACCACTATATAAGGAGCTGATTACAAACTTGAAAGATACGAAAGATTAAGCGTAAAGCGAAAAGCAAGCTCAAGAGTTCTTATACATTCGCTTTTCTTTCGTATTGTATTTTGATATACAAAGAGCCTCGTGTTTATCATTATCTTCTCTCGTGAGAGAGATTTTATACAAATTATTCATTCATTGTAAAGATCTCAAGTCAAGGGGACTTGGAGATTGGGATTTCGTGATTACAACTTGTAAGGGGAGTGTATCCTAGAGAGAGGATAATCCTTGAGTACGAGTGTGTATCCGAGTTAAGTGATAGTAGAAAACCCGAGAGTCCGGGACTGGACGTAGGTCAAGAATTTAGACCGAACCAGGATAAACTTTCTGTGTCAAGCTCTTCTTCCCTATCTCTTTACGTTTAGCTTCAGCTTGGGTGCAAAGTTATTATAAAAGTTTTAAAATCCCCAATTCACCCCCCTCTTGGTGATTTCCTTTCGTTTTCACTTAGAGGATCTGCAACTCACATTATGGACCGAGTTGGAGGAAGCCTTGACGCAAGAAGCTCTTCTGTGGGCTCAAAAAGCAAGAGTGAATTGGTCAGTGGAGGGGGATAGGAACTCAAGGTGGTTTCACATGAAGGCAAACAGTCGTAGGAAGAAGAATCAGATTGATGCTATTTGTGTGAGCGACGGGATCTGGTGTTTTGATGAAGGTATAATTAAAACTCATGCAACTAAGTACTTCTCCATTCTGTTCAAAGAAGAAGATGTGGTTCGGGCTAACCTTGTTTATAATGTTTCTTACCCCAAGATTACGGAGATGCATTCACGAGTATGTAATCGAGAAGTGGATGAATCTGAGATTAGGGATGCCCTGTTCAGCATGGGTGCTTTAAAATCACCTGGGCCAGATGGTTTTAATCCTTTGTTTTTCCAGCATCAATGGGACACTGTTCGGGAGTCTGTGGTTCAGTTTGTTAAGCAAGCGTTCTATCACCCTGAGAGGATTCGGGAGGTGAATGGTACCCTTATTGTATTAATTCCCAAGAAGGAGCATCCTGAGACCTTCAGGGACCTAAGACCGATTAGCCTCTGCAATGTGACTTATAAGGTGATTACAAAGGTTGTGGCGAACAGAATGAAATGCTTCATGTCTCATGTTATTTCTCCAAACCAATGCAGTTTTGTTCCAGGACGGCTCAGCTCCGATAACATTATTGTGGCTCAAGAGGTAATTCATTCTATGCGTTCAATGGGAGGGAAGAAAGGGTACATGGCAATTAAGATCGATCTAGAGAAGGCTTACGATCGGGTCAATTGGAAGTTCCTTACTAAATGTTTGCAGGAGTTGGAGCTTCCTTTGAACCTAATCAAGTTGGTGGAACAGTGTGTTAGCACTGCAAATCTGCAACTGCTGTGGAATGGGAGTAAGGCAGAGAACTTTCAGTCTTTACGGGGTGTCCGACAAGGTGATCCCATTTCGCCGTACTTGTTTGTGATTTGTATTGAGAAGCTTGCCCACATGATTCAAGAACGGATGGATAGGGGAGAATGGAAGCCTATCAGGCTTACCAAGAAGGGGCCACCGGTACCCCACCTATTCTTTGCAGATGATATCATTTTGTTCACTGAAGCTTCGGTACAACAAGCGGAGTTGGTTCGAGAATGCTTGTCTTTATTTTGTGATTCCTCTGGGCTTAAAGTGAACTCTTCAAAAACTCGGGTTTTCTTCTCCAAAAATGTTAATCATATTAGACGGTCTGAGCTTAGCAATATCCTTGGGTTTACTCTAACACCGGACCTTGGGAAGTATCTAGGAGTTCAACTCCATCACAAAAGGGTTGTAAAGGAATCATTTCAGGCGGTGGTCGACAAAGTAAAAGATAGATTAGCTCGATGGAAGGCTAATTCTTTCTCTCTGGCGGGTAGGGCGACTCTTATCTCTGCGGTTTCTTCTGCAATTCCTGCCTATACTATGCAAACCTCCTACTTTCCGAGTAATGTATGTGATGATGCGGATAAGAGGAATCGATCCTTCTATGGGGCGTCGCGAGGAGAGTCGGAAAACTCACTTAGTAGCTTGGGATGACGTGTGCAAAGAAAGAGGCAAGGTGGTGCTGGGCCGAGACATGCGAAAGTTCAGAACAAAGCCCTTCTCATGAAATTGGGATGGCAGCTTGTCACTCGCAGGGATACTCTTTGGGTTAAAGTGGTTCGGGATAAATACAAATGTGGGGAGGATCTACTCCCTCGTATTAAAAAGAGCCGCCCTGGCTCTAATGTGTGGTCAGGAATTAAGAAGACATGGCAATCGGTGGCTGGCGGGATCGATACTGATCAAGTCGCCAACTCAGTGAAGTGGAAGTGGGAAAGGCATGGTAATTTTTCAGTTAAATCTGCTTATCGGGCGCTATCAGGGGAGGATCAATATCAGGGGCATGATTGGGGAGGCCTATGGAAAGTTAAGGCTCCTCAACGGTGTAAAACCCTATTATGGCTAGTAGCACGCCAGTGCTTACTCACGAATGCTAATCGAAGGAGACGAGGAATATCTTCGGATGCGAGTTGTGCAATTTGTGGACACACATGTGAAGACTCTATTCATGTGTTCCGGGACTGTACACATTCGAAAGCTATTTGGAAGAAAAATGGTTCTGCCGTCTCGATGGAGTTGGTTCTGTAATCAGAGTAGTACAGACTGGGTATGGAAGAATATAGGGGGCAAATCTGAGGAAAGCAGGCGGTGGGCGTCTACTTTCATGATCCTGTGTTGGGGGTTGTGGCGACGCAGGAATTTATTTGTATTCGAAAGGAAGTGGTTATCTAATGACAGTCTTATTTCGAGTACAAGAGCAATGGTGGAGTGTATGACACACTCCAAGGATCGTCTAGTGGGGACGAAGATTCAGGGGGCTCACCTAGCTCCTAGTCATGAATCATGGAGACCACCGGAGGAAGGTTGGGTGAAGGTTAATGTTGATGGAGCATATGCAACAGCTACTGCTAGAAGTGCTTGTGGGGGCCTAGTGCGCGACTCCACAGGTAAGTTTCTGAAAGGATTCACATATCATATTGGCAATGGGGATGCGCTTTCTGCAGAGATTTGGGCATGTCTTCATGGCCTGAAAATGGCATGGGCTATGGGATGCAGGAAAGTCTGGATTGAGACTGATTCCACAGAATGCCGCGATTTGATTCTGAAAGACTTGGCTATCACCCAAGAGGGGGGGTGAATTGGGTGTTTGATTAAAAACTTAGAACTTTAAGAACTTTCTGCAAATTGCTGAAGGTAGTTTGAATGACAATAATAATTTAGAAGGTGATAAGCAATCATTCAAACATATATCTTTGGAATGTAAGAGATAAGGAAGAGAGATGCAAGCGTGATTTATCACCGGTTCGGCCCAATCCTTGACCTACGTCCAGGTCCTCAAGTTCCACTTGAGATTTTCAATCCACTCTCCCCCTTACAAGTTGTAATTGATACACCCTCTTGATTACACACTCTGTAACTCTTGGAGCAATTCCTCTCTTTTGAATAACACTCCCCCTTACAAGTTGTAATCAAGAGACCCAATCTCAAAGTCTCAATACTCTGAGATTCTTACAAGAAATAGTAATAGATGAATAACTCTCTCTAAGAGCAGATGATCATAAACACTGAAGAACAATTTGTGACACACTCTCAGAAAGTATTTCACAAGTATCTCGAAAGTATCACTCAAGAGATTACGAAACCAAGCTCGGGAGAGTATCTTTCTTTGATCGTTTGTTCTGCTGCATGTGTGTGTCTTCTTTGAGCACCCATGGCTTCATATTTATACTAGTTGGATGAAGGTGTCCGTTGAAGAACTCCACCGTTTGAATTCAAAAACATTCCATTATCTCTGCATAATCTCACTTCAATTCGTTTGAGGATTATTTGGCAATATCATAATGGTCATAATGTTAGCAACGAATTCGTTTTGCTGTGTATGAATTTCACTCGTCCCGCTTCATTATTCTGCATCAATTTGTTGATAACTTCCATTTTTGCGAGAGATATTCTCAAAACGCGTAAATCGAATTGCCCAATTTGATTCCTCATAATCCTGCACTTTAATATTAGTATTCACAAATCACTGAGGTCAATGGTTAGGAATCAAATCATTAAAGAATATATTAAATTGAATTGAATATCAAAATCATGATCGATATCTTGACAGTCTGGAATGGTTTTCTCCGTCAATACTCGAGTATGTGAATGTCATACTCGGGTATAACTTATCCTGTGTGAGTGTCTACTTTCGAAGATCATAACTTCCTGGTATGAACTCCGATTTGATTGGTTTAAGTCTTTTTGGAAAGCCCTTTGAGTCTACTTTCAAATGGCACCGGTTTCAGCTTCATTGGACTTCTAGTTTGTGAGATATACTCAAAACATTGAGGCTTGGTCAGCAGTATGACGGTGATGTATCTGTCATCTTCAACAATTCATAGCTCTCTCATATGACCTCCGTTGGACTTGAATCTTGTGCGACTAGGACCGCTTGGAAGTCTAGTTTCAAACAAAATTAGTTTAACCTCAATCCGATCTCTGGTTTTGGAGATATTGTCAAATTACCAGAGGTCGCCCGAAGCTGAACGTAGAACAGAGCTGATCATATTTTTGTTTTAATTTTGATTTATCATTATCATTATCATTAATTTTTATTCACATTTTATTTTATAATTTCTAGAATGTTCTCTTTTTAATTCCTAAAATTAGAGTTAGAACTATAAATAGCTTGCAACACATCTCATTTTGTAGACATGTTATGATTGAATAATATGAATATAAATTGCTGAGTTTCTTCCTCTTCCTCCTTATTTCCTAATGTCCTCTCTTTTCTATTCTCGTTCTTCTCCTCTCCCCTTCCGCAAAGCTAGGTTTCCACCTCACTTCTGCATATGCACAAACCCTCTAAAATAGCTTTCAAAATCCCACCAAAGCCAAATAGCCATCAGAAATTAAAGTTCCCAAAAATACAAAAAACCAAGGTCACCATTGATTCTTGAAATACGCTACCAAAGCTACGTACATCTTGCCATCCAGAGATCACATCACTGCTAGCATATCACTCTCCTTCACTTCACTAGATTTTTGCCTCCCTTTTAACTCATCATCAAGAGGTAAAGAAAGGATGGAAATGAAGATAAGAAGAAAAGGATTAAATGAATATTTGAAGATTAATGATAAGATTTAGAAATATTTTGTTTGAATATTTATTTATCGTTATCTTTATTATTAATTGTTATACGCATTTAGTACTTTTTATAATTTATAGAATGTTCTCTTTTAATTCCTAGGGTTTGTGTTGGTGCTATAAATAGCCTGCAGTATATCTCATTTTGTTGTTCTTATGATTAAATAATATGGATTATTGAGTTTCCTCCCAACCCCTCCTATACTTCTCTACTCCCTCTCTTCACAAATATAAGAGAGGAAGAAAGGAGGGAGATAAAACAGATGAATAGGAGAGAAAAATAGGAAGAGCAAGAAACTCAATAATTTGTATTATTCAATCATAAGGTGTACACAAAATGAGATGTGTTTAGAGCTATTTATAGCTCTAACTCTAACCTTAGAAAGTCAAAAGAGAATATTCTAAAAATCATAAAATTAAATGCAAACAACAATTAATAATAAAGATAACGATAAATCAACATTAAAACAAAATATTTCTAAATCTTCTCATAGTCTTCAATTCAAATATTCTAGAATTTCATTTAATCTTTTTCTTCCTATTTTCTTCCCATCATTTCTCCCCCGCTTGATGAACTCATCTCCTAACTAATAAAAAGGGAAGCACAGATATAGGGAAGAAGGTGTGATGTCAATGAAGCACAGATTCAAGTTATGGGACCACTGGTAAAATTATAGAAATAAATAACCACTCCATAGTTAGATACAGCTAGCTTATATACTCCTTCCGGTCCTGTATATATACTATAAGAGAATTATTTTTACGAATGACATGTTTTTATTTATAAGATATAGTACTATTAACTTGTCTGCTTAAATTAAAATATTTTTTATTTTTATCTCATTAATCATTGGTTAGTTTTTACCCACATTCTCTCTTACTTATTCTTTTTCTTTGGATAAGGGTATTTCTGAAAAAATAAGTTGCTTTTTTTTTTTGGATAAAATTAGAGATACCTCAGCTAACACCTACAGCGACAATATTCCATTACAATCCTTACATAAAAGCTCCTCTAGAACCTCCAACGGTTGATAAATTTCATGGAAGCCAATACCCTCGTTCCAACCCAAGCTTGGCCAAGTAGTCTGCTGCACCGTTGCAAGATCTAGACACATAAGTGATCTCCGTAACCCAAGACCAACAATTCTTTCACTTCCATAAGAAGCGTAGAATCCCTATGAGTCCGCCCATGGTCACGGAGAATCAAGTCAAGACACTCTGTGGAATCCATTTCAACCCAAAGTTTCCTAACTCCCATAGCCCATGCCATTTTAAGGCCAAGGAGACAGGCCCAAATCTTTGCAGATAACTCATCCCCATCGCCAATGTGATATAGGAACCCTTTCAGAAAGCTACCTGTTGAGTCTCGAAGAAGGCCCCCACAAGCATTCTTATTAGTAGTAATTGAGTACGCACCATCAACATTCACCTTCACCCAATCCTCCTCAGGTGGTCGCCAAGCCTCCCGATCAAGCCCCCTGAATGCTCGTCCTCACTAAACGGTCCTTCGTGAGTGCCATGCTATCCACCATCGCTGATGAACTAGCAAGAATGTTATCATTTGGAATCCATTTCTTCTCAAAAACAAGGGAATTTCGCCGTCTCCAAATCCACCAATACAGAATCGTAAATTGGGACGCCCACCGCCTCCGATCTTCCGTCCTACCTCAGATATTCTACCATACCCAATCTGAGAAGTTCATATTACTAAACATATGCCATCTCGTCAGGGCTACCACTTTCCTCCACACAGCTTTCGAGTGTGGACAATCCCTAAACACATGGCTAGTATCCTCTAGAGGTGATCCACACAAGGGACAACTAAGCTAGCATCTTGTTTTCTTGTTTTCTTGTTTTACCTCCATTAACCACTTTTAAACGAGGATATATATTTGTATCTCATAAAAGCTGTGCAGGTCTGCAGGACGAAGTATGGAGCAGAAGTAGCTAGGTTAAGTAAATTACAGTAATAAATTTTTGGTCAGAAAAAACAGCCGAAACTGACAATTTTGTTCGAACTTCACCCAACATGCATGCATATACAAATATATACTGGTAAGAAATTAAATGGTGGCTCTTAATTAAATACAGTTTGATATATTAATAATAGATGGCAGAATTAGAACGTGATAATGAATACATATTATTTCTTCCTATTCAATTCGTGATATTACTGATATTGTCGTTTTACTTTTCGTCTTAATACTATTCTTTTTTAGCCTGGATTCTTGAGGAGCGGGTTACATGTCATTTTGATGCAACAAACCGATTATACGACGTTTGGTAGGGCTTGTGTCATGTAAAGATGATTATATTTTATAATTCTGATTTACATTAAATAATGTTATCAGGATTATATATTAATTGTTAGGACTAATTAATGAATGAACATGCAAACATCATGTAATTAAGTGAAAAAGACGCTATTGTCATTATAATTTTTTAATTGACCAAACTGCTCTTGATAACCACTGTTAAATATTAAATAATTACCATAATTAAAAATTATTTAATAATATAGAAATTTCAAGATATTCCCCTATTAAAAAATTAAAAATAATTATACACCACCGTTAAAAATATTAAAATATCTTATTAAACAATATTCCCACCATTAAATATCAAAAAATCACCATGAACCCAACCTATATATTGCATAATACTTCCATCATTGAATATTAAAAATTATCATGAACCCTACGTGTACATCATACATATAAGTGTAGACAGAGATAATTTTGTCTCTTACTATATTATTCTCATATTTGATGTAATCCAACTAAACGTTTTTATGCATATGCATCATCTTAGTCATCATTATATTACATTTCTTCCGATTCTCTAAATTCCAAATTGGCCATTTGTTTTCTCCTTCCTTCCCCTTTCGGAAAAAGCCAAAATCACTCGTCTGATAACAATAATCTTTCATAACTACTTTCTCGTGTTTTACTTTCTGGTTTCTGTGTTTTTTTTAACCAAAAACATATATAGATGCCAGCTCAACCAACTTTATATATGAAATATTGTAAAACCCGCTTAACCATTTAACAAAATGGGTTGGATAACCACATCATTAAATTAATCAACGAGTAATTATATTTACCCTCATTCAGTTAATACCCGTTAAAGTAATTTCCTTTTTTGAAAAGCCATTACAAATTATTCCCTAACATAGAAAATTTCTCTTTACTCCAGAAAGTTTGACCTCATAAATAATAATTGCGGAATAAAATTATGCACCCCATTTCCAAGTTATTCAGATTTTTGGGATATTATTCCCATTTAATTCCCAGCTTAATTTTATTATTGGGGTTTGAAAATAAGGTAATAAAATAAATTGAATTTGAAAATATACATTAAAGCATGAATTGAATTTGAAAATAGACATCAAATCATGAATTATAATCACCTAATAGACATTTGGAGGTTATAAAAACTACGTATACTTTCATACGGGAATATCCAAAAATGCCAAGAACTTCATCTTTCATATTGCAAGGACCTCTAATCATTTCCTACCGCCTAGGAATTTCAGAATCTCAATTTATTGTATTATCAGTGCAATAAATTATATTAACAACAAATTATATTAATAATTATGTTAATCTGATCAAATTTGGGCTTAACGGTTAATTTCATATTTGATTAAAAGTTAATTTCATATTATTAATTTAATCTTTAAGAAAAAAAACATGTTCTATAATTTAACACGTACACCCCGAAGTGCTTCACATGGGAATATCATTAATCAACAAAAAACAAAAATAGAGTTACCCTATTTTAAAGATAAGGTAATAAAGCAAATTGAATTCGAAAAAAAAAACGCACATTACGGGATGAAATTTAAATTATTGGTATATCAATACCGAAACAATTAAAATTATGATATTGTATTACTGATCGAGATATTAAAAATTATACCAAAATTATGAATCATAAATCATACATGTAATAGACATTTTCCAAAAATACTCAAGAATTCCTTTTTCCAATTTGGTTTAATAACTTCTATTATTTTTAATTATATTGAGCTTAATAATTTCTACTATTTTATAAATGCATATAGAGATTTGTTGCGTTTAACTTTAATCTCTTTGCGTAATATTGATTAGATCCATATTTCATGCATATATCTATGGAGAAATCCCACCTCCAGTAACACATCTCTTAATTATGACTAATATGTAGTTTATTTTTGTATTGGGCTGTATAATTTTCTTTTCTTGATTTTCTCTTTATACGTGGGTTTATAAAAGTTTTTTTCCCCCCAATTTTACATTGAATTATATGCATCTCGCGTACCGTGCAGTGTGTGAGTGTTTGTTATTAGGATGAAGGAGAAACTCAGGAGAAAATGAACATGGGTGGTAATAGAAATAACAAGTTACTGACGACGTGAGCAGTTTTAGAGTGTCATGCATTGTCAAATAATCATATATATAGTAGTATAGTACTCTATCTAATCTTGGTTAAAATTACTCGATAAATATGCCAATTAGATTTGTCTTATCATTTAATATAGTTATATTTGTCTAATCATATAAATATAATACACTTTTTCATTTTCACCCTTAATTACTTACATGTACCTTACATCCCTTAATTACATATTTATTGTTCTTAATTATCAAATTTAACTCATTTTTCGGGTCGCATTATTTAGTCATTTGAAGCTCATAATTTGAATTGGGTGAAGATGCATGATGACAGAAAAAGAGAATGAGAGGAAAAAGAAATAAAAGATACGTGTAATTAATTAGGGGCCTTTGGACATAATTTTTGGCGCCGAAAGGGTAGAGGCAGCTGTTATGACGGACGAAACCATGGGGGTGGGTGTAAAGACAGATGTTATGGTAGTAAAGGATAATCTTTTGGGCAATGGTTCGGCCCCCACAACTTCCCAACTGTCTTTATGAATTACATGATATGGAATTCACGGGGTACGGGCTCGAAGTCATTTCCAAGCCTTGTACGGGAAATTAAGAAACACTATCAACTGGATTTTCTGGCTATTTTGGAAACACGATCAGATTTTGTGAAGACAGAACGACGAATTGGTACACTGGGTTTTTCCAAGTATTCATTTGTTGCGGCTGAAGGATATAGTGGTGGGATATGGTGTCTTTGGAAGGATGAATCAGTGAAGGTTCAGGTTGTGGAACAACATAAACAATTTATGCATTTAGAAATTGAAGATGTTAAAAGACAAAAGTGGACTTTCACAGTAGTGTATGCAAGCCCTAATCGCCGCACCGCCGAACGCTATGGACGAATTTATTCGGATTAAGGAATCTGTACAGGGACCGTGGTGTATTGGGGGTGACTTTAACGCAACTCTTTTTGCAACAGAAAGGCGGTCGTGTGCAGCTTCAAAATTATCCTCAGACCGAGAATTTTGTAGATGGGTTGAAGACATGAACTTGATGGACTTGGGTTTTGATGGGCCGGCCTTTACTTGGAAGAGGGGTAATACAGAAGCCAGGTTGGATAGGATACTTGCAAATGAAGAGTGGTGTGCTCGTTATAAGGACGCCAAAACACTACACTTGCCACAATACAAGTCTGATCATAGACCGCTATTGTTAAGGATGGAGGGAGTGTCAACTCCGGAGCTTTCTCAGCGACCATTTCGTTTTCTTGCTCCATGGGTTCTCCATGAATCTTTTAATGATCTGGTTAAGGAGGAGTGGGATTGTTCAGAAGATTGGGGGGTGAATATTGAAAGTTTCGCCCAGCTTGCCAACGGTGGAATAAGGAGGTCTTTGGCAATATTCAGAGGCGGAAGAACAAACTATTTCGAAGGCTGGATGGGATTAACAAAGCACTTTCAAGCGGTGGTAGAAATAGCTATCTTGAGGAGCTCCGAAGAACCTTTGGCTAGAGTTGGATGAGACACTAACGCAGATGCTATGCTTTGGGCCCAAAAAGCTAGGATTAATTGGTCAATTGATGGGGATCGCAACACTAAGTTATTCCATGCGCGTGCTAATAGCCGGCGGAAGAGGAATCGCATTGATGCCATACGCATAAACGAGGGAGATTGGTGTTTTGAGGAGGAGGGTATCAAATCACACGCGACAGATTATTTTGAAAATCTTTTTCAGGAGGAGACGGTGGAGCGGGCGCATCTCAACTGTTGCATCACTTTCCCAAGAATATTAGAGGTACATGAACGTGTTTGTCAAAAGGAGGTAGAAGAAGCGGAGGTTCGTGAAGCCTTGTTTAGCATGGGGGCTCTCAAGTCTCCAGGGCCAGATGGGTTCCACGCACTGTTCTTCCAACACCAGTGGGAGACCGTAAAGGAATCTGTTGTGAATTTTGTTAAACAGGTATTCCTTCACCCGGAGCGGATATGTGAGGTTAATGGGACGCTTATTGTCTTAATCCCAAAAACTGATCATCCCGAGACGTTTCGGGATTTTAGACCTATCAGCTTATGCAATGTCATCTACAAGCTAGTTACGAAGATAGTGGCCAACAGAATGAAATCCTTCATGGCACATGTTATATCCCCGAATCAGTGTAGCTTTGTGCCTGGTCGTCACAGTTCGGATAATATTATTGTTGCCCAAGAGGTTATTCATTCTATGAGAACTATGGGAGGGAAGAAGGGTTATATGGCTATCAAAATAGATCTGGAAAAGGCTTATGATAGGGTGAATTGGCAATTCCTGATGAAGTGCCTACAGGAGCTCCATCTCCCCTCATTTGTTTTTTGCAGATGACATTATTACATTTCTTGAAGCTTCTCTCGATCAAGCGGAGATGATACGGGATTGTATGGCCCACTTTTGTGACTGTTCAGGGCTAAAGGTTAATGCCTCTAAGACCCGAGTGTTCTTCTCCAAGAATATAAACCATAACAGGTGCACGGAGCTCAGTGCAACCCTTGGATTCACCCAAACGGCTGATCTAGGGAAGTATCTTGGGGTTCAACTACATCATAAGAGGGCAGGAACAGAGTCATTTCAGGTGGTAATCGATAAGGTAAAGGAGAGATTGAATAGGTGGAAAGCTAGCTCATTCTCTTTAGCTGGCAGGGCGACACTTATCTCCTCGGTCTCTTCAGCCATTCCAGCATATACAATGCAAACATCTCACTTACCAAGCTCTGTTTGTGAAACTCTGGATAAGCAGAATAGATCGTTTTTGTGGGGGAGCACAGCGGAGACTCGCAGAATGTCGCTAGTGGCCTGGGACGAGGTATGTCAAACCAAACGAAGGGGTGGCCTGGGCTTGAGGCATGCGAAGTATCAGAACCAAGCTTTTCTCATGAAGTTGGGTTGGAGGCTCGTGACGCATAGAGAGGACCTTTGGGTTAAGGTGGTCCGAGACAAGTATAGATGTTAGAGGATCTTATCCCCACATCGAGGCAAATCTCGTACGGCTCCAATGTGTGGTCGGGGATAAAGAAAACATGGGATAAAGTATTGGGGGAATTGAGATTGAGAATGGTCATCGAGAATGTGAAATGGAAGTGGGAGAGGCATGGTGACTTTTCTCGTTAAATCTGCATATAGACTACTTTAGGGATTTGATGGAGCAAGGGTCGCGGATTGGTCTTGCTTGTGGAAGGTGCGAGCGCCACATAGGTGTAAGACGCTTATCTGGTTAGTGCTCGACAATGTCTTATTAATAATGCAAATCGTATGAGACGAGGATTGTCAATGGATCCGAGTTGCCCTTATGCGGTGGAGGAACGGAGGACATTATTCATGTATTTCGTGGACTGCGAACACTTTCGATCACTATGGAGGAGGATGGTGCCTGCAGGGAGGTGGCGCTGTTTTGTAGCTTGCCCCTATCGACTGGGTATGGTGGAATGTGAGAGGACAAAGTATGAGCGAGCAAGGAATGGGCATCTAGGTTCGTTATTATGTTGGTGGATATGGAGACGTAGAAACCTATTTGTTTTCAAGAGAGATGTACTTTGAACGACGACATCCTTGCTAGTACTTGGAGCCATGATGGAAGGGTTCTATTCAACTAATGATAGACTAGTAGGGACACGTCTTAAGGGTGTTACTCGGCATCAAGGCGTGAGATTTGGAGACCACCGGAGGAGGAGTGGGTAAAGGTTAATGTTGATGGAGCCTATTCTAGTATAACAAATCGTGTGCTGTGGTGGGGTGGTCCGAATGCTTCGGGTTGTTCCTCAAGGGCTTTAGTCACTCCATGGATCATGGGGATGAGTTGGCTGCAGAAGTTTGGGCTTGTCTCTTAGGGCCGAAGATTGCATGGGCGATGGGGTTCGGGAGGGTGTGCCTCGAAACGGACTCCATGGAGTGTCTTGGTTTGATTTTGCAAGGATCACGGGGCTATCATCGTGATCCGGTATCCTCAATGAAATCCACAACTACGAAAGATGGAGTGGGAGACGAAGTTTAATTACGTTCCACGATCCCGCAACTCCGTGGCGGATCATCTAGCCAAGAATGGCCTTTGGATTAAGTAGGGGCTTCATGAGATTTTTACGCCATCTGAGGACGTACAAAGGATTATTTGGCATGAGTGTAATGGGTGTACTACCCCCATAGGCGCTTAGTGAGGTGTTCTTTTTGTATCAAAAAAAAAGAAATAATAAGTTACTGACGACGTGAGCAGTTTTAGAGTGTCATATATTGTCAAATAATCATATATATAGTAGTATAATACTCTATCTAATCTTGGTTAAAATTACTCGATAAATATGCCAATTAGATTTGTCTTATCATTTAATATAGTTATATTTGTCTAATCATATAAATATAATACACTTTTTCATTTTCACCCTTAATTACTTACATGTACCTTACATCCCTTAATTACATATTTATTGTTCTTAATTATCAAATTTAACTCATTTTTCGGGTCGCATTATTTAGTCATTTGAAGCTCATAATTTGAATTGGGTGAAGATGCATGATGACAGAAAAAGAGAATGAGAGGAAAAAGAAATAAAAGATACGTGTAATTAATTAGGGTGAAAATGAATCAACATACATCAAATATTTATACAAGCACATATTGTTCCTCAATATGAATAATCCTATGTGATAGAATGTCACTTTAGATACATACATACATATGATCTTTCTTTTTTTTTAATGAAGGGTTTATCCTTTCAAAGCTTAGAGTATAAAGGGTTTTCACCTATCCTAATAAATACACTTCTTAAGATTCGAACTTGTGTTCTCTTTATTATGAGGGTCAGCTTACCATGTTGTTGGTTGAAGCAATCAACTTTAAACCAGCTTGTTGTTGTTGTTGTTGTTTTGGGGAGTAGTTAAGTATTTAATTTGATTTTGTAAAATATTGTTTTGAAGCGTTTTGTTTGATGTAAAAAGATGATGGCAACGTATTGCTTTGTTTCTTTCTTTAAGTTGAAGGGATCCTTTCCAGGCATTTGTTGAAAGTCCTGTGGCCAGCCTGGTTTACGATTCTCGATCGGTATTATGATTACTTAGTGCTGGGGACCGATCGATGCGTGCATGGTATCTTTGCTTGTACCTTGGGAGATGATATTCTCCTCATCATTTTACTCATTTTCTCTCATCAGTCCATTTGGGTTATTGATTGAAAAGAGGATAAAGATATTAAAGTAATATTGTGATTGATTGGACGGATATGATTTAGAAATGATGAGGGATAATGAAAAAAGGATGAGGAGAGAAACCTAACTCACTCCCTGTATTCCCTAGGTCTAGGTCACCAATATAAGTACGCCCTCTGATCCACCGTATAAATTATTTTAACTTATTTATCAAAATCAAAAAATTATTATTATCTTATTAAATTTATTTTAAATTGAAAGCAATTTCTAACTTTACCTATGATAAATAGGGTTTTGGATGAAAAGGAGAAATATAAGGAGTCATATTTAGACATTAATTATAGGGACAAAACTAGCGCATTAATTTTTCTTCAAGTGACTTATATTATAGACCAAGTCATTCTTTTAGAAGCGACTTATATTGTGGACTAGAGGAGTATGAGTAGCTTTTAGAAGAATTTTCTGATTCACAATATGAGTCAATGAGAGAGCAATTAATTATTATTTCTTAGAGCTAATTGACTAATTTGGGAAGATTACAGAAGTTAAATAAATTACTTAATTAAACTTATGTTATATGATCTCTCTGAAATACTTGTGTGTATTATTATATTATATCAATTTATAGGTAAGGTAAATTAGTTTAAAAAAATGATAAATATAAGAGATAAAATGAAAACAAGTCTTATATTTAAGACCACAATTTACTTCTATACTAGCTCTTTTATTTAGGACTGGAGGTAGTATTTATCAAATTTGCCTCTATTATCAATACTTAAATGAAGCTTGTTGCGTTTTTCTCTTCCCTTCAAAGCCATGTTTAATATGGGCTAAAGTTTGTAATTCCTTTATCAATACTCCCTTCGTTTTTTTTTATGAGAGCCCAAAATTTGAATTATTTTAATCTTTTTTATAAGAATCTGACAAAAGTTTTCTAAACATTTAATGAGATTTTTATTTTCATTTTTACCCCCATTAATAATATGTATTGCATTAATTAAAATATTGGTGATATTTATATTCACTCTATTTCTCTCTCTAGCTTGCCCCTTATAAATAATAGCATACTTGGTAAAAAAAATTATTTTAGACACTTATTATCTTTAACTAATTTTAACCATATTTATAAACTACGTAGTTCGATATGATTATCGAGCTCTTATGAATAGGAGCGGATGAAGTACTAGTATAAGATAAATTTAATGAGTTAATTGTCATTTATGGATTCTTATGAATTAGTTAAAGTGACCTAGGATAAGAGTAAGTAGGTATTCCTCTAGTTCCATGTGCATGTAAATCTTTGTCCTCCATTTATTATTATATGATCTTTATTTTTATGTACTCCTATCTTATATAGAAATAAAGTTAAGAAATTAATTATTAGCACTGCTATCAAAGAAAACCTTCAAGTCATATGTTCCAAAAAGCGATTGTTGCCTCAGAAAAGAACTAAAGAGTAAAGAAAACTCCGCTAACATGATTTACAAAGACATATATATCTCTTTTATCTTATGCATGTTTTATTTATTTATGGTGTTACTTCTCATATCCAATTGTTGTTACAATCATGTCCTTATATATTGTGACGGACTTCTAATATACACCATTTTACTATATTAATGCATTTGACTATTATATAAAATAAAAAATAAAAAAGTAGCTTATTTCTTGAAATTGCCAACAATGGCTCACATTAATTTATCAATTACAAATATATTATTATCTTTTTTTTTATATAAAATATTAATATCTTCAATAGCCGCCTTTAGAAAATCCACTTTGGAATGGAAACACCCCCAATCTTCTTTATTACTCCCTTCGGTGTTAATTATAGAAACACTTTTGTAGTGTAAATTGCACTACAAAGTGTTCCTATAATTAGCACCGGAGATAGTAAATACTATTGCTTTCAAATTTTCCAAAACCACGACACAAATGATTGATTTATTAATGCTCTACTTGAGTTCTCGAAGTTTTTATTTAAATTTTGTATTTTATTAGGGTGTTGCGTGATAGGTTCCATCTTCAAATTTATATTTTGAATGTGACATTAAATAAAATATTAAGCACCACCACGTGCATTGCATGGGGGTAAAAGTCAGCATGTGGAGCCGTAATAAAGAATAATAGCAGCCGGCATGAATTCTATTGCATGTTGAAAATTCTATCATTTTGAACCTAATGCTCTACTTGAGATCTCAAAGTTTTTTTTTTTTTTTTGATTGCCCACTCGGTTCACCAGAACTTTGCTTTGACTAGTCCGGATCCGATTCGGGTCGCACACCTAGCTGTGGTGGGTGAGTCTCCCAGCGGGGATTTTCTGCATTCACAATGCTCGAACTCGAGACCTTGCTTAAGCGACACAAGCCGCTTACTACTTGTGTCAACCCCGTTGGTAGATCTCAAAGTTTTTATTTACATTTTGTATTTTATTAGGGTGTTGCGTGATAGGTTCTGTCTTCAAATTTATATTTTAAATATGACATTCAATAAATATTAAGCACTACCACGTGCATTACGTGAGGATAAACGTCTTGAAAGCATATATTCTCATGATCTTTTTTTTCTCTTATTATCCCTCATGAGTTCATCTGGATTGTTAATTGGAAAAGAAGAGAGAAAAATCAAAGTAGTATTATGATATTTCAGATTGATTGAACGGACATAATTTAGAGATTATAAGGGATAATAAGAAAAAGATAATGAAAGAAACCTGATCCAAAAGTCTTAGTGAGGGAGATGAAAAATGTGGGTGATTTGCTTTTACCCCTACAAGGCTAGGAGTATAGGTGAGTGATTGGGTCGAAATTATGAGATAATGGTCTCAATGATTGCTTATCATTATGTTATTTTATTGTCTTCTAGACAAGAATTCAGCAGTTTTGGTATGTTCGGTTGAGGAAAATGGAGAGAAGAAAGTGACGTAGATTTTCATAAGTTTGATTTTAAAAACCACAATTGAAAAAGTGAGTTAGAAGTTTTCATTGATTTTGCTTACCTTCTCCTTTCATGTTCTATATATCTATCAATGGAACACATACTAACAACATGATATTATAAATACGATTCAAGTCACACCCTCTCATTAATTAATAGATAGGCTTTCATATTATTAGATTATAAGACCATCGACACATAATGACAAATCTATCGTGTGAAAAATGAAACCATTGATCGGCATTGCAACAAATGATCTACCACTCTTGTCCTATTTATAAGTCCAGTTTGACCAACAAAATTTGGTCCTATTTATAAGTTCAATTTCATGTAATAAATGAGATTGTGACAATTTTACCCATATTAATTATACTCATAAAGATAGAGAGAAGAAACAATTGAAAAATACCTAATCATAAATGAGGGTAAAGTTGAAAATTTACCCTATAATCATTGTGTTAACTACCTCTCCTTGGTATGTGAGATTTAGTCAAAGTGGACTTATAAATAGGACCAGAGTAGTAACTATTTAACATAGGCATACAAAATAAATAATTAAAAAATAAAATAAAGGTAAAAGTGTATATTTGATACTCCATTAACTCTGTACAAGGTTTTAGGTTGGAGATGTTTTCAATCATCTAAGTCCCAACCCTGCCAGTCTTAAGTGATAAAGAATTAAATTTAATATACTGATATTTGAGAATATTTTGTTAGAATTTAAAATTTTAATGATTCCATTTTTTGTTAAAAAAATATTTGTTATAATTTTTTTTTTTTTTTTTTTTTTTGCTTAACAAACAAATATTTGAAGTCCAATTCTATTTCAACTCCAATGCAATAAATGGGGCCTTATGGGCTGTTTGGTGTGACAAATTTAGAGGGGAGGCAAAAAAATTATGACCTACTATTTTATCTTGTATCTTATATTTACTAAAATTTTATAACCCCGTTTATCCAACTTTTAAAATTCAACTCAATAAAAATTTTCCCTCATCCTTCATCTCCTTTAAAACCCTTCATATTAGACGGCTCCTAAGTCTATAACAAGCACATTGCCAACTTGAGATTCAAAATTCCCTTCAAAATAAAAAGATGTGAATAGTACAATATGATCATGTTGTTTCAACATCAATTAACCAAAACATACACATAATAAACAGCCACAAATATACAACAATAGATTTGACTCATGATTGACATAACTAAAGTCAACATAAATTTGCTTGTAACACAAGAAAGCTGTGAATGATTTGTAACACAAGAAAGTAGAGGCTGCTATGAGAACAAGGTGTAAATGATTTGTATGCTTTTCTACGTGGCCCTATTCTTGGGAAATCTCTCTGGCTCTTCTCTTTTTCTTGCTTCTATATCTTATGGTTATTTCCCTTTTCTGCATTTGATGATTCTGCATTTAGATGCTGATTTATTCTTCCCATTTCTCTTTTTCTTCTTACAATAAGAAAAAGAGCCAATAAGTTCATACATACAATTCACCCAATAAAATCATACATACAAAAGCTTGATCAGAAAATATACTCTTCCGTAATATTCATCTTCTTCTTCCTAGTCTTTGGTTATATTCATCCATATTGGTTCCATTCAATTCATCATTTGAAGCTTCAGCAGCAGCATGTAATTTTTAGATATCAACGTAACTGTTCTGATGGGGTTTTCTTTTTCTCAGCCAAGAATGGCTTGAACATCATTAGAACTCCAAGTGCTGCTACTAGGTTCAGCACAAAAAATACCATATGAGGACCTGCACATGAATGTTCCACAGTTAGTGAGCTAACAGGGGCATGTGCCCACACAAAAATAAAATCTTTTTTCTTTACTTTAATCATAGATATAATTTTACATCAATGATTCCCCACTATTTGATAATATTATTTATAATGTCCCTAAGAAAAACATGTATCCATATGTTGCCCCCATATCTCAAAATTTCTGGGTCCTTCAAGGTCAAGCACTACCTTTGCCACCTTTCTTACAAGGACATACAAGAAAATTCAGCTCAAGCAGGTTAGCTAAGCTTCATACCTGGGAGGAAAGAAGCATCTAATCTCTTTTCTGACCAACTTACTCTGCATTGACCAATATCATAATTATTAAACTTAAGGTAAGTTTCAAAATATTATACCTTTGTAAGAAAGAAAAGAGGCTAATCTGTGTGTTTATGTGAGGAGGTATCATCGCAGATTACAAGCAAAACCCAGTAATGGAATTTCATTTGAATAGTTTTCATAAGGGAAACTACATACCACTCTGGTCCTATTTATAAGTCCAGTTTGACCAAATCTCACATACCAAGAAGAGGTAGTTAACTCAATGATTATGAGGGTAAATTTTCAATTTTGCCCTCATTTATGATTGGGTATTTTTAAACCGTTTCTTCTCTCTCTATCTTTATGGGTACAATTAATATGGGTAAAATTGTCACAATCTCAATTATTACATGAAACTGGACTTATAAATAGGACCAAATTTTTTGGTCAAAGTGGACTTATAAATAGGACCAGAGTGGTAATACTTAAACTAAAGCTCATGGACAAAATAAGTACATCAGCTTCAGAATTATATAAAAACTAAATGCAGAGACTTTGGAGTTAAAATCATCTTTACATTTTTTTTGCATCATATTTTTAATATGATCAATAGACAAGTTGAGTTAGAAGTTGTTTTAGACCCAGGCAAATTGGAATCAATCCAAAGCAAACCTGTGTTGAAATTTTTTCACTGAATTTGATGTGTCATATAAGAAGTAAAACACATAAATGAAAAGTAAACTTACAGTGCACCACCTCCAGCTGGGCCAAATGCTTTGAAAAGTGACATGCCAGTCATAGCAATACCATTAGCTGCTCCCCTTTGGTGTTGTTCCTATTTTTACAAATGAAGCATACAGCATTAGCCCAACAAAAACATGATAATCTCACAACTTGAAAAGAAAAATGAATAGTAATAAATAATGAACTCAACAAAAAAAAATTTTACCACTGCTCTGTTTTGCAGAAGGAATAAACCTGTAATAATTGTTTGCTGGAAAAGAAAAATTTACAATCAGGCAAGCTCATAATGTATGTAATATTTTGTCAAATGAGATGGTGTTCTGTTCTTTGAGCTCTCATGTTTTATGGCCTTATTTCCACCATTAGCCCCTCTAATGTAGTCTTCAATTTCAGTTAGATCAGTCTTGTACCATCAAAATGTTTTTTTTTTCCTGAAAAAAAAGTGATGTGCTTGCAGAGAGACAAATTACATTTACATATTGTACGTAGGAAATTCCACAGATTGCATTTACTTTTGCCAAGATAAGTAAATTTTACAGACTGAAAATTACCTTTAAAAATTATTCTTTGCCAACCATTTTACTTCACCTTAACCCCATAATACTCCCTCCGGTCCTAATTATAAGACATATTTAACCGATTTTGTAGAAATTAAGGAAAGAAGTTAAATTAGTTAATTTTACTCATTTTCTTAAAATGCCCTTATATAAATTTAAAATGACATAAGTAAAAGTGAATTAATAGCTCTTACCACATACCCCTCCAACCTAAAATTTTCCTTTCCATGTGCTATCTAATTGAAAAAATGGTCTTACTATATATGTGTGTGTGTGTGTGTGTGTGTGTGTACGTGTACATACATTCATATAAAGATATATATGTATATGTGTGTGTTTATATGTGTACACACACGAATGCATATTGATAGACACACACACGCACAGATATAGATATATGTACAACACACACATATGTATATGTATGTCTATAAATATTTATGTGTAGACACACACATATATACACAGATACACACATATATACATACATTTATATACACACACATATGTGTGTCTATATATATTTGTGTGTAGACACACACATATATACATATATAGATACACACACACATATCTAAAAATTTCACTGATTGGAAGAGTCTACGCATCCACATACATATACTCACCAAAAACCAAACACACTTGAGAGAATAAAATAGGGGTATTTTAGGATGAATTTGACAAAAATTAGAATGTTGCCTTATAATTAGGACCAAAACCAACTCCTAAATGTTGTCTTATAATTAGGACCGGAGGGACTATTATCATTGTGGTTGGCAAAATCATGGAACAGATGCACTTACAGAGAGACAAAGCATAAGGATAGAAACAATAGTTATCAATAGGTCCATTGTGAAGCCACATAACAATGCTATGAAAGGGTGACTTTGCAAGATAGGTATGGATATAACCTGCACACATTACCCAAAAAACAACAGTACAATTTGAGAAACAACAGAAAATGAAAATGCTGAATCATAGTGATTGTTTCATGAAAGAGTAAGCGAACCGCTGAAATGTGAGAAAGTCTCACAGGTCCACAAACTTTCTCCAAAAATGGATACAGTAAGATTTGGTAGAGCAACAGACAAACACCTAACCAGTTGAGTAAGGGTCAGTACTAATCAGCATAATCTTGAATTGAAAAATATATCAATACATTGGAAACAAGTAAACTAGTTCAAATTTTCAAAAATGTAGTGCTCGCCTATTTTTCTTGTATGAATATAAAGGAAGTAATGTGCATTCATTTAAGATATTTCTTGTTGGCTTCCCATAAAAGCGTGACGTGTAAATATCTTTTATAATTTGGCACTACATGGTTGCTCCACAAGTTATATTTTTGTACAATAATTCAAAAACACCAAAGAAGCTTTACCAAAGTTTTCTCTATAAAAAGGAAAAAAAGCTAAGGTAATATTATGCATGCCTTTTAACAATTCTTCCTACGCTGGCAATTAAAACAATGGAAATTTACTCAACAAGATTGGCTTACAATATATGCCTAAGAGCAAGAGTTAGCATATATCTGGGAAAGGAAAATTAGGGTGGAAACATGATTTGCAATTAATATTATCTAGAAATTCATAGTCACCAAGGAATTTACCTGATATTGAAAGAACATTACCAACATTATCAGTTGAATAGTTCAAACCTCCCAGCCATCTAGGACTGACAGCCCATAATGAGAAAACCTGCACAAAGTAAAATAGTGATTACCTATATAGCCTATAAGATGAAAGGCAAAAAACCTCATTTTGCTCCACAAAAGATTATGTCAATACCAACTTGATACTCCATGAAAACTTTGTATCACTTTAATAATCAAGAAAATTTCTAGAGTTTATAGAATACCATATATAATACTCCCTTCAATCTTTTTTATAAACAACAACTACCCAAATCATGCAAAACGAATTGTTCGTTAAAATCAATTAAAAGCAATAAATATGTAATTTTTCCCAAATATACCCTTATTTATGAAGATGATGAGTGTTAAAGAGATGAGTGGGGGAAAAAATATGAGAGTGACCTGTAATTAATTGGGGGTAAAAATGAAAATATTGTATTAAATTTTTAGACAAAGCCAAATTGTTACTTATTTATAGGACCAACTCTATGTAAGAGAATCTTGCTTATAAATAGGATCAGAGGGAATATCAACTTAATACCTCTAAAAGAAATAAGTCGATGGAAAGAATCATTTAGAGTATCAACTTGATAATTAATCATGTCATTTTTCAAGGATCAAATTTAAGAAACCGTTTTCTCTCCAATGAATCTCAGTCTTTACCACCAATCGCTAGGTCTCAGATCAAAATTAGTAAATACAGGTAAGAATAACATGATAGAAAGCAAGAAAGCCCAAACAACACAAATATATGAAATGCATAAAGTTATTTATACTATTACTATGTCAGAAGCATACCTCTGTATAGGCTAAATCATGCAGAGAGAAAACACAATAAATAATAATGGATGACATCAATGGCCAATTCAGGAGGAGGCTATCATCTTTCTGAACTTTCTCTCCTGTGATTTCATTTTCTAAAGCTTCTGCATCCTCATTGGACTCATCAGTAACCTTGTGATTGTGCAATGTTTCCTGCATATTTTGAAAACAAAATTTTTAATACCAAAAGGTTGGCTTTTGTCAGAAACAAACAGTTCAAAATACCGTTATATGTGATTATACCCCAAGTATGGTAGAAGCTTAAAATATTTGAAAAATTATTAAAAAATAAAGAATAGAAAAGCAAAAAACAATTGATAGATTTCTAGGCTGTAACAAATATGAGGCTTTATGCTAAAACCATAACTCAATAGTTTCTCTAATGCCCTTGAAACAAACATAATAGAAGCTTGCCCCAAATAATGGTAGTCTCAAAACATCTTGAGAACAGATCTATACAAGACAGATTGATAGATATATATAGGAGCTCAACATATGTTAGAATACTGATTTTGTGATGACTAAGTTTACAATATGTTAAGGGTAGCAAGTTGGCAAAAAAAAAAATGTTAAGGGTTAGGAGGGTTAGGCTTGGGCTTGTACTATTTGTGATATCCTTTTTATATTTACAATTATTAATATTATTTATCAATTGTGAATAGATGAACAAGTAGAAGGAACTTGATATCCTTTAAGCAATGTCATGAATTCCAGCTATGTTGATATCACATTAAGAAAGTTACTCCTCATTTAAACTCAGACAATAATCAATTCTGACTTGCTAATAATCAGACACTAGATAATGGCAGTAGAAAATTATTATTAATATTAATAGACAAAAAGAATTCATGGTAATACATACCGGAAGCCAGATACAGGCAACCAAGACAACAAGTGCAAAGGCTGATATTATAAAGCAAGGCAAGAAGTATGGAAACCTGTAGACCAGTTTGGACAAATGAATATCAGCATATGAACTAGGAAATGAAACTTCAAAAAAATCCCGAGTTCTTGTTATCATTTAAAGTAGGCCAAGTATACTTACTTATCAAATAAGGAACCTTTTGGAAATACATGTGAATATTGCTCTACAGGCTGAAAAACCAAAATACCCAAATTGTTAGATGAACACGATAAGGACTAACTATAAATAATGATATAAGTAGGAATTTATATAATGATAAAGAAAAAGAGAAACACTAAA
Source organism: Acacia pycnantha (assembly GCA_025563575.1). NCBI lineage: Eukaryota > Viridiplantae > Streptophyta > Magnoliopsida > Fabales > Fabaceae > Acacia > Acacia pycnantha. The sequence goes on along the minus strand of JAMWYP010000032.1, from coordinate 2,135,556 downwards.
TCCATTAGGAATTTGACTTAGATGGGTCTGTCAAGCCTTTGCACAAAGAAACATCTTATGTTCAAGATAAAAAATCCACGCCCATTCTCCTAGATTAGTTTATTACACAAGGCAAAGAATAAAGTACCTGAGCCAAATATCCTCCTAGTGCTGGGCCAAGGACTAAACCCATGCCCCAAGCTGCACTTACCTGAAACCAGATCACAATATCCAATCATCATAAAGAAACTGTACTTCCATGAATAATTAGTAGACCAAAGTAAACCAGACTTACAGTTGAGAGTCCTAAAGCTTGGTATTCTTCTCGAAAAATTTCTGTAGCATAAGCCTAGTGACAGAGAATGTTGATATATTGGTGGAAGTTAGAATCAATAGAACAAGCATATCTTGTAAAAGAAAAAATAAAATTAACAGATTGACTGATTATCAAGTACACAAATTCAAACATTTGATTGACCCCAAGATCTCTTCAATGAAAATTTTAGACCTTGAATGATATACTTCTCAATTTAGTCTCTCAAAACATGAATATCGCATTCAAGTCTCAATAAAAGCATTTCAACTTCAATGTCATCATTATATGCATCAAAACAGTATGGTCCACTATTATACGCCTACTTTCAATGACAACTACGCATTTATCAATCACGTCAGGTTCACATTAAGCCATGTCACCTCTCAGTTAATATTCTATTAGCAGGCTTAATGTGCAAATGATATAGAAGACAGAAGGGTTAAGGGGCAACTTCCATGGAAGTTTTCACCTAGGGGCAATTTTGCCCCGGAAGTCTTAAAAATTGAGCAATTTTGCCCTGGTCGTTATCCCAATTAATTCTGACCGTTAGTTGACCAAATATGTTGATATGATAATCCATGTCATCCACATCATTTTGTTAAAGTGCACATTTGCCTCGAAAGTCTTAAATCTAACTTTGAAAAAAAATGAAGTAGATGACACATAGACTTTCAGGAAAAATTTGCACCTTAACAAAATAACATGGATGACATGGATTGCCAGCTCAACATATTTGATCAACTAACAATCAAAATTAATCGGGATAACGGTCAGGGCAAAATTACTCCCTTTTTGAGACTTCTGGGGCAAAATTGCCCCCTAAACAACTTTTTAGGCAAAATTGCTCCTTAACCCAAGACAAAATGCTCCTTGAAGAACTATAACAAGACATTTAAACTTTGGACGACCAAATAGAGAAAGTGTACCTTTTAAACGCACATCAACCCATTCAATTTAAAATGGTTATGTAATACATCAAAAAATGGTACCTTTGTTGGTCCAAGCGAACCATTTAAGATTCCAAGAAGAAATCTTGAACTAACAGCCATCCAAAAACTTGTGCTAAGGCCAAATAGTGTGTTAAACACAACACTGAAATCATATAAGAATCAATATCCAAATGGATATCCTTATTGATGAAGAACGATGAGGTTATGAGAAAGTCTAAGTAACTAACAAGATAAACTGATTTCAACGAGTCTAAAATAGTTAACATGCATGAATTAGTATGGAGTGCATGATAAGAAATGAAATAAATAGAACCAAAAAATCAGAAAAGAAATGAAAGAAATTCCAAGATGCACTGAATAAGCTTTAAATTCCAAGGTCCCCCCCCCCCCAAAACCCGACACCATAAAATATGCCCAAAGCAAGTTTTCCACAATTTCATTTCTCCTAGTATTCTTTATCTATTCAATGTTAAAATATAATGGATCTAAAAAGTAATCATCCAAATCAGTAGTAGGGTGGCTTACACTGCAGCAATACCAATAACTATAGCATATTTTCGACCATATCGATCAGCAATCATTCCCCATGGAATTGATGACAAACTTCTTCCAAACATGTATGAAGATCCTGCAACAACATATTTCATATGGAAATCAGTATTTTTAGAGCTTATAAACCCCTCTTACAGACATCAATAGAATAAATGGACTAAAAGAAACCTTACCCACATAACCAGCATAGGTGCTGATATCTGCCTCCTCTTTTGCAATGCCAAAATCTCTTACCTGCAACCAAATGTGTATCAATACAATAGTTCATCTTCTAGTCTGCATTAGATGTATGCTCTTACAAGCTTAGCAATAAAACAGAACATTAAGCAAAGATTTTTATTTCTCGAGTTATCACATAACAAATGAGAAAGCACAAGATAAAACAATACTCTTCCATGGTTAAAGCGATCAGTTAGACTGTTGCAAGCCTGAACAAAGATTGGCTCTCACTTGGGGAGAAATATTTTTCCATGTTTGCCAAGGCACCAGCAAGCTGCACTTTTAACTTACATATGTTTGTTATTTAAGTCAAAATCTACCATTTTGTTATTTATGTGAAAAGCCATCATTTTGATTAGTACAAAAAATATTTAACATTATTCAAAAAGAGTAGGCACTTTTTATTTGCACTTTTGATTATATAAGGAGATAAGAAAAAAAAAAATAGATATATCATCATCCACAGGCCAAAATCTTTCTGCAGGCATGAAATTTGAAAGTACGAATCTAGAAGATACATGCGTCAAGAGGGAAGAAAATATCCTCACCATGAAATAAAGAAATGGGAAGAGACAGCATACAGGCAAAGCTGCACAGAGCCAGGAAAAGACATAGCAGATAATTTTTTTATAAAAAATGGAATGAATTAACTGAAGAATCAGCAGGCACAAAATTTGATAACATATTATTTTTTTATTAAAAAAAATACTTCTCACGAACTAAATCATTCACCAAGGACCACTTTTCCCCTAGAAAGAAAAAATAGAAAGAAAGAACTGTAATGTTCTTTTATGGGCTTTTCAACTGGAGAAGAATTAGAAAAGCACTAACAAATAGCTTGGAAGGATATCTTAAACAAAACAATACGTTGCTATCCCATAGCAGAAAGAAGTAAGATTTATGATTATTGATTTATCAGGGAAAAACTTTCTCCTCATTCTTTTCTGAAGTCAACGAACCAAAGAGACGAGGCAAGTTGGCCCATTACACTTATGGTTGGATATGCTAGCATCACAAACAAATTGATTCAAAATAGACCTGTGGCTTTACGAAAATGAAGTAGCTAAATTTTCAGAAACTAAGAGAACCAAAGTGTAAAATTACGTGAGGAAATCAACAGGAAAAATACTTACTGGTGCACAGAGTTATCATCCATACGGTGAGGATATGCTTTAGGGGTACGCCTTGCTGCATTTGCTTGGCTTGATCAACCTTACATCCAGGGCAGTTCTCATGGTACCGATTATTCAACAATGGCACTCTAAAACCGTCCTTATTATTACAATTACCGTCAGCCATGTTTGTTTTCCCCAAGATTCTCGTTACTGAACCGTTATCTGTTTTTGGTTCATAAAAACACAACCAAGAGAGTAAAAACAAAGAAAGTTGTCACATGTGGGAGGGGAAAAAATAGAAATAGATTGGAACACTAGAAACACTAAAAACTTACGGGTTTATGTGAAGAAGAAGAAGAGTGAGTGAGAAGAGTTTGTAGCCTGAGAGTGAGAGTGCCTCAGGATCAGACTCTTGGAAGAAGAAGAGGCGGCTAGTGGTAATGTGGTGATGACCAGTGTGTGCCACCGCGGGAGAGCAACGTGGAAAGGATCATCGATATTTAATGAGAGAGACAGAGCGAGGGGCGAGACTGAGGTGGGTGGGGCCCACCAACCTCGTTCCCCTTTATTTATTTATATTTTGTCAAAGTCGTCCACCTTTATTCACTGTCTCATTTGCAATGGCTTTCTTTTCTTGGCAGTATGCCAAGCTATTTTTTAGGTGTAATTAGCACTTCAAAGTACTTACCACTATCTATCTAGTGGTGTAATTCTGACTTCAAAGTATTAAAGGCAGAGCCATTATCACATCGAGCTAACGTACTCTTAATCATGGTAGTTAAAAACTTGATTTATCACTAAGATTTTATGTTTTTATGATTTTTTTTCATTAAAACGATTTTACTAATTTTCCAAACATTTTTATTTTTTACATTACATATTTTACGTTTTACGATTTTTTATCTCTCTTCCGATTTTAATTACCTTGGTCTTAACCACTGTTAATTCACTATTCATCATCTTCATCGGCCACGCCTTGAGGCTTGAGCCACTGTTGCTGACTGCTTCTCTGTCTTGTAGAAATCCCACTAAGAAGATGGTGGATAGAGTCATCTTCTTTTCTGGATTTTGGTGAAAGGTCCCATCTTTCCCTCATTGATGTAGCCCGTTATTATAATTTTCCCTCATCATCACACCTGTGAAGTCTGTGAACGGAGCCTTCTTGATTTGTACAGTTTCTGTTCTTTGGGTTGCAAGGTACGTAAATTGCACAATGACTATAATTTTAGTCAAGAAACAAAAAGGTGAAATGTCTTTCGTTTTTTGGTTAACAACAATGTCTTTTTTTTAAGGTTTTAAGCTACTGGGGAACAAATTGGGAAGGAAAAACTGGATAAGTTTGCCTTTTGGAGCTATTGGATCTGAACATGGCCTGAGCTCCTTTTAAGAGATAGTTGCGACGTTGAGGGATTTCCAGAAGACAAGGAAGCATTCAGCAACAGTGGCTCAACAGCGTCCTAGGAGTGATAATTTTGGGTGATGAGAATTTTGTTTCTCATCGGGCTGATTAGAGCATGGAATGCGGACGCATCGTAGGAGTGATCACTCCTCCACTTCTAACTACAAGCGACCTATGTCCTATATTTAAGTATGTCCTATATTTAAGTTGGGTAGTACTGCAAGACTAAAATTATATCACTAAATATTTTATGATGCTAATTACACCTACAAAAATAATTCGTTCCTTGCACTTTAACCCTTATTTCTTTGTTTCTGGTGTAGCCTTATACCCTTACTGTCACCTCCTTGTTGCCAACAAGGGTGGCTCACAAATGTCACCTTTTTCTTGGGTGCACGTCTTTCGTAGTAAAGTGAAAATACACAAAGAGAAAAGAAGGCATGCACTGCTGTCCAAGTCACCCAGTAATAAGAATATGGAGATATTCTCTCTTTGAAAGTGAAGGAAATCACCAAGAGGGGGGTGAATTGGAGATTTAAAAAAAAATTCTTCGAAGTGCTCTGTTTATGAATACTGAAACAGAGCTATTGGGGATTTAACAAATTCTTTTCGATCACCCACACAACAGATAAATGCCAAGATAAAGTAGAGAAAGAGAAGAAGAGCTTGACACAGAAGATTTATACTGGTTCGGTCCTAACTCTTGACCTACGTCCAGTCCCCAGACTCTGGGATTTTCCACTATCACTCGAACACAATTACACACTCTGTAACTCAGGATGATCCTTTCTCCCTAGGACTCACTCCCCCCTTACAAGTTGTAATTGTATACAATCAGATACACACTCTGTACTTCAAGAGTTATCCTCTCACTAGGATACACTCCCCCTTACAAGTTGTACTCTGATTACCCAATCTCCAAGTCCCAAGACTTGAGATTCTTACAATGAATGATATACAGAAAATTAACTCTCTTACAGAGTAGATAAGTGATAAACACTGAAGCACAATGTATCAAAGATACAGATGAAAATAAAGCAGTAAAAGACTAAGTTTATTGTGTGTGTTTTCTGTCTGTGTCTTCTCTCATGCCAAACTTCAAATCTTCAGCTCTTTATACTAATTTGAAGTAGATGACCGTTATAGATCCGTTGAGACTTCAATATAACCGTTGCCTTCTGTTCTGTCATCTAGCCCTAGGTGGGCTAGGATGTCGATGTAGGATCAAATAGCTCTCCCCCAAGTATCCATGGATGAGATACCCGAGAGGATCTGCGATCACAAAGCACAGGGACTTGACCTAGGTGCGATACCTAGGGCCTACGTACCCTGAGGAGGGATCAAAGTCCACGTAGTTCGATGATACTGGAGGCGTTTAGCCAAGGGGTGGTGTGTGTGCTCTGTGTGCAGTATATGCAATTGAGAGAGAGCGTAGAAGATTATGTGTACCTTTAGGGTTTAACTCCTATTTATAGAGTGTACCTTAGGTGGAATCGTATCGGCCTCATTAATATGATTGATTCGAGATCATATCATATCGGTCTCATTAACCTCGGCCGGCATATCCCAACAACCATATCGGCCTCTTTACTATGATTGATATGATTGGATCCTCCTTTATGACAGGCAGATCCCGATATGTAATATGCTCCTTGTTGGGCCATATATGGGATATGGGCCTAATATTTATTCCATAACACCTTCAATAGACAAGGTCTTGGTTAAGCTTTTTGTCTTCTTCTCTCTCTAATCTTCACTTAATCCAACTGTGCAGAAGTTCAGAGTTGACTCTCTGCAAATTAATCCGTTGGAGTAGCAGTTGCTGGATGTAGAAAGCATTCTTTTATCTTTTTCAAACGTGTGCAGATGGATTAACCAGAAGAATGCAACTTTTCTGGGCTTGACATTTAATGTTCTGACTTGCTTTTTGCTTTAACTCAAATCTTCATTTAATCCTGTCTAAATCATCTGAAACTCACTAACAAACTGATTAAACATAGTTAGGAGTAGTAATGAATGATGATATATGGTATTGAGGTCAAACAGGAGATTTGGCAAAATCATTCGATTCGAAATTCAAACTTCGCGATGGAAACTCGAGTTGGTTCTTCCAAACTCGAGTTTTCTCGTTCCAAATGAACTTTTAACAAAAGAGCTAAACTCGAGTTTTCAAACCGAACTCGAGTTTTCTCTTCTGAGACAAACATCGCGATTTGGCATTTTGGACATGGTTGGTGAATAGTGTAAAACTCGAGTCATTAAGTGACTAACTCGAGTTTTGGACTCTTAATGAAAAATCAAGTTCTAGTCCAAAATCTCAAAACTGGAGTTTCCAAAACACAACTCAAGTTTTCAAAAGTTCAAATCTTACTGAGCTCTCTGTCTGCTCGAAACTCGAGTTTTCAAAACCTAACTCGAGTTTTCATTTATTTTGAAAACTTTGGAAACGTCTCTGTAAAATCAAAACTCGAGTTTTAAAACCAAAACTCGAGTTTTCTCTTTTAATGAGAAAACATTGAAAGACTTTATCTAAGTGAGGTATAGAGTTTTCGCAAGGTTGGATTTTGAATAAGTTTCTTTCAAGATACAAAACTCGAGTTTTATATCTTAACTCGAGTTTTCATGAACATTGAAAACTTATTAAAAATCCTTTGAAAAGCTAAACTCGAGTTTCGCATGGAAACTGGAGTTTTGGATTCTTTGAAAATCTTGGTTGCTCTTTGTATGACCAAAACTCGAGTTTTCAAACTATAACTCGAGTTTGCTTTGTTCAGCTGAAAACTTGAAGGCTTTTTGTATGGCCAAAACTCTGGACTTAAAACATAACTCGAGTTTTCACATCTTAGCAAAATTTCAAGCCTTTTACTGTCAGGCCAAAACTCGAGTTTGCCTTTGACAGTAAGTTTTCAACTTACAAGGACAAACTTCTCTTGTGGATTTTCAACAAATAACAAACTCTACTCAAAAATAAATACTGTAGAGTTTAAGAAATAGTTTCATTTTGAAAAGGCTTCCCGCCAGAAGCAAACTCGAGTTTGCAACCACAAACTCGAGTTTACACATTTGTAAACTCTTTTGAACACATACTGGAGGTTTTAGGCTGGAGTTTAAATATACAGGCTCGAGTTCAAAATGGAAAATAGCTTGTCTTCCTCTCTGTTAGTAGCAAACTCGAGTTCACACATCTAGGCTCGAGTTTGGCGTTGGCAGAATGTTTTTGGCTTGAAATCAATTCATTTAGCTTATCAAAAGCATTCATACTTGTTTACAATTGTCAGTTATCATCAAAACACATTGAGAACTAACACTCTTGTACCAAAATACGCTAAGGCTATGTTTGGTTGGAGGTGAGGGAGGGAGGGGAGGTGCCCCTCCCTAGTGTGAAAAGTCAGATATGTCCATGATGTGACATGCTTCTAAAGTTAATGTGCTGAAAACGATACAAAAGGTTTATGTAATTTTTAAAATTTCCTATGGGTAATTTGGTCAAAAATTTTCCTCCCCTCCCCAAACCTTCCCTCAAACCAAACATAGGCTAAAACTTGGTTTTATAATATGAGTAACTTGAATACTAGCCGGGCTCTTTTTTGTTTAAAATATATAAGAGTCACATATCTACTTTATATTTATTGAAAAATTAGTTAATAGTAATTAAAATCAATAAATATATAAGATATCTACTTCTTCTTTTTCAATATACCCTTGTTTATTAAGCGAATAAGTAAGAGAGATAACAAATGTGAAACTTGTGATATTAATTAATGGAAAGAGTAATAATTAATATGATATTTGAGTTTAGTGCATTACTAAGGGTAATATTAGAAATCACTTGAATTTTTTTAAAAAAAAAATTAATGCTTTTAACTATTATTATTAATTTGTGAGAATTGAAAGTTAATGTCTTGTAGTAAGGACTACAGAAAGTATTTTCTAAAATACTCTAATCATTTTTCTTAACTCTAATTCATTTCATCTCCTCTTTGATTATTGTTAAGGGATCATTAATAGGAACAAATTAAAAATAAATTGACAAATATGAAAATTTTGTCTTATTTTCAGGATCAATATCAATTCTCTAAATATATCTATATTAAGGATAGGAAGTAGTAGGGTTGTCCAAGGACCGGGCCAGACCAGGTTGGAGGTCAACCCGAGGTCTGGCCCAATATGACCTCGGGCTGAAAAAATCAGCCCAAGATCTGGTCCGGCTTGGTACCAGCCCGAGCTCGGATTTTTTTTTTTTAAATTTTAATTTCTTAATTTCTATTTATTTTTTGGGTGTATCTTACGAGGTCAGTCCAATACCTCGCGAGGTAGGGAGGGGTTTTTTTAAATTTTTTTGACGAGTTATTTCTTTATTTTTTGTCTAATTTATTTATTATTTATTCTTTTTCTTACTGACCTCACGAGGTTTCTTCGCCACCTGGTGAGGTAGAGAGAAATTTTTTTTTGCGAATTTTTAATTTTTTGATTTTTATTTTTTGGGCGTACCTCACGAGGTATATTTAGTACCTCGCGAGGTAGGTAGCGTTTTTTTAAATTTTTTTATGAATATTTTACTATTTTCTTTCTAATTTTTTTATTTTTTTTTTATTTTTTTGGACTGACCTCGTGAGGTATCTAAGTTACACACAAGAATTTTTTTAAATTTTTTTCTAGTTTTTTAAATTTTATTATTTTTTCTAATTTTTAAATTTTCTTTTTTGGAGGTACCTCGGGAAGCCTTAGGAATTTTTGTATTTTGTATTTTATTATTTTTTTCTAATTTTTATTTGAAGTTACCTCGCAAGGTGAAAAGGAATTTTTTTAAAAAAATTTTGCTTATTTTTTATTAATTTTTTTTCTAATTTTTTTTTTTTTTGGACTTACCTCGTGAGGTATATAGGAATTTTTTTTTTTTTTGCGAATTATTATTATTATTATTATTTTGTATATTTTAGTTTTTTATTATTATTTTTTGGCTTACCTCTCGAGGCATCAGAATATAGGGCCGTTTGGATGAGCTTTTTTGAATAAGGGCCCGTTCTCGAGGCATCACTTTTTTAATGCAAAAAAAATATTTTTTAATTAATTTATGGATTTAGATGATATTTTTTTAAAAAGTAAAAGTCACAAAAAAAAGTCAAAATGCTGTTTTTTTTTTTAAAGCTCCAATTTGGAACTTAAAAAAAAGCGCTACAAAAAAAGTACTTTTTTAAAAGCCCATCCAAACGGGCCCTAAAGTCACATGCTTCTCAAGCTTCGTAGCTCTTGGCCTCTGCTTCTTCACCTCTTTGCTCTGCATGTATGACAAAATGTTTGAAACTGAGTGCAAAACATGATATGTACTAATTTGTACAAACAACTGAAATTAAATGCAACTTCAGTAATGATATCAGAAAACATCCACAAACAAAAAGATGAGAAGACTGAAATAATTGACGAAGGAGTCGTAGTTAAGAGTTTTCCAGAAACCGGATGATTTTCTCCTCTCTTTCGTCCCTTAAACAATATCTCCCAACTCTATTTCGATTGACACCCATTATTTTGAGAAAAACGTTGATTTGAAAAGGCTTCCCACTCCAGTGAGGGGTTTTTTTTTTTTAAAAAAAACTAAGGGTAATTTCATGCGAATTTGCATATCCCTTATAGGTCCTTGATACCTCTCAGTCTTTTTATAAATTCAGACTTCTTGAGGTTTTACAAATTCAAATGGTATTTATTTGGAATTTTCCCAAAAACAAATATATTTTCTGCATAGTTATTACTTGTAACTAAATTTAATGAATTTCCTGAACCGTACAATTCAGTTATTTGCATCTTATAATATGGGATGAAGGGAGTACCAACTACCAATTTCTAAACTTGCATGTAATTTTGGAAGATGCACATTGGATATTGAGAAAGAGAATAGAAGTGAGGCCGATTTAAATAAAATTAAAGTTGGAATTTAAAAAAAAAAATTAGAATAATTTAATAAGTTAATCGTTGTTATTTAATTTAAGTAAAATAGAAGTGAGTTATATTGTTAAGTTATTCAAAGATAGTTGCATTAGCTCCTTTTAACAAAAAAAAAAAAAAGGCCAATGGGGACTACCCGACTTTTCCCTAACAAAATGAAAATTTGGGACCAATATGCCCCCAATTAATGACCAATCCCAATAATTGGAAGGAGGTACAATCACAAATGATATACATATTCTCATGTGCGTGGGCCTCCTCCATTAAATTTAGAATTACTTGTAATTATCAATTATTCCCTTCAGTATTAATTATAGGAACACTTTTGTAATATAAATTATAGGAAAACTTGTGTAATGTAATTTACACTACAAAAGTGTTTTTACAATTAGGACGGGAGGTAGTACTTTTTTCTATAAATTTTATAATTTATTAATAACATGATTTTCCCTTAAAATATTTGGCATGAGGAATTGCTTACTAACAAATTTAATCCTGAAATTGGTTTTGTTCAGCCCAAAACCCTATCCCTTCACTTTTGCTCTCGCCTCAGCCTCCTCTATCTCATTCTTTTTGACCCATTGTTTATTTCCTTTTATTTTATTACTCCTCCAGTTTATAATATAAGAATTATTTAACTAATTTTGATAAATTAAGGTGGTGAGATAAATTATAAAAAATATTGCATGTTCTTCATGAAACAACCTTGTATAACATTATATTATATATAAATTTATAATTTTGGTATATTAATTTGAGGAAAAATGATAAATATTATACACAAGATAGAAAAAAGTCTTATATTTAAAACCAATATCTACTCCTAACTAGTATGTATATTTAGGACCATGGGAATATTAATTAATTCTCATACTATCTCAGGTCTTTAATAAAAAAATCAATTAATTTTTTTGAAGAGATTAAAAAAACTAAATAAATTACTTAATTATAGTATATGTTGTGTATCATTATATTACATATCAATCTATAAATTAGGTAGATTAATTTGGATAAAAATGATAAATATAAATACTTTAATATAATTATTTAGTTTTCTTAATCTCTATTAAAAAAAAGCCAATTAGTTCTTATACTCCTTCTGGTCCTTTTTATAAGGCATTTGCTTATTTTCAAAGCACATTAATTAAAATTACCCACGGAAAATTTCCGTGGCAAAAAATATTGTGGTAAAAAATAAGCCACGTCTTTTTGTGGGACGAAAAATTTCCGTGGGTAATTTTAATTACCCACGGAATCCGTGGATAATTTTTACCCATGGAATTCCGTGGGTAATTCCGTGGCTAATATGAAGTTTTTTTTTTGTAGTGATTTGCTTTTGATTATGAATTAGTGACTGTACTTATTTGTTGGATGATTTGTGTTGTAATTTATTAATTACATTTCTTTGAGAAAAAAAACCGGAGAAAAAATAGTTACAATTTGGAATAGTAATTTCTAGGCTCTGGAAGGCCAAGCCAACCCTGATTCTAGTTCTATCTCTAGTGACCCCCAAAACTAGTCATTTTGGATTAATGAAGAGTGTTTCTGTAATTTTGTATCCTTCATTAATTCACCTAAAAATATATGTTTCCCTATAATGAATATGATTTTATTCGGCACTAAGAGACCTCACAGTACCTTAAATATAATTATTTTTTTAAAAAAGGTTCTCTTTTGATGCTTTTAAAGCATCAAGAAACCTAAAACACAATGAAATCTTGGATCTGTTTAAGTTAGCGTTAGAAAATTACGTTAATGTAAATTAAGACAAAACTTTTCTTACAAAATTATCTCGTATATCGTAAATCATGTTGGAAAAACAATTTCTACCACTAATAGTTCAAGGCACAACAAAGTGGACCCTCCATATAAAGTTTCCGATAAAATTGTAGAGTCTTCTTCATCAATATAAAGCGGACCCTCCATATAAATTAAAGTTCATATTGATGATCTTATCCTCAATTATTGTTTGGTTGGTCTTGAGTTTGAATTCAAAGATTTTGTTACCATGTCTAATTCAAACGGGGCATTTTAATGTTTATTACTAACTTGCTTGGGAAGCGAGAAAAATGGTTTTCTTGAAATATTTTTTTTAGTATCTGTCAGTATCTTAAAGTATTTTTGAGTATCAATCAATACTTGGAGTATTTTTTTATTATCAGTCAATATCCTAAAATTTTTGAAAAAGATTAAGGTAATTTAAATTTTAGACTTTTATAAGAATTATATTTCACTTCTGAAATTCAAGCCTACACCAACATCAAACCATTCATAAAACATAAATTTAATAAGATGTTGCTCTCATTTTTTCCCACACCCTTCTTCTTCTGGGCAAGTTCGTGTTTCTTTCTTTGTTATTAGATATCCTAATTTAGACCAAAGGCCTTGTAGTGACTAGCGGCATGAGAGCTACCCCTAACCTGTTTGGTTTGAAGGGAGGGGATAGAGGGAAGGGGATCGGATAGAAGGAAAAGGTAAAGGATTTACCTTGTTTGGTTTGGTTGGTTGGGGGAGGAAGTAAGGCGTTTTTAATGATCCATTATTTAGTTTAAAATAGGATGGAAGAAGAGGAATGATAATGATTTATTATTCTACCATAACATATTTGGCTATATTTTTTATTTATGTGCTATATAAATTAATTTACATCTTATCTAATTAATATGATAACATATTTATTTATAATTAATATAATAATATATATTTTTAAAAATTATTTGTATAATAATATATTTTTTAACTATAATATTTTTTATTTATAATAACATATTTTCATTTTAAATTAATTTCATAATAATATATTTGTAATATAAAATAATATATTTTCTCATCATAATACTCCTTATGATTTTTATTATAAGGCACCAACTGTCAACAATTTTTTATCATTACTGTAAGGCACCAATGGGTTTTTCTCATTTTTATCCTTATTTTTAATACTCTTTGGACGTGATAAATTATCATCTATTACTACACTCTATACATTTAATATTTTTTTCATTTCCAATGGATATGTTTCTCTCTCCCCCCAAAATTAAATTTTCATTTCTATGATGGTTTCAACTCTGCATCTCCTAACATGTTTCTTTTTCCCTCTTCCCCCACCCACCCATTGAGTTTTCATTTGTGGATGGTTTCGACTATGTGTCTTGTCTTTCATTTTTTCACATCTCAGTCATCTCTCTCTTTGTACTCATTTCTCATATGTTTTTATGAAAGATAAATGGCGCCACTGTCAATATCATTTGAGAGAAAGAGAGCTTCAAAAAAAATTCATACTACAAAAATATGGAAGTTTGCAACAACAAAAAAAAGTGTAAAAATATGGCAGTGGCGTGTAAAAATATGGCAGTGGCGCCGCTGTGTGCGTGTTTGGGATTAAGGTGGGAAAAATGATTTATAGTCAATCTGATTTATGAAAAAGTTAGATTGTGAAATCATATTTATGTTTGAATTGACGATAACATAAGTAGTTTTTGTGAATTTAACTTATAGTACTTATAAAAATACTTCATGATCTTGAAATACTTAAGAATATTGAACAGTACTGAAAATATTTTTAGTAATAGTCAGTACCCTGAAATATTTTATAGGGTGTTGACTTGTATTAAGAAAATATTTCAGGATATTGAGCAGTATTACAAAAATACTTCATGATCTTAAAAAAATATTTTAGGATCTTGAAAAAAATATTTTCACTACCCTGAAATATTTTTGAGGGTATTTACTGGTACTAAAAATATACTTTATATTCCCACATATATCAAATTCTCTCTTTCTCTCTCTCTCTAGTTGAAAAGGAGCTAAAAGCTTCAAAAAGTAAATTTTAATCCATAAATTCAATTGAGACAATTTCTCAACCAAACATCAATCTTCATAAGTCAGATTCAAATAGTGTATAAGTTTAATTGGCCTCTCTAAACGGTGTACCAAACAAGTGTCCGTTTGAGAGAAAGAGAGCTTCCAAAATATGGCGCCACTGTCAGTATTGTTTGGACTTCCAACTTGTTGTGTAAACGTTGCTTAAAAAAATGAAAGGGGAGAAAGAAAGGAGCAGCGAGAGATTATCCAAACATATGGTAAATATGAGAAATAATATTTTTAATATTTATGAATCCACATCATTAAAGTAGGGGTAAAAGTATACATATTTATCAACTGAACACTAATTTTAATAACTAAATTGCCCTTCATTGGTCTAAGTGAAATTGCAGTTAGTGTCTTATAATAAAGAGCAGGGAGAGTAATATTTTTATTTAAAATTATATTAACATATTTTATAATTATAATATTTTTATTTATGAACATTTGTTTTTCATTTTAAATCAATGTTATAATAATATCTTTTAATGATAAAAATATATTTTTATTTATAATATATTTAAGTTTGTATGAGTATATATTATAATTATAATGATTTTTTATTCATAAATATATACATTTTATATTAAATTATTTTTTCAATAATATATTTTTAATTACAACAATTTGTATATTAATATATTTTATTTTGAGTAAATACCCTTTTTGGTCCCTGAAAAAATACGCGCTACCCATTTTGGTCCCTGAGTAAAAAAATGTCATTTTTAGTCCTTAAACAGTAAAAAAAAGGTCCCTTTTAGTCCTTTTAGTCATTTTTTGTGGGTATTTTAATCCCTCACAAATTCCCAAAAAGTCATTTTTAGTCCATAAAAAGGACCAAAATGACATTTGTTTTACTCAGGGACCAAAATGGGTAGCGCGTGTTTTTTCAGGGACCAAAAAGGGTATTTACTCTTTTATTTTATAGTAAAATATTTTAATAATAATATTATTTTTATTTATCACAATATTTTTTATCATGTGGATTATTAGAATATCATATAAGTTATAGAATAAATTGATTTAAAATTTTAACTCCTCTCCAAAACTTTCAATCTATAAGGTAGCAAAAAAATACGAGTGTTGGACTTGGAGGGAGGGATCAAAATTTGGGCTCATGTAAAGAAGGGAAGTGTGAGGGAGTGACAATGAAGTGAGGTTGAGAACTCATGTAATGAAGAGCAGTGTGACAAACTGTCAGCCTGTGAGGGTGAGGATCCCAGAAAAATAAGAACAACCGCGTCCGTACCGATTAGCTGATTAATTGCGGCGGACACGTTGACAAATGAGAGTGTCAAGGTTGTGGTGGGACCTACCTTTCAAATAACAGGGCCCACCACAACGCCACATGACTTTGCCCGCTCCATCGTCTGAAATAAAGGAGGTTTAAAACCAACATATACTAGAAGTAAGTAGAAAGAGATTGACTCTTCTACCACCACATCATCCTCAATTCGAGATGTGAAAATGAGAGTGTCAAGGTTATGGTGGGACCTATCTTTCAAATAACAGGGCCCACCACAACGTCGCATGACTTTGTCCGCTCCATCGTTTGAAGTAAAGGAGGTTTAAAACCAACATATACTGGAAGTAAATAGAAAGGGATTAACTCTTCTAACACCACATCCTTAGATCAAGATGTGAAAATGAAAAAAATGATATTGAGAGCTTTCCCCCCACAATCATACTGGTAAGTCTGAATTCCAATCGCCATAAGTCTGCAAAGTGAATTTTGATAGTAGACTTATGGCGATTGGAATTCAAACACTTTTTCTTTTTTCAATGATCCGAACATTTTTAATTGAAAAGGACAAAATAATTTTAAAAAAATTCTGAAACTGACGCGTGGCAAATAATTTTCCCAAAGCCGACAAAAGAAGGCCAAAGCCAAAATCACTTTCAATTAATTGCATGCACATCTCCGTCAAACATGCAATGGTGGCCCATTAAATTGACGCTTGGCTTTTATTTATGAGTCATGTGCAATTACTCCTACTCGATACTCATCCGTTTATTTTGAAAAGATAATCCTTATGCCTTTAATATAAAACTTATTTATCAATTTTGATTATATTGATAAATTTTTTTAAATTAATTAATATAATTTATATTTTCTAAAAATATCATGTCATCTTTCTTAATTCCCTTATTCTCGTTCCTCTTTGATTATTATTGGGACTTGAGGGAGCACTAATTAGAATAAATTAGAAAAAAATTGATAAATATAAAAATTATGTCTTATATTTAGAACAAATATCAACTCTCAAAATACATCTTATTTTAAGGACTAGAGGGTTTGGAAAATGAATTTTACTTTTTACATATTTACCACTCTGCTCTTGTTTATAAATTCATTTTGGGAAAAATCTTGGTCCTTATTATATGTATACTTTCAGAGTAATAAATGATAGTGTAACAATTTTGCCCTTATTCAAGGTAGAGGAAAGAAAGATGGAAAAATACACATTCATAAATGAAGGTAAAATAAAAATAAAAAATATCAATTTAATCCATATTTATTGAGTTAACTAACTTTACTTAGTATACGAAAATTAATTAGGTAATTTAAACTTTTAAATAAGCCAGAGTAGTATTGTCTCTAACAATTTTAACTAACGTTTTGATCTACATAATTCAGTTATTGGTATCTTCTAAAAAAGATTAAAAGGAGTAATTAAGAGTAATTTTAATGATATGCAGGCTCTATCTCTTACTTTAAGTTCTAAATAACTAAATTTTTTTGGTTAAAAAGACAATTAAAATTAATTAAAAATAAATAAAAAATATAGAAAATGTACTTTTTTCCTCGTACAGACAAGTATGCCTTTATTTATATTTTGGTAGATAAGAACGAGAAAGAATGTATTAGAAAAGAATAATGAGATAGAATATATTAATTAAGAGTAAAATAGAAAAAAATGTATTTAATATTTAGACAAACTAAAAAAAATTATAAATACAAAAATCAAAATAAGAGAATTAGGGAGTACTTAATATTTTCATGTTATGGTTGCATGTGTTAAAAAAGCTATTTCTCTCCTCTAAAACCAGGGGCGGAGCCAGGAAAGGAAATTAGGGGGGCGAAAATTACAGAATAAAACTCAGTAGAGTCAGTATTTGAAATTTGGGAGCGAAAATTACAGAAATGGACCCAAGATTCTCAGAAATTATGATTTAGCCTAATAAATATTTCAATAATTTCATTTTAGTCCCTCTATGAAACTTTTTAAGAGAGACTAAAGTGAAAATATTAAAATTTTTAGGAGGCTAAAGTATAATATCTGAAATTTTTGGGTCCATTCCTGTAATTTTAGGGGGGGCCACCCCTAGCCCCCCTAATTCCACCCCTGTCTAAAACCGTTGTCTTGCATCTATATGTGTGCATTGCTGTTTCTGCAGTGTAGGTAGTTAGAGATTCAAGCAATATTCACGTTTTCCTTACTATCTCAAGTACCAATGAAGATTTTTCCTTTGCTTGAAACAAAAAATCATGCTTCTTCTCTGTCATATTCTGTTTCTCCTTTGCTTGATATAACAACATGCATATGTACTTTCCCTAGTATATTTATTTGTTGACTTTGTGAGTTTTTGTTTGTTAGATAATCATGTCAAACATCTTGAAGCACTGTACACTGCCCTTTCACTTCAATGGATGGCTATGTTGTGTGTCCCTCAGCTACCCCTGTAGTTTAAGTGCTTTAGAAGTGGAGTTCATTTGTTTTGATGCCCTTTTTGGATGCTTCCTTATTTTTAAGATTATGAAGAATTGCAGGTCTTCTCGAAATGGCTTCTAGATATAGGTGATGGTAATTTAGGGTTACCGCACAACGGCATTGCACAGGTTGAGATTCCGGATAAATTCCTCATACGTCATCTTCACAATCCTTTGCAAGCTATAGTGTTAGCCACTTACCTAGCTTTGCTTGAAAATTTAACTAACTCTGATTACTTCAATAGTAGAACTATTTTGTGCCCAACAATTGAAGTGTGAACCAGATAAATGAATACATGTGCTCTTTATTATCTGGTCAGTTGATGGAGTATTATAGTTGTGATACTATTTGCAAGTCCTCTCAAGAGGTTGAGGGATTCGAAGATCTGTACACTACGGAGTTTTCGAATACAATTATTTGTTCAGGACTCCCTTTGCATATTCTTATACTCAAGGTTGGGGTACCTATAATGTTGCTACGGAATATAGATCAATCTGCTGGCTTATGTAATGGTACGAGACTACATGTCACATCTTGGCAAGAATGTGATTGAAGGATTAACACTAAATGGGTCGAATCCAAATCAGAAAGTTTTGATCCACAGGATGGACATGAATCCTTCAAACAGTAGCCTACCTTTTAGGATGAAGAGATGACAGTTTCCTATTACATTATCTTTTTCAATGACAATTAACAAGAGTCAGGGTCAGTCATTACAAAATGTTGGGTTATATCTCTCAAAGCCTGTGTTTACACATGGACAATTATACGTTGCTTTATCAAGAGTCACCAATATTGCTGGGCTGAAGATTCTTATACAAGACCCTGGAAATGGTGGAAAAAGTACAACCACCAATGTTGTATATAAAGAAATATTTAGAAATGTATTAGTAACATAATTAAACTATATTACAAGTCAAATCTACATGTTCAACGGGCAATGTAGTCTGATGTCTACCATGTTCATGTACTTTGGATGGTGTCTTTGAGATTTTCACGTAGATATCCAATTGTACAAAATTTCAACTAACACATTCAATCGATTTCAAGTTAACAATTATTTCCTACAGTCGATTAGTTTTGTATTTATGAAGATTTTATGCTCAAGATTCCATTTACGTATCTCAAAATGTTGCATCGCGCAATGCGCGGGGGAATGCCCTGCTTATTATAAATACAAAAATCAAAATAAGAGAATTAGGGAGTACTTAATATTTTCATGTTATGGTTGCATGTGTTAAAAAAAAAAAAAAGTTGTCAGGTTTTTCACTTCACCCTCCGCCACACTCCCTAACTCCTTTATCCGAAAAATAAATATCATGTCCCACACAATAACTCAAATTAATAAAAAAAAAAATCCCCTTTTTATCTGAAGTCCCTTGAAAGTTAATAATAATTTAATAATGCACCTATATATAGCATTATTAACAAAAATATAGCCCATTAGGAAGAAATAGGGGTATTTTAGGAAAAAAATTAACAAAAATTTAAACTTTTTTAGGAAGTATAAAGTAAGTAATGCTATATTTTGTAAAGTATAGCATTATTAAATTAACAAAAATTAAAATTTTCTCAATAATAATTTAATAATGCACCTATATATTTTGTAAAGTAAGTAATGCTATATTTTGTAAAGTAAGTAATGCTTGCAATTCATTAATGTCACATACACATCAATTTTACAGTTTTTTTAATAAAATAATTTTAAGCAATTTTTGTCATATTTTTCCCATATCACCCTACTAATACTTTCTCCACAATAATTAATTTAACAATACGCTTATATTCTATCAAGTGAGAGATTCTATTTTCTTTTTTTTTTATTTTTAAATAAAATAATTTTAATATTTCTTTAAAAATATTTTCCTGTAACAGGATGATATGGGGAGAAGTCTTTAGATATTTCATTTACAAATTATTAAAGGCTGATATGCGGAGAAGCCGTGTGAGGAGTTCTGACATGCATAGGTCCGAGAAGCAGAATATATTATATAGATGTCATTTTAAGGTTTAAATAAGGGTATTTTAGGGGGAACACAATTAATTAATTTAACTACTATCCTTAATTTCTCCAAAATCTGGTAAATAATTTCTATAATTAGGACCGTAGGGAGTATTTAACAAAATCTGATACGATTCCCCAAATGGCTCTTTTCCTCTCACCACATTGATTCATCAGTCCTACTATATGGATAATACATCAATACTCTCAAGTCTCAACTACTTCAGAATCGCGTATATTTAACTTTTCATACTTAACGGTCTTTATAAAATTGTTAAATAAAAAGAGGTAGAATTATGAGAAAGTAATATATAACAGTTCTTTAAAACCACCGTTAAGTATATGAGACAATATTTAACGGTTTTATATGACCATATAATATTTTTCTGTTGGTAAAAAAAAGTATTGTTTATATGACGGTTGTATATAAACAACCATTAAATATATGTTATAAATATATGATGGTGGTTTATAAACAAGTGTGACACTTATATATTTAACAGTTTTTCAAACTAAACCGCTAAATTTAGATCGTTAAAATCCCTTTCTGAACCTTATTCTGTCATGAATTCAAAATTCCCACCATATATCAGTGCATTCGAAACAGCTCCGATCAGTGGTAGAGCCACACTTGTGCACATGTGTGCAAGTGCAGACACAAGATTTTTAGAATATATATACATTTAGAAGGAATTTTGTGACAACTTACCTGAGTGGTGTAGTTGGTTATCACGGTCTCACACACTAGAGATCCCCGGTTCAAACCAAGACTCATCAGTATTAGAACTAGTACTTTTGTCGACTTGGCTTTTGAATCAGTTCGTGCTTTGAGAGTCTGTGATGGGTTTGTTGTAATACTTTGATAACTTTTCTCCAAAATTCTGCCCTTTTTTACTTTAGATTTGCAATTCCATTTTCTTAAAAACTGTTTTGGATTCAATTGACGAGCTTCGTTGCTCAAAATGATTCCAATTTAGTGTTTGTTTTCAGATCTACGCTTGCTGGCATCTCATTATTCTCACAGATTGTAATCCCAAAACTGAAATTCCTATCTCAACTTCTGCATTTATATATGAAATCGCATTGATTTGTATTATCTTAATTATAGCATTGCTTCCATAAAAAGTTGAGAACTGATCTTTGACTTTTTCGCTCATTACCGTGGTCCTAAAATCATTTTGGAAATTCATCTTAGTACATTTCGATGAACTAAACTTACTTTTCATTTTTCTTTTGACACTTGCAGAAGGAAATGTGATGACATCCTATGCCAATGGGCTGGTAAGTAATTGTAATTAAAATGCAAAGTTGCCTAAAGATTAGAACAATTTTAATTTCGTTCCATTAGCCTAAAACTAAACAAAAAAATATCACCTCGGATCTCGTAATGTGAATTGTGAAAGATCAAGTGAACAGAGTTAGACAACCAGATTAAGTCACAATTAAAGATGAAGTGAGTCTAATTTTGCAAATCTATGTTGTAAGTGATGTTGGTGATGATTATAAGGTGTATGTGATGGAATAAATAACAGAGAACCTGGTGTGTGGCAAGGCCTTCATCAGATCAAACAGCTCTTCTAGCAAATATCAATTATGCGTGCTCTCAAGTTGATTGTCGGATTCTGCAAAGAGGGTGTCCCTGTTCCACACCTGATAGTCTCATTAACCATGCCTCCATAGCCATGAACCTTTACTTTCAGGCCAGGGGAAGAAACCACTGGAATTGTGACTTCCGAGGCTCTAGCCTCATCGTCATCACCTATCCAAGTAAGTCATGTATATATACACCATCGATCCAAGTAAGTACGATGGTCTGAAGCCTGAAGAGTTGCTTTTGTTTGATATTTTAGAGAATTTGTGCATGGTTAGGAAAATTAATGTTTGATTTTATCATCAATATCTTAACATTAAATGGGTGAGCTAGAAGTATCAATTATAAGCAACCGAAGACTTCAAATTTCCGTTGATTAATTTTGTAGTTGTTCACTGAAAATGTCATCTAGATGTAGATTTACAATTTAAGGAAATTCGTAATTGTTTTTGTTTTTTAATGCATTTAAATTTAAAAAAAAAAAAAAAATCGGACCGCTGGCTCCAAATCACCTTCACTAATTCTGCAGATACAAATAAAAAATCCTAACTCTACCACTGGCTCGACCACTCTTTTCCGGTAATCCCACCACTCTTCTCCTCCATTGCCTGTTCGTTGCAGTCCTTGAAGGCGTTCCTCGTTCTTCCTGATTTCAAATCTTCATTTTTGAATAGTTGCAGTCCATCCGTAAAGGTGCGTCTTGCTAGCTTTCTTTAGATTATGGACGAAGTTTTGGTTTTTCAATCAGCTATAATGGACTCTAAATTCAGGGTATCGTTAATTTAGGGTCTCTAATGTAAGGCTTCTGTGGTTATTTCTTCAACACCATAACTGATGGCTTGAAGCAGTGGCTGAACCAGGAAATTATTTTAGCCCAGGCCAAAAAATAAACATATTGAACTATTTACTAAATAATATCCCATAACATTGAAAATACAAATAAATAATAACCGACAATTATAAATCAAAAGATAACATAGTAAACAAAAATTCTATGGCCTTTGGAAAGAGACTCATTACAAGGTGCATCACTTTCAGAAATTATTTTTTAGAATTATCACTTTCTGAAGTTATTTTATTCTTAAATAACACACATCTATGCTTTTCTGTTTATCCTTACTCATCTTTTTCAACCTACAACAAATTTGGTGACCCATAATATATATTGTTGTAAGTGTTAATTAGTATCTTTTGTCACTAAACATTAATTATTATAGTACTACTCAATCCACAAAACTAATACTTAAATGCGCATTTCACCTATCTCAAAACAAAATAATTGGAGAAAATAAAAGAAATATAATATGAACCCCAAAAAATATTTTTAAAAAAACATACAATTCTGATTCAATTTCAGCTAAGCAAATAACCTATAATAATCTATTTTTAAAGAGAAATTCATTATAAAATCATAAGACAACCAAATAATAAATCCAAACCAATTAAAATTAGCTATTAATCCTCCTCTACATATATATAGTCATCTATTGTTAAAACTCAAGACTCTCCTAAAATCATAACTCCAAAATTTTCACTAATCAGCACAATATTACGCTCATTAAAAAGAGAAAAATATATAGAATAAATTTCATAAAAGGAGTTAGGTGAAAAGAAGTGATTTTGAATACCTAGCTATTTAATCCTTAAAATGAAGATGAACAGCGCCGGATATAAGATGATACTAATCTTTTCAGTAGGTATCTCAAACAAGAATTTTACTTTTCTCTCACAACCCAATGAGTAATGAACTAAACATTGTCCTAATAAAAAAAAGAGTATAATTATAGAAAAAATAAGAGATTAGTTAGGAAAATAAAATATTATATAACACATACATATAAATATATAAGATAAGAGAAGGCCAGCTGGGGTCAAGGCCCCAGCTAACCATAACATGGCTCTGCCACTGGCTGGGGTCATGATAAGAAATTAGCTGGGGCCAAATTATTGGCCAAAATAAAATATCATATATATACATATATTTTAACAAATTTTAGAAGATTTTAGAAGGCCAGCTGCGGCTAAGGCCCCAGCTGGCCATTGAATAGATCCGCCACTGGCTTAAAGAACCTCTGAACCTCTGTCGTTATGTCTTAGATGCGTATTTCTTCGACCTACTCTGGTTTGTCAGTTATTTGTAAATATTGCATATAGGTGTGTCAAAGAAAGAGTATTTCTAATATTGTGGAAAATATCAGGGAATATTTTTAAATGAAGAGATGGTTTTGAGAAGTCATGTTCTTATAAACTAAGGGGTTTGTGTTGGTTCATGAATAAACATGATTCATGAATTTAACAGATAGTTATGACTTTCTGAAGAGGTGTAATGTTTAAGAGTCATTACTTCAAGGCGCATTGATTCACTATTTATAAATACCCCAATTGTGACACCATTTTAAGAGAGAATTATAAAACATCGGTAACCTCTTACTGAGTTATCTTATCTTCCGTCAGTTCTACCGCATTGATTTAATCAAGAAGGGTCTATTTAATCCTGGGGAGTACTACTTCTTCTTTACCGGTGGTTGCGGAATAACTTTATAGGACAGTGTTCTCGGACACGACTCAGATCATCCACTTCTTTGTTCTTCCAGATTGCTCCTGATGCCAACAATTTCAGAGGTTGTAATTACAAAAATGATGTTTTTTTATTCTATCAGAGTTGTTTTTTTTTTTAGACTAATGCATTTCATCCGCGGCAATCATATTAGAGCTCTTATTGTGGGCACTGCATGATGAAGTTTATGAAAGACATAGTCACCCAGAGGCCACAATCCCGACTCAATTGGTACTAAGATATGTATATATGTATATTTATGTATGTGTGTTTAAGTTAAATTAATGTAAAATCATATATATTCACTAATCATACTTTGTTTTTGGGTGCAGTACTTTGAGGATTGAGGATAGTTGTCCTGTAATATACAGTTTAATTGGCATATGTATATTGTGAATGTGATGATTGCTTTCTGTAATGTACATTTTGATGATTCTAGTATTTGGTTTCTGTATGTAATATGCAGAACCCCCAATTTTTTCTTAAAGAAAATTCTCACATATACTTAATGATTATTTGCTAATAACTATCATATATTGTACATATATATATCGGTTTTTTCAAATAACCGTTAAATAAACCCCTTCCTCTATACCCAAGCTTCACTCTTCATCATTTTAATCGTTAAATATTGTACATAATATATCATGGTTGTTATTAAACAACCGTTAAATATATATTGCTATCTTTAACAGTCATTGTCTTACAACCGTTAAATATAGTGCCCTACACATGACGGTTGTATTTGAAAAACCGTAAAATATAGTGTCCAATATTTAATAGTTGAAAACCGTTATATATAAATATTTGACGCTAAGATATTTATTGTTCAAAACTGTTAAACATACATATAAAAGAATCGTTATATATAGATAAATCTGTAGTAGTGTCCCTCACTCCCAATTTTTTCATAGGAGCATGAAAACCTAATTACACTGTTTAAGAAATAGATTAAAAGTAATAAATATGTTAGAAATAAACTTTTTTCTCAAACATACCCTTATTTATAAGGAGGCAACACAGAGAGAGGAATAGAATATAATGAGAGAAAGTATGAAAGATAGTATAGTATGAAAAAAAGATGATAAGATATATAGAATTAATTAACGGCAAAAATGATAAAAACATATTAAAAACTCAGATAACTCTAAATAAGATTTTGTAAGAAAGACGGATTCAGTTCAAATTCTAAGCTGTTATAAAAGAATAGGAAGGACCATATCTCACATATTTCACTTCTAAAATTCAAGCATGCATCAGTATCTTTTATTCTTTTTTTGCACAAAGCATGCATCAGTATCAAACCATTCATGAAATGGAAATTCAGTCACTTGTTGATCTCACTTTTTTTTTCACTCACCCTTCTTCTGCCAAGCAAGTTCATATTTCTTTCTTTGTTATTGTATATACCAATTTAGGTCAAAGGTCTTGTAATTTAATGGCACGAGAACTCCTCTTAAAATTGGAGGTCATGAGTTTGATCCTGCTTATAACTTTAAGTCATTAGTGCCTACCCCTTTAATTTTTTTTTTTAAAAAAAGATACTCCCTCTGTCTCTAAATATAAGTTTCAAATCACTACTTTCGTTTATCAAGAAATTATTTAACATTAATAAATATGTAAGTAATATATATATTTTTTCAACTATGCCCTCCTTTATAAATATAAATCTCATCTACCTTCTTAATTAATGCAATTCACACCGTCATTGGTTAAGAAAATATGCAATATATGTACCATTAACAATGGTAACATTGAAAAAAAAAAAAACAATAAGTGTTGAGATAAAAATGAAACGAAGCTATATATTTTGGGATGGAGATATTCTCAAATTTAAAGTTTATATTCAAGGACGATGGATGGAGATTGGAGGATACTAATTTAGACTTGATTGATATGTAGATATTCAACATGAATTGTTTTAGTTTGGATTGGGCCGGTGACTGTGTTGGGCCTTGGCCTATGAATCATAATGGGACAAGTATGTAGAGAAGACCATTTGGTTGGAAAAATTGTTGAGAATGGGTTTTGTGGATTAATTATTCGATTGGTGTGGCTTATATGATTGTATGTTGTTGTGACTATAAACTCCTTATTTACCTAATTTGATTAGATAAGGAAGGTTATTTAAGTTAGTTAATATGACTTATTTTCTAAAAAAAACCTAATCATTTTTTTTTAAAATTTTCTATTCTCTTTCATTGTTCTTGAGGGAACATCAATAGAGATATATTAGGAAAAGAATGACAAATATAAAAATTATGTCTTACATTTATAATCAAATTCAGCTCTCCAAATATGTTATATGCAGGACCAGAGAAATATCAAACTGGGGATTAGTTATGTATGAAGGGCATTGGACTGTTACTTTGTGCTTCAGATTTTAATGTACCAGTAAAGATATTGAAAGGAATTTTCAGAATTTATTGATTATTGTAGTTATAATATTCTTCACTTCCATATTTTACCAAGAAGGCACTAATAAAAGCTATTTATCATAAAATTATAGTTTTTGTTTTAAAAGAATTCACTTATCCGTATTTTAGCAAGTTGTGATATCGATTTTGGAAAGGTAAGATCTTCATTCATGTACTAATAAAATCATATTTTTGTGGTTAATAAATCAAGTCAATTAATCGATGGGATTAAACCTAATTTTTATCCGGTTGTATTCATTTTTTTAAAATAACAAAAAGTAGATAATGCCCAACCTTATGTTTGGATAGAGCGAAAATTAAGGAAGAAAAACTATTAAGAGAGAAAACTCTCAAAAATAGTAATTTTTTTTACCATTTAGGAAGCTTTCATTCCTAATATTCCCTTTTAACCTATTTTCCTCTTACTTTTCTTTCCATCTAAACATTCGGTAAGACAATGCATTCATTTTTGTTGACAACTACTTTCTTTGAAATTATATCTCTAATGGGGACGAGCAAATACCCATGAACAAGCTATAAAAGACATCAAATAAAAAAAATAATACATCATATCTATTATATTCATGTTGCCATTTCTTTGAAAATATGGTTTTGCACAAAACCCATATCTCATAATTATGAATGGAACCCACTACTATCTACTCCCCTATTTCTCTCTGAAAGAACCCCTGAGAATCCAAGCCAAAAGGGGAAGCATGAATTGAGAGCAAAAAACCATTCTTGACTTGCCTATTTGCCAACCCTATGGTTAAGTAAAATAGAAACAAGGACTACAAAAACAAACTTCCATTCATATATTAGGCTCTTCAATACATTGAGTACCAACTAAGTTACAATTGTAAACCTTACCTTGTAGGGCTTCTTCCTTTTATCTTTCTCCTCAGAACTAGAACTTCTCAAACATGATTTCAGAGGCTTTGGTTGTTCACGTACTGATGGAGACACGGGAAGGCGATATTTAGAAGATCCTCCTCTCTTGTGCTCGAATGGGTCGAGCCAAAACCGGACATTTCCGCTACCAAAACAGATCTTCTTTCTTTTGGCATGGAAATAAGCAGTCACTGCATCAGCTTCTCGAAGGAATGACACCCGAGCTGAGCCGGCAAAACTAAAGACCTTTGTTTTTAGATAATCTACATAGCCAAACACTCTAAACTTCTTTATCAACTCTGACTTTGATGGTAGGTTGACATTCTCAGGAAACTTCATGTGCAAGGATTTTGAACAAGTGTGGGAAACTTGTGTTTTTGATTTCTCTCCAACTTTTGAATCGACCGAAGTATCAAATTGATCAAGATTCTCATTCTTTTTCAAGCAGCCCCTTGAAGACAGTTTTACTCTTCCCGATTTTTTTGATGCACTAATTTGCAGCTTCTGATTGTCAAGAGAAATGTCAGATCCTTTTAGAACTTTACTTGACGCTTCTTTAGCTGCAACTTCATAATCACAGGAATTTGGAGCACTAAGCACAAAGTTAGACGATGATTCTAAGTCAACCTCTTCAGTAAATTTCACTGCAGTTTCATGAAAGCATGTGCTGCTCTGACTATGCTTCTGGATACTTTTGCCTGGTTCAAACATTTTGGTTTGTGATATGCAGGGTCTGGAATATTCCAGGATACAATCATTTCCTTCAGTTTCTTGAACTCTTTCTTCTCCAGGAAAATCTAAATGAAATGGTGTGTCTTTGAAAAGAGACATGCAACAAGATGCATTGTCACAGCATAGGTCAGAAAGCTTTATAAGATGCTGTAAAATGGAAGCAGGATATGAATCCATCTCCATTCTAAAACTAGGGATGCAACCAGCTAAGGTAGATGGTAAAACAAAAACATTTGAGTCATCTTTGTTTCTTCCTGATACAATCATCTTCAAAAATGAAAATTCTTCATTTGTTGAGGAACGGGATGAAAGTTTCTGAAGCTTGAAAGAACAATCACATAGAACATGATGATCGGGTTGCTTCCTTTTCTTGGTCAGGCAATAAGTAGTTTTGATGTTAGGCAATGAGTGATGAAGCTCAATTGCAGTGTCTTTTCTTCTACTGAATGCTTCACTCAACTTAGAACAGTCTTTGAAGTAGGAATCAGCAATCTTGTGATCTGAAATATTATCAACTCTCAAAAGCCTCAGCTTTACATATCGTAAGCCTTCTCTCATCCAGTAAAATGGATCAAAGGTAAGAGAACGCAAGTGGAGTGATATCTCAGGTAAAAGTTCAGCCTTCCAATTTCTAGTGTGAGTCTGTGGAATAATCTGACGTTGATTCTTGTGCAAGGGTTTGACTTTCTCTTTGACCAAAGTCAAGGTTTTCTTCACCTCTTTGGATAGTATCTGACATTCATGCCGGGGTTCCAAAGCATCTGATTCTTGAGTAAGGTAGTGCTTTTCCACATCTGAAGATGAACATCGAAGTGGTTTCACATCATTGCCTATCGTAATACAAATAATAATTTTATAGCACGGAAACATCAATATATGACATCTTTAGTTTAGCTAAAGAATACCATTTTTACGGGCCAATACATAATTGGATAGTGCAGGCACAATAAAATCACACTGGCGAAAGCAGTTTATTTATACGTCAAGTCAACACCCAGTTTTTGCCACGGTTTAAATTCAAGATAGCGTCACATGGTATAAAGTCATATTAGCATATTTTCCTTGATAAAATTAGTATAGCCATCCAAATGGTAAGAGCACTTCTTTTTTTTATAAGAAAAAAGGTGATTACAGATTTACTGGACACTACATCCACACCTTGGATTTGATAGAAACAAGATGGGGTGTGGTGTTGTGTACGGATGAACTATTATTACATCAATTCGAAAGAAGCTTGACTCAAATCAAGCTTTATAGATTCACACAAAAAATAACCCAGTTACTCGGCAAACGAGTTCGTAAACAAACCAAAGATTAGAAAACGCAAACCCTTTTTTTCATTTCAATCTAATTTTTCAAAATCACAAGTCTCTAACAGACTCCAAACAACCATAAATAATTTCAACCAACGCAATATAGTCAAAACGTAAACAAGATGGAGAGTTAAGCCCAAAAACATCCCCAACCATGATATATTTAAAAGAAATTATATAAACAAAGAAAATGGCTAAATTTCTTGAATGACCGTCATCTCTCATTTCAACAAGCACATCAAATACATCATATATACATACCTCCTCCTCGAGTTTCTTCGTAAACTCTTTTCTGCTCGATTGAGCAATAGCCACGAAAAGCCTGAACCTGGGCCACAGCTCTAACAGCATCAACAGAATCCAGTTCATCAACCCACGGCACAACAGCAACCCTCAAAACAAAACCCAAAACCCCAACTGGCTGAAAACAAGCATTCGATTTCGATCCATCACATCTTTCTCTCCCATCATAATTCCTCTGAGGGTTCATTAGGCACCGGCATTTCAAACTCGAAACAACCCTCTGACCCATCAACTTCAGCGCAGAATCAAGCAGCCCATAGAAGGTCTCGCATTTTATAACGCCCTTTTGACAACCCATTATCCACCCGAATCCTTCCTCGAAAGGGACAGTTTCGGATTCGATGACATACCTGGGAGACAGGTTGTGGTTGAAGAAGGAGACGCAGACGCCGAGAGAATCAGTGGTGAGAACCAGAGCGGGCCAAATTTGGCGGGGAAATTGAACCCTAGCCCACACTATATCACCTTTGGTGACACTGCAGTTTCGTCGCTTCATTCTACATATGATTCACAGAGCAAAGAAGACTGAAAGTGTTGATCGAAGTAAAAGGATTGGCCAGTCGATCGACGATTCTGAGTGGATAGTGAAGCGCATAGTGTTGAATGTTGATTCATGGATATTTCCCGCAATATGTCTTGAATTTTATCATATTCCCCGCCAAAAAGAGGATTCCAGATTCTCCCTCGGTATTTTTATTAACCGAAGCATTAATTTTAATATAAAATTATGTAAGAAAATAATCAAAATCTTGTATAGAAGAAAGGGGAAAATAATGTAAAGTTCATCTTTCAAAATTGTAAAAATTTTATTAGCAAAAAGAATCTAAATTTAATTTAGAGAAAATGACATATAAATATCGGTTGAACTTGTAAAATCCCAAAATGGTTAAGTAGCAATTATGCCCAGAAAGCTTTTTTTGGTTCAATTTTGCCACAAAAGTTTTTTTTGAGCAATTTTGCCCCTCTGTTAACAACTCTAATGGGCAACAATTGACCGTTAGGGTTGTTAACGAAGGGGGCAATTTGTTGACCGTTAGGGTTGTTAACAGATGGACAAAATTGCTCCAAAAAAACTTTCAGGACAAAATTCCTCAAAAAAAAAAACTTCCTGAGCAAAAATGCTAGTTAACCCCAAAAAAAAATGTTAAAACTACTATTTATGATACCATATATTTCTAATTCTTATTTATATAATATCTAGGAGTAGAAACAGGTCATACCAGCCCAAGCTTCACCCTTAACAAGTTAAGCCTGTTCGGCAACAAAGTGACCTGAGCCTAACAGGAAAAGCACAAAAGTAGTAAATTTTATAAAAAATTGCACTCAATTGAAGCAAATGGGAAAATATTTATCAATATAGGGCAGTTAGTGGCGTCACGTCAGGCGACGCCACTAGTGACATAGGGGGACTAACGCCACTGACAGAAAAGTGTCGGTGGCGTCAGAATTAGAGATGCCACTCAATTGAGTGGCGTACTTTATATTAAAAAAATATTAAATATTATAATGATAATAATAATGATAATGATACATGATACATGATAAAAAAAGTGGAATAATTTAAAGCTCTACTTCATTTAATTTGGAGTCAAAAGAAAGAAAGCATGGAGCTGAAATAACTCAATAAGAACGCCATTTAAAAGATTACGCGGTACAATTTGGTTATAACAACAGATCCCAAAACGGGGGATCTATATATTTGTTATACACCAAATATTTGTATAACAACAGTATTGATTTTGGGATCTGTATAAAAAAGTGTATCGCGTTACATTTTTTTATAACTAAATTGTACCGCTTAATCTTTTAAAGGACGTTCTTATTGAGTTATTTCAGCTCCATGCTTTCTTTCTTTTGACTCCAAATTAAATGAAGTAGAGCTTTAAATTATTCTATTTTTTATCATTTATTATTATTATTATTATTATTATTATTATTATTATACTTAATATTATTTTTTTTATATAAAGTACGCCGCTCATTTGAGTGGCATCAGAATTTTTGACGCCACTGATACTTTTCTGTCAGTGGCATCAGTCCCCCCTACGCCACTAACTGCCCTACATTGGTAAATATTTTCTCATTTGCTCTAATTGAGTATAATTTTTGGTAAAAGTTGCTACTTTGATGCTTTTCCCTGAGCCTGACCTGTGGCCTATTATAAGCCATTTTTTCAGCCTGAGCCTAGCCTGTATACAAGTCTGACCTGGCTTGTGCCCTGTTAAGGAGGCCTATATTTTTAAAAATTTTATAATTAGGCTAACAGGCCACAGGCCTCACTGCAAAACAGGCCAAAAACAGGCCTACTTTAAACAGACTGAATTACATAAATCAGCGAAGACAGAGATAAAAAAGAGTTGCATTTTCATTAACGAGTTATTATTGCAAAATTAAATATTAAATATAAAAAATATACGGCCAGGAGCAATTTTTCCCTAGAAGTTTTTTTTCTAGCAATGTTGCCCCATAAGTTTTTTTCTTGGCGCAATTTTGCCCCTCCGTTAACAACTCTAACGGTCAATTGTTAGTTTACCGTTAGGGTTGTTAACAGAAGAGCAAAATTGCTCTAAAAAATACTTTCGGGACAAAATTGAACCTAAAAAAAACTTTCAGGGTAAATTTATTCCTGAGAATATACTTCTAATCGAATCACATGAGTAAGACATTTTCATCAGCATTTTTGAGAAGCTTATGTTTAAAAATTTTATTAACAATGTTCACAATAATTTTCTTCTTACCTTTCCCTTAATTGTTTTTATACACTTTTCAATATGTCACGACTCACGTGAAGAGAGCAGAGAAATTAAAGGATGGAATGACCTGCTTTATTCAATGTGCTTTTACCACACACACACACACACAAGGCAGTCCAACTAATAGTTGCAACTCAACTATATTCTGTAACTATTACCACAAATACTAACTAATTGTTAAATTAATACGTAGTGTTATTTACTATGTCACCCCTCAAGCTAAGCAGAATATATCTAACAGTCCTAACTCATACGGCATTAGAGAAAGCATCAACAGAAAGAGCTTTTGTGAAGGAATCAACAAGCTGATTAGAACGAATTGGAAGTAGTTTTAATATGCCAGCTTGAGTTTTCTCATTGACAACGTGACAATTAATTTTAATATGCTTGGTGCGCTTATGAAATGTGGGGTTGGTAGCAAGGTGGAGAGCAAATTGACAGTCACAATACAATAGGGCAAGGTTTGGTATTACGTCACGTTGAGAGAGCAGAGAAGTAGAAGAATGGAAATACTTGTTTTTTTTTTCAATGTATGGTTGAAAGAGGTCTAAGAAATTTTTTTCCCTTTTCGTCTGGTGTGTGTGGTTTGAGGGGAGGGGAAATGTTGACTAGGTCCTGACCAAATTGCCCATAACCCACTCAATGTCTTCTTGTTTGCTTTGTTCAAAGGGAGCCATAAACCAGGTCCGACCAGAGATGCGCTGGTAGTGGTTGACTATGATTTTTCTGACAGCAATGGAGTGGAGGAAAGAAGACTCTAAGCTTTCCAAATCTAAGCTCTATTAGTTCACAGCCTAAAGATTTGGTTCAAACTTCCTTTTGTGGCGCCTCTGGTTCCCTCTTAACAACGACAAGGAAGAAGGAAGATGATGGTAGAAATGATGGGACATCATTGACGGTGGTGGTGCTCCGTTTCCTTCCCTCTGATTCTCTCCCTCTCCTCCTTGTTAACTTCAATGGTCCAGCATCTGTGTCTCCTGCCTCCGTTTCAAGGTCCAAGCTCTCACAACTCGACGCTGACGATAGAAAAAGGAAATGGTACCGTCGGTGAGAAGTAAGGCGAAGGAGTTAGGGAAGAATCGAAGGTTGGTCTCTGGTGTGCCACAATGCTACTGTAGTTATGGAATACTGAAAATTTTCCTGGGCAATTTGGTCAAAATTTCCCCTCCCCTCCTCTCAAACCAAACACATCCTAGAGTCTCATCTCCACTTTTGGATCAAAAAATGAATGGTTTATATGTAATATATTCTAAAACTATTATTATAGTATTTTATAATTAAATTTTTAAATGTTTTGTTTGTGTTACAATTATGAATTGTGTATTTTTACATTTTAAATACATTTATTTATATTTAAAATAATAGTTTTATAAAATATGAAATCTAAACCATCTATTTTTTTAATCTAAGGATGGAGATGAGATTCTAAAAAGAAAAGAATACGAATGATCCTAATAGAACCCAAACCCTATATTGTTCGGATATACATACAAGGCAGTCCAACTAATAGTTACAACTTAACAATGTTCCATAATTATTTACAGTAAATCCTAACTAATCATTAAAATTAATATTATATAGTGTTTGTTTGGATTAGCAGTAACATTTGTTTTTCCAACGTGATTTATGATATACAAAGTAAGTTTGTGAGAAAAATTTTATCTCAACTTGCGTGAACAAATTTTAGGAGCCTATACACTATCTTCTACTTGTAATTTTGTTTATATCACATGAGCTTCTCTTCAACTTATTTTTCAAAATAACTTTTGGGCGGAATAAAAAAAAGGATTTAAACCTTTGTTTTAAAAATTACATCTAAAAACATAAGTAAAAAATTTAAAAAAATAATTTGTAAGTACATAAGCACCATCTCTAAGGTGACATATGCACAATTTAAATATAGTTTTACTCACCATCTCTCAAGGGTCTTTTGGTTGGGGATAAATAAGGATGGGAGGTTAAACTTCCCAGAAAGCAAGACTTATCAATATCATATCTTTCAGAACCAAAATATAAAATTCAAAAAGGCAGACAAAAGAAGTTTCTTATCATATTACAAACATCAGTTACAGACAGTTGACATCACTAGACTATAAGAGTACATCAAAACCTAACTACACACAAACTACACAGTGCCATGAGTATCACACAAAGCATGTCTCCTTTCTAGTATAACATGGCCATGCATTCTCTAGCAAGAAAGTTCTTCAAAACAACAACTTCACAAACTAGTTTTTCCCACAAAATATAAAGCCCAGCATTTACTTCCCAGTCAAGCATCCCTAGGTTTGACAACATATATAAAAGCATAATGCATCCACAAAATTGGAGCTTGATCTGGTTCTCCAAAATAGCTGCAGAATCGCCACCTGTCAGTTTATTCCAAAAGATAGGGTATGTATGATGAGAAGGACAATAAATAAACCCCATCAAGGTAGATAAAGAAAGGAAGAACTTACGCTGACTTATAAATATTTGTCGTCTGGTTGTTCAGTAGAACTATGGTGAGTGATTTTTAGGCTATAAAAAGATGCTAAGTTGGAAACAATGTCCACATGCCAGATAGAAATAACTGATAAGAACTTTCCATGGGTCTTGTTCATATTAAAAAGCATGAGCGTATGCTTAGATAATAACATCCATAAAACAACATCGGAGAACATTTTTTACAAAACCACATTTGACATGAGGGATTGAACACCTTGCATTGGAAACTAAGTTGAAAGTTAAAAACCTTTTAGTACAATGAAATGCCAGAAAAGTGGTATTTTAGTTGACATTTATATGATATCCATATTAATTAGTAGTGAAATCAGATGGCATCTAAATACATAAATAAAGCTTATGAGCTTAGAACCTAGCCGAATGGAACATAATCAGGAATGCCAAGATCTTATACATTTGCAGGGACAGCCAAAAAGCATTAGTTATCATTATTTGTCAAATATGAATGTGACAAACTTCAAAAATAAAACAGAAAAATGGGTTTTGTCATTATAAAATGACCGCATTTATTTTGAAGATCTATATGAAAAGCTAAGAAATTTTGGAAAAATGAAAGAGGGGTTCAAACCTTGGTCAAAAGTACATTTCCAAACACCACGCCTACATGTTAGCAACTGCGACACAAACCATTAACCAAAAGAACCACGGCATTTTGATGATCCACATAAGCATTTTTTTCTACCACTGGGTATTCCACTACCCTCAGCACGATCAGAATGGGAAACCCCATAATCGTATGTCAACTCTGTCATTGGAGGAATGTGTTTGAGAGAGAAAAATGCAATATGAAGGAAGGATTGATTGTTTTCTTCATACACAACTGGCTGCCAGAAAACATTTGGGGAGCAGCTATGATTCATGAATCTAGCCACATTTCCGCACTCTTTAGCACTTATAACTAGAGGAGATGGAATATCATAATCTTCACTAGAGTCATTTGAACTCACTTCTTCCAATAACTGAGGAGTATGATTCCACTTAAAAGGAGGATAAATGCGGTTAGTATTAAAAGCATGCTCATCTTTCGTTGCCAACTCCTCATTTTGATTTAAGTTTCCTTTGTCAATAACTTCTCCAGCATATTCAGAAATAAAAGAACCAGTACGAATAGGATCCCATGATCGCAGACCCCATCCTCTATCACTTGTTTTGAATACTTCAAAAGCATGCTTTAAACCCATCTGGGATACTCGGTTTTTGCAGTTAGGGAAACAACGGCATGAGGGGCCACATTCATGAACTAATGGCTTACGACTCACTAGAATGCCATTGCCAGTATATGGAAGATCGCCTTCATTCCTCCGAATACAAGAGCAATTCAGATCACCAGGGACACATGGTTTTGTACAGTTGCAGCCATTAGAAGACTGCATTAAGCTGAACGGTTTTGGATATCTGAGGGAATGAAAATAAGTGAAACCACCAGGCAATCTCTCATGGTCAACATCATTGACAAGTGGTACAGGAACACTCTCAGCTCCTGAAGAGAGATCTGAAAGAATAAGCCCAGTCCTCGAAGAACAGTCTGTCTTCCACTTCTCAACTGATTTCCAAACAGAAAATGCACTACGCTGTCCGGGCATTCTCACCAACTTGTACTTGAAAACACCACTACCATGTTTCCCCGTTTCTATCCATGAATCTTGAATTTTGTACAGACCATCATAGACATAGATTTTTGCACTTGGATTAGCTGCATCTTTCATGCCTCGGATGACTCTCACTTCATTGTGCCGTCTTGAACTCCTTTCAAGAGCAAGATTACCCCCTTGAAGCTTCTGATCAGACGCCACCCTATCTCTCTTGCCAAAGTTCCCACTCTGTCCACTATAAATTAAAACATCATCATCATCTGCATGGTCATCATACTCATATGACGAAACAATGCTTACAGCCAAAGGTTCTTCCTCCAGCCCACCCTTGATGGTCAAGGAGTCAATCCCACCCATGGACTGAGCATGTAGCCCCACAACACATAATTCTATTCTGAAAAAGAAAATGTCCCCTATCTCAACTCCAGGAACTGCACCTACTCTCTTGTTCATGTTTGTTCGAATGCCCGCAGTCATCAACACATTTCCAGATTTCAAATCTCCACGCTTGGTTGTTACTCCTGAAACAAATTCCCCAGCATCAGCAAGTTGGCCAATTCTTCTTCGGAGCGCATCAAACTCCATGAGTACAAGATTAACCACTTCCCGGTTACCATCAGCTCGTTGGGCTGGGCTAATACCAACTACAGAACTTAAATCCATTAATGATTCTTGGCTCTGCTGGGTCTTTCTTTTTGATGATCTTGAGCTGCTCCCACGCAGTGCTTTGTGTTTTGATGGAGTAGAGCCTATAGGGCTCCTAAATGAACGTAGAGGAGTAGGCATCGGAACATTTAGTGTCACTCCAGAGGGAGGAGCATCCTGATCAGGATCCGTCCATGCATGAGATTCTTGAGGTCCACCAAAGGGGAAAAAAGGAGCAAACCCAGAAGGATACTGACCGGAGGAAGGACCTTGAGAAGACATTGGGAAAATTGGTAACATGCAACGCAGAGGTTTAACATCCAAAACCGTGGACTTGTCAAAAGAACTTGATGAAGGAACAGAGTTTTGGCCTGACCCTCCTTCCATTGCAGACACCTAGCTTCAGAACCACTATTTTCTCTCAAGAGCCTACCCAGTATCTTGTTTCCCTCTTCTACAGAGATGTGTGCTTCGAGAATACACACGCCCAAATGTGTCACTGTAGTTTCATCCTTGAAGAATGTTTAAAGAGATTAGCCAAATAAAACCTAATATGTAAATGAGATAGCGGATGAAATTTTACTGAACAAGTGACAGATAAATGGACACAATTTGTCGAAATTCATAAAATGCTTCCCAAATCAGCGAAGCAACTGTGCCAGTAAGAAAAAATTGACGAGAATAAAAAATTTACTTTACCTTATGAAGGTGATTGAAGATCGCAGATGCTTTTCTTTCAAGAAGAGGAGACTAGAGGCGAACTTGAAGCTGAGAGAGGAAGCAGAATGCAGAAAATTGGGTGTCTCGTAAGACGCAAAATGAGTTGAACAGTGGGAGTTCAGTGAGCAATGTGATGTACGAAATAGTCAGAATCGTTTTTAAAAATAAGAAACACACCCACCCACACGCGCGTGCATCGTTTATTTTGGACACGTATCGTGGGTATCTTGGTTTTTTTTTTTTGGTTTCCTGAAAGTTTGTAAAATTAGTAAATTACCCTCCAACTTTTTTAAAAGCGCATTCGACACACTAAATTTTTGTGAGTTAAAAGTAACGTTACTCTTAAAATCACTTAATACTTTTTTTCTAATTCTTATTATAAAGCATTAATTTATAATTATTTTTAGTTTTTTTTTAATAAAGTAGTTGCTTGTTTGAGTTGTTTCTAAAACGTATTAATTATTTTTTTATATATGCCCATAATTAATAAGGATAGTGAGTAAAAGTAATAATTAATATCATATTAAAGTATAGTGCAATTAGTATGGGTGATATTGGAAGTTATTTAAACTGTAGGACAACTTTATTGATTTCAATTGTTTTTAGGGAGAATTACACTCAGGTCCCAAGGAAGGAAAAAAATTACAAAAAAGTCCTTTGAAATCATAAAATTACAAAAAAGTCCCAAGAGAATTTTTGTTGTAAATACATACATTTCGTGTTGTAAATACATACAAATATTTACAACAGGAAAGTATATATTTACAACAGAAAAGTATATATTTACAACAACACGAAAAGTAATTTTCATTCCGTACAAATAATATCAAAAAGTCTCAAACCATTTACAACAGGAAAAGTATATATTTACAACAACATTTAAACACCTGACCATTTACAAAAAAAAAAAATGTATTTACAACAGAAAAAGTATGTATTTACAACAACATTTAAAAAATTCTGTACAAATAATATCAAAAAAGTCTCAAACCATTTACAACAGAAAATGTATGTATTTACAACAGGAAATGTATGTATTTACAACAAAAATTTCCTTGGGACTTCTGGGTAATTTTGTGATTTCAAGGGACTTTTTTGTAATTTTTTTCTTTCCTTGGGACCTGAATGTAATTCTCCCTTGTTTTTATTGGTTTGTGAGAATTGTTAGTTGATATTTTATAATAAGGACTAGAAGAATTACTCCATAATATTAAAAAAATAAAAATGTCTAATTTTTTTTAAAAAAATATATGTTATAATTCTTTGTAGGCCCCATGATATTAAAAAAATAAAAAATGTCTAAATTTTTTAAATCCCATTACTACCCTTCCCTCTTACCCCTTTCCTTCATCCCTCACCAAACTCACCCTCGCTTGAACTTCGTCGTTTTCTTCTCAGATCTGATGGCGACGGCGGTGATATCCTCCATCAATGACTTGGATATTTGTTGTTGATGATTGTTGGTGATAAAGAAGCAGAGGATGAATCTAAGGTTTAAAAATGCTTCTTTGATAATCGGGGCAACAAAGAATTGAGCTTCAGAGGGAGTTTTTCTTTTCCTTTCTATTAAGGGCATTTTTGTACTTTCACTGCGCAGTGAACGTCCATCAGTTAGTTTAACCGGTTGTGTCAATGCTGCCCAGTTTGTTTACTTTTACAAAAAAAAAAATCATGATGTTGGAGGCCCTTTTAAAAAAAATTTATGAGTGCACCCTAACTTTTTTTATTTTATTTGCCCAAGTGTACCCTCGTAACTAAGATTAGGTGATTTTTTGAGAAAAGGAAAAGCATTTTCTTTATTAGATCTTTTAATTTTG
This sequence comes from Acacia pycnantha, assembly GCA_025563575.1. NCBI lineage: Eukaryota > Viridiplantae > Streptophyta > Magnoliopsida > Fabales > Fabaceae > Acacia > Acacia pycnantha. Next base: position 2,095,674 of record JAMWYP010000032.1, on the reverse strand, counting down.
CTTAATCAAAAAAAATTATTTTAATTTTTCTCTCAGCATAATTAAGCCTTACAAGTTATAACTTTATTCTGTTACATAGTTAACCATGATAAAGAAGCTAATTATATTAACAGAGAAAATTAAAATATTTAATTAAGAAGAAAATGAATAGAAATTAAAAAAAAAATTAAAGGAAAATGTGAGTACCTAAAAATGATTTTGCTTTTAAGAAAACAAATCTTTATATGTAAGATGTTTATTCACTTTACTTTTTAAATTTATAAAATTTTTATTGATATTCTTTTTTTTGTCAACTTTTATTGCTATTCCATACACAATGTATAGAGAAAATTGGGGAAAATTTTCCTTAAAAATTTTATTTGTGAGCAGAATATGACAAAATTTTATATACAAAGAGTAACGTTACTCTACAAATTTTGTACATATAAAATATTGATACTCTTATTTAGATTATTTCACCAATAAGATTTTCAATAGGAAACTTTTTCCCAATTTTATCCATCGTGGAAGGTATAAGTTTGAGATAAATTTAAAGGAAAATGCTTAAGTCTAGTTTTTTATATGAATTATAAGTTATCCAATCACATGCATGTCTCCTATTTTTGAAATATTACCATTTAATACAAATCCACATAAAAAATATATCACACATAACCATGTGTGATTGAATAATTTGACATAATGATACAAAGATTTGAAGGTAACTATAGTCCAAATTTAAACCTTTGACCGCATAGCAAACATGGGCCTCAGTCTTCAATGATTGTTGTTGCCACTAGATTTGAACCTTATCCACACGCTCTCAGACCCTAGATGTATCGTTCCCTCCTTCTTTAGGAGGTTCGCCCACGAACCTTTCGATGGAAGCGGGATTTGAACCTGTGCTGACTTTGATACCAAACCTTAGGAACAAAGAGCCAACCATCCTACTAAAAGTTTAAGCAAGTAGTAGATGTGCACCCCAATTTCTTTCAACCCGTACAAACACAGGCCCCTGTCTCTAATGGCTGTGGGTGCCACCACACTTAAACTCAATCCACACCCCTCCCAGACCCGAGATGTATCATTCCCTCCCATTTTAAAGGAGGTTCATCCAGGAACCTTTCGATGGAAGCAGGATTCGATCCTGTGTTGGATCTGATATCAAAACTTAGGAACAAAGTGCTAACCATCCCTAATAGAGACACCCATTTTCCGACGAATGTGGGTGCCACCAAAATTGAACTCGATCCACGCCCCCTCCAGACCTAGGACGTACATTCCCTTTCTCTTAAAGAAGGTTCGTCCACGAACCTTTTGATGGAAACAGGATTCAAACTCGTGCTGACTCTAATACCAAAAGCTTAAACTGGTAACAGAGGTGCACCCCAATTCCTTAGGAACGAAGTGCTAACCATCCTACTAAACCTTAGAAGCGAAGTGCCAACCATCATACTAAAAGCTTAAGTTGGTAGTGTAGGCGCACCTCAATTCCTTTCAACCCAGTACAAACCCAGTCCCTATCTCCAACGACTGTGGGTGCCACCAGACTTTATCCCAATCCACATCCCTCCTAAACTCATGACATATCATTCCCTCCCTCTTAAAAGAGATTCATCCGTGAACCTTTTAATGGAAGCAGGATTTGAACACGTGCTAGGTTTAATACCAAACCTAAGGAACGAAGTGCAAACCGTCCTACTAAAAGCGTTGGTAGCAGAGGCGCACTCAAATTCCTTTCAACCTAATACAGAAACGCCCCGTCTCCATATGACTGTGGATGTCACAAGACTTAAACTGCATCAAACTCGTTGAGTACAAGATTAACCACTTCCTGGTTACCATCAGCTTGTTGGGCTGGGCTAATAGCAACTACAAAAACTTATACCCGTTAGTGATTTCTTGCTCTTCTTGATCTCTCTTTTAGATGATCTTGAGCTGCTCCCATCCTTGCTCCATGTTTTGATGGAACAAAACATGAATTGTTTTGAGTAGGCATCAGAACATCTATTGTCACTCGAGAGGGAGGAGCATCCTAATTAAGACTAGACGTCCCTGCACTATTCTTGAAGTCCACCAAAGGGAGGAGCATCCTGACCTGAGGAAGGACCTTGAGATGACATCTGGAAAATTGGTGGCACACAATGCAGAGGTTTAGCATCCAAAACCGTGGACTCGTCTAAAGAAAGGAACAAAGTTTTGCCCTGATCCTCACCCAAATGTGTCAGGATAGTTTCATCCTTGAAGAACATTTAAAGAGATTAGCGAAATAAATCCCTATATGTAAATGAGGTGGTCATCATGAAAGAAATTATGCTGAACAAGTGACAGATAAATGGACACAATTTGTCGAAATTTATAAAATGCTCAACAAAACAGCGAAGCAACTGATTCAAATAAGAAAAAATTGACAAGAAGAAAAGTTTTCTTTACCTTTTGCAGTTGATTGAAGATTATATTGCAGGTGCTTTCTTGAAGCTGAGAGAGGAAGCAGGATGCAGAGAAATAGGTGTCTCCAAAGGCGTAAAATGAGTTGAAGCCTGGGAGTTCCGGCAATAATCAAACCTTTTTTTAAAAAAATAAAGTAAGGGTATTATTGTCTTTTTTATGTACAAAACTTATTTTTATTTTGGTTTTTAGTCTTGCAGTGAAATTTCAAAATATTTTTATCCTTCACTGAAATAAATTTAGTCTTGTGATCCTTTAATAAAATTCTCCCATTTTTTTCCGCATAAGATTAGGTGATTTTGATTTGTCATGAAAAAAAATTTAGGTGATTATTTGAGAAAAAGAAAACCATTTTGCAGTTACATGGAAGTTTCCTCAATATTTATCAAATCTTTTAATTTTTCTAATATCATAATTAACCCTTATAGTTTTATTCGGTTAGCATAGCTAACCAGGGTAAAGTAGCTAATTATATTAACAGAAAAAATTAACATTTAATTAAGAAAAAATGCATGGATACTAAATTAAAAAATTGAAGAAAAGTATGAGTACCTAAAAATAATTTTCCTTTTAATAAAACTAATCCTTACATATTTTAAGATGTTAATTTGCTTTATTTTTTAAATTTATAAACTTTTTATTGCTATTTCCTGCACAACATAGAGAAAATTAGGGGAAAGTCCCTTCAAAATTTTATTAGTAAGAATGATATGATTCATTTTTATATAGTTATACGTAGAGAGTACGATGCTTTGAGGATTTTGTACATACAAAATACTGAATTGAGGTGTGGCATTAATAAGTTGTAACTTGTAAGTATACTCACTTTATAGAATATATAGGTGAATTATTAAATTATTATTGAGAAAGTATCAATAGGGGTATTTTGGGAAGAAATTGACAAAAATTAGAACTTTTTCCTATAATTAGAACCAAGATTAACTCTCAAATGTTATATTATAGTTAGGATCGGATGAAGTAGTATCCTTTAGCCTCTATAATTTGGGAATTAGCCTTTTTTTAAAAAAATTGATCTCGTATCTTGCAATGCTCATTGAAGGCCATGGGAGTCAAATGACCTGGTGGATAGATTGAAGTTTGTGAAAATTTTATTAGAATTTATTAAAAATTTATCTAAACTTATGAAATGATACTTATTAGAAGTACGAATCAATACATTTTCATTGTAGCAAGTGGTCATTTTCATTTAATTTTAAAAAGGACAAATCAGGCTCTCACACCTCTATGGAATTATGAATATTTGGAACACATTTTGTCTTTAACATTTTTTTAAGTTCTTTTTCAGAGATTTCCCCTTTTTATAATTTAATATTTCAATAACAATTTTGACAAAATACTCCTTCGGTCTTTAATATAAAACATATTTGGGGAGTTGATCTTGATCCTAAATATAAGACATAGTTTACATATTTGTTAATTTTTTTTTTTCTAATTTACCCCTATTGATGCTTCCTCGACAATAATTAAGGAGGAGAGGGAATGAGGAAATTAAGAGAGAAGATTAAGGTATTTTAAAAAATACATATCATATTAACTAACTTAACTAACTTCCTTAATCTAATTAAATTAGGTAAATATGTCTAATATTAAGAATTGAAGTAGTATTAAATTTAAACCATTCAATTTAATTGGGATGCCAAGTTTAATGAATTTTAAAATAATTATGATCCAAGTTTCGAAATTATCTCAAATTTTGATATTTACTGGGGATGAATTGAATTGAACAACTTTTTTATGGAAAATAATGTTTTTATTGAATAAATACAAAAGTTTAACAGAAACTTTGGATAAAAAAATCAAAATACAAAAAGAGCGAAGGCCCAAACAATACCACCATCTCAAACCCTAATCCTAAATCAAAATAATTTCCCAAGTTTCAAAATTATTTCACATTTTGATCCTGGATGAATTGAATTGATAAACTTAAGAGACCAAATTACTATTTTTAACCTAATACTTTTTTATCATTATTCTTCTTGATATCATCTTAGGATTTTTTTTAAAGTGTATTCAGAAATAAGAAGTACTGAGATTCATAGATGAGAAATTCCTAAACAGAAGACAATTACAAACTCAAAACAGATCACTAAAATAGAGCATACATAGAGCACCATGGACACAATTTTATCCCATCACGTAGGACACACTCAACTCACTTCAAAAACTACCAAAGAGCCCATTCCATCACAACGGTTTCTTGTTGAAAATTTCTCTTGAGAAACTAAGTAGTATAGTTCTGAGCTTCTTATTAAAAAAAAATAACAAAAGAATCAATACATTTTATGTATGTCAGTGAATTTGATCAATATCCTGTATGTGTGTTTGTGTGTATCTCTATCCACTGTCCATCCACACTGCCAAGTTACTGAACATTGACAGCAAAAACTGTATGAACGTAATGCCTACCATCAAGCCATGTTAGAGATCCAAAATTGTAGCCTCCATGAGCCTCCTTCCCATAGAATGAGACTTCATAAGACAGCTTCTTTACACTCTCAGAGAAAACAAGTTTACTTGGAACCACCTTGACAATCAATCCCTTTGCTGCATGAACCTTTGCTGTATATGTGGCATTAAGGGGTCCTACATTGGTGACTGTTCTTCTGATTACTCTGGCTTTCTGGTTCCTGCTAAGTTTGTTTATGGAGATTGATGGGTAGTTTATGTTGGATATAAGGTCTTTATTGGAGTTCTTGGGGCAGGTGAAATTAGTATTGGACATTGACCATATGTTTTTCTGTGAACAGCCATAATAACAGAGGAATTGGAGGTAGTCTTCCACATCTGTTTCAAAGACTAAACCAGGATAGAGAGCTTTGAGTGGGTTGATTTCCCCAGCTCCCATTTCATGTGGATTGGCAAAGCTGTTTGAGCTGTTGGTCACAGACTTCTTCATGTTGTTGTAGGTTGTTGCTGAAAATAAGAAATTGTGAAAGAACTGCATAAGTATCCCTTCTCAATTTCAGACTCAAAGATTGAACATTTTGAAAAAAAAAAAAATTATTCCTTTTGTCCCTATAGTTTTGACTCGGTTGTAACCCATTTTTTAAACTTTGACTTGGTCCCTATAAAAAAACTTGGGGGGGGGGGGGTTGAATTGTTTCAAGTCAAAGTTTAGGAACTGAGTTACAACCGAATCAAAAATATAAATATAAGGACAAAGAGATTAATTATCCTTTTTATTGGGCTGAGCTGGCTACTTGGTTTATGATCAAGTCTAATTCTCAATTTGCCATAGAGCAGGATCACTTGTATTTCTTTCTGTTTACACTTTTTGAATCTGATGTTGCCTAATCTTCAACATCGTTTTCTTTTCTTTGAGATATATGTGTGTGTGTGTGTGTTTCAAAATTAAAGAATAAGGACATTATTTATTGAACCTGTTGTCATAAGGGCTGACTTGATCATTGAAGGACTCCATCTTTTGTGTACTGATTTGATGAATGCTGCGGCACCTGTCACATGTGGGCAAGCCATAGATGTGCCAGATTTTATGCCAAATAGGGATGTTTTTTTCCCAGCCGGAACACTTCCTGGTTCAGTGCTCTTGGGTATCATGGCAGCTAGAATGCCAATTCCTGGAGCCATAATGTCTGGCTGAGGAACACATTTGCCACAAGAAAAAAAAGTGCGTAAGATTGTGTCATCTTGTATAAATTTCATGTAGGGCGTTGGGGAAAGAAAAATACCTTGAGTATGTTTTCTGTAAGGATTGAAGGACCTCTAGATGAGAAAGATGCTACAATTGGTGAGGGTTTATATCTAGCAACATCTGCTGTTGCAAGAACTGTTGCAGTTGGGTTCCTGCCACGGATGGAGGCAACAAAGGCTGAGGATTTTTGCTTGAACTTTAAATTTTTTCCCCAATTCTTGGAAGTTTATATATATATACACTCCCTCTAGTCTCAAATATATGGCGCGTTCTAGAAGAAATTCTTAGTCCATTATATAAGTCACACTGTGGGTCATTGATGAACTTTTTCCAAATATTACCCCTATTACAATTTACTAGGAGAATACTTAAGTCTAATGTGGTGTTTCTCTATACTCTTAAACATGAGCAAAATTGGAAAAATATTTCTTTTTTTGACAAAATTAATGAGTCAACCATCTCTCCTTGATTCTGGTGAGGTAGTTAGGGATGACTTATAATATGGACGAGAAGGAGTATATATAAACTGATGCAGAAGGCTGGAAAGATGGAGCCACATGAAGCATAAGCAGTGGAGCTAATCAGTATTTTAAAGTTGGGAAGGCTTACTTGGTAGAGTTAATGTACTGTAGAATCTGATTCCCTTCAAAATCACCAACATTTGTGTAGGGAAAAGTGCCTGCATCGTAAGGAACATCATTCTTGTCCTGATCAATTAGTATCATCCCCATGGCCCTTGCATCTTGTACAACCAGCTTCTTGATTCTTCTTGAAACAGTTGGATCATCAGAAACACAAATCACAATCTTGCCAGCAACTTTACTGTAATCCAATGATCCAGGATAACAATTCCTGCATTTCAATGACAAAAACAACGTATTTCTTTATGTTGGAATTGCTGCTTTATAGCTGTCAAGCATTTGCAACTTATAAAAAACTAAGATTTAGTAATAATTAGAACAACTACTTCTGTGTTGCTGTATTAGTTCCCCTGCCTACTGGTATGTTAGCAACATGCATGCACAAAGGGGGAAAATAGTATTTCGAGATAGATTTTCAGTTAGATATGAATTATCTTCAGGTCTTTACAATGTAAAATCTTGACCATTAAGGTTTTTCAAATAAAAACGCTGCAGTAAAATTATTTAGCCTTTGTTGTCAAAACTTATACTTTTCCAAATTCTTATGATTTTGAAACGACATATTACATACCTTGCTTCTGATGGAGGGGTAAATCTAGCAGCCACATCCTCTCCAAAAACAAGAGGATAAAACTTTGAACGAGTGAGGTTTGAAAAGTTAATACCTGAGCCCTGCCAGCACAATCACAGGGGGGAAAAAAGATTAGACTTCCTATGCATGAAAAAAAGCTAAGAAATTTACCACACTTTTTCATCAGAAATCAAGAAACCTACTTGGAAAGTTTTTCCATTTCCAAGGACAATACTTGATTGGAAGCTCCTATCAATATTAGAAGCTGCAACAGTGAAAACCCATGGAGCTGAGTTCCCAACAGTGAGAGGATCGGGACCATCATTCCCAGCTGAGCAGACCACCATGACACCCATTTCTTCTGCATGAAAAGCTCCAATGGCTATGGGGTCATTCAGAAAATCTGATAGAAACAGTGAGCTGAGCCCAATAGAGATTGAGATTATATCTACTCCATCTTTAACAGCATCATCTATAGCCTTCAATATAGTGGCACCTGAACATCCTTCTTCTGAACAGGCCTTATAAGCAGCAATCCTAGTTGAAGGAGGAGAGCCACCTCTTGCTGTTCCTTGTGCTAAACCATAATAACTAGCATTGTTGACCCAGCTTCCTGCTGCTGTTGAAGCAGTGTGGGTCCCATGGCCAACTGAGTCTCTTGGTGAGCCTTTGGCTACTCCACCGTGAGTCTTGTTGCCGGCTAATGTAATTTGGAGATTATAGTATCTTGCACCTATCAATTTTCTGCAATTTTACTGAGATAGTTAAGCTTCTTTTCCAGACCAGATTGTTTTTTTTGGAAGTGTGTTTAAACTAGGTACTAATATCTTTGTTGAAAATTTTATAGGAGAAAGAATGGTCAATCACCTGTTGCAATTGGATAGCTTGAAATCAAGACCCTGCATGCAAACGCCTTTCCATCTAGAAGGGATTTCCCCAATACCCTCATCATTAAAAGTTGGAGATTCTGGCCATATCCCTTTGGAAAAAGAATAGATATAAACTTGAATGAATAATCTTTAAGCAACTTGTTTATGATATATCACAGGCAATTGTTTGCTAAATTAAGGCCAAGGCCAATACTAAAATAGGTGAAAGTTTTAGTTTTCAGAGTTTCAAAGTGAGGAAACTTGTTATGATGATTAAATATGAAGGCTGGGTTCTAATGACATGATTTACCTGTATGCAATGCGTTAAATATGTTCCTACATCTCTTTGATTTAGACTTCTACTTAGTTAATCTTCATTATTTGTAGACAATGAGATTGGGAAAAGCGAGGTACTGACATGAATTGGTTAGAAAAATTATGCTGGAACTAATGTGGTGTGCATGAATCATCCATCACCAGTAACAGATTCTATATGTTGTTTTTCTTTTTCTTTTCTTTTTTTTTTTTTTTTGGGGGCATGTTACTCATGGTAAAAGTATCAAAGAAGAGAACCTTGCTCAATTAGCCAGATCAAGTTTCCTGTTATTATAGGCATCCACAAGTTGTGATATATGTTGTCTTTGAGTTGGGACAATCTATCAGACTCCAAATAATTTTTTTACCAAAAAGGTGGTGCTGAGAAACCTCATCTCTTGGATGATTTTATGGTTAGAACTCCATGTAACCTTAGTACGAGAACAATAAAGACCATAACATGTGTTAAGGATGCTGATTACCACTTTATTGCTATCTCTAGGCTAGGTAGTTCCATCCTCACTATTTTGTCTGTGACCCTCTTTGTGTCGCCCTCTCGAACCCCAAAAGCTAGTTGTTGAGCTGGGAGAATCAACCTACTCAAACACCCCCATTGAACATCTCATACTACTAATGTCGGACTTAGTATTTCATACGAGTCTCCATCAGTCCCAAACATGGGCTCTTACAGATTGAAATTGGGTCATGTAGGAAACCCAAGAGGTATTCTGTCATTGTCAACTAGGAAAATTCATCTGCAGTTGGTTCTCTTTTCATCTACATTATCAGGCATGACAGAGTTGATTCTCCTTCTTTTTGCATACAAGTTTTTGAAAGGAAAGGAAGGTTTATGGCAGCACTAATCCAAAGTTCCAATTATTACTCATTATTTGTATTTAATTTTTTCTCTCTAGAATGCTAATACTAACACTTCCATAACTTGGTTTTCTTACTTTTGTTTTTGATCTTCTGATTTCAATTTATTTCATAGCCATGAACGGTCCACATCATCTCAACATCAATGAAGAAGAATGTGCAGCCTGTAAAGAAGCATCATACCCTCTGCTTTGAGGATTGATTGATTATCATATGCAACAAAGAATGATTGACAAACACAAATGAGGGTAGCAATCAAAACAGCTAGATGAGGGCCACAATGAATAGCCATTAATTGTTTACTAGAAAAGGCCATTTGATAGCACCATGTGGCTTGAATTCTATTCTGTTCTGATAGTACTGTCATTGTTGCTACTTGCTAGATGTTGATGTCTTAACTGCCACTTTGCCTCTTATAATATATTGAAAAAATCCCCCATTGGTTAATTGAATAGTGAATTGAAGGTATATAGTCTTAAAATAAGTCCTATCAAATTGGTTTAAGCTATTTTTTATTGAAAGACGAAGTACGATATACCCAGCTCTCTAAAATCTAATATCTTATTCCTACTATGCATTACACAGAGTATGCACTCCCTCTGGTCCTTATTATAAAACACCAACTAATTAGTGTATTTGGTCTTTTTTATAAGGCACTTGCTTGTTTCCAAATAGCATTAAATATTCTTTTTCATGTATGCCCATAATTAATAAGGGTAGTGGGTAAGAGTAATAATTAATATGATATTAGAGTTTAGTGCAATTAGTAGGGATAATTATTGGAAATTATTTAAATTTTAGGAAAAATTTAATGACTAACTGTTTTTATTAGTTGGTGTCTTATCATAAGAACCAGAGGCAGTATGGTATAACTTGTTCTTTAGTATAGATTTATTTATATTAATTTTGTTAAGTGAGTGTGAGTGTGTGACACAATGACCTTCACCATCACGTGAGGTGTCCCCTTCAAATCTCCTTAGGCCATTTATGAGAATTGCATTGACATGTGACAGCCATGTTGAATTGTTATTATCAAGAGTTTAAATTTTTAGCTATCGAAAATTGAATATAATTATTGTGGAAGTTTAACTGTTTTTTCTGTTATTCTTTGTATTGTATTAATTTCTGGGATAACACCATCTTTTTGTTATATAATGTTTCAAGAAAGGCAAAATTTACTTGAAAATGAACACAATTTTACTATGGTACTTGGGTTGGACTAAAAAAGGGACACTTACCAGTGTCTATAACACCAATAATGACATCGCTTGAAGAGTGTTGGTGTGGGACAATGCCACGTGGCGTCATACCCAAATCTGATTCCAGAAAGTCCCAGGATCTTGTCGTATGTAACTCAAGAACTGGATCTGGAAACACTGATACTACCCCTTGGTGCTCTGTTTTGAAAGTTACTCAACCACAGTTAATTCATAAAAATACAAAATAGTAACTAGTCTAGTTATAAGTGAAATTAAACCTACAACCTCCTCCTGCTTATTATTAGATTACAAGGCGATCGGCTTAGTCTAGTTATTTTTTAAGTACAAAGGCTTAGGGTTGGTGAACAACATGATCAATATGTATGGAGTGAACAAGAGACAACATAATTCATATTCATGAATGGAAGAAGGATTTTAGTTTAAGCAAAAGTGATAGCATTAGAACTGAGCTTTGTATTAGTGTTGAAAATTAATTAAGGACCTAAAGAAGAATGAAAAAAATGATTAAGAACGACTCAAATGATGAAAAAGACATTTAAGAAATCAGAAGAAGACAAAAGAGGAAGAAGCAGATTAAGGACAGATGAGTACCAGACAAGGCAGAAGCTTCAGTCTCAGTAAGCATGGCTGAGAATCCACTAAAAGCATGATTGTAATGGTGGATCAGAGCTATCCTCTCACTCTCTCTTCTGTGAAAAGTTAAAAAAAAAAAGAAAAAAAAAAGAAGCACAATGCATTAGTTTAACTAATTTCAGGACTAAATATAATTATTTAATTAAGTTTTGGGATCTATCTGTTAATTAAGGTGTTGAGGAATTTCATAGAGCCAATCAATTCGCTTGGATTTTTTGGAGGATGGGTATTTTTTAAATGGTTCAAATTTTACTTTTAAAAAAAAAAATTTAACATTAATATTATTATTGTTAGAAGTTAATAATGAAAATATTTTTCAATTTATATAAAAACAAGTGTAATAAAATAAAATCTAAATGCTTTAAGTTAAATTTTTATACTTTAATAGAAGGTTAAACATACAAAAGGTTAATTGCAGAGTGCAATATAATGCTTTTTTTTACTACATGTTATTAGTGATAACTAGATAATTAATGCCCTTGTCAGTTTCATGTTGGACATTGAAACATGTATGTCAAACATGTGTTGAGATGAGATTATAAAACATTATAATACTCCCACCGATCCTAAATATAAGATAAAGTTTACTTTTTTGGAAAGATTAATGAAACTAATTAAATCACTTTAAAATATTTTATTTTTATTTTTTTCTCTAAACAAATTACTTTGACTAATAAATTGATATACTACTATAAGAATGCATAATATATGATATGATTAAATACCTTATTTAGCTTCCTTAATCTTTCTAAAAAAGTCAACTATGTATTATATTTAGGACTAGAGGGAGTAACAGTTTTATAAAATATTGAATGTAAATCATTCATTGTTTTTTTTTTTTTATCTATGGTGGATATGAGATTATGAGAGGAAAAAAAGAGGAAGGGATTTTGAGAAAACACGCTTCCTAATTGTGAGTATTTTAATAAAAACAAAATACTGTAAACGTTAATGAAATGTGGAAACCAAGAGAAATGAATGAAATTGTGATTTAATTAGAGAATTTGAGTCTACAAAAAAGTTATTGTATGTTGTAAACGAAAAACCTTGGAATAATGGAAGACAATAGCTGCAAATGAGCAGATTCTGCAATTTTGGCATCTAACCCAAAGCTCTTTGATGCTGAACTTCCCATGTAAACAACATAAGGCTGCATGCACATAACACAGCAACAAAAAAGCTTCACTAATCTAAATCAAAAAAACATAAATAATGAAAAATAAAGAGGGATCAGACTTCTCTGCTGATTTTTCATTTTGTTCTCATCATATGCACACAAAGTAAAGTAGAAGAATCTCTTTGATCCAAAATACAAGTCGCTTTCAACTACCTCGCTGAAATTAAGAGTAGTTAACTATTAAATATGTCTTAAATTAAAAAAAAAAAAAAAAATCAGCTTTGCCACTATTGAAATCTATCTTACCTCTCTATCCTTCTCAATTTAATTTTCAATGTTTATGATCAATAAATAGGGGTAAATTTAAGAAACAGGAATTAATAACTCTCTATATGATTTACATGTAATGGACCAAGGATTTCTTACGGATAGGAGGAAGTTCTTGTTATGCTTATGAAGAGAACAAGACTACTCCTAATCCTTATTATTAGGCACTTTTCTATATGAGATGGGCATGACTTATTATAAATCATTTGATGGAGATATAAATCAAGTTTTTTCAATATTATCAGTATATAAAATTATTAACTATGAGAGAGAATGCTATACAAATATAAACAAATTCCATTAAACTATGGGTAAAATCGAAAACTTATTTCATTCCCATTAAAATTAATGACTTAACCACTTCTCATAGGAATTGAAAGGAATATTTGACTTAGATACGTTGAGAAAGAGCATTAGAGTTTAGATGAGGCTCATCTCCCTCTCACTATAGAGGATCCAAATAGATGCAAGGAATAATGAAATGAAAAGGAAGAGGGGGGGGGGGGGATTCACATACCTTGGGAATTTGATGTGAGAAGGCTATTGAAGAAGAAGAGATGAGAAGAAAAGGAAGAAAGAGGAAATGAAGGAATAATTGCAGAAGTGAAGCCATTGAAGATCTGTTAAGAGAGAAGAAAGAGTTTGCTTCTGCTGATATAGATGAAGACAAGTGAATGAGTTGTGATCTATTTATAGGCTAAGTGAGAGTGAGATTGTTCACTATTGATGCTTCAATCATCAACCATGTGAAGAGATTTTTTTTTTTTGGTGTAACTTGAAGAGCTTGTTTAACTATTTTTGCTCTTCTTATATTGAATGAACTGTGTTTTTTTAAAATAAATAAATAAATCGGTTGACTTCAAAAATACCATAGTAACAAAATGAATTGAAAAAAGAAGCTAAATTACTTTTTAAAAAAATGTAAGAAAATGATTACAAATTTCATAGATTCATACCGGATTGGATAAAACTAAAGTTTTTTTAGATTAGAGTTTTAGTATTTTATGAAGGTGACGCAAAGATAAGGTTGCTGTCATGTGACCTGAAGGTGACGGATTTAAATTTTGGAAATAACATTTCCCATTTGAGATAAATATACATACATCTATCTCTGTCAAGACTCATCTAATGAGAGCTTTGTACATCAGGTTGCCCTTTTAGAGTTTTAGTATTCCTATTAATTTATTGAATTGTTTTTTAAAATCTCGATCCATTAAAAAGTTTGGTTTTAAACATTTATCATTTACAATCTTTTAAGGAATAATTTTTATTGTGTGATAGGATGGAGACCAATAGGCTAAGCGTAGGGCCTTTGCCTCTAACTTTTAGTTAATTACATGACCCTACATAATAATTAATAAAACATGAAGAGCCACGTCGGTTCTAATATTAGAGGGGTATAGTGGTCTTTAAAAATTGTTAATTGGGGGCGTAATAGTCTTATGGGCATAAATTCCATGCCGTGATGGAATTGGCTTTCACATAGGGAACTGAATTCACACACACACACACAACGTCGGTTCTAATATTAGAGGGGTATAGTGGTCTTTAAAAATTGTTAATTGGGGGCGTAATAGTCTTATGGGCATAAATTCACACACACACACACACAACGTCGGTTCTAATATTAGAGGGGTATAGTGGTCTTTAAAAATTGTTAATTGGGGGCGTAATAGTCTTATGGGCATAAATTCCATGCCGTGATGGAATTGGCTTTCACATAGGGAACTGAATTCAAGTATACCACACACGCACGCACGCACGCATTCCATGCCGTGATGGAATTGGCTTTCACATAGGGAACTGAATTCAAGTATACCACACACGCACGCACGCACACACACACACAATACCACACACACACACACGCACACACACGCACGCGCACACACACACGCACACACGCGCACGCGCGCGCACGCACGCACGCACACACACACACACACAATCATTTAATTTTGGACTCACCCACGATTCAAGGGCAAGGCGAAGTCTTCCTTCTTCCTAGGTCATACCAATGGGGGTAGGGCAAACCGTCTATTACCCTCAGGCGTTTATCTAAGCACTTAGGGGCTAAGATGTCTCCCTCAGTACTTTGATCAACTCTAGGATAGAACTCATTCCCTTTGATAAAAGTGTCCGACCCCTTTGCCAGTTGAATCCAAAGACGAGGGTCACACAAAAGCATATGAATTTCAATTTCAATTCCAAAATTCTAGCATGCCAATCGGACAAAAGAGAAAAAGGGAAAGAATCCAGTATTCTTGAAGGAGGGACTTTCATTTCAGTACGAAGATTATATGCTTCAAGTGGAAGCAATTAACGTAGTGATCTCTTTTGAATCGCCATGTGAAATTTTTGTTCTCTTTCTCTTTTTGTTCTCCAATCATCAGTTTCTTCTTCTTCTTCACTTGTTCATCATAGCTTCTTTCTTTGCTGCATATATATATTATCTGTTGCTTTTGCTTTTTGCTATGTGGACAACACTAAATGTGCATAGTGCAAGACTGCAAGTCATGAATTGACAAGCCTAGTAACATCAACTTATTGATCATTATTGCCTTCAGTTTACTAGTTTGAGGTGATTAAGAAATCTAAATAAAGATTTATATTATTTATATTTATCAATAAATTGTGGAGAGAGATTAATAGTTGGTTAAATAATTCAGTCGGTCTCCAATATGAATCTCGTGGAATTCTAAGATTTAGTAAAGTAACGAACTGTATGCATTGCTTAGAGCACAAGTTGTCTATGAAGTTCAAAAGCTATAGCTAAATCCTTTGCTTTATTCTAGTTCTTCTTTTTTCAATTGGCAAAAAAAAATGTTTTTTTTTTTCTTTAGTTAAAATAAGATAAGTCAACTCCTAATTTGGTTGTTTTCATCCACTGTAACTTTGTCTCGCTTTATTCCCATTGTAATTTTTTGTTTTCAACATCATTTATTTATGGGTTAAGGTGCAGATTTGTCAACGAACTATTACCCGCGGAGCATTTAGCACAAACATTAATTGATGGTACCTTAATTATCAATCAACAATTAAAAAGTGAAAAAAATACCAAATAACTATTAAAAAAACAACTATCACAATTACGTTAAAATATGAGGCACTGACGTAGGACGGTAACAAAGACGTTGAAGAAAAGAGCGGTTAAGCCTTCTTGTTGGATAAGACAAACACCAATAGCGATGAGACCCATGCGAGCAAGCGTTGTGGCAGCGGCTGCTGCTGCTTATGACATCAGAGGGATGGAATCAGGGTGCAAGGCGCGTGCCGGTCGAAAGCTGTGGACTGCTGGATTTGGTTTTGGTGCGTGATTCTTGCCTTGAAGCTGCATACGGACCTTGATGAGTTCAAGAGGGTGAGTAGAATACACAGCAACGATGGAAGCTTTGGAGACGCCGACGTCGCTAATACTGTGACAGTCAATGGAAGACGAAGACACCAAGACAGTGACGGGGTAATAGTTTATTGGTCAATTTGCATCTTAATTGTGTTTTTTTTTTCACTTTTTAATTGTTGATTGGTAATTAAGGTACTCTTAATTAATGCTTGTGTCATATGCTCATCGGGTAATAGTTCGTTGGCAAATCTGCACCTTAATCCTTTATTTATTTATATGAACTTCTATTTAATACTCCATGTCCCTATATATAAAAGTTTTTTAAAATGGGTTTGTCTCTAAATATAATATCTCTTTTGAGTGTATCTCAATAATAAATGCATTTTTTTTCATTTTTCCTTTAATTAATTATTATACTACATCTTACATCTTTTTTTTTTCATTATTACTCTCTCTCACTCATTCATAAATAGGGGTTTTTTTAAAAAAAAAAAAGTTAAATTTCCTACATAAATATTATATTTAACTATTTTTAACTGTTTTTTAGAATTTCATGATTCGGTTGGAAAACTCTTATATGTAGGGTGGAGGGAGTAATTCTAAAACCATCTAAATTTGATCTAGGTGTGTGTTTGGATTAGCTTTTAGAAAATAATTTTTATGATTTACGATATAAGTATGTAAAATAATTTTGTCCTAACCTATAAAAAAAGGGTGTATGAAACCATAGGTTTTGTAGTTTCTCAAACATGCACATTGGGCTGGTCCTGTACCAAAAACTAAAGTCCCATCATTTTTCAAACCATACTTCAAATTGATGCCTAGCCTCCGGTCTTTATACAATCATAAATGCATGTATTCTCCTAACGAGAATTTGAATAATGATTCGTCTCGTCTCGTTGGGAGAAGAAAGCAGTCCGTTATGATAATCTTAACACAATTAACACCGTTGGTGGGAGATTTACCATTTGTTATGATAGTATTAGTATAGAAGGGTTTTTTTTTTTTTGTCAATAATAGTATAGAAGGTTGGGCACTTGGCTACAATATTTTGGATATATTTTCTAGATTTGGTCCTGGGCTGCACAAAGAGAATTGGAGGGACTAAATGTGTCATAATGAAGTGGGCCAATATCAGGGCAAGGCCCAAATTGGAGAAACCAGAAGAGCATCATAACACTGACGCCCAAAGAAAATATACATTTCAATGTATTTTTGATATTACAGGGAATGCATGAAATGAAACCTACCTGTAATTAGAAAATATTACCCCTCGTGTCTTTGGGTTTAACTGGTAAAGGGGTCGAACACTCTCACCAAAAGGGAGGGGTTCGTTCCTTAAGTTGGTTAAGGCGTTGGGGAATGCATCCTAAGGGTCTGCGAAGCAATGGTAACCCAGGTTAAGTTGAAGACATATGTAATCTTAGTCCTGAATTCCTCGCAGAGTGGGCTCCGAGCGCTCTGCCCTTGGACTGTTGGTTAGCTCAACCCCTCTCCTAAAAATTTGTTATAAGAAAAAAAAAATATTAATTCAAACATAAAATTAATTAATGCATTTCAAACACTGTGGGTTTTTGTAATTGGAAGTAAAAACATGAAGAAGTTGCAAAACAAAGTAAGAGTGTTAAAGAGAAAGATAGGGACAAATGTGGAACATTGATTGCATCATTTTGTTTCCAAGTAGGGATGGACGGAGACCACTACCATACTTTTATTAGGTTCACCCACAACATGGAGACATGGTGAACGTAATGGACTTTGTGTATAAACCCTTCTTTTCTTTCACTTTTCCCCCTTCGTTTTCTAATAGCTAATTTATAAATATTAAAAAAAATATTAAAATTAATTATTTTTAATAAATGTATGTTGATATCCTTTAATTGCTATTTTTAATCATTTATATTGAAACGACCCTATTGATATAGAAACTCTCTTAATATATGCTATGAATAGTTTGAGGGAAAAATTATAATTTTAGAAGACAAAGTGGATTGATGTCTATTATTTAGAAGAAAAATAAATCATTTAACTAACTCATACATTTAGAACAAGAGATATTATTATTTTTAATTCCAAATTAAATGTATTTTTTTATATGTATTTACATCAAAAATATATTTATAGTTAATAGGTCAATATGAAAAAATATTTCAAAAATTTTAAATGATATAAAAATCATGATTTCCAACAATCCAAATTTTTTGTAAATATTTTAAAATAATTATAAAATGTACAATTATTTAATGTAAATATATTTTTTACTGTAATTACCTTGATCTTCCATTTCCCATTTTCCGCAACAATGGTTCGTTGCATGTCACAGGCCGGGCACGCCCTTCAATACAAAGATTTAAAAAAATAATAATAATAAACGGAAAACATTGGGGACGATTTTTTTTTTTTCGAAAATCAAAAGTAGAATAAAGATTGTATTCTCATGAATATGTATAATATAAAAAGTTGTATAATTAGTAAATCAAAAATATTTTAACATATTTTTTTCCAGAATTTAACATTTTTAAAAACTACTGACCACGCAAATTATTTTTCAAACTATAAATTCTTGAAAATATTTTCTCTCATTTTTTTTTTATATTTGGATTTTCCCTACGGTTTTAATACTTTAATCAATTTTTACCAACAAAATGCTTTAATCAATCTGAAGCAAATTTCTAATTTTAATTTCAATCATGGAATATTTTTAGAAAAGAACTTTAAATAATAATATAAATTATGAGTATTTTAAAAACAAGGGGCTCCCATTTTTCTTTCGGGCTAATGAAACTTTCTCTTTACCATCTTGGTTCTAAAAACGATAGCCACCAAAAATAGAAATCCATCAATTTTGGCTATTTTTTAGGAAGAATTTCATTAAAGGACCACATGATAGAACTAATTTAAACCAAGGACCAAAACATTCTTAAATTTTACCACTTGACCAAGGACCAAAATGAAAATAAGTTTTGTAAGTAAAAAGACAATACTGCCCCTTGCTTTATTATTTTTAAAAGATGTCATTGTTGCCGGAGCTCCAACAACCGATCACTAGTTGTTGCAAGGCTAATGCCACCACTGCGAGCAGGCCATTAGAGCTCCAACGCCGATCAGTCAAAGCTCCAATCACCGAAAAATTAATGTATCGTTCATAGAAGAATTTCATTTGTACATGAAGAGTTGCATACTTGTTCATGATTCTATTATTTATGAACAAGTCTGAAATCTTCATGAACAAGTGAAATCCTCTGATAAACGACACGTTAATTTTCAATGGTTAGAGCTTTGATGGCTAGCCAACGGTGGCCACTCTGATCGGCTATTGAAGCTGCGACCACTGAAAATTAATGTGTTGTTTATAGGAGGACTCCACTTATTCATAAAGAGTTGCACACTTATTCATGCTTTTACTCTTCATGAATAAATCTACAAATCTTCTTAAACAAGTGGAATCCTCATATGAGCAACATATTAATTTTTCGGTGGTCAGAGTTTTGGTCGTTCGACGACGGAGCTGTGATGGCCGGCCGACTGTGACTACTTTGGCGGCTAGTTGTCAGAGCTCCGACGACGATCAAGCCTTTTTAAAAAAAAAGCAATGGGCATTATTGTCTTTTTATCTATAAAACTTATTTTCATTTTAGTCCTTGGTCCTATAATGGAATTTTAGAATGTCTTGGCCCCTGACTAAAATCAATTTTGTCCTTGGTCGTTTGATGAAAAATTTCCTCTCTTTTTTTTCCAGAAATTATTTTTGGCCATTGAAACTTTCTTGTTCTATTACTACCGTGTTATTACTTATTACTAGAAATCTTGGACTTTGTCTATTTTTGGGATGAGGACAAGGACCGCATAGTCCAAAGAAAAGTTGCCTAAGCAATTTTGTCCAAACGGAGAAAGATTTTCTTTAAAAGGAAAAAAAGAGGCACACACAAGAGACAAATGCAAATGGCATCTCGCTCTCTCTCATAAGAATAGTAATTTTGCAATAATGTTAGGTAAAATATTGCCTCATTAGTCCTTTGATTTCACACACAATTTTAATCTGGTCCCTTAATTTATAAAATATTTTTTGTCATATAGTCTTTAATACCATTAATTCTATTAACAAAAAATGCCAACATAAAAAATTTATATATTAACAAAACATTTACAAGCGCTTAAATATTAAATTTATTTTTTAAAAAAATTAACAATTATTGACACAATAATCACTCTTCCAAAAATCTTAAATATATAACATAGTTTACCTTGCAAATTGCACTACAGACTATATCCTATAATTAACACAGGAGATAATATCATTTAAGGCTAACAAAGTTAGAGGTATATGACTAAAAAATATTTTATAAAATTAAGAATTAAGAAATAAAACTGAAATCTTGTATAAAGCTAAGGGATCAAAGTTTGATTTTAGATATATAAATAATATGATTTTTTTATAGTAACATACCGATGGTGCATAATTTACATATTACAAATAGTATGTGTATTATAAATAATTTTCATATTTCGTGCAAGTTAAAATTTGACCTAATTTTAGAGGAAAGCAAGAAAAGAAAATTGTGGAGTAGGAGAATGGCGTGAGGCCCATAAGGCTAAGTTGGGAAAAGAGAGGGATAGCGATTGCGTGTGATTGTCAAAAGAAGAGAGACATACAGAGAACATCACAACATTGGCCTTCCGCAGCTTCCCATCAACAGTAAGGTTGCTGATGTACAACCCAAAAAAAAAAAAAAAAAATTTACATGTGTCACGTGTGCCTCATGTGTCATGTGTGTGAGTGTGTCTCATATGAGTTGTGACCAACTATGAGTAATGAGTTGTTCTACGTTTAGTCTTAAATGTAAAATCTAGATAATTAATTTATAAAAATCAAAAACTTGCTTAGATTAATGTTCATAAGAGTGACTTTTATTTAAAGTGTATTTTATAAATTGAAGTTAGAATAAAAGTTAATTAGTGCAATACGATTTATGAGTGAAAACATTTTCGTTAAAAAAGATAGTTTGAATATATATTTGACTTTTGTCTATTTAAGTTGTTGTTTGAAAAATGCGTTTACACAAGTGGAGATAAAACTCTTTTCACACATTTACCCCATAAACTGTAAATTACGTCAAAAAAGTAGCTTCTACCACTAACCTAAACGGTAATATAACTCTAGAAGCTCCCAAATGTGACTTTAGGCCTAACTTGGCTTTTGGGAGAAAATTCATTTGACTCCAATGCTAATCCAAACATTTTTTCAGACTGAAATTGGGTTCAATCCAAATAAGACTTTAAAAAAAAAAATAGTTACTTAGTTATCTGTTAAAAAAATCTGTCTTAATTGCCATATCATACTACTTCTATTCATACACTCACTTTGTTATTTCGCTATTGTTTAAGATCTTATAATATGAATTAATATTTGTAAATTTCAATATGCACATTTGTTATTTTGCCATTGGTAGTTGTTAAAATTAAAAAAAATTGTAAATTTTCATATTGACACTTGTTAATTGTTATTTTATGGGTTAAGTAGCAATTTTGCCCCGGAAGTATCAAAATGTAGCAATGTTGTCCTCCCCTAACGGTGATACCTAACGGGGTTAGCACACTCGAGTGTGCACGGTGTTTCTTTTTCTTTTTCTTTTTCTTTTTTCTGGGAAGTGCACACTCAGTGTGCATTGCGTACACTCATTATGAGTGTGTGCAAAAAAAAAAACCGTGCACACTCGAGTGTCAGGGTGTCACTCGAGTGTGTTAACACCGTTAAGGCATCACTATTAGAGGAGGGTAACATTGCCACGTTTTGATACTTTCGGGGCAGAATTGAGTAAAAAAAAACTTTCAGGACAATATTGCTCTTGGGTGTGTATTTTTGAGGCAAAATTGCTACTTAATCCTTATTTTATCACTGTTAGTAGTTAAAATGCCTGCATGCACTTTATAATTTCACTTATAAATTTGATATAATGTATATAAATAACTTGACTTAAATTATATGCTTTAAATTTGAACTGTTAATATCTCATCATATAATATAGGAAAAATATCACTCAGGTCCTAAGGAACATACAAAATATAAAAAAAGTCTCAACCCAAAATCACATATAAAAAAGGTTCATTTTTTGATATTAGTTCTATTGATAATATGGAGTGCTATATTTACAACAAGAAATACTATATTGACAACAATATTTAAAAACCCGGCCATTTACAACAGAAAAAAGCTAGGTTTACAACAGGAAGTCCTATATTCACAACAAAATTTAAACACCTGGATTTTGTTTCAAACTCAGGTTCCTAAGCGTACAGAGACCATTCACAACAGAAAAAAGTTAGATTCACAACATGAAGTGCTATATTCACAACAAAATTTAAAAACCTGGATTTTGTTTCAAACTCAGGTCCCTAAGAGTACAAAGGCCATTCACAACAGAAAAAACTATATTTACAACAGAAAGTGCTATATTGACTTGAGTTTCAAAGTGGTTCTAGGTTTTTAAATTTTGTTGTGAATATAGTACTTACTATTATCAATATAGTTTTTTCTGTTGTGAATAGTCTTTGTACACTTAGGGACCTGAGTTTAAAACAAAATCAAGGTTTTAAAATTTTGTTGTAATTATAGCACTTAATGTTATGAATATAGCTTTATTCTGTTGTGAATATAGCATTTCCTGTTATCAATACAACTAATACCATAGGGACTTTTTTGATATATGATTAGGTTAGGACTATTTTGATATTTTGTATGTTCTCTGGGACCTGAGTGCTATTTTCTCAATAAATACGAGTACTATGAAATGGAAATCTTCAAGTTAAACAAAATCTTGTACACAAATTTTTTGAAAGAAAAAATTATAATGAGAAGCTAAGGATGATTAGATTGTGCAGAAGTGACTCAATTTCCTTATCTAGGATCAAGGATTTTTTACACCTTCATAGTTAAGATCAAGGATTCAAACTTTATAAATTAAACTGGCCTAAACAATGTTCAAATTGAGTCACTTCAATATCTTTTAAACTTATCTTCCATTATCTGAGCCCTAATAGTTAATTATTTTTTTGTAGTAAAAATATGGAAAATGAGTAGCTCCATTTACGGACTTTATTTTGTCAAAATTAATAAAATACAAAAATGATAAAAAAACTTATTAATTTCATTTTTATATTATTCTTTGGGTTAAAGTATATTTTTAGTCCTTTAAATCTTATATGAGATATATTTTTGATCCTTTAACTTTGTAAAGTATATTTTTGGTCCTATATTCTTAGCACCGTTAATATTGTTAAAGGAAAACGTTGGCACATCAAACTCAAGTAATGCATGTGCAGCTGACAAAATATATTTAAGTTTTAATTTTTTTAGTATATTTAGATTTTTAAACTAAAATAACTCGAGAGATTGCTGCAAATAAAATTGATGTTTTGATATTGACAACTTCATTAGGTTTTTAGATATTTTTCAACTTATACATATTTTAAATTTAAGATTAATATCATTTAATTACATAGTTACCACTTAAGTTTACATAATCATCACCTGAGCTTGCTGTGTCTGCATTTTCTGTAAGCAACATTAATGAATTACTGAACTAAAAGTATACTTTATAAAGTTAAAGCTTAAGGGACGAAAAATATATCTTATGTAAATTTAAAGGACTAAAAGTATACTTGGACCTAATCTTTATACAAAATATACTAAATTATAATAATTTCCATTATGATTAAATTCATATTGAGTAGGACTGAATCTTGTTTTGAAAAAGTATTTTAAAGATTAATTTGAAAAAAAGTCATACAAATATACACAAGTAAATCATACAAAGCCAATCCTAATTATAAAAATACATTTAACTAGCTTTCTAATTGAAAATATCAAATATGACTGAATCTTTTTTGAAATAGCATTCTAAGCACATCATATGTGAATTAAGAAATTCTCATACAAAAATACATAAATAAACAATACTAAGCTTGTCATAATATAAAAAATAAATTTATCTATTTTTGTAAAACTTCATAATAATAATAATAATAATAATAATAATAATAATAATAATAATTATTATTATTATTATTATTATTATTATTATTATAATTATATTATTATTATTATTATTATTATTATTATTATTATTATTATTATTATTCATCTCAATGTTGATGAATTAAATCCAGAGACCGAAGGTGGTGATGACCTTCCCAGCTTTCTCTCCCCTACTTCCTCTCTTGATTCGCCATTTCTCTTTCTCAATTCTCACATTCTCACATCTACTCCCACTCTCTGCAAATTATTCGTCTTCTCTTCTCTCCTCTCTGCTTGTCTCCATTTGTCACTCTGCTTGTGAGTGTTGCCTTCGGATCTTCTGGTTCGGTCTTTGTTCGCGCGGATCTTCTTCCAGAAGCTACGGTTAGGATCTCAATTTCAATCCACATCACATAATTCCGACATTTCCCCCCTTTTCGTCTCTGGCTTTAAGTTTCACTTTCAGCTTGTTCTTTCGTGTGCGTTAGCTTTTCTGCTCTGCTTTTGTACAATCTCACAAAAGTTTGAATTCTTCTTGCAATTTCGTGATTAGGGTTAGTACTCCTGCTTATGGGGGTCCTTGCTGTTTAATTCCCAATTCCTTAACTAGCTTCTTTAGCATTGTAACTCCTTTTTCGTAATATCGTGTGGTTGCTGCATAAAATTCGAGTAGTTTGTGTGGTCTTATTAATGTTCTTTCATTTCTTGTTCTGGATCGATTTTAGGTATTCGACTCATTTCACAGCTCTTTGAGTAGCCCCGGTTGAGAATTCTGCTCTAATTGAGTTTCTCTTCTCGCGAAAGAAGTCGTCGTTAAAGGAAAATTGCCGCTTGAATATTGATATATTGGTAGGTATCTTGTTATTTTGTTCCTCGATTTCCTTTTTACGTTTGGCCTGTTATTAAATTTGTCAAAATCTGGATCTATTGAGCTTGGGATTTCGGTTTGTAAACTTAGTGAAACTAGTAATTTGTTAAATATGGAAGCTGCGATTTACTCAGGTTATTGAAAACTTATGTGTACTGTTTTGTAATAAACACCACCTGTCGGGTCGGTGGAAAAATAAATTGTGTTATGGGTATGCTTGACTTTCATCGCTCTCGGGATGTTATTTATTATTTTCCATATCCTATTATACGGATGTTCTTCATCTATTTATTTGCTTCCGAATTGGGTAGTTATAATTAATTTGATTCTCTTATGATATTATGCTTAGTTTCTCTTTTAGGGTTCTGGACAATCCGTGCTTTCCTGATCACTGGAGGTCACCATTAATTACTCATTGTTTTCTGAAGTACAAACTCTGCTATTGAATTCTTATGCTTACTGCTTTACTTGCCTTCTGTCATCTTCACTTATTAAAAGGATTTTTAAAAGGATAAAAGAGGTTGGCTTTTATGATGCTTCCACTTGTTCTCTTTTCCGTATGAGGGCTGTATTAATTCTTTTTTCTTTTTCATTATCTGAGTCATTGAATATCATTCTGCCTGTATCTTGATGGGGTCTGCACCCCTTCCCCGACCCAACAATTTAGAGCAAAAGGAAATTTAGTATCTTGGAAGCAAAATTAGGACTTTTATGGGTTTTTTCCTGTTTGCCTTTGCTTTTTTTAAGTTTGTGTGGCTGTGAAGTTTTTGGCAGAGAGTACATAATACTAGTGCAAGGGATGAGTCGAATGGTGCTTGACATTGACGATGGAGAGCTCCCCAGTGAGCAGAATGGGCCACAGTTGAATGATGAGAGCAATGGAGGAAGTGCCAGTGGAGTTATTCTGAAGAAAGGTCCATGGACATCTGCTGAAGATGCGATTTTGATGGACTATGTTAAGAAGCATGGGGAAGGGAACTGGAATGCTGTTCAGAAGCACTCAGGCCTGTCCCGATGCGGTAAAAGCTGCCGACTGAGGTGGGCAAATCACCTAAGGCCAAATTTAAAGAAAGGAGCTTTTACTGCAGAAGAAGAGTGGTTGATTGCTGAACTCCATGCCAAGATAGGAAACAAATGGGCACGCATGGCTGCACATGTAAGCAAATTATAGATTTCTCTTACCACACTGTGTAGTTATCATGCTTTATTTTTTCTAATTATGGAAAATATGTTTTCTATTCACCATAAATGATGTCACTGTTCTTACGTCTTTCTTGTATCTTTTTTGCTTGAAACTTCTATTAGATTCTTTCGTTTTATTTTGTCCCCAACAACACGGATATCTAGGTTGCGGAAGTAACATAGAAATATGCAAGAAAACAGATAGTTTCAAAAATCTGCACATGGATGATTATATTATGATAACTGATGTAGAGGTCCACACTTAACAATGAGGCACAGCAAAATTTATTTGTCATCTTGTAATACGTTAATAAAAAAAAAAAACTTCACTCTGAATAATTGTTTATTTTATGCTGCAATGATTTTCTGTGACAACTTTTATGGAAACAAGAATTTTGTCTTTGAGCACTATGTTGATTTTTTTGGTTGTCATTATTTGGACATTTGGAGTTATAATCATCCCCATGGCATGATGCTTTAGAAGACATGCATCTCTGAGCAGCCGTTAGATCCCTTGCAGCATATATGGTCATTATGTGCGTCCTTCAGTTATCTATAGATAAATAACAGTATCACCTTATGGGTTTATTATGTTGATTAGCAACTTATGATACCCCCACCCCCCCCACCTCCCAAAAATATATGGGTTCATTACGTCATCTTCATATTTAATATTCTCTTGGTTTCTAATACCTAATATGTTTAGTTAAATTGTTTTAGGTATGGTAGTCATTGTAGTACATCTCCCATGATTTTGATGATACGACAA
This sequence comes from Acacia pycnantha, assembly GCA_025563575.1. Lineage (NCBI taxonomy): Eukaryota > Viridiplantae > Streptophyta > Magnoliopsida > Fabales > Fabaceae > Acacia > Acacia pycnantha. Next base: position 2,068,829 of record JAMWYP010000032.1, on the reverse strand, counting down.
TCAGTTTCTACCGCAGACATATTTTCAGTTTCAGTGCATATTCATTTTTTTAATCCTTTTAATTATTTTCTTTTACTTTTAGCTGCCTGGTCGTACTGATAATGAGATAAAGAACTACTGGAATACTCGTGTAAAGAGGCGTCAGCGGGCTGGCTTGCCTCTATATCCTCCTGAAGTGTGTATACAAGAATCACAGGATAGTCAACAAGGCCGAAGCACTGCTGGAAAAATTGGGGATAGAGGGCATACTGGTTTTCTGCTGGAAAACAGTTATCAGAAACATGATATTCTATTTGAAACTCTGAATGCAAATGAGGGAGGGTTTCCTTATGTGCCGGATATTCCTGATATTTCTGACAATAACATTCTGCTGAAAGGTCTCGGTTCTTCCCAGCATTGTAATTTTTTGCCATCAACATTACCTTACCATAAGCGCTTTCATGATTCAACAATGCCATTTCTTAGTTCTTCTGAGGTGACCAGAAATGGGTTTTATCCTTTACATCATATTCAGGATTATACTTATGATAAGATTTCACAATCATTTGGATACTATTCTCCCTTTAATCCTGGTCCCTCCTCACAGAACTCACTGTGTTACAGCCATTCACTTTCAAATGGCAATTCCTCTACTTCTAAGCCAACTTTTGAGGCTGTGAAGCTGGAGCTCCCTTCACTCCAATATCCAGAAACTGATTTAGGCAGCTGGGGTACATCTCCTCCGCCTCCTTTGCTAGAATCAGTTGATGTTCTCACAGGTACTCCCCTGCCAACTAGTTTACTGGAATCAGATTCTTCTTCACCCTATAACAGTGGCCTCCTGGATGCTTTACTTCATCAGTCTAAGAATCTGAGCAGTTCAAATAACCATTGTTCTGACAAGAGTTCAAATTCATCTACTGCTACCCCTGGTGATAGAGCCGACAGCTCCACTTTGTACGTGTATGAGCTAGAATGTGAAGATTATGCAGACTGTGTTTCTCCATTTGGTGCAACTTCGATGTTGAATGAATGTCTTGCTGTTAGTGCCAACAGAAACTCATTTGATGAACTGCAACCCGCACAGACCTTAAATGGTTAGTACCTTAGAATAGTTTGACACATTTACATGCCAAGCTATCTGGTACATGCATGCTTTGCATTACCAGGAACTAGATCAACTACTAAAAGCTATTATTTTGTCATCTAGTTTATTGTGCTAGGTGCCAAATATATTATGAAGTGTCATTCTCCAAATAATTGATGAAACTTTTATTTCATAATGCAGTGTTCTTGCACAGGCCAGGATCTTGAAAACATTTTATTTTTCGGTGCTATATTAATGCCTGATAAATTTTCTTTTCCAAGTTGTGGCTGGTCTTACAGCAAATTCGGTTACTGATTTTTATAGAGATACATGCTATATTTCCCCCTTTGTTTCTGTACCATGGTTGTGGATTAAGTTGGTTTTCTAATTTTTGCAAAATTTGTGAGGCTGAACTTAAATTTATGCAGAAAACACTCTGAAAGCGGAATCTGCTTACCAGGCTTTGACCCCCAACAGTGAAGATCAAGGCATGTCGATGTTGGATATGCCCCGACCAGATGTTTTGCTTGATTCAGATTGGTATGAGCTAGGCCCTGCATTTACCAAGAACCAGGTTGACATGAACAATTCCAGAGCAACCCTCGTTGGTGGTGATGATTTAGCCCCTGACTTCAAGTACATATCTGAGGAAATCTCATATAATCAAGTATGGGGTTTGGATTCTTGCACTTGGAATAACATGCCTGCTGTTTGCCAAATGTCTGATCTTCCGTAAGATTGTCTGAACTGACCGTTGATTACATATCCTCATGGAGTTTTAAACAGGGGTAGTCAGTCCGGTCTTGGTGTCTCATGAGTCATGACTCTGAAAGATTTTCGTAGAATGAATGTGATTCATTGCATTGAATTCTTAGGTATGTATAATGCATTGCTTGTGGCTTCATGAATTCTTATTGTATTGCGTGTAATTGTATACTGGCATGAAAAGAAACTCTTGGTTGAGCTAAAAATTGATTTGGAAGCATTCGAGTAATTTGTAAAATAAGACTGAACATGAAATGTTGTTGGGGAATTGCTTTTGCGTAGTGGAACCATTCTTGCATTTCTTTGCCTGTGTTTTCTGGTTCAACTTGTTACTGTAACTTTTGATGCGATTCTTGGGCCAAACCCATAAATTGAATATCTTAACCAGATTTCTGAGGGAAAAAAGATTTTTTTAGCGTTATAGTCAGAATTGCGTTTTATTCAATTTCTAAAAGGAGAACTTACATTTTACTTGAATAAAAATTCAATTTAGACAGCTATATAACTTTTGAATTATTAAAAATAAAATTCCTTGCTCAACATAGGGTCAACGTTATAGAAAATTTTATAGAAATTGTTGGAATGAAGTTTTTTAAGTTGTTAAAATTGATTTTAATTAATCGGAAGGTAACATCTTTTTTTTTTTTTTTGGCTTTATAAAATGTAACTTTTTTTATTTTTGTTGTAGTGTAAAGTTGAAAGAACTCTGGCGTATTTTAAAATTTTATTACTCCTGAATTGAAGATTGAAATTTTTAAATTTTTTATTCTGCATATCGCTAAATTTTATTAAGGTTTTTTTTTATACAAAAATTTTATTAAGGTTTAATAATGGTAAAAAAAGAAGAAGAAGGCTTAAACCGCTTAAGGCTTTGTTTGGGAGTAGGCTTTGGGAGTTTGGAAGGAAAGGGATGCAATGAGAATGGAGGGGAGGGGATGGAAGGGAAATGGAAGATATTTCCTCCCCTTGTTTGAGAGTTAAAAAAATAGTAAGGGAGGAAGATGGAGGATTAATGAGTTATTTTTACTATTTTGTCCCTTTCTTTAATAATTAATATAATTATTATACTTTACAAATAAATTTAAATTTTTTTTAAAATTTTTTTATGTAATTTTTATATTTAAAAAATTATTTATGTGGTGGCGGCGGCAGTGGTGGGGTGGTGGTGGTAGTGAACGAGGGTAATAAAGTAATTAACCTATTTCCTCTCTTAAAACCCCCCATATTGGATGAACTTTATTTTTTAGAAGAATGAGGGTTTTGGGGATTTGTAAAAATCCCTGATTTCCTCCCCTCTTATTTTTAAAACTTGCAAACAAGGGAAGAGACTATAAAAATCCTCCATTCCCTTTCCTTTCCCTCCAAAATGGAACTCCCAAACAAAGCTTAAGAGGTTATTCTCTAAATAGAGATTACTCAGACTAAACCCTTATAATATAACTATTGAAACTTGATCTAATAATAGTAGAGATATTCAATGGAGAGGAAATATAGAAAGGAATCAATAGAGACATTCCTCTCCAAAAAAAGACAATTGCTCATGCACGTTTTTCTTTTCGTTTTTTTTTACCTGAATGCACACATTTCATTGACGAGTACAACTTCGTAAAATTAAAAGTAAAATTTGTATAATATTTAAGAATAAAAATAAGATGAAGGAAACAATCATTCAATTAATTACTAGACACAGTTGTTACTAATTGTCTGAAAATTAAAAATTATGTCTGAAAGCATTATTAAGAAAAAATTAATATTTTAATCCTTATATCATTAACTTACTTATAATTTAGTTCCTAAATATGACTCGATGCAAATCCTGTCTCGTATCTTTCTATCATTTAAAATTTTCTCATTGTCATCCATAACTCATATTGAATCATCACTAAACTATCTTATATGGCAAAAAAACTAATAATATTATTAAAAACTGCTCTTGTGGCTTCAAACTCAGCTACATATTTGGGTTTGAAGGGTGGGTGTGACTTGGGGCGTTTCAGAAAGTCAGAATGATGTTGAAACTTTGTAGAATCCATGGATACAGTTATTTATGAGAATGAAGAAACATACGACTCCTTGGTGATTCCTTACATAGAATATGCCGATCCATGAAGGAAATCAGTAGGAGTCGTATGTCTGATTTCTACAAGGATCCCAAGTCGCACCCACTCTTCTTGATCCAATTTCTAAACGTACATGACTACTTGTTTGGGAACACGGTACTGTGGCTTCAATGCGCGATTGTAAGAGAAAAAACACCATGAAAGAAATTGGATATGAGTGATTTGATAATTTTCTTTACACATAAAATACTAGTGCTCTGCAAATTCATGTCATTTTTTCAGTAATTTTTCATCTAAACTTACTTTTAAATAATCATCCAAACCAGTTTTACTTTGGGAAAAAAAAGTCACTTCTGTCACCGTGAATTCAAACACAAATCATATTTACAATCTGACTTTTATCCTATTTTAATTCTACAAAAGTCAGATAAAAAATAAGTCAGTTCTCCCACCGCTACCACAAACAGGCTCTTTTCAAAGCCCCAAGAGCAATTTTAAATGATATTACTAATATTTTTCTGTAATGTAAGATGAATGGGCAAGAATGAGTTATGGATAACAATACAAAATTATAAATGATGGAAATATTAAGAATTAAATATGAAGCGAGCCAAAAGTACCAAGATTAAGTTGCATCAAGTCATAGATGGAGTTATAATAAATGCAATTATCTTATATTGGAGGCTTTGGAAAGGGTGGGATTGATTCAACCTTGAGTTGGGGTGATGGATCTGTGTGGGAGGATGAACCACACCTCTTTATCTTATCATTGCATGTGCATCCTTCTGCAATATGACTCAAGCATTCCACCACCTATTTTACCCAAAACAAAAACAATATCAATATATCAATATATAACAAAGTACAATGATCACAAATCCTGTATAATCAATTCTTTTTTCACTTTTACCCCTTGTAAACTATATGAAAAATGCATGAAAGGCCAAGGAAAAAAAAATGGAGGCTTGCCTTGGCCATAGTCAAACGCTTGTGGGGATCTCTAGAGAGACAAGACTCAGCAAGACGACTCATTGAATACAGCTGATGGCAATCATGATCTTCCATTAACCTCTCATCTATCACTCTCCCACATTTATTCTCTCTCAACAATGGCCTTGCCTGCAATTCTCAAATTCATAATAATTAACACTCACAACTACTATAAAACAGAGATATTAATTTATTTATCTTTTAAAAAGGGGAAAAATTAATCATTTAGTCTCTGTAGTTTTGATCTGATTGAAACTTAGATTGAAACTTAATCACTACAGCTTTAATCATTTAAAATATTGGTCCCTACATTTTAGAAAAGAATATCATAACGACTAAAGTTATTTTTTCTCCAAAAAATTAGAGAGTACTAATGTTTTAAATGGCTTATATCAAGTCATGGTTCAAGGATTGAGTTGCAACCGAGAGTAAAAAACATAGGGATAGAGATTGAGTTATAATTGAGATAAAACTATTGGGACTAAATGATTAATTTTCCTTAAAAAAGGAAATTAAAGAGCACAACTGACCCAATCGACAAGGCTTCGTCTTTCTCCAAGTCTTCTTCTATCAGTAGTTCTGATGCCAGTAATAAGCTGTAAGAGAACCACCCCAAAAGAGTAAACATCTGTTTTTGTTGATAATTTTCCAAGTTCAGCATATTCTGGCGCCATATAATCCTCATCTCCTACACATTCTTCTGACGATGTCTCTTCCTCTTCACTTGTTATTGCCAGCCCAAAATCTCCCAGCTGTTTGTATGTTCTTGTTATTAATTAATTTTTTCAGATTACCAACCAAAAACAAAACCATGAAAGTGAGAGAGATGTGAATAATGTGTACCAAGGTTTCAAAGTCATGAGTAAGAAGGATGTTGTTAGGGGTCACGTCTCTGTGAATGATGTTGTTGTCATGCAGATATAGTAATCCTCTTGCTGCTCCGATTGCCACTTTTATTCTGTTCTCCCAACTCAGAGGTGTCCTACAGTGTTCTGTGAGTGGTCATAGTAAAGTTCAGACTTTGAAATTCATGATTTACACAGGACTAAATACCAATTTAAAATAACGGTAGAGAATTGATTTTTTTCCGTATGAATGAAGTCTTGCCTCGTAAAGTGCAAAACGCTTATTTTAAGCTGATCCAAAAAGCTACTAATTATTTTTAGCTGCAATAATTGGCTAAGGGCTTGTTTGGTATTGGGGGGGGGGGAAAGTGAGTAGATAAAAACAAATTTTGAACTGAATTGAATAAAACTTGAGAGAAGTGGGGTTAAAAAATTTTAATCAATTTTTCTTACTTTTATTTTTTATAATATCTTATATATTCTCTTGACTAAAATTTTATAACCCCACTTTTCCAATTTTTTTAAATTCAACTCATAAAAATCTCCCCTCCCATCCAAATAGACCCTATAAGTCGCATTACAGAAAAAGGTGACATTTTGTAATTAGGATTGGCATTACCAGAAAAGTTAACATTTATGTTTGTTTATTGGGGTCTTACGGTGTAAATGCTGGTTGAGAGAACAATTGCAGACAAATTCATAGACAAGGAGGCTATGAATTCCTTCAGAGCAAGATCCCAACATGACAACGCAATTCTCATGCCTCACTCTCCTCAGTGCTTCAACTTCTGTCTTGAATTCCTTGTTGCTGCTTCTATTTCTGTTGCGTTGCTGCTTCACAGCTATCTTCATCCCATCTTGAAGCTTCCCTTTGTACACTTTGCCACATCCTCCTTCTGCTAGAAAGTTCTTCATAGAAAATCCATCTGTCGCTTTATACAAGTCTGCATATGTGAATTCCCTCTTATTATTACTACCTATTGATCTTGGCCTCTTGTTCTTGCACCCTCCACAAATATAGTTCTTGAATTCCTCTCTTGTCTCCTCATCACATCCTTCGTGTTCGTGTTCGCTTTTGTTGCTGCTTTGTTGTTCTTTTGGATGACAACAAGGTCAAAGAAACATGAAATGACACGAGAACTTTCAAGCAAGTCATCTGTTTTTGATGGATTTTGGCTGTTCTATGTAATATGAGGTGTTGTCGTCTAATCCAATTAAGGAAATCTCGTGTGTCGTTTCATTTAATACAATGGGTGACATAGTGTGACAACAATTGTCAAATCAAAATAGATAGACATGTTATTCAGGAATTGAAAAATCTCGAACTGCACCTAATTCAACTAAAGTGCTGGGGATTTTATAAGATTTGATGCACTATTGTTCATACAAAAAAGAAAGAAACATGAAACATCATGACGTTATTTTCTGGTTTGATTATGTCATTTTGGCTTAATCCTTTTTATTCTACAAAAACAACCAAGACATAGGCTAATAGAACAGTTCAAGAAGTTTTTCTTCAAATCCCTAAATTACCTGAAGTTATTTTGAAATTACTAACCTGCAATGTTTTGATAATATTTGAACTAATTGATATAATAAAATGAATAAATAAAGCTTTTGAATTACCTGGTATGCTTATCTGATTCATTTCTGCTTGATGTTGAGGAACACAGAATTCACAGTACTCTCTATTTGCAGGGGCAATGTTATATGTCTGCCTCAAATTCTTCTGAAGCTAAATTTAAATACGACCAATAAAAAAGTCACTAAAAAGAGCTTAGTTAAATGAGTTTTAAAATACTAATAATTTTCTTAGTATAGAGCAAGGTCTCCTCAACCAAGAAACTGATTCCTAGGTACAATGAGATTCGTGTACTGTTTTATAATCTATTTTTGGCTTAGTAGAGGAATGGAGGGTTGAAGACATCGACCAGCTTCCTAATGGTGACAAATATCATTCAAAAAATAATAAAATAAAAAAGACATGGATAAATTTTCATGACTTTAAAAAATAATGATCTCATACAAATTATATATATATATACAAAATTCAGAAAATACGATTAATATGTAGAAAGTTTATACGAAGTCGTGCTATTTATCGCTTACAAATCATGTTTTATATTTAGACTTTATACCATGTACAAACCTAACTCATCTACATCCTTTGTTTCTCATAAGTATCCTAGATTTGGAGAGGCACATGCATGCACACCCTTTGTTTCTTAAATCTAAGGGCTTAATTTGTAGAGATGAAAAAAATAAAAAAATTAGTTATTAGATTTGGAGAGGCACATGTATGCAGGCATTTTGATCATTTTACCCCTTATTAATTAATTAATAACCATTTTGTCCCCATTCGAAAATTATACACTAATCTGCCCTGTTTAGTCGATTATATGGTTTTTTTAGTCGATTACATGAATCGACTAAAAAAACCATGTAATCGATTACATCATAAAAAAAAATTAGGTTAAAACTTTAGAAGGCTATAACTTCTGGTTCAGGAGTTTGAATTAGGTGATTCTTTTTTTGATTCCACATAATTTTTTGAGATCTATGCACTGACATAAAAATTTGTATCCTCAGGTGTCCGAATCAGGTGTTGAAAAGAAAATATAGCCACACATGACTATAACAAAATCAATAACAAATAAATTAACTTCTAGATTTAATGAAGAGAAAGGTGGAAGAAGTTATTGGTTCTCAAACCCGGACTGGTCACCAGCCCAGTCTAGGTACTGGGTCAAGGGTCAGTGGGTCAGACCGGAGTCAAACCGGTGAAAAATGAAAGATTTTAGGGTTATTAGTATGAAATTCTAAAGAAAATAAAATAATTTTTTTTATTTAAAATAGATAAATAAAAATCGAACCGGTTTGACCCCTGGACCGGACAGGTATACCGTATACCCGCCGGTTCTCTGTCCGGTTCGGGTCTGAGAACATGAGGAAGAACACAAATTAGCTTTTCAGCCAGCTATTGTAACGTGAGAGACTGAAGGTTGCACCTCGGGATAGAACAACCTTGGTTGTCGTCAAAATCCGTTTCAGTGCTGCTCTCCGTTCTGCGTCTCGTCTTCCTCTGCTTCTTGAATTGCTTCGCTGCTGCGTTCTGTTTTTTTCTTTGTCGCCGTCCAGTTCGCGTCCCCTTGCGTCTCTGATCTTTTTAATATATATAACTTAGGTTTGGGCCATGCAATCTCTGATTCTTGCTTTTCTCTCAATCATTAATACTTGGCTTGTGTCTATATATATATATATAATGAATTGTTTCCTTTTATTTGATGTTTTCTTTTTGATTAAATCACATAATATCTCTTACACAATAAAGATAGGATATGAATATATTTTATGTCGAATTATACTTTGATCCTATATTTAATTTAATGATAGAACAATATATAAAATATAACTAAATAGGTATTATATATTAAAAAATCTAACTAATTATATCATAAAATATACACCTATTTAATTATAAAATATATACTTATCAGTTTTTCATATTTTGTTTTTGTAGATGATGTTATTTAATTTTTATTGTTATTTTTTATTTTCAAAAATAAAAAATAAAATGAAAAGTTTATGGAATAAAAAAAATCACGTGATTCGGACTCTCGAGTTAGAAGTTATGGCCTTCCGAAGTTTTAACCTAATTGTTTTTTATGATGTAATCGATTACATGGTTTTTTTAGTCAATTACATCATGTAATTGACTAAAAAAAATATGTAATAGACTAAACAGGGGTAGATTGATATATAGTTTTCGAACAGGGGCAAAATGGTTATTAATTAATAGGGTAAAATGGTCAAAATGCCCATGTATGCACACCCTTTGTGTCTTAAATCTAAGGGCTTAATTTGTAGAGATGGAAAAAAATAGTTAAATTAGTTATTAGTAAAAAAAAATGTATTGATTTTTCAAAAATACAATTTTTATTCATTTGTATCGGATATTTCTTTCTTGATAGAAAATAATATTCCCTTAACATGTATAATCAAAATGGAGAGTTTAGAAACAAAAAAGTATAAATTTGATAAATAAAAGGAAAAATGTTCGAAAATACTATCAAAATATGTAAAAGACAAATAAAGTTGGTAAATTTCAATAATTTGAAATTGACTGATTTGGAATTTTAAAATGTTGATAAATGTGTGAAATTACATAAGTGCCCTTACTTTTTTTTTTTTTGAAAAATCCCTAAAACCCCTTATATAAGAGCTCCGGTGACTGTGGCTGCTTGTCCCAAAGCTCCAGCGGCATAATATATATTTTTTCAATTTCTCAAAAAAATTTGTTAATATAGATACTTGAGCTGTTAATAGTGATATTAAAGTTGTAAACAATGAAGCCCAATATTTTTTTTTGATCCTTTCAAGCAAAAGTTATCAATATAGATACTTAAATTATTAATAATAATAGTAAAGTTGTAAACATGATATTTATTGAATATTTCCTTATAACTTTCACCAAAGCTTAGGCGGTCTATTATTATTATTATTTTGCATTTCACAAGTAAAAGTCATCAATATTGATACTTAAGTTGTTAATAGTGATACGAAAATTGTAAAGGGGTATTTATTGAATCTTTCCTATTAACTTTCACTGGAGCTCCGACGTTCCATTTTTTTTTTTTCCATTTCTCAAGCAAATGCCATCAATATTAATACTTGAGTTGTTAATAGTGATACTAAAGTTGTAAACAAGATATTTATTGAATATTTCCTAATTACTTTCATATGAGCTCTGAGTGGTCTAATATTTTTTTGCCTTTCTCAAGTAAAAGTCACTAATATTGATACTTAAGTTGTTAATAACGATGCCAAAGTTGTAAACAAGGTATTTATTGAATATTTCCTGATAACTTTTACCGAAGCTCCGACGGTCTAATATCTTTTTTTAATTTATTAAGAAAAAATTGTTAATATGGATACTTAAGTTCTTAACAACGATATTAAAGTTGTAAATGGGGTATTTTAAAAAAAAAAAAATTATTAGGTCGCCGTTTACCGCTTTAGTATTGCTGTTAATAACTTAGGTATCGATAATGACAAATTTCTTAAAAAATATTAGGTGCCAGAACTCCGGCGACTTTAGCTTTGGCCTCCCACGGCCGGTTGCCGGCATGGACACCAGAGGTTTGGTGATGGGCCCTGCCAGAGCTCTGATGGCTGACAAGGGGTTTTAGGGTTTTTTTTTTTAAATAAAATAAAAGTAAGGGCACTTATATAATTTTACACATTTGTCAACATTTGAAAATTCCAAATCAGTTGATTTGAAATTATTGAAATTCAACACTCTTATTTATTTATTTTTATATATTTTGACAGTAATTTTTTTTGTCATTTTTCCTAAATAAAATGGATTGAGATTTTATTTTTAAAATAAAAAACAGTTTCTCTTATACTAACCTTTATTGTTAGCATAAAAGGAAATAATACAATACAAAACACCAATTATGTATACATGCCTAGGGTTTATAATATCACCAATTATACTATAAATAAGACCTCATATCAAGGACTATAGATATTACTTCCTTTAAGTCATTTGAATAAAAATTACATAGTTAAGCAAGTTTTACCTCCCCTTTAAGATGCAAGTAGATTTTCTTAGAATCTGTTTTCTTCTTTTCTTCTCACAATCATATCTCTACTTTTAGATCAAAAAATGGATTATTTAAATTTAATATTTTCTAACACTATTCTTATAGTATTTTATACATTAATTTTTTATTAATTTTTTAATATTACAGTTATGAATTGTGTAGATCGTGTTTTAACAGTTTAAATTTATTTATTTAAATAATAGTTTTATAAAATATTAAAATCTGGACCATCTATTTTTGTTTTAATGCGAGGGTAGAGATAGATTCTAAAAAGAAAAGGAGAAATATGATCTTGAGATAACCCAAACCCTTTTAAAATTGTTTGAATTTGTATTAGTAATAGTGAATAATATTTTATGGTTAAAAGATTTTTTTTTTTAGTAGATTCCATGCTCATGAAAAAAGACGTGCAATCAATACAAAAGGGATGTAAAGCCCCTTAGATACTTTTGATCTTGAATTTAAATATAGATGAGATACTTATAGTGGAAGGGACGATCACAAACCTCAAACCAAAAATAGATAATAATATAAATGTGCATGTGGTGCTCATTCAAAATGAATGACACTAATTTAAAAGGTTAAATTTATCATTAATAATGGAAAAATCCCTTTAATGTTTCAAGGAACTAAGAAAATGTCATAAAAGTCCAGAAAAAATTCTGATATAAAAAAGATCCACAAGGAGTTGTCAATGAGACATTTTTGATATCAGAATTTTCTCTTGAACTTCTTTGATATTTTTTTGATCTATTGGAACCTTATAGGGATTTCCCCTTAAATAATTACAGATTGAAAATTTTATTTCCACGCCGGATTTTGCATGGTTTATACTTTAGATTTCATCGTAAGATATGAGTTTTAGCTTACGACTGATATGAGTTTTTTTTTTTTTCCCAAATAAAAGAGGTAATTACTATAGAATCCTCGTTCACCGATGATCACAGCCTGTGAGAGAAGATGAATCTGCAATGCAATGGAGCTTCCAAGGTTGATTCTTCCTCCCAAATATTTCATCCATTTGGAGCTTATGAGCATGTAAACTATCTAAATTCTAAATTTCTTTTCAACTACAATTATCTATGCCTCCATTTCTGCGATTATATCCATTGGAATTGCACCATCCACTTGGGTGTTCATAGTTGCCTGGTCATGCTCTTTAACTGTAACCGACCTGCTAAATAAAGTGGCATCCGTTATTAGAGGAGGCGATGGAGGGTTAGGGAGCCCTAAATACATCTGCCTCACGTTGCTACTGGAATCTGAACCGCCACTTTCTGACTCATCTTCTGCATCATTCATTATTTCATCTTCTGATGATTCTTCGCTTTCGTCTGATGCGCTGTAAAATGAATATGATCTCACAGGGAAGAAATCTGTGTTTATGTTCCCACATATCTCGCCCTCCGCTATGTGAGTTAAAGCAACAACCACCTGTGATTCAGTTACTACATCAAAATTTGGTAATTTTCACTAGTGCTTTATTTCTGGGATTATTGTGATATTTACTCCCTTTCATCTTAAACATAAGACTGATTATGAAATTTAGTTTTACTTATTAAATGGTCAACTTCTATTTTCAGAGGGAGTACTTGTATGGTTGTAATGCTTAGATTTCTAATCATGTACTATGTCTTTGATCATTATATTTTGAAAATGTTGCATTTATTTTATGTCTTTGATCATTATATTTTGAAAATGTTGCATTTATTTTATGCAGTGAATAAAGCTTATAGTGAATAAAGAAGACTTACCTCACCCATGTTTAGTCTCTTGTGAGAGTCCCTGCTTAGACATTTCTCTGCAATTCGAACCATCCAAAATAGTTGATGGTAATCATGAGAATTCATGATCCTTTCATCAATTAGATCTGGATAATTCCTCTCTCTTAATAGTGGTCTTGCCTGCAAGAACAATGGTGAGTTCATTAGACAGAAACCAATCAAGACATTAACATGAGAGTATTTAAGGGGAAAATCTTGGTTTTTCTATTATCCTTTCACTTTTTGCAGTGTAAGAGACTGGTGTGAACCATATTAAATTAAAGTACGAATTACTCTTGAGTAGTCTGTGTGGATGTGTCTAGATCATAGTTTTGAAGGTATGACTTATACGGGCCAGACTTATCTCCTGAGTTTTGGATTCTTTTATTTCTAAATGCACATAAATATGTCTACTTTATGTACGTCCGGAGAGATATGACCATTTGATCTAGAGACAACCCTGGCCTGAATCTTTGGATTCTTAACCTTCCCTTCCCCTTCGAACACACAAACAACACCTTATGGGTATGTGTATGAGGTTGGAGGGGAAGAAATGAAAATGGAGGAAAAGGAATGTTTAATGGTGTTTTTGCCTGTGTTTGGGAAAACTTTTATCTTTCAAAATTTTCCAATGCTTAAAATTAACAAGAAGGAAGAAAATTTTGGATGTCTAGTATAAAAATCCCCACTCTCCTCTCCCAAAAGCAAACTCTCAAGCAAGAGAAAAGGTTTCAATGATACCTTCCCTTCTCTTCCTTTACCCTCCAAACATTCCCTGAAACTTGACTTAAAGAACATGATAAACAAGTAATATTCTCCACTTGTGCTTGAAGATTCACTCAAATTAGCTGTGGTTAGTGAGCAACTATTTGTTTCAGATCTCTAAATTGGCTGTGACGAAAACTAAGCATGTACTAAAAAGATAGAATTTCAAGGGGAAAAGGTTTCAATTTTCAAGGTTCAATATCAAGCTAAAAAAGCCTAATATATTGAAATTTTAGTTTCCATCAGCAATTATATTGTAAGGTTTGAGTATTGACTAAGAAGAACTAGTCTTAGTGCTAACAAGTAAAAATTAAAGTAAATAAAAGCTGATTAATAAATCCAGATAAAACAAGTAGATAAAAAATGTGGATGTTTAGATGTGTTCATTTTGTACAAAAAAAAATTAAATATATGTTTGAATTAATAAAACTTAATGACATTAATGTTGTTTACCCATCCGACAAGACTTTTGCCTTCAAGTCTTTGGTCTGAAATCCTCATTCCAGTTATTAGCTGCAATAGGACTACCCCAAAAGAATAAACATCTATTTTAGTCGAGACTTTGCCATATTCTGCATATTCTGGAGCCAAATATCCAAAACTCCCAACAACCTCTGTTGAATGGATTGAGTTTTCATGTTGACTTCTTGCCAAACCAAAGTCTCCCAGCTGGCGTATCCATTAAGAAGCAAAGAAAACAAGTTAAGTGATTGTTGGTGAAGAACAAACTCAATTAGCTTTGCAACTAGTATCTCAGTGATAATAGATGCAAGCTTTCTTACCAGTGGTTGATGATCATGTGTTAAGAGGATATTGTTTGTTCTAATATCTCTGTGTATGATGTTATTCTCATGCAAGTATAATAAGCCTTTAGCAGATCCAATAGCTACTTTAATCCTATCTTCCCATCTAAGTGGAGTTCGAGAATGTTCTGCATCAATTTGGCTGAAGTTAGTCTTTAATAAGCCATATCTAGAGCATATAAAAGTATATTTGTAGTGCTCTCAATTTTACTGCTAATTATCATTCTGATACTTGAAAGATGCTTATTCCACTATATTTTAAAGAAGATAACATTCAGCAAGTCTGTCCAAAACTCTCAATGACTACCTCAAAACTTGCCATGAGTTTTGATAACCTTATTTCAACAAAATGGACCACAAAGTTCTGAAATGAATGGTAAGAAACATATTTTGAAGGTTAGTAACGAAAATGGCATTTTAAATTTTATTTTCCCCCAATTTACCATCCACATAAAACGGTAATGTTGCCCCCTGGTGTAAGTTGATCCACGCGGACAGTAACGCTAATAAAGTAACTCTTTCAAACATCTAACTGGTGTACTTTTAAAAAGATTTAGATTAA
This sequence comes from Acacia pycnantha, assembly GCA_025563575.1. Taxonomy (NCBI): domain Eukaryota; kingdom Viridiplantae; phylum Streptophyta; class Magnoliopsida; order Fabales; family Fabaceae; genus Acacia; species Acacia pycnantha. The sequence continues at coordinate 2,053,601 of JAMWYP010000032.1, read as the reverse complement.
TTTGATGGTAATTATCTTTTGAAGAATAAATTGGTAGGATAGGCATCTTGCAAGTATCATAATGACAGGTTACTCTAAACATAAGTCTATTGATCTTACCAGATAGGTGTTGATCCAGCGAACCATTGCATACGAATTCATAAACAAGAAGCCTATTGTTTCCTTCAGAGCAGGACCCCAACAGCATGACTACATTCTCATGTCTTGCTTTGCTTAATAGATTGACTTCTGACTTAAACTCCTTCTCCCCTTGCAGGCTAGCACATTTGTGTTGCTTAACAGCCATTTCCATTCCATCTAACTGCCCTTTGTATACCAATCCAAACCCACCTTCTGATAGAAAATTCTTCTGGGAAAATCCCTTTGTGGCTGTGTAAAGCTCAGAGTAACTGTAGTCTCTTATCCATCCAGCTTTTGGTCTTTTGTTCTTGCACACTGAACATAGTGGGTTTGTGAGCTCTTCTTTCATCTCAAATTGAGGTGCCTCTGTTTGGCCTATCTCTTTACTCTCAGAAATGTAAAGTACTGATGTTTGGGGTTCAGCCTTTGGAAAATTTTCCTCTTGGTATTTTAGAGAATGACTGGAAGTCAGGGCTTTGGAATTTTGAGGACTTGAAACTCCAGTTTCCATGAGATGCCCACTTGATGATGATCTATTTCCTGTTTGATTCACCATAGGTTATCTCTAATATACTGTGTACTGGTCAAAAATCATAATTGATGCTTCATTATACACCCATGAAGTATGAAGATTTGGATGAAGTTCAATGACTTCATAACAAGTTATTCCAAACCTTTCACTCGGAGTCACGGGCTAAATGGGACAACAGGGCTTAAAATGGTCATGATGGCTATGATATGGAGTTTCATAAGCATTTATAGATATCTTTTTGGTACAATAAACATTTATAGACATTACTTTGCATGAACAATGTGGCTTAAAGAATCTAAAATTTAAGTTGAAATAAGAAATCATACAAGATTGGAGGGGACATGTATTATGACTGAAAACTTAAGTCTTTAAATATATCACTATAAATATCCGTATCATAATCTCTAAGAGAGGTATATATACTTGGATTTTATATAGTCAATAATATTATGGAAAAAGGATAGACTTACTTATACGAGAAAATTGTTCCTCTGAGCTTCCTGGTATCACTTCCATAGTTTTCACATAATCTGATCTTTTAGCTAATGATTTGCTGTTCTCTATTAGTTTTGGCTTTCTTATCATTTGAATTCTATAGCGATTCCTTATCCAATAAATACCACAAGCGAGATTGTCCATGAAGTGCCTCTTATATTTGTTCATATGTCTGCATTAAGATAAAATTTTCCCAAACATGAAGACAGTTTATATAAGCAGGAAGTAGTAAGTTATGTAGTTAATGGCATCATAAAGTTAGATGTAATCTGCTTGAGCCTGATATTTCTATCCCAATATTATGAATGAGGAAATGGTACTTCACAGAAAAATTAAGAGAACAATGTAAGAAAGATCAAAATCTAGACTAGTTATTCACAGAAACTTTGATGCAATGTCAGAGATCCCCTTAAACTCAAAAGTGAAGCCTACTTATGCAAATCTATCTAAACAAGTATTTAATTGGCTTTGCTTTCACTTGCATGCAAGTTGCAGGATAAGGAAAAGATATGGAAGCTGACCTGTTAAGTACCAAGTATGTTGCCCTATATATATTGACAGCAATACAAATAACCTCTGGAGAAGAGTTTGCAAGCACTTCTATCTGGAAATTAATCTGAGATGTACCATGGCCAAAGAGTGATTTCATCAGCCATTACAGTGAAAGACAATCTACTAGAGTTAGTATCCCTAAAAAAAAGGATGGTTAGGTTGAGTGGTTAAGAACTCAATATCTTTTAAGCAAAGTTTCAAATTCAAGCATTGTGGATAGAAAAAAGAGTAAAATACTTTAACCTTCCTTTCATTTTGCCTTAATTACACGGATCTCCCCTTTATTTTGAAAATATACATTTAAATCTAAAATGTTAACTCCGTTAAGGATTTTTATTTTTAATTAAAATTAAAATAAATTTTATTTACTAATTTACCCTTCATCGTTATTAATTCCCTAATTTTGGTTAAAATTGTTCAATTAGTTTAATTAAGATTTTTTTTTGCTTTTTTTAATTTATTTTTAGTTTTGTAAATAATTCTCTGTTACTTTTTTCATATTGAGATAAAGACATAATTAATTTAATTAATGCAGAAATATAAAAATTAATTAAAATATGATTAATTATTTTAATTGATGCATACTTAAATAAACGTGTTTATAAGTGTTTGTGCAAACAATGTATTTAAAAAAGTTAAAATTTTAAATAAATAGAAGTTATATAATATGTCAAATTTACATTATTAATAATATATGGTGATTAAAAATATGCCTTTCAAATATGTTTTCAATCATGGTGCCATTGGAAAGAAATATATTTTTAGTCATTTAAAAGAATACTAAATAAATAAACTTCAATAAATATGATAAAAATTTAAAAATTTTATAATATAATAAAAACTACTCTCTCCGATCCTAATTATAAGACCTAGTTGATTTTTTTGAAGAGATTAAGGAAGCTAATTAAATTACTTTAAAGTATTTTCATTTTCATTTTTTCCTCCAAACTAATTAGTTTGACTAATAAACTAATATATAATTTAAGGATACATAACATATGAAATGATTAAGTAACTTATTTAGCTTTCCTAATCTCTCCAAAAAAAGTCAACTAGGTCTTATAATTAGAACTGGAGGTTGTAATAAATTTTATAATGTATTGGAAATTGTGAACATATATGTATTAGAATTATTTTTTTGTTTGCATAAAAGTTGTTTTTAGGCAAATATAAATGTTTATTCATTTGTTAAAAGAGGGGTATTTTGGTCACAGAAAATGTTTAATAGGAAAATATAATGGCATTCCAGATAATTTGTCCCAAAAGAAATGCAACTTTTATAGCATTTGCTCTCAGATTTTTCAATAAAATCCTTACTTATGGGGCTGGGTTGTAGAAAATGTCTGGGTTTTATTTTTATGTGGGATAGCCTGAAACAAACACTTAAGGAGGGATACATGTTATCGTGCTTACAGGTATAAAAAGCATTAATTATGAAATCCCTTTGCAATCCTACTTGAAGTGTCAAGTACTCTAGTGTGACTTTTCAGTTAGTTAGTTGATACAAGTTATGAAATTATCAGACTGCAACTCACATTTTTTGCCTTACAATAGTCAGAAAGTTTCATGACTTGTGGTCTCTTATGATATTCTTCCTTTATCTTGCCAAGTTCCTCTCGAAGAATTCTCTGATCTGTTGCAATAGATGATGTTGAATCCATCTTGACGATCTTGTTCCCTGATGAGCACAAGGAAAAGAACAAGGACTGGGAACTTAGTAAGCCAGCAATATGGTAGATAAGTAATGCAGCTTAATATTCAACTTATATATATATATATATATATATATATATATATATATATATATATATATATATATATATATATAATACTCTAATATTCTATTTAGTTACGTTAGTACTCTATAATTTATTCTTCCTAGGGAAGTAACTTAACATTGTTTTTACATTTCATGACTCTAACTTGTCTTATTATCAGTCCCTAACATCTTGTGTGCAGCATCATGTGGGTGCTACGCAACAGAATAGTAAAGTCCCTATATTACTTTTTAGCCATTTTTACTCCTTTGCTGTTTTAGAAAGAAAATATTCTCGTGCATACCAAATATAGCAAGAATTGTGAGCACATCTCCAGGTTTTAGAGATAGCTGTTTCAGAACCCTTTTTATTGCACATCTACAAGCATCTCTTGAAGCATCCTGGATCACCACCAATCTCTGAGGCTCTAAGGACATTTTGTTTGTTTTTAAAATCTGGTTTGAAGTATTCCTCTCAGATTCTTCTTTGATATTGAACCCCAAAATTCTTATTTAAAATGGAAAATGAATGATGATTAGTTCATATTACACTTCAACCATAATGGCCTTTTCTGTCCCTTTCATATGCTTTCCCTTCAAGTTTCTCTGTGTTTCTGATAAATGATCTATCCATGAAGGAAAGGAGTGATCAATAGCAAAAGTAAGCAAAAAAAGGAAAAAAAATTAAAGAAAGCCTAAAGGAAGAGATCCACTCACATACATTCCTGTAATTATACTTCCAAAAGTCTGAAAACAAACAGTGAAGAAGAACAAGTAGGAACTTCTCAAGAGAGAGATAGCAGTATATTCGGATCTTCAATGTGAGGATATGCTATTTGAAGAAGAAGATGGAGATTTTATGAACCATTTTCATGAATATTATATAATTTCATATTCACCTGTTGCTTTCATGTATTGCAGATTATATATATATATATATATTCTGAATTGAAGGGGATGGCATTGTTGGTAACTGAGAAGGCATCGGTGACTCCTAAGCTTTTAAACCAAGTGCGACAATGTTGGCAAGTTATTGCTTTATTAATTTTTGATAGTCCCTAAGGTCGTTGTTGTTGGTAATTGACTTTAAAAGAATAGGATCATTGTCAGTACAGCTAGGTGGTCAGTCATCCTATTTTGCAATAATTAAAAAAAGCTTCTTAAAAAAAGCTTCTTATGGATAATATATATTTTTGATATGGTATCTTTTTTTCTTCTTCTGATACTAAACAGGCATAGCCATTAAATTAAAGAGAAACAGTTGGGGAATTAAATCCCATACAGTCTTGTTGGACCAGAGCCCTTAATGCAATAGGACAATGTTCTATGAAAGAAGAATGCAGCTCAAAATCTCTCGCTAATCTATCAGCAATCCGATTCTGAGCCCTTGAGATGTAAACAACTTTCAATTCCCATGGACGCTCCATAAAAGCTTTAATCTTGAAGGCCACTAAACTCAAGGTAGAACCCCTTCCACTGTCCAGTAGCATATTAACCAAATTCTGATATTCGGTGCATATTGGAGTATTATCAACCCAAGTCGTTCTCGACTTCTCTCAAAGACTTCTTTTATATATTTAGATACTTGGCCCATCACCTTGTATGTACTATGTAAGGGTTCGTAGTCCCTGCTTCTAATATAACTCACGTCGGTTAATATATATGTATATATATATATATAAGGGTAAAGGAAAAAAAATACACATGTGTTTTACCTTCGGGAGCGTCCAGCACCATATGTTTTTTTTGGGAGCAAACATACACACGTGGTTACCATTTTGGAGCAAAAGTCACATCTCACCGTTATGTTACTGTTCACCGTGATGAGTGAGAAAGAGCTGAAGTGAGCGATAGCATAACGGTGTGATGTGACTTTTGCTCTAAAATGGTAACTACGTGTGTATTTTTGCTCCCAAAAAAAACATATGGTGCTGGGCGTTCTCGGGGTAAAGCACATGTGTATTTTTGTTCCTTTACCCTATATATAAATATAATGATATGATATTGATTCAAAAAAGTTCTTGATTTATTTGAGACTTTTTGTGTGTGTCCAGCTTATACTTTAAAGTGACGACTTTTGAATAATATTCACTAATATTTCGTTTACTAATATTTATTATTTTTTCGCAAAAGCTAATATTTACTATTTGAATTTTGAGAGTAATTTATGAGCTCCTTTCTTTCTTTTTTTGTCAAAAGGAAACTATATTAATACTAATAATAAAGGGTACAACAAAGTTTGACGATTACATTGTAAAAACAAACTAGAACAAGAAGACTAATAAATACAACAAGAACAAACCAAATGTAAGGAAAGCTAGTCACCACAAAACATATGGGAATAAAAGTAACATCAAAGACTCCATCGACTTCCTGAATATTTCGTTTACTTGAGACTTTTTGTGTGTGTTGGAGCTTATACTTTAAAGTGACGACTTTTGAATAATATTCACTAATATTTCGTTTACTAATATTTATTATTTTTTTCGCAAAAGCTAATATTTACTATTTGAATTGAGGAATTTATGAGCTCCTTTCTTTTTTTGGTCAAAAGGAAACTATATTAATACTAATAATAAAGGGTACAACAAAGTTTGACGATTACATTGTGTTATGGAATCAAATATTACGCTCGTCATAAGTGTGACCTAACAGGAGACATCTAATACACTTGGGCTTGGAGGCACAAGAGACCTAACAAGTCCAAACCCTAAGATAGCCTCTATATATAGTTGGTTAACCTAAAGAGGTACACATCTCTTAAGCTCTCTCCTTTACGATTCAGCCACACAGAGCACACACCCCACCCCCTTTGGTGAAAGCCTTCATGTGTGAGCGGAGATCACTCATCCCCTTAGGTATCCAATCCATGGATACCTTGGGAGAGAGCTATTTGATCCTACATCGACATACTAGCCCACCTAGGGTTAGACACTTATGTTCTACAACAGAACATTGGCGCCGTCCATGGGGAATTGGTAAATTTCTGATTCCCGCGACCAAAGATGGTCAAAGCAAGGGCTCAACGATCGAGGTTAGAAAGACATGAGATTAAGCCATAGTCTCTGTTAGCAAAAACTGTGGGGGATCTTGAGTCATGGAGGTTATGATGAGTCTGCGAATTGGGAAGCGATTTTTTTTCTCTGCTCTCGTGGAGTTTTATTGTTAAAAACCTAAGAGACATGTTCGTGATACGGAGCACCCATCTCTGATTTATACAAAACTTCACCAAATCTCCAAAATCACGCCTTCTGCTCCAAACTGTGCGGCGTCGGAAAGAGGCATCCATGATTTTTATCTCATGGCTCGCCCATCCGCGTTCTGAGAATCTAAAGGAGGTGTGAGGTGTACTGGCAATCTCTTTCTAACGCTAGGATGGAAAATGAGGTGTACCGGCAATCTCTTTCTCTAACGCTAGGATGGAAAATCGTGTCCAGTTTAAAACATGTATGAATTCTGAGTAAACAAACTCGTTTTCGAAAATCATGTCCAGTTTAAACATGTAGAATTCAGGGTAAAAAAAAACCCGTTTTCGAAAATCATGTACGAATTAAACATGTATGAATTCTGAGTAAACAAACTCGTTTTCGAAAATCATGTACAAATAAAACATGTAGAATTCAGGGTAAAAAAACCCGGTCCCGAAAATCATGTTCAAATTAAACATGTAGAATTCAGGGTAAAGAAACCCGTTTTCGAAAATCATGTACAAATAAAACATGTAGGAATCTGAGGTACATAAACCCGGTTCCGAAAATCATCTCAAAGGAAAATGTGTATGAATTCAGGGTAAACAAACCCGTCTTCGAAAATCATGTCCAATTTAAACATGCGTGAATCCGAGGTGCACAAACCCGCTTTCATGAATCATGTCAAGTCTGTTTTATACGATTAAATCCGCGCTCCTTAATTGGATCCCGAATAGATTGTGGAGTCCGTCCTTACGAAAGGGATGAAGGCGGACCCCGGCTTCATTGAATCTGGTTGAAATCCGGGCTCCGTAGAAATAACGGTTAAAACGTACATCTTGGCAGCTCAGAGGTCTGAACTACCAGGCTGAGGGGCAACATAGTGGATTACGAGTTGTTAGTGGAAAAACATGGTAACAACAACCGAGGTTAGCGCAAATTCAACATGCACCCGGAATCTCGGTATTAAAGTATATCAATCCAAAATCTCGGTGTTAAAGTATATCAATCGGGAATCTCGGTATTAAAGTATATCAATCGGGAATCTCGGTAGTTAAAGTATATCAATCAGGAATCTCGGTATTAAAGTATATCAATCAGGAATCTCGGTGTTAAAGTATATCAATCCGGAATCTCGGTGATAAAGTATATCAATCCGGAATCTCGGTGATAAAGTAAATAATCCAGAATCTCGGTATTAAAGTATATCAATCCGGAATCTCGGTGTTAAAGTAAATAACCCGAAATCTCGGTATTAAAGTATATCAATCCGAAATCTCGGTGTTAAAGTATATCAATCGGGAATCTCGGTGTTAAAGTATATCAATCGGGAATCTCGGTGATAAAGTATATCAATCCGGAATCTCGGTGATAAAGTAAATAATCCGGAATCTCGGTATTAAAGTAAATAACCCGGAATCTCGGTGTTAAAGTAAATAACTCGGAGTCTCGGTGTTAAAGTAAATAACCCAGAATCTTGAGGTTAAAGTAGATAACCCGGAATCTCGGTGTTAACGTATGTAAACCGAAGGATCAATGTTCAAGTGTTTAAACCCAGAATCTCGGGATCAGAGTTTACAAACCCGTAATCTCGATGTTAAAGTTTAATAACCCGGAATCTCGGTGTTAAAGTAAATACACTCGAAATCTCGGTGTTAGAATAAATAACCCAGAATCTCGGGGTTAAAGTATCTAAACCAGAATCTCGGTGTTAGAACATATAAATCCGAGATCTCGGAGTTAAAGTATCCAAACCAGAAGTCTCGGTTTAGAGCATGTTAACCCAGAATCTCGGGGTTACAGTTTATAAACCCGGAATCTCGGTCAACACGCACGGAATTCCAACAATGACGAACACCTGGCCCGGGTTGGAAAATAACACATCTTGGCAGCTCAGGAACCTGAACTACCAGGCTGGGGGGCAACAGAGTGGACAACGATTTGTTAAGTGGAAAATGTGGAAAAGCGTGTTATCAATAACTGGCATTGATGCAAACCAGAAAGTTTAATGCAAGCTCGGACAAGTATCCGAAATGAGCTTGTTGAACGATTTGCACAAACAGTAAGTATTTTCCATTTATTGTGATTTGCTTACATGTCATTAAATGCAAGAATATAAACCAGACAATCAACCCGGGAAAATTGCTACGAAAGCAAAGTCGGATTCAGGGGATCTCGGAAAGTAGTAAATTAATCTCGGCAGCTCAGAGACCTGAACTACCGAGCTTGGGGCAACTGTTATGGAATCAAATATTACGCTCGTCATAAGTGTGGCCCAACAGGAGACATCTAATACACTTGGGCTTGGAGGCACAAGAGGCCCAACAAGTCCAAACCCTAACCCTAAGGTAGCCTCTATATATAGTTGGTTAACCTAAAGAGGTACACATCTCTTAAGCTCTCTCCTTTACGATTCAGCCACACTGAGCACACACCCCACCCCCTTTGGTGAAAGCCTTCATGTGTGAGCGGAGATCACTCATCCCCTTAGGTATCCAATCCATGGATACCTTGGGAGAGAGCTATTTGATCCTACATTGACATACTAGCCCACCTAGGGTTAGACACTTATGTTCTACAACAGAACACATTGTAAAAACAAACTGGAACAAGAAGATTAATAAATACAACAAGAACAAACCAAATGTAAGGAAAGCTAGTCACCACAAAACATGTGGGAATAAAAGTAACATCAAAGACTCCATCGGCTTCCTGAACATCCAAGGTTAGAAGTGATATGAAAGAAGGTGTTGGTTGTAAAACCCACCTTATATAGCACACCTCCTTATAAGAAAAAACTGCACATAGGTCAGCTACATAATCACCCCGACATGGGGCATAGGATAGAGAAAACCCAACCTCAGAAGAAAAAAGACAAGTGAAGTCCTGAAGAATACTTTTGCTACTCCATTGAAGCAATACTGGTGACGTCGACCACACACCGAACAAATTTTGGCTAACACTAGCACTTTGGATTTGCCACCATCGAACAATCCTCACAATGGTCCTCTCATAGGTAAAGCACATAACACTACCAACCATTGATACAACCCTCCCCAAAAATCGCAAATCCAAACCACAACAGAAAACACCACCATAAAAACCCAAATCCACAACACCATCACAATAAACACACAAACATAAAACAATAAAAATAAAAGCAAAAGACAAACTACCCCTTCGCCGGAGACCACTGTCGTGCCAGAGACCATCGCCACGCCGGAGACCACCATCGAGGGAGACGTCTAGACAAAAGCTCCCACCGCCAAAGATGGGAGAGGACCACAGCTGCACCCAAAAGCCAGAGGGACGCTGGAGCTGGAGAGACGATGAGGATGGAGACCAGAGGAAAGCCAGCGCCGGAGAAGAAGGAAGGTCACCGCTTTGTGTCCCTGTTCCGAGCTAAAACTCGTTGTGCTCCTGACTCTTCGAGGTCCGATCTACACTTTTGCCATGGGTGTGGTGTGAGAGGAGGCTCGCCGGCGGCCAGAACGCCGCCAGCGAGACAGAAGCCTTGGTGGAGAAGACGAGAGAGCGCGCGCAAGTGAAACCCTAGCAGAGATGCGCCGCAGTCCTATTATGAGCTCCTTTCTAATTTCATATTTCAGCAAGTTAGCTTTTTAGTAATCTTTGTGGCGTGAATTTTAATTTTTTTGGGAATTGCCACACTCTTGAATATAAATTCCTGATGTACTCATTTTCTTTAATATATATTTGGCTTTCTTTCAAAAAGAAAAAGAGTATCAAGATTTTAGGGTCAGTTGTGTCTTTCAGGACCAAACCTACCAGGGCAGACTCTTTAAGGCCAAGACGGCATGTTTTGACTCATCAAGTTATGGTTAAGTTATTAGGACACACCCCTCGTCTTTGGGCTCAACTGGCAAAGGGGTTGGACACTTTCACCAAAGGGAGGGGGTTCGATCCTAGAGTTGGTTAAGGTGCTCGGAGAGGCATCCTAGGTAATGTGAACTTGTGGAAATGCAGGCTGAGGTGGAGACATGTGTACTCTCAGTCCTATATACCTTGGGGAGTAAAGTCATAGCGCCCTACCCTTGGACTGTGGGTAAACCCAACCTTTCTCCTAAAATTTTTATAGCAAAAAAAAAAAAGTTTATTAGGACACCTTCTACTATTAATCGAAGCGGACTTGTTTTCCTATGCCATGCGCATGGTTTTGGATGAGACACGTTAATGACTTATAATAATTGTTGATCTTTATGTCTGCTTGAAAATACACTTGCATGACCAACGAAGGTTGACACAAGTGGTAAACGGCTTGTGTTGCTTAAACAAGGTCTCGAGTTCGAGCCTTGTGAATGCACAAAAGTTCTGTTGAGAGACTCACCCACTATAGCCAAGTGCGCGACCTGGGTCGGATCCGAATTAGTCAGGACGAAGCTCTGGATACCAGATGGACAAAAAAAAACACTTGCATGAGATTCTAAGAGTTGTTTTCATAGAAAGAAGCAAATACAAATATTTTATCAATACCAACAGTTCATTATCTCTCTCTCTCTCTCTCACATATATATATATATATATATATATATATATATATATATTCAAGCTTCTTGTATGGTCAATGAAAATGGAGATAACAAGAATAAAACAAAGAGGGCTTTTTCATATCTGAATTTAATATATCGTGACTTGAAATATATAAATAAATCATTTCAATTAAACTCTGTTCCATGGAAGTGTATCATGAAACATCAAACGTTCACTATGTAATATGCTCTTGTGACTAAATATAAGCTTTAAATATGTGAATGAACTTATTCTAAAATATAAGCTTTGTTTTAGTTTTATAAAAGCATTTATTGTGTTTTTTTAACTTTATCCTTAGTTTTGGTTTGGTTTGGGGGTAGGGGAGGAGGGGAGAGAAAATGGAGGGAAAAAATTTAAAATGGAGGAAAATCTTGTGGGCCCCACTACAAATAAATTTTCTCCTCTTTTCCCCCAAACCAAACACAAAGTGTATTTGTTGCATTTATTGTCTAGCTCCTTTCACTTATCATCTTTACAAATGAGGGCATAGTTTAAAAAAAACATGTTTATTATTTTTAACTAATTTTAATAGTTTTTATGTGCGTAAATCGGTTATTTGAGGCTTATATTTAAGGACAGAAGGAGTACTTCTTATTATTAACACTCGCTTCGTTCCTTTTTATAAGATACCATTGTTTGAATGGTTATGTTCCTTAATCGCTCTGTTCATTTTTATAAGATATAATTGTTTGGATGTGTAGGTTCTTTTTTTTTTTTTGGTAAAATGAGTTTTCAACCCGAGACGAGAACCAGGATCACCCTTGAGATCTAGTCCCAGAGTAACTAATCTCTTCACATCGCATACTTCCTGAAAGAGCTTTAGTGCTAGGCAAGAAACCCTCTCCATACAGACCACCAATGATCAAACCCTTAAATAGATGCTTAAAGAACTCAACTACGTCCAAATTGTTCTAGGCCTCATGATTGATATGTTTCTTTTCATAAGATACCATTTGAAACATCTAATGCATTTTTTCCAACTTTATTCTCAATTAATTATGTCACTCTCATCACTTTTTCCACTTATTTCCCCCTACCTTCATTATAAATAAGGGTGCTTTTTGAAAAAAAGAGTTTCTTTTTTTACATAACCAATTTTAACTAATTTTTTTATCTATATAAAATGGGAGGGAGGGAGTATCATTTTTCTTAATTACCAAAAAAATCATTAAACGCTATTATGTCTACCTTTTTATTTATTTTTATCTCATAACAATAAAGTGATGCATTAATCAAAAGAGATTACATAGTGTACCTAGTAAAGAGCAAACTTAATTTTTATAAAATAATACTCCCTCTTGTCATTTTCATAAGTAACATTCTCTTAGCCAGGGATGAAGAAAAAACCCGGTGGTTCAGGTAGCCCGGTCCAATCCAGTGAAAACAAAAAAATTGGTCCAAAACAATATTGGGCAAACCAGACCAAACTGGTTTTCTTAGGCCGAACTAGACTTCAGACCAAGGCCTCAGACCCTCGGTCTGGTCAAGTCTGGCTCGAATATTGTTTTTGTTTTTTTATTGTTGTTCGATGTTGTTGGAGATTATTATAGATTTATGATTGAATTTTAATGCTTTGTATTGTGTTTTATATGATTATAGGTATTGTTATGGTCTTGTTAGGTTCAAATAGTGTCTCCCAAAGAAGAAGAAGAAACACCAGATAGGTCCTGGACTGTCCAAGCAGTCCACTGTACCGACCTAATTCAGCCCGAACTTGGGTTGGTGCTGGACCAGACCGACCTTGTTCAATGATTAATGGGTAAATTTTTCAACTTTGCTCACATTTATGAATGTGTATTTTTCATCTCTTTTCTCTCTCTCTCTCTCTCTATTTTCATTGGTACGGTTGAATTAATATGAGTAAAATTGTCACAATCTCATTTATCACCCTAAGCTGGACTTATAAATATGACCAATTTTTTTAGTCAAAAGTGACTTATAAATAGGACCAAAGTGATAATTGTTACTTTTAACTAAATTTAACTACAATTTTAATCCGCATGAAGGTGATAGTTGTTATTTATAAAAAGGATGAATATAGGAACGAGTTAGGTTCAAGTATTAGGAGTAACTAAAGTTTTTTGTGGACAGACTTTGAATTTGAAACCTTATATTTAAGCATAAAACCAATACTTATTGATCAAAATTATATTTTAATCAAAACAATACAATTACTTTATTTCTAAAAACTATAAATTTTTTCTCAAACTATCATTATTAAGGATTTAAGGACATAATGGCATATTGAAGAGGATTTTCATTACCTTTCTTATATATATACTAATTTAAGCTTTTTTTTTTTTTGGAAAATGACATTTAAGTAACACATGAACTTCCAAAACCTAGAAAAATCTACTGAAAAAGGAAAAGGACATAGAGGTACGCAGGTAAGAATATGTGTTTTGAATATTTTGGAAAAAGACAAAATTATCATTTTCTTCACCTCTTTTATCTCAACTCCATTCTCTCTTCTTCACCATCTTTCATTCATAGGCCACTTTGTCGATTGGTTACAATCCAAAACTCTTTGTCAATCTTTTTATATATATTATCAGTACTTATAGATTTTATCAAAATCATTACTATTTTAGTAAAGGGCACTTGCCAGAGCACTGATCATAATAATTCCTCCCATCACCTTGCTCTCACCCACCCCACCTCTTCCTCCACAGACTAGCACAAAAATGAATTGACTAGCACTTACCAATGAGAATCAGTATCAACAAATCCATAAATCTATGAACAAAATTAAGACAAAAGCTAGAAAATAAATCAAAAGAAATTCGAGTTCCTTAGCAACTTGAGCTTCAAGAACAAAGAAGAAAATTTGGAGGAAAATTATCAACAGAATGGGGAATCAGAAACAAAATCCACAAAGAATTTATCAATGGAAATGTGAATCACATCCAGAGAAACTCTTCACTGGAAATCTAGAAACTCTTCGCTAGAAAATACATAAGCTTGCTGGAAAACTCAGGAACCCTCCAAAAACTGCAAAATTTCGCTAGAAACTAGTTTCTTGACGTTTGTGATGGTGAGAGTGAAGAGAAAGAACAAAGTTGAATGAAGAAGAAGAATAATGGTGGCGGCGGAAAAATGCATCTCCTTTGGCCCGTGCGATAGCTCTACCCGGTTCTCGACCTCAAACCCTCAAACCTTTGTTTAAGAATTTGATTTTGTTCTTTGAGGAGCTTCGATGAAAAAAGTAAAACTCAGATCGACGGATTAGTGAGAGGAGGGAGGAGCTTCAATGACCCAGGTGAGAAGAAGGAGGGGCTTCATCATAGGTGAGAGGGAGGAGGGGCTTCTGACGTTGTTATGCCGACGAGCCCTAAAAGCGCTGGCACAAGCCCAAAAGAGGAAGAGATGAAGAAAGAGAGAGGAGAGAGAAAGAGAGCGGGAAGAGGAAGAGATGGAGAGAGGGAGAGGAGAGAGAAAGAGGGGTAGACTTTGTGATTTTATGTTATTATATAAGGAGTATTTTAGTAAAAACACTTAAATTTTAAAATCTTTCAGTTCTACCACTCTGATCATTTATAAGTCCAGTTTGACCAAATCTCACATACCAAGGAAAGTTAGGTATCTCAATGATTATAGAGCAAATTTCCAATTTTACCCTCATTTATGAATGTATACCTTTTAAAATTTATCGTCAAATCTCTCTCATCTTTTTCTCTTCCCAACATAACTAGCCAATTTCTCTCATCATCATTAATATGGGCAAAATTGTCACAATCTCATTTATTTGGTCAAAATGGACTTATAAATAGGACCAAATTTTTTGGTCAAACTGAACTTATAAATAGAACCAGAGTGGTATGTCTTTTTAACAGATTTTTTTTTTTAGGTTTTGAAAATTCATAATATTTAAATGAGATTTATATATATATATATATATATACACGTCCAGGTTAGTTATTGAGATGACACTCGTATTATTTTGTCGAGGATCTTACTCCCTCTAGTCCTTATTATAAGGCATCAACCACCAACAATTGTTACGCCCGTTTTGTCGCCCGGTGAGCTTTGCCGTGGTCATCCTCATTTCGGCGCTGTAGCTAAACAAAACAAAGCACTTCTCCAACTTCGGATTCGTCACGCGAATCTCTCTCTCTCTCTTCCAATGTCTCTTACTATCAAACTTACTCACCACTCTATCTTTATACCCTCTTCGCGTCCCCATTCCCAGGTATTACTTCTTTTAATCCTGAAAATTCCCCTTCTTTCTTCGGTTCTTATCTATGAGATCTTATTTATCGTTTCATTTTCTGTGGATTTCATCCTCTTGTTGTTCTGATCATTTTCTTCATATATATGCGCGAATTTGGCTCGAAGGGCATCCATGATAGCGCACTCTTGCCCGGTTACTTTGCTAAGCGGAGTAATACCCGCCTGCTTCACAGCCTCCGCAGAAGGCCTTGCTTGGCTAACAGCAGCGACAATGTGAGTAATATATCATGATATTCGACTGAATTTCTTCTCTCCTTTGCTTCTTGTGTTTTTCATTATTGATTTTGTATGTGCGAGTGTGATTTCGGTTCATTAGTTTGTTAGAATTAGAAGTTGTTAGTATTGCTAAATCTGCTGCTTGTCCCACAATTCCTGCCTTAAAATGCTTCCTTTCACGCTATTTTTCCTGTAAAATTTGTTTATATTTTGTTATTTTTCTTATTATCAAAGAAATCGAAAAACTTCTTGAGTAGAAATTCTTTGGAACAACTACTCTATCACTGCGATTGCTGATTCAAATCGCAATTTGAACTAAAATACCTGGTTTGCGAGAATAAATAACTTTTGTAGTCTTCGACCTTGGAAGATGTTTGCTTCAATTTTGGGATCATAGTCAAATGCAGTATTATTTGGTAATGGAAATTGGAAAGTGACAGTAGGAAAACAGGAAAATGCCCTACAATGATGAAGGGGCAGCAAGGGATTTGAAAATGATGTTCTGAAGCAACAAGCCTTAGTGTAGATGTCTAGATAAGTAATACCCACTACTTATGTTATGTTAAGAAAATTAGTTCTTATTTGTGTTTAGTTTGCCAAAAAAATGTAAGTTTATGCGTGTTGGAATGATTAGAGTTTCATATCTTCATTCTTCAATGGCATGACGCCTTGAAATGAACAGTAAAGATTAACTGTAAAGAGTTAAGAGACCCTTGGAAATGATTATTTTTTTAATTGTAATGACAATATACCAAAAACCGAAAAAAAAAGAAAAGGATTCACAGAAGGATAGAAAGAGAGTGTTTTTCTCAGAAAGTCACTGAAAGATAATAGATAAATTATGTCTATGCTTTTACCTTTCTTATGACTAATTGGATTATTGTCCTATATTTTGTTGGTGTAAGGTCAGACTCAAGAGCTATCAGATGCAGTCAAGCATGAAGGTATATGACTACTTATGTTTATTGAAGTCTGCAACAGTTTGGATATTTTCATGTGAACTAAATATGAATTCTAATTCCGTGCAATGAGCCACATTATTCATTTTTTATAGGATTTCATCATTTATCCTTAGCATGGACCTCTTGGTCTTCATGTTGATTGAAGTTTCAAGTTTCATAAGAGATAACCACCAAAGGGTATTTTTAGGTTCATCAGAAAGAGAAGATACTTTGAAAGCAGAGTCTCTGACAAACAATGAGTATGTATAACCTGCCCTGTTTTGTTCTTTTAGAAATTGAATGAGGCTAGAAAATTTCTCATCTGCTCTATCCTGTATACTACATAATAAGTTGATGAGGTATGATTGTTTATTGACAAGCTACGTCATGCAATAAGATGATGAATAATGAATTAAAAAAACTTAGGAATAAGCATAATAAGAAGTGAAACAGATGCATCATTTCCTTGGGATGGACAAAATTTCAGGGAAAGCCACGGGAAGGAGTAATGAAAGTATACTTTTTCCTCTAAGCCCAGAGAGGATGCAGGAAGAAAGCTTGAATGATACTCAACAGAAACCTTTATCTTCCATTACTAATCAATTATGGAAATTATGATCTCTCCCCCTCCCTCACCTGTGCTGTTTTCTCATCATTTACATCAAGAAATTGTGTAAATTACTGATGGAGGCAACTTTCTTGTTCTGACAGTGGTTTCTTTGCTTCAATAGTTTTGGCCCGCTCTCATTTGTTTGATATATCAGGATCCTGACAAAACTGAAGAGATACGGAGTTTCTGGTATCCTTTCCTATGGACTACTGAACACAGCATACTATCTCACAACATTTCTTTTTGTGTGGTAAGTGAACATGTGTAAGAATTTTTTATGTTTTTTTGCTAAAAAAATACTGCAGTGTATTGATAAGACACATGGTATCGTCCATGTGATATATGGTTGGGTTAATATTGTAATAGTCCTATATTGGGGTAAGGCCAGGCCCATGTTCTGTGGTGATAGCGTAGTGTCCTTGGATGATGTATATATTGTACTGTGATGCATTGAATCAGTTCACAGGTGTTAAGAATCTCACTTCTTCTAAATTCTTAGTTATCACTTGTTTTTGAGGCAAAATATGCATTGGGTTATTCCTGTACCCCTTCAAGGTCATTGGATAAAATACGATATCCAACATTAACTTGGAATTTGTTGTTTGTTTGTTAGGTTTTACGTGGTTCCAGCACCTAAAAGGATGGGTTATCTTGCAGCTGTAGAAAGGCAAGAACATTAATATTACCTTATTTCATATGATTTCTCCTTTTAACTGTATCAGTATTATGGATGGATTACAACTTTTTACTCATGTCCAGATTTCTCAAAGTGATGGCCATGGTCTGGGCTGGTAGCCAAGTGACAAAACTTATTAGAGCTGGAGGGTGAGCTATCTTCTTGAAATCTTTAATTTAACTAATTTCAGAATCATCTCTCTTGTGGTCGTAAGTTAGTCTAGAACTTCTTAAAAAACTTGGGTGACTGTCTTTGGGAAGGCTGGTCGTATTTTTGTAATCAGAGAGTGTGGTGAAGAGGGCCCTGGCCTCTTGAATGCCAGTTTTGGGGTGGAGGATGACCATCTTTCTTCCTAATTAAGTGCCATGATAGAATTTTATTACGGAATTTGATAATCAACATTTAAGAAAACTCACCCCAAGTCCTGCCCTTCCTGATTCGTTGCACATCTTGATGATGGCTGCTGACCGTGTTTGTGGGTATAATCACAATTGCAAAATGCCCTTTTGTAGATAGTGCGACACATAAAACTTAGGAGATGTGTATAATTACTGCCATTTCATACAATTGAGTTTTTTCCCCCCCTGATGCAGAGCTTTGGCATTGGCGCCTTTTGTAGACAGAGGATTATCATGGTTTACTGCCAAGTTCCAGTTTGAGTCTCAGGGGAAGGTGATCTCCCCAACTATTTCCCCCTCGTTCTTTATATATGTAACGGAGCCAAAGCTCAAAACATAATTACATCATGAGACTCAAAAGCTCACGCCATGTCCCTAAATTGGATATCCTTATTCCAAACGGTTCCTCAACAACAGTACTAATGATAACTTTCATAACTCTAATACCTGACCAATTCTCAAGAATATTAAATTAAAAAAAATATAAATAAATGTCTTCATTTCTTCCGCATTTCATAATTTGCTTAAAAAATTTGATTACAAGTACTTAACATTACACTAAAATATTTTGTTGGATAAAAGTTATTACCTCTAATCCTTAATATAAGATCTTGTTCGTAGTGTAAATTATACTACAAACGAGATCTTATATTCCCGACCAGAGGTAGTATTATATCTTTATGGACTTTCAATTTTTTGCATCAATTTAGTTGTTGAAAGGATGATCTTGTGTCAATCCTATTTCTTCAAAAGTTCCTTGATGGAGACAAAGATAGCATGGGATGTCTTAGTATTTGTGGAACTATGGGATGCTCTATAGAGGTAACTTTTGGGCATCACACTTGAGCACCCATCAATTTGGTTGCATCCCCTGCAATATGGAAGTTCTTCCATTTCAATAGTCATCATACTACCCATTAATAATATAGTACGACTATCATTTTCACACTTGTGTAATGGTGAAATTGAAAGGAAATTATGTTTTTGGCTATTAAAGCAGAAGCAGAATTCAATTGATAAATTCTAAACTATCTGAATTATGTTACAATCTGCAGGCATTCATGGCAATCGTGGCGTTTTGTTTTGGGTTGGCCATCGTCGTGTTTTTGGTAATCACATTGCTTTGGGCATGATGCTCTCTCTGCGGTTTACTTATATATCATCTCTACTCATTTTCGGTCATCTCTCTTTCCTTCTTCCTTAAAAAATCTTTGTTCAATTTCTGTAACTGTTATGCTCCTTAATTTTTGTCAATGAGCTTTTTCTGCCCCTAATTTATGAGAAAAAACATCAACAGATCTGTTAATATATGTGTAATACTAGAGGGAAGGGGAGGCAAAGTGAGAGAAGGGATAAAAAAATTTATAATAGTTTTTAATTAAATTTTCTTACTCTCTTACTCTCAATGAAATTAATTAATTAGAGGAGTTTTGCTATCAATCAGGAAGTTTTATCGTAGAATTATAAGTGAATAAAATTAATGTCAATTATTTTTCTTGTTTTTTGCCGAAATTAATATTATAAATAACATGTTATATTATAAAACGTATAAATGATTAATTCCAGATAAAACACAGAATACGTTTAAACCCTGCGTTTTTTTTTGTAATACAGTTTAAAAGCACGAGCACATACAATTACGTCAACGTCAAACTCAAATCTAAAACCTCATTAGAACCTAGCAGGAGGCAATGCCACTAATGCAGATTGCCATTGATGTAACTTTAAAAAGGGAATTGGCGGAAAATATGTGAGAAGTCTCTCGCAATTATTGTATTGGCCATTAAGAGGGACCATCAATCAGAAAGAAAAAGATTGACCAATACTAAAAATGTCTTATTTTTAAGACTAAAATTAACTTCCCAAACATGTCCATATATATTAAAATTATGAAAAAAATACATATCTTGTAAACTAACTAGCTAGATATAATCAAATTAGATAAGAGAAAATTAAAATTAAGGACCTATAGCAGATAATATTTATTAAGAAGGACCGAAAAAGTTATAATTATTTAGAAGGACCCATTAACAAAATAAAATTTAAAATACTAAATTGTCCCTAATCAAACCTCCTATATTTTCTCATTCTAGGTTTATAACTAATATGAATTTCTAAATTTAATTTAATTCAATTCAATTTCTCTAATCATAAATATTTATAGAAAAAATAACAAAAACATCTTTCAATTTTATCAAAATGATAATTTTATTTTTGAAATTGGCACAAACTTTAATTGAAAAAATGTATAATTTTAGGAAAAACTCAATTTTTTTTATAATTTATTATAAACGTTAAAGAAATGTTATATATATACACACACAACATGAGCGTACCTTCCAAAGCCAACGGACATTAACACATTATAATATTACAATTTTTGATGCAATATAGTAATGCTTTATTTTTGTTATTTGAGCCTTTCAAAGTCAACGGACATTAACACATTATAATATTACAATTTTTGACACAATATAGTAATGTTTTATTTTTGTTATTTGAGCCTACGCAACTAGTTTTAGTAAGATAAAAAATGCGTTTAATTTTTTATTTTGGTTGAAAAAGTTTCTTTGATAGAGTTTTTTTTTTCTTGATTTACATTTAAATCAAGAAAAAAAAAACTTAATGATATAAAAGGGTTAAAGGGCCAATATCTATGTTACCAGTAATAATTAAATTATATAATGATAAGATATGAATGCATTTAATTTTTCATTTTGGTTGATAAAGTTCCTTTGATAGAGCTTTTTTTTCCTGATTTATATAAAATTATGTAAATCAAGAAAAAATAATAATGATATAAAAGGGTTAAAGGGCCAATATCTACCTTACAAGCAATAATTACATGATATGATTATGTAAATATTAGTTAAGGTTAAAAAATAATTATTTTGGCAGTAGTAATTTTGGTGGGAAAAAAATTAAATTACTTTCAAGGGGAATTTAGTATTTTTAAATTTATATTCTAGTAATTGGTCCTTCTAAATAAATACAACTTTTATGGTCCTTCCCAATAAATATTATTCTCTATAGGTCCTTCTATCTAATTCTCCCATTAGATAAATATCTAATATTAATGACCAAAAAGAATATTTTCTAAAACATCAAATCATTTTCCTTAATTTTCCCTCCTTTTTTATTATTATTGACACAAATAGACAAGTTAGAGAAAAAAAAAAACTAAAACATAAAAGGTAAGTCTTTATTTAAAACTAAAATCAATTCTTCAAATTCGTCCTAGAGTATTTGGTTGTGAACAAAGCACTTGAAAATAAAGAATAGGGTGAACAGCTATAATGTTCCTTGCCACGAGATTCTTAATTAATTGTAAAAAGTTCACAACCTAATAATATAAAAAATGAGTTTTATATCTACTTATCTTGTGTCCTTTCTTCTTTTTCGTTTAGGAAAGAAAATAATAAAGAACGAACCTGAAGTTGACAAAGGCCGATACGATAGGAGAACATGGTAAATTAGAGTGACGAATAATTAACATCAAAATGTAAGATGATGTCATTTCTACAGAAAATGAAGTTCTTGTTTCCAGTTTAGATAGAAAGTCACAAAGGAAATCGTCAAGTACCTTGGGAAATTGGACGGTCTATTTGCAGTGGTATTTTGCATCACCAAAAGAACTTCCATTTTCATCATTAGATCAACCCCAGCCTCCACCTGTGTTTCCTTTCTTGCTCCAACTGCCCCCATCAGAACCTCCACCACCAGAAGAATTGCCACCACCCCAACCACCACCACCAGAGTGATCAGTTGCAGCATTGGCCTCTTGTCCACCAAAGCCTTTGTTGTCATCGTTACCTCCACCTCCCCAGCCAGCACCCTTACTACATTCTCCCCCTTTTCCCTGTCCTTGGCCTCGTCCCCAACCACCACTGTTGTTATTACCTTCTCCAGAACCATCATTACCCCAACTCTTTCCTTTGTTACCCCCACCGCCACCGCCACCCCAACCACCAGCACCACCAGTGTTGGCCCAACCAGCGCCACCGCCACCAGGGTGATCAGTTCCAGCATTGGCCTCTTGCCCACCAAAGCTTTTGCTGTCATCATTACCTCCACCTCCCCAGCCGCCACCTTTACTGCCTTCTCTCCCTCTTCCCTGTCCTTGGCCTTGTCCCCAACCACCACCACTGTTGTTACCTTCTCCAGCACCATCATTACCCCAACTCTTTCTTTTGTTACCTCCACTACCACCCCAGCTGCCGCCACCAGAGTTGGCCCAACTACTGCTGCCACCACCAGAGTGATCAGTTCCAGCGTTGGCCTCTTGTCCACCAAAGCTTTTGTTGTCATCACTACCTCCACCTCCCCAGCCACCACCTTTACTGCCTTCTCTCCCTCTTCCCTGTCCTCGGCCTTGTCCCCAACCACCACCATTGTTATTACCTTCTCCAGCACCATCATTACCCCAACTCTTTCCTTTGTTACCTCCCCAACCACCACCACCAGAGCTGTTGTCATTGCGTTCTTGGCTATTCTGATGACTATATTCAGTAGCTCCCCTGTCATTGCCGTCACCAAGAATACTGTCACTCCAACTCTTTCCTTTATTACTTCCCCAATCTGAACTCCATCCGCCACCATTATAGCTGTTATTATCACCACCTTCATGTCCACCCTGGCCCCCCCTGCCTCTCCTTCCTCTTCCCCTTCCCCTTCCCCTTCCCCTTCCTGAAGAATCAGCATCACTCCAGCCACCACCGCCGCCGCCGTAATCATTTCCAGTATTGCCCCATCCGCCACCACTATAGTTGTCGTTATCACTTTCACGTCCACGCCCACGCCCACGTCCACGGCCATCACCTTGGTCCCCTCTGCCTCTTCTTCCCCTTCCCCTTCCTCTTCCCCTGTCCCCTCCTCGCCCTTGTCCCCAACCACTATCATTGTTACCACTAGGATTCATCTCATTATCGTAATTACTCTGCTGCCAAGTGGTTCCTCTGCCATTGCCTTCACCAGCAACACTTTCACTCCAACCCTTGCCAGCATTACCTTGCCAACCAGAAGACTTAGAATTAGCCCAACCACCGTCATTGGTGTTGTCAGTTTCTGTTCCAGCATTGCCCCATCCACCAGCATTACTTTTGTTATTAAATTCATCTCCTTGACTCCAAGTTCCCTTTCCTTGTCCCCCTCCCCAGCTGCCTTCAGCAGCATTAGTGGTTTCATTAACATTTCCTTCACCTGTAAGACCTTGGTCACCCCAACTCTTGTCATTATTATGTGCCCACCCAGAAGAAGACCAACCATTACCACCACTATCGTTCTTTTCAGATTCACGTCTTCCATCATAACCTTGGCTCTCACCCTCTGCACTTTCACGTCCACGCCCACGTCCACGGCCTCGGCCACGTCCACGGCCTCGGCCACGTCCGCGCCCACGGCCATCACCCCAATTGCGGTCTCCATCCATGGACTTCACCAATGAACCATCTATGATCGGTTTTCTTGGTGGTAAAATGTTATCATTGATATGACTCTGGAAGTACGTGACCATCGGCTCAATGTTCTCAAATAACTGCTTCCTAAATTTAAATCCTTTAGGATGAATACCAATAAACTCATGATGCAGATTTGTACTTCTAATGTAAGACAAGATGAAAGTGCCAGGATGCTCATGAGAAATTGCAAAACCATACACAATCCTTTTCGGATATTCTTCCTTCTCCAGTTTTAATAACTTGTCAACCTCAGCTTTTGAACCCTTAAATTTTTGGTGATTTAGTATCACTTTCAGATTGACCACCAATGGGTTGACAAAGCGTTCCACAACCTATAAACATAGCAGGGAAAATAATAAACTGATGTAAAAGAAGTCAATACAAAAATTCTAAAGTGCTAATGATGAAGCACCAATGCTAAACAAATGAATTTCCTTCCAGGGCATAGTCACCATACTGAGAAAAATAATTATTTTTTCCCAGGTCAGTGTCTAAAAGGCACTAGATCACCAAGACCAAAAATTCTAAAATGTTAATGAAGAAGAAGCACCAATGCTAAAAAAAATGAATTTCCTTCCGGAGCAATGTTACAAAACTGAGAAAAATAATTATTTTTTCCCCGGTCAGTGTCCAAAAGCCACTAGATCTTGAAATCAGGATTATTTTGCTTTACAGGATACAGCATACAAAAACTCTAAGGTTGTATGTCATGATTTAGTTCAGCGCTCAATACTCAAACCAGACTGACATCCACTGAATCTAGAATTAGGAAACCAATATAAGCCATAAGAAATTTGGAAATTGGACCACTGATTGCAATTTAGTTTCGTTTTAACTCCGGCTTGACTGTTTTTCAAGTTCGCCGGTGTTTTGTTATCAATCATAATGAATTAATCAAAATAAATACCAACATAACATATAGCAAAACAGTTATTAAATGAATGATAACCAATAGTTCAACAATCCATAATAGCAACGATAGTCTTTTTTTCTTTTCTTTTTTTTTTTTTTGGGGGGGTTGTGACTTTGATCATCTAGCGGATTGAAAGGTGAGATTTAAGAGCATGTCTTATGTGTAAAGTAGTGTTAGAATCTTTAAAATTGCATGTGCAGACTTTAAGTAACATGTCACTGAAGTTTGTTTATGGAATTTAGTGTGCTAATCTCACTTTTACTCTACAAGGGTGACTTATCACTTGGCAGTTTGTTTGGTTGATTCCCAGAACATTTCTCACAAAAACAGAACTAAGTGTGATCCATGCAAACAAGTTTGAAAACGATCAGATACTTCATTTATCATAACACACGAAGAACAGCATATAATATAGAAATCCCAGAACAACAAATAGAGCCTTTCAGAGCATCTGAATTAAGGAAGCTAACCTTGTCTATGTCCTCAAATATTTCCTCTCCTATCTTTAATGTCTTCCCAAGTGCAAGCATGCTTTTCTTACCTAGAGTTTTTCCACCTTCAACAATGTCTTTGTGGACACAAAGTCCATCAAAAATTTTAAGAGTTAAGGTTAATTTCCATAGACAGCTATGGCTTGGGTGAAAAATATAGTGGCCAATGGCTTTATCTGCAAGGAACTAAAAAACAGAAACACAAATAAGATGCCAGTCAAAATCTAAAACATTTTAACATAGAAAACAACTGACTCAACTAATTAGCAAATCGTAGAGAGAAATAATAACTAAACTGTTATCAACTATAAAACACCAAAGAAACGTACCTCTTTCGCTTGATCAGCAGTTATATTTTGAAAATGGGGATGAGAAATCATCCTAGGCTTGAAATGTTTATTTTCAAGCTCCTCCTTTTCACCTCCACCTGACTGACTCAGTGAAATTTTTCCCTCACAGTAATAAGGATCTATGTCATGGAAACTTTGCTCTCCATCGCTCTTCAACTCACTTGCTTTACATGTCAAATTCACCCGACATCTGGTCTTGTCGATAAACTTGATCTTGCAATTAAGCACGGCACCTTCACACAATGTGTCTGTTAAATATATATCATCAGCTTCATCTGAAAAATCTTCCCTAAGCAATACTGCAGCCAATCCAGACTCAAGAGTGCAAAATGCTAGCTTTGACTGCACATTACGAACTGTTGCCTGAACTCTATTTCCCTCAATAGGTACATCCCCATTTTCTCTAGTCATCATCAAGAACTCCTCATCAAGAGTAGGTTCCTTATAAGGTATCCGGGGATCTTTAAATCCATCAAGCAATTCTTCCTTTATATCAGAGAGAGTCTCTCTTACATATTCTCCTGTTTCTGCTTCCAGTCTAGCTGCATAATCATTCACATCAAAATCTTGCAGCAGTTTTGGTTCATCCTGCAAAATTCCAATTGCATTCAGTTGAGTAGCATCAGAATCTGGATTATAATGTCTATAGACAGCTCTAGAGAATTCCTCAGCAAGATGATAAGACTCTGGATGAACTCTTGTACGATCCAGAATATTAGCAACAGTATCAGCAAAAAATGCTTCATCACATGACACCTTCAAAAAGCCAACTGCATTCCAGAAAATCCTCATTGAGTTCAGACCACATTTACTCAAGTACTTTCTATTTCCTGGAGTTGTACCTCCAAGTAATTCTTTACACAGAATGTTAGCTGTTCTTGGTCCAAGACCAGAGACAAATTGCAATGGAGCAGAAAGCCAATTATGGCTGATAACCAAATTTACATCCACGCCTACTTGATTGGTGATATCAGCCATGACCCATTCAATTATCTCAAACTTCTCATCAATTGTTAGAAATTTCTCCAAAGGGTTCAACTTCCACGATAAAATCTCCTTTTTGACCCCACAGAGTGTTGCAACCATTGCCAGTGGGTTTAGAAAGTAACGTCCAAGAGCCACCGCCCTCTTCACAATGCCTAAATCATTTCAAGAACAGAAAAACCCATGATCAAAGGAACATTTTATTTTATTTTATTTTAAAAAAACTTAATGAGGAGAGAGTAAAAAAATGAAGGCAAAAGAAAAGAAAAAGATCAATTGCCATGTTGTCTGGGAAGCTGGTCCTCAGAAATTTCTGAATTTTCATAAAGGCGAGGCAAACTTTCATCCCCTAAAACTGTTGTTAGTCCTTTCATCTCCGGACTGCATTCTTCATGATTTTCCCCCAGCATCATTGAAATAATCTGATTGAAAAAATATATATATATTTCCTCAAATCATGATGTGTACTGATCATAAAAAAAACTAGCAGATGCCGAATGTGATTGTGGAACCAGAACACATGAACTATGAAGCATGTACATTTCAAGAACAAAGAACCAGGTCCAACAAACATCAAATACTCGTTCCAGACACAATATGAACTAACTTCATTTTAAAGTAGATGGAGATACATCAAACAATGCTGCATTACGTGTCTGTATCAGCATTATATCCCATGTCTATATTAATATTCACCTCATAGGAATTGGGATTGAATCTTTTGTTGTCTATTGAGATTCTTTAAACTTTAGTTAATGCTGAGTCTAACAGTAGGTTTATCGACATATAAATTTAAAGTTAACAACACAGGCACCAGATTAGCATGTACCATCCACAAATATGACTTTATAAGACAAGTTGTCTAAAATTAATTAAAAATGCCTTCTGAACATATGTTGTGGAATTACAGATCTTTGAAATGCTAGTATAGTGGAAGCAGAAAACAATAAAGAGCCATCTACTTGGGCAAATGAACATACGTTCCGATTCAGTAGGCAAGTAATATACAGTATTTGATTTTGGAAGTACTAGAAAGAGAAGGTACAACATGAAAGTCACTGAATTCAAGTCTCCAGTGTAAATTATTTATAGTGGCATCATTGATTCATATAGGTTGGCCACATCATGATTAATTATACACAAGAATTATTATATTTTATTCTTCTTATGGCAGCATCCACTAAGCAAGTTTAAAAAAACACAACACTATAATGATAACGAGGAAAAGAAAATTTCCATACAGAATCCAAGCGATCTCATTGGTAGACGCATGATAAGAATATTTATCATTCCAAATGAAAAACTATTTTTTTTTTTTTAAAAAAAACTATATTTTAGAATACCAAATGGGGTTAAATTAGTTTACCTCGTTAATGTCATCTCTCAAGCGTATACAAGATGAATTAGCTCCGATAACAATTACTTGTGGTTGATGATTCGTTAGGAACTTAAGAAGTCGTTGTTGATCGTTTCTCCTCCGCTGCTGATCATTTATATTCTGAGATCGCAGAGTAAGTGAACTAGCATGGATCACATCAACTAATTCCCCTTTAGAGTCCAACATCACAAATGTGGTACCTGGCTTTCCAGTTGCCCAACAACAAGCCATGACTTTGGCTGCAGCAAAACCCTTCTCTTGAGCAGTGGCATTGCCCCTGAATTGATGTGGTACCACAGAGACTCTGTTCCATAACTCCTTCCCATACTCCATTATCAACCAGTTTTTGGCCTTAGCAGTCAACAATTCTCGTGCTTCCTTCACCATAGATGGCAGAAGGAAATTTGAAATAGCATCCTGCACGATTGACTTACGCTGTTCATTCCAAAGCTGAGAAGATTGTTGTTCAACGCGGTTGAGATAAACATTGTTGCAAGCATCTGTTAATTCAGATAGGACATCATCAGGCAACCTTATTTTAACTTCAAGAAGCTTCTCTTTCTCAGCATTTTGAATGATAAACCACTGGGCATCCTTAAACTTCGTGAGGGGTTTGTCCTGTAGCCACTTGACACTTGCTAATTGATGATATGTATCTGTTATCATATTTCCTTTCGATGTAGGGCTGGTTGAAAGTAGAGCACGATCCATATATATGCTGCGAACATACTTCCTCAAAGACATCTCACTGCTGATCTCCACTGCAGCCTAGAAAAAGAAAATTATCCATTTACAAAGTAAGCTAGATTAACTTCAGAGCAATGCAGAAGAAGTTAACAAAATCGATAGCAGACCATGTGCCTAGCGCCTTCGAGCACAGATTCTGAAGTTTCAAAAGTTTCACACTTGTACATTGAAGCTAATTCCTCTGGAGATTCCTCAGGATCCTCATGATTCTCCATTCCCTGTTGTGGAATAATCCGTGAGTTACCGCAACACACACACACAAAAAGATATGCACAAGATAAAAAGCAAAAGGTTACCACTTTCTCAGGAGTAATTAGCAACCCAAAATTCTCAGTGTTCCCGAATTTACTTGCAAGTGACCATAGACCTGCCATACTGCATTTCGAATAATAGGACTCCTTCACAGGCCTTTTGTAACTGACATCCAAGACCCCCTCAACTGGAGGAAAATGTAAATTAAACTTCAGTTCAATATCATCAATCTCTCTATCTGATTCTGCCAACTTGAGCACATCGGTGATAGTTTCTGAAAGCTTCTGGTTGAAACTGGATTTTTGATCAAAGAAAGTCATTTCGCATCCTTCACGAAAACGATTATCATAGGATGTCATGAGAACGCTCTTTCGCTTATAAAGAAGCAACCATTTTTTATCCAATTCCCTGATTATCCAGAGTACCTACACCAGAAAAGGGAAAGGGAAAAAATGAAGAAGTTTTCCATCGATTTAATAGGCATAAATTTCTCCAATGTATTACTTGGTTATTTCCAAAATATACCTTTCTTACTGACAATGCCTAATTCCCATAACTGAGACATTGTAGTGAACTCTATGTTTAGGCCATAACATCCAATAATAAACACATTATGTTAATAATGATCACCTTGTGCCATTTCAGCTGAGACTCTCTCTCGATGTCGTCTGTTATGCTCCCTGCTTCATCTGGCTCTGGACCTTCCAGGAGACTAAGGCACTTTTCCTTCCGGTACATTGCAATAAATGGTATCTAAAACATAAAGTGGGAAAAAAAAAAAAATTACCGATCTCTGTTCACACATATATCCAAAACTAAGATTAAAAACCACACTACCAACTTACGTCATATTTCTTTGCATGATTCAATTCCAAGAACCTCACAATATCTTCCTTCTTTATTCTAGTATGTAGTCTGCACGATTCATCCTCTTCTCGTTTATCAATGAACAATGGATTTGAGCCAAGTTGGCTAAGAATCCAAGAGCTTTCTTCTTCTATACTCCTTATATCAACTGGAATCGATCCCACCATGTCCTCAAATATCTGTTTGAAAAGCTACTGGCTGATTAAAATTAAATCACAACATTATGTTGACAATTGACAAGTTGAAACTAGAATAAATTTGAAAGCAGGACCTGCATCCTCTCAGGTATGTCTATATCATCTAAAGGGTTACTCCTTCCAGCTAAATTCACTTCTGCCTGAGCCAGTGACTCAAACTTGTAGCATTCATCAGACTCAGTGGATGCAAATGGAACTTCCTTGCGATGTCCTGGTAGTGGAATAGCTGTGCCAGAAGTGCCAGACCTATATTTTGTTTCATTTAACAACGAATGCTTGGATTCACTAAACTTCCTTTGCCTGAGTTATACCATGAAAAGAGTAAGTGAATATTCAAATTATAAATAAATTCAAATGCATTGATGTTAATTATAATATATACCTGAACGTATCCTTTTCCCCATAGGCAACCTCTTCATCATCCACAATGAAATCTGCCATGTCGTCCTCTGCATCATCAGATACATGCTGCTCATCTTCAACATTATCATCGAAAAGTGATCCTGGAAAACCAACACTTTGTGATTCCTCAACAAAATAATAGTGCCATGAACTCAAGTAAAAAAGTTAAACCGTGGGTGAAATGCTATCATAGATCGCCAATGGACATTTGCTGAAAAAAAGGGGGAAGGTAAGTAAATATACTTAAAAATTCCGCAGAGAGTTGCCCGCTTGTGTCACTATCAACGTCATCCTTTTTTAGCCTCTTAGGCTTTCCGTTACCCTAGGATAATCAATGAAACATAAAGAAGCAATTGTTGCAAACACAGAGCAAGAAATCAAAACGAAGCAAATGCAAATGCTTACCAATTTTTCCTGATTGATACCCAAGATCTGGTTTTCACGAATTAGCTCAAGATCATCATCATCAAGAACAATGCAATTCGATGATTTTCTGAAATAGTTAGCGAAAAGCAATTAGTATTGAGTACCATATATCGAATTGCATTGCAGGGTAAGAAGGGAAATGAACCTCTTCTTTTTTTTCGTCTCTTGTGTATTGTCATCCTCCTCTTCTTCATCAAAACCAACCATAAATCCATCATCCTCAAAGTGATCCAAACCCTCATCTGCATCACCAAGTGAGGAAAAAATGAAGTCATTAGATAATTAAAAAAAAATTAGTGTAATAAGTTCTCTGGGGCTTATTAGAACACCGATATACACACTAAGCTTTTTTTTTTTTTTTAAAAAAAAAAAAAGAGGAACCGAAAAAAGCTACATAACGAAAGCTTGAAAGCAGAAACTAAGAATTAGAAAGCTGAGGGAGGAAAGAAAGAATGAAAGAATTGACTTCAAAACCAAAATATAGAGCTAACTTAAAAATGAATAGTGTGTAAATGCGTGATATAATCTCATGATAATATACAGTAACGTTATGATTTAACATATCACGCCTCACCGCAACATCAGGCAATAGGTCAAAACATCCCGCAATATTACAGCCTTTAGATATCGCCGGCCAATCACGCGGACGCAAGCGATAAAAAAGAGAGGTCATTCTCATCATTCCATGTTAAGTTCTCAAATTTCGGGGAAAATGCTTTATTGAGTTTCTAAATTTTAAACTTGAACTGAAAATGCCATTTCAAAATTAATAATGACGACTTTCTTAATACTGTGAAAAAGAAACGGGAACTTGTACTGCTTACACTACAGAGAGTAAAATAAAATCGAGGACAACAGAAGGAGGAATGACGAACAGAGGAATGAAGCTCAAGACTAAAAAATCTGGAGAAGAGAGCGCTGATTATTAGTTCATTACCATCTTCTGATTCTTCTTCGTCACCTCCGTCATCATCGTCCACTGTGATAGCTTGTTCTTTCATTTTCCCTTTCTGCATATACCTCTCTGCAAAATGTAAACCCAAAGGACCGATTAAAACCCTGAAAAATGCACACGGATTCAAAATACATATGAACAAAGATGGTTCATTGTCCAAAATTTACCTCGTTCTTCGGCGGAAAGCGATTTTCCTCTTCTTCGCATGGCAAATTCTGCGAGTAGAAACCACTAACCCTGAAGAGTACTGAACACAGTAAATGCCTGAGTGGAAATGGTAGGAGCTTTGAGACAAAAACAAAGCGCTCAGCCCAAAATGCAAAACAGAATAAGTGAGCAGACTATAGTGAGAGAGAGAAAGGAATGACCCGAACGGATTTGATATGCCCTTGGGGATTTGATCAATTTACGGGAATGCCACTTATACGCAGTTTTGTCTACTCCACCGTTCGATTGTGAGGAATGGGGGTGAGATCGGGGATCCTTGGATTACGTGGCGTGACCTCGGGGGATTCGATTGGAAAAGGAGCTGGTGAGGGATAGAGGAGTCATTTGGTGAGAAAGTAGCGGTAAAAGGTAAAAGGGTCATTTGAGTAGGAGTCATTTGCCATTTGGCGTGCAAGAAAGGCAGGGCAATGCCGAATCACCATCAGCATGCAAATTTTAGTAAATATAAAATTTTCAGCCAAAAAAAAAAAATGATAGTATTACCTTTTCGAGTAAGCTTCTTGTTATGGCTTGGGCCTTTTGTAGTTTGTTTCTTTGTGCAAGTTGGTTATAATGAGGCCCAAGTCTTTAAAGTATTTTTTTAAGGGAAAATTCATACAAGGCCCAATTAATGCCTAGAATTTCAAAAAAAGCCCCCAACAACTTTCACATATTAAAAAAGGCCCTAGGTCCTTTTCTGGTATAAACGTTAACAACTAAAATAGCCAGATTAACAACAAAATCAATACCCGTTAACAACTAAATCAATCGTATTAACAACAATATTTTAACAACTAAATCAGTCACTTTAACAACAATATCAACCCCGGTTAACAACTAAATCAGTCAGATTAACAACTAACGTTTTAATGAAAAATCTCAGAAAAGGCCCTAGGACTCTTTATGGTATGTGAAAGTTGTTGGGGTCTTTTTTAAAATTTTGGGCTTTAATTAGGCCCCGTATAGATTTTCCCTTTTTTTAACTGCTTGAATAGAATTGTAGTTTAATAAAATATTTTATTTGCACCACCACAGTCACAACTCACAATCAATAACTTGTATTACTACTGGTTGGCACAAGTGGTAAGCGACTTGTATCGCTTAAGCAATGTCTCGGGTTCGAGTCTTGTGAATGCAAAAAAAAAAACCCTCGCTGGGAAACTCTCCCACTAAAATCAGGTGCGCGACGCGGGTCGGATCGCCCCGGTGAACTGGGTGGGCAACAAAAAAAAAACTTGTACTACTATATCTTTCAAATGGCCAATGAGGATTGACACAGTTGGCTAAAGCATCGGCCTTCACTTCAAAAAGGAGGAGGTTCGATACTCGCTGGTCGATGTGAGGGCCTCATTGGTAGGTGATTTGAAAGTACCTCTGTAGGCGCTCTTTGAGCTTGAAGGTATGCCCTGACTTTGATGGGATATTAGTGCCTACCCCTACCTAAACTTTTATGTATCAAAAAAAATCTTTCAAATGCTATTTCACTTCGCATATCATACAATAGGGAGACTAGTGTGTACTCATCCTCCTGTCCTTAATATAAGTTATGTTTGAAGAGTTGATTTTAGTTTCAAATATAAACATAGTTTTCATATTTATCAATCTTTCCATATTTTATCCATATTGATGCTCTATCAACAATAATCAAGAGAAGATGGAATGAAGGCATTAAAGAACTTTGACCAAAAAACAAAAAGCATTAAAGAAGATGATTAGGATATTTTAGAAAATACATGTCATATTAACTAATTCAACTAACGTTTTTAATCTAATCAAATTAAGTAAATATATCTTATATTAAGAACTAGATGAGTATTTGATTATCTTTGGAAAAGCTAAAGCTAAAAGTAACTTTCTAAAAGTAATTTTAACAAACTAACGTTTGAATATATTATGATAATTTTATAAAAGTCCATTCACAAAAACAAAAAAACCTAATAAAAAAGTCCATTTAGAAAAAATAACTGGGTAGTTTTTATAGATTGGACTTTGCAAATGTACTTCTATGGAAAGAACATTGAATAACCAAACTTACCCTTAGTTTGCTTTAATTGGTAAAATCAATTAAAAAATACTTAGAATGTTTAAATTAAATAAGGATAGATGACTGGGATGAGATGTGCTTCTGCCAATAAAAGTTAGTCCGATTAACAAAGATGCAACTCATATCTCACAAAAACGTAGATTTAAATGCTGCTATTCATAGAAGAATCTTAATAGTGAGCAATCCGTAAGTATATTTATAATTGTCTGTTATGTTTTGAGGCACGCTCTTCAAGTGAGTCTTAACTATTAAGAACCCAACTCACAAAAACCCTTTTTTAAGGGGGGAAAAAGAAAAAGAAATGTCCTCCTTACATCAATTACAAGCATGGAGGTGCAAGATTAAGTGTTTGTAGGAAGGTTGAGTCCCTCGTAAGTCACCTTGAAATTCATTTTTCATTAAGAAGTAAAAAGTTGAGCGAGAAGTCTTGTATCCAAGTTTCTTCCAGTTACTATCCACAAAGATATCTTGTTGTACATCCAAATCTACCCTAAAACATCTCATAAACTAATCAAAACACCAAGGCAAATCATCAATCATTTGGTTCACCAATAATCTCCACAAGAACACTTCCCATCCTTGAAATGATGGAACCGACGCATATCACGCACAACAATTTCCCTCCCTGTCACAAGTGAAATATACTTACTTGCATTATGGCAATCCCCACATACTCTCAGATTCTTCCTTATGTGTATTGTTGTACCTGACCTTGTGTTTAGAAGTCCAAATGCAATGGCAAGCCTTTCACTATGACTATTCAGCAATTGCTCCTTCACATCTTCTTCCACATCATGAATAGAGTTTGTGTCTGGCACATAACCAGCTGCTTTTATCTCATCTACTAGATTCTCAAGAAAAACATAGATTCTTTTGGATTGTGGGTGATTGGTACTTCCAGAGTAGAAAGTGTGAACTTCATTTCCCAGTTCCACCAAACTGCAGCCTGGAGTTTTCTGAATCCCTTGCTTCTCCATGGCTGTCCTTACCTTGGCCACTTTGTTCCACATCGAAGCAGAGGCATACATGTTCGCAAGCAACACATGATAGCCACCGTCGTCTGGGTTTAGCTCGAAAATTTTGTCAGCAACCTTCTCCCCTAGTTCTACATTTTTATGGATCCTGCAAGCGCCGAGCATAGCACCTAGAACATTGATCCCAGGCTCAGTGGGCATTTTGTGAATGAAGTCCCAAGCATCATCAAGCCGTCCAGCTCGACCAAGTAGATCAACCATGGCACCATAGTGATCCATCGAAGGCTCTAGGCCGTAGTCTTCCTTCATGATTTCAAAGTAGTCGAGGCCCTCTTCCACAAAACCTGAATGGCTGCAAGCTGAGATAACAGACAGAAATGTTGTCTCATTTGGCCTAATAGAGCCCCTTAACATTTCCGTGAATAGATCCAAAGCTTCTTTTCCAAGGCCATGTGTTCCATACCCATCAATCATCGCATTCCAAGTTATCACATGTCGCTCTTCCATCGCATCAAAAAGTTTTCTAGCTGTTTGTATGGCTCCACATTTCGCATACATGTCTACAAGAGCAGTGGCAACAAAGACATTCCTGTCCAAACAAGTTCTTGCAACAAGGCCATGGATCCACTTTGCTTGGCGTGTAACCGATAAATCTGCAAGAGCAGTAATCACACTCACAAACGTAAAAGAATCTGGTTTTATATCATCAGATTGCATCTTACAGAACAAATTTAAAGCTTCATTTATGCAACCATTTTGTGCATAACCTAATAACATTGCATTCCAAGTGACTTGTGTTCTCTCCTGCATACCATAAAATATTGTGGCTGCAATATCAACTCTATTACACTTGGAATACATGGATATTAAAGAATTCATAACTGACACATTAGAATTGAATTTTAGTTCATTTAATAATTTATGAACAAATTTCCCTCGTTCAAGATCATTTAAATCAGCACAGGCATGTAAAGCTCCCATTATGGAAACATTTGTAGGTTCCATCCCCTCATCCAACATCTTCAGGAAAGTTGCAAACGCTTCTTCAGGTTCGCCATTTTGTCCATAGCCATCAATCATGGAATTCCATGAAACAACATTCTTACTATTCATCCCCTCAAAAATCAACCTTGCATCTCTCACTGACCCGCACTTGAAATACATATCTACAAGTGCCGTTGAGACGTTGACAAAAGATCCAAACCCAGATCTCAAAGCATAGCCATGAATAGACTTTCCAATGCTCAAAGACTTTATATCTGCTACAGCCGGCAAAATACTAACCAATGTGATTGAATCAGGCTTTAAACCGCTCTCTTGCATTTGTGGGACTAACTTTATAGCTGTCTTGGCCAAGCCATTCTGTGCAAACCCAGAAATAACTGTATTCCAAGAAACCAAGTCCTTCTGCGGCATTCTCTCAAAGATCTTGTATGCTTCATTAATCTGTCTACATTTTGCATACAAATTCACAATTGCAGTAATGACATACAAATTCGATTCATACCCACTAGTTATTAACTGCCCATGAATCTCTTTACCCCTCTTGAGGTCCAATTTATCACCACACAATTGCAACAAATAGGTAAAATCATAAACAACGGGTCTAACATCATCCAATTTCATTCTATGATACAAAGACAAAGCATCGTCTAAAGCCGAGTTTTTGGCATACCCTTTGAGCATAGTATGGTAAAGCACATCGATTTTGTGTTCAATTGGCTCAAAAACACGAGCAGCTTCACCGATGCTGCCATAGTTACAGAACAGACTCACAAGCTTGGTCTGGAAGAGGTGTTCATGGTAGAAGCCATTCTTGATGATGAGAGGCAACATTTGGTGTAGTTCTTTAATGGATGTGCAGAGTTCTAAAAGGATAGCAGAAGGGTGTCTGTAGACATGAGAAGGGATGTAAATTCTTTCGTAAAGATGATTATTATTATTGTGGGATGAGGAAGAAGGCACTGAGGATTGAGAAGAAGATTTTTTGAAGATGGGTGGGGGTGGAGGAAAAAGAGTCAAAAGCTGCGAGCTCATTCTTCGCTGTTACGTCTCTCGCTCAGGATTCATTCTCCAACTCGCCAAGTGCCTTCTTCGAATTCATATCCCCTCTTCCCAGGGATAGAGATTTTTTCTGCGAAGAAGACAAATGAAGAATTATGCCGGTCCTTTCTTGTAAATCACTTGTTTGGTAAAAAATTGTGCCCTGTATTATTCATTTACGGACAAAGTCACACAAAATTGTGCACTTACAAGTTTTTATTTAA
The DNA here is from genome assembly GCA_025563575.1 of Acacia pycnantha. Classification (NCBI taxonomy): domain Eukaryota; kingdom Viridiplantae; phylum Streptophyta; class Magnoliopsida; order Fabales; family Fabaceae; genus Acacia; species Acacia pycnantha. The sequence continues at coordinate 2,016,429 of JAMWYP010000032.1, read as the reverse complement.
AATATAAAATTTATAGCAAACCTTTAATTCATAAGCTATTTTGCTGTAATAAATTGGTTTACATTTAATTAGAATTATAAGTTATCCAACTTCACTTATAATTTTTATTTTGAAATTATATTTATAGACATTAAAATCATCATTTAATTTCATTTTAGACAGATTTAAGACGTCATCTATTTTTATTTATCTAATTTTGAGGCATCATTGTTATCAATGTCAAGCAATACTAAATAAAAATTATAGCAAGATAAACATGATTAGAATGGTTCACATGGATGGAAGGTTGGCCTAATTAGATATTTCCTGTAAGTTTCTAATTTATTTTTGGTAATAAACATTATTTATTTAATCAATCTTCTTAAGAAATTATAGTTATTACTAAAAAATAACTCCGATCAAAGTGTCAGGGATAAAATCCAGAGGCAAGTAAATAAGAAGAAGCAAGAGTAGAAAACAAATCACAAAAGGAAAGAGGATACAGGAAGCCACTAAATTAACTTCATCCCCTGTTTATATATTTTATTATCCTGTGACGACCATAAAATATATAAAGCCTACATTTACAATTTTACATTAAAGGCAACCAGAATATTATGATTTAACATAATGAATTATATACAAGTCTTTTAAAAACAGAGCTTTATGCTGAAAAGAACCCATGTTTAATAGAAAAATGGGCAAAAACAAAACTTTCAGCGCATTCTCATCTGTACTAGTGTGCATGTATGTGCATTAGCAAACCATGACAAGATTGTGTTGCTTGAAGCAGGGCAAGGATGATTAAAGAGGAAATTGCCTGTAGCTTCCATGATGTAACATTAGAGCTCTTCTTTTCTCCTGCAAGCAACACATAAAAAACCAGGTAAGAACCCACGCATTAATCAAACGAAACTGCAAGGCATTGTCTTTAGTCGCAATTCCACAAGTAATGTTTTCATAACAACCATGAACGGGTGTGTCCAAAAGTCTAAAGTAATTTGCAGTATTACAGGTAACCTGTGAACACAATATTCAAAGCACTGAAGCATAGGCGAGTCCTGAGAGTATGGTGCATTACAAGGAGTGGCAGATTTTACTCTCCACAGGAGCATGTCCGGGAAATCATTGTAAGGATTGGCTTAAAATTAGAATAATTACATTAATTACAACAGCCTGCAAGAATAATAATTTCCTAATTTAAATTCTAAGGAAGAATAGGATTGCATTACCAAATTATCAGGTAAAACAAGGAATTGCAAGGTAAAAATTTTCACAAATCCACCAAGTCCATATGGCCGTAACCCGTAAGAGGCTGATGACAGACACGAGGCATCCTTAATCACATTGAAAGGAGAAGTGGAAGCAGAAGTTTGATTGTTTTTTAACTTAAGGAGTAGGGATTTGCTGCTCTCTGATTTAACTTAATCTCCAACTGTGCCGACAGTGGCTATGTATATTCCCAAAAAAAAAACGATGACTAGCTGACTTGGGTTGGTTTAGCCAGAGATTTTGAAGTAGAGTTGAGAAGCCTATCCCCCGTTCTCCTGTTTTAGCCATAAACCATTGGATTATATCGTCATTTGTCAATAACGCAAGTATTTCAGGTGGGTTAAGTAATCTCAAAAATTCTCACAATAATGATCAAGAAAAGGGAAGCAACCATATTAACAACGTTTAAGGCTAAATCTAAGAAAGCAGCAGAAAATCTGAAACTACGTAATTACAGAAGTGCAAAGTCTCACCATTTCACAGCATCATGACCCAGCAGGGCTGCAGTGCGAGCAAGTTCAAATATCTTCTCAAAATTATGTTGTCCAATTGCTTCTTTATCAAATATGGCATCTGATAGAACTACTGACGATGCTCCTTGCCTAATATAGTCCCCAGTTGAATCTACAACCAGTTAGAAAAAGCCATTTGCATGAGACACTCATGACAACAACTCGATCTACTGATTAAGAAGATGCATACATATGTTGCTGTTTATATACAGAAATTAGTCAAAATATTCTACAGCAAGCCTTTCCTAAAAGTAACAACCATAGTTTCCAGGAAGCAACTGCTTATGAGTTTAATAACTGCCCAAACTTTCTAGAAAGATAGATAAAGAAATAGAAGAAACAATTTCAAAGACAGCCAAGTATATTCATGTTATGCTCCTATTTCACTGCTGAATTTACTAGGTGAAATGGCACTCAGAATATGAGCATGCTTAGCCATGAGGAACATTCTGAAGATTCAGCTCAATCATAACCATTTCTGGGGAGATAGACACCTAATAACTACACAAAAATTATCTTATTAGGGAAGCTGACATGCATATTATTTGAATATGCTCTCTCTACAAGTTACAAAGATATACAAGCATTGGTATCTAAGTTTGATCTCTAAGATGTTTAATCAAGTCAAAAGTAGCCTGATTTGGAATATGACCGCCAACAGACATAATTGCAAAAAGTACCTAATTCACCAAATAACCTGCAAAAGTACCTATTGTTATGCCCTGAGAAGCAACCAATGGGATTTGAGCAAAGGGCTTCTTGAGTGCTGATATGTACCGAACTCCTCCAAGTGCAGAAATTGGGTAAACCTATTCCACAAGGTAAGTGTAAGACTCATGGAACGATTACATTAAAATATATGATAAACATGATTCTTGTCAATCAACATGGGAAGATATTCATACGATATTAATTTTCTCACGAATTGTTCATATTTTACATATGACTAAAGTACAAATCAATCATATAACACAATATGCTTAAGCCTAGGGGAAAAAAAGATAATCAAACACCCACCTTGATTATTTTGGCACCTGTTTCATAAGCAGATAATATCTGCATTACATACAATGATGGTCAACAAGAGGTAATGTAGAATGCTTGATTCAAGCAAAAGGTGAACGAGGATGCAAGAATGAATCATGCAAAGATTCATAAGTTGCTTGAAAGTTGATCCTTACTTCAGTTGGAGTCATTGCACCAGGAATATATAAACTCTCAGTGCATCGAACATAATCCATTATGTCCTGAGAAAAAAAGCTTCAGTGGCTTATAAAACATCCTGACATGTCCATTTACATTGAGCTTTCAGTTCAACAACAATGGTCAGCAATATCCAAACTTTTAGATCTAAAAGTAGCATATAATTTCATGCCCGAGTATAAACATGGTAAAATTAAGACCTTCACAATTGCAGGACTCATGAGAAATTTGGCGCCAGCTGTTATTGCAGTTTTTGCATCCTCAACTCTGAGAACTGTCCCAACCTAAGTGCAGAAAAAAATATCTCTTTGGTTCAGACTATGTTGGAGAAGAAATATGATCTAAAGTCATTAATATTGGAAATTGCAAATAGACTCGATCATCTACATGCTAAATCAAACAGTAAGAATTTGAAATAGGACACCTACAAAAATCAAAGACTGCAAATAAATTTGAAAAATGTTAAGTTTATGAAAACAATCAACCAAAATTTCTCATCTTATCAATGTTTTTCCCAAGTTAAAGAAACCCCTTTGTTCTTACACAGTTTCAAGACAGCACACATAGTTTCCAGGCTTCAGGAGAACTTCATTGAAACTATTTACAAAGCTAGGTAGAACCGAAAAAGGAACCAGAGAAAATGGGAAGGAAAAAAAAAAGGCATTCAATATATTTTGTCATGACAATCATAGTAACATACATTCATACAAGAAATTTCAATGATACTCCATTAAGATTCGAATTTTACGGATAAAAATGTAGGATTTACTCAAGAATTCTCGAATATCTGTGCAGATGATTTCTGATTAAATCCTACATTATTTGAACTGCTGAATAACAAATTTACAAATTCTTAATACCACTTACACAATTAAACAGTAAAATATGTAAGAATTATACCTACTCCTACTGCGTTATTAGGTCTGACTGTTCTCCTAAACCTTAATGGATGATATGACTTCAATTTAAATATATAATGCATGAAGAACTAAGGACTATTTATCAACTTTCAATCAGTCTCATTATCAGGTCATTCCCTCTGGACAAACTCTTTGAAATGACAAATGAGAGCATATAAGGACAATTTCTCCGCATTTATAGACTTAATACACCTTCAAAAATACATTGATGGCATGCAAGAAGAGGGAAACTTTAAAGGATGGAAGCATACTCCTAGAGCCATTTCGGGATGCTCCTTTACCAGCTGCTGTATGACCTACAGATTCAGACCACAAACAGAGCACATAAACTTATAAGCTCAGATCAAGTGCGATAAAATAACCATAAAGGCTTGGGTAAACACCTCGAATACACCTGGGGTAGACATCACAACCTCCAACTGCATGTGCAGAGGAGAAAAATGTAATGAACAACTAATCATTACAAGAAAGAGAGTAGGACAAATTTTTATATATAACGAAAATTAAAAAAAGAAAAGAAAAAGAAACTCTATTTATAATGGTCCATTAGTTGTTTCTCAAAATGTCAACCAAGAAGAGGCAATTTATTGTGACTCATGAAACTTCTAAACATCCACAATTTTCGTCAGGTACCTTCTTTTGTCTTAGCAATTTGTTGTTAAACTTCTAACTTCATATGTAGAGAAATGGCACAAGGGACAGTAACTTCCTACTATATTCCCAAAAGCACTCTATCTTATTCATATATTAAGGTTAACTTGAGACTTAAATAAAAAAATGCTGTTGAAAATGATTTGGAGAAAAGAAAATCAGAAGAAAACTCACAACTGAAATGCCTCCTGCTATTGCAGCACGCGCAGCTTCTAAGGCCACTTCTGCTCTACATATAAGTGAAAAATATAAAATGAGCCGGCAGTGACCATAGAACATTACAAAGTAAGCCACAGAAGAATAGTACAAAGATGAGATATCAATACACATATCGTTTTACAAGAACGAGTTAAGAACAGTCAAATGCGATTTCAACCAACGAACTGAACCAAATTGGAAAGAATAAAGAATTAAGAACTCCCCACCCAAGCGATCAGCATTAAAGGAAAAAAAAAAACAATTGGGTAGGGCTATACTTCATACATGAAAACCAAAACAAAAACAAAAACAAAAAAACAGTATCGCGTCAAAGCACTGAAAATGTGAAAATGGTGGAAAAGAGATACACCTACTGGCTCGAAGACAAGCTATAACACCAGAATTCTTGATCTGGGTAAGGGTCCTGTGAACTGGAGATAAAGAAAGCTGAGGCTGAGGACCAAGGCATGAAACCCGAGCAAAGGAAGATGACGGCGGCGGAGAAGAGGAGGAAACGTTTAATGAAAGAGAAGGCCATCGACAACACAAACTTAGAGCTGAAGTGCTCATTACCACTGTCATTTCCTCTCGTTGCAGAAGAAAGTGGCCTTTTAGCGGGAGAGTACCGGCTTATCTTTATTTATCTCCCTAATATTATACTCCCTCCTTCTATAAGTTAAACTTTTCAAAGCACATTAATTATTTTTTTATGTATGTTTATAATTAATAAGAGTAGCTAAAAGTAATAATTGATATAATATTAGAGTTTAGGATAATTAATAAGGGTAATATTAGAAATTACTTAAATTATAGGATAACTTTATTAATTTTAACTGTTTTTATTAATTTATAAGAATTGTTAGTTGTTACCTTATAATAAAGATCAGAAGGAGGAGTAAGTTATAAAGAAAAATATTAACTCAAGTTTCTTATATGATGTTTGTTACATTCTTCAATTATATTTTATCACGGGTTCTATTTAATTATCATTTAACTATAAATCAATTTAAAAAAATAGTATATATAATAATATGTGATTGGAGAATTTGATATAAATATTGTCTATTTATAAATATCTTTTTAAATTAACTAGATTTATATTTTTCTTAATGCAATAAATAATAAGAAAAAATTGCTGATAATTGTCATTGCAAAATTTATTGTTGGGAGGTACTATCTTGAATTTGTTTAAGGATTGGGTTTAATTATTTTTTTTACTGACAACGTTTAATTTATTTTTATTTGAGTGTAACTCTTTTCTAACTTTGTGTAACATTTCTTCAGCTAAGGTATGAAGATATTTTACACATAAAAAAAGACAGTGGTAATTGTTCAAGGGTATGGGTTCTTAGGTTTTTTAGGCTAATTTTTCTAGTGTTGAATAGTAATTTTAACAACAAAACTTTTGTTATGATGATATAACATAATAGAATTTGAAGAGTGCAGAAATAGATATAATATTTTCAAAATAAAGCAATTTTACACTGATTGGTTCAAATGTCCATATCAGGTTAGAGGGAGATCTCACATTAAAAAAACAAGAAATGTGTTGCGAAAATGAGAAAAATATCAATTGAACTTTAAGATCAGGTTGACAACAATAGTAATGAGATTAATAAAAATAATAGAGTAATTGATAACTCGTTTTGTTGTGAAATCATTTATTTAGAATTTTAAGATTTAAGTGGTATTTTCTTTAAACTTTTCAACGTTTGGGCTAAGTGATAAAATTGCTTTTTGTTTATTAAGATTTCATTAAGAGATTGTATCAACTTCTGGACCGTTCTAAACCATTTTTGTGTCAGACGTGGCAAAAAAAACTTGGTGGTTAAATTTAAGTCTTCTTTAAGTGATGATATTTATGGGATATGATATTGTTACTACCGATTAGTATTACTATATAAGATAGAATATTCTCACTACTTCATATTTCACTACCGTTTTAATTACCAGTTTTTCACCATTAGATCTATTTTTATCCAACGGCCCTCATTTACCCATAAATGAGAATAATACCTTCTTCCATTCCACATTCTCTCCCTCTTCGTTGCGTTCTCTCGATCCCCAAGGCATCGCCGCGAAGCCTGTGCCACCACTCAGCCACTGTCCCTCTCCCTCCAAAGCGCCCCTATTCTCCACCACCCCAGCCACCGCCCTACTCCCTCCCCACCCAGCTACGTCCCAGCCACGACCCACCTAGCACCGATCGAAGACCATCACGACGCCGAAGCTTAGATAATCAGGGTGAGTTATTCAGTTTAATATATTCTGATTAAGAGTAGTAGAATGTTATTTATATGGATTTTCTTTCTTTTGGGATGGTTTTTCTTGGTCTCCAAACTGAGAACCTTCTTGTTTTTGTTTTCCTATTGCGACGGTTTTTATTTGTGACTTAGGTTTTACAATTCTGTGGTTTCGTTAGATTTGATGGAGTCCAATGATATCCAGATCGTTTTTCCCCCTCTTTTGGCTGTGATTTGTGTTTTTAATTACCTTTTGGTCTCCTCACTATCGACGAAAACTCTACTCTTTTTTTAGTTAGTTTGCCCATCTTGAAGCGCAGAGCTTGGTAGTTGCTAGACAAGAACTGAAAAGCCAAATTGAAAGAGCTACTCAGGAACTGAAGAAAGTTCGTGGTGATGTCAAGAGTTTGCCAGATCTGCAGGATGAACTGGATAACTTAGTGCAAGAACACCAGAGATTACGGTGAGTCATTTGCCTGTTCTTGTGATACTAGACTCATGGTCATGGATGGGTTTTTGTCCTTTTTATCGTGAGAATGCACATGTAAGGTCAGTTTGTTGGATAAGATTGTGCAAAGGGAAAAGAATGCATACTAATTGTTTTTCCTCTGCTTCGGTGAACTGAAGAAAGTTCGTGGTGATGTCAAGAGTTTGCCAGATCTGCAGGATGAACTGGATAACTTAGTGCAAGAACACCAGAGATTACGGTGAGTCATTTGGCTGTTCTTGGAAATCAGAACTGATACTAGACTCATGGTCATGGATGGGTTTTTGTCCTTTTTATCGTGAGAATGCACATGTAAGGTCAGTTTGTTGGATAAGATTGTGCAAAGGGAAAAGAATGTATATTAATTGTTTTTCCTCTGCTTCGGTATACTTATTGCAAAGAACCCAGCTGCTGTTCATTGGATTATCTAAACATGATGAGACCATAAAGCATTCATGATGTGTTATCTTCAAATTGGCTATTTTGAATAGCATAATGATTGTCTCCTATTGTTATGATCTACTATATTAACTTGTACATTGTGTAACACACTCCTGCTTCATTAGTTTGTGATGAAGTGGTGTTGATCTCTTTGTCAGATCATGCTTTTTAAGTGATATGGTGTTCATTATTGATGGCTGTCATTTTTTTTAGCTTGGAATTGGTGTCTATTTTGGTATGCGCATAATCTTCCAACATTTGCTTTGGTGTTGATCTAACAGTTGCACCATTGAATTAAACCACTAAACTGCCCATCATAGGATTGAACCCCAGTCTGTCAATAGAAGATCAAGTAATCAATATCCAAAAAAGAACAAATTGGTATGGTTCTCTAATCCACACCAAGGTTGGAATACATCTTAATCAGAGTTAGAGAATTCCAATTGGAAACCACCTTAGAACAAGTAAAGAAAAAAGTCATCTCCCAATTCACCAGGTATGTCATTCCTAATTTCATCATTTAAGTCAATGTAGTCCGGATGATCATCCATAGTATACCTAAAAATTTATAAACAATAAACATATAAATAACATTAAAATACTCTTAATCAGGACAAAAAAAAGGTATAGAGCTCCAAAATAGTATAGTCTAAATCCAGTGCAGTATGTGGGAGTTGAGGCTAGTTGATTATATATTTTGAATTGAAGGTTTAAGTTAATGATCGGATGGACTCAATTCATTACACTGAAGGTAAGATTTGTGAGGTTCGTATCCACTGATATCTGTTGTTTTTTATGAAGACAATCTATCTTTCACAAGATTTCAATGTTTGCATATATATCTTTTTTTTACTGGCTCTTGTCAAATTAATGCGCTCTCTGTTTCTTTTCTTTGTATGAGGCTCTGATGATATGTTGGTTGGATGTGAATGTCAAACACATTATGTGGTGAGGATTTATAGATTGACTTATTAGGCGTTTGAAGGGAGTTATGATGGGACTAACATTTGTGATATGTCCACGGCATCACTCAGGACTTATGGGGTGTTTGTTCCCTACAAAAATTGCTTCACCTTTTATACCTAATATCAATTAATAATCAATCATTCTTCAATATAATCCTAGGAAAATCCAATGCGTCATCATTATATTCGAAATTATGATTTGGGACATCACACTAGATTCTCGTATAACTAAGTGAGAGTATACGAACTGTTAGTAAACGAAAACAATTGACTACCGAATGATCGATGTGGGAAGCAAGGAAATTGTTAGGTTTTTGGGTTTGAGAAACTGGACTAACCTCGCAAACCCTAGATTTGATCTTCTCCGAGTGGAAGGGCTGGCATCCAGGAGAGGAAGGACTAACGGTGATCGCTGGGAGGAGGAGGGACGACGGAGTGAGGAGGAGGGGCACAGAGGAGGGAGATTTTTTCGATCGCTGGGAGGAGCTTTCGTTGGACCGGAAGGGAAAGAGGGAAAAAATTGGAGAATGAAAAAGGTTTTAAGTAGGGTACATCAGGGCCGTTGGATTGAAAATAGATCTAAGGGTTATAAACTAAAAAGGTAGTGAGAAATGTAGGTAGCGAGAATATCCTATCTTTATTATTAGTAATTGGTTGTAATAATATTGTACCGATATTTATTATTTTAAGTTTTTTTAAAAAAAATAAATTATGTTAAAAATATGTGATATACGAGTGTGTGTAAATATGTTGAAGGGGCTCGAATGACACTCCGCTGCATGTGCGTTCTTCCGAACAAACTTTGCTGTACAATCGATTGGTGATCGCCGGAGGGCCAATAAGATTTATAGGCGACGGATCGGCGAGTAGGCGTCCTTGTTTATATCTTTACAGCTTCTGTTAAACGGAAATTTCTTCTCCAGTGTACGGACGTTTTTTAAAACCCAAAAAAAAAAAAAAAATTTGCTTTGAACTTGTGATTCTGTTTCTTTCGAGAAAATGATTCTGCAAAACTGTGATTCTGAATGTAACGTTTTATCTAATTTTCGATTTTTTTGCATTTTATGTTGAATTGGTAAGATTAGGAGCCGGAGATTTTCTGAATTGAAAATTCTGGAAAGGTGTATCTGTGTTCTTGTCTCGAACTCGACAGCTCTTTGCCTACTAGCTCTACTTGCTATCTATGAAACTGATATTGTGTTAATTTTTCTTTTCTTTTAGATTTGTTGGATACTGATACAGGATTATGATTGGAGATGCGGCTGTTGAACTTGAGAATTGCCGGTGTGGCATCCCTTCCTCTGAGCGATATAAAATCATATTGCAAACCTAATAGTTCTTGAATTCATATTCGGTTGGCTATATAAAATCTTTGTTTCGGATTTCGAGCTTGAAGAAGACAACCTACAAAGTGTGTGCCTTTCTGGAATAGTCTGTTGCTGGCTTGGTTGTTCATTGTCTTAGGATGGAGCCTAAACAGCTTGACCCAAAGCACTCCGCAGAGTTACTGAAGTAATCCTTGAACTTATGCTCTTAACATTAAATTTACAGCCCCCCTTCTTTTTTTTTTAAAGAAAAATCGAATAGTTTTGAATTTTTGATCATGTCATTAACAGGCATTTGGATAAACAGAACGAGTTCCTTCAGGATTCCTATAAGTTAATGTTTAACGAGCTGCAAAAACTTCAGGTTTCTTCATCTTTCTTTTATTTCTCCTGTTGATTAGGGCTTCTAATTTTAGAATAGTTTCAATGTCTACCTGTCATACTCATTGCTTTACTATCAAAAGAGGAGGAGAAAGCTTACTCTGTTTTGTTGAAGCACGATCTCCATTTATTCTGATTTGACTTGTGAAATCTGTGGAAAATGAAATAAACATAACTGAATCAATACTTTCTTACATTGGGAATTAAGTAACTCTGTTGCTGGGCAGGCTCATATTGTTGATTGTCATGGTTTATTCTTTTTCTGATTGTTATTCCCTTGTTGGGTTCATCAGTTACATCCTTTTTTCCAACACCTATTTAATGCCAATTCAAAAAAATAGAAAGTATCAAGTATTATACTGTTTGTAAGTGAATGGTACTTTGCATGGAACCCTGTTAGATAAATTTAGTGTATTGGAATTGTGTTTGTAATGGTCTGTTTTAAACACACTACATAAATTCATGATCATAAACTGGCATCCTTGACTGCTCGAGGTCTTCTTATATAGGTGGAAGAAGAAATGCTTATGCACAAGCTTTATGAAGCCATGCCCCCTTATGGTCTCGCTAAGAAGGTTTGTTCATTTTCCCCCATATTCTTAACCAAATTCAAGGTGATTGGCACTTGAAAGTGTAGAACATAGAGTACTCTAATTTGTCGTTAACATTTGGAATGTTAGTTTTATAATGGTGCTATTATTGAGCATGCTTATTAACATTGATGTTTTAAATAGTACTTTTGAGTGTTTGCCTTATACATATATATTTTGCTTTACATTCTGTCATGAACAAGGCTGACAACATTGGAATAGCCAATGGAGATGACACAGTTGACAATCATGTGGAAAATGAGCAAAAAGGAGCAGGTGAAATAGCCAATGGAGATGACATGGTGGACAAGCATCAGGAAAATGAGCAAAACAGAACAATCAAAATAGCTGATGGAGATGACGCAATGGACAAGAATGGAGAAAATGAGCAAAACAGAACGAGCAAAATGGTCAATGGAGATGACACAGACAACAAGCCTCTGGAAAATGAGGGAAATAGAGCGATCGAAATAGCCAATGGAGACGACAAAATGGACAAGCCTGTGGAACATGAGCAAAATGGTACACGGCGCAGCACACGTGAGCGAAAGAAGGCATGGAAACTAAGGGCCAATGATGAATAGTAGACATAGAGTAGCATAATCGTGAAGATCTCACTCTGTGAATCCTTCTTCCTCTTTTCTGTAACCCATTCTCTGTGTGCTTTCTGTTATTTTCTTACACCCTCTGTTAAGATTGATATTTTATTTTTGTAATTCTGTCTCTGTTGCTTGCAGTGTACGTAATTGAGGTTCTGGATAATAGAGCTACTCTGGCTTGGTCGTCCAGAACATCACGGAAAAATTGCTTCTGATGGAATAAGTTTTGTCAAGCAGGGAGGGGAGGGGAGGGGAGGGGAGAAAAAAATGAGAGGGAAATTTTTTTAAAAAATTGAGTGTAGTGGGACCCACATATTTTCCTCTCCCTTCCTTTTTTTTCTCCCTCCCTCCCCTCAAACCAAACTTACCCTAAAATGTTAGCAGACACTATAATTTAAATTCGTTCAATCAATAAAAGAGTATGTATTTTGTAAGGTTTTTACAATTCATATTTTTGAACAAAAAAAAAAATAATTCATATGAAGCTGTTCTAGTCACAATTTTATAAATAGGGTTCTCTAACTTTTTCATTTTATACCTTTGATCTTCTGTACATTTTTCAACAAAATCTAGGATATTAAAAAATTGGTCACACAACTTTTAACTTATTGTCTTTCCTGTACATTTTGCAAGATCTAGTTTTCTATAACATAAAGCTGAATTTGTAAAACTTTCGGATCAAAACATCATCCACATCTGCAGATGTATGAGTGCTCATGAAAAAATAAAATAAAATGATTTCTCCTATCTAGAATTTATTTTTTTGTTAGGGGAAAAAAAGACTGGGCTTTCTCTGATAACAAATATTCAAATTTCAAGGAAGATTGATGTTGAATATTTGCTTCTTCTGTGCTTGTATGTACATATCCAAAAGTGAAAATGCACTTATAAAAAAAAAATGAAAATGCAGTAACTGCACAATCTATTGAGGTTATAGAAAATCCATTTGCTGCCATGACATGGAAGATCAATCCCTTGCTCTGTTGGTGACCAATGAGCAAGTTCAAAGTTACGTTTGTTCAAACATTCTTCCACCCTCCATATTTGGAACTAAAAGTTCCACCACCAAACTTGTGTGCATAATCACACAATGCTTCTCTAACACATTTTTCCCAGGACATCGCTATGCTCTTAAACGACAAGGGATCATCCAAACTTCGAAGAGAACGCTGGAGCTTCAGTTTTGCTTTTGTTGACAAATCAGTTGGCTCGTCTCTGTCCAAACCAAAACAATAACAGGTGAAGAGGACGCCTGAGAACGCCTTGTACAAATAAATTGTTCAGGTTCGTTGACTAATCATACTATCAAGCGGCTAAGGTGAAATATAAGAATTAAAGAATTAAAGAACACAAATCACCTGTATAAAAATTGGAAAATACGCTATAAAATATAAATGGTAATCACACAGCCCAAATCTCAGACCTGGATTCTGGTGGCATTTCATCTAAAAGAATTGGAGAGCAATTTGGATAACTTGTAGGAATACGCAACCGAAGCGGTTTGATTGACTGCATCACCAAGATCTGAAGTCAAAAGGGAATCATAGAAACATCCAAAAAAAAAGTAATTCATACTAGTAGATAAAAAAAACTTACCATTTGATTAGAAACAAGGTGGGACATAAGGTCCGAACTCACAGTCACCCCAGTGAAACACAGTTCCACAATTAATCCAAAAGCTCCTGCAGCCACACTTGGAATGACGTCTGCTTCATTAAAAACTACCTTAGTATCGAACAATAACATCTTCACCTCCTTTATTTCTTCTAGAAGAGTTTTTTTTTCCTGCGGGCATTGCATTTTCTCAATTGAGCAGAATCAACTAAAAGATTCTTACCAACAGTTGAGTTTTATTATGTAAAGTAATTTTCAGGAGAAAGAACTGTAGAGATTACCGCTAACTAATAAGAGGGATTTTCGGATCACTAACAGATAGGAGAAATAATAGGGATTAGTTGTAAATAGAATTTATTTTATTTTCTGTTATTGTAATCTCCCTGGCGAGATTTGCGGATTCCACACAACCGGCAACACTGTGTATATATCTAATAGAATATTATAATTACATATTTTGACAGTTACTGAAAAGCATAACCTGTGGAAGGATAAATCTAGGAGGAATGGTTTCATAGAAAAGGAGTAAGATTTGATAAGTTGATAGGGGAATGACGAAATTTAGCACAGTTCAAATTTTATACGATAAGCTTTGAATTAATTTGTGACTTACACAACGTCACCAACATCATATATTTTAGGCAAAGCATTTAATAATTAAGGATGCAAAAACTTGTGAATAATTTGATGACAATATTAGGGATGATTATCAAGTTTTTTACAATTCAAATACAGAATTAAATGGATGAGTCCCGGGGTTTAAAAGACTTAAAAGACCAGAAAGTAGATGTATCACCTCATTCATAGGACATTTAACTTGAGGTGAGACTGACTCTGTGTCGAATTCATCGGTGTCAATCAATGCATAAATTGATTCAGACGTACTTGCATATAATGAAGCAGTATATAATGGCATTGTATTATGGCTGCGTCTAATCTTCATGTCTCTTTTTAGAAAATCACCAAATTTTGAGTATCCTGCTTGTGAGTTTGCACCAAGATCTACTACTGAATTCGAGCAAATCACATTCTTTGGTCTCTTGAATGGTGCCGACAACATATCAGACAAATGGATTATATCTCTAACTTCCCTAACAGATTCACTTAATGATTTGTGTGCCAGGGATGACACCTGGAAATTATTCATAATTATATCACTTGGTATTATCTACAAGGAATTTCTATGCATAAATTAAATTTGAAAAAAGAGCAAGCACATTGTGTGTTTTAGAACTAACCACATCAACCAAGCGCTGGAATGCAGGAGTTAGTTGGTCAGAAGTGACTGCAGATAATGGAATTTCTTGCTTCAGTGAAATGTCGTATTCCTTGGCCACTTGCTGCATCAATTTCTCTGGGTCATCTTGTTCTGACTCTGCTGATTTCACCTGAGGATTCATCTTGTTTTCATTAGGAATTTGCTCTAACAAATGAGAAAACTGTAGGCTCATTGATGGCATTGTTAGTTTCTTTTCAGATAATTCGTCTTGAAAGACACTAGATTGTGATGGAACAGCCTGCTGTGTTGAGCACTTGTCATTAGAATGTTGTCCTTTTTTGTCTAAATAAGCTCTATATACGCGTACAAAGGATCTGATGTGCCTTTTCTTTTCATCCAGTTTTGACTCGAAATCAGGGCCAATCTGGCTTTTGGTCACATTTAAGCACGTAAAAATTTCATCTAGAGCTTTCTTTATCTTTGGTAGGCTTTCTATCTCAGTTTGTTTTATATTCTGAGGAGAAGAATGATGAAGGAGAAAATCAATGAGAGTCAAGATACTGACGACATTTGAGTAAACTGTCCAGAACAATGGTATAAACAGATAATCTACCGGGAGTTGGAAAATGAAAGACCGATATATGTCAGAAAGTATGGGGAGAAAATCGCTCCTCAACATCTGAACCTGCAATAAGAAACTATGAAAATCTGTAGTGCAACGCTACCTTGTTCTGAAAACTGACCAACATACTCTTAAATATAATCACAAAACGGGAGGCATCAAGGATTGAACATTACTGCCTGCCTCAAGCTGTTGTACCAGCCCCAAAAACCACTATAATATAAAGTTTAATCCCTGAATTAATGCCAGAATTTTATGGTCACTTTAGTTAACGATACCAGATTGGTTTATATCTTAATTTGTTAATTAGGGCAGTTGTTATTTGAATGAAAAATTAATTTGTCAGCCATTATAGTTTCACCTTATTTTTAATTAGGTTCCTATAGTTTTTCCTTTTTATTAGGTCCCTACAATTTCCTCATTTATAGACATTGGTAGTCCTTATTCTCATAGTCAATTGATTAGGGACTAATCAACATGTAAGTTACCACAAAATACAAAATAGGGGCTTTTTAAAAAAAATTATAGAATAAAATATATTAATATTAATGTAAAAATAAAAAAATATTATGTTCATAGCTGACTTCTTGCATCTGTATATAATTTATAAGCTGGTTGATTTGGATTTTATTAAAAAGAAAAAGAAACTACGAGGACTTCATTAAAAATGAGGTAAAATTATTAGGGACTTTCATATTAGTTTTTGCTTGTTTGAATTGAATCTCACTGTTATTTTAGGATTACATGGGTTAAGAATGTGATCATCCTTCCTATTTTATGTACGTGGCTATTGCATTTATAACATATGATGTTGTCACTTGCAAAACCTAGAGCAATCAATAGTGCTAGTGTTTTGGAGGATGGCAAGCGTTGTTCATGAATCATGATGGAAGACTCTAAAACATAGAGGGGATAAGAAACAACAAGATTGTTTACTCAATCCCAATAAATCAAGAATAATAAGGATGGGTCCTCTACTACTTCAGACCAATAACACAATGGAGGCGTTCTATAGACAATTTAGATGATTCAGATTTGATGTAGACAATTTAGGTTTGATATTTACATTGTTTTTAATTTTTATAGTAATCTTCTTTTGAAAAATACAATTAGAAGATTTTTTTTTTAATATATATGGAGCAACCTGAGTGAAATCTTGCTTATCAGTAAAATTTAGCTAATCATATTCAGACTATCAAAGATACCAAAACCAAAACAGGGAAATGAAGAGAAACAATTTCAGACATTACCTTTTGATAGAGTACCTCCTGCCAATCTACATCTGCAACTCTCTCATTCGATCCTAGACGTAAACATGAGTATAGTGAGTCAGTTGAGATTAAATCAAATCCAACATTAGAAAGGGGAGACCAAAGAAGCTTATAATAAACTGATATATAATCTAATATTACAATATATGGATAACAAAATAAAATTATTAGTCCACCAACTCCTAATATTGCAATACACCCTTATTTGTCATAGAAGCTTTAAAAAAAAGACAAGTTTCCAATTGGGATTCTAATGCTTTTACCTATTTCCCATCTACAATCAGTTGTTTTATAGAATAGCTAATATACAGCAACCAGGTTAAAATAAGAGTTTTGACTATTTGTAGGTTGGGCTCATGCTATTATTACTACCCACACATGGATAAGCTAACAGAGGGGAAAAAATAACTGATTTTCTTCAACTTAAGTTTTAGACCTATTTACCATTGCTCTGAATTTGTGAGCCAACTAAAACAAATGGAATAAAGGATTAAATCATAATTATGAAAGAAGAACATATTTATGAATCCCCACTCAAAATAAAACAGAAAGAAAGAAAAGAAAACCAACATTAAAACATTGCCCTGGTGGATGGACAAAAAAGAAAAGATGTAGCTAATTCAATACCTGAAGAAGATGCAGCTGCACTTATACTACAAGAGGTGGCTGAAGGTTTGCGTCTAGGAACCATAGATGATGTGTCTAATGACCTTATCCAGATTCTTATCTTTAAATTGTAAGCAGCCTTATATTAATGCCACAACAAAAATATTATTTAATGAGGACAGATTAATCTTATGGAAGTTTGTTCAAATGTGTACAAAACCTTAAAACACACAAATGACTTGATTGAAGATACCTCATCTTTAGCGGAGGCAAATACATTTTCCTCTATTATTTCCGCTAAACCCATAATAAGAGATGTACTACCTTCCACAGCCTGAGGCCAGTTCACAACTATAGCTTTTGCACTGTGAAATAATAAATTACATATATACTGAGTTAGCTTAGAGAACTCAATGAAAGTTAACAGGTTCTATAACAATAAGAATTTGCAAGATAAAATGAAGCAAATCATTAATAACTAATAAACTAAATAATATTATGGAAAAACACTCATTAATTAAATTTCCATACTATCAAAATGCTCAACTAGAGGATGAAATTTATAAAAGTAAGAAAAGAACGAAGCAATAGAACAAGGGGTCATCCTAAAACAGCTGAAGAACAATTTGGGGGGAAACTCCTCAGTGAACTCAAAAGAAGAGTGCCATCAATTTGCAAATCACTAAAGAAGCTTGCCTAAAGATGAAATGAGCTGAAACTAGCAGAAGAAAAATGAAACAATTCTTCCTAACAAAGATTCCAATAGTATAAATATCTGGATACTCTTGAATTGCATTTGAGTTGAGCCAAATGCACAAGGCGTTGCAAAGATATCTCATTTCTAGGATGTCATTTATTTTATCACTAAGCCTTGGGAATTTTATAAATCAATAATCATCTCCTTTCTAAGATAAAGAGAAGAATTCTATCTTGTCTTGAGCACTTGAGGATTTATCTTCTTTCGTTTATAAATAGAGGTTGAAAGCTTACAAGGAAGCCGTTTCCAACATCATACATTCTGTTGTTAAAGATGAAGCTTTTGAAGGACTCAGAGAAGAAGAACAATTACCATAAAATACAGAGAACCAGGTTCGTACACAAGGATAACTCAGTATGCTAGATGTTTAAGCTAAAACAAAAATGATTCCACCATTTTGCCTTAAATTTAAAACATGGTGTCATCTTATCACAAAGACTACTGGTAAAAATCGATAAAAACTAATTGATATCAAGATAATCAACTGAAAAATTATTGGATAGCAAGATTAAAATGTCAGGGACATGACTATGATAATTTAAAATAATATGAGCACTTCCAAAAATATTTTGGCAAAGTAATGCTTCTTACATTTCCTTCGCAATCTGTTTACGAAACGATACAGCTTTCCATCTACTGGTCTCACTGTAGGCTACGCCCTCACCAACTCTTGAGTTGTCCATCCAGTATGCAAGATGCCCGATGTGTTCCTAAAATTCATAAAATGTATGAGAGAATTGCAAACATATTCCTAATGCAGTGCTGTTGTATTCTTTGCAGGAAGTTTATTTACAAAGTAACGATGAGATTGCGCCATCCAACAAAAATCAGGACTAAACAACTCATCAAATTTAACACCATAGATTGACATTAGAAATGACGTTTTCTTTACTGATTTATCTCTGTTGAAATTTGCAAAACCTTTTTAATATATTATGGGGGAAAAAATTACAAATGCTGGCTCCAATCATACAACAACGTAATAATGAGCACCATGAAAGCGAATGGCTAATATTTATTCCAAGGTACAAAATAACGTGGCTGCAGAAAGTAGTTTTTGCAAGCTTTTGTCAGTATCATCATTTCTCAAACCACAAATTAATTTGTTTTAACACTATAATAACAGAGCATCTTGCAAAGGAGACAGAAGACCACAAAATGTCAAGGCTCATAAACAAGAGCATCTGAATTTGATGAAACAAATAAATAAGCAATGTTGAAGCTCATTCATAATGAATCGTACATTATAAAATAATAAACATTTCCAACATTCCGCGGCTGAATCAAAGGACAAAACACAAAATGGCTTGCGTGAATCCACATTTGACGTAGATGTTCAAGGAGCAATTAGCAAACCCTTTTTTATCACACTCTTGGAACATACAAAATGAAATGCCCCAATCTTAAATCAGAACAGAACTTCAAGAAGCTAAGTAAAACCACAAAGAAAACCATCACCCACATCAAAGATAAGCGAAGCGAGAAGCGGTAAATTGGAAGAAAAAAAATTACAAACCAAGAACAGAGACAAGAAGTGAAGCACTAGTAATACAGCAAATGATCAATGCTTGAGCCAGCGTTTCGCGCTACTACAAAAATACTTGAGGGCCAAGAAACGGAAGCAGAAGAGAAGACGAGAGGGTTTTATAGTCTGTCCACTTCCGCGTAAGCCAGTGTCCACTTCATCCGAAATACTTGGTGATGAAACTTGAAAATATAAATTAAAATT
Organism: Acacia pycnantha; assembly: GCA_025563575.1. NCBI lineage: Eukaryota > Viridiplantae > Streptophyta > Magnoliopsida > Fabales > Fabaceae > Acacia > Acacia pycnantha. Next base: position 1,996,845 of record JAMWYP010000032.1, on the reverse strand, counting down.
GATTTTCTTAAAAAAAAAAAAACCAAGAAGAAGAGGAAATTACTGAAACATTTCTAATCACCAAAATTTATACCTAAACTACCCAAAATTGCTGGTCCCACCTTTGCCAAAACTACCTGAAATTTTTTCAAATGAAATGTATTTTAAACAGGTGCGACTTTTTATTTATTTATTTATATGCAAAAAGAAAGCTATTTACTGAAGATATGTCATAGAATAAAAGTTACATTCATTGAAAATGACTGAGTCAGTTGCACCATGCACCTTATAGGAATTCTTGGGTAATAAATTTTGTGCCCCGGAATTTTTTTAGAAATTTTATGAAAAAATGAAAAATTCAATGGTTATATATAATCAAAATAAAACAACGTTTTGGCTATTTATCTATAAATATTAATGAAAAAATCCCAAAAAATACTACTTGAATTTCAAGATCTCAAACAAGTGATTTATCACTAAAGCGAGTTATCACTTGCATTACTATTTTATTAATCTCATTTACTCTTTTGGGCAACATAATTTTAAAATTTAAGTGATATTTTTTTGTCATTTTTTCAATATTAATTTCCTGGTAATTATTTGGAAAATTGAAATACTGAGTTTGTAGTAAATGTGGAATCAGCCAACATAGATGCCAGAGAATCAAACTTTTTAATGCAATAAATCCCAAAAAAATCACACTTGAATTTCAAAATGCTAAATATATGATTTCCCAACAAAACAAGTTGTCAATTACTTTATTGTTGTTGTTAATGCCGTTATTGTTATTATCAACAGGATTTTAAAATTCAAGTGGTATTTTCTGTCATTTTCCCTAAAATAAAGGGGAGTTAGTGACCCAATTGATTTTCAATAATATATCATTTTTACATTTCATCTTTATCTGCTTGCTTAATATTATATGAACTTATTTCTTAGAATTATTTAATATTTGTTGCAATAAATGGATTTAGATTCCAGTTATGTCAGACTCTGAATGAGATAAAAATGTTGTCCCAATTTATTTTTTATTCAAAATACTCAAAAGGCCTATAAATTTTTTTTTAAAAAAATAATGATAGTCTCAGGCATTAATAGTATGTGTGATTACAAATTGAAATGGATTTCATAGATTGACTTGTGCAATATCTATTATATTGCACAATTTATTTTTATTCAAAGTACACGAATGTAGCCTTACTTAGCTACATTCGTGTACTTAGCCTTATTATGTATATACATTTAAAAAAAAAGTATTTTAAGTTCAAGTAGTATAACATAATATTGAAATAGTTTATCAGAAAACATGATAAGGCAAAAAAAAAAAAATTTATTTACTGCTAATTCAAGCGGTCTTTCATGCTTGATTAAAATAACGATTGGAGCCTTCGAAAACAATTTTTTAATGGTGACATACGGTATACGAGGTAAATATCTGAAAAGAATTTTGTCTCAATTTACGTAAATAAACATTTTTTAGATCTTAAATATGATCCCAAACAAGTAGGAGCCTTGAAAACTTCATAAGACCGAAGAGCACAATAGAGACAGAGAGAAAACAAAGAAGAGAATCAAACCAAAATATTTTCAGAAAGAAATAATTCAAAAATATCCCATACATTGACTCAAAATCCAATTTATCCTATTTGAATCTGATTTTTTTATAGTACTTCAACATAATATACCTTTAAGATTATATTCTTAAGTGAGTATTTAGGCAACTTTGATTTAGAGTTACCCAAACACTCACTTAAGTATATAATCTTAAAGGTTTCAGAAGTCCTTTTGTACAAGCCAAAACAAAACTCTTCTTATACATACTTACCTTGTAAATCGTAAAACCTATTCTACAAAAGTTGATCCAAAAACACACTTAAACGAGCCTATACAAAGCATAAGTTATTATTGTGAAATAGTATGCTAGAATTTAATAATGACTCAAACTCATTCAATAAAGTTGAAGAGCATGATTCTCTTCAAAACCCTTCAAAACCCTATTCTTCCAAGAAATATCAATGACAATATAAGCGGAGTAGGGCGCAATCGCAGGGGGGCTAAAAATATAGAATATAACCCAGATTAAATCATATTTTAGCTTCATAAAAATTTCAATATTTTCACTTTAGTCCCCACTAAAAGTTTTGTGGAGGGACTAAATGGAAAATATTGAAATTTTATGGGGTTTAAATGTAATTTCATGAACATTTGGGTTCTGTTCTATAATTTTCGCCCCCTAATGGAAATTCCTAACTTCACCTCTAAAGTGAAGCATGAAGAAAAATGCTAAGTTAAATTACAGAATAAAAATGCATATAGTTCTGATATCATACCTCTCAATGTCGCTGTAATTGAGCGTAAGAAGTTTACAGCAATGACCGGTTATAGGCTCTCCAAGTCTTAAATAACAAAAATTAAGGTAAAAAAAGGAAGTCTATTACGTACATTAAAACTATCCCCAAAAAATTAAAAAGGTACAAAATGTATCACAAAGCTTCCATAATGGTCATAACCAACCACATGCAATAATCATGAATGGAAAGTCAATATGTATCTAGTCAAAAAACACTTACATATACAAAATATTAAATATATTAATGAAAAGTAACATTCATGCACCAATTAATTGTCATTTTTATTCTTACAAAATGATGCATGAATGTTCATATATGGTATAACATTGAGTCAAAATGTACATACACAGCCCTCATGAATGATATTAATCCAAAGTAATTTGAAAAAATATGTATGCATGAACAAGCTCAATAAACATTCATGTACAATGTTAGGATGTATAAATATATTATGCGGGGTTAATGTGATAAGCAGCCCCATTTCGTAAAAATGATACACGAGTTCAAATCTAAATAAACACATTTGTTAAGAGAGACGAAAACACTTTATTCTCTATACCTCAAAAGGAGATACGCTTTATCAAATAAAAAACAAAATAAAGACAATAATCGATCATAGTCTCTCTAAATCTTAAATATCAAAAATTAAGGTTGAAAAAAGAGACGTATCAAGTACATTGCCCTTGAAATAAGGTAGAAGATGTATCACAAAATGTAAAATGTATGCCTTTAAAATCTATCAAAAAAAGTAAACTAAATATTAATGAGAAGAACATTCATGCACCATTTTGTTGTTTTCCTAATTCTTGTTATCAAATGATGCTAACTATAGTATAATTTTAAGTAAAAATGTATATACATAAAGTCCATACAAAAAAATTTATCAGAAAACATGAACATACACGAATAAAATATAAAATATATGCCTTAAAAATCACTCGAAAAAAGTAAACTAAATATTAATGAAAATAATATTCATTCACCATTTTATTGTTTCCCAAATTCTTGTTATCAAATGATGCTAATTATAGTATAATTTTAAGTAAAAATGTATATACATAAAAAAGTCCATATAAAAAAAATTCGTTTAAAATCAATTTTTAAGAAAATAATATACTCTAGATACTTGGGAAAGGCAACATTCATGCACCATTTTTTTTATTTTCATTTAAACTTTTCCAACTAAACAATGCATGAACAAGGCAAGTAACACTTCATGAAGGGGAAAAAAAAAGTGTATGAACATCGCACGCAAATGTAGAAAATAAAATTTTTAAATCATTTGGAGAGAAGATCACACAAATATTAATGAAAAAAGGTAACATATCCATTCAACATTTTTTCCTTTTCTTTTTAATTCACACCAAATAATGTATGAACGAGCATGAGACAACTTTTATTAACAATATATTAATGAAATCCAACATTCATGCACTGTCTTTTAGTTTTATTTTATTCTTTCCTACAAAGCAATAAATACATGAACAAGATCACCGGCCAACAAAAGAAAATACATGAACACGATGAGTAACATTTTATGGGGAAAAAAAGTGCATGAAGATAAATATATGTTTAAATTATACTACCTTTTAAATACTTATCGATCCTAAATATAAAACATATTTTATAGTACAATTAAGGACCAGATGTAGTACCTAAAAAAAATAAAACCTAAATTATGAGAAAAGGCATTGTTCATTTAAATTTTTTAAATCATTCTTCCAAAACAATGCATAAACCAGTCAAAATACTCACTCTAGTTTTTAATATGAGACTTATTTGTAAGTTTTTCTATAATTTCATGATCAAACAACAAGTAATAAGAACATGAACAAGGATCTTAAGAACTTATGATTTTCACAACACTATAGGTTTGAGTCAAGATGCACTAACCTCTATCCATAATTGCGGAATTGATACTTTAGAATATGTGACTTTCAACACGATAATTGAAACCTTTATCATTCTCTTTACCCTTCATTTCACGCTCTCTCTTCTTGATGGAAAACTAGAGGCGTCTATCATGGTCAGAGAGCGAATGGACAAGTTTCTATCCTTTAAATAACTTTTGTATCCAAAAGACATGTATATCCTATGGATGTGACTGCTCCCATCAAGCAGTTAAGAAACATTTTCCCAAAAGTCATTTACCAATAGTCATTTAGCCCCTTCATTAATTATTAAATCATATACATTTATCACAGCCACATGAGACATTTCTTACATTGACAAATCTTGTTTTCCAACAACATCATTTACCAATAGTCATTTAGCCCCTTCATTAATTATTAAATCATATACATTTATCATAGCCATATGAGACATTTCTTACATTCTCCCACTTGGCTCATGTGATATATGTCATTTCATGATTTAACAAAATATCAACAATTTTGCGCATAATTTTGGCTAAAAGATTTCATATATATTGGTTGCATAATAAGTCATGGTTAAGGATAAAACTAATACGAGTCATGGCGGTTGTACATCAATATATTGACGTAGTCCCTTCCATGTACTACTTTATTAGTCTTTCTCCTTGACATGACACTTCAATGGAAATAACTTTAATGTCCATTAATAAAGTCTTCATTGTAGACAAATCCTGTTTTCCAACAACATCATTTATGCATGTATACATATAGTTGAAAACAGGAGAATATCAGAAACACATATATACTAATGAGCTCAAAGTGTCAATGACCAAAACATGACAATAATTTTAACATTCGCTAGCAGACATAATACCCATACTATACACATGACCAGTAAATGTCTTGGGTGGTAATCCCTTTGTTAAGGGATTAACTATCATAAAATTGGTGCTAACATGTTCTATTAACACTCTATGTTCTATTTACCTAATTTGATTAAATTAAAGAAATTAATTAAGTTAGTTAATATAACATGTATTTTCTAACACCCTAATGATCCTCTTTTAATTCTTTGATCCTTAGTTAAATTAAAAAACTTAGATTCTTACTTTTTTGGGCTTGAACAGACAGCAAAGTTAAGGAGGGGAGATCGGTACAACAACATTGTCGTCGCCTAAGACTTGATGGAGAAGAGGGAACCTGTAACGAAGGTGATAAAGCGACATAAATTGGCTGGTTTGAGTGTGTTGGATGGAGAAATTTTTGATTTCAAGGTTTGGATTCCAAAACCCTTCATCCAAAACAATGCATAAAGGAGCCAAAATAATTCTTTTTTTGGACATGTTCTATACACAACCAATATGAAAATTATATTACCTCATGTTGTTAATATAAGATATCAATCATAGTACAATCCGGAGGTAGTATTTTTTTTATGCAATTTAAATACATGCAAACAAATATGTCAACGCCAATCCTAATAAGCTTGAAATCTCATCTAAACATGATGATGACGCTACATTTAGAGGTGGAACTAGGGGGATTAGGGGTGGTCCCCCCTAAAATTACAAAATGGAACCCAAATTTTTTTCTAAAAATAACATTTGAGCCTCATCAAAATTTCATACTTTCACTTTAATCCCCAAAAAAAAATTCATGAAGGGACTAACATGAAAATATTAAAATATTTATGGGGTTTAATGTAGTTTCATGAACATATTCTATTCGGTAATTTTGGCCCCCATAATTGTAATTCCTGACTCTGCCCTTGACTACATTATAACCATTTTTGTCATTCCCACAATCCAAAACCTATAACAAGCAAGTCAATCAAATTTAACTATCTAATTCTCCTTATTACATATTATGGGCCTAGTAAGTTTTTTAAGAAAATATATATGAGAGAAGAAGATTAACGACTTAAAACACAAAGCAGAAAAATTAAACTCAATTATTAATCCAAACCTTATTCAACATACATAAACTAAACGGGAAATATAGTCAACTATGACATAGGTTTTGTTTTTTGGGACAGTACTAAACGATTACAAATTTAAGTACTGTCTTAAAGCTTAAGAGAAAGATCAAGACCAGAGTCAAAATCGTCTTCATCTTTGGAGGCAGCTTCTGGAGTTTCATGCTCCAATATTGAAGAAATGTATTCCATTGGCTCTTGCTTCATCAATGTAGCATCCCAAATTTTAGGATTTTAAATTAGAATATTATATAGAAATTTAATCTTTGAAATTTGACCTGAATAATTAAAGTATTAATTATTTGAAATTTAGGTGTATTTTTCCCTTAATTTAATTTGGGAAAAGGATAATTCAAATAAGGAATAAATTATACCTAAAAGTTTTAGAAATCATATTTTATGGCTTAAGAAAAAAAAGTAATTGATAAATAAAAATCCTTATATTAAATTAAGGATTTATTTTCTATGATTATCCAATAATTACAATTATATAAGTAATAGACCTAATTGCAATAAAAGCCTTACGTAGAGTTTAGTAGGATAATTTTTCAATCTCATGCAAACCAATTTCCCTTACTATTCTTTTAGCCCATTAACAATGTAACCTATTACCTCCCAATCTCCCATGCATGTTAGTTCATTTTCTTCCTCTGTACATAGAGAACCAAGCACGTTGTCAAAAGGGGGAAAAAAAACAAATCCACACATTCTGGCCCAAATGGTTAAAACCCAAACCATTAGCCTATGTCAACCCCAGCCCATACTCTATCCTAACAGAAAAGACAAAACGTGACAGCAGTAGGAAATGATCAATTAAACACGTTAATCTGATTCTCATCGGAAATCACGGAACGCAGAGCAGCGGTATGGAAATCAGATCACGCAACAGTGGAAGGCCACACCTCTCGAGCTCCACCACTCAGTTACCCTGTATCTCGAGCCCAACAACAGTAGCACCATACCCTCTGTGTTAGAATATAGAATATAAATATAGATATTTGTGAATATTTGATTGTATATATTCTAATTGTAATTGTTTTCCATTAGTTAGTTAGGATTTATTTGCCTATAAATAGGTTCCTTGACAACACATTATTGGTAAGTGTAAAACTTCAATATTGATAATAAGATTTGTCTATTTTCTCTCCATTGCAATATTGCCCCCTATTGAAGATAATAGGGATGAGAGATCCTAACATGGTATCAGAGCCAGGTTTCGATCCTGGGACCTGTTGTCAAAATGTTTACAGTGAGGTTGGTATTGAAATTGGCAGCCATGTATTCATGGAATCTTTATCAAATGGATGTCTATAATGCATTTTTGCAGGGTGATCTCCAAGAAGAGGTGTATATGAGATTACCTCAAGGTTTCGAAGGTAAGGGGAGAATGTTGTATGTGAGCTTAAAAAGTCTCTTTATGGACTTAAACAGGCTTCTCGCCAATGGAACCTAAAATTATCTCAAGCCCTCATTAAGGGTGGTTTTGTACAAAGTAAAAGTGACTATTCTCTCATTTACTATGGATTGGAATGACTGTGTGGTATTTGTCTTAGTATATGTAGATGACTTGTTGATTACTGGTAGTTCTGAAGAAGGTATTAGTTATGCCAAGGGACTATTGCATGATAATTTTAGGATAAAAGACCTAGGACATATGAAATATTTTCTAGGCATGAGATAGCTAAGTCGAAAGAGGTGTGGTTTTATCTCGCCGAAAGTTTGTATTGGATTTGTTATCTGACACAGGTATGAGTGGATGCAAACCTTTGAGTATTCCAATGGCACAGAACTTGAAATTAATGCCTTTTCAGGAAGGTAGAGATAATATTCAGGATCTGTGTAAGAATGCAGAACAGTACCGTCGATTGATTGGGAAATTGATTTACTTAACCATGACAAGGCCTGATATTTGCTTTTGTGTGCAGACATTGAGCCAATTTATGCAATGTACCAACTAAGTCACACATGGCAGTAGCTAGAAACGTTCTTAGATACCTAAAGGGTACCGTTGGACTTGGTATAAAACTAAGTTCAGATGGGAATTCTGACTTACAATGTTTTTGTGATTCAGATTGGGCTTCTTGTGGGATTACACGGCGCTCTGTCTCTGGATACTTGCTGAAGTTTGGAGGCTCACTTGTGATGTGGAAGACAAAGAAGCAGACCATGGTGTCAAAATCATCTCGAAGCGTAATATAGAGCGCTCAGTATGGCCACATCTGAAATAGTGTGGGCGCTTGGGCTACTTCGTGATTTGCGAATTCCACAAACAAAACCTGTGCCGATCCACTGTGACAGTATTGCAGCTATACACATCGCTGCCAATCCAGTTTTCCATGAGCGAACGAAGCACATTGAAGTGGATTGTCACTTTATTCGTGATAAATGGCGAGAGAAAGTGATAGACCTTTTGCATGTTCGTTCTCATGAACAAGAGGCTGATTTGCTAACAAAATCAGTATCCGGAGATGTGCAACGCAAATTATTAAGCAAGTTGGGGTCTCTGGATATATTTGCGCCTCCAACTTGAGGGGGAGTATTAGAATATAGAATATAAATATAGATATTTGTGAATATTTGATTGTATATATTCTAATTGTAATTGTTTCCCATTAGTTAGTTAGGATTTATTTGCCTATAAATAGGTTCCTTGACAACACATTATTGGTAAGTGTAAAACTTCAATATTGATAATAAGATTTGTCTATTTTCTCTCCATTGCAATATTGCCCCCTATTGAAGATAATAGGGATGAGAGATCCTAACACTCTGCTCTTCTTTATCTTCAGCGTGACAACAGATCCATACTGGATACCCCCATGCTTCTCGGTCAAACTCCCCCCTAAGTCCTTATATATATTACTCCTTCTTGGTGCTCCTTCATTGGTGTTGAAGCAACCAGCACCGAGAGAGAGTGAGAAACGTGCAAGAAAGGGAAAGAGAGGGGGAGAGATCAGAAACACACCAAGTTCTCTGTTTTATATCAGCAAAGCAGGGGTGCACTCTCAACGGAGTTCCCATTCGAACTAGCTTGGGAAAAAAAAAACCAGAGGTAAATGTCGAGCTCTTTTCCTCCTTGCTTCCATAAATCACCAATGTAGGTTTAGGGTACAAACCGTTACTATAGATATAAATATGGTGCTACGCATAGGAAGCATATATGATTTTGTCGTCATGGGAATCTTCACGTATCACTGTACGCTTTGAAAACTAGAAACGGGATATCTGTATGCGTATTACTGCACTTGAGAATGATATAAGAAGGTTTTACTGAGGCATTATGTGTACCCCTGCATAAGGAAAAAGAATGCTGTCATACTCATATATAGGATATGCATGTGGTTTACCTATTTGTGTGTGTGTGTCGCTGAACCAAGAAAGGAAAAGCTTATGGTTATCAGAGTGTGTGTATGTGTGTGTGTGTATGCATAAATATAGCACTGCAAATGTATAGGAAGAAAAGAAAGAAAAACTGAAGCAAAGAGGCACTGTATAGGAACCCAAAATATGCTGCATAAGAAAATGGAAGTGGGAACATTTTTGCTGATATACACGTTGATGCTCCCTGTTCGAGTGTAAATAAAAAGAGGAGGAAAGAAAATGATAAATATATCATTGCGTGAGAAAGAAAAAGGGGAATAAATGATAGGTATATATAGTCGCTGCACACTTAGGAAATTTGCTATCTCGTTTTCTTTTATAAATATATATATTGTTATGTAAATATATTTATTTATTAAACCCAAAACCTTCTATTGCTGACATATATACATATCAATGTGTTTTACTAATGTTATAAATAGTACGTACTTTGTTGGGTTTGATAGGTAATTAGAGATTTTAAGTCAAACTGGGTAGTGTTTGTAATATATTATTGATAAACGGTGGTTGATAACTCAAGCTGTACATGTTGAATTTTCAAAGCTTGGAATTGGGAGTGGTGGATTTTTCTCAACTAGAGTGTGTGTGGATCAGTGGCGGAGGCACACTAGTGTCCATGTGGGCAAGTGCAGACATAAAGAATTTTAAAAATATATATAATGTAAAGGAATCCTACTACAACTTATCAGGTTAGCTTAATGGTTAAACCTTTGACTTGAAAATATTTGGTACCGGGTTCGAACACGCCAGATGCTCACATTCTCTCTTTTTTTTCCCCCCAATTTTATTCGCAGCTCTCCGGCTCTCCCTCAGCCTCTCGCCCAACTGGTTCGCTCGACGCCGGGTCACCGGGTCTGAAACTTGTTGGGTAACCTCCGCGCCGCTCTCGCCTCGAAATCCCCAAGGTCCGTTGAATGTCTCTCTCTCAATCCACTTTCGTTCGATTTCGATCGGTCTCTCTCTCAATCTCCGAATCGATCCTGATTTGAAGCGTTCAGAGCTTGCTTCCAAAAGGGTTCTCCCATATCACAGCACCATTTTCTTTCATTGTCTTTGAAGCTCCTTAGAAATCTATGTGCTTGAGAGATTGCAAATCAGAATTTACTTATTGTGAAAATTTCTGGAATTGCTTCTGTTGATTGGATTCTTGTTGATTGGATTCTTGTTTATTGGGGATTTTTTTTTGAGGATGGGGTGTCAGATAAATATTGTAAACTCCATAACTCAAAATCGAGAAGAAAGTCAGTTATTTCTTACAAGGGCATTTGAGGCTCTTACCTTGTTTGTTTTTAGTTGAAAAAATATTAGTTAAAAGGACCACATTACCCAACTATTTGGGAAAAGGACTTAACTTGCAGTAATATAAATGAAACATTACAAAGTCTGAATTTAGACATTTTCCCAAACATTTGACCCATTCGACCAATTTTTCTAGGCTAGTTCTATCCAAACCACGCCAATTTTTAGTTTATACCATGCCGGAGCTTAAACCATTTAAAAACATTGTATATATTGTTTCTGTTTTGTTTCAAATCATTGAGAGTCTTCATGTTTCAGTGGATATGTAGTAGTAGTATATTATATATCAATTATAATATGTAGTAGCTGGTTTATATTTGAGGCATATGAATTGTTAGTAGTTCTGATTTTAATGGTTGTATGTAGCAGTTATGATTATAAGAACAAGAGTTCATCGTTAATACTCAAGGCCGAGTTCTTTGCTCTTTCGATTTTCAACAGCTGGTTTATAATTGCTTCTTTCTTGTAATACATGCTGGCTTGCTGCTGGAGACAAGGTAAAGTAATACAATACTTGGAAATTGTGGAAATATGTTTAACTCTTGCTTGCTATTCTGCTGTCGTGTTAAATATTTGATTTCCTCACTATGTTTCTGTTCTTCATTTGGCTTTCAACAAATGAGAAGGGATTACAATCTTTTTTATGGCATATGGAGTTTTTGGACCACCATTTGAATGAAACTTTTTGTTCAAGCCTGTCTGATAATTGAATATTTTATACACTTATTTTTATCTCTTGAATAATAATTTAGGACCCTTTAGCTAATAAATAATGGCTCTTATGTTTATTTGGGCCTTGGGCCTTTTATTGCATTTTAGCTATTTTTAATAATAAAATTCCAGTTTTGTGTTGCTTCACTATTTCTACCATAACTCTTGAACCAGACATCGGATTTGCCTCATTTTTGTCTCATATTTCAGATGATTCAGAGAGCTACAATTGTTATGAAGACATCAAGAGCAAATTCGGTCAAGAAGGAGGTCAATTTTGGAGCCAAAGTCGGATGTACAATTCTGGATTTATTTTGGACCCGAATTTTGTAATTTAAGTCCAGTTATATTTTATTTCTGTTTTGGGCTAAAACTATGAGAGCCCATTTCGTTTTAGGTTATTTTTAAGTATGGCAGCTGCCACAAACATATTCATTCACATTTTTAACATTAGAGTGGATCAAAATACAAGTTTTCATTTTCTCTCATCTGCTCTTCATGTTCTTCGCGCGTTCTTCGTGTTCTTCGTTCGTTCTTCGATTTTCCCAGCCATGATCGGCTAAACTCTTGTGATTAACCCAACGATGAGGATTCCATGATTCATCCAGAGAACTCGTGCCTAATCGGTAACTACTCGATTCTGTTTTCATCTTATCGGATTCGATTTGAAATAGTTCGAATATTAGATTTAATATTCGGTTTGGTTCATCCCAAGGACTTAGTTCGGACTAGGTTACAGTGTTGCTGTGCGATTGCACAGTGAGACGCCACTGTCCGGGCAGATTCTAGGCGATCGTCTAGGCGAGGGAATCTCCGGATGAATGCAGAGATTTCGATTCATCCGAAACCAAACGTGGGTTAGTTGTATTTTCGTTCAATGATGGAGGTTTCTGGAATCAATTCGTTGGGTTGATCATCTTTAATCTGTCTCTGTTTATTTGATTCTATTTGACTCTGTTTATTGCATTTTGGTTATGTTATTTAGTTTTGTTCTATTCATTAAACCAAACCCCACATTTTATCATTCTGTTTCACTATTGTTATTAAACAAGCCCGCTGCAAATTCGTTGGGAAACGACCCAGGTTCCCTAATTCTGCAAATTAATTACGAACTTGGTTTATTTTGGAAGACACGGCAAAAATCTTTCCAAAAATGGCGCCGCTGCCGGGGAATTTGCATCGGTTTGATTAGTAACAGTATTGTAAATAGCTTAGTTTAGGTAGTTTAGGTGGTTCGGGTGGCCGGACAGAAATTTTTCTGACTCCGATCACTCAAACCAGGTCTTATTCACAAGGAATTCGGTGTTTTAAGCAAAAGTCACTTCCTAGGAGGAAGTGAGGTCTCACTCATTTTCCCCAAATTCCAACGTTTAGACCACTTTTTTCACTGTTTTAGGTTCTGCCTTTTTGATTTCCAACAGGACCATTTTTTTTGAGTATCTCTGATTGAGTTGAAATTTGGTACAGTGATAGAAAATGGTGAATCGTTAGACCCCCAATAGTCTAGGAGTTGCTCTGTCCAAGTGGTATCCTCCGTTTCGCCAAATTCCATCGTTTAGGCCACTTTTTCAATTTTTGAAGTTTTTTTATTCCATTTTTGAGTCCCCCAATAGTCTAGGAGTTGCCCCTGTCCAAGTCCCAAAAATTTTAAAAATCATTTGATACTGTTTCTGGACTTGTTTTGGTCAATTTCTAGCATAGGTTTTTGCTTTTGTGTGTTTTGTCTTTGTGTCTCTTAGTGTTTTTCTACTTTTCACCACCTCTTGTGGCATTTTCGTAATTCTGATTTTCTGTAGGCATCTTTGTCATTCTGAGTATTTGCCAATTCTCTTTGTGTACATGTTGCATGAGTACCGTGAATACTACTAATCCGAAGATTTGTTGCCATTTGATCCTGAAATAGAAAGAACAATTCTTCTTGCTAGAAGAGTTGTTAGGCTAAGTCATAAGATTAATACCACACCGGATACTCAATTAGAGTCGATTCGGCCATTCGATTGTGTCCATTCTGTTGATCTTTCGATTGTGCTTCGATAGTATTTCGATAGTCTTGTTGTGTTCACTGATTCTAATAGCAACTTTGCTCGCTCGGAAATTATGGCAGGAGAGCAGGAAAATCATCATACTTTGAAGGAATTGGGTGCACTGATGTTAATTATCAACCCTTGTGCATCCAATATCCTAACCTTGCCGCTAACTTTGAGCTGAAATCTGGTCTAATACACTTGTTGCCTAAGTTTCATGGTCTTGCGGTGAGTGCCCCATTAAGCATTTGAAGGAATTCCATGTAGTGTGCAAAGACTATGAAGCCACATGCCATTGATGAAAATCATATCAAGTTGAGAGCTTTTCCTTTCTCATTGGACGGTGGAGCCAAGGATTGGTTGTTGTACCTTCACCCTCATCTATTGGGAGTTGGACTGATATTCGAGGTTATTTCTAGAGAAATATTTCCCTTCCTCAAGAGCAACCGCAATCAAGAAGGAAATTGGCAACATTAAACAAGTCATTGGGGAGACTATGTATGAGTATTGGGAGAGGTTCAAAAGGTTATGTGCAAGCTGTCCACACCATCGATATCCGAAAAGACTTGATCAACTCTTTCTATGATGGTCTATCACCGGTAGACAAAGGGTTGGTGGATGCTTCTAGCGGTGGGGCTATGAGTAAAAAGACACCTGAAGAAGCCTGAGACTTGATATCCATTATGGCAGATAACTCTCGCGGTTTGGCACCGTGGCCAATAGTACTCCTGTTTACCATATTCAAGCTCCAGTCCAGCATGATTCTCGAGATTAGAGACTAGACTTGATGATCGACCTCCCTTGTGAGGCGGTGGCAAAGGACACGCACAAGACATCTTCCCTTCTCGGCATGGGTACTCTTGTGGGTTTTGTTCGACCCTTATCATTCTACGACTCTTGCCCTACCTTGCATGATCCTACTTACCAAGATCGGTCGAGGCTGCAGTGGGTGTTTTTCCAGAAGGCCACAATACCAACAGAATAATGCCTTCTCCAACACTTATAATCTGGTTGGAGAAATCACCCCAACTTTCGCCGGAACCAAAATCGAACCGAGCAACCAATACCAAAATCGAATCGAGTAACCAAGATCGGCGAACTGGGAATTACCAGCAAAGGCCGTACAGACCAGAGACTTTCCAGCAACAATCTGCACCCCCTTTGCCTTTGCAAGCACCACCTCCTCGACCAGCCATATGTCCACCTCCACAGGCGGCACAACAAACAGCTAGTAGTAGTGGTGGTTCCTCACTTGAAGATATGATGAAGCAATTTGTCACAAAGAATATGCGGTTCCAACAACAACCGACACTTCCATTCAGAGTTTGCAAACACAGATTGGGCGATTGGCAACATCATTGAACCAGCTTCAACCTCAGGGATCCAATTCCCTTCCCTCACAAACAATTCCCAATCCTAAGGGAAATGTGAGTGCTATATCACTACAGTCTGGAAAGCAATTGGAGGAACCTAAGCAAGCTGAAGATGTGACTTCCACATCAGAAAACGAGTTAGGAAATGTGAAGATTGACTCTGAAAAGAAAAAGGAAATGCAGCAAGGTGAAGAGGAAGACATTCATATTCCTCTGCCCTTCCCTCGAGAGCGATTCGACCCAAGAAGTTGGCGAGATAAAGCACAAGAGAAGGATATACTTGAGACATTCGGAAGAGTAGAGATCAACATTCCTCTCTTAGATGCGGTCAAACAAATTCCTAAATATGCCAAGTTTCGAAGGAGTTGTGCACCAACAAGAGGCGATCAAGGGGAATGAGCGAGTGAGCTTGAACCGAGAATGTCTCAAAGACTCATCCAAATTCTACCATGCCTCGTAAATGCAAAGATCCGGGGACATTTTCTATCCCTTGCCTTATTGGTAACTATAGATTTGATGATTGCATGCTAGATTTAGGTGCTTCTATTAATGTCATGCTGCATCTGTTTATAGATCTCTTGGTCTTGGTCCCTTGCGTCCAACTGGTGTCATTGTTCGGTTAGCTAATAGGAGTAATGCCCATCCTTCCGGTTTAGTTGAAGATGTATTAGTCAAAGTTAATGAATTGATATTCCCTCGCTGATTTTTACATCTTGGATATGGAGGGTGAGTCTCCTAGTAGTAGGTCACCAATCATTCTAGGGAGACCTTTCATGAAAACAAACTAGGACTAAGATAGATGTGCATTCTCGGTACTCTTTCCATGGAGTTTGGTGATATATCTGTGAATTTCAATATCTTTGATGCCATGAAATATCCTAGGGAAGAGCATTCTGTTTTCTGTATTGATGTGATTGATGATGCTGTGGATGATGTTCTTAATGGTTGGTGTATTCCTACTCGAGTTCAGAATAGTTGGAGAGTTTGCATTGACTATAGAAGACTCAACCAAGCCACTCGCAAAGATCATTACCCTCTACCCTTCATTGATCAGATGTTAGAGCGATTGGCTGGTAAGTCTCATTACTGCTTCCTGGATGGCTACTCCGGATACTTCCAGGATCCATATTGCTCCCGAGGATCGTGAGAAGACGACCTTTACATGCCCACTTTGGGACATATGCTTACCGAAGGATGCCTTTTGGCCTCACGCAATGCACCCGGCACCTTTCGGCGTTGTATGGTGAGTATTTTCTCGAGTTCCTAGAGAGACTGCATGGAGGTTTTCATGGATGATTTCACTGTATATGGGTCTCGATTTTGATGCATGCTTAGCTAATTTGTCTAGAGACTTGCATAGGTGTATTGAATCTAATCTTGTGCTTGAATTATGAGAAGTGTCACTTTATGGTTGAGTCGGGCATAGTCTTGGGACACATAGTGTCTAGGAAAGGGATTGAGGTAGACCCCGCTAAGATCGATGTTATTACCGCTTTGCCTTACCCCGCTTCTGTGCGGGAAGTTCGCTCTTTTCTTGGTCATGCAGGTTTCTATCGACGTTTCATTCGAGATTTCAGCAAGACTCGCTCAACCCTTGTCCCACCTCCCGCATAAGGACACCGACTTTGTCTTTGATGATGCGTGCAAGGCGGCCTTCGATCATTTGAAGCGTTGCCTTACTACGGCCCAGTGATTCAGCCCCGATTGGCTCCTCCCTTTTGAGTTAATGTGCGATGCTTCCAACTATGCGGTTGGTGCTATCTTAGCACAACGGTTGATAGAGCCTCCCATGTCATTGCATATGCTTCAAAGACTTTGGATTACGCTCGTCTAATTACACCACTACTGAGAAGGAGTTGTTGGCTATTGTATTTGCCTTTGATAAGTTTAGGTCATATCTCTAGCTAGTAGAGTCATTGTTTTCTCTGACCATGCAGCTTTAAAGTTTCTTTTGAAAAGGCAGATGCTAAGCCACGACTCATCCGGTGGATGTTGTTGCTCCAAGAGTTTGATGTGGAGATTCGAGATAGAAGTGGAGCACAAACCGGGTAGCCGACCACTTGAGTCGTATCACTCATTCTCCCTCTCACCCTCTTCTATTCGGGATGATTTCACGATGAGCGCCTTCTACACTGCAAGTTAAGACCCCATGGTATCTTTGATTTAGTTAACTACTTGGTAGTTTGGTGTTTTTCCTGTAGAGTCTACTAGGGCCCAAACCCTTAAATTGAAAAGTGAGTCTAAATATTATGTTTGGGATGACCCTTATCTCGTGGAAATTTTGTAGTGACCAAGTAGTTAGGAGATGTGTGCCGATTGTGAGTTTCAATCTATATTGCATTTTGCTCATGCTTACGCTTTGTGGTGGTCACTTTGGACCCCAAAGAACTGCTAGGAAGGTGTTAGAATGTGGTTTGTTTTGGCCTTCCTGTTTCATGATGCCCATTTGTTTTGCAAGTCATGTGATAAGCGTCGGAGGGCGGGGAGTATTTCCGTAGGCATGAGATGCCCAAAACCCTATATTGTTTTGTGAGATCTTTGATGTTTGGGGTATTGATTTCATGGGTCCATTTCTGCTTCATATGGTTACACTTACATCTTGTTTGTTTGTTGATTATGTTTCGAAATGGGTTGAGGCGAAAGCCACCCTGACAAATGATTCTTCGTGGTGGTGGATTTTGTTAGGTCTAACATTTTCTGCGGTTTGGCATTCCTAGAGCTATTATCGGTGATCGGGGTTCCCATTTTTGCAATCGAAGCATGGGTGCCTTGCTACGCAAGTATGGAGTGCTTCACAAGGTTTCCACACCTACCATCCTCGGACCAATGGTCAAGTGAAGTCTCCAATAGAGAGATTAAGCAAATCCTTCAAGACTGTCAACTCTACCGGAAAGATTGGAGTAAGCGACTAGATGATGCTTTGTGGGCATATCGCACCGCCTACAAGACTCCGATTGGGATGTCTCCCTATCGGATTGTCTTTGGTAAGGCATGTCATCTTCCGGTTGAGTTGGAGCATCAAGCCTATTGGGCTATTAAGCAATGCAACATGGATTTGGCTAAGTCTGGATGGAGAGGAAGGCTGCAGTTGCAAGAGTTAGATGAGCTTAGATTGGATGCCTATGAAAGCTCACGGTTGTATAAGGAAAAGACTAAGGCATTCCATGATAAGCATATTCGAGGAAAGAATTCTCTGTGGGCCGAAAGTTCTTCTATTTAATTCCCGTCTGAAGTTTATGCACAGTAGCTTCGATCTAGATGGGATGGCCCTTTTGTGATCACTAACATATTTCCATTTGGTCTTTGTTGAGCTATGTGATCCACCCACAGGACGGACTTTTAAGGTCAATGGGCATCGCCTCAAGCCGTTTCATGAGGGATCCCCACGCAGCTGAGGAAGCAGAGATTCTCCTCATTGATGCCACTTATCCTCCATAAACCCTTGGGAGTATTCTTCTTTCTTCTCCCTCCTTCTCTTTTATTTGTTTTCCTTTTCTACTTTGCTTTTTGAAAATAAATACATTCTTTCTTTCTAATGATTGCTACATATTATGAACTAGGACATTTTGGTTTTAATGGATCATTCTGTTTAGTCTGGAACTCTTGACTCTTCGATTACAAGTCTTGGTAGTTGATTTGATGTTGTTGATTACCTAAGTTGGTATTGACCTTGTGAGGTTTTGGGCTGCATGAATGGAATTCATCTTTTGCCATTCTTTCTTTCATGTGTGCATCTCTCATGATTTGTGTTCTCTAGAACTTGCTCCTTTTCTTTTGAAACTACATTTTTCACTTACGTGCATAAGTATGATGGAAGCTTGTTTTCTTTCTTTTATTCTCCTCACTTTGGCCAAATAGCTTTCCCTTACATTATGATTCCTTTGCTAGCCCCTTTGTGCCTTTTGACCCATTCTTTTCTAAGCCACATTACAAGCCTAAGCGTAAAACCATTTTATTCCGCACCTTGAAGATTTATTGAGCATTGGTTTCAACTTGTTTTGTGTTTAAGTGTGGGGGTTGCTCAGAAGTGCAACAGTTTAAGTGTGGGGGGGGGATATTTGATTTTGACATTGTAATTACGTATACAATGAAAGGAAAGAAAGAAAAGTAAAAAAAACAAAACAAAAAAAACAAAAAAAAAAAAAAAAAAGGAAAAAAAAGAAAAAGAAAAAGAAAAAAAAACAACAAAAGAAGAGAAAAGAAAAGAAAATACATAGAAAGGAATGTATATATGAGTAGAATAAAAGTCTCATACATAGAGAATGATTGTGTTAATCAGTGCTCTTCCTTTTGATTTCTTTGGTGCTTAGCCTCTTATTCCATACTATTACCTACCTTCACCCTAGCCCCGTTACAACCTTTAATTACAAGCTCTCTTGATTTGTGCATGTATGTGTTATGAGTAGTGGAGACGTAGAAGTTGAGCAAGCTTATGGTAGAACAAATTTCTTGAGTAGAATTTGAGCGATACACTTATTTACCTTAAACACTTGAGAGACTGATTGATTGAGCGCATCATTTGAGAGATCATCTTTTGTGATTAGCATCATTGATTGACACTACCATGAATTGTAATTTGAGATGAAGGGGTTTTGGTCTTGAATGATTGGTCTTTTGAAGCTTTGTGTCCCTTGATTCAATTTTTGCATTGTTAGCAATTATTAGTAAATAAGAGTTTTCCTTTAGGTCTTTCTCTTTGAATTTTGCTCAGAGTGCAAAAAGATAAGTGTGGGGAATTTGATAATTGAATATTTTATACACTTATTTTTATCTCTTGAATAATAATTTAGGACCCTTTAGCTAATAAATAATGGCTCTTATGTTTATTTGGGCCTTGGGCCTTTTATTGCATTTTAGCTATTTTTAATAATAAAATTCCAGTTTTGTGTTGCTTCACTATTTCTACCATAACTCTTGAACCAGACATCGGATTTGCCTCATTTTTGTCTCATATTTCAGATGATTCAGAGAGCTACAATTGTTATGAAGACATCAATAGAAAATTCGGTCAAGAAGGAGGCCAATTTTGGAGCCAAAGTCGGATGTACAATTCTGGATTTATTTTGGACCCGAATTTTGTAATTTAAGTCCAGTTATATTTTATTTCTGTTTTGGGCTAAAACTATGAGAGCCCATTTCGTTTTAGGTTATTTTTAAGTATGGCAGCTGCCACAAACATATTCATTCACGTTTTTAACATTAGAGTGGATCAAAATACAAGTTTTCATTTTCTCTCATCTGTTCTTCATGTTCTTCGCGCGTTCTTCGTGTTCTTCGTTCGTTCTTCGATTTTCCCAGCCATGATCGGCTAAACTCTTGTGATTAACCCATCGATGAGGATTCCATGATTCATCCAGAGAACTCGTGCCTAATCGGTAACTACTCGATTCTGTTTTCATCTTATCGGATTCGATTTACGAAATAGTTCGAATATTAGATTTAATATTCGGTTTGGTTCATCCCAAGGACTTAGTTCGGACTAGGTTACAGTGTTGCTGTGCGATTGCACAGTGAGACGCCACTGTCCGGCAGATTCTAGGCGATCGTCTAGGCGAGGAATCTCGGATGAATGCAGAGATTTCGATTCATCCGGAACCAAACGTGGGTTAGTTGTATTTTCGTTCAATGATGGAGGTTTCTGGAATCATTTCGTTGGGTTGATCATCTTTAATCTTTCTCTGTTTATTTGATTCTGTTTGACTCTGTTTATTGCATTTTGGTTATGTTATTTAGTTTTGTTCTATTCTCTATTGTTATTAAACAAGCCCGCTGCAAATTCGTTGGGAAACGACCCAGGTTCCCTAATTCTGCAAATTAAATACGAACTTGGTTTATTTTGGAAGACACGGCAAAAATCTTTCCACTGTCAATTATATTCTAGCCATGAAATTGCAACAAGTTTGAGGCTAACTACACTATGTATTGATTGATCTTAAATGTTGATTTCTAGACATTTTAAATGCTACTACTCCTTGGTGCTTAGTGTCCCTGTATGAAAAAAGATACAATTATATAGGTTTCGATAGAGGAAGCATTGAGATGAGATAGCTTCTAGGTTGCAACATGTTCCCTAATCTTGTCAAACTTTTCTTCTTCCAGAAGATGTCAACGATACAATCTTATTTCAAACGTCTAAAACCCACAAATCCAGAACCCGAAGCTCAAAGTGAGCAACGTTCAAATAGTATTTCAATTCCAACAGTCCAAGAATCCTCCCAACCACCACAAGCATCTCAATTTGGTGGTTTTCAATCACCAC
Organism: Acacia pycnantha; assembly: GCA_025563575.1. Lineage (NCBI taxonomy): Eukaryota > Viridiplantae > Streptophyta > Magnoliopsida > Fabales > Fabaceae > Acacia > Acacia pycnantha. Next base: position 1,975,619 of record JAMWYP010000032.1, on the reverse strand, counting down.
CTTTAGCAACAGTTAGCATAGAAAATCTTGAAGCAGATCCGGGGAAAAGACCTTCAATTTATTCTATGACATCAAATCCTATAGAAAGAGAGGATATTCGGAGAGCTTATTTGCTGAAGGGGCCAACTTAACCAATTCTTAAACCATTCCCTCAAACGGAACTGTATGGAAAATGCGTAGATTCAATCCTAAGTGGTATGAAGAATTTGGTTCCTGGTTGGAGTATAGTGTATCAAAAGATGCATGTTTTTGCTTGTATTGTTATCTGTTTGATATGGAGGTTGGAGGTAGTGGTTCGATGCAGGAAGCATTTGTCGGTGTGGGGTTTACAAATTGGCATAAGAAGGATAGAATCAAAGTTCATGTTGGAGATCATAAGAGTACTCACAATAGATGTTATCAAGCTTGTCAAGATTTGATGAAGCAAAATCAACATATTGATGTTGCTTTTTCAAATATTTCTGAACAACAAAAAATTGATTATCGTATTCGGCTGAAAACTTCTTTAGATTGTGTTAGATTCCTACTACGCAATGGTGAGTCTTTTCGGGGGCATGATGAATCTACAAGTTCAAATCAACAAGGTTTATTCCTTGAAATTCTTAAGTTTTATTCTAAGCCAAATAAAGAGATGAGCGATGTGGTCTTGGAAAATGCCCCCGATAATCACAAATTGACTTCACCAATGATTCAAAAAGATCTTTGTCAAGCTTGTGCTGATTTGACTGTTAAATCAATAATTAGTGATCTCGGTGATGATTATTTTGCCTTGCTAGTTGATGAAGCTCGTGATGTTGCAATTAAAGAACAAATGGCGGTTGTACTTCGGTATGTAAACAAAAAAGGGTCAATTGTTGAACGTTTTATTGGTATAATTCATGTTTCAGATACGACTGCACAGTCACTAAAAGCATCTATTGATGGGCTATTTTCTAAACTTGGTTTAAGTTTGTCTAAATGTCGCGGTCAAGGCTATGATGGTGCTAGTAATATGCGGGGTGAATTCAAAGGGCTTAAGAGTTTGATTTTGTGACAACACATCCGCATTCTACATTCAATGCTTTGCTCATCAGTTACAATTGGCACTTGTGAAGGTTGCAAAACAGCACAAGAAGATTCAAGAACTTTTTGACATGCTTCAAAAGATGGCTACCGTTGTGGGGGGTTCATGCAAGCGGAAGGAAATTCTTCAAATGAATCAGTATGATCTAATAGCTGAAAGAATTGCTAGTGGTGAAATACCAACTGGAAAAGGTTTAAATCAAGAGACAACCTTAAAGCGACCTGGAGACACTCGTTGGGGTTCCCATTTTGCTACGGTTACAAGTGTTATGACATTATTTTCTCCAATAATTTCCTTGATGAAAATTATTCAAGACGACCCGAAAAATGATGCTGCAAGAACCGATGCAGGTTGCATTTTGTATGCCATGGAGGATTTTGAATTTGCATTCTTGTTGCATCTTATGAAATTGATCTTGGGGATTTCTTATGAGTTGTCACAAGCACTACAAAGAAAAGATCAAGACCTCTTAAATGCAATTTGTTTAGTGAAAGTAGTCAAGTCTCGTTTACAAGAGGTGAGAGATAATGGTTTTGATGATTTGCTTCAAGAAACGAACAACTTTGCCAATAAATATGATATTGATGTTCCAAATATGAATGATGTTTATTGTCCTAAAGGGAGATCGAGACGGAGATTGGAATCATTCACATTCTTCCACTACTTTAAGGTGGAGTTATTTAATACAGTGATAGATACTCAGATTCAAGAGTTGAATGATCGATTTGATAATGTTAATATCAAGTTGTTTGAGTGTTTGAGTTGTCTTGATCCTCGTGATTCATTTGCTAATTTTAACACAGAAAAGTTGATTGAGTTTACTAGATTCTATCCTTTGGAGTTTGATGAGCTTGCAGATATTCCCTTTTTGTCTTCAAGTCTCAGTAATTTTATTGTTGATGTGAGGGCTGATTCTGATTTTGTCAATTTGCAAACAATTTCTGACCTTGCTTTGAAGATGGTTGAGAAGAGAAAGAATATTGTTTATCCACTGGTCTATTTGTTGATAAAGTTGGCACTCGTTCTCACCGGTGGCAATCAAGCTAGTGTTGAGCGGGTATTTTCGCAATGACTATTATTAAGGATAAGTTGCGCAATCGGATAAATGATGATTGGTTTAATTCATGCATGATCACTTATGTTGAGCGTGATATATTTGCTACGATTGATGATGAAGAGATAATGCAATATTTTCAAGGAATGAGGAATCGAAGAGTGTCTTTGTAATCGTTCTGATGTAAAGGTTAGTTGACTTTTGATTGTTATTTTTCTGTGTTAATGCATTTGTGTTCTCATTGTTTTCCTTTTTCCTTTATCTAGGTGTTTGGTGTTGAACGTATTGAAAGTGTTGTACTCTCTGGTGGATAGCCTTTTTTGAGGCATGTTGAACTTGGAATGCCGGTTTGTAACTATCCTTCTATTATTCCTTTGCTCTATGGTGAAAGCATGATAATGAGTCTTATTTGTATAATTCTGTGGTTGAGTTGCTTTGGAATTGAAAATCATAGCTTCTGGTTCTTAGTGTCCCTGTATGAAAAAAGATACAATTTTCTTCTTCCAGAAAATGTTAACGATACAATCTTAATGCATTTAAAAATTTTCTTAAAAAAAAAAATTTTCGGGGGCGCTGCCCCCGAACCACCCCACTATTTGTGCACCCACAAATTTTAAGACCTGGCTCCGCCACTGGTGTGGATGATGGATCACTGTGTCTGGTTATATAAATTGTTATGAATATTTTAAATACCATTTTATCACTTCTTTTTTAAAGTTCTTATGTGTGGATTTCTCCTGCTATGCTTCGAAATCCATTCCACAAACATGCCTATGGACACAAGTTGCACCATCTCTCTCACTATATTATGTCTATTAGAATATTGCTATAAATAATGAAGGAAGTTATTAATTAATAATAAATAAAAGAGTGTTATTATTAATTAATAATAATAATTAAAATGGGATATAAAGGGAGTAACAAATTCATCAGAGGTAGAAAGGTCAATAGTGGCAATGACATCTCTTAGGATGTTATTTATAAGGGAAATAATGTGGTGATACTATTATAGGATATCCGGGAATGATATTAATCCCTCATGAATGATATTAATCCAAAGAAATTTGAAAAAATATATATGTATGAAAAAGCTCAAGAAACATTCATGTACAAGGTTAGGATGTATAAATATATTATGAAGGGTTAAGGTGGTATACACGAGTTTAAATCCTGATAAACACATTTGTTAGGAGAGACGAAAACACTTTATTCTCTAAGAGCCTCAAGAGGGGATACACTTCTTGACAAATGTTAAAAATATATTTTTTAGATACCTTAGAGTACACATGTACAAAGTCCAAATTCTGAGAAAATGTGTCATTCAAATAAAACAATAATTCAGGAACGAGCCAAACAGCAATTTATTTAGAAACATGTTCTATTTGAGGGCGTGCGCGCGCAACCAATGAAAAAGGGTTCATGTAAAATTGTATTTATAGGCCAAAAAAAAAAAAAAACTCTCATCATAAATATAGAATATAGTTTGTAGTACAAATTACACTATAAAATATGATTAATATTTAGGATCGGAGGTAGTATATTTTAGGAAAAAAATAGCCTGATGTGTATTGAGAAAATATCAGAACATAATTTGTTTATAAGCACATATCCATGCGTTCAATATTAAAATGTACAAGTAATAACTCAAATATAAAAGATTAGTGTTAGCCGAATTAAAATTAAAAATACTAATCGTACATGTACACAAAAAATATCAATAGCAGTCAATGTGCCATTTACCTAAGCATATTAATCACTTGATCAATTATTAATTCATCAATATGCTTATTCCTATGTGGTAGGTAGAACTATACTTGTATATAAGCATAAATAGAAAGGATACATATATAATTATAGGGATAGGATATTGTCATTACTATTTTTTGTCACTACCAATGCCACTATCACTTTTTCAGCGTTAGATCAGAATTTCAATAGAAGAGATAAATGATAAATGTAGATGAGATTATGATCTAACAGTGAAAAAGTGGTAGTAACATTAATAATGACAAAAAATAATGATAGTGATAATCCTATCCCATAATTATAATGTTAGAAATTTTTGGAAAAATTAAAATAAAGGACCTAGAGAAAATCATATTTATTATAAAGGACCATACAAATTGTAATTACTTACAAAGACCAAACATCATAATATGAATTTTTAAATTATTAAATTGCCCATAACTGAACTTCTTCAACTATCTCTTATATTAGTAATTTTAAAATAACTAAAATCAAAATTAAAACCGCCCATCATTACTGTATTTTTTTTTTTCACAAGTCTCATATTCATGCAATCAATGCGTTATTTAATTAACAATCATTAAACTCATTATTTTCTAATGCTTTTAACAAAGTTTCATATTCATTTAATCAATATATCATTTAATTATTTCTATATAGTAAATTATTTACAATTTTTAATTTTATTAACATAAATGCATTTTCTTAAAAGGGTTGTGTAACAACCCGACTTTTCACAAGCAGTATAATTTTTTTTTTTCCAAAACATCATTTCAAATCATCAGAGTAGAGCAACAAAGCGATTGAGTAACTGATATTTATATATGAAACGCCGTAAGTCTGGCTGGTTACAACTACGATACAGTAACTGAGTATTTCAAAAACAGATAATAATAAAAGGAAAGACTTCCGCCGAAACATCGAAAGGAAGTCTTCAAAGAGTCTTCTACTCAGGCCGCTTGCCTCTCTCCTCGGCCCTTAGTCCTCCTGGAGCTTGACGCTATGTTAAGAGGCGAGATCCGCATCGGATCTCGTAACGGTTAACCTCATATTTGGCTGACACAACATATGGACCACAGAACAATCATATCAACAACGGTATATGTGCACTCATCGCCCAAAAGCATGTATACATATATCGCCCAATAGCATGTATACATATATCGCCCAAAAGCATGCGAGATATATCGCCCATAGCAAACATGAACATATAAACAAAGACATAGACATACCACAGAGCTATAAGCTATCACATACAATACACCTAGCACATACATGCATACCATAAACATCAGATTAGTGTTACAGTACGCGAACGTACCTTCGTTGACGGATTACGATATTTCTAGCACGTTTTACGGAAAATCGTGAAATCTCCAACAACGGCTCGTCGGGCAGCGAGCTTCGCTACAGATTTTCCCAGAGCACCTCTCTCTAAAATCCTCTCTCTAGAATCGGTTTTGCTCTTCAAAATGGTGTGAGAAATGAAGAGGAAACTTGGCTATTTATAGAAGGAAATGTGACACTATTCACTACTTTTTCATATCGGATATCGGCCACGGGATCGCACTTTGCCACATGTCACGATCCTCACCGGGCCACTTGGCAGCTGACATCATCATTTAAAGCCATGATGTCATGGTGGTGATGTCATCTACTTGTTTGAGAAGTTTCCTACCGATAAGTTCCCGATCGGTTCCGATTCGCGTGATTTCGGAAAAATCTCAAAATTCTGGATTTACAACTTTGAAAACATATTCTCACTTAGTAGAAATGTCCAAGTTAACCTATATTTTGATTCCATATAGGGCTCCAACATTCCAGTTGAGTCTTTCTCGAAAAACGTGTCCAAACGCGTCCTTAAGTCGAAACTTGTTTTCTAAACACCCATCTCTTCGAAAAATTCACCGAATCCAAATATGTTCATGAAAATTCCCAATTCTTTTCCAAATGTCACAACATAACCTTTTCGTCCTTTTGGCTATCTCGTCCTTTTCTAATTTCCCTATTTCGTCTTATTAGGAAAAAGCACAAACGGCTTCGTAATTAACTTCCGCAAGAGTTTAACTAAGATAAAATCCCACTGATTAATATTTTACCTTGACTTTGGGAATCTCATTCCTAGATCTCTAGATAGGATCCGTTTCCTAATTCCCATTTTACTATTCACCCTTTTTCACTTTAATTAATTATATTATATTTTAATTGCAAGTTGCAAACTTATATACATATATATATATATATTTTTTGTTTTTCTCTTTTTCCTTTTCATTATTTATTTATATTTTTTTTTCTCTGCCCTTGATTTTCGTTTTTTATTATTATTATTATTATTATTTTTATTAATTATTTAATTAATTATTTAATTAATTAAATAATTATTTTCACATAATTTTTACAAAATTTCCCTATTGGTCCATTCTTGCATTTAGGCTTAAAAATACCTAAACTCACTTATTTTTCTTCAAAATTTCCAATTAATTAGTAAATATACTTGTTACTAATTTGCAACCACTTTCCACTAATTTTTGAGCTCTACATAATTATTACTGAATTTTCCTTGCTTATGCTTAAGTAATTAGCCCAATATTACTTAATTACTTTCTTATCAATAGTTGATAGTTTTCTTAATTATCAATTTATCACACCTCATTACCTCATGACTTTTACACCGACACATTTGCTTCCATGTGTTCTGTATAGCTTTCACAGTGGTATTTATAACCCATAATGTGCTTAGGGACCTATTTGCAAATTCCCAAACGTTTTAGGGACCTAATTGCAAATTATCTAATTTCAAGAGAAATTACCTTAACAACAAGGTAAATTCAATACAAGGTGTTTGAGACCTCATATTCACCTATTTTCAATAGGTATATTTACTCATTTATGATATTTTCCCTAAGTCAGATTTTGGGGTGTTACATTTCTCCCCCCGTTAAACAAAATTTCGTCCTCGAAATTTGCACTCTACCCACAAATCTCCGTCCTATTCAGACTTTGGACTTCACGCATTGGATCCTTATTTTGTCTGCCAGCCGCTCCTCCTGGCGATTGAGAACTCGTTTCAGCTTGATTATAAAGTTTTTATCATGTTTTAGGTTGATATATAGTGTTTCCGTGTTGCAATACACCGCGTACTTTATATATATTGCTTCCGTGGCGCCCATAACACCGCGTACTTTAGTGTTTTAGCGTTTCCGTGGCGCCCATAACACCGCGTACATAAGTGTTTCCGTGGCACTCATAATACCGCGTACTACACATTCATCATGTCGTACTTTGATATACTAGATCCCCATGGTTCCCATACACCGCAAAGCAATACCATATATCTCATACTCATGGATATCATGTTGTACTTCGATATATTATGTTCCCATGGTTCCCATACACCGTGGCAACATAAAATACCTTATACTTAATGATACTTTCGTGATTTGTTACTTAAGAAACTTGATAATGATTATCACTATGTTATGTGTGGATTGGTTCGGTTTTGAACTACGAGGTCTTCCCTTTTCTCAACGTAGCTCTTCCGTCATCTGTCTCCTGCCGCTAAGAGTCGTCTCTTAACTACAGCGATTTGTTTGGAATTTCGTTGGTTCTTTCCACCCAACAATGGATACGTAGAAAATGATGATGAGTGGATCTAATCCAAATTTTCCAAGAGTATGGAAATACGTAATGGTTCCTCCGATAGAAATTTTCAACATGGGTCACGATCGACATATCGGTCCCTCTCGAGGTTATCTACCTCGTCCTCCGGGTCTCCCTGAGTCTCATCCGACGTGGCCTAGCTCCGTGTATGAGATCTCGCAGGTTAGAATGGAATTAACGCCCGTAGATAAACCGGCGCTATCGAGTGATCAAAGGCCGATATCGAGTGATCAGAGGATCGGATATCGATATCGTGGTTATCGAGAGTTAATGTACCGGCTGCAAGTGGTACATCGGTTCGTAATGGCATACCGGTTCAAACTGGTACACCGACCTTAGGCTATATCAAGCACTCATTTTCAAAATATGCTCCAAACTTTTGAAAAGGCTTAGAACCTAACTCCGTTATCCGAACAGAATGGCCAGGTAAGTGTCTACCATGGGGGCCTCACCGACTTATACGGCGACTGATTGGCTTACCCACGTAAACTAGCCTTGCCTTCGGCACCAAACTGTCCGTAATAACTTAGTCAGATCCATGCCAGGACTACTGCTCTGATACCAAATGTAACAACCCGACTTTTCACAAGCAGTATAATTTTTTTTTCCAAAACATCATTTCAAATCATCAGAGTAGAGCAACAGAGCGATTGAGTAACTGATATTTATATATGAAACGCCGTAAGTCTGGCTGGTTACAACTACGATACAGTAACTGAGTATTTCAAAAACAGATAATAATAAAAGGAAAGACTTCCGCGAAACATCGAAGGAAGTCTTCACCGGGTCTTCTACTCTGCCGCTTGCCTCTCCTGGGTCCTTAGTCCTCCTGAGCTTGACGCTATAAAGCAAGAGCCGAGATCCGCACCGGATCTCAAAAACTGCTTAACCTCATATTTACGTACACAACATATGGACCACGGCAGACAATCATATCAACAACAAGTATATGTGCACTCATCGCCCAAAAGCATGTATACATATATCGCCTAATAGCATGTATACATATATCGCCCAAAAGCATGCATATATATCGCCCATAGCAAACATGAACATATAAACAAAGACATAGACATACCACATGTAGCTATAAGCTATCGCATACAATACACCTAGCACATACATGCATACCATAAACATCAGATTAGTGTTACAGTACGCGAACGTACCTTCGTTGACGGACTGAGCACCTCTCTCTAAAATCCTCTCTCTAGAATCGGTTTTGCTCTTCAAAATGGTGTGAGAAATGAAGAGGAAACTTGGCTATTTATAGAAGAAAATGTGACACTATTCACTACTTTTTCATATCGGATATCGGCCACGGACGCACTTTGCCACATGTCACGATCCTCACCGGGCCACTTGGCAGCTGACATCATCATTTAAAGCCATGATGTCATGGTGGTGATGTCATCTACTTGTTTGAGAAGTTTCCTACCGATAAGTTCCCGATCGGAACCCGATTCGCGTGATTTCGGAAAAATCTCAAAATTCTGGATTTACAACTTTGAAAACATATTCTCACTTAGTAGAAATGTCCAAGTTAACCTATATTTTGATTCCATATAGGGCTCCAACAGTCCAGCTTGAGTCTTTCTCGAAAACGTGTCCAAACGCGTCCTATGTCGAAACTTGTTTTCTAAACACCCATCTCTTCGTAAAAATTCACCGAATCCAAATATGTTCATGAAAATTCCCAATTCTTTTCCAAATGTCACAACATAACCTTTTCGTCCTTTTGGCTATCTCGGCCTTTTCTCTAATTTCCTATTTCGTCTTATTAGGAAAAAGCACAAACGGCTTCGTAATTAACTTCCGCAAGAGTTTAACTAAGATAAAATCCCACCGATTAATATTTTACCTTGACTTTGGGAATCCCATTCCTAGATCTCTAGATAGGATCCGTTTCCTAATTCCCATTTTACTATTCACCCTTTTTCACTTTAATTAATTATATTATATTTTAATTGCAAGTTGCAAACTTATATACATATATATATATATATTTTGTTTTTCTCTTTTTCCTTTTCATTATTTATTTATATTTTTTTTTCTCTGCCCTTGATTTTCGTTTTTTATTATTATTATTATTATTATTTTTATTAATTATTTAATTAATTATTTAATTAATTAAATAATTATTTTCACATAATTTTTACAAAATTTCCCTATTGGTCCATTCTTGCATTTAGGCTTAAAAATACCTAAACTCACTTATTTTTCTTCAAAATTTCCAATTAATTAGTAAATATACTTGTTACTAATTTTCAACCACTTTCCACTAATTTTTGAGCTTTACATAATTATCTCTGAATTTTCCTTTGCTTACGCTTAAGTAATTAACCCAATATTACTTAATTACTTTCTTATCAATAGTTGATAGTTTTCTTAATTATCAATTTATCACACCTCATTACCTCATGACTTTTACACTGACACATTTGCTTCCATGTGTTCTCAGATATCTTAGCATCTACTGGGGTATTACTGGTCATTTCAATACTTTTGGGTATTCTTCTACAATTTCTCCAAGTTTGTAACTTAATAAATTACCTAAATTAGGGACAATATCCTTCCCTATTTCAAGTAGATTTTTACTTGTTTCTTTTATAGCTTTCACAGGTATTTATAACCCATAATGTGCTTAGGGACCTATTTGCAAATTCCCAAACGTTTTAGGGACCTAATTGCAAATTATCTAATTTCAAGAGAAATTACCTTAACAACAAGGTAAATTCAATACAAGGTGTTTGAGACTCATATTCACCTATTTTCAATAGGTATATTTACTCATTTATGATATTTTCCCTAAGTCAGATTTTGGGGTGTTACATTTCTCCCCCCGTTAAACAAAATTTCGTCCTCGAAATTTGCACTCTACCCACAAATCTCCGTCCTATTCAGACTTTGGACTTCACGCATTGGATCCTTATTTTGTCTGCCAGCCGCTCCTCCTGGCGATTGAGAACTCGTTTACCTTGATTATAAAGTTTTTATCATGTTTTAGGTTGATATATAGTGTTTCCGTGTTGCAATACACCGCGTACTTTATATATATTGCTTCCGTGGCGCCCATAACACCGCGTACTTTAGTGTTTTAGCGTTTCCGTGGCGCCCATAACACCGCGTACATAAGTGTTTCCGTGGCACTCATAATACCGCGTACTACACATTCATCATGTCGTACTTTGATATACTCAGATCCCCATGGTTCCCATACACCGCAAAGAATACCATATATCTCATACTCATGGATATCATGTTGTACTTCGATATATTATGTTCCCATGGTTCCCATACACCGTGGCAACATAAAATACCTTATACTTAATGATACTTTCGTGATTTGTTACTTAAGAAACTTGATAATGATTATCACTATGTTATGTGTGGATTGGTTCGGTTTTGAACTACGAGAGGTCTTCCTTTTTCTCAACGTAGCTCTTCCGTCTCTGTCCCGTGCCGCTAAGAGTCGCTCTCTTAACTACAGCGATTTGTTTGGAATTTCGTTGGTTCTTTCCACCCAACAATGGATACGTAGAAAATGATGATGAGTGGATCTAATCCACCTTCGTAAGAGTATGGAAATACGTAATGGTTCCTCCGATAGAAATTTTCAACATGGGTCACGATCGATATCGGTCCCTCTCGAGGTTATCTACCTCGTCCTCCTGGTCTCGGAGTCTCATCCGACGTGGCCTAGCTCCGTGTATGAGATCTGTGCTAGAATGGAATTAACGTCCAGTACAAACTGGCAGTTATCAGAGTGATCAAAGGCTGATATCAGAGTGATCAGAGTGATCGGATACTGATATCAGGGTTATCAGAGTTAATGTACCGACGCAAAGTGGTACATCGGTTCGTAATGGCATACCGGCTCAAACCGGTACACCGACCTTAGGCTATATCGCACTCATTTTCAAAATATGCTCCAAATTTTTGAAAAGGCTTAGAACCTAACTCCGTTATCCGAACAGTAATGGCTGTAAGTGTCTACCATGGGGCCTCACCGACTTATACTAGCGACCGATTGGCTTACCCACGTAACTAGCCTTGCCTTCGGCACCAAATTGTCCGTAATAACTTAGTCAGATCCATGCCAGGACTACTGCTCTGATACCAAATGTAACAACCCGACTTTTCACAAGCAGTATAATTTTTTTTTTTTCCAAAACATCATTTCAAATCATCAGAGTAGAGCAACAGAGCGATTGAGTAACTGATATTTATATATGAAACGCCGTAAGTCTGGCTGGTTACAACTACGATACAGTAACTGAGTATTTCAAAAACAGATAATAATAAAAGGAAAGACTTCCGCCGAAACATCGAAAGGAAGTCTTCAGCCGTCTTCTACTCTGCCGCTTGCCTCTCCTCGGCCCCAGTCCTCCTGAGCTTCGACGCTATAGTTAAGAGCCGAGATCCGCACCGATCTCAAAAAATTGCTAACCTCATATTTACTGCACACAACATATGGACCACGTACAATCATATCAACAACAAAGATATGTGCACTCATCGCCCAATAGCATGTATACATATATCGCCCAATAGCATGTATACATATATCGCCCAAAAGCATGCAGATATATCGCCCATAGCAAACATGAACATATAAACAAAGACATAGACATACCACGAGCTATAAGCTATCACATACAATACACCTAGCACATACATGCATACCATAAACATCGATTAGTGTTACAAGACGCGAACGTACCTTCGTTGACTGGACACGATATTTCTAGCACGTTTACTAAAATCGTGAAATCTCCAACAACGGCTCGTCTGGCAGCAGAACGGCAGCAAATTAGGATTTCGACGTCCTATAAGAGTAATATCACTTTCATTAGTGATTTGACATTACGATCGGCATTTTAGGTAAAAATTACCATTTTGCCCCTATACCCCTAATTGGCGGAATTTCGCCAGCACTTCGTTACTCTGACAAATTTTCTTCCCAAAATTTCGCCAGAACTTCGACGCCATCTTGATTTTCGAAAATAAAGACTAAAATAGCCCTCCCATATGATATCCAATCATACTTGAAAAATTAAAGGCTATTCTAGCATTACTACCCTTACTACCGAAAGAACTACGAAAGCTTAAGTACCGAAAACTTACCCAGAGCTTCGCTACAGATTTTCCAGAGCTTCTCTCTCTAAAATCCTCTCTCTAGAATCGGTTTTGCTCTTCAAAATGGTGTGAGAAATGAAGAGGAAACTTGGCTATTTATAGAAGAAAATGTGACACTATTCACTACTTTTTCATATCGGATATCGGCCACCGGGACGCACTTTGCCACATGTCACGATCCTCACCGGCCACTTGGCAGCTGACATCATCATTTAAAGCCATGATGTCATGGTGGTGATGTCATCTACTTGTTTGAGAAGTTTCCTACCGATAAGTTCCCGATCGGCACTGATTCGCGTGATTTCGGAAAAATCTCAAAATTCTGGATTTACAACTTTGAAAACATATTCTCACTTAGTAGAAATGTCCAAGTTAACCTATATTTTGATTCCATATAGGGCTCCAACAGTCCAGCTTGAGTCTTTCTCGAAAACGTGTCCAAACGCGTCCGTGTCGAAACTTGTTTTCTAAACACCCATCTCTTCGTAAAATTCACTGAATCCAAATATGTTCATGAAAATTCCCAATTCTTTTCCAAATGTCACAACATAACCTTTTCGTCCTTTTGGCTATCTGGCCTTTTCTCAGAATTTCCCTATTTCGTCTTATTAGGAAAAAGCACAAACGGCTTCAGAATTAACTTCCGCAAGAGTTTAACGCCTATTGGTCCATTCTTGCATTTAGGCTTAAAAATACCTAAACTCACTTTTTTTTCTTCAAAATTTCCAATTAATTAGTAAATATACTTGTTACTAATTTTCAACCACTTTCCACTAATTTTTGAGCTCTACATAATTATTATCGAATTTTCCTTGCTTATGCTTAAGTAATTAGCCCAATATTACTTAATTACTTTCTTATCAATAGTTGATAGTTTTCTTAATTATCAATTTATCACACCTCATTACCTCATGACTTTTACATTGACACATTTGCTTCCATGTGTTCTCAGATTATCTTAGCATCTACTGGGTATTACTATTACCATTTCAATACTTTTTGGGTATTCTTCTACAATTTCTCCAAGTTTGTAACTTAATAAATTACCGGGATTCAAAATTGAATCCCAAGGTAACCGTTAATCTTATAGAAAATGTATGAACAATGCATGTAGAAAAATCATAAATAAACAAATACCACATAACATTTAATATCAAGGCACACAGCCAAATCCAGAACTAACATTCCTAATAGCACATAGCACAGACTGTAGTGGTCCTAATAGCACACAACACAAACCACTGGGCACAGCACACAACAAAGCTCTTAATGCACACAGCATGTTCCGGTTCCATAGCGCTTGGAAATAAATGATAACTAAATGTATGTAATATAACATGGTACAATATACATACATAAGTCGCATAGACTATATGAGTATTAAGGTTACTACCTGTCAGTAGACTATAGCTAAACATAATTTCCCCGTCGCAAGATATTACAATTAAACCTAAAATAATAAAATATAAATATAATTAAATTTGTTAGATGTGATTAGTTTTGATGATGTCTTATATAGATGTCATTATTAAGAGCAAAAAGCTTGTATGATATATTTATCTCCTACATTGACTAACTACTATATTTAATATACATTAGTCCAAGTTGAACTATAGATCAAGAAGGAGATAAGAGATTTCAGAAAGAAGAAATTGGAAAGAATGTTAAGTTCAAGAAGAAGATGAGATATTGAAGAAGGAAGAACTTGCTGAGAATAATGAGTCCAAGTTGAATGACAGAAAATGAAGAAGAGAAGAAAAGAAAGAAAGAGTTGAATTATGGAGAATGATCAAGAGAAGAAGAAAGGAAGGAAGAACTTGTTGAATGGAATGAGAATATCATTATTCAAGTTTTTAGATTGATACTAGAAGTCTCCACGATCAAATGGAAGTTGGAATGACTCAATTCGGAGTTAAAACAAGCAAATATGAGGTTCTGGACGAGCAAACTTCAGTCCCGAGGTTTAAACTCGAGTTTACTACCTTGCTGTAGTGATTGCTTCTCGGATACGAGAAAACTCGAGTTTAGGACACAACTCGAGTTTTGGACTCAAAACTCGAGTTTGTCACTAACTAACTCGAGTTTGTAATGTTTTCAACATCTCTGGCGTCTCTGGACAAGGAAAACTCGAGTTTATAAGTACAAACTCGAGTTTACAGCTCTCTTCAGCAACTCTGTTCTACTCTGTTTCACGATCAGCATGGGCAAGGTCTGGTAGTTTGATGATATCTCCCAAACCAGAGATCGGATTGAGGTGAAACCAATTTTTTATGAAACTAGACTCCCAATGCGTCGTTTTGATATAAAATTCAAGCCAAAAGAAGTTCAAATCAAGGAGATATGAATTGTAGAAGTTGACAGTGAAATTTACGCCACACAGCAGACCAAGCCTCGATGTTTTGAGTGTATCTCACAAACTACAAATCCAATTGAGCTAAAATTGGTGGCATATGAAAGTAGACTAAAAATTAGTTCCATAAAGATTTGAACCAACCAAAATGGAGTTCATACCAAGGAGATATGACCCTCAAAAGTTGACTCAAGAAATTCTGGAACCATTTCAGCATAGACTCGGTTTTCTGGATATAGCTCACATTATACTCAACCAAATGAAGTGAAACCAATTCCATATGAATCTAGACTCATCAAGTGTTTCACAGAATTTGGAAGTGCTCAAGTTATTTAAACTTGACCAAACTCGAGTTTGTATTGGTAAACTCGTGTTTATGTCAAACCGAGAGCACTGAGTTTTCCAAATTTCCAATCTTTTGAGGAAACTCGAGTTTAAGTGAGAAAACTTGAGTTTGTGTCAAGCAGAGAGCTTCTCACTATTTTGGTCTTTTGAAAACTCGAGTTTATATTTAGAAACTCCAGTTTGAGCTTTGTGGACTTAAACTCATTTTCAGTATGAATAGTGTCAAATTCGAGTTTGTCACTTATTAACTCGAGTTTGCTCCTATTTCAAAATGTTCTTCAATGCTCAATCGCGATGTTTCCCTAAGAAAGAACAAAACTTGAGTTTGTGTTTCTAAACTCAAATTTGCACTTGAGTGAACAATTATAAACTCCAGTTTTCAGCGCTCTGTTTGAAAATCAGTTTTCTAGAATTTGCGAAATCTTCATATATGATCTAGATACTTCATATCATCATTCATTACTATTTTTAAATATGTTTAATCAATCTGTTAGTGAGTTTCAGATGATTAAAACGAAGGATTAGAAGCAAATCTCAAAATATCATATTTGTGTCAGAACATCAAAAGCTGTGCAAAAGTTTTAATGGCTAGTTCCAACAAATCTCCAACGGTTACTATTCACAACGGTCATATTCTCAACATTCTAATGATCTTCATCTATATGTAGAAACACATTCAAGATGGAGAAAAACGATGGCAAGAGTTTGCACTGTCAAAATGCCCAACATCATCTCATACACACTCTGTTCTCAATGCTTATATAGTTCATCATAAAGAGTGAAATGATTCGTATTGTACTTCAGTGTTTATTCATTCACTTCTGAGAGAGAAGATTCATTGTAATCATTTTATCTGAGAGTTATTCAAGATTGGGTGATCTTGAGTGGGAAACAGATTGTAACTGTAACATCCCAATTTCAGAGCCAATTTTTTTTTTTTTAAAAGAAACATCAGAGTAGAGAATCGGCGGAATAAAACATTGAGTAACTGATTATAACAATAATGGTGGCGTATCTGCCTGTTCATAAAGATTAATACATTATCTGATTATGACTTTATATCTCATCTACCGATCATTACCTGGTCTTCACGTGGTCTTCATCTTCATGTGTGATGTCTCGCTCTGCTTACTCTTACCCTCCGTCCATGGTCTCTCTCCAGACCTTGATGTGATGCTATAGTAAGAGCCGAGATCCAACGTTCATCGGATCTCGGTAACGGTTAACCTCATGCTTATATAACACTTTATGTTCAACGTATATTTCTATGATTACAAAGAATGATACATGATCATTCAATAACAACTGCCCTACAAGCAAAGTTATGTGTCTGCACTTTAAATGTGTGCCACGATGTACTGTCGTGTCCGTAGCGCTAGGAAAACTATGACGGCATTATAAGTATAACCCGTAGTCGTAAGTGATTATCTAAGTGTAACATCCTTAGTCACTGCATGGCCCGAACAAAGTTCCACCCATGGCTTATGAAATTATCCGAACCATATATAAGCAAACTATAAGCATCGAGTCGGTGTTACAAGATGCGCGAACGTACCTTCGTTTGATGGTACTTCGCACTTTTGACTTTAAATGGCACGTTTACGAAAAACGGCGAAACGTCCAACAATGGCTCACGGACAATGCGAACGGCAAGAAATCGAGTTTTCGATGTCCTATAAGAGTAATATCACTTTTATTAGTGATTTGACAACATAACTGGCATTTTAGGTAAAAATTACCATTTTGCCCCTATACCCCTAATTGACGGAATTTCGCCAGCACTTCGTTACTCTAGCAAATTTTCTTCCCGAAATTTCGCCAGAACTTCGACGTAATTATGATTCTCGAAAATAATGACTAAAATAGCCCTCCCATATGATACCCAAATCATACTTGAAATTTAAAGGCTATTCTAACATTATAACCCCTACTCTTGAAAAACTGCGAAAGCTTCAACTTTTCTACGACTCGATCCCTACTATGTTTACACCTCCGCATATTTTTCAACGCAAACAAGGCTTAAAACAAGGATAGGAATCTTTTCACCTACTTCCTAAATCTAACTAACAATTCTACTATCTACCGAACTAAAGACTAAAGACCTGGGAGGACTTACCCGTTGAAGACTTCGCAAATTTTCCCTGAGCTTCTCTCTCTTGTTTCTCCCTCTAGGCTCGGCCAAACAAGGGAAAATGGTGTGAGATTTTGTGAAGAGCGGCATGCCTTTATATAGGCAAGAAGTGGGCAAGTTGTGCAATTTTACAAACTACTTTGTGCCCAAAGTTGTAATTTTCCCTTTTGATTATAACCATGGAAAATTCAACACAAAATGGTGGAAAATCCTTGGCCATGGAGGGCTGGTCGACATACACAAGGGTGATGTGGCTGCAAGGGAGTGGTTCCAAAAGTAGTGACAATTGCCACTTTATGCCCTGCAGCCGATTTCCGATCGGTGCGATTCGCGTGATTTGGAGAAATCTCAAAATTCTAGATTTACAACTTTGAAGACATATTCTCTCTTACTAGAAATTTCCAAGTTAACCTAAATTTTGATCCCATATAGGGCTCCAACCGTCGATGAAGTTCCTCGAAAAACATGTACGTACGGGTCCGGTTTCAGAACACATTTCTGGAAACATCATCTTCTCCAGAAAAATTCACTGATTCCAAATATGTCAAAATAAATTCAAACTCATTCCTAGATATTGAGGTAGAATTTATTTTCTTTATATCCAAAAATATGCCTATATGCATTTTTCTCTATTTCGTCTTATTAGGAAAAAGCACAAACGGCTTCAAAATTAACTTCCGCAAGAGTTTAACGGAAGATAAAATTCCATTGATCAATATTCTACCTTGACCTTGGAATTCCCATTCCTAGATCTCTAGATAGGATCCGTTTCCTAAATATTAGTTTACTATTCACCATAATAAATTATATATTAAAATAATAAAAATCCAAAACTTCTATCCTAAGTTATCTAATATTTTTAACTCAATATTATCCCACTTTTTTGAGCAAGATTCGGCTGGCCCAAAAAATAATAATAAATATTTATTTTTTATTTAATTAATTATTTAAATCATTTATTTATTTAATTTTTCCAAAAATTTCACAAAATTACCTAATTGGTCCATTCTTGTATTTAGGCTTAAAAATACCTAAACTCAACTATTTTTCTCCAAAATTTCCATTTAATTAGTAAATATATTTTTACTAATTTTAAGCCAATTACCACTAATTTTTGAGTTTTACATAATTATTTCATAATTTCTTTTTCTCAGACTTAAGTAATTAGCTAGAAATTACTTAATCACTTTATTATCATTAGTTGATAATTTTCTTAATTAGAATGTCCCATTACCTCATAATTATAACAGTGACATTTCTGTTTCCCTGTGTTCTAAAGATTTTAGAATTTGTGAGGGCATTATAGTCATTACAATACTTCTTGAATATCTTTATTCAATTTCTCCAAGTTTGTAATTTATTAAATTACCCTAATTAGAGATAACATACTCTCATTATTCAAATAATTATTTCACTGACTTTTAGGATTTTTCACAATTTTCCTAAATATTTATGTCCCTTAGGGGTATTTTGGTCATTTGGCACTTTGGTCCTTAATTTCTCTAATTTCCAAGAGATTTTTCCTTAGAAAATAAGATAATTATATCTTATTATTTGATATCTCATATTCACCTACTTTTTATAGGTATAATCTTACCAAATTATGATACGTATTTTTGGGGTATTACAGTAACCTTACATTGTGTAAGGGGGAGTATCTCGGTGAGAGATTTGGCTTCACAAGTGTCTGGGTGAACTTGTGAGTTTGTAAAGGATTCTCTTGTGCCCGGATTAAATAAGAGGATAGTGGATTGAAAATCTCAAATGGAGCTTAGGGACTGGACGTAGGTCAAGGATTGGGTCGAACCAGTATAAATCTCAGTTTACATATTCTCTTCCTTAATCTCCTATATTTCCAGCATATATGTTTCAATGACTGTCTATAGCTTTATAACTCTTTACTGTCATTCAAATTGGTTTTACTGAGTTGCAAAAAGATTTATTAAGTTCCGAAGTTTTTATACTTTACCCAATTCACCCCTCTTTTGGGTTCAGCCGGTTCTTATAAAATTCACCTCAATAAATAATTCCTTTGATAATTTAAAATAAGCCCAATATATGTGTCCATATACACTAAATCCCTTTTCTTGTTAAATAATTTAATATGGGCCAAAAATCCTTTTATTTTCGTCCAATTTCTAAATTTTGCAGAAATAAAGGTCCAACTTCAAAAATCCATAATTAATTTTATAAAAATATTCTTCGGTTGGTTCCAAAGCCCAATTGACCCTTATTATGTCTATTTCCAAGAAAAAATACTCATTTGGGCCAGACTGAGTCGAAAATTCAACCATGGGCCAAAAATCATCTCTGGTCCGAAATAAATCCCAGGATTCAAGGGCGATTTTCAAAACTTAATTTCTCCAAATCCAGAACTTCAAAAATTACAAATTATATACCAAAATAATCCTTGAGATGTCTACTTTCTCCCTGTAAAATTAATAATTTTTAAAACCCATTTACTAAGTCAAAAATCAAGTTGAACCCAACTGACTTCACATAATTTTCACAAAACACTAACCAACGTTTTTCAACTTCCATTTGTACTTCTAAAAATTATGATCCAAGTTCAACCTTATACCAAATATTATTTTAAACATTTTAAAACCATTAAAAACACCAAAATCAACTCATATCATCATGAAAACTCAGCTGCACGAAATTCCTTAATTAATCAACAAAATACCAAATTTTCATTTTAGTTTCGTATCATTCATATACTAAGTTTGATTTACCATTTTAAGCCATAAATTTTAACTTTAAACCTTTATTCATTCTTTCCATTAACCAATCATACCCAAAGTATTTATATATGCTCAAGGGAATAACCATTCCCAAGCTCAAACAACCAAGAAATCACAAGAAGGTTTAATGGTGGCTTACTTGTCTTTGGATTTAAGCTTTCTTGAGTCTCTGTCTCCACCAAGATCACTTCAGCCTACACCTCAAACCACCAAGGAAAAATTGTTCTTTAATGTCTTAGCCACATTAGAAAGGGTACCAGAGAGTAGACTAAGGATCTAAAGTCATAAACTTACCATAGCTTCAATCTTCCTCTTGCTCCTTGTATTCTCTTATGTTCTTGTGTTTGAGTTTCTTGTGCTCCTTTCTCTCTCTCATTCTCAACGAATCAGCTGCCCAAATGGAAGAGGAATGGAATGGGTGTTAGTGCTCCAACCTACTAGGTCCCTAATATATACTTAGCTTTTGAAATTCTTCTACAAGTCACATATCTTGACTTAAAATTTCTTTCTTCTTCCTCCCCTCAATGAGGTGACAAATCGGACGGGTGGGGCAGATTTTTTTTTTTTTTTGGGAAAATCTATTTTAGGGCCCTTTTAATGCTGACAATTTCAAAAAAGGCCTTAAGATTCTGATAATCCCAAAAAAGGCCCAAGGCATTTTCTGGGATTTTTCAAAATTTTTGGTGAGTTGTCAACGGGGCTGATATAGTTGTTAACGAGTAGGTTTTAACAACTAAATCAGCCCTGTTAACAACACTTTGCTAACAACTAAATCATTCCTTTTAACAACTATATCAGCCCCGTTGACAACTCACCCAAGACTATTATGAAAATCCCAGAAAAGGTCCCAGGGCCTTTTTTGAGATTATCAGAATCTTGAGGCCTTTTTTGAGATTGTCAGTGTTAAAAGGGCCCTGAAAATGATTTCCCTATATTTTTTCCTTGCTCAAATAATATGTCCAATTCTTCCTTCTTTATGTCACTTCTTCCCTCTCTCACAATTGATGTGATCCCAAATTTTTCTCTATAATTTTCCTAGGTCCTCTAGGTTATTAAGATGACTTGTCTTCATCATATCATTTTTCTTTCTTTCTCTTTCTTCCTTCTAAACCGTGCCCTCATTAGCTAATGGGAGATTTTTTTTTTCTTTATTCTCTTGCTTATTGGATAATGTAATATGAGTGATGTCATTAAGCTTACTTAAGCATGATGTAATTAATTTCACTCTTTAATGTTTGGGCTTCTAAATAGCCCATTATTCATGAGTCCATTTTTGCTTCCACCACCCTTCTATTTTCGAATTGGGCCTCCATTTTGGACTTCAAGAGTTGTCTTTCCTACTTAGCCCAATGGCCCATAATTCTTGGTTAAGTCTTTGACACCTTCTTGGGCATTTTTGGAATTTTATACCCTTTTATCTATTTCTTCCCTTATGCATTTTGCCCAAGGGTAAAGAGGGAAAAAGGAATGTGTTTTAACTTCCATTGTCATCTATTACTTAAGGTTGTCCTTAATTGTAGTCATTTAATTATACACAAACAAGTAATTTCACATCCTCATCTTGTTCTGATTATTTCATGCAAATAAATGTTAATCACTAACACATGACTTCATAAAAATTCATGTATGCAAATAACTTCACATTAATGCACATGAAAAATGGGGATGTTACAAGGCCTATGCAAGAAGACCTAAGAAGACACAAATAGCACAAACAAGGGAGCAAGATACTTTTTAAGGTTGTAAAGTTGACCTTCTATTTTGGAGTAAGAATAGGATACTAGCCGTCATGTAGGGTGGCTCTTGGTTACTGTGACATGTGTTTGTTTTGCCTATATTAGCCGTTAGGAGTATTGGGGAAGGGAGGAAATATTTTGTATGAGAATTGTTTAGGAGGGGAGACGGTTTCTGCATAGGTCCTGTTTCTTTCTTGGTTGGGGAGTGTCACACTCTCTCAGAAGTTCCTGTAGTTTTCCTACATATATATCAATTGCATCATCTGTTTTGCAGTAATATTGGGTGTCACGATTCTGGTTCCTAACAGATTCTCTAACGTTTTCTTTTTATACCTTTGATCTTCTGTACATTTTTCAACAAAATCTACGATTCTGGTTCCTAATAGATTAATGTTGAATATTTGCTTCTTCTGTGCATATACATATCCAAAAGTGAAAATGTAATAACTGCACAATCTATTGAGGTAACAGAAAATTCATTTGCTACCCCATGCATAGGTGGCTAGATCTTCTTGTATCGACATTACATGAAAGATCAATCCATTGCCTTGTTGGTGACCAATGAGCATGTTCAAAGTTAAGTTTGTTCAAAAATCCCTCCACCCTCCATATCTGAAGCCAAATTTTCCAACACCAGACTCCTCGTCATAAGCAGACATTACTACTCTGACACATTTTTCCCATGACAACGCTATGCTCTTAATCGACAAGGGATCATCTAGACTTCGAAGAGAATACTGGAGCTTTAGTTTTGCTATTGTTGACAAATCAACCGCCCTGTCACTATCCAAACCAAAACAATAACAGGTGAAGAGGACGCTTAAGATACAACAAAGTCCAAGAACACAATCATGATAAATAATAATCCTTCATCAACTTGGCATATGATTTATTTTATTATTAATTGACACATCATACATATGTTTCCTAGCTTCTAAATTTACTCTTTAAGAGATGCACAAAAGAATGCACCAAATCCATTTCTGTCTGAGAATGCCTTGTGCAAATAAGTTGTCCAGGTTTGTTGACTAATCACACTATCAAGCTGCTAAGGTGAAATATAAGAATAAAAGAACACAAATCACCTGTATAAAAATCGGAAAATAAGCTATAAAATATAAATGATAGTCACAACCCAAATCTCAGACCTGGATTCTGATGGCATTTCATCTAAAAGAATTGGAGAGGAATTTGGATAATTTGTAGGAATACGCAACCGAAGTGGTTTGATTGACTGCATCACCAAGATCTCTGAAGTCAAAAGGGAATCATAGAATACAAAAAAAAAGTAATTCATACTAGAAGATAAAAAAAACTTACCATTTGATTGGAAGCAAGGTGGGACATAAAGTCTGAATCAATAGTTACCCCTATGAAACGCAGTTCCACAATTAATCCAGAAGCTCCTGGAGCCATACTTGGAATGATGTCTGCTTCATTAAAAACTAACTCAGCGTCCAACAATAACATCTTCGCCTCCTTTATTTCTTCTAGAAGAGCTCTTTTTTCCTGCAGGCATTGCGTACTCTCAATTGAGCAGAATATACTAAAACATTCTTACCAACAGTTGAGTTTTATTATGTAAACTAATTTTCAGGAGAAAGAACGGTAGAGATTACCGCTAACTAATAAGAGGGATTTTCGAATCACCAACAGATAGGAGAAATAACAAATTTTATTTTATTTTACTTTCTGTTATTGTAATCTCCCTGGCGAGATTTGCGGCCTCCATACAACCGGCCACACAGTGTATATATCTAAATAACAGATTGTCCGATGAATATGACTTACGGGAGAATCATCATTCAATCAAAATAGTCTTTGTACTCCTATAAGAACATTACTTAACATCAGCAGGAGGGGCAATATTATAATTACATATTTTGGCAGTTACTGAAAAGCATAACTTGTGGAAGGATAACTCTAGGAGGAATGTTTTCATAGAAAAGGAGTAAGATTTGATAAGTTGATAGGGGAATGATGAAATTTTACACAGTTCAAATTATATACAATAAGCTCTAATCGATTGATTGATCGTAAATTAATTTGTGACTTACACAATGTCACCAACATCACATATTTTAGGCTCCACATTTTAGGCAAAGCATTTAATAATTAAGGATGCAACAACTTGTACCAGCCTCAAGCTGTTGTACCAGCCCCAAAAACCACTAGAATATAAAGTCTAATCCCTGAATTAATGCCTTCATAGCTATTTTTAATTCTAACAAAATGAACCTAGTGGACTCCCTATAGATATTTTCATAATTCATTATTGACTTCCACAAGCATATAATGATAATCAAGGAAAAAACATGTTCTATTTATTAAAATGGTTAGACACACTGATAGTGTACTTTCTTTCATATTTGTGTGTTAGGCCACAGTCCATAAGGAGTACCAGAGAATGAAAACCGTGAAGGGCCTCTGGTGGAAAATGGTTAGAAAAGACAGAGAAGTGAAAGAGGAAAAAAAAAAAGCTGGCTTGGGAGAAAAAAGGCAAAGAAGGATTTGGACTGGAGAGAGTTCATAACATTTTGAATTGCCAGCTTGGGTATTCTTTTTCCATAGCTCTGCCAAAGCTTTATTGCATTTCCTTGCTATGTTTTGTGTCATTTTAATTTGGGTTGCCAGTTAGGAAGTTGATTCCAATATCATATTATATTCAAGTTAAGAGTGTGTATGCCTCTTATCGATTTGTTTTTATTGTATTTAGAATTTTATGGTCACTTTAGTTAACGATACCAGATTGGTTTATATCTTAATTTGTTAATTAGGGCAGTAGTTATTTGAATGAAAAATTAATTTGTCAGTCATTATAGTTTCACCTTATTTTTAATCCACAAACCCCGGTAACACAAAAACGAAACACAAAACAGATAAATCTCACATCCACAGATCGGTTCCTATAGTTTTTTCTTTTTATTAGGTCCCTACAATTTCCTCATTTATAGACACTAGTATTCCCTATTCTCATAATCAATTAATTAGGGACTAATCAACATGTAAGTTACCACAAAATACAAAATAGGGGCTTTTTAAAAAAAATAATAGAATAAACTATATTAATATTAATGTAAAAATAAAAAATATTATGTTCATAGCAGACTTCTTGCATTTATATATAATTTATAAGCTGGTTGATTTGGATTTTATTTAGATCCATGTAGCAAAAATCATTAGCTACTAAAGTTGTTTGTCTATTATGAGTATAGGGACCAATAACCATAATTAAGAAAACTGTAACGACCCATTAATAAATAAATAAAAAAGACACTACAAGGACTTCATTAAAAATGAGGTAAAATTATTAGGGACTTTCATATTAGTTTTCCCTTGTTTGAATTGAATCTCACTGTTATTTTAGGATTACATGGGTTAAGAATGTGATCATCCTTCCTATTTTATGTACTTGGCTATTTCATTAGTGCTAGTGTTTTGAAGGATGGCATGCGTTGTTTATGAATCATGATGGAAGACTCTAAAACATATAGGGGATAAGAAACAGCAAGATTGTTTACCCAATCCCAATAAATCAAGAATAATAAGGATGTGTCCTCTGTAGACAATTTAGATGACAATTTAGATGATTCAGATTTGATGTAGACAATTTGGGTTTGATATTTATTTATTTTTTTTAATTTTTATAATAATCATTCTTTTGAAAAATTACAGTGAGAATATTTTAATATATGGTGCAACCTAAGAGCAGTCTTGCTTATCTGTAAAATTTTGCTAATCATATTCAGACTATCAACCAAAACAGGGAAATGAAGAGAAACAGTTTCAGACATTACCTTTTGATAGAGCACCTCCTGCCAATCTACATCTGCAACTCTCTCATTCGATCCTAGATGTAAACATGAGTATAGTAAGTCAGTTGAGATTAAATCAAATCCAACATTAGAAAGGGGAGACCAAAGAAGTTTATAAACTAATATATAATCTAATATTACAATGTATGGATAACAAAATAAAATTATTGGTCCACCAACTCCTAATATTGCAATATGCCCTTATTTGTTATAGAAGCTTTTAAAAAAGACGAGTTTTACAACTAGGATTCTAATGCTTTTACCTATCTCCCATCTACAATCAGTTGTTTTATAGAATAGCATATATACAGCGACCTGGTTAAAATAAGAGTTTTGACTATTAGTAGGTTGGGCTCATGCTATTATTACTACATGAATAAGCTAACAAAGAGGAAAAAAAAAAAAAAACTGATTTTCTTCAACTTAAGTTCTAGACCTGTTTACCATTGCTCAGAGTTTGTGTGCCAACTAAAACTAATGGAATAAGGGATTAAATCATAATTATGAAAGAAGAACATATTTATGAATCCCCACTCAAAATAAAACAGAAAGAAAGAAAAGAAAACCACCATTAGAACATTGCCATGGTGGATGGACAAAAAAGAAAAGATGTAGCTATTTCAATACCTGAAGAAGTTGCAGCTTCACTTATATTACAAGAGGTGGCTGAAGGTTTACATCTAGGAACCATATATGATGCCTCTAATGACCTTATCCAGATTCTTATCTTTAAGTAGTAATCAGCCTTAAATTAAAGCCACAACAAAAATATTATTTAATGAGTATAGATTAATCTTATGGATGTTTGTTCAAATTTGTACAAAACCTTAATTGATTGAAGATACCCCATCTTTAGCGGAGGCGAATACATTTTCCTCTATTCTTTCCGCTGAACCCATAATAAGAGGCGTACTACCTTCCATAGCCTGAGGCCAGTTCACAAGTATAGCTTTTGCACTGTGAAATAATAAATTACATATATCACAAGTTAGCTTAGAGAATTTAATGAAAGTTAACAGGTTCTATAATAATAAGAAATTGCAAGATAAAATGAAGCAAATCATCAATAACTAATAAATTAAATAATATTAGGGGGGGGGGAATCATTGATTGAACTTCCATACTATCAAAATGCTCAACTAGAGGATGAAGTTTATAAAAGCAAGAAAAGAATGAAGCAATAGAACAAGGGGTCATCCTAAAACAACTAAGGAACAATTTTGGGGGAAACTCCATAGTGAACTCAAAAGAAGAGTACAATCAATTTGCAAATCACTAAAGAAGCCTACCTAAAGATGAAATGAGCTGAAGCTCACAGAAGAGAAATGAAACAACTCTTCCTAACGAAGATTCCAATGGTATAAATATCTGGATATTCTTGAATTGCATTTGAGTTGAGCCAAATGCACAAGGTGTTGCAAAGAGATCTCATTTCTGGGATGTCATTTATTTTATCACTAAGCCCTAGGAATTTTATATATAGATAAATAATCATCTCCTTTCTAAGATAAAGAGAAGAATTCTATCTTGTCTTGAGCACTTGAGGATTTATCTTCTTTCCTTTATCAATAGAGGTTGAAAGCTTACAAGGAAGAAGTTTCCAACATCATACATTCTGCAGTTAAAGATGAAGCTTTTGAAGGACTCAGAGAAGAAGAACAATTACCATAAAATACAGAGAACCAGGGTCGTACACAAGGATAACTCATTATGCTAGATGTTTAAGCTAAAACAAGTGTCATCTTATCACAAAGTCTACTGGTAAAAATCAATAAAAACTAATTGATATCAAGATCAACTGAAAAATTATTGGATAGCAAGATTACAATGTCACAAACATGACTATGATAATTTAAAATAATATGAGCACTTCCAAAAATATTTTGGCAAAGTAATGCTTCTTACATTTCCTTAGCAATCGTTTTACGAAACGATACAGCTTTCCATCTACTAGTCTCACTGTAGGCTACGCCCTCACCAACTCTTGAGTTGTCCATCCAGTATGCAAGATGCCCGATGTGTTCCTAAAATTCATAAAATGTATGAGAGAATTGCAAACATATTCCTAATGCAGTGCTGTTGTATTCTTTGCAGGAAGTTTATTTACAAAGTAACGATGAGATTGCGCCATCCAACAAAAATCAGGACTAAACAACTCATCAAATTTAACACCATAGATTGACATTAGAAATGACGTTTTCTTTACTGATTTATCTCTGTTGAAATTTGCAAAACCTTTTTAATATATTATGGGGAAAAAAATTACAAATGCTGGCTCCAATCATACAACAACGTAATAATGAGTACCATGAAACCGAATGGCTAATATTTATTCCAAGGTACAAAATAACGTGGCTGTAGAAAGTAGTTTTTGCAAGCTTTTGTCAGTATCATCATTTCTCAAACCACAAATTAATTTGTTTTAACACTGTAATAACAGAGCATCTTGCAAAGGAGACAGAAGACCACAAAATGTCAAGGCTCATAAACAAGAGCATCTGAATTTGATGAAACAAATATTCATAATCTTCGGCACCCAAAAGGGAGAAGTAAGCTACCCCCAAACTCAAGATGGTTCCTTCGATTTTGAGTATGGCACAAAATGTCACATCTCGTTATACAATCACCCGGAAAACAAGAAAAAAACTATCAGAACTTCTTAACTTTTTGGTCCAACTCAAGAAAAGAACAATGCCAATCGCCCTTTCCCCAACGGTCACCAAACCAAAATAAAAGAACTACTATTACCGAATTAACAACAAAATAATAGAATTAATCGTACATTATAAAATAATAAACATTTCCAACATTCCGCGGCTGAATCAAAGGGCAAAACACAAAATGGCTTGCGTGAATCCACATTTAACGTAGATGATCAAGGAGAAATTAGTAAACCTTTTTTTATCACACTCTTGGCACATACAAAATGAAATGCCCCAATCTTAAATCAGAACAGAACTTCAAGAACCTAAGCAAAACCACAAAGAAAACCATCACCCACATCAAAGATAAGCGAAGCGAGAAGCTGTAAATTGGGGGGGTGGGGAAATTACACACCAAGAACAGAGGCAAGAAGTGATGCACTAGTAATACAGCAAATGATCAATGCTTGAGCCTGCGTTTCGCGCTAATACACCAAAAATACTTGAGGGCCAAGAAACGCAAGCAGAAGAGAAGACGAGAGGTTTTTGTAGTCTTTCCACTTCCGCGCAAGCCAGTGTGAACGTGGTTTTTTGTTTTTGACTACACAGTGTGAGGACAGTGGGCCCGAAATACTTGGTGATGAAACTTGAAAGTATAAATTAAAACTTCCCAAAACTACCTGATTTTTTTTTGAAGACCCAAATGAAATATATTTTAAACAGGTTCGACTTTTTATTTTATTTATTTATTTATATGCAACATATATTTAAATATATGCAAAAAGAAAGCTATTTACTGAAGATATGTCATAAAATAAAAGTTACACTCATTCAAAATGACTGAGTGAGTTGCACCGTGCACATTTTTCTCTGAGTTTTCTCTGAGTCCTTCCTCTCCGATAGCGAGAACCCTTCCCTGAGCTTTCTCAGTCCCCTTCTCGTGTTGGAGGTGACCACGTATCTGGAAGGAGATCCTCAAAAACTCCAGATATTAGCTACCGATCTTTTGTCCCAATGGAGAAAGGTGGGGCAACGCAGTGGGCAGGGTCATGATGTATGAATCCCCACAAGATGGTGGTAAACTTTCAAGAACTTTTATCAGAACAAGGAGCCTAGTCAACATCCACGAGCCACTAGTTCTGGATTTTGGGTTCCTCGACCTCAGCGAGCCGGTATGGGTGACGATCAAGTACGAAAGGCTACAAATCTATTGCTATGATTGTGGCGGATTGGCCATGAAGCCAAAAGTTGTAAATTCCCGTTGCGGGTTTGGATGATGAAGATGCAAAGATAATAGAGTCGGACTGGATTGGGAACGTCACATGTCAAAACCAAAGATCACTCGGCGGTGGCTCACAATTCTCGGTGGAATGAATTCCCAGGAGACACCGCAAGCGGCGACACCAACACCACCGGCGGCGGGCGGGACACCCATGGCCCGAAGAGTGGGTGGTGATACATCCAGAAAGGAAAGACCATTGATTCGGGCGATGAATCCGCAAGGCGATTATGGAGATACCGGATATGGAAGGCGGGAAAAATCGAAGTTTAATGGCATTAATCATGAGTTTAATGGCATTAATCATGAGTTTAATGGCATTAAAGCACCTGGCAACAAAGGAAAGACCACTAATTCTGGCGATGATTCCGCAAGGCAGTTATGGAGATACCCGGATATGGAAGCTGGGACAAATCAAAAGTTTAATGGCATTAATCATGAGTTTAATGGCATTAATTATGAATTTAATGGCATTAATCATGAGTTTAATGGCATTAAATCACACTGGCAACAAAGGAAAGACCATTGATTACGCGATGATTCCGCAAGGCAGTTATGGAGATACCCGGATATGGAAGCTGGGACAAATCAGAAGTTTAATGGCATTAAAGCACCTGGCAACGGTCATTTCCTTATTAAGGAATTGGTCAAAGCTCCAATACAAAAGGATCTGGTCAAAGCTCCAATGCAAAAGGAAAGGAATTTCAAAATCGTGGAACTCCCAGCAGATACGGTAACAGCGAATATGGTGGAAGAATTAATATTTCCAACGGCAATACACCAGTTTCGCTTTCCTCTCCAATTAATTCTCCAATCTCCATTAACCAAGGCCATGTCATCCGCCACCTCCCCGAAATATCGGATCCAAACACCCACCAACCCAGTCCCAATTCGGATCCAGGCAACCAGCAACCCACCACCATCCCGGGTCCGGTTACACACAACCCCCCCATATCCGATTCGGCTCCAGCCACCCAGCACCTTTCTGAACCGGTGGACATACCTGTACCCCCAAGCTATCATGTAGAGTTCCCTGAGAATGATGATGCTGAACCTTCATTACTGCCTCTATCTATTAGTGGTCTATCCCCGCTCTCGGCTGTTACTTCTGGGTTGAACCGCTTCCATCTGAAACGCCACCATGATCCTTTCGAGGATGACCAGGTTTTTAACCCCACCAAAAAACGTTTGCTATTCCTGGAACCAGCCAGCACTACTACCCCCTCCATTCCCATTACTACCCCACCTATTTCTTCAGGAACTAGGAGTGCAAATTGTCGTAGAACAAAGAATAATATTCGGAGTGCCAAGGGTAAAAGTCGTTTTAAAGCCTCCAAAGTGCCTGTCATAGGGAATCCCTCTCACCCTCCACCCTCTATAATTAGCCCTAACCATGTCAATATTAGCCCTCCGCCTTTACCTGCTCCAGACCTCTTTATCAGTACCACTAATGAGAAGCCAAAAATGGAAACTAATATTTCCCCCTCCGATGGTTGTCACCAAGCAGCCATCGGTTCGCCATGAGTCTTTTAGCCTGGAACTGTCAAGGGTTAGGGGTTTCCTTGACAGTGAAACACCTGAAAGAGGTGTGTAGAAATAAAAAACCCCAGGTGGTCTTCTTGATGGAGACAAAAAATAAAGGCTCCTATGTTAGCAGAATCAGAAAAAGATGTGGCTTCGATGAGGAGTGGATTGTGGACCCCCAGGGAAGAAGTGGTGGCCTTGCCTTGTTTTGGGAAAAAGATACCATTGTGAACATTATCTCCTCTTCTCAATATGTTATCCATACATCTGTTTATGATCCTATTAACGCATTTCCCACTATATTTCCTTCGTTTATGGCCCCCCATCAGAACCTGACAGGCTTGTGGTTTATGAGAATATTATTAAATTTACGTTGTGCAGAGTCCGAAAAGCGGCTCTGTTTGGGTGACTTTAATGACATTACTTCCCACCAGAAAAGAAGGGAGGGAATCCAAGAGCTATCGAAAATTAATACATTTCAGACATTTATATATGATTGTTCTCTCATTGATTTGGGGTACAATGGATTTGGGTTCACTTGGTGTAACCGGAGAGAAGATGGAGCAACCATCAGAGAAAGGATTGATCGAGCTATGGGAAATGAAACTTTCTGTCATAATTTTCCGTTTGCTCAAATTTTTCATATGGAACCCTTGGGGTCGGACCATCATCTCCTGTTTATTAATTTAAATTATGTTTCTTCTAATAAAATGCGACCATTCAGGTTTGAGGATTATTGGACGTCCCATAATAATTTTTTGCAGGTTGTTCATGAGATTTGGGCGGTGGGTGCCTCCCAGTATTGTAACACAATTGAGCATTTTGCCCTTACTCTTAATAATTGCAGACAATTTTTAATTAAGTGGAGTAAGGAAAATTTCCCTAATCGAAAAAAAAAACAATTGAAAAATTGAAATCCCATCTAAGTTTTATTCGACAGGAAACCGAGAATGCCGAGAGTAAAAAGGAAGAGGGATCCTCCCGCAACGCATTGAGGAGCTCATGGACCAGAAGAAAATTACCGGTGGCAACGATCAAGGATCCTATGGCTACAGTCAGGGGACAAGAACTCCAAAATTTTCCATCTGTCTACCCTTATCAGAAGGAGAAGAAATAATATTCTAAGTATCAAAGATGAAAATGGCGTGTGGACCAGTGACAAGAGTATTATCAATAACCTGTTTTCTAATTTCTTCACTAATCTTTTCACCTCCTCAGGGCCAAGACAAATTATGGATGTAGTCAACTCGGTGGACCCCAAAATTGACAAGCCTCAAATGAGATCCTCCTCCGCCCGTCACTCGTGAGGAGGTTCGTATAGCAACATTCGAATTAGGTGGCGCTAAAGCCCCGGCCCCGATGGCTTCTCGTAAATTCTACCAATTTTCTTGGGAAGAGGTTGGGGATTCTCTGGTTGGTATGGTAAAAAATTTCTTTGATCATGATCTAGACCTGGATAATATCAATGGTACAAATATCACTCTCATCCCAAAGGTAGACAAGCCGTAAGAGGTTTCACAAGATCGACCGATTGGCCTCTGTAATTTCTCATATAAAATCATTTCTAAAGTTTTGGCCAATCGAATGAAAAGGTGTCTTAACCTCTGTATTTCCCCCAACCAGGGGGCCTTTGTCCCTGGCAGGTAATACAGACAACATTATCATAGCCCATGAAGTATTCCACTATTTAAGGCGGAAGAAAACGGTAGAAAGTACGAATTTGCCTTAAAAATGGATATGAGCAAGGCCTATGATAGGGTTGAATGGGATTTTTAAGAAATGTATTGTTGAAATTTGGCTTTTCTCAAAAATGGGTTAATCTTGTTATGAAATGTGTGGAATCGGTGCATCTTAACCTTTGCATTGCGGTGAAAAAATAGCCTCCATTACACCGGAAGAGGGCTTCGCCGGGAGACCCCCTGTCACCCTATCTATTTATTTTGGCGCTTGAAGCCCTCTCGTATGATTAACAAAGCTGTGGTTCAAGGGCAGCTAACGGGCATTAAACTGAACAATAATTGTCCCACTTTATCACATAGTTTTTTCGCAGATGATGCTTTGTTTTTTATGAATGCGTATACCGTAATCGTCAAGTCTTGGGCGGATCCTTCAAAGCTATTGTCTAGCGTCGGCCAACAAGCTAACCTGGAAAAATCAAGCATTGTGTTTTCGTGAGAATACGCCAGTGCCCTTTACGGAGAGGCATATGTGATACCCTTGGCATTGGCGAGAGCACGGACCAAGGCAGATACTTGGGTATCCCAAGTGTATGGGGCAAAACCAAGCACCAAGCCCTTGCATATGTTCGTGAGAAAATGAGCAAGAAGGTCCTTGGCTGGAGCAACAAGCATTTATCCTTTGCGGAAGAGAAGTAATGATTAAAGCTGTTATTAATGCCATCCCAATCTTCTCCATGACTTGCTTCAAATTCCCAGTCAGAACATGTAAAGAACTAAATAGTCTGGTGGCGAACTTCTGGTGGGGAGGCCAAAATACTACGCATTGGGTGGCATGGAACAAGCTTACTCGCCCCAAAACTGAAGGGGGCATGGGGTTTCGTGACTTCATTAATTTCAATGATGCTTTACTTGCAAAAACAGCTTGGCGATTGACACAAAATACAGAAGAAACCTTATCAAGGATAATTTGTGTTGGCAAATAAGTAATGGAAGATCGGTGCGTGTATGGCAAGATAGGTGGCTGCCCACCTTACCCTCCCGCAAGTTAGCTACGATAATGAGGTGCTAAAAAAATCTAACCAAAGAGTGGAGTCCCTTTTATCAAATGCAGATGGCAGTTGGGATGTATCTCCGCTGAGGCATGTTCTTGATGACCGGGCTGTAGAGGCTATCCTAACTATTCCTATTCCTAGGGTGCCTACCGATGACAGCGGCGGTGGCTTCTCTCAAAAATGGAGTCTATTCGGTAAAATCAGGGTACTATTCCTTAACTTCGGCCCCTACTGTGATTACCCCAACTGTAAGATCAACAACCCATCTCTCTAGCGATACATGGAAAGCCACCTGGAAAGTCAAAACAACTCCAAAAGTAGTCAACTTCCTATGGAGAGTGCTCTCAGATGCCGTTGCATCAAGCTGTGCCCTTGTCAAACGTAAAAGAGGCATCTCCGAGGTATGTCCAGTGTGCCATGATGCATCTGAATCTATAGAACACATTTTCTTTCATTGTGATTGGGTAAGGTGTGTATGGTTTGGCTGTAAATTATCTCTCCGATATGATCTGCAAAATATCAAAAGCATCAAACTATGGTGGCAAGAACTCATGCAGCCACAAAGTCCATTTTCTGAGTATGACAAGGCGCATATCTCCTGGATCCTCTGGTTCATCTGGAAGAGCAGAAACGATAAGGTCTTCAACCACATAGAGCCAAATCCCACTATTGTAATAGAGAAGGCCGCACGCCTTTTCTTGCTTTCTCGGAGTGCTTTCCTCCCGTTAGCTCGAGGATACATCTCCGGCAATTTCAGTGGCCAATCCACGGGCCCCACCCCTGATCATAATCTTAAGGTAAATCTTGATGGAGCTTTTAACGAGCAAACAAAAGCCGCTGCCATAGGCATCATCTGTCGTGACCGCAGAGGTGATATGGTATGGGCTTTTGTAGACAAAGTCAAATCCATCTCCGCCTTTATGACTGAGGCCCTTGCCCTCAAACGAGCCCTAATGATAGTTCAAGATTTGGGGAACAAGAATGTTATTTTCGAATCGATTGTCGAACCTTGTGCGTTGTTTGGCAAAAATAATCCAAGAAGTCTGTGAATGGCAGCCCGCGGCATCCTTGAAGATGTTCTTAAAGTTGTTCAGTCTGAGTCTTCCTTTTCGATCCAGTTCATCCCTCGCCAGGGAAACCAAGCAGCGACTCTCTTGTCAGACCCACTAATAAGGGGTGTGCCCAATTGGGTGGGTGGAAAGACCCTTACCCCTTTGTCTCTTATTTTGGAAGCGAGATATGGAAAACTTCGGGACTCTAAGAAGTAATGTCGTAGCCCACCATAGGCCTCTCGATCCAGGCTGACATGCCTAATCTTGTTGGGACACGTTCGCCGTTTGCCTATTTGTCTTTATGTCCTTTTATTTTGGTGTAGTTTGCTGTTGTTTCTTGTTTGGTTGTTTCATTCTTTCCTTGTAAGTTTTCTTATGGTTAATGAAGCTATAGAATCGTTCAAAAAAAAAAAAGTTGCACCGTGCACGTTATAGAATTTTTTTGAAAAAAATGAAAAATTCAATGGTTATGTGTAATCAAAATAAAACAAAGTTTTTGGCTATTTATCTGTAAATATTAATTTACTGGTAATTATTTGAATAATTGAAATGCTGAGTTTGTAGTAAAGGTGGGATCAGCAAAAATAGATACTAGAGAATCAAACTTTTTAATGCAATAAAAGGAAAGGGGGAGTTGGTGACCTAATTGATTTTCAATCATATAGCATTTTTACATTTCATCTTTATCTGCTTGCTTAATATTATATGGACTTATTTCTTAGAATTATTTAATATTTGTTACAATAAATGAATTTAGATTCCAATTATGTCAGACTCTAAATGAGATAAAAATGATGTCCCAATTTATTTTTTATTCAAAATACTCGAAAGGCTTATAACTTTTTTTTTAAAGAAAATAATGATAATGTGCATATAACAGATATTGCACAAGTCAATCTATTAAAAAAAAATGTGTTTGAACATCGCACGCAAATGTAGAAAATAAAAATTTTAAATAATTTGGAGAGAAGATAACATAAATATTAATGGAAAAATGGAAAATTCTAAATAAATACCATTTGAATTTGTAAAACCCCCAGAAGTCTGTCGAATTTGTAAAAAGACTGAGAGGTACCAAGGACCTATGAAGGATATGCAAATTCACGTGAAATTACCCTTTTACCATTAGTTTTAAAAAAATCAAAAAAATAAAAAAATCATCGCCGGCCGACCTTCGATGGGGGTTTTTTTTTTTTTTTTTGGGAGGGTGGGGGTTTAAACAAAATTAATTTGAAAGTGAGGAGGTGGAGTTCGAACCACCCACCTCTCACATAGGAGCCAAGTAGCCCAAACAAATATATATATTCTTCTTAACATTTTTTCAACGGTATTTACAAATCTCATAACACAAATTACAACTTTTTTTTTTTAGGTTTACACTTTTCAACTCTTTTTGATGCCCCTGATTTGAAATTTAAAAAAAAAAAATGCACTTCTCACGTGAATTTGCATATCCCTCGTAGGTCCTTGGTACCTCTCAGTCTTTTTACAAATTCGACAGACTTCCGGGGATTTTACAAATTCAAATAGTATTTATTTAGGAATTTTCCCATGAAAAAAGTTAACATA
Organism: Acacia pycnantha; assembly: GCA_025563575.1. Classification (NCBI taxonomy): domain Eukaryota; kingdom Viridiplantae; phylum Streptophyta; class Magnoliopsida; order Fabales; family Fabaceae; genus Acacia; species Acacia pycnantha. Next base: position 1,939,039 of record JAMWYP010000032.1, on the reverse strand, counting down.
TCCATTCAACATCTTTTCCTTTTCTTTTAAATTCACACCAAATAATGTATGAACGAGCATGATACAACTTTAATTAACAATATATTAATGAAATCCAACATTCATGCACTGTCTTTTAGTTTTATTTTATTCTTTCCTACAAAGCAATAAATACATGAACAAGATCACCGGCCAACAAAAGAAAATACATGAACAAGATGAGTAACATTTTATGGGGGGGAAAAGTCCATGAACATAAATATATGTTTAAATTATACTACCTTTTAAATACTTATCAGATCCTAAGTATAAAACATATTTTATAATACAATTAAGGACTAGATGTAGTACCTCAAAAAAATAAAACCAAAATTATGAGAAAAGGCATTATTCATTTAATTTTTTTTAATCATTCTTCCAAAACAATGCATAAACCAGTCAAAATACTCACTCCGATCTTTAATATAAGACCTATTTACCTAATTTGATTAAATTAAAGAAATTAATTAAGGAGGGGAGATCGGTGCAACAACATTGTTTGTCGCCTGAAACTTGATGGAGAAGAGGGAACCGGCAATGAAGGTGATTGCGGAAATAGAGGCGACAAAAATTGGCTGGTTTGAGTGTGTTGGATGGAGACATTTTTGCAAGGTTTGGATTCCTTAACCCTTCATCCAAAACAATGCATAAAGGAGCCAAAATAATTCTTTTTTTGGACATGTTCTATACTCAACCAATATGCAAATTATATTACCTCATGTTGTTAATATAAGATACCAATCATAGTACAATCCGGAGGTAGTTTATTTTTTATTTTTTATACATTTTAAATACATGTAAACAAATATATCGACGCCGGTCTTGAGCTTGAAATCTCATCACCAGCTACATTATAACAATTTTCTTCCTTCCCACAATCCAAAACCAATAACGTGTTATTTAAGGCCAACATGGAACTAGCAACTCAAACAAATTTAACTATCTAATTCTCCTTATTACATATTATGGGCCTAGTAAGTTTTAAATCCAAAATATATATGAGAGAATAAGCTTAACGACTTAAAACACAAAGCAGACAAATAAAACTCAATTATTAATCCAAACCTTATTCAACATACATAAACAAAAGGGGGAATATAATCAACTATGACATAGGTTTTGTTTTTTGGGACAGTACTAAACGATCACAACTTTAAGTACTGTCTTAAAGCTTAAGAGACAGATCAAGACCAGAGTCAAAATCATCTTCATCTTTGGAGGCATCTTCTGGAGTTTCATGCTTCAGTATTGAAAAAATGTATTCCGTTGGCTCTTGCTTCATCAACTTGCTCTTCTTCTTCTGACTCTGAGTCAGCAGACTTTCACTTAGACAAATGAGAACTCTGTGAGCTCATTAATGGCGCTTCAGATAAATTCTCTTGAGACCCTCCAGCTTGTTGATGTGAAGAAATCGGTCCTTGATGATGTGGAGAAACATTTCGTGGGCATAGAATGGAAATGAGTAGCTTTTCCAGTCTATCCAGTTTCTTCTTCAAAGCAGGGTTAATCTGGCCTCTGCTCACATTTAAGTTGTGTACAACGTTCTCCAACATTCTCATTATCAGATTGTATTTCACTATATGAGATATCTTCAAATGTTGAGGGGCAGAATGACGACGCTGGAGAGAATTAATGCGACATTAATATCATTATAAAATTTGAGTAAATTGATTAAAAAACAAAATTTAAACCTGCTGTTGTAAGATAATTGCTAGGCGGCACCAGTTAGGAAATTTGGAGAAAAACATGCCAGTCAGCTTTTGAGCCTGCAATAACCAATAAGAGAGTAAGGAACTATGAAAAGTTGTATCTCACTATTTCCTTGTTCTGATAACTGACCAACAGATTATTCTCAAATTTAATCGCAAAGCAGGAGGCAACAGGGATTGAACTTTATCTTCTACCTATTACTCCCTCCACTCCTTAATATAAGACCCAATTCACTTTCTTGGAGAGATTAAGAAAGTTCAATAAATTACTTAATCAAAGCATATATTGTGTATCATTAGATTAAGAAAGTTCAATAATTTAAGAAAGTTGATGAGAGTCTCGTTGATCTAAGGTATATAACCTCTAAAGAATAGACTGTAGACATACTCACTAAAGGGCTGCTCAAGGACAAGTTTGGGTATCTAATTGGCAAGTTGAACTTCATTGATATCTATAGTCCAACTTGAGGGGGAGTATAGAATCCCAAAACTTAAGGAGCAAGATCAGAAATTTAGGGAGCAAGTTTAGATCCGAAATTATAGGAAGTGATTAGGATAATTAATCTCGATTTCTATAGTATCATATTGGGACCTAATTAATGCCCGATTCTGTCATCTGTTTATATATATGTAATCTGCTAGTGTGAATAATATATCGATCAATTCAATCCTCCAATCCTCTTCAGTAAGCAAACTACCAGAGATACCAAAAACATGGAAATGAAGAAAAAGCAATCTCGGACATTACCCTGTTATAGAGCTGCTCCTGCCAGTATATATATGCATTTCTCTCATTTCCTCCTACATGTAAACAAGGACAATCAGCCAAGAGAGGTTAAATCAAATGCAACAGAGGGAAAGGGATATTAAATTCATACTTGGGAATAATGCAAATCATTTAAAAGGGATAATAAAGAAGCAAGTACAAGTCAAGAAACTGTCTCTAATCCCTATAAATCTCATTTCGACATGAAGCAACTAACCCTCTCTAGAAGCTGAATGACCAGGACCTGAATGATCAAATTAACAATGATGTCTGGATGATTAAGTCAAATTGTTGGCCCACCAAATACCAACATCGCAGTAAGGCTTAATTGATCATATAAGCTTTCAATAATGATAATAAGTTTCCCATTTATGTCCTAATGCTTTCACATTTTCTGTCAGTATTTAAAAAGGGAAAAAATAGTTCATGTTTAAACTAAATGGAGTCTTCTCCTTCACAGTAAAAATATCTATGCAATCAACTGGTTGGGGATTGTTAAAATAGCAAATATAGGACGACTAGGTTAAAATAAGGGCTTTGACCATAAGTAGGTTGGGCTAACACTACTATAACTTTGTAGTTCCAGAAGGCTAAGAGTTTGTGTCTCAACTAAAACTAATGGAATAGGGATTAAATCTTCATTATGAAAGTAGAACATAATTATGAAATCCAACTCCTGAAAAATAAAAATACAGCATTTGAAAATTGCCAAAGTGGATTCACACAAAAGAAAGATGAAGAAGACGCAGTTTCACTTGCATTAGAAAATGCAGTCAAACGTCCAGGAATTTGAGATGATGTGCCTATCGACACAATCCATCTTGCCATGTTTGAATGGTAATCCTCCTTAAATTAATGCCAAAACAAAATTGAATGAGTTGAATTAAAATTCTTTGTATGGAAGTTGGTTCAAATTTTTATGACAAAACCTAATAACTCAGACAACTTGATTGAAGATACCTTGTCTTTAGCAGAGACAGACACTTGTTTCTCGATTCTTTCTACCCAATGCTTAATAGCAAGTGTGCTATAGATCGCATTATGAGGAGAACTCATAATAATAGCATATGTGCTGAAAAATAATGTATTACACAAAGATGATATTGAGTTAAAAGAACTTAATAGAAGTTAACATGCTCTATAGCAGAAAAATTTTGTAAGGTAAAATGAAGAAAATCATAAGAAACGTGAATAATATTAGAGGAAAAAGAAAATTAATCAAACTTCCAAACTATTAAAGTGCTCAACCTAAAGGATTAATTTTATAGAAGCAAGAAATCCCGAAGCAATAGATTAAGGAATCATCCTAAAACATAGCTGAAGCGCAAATATTAAAAAAATAAAAATAAGAAAATTAAAAATTAAAAAAAAAAAAACCTTCCATAATGAACTCAAGAACCATACAGTCAATTTGCAAATCATTAGAGAAACATGCATAAAGATGAAATGAGCTGAAACTCGTGAAAGAGATAAGAAAACATATATACCTCAAACAATTTCAATGGTTTAAACTTTAAATATCCTAGAAATTCTTGGATTGCGCTTGAGTTAAATGCACAAGGCGTTGCAAAAACATCTCATTTCTGGGATAAAAATAAACATTTTATTTTTATCACTAAGCCGTGGGAATTTTATAAATAAATAAGCATCCCTTTTACAAAGATAAAGAGAAGAGTTCTATCTAGTTACAAGAACTTGAAGATTTTATCATCTTTCCCTTTATAAATAATGATTGAAAGCTTAGAAGGAAAAAGTGTTTCCAAGAAGATCCAGTATGTGTGACGAATATGACTACGATAATTTCAAATCATAAGAGCAATTCCAAAGATATTTTGGGAAAGGTGTTCTTCTTACATTTCCCACACAACCATTGCATGAAACCTTACAGATTTCCATCCGCTGGTCTCACTGTTGGCTATGCCCCTACGAGCTCTTGATCTGTAACTGTCCATCCTGTTTGCGCGCGAGAGATGCTCAAAGTGTCCCTAAAATCCATAAAATATGAGAGAATTGCAGTCATAGTCCTTGATGGATGCTTACTATTTGCAAAGCAACTACGACATTGAACCATCCAATAAAAATCATGAGTAAATCACTCAACAAATGTACACCATAAGTTGACGTTAGAAACTGATGTTTTCTTTACTTATTTACCTTTGTTGAAATCTGCAAGACCTTGTAAATATATTTATAGGGGGGAAAATTACGAATGTTGGCTCTAATCAGGCAACAATTTGGAAATGAGTAGCAAAATATTTATATCCGAAGTTGCTACAAAATAAAGTAGCTATAGATAGCACTTATTTGCAAGCTTTTGTCGGTATCGTCATTTCTCAAACCAAAAATTAATATGTTTTAAAAACTACAATAACAAAGCATCTTGCAAGGGAGATAAACGACGGCGTTGGTGCTAAGAATATCTAGAAGAAGAACTAACCAATACAACAATCACCGAACCAATAAAAAATATAAACGAATTGCTCGAGCCATTAATCTTACATTGCAAAATACCAATCATTCCGTGCCTGAATTAAGCAGTAAAACACAAAATGGCTTGTGCGAATCCACATTCAAGAAGCAATTAGAAAAGGAATCGTGAATTCCATACAGTCCAAGGGATTTCAATCGCAATTTCAAGTGCCGCCTCATCTATCTGTGCTTTCTTGCAATTGGATTCTTTGGAAGATGGAAAAATTCAGTAATTTTCTTCCATCTTCATCATCAGCACCACATGCCTCTGAGCGACATATGCTCTCTGTTGCAGCAACTTTCCATTAAATAAGCGAGCTTGATTCTTGAGTTTGAGTTTCTTGTGGTGACGGAAGGGGTGAATGATGATGATGAAGATGATCATGACTTAGAAGTTAGAAGTTAGAAGCCAAATCGGCTCATGTTTTCTTTCACGTAGAATGAGTTGGGCTGATCATAATCATTTTTCTAATAAAGTGAAAAGATATGGATCGAGTTTTAATGGGAAAATTCATTTCAGGCCCTTTTAAGAGGAAATTTTTTAAAAAAGGCCCTAAAATTTTGACAATCCCGGAAAAGGTCCTAAGGCATTTTCTGGGATTTTCAGAATCTACGTGAGTTGTTAACGATACTGATATAGTTGTTAACGGTACTGATTTAGTTGTTAGCAAAGTGTTGTTAACGGGGCTGATTTAGTTGTTAATGACCTACCCGTTAACAACTCACTCAAGATTCTAACAATCCCAGAAAAGGCATTGGGATTGTCAGAATCTTGGGGTTTTTTTTTTTTTTGTTGTTGAAATTTTCCCTGTAAAAAGAGCCCTGAAATGAATTTTCCCAGTTTTAATTAACTTAAAAGTTTGGAGATTGAATCATATTGTTATGGACTCATAGAAGAGGCACATTGGCTGTGCGGCCTAATAAGGGCAATTTATACCAGAATCCCTCTATAATCAGGTAAAACACTAATTTACCTATAATCAAGGCTATAATAATGGAATGTGCAGGTTAAGTGGTTGAGCATGGGCTAAGAGCCTAAGACACACAAAGCCCAAGATCCAAACCTTAAAGGTAATCCCTATAAATATGAGGTTAACCTAAAAGATACACATTCTCTATTCATACTATTTACTATTCAGCCTCACTGAGCAGATACACCCACCCCCTTTTGGCTAAACGTCATACTTGTGTAGCTCAATGATCCGCCGATTATTCTTGGGAGTCTTCCTTATAGATATCTCAAGAGCAATTTTCTCTTTAGTATTTCTCTTTATAGATATCTTGGAGGGGAGTCACCGATCCAATATAAACATCCTAGTTCATTGAGGCTATACATTTGTGTTCTACATAACAAAACACATGTCAAATTCATATGTGAGAATTTAAGTTATAAGTCAAAAATTGAAGGACTAAAAGATTAATTTTTCCAAACTATTTTTAAAAAGTAAGAGACCTTAGTAATCCAATTTTTTTTCTTTTAATTGGAGAAAATACAACATAAAATGGAATGAAAGAAGTGGTTTTGATATTTGAAATTTTTTTCTTCCTTGCAAATAAAGATTGAAAAGAAAACTAAACACGCATAAAATTGTTTTAAAACATTTTATATTATAAAATTTAATATGTGATATGACATATGAGTCTCATCTCATCGAGTATAAAATCACTTATTTTAGGAGAAGTCAAACGAAATTCCAAAAAAAAAAAAAACCCACGAAATTGAAACCTAATTTGATTTTCACGCAAAATAATCACATATTTTACAAAACAAAAATACTTCAAATATTTACGTGGCGCAAAATCAATACTTTCCTACTAATCCAAGTGGTCAACTGAGATACACTAGACTACACAATTACATCAAATCTATCGAGTCAAATTAGATTATATTTTGCGTAACAATATACTTCACATATTTACCTTGTGCAAAATCAATTCTTTACTTTGGCCAAAAAAAAATCAATTATTTACTGCCAATTCAAGCGGTCTTTCGTGCTTATTTGAAATAACGATTGGAGCCTTCAAAAACAATTTTTCAATAATAATATACGGTATACGAGGTAAACATGTGAGAAGAATTTTGTCTCGATTTACGTGAATAAACATTTTTAAGATCTCAAATATGATCCCAAACAAGTAGGAGCCTTGAAAACTTCATAAGACCGAAGAGCACAATAGAGAGAGAGAAAACAAAGAAGAGAATCAAACCAAAATATTTTCAGAAAGAAATAATTCAAAAAGATCCCATACATTGACTCAAAATCCAATTTATCCTATTTGAATGATCTGATTTTTTTTATAGTATTTCAACATAATATACCTTTAAGATTATATTCTTAAGTGGGTATTTGGGCAACTTTGATTTAGAGTTACCCAAACACTCACTTAAGTATATAATCTCAATGGTTTCAGAAGCCTTTTTCTGTAATTTGAGATAAAACTCCTCTCACATACTTATATTGTAAATCATAAAAGATATTTTAAAAAAGTTAACCCAAAAACACACTTAAACAAGCCTATACAAAGCATAAAGTTATTATTGTGAAATAGTATGCTAAAATTTAATAATCACTCAAACTCATTCAATAGAGTTGAAGACCATGATTCTCTTCAAAACCCTATTCTTCCAAGAAATATCAATGACAATATAAGCAGAGGTGGGGCGGTGGCCCCCACCCCCTAAAATTATAGAATATAATCTAGATTTTCAGGAAATCACATTTCAGCTTTATAAAAATTTCAATATTTTCACTTTAGTCTCCACTAAAATTGTCGTGGAGGGACTACATCGAACATATTAAAATTTTATGGGGTTTAAATGTAATTTCATGAACATCTGAGTCTTGTTCGATAATTTTCGCCCCATAATTACAATTCCTGACTTCGCCTCTGAAGCGGAGCATGAAGAAAAATGCTAAGTTAAATTACAAAATAAAAATGCATATAGTTCTGATATCATACCTCTCAATGTCGCTGTAATTGAGTGTAAAAAACTTGAGGCCATGACGCCTTATAGGCTCTCCGAGTCTTAAATAACAAAAATTAAGGTCGAAAAAGGAAGTATATTACGTACATTAAAACTGTCCCCAAAAAATTAAAAAGGTACAAAATGTATCATAAAGCTTCCATAACGGTCATAACCAACCACATGCAATAATCATGAATGGAAAGTCAATATGTATCTAGTCAAAAAACTCTTACATATACAAAATATTAAAGATATTAATGAAAAGTAACATTCATGCACCAATTAATTGTCATTTTTATTCTTACAAAATGATGCATGAATGTTCATATATGGTATAACATTGAGTCAAAATGTACATACACAGCCCTCATGAATGATATTAATCCAAAGTAATTTGCAAAAAATATATATGCATGAACAAGCTCAAGAAACATTCATGTACAAGGTTAGGATGTATAAATATATTATGAGGGGTTAATGTGGAAAGCAACCCCATTTTTGTAAGAATGAAACATGAGTTTGAATCTTGATAAATGTATTTGCTTGGAGAGACGAAAACACTTTATTTTCTAAGCCTCAAAAGGGAATACACTTCATGACAAATGTAAAAAATATATTTTTTAGATACCTTAAAGTACACATGTACAAAGTCCAAATTCTAAGAAAATGTGTCATTCAAATAAAACAATAATTCATGAACGAGCCAAACAACACTTTATTTAGAAACATGTTCTATTTGTGGGTGCGCATGCAACCAATGAAAAAGGGTTCATGTACATTTGTATTCATAAGCAAAAAAATAAAAATAAAACTCCTATCATAAATATAAAATATAGTTTTGTGGTACAAATTATATTTTAAAATATATCATATATTTAGGATCGGAAGTAATATTTTTAAAAAAAAAAAAATAGCCTGATGAGTATTGAGGAAATATCCGAACATAATTTGTTTATAAGCACATATCCATGCGTTCAATATTAAAATGTACAAGTAATAACTCAAATATAAAATATGATTGTTAGATGAATTAAAATTTAAAAATACTTTATCGTACATGTATACAAAAAAATTAAATAGCAGTCAATGTGCCATTTACCTAAGCATATTAATCAGTTGATTAATTATTAATTCATCAATATGCTTATGCCTATGTAGTAGGTAGAACTAGACTTATATATAAGCATAAATAGAAAGGATACATTTATAATTACTCATCCAGTCCTAATTTAGCTTATTGAATTCAATCACATCATGCTGGGATTTTAGCTTATTTGGTATATCGTCCACATTGTTCCTCTTCCACACGTATTCATTGAACTCACATTAAACTTGAAGTACGTTTTCTTTTTTTGGCATATCAATTTATTGATTTGATTGGTTTATTCTGTTTTTTTTTTTTTAAATGTCATAAAAAGCACACTGATAAATTAAAATAGCCGATAGTCTTGTGGCTTTTGTTATTTAATCTTGAATCCAATCCCCCACTTGTAATATTTATTATAAATTAGTTTCTTATTGTTACCTTAAAATAGCCGATACTCAAATCAAATCATAATAAAATGCATTTCAAATCTAATATACTAACTCCGATCTTAAATATATGACATATTTTTTTTGTACAAATCTTAAATATAGGATATAATTTGTAGTGCAAATTATACTATAAACTATGTCCTACTTTTAGTTTTGCTCAATACATGACTCTTACATATTCAATGTGGCAAAACTGTGCACTAGTGTGCGCTCAAAGAAAAACCAGGAACGCCCAATAAGGGCACGTTTCAAGAACATCCAGAAACATATATATTTCATTAGCAAACAGTTACCCAAAACTGATTTTAAGTAAACAACAAAATTGATTGTAACATGTTTCTGCTGTAGTGGTATTTCAGCCGCCGTACTATTGCAGGCTAAAGAGTTGTGCAGGCCAACTGCGTCTCCGACCATCAGGACCGACCCCAACGGCTTCTAAGCAAATGTCAATGCAGCGATGTGTCGACCGGACAATAATAATGCGCAGATCAATCTTTGCAGCTGGGTAAACATCAGTACCAACAGCTGCCACTTTAACTCCAGTAGCTTTTTCAGTTCCCATGGCAATGGGTTCCCGAAAGGTTAAGATTGTTTGTGACCAATGAGTTTTTGGCGTGTATGGAGATGTCGACAGCACGGCCGGTGCTTCTCGGCAGAACCTGCTCGTAAATCCAGTTTCAAACCACAGGACAACTCCATAACACCAGCAGCATCCTGTTTTTGAATCTAAATGTTTTGTGTCGGAAACGTTCAACATTGGCTCCAATGTAGCAGTTGCAAAGAAATCCACTTCGTTAGGCTTCATAGTTGCCAAGTCAAAAGACTGAAGGGCAAAAGAACATTAACAGTCAGCAGAACTGCAAATTAGATTGTGAGATTTCTGAAAAAGATAAATTATCCCAAAGTAAATCTACCACCTCTGCCCAAATCAGAAAGCTTATTCTGCCACTAGCAAAGAGGAATTTACTTTATGTTCTGGTGTAGAACACAGATTGTCTAGCTCTGAAGGGCTAGGATGTTGATGTTGGTTGGGATTTGACCTAGGAGCGATTCCTAGGGCCTACGTACCCTGAAGAGGGATCAAAGTCCACGTAGTTCGAGGATTACCGGAGGCGTTTAGCCAAATGGAGTGGGGTGTGTGCTCTGTGTGCAGTATATGCAATTGAGGGAGAGCTTAGAAGATAGAAGATAGAAGATGCGTACCTGTTAGGTTAATCATCTATATATAGAGGTTACCTTAGGTTTAAGGTTTGGACAGTTGGGCCTCTTGTGCCTCCAAGCCCAAGTGATGTGGCATCATATCTGTGCCATGTGGATTGCCCCTTGTTGGGCCATACAGCGGAATATGGGCCTTATATAAATCCGTAACAGTTGCCCCCCAGCCCGGTAGTTCAAAGTTTTGGACTGCCGGTGTGTATGATGTCCTGGATAAGTCATCCGAGGTGTTACCCATCTCCTGACGTCTGCGTCGGGCTAGGATTTGTTGAGCTCATTTCCCTGGGTACGTGGTATCATCGCAATGTTCGATGAGCCGGGGCGGCGTCCTGCGTCTCGTGAAGTGTCATGATGACGACCGACGGCTTGAGAAATACCAGGGTGATTACTGATGGTCAAAGAGGGCGACCGAGGTAATGAACTCCGGCCCTAGGAAGGCCGTAGTGAGAACCAACTTCCTAAGGGTCCGAGGTGGTAGACAACTGCCGTGGTCGAATGATATTGCCGGGATTGTATTCCCACGGCCTGAGGATCCGGATTACTAACCGCGGGCCTCGTGTTAATTGGTATGACCGAAAGTGCTTGGGGTAAGGACCGTGGTTCATGGATCTGCCGGGGTGAAAACCGCGGCTCATGGATCCGGTATAGTCCGTTGTGGCCCTGCGTAATTTCAGGCGGACCAAGGTACCGGGGTTGTAGCCCGGTGTCTGACGATCCGGGATGGTTGGTGTGAATACCGCGTGACTCTTGGGGAGTACCCTCTGATTCTGCCATGATTGCGTGTGTTACCTGGCTTTCGTGGATTGGATTTCGTCCATCCAGCTTAATTTTCTTTCGTAGCCATTTATCCGGGCTAATTGTCTGGTCTATATTCCTACATTTAATAACATGTAAGCAAATCGCACCAAATGGGAAATACTTACCATTTGTGCAAATCGTTCATCGTGCTCATTTCGGGTACTTGTCCGAGCTTGCATTAAACTTTCTGGTAACACGCTTTTCCGCTCAACAAATCGTTGTCCACTCTGTTGCCCCCCAGCCTGGTAGTTCATGTTTCTGAGCTGCCAGGATGTGTTACTTTCCCAATTCGGACGAGGTGCTCGTGATTGTTGGGATTCTGTGGGTGCTGCTTCCGGGGTTGGCTCCGAGGGTGGCGGGCGCCCATGGGCACGAGGTAGCCCCTTCAAGCTAGAAGTTCTTTTCTTCTCTTTTTCCTTTTCCTTTTGTTTCGGCGTAGGATGCCGGTTTTGTGTGTACTTTTGAACAATTAACCTTATGAATGAAAATTCAAGTAATTGGTCCATTGTGTACTTTTAACTTTTATGCATGGACTGCACGTAGTTAAGTTCTAGACCGGGCCAAGGTCTTTAAATAATTAGAGCCCGCTTAGTACTCTTCTGGTGTCAGAAACCAGGTGTCATGAATAGGGGTGTCTAAGTATACCACGCTACGAGGTTCAGAGTCGTTATCCAGGATTTTAACCAGGGTAAGGGCAAACAGTCACATGCTCAGCCGTGGTCGTTAGGACACACTTTTGACCATGTGGACCTGATCAAGTTCCGGTATGACTATTCGCCTTCTTACTTAGGTGTCAATTTCGATGCATCAAAATATTTACCGGGTGTATGGGCCTCGGTGTCGGTTACCGGGCTTATAGACCTCGGTGTCGGTACAAGGGCTGATGACAACGGCCTCGTGTAATTTAAATGCCTGGGCTCGTTGGCCCCGAGTGTTAGCTTTGTGCCCTGTGGTCGAAGTGTGACTTGGGTTGAAGTAACCTGAGTCTTTGTCCATTTCTTTTAGCATATCGTCAAGTATTCTTGAAATTGAACTTGGACATGTTGTGTTCGTCGTGGATGACATGCCATGTCTAGTTGTAGCAGACCCTCAGCTTTGTTGGCGTTCCATGTCCTTTTGATTTGTTTCCTAGCCAGGGTTTCTAGAACGTAGGCTCCCCTGTTGAGTTTTTCCTTAATCCGGTAGGGGCCGTCCCAATTCGCAGCCAATTTGCCATCTCTGGCTTTTTGTTACTGACGTCGGCCCTTCGTAGGACTAGGTCTCCCCAGTCAAATATCCTGGGCCTGACCTTTCTGTTGTGTTTGGCCGTAATGAGTTGTTTGGCCGCCATGTCTAGGCCGTGCGCCGTGGTTCATCTTTTGTTTCCGTCAAGACTTTACGCTGAGCCCGGGTTTTAACTGGGATCAGTGTAACCGGGGTCGGCATTCTTCTATTTTTGGAGGTGGATTCTATCTGACCTCCACGAATAATATCTTGTACCCCGCAATTTGAGCAAACTTTAGAATTGACGATGACAGTTGTCATATCGAAACAATCCAAGTTGATGCAGTTATTAAGAGTAACCGAGGTCCGTTCTAGGTGTCGTGACCCGGAATTCGTTTCTCCAGTTGTGGGTGTCGTAACCCTTAACCCGTTCTGAGTGTCGTGACCCGGAATTTGTTAGTCCAATATGGGTGTCATAACCCTGAATTTGTTTGTCCAATTGTAGGTGTCATAACCCTGGATTTGTTTATCCATTATGGGTGTCGTAACCCTGGATTCCTTATACGATCCGGGGTCCACTTAAGGAGCGCGGATTTAACTGTGTGAAATAGACTTGACATAATTTTCGAAGACGGGTTTCATTACCCTGAATTCATATCTGTTGAGCTGGACATGATTTTCGAAGACTGGTTTCTTTACCATGACTTCATACATGTTTAACTTGAAAATGATTTTCGGAAAACGGGTTTATACACCTCAGATTCCTATATGTTTAAAGACTTGGAGGCTATAACCGCCGTTACACGGATCCCGGATTTTAACCAGATTTGGTGTAACCGGGGTCCGCGTTCAACTTTTACATGGAGCCCGGATTTCAACTAGATTCGGTGTAACCGGGGTCCGCCTTCAAATTTACACGGAGCTGGGGTCTTAACCAAATTCGGTTTAATCGGGGTCTGCCGTCAAAACAATTTACACGGAGCCGGGATCTTAACCAGATTCGGTGTAACCGGGGTCCGCCCTCAAATTTACTTAGAGCCGGGATTTTAACCAGATTAGGTGTAACCGACGTCCGCCCTCAAATTTACACGGAACCGGGATTTTAACCAGATTCGGTGTAACCGGGGTCCGCCTTCAAATTTACCTGGAGCCGGGATTTTAACCAGATTCGGTGTAACCGGGGTCCGTCTTCAAAACTTTGGCAGAGCCGGGATTTTAACCAGATTTGGTGTAACTGGGGTCCGCCCTCAAATTTACTTAGAGCCGGGATTTTAACCAGATTCGGTGTAACCGACGTTCGCCCTCAAATTTACACGGAACCAGGATTTTAACCAGATTCGGTTTAATCGGGGTCTGCCGTCAAAACAATTTACACGGAGCCGGGATCTTAACCAGATTCGGTGTAACCGGGGTCCGTCTTCAAAACTTTGGCAGAGCCGGGATTTTAACCAGATTTGGTGTAACCGGGGGCCGCCTTCAACGGAGCCGGGATTTTAACCAGATTTGGTGTAACCGGGGTCCGTCTTCAAATTTACAAGGAGTCAGTCTCCTTTTTTGTGTGCAAATAAGAAGATCATGAGCGACTTTGCTATATGTTCGGAGGGTTTTAGTAATCCGCTTACTCTTTCTAATGTAAATAATATAGAAAAGACAAACACAAAGTAGATATAGCAAAGGCAAACATAAAGTAATGTGATCCTATTATTGATCTCCCTGCATCCCCGAGTCGTGAAAATAACTCCTTTGAGCTAAGTGGCATGGAGAATTCAAATGTTGTGGTTGCCTATGATCTAAATAGGGCATCTAAATTTATGCCCGAATTGAAAAGTTTGGGTTCCCAAGGAGAGAGGATGAGAATCCATCTGGGTTCCCAAGGAGAGAGGATGAGAATCCTGCTCAAATCTGGGTTCCCAAAAAGAGAGGATGAGAATCCTGCTCAAATCTGGGTTCCCAAGGAGAGAGGATGAGGATCCTTCATTCCACATTGCTCAATTGCCCAGTTTATCCAATGAGAGGAGAATGTAAACATATTCAGAGCGCAGTTGCAAGTCTAACACTACTTGTACTGCATTGAAAAGTCTGGGTTCCCAAGGAGAAAGGATGGCTCAAATATGGGTTCCCAAGAAGAGAGGATGGGAATCCTACTCAAATCTGGGTTCCCAAGAGAGGATGAGAATCCTGCTTAAATCTGGGTTCCTACGGAGAGAGGATGAGGATCATTCATTCCACATTGCTCAATCTGGGTTTCCAAAAGGAGAAAAGATGGCTCAAATCTGGGTTCCCACCCAGAGAGGATGAGAATCCATCTGGGTTCCCAAGGAGAGAGGATGAGAATCCTTCATTCCACATTGCTCAATCTGGGTTCCCAAAAGGAGAAAGGATGGCTCAAATCTGGGTTCCAAGAAGAGAGGATGAGAATCCTGCTCAAATCTGGGTTCCCAAAAGGAGAGAGGATGAGAATCTTGCCTATATCTTCTCATCATGTGAAGACACGAAGAAACAGAAAAAGAAAACCCATGAGAATAGGGCATCTAAATTTATGCCAGAGGTGAAAAGTGTTGTCGTTTTAGGACCATCGTTGGTCATGGGAATCGAAATTTATGGATCCCTGAAGGGCTAGGATGTTGATGTTGGTTGGGACTTGACCTAGGAGCGATTCCTAGGGCCTACGTACCCTGAAGAGGGATCAAAGTCCACGTAGTTCGAGGATTACCGGAGGCGTTTAGCCAAATGGAGTGGGGTGTGTGCTCTGTGTGCAGTATATGCAATTGAGGGAGAGCTTAGAAGATAGAAGATAGAAGATGTGTACCTGTTAGGTTAATCATCTATATATAGAGGTTACCTTAGGTTTAGGGTTTGGACAGTTGGGCCTCTTGTGCCTCCAAGCTGGCGTCATATCTGTGCCATGTGGATTGCCCCTTGTTGGGCCATACAGCGGAATATGGGCCTTATATAAATCCGTAACACTTTACATATGAGGTAACTAAAACTGAAAACCAGAATGGCCAAAAAAAATGGCAAACATACTAACACACATAGAGAGTAAATTGTTGTTTTTGTCCAAGAAAGAGAGCCAGCTTCAAAATTTAGCCCCTCAACGACAGAAACTTAGAGATATTTTGTACTTGATGTGGTTGGGGATAGAGGGAAAGAGAAGTGCAGAATAACATTTGAGCAATAAATTACTTTCCGATCAGATGATTCATCATAAGAAAACATAGAAAATTTTGAGTTTGATCCAAATGCATGTGCAGTTCAAAACCTATTTTAACTGATCATTACAAATCCAGATGCAACACATCCACAATCAGAAAGTAAACCAACCTGAAGAATCACAGAATTGGTGACCAAATCTTCACTGTCCAAAACATCAACTTTTGGAAATTGGGCAGCATCGTTCACCAACTCCTTGCCAATGCAAGACATGTCAAAACCACACACATTCTCCCAAAAAGGAAGACATGTACCCCCTTTCCCAAAGCCTGCAACAAACTAGAAGAGGAATGGAACGACAATCATAAAATTAGAGTCAGACGAGACCACGACAACGGAGGAAAAAAAGCCTTTCAGTGGGGAACTCACAATGGTCGCTCTATCTGGAAGAATGGCCCCTCCAGGCTTCAACCAACGGTCCCGGGCATAGAGGACTGAGCTAAGCATAGACTCATACAGCAGGCAATATCCCATCCATTCACTCAATAATACATCAACACTGTGAGGTTGGAGTTCAACGTTTTCATCAACCTCTTCAACCATACCCTGGACGACTTCCATTACTCCCTTCTGGAGGCCATCAGCTTGACTTTGGTTTTTACCACGCAAAAAAAGACCATTATCATTTGCAACCTGAATTATAAGATTGACAAGCCAGGGGGGAGGAATAATTGAGTTGCAGCACCAAAGATTGAGTTAAAGATATAATTCTATAAACTATCAAAAATGAAAACCTTAGACGCCACTGCTGCCATCTTGGCACTAGCCTCAATCGCAATCACCCTTGAAGCCCCTGCTTGAGCTGCAAATAGGCTAAAGAAAAAAAAACAGATGTCAAACTTTTCAGTTGAATGAATCACCAAACATGGTAGATGATCAGAAAAAAACAAAATATAGTTTATAAATATACATCATATACATAGAATTTTTTTATTCCTCTTTGAGCCAAAAAAAAAAATTATTCCACCGAATTCATATTCATCATGCTCTCAGTTGGGAAAATTAATTTATGTCGGACATTATTATAAAGAAAATGTATTCTATCTTCTATTGTACTAATACATGGGTGATCCTCTAATTGAATATTACTACTTCCGGTCCTAATTATAAGACTTAGTTGATTTTTTTTGGAAAGATTAAGAAGCTAAATAAGTTACTTAATCATTTCATAATGTTATGTATTATTATATTATATATTAGTTTAATAGCCAAACTATTTAGTTTAAATAAAAAATAAAAAGAAAAATGCTCTAAGCTAATTTAATTAGCTTCCTTAATTTCTCTAAAAAAGTCAACTAGGTCTTAGGATTGGAGGGAGTATATTGTTTGAAAGAATTATAACAAAGGATAGTCCTTTGATCATAAATTATATTTGGATTGTGACGCTATTAATTTCAAAAAATATATTAAAGAAAACTGAATCAAAACTTTATAATCCAAGATGTTGCTATGGAAAGTAAGCATCAGCAGTATCACATATTAAAAAAAAAATCGTGCATCTCACCTGAGGATTCCAGTTCCGCAACCTACATCCATAACTACAGCACCCTTTAGGAGAGAGGGGTTCTTCAAAATAGCTGTCCCATATGCGTCCATTCTCACCTACATGAAGATTGCTATGACTTCAATTTTAATATATATATATAGAGAGAGAGAGCATAGCAGATAGCATTTAATATTCCAAATGAAGCTTCATTTTTTCTGAAATTACACATAAAAGATTATTTAAACAAGAAGCCAAAGAAAAAGAACTACTGCTAACCTCATCATTCAGCATCTCACGGTGAATACCAAATGAACTATAAGCTCCAAAATACTTTTCATTAACCTTCATGATGTGCTTTGCAAGACGACTTGAAGAGTTAGATATCATACGTCCTTCTTGATTCTTGTCATCTGATGAAACACACCCTCTTGAGTCCTTATCGTTAATGAGATCCTTCTCTGATGTACTAGGACTGTTAATATCATTAACAGAAATAGTAGTTCCATTCACTCTAGACAAATTACAGTCATCAAAATTAAGCACTGTTCTGTCGTAGAACATAAACCCTAACCCTGGGTGGGCTAGGATGCGGATATAGGATCAAATAGCTCTCCCCCAAGCATCCATGGATTGAATACCTAAGAGGATCTGCGATCACAAAGCACCAGGACTTGACCTAGGAGAAATTCCTAGGGCCTACGTACCCTGAAGAGGGATCAAAGTCCACGTAGTTCGATGATACTGGAGGTGTTTAGCCAAGGGGGTGGTGTGTGTGCTCTGTGTGCAGTATATGCAATTGAGAGAGAGCTTAGAAGATAGAAGATGTGTACCTCTTTAGGTTAACCAACTATATATAGAGGCTACCTTAGGGTTAGGGTTTGGACTTGTTGGGCCTTTGGTGCCTCCAAGCCCAAATGTGTTAGATGTCTCCTGATGGACCACACCTTGGATGGGCCTAGTATTTTATTCCATAACAGTTGCCCCCAAGCTCGGTAGTTTAGGACTCTGAGCTGCCGAGATTAATTGACTGCTTTCCGAGATCCCCTGAGTCCGACTTTGCTTTCGTAGCAATTTTCCCGGGCTAATTGTCTGGTTGATATCCTGCATTTAATAACATGTAAGCAAATCACAATAAATGGAAAATACTTACTGTTTGTGCAAACCGTTCAACGTGCTCATTTCGGATATTTGTCCGAGCTTGCATTAAACTTTCTGGTTTGCATCAATGGCGGTTTTTGATAACACGCTTTTCCACTTAACAAATCGTTGTCGCCTCTGTTGCCCCCCAGCCTGGTAGTTCAGGTCTTTGAGCTGGCAGGATGTGTTGCTTTCCAAATCCGGACGAGGTACTCGCGATTGTTGGGATTCCGTGCGTGTTGACCCGAGATTCCGGGTTTATTTATTTTAAACTGAGATTTCAAGTTTATAAACTTTAACCTCGAGATTCCGAGTTATACATTCTATTACCGAGATTCCGGTTTAGATACTTTAACACCGAGATTCCGGTTTAGATACTTTAACACCGAGATTCCGGTTTAGATACTTTAACACCGAGATTCCGGGTTATTTATTCTAACACCGAGATTCCGGTTTAGATACTTTAACACCGAGATTCCGGTTTAGATACTTTAACACCGAGACTTCGGGCTATAAACTTTAACATCGAGATTCCAGATGTTATTTATTCTAACACCGAGATTTCGGATGTTATTTACTCTAACTCCGAGATTTCGGGTCTATAAATTCTAACACCGAGATTCCGGATGTTATTTACTTTAACTCCGAGATTTCGGGTCTATGATTTCTAGTTTGTTTACCCAAATTCAATCAAATAGACTTAAAGGCATTGTTGTTGCCAAAATGATTCCAATAACGGAAATCCAAAATAGATTTGCCGCCTCAATGCGGATCCCTGATTTTAACCAGATTAGTTATAACCGGGTCCGCCTTCGTCTTTGTTTCTGCAAAACTTTTAAACAGAACTTATCTCGGTTTTACCGTGTCCCAAAGGGTGCACGTTTTAACCATTAGATCTGGTTTTGCCATGTCTCGAAGGATCACGTTTTAACCGTTATTTCTACAGAACCCGGATGTTAACTAGATTCAGTTAAGACGGGATCCGCCTTCATCTCTGGCGTAGGAACAGACTCCACAATTTATCCGGGATCCAATTAAGGGGTGCGGATTTAATTGTATAAAATAAACTTGACATGATTCATGAAAGCGGGTTTGTGCACCTCGGATTCACGCATGTTTAAATTGGAACATGATTTTTGGAAACGGGTTTATGTACCTCGATTCCTACATGTTTAGCTTTGACATGATTTTCGAAGACCGGTTTCTTTACCTTGACTTCATACATGTTTAAATTTGTACATGATTTTCGGAACCGGGTTTATGTACCTCTGATTCCTACATGTTTTATTTGTACATGATTTTCGAAAACGAGTTTGTTTACTCTGAATTCTACATGTTTACTTCCTTCGACATGATTTTCGGAAACGGGTTTATGTACCTCAGATTCCTACATGTTTTCCTTCGACATGATTTTCGGAAACGGGTTTATGTACCTCGGATTCCTACACGTTTAGTTTTAACATGATTTTCGAAGTCTGGTTTTTTTACCATGACTCCATACATGTTTATAGATTTGTCGGTCGTAGCCGTCACAAACGAAGCCCGGATTTAAACTAGATTCAGTTTGACCGGGGTTCGCCTTCCAGAATTTATACGGGGCCCGGAATTAAACTAGATTCAGTTTAACCGAGGTCCGCCTTCAAAAATTTGGAATTGGACTCCATTCATCTCCAGTCAATTGATTGTTTTGTGAATTGGTCATCAGGAACATTAAGGGGGGAAATTGTAGAAAGCTCCTCCCCAACCTTCCTCAAAAATTATTTGGAATCCTCACTTATACCATCAAAATTGACTACAGAATTCATTAGAGCATCAAGTTGGTCATGCCATCAGGAATAGAATTTTCCCCATCAATGAGTATAGCACAGCAAGACAAAATTAATAAATTTGACATCCACTCACTGCAAGCTTATACAAAAAATGTGAGTCTGTGGGTTGCAAAAAATCCACCTACTTTTTCTTCATTTATTTCCACACCCGCAAGACCACCTATCATTGCATTATATGTAATACAATCATGAACGGTTGTTTTTACTTCCTCAAATACCAAAAGGCATCTGCAACACATTCTCCACTAACACGCTTCTCCACACACTTTTAATCATAAAAGTTTCAAAGTATCGATGGAGTAATGATGCTCAATGGCACCTTAACTTTTGAAAAAGAGAAAAGTAACTTGTGGCCACTATTTCTTGTGAAGGAATGTCCCTCATAACATATATAAATGAATGTTAAATATGCGGAAGTGATTATAACCACTGATATAGCCACAATAAATCTCATTTCTCCCTTCAAGAGAAAAGTTACAATCCCGGCCCTCCAGAATTGACCTCTTGCATAAATATTTGAATGCTCAAAATCATATCAGCAGCTTTTCGTCCTTTCTAAAACACTGAATTCAAGCCGTTCCTGGTATGGCATTCAGATGACCTGTCAAATGAAGTACGCAAGTAAGATGGTTCTCTTACCTCAACAAGCTGCTTGGGTGGAAAATGATCATGACTTGAGATTAGAGTGGCAGAAAAGATAATAATGTGCATAATCAATTTCCTTTCTTTTCCTTTGCGATATGATCCATGCTGCATGATGACCACAGCTTCAGTTATTAAGCCTGCTACGTGCAAATAGCGCTTTTTGGCTTGTTGGGTCTTCTACCCATTTCCCCCTTGGCATACCTTGTATCCGTCTTCTTTCGAAAATTGTTGCTCCAATTTCTTGAAGCAATTGACACTCAGGAATTCCCATGAAGGGTACTTATTGAGATTCATCTGCCCAGGGGCTCTATCATTGTCCCCACGAAGTTCACAATAGTTATGAGGCGCTTCCTCATCCGTCCCAGTCTCATCTATATCCTGAACTTGAAAGAGCTCACGACTAGGGCAGCAAGACTCATCTTCATCTTCATCTTTCAAAGTCAAAGTCGCATGCTGCAGAATTGATCTCTAGCTCAAGAACAAAAATTCTGTTGACTTCATCAAGATGAGCGTCTGCATTAGCTACTCTATTTTGATCCGCATTAATTTGGATGAAGAAATAGCTCTAGCATTTGGAAACTTCTCAAATCGAGATGCCAGAGGTCGTTTCACTGCCTTGGAGTAGTTTGATGAAAACGAGCTGTGATATCGGCTTCTTCATTTTTAACAGGTAAGAGATCATTCCGAGTCACCTCGGTCGCTGATTCAAAAACCCACGATTTCGGCGTTCTCTGAATCTTGGCGTCTAACCATCTCAGTATGACTTGAACCTTCAACCACTTCAATATCGGCACTGTGTGCATCTCGGCAACGTAAATCTGCATTTCGGCACCATGTACATCTTGTTCCAACAGAGTTGCTTTATTTGAACGCACGATCCAAATCCGGTTTGGGCCTTACTGTTTATGCCGACTTCATGCATCTCGGCATCTCAGGATCATACTATATACATCCCAGCAAGTCGACATCTCCGCATCTTGGTATCCCGATAACTCCAATCTCAGCATTGGGTCTCGGTTCCAATGCCCATCGCTTGCCGAAGTGATAAAACGGTTGAGACCAGGGTTTAAGCATCTCGGCATTGAGTCCCAACACTATGCTTGAATCTTTGACATGTCTAGTGGTGCTTAAATTTGACGTCGCTGGAGAAATAAATGATACATAAACCCGTCAAAGTCAAAGGGAGACTCTGAATCTGACTAGGAATCAATCTTCGGCCACCATATCAGTCACCGAACTCGGCCTCTTCTTTTCTATCCCCGACAATTATCTTCGTTGCACCATTAGCTGTCAAGACTTTCTGAGATCTCGGCAATCCTCCAACTTGACGTTGCATGAATCCCCTCCACACTTGGCCACTTGGCAACACGGGATAAAAATCTTGGCTTACCCCTTATGTCAGAAACTGGATACTGATGATCTCGGCATACCCCTTACCGCATTCCTGACATTCCCCCAGCTTAATGATATGATCCATGCCACGTGGGGTCCCAGCCATAACTTAACCGAGGTTCCTCCCCGTGGCAGTATTGCAAGATCAACCACGTTCGAAACAGAGGGAGCTATGGGTGATATATCATTTGAACTAAATTAACGCAATAAATTCCCCACAGACGGCGCCAATGTTCTGTCGTAGAACATAAACCCTAACCCTGGGTGGGCTAGGATGCGGATATAGGATCAAATAGCTCTCCCCCAAGCATCCATGGATTGAATACCTAAGAGGATCTGCGATCACAAAGCACCAGGACTTGACCTAGGAGAAATTCCTAGGGCCTACGTACCCTGAAGAGGGATCAAAGTCCACGTAGTTCGATGATACTGGAGGCGTTTAGCCAAGGGGGTGGTGTGTGTGCTCTGTGTGCAGTATATGCAATTGAGAGAGAGCTTAGAAGATAGAAGATGTGTACCTCTTTAGGTTAACCAACTATATATAGAGGCTACCTTAGGGTTAGGGTTTGGACTTGCTGGGCCTTTGGTGCCTCCAAGCCCAAATGTGTTAGATGTCTCCTGATGGACCACACCTTGGATGGGCCTAGTATTTTATTCCATAACAAGCACCATCTTTTTCACAGTATTTTGATCGCCACCACAAATCTCTTCAGAGTTCTTCAAATCCCCCACTAGTTCCTCCTCATTAATTGGTGTAAACTGATCGTGTTCAATTTCTTCACATTCTTCAAAACTGTATAGCAACGAATCATCTTGTATGAAGGGTTTTAGATATCTCTCCTCATCCCATAGACACTTTATATCCTTCAAGTTTACTATGTCATGCTAATGATTCAGTAAATCTTTGTTAGACTAGAATGTCAATCCACAGCTCCAACATTTGTTATCCGCTACCTGGTGAAAGAGAGTAGAAGAACCCGGGGTTGGTAATAATATTTAAAAGTAAACTCTCAGTAGCAAAAATTAGCGTAGTTCTTCTGTTTTTTCCCATTTGGCCAAATACTTGAGTTCAATTGATACAACGGCAATAGTTATCGAACGGAAACAAAAACTCGATTCCCACAAATTTATTAAATGCTTATGTAAATTATACGATAATTTGGAGACGTTAAGCCAACCACAAACAACCACCCCTTCCCCAAATTCTAACCTGTGAGCATATGTAATTAATGAGCTTGAAATAGCCCTAAGAATGTGTTATGGAATCAAATATTATGCTCATTATAGGTGTGGCCCAACAGGAGACATCTAGTACATTTGGACTTGGAGGCACAAGAGGCCTAACAAGTCCAAACCCTAACCCTAAGGTAGCCTCTATATATAGTTAGTTAACCTAAAATGTACACATCTTCTAAGCTCTCTCCTTTACTATTCAGCCACACATAGCACACACCCCACTCCATTGGGTGAAAACCCTCATGTTTGTGCTCTGTGATCTCCAATCCTCTTAGGTATCTCATCTATGGATACTTGGGGAGAGCTATCTGATCCTATATCAACATACTAGTCCATATAGGGCTAGACACTTATGTTCTTATAACAGAATATTGGCGCCGACCGTGGGGAATCGGTAAATTTCTGATTCCCATGACCAAAGATGGTCAATGATTTTAATTCCCAACTGTCAGACAAACAATCATGAAGTTTTGTAGTTAGGGTTTATGGAGTTGAACAAAGGAAATCAACGCCTTCTTCCCTCTGACGCACCATTCTCCTGCTGAAACCAAAACATCGTTTGGTGGATGAAGAATTACCAGGTTCCGCTCAAAACGCGTAGGAGCCGTGGCTTTATCTTCATCATTAACTTTGGAAGGTGGCTCTATCAATAAAAACAGGCGTTTTGTTGCTGCTCTGGAGCGAGTAAAAATGGGGTCACCAAATGGAATTTTTTAATGGGTGTGGCAAGCCGGGCTTAATGGTGGCTAATAACTCTTGAAAGATCCAAATGGGTTGTCCGAGTTACCTAAAAGCTTGAAAGTTTTCTACTTCTCATCTCGGCATTGATATTGGTAGCACCGAAGTAAATGATCTCAGCTAACTCATGCACTGCTACAATTCTACAAGGCCAAGAGGCCTAGCATGGAAATGAAGTGTGAAAATGATGAGGTGGCAGAGAGTGAGGCAGTGAAGAGTCCATGTCAGCATGGATTGCATTGAAAGAATATTCAAATCCTTCAAACGTAGAATGTCCGGGATGCTCATTGGGAGTCCGGGATTGTAAATTGTTGATCTGTTTATCTCGGTAAAGGATTCCAAGCTGTATTGGGAAACTCAGGGTGGCGTTCTCTGCAATGTCGGAAAGCCGAGATTCTTCATTAACCGAGATAAAAGGAGATCATGATGTGCCGAGGTGAAGAAGGAGGTTGAATGCCGAGATTTTTCATTAACCGAGATACCACTCAGTTGCAAAAGAGCCGAGATCACTCAACCCGGCAAAGAAATGAAGCCGAGATCCTGGGAATATATGATATCTTTCTCGGTTTCCCAGTGTTTAAGCACGGTGAAGCAATAACGGCGTCTCTTACCTCTCATCCTCTTGTCCATTACCGAGACTACCGTCCTGAATTGCCGAGGTGTCCTGTTCTTACTTGTTCAAGCAGGGCTAAGCAAACTTATTACAATCTGGCTTTTGGGACTCAACGCTTTGTGTAATACGATCGAAACGGAAGAATGAAGAATTTCATGGGATGTATCGTGAAGAACCATAGGATACTGCTTTTCATACATTGCTCGTAGAAGGATACGTTGATGGGCCTGTAGATATCTGTTTATGATGACTTAATTGTTGCCATTATAAATACGATCCCTGATCCGAGGAGCTTCAATGGGTGCCTTTGTGGTTTCAACAATGAAGCAATTTTTTGAAGCAAGCGACATGGCAGTGGCCGGAGGCTTTGCTCTGCCAAAGCTACCTCGTCATTAGTTCGCTTGAACTTGTCCCTCTCCAACAAATCCACTCCAGGAAACAATTCTTCAAGATCTTTGCGTTGAGCGTCATTTTTTGCTTTGGCAGTAGCCTGTGGCAACACTTCATGAAGGATATTTGCGTGCAGTTGTGTGTACCTTATATTTTTCTTTCCTGATCAATGCTTGTGGACCTAGTGGAATTGGATCTCCTCAGTAAGATTTCTCATACTAGATTTGTTCCTCTACTGGGCTATTGCTTAGATAATGAGAAGGAGATTTTTGAGGAAGCATATATCTACCAACAGTAAAGTCATATCAGAATATTAATCTACTTCAAGTATTTTTGAAGAGTTGCTTTTGTTGTTGAATTACAATATTGACCTCATAAATATATAATTTCGAGGTGGAACTTCAGTTGTTGGGTATGATTTTTGACTTTAGTGGAAGATACCTACTTATTATCAACCACTTAAAGTCACCATTTACTTCGATCAATGCCACAACCGAGGCTGTTATCTTGATGCTAGAAGACATGCTTTTCTCAAATTGCTTGTTAGTGCATTTCAAGGATCAAATTGCTTGATGAGTCCCATTTCAATTTTTATGGAATAAGTGGCGGACATCCGGCTTGGTGTGTAGAAAATTAAGGAAGGTGAAAAAGAAATAGTTCTAGCAGAGAATTGAGACTGGAGACAAAATTTGCAGAGACCGTTCTTATGCTGAAAATGAGATACCAGTCAAAGGTGTTCAAATTTCCCAAAGAATCGAGGATCTTCACGACTCTTCTACAGATAAGCAGATGTGATACACGGGAGCACGTGGAATGTTGTCTTTATGCACCTCCTTGATATGGTAACAAGGAATTCTTGCATGAGACACCTAGCAACCATTAAATTGCTTTTTGAAATTCCTCAAACTCTACATGATGATATGGAATTTTTGAATGGATAATAGCCACGTGTCTTGGTGGATCTCTTACTGTGTTCACATGCACCTATTTAGCTATTCAAGCATTGACATCCGAAAAGCATCTCCATTTTGTCAAGAGGCAAAAAGCGAGTACAGAATATGTATCCTGGCGAAGAAATCACCATTGCTAAAGGCTACTTAAATATGTATTGATGAACAAATAAAGCCAGCTTAGAAGCTGTTCGATGGGATCTGTAAAGAGAGTCTATCTTTTGAAACATCCAAGAGGGAAAGAATTCCTGAGAATATTATTCAAAGAGCTAAAGATCTTTATTTGTTAGTTTCTGCAAAGGAATTGCTTATTCAAGGAAATTTCTCAAAGCAGGATCAAATAAATTTTTGAGCACCGGATGGGATAGATTCATCTAATGCTACGGGAAAGGAGAAACAACGGACCCAGTTAAACTGAACCTGGTTAAAATCCGGGATCTGTGTAAAGTTTTGAAGGCGGACCCGGTTTAACCGAATCTGGTTAAAATCCGGGATCTGTGTAAAGTTTTGAAGGCTTCATGGATCATGTTGCAACGACAACGGATGAAGGCGGACCCCGGTTAAACCGAATCTGGCAAAATGAAAACATTCTATTTAACAGAAAATGGAAAAATTGTTAAATTAACAGAAAATGGTTCAACGGATCAATTGAGCAGAATAAATTAAAACATTCTATTTAACAGAAAATGGCAAAATTGTTAAAAAAAAAAAGTGACATTGACCGTTAACTTTTCAATGAAAAATGACAAAATTGCTATGTTTTTAAACTTCCGGGACTACATTGAGCTAAAAAAAACTTTCAAAGCAAAAATACTCCTGGGCGTATACTTCTGGAACAAATTTACTACCTAACCCAAAAATTTATTGTGGGAGTTGCTATCTTGAATTATTTGTTTAAGGATTCACGTTATTATTATTATTATTATTCTTTTTGAGAGACAACATTTAATTTATTTTCATCTGAGTATAACTCTTTTCCAACTGTGTTCTTCAGTTGAAGATATGTTACACATCAAAAAAGAGTTGCATTCCTAAAGAAGTAAAGATGAGTGATAATTGTTCAAGGAAATAAGGTTCTTAGGCTACTTTTTTAGTGTTAAATCATAGTTTTAACAACGAAACTTTTGTCACGATGATATAACATAATAGAATTTCGCAGAATGCAGAAATAGACGGAGATATTTTACCCTTGTTGGCTCAGGCGACGACTCGGCGAGCAGGCGTCCTTGTTTGTATATTTACAGCTTCTGTTAAAAGGAAATTTCTTCTCCAGTGTAAGGACATATTTTTAAACAACAACAAAATGCTTTGAACTTGTGATTCTGTTTTTTTGGCGAAAGTGATTCTGCAAAATTGTGATTCTGAATGTAACATATTATTTGATTTTCGATTTTTTTGCATGCCATGTTGAATTGGTAAGATTAGGAGCCGGAGATTTTCTGAATTGAAATTCTGGAAAGGTGTATCCTGTGTTCTTGTCTCGAATTCGAAAGCTCTTTGCCTACTAGCTCTACTTACTATTTATGAAACTTACATTGTGTTGATTTTTCTTTTCTTTTAAATTTGTTGGATACTGATACTGGATTATAGTTGGAGAAGCGTCTGTTGAACTTGAGAATTGCCGGTGTGGCATCCCTTCCTCTGATCGATATAAAATCATATTGCAAACCTAATAATTCTTGAATTCATATTCGGTTGGCGATATAAAATCTTTGTTTCGGATTTTGAGCTTGAAGAAGACAACCTACAAAGTTTGTGCCTTTCTGGAATAGTCTGTTGCTGGCTTGGTTGTTCATTGTCTTAGGATGGAGCCTAAACAGCTTGACCCAAAGCACTCCGCAGAGTTACTGAAGTAATCCTTGAACTTATGCTCTTAACATTAAATTTACAGCCCCCAACCCCCTTCTTTTCTTAAAAAGAAAAAAAGATCGAATGGTTTTGAATTTTTGATCATGTCATCAACAGGCATTTGGATAAACAGAACGAGTTCCTTCAGGACTCCTATAAGTTAATGTTTAACGAGCTGCAAAAACTTTAGGTTTCTTCATCTTTCTTTTATTTCTCCTGTTGATTAGGGCTTCTAATTTTACTATACTTTCAATATCTACCTGTCATACTCATTGCTTTACTATCAAAGGAGGAGGAGAAAGCTTACACTCTATTTTGTTGCAGCATGATCTCCATTTATTCTGATTTGACTTGTGAAATCTGTGGAAAATGAAACAAACATAACTGAATCATGACTTTCTTACATTGGGAATTAAGTAACTCTGTTGCTGGGCAGGCTCATATCGTTGATTGTCATGTTTTATTCTTTTTCTGATTGTTATTCCCTTTAACCTTTGTCGGTTTCATCAGTTACATCCTTTTTTCCAACACCTATTTAATGCCAATTCAAAAAAATAGAAAGTATAAAGTATTATACTGTTTGTAAGTGAATGGTACTTTGCATGGAACCCTGTTAGAGATAAAGTTAGTGTATTGGAATTGTGTTTGTAATGGTCTGTTTTAAACACACTACATAAATTCATGATCATAAACTGGCATCCTTGACTGCTCGAGGTCTTCATATATAGGTGTAAGAAGAAATGCTTATGCGCAAGCTTTATGAAGTCATGCCCCCTTATGGTCTCGCTAAGAAGGTTTGTTCATTTTCTCCCATATTTTTAACCAAATTCAAGATGATTGGCACTTGAAATTGTAGAACATAGAGTACTCTAATTTGTCGTTAACATTTGGAATGTTATTTTTATAATGGTGCTATTATTGAGCATGCTTATTAACATTGATGTTTTACATAGTACTTTTGAGTATTTGCCTTATACATACATATTTTGCTTTACATTCTGTCATGAACAAGGCTGACAGCATGGAAATAGCCAATGGAGATGACACAGTTGACAAGCATGTGGAGCAAAAAGGAACAGGCGAAATAGCCAATGGAGATGACATGGTGGACAAGCATCAGGAAAATGAGCAAAACGGAACAATCAAAATAGCTGATGGAGATGACGCAATGGACAAGAATGCAGAAAATGAGCAAAACAGAACGAGCAAAATGGTCAATGGAGATGACACAGACAACAAGCCTCTGGAAAATGAGGGAAATAGAGCGATCGAAATAGCCAATGGAGACGACAAAATGGACAAGCCTGTGGAACATGAGCAAAATGGTACACGGCGCAGCACACGTGAGCGAAAGAAGGCATGGAAACTAAGGGCCAATGATGAATAGTAGACATAGAGTAGCATAATCGTGAAGATCTCACTCTGTGAATCCTTCTTCCTCTTTTCTGTAACCCGTTCTCTGTGTGCTTTCTGTTATTTTCTTACTCTCTCTGTTAAGATTGATCTTTTATTTTTGTAATTTTGTCTATGCTACTTGCAGTGTACGTTATTGAGGTTCTGGATAATAGTGCTACTCTGACTTGGTCGTCCAGAATCACGGAAAAATTGCTTCTGATAGAATAAGCTTTGTGAAGTTTTTTTTTTTTTTTGGGGGTATCACATACTTCACTGCTACCAAAGACTATAATATAGATTCGTTCAATCAATAAAAGAGTATACATTTTGTAAGGTTTTTAATCAATTCATATGGAGTTGTTCTAGTCACAATTTTATAAATAGGATTCTCTAACTTTTTCATTTTATACCATAGATCTTCTGTACATTTTTCAATAAAATCTAGGATATTAAAAAATTGGTTATGGTGTTGGGAAAAAAAATTATTTACAATATTATATTACCACACAACTTTTAACTTATTATTTTTCTTGTGCATTTCACAAGATCTAGTTTTCTGTAACATAAACATAAGCTGTATTTTTAAAACTTTAGGATCAAAACATCATAAAAAAACATTAGCTGCCCAAAAAATACATACTCAAAAAACATCTGCAGATGTAGAGCGCACATGAAAAAATAAAAAATGATTTCTCCTATCTAGAATTTATTTTATTTTTAGGGGAAAAAAAAGAAGACTGGGCTTTCTCTAGTGACAAAGATTCAAATTTCATGGAAGATCAATCCCTTGCTCTGTTGGTGACCAATGAGCATGTTCAAAGTTAAGTTTGTTCAAACATTCTTCCACCCTCCATATTTGGAGCTAAAGGTTCCACCACCAAACTTGTGTGCATAATCACACAATGCTTCTCTGACACATTTTTCCCATGACATCGCTATCCTCTTAATCGACAAGGGATCATCTAGACTTCGAAGAAAACGCTGGAGCTTCAGTTTTGCTTTTGTTGACAGATCGGCCGGTTCGTCTCTGTCCAAACCAAAACAATAACAGGTGAAGAAGACGCTTAATATACAACAAAGTCCAAGAACACAAACATGATAAATAATAATCCTTCATCAACTTGGCATATGCTTTATTTTATTATTAATTGATTGACACATCATACATATATTTCCTATCTTCTAATTTACTTTTTAAGAGATGCACAAAAGAATGCAACAAATCCATTTCCGTCTGAAAGTGCCTTGTGCAAATAAGTTGTTCAGGTTCGTTGACTAATCATACTATCAAGCTGCTAAGGTGAAATATAAGAATTAAAGAACACTAATCACCTGTATAAAAATTGGAAAATAGGCTACAAAATATAAATGATAACCACACAGCCCAAATCTCAGACCTGGATTCTGATGGCATTTCATCTAAAAGAATTGGAGAGCAATTTGGATAACTTGTAGGAATATGCAATCGAAGCGGTTTGATTGACTGCATAACCAAGATCTGAAGTCAAAAGGGAATCATAGAAGCATCCAAGCAAAAAAGTAATTCATACTAGTAGATAAAAAAAACTTACCATTTGATTGGAAACAAGGTGGGACATAAGGTCCGAACTCACAGTCACCCCAGTGAAACACAGTTCCACAATTAATCCAGAAGCTCCTGCAACCACACTTGGAATGATGTCTGCTTCATTAAAAACTACCTTAGTATCAAACAATAACATCTTCACCTCCTTTATTTCTTCTAGAAGAGTTTTTTTTTCCTGCAGGCATTGCATATTCTCAATCGAGCAGTATAAACTAAAAGATTCTTGCCAACAGTTGAGTTTTATTATGTAAAGTAATTTTCAGGAGAAAGAACTGTAGAGATTACCGCTAACTAATAGGAGGGATTTTTGGATCACTAACTAACAGATAGGAGAAATAATAGGGATTAGTTGTAAATAGATTTTATTTTATTTTCTGTTATTGTAATCTCCCTGGCGAGATTTGTGGCCTACATACAACCGGCAACACTGTTTAATTTATCTATCTCGCTAATATTATAATTTATAAAGAAAAATATTAACTCAAATTTATTATATTCATTTTATCGAGTTCTTCATTTATATCACTGTTTTATTTTTAAATTATTATCATTTAATTATAAATTCATATAAAAAAATAGGACACATGAATTTAACTAGATTAGAGAATTTATATAAGTATGGTCCATTTATAAATATCTTTTTAAATTAACTAGATTTATATTTTTCTAAATGCAAAAAGCAATAAGAAAAAATTGCTGAGAATTGTCATAGAAAAATTTATTGTTGGGAGGTACTATCTTGAATTTGTTTAAGGATTCACGCTTAATTTATTTTCTTATTTTCACCGACAACAGTTTAATTTTTATTTATTTATTTGAGTGAATGTATTCCTAAAGAATTAAAGATGAGTGATAATTGTTCAAGGATATGGGTTCTTAGGTTTTTTAGGCTACTTTTAGGGTTAAATCGTAATTTTAACAATGAAACTTTTGTTACGACGATATAACAACAGAATTTGAAGGGTTTAGAAATCGATATAATAATTTTAAAAACTAAGCAATTTTACCCGGATTGGCTCAAATGTGCCTTATCAAGGGGATATATATCACATTAAAAAAACAAGAAATATGTTAGAAAAATAACAAAAATATATCACTTGAATTTAAAAATTAAGTTGACAACAATAATAATGAGATTAATAAAAACAATGAAACAATTAACAACTCGTTTTATTGTAAAACCACTTATTTAGAATTTTAAAATTTAAGTGGCATTTTTTTAAAATTTCCCTAAAAATGTTTGGGCCAATTGATAAAATTGCTCTTATCTATTAAGATTTTATTAAGAGATTGTATCAACTACCCCTCGTCCTTGGGTTCAACAGGCAAAGGGGTCGGGCACTCTCACCAAAGGGAGGTTCGATCACAGGTTAGTCAGCCAGGGAGAAGCATCTAGCTCACTGGGTGTATGGTAGTGAAAACGTAAATTTTACCTAAAAACGGAAGGAGAATGAAAAATCGTAATAAATAAAATTGTAATACAAAACGTAGATTTTACCTGCATATATATATATATATATATATATATATATATATATATATATATATATATATATATATATATATATAATTAAGAAAAGTAAGGCATCTGTTATCATCCATACATATACTGATCAATGCAATATTGATAACTTCTCATTTTTAATAGATTTGAGATATGTTTTGAAATAGTTTTGGAAGTCATCAATGTTAAATTAAAGAGATTTTAATAGATATCAATTTGGATGCATTATTGGGAGAATTTCAATTTAAAATATAAATTTCAATAAAATAATAGTATTAAACTATTACTAATAAATAATAACGAAGAAAAATATTTAAATGGAGTAAGATAAGGAAAAAATTCTTCAGATCTTATTATTATTGTTGTTGTTATTATTAGTATTATTATCTATTATTTTATTATTTTATTTGGGGGATTTAGGGCAAGTTTTTTTTTTTTCTCCCGCTTTTTTCAAAAACGCTGTGTTTTTACGCTTTTGCGTCTAATTGCTGGTTTTTTTTTTTTGCGTTTTCACTCTGTTTACGTTTTTTATCGCATCGAAACACGTTTTGCTGAAATATAAACCTAAAAAGTTTTTACTTAAAGTGAGTTTATAGTCTTCTCTAGTGATAATATTTATTATTTTAAGTTTTTAAAAAATGTAAATTATGTTAAAAATATGTGATATACGAGTGTGTGTGCGTCTTGAAGGGGCTCGAATTACACACTCCGCTGCATGTGCGTTCTTCCGAACAAACTTCGCTGTACAATCGATGGTGATCGCCGGAGGGCCAATAAGATATATAGGCGACGAATCGGCGAGCAGGCGTCCTTGTTTATATCTTTACAGCTTCTGTTAAAAGGAAATTTCTTCTCCAGTGTAAGGATCTTTTTTTAACCCAAAACTGCTTTGAACTTGTGATTCTGTTTCTTTCGCGAAAGTGATTCTGCAAAACTGTGATTCTGAATGTAACGTATTATCTAATTTTCGATTTTTTTGCATTTTATGTTGAATTGGTAATATTAGGAGCCGGAGATTTTCTGAATTGAAAATTCTGGAAAGGTGTATCTGTGTTCTTGTCTCGAACTCGACAGCTCTTTGCCTACTAGCTCTACTTGCTATTTATGAAACTGATATTGTGTTAATTTTTCTTTTCTTTTAGATTTGTTGGATAATGATACAGGATTATGGTTGGAGATGCGGCTGTTGAACTTGAGAATTGCCGGTGAGGCATCCCTTCCTCTTAGTGTAATTAAATCATATTGCAATCCTAATAATTCTTGAATTCTATTCGGTTGGCTATATAAAATCTTTGTTTCGGATTTCGAGCTTGAAGAGGACAACCTACAAAGTGTGCGCCTTTCTGGAATAGTCTCTTGCTGGCTTGGTTGTTCATTGCCTTAGGATGGAACCTAAATAGCTTGACCCAAAGCACTCCGCAGAGTTACTGAAGTAATCCTTGAACTTATGCTCTTAACATTATATTTACAGCCCCTCTTCTTTTTTCTTTTTTCTTTTTTGAAGAAAAATCGAATAGTTTTGAATTCTTGATCATGTCATGAACAGGCATTTGGATAAACAGAACGAGTTCCTTCAGGACTCGTATAAGTTAATGTTTAACGAGCTGCAAAAACTTCAGGTTTCTTCATCTTTCTTTTATTTCTCCTGTTGATTAGGGCTTCTAATTTTAGAATAGTTTCAATGTCTACCTGTCATACTCATTGCTTTACTATCAAAGGGGGAGGAGAAAGCTTACTCTATTTTGTTGAAGCACGATCTCCATTTATTCTGATTTGACTTGTGAAATCTGTGGAAAATGAAATAAACATAACTGAATCATAACTTTCTTACATTGGGAATTAAGTAACTCTGTTGCTGGGCAGGCTCATATTGTTGATTGTCATGGTTTATTCTTTTCCTGATTGTTATTCCCTTTAACCTTGGGTTCATCAGTTACATCCTTTTTTTCCAACACCTATTTAATGCCAATTCAAAAAAATAGAAAGTATCAAGTATTATACTGTTTGTAAGTGAATGGTACTTTGCATGGAACCCTGTTAGAGATAAATTTAGTGTATTGGAATTGTGTTTGTAATGGTCTGTTTTAAACACACTACATAAATTCATGATCATAAACTGGCATCCTTGACTGCTCGAGGTCTTCTTATATAGGTGGAAGAAGAAATGCTTATGCACAAGCTTTATGAAGCCATGCCCCCTTATGGTCTCACTAAGAAGGTTTGATCATTTTCCCCCATATTTTTAACCAAATTCAAGGTGATTGGCACTTGAAAGTGTAGAACATAGAGTACTCTAATTTGTCGTTAACATTTGGAATGTTAGTTCTATAATGGTGCTATTATTGAGCATGCTTATTAACATTGATGTTTTAAATAGTACTTTTGAGTGTTTGCCTTATACATATATATTTGCTTT
Source organism: Acacia pycnantha (assembly GCA_025563575.1). Taxonomy (NCBI): domain Eukaryota; kingdom Viridiplantae; phylum Streptophyta; class Magnoliopsida; order Fabales; family Fabaceae; genus Acacia; species Acacia pycnantha. The sequence goes on along the minus strand of JAMWYP010000032.1, from coordinate 1,903,980 downwards.
ACATTCTGTCATGAACAAGGCTGACAACATTGGAATAGCCAATGGAGATGACACAGTTGACAAGCATGTGGAAAATGAGCAAAAAGGAGCAGGCGAAATAGCCAATGGAGATGACATGGTGGACAAGCATCAGGAAAATGAGCAAAACAGAACAATCAAAATAGCTGATGGAGATGACGCAATGGACAAGAATGGAGAAAATGAGCAAAATGGTCAATGGAGATGACACAGACAACAAGCCTCTGGAAAATGAGGGAAATAGAGCGATCGAAATAGCCAATGGAGACGACACAATGGACAAGCCTGTGGAAATTGAGCAAAATAGTATACGGCGAATCACACGTGAGCGAAAGAAGGCATGGAAACCAAGGGCCAATGATGAATAGTACACATAGAGTAGCATAATCGTGAAGATCTCACTCTGTGAATCCTTCTTCCTCTTTTCTGTAACCCGTTCTCTGTGTGCTTTCTATTATTTTCTTACACCCTCTGTTAAGATTGATCCTTTATTTTTGTAATTCTGTCTCTGTTGCTTGCAGTGTACGTAATTGAGGTTCTGGATAATATAGCTACTCTGACTTGGTCGTCCAGAACATCACGGAAAAATTGCTTCTGATGGAATAAGTTTTGTCAAGCAAATTATTATTTATTTATTTTTTCGGGATGACACGCTTAAATGTTAGCATTTTGTAAGGTTTTTATACAATTCATATTTTTGAACAAAAAAAAAAAAAATACAATTCATGAGGAGCTGTTCTAGTCACAATTTTATAAGTAGGGTTCTCTAACTTTTTTATTTTATACCTTTGATCTTTTGTACATTTTTCAACAAAATCTAGGATATTAAAAAATTGGTCATGGTCTTGGGAAAAAAATTATTTACAATATCATATTGCCACACAACTTTTAACTTGTTGTCTTTCCGGTGCATTTTGCAATATCTAGTTTTCTATAACATAAACATAAGCTGAATTTGTAAAACTTTAGGATCAAAACATCATCCACATCTGCAGATGTAGAGTGCTCATGAAAAAATAAAATAAAATGATTTCTCCTATCTCAAATTTATTTTTTGTTAGGGAAAAAAAGACTGGGCTTTCTCTGATAACAAAGATTCAAATTTCAAGGAAGATTGATGTTGAATATTTGCTTCTTCTGTGCATGTATGTACATATCCAAAAGTGAAAATGCACTTATAAAAAAAAAGTGAAAATGCAATAACTGCACAATTTATTGAGGTAATAGAAAATCCATTTGCTGCCATGACATGGAAGATCAATCCCTTGCTCTGTTGGTGACCAATGAGCATGTTCAAAGTTAAGTTTGTTCAAACATTCTTCCACCCTCCATATTTGGAGCTAAAGGTTCCACCACCAAATTTGCGTGCATAATCACACAATGCTTCTCTAACACATTTTTCCCAGGACATCGCTATGCTCTTAAACAACAAGGGATCATCCAAACTTCGAAGAGAACGCTGGAGCTTCAGTTTTGCTTTTGTTGACGGATCAGCCGGCTCGTCTCTGGCCAAACCAAAACAATAACAGGTGAAGAGGACTCTTGAGAACGCCTTGTGCAAATAAGTTGTTCAGGTTCATTGACTAATCATACTATCAAGCGGTTAAGGTGAAATATAAGAATTAAAGAACACAAATCACCTGTATAAAAATCGGAAAATACGCTATAAATATAAATGGTAATTACACAACCCAAATCTCAGACCTGGATTCTGGTGGCATTTCATCTAAAAGAATTGGAGAGCTATTTGGATAATTTGTAGGGACACGCAACCGTAGTGGTTTGATTGACTGCATGACCAAGATTTGAAGTCAAAAGGGAATCATAGAAACTTCCAAAAGAAAAAGGTAATTCATACTAGTAGATAAAAAAACTTACCATTTGATTGGAAACAAGGTGGGACATAAGGTCCGAACTCACGGTTACCCCAGTGAAACACAGTTCCACAATTAATCCAGAAGCTCCTGCAACCACACTTGGAATGATGTATGCTTCATTAAAAACTACCTTAGTATCGAACAATAACATCTTCACCTCCTTTATTTCTTCTAGAAGAGTTTTTTTTTCCTGCAGGCATTGCATATTCTCAATTGAGCCCGCTAACTAATAAGAGGGATTTTTGGATCACTAACAGATAGGAGAAATAATAGGGATTAGTTGTAAATAGAATTTATTTTATTTTATTTTTTGTTATTATAATCTCCCTGGCGAGATTTGCGGCCTCCATACAACCGGCCGCACTGTGTATATATCTAACAGATTGTCCGATGAATAAGAACATTACTTAACATCAGCAGGAGGGGCAAAATTATAATTACATATTTTGGCAGTTACTGAAAAGCATAACCTGGGGAAGGATAAATCTAAGAGGAATGTTTTCATAGAAAAGGAGTAAGATTTGATAAGTTGATCATAAATTAATTTGTGACTTACACAACGTCACCAACATCATATATTTTACACAACGTCACCAACATCATGATAAAGAGACTAAAAAGACCAGAAAGTAGATGTATCACTTCATTCGTAGGACATTTGACTTGAGGTGAGACTGGGTCTGTGTCGGATTCATCGGTATCAATCAATGCATAAATTTCATGCTCCAGTGAAATGTCGTATTCCTCGGCCACTTGCTGCATCAATTTCTCTGGGTCATCTTGTTCTGACTCCGCTGATTTCACTTGTGGATTCATCTTGTTTTCGTTAGGAATTTGCTCAGGCAAATGAGAAACCTGTAGGCTCATTGAAGGCATTGTTAGTTGCTTTTCAGATAATTTGTCTTGAAAGACGTTAGATTGTGATGGAACAGCATGCTGTGTTGAGCACTTGTCAGTAGAATGTTGTCCTTTTTTGTCTGAATAAGCTCTATGTGCGCGTACAAAGGATCCGATGTGCCTTTTCTTTTCGTCCAGTTCCGACTCGAAATCAGGGCCAATCTGGCCTTTGGTCACATTTAAGAACGTAAAAATTTCATCTAGAGCTTTCTTTGTCTCTGCTATTATTTCTATCTCAGTTTGTTTTATATTCTGAGGAGAAGAATGATGAAGGAGAAAATCAATGAGAGTCAAGATACTGACAACATTTGAGTAAACTGTCCAGAACAATGGTATAAAAAGATCATCTACCGGGAGATCGAAAATGAAACACCGGTATATGTCAGAAAGTATGGGGAGACGATCGCTCCTCAACATCTGAACCTGCAATAAGAAACTATGAAAAGCTGTAGTGCACCACCACCTTGTTTTGAAAACTGACCAACACATTATTCTCAAATTTAATCACAAAACGAGAGGCATCAAGGATTGAACATTACTGCCTGCCCCAAGCTGTTGTACCTGCCCCAAAAACCACTAGAATATAAAGTCTAATCCCTGAATTAATGCCTTAATAGCTATTTGTAATTCTAACAAAATCAACCTAGTGGACTCCCTATGGATATTTTCATAATTGATTATTGACTTCCACAAGCATATAATGATAATCAAGATAAAAACATGTTCTATTTATTAAAATGGTTAGACACACTGATAGTGTACTTTCTTTCGTATTTCTGTGTTAGGCCATAGTCCACAAGGAGTACCAGAGAATGTAAAACGTGAAGGGCCTCTGGTGGAAAATGGTTAGAAAAGAGAGAGAAGTGAAAGAGAGAGAGAGCAAAAAAGCTGGCTTGGGAGATAAAAGGCAAAGAAGGATTTGGACTCGAGAGAGTTCATAACATCCTGAATTGCCAGCTTGGGTATTCTTTTTCCATATCTCTGCCAAAGCTTTATTGCATTTCCCTGCTATGTTTTATGTCATTTTGATTTGGGTTGCCAGTTAGGAAGTTGATTCCTATATCATATGATATTCAAGTTAAGAGTGTGTATGCCTCTTATCGATTTTCATGTTTTTATTGTAATTAGAATTTTATGGTGACTTTAGTTAACAATACCAGATTGGCTTATATCTTAATTTGTTAATTAGGGCAGTTGTTATTTGAATGAAAAATTAATCTGTCTGTCATTATAGTTTCACCTTATTTTTAATCAGGTTCCTATAGTTTTTTCTTTTTATTAGGTCCCTACAATTTCCTCATTTATAGACATTAGTAGTCCGTATTCTCATAATCAATTAATTAGGGACTAATCAACATGTAAGTTACCACAAAATACAAAATAGGGGCTTTTTTAAAAAAAAATTATAGAATAAAATATATTAATATTAATGTAAAAATAAAAAATATTATGTTCATAGCAGACTTCTTGCATCTATATATAATTTATAAGCTGGTTGATTTGGATTTTATTTAGATCCATGTAGCAAAAATCATTAGCTACTAAAGTTGTTTGTCTATTATGAGTATCGGGACCAATAACCATAATTAAGAAAACTGTAACAACCCATTAAAAAAAAGAAAAAGAAACTACAAGGACTTCATTAACAATGAGGTAAAATTATTAGGGACTTTCATATTAGTTTTCCCTTGTTTGAATTGAATCTCAATGTTATTTTAGGATTACATGGGTTAAGAATGTGATCATCCTTCCAATTTTATGTACTTAGCTATTTCATTTATAACACATGATGCTGTCACATGCAAAACCTAGAGCAATCAATAGTGCTAGTGTTTTGGAGGATGGCATGCGTTGTTCATGAATCATGATGGAAGACTCTAAAACATATAGGGGATAAGAAACAGCAAGATTGTTTACTCAATCCCAATAAATCAAGAATAATAAGGATGAGTCCTCTACTACTTCAGGATAATAACACAATGGAGGCATTCTGTAGACAATTTAGATGATTCAGATTTGGTGTAGACAATTCAGGTTTGATATTTACATTTTTTTAATTTTTATAATAATCATTCTTTTGAAAAATTACAGTTAGAAGATTTTAATATATGGTGCAACCTAAGTGCGGTCTAGCTTATCAGTAAAATTTTGCTAATCATATTCAGACTATCAACCAAAACAGGGAAATGAAGAGAAACAGTTTCAGACATACCTTTTGATAGAGCACCTCCTGCCAATCTACATCTGCAACTCTCCCATTCGATCCTAGACGTAAACATGAGTATAGTAAGTCAGTTGAGATTAAATCAAATCCAACATTAGAAAGGAGAGACCAAAGAAGCTTATAAACTAATATATAATCTAATATTACAATGTAAGGATAACAAAATAAAATTATTGGTCCACGAACTCCTAATATTGCAATATGCCCTTATTTGTTATAGAAGCTTTTAAAAAAGACGAGTTTCCAATTAGGATTCTAATGCTTTTACCTACCTCTCATCTACAATCAGTTGTTTTATAGAATAGCATATATACAGTGACCTGGTTAAAATAAGAGTTTTGACTATTAGTAGGTTGGGCTCATGCTATTATTACTACATGAATAAGCTAACAGAGAAAAAAAAACCTCTGATTTTGTTCAACTTAAGTTCTAGACATGTTTACCATTGCTCAGAGTTTGTGCGCCAACTAAAACTAATGGAATAAGGGATTAAATCATAATTATGAAAGAAGAACATATTTATGAATCCCCACTCAAAATAAAACAAAAAGAAAGAAAAGAAAACCACCATTAGAACATTGCCCTGGTGGATGGACAAAAAAGAAAAGATGTAGCTATTTCAATACCTGAAGAAGATGCAGCGTCACTTATATTACAAGAGGTGGTTGAAGGTTTGCGTCTAGGAACCATAGATGATGTGTCTAATAACCTTATCCAGATTCTTATCTTTAATTTGTAATCAGCCTTAAATTAATACCACAACAAAAATATTATTTAGTGAGTATAGATTAATCTTATGGAAGTTTGTTCAAATTTGTACAAAACCTTAAAACACACAAATGACTTGATTGAAGATACCTCATCTTTAGTGGAGGCGAATATATTTTCCTCTATTCTTTCCGCTAAACCCATAATAAGAGATGTACTACCTTCCACAGCCTGAGGCCAACTCACAACTATAGCTTGTGCCCTGTGAAATAATAAATTACATATATACTGATTTAGCTTTGAGAACTTAATGAAAGTTAACAGCTTCCATAACAATAAGAATTTGCAAGATAAAATGAAGCAAATCATCAATAACTAATAAATTAAACAATATTAGGGAAAAACAATCATTAATTAAACTTCCATACTATCAAAATGCTCAACTAGAGGATGAAGTTTATAAAAGTAAGAAAAGAACGAAGCAATAGAACAAGGGGTCATCCTAAAACAACTGAGGAACGATTTTGGGGGAAACTTCATAGTGAACTCGAACAAAGAGTACAATCAATTTGCAAATCACTAAAGAAGCCTACCTAAAGATGAAATGAGCTGAAGCTCGCAGAAGAGAAATGAAACAACTCTTCCTAACAAAGATTCCAATGGTATAAATATCTGGATACTCTTGAATTGCATTTGAGTTGAGCCAAATGCACAGGGCGTTGCAAAGAGATCTCATTTCTAGGATGTCATTTATTTTATCACTAAGCCGTGGGAATTTTATAAATAGATAAATAATCATCTCCTTTATAAGATAAAGAGAAGAATTCTATCTTGTCTTGAGCACTTGAGGATTTATCTTCTTTCCTTTATCAACAGAGGTTGAAAGCTTACAAGGAAGAAGTTTCCAACATCATACATTCTGCAGTTAAAGATGAAGCTTTTGAAGGACTCAGAGAAGAAGAACAATTACCATCAAATACAAAGAACCAGGGTCGCACACAAGGATAACTCATTATGCTGGATGTTTAAGCTAAAACAAAAATGATTCCACCATTTTGCCTTAAATTTAAAACATGGTGTCATCTTGTCACAAAGACTATTGGTAAAAATCAATTAAAACTAATTGATATCAAGATCAACTGAAAAATTATTGGATAGCAAGATAACAATAATGTCACAAACATGACTATGATAATTTAAAATAATATGAGCACTTCCAAAAATATTTTGGCAAAGTAATGCTTCTTACATTTCCTTAGCAATCGTTTTACGAAACGATACAGCTTTCCATCTACTAGTCTCACTGTAGGCTACGCCCTCACCAACTCTTGAGTTGTCCATCCAGTATGCAAGATGCCCGATGTGTTCCTAAAATTCATAAAATGTATGAGAGAATTGCAAACATATTCCTAATGCAGTGCTGTTGTATTCTTTGCAGGAAGTTTATTTACAAAGTAACGATGAGATTGCGCCATCCAACAAAAATCAGGACTAAACAACTCATCAAATTTAACACCATAGATTGACATTAGAAATGACGTTTTCTTTACTGATTTATCTCTGTTGAAATTTGCAAAACCTTTTTAATATATTATGGGGAAAAAAATTACAAATGCTGGCTCCAATCATACAACAACGTAATAATGAGCACCATGAAACCGAATGGCTAATATTTATTCCAAGGTACAAAATAACGGGGCTGCAGAAAGTAGTTTTTGCAAGCTTTTGTCAGTATCATCATTTCTCAAAGCACAAATTAATTTGTTTTAACACTATAATAACAGAGCATCTTGCAAAGGAGACAAGACCACAAAATGTCAAGGGTCATAAACAAGAGCATCTGAATTTGATGAAACAAATATTCATAATCTTCGGCACCCAAAAGAGAGAAGTAAGCTACCCCCAAACTCAAGATAGTTCCTTCGATTTTGAGTACGGCACAAAATGTCACCTCTCGTTATACAATCACCAGGAAAACAAGAAAAAAAAGAAAAAAACTATCAGAACTTCTTAACTTTTTGGTCCAACCCAAGAAAAGAACAATGCCAATCGCCCTTTCCCCTACAGTCATCAAACCAAAATAAAAGAACAACAAAATAATAGAATGAATCGTACATTACAAAATAATAAACGTTTCCAACATTCCGCGGCTGAATCAAAGGGCAAAACACAAAATGGCTTGCGTGAATCCACATTGAACGTAGATGATCAAGGAGAAATTAGTAAACCTTTTTTTATCACACTCTTGGAACATACAAAATGAAATGCCCCATCTTAAATCAGAACAGAACTCCAAGAAGCTAAGCAAAACCACAAAGAAAACTATCACCCACATCAAAGATAAGCGAAGCGAGAAGCCGTAAATTGAAAAAAGAAATTACACACCAAGAACAGAGGCAAGAAGTGAAGCACTAGTAACACAGCAAATGATCAATGCTTGAGCCTGCGTTTCGCGCTACTGCAAAATACTTGAGGGCCAAGAAACGCAAGCAGAAGAGGAGACGAGAGATTTTTATAGCCTTTCCACTTCCGCGTAAGCAGTGTGAATGTGGTTTTTGTTTTTGACTACACAGTGTGAGGACAGTGGGCCCGAAATACTTGGTGATGAAACTTGAAAGTACTAAATTAAAGTTGATTTTCTTAAAAAAAAAAAAACAAGAAGAAGAAGAAGAGGAAATTACTGAAACATTTATAATCACCAAAATTTATACCTAAACTACCCAAAATTGCTGGTCCCACCCAGGGGCAGATCTTATATGGGGCCATGGCCCACCAAAAAAAATTTTAGTTTTTTTTTAAAAGGGACTAAAGTACAAATATTTCAAAACTTTGTAAAGAATGCTATAATTTCTGAAAACCATGGGTATTTTTCTGCAATTTTCCCTAGTCCTTTTCTTCATTGATTACAATTTCTAGAAATTCCGAGGACTTTTCTATAACTTTTCCCAATCCTCAAAACATTAATTCTGACCCTCCAAAATCTCAAATTTTCTTCTTAATCACCTATAATGCAAAATTAAGAACAAGAAGTATCAAAAGTTCAAGAAATCATTTGTATGAATAATTAACAAATTATGATCATTTTACCCATAATATTAAAAGTTCAAGAAATCATGACAAATCGTAGATTTTTTTTAAAAAAAAAATTAATATAATGTAAAAATTAATATAATATTTTAAAAATGTTATATAATCATAAAAAAATTTAATTAGTTAATGAGTATACATTTGGTTCCCAAACATTTTTTTCAAGATCCACCACTGGTCCCACCTTTGCCAAAACTACCTGAATTTTTTTTTAAAGACCCAACTGAAATATATTTTAAACAGGTGCGACTTTTTATTTATTTATTTATTTATTTATATGCAACATATATTTAAATATATGCAAAAAGAAAGCTATTTACTGAAGATATGTCATAAAATAAAAGTTACACTCATTCAAAATGACTGAGTGAGTTGCACCGTGCACCTTATAGGAATTTTTTCTAGAAATTTTATGAAAAAAATAAAAAATTCAATGGTTATATATAATCAAAATAAAACAAAGTTTTTGGCAATTTATCTGTAAATATTAATTTACTGGTAATTATTTGAATAATTGAAATGCTGAGTTTGTAGTAAAGGTGGGATCAACAAAAATAGATGCTAGAGAATAGGGAGTGTTTATGGGCAGGGCGAGACCCTTGCCCGATGCTCAGTCCGAAAGATCATTGGGCAATAAAATGCATCCCAGTGACCAATCCTACCCGATAGAAGCCCTAACATTTTTAGGCCGGGTAATAATGGGCTGGGCAAGATGGGTCTTCTCTGCCCAAGTGGTGATACCTTGAAAAAAGCAGCTTCAATCATACCTTAAAAACAATATTACAAACTTTAAATGAAATCCATAATTCTACACTTTGGAATATTCCAAATAAGTCTACAACTCGGGTCTTAAGATTTTTAAAAACAACCATATGTCTTAACAAATAGTCAAATATCTATAAATGAAAATAAAAAATATATAATACTATTGTATCAAAATAAAAAAATATATATATATATATATATAATACTATATATATTACTAGGTAAGGCGGCATACCCTGCCCGATACCCAGCTCTGCCCGTAAAAATGCCCAGCCCAATTGTGCCCAACTTTTTCTGGGTTGCTTTTTCTTGGGCTGAGTAGGGTGATTTTTTTGCAGGCTCGGACAGGCGCACAGGGCCATGTGCATCATGAACACCCCTAGTAGAGAATCAAACTTTTTAATGCAATAAAAGGAAAGGGGAGTTGGTGACCTAATTGATTTTCAATCATATAGCATTTTTACATTTCATCTTTATCTGCTTGCTTAATATTATATGGACTTATTTCTTAGAATTATTTAATATTTGTTACAATAAATGAATTTAGATTCCAATTATGTATACTTTAATATCATGTGCATAAGCCAGCATGTAGCAATTATAAAATTTATTATTGAGAAATAGTATGCTAAAGTCTAATAACCACTTTGGAAAAAAAAAAGGTCTAAAAATCACTTAAATTCATTCAAATAATATGATGGAAGAAATATGTTGGTTAAATTACCAAAAAAATAAAATAAAAGTAGATGTGGTCGTCTCATAACTTATAAATTATTAGTTGTAATTGTGAGCCTCAAAAGTTTAAGACAATAATCGCTCATGGTTTCTCTAAATCTTAAATATCAACAAATTAAGGTTGAAAAAGGAGATGTATCAAGTACATTGCCCTTGAAATAAGGTAGAAGATGTACGTATCACAAAACTACCTTGTATACAAAACACCGAGTTAAAATGTATTATTATTTATTATCAACTATTTAATCAATATTCCGCATGAAATTTATATCAAATCATATTATTATATGTTACTTCTGGTTCTAATTATAAGATCGGGTTGACTCTTTTTGGAAAGATTAAGAAAGATAAATAAGTTACTTAATCGCATCATCACTACTACAAAAATGTGTTTTTAAACCGCCACATTTAAATCGGATTATAGAGGATCAGGTGTAAAAAGTATGATCGGTGGTAGTTTTGTAAATATAAATAATTTCTTAAACCGGATTATAAAGGATTAGGTATAAAAAGTATGACCTGTGACAGCTCCGTAAATATATAAATAACATTTTAGACCAAGGACCCAATCTAAAAAGTATGATTGGTGGCAGTCTGTAAATATATAAAGAACTTTTTAAGACGGATCACAGAGGATCAGATCTAAAAAGTATGACTGGTGACAGTTTCATAAATATATATATATTAAAATTCAGAAAATATCACATCTATGCAGTGGCGGAACTAGAATTTTTTTTAGCCCGGGCCAAAAAATAAATATATTGAGTTACTCCTTTTAAGTTTTATTATAAAATATCAACTAATAAGTATATTTGATCCTTTTTATAAGATACTTGCTTGTTTCCAAATTGCATTATATATTTTTCCCCATGTATACCCACAATTAAAAAGGTAGTGAGTGAAAATAATAATTAATAAAAATTAATTATTACTCTCTTTTTTCGAGAAAAAAGAGAGAGTAATAATTAATATAATATTAGAGTTTAATGTAATTAATAGCGATAATAATGAAAAAAAATTAAATTTTAGGACAAATTTAATGACTTTAATTGTTTTTATTGATTTGTGAGAATTGTTAGTTGGTTCCTTAAATAAGGACCAAATGAAGTATTTACTAAATAGTATCAAATAACCTTGAAAATACAAATATATAATAACCGATAATAATAAATCAAAACAATATATAAGATAATACTAACCTTTTCGGTATCTCAAACAAGAATTTTACTTTCCTCTCATAGCCCAATGAGTAATGAAACAAACATTATCCTTATAGAGAAGATAAAAAATTAGCTGGGGCCAAATTTGTAGCCAAATAAAATATAATATAATAAATACATATATACACTAACAATTTTTATAAGATCAGCCGGGGCCAGCTGGGGCCAAGACGGTCCGCCACTGCATCTATGGATTGTTTGTTTCTAACCATTCTACCAAATCATGCATCAATACACTCCCTTGAACTCGCTTGTAGAGAAGATAGTCCAAATATTGGAAAGTGGCAAGATTCATGTACAATTTTATACTCCTTCCGGTCGTAATTATAGAAACGCTTTCGTAGTACCAATTGCACTATGAAAGTGTTCCTATAATTAGGACCACAGGTAGTATAATTTATTTTTAGTCTTTCTTACCAAATAATGCATGATAAGACCAAGAAATTAATTTATCAGAAAACATGAACATATACGAAGCTAAGGCAATATAAAATGCATGCTGTAAAAATCACTCGAAAGTAAACTAGATATTAATGAGAAGAATACATGCACCATTTTATTGTTTCCCTATTTCTTGTTATCAAATGATACTAAGGATAGTATAATTTTAAGTAAAAATGTATATACATAAAGTCCATATAAAAAAATGTATAAGAAAACATGATAAGGCTAAGTAATTAATTTATCAGAAAACATGAATGTACACGAATGCAAAATAAAAAGTATGCCTTTAAAATCACTCGAAAAAAGTAAACTAAATATTAATGAGAAGAACATTCATGCACCATTTTATTGTTTTCCTAATTCTTGTTATCAAATGATGCTAAGTATAGTATAATTTTAAGTAAAAATATATATACATAAAGTCCATATAAAAAAATTTATCAGAATACACGATAAGGCTAAGTGATTAATTTATCAAAAAACATGAACATACACTAACGCAATATAAAATGTATGCCTTTAAAATCACTCGAAAAAAGTAAACTAAATACTCCCTCCAATCCTAATTATAAGACAACATTTAAGAGTTGGTTTTGATCCTAATTATAGGACAACATTCTAATAATTGTCAATTCTTTCCTAAAATACCCCTATTTTATTCTCTCAAGTGTGTTTGATTTTTTGTGACTATATATATGTGGACACGTATACTCTTCCAGTCAACGAAACTTTTAGATATATATATATGTGTGTGTGTATCTATGTATGTATATGTGTGTGTGTCTACACACAAATATCTATAGACACTATAGACACAGTGTGTCTACATATATTGTTAGAATTTAAGGACAAAATCCCATAGGTTGTGAATAAGAAGAAGGATGGAAAAGAAGAGGAAAAAAAAAAGAAGGATTGTGTGTGTGGTAAGAAGTCCCACATTGGTTAGGTGGAGAGAAGTTGGAGGGTATATAAGCCCCAACTTTGCTCCTACTAATTGACCCTTGGGCCATCCCACTTTTGTAGAGGGGGGAGGACTTAGGCAACCCTTGGTCCACCACACGCGCGCGCGCGCCGCCCGTCCGGTTCGCGCGTGTGAAATAAAAATTATTTTTTAACATAAATAATCTTTTTATTTTTGAAATTCGGTTGTGATTCTCCGATATTTCCAACCAGCAGCTGCCTCCGTCAAGGTCGTTAGCGCCAACCAAATGGTCCCGGGTCCGTCCGTTCACTCCATCCTGACGTCCCAGCGCTCCTGCAATAGACGCAAATCGCTTCTATTCGTTTCGTTCTGGTGTGTCTTTTCGCACGAACCAATTCGCAGAACAGACAAGTCCATCAGATCATTATTTTCCAAACTCTATAAATAGGGGCCCCTAGTCACAGAACAAATACATTCTTTCTTCTCTGCATACACTCTTTCTGTATATACATTCTGTGCGTCCCGAAAGCGTACTCGTTGGATTCGCTTGGGCTTCGTGCAAGACAGAGCCATCTTCCTGGAGACGACAAATCCGCTCTATCCTGGGAGGCAATTGCTCAGTAACCTTCGGCGTCCGTATTGAGGGACCAAAATTGTCTTAAGGACACAACGTACGTTGGGCCCGGATTTCTACTTTGTTCATTCATAATTTCGGTAGTCTTGTGAGTTTGTTTACTGTTTTTTAATATTGTACAGAAGCGTTGCTTCTTATCTATATGATCTACTTAATTAATTCAGATTCTTGGTATACTATTATGTTTACTGTATTTCAATTTCTACCTACTCAGTATACTAGAAACAACATGTATGTATGTATGTATGTATGTATGTATGTATGTATGTATGTATGTATGTATGTATGTATGTATGTATGTATGTATGTATGTATGTATGTATGTGTGTATGTATGTATGTATGTATGTATGTATGTATGTATGTATGTATGTATGTATGTATGTATGTATGTATGTATGTATGTATGTATGTATGTATGTATGTATGTATGTATGTATGTATGTATGTATGTATGTATGTATGTATGTATGTATGTATGTATGTATGTATGTATGTATGTATGTATGTATGTATGTATGTATGTATGTATGTATGTATGTATGTATGTATGTATGTATGTATGTATGTATGTATGTATGTATGTATGTATGTATGTATGTATGTATGTATGTATGTATGTATGTATGTATGTATGTATGTATGTATGTATGTATGTATGTATGTATGTATGTATGTATGTATGTATGTATGTATGTATGTATGTATGTATGTATGTATGTATGTATGTATGTATGTATGTATGTATGTATGTATGTATGTATGTATGTATGTATGTATGTATGTATGTATGTATGTATGTATGTATGTATGTATGTATGTATGTATGTATGTATGTATGTATGTATGTATGTATGTATGTATGTATGTATGTATGTATGTATGTATGTATGTATGTATGTATGTATGTATGTATGTATGTATGTATGTATGTATGTATGTATGTATGTATGTATGTATGTATGTATGTATGTATGTATGTATGTATGTATGTATGTATGTATGTATGTATGTATGTATGTATGTATGTATGTATGTATGTATGTATGTATGTCTACAGACATATATTTTGTGTCTGTGTGTGTGCATATATGTATGTGTCTACACACATATATTTCTGTGTGTGTATCTATATGTATACACATATATATGTATATATAGTAAGATCATTATTTCAATTATATAGCATGTGGAAAAAAAAGGGTTAAAGGCCTAATTTGCTATGGAAGTATTGATAAGGGGGCACTTAGCACCCGGAAGTTTTTTGGGTACCAAATTTGCCCTGGAAGTATGAAAAAGGTACCAAATTTGCCCAAAACTAACGGAATGTCAAATGGACGTTTGCCACGTCGGATTTGTTTGGGGTAAATACCTAATTTGCCACGGAAGTATTGGTAAGGGAGCACTCAACACCCGGAAGTTTTTTATGGTACCAAATTTACCCCGGAAGTATAAAAAAGGTAGCAAATTTTCCCAAAACTGACAGAAAGTCCACGTAGGTCGTTAAAATGCCATATGGCTAAGAAAGAAACACAATGGAGGGTGAGTCATATGCCAGATCATGTAAACACATCAGCACCTCATTCATCTCTCTCTCTTCCCTCTCGCTTTCGGCGCTTCTTGCTTCTGAATTTTCTTCCACTACTTCACCGACGGGTATGCCAGCTTCCACAACAATACCTGCCAACTCTGTTTGCGACCTTCCTCTGCTTCAGATCCGATTGGTCTCGATCCCCCAGAAATTTTCAAACGGGATGTTAGAATTAGCTCTGGATCTGCAAAAGCCTTCAGTTAGAGATAATTCCTAGAACAATTTTGTATTCCCATTGTAATCTAAAAAATGCTCTACCAAGAAACCAAATAGTTCTCCGAATCAAGATAAATAAAAAACCGCCAATAAACCCAGTTAGAGATGGTCATATGGATTGTCAAAATTTTCACCAAATCGTAAAATTTTAGAGAAGCAAAATAAGGGAATTTTTTTGGTGGGGGGGGTGAGGAGGCAATACCTGAAGATTTGAGAATCGAGAAATTGTAAGGGTCTAAGGGATAAAATCGTTTGGTATGAATTTGCCACACCGCCTAGCATGTCCTCAGCCCCACATCGGAGAGCCATGGTGTTCACATTGGTCCCATCGGCACTGTCTCCACTGTGTTTTTTTCCTAGCCATGTGGCATTTTAACGACCTACGTGGACCTTCTGTCAGTTTTGGCCAAATTTGCTACCTTTTTTATACTTCCGGGGCAAATTTGGTACCCAAAAAAACTTCCGGGTGCTGAGTGTCCCCTTATCAATACTTCCATAGCAAATTAGGTATTTAACCCAGAAAAATCCGACGTGGCAAACGTCTGTTTGACCTTCCGTTAGTTTTGGGCAAATTTGGTACTCAAAAAACTTCTGGGTGCTGAGTGCCCCCTTATCAATACTTCCATGGCAAATTAGGTATTTAACCCAAAAAAAAAAATGGTTGGAGAGGCATGTGGTAGGAGCTATTGATTTACTTTCACTTAGGTCATTTTAAATTTATATAAGGATATTTTAGGAAAATGAGTAAAATTAACTAAGTTAACTAATTTCCTTAATCTCCCCAAAATTGGTTAAATATGTCCTATAATTAGGACTGGAGGGAGTATTAATGAGAAGAACATTCAAGCACCATTTTATTGTTTCCCTAATTCTTGTTATCAAATGATACTAAGTATAGTATAATTTTAAGTAAAAATGTACACATAAAGTCCATATAAAAAATTCGTTTAAAATCAATTTTTAAGAAAATCATATACTCTAGATACTTGGGAAAGGCAACATTCATGCACCATTTTTTTTTTTTCATGTAAACCTTTCCAACTAAACAATGCATGAACTAAGCAAGTAACACTTCATGAGGGGGAAAAAAGTGTATGAACATGGCACGTAAATTTAGAAAATAAAATTTTTAAATCATTTGGAGAGAAGATAGCACAAATATTAATGAAAAAAGGTAACATATCCAAATAATGTATGAACGAGCATTATACAACTTTAATTAACAATATATTAATGAAGTTCAACATTCATGCACTATTTTTTAATTTTTTTTATTCTTTCCTACAAAGCAACACATGAACAAGATCACTGGCCAAAAAAATAAAATACATGGACAAGATGAGTAACACTTTATGGGAAAAAAAAGGTGCATGTATGTAAATATATGTTTAAATTATACTATCTTTTAAATGTTTATCGATCCTAAATATAAAACATATTTTATAGTGCAATTTAGGACTAGAGGTAGTGCCTCATTAAAAATAAAACCAAAATTTTAGAAAAGGCATTGTTCATTTAACCTTTTTTTATCCTTCTTCCAAAACAACGCATAAACCAGTCAAAATTCTCACTTCTGTTTTTAATGGAAGACTTATTTACCTAATTTGATTAAATTAAAGAAATTACTTAAGTTAATTAATATTACATATATATTTTTAAAATATTCTAATGATCCTCTCTAATTCTTTGATCCTTAGTTAAATTAGAAAAACTTTGATTTTTAATTTTTTGGGCTTGAACAGACAACAAAGTCAAGGAGGGGGATCGGTGCAACAACATCACCGTGGCCTTAGACTTGATGGAGAAGAGGGAATCGGCCATGAAGGTGACCTTGGTAATAGAGGCGATAGAAATTGGTGGGTTTGAGTGTATTGTTGAATGGCGAAATTTTTGCTTTTAAGGTTTAGATTCCTAAACCCTTCATCCAAAACAATGCATAAACGAGCCAAAATAAATATTTTTTTGGATATGTTTTATACACAACCAATATAAAAATTATATTACCTCGTATCGGTAATATAAGATATCATTCATAGTACAAACCGAAGTTAATATTTTTATTTTATTTTATACAATTTAAACACTCGCAATTACGCAAACAAATATGTCAACGCAGGTCTTGAGACATCTAAACATGGTGATAGCACTACATTATAACAATTTTCTTCATTCTCAATTTCCCACGGTCCAAAACCTATAAGGTGTTATTTAAGGTCATCATGGGACTAGCAACTCAAACAAATTTAACTATCTAATTCTCCTTATTACATATTATTGGGCCTAGCTTGTAAGTTTGAAATCCAAAATATATGAGAGAAGAAGCGTAACGACATAAAACACAAAGCAGACAAATTAAACTCAATTATTAATCCAAACCTTATTCAACATACATAAACTAAACGGGAAATATAGTCAAATATGACATAGGTTTTGTTTTTTGGGACAGTACTAAACGATTACTAATTTAAGTACTGTCTTAAAGCTTAAGAGATAGATCAAGACCAGAGTCAAAATCATCTTCATCTTTGGAGGCATCTTCTGGAGTTTCATGCTTCAGTATTGAAAAAATGTATTCCGTTGGCTCTTGCTTCATCAACTTGCTCTTCTTCTTCTGACCCTGAGTCAGGTGACTTTCGCTTAGACAAATGAGAACTCTGTGAACTCATTAATGGCAGTTCAGATTGAGACCCTCCAGCTTGTTGATGTGAAGAAGACGGTCCTTGATGATGTGGAGAAACATTTCGAGGGCATAGAATGGAAATGAGTAGCTTTTCCAGTCTATCCAGTTTCTTCTTCAAAGCAGGGTTAATCTGGCCTCTGCTCACATTTAAGCTGTATACAACGTTCTCCAACATTCTCATTATCAGATTGTATTTCACTATATGAGATATCTTCAAATGTTGAGGGGCAGAATGACGACGCTGGAGAGAATCAATGTGACATTAGTATCAATATAACATTTGAGTAAATTGATTAAAAAACAAAATTTAAACCTGCTGTTGTAAGATAATTGCTAGGCGGCACCAGTTAGGAAATTTGGAGCAAAACATGCCAATCAGCTTTTGAGCCTGCAATAGCCAATAGGGAAGTAAGGAACTATGAAAAGTTGTATCTCACTATTTCCTTGTTCTGATAACTAACCAACAGATTATTCTCAAATTTAATCCCAAAACAGGAGGCAGCAGGGATTGAACTTTAGCTTCTACCTATTACTCTCTCCCTCCGCTCCTTAATATAAGACCCAATTCACTTTTTTTGAAGAGATTAAGAAAATTCAATAAATTACTTAATTAAAGCATATATTGTGTATCATTAGATTGAAAAAGTTCAATAATTTAAGAAAGTTGATGAGGGTCTCATTGATCTAAGGTATATATACCCTCCAAAGAACAGACTGCAGACATCCTCACTTTGGACTGTCCAAGGACAAGTTTGGGTATCTAATTGGCAAGTTGAACTTGATTGATATCTACAGTCCAACTTGAGGGAGAGTGCAGAATCCTAAAACTTAAGGAGCAAGATCAGAAACTTAGGGAGCAAGTTTAGATCCGAAATTATAGGGAGTGAGTGATTAGGATAATTAATCTTGATTATTTCTTGATTTGTATAGTATCATATTGGGACCTAATTAATGCCCGATTCTATCATATGTTTATATGTATGTAATCTGCTAGTGTGAATAATATATCGATCTATTCAGTTCTCCAATCCTCTTTTGAAATCAAACTACTAGAGATACCAAAAAAAGCATGGAAATGAAGAAAAGCAATCTCGGACATTACCCTGTTATAGAGCTGCTCCTGCCAGTTTATATATGCATTTCTCTCGTTTCCTCCTACATGTAAACGACATTCAGCCAAGAGAGGTTAAATCAAATGCAACAAAGGGAAAGGGTTATTATATTCATACTTGAGAATAATGCAAATAATTTAAAACGGATAATAAAGAAGCAAGTAAGTCAAGAAACTGTTTCTAATTCCTATAAATCTCATTTAGACATCAAGCAACTAACCCTCTCTAGCTAGAAGCTGAATGGCTGCTAAAATGGTCAGGACCTGAATGATCAAATTAACAATGATGTCTGGATAATTAAGTCAAATTGTTGGCCCACCAAATATCAACATCGCAGTAAGCCTTCATTGATCATAGAAGCTTTCAATAATGATAGTAAGTTTCCCATTTATGTCCTAATGCCTTCACATTTTATGTCAGTATTTAGAAAGGAAAAACATAATTCATGTTTAAACTAAATGGAGCCTTCTCCTTCACAGTAAAAGCTATAAATGCAATCAACTGGTTGGGGATTGTTAAAATAGCAAATATAGGAAGACTATGTTAAAATAAGGGCTTTGACCATAAGTAGGTTGGGCTAACACTACTATAATTTTGTAGTCCCGGTAGGCTAAGAGTTTGTGTCTCAACTAAAACCAATGGAATAGGGATTAAATCTTAATTATGAAAGCAGAACATGATTATGAAATCCAACTCCTGAAATATAAAAATAAAGCATTTGAAAATTGCCAAAGTGGATTGACACAAAAGAAAGATGAAGCTATTTCAGTACCTGATGAAGAAGACGCAGTTTTAGTTGGATTAGAAAATGCAGTCAAACGTCCAGGAATTTGAGATGATGCGCCTATCGACACAATCCATCTTGCCATGTTTGAATGGTAATCCTCCTTAAATTAATGCCAAAACAAAATTGAATGAGTTGAATTAAAATTCTTTGTAGGGAAGTTTGTTCAAATTTTTTATGACAAAACTTAATAACTCAATTGACTTGATTGAAGATACCTTATCTTTAGCGGAGACATACACATGTTTCTCGAATCTTTTTACCCAATGCTTAATAGCAGGTGAGCTATAGATTGCATTCTGAGGAGAACTCAGAATAATAGCATATGTGCTGAAAAATAATGTATTACACCAAGATGATATTAATAGAAGTTAATTAACATGTTCTATAGCAGAAAAATTTTGTAAGGTAAAACGAAGAAAATCAGAAGAAACGTGAATAATATTAGAGGAAAAAGCAAATTAATTAAACTTCCAAATTATTAAAGTGGTCAACCTAAAGGATTAATATTATAGAAGCAAGAAAGCATGAAGCAATAGATCAAGGAATCATCCCAAAATATAGCCGAAGCGCAAATATTAAATATATATATATATATATTTAAAAAACTTCCTTAATGAACTCAAGAACCATATAGTCAATTTGCAAATCATTAGAGAAACATGCATAAAGATGAAACGAGCTGAAACTCACGAAAGAGATCAGAAAAGAACTGTACCTCAAACAATTCCAATGGTCTAAATATCCTAGAAATTCTTGGACTACACTTGAGTTAAATGCACAAGGCCTTGCAAAAACATCTCATTTCTCGGATAAAAATAAACATTTTCTTTTTATCACTAAACCGTGGGAATTTTATAAATAAATAAACATCCCTTTTCAAAGATAAAGAGAAGAGTTCTATCTAGTTACAAACACTTGAAGATTTTATCATCATTCCCCTTATAAATAATGGTTGAAAGCTTAGAAGGAAAAAGTGTTTCCAAGAAGATCCAGTATGTGTGACGAATATGACTACGATAATTTCAAATCATAAGAGCAATTCCAAAGATATTTTGGGAAAGGTGTTCTTCTCACATTTCCCACACAACCATTGCATGAAACCCTACAGATTTCCATCCGCTGGTCTCACTGTTGGCTATGCCCCTACGAGCTCTTGATCTGTAACTGTCCATCCTGTTTGCGAGATCCTCAAAATGTCCCTAAAATCCATAAAATATGAGAGAATTGCAGTCATAGTCGTTGATGGATGCTTACTATTTGCAAAGCAACTACGACATTGAACCATCTAATAAAAATCATGAGTAAATCACTCAGCAATTTCAAGTGATGACGCCTCATCCTCTAAGAATAAATGACATGAAAGATTGAGATCTTAAACAGAGAAAAACTTTAATTCAATCAAGAAGCAAAACGAAGCCATGAGGTAGAGCATTAGCAATGGAGCGAATGAACAGTGCTTGAGCCTGCACGACCGCGCGAGTACTTGAAGGCCAAGGAACGCAAGTAGGAAATGGGAGCTTTCATTAGTTTAGTTTACAGTTTTGACCAAAAAAAAAAAAAAAAGTTTAGTTTACAGTGGGAACGCCGTTTGACTGTATCTGCCTGATTGATATTTTTTAATTTAATTTTTAGATTATTTAATATTTGGTACTATATTAAGGTAAAATGATACAAATAAATTCTGGCAAAAAAAAGAAAATAAAAAATGATACACGTAAATTGGATCTTAAAATTCACATTACAACTAGATCCATATTCAAATTATATTACCCTCTAAATGAGAAAGAAAAATCTTCCAATTTATTTTCTTAATTCAAAAGACTAAATAAGAATTTAAAAATAAATAAAAGAATATACTTTTTTCTAAGAAAGAAAGTAAATTTTATGTTAGTACAAATTTATAAGAACCATGCAACTTACTCCCCCTGCTATATAAAAAAAATACAAATAATTAAATGTTGATTAAAAATTAGTTAAAAACTCAGTTCTTATGTGAGATGAGTCTCATTATATGCCCGTTTGGATCCTCTTATTTTTAAGCTAAAAGTTACTTTTAAGCTAAAGCTAAAAAAAAAAAGTAAATGCTGTTTGGTAATTATATAAATTTGTTAGCTTAAAAGTTACTTAAAAGCTGAAATTAAAAATAAGTTGTTTGGCAAAAAATTTGTTATATGCACTTTTTCTAATAAAAATTATCATAAAAGGTACTCCCTCCCGTCCTAATTATAGGACATATTTAACCGATTTTGGGGAGATTAAGAAGGGAAGTTAAATTAGTTAATTTTAATCACTTTCCTAAAATGCCTATATATATATATATATATATATATATATATATATATATATATATATATATATATATATATTAAATGACATTAAAAAAAGTGAATCAACAGTCCTTACGATATACCTCTCCGACTTGAAATTTTTCTTTTTATGTTTTCTAATTGAAATAATGGTTTTGCTATATATGTGTAGGTATATACACACATATATCTATACACACAGACCCCCCACCACACATATATCTACACACACAGACAACCCCCAACACACATATCTACACATAAATACACACACACACACATATATATATGTGTGTACATATATAAATATATATATCTGTGTGTGTGTCTTAGCAAATTAACGTTAGCTAATTGATAAACAAGTTAAAAATCCAATTTAAAAGTTTCATTGATTGAAAGAGTTTACGCATCCACATGCATATACTCACCAAAAACCAAAACACTTGAGAGAATAAAATAGGGGTATTTTAGGGAAAAAAATTGATAAAAATTAAAATGTTGTCCTATAATTAGGACCAAAATCAACTTCTAAATGTTGTCCTATAATTAGGACCAGAGGGAGTATATTATTAAAAAAAACTTATAAAAAAAGAGCTTATAAAATAAGCTCCTCTCATGAGCTTTTTTACAAGAGCTTTTTTCTTCATTATAAAATAAGTTCTTATAATTATAAGAGCTTTTATAAAATCCTGTTTGGCCTAGCTTCCACTTATAAGGAGAAGATAAGCTGAAAATAAGCTAGGCCAAACATACACAAATCACTTCTTTTTAGGAGAAGCCAAACCCACAACTTGAAACCTATTTACCTTGTGCAAAATCAATTCTTTACTTTTGGCATATAAAAAAAATCAATTATTTACTGCTAATTCAAGCGGCGTATCTATTTGGAATAGTCATTGGAACCTTCAAAATCAGCTTTTTGATCATGATTTATGGTGTATGAGAGGAGCTTTGCTTCGATTTATGTGAATAAGTACTTTTGAGATTTCAAATGTGATCCCAAAGAAGCACGTAACTCAAGAGTTCAATCTACACTCTTAAAAACTTCATAAGAACGAAGAGCGTAATAGGAACAAAGAGAAAACAAATGAGAGAATCAAACCAAAATATTTTCAGAAAGAAATAATTCAAAAAGATCTGATAAATTGACTCAATCCAATTTATCCTATTTGAATATGATTTTATAGCCTATACAAAGCAAAAACAGTAAGCTAAAATTTAATAATAACTCAAACTCATTCAATAGAGTTGAAGAGCATGATTCTCTTCAAAACCCTATTCTTTCAAGAAATATCAATGACAATATAAGCGGAATATGAAGAAAAATGCTAAGTTAAATTACAAAATAAAAATGCATATTATTGTGATATCATACCTCTCAATATCGCTGTAATTGAGCGTAAAACACTTACGGTGATGACCGCTTGTCCAAGTCTTAAATAACAAAAATTAAGGTCAAAAAAGGAAGTATATTAGGTACATTAAAATTGTCCCCAAAAAATTAAAAAGGTACTCTCTCTGGTCCTGATTATAGGATAACATTTGGAAGTTGATCTTGGTCCTAATTATAGGACAACTTTCTAATTTTTGTCAATTTCCTCCTAAAATATCACTATTGATACTTTTTCAATAATAATTAAATACAATGTTAATTTAATAATGCACATAAAGTAAGTAATGTTTGCAACTCATTAATGTCACATACACCTCAATTCTACTATTTTTTTTTTTTGTGACAGCTCGGAGAAGTCTATGATGTCAGATTGTGTGAGAGCTTGTAGAAGTCTATGATATATATATATATATATGTGTGTGTGTCTATATTTGCATATATGTGTGTATGTATTTACATGTATGTGTGTGTATAGTGGCGGACTTTGGGATAAATATTTGGGGAGCTAAATGTATACTCATTAACTAATTAAGAAAAAAAAATATATGGGGGCCAAATGTATAAAAAAAAATCCAATTTACATTAACTATTTGGAACACATTTTTTTGGGGGGCCATGGCCCCACATTGTCTCTACAAAGCTCCACTATGTTTGTGTATATATATGTATGTGTATATATAGATATATACATGTGTGTGTATGAATACACACACATATATATGGGATAATAAACACACTCACACGGCACACATTTTTATTAGGAAAAAAAGGCCTACACATCATAGATTTACAAATATTTTTTGGACTGTGTGAGAGTTCGAAAAGTCTATGATGTCGAACTATGTAACAGCTCGAATTAAGAAGTCGACGATGCCAAACTCGGAGAAGTTGTGTGAGGTCGGAGAGATACAAGCACATGGAGCTATTGATTTAACAATCATTTCTTGAAGCAATTTTAAATTTTAAATAAGGCATTTTAGGAAAATAAATATAATTAACCAATTTAACTAATATTTTTAATTTCTTCAAAGTTTAGTAAATATGTCCTATAATTAGGATCAGAGGGAGTAGAAAATTTATCACAAAGCTTCCATAACGGTCATAACCAAGTAACCAACCACATGCAATAATCATGAATGGAAAGTCAATAGGTATCTAGTCAAAATAAAAACTCTTACATATACAAAATATTAAAGATATTAATGAAAAGTAACATTCATGCACCAATTAATTGTCATTTTTTTCCTTATAAAATGATGCATGAATGTTCATGGTATAACTTTGAGTCAAAATGAACCTACACAGCCCTCATGAATGATATTAATCCAAAGTAATTTCAAAAAATATATATGCATGAACAAGCTCAGGAAACATTCATGTACAAATTAAAGTTAGGACGAATAAATATATCATGAGGGGTTAATGTGGTAAGCAACCTCATTTTCCTAAAAATGAGACACGAGTTTAAATCCCGATAAACACATTTATTAGGAGAGATGAAAACACTTTATTCTCTAAGCCTCAAAGGGGATAGGCTTTGTCAAATAAAAAAACAAAAAAATATATTGTGATGAAAATGTATATAAACATGGAGAATGTAAACCTTTCAAATCATTTTGGACAAAAGACAAGCCAAACAATGCGTGAACAAGCATGATACAACTTTAAATAAAAGTATAAGGTTGTCAAACTACGAGTTTAAGCAAACTCTTGATAGTGATATAAACTCGTATCGTAAATTCGCAAGAGTTTACTTTTACCAATAAATAGATATTAATAGTGTATAATTAAATAATTAAAATATAATAAATAACAACAATCTGATTTAAATATTTTTTAAATCCAAATAATTGAAATTAAATCCATCAATATTCATAATTTATCATATTTAACAAAGAAATTTCTATAAAATTTCTATTTAAAGCCGCTGAGTATGATCAAATTGAAAAAGTTAATACGAGTTAAATGATGAGTTAATACAGTTTTGTAAACTGAAAACGTAAAAACGGTAAACTCAGTATGTAAACTCGTGAGTTTAACCGAGTTTACAACGATCACAAGTTTTCCAGTGACTTAAGTCGATTTTGTAAGTAAGAAATGTAAAAACGTTAAACTTGTTAGTTATGTTTAGTTTTGATGATGACAAATATACTTATCAATATTAAGAGGAGAAAGTTTTCATACTTCATTTATCTTCTACTTTGATTAATTCTTATATTTAATGTAGATGTGAAGTGTATTTATGAAGAATAATTTAGAGGAAGATCAACAAAGAAGTATCTAATTAAAGGAAGCAAGAAGTTATCAAATGATTTTGGGAATGATGAAGAGAAGAGAAGAAAAGAATAAGAACTTGTTGAATGGATTGAGAAAATCATTAGTCAAACTTTTAGATTGATTCTTGAAGTCTCCACGATGATATGGAAGTTGGAATAGCTCAATTCGGAGTTAAAATAAGGAAATTCAAGCTTCCCGATGAATGGGAGTTGCTACAGTTTAATTGCTACAGTCCCGTGCATGAATAGCTCTTCTCTGTGCATAAATTTCGATCATTCTCGAGTACAAAACGTCATTCTCGAGTATGGTACTTCAATTCTCGAGTATGAGACTTCAATTCTCGAGTATGGTACATAAATAACTCCTCTTGCGCATAAATCCTGTCAATTCTCGAGTATGAAACATCCATTCTCAAGAATGGAACATCAATTCTCGAGAATGACACGTCAATTCTCGAGAATGAGCAACTCTGTTCAGCTCTGTTTCACGATTTTCTCGGGAGATGTCTAGTAATTCAATAATATCTCCTAAACCAGAGATCGGATTAAGGTGAAACCAATTTTTTTGGAAACTAGACTTCCAATTCGTCATTTTGACATAAAATCCAAGTCTAAAGGAGGTCATATGAGAGAGCTATGAATTTTTGAAGATGACAGTGAAATCAACGTCACACAGCAGACCAAGCTTCGGTATTTTGAGTGTATCTCACAAACGACAAATCCAAATAAGTTTAAACCAGTGCTATTTGAAACTAGACTCAAATAAATTTCCATAAACATCAATATAACTAAAAAATAAGATCAATTGAAGGATGTATGATGTTTTGAAGTTGACGGTCAGTTCAGAATGCTGGAAAAACGCTAGTCAAGAACAACATGCATTCATCTGATGATAACAGACGAATTACAATGAGTTTGGAGCTGATTCTTCTTGCATTGGAAAGAAGGCTTTAAAGAGTTTAAGTATTTGAATCAGAATTAACTCACTTGCATCTCCATGTGAAATTGATTCTCGAGTATATATCAAGAATTCTCGAGAATGAGCGTGATTGTTTCAATACCAAATTCTTGATCAGATCAATTCTCGAGAATGCTAGCTAATTCTCGAGAATGAGCGTGACTATCCTGTTTCTATAACCATTCTTGATCAGAGCAATTATCGAGAATGGCTAGATGATTCTCGAGAATGCATGGTTAACATTCGTTGATCCATATGCTCTCAAGTAATTACACTCTTCTGATTCTCGAGAATATGAACATGATTCTCGAGTATGGTCAGTTCAATTCTTTCAATTAGCTTTCTGGTCATAGCATTCTCGAGAATGACTAAAGCAATTCTCGAGAATGAGTTCTTCTCTGTTTTTTCAGTGTCGCTAATCGATTTCATAAAATCAATGGGTCATTATGTATTATCTATTAATCATATCTGAACTTATATATATCATGTTTAATCATCTTTTTAATTGAGTTTTAGTTGGTTAACTCTGTTTAAATTGAGATTGGCCGAGAAGTGATCTGACGTGGCAGACTGATTAAATGCAACTAAAAAATAGAGCCAACAATCAGAACTAAAGTTGTGGCAGACGAAATCATTCCTTCGAGGCATACTTAATCCGGCTATCATTCTGAGTCACCTTCCACAAGTACAATCAACGCTAAAAGCTCTCTGTTGATTAAACTTGCTTAATTTGAATTTGAGCAAAAAGCGATCCAACGTGGCAACGCACTTATTGAAGCAACGATCGACTACTCACAACGGATTATATCTGTGTCTAACGAAAAAACGAAGAGACTCAACGGCTAGTTTGCAAAGTTTCTCAACAGTCATTAGTGACAATCAACTATAAAAGAAGAAGGATTCAAAATAGACGGTGAGACATGAGTTTGCACTGTCGAAATGCCAACGTTATGAATCCAACACTCAATTCATATATTCTCTGTTTCACAATGTTTATATAGTTTTCAATAGAGAGTGTGATGATCAATTATGTACTTCCGTGAATATTATTCATCTTCTCTGTGAGAGAGTCTAAACACCTATTTGATTATCCATTTAGTGATTAAATCTTAAGGTTGTGGAACCTTTGAGTGTGGATGTACAGTTACAACTTGTAAGAGGGAGTGAGTCCAAGTGTGAAAGGATTGTCCTGAGTACAGAGCGTGTAATTGTATCCTTACAGTGTGTAAGGGGGCGTATCTCGGTAAGAGATTGTAAAGGCTGCACAAGTGCCCGACTAAACTTGTGAGGTTGTAAAGGCTTCTCTCTTGTGCCCGGTTAAACAAGGAGATAGTGGATTGAAAATCTCAAGTGGAGCTTGGGGACTGGACGTAGGTCAAGGATTGGGCCAAATCAGGATAAATCATAGTTTTCATATTCTCTTCCTTAAACTCTTATATTTCCAGCATATATGTTTGAATGACTGTTTACTATTTTGTAAATCCTTATTGTCATACAAACTACTTTCAATAAGTTGCGAAAAGATTTTCAAAGTTTCAAATTTTTTATCAGACACCCAATTCACCCCCTCTTGGGTGATAACCAGGTCTAACAAAACTCATACTCGCGAGTTTGGCAATTATTTTGGCAATAATAAATAATAGTGTATATACACACAAGGCCATTGAAGAAGTCCAGCATCTTTGCACCATTTTTAAAATTTTCATTTTATTCGTTTCTATTTTTTATTTTTTTTTTAAAGATGAACGAGATGAGGAACACTTTCTGGGGGGAAATGTACCATTCATGACAAATGTTTAAAATATATTCTTCAAATACCATAGAGTACACATGTTACATGTACAGAGTCCAAATTCTGAGAAAAATGTGTCATTCATATAAAACAATTCATGAACTAGCCAAACAGCACTTTATCTAGAAACATGCGTGTTCTATTTGTGGGTGTGTGCGCGTGCAACCAATGAAAAAGGGTTCATGTACATTTGTATTCATAAAAAATAAAAACTTTTTTTTAGAAAAAAATAGCCTGATTAGTATTGAGGAAATATCCGAACATAATTTGTTTATAAGCACATATGACATATCCATGCGTTCAATATTAAGATGTACAAGTAATAACTCAAATATAAAATATTATTGTTAGCCGAATTATAATTTAAAAATACTTAATCATACATGTATACAAAAAATATAAATAGCAGTCAATGTGCCATTTACCTAAGCATATTAATCAATTGATCAAATTATTAGTTCATCAATGTGCTTATGTAGTAAGTAGAACTAGACTTATTATATATAAGCATAAATAGAAAGCGTACCTATATAATTATAATGTTATAAAATTTATTTTAGGTCAAGAGAGATATATGAAATTTATTTATGTATTTCCTCACTAGAATTTAAAAAGAAAATGCAATGAAGATCTCATCAAATTTATTTGATTGTTATGTAAACCTAATAATAATCTTCTTGCTGAAAAGAAAATAGTGAACCCACTTTGCAGATATATACTCTCTCTGGTTTTAATATAAGACATATTTACCTAATTTGATTAGATTAAGAAAGTTGGTTCACATGACATGTATTTTCTAAAACATATTAGTCATATTCTATAATTTCATCATCTCTTTGATTATTATTGAGAGAGTGTCACTAGGGGTAAATTAGGAAAACATTGGCAAATATGAAAACTATGACTTATATTTATGACCAAAATCAACTCCTCAAATATATTTTATATTAGGAATCGGAGGAGTATTAACATATCCATAAAGTTCCTAATCAATTTTTAATATGAAAAAAATGACTTTACATCTTCAATGTACTTCGCCAAACAAAGTAGTTCATCTAAAGCAAAAGAGTGTCCACAGTCCCATGTCATGAAAAAAAAAAGGAAGCTCAATGCACGAAACTTTTACCAAATTGGATCTAGGAGGGATAGATGTACACAGTTTTAATGAAACAAAAAAGTAAAGAAATGATCTTTGACTCACATTTTTAAAAGTCCAGCCATTTCTGGTAGTACCCACAGGTTCTGGGAGAAATGATGCCATCTGGTGTACAAGAGCTTACTCTTGGACAAGTTCCACATGGAATCGAAGCCATGCCATGAATTTTAGTTTCCCCCTTGGTGCCACTCTTGTTCTTGTATTGATAATAAACACTACCTTCAGGAACAGAAGCAGAATCCCCAAATCCAGTGCTAGTCTTTTGGATGATCTCGTCGCCCAAAACCAAAAGACGCAGAATCTCTTCGATTCGATGTGATGTAATCTCAACACTAAGGATCTTTTTCTTTGTAATCCAATCCAGAATTTCATCAACTGTGGCAATCTTTTGCAGAGAAATTTGCTTCTGACAAACACTCTTTAATGTATTTATGAACCCTTCATCAAGTTTCCCATCGGTATGCCAATACCCACCTGTGATTTCCTCAGACGGTTCGAACTCAGATGCCATGTAGTACTTCTTTGTTTTGTTTTGGCAATTTACAACTTCCTTTATGAGCTTCTTGGCTAGAAGAGAGTCAATGGCCTTTTTAACTGCATTCTCAGGGAGACCAGTGTCTCTTTTCAGGTTTTGACGCCAGATTCCCGTATCTTGCGTGCTTCGGATGACATTATAAAGGCGATCTGCATCTGAGAGAGACACTGATGATGATGAAGGAACATCATCGGGCCGTTTTCTTTTATTGGAAGGAAAAGATCCTTGCATCCTTAGAAGAAGAAAAATCTGTTACAATATGTGAGAATTCAATATTACTTGCAATGACTTGAAGAGTTCAAAGAGTAGTTCAAACAAGAGCATTCATTTTATAGAGTTCATGGATTTAAATAATGAGTGGATCAGAGTACTATAGGCACAAACTAGTGAATTGGTTTCTGTCAAAACTAATAGTAGATGGAAACATCAGTACATTTATAGATTATACAAGAGAGAGATTCAAGAAAGACATAACTATGTACTACACTTACCAATGGATTAAATTTTAAAGTTCTTGCCATGAATTGTATGACATAATTACGTATTACTTACTAATGGATTAAATAAGGTTACAAATTGTTACAGTAATCATTATTGATAGAGAAGAAGAAATAGAGGATTCAAGAGAGAAGAACAAAGAGGCAAAGAGAAATATGACTAGTACTCTATTATTCTATATCAATCATAAGGATTAGACCATTATTTATAGGTTAGAAAGACTCAATGTTCATGCTAAGGCTAAACTAACTAACTTCCTTCCTTCTAACGGCAGCAGTTACGCCAACATCTATCTATATTAACTGCCTCTAACTAACTTTCAACTCTTTTATTATATTTCCATATCACATATTGTTGGACAACATATGTGTTAGGCCCAAGCCCACTAATCCTAAGTATTATTAGTTAGGATTTAATTGTAATCCTTTATTTTATTATGATTTAATTTCCTCATGATTTTAGGAATAACGAATCAGATTACAATCTGATTCGATTAGATTTACTTGATCTCTGATATTAGGCAGCTATTTCGCAACCTTATTCTCCATGTAAACGTATAATGCAAGTTCATCAATAAGAAGAGAAGTTGAATCGCATGATACAATACAAACTAAATCCATCTATAGTAGAACAATACACCTTCCGCAAATGAAAAATGAAACAATGAAAATAAACAAGAGAAGCACTAATCAAGTCTTCAATATGAACTCTTCTTGTTTTGAAGGCATGAAAGAATGAATTCAAAACAAATACATGAAATTAGACAAATAAAAGGAAAAGAAGTCTTGCTCACCTAGCTATATATGTCCTAATTAAGGATATTCCAGTGCAAAAGTGACCCTAAACTCCAAAACAATTTGATGCATGCCGATTTTGATTAAGTCTAAGATGGCACAAGGAATTAAAACCAGTTTTTGATTGTGTATTTGAATGGTGATCAGATTTTAGTTCAAACAATTGTACCAATTGGTGATACGATATGATGATTCATAGAAGAATATTTCATAACGTAAATTAATTTAATGCCGAGTTTACCTTTGATTCTTAGGAACGATGGGCGACGAGTGAAGGTCTGACGGAGGAGGGCACTCTAACAAGACTAATCACGAACGGCGGCACAATGACTGGAAGATACATTAAGGACGAGAACGGTTAACCACGGGTGTATGCTGGGGAATCAGGGCCGGCCTGACCTGACAAGGTTGACCCTTTAAAAGCCTGGGCCTAAAAAGACGGGTCCTTTTGGATCTGGAGTAAGAAAAACATTTGTTTTTCAAGGTCCAACCCAAAAGCATGAGATCTAGGGTTGGAAGCTATTTTTCAAAATTTTAACTATTTTTTTGTGTTTTTTTTCAAAGAAATATAATTTCTGAATTACAATAATTAAAATTTTAGTTTATCAAATAAATATTGTCAACATTAAGGTCTAAACAACAGTCATCATGTAACAAACAAACAGAGTCATT
The DNA here is from genome assembly GCA_025563575.1 of Acacia pycnantha. Taxonomy (NCBI): domain Eukaryota; kingdom Viridiplantae; phylum Streptophyta; class Magnoliopsida; order Fabales; family Fabaceae; genus Acacia; species Acacia pycnantha. Next base: position 1,871,684 of record JAMWYP010000032.1, on the reverse strand, counting down.
AATTTATAATCAAAAGTAAATTATTGTCCACTGATAACTCACACAAAGCATAAGAAGTTTACCACTAAACGTAAGTATGATGACTATCATTTTCATCTTCTTCGCCACTATCATCAATTTCAAAAACATTTGATTGTGTTTCACTTTGAGTAGTAGGCTCTGCTTCATGGATAAAAATATCAAGAATTTCTTCTCCCGCATCATGAATACATCCATAATCTTTATCTGCAAATAATAAACCAAATCATAAAATCAGAGTATAGTTATTATGTATTTATAGCTAAATGGATAAATAACTCTATAACAAAAATAAAATACATATAAATTAATAAATTATCATCATATATAAATCCATGCATCTAGTTACGAGTATAAATAAGAGCTGAAACATTATATGGAAGAATGAAACTTCTATATTTTTGTTAGAACACGTGAACCAATACTGAAAGTTGATTCATTACCTACTGTTGTAATTAGAATGCTCAGAATATCAGTTGTCATCTTTAAAAAAATCGGAAATCTTTGTTGATTGTTCTTCCACCAATTCAAGACATCCAATTCTTTTCAATTATTAGGCTTCAGTATTGGTTCTTCCAAATAAGTTTCCAATTCATACTTTTTCATAGAAGAATGATCCATACTTGCATAAATATTTTCATAATCCTACATCATTACAAAGCATTCAAGTAAATACTAATTGGATACCCAACAAATTCAATTAAAAATTTTAAAAAAAATTAAAAAAAATAGCGGGCTTAACGAGCGGCCCTTTTAAGCCTTCAGCCTTACAAGGCTAGCCCTTTTAAACCCGACTTCATTTGGAAGCTCCATTTTATAAGACTGACCTTTGAAAGGCCAGGGTTTAAACGGGTTAAACTGACGGGCTCGGCTCGATTTCCTCCAACTCTAGATGTATACAACCTTTTATTTTTATTTTAAATCTGTATTAACAGGACCTAAAAATCTTTTCACTACAACAAAAAAGGAAAAAGGAACGCATGTTTTGTAGCAGTTCCTTGAATAAGTGTTACAACTTCTTCTTCTTCTAAAATAGTGGCCTTCTATAGTGCACTAGTGCTTGCATCTGCCGATGGCCTTCTGTAGCGCTTGTGTCAACAAGCACTACAAAAAGTGAATTATTTTTGTTAAAAAAAAATAGTGGCTTTCTGTAATCGCTACAGAAGGCCATTAGCGACGCAAACGCTACAAAAGCTCTTATTTTTTTATTTTTATTTTTTAAAAAAAAAAACCCTATAGATAAGGATTGTCTCCTTTTTCTAAAAAACCCTAACTCATAACTTCACTCATAAGGATTATCTCCTTTTTCTGAAAAAACTCTAACTTCTAACTTCACTCCCCAACCACACACTACACTTGCATCACCTTATTCTCTCACTAAACTCACTCCCTCTCTTTCACCCTTCACTTTGTGCTCCCCCTGCTCCCTCTCTCCCTCCCTCGCTTTATTCCTCTTTCTCCGCCCCCACTCTTTCTCTCTCCTCTTCACATTCTCTCTTCTTCTTCTTCTTCCCCACTCTACATTTCTTTTCCCTTTTCTTTTCCTACGTCTATCCTCACTCCTCATTTCCCTTGTCCTCTTCCAACTCAATACCAAAGTTCATTCTTTTTTTTTTTTCATTATGTCCTTTTCTATCCTCTTTGTACTTTTTTTAGGTGGTGTTTGAAATTTGCACTCTCTTTGAAGTTTCAGATCTCTAAGCTCCCAATACATTGTACTTTTTTTTTTTCAAAAAAATAAGCTTACAAATTTAATTTTATTAGTAGCATATATTTTAATATGCTCAATGTATTTTTTATATTAATTTTATTTTGAAATCTAAAAAAAATATGAAAAATTAGAATGAAGAACCTAGAGGAAAAGATATTTATGGAAAAGAACCATAAAAATTGTAATTATTTAGAATGACTAAATATAAAATTAAAATTACTAAAATGCCCCTGACAAAATCTTCTGTGTTTCCTCCTACATTCTCTTCCACATCATATTTTTAAAACTAATACAAAATTCTAAATTTCATTAAATTAAACAATAGTTTTCTCAATTTTCATTTTTCACAACTTGAATATATATCTATGACAAAAAAAAAGGCATTCTTCAATTTGTAAAAGTTGTTTTTTTAAATCAACAATTAATTAAAAATGGAATTATATAATTTTAATAAAAGTCCAGGTCTTTTATAATTTATCATATATGTTAGACCAAGAAAGTTTGTATGATTTATTTTTGTTTTAGAATAAATTTATGTGAGTTAAAAATTCATGTAATTTTAATAAAATTTTAAAAAAAAATCTAATTAACATATTATATCCTGAAAAATATGAAATAAGTTTAGCTTTTATTTTTATACAAAAGATTAATTGATATCAACATTAATAATAAAAATCGGCAACATGATGATATAAATTGGTAAAAAATAAAAATTAAAAAAAATGATTTTAATTGTTTTTAATTAGATAATATATTAAAAAAAGATATGATCATATCATGATGGGCAATTTTAGTTATTTTTTAATTATGAATACAAGAGATAATATAGGAGGTTTGATTAGGGGCAATTTAGTATTTTAAATTTATATTATGATGTTCCGTCCTTCTAAGTAATTACAATTTTTATGGTTTTTTATAATAAATATTATTTTCTCTAGGTCATTTATTTTAATCCCCCAAAAAATATTGTCATTTATATATGTTGAAAATAGAGAGAGAGAGAGAGAGATAATTGTTAATATAGGTTGTATATAAAAATATGTAGTAGTTTATACTTTTTTTTATCTATTTTTTTTTCTCTCTTTGAATTGTTTTTTCTTAGGTGGTGTGTTGAAGTTTGAGCTCTCTTTGAAGTTTTAGATCTTTAAGTTCCCAATACATTGTATTTTTTTTTCTTAAGCTTAAAAATTTAATTTTATTAGTAGCATATATTTTAATTTGCTAAATATATTTTTTATATTAATTTAATTTTAAAATATGGAAAATTATTGTCAGTTATATATGCTGAAAATTAATTAAGATAGAATTAATTATCAACATAGGTTATATATGAAAATGTTACGGACCTAGTCAAGGCCCACTATCTCACTAGCTAGCGCAGGGGGCAATCCACGTAGTGGTCACAACCCACTAACCGTGGGACCCAGCCACGACCAGGGCGGTTGTCACGATCCCAGCCACGACCAGGATGATCTGCACAATCCTTGGACACGCACATTCTAATCCCTAACTAATCTACATTCAACACACTAAGACACACAAAGACCCTTTAGGCGAAACGCCCGCTTGTGTCCGTGATCACATCTTCTCCGGACGCTTGCCCTATAAGCATACGGGAGGAGCATCTAGATCCTATATCAAATCACCTGGCCTCCAATAGGCCGGACATCAGAGTTCTACACCAGAACAGTGGCGCCGTCCGTGGGGATTGGTAAACTTCAATTCCCTTAACCATGAGGATCAGCACTCGTGCTTCTAGCCAGAGACAATCGGAGGTTGACCGAGCTGGTGACACCCGTCAACCACCACGACAACCACCCCGTAACAAACAGAGGACCGGCTATCTCGGCCATGAGGAACCTTTGGTTCCCAAGAACGAACGAAACCGTGAGGACAACCCGTCCGACACGGAGTCCTCGGCTCCACGAAACCAAGATCGTGGGGCCCGAACTCCAATCCGTGGGGTGGCGAGACATCCCACCCGCCGAACCAGATTTTCGTTCTCTCCAAGCCGGGATGCTTGCGAGAATGAGGCGGGTAGACAACATAGACAAGCGTCATACCCTTCACTACCAAATGAGCGGAAGAGCGGGAGAAAAAACGGAACCGTGCTCTTTCTAGCACGGACTGGGATGATAGAACGTGGAAAGAGGATGACGAAGACGAGAGCTCGGCTAGTCGCGCAGACAAGCAGAGGACAGAAACCGCTAATAGCAGGAGGCGGGCTTCCCCGGGTAGGAGTGCCAATAGGAGAAACCCACACCGAGACGAGGAAGGCCGACCTATGATCAGGAGCAATCGAGGTGACAGGGCAATTCCTCCAAATGGGTTCCAGCGGCGAAGATATGTCAGCCAAATGCACAATAGCTTTTTCTCGGAGGAAATCCAAAACGCCCGTTTCCCGAGAGAAGTTAAATTTGGGCGAGTTGACGAAGTATGATGGCTCACAAGACCCGACAACTCATTTAGAGGACTTTGACGTTCACATGTCGGTTAGAGGCCTCAAGGAACCGATCGTGCCTCGCATTTTCGCCGCGACGTTAAAAGGACCAGCGTTGAAGTGGCTCCACACTCTTCCGTTCGGATCGATTCACAATTTTGAGGACCTGCAAACGACAACCGAAATCCCAAGATTCTCTGTCCAAAATCGGGCAATGTAGGGAGAGGCTGCTCCAAAGTTATCTTGATCGTTTCAATCACGCGGCACTGCGGTGCGCAGACTCAATGAGGACGTACACGTTCACTTGTTGGTGGATGGCCTCGATAAAGAGTCCCGCCCGCGAATCTTTCCTAAAGGAGCGCGCAAAAATCTTAACGACTTCATAACCCGCTCAAAGAAGTACTTGGACGTCGAGCAGATGTGAATGGCAAACAACCCCAATCCGAGGCGGGACCAAGACAAACCACCTCCCGTGGGTCGAGACTTCACCGACACTGAGAAATAGGGACTCCGTAGAAGGGGAACGAAAACAAGAGCCGGGGTGGTAAGTTTGATCGGCGAGCAAGTACGAGAAATATGCAACCCGACGTGCCTCGGTCTCAAGTGTGGAAGGAGGTGTCAACAACCGAGATGAAGAAGGTGGACCGACCTCGTCCGTCCCTATCGAAGATCCGGGTAGACCGGTCCAAATATCGCTCATTCCATGATGGGCGAGGCCATACAACGGATGAATGCTACGAGCTCGTGATGCAATCGAACGATTTGTTCGTGAAGGAAAACTTCAACAATATGTCATAGAGCATCAAGGGAAAGGTGGAAAACGAAAACCAAGAACCGCAGCAGGAGTCCCCCCCGAAAGTTTAAAAGCAGGACGATAAGCGCAAGGCTCTTGAGGTCGATGACGAATTTCCAGAAGCGGAATTCGACTGTAACGTGATCAGCGGAGCAATGGGCGGAGGCGGAGATACTATGAGCCAACGAAGGAAATACCTCCGAGAAGTCCTATCCGTTAGAGACCGACCAAAATTCAAGGAATATCATAATGAGCCAAAGACGTTCGCCCTTATTTTTCACGAGTGACGACCTCAGGGACGTTGTCCCCGGCCATCAGGATGGGCTAGTGATCACCTAATAGTGGTCAATTGCCGAGTCAAGCGGATATTCGTGGACGCCGCGGCTCGGCCGACATACTAAGCTGGGAGGCGTTCAAAAGAATGAGCCTGGACCGGGAAGACTTGAAGCCGTGCAAGACAACCCTCATCGGGTTTAATGGAGAACACCACGTCCGAAGGGGTTTATCGACCTCCGGTTCACCCTAGGAGTTAAAAGCGCCTTCAAGTCGGAAAGAGTGCGGTTCATAGTGGCCGAGTTCGTTTCACCCTACAACATAATATTGGGAAGGCCGACCATTCATAAATGGGACATGCTGGTATCCACTAAGCATCAAAAACTCAAGGTGATCGGCAACCAAGGAACCGTGGTCACGGTAACGGGGGACCAAAAAGAAAAGGAAAGCATTGGACATTCACGTCCAAGAATTACCGGAGGCTGGATTTATTCGAGAAATTCAATATACAACTGGTTATCAAATGTGGTAATGGTAAAGAAGCCAAATGGGAAGTGGAGAGTTTGTACAGATTACAAGAACTCGAATAAGGTATGCCCGAAGGACTCCTACCCAATGCCGAACATCGATCAATTGGTGGACAATGCGTCGGGATTCCGGCTCCTATCCTTTATGGACGCGTATTCGGATATAATCGATAGCAATGTACCGGAGGATCAGGAAAAGACGGCCTTTATTACGAAAGAGCTAATTATCGCTACAACGTCATGCCTTTCGGATTGAAAAATGCCGGAGCTACATATCAAAGGATGATGAATAAGGTCTTTGCAAACCAGATCGGTCGTAATGTGGAAGTCTACATAGATGACATGATCATTAAGACGTTAGACCAACAACGTCATATACAAGACTTGGAGCAGACATTCGCTAAACTCGTAACCTACAGATTCGACCGAACCCTACCAAGTGTGCTTTTGGCGTCCCCTGCGGGAAAGTTCCTGGGTTTCATGCTAACTAACCGAGGCATTGAAGCCAACCCGGACAAGTGCAGGGCGGTGATGGAGATGAAGGCTCCGAGCAACAAAAAAGAGGTACAACAACTCACAGGAAGGCTAGCCGCTCTAACTAGATTTTTGCCAAAATCAGCGGAGAAGGCATTGCCCATGTTCAACTCATGGCGGCCCGTCGATTAAGGCCGTACTTCCGTGGTCACCATATTGTTGTTAGAACAAGCCGCCGATTCGACAAGTCCTACATAAGCCGGACCTAGCGGGAGGATGACAAATTGGGCGATAGAACTCTCAGAGTTCGACATTACCTATGAAGCTCGCCATGCAATCAAGTCACGGCGTTAGCCGACTTCATCGAGAGCTCACCCGGTTCCTAAAACGGATGATGCGAGGTCGGGAGAATGGAAGGTCTATGTTGACGGATCGTCGAATGTTAAAGGAAGTGGAGTGGAGTCATCATTGAGAGTCAGAGGGGGTTACGATTGAGCATTTGTTGCATCTTAACTTCCCTACTTCGAACAATCAGGCAGAATATGAGGCTTTGATAGCCGGGCTTCTTCAAGCCAAGGAAAATGGGGCCACAAGAGTTAAGGTTTTCACCGACTCCCAACTTGTGGCGTCTCAGATCGAGGGTACGTATTAGGCTAATGGCCCGCTAATGGCAAAGTATCTCTTAAAAGACAAGGATATAATGTCAGACTTTGATGAAGCCACCGTCACTCATATCCCTCGGGGAGACAACATAAGAGCCGACATCTTGTCAAAGTTAGCAAGTACTAAGCAAGCCGGATGCCATCGCACGCTTGTTCAAGAGATCTTGAAGATCCAGTGTGCATGATGGCTATTTCGGTTGAAGCAGATTGGAAAAAGCCAATTGAAGACTATCTCGAGCGTGGAATCATCCCAGAGGATGCAATAGAAGCGAAAATGTTGGTTCGGGACGCGGCCAAGTATACAATGGTCGAGGATCAACTTTATCGGAAGGGATTACACTCTCCAATGCTAAGATGTTTGAATCCGAATGAAGCAGGATATGTCCTGGCCGAGATACATGGAGGGCTAACGGTCGGCATATGGGGGCTAAGGCGCTCGCGAAAAAACCCTTCGAGCGAGTTGTGCGGCCAACGTTAGAAGCGGACGCTAAGACCCTCGTTAAACAATGTGATAGGCGTCGAAAACATTCCCGAGTCATTTGGCGCCCCGCCGAGCTTCATTTCATCTCGGCCCGTGGCCTTTTACAAATGGGGCATGGACATCCTTGGTCCATTCAAGACCGCACCGGGCAACTACGATGGCTAATTGTTGCGGTGGACTACTTCACCAAATGGATTGAGGCTGAACCTCTCACTACGATTACCTCGGCCCGTGTACAGCGATTTGTTGAAGTCAATATAATCACGCGATTTGGAGCACCAGCCGAGATAGTAACAGACAATGGAACTCAGTTCACTGGAGTCGGGTTCCGTGATTTGATTTATGAATACGGAATACAGCATCACTTTGCTTCCGTGGAGCACCCGCAGTCTAACGGGCAAGCTGAAGCCGCCAATAAGGTCATTCTTGATGGTTTGAAGAAACGTATGCTGGCAATCTTGCGGCTAATTGGGACGGACCTTATCGCGTTCGGGAAACTCTTGAGAGAGGAGCTTATATTCGGAAATATGCCCATCTTCAACGTAGGATCGAAAGTGATGCCCTGTGGTGTTGAGCTCGACCCCCGGGTTCAAAGCTTGGATCTGGGCCAGGGAGTTCTTAAACGCCTCAACCACGGATCCTAGCAGCAACTCTTGCAGCCGGGCTATCTCCGCTGTCATATGCTTTGAGGACGCCTCCCCCTCAGCTCTAATTCTGTCCTTCTCCTCCACCACGGCCTTCAACTCTTCCTCGCTCTTAGCTTGAGCCGCTTTAAATCCCTCAATTATTACATTGGAGTCAGCCAAGATCCCCTGGGTTTCTTTGAGCGAATTCCACCTTCTCCACTGGACTTCGCGAGCTTGGAATTCATTAGAAGCGACTGCCATTGCTTGAGCCTCATCACGCTCCGTCTGGCACGCTTAATGTCGGCAGCAGCCTCCACATACTTGTGATGAAGAGTGAGAAAGGCTTGGGTCAGCCGGCACCTCTCGAAAAAGCGTGTCCAGCCGCTTGAATATCTCGGACATCGCCTCCAGCGAGTACGGGCTCTTGATAGCGGGGAGGAGGCAAGAGTGCGACGCTCAGTTCTTCGGTAATCCCTCTACTCCACAGAAGGGAGCGGGGAAGAACAGTTGGAGGACGAGGAAGAGTCGAGGTAGTTTGCACGGATGAAGGCCCAGCCTCAACCGACTTGGGAGGCGGCATGACAAAGATAGGAGAGGATCGGATAGGAGAGGCTGGGATAACGGAGGCTGGTGTGGCGTCGGTCGATGGGCCGACCCTGTGTTTTTTAGATTCGGCCGGCTTCGAGGACTCTCCAACCTTGGATTTGCCCGCATCCCCTGCCGACCTCTTTCTCCCTTTGGCAGGTGGGTCCGGGATGCCAGATAGATATTGCGGTAGCGGCCCTTTCATTTTGAGACCTACACAAAACAGACATTATTTTAGCTACTAGGAAGCGAAACATAGTACTTGACTAAAACACGGAGCGACATCAGTATTAAACAACGAAAATGTCATACTCGGCCGCGATACGAGCTCTTCTGGTGCCAGCCTCGTCCGATACTGGGCCACCAAGGACGCGGCCCCAACAGTACCATTGGCCTTCACGTGGTCGGTTATGGCATCAATGGCTTTCTTCTCATGCTTCAACAGAGTGGACCGCTCCACCTTATAAGCGCTAGGGAAACGTCATGGTGATCTTTACACCAATACAGGTTAAATTCCCATTCGACTTTTGCTGAATTTGGTCCTTTGAGGAACCAAGGTTGTACGCCAGACTTAGCGACCACCTTAAAAAAGTTACGTTTGAAGTATTTGAAGGACTCAGAGACAAGGGTAAATAGACGCCGATGGGCTATACCCCGGATGGACGTCCAGCCTTTGAGCTCGAGTGGTTCCCTTCCAGAGCGAGCAGTGTGGGGAGTGAAGAAGTAAAAGAACATCGAGGTGGTGCAAGGCAGACCAAGGGTCTTGCAAAACCATTCAAAGGCAATCACGTACCCCCACCCATTGGGGTGCAACGTGAGGAGCTACGCCAAGGAATTGGAGGATTGCCATCTGGAATTCGGAAAATGGAAAACGAATTCCGAGCACAGTGACATAGTCAAGGTAGAAGAAGAAAAAGGAGTTGTGGCTCCCCTCCTTATGGAGCACACAGCTCTTCCTCTCGGGAGGCAAAAAGAGTAGGAGCTAGTTTCTCGCATGGGGAGATTTTCCAAGTCGGCCGTGGTCAGCTTCGACCGATAGGACAGTACTTCGTGGGTAACCCAGGGGAATCGTTCAACTAAATCCTGTGAGGAGCTAGCACGGTTCGCGTTTCCGGACCGGACTCTACGGTATGCGAAGAAGAGGATGACGCCATTATACCTACCACAAATAAAAAATAAAAGGTAAACGATCGAATCTTCCTAGCATACCCGAGGTCAAAAATTGAAGGCGAGATTCCACGGTCGAAGAAAGATTGAAGTCTAAATCAGCGGGACTCGGCGAGCGGCTGGAGGAGCCGGGGCAAGATTGTGTCGGCGGGAGCCCAAAGGAACTCGGCTGTGGAAGAATCCCGACGAGAAAGAAGTCACGAACATTCATACTGACAATCATAGCGAGGGCCGATGTAGGAATCCACCTCGGCCCTAGGACCGGGCTTGCCACATTGTAGTACGGGTCAGTTGGGAGGACAGGAGAAGCAGACACGTCAGATTTCTTCAAAAGCAATCTCGGATTGGTACGGAGTGTGGGGGAAACGTTCGGACTTTCCCTTACAGAGGAGATGCCTTCTCGAATCTTCGCTTGCCCGCCACCAGAAGTTTTCCCCTTGCCTTCACGGTGATGATTGGTTAAAGCAACAGTTTGCGATGTTGGACGAGAAGATTCATCGCCCATAGCCACCAACGGCTTCTTCCCACGACGGTTTTGCGTAGTTCATCCGGTTCTTCGGGGTCATATCTTTTATGTCCTTCGACATTTGGAACTATTCTCCCAAAGGACTCAACAATCGACGAGCAGAAGAGGAAAAGGCTCACTCGAAAAACAGGGAATGTTTGCACAAATGTGGGAATTGAGAACAAGATTGCGCAGAAATTCACTCAATGAAGAAATCTAATCGAAATTCAACTAAGTACGAGATGCAATTTAGTAGCGAAACAGAGACTACAAAGCCTTGGACCAATGTCCACAAACGAGACATAGAAAGAAGAAACTACATATCGGAGCGGAACAAAGAGAAAGATAGGGAAGCGAATACCTGCCTAAGAAACGGGTGGTCGTTCAAGAAATTGCGAAATAGAAACAGGCTGCTCGCAAGATTGAACTTCTTCGTCATGGCAGTGAATCGGCGGAGAGAAATTCTTGGGAGCAAGAGAGTGAAAGTGAAATAATGAATAGACTTGGCGGGTATAAAGCTTTCGAAAACCCAAACGACGGGGGCAAAAGCGACTTATCACTCTGAAGTAAGGGTCACGTCTCCCGCATATTTAATGTGCGTCTGTCAGGCATTAAATGCGCCAAGGGCCGCATAGGCTAACATCCCCTAAAGTCAAACACCCTAGCTCATTTTGAAAGGCGATCCGCTACCGAAATACCTCGGTCCCGGATCGCTTCCTCCTATGAGCTCGACTGCTATGATGGCAAATCCCAATCTGTTCCTTTTCAGGAAAGACTCGGGTTTAGGGATCTTAACTACGCAAGAAAAGAGCCCGGATACCCGGATAATTGAAGAACAGTGGCATCTTGACAATCGCCAAGGTAACCCGGACCACATGTCTGTTACGGACCTAGTCAAGGCCCACTATCTCACTAGCTAGCGCAGGGGGCAATCCACGTAGTGGTCACAACCCACTAACCGTGGGACCCAGCCACGACCAGGGCGGTTGGCACGATCCCAGCCACGACCAGGATGATCTGCACAATCCTTGGACACGCACATTCTAATCCCTAACTAATCTACATTCAGTCACACGGCACACACAGCACCCTTTAGGCGAAACGCCTGCTTGTGTACCGTGATCACATCTTCTCCTGGACGCTTGCCCTATAAGCATACAGGAGGAGCATCTAGATCCTATATCAAATCACCGGCCCTCCAATAGGCCGGACATCAGAGTTCTACACCAGAACAGAAAATATGTAGTAGTTACAATAATTTGGAAAAAGTATATAATCTTTTTTTTAAAAATAATACTTGTTGTAATGCTTGCGTAGCAAGTCATATTTTTTTACTTGCTATAGCGCTTATGTCAACAAGCGCTACAACTTTGCGCAAAAAAAAAAACAAAAAACAAAAAAAAAAAAACAAGAAAAAAAAAAACAAGCGCTACAACAAGTATTATTTGTTAAAAAAAATAAAATACAAGTTGTAACAATGGATCCTGTAGCGCTTCTTAAGGGCTATAGCTTCCATTTTCTGTAGGAGTGTTTTAACCTATTTAAAATGTAGGCATATAAATAGGTTTGAAATCATATGATATTGTCAAACCTATTTAAAAGCCTAACAATGCTAGTTCTTATTGTAAGTCACTTGTAAATAAAATCAATCATCATTCATCAATTAATCATCAATCAATCAATCATTAATTTATACTTTTATACTATAAGTTTTGTCATACTTGCTTAGTAACCCGCTTAACTCACAAACGGTTAGTGTAATCACACCATCAAAATTTCTCATTCGGTATTATTGGGTTTTGACTATTGTTGGTAGATTTCCTTGATGGCAAGTGAACCAGTCGAACAAGTAATAAATAGTAAGTAGAGTATCGTCACAAAATTGGTTGTGCTTAAAAAGATAAATAAGTCTGATTGGTTTGGGAGTTTTTATGCTCGTACTATTAAGTAAGAAAACAGACAAATGATCGTAGTCGAAGAAGATATCAGTAAAAAGATAGGCTGAGCTTAGAATCCTTCCTAAGCATTTCAATCCCCCCAGTTGCCTACACACAACGCTATAGCCTCCATGCTGCACAGCTCTCGCAAATGCTATAGCATAAACACTACTTGCAAAGCTATTCAGTTAACTCACCACTCTAATCTACCGAAGCTCTCGCGTCTGATACGTACAATCCTAACTTACTTCTCCCTAGCAATCCTAACTTACATGTAGAGATACGTTGTAGCGAAACAAAAACGACCAAACCTCAAATTTTGCCAACAACTCCAATATGTCTCTAACGTAAAGCTTCATTTTTCTAACAGATAGTTTGAACAATCAACGGAAAGCTTGAACCTTCACAACGGATATTTAACAAAGATAAATGGCAAACAAAATAGAGAGGAAGCACGAGCGCTCTAGTAGCTACTTCCAACGATCATATTGCAGGAGACACAACGGAAGAATTTACTCAACGGTCATATGACCTCCATCGACTATAAATAGAGACTCATTCAAGACAGAACATACAAATGAATGCATTGACGAAGACAATGACGATAGCCTACAACTTCACCATCAAAATGCCAATACTCTAACTCCAACGTTTATATTATACACTCTCTATTCTCAATGTTTATATAGTTTACTGTAGAGAGTGAGATGATTTGTAATGTACTTCAGTGTTCACCTTATTCACTTCTGAGAGAGAAGATTGATTGTAATCCTTCATCACAAAGGTTGTATCCTTACAGTGTGTAAGGGGGAGTATCTCGGTGAGAGATTTGTAAAAGGTTATACAAGTGCCCGGCTAAACTTGTGGGTCTGTAGCGGTTCTCAAGTACTCGGTTAAAACTTAAGGAAGATGGTGGATTTGAAATCTCAGGAGGAGCCCGGGGACGGATGTAGGTCATCACGGATTAGGCCAAACCAGGATAAATTACAATTTGCATATTCTCTTACCTAAACTCTTATATTTCCAGTATATGTTTATTTGAATATCTGATTGTTGATTTAGGATATGCGAAAAGATTTATAAAGTTCCTCAATTTTTATCATACAACCAATTCACCCCTATCTTGGGTCTCAGCCAAGGCTAACACATTTTGCTTTTAATGGAGTTAATGAGGCTTGAGTAAAAGTTGTATGGTTTATATTTTTCATTAAGTGGTTGATTTGAGGAAAATAAAGTTAGGGTTTAGTTAGAATATTTGTGATTAAAATTCCTGGCTCCGCCACTGTTCACAAGCCCAATGAAAGTGGTTGATTATTTTCACCCCGTCATTAAAATTCTTGGCTCCACCACTGGTGTGAGTGGCCAAAAGTTTTAAAGAAGAGGAAACTTGGAAAGTCTATTTTAATAATAGGAGAAGATGGTTTGCACACAGGAAAAGATTATTTGCACAAAGGGAAGATCACTTGGATTAGCATAATTTCCACTTTTGGCTTAATTTTGGGACACATGGGAAGGCATTTGCACACGGGGAAGATGGATATTGCTTACAATGAAAGTTAACTTGCACGTACAGAAAATGAAATGCATGTAGGAAAGATATTACACATAGGGAATATTGTTTGCACACAAGGACGACCATTTGTACTAAGGGAAGATTGTTTACACAAAACATAATGTGCACGTTATGACTTAATTTTGGGATACAAGGGAAGACATATGCACACAGGGGGAGATGGATTGCATATAAAGGAAGTTATGTTGTTTATAGGTAAGATAAATTGCACAAGGGAAGATAAATTGTATGTAGGGAAGATTATTTGCAGTAAGGGAAGATTGTTTTCACAAAGCATGTAGGGAGTAATTTGCATATTCTTGCTTAATTTGTAACACAAGGGAATATACTTACATGTAGGGAATATATATTACACTCTTAGACAAGATGAATTAAACGTAGGGAACTGAAAAGGCCAATTTAATCATTTAATCTTTATATTCATTCACCTAAAAGGGCCTATATATATATATATATATATTTAAAAAAGCTTGAGGTATCATTGGGAAATAAACTTCTCAAACAAGTCCTGTTAAACAATTCTCCAAAAAAAAAACTTACAATAAGGAATACGTACATTATGACTTAAATAGACATTAAGGCTATAAAAAAGATTACATATGATTTAAGTATTTAAATAAATTTAATTTAAATTTACAATAAAATGACACGGTTGCATTCACTATATTTAATATCCTGTAAAAACTCAATACAATTACAAATTTACAGTAATATTTTTTTTTTTGCCCAAGAAAATTTTTGCACCTGCTAGTTTAAATTAAACCTCTTAACCTTCTATTTTTTTACCAAGAGCCCCTTGCCGTTAGTTCAAGGTTAACTTTTTAACAGGAACTGCCACATCAGATTGATATAAGACATATATCATGACATCTTATGTAATTTACTAAATTTATACTAGGGTTAAGGAGCAAATTTACCAATAAACTATTGGTCCAGAGCACCCAACACAAGAAACTTTTATCTGGATCTTAAATACCAACCAACTTTTTAAAATGTTAATTGAGCACAATAACGTTAAGGCACTAACGTCCGTCCATCTGTCACTTCATCTCTCTCCCTCTCTCATTCATTCACTTTCGTCTTCTTCATCCATCTTCTTCCTTCCTCTTCACCGGATCCACCTTCCTCTTCACCGGAAACACCTTCTTCTTCATCTTCACTCCTTCGATCTGTCTTGAGGCTCCGATGAAAACGTGACGTCTTCTGCCTCCACATCCGCCCCCAGATCTACCAAAAGTTTCACCACGTCGGGCCTCACGTACCCGGCCGCCATGTGAAGCGCTGTTAGTCCCCCCACATCTTCCTGAGTTTCTCCTTCTCTCTCTAACGTTTTGTAGCTATTTGCAGCTTATAATATTTATATATTGAAACAGAGTTAGCTGAACAAGGAAACAGACCTGGTTACAATGGCTATGGGTTTTCTTTCTCTGTTCGTGTTCTTCTCCTCCTTCATTTCTGTGTCAAGTAAGTCTTGTTTTTAAATTTTATTCTCGAAATCGTTGATCTAGCGATATGGGTTTGTTCGTTTTGGGTTTGTGTATAAATCCTTTTGGTTTTACAGGTGCAGAATTCTGGAGCATTCCAAGGATCAACTATGGTCAAGTGGGGAACAATATGTTGTGGCCATTGAAATCGGTGGAACTCATCAAATCTCTCAAAGCCAAACGCGTCAAAATCTAAGATGCAAACTCAGAAATCCTCAAATATTTTTAAAATTTTGGGCCTCCCCTTGTCTCCAAGAAGCTCCGTCTCTGCACGAGGGTTCATGGCCATCTTTCCATTCGATCAAATACTCCATGCCTTTGTCGCCTTCAAGGGCTCTGCTTCTGATAATACCTTTAACTTCGCCGTAGGATTCATCTTTGTTGTCGATGGAGCAGGCATGTCCTGGAAAAGTGAAGAATGTTTATGCTTGGGAGAAAATTTGAAGTGGGGAGCAGGTTTACTAAGAAGCAGAGCCTCCATTTGCGAGCTTGGAAGAATGAAATTTTTGTGTTTGTTTGGAGATAAGGAATCACATCCAATTCGCGGTTGCCATGGACTGGATTTGGATTTTCAACAGTCCAGGTGTTTCAGGCACAGTAACGGAAGTTAACGGACGTTAGTGGATTTTGTGCTCAATTAACATTTTAAAAAGTTAGTTGGTATTTAAGGCCCAAATAAGAGTTTATTGTATTGGATGCTCATGGACCAATAGTTTATTGGTAAATTTGGTCCTTAACCCTTTATACTAATTGTATTTTATCATTAAAAAAAGAAAAACCCTCATCTTTCTCCGCCACCGGCAACGCTTCTTGAAGATTCTGGATGATGATGATGAAGGCATGAGTGATCGCAAGGATTTGAAATGTTTTTTGTTTTCTCTTGTGACCGGAAAAATCTATCAGACTCAATCAATTCGAAAGGAAGACTCGATCAAGTTACAATTTCCCCAGTTTTTTGCTCACACGGTTGATCAACATGGGACACCCTGTGAGTTTCTATGGTTTCTTCAGCATTTTGATCTTCTCCTTCACGACGATCTAATCCAGAATTACGATTACCTTCATCAATGTCTGCATCAACTTCAATCCCACCTTGTGGAAGCAGATCATCTGGGTATGATCCAAAGGCTTGACTAACTATAAAATTTCTTGACTAATTAACTAAACTCCTCCAACTAATGACTTTTTTTTAGATTAATTTTGATATTTATCATTAATAAATCATTTTAACTCATTAATATCGTTAAGATATGTAAAAGTATTACTATTTACTTATTAATGGCTATGCAAACGATTGCTGAACAATGCAAAGCATGGCCTTTGCCCAAAAGAAGAAGAAGATAGCCACTTGGCAAAAGAAAGAAGAAAATAAAAGAAAAAGTAGAGAATAGCCAAAAGAAAAGGAATAAAGTTGAGACATCTTCACTCAATCTTATCTTCACTCTTGAGCACTCAACAAAATAAAGATTACAACTTTGGAGCATAATGCCATATAAAGGACCACAGGATGAAAAATTTTAAATTTTAAATAGTGAGGAAAAAACCATATAAATTTTACAATATCAGTTACAAATAGGTTATAAATCATGAAATTCTATAAATTTTAGAAATTTAATTGTAAATGTGAGAAGTTTGATTATAAAAGCTAGTAGACTAGTTTTAAGAAATTGTAAATGGTGACAGGTTTTCATAAGTAAACTTTTAAATTTCACAACTTTCTCTCTGAAATTACAATTGAATTCCCAAAATTTACAACATATTAACAACTTGTCTGTCTTGTTATCCATCGGTACCTAATTTTTTCAAATTTGTAATCGAGTAATAAATACTTGTAGTTGAGTTTCTAGAAATTATAACTAAGTTATGGTGCTAAATGTATATTTTTCTCCATTTATTTTTATCTATGGTCTTTATTGTATTTTTGTTATTTGGTGCTCCTTCTCGGCCATTTCCCATAGAACTATGCTCAAACAAGAGATTGTTCTGAGCAAAAAAAAACAAGAGATTGTCAATAATATCATTACATATCAGCTTTCTCTCTCCTTTATTCAAATTTGGGAAAATTGATTTTTTTAGTCTTCCAATTTTTGACTCATTTAAACTCAGTCCCTCAATTATGACTCGGTGGAACTCAGTCCATAAACTTTTTGACCTACCTTTAACTCAGTCCCTAAACATTTTAACTCGACTCAATTTGTTATCTTTTTATTTTTTATATTATCATCCTTATCAAATAATGAGTCATCCTATGTTAGTAGAAATAGATTTCAACTCAGCTCTACGTGGCAAAAGTTATTTCCTACTTAGTGAATCACCTTCTCACCTGACTCACTCTGCAAGGAAATAAGGGGTTCTCATTTCAGGTTTTTCTTTCCGTATTTCTTAGGTGCTTGTCCTCCTAAGAAGAATATAAAGAAAAATTGATGACATTATATATATATATATATATTATTTATTTAGATTAAATTATATATTGTATCCTGAAATATTTTTTTGCATCCAGTATCTCAAAGTAATTAATTTTCAGTCCTGTATTCAAAAATATTTTTCCTGTAACACCTGTATCTTGAAAATTAATTAATTAGAGATACTGGGTAGAAAAAATATTTTAGAATGCAACATATGATTTAATCTAAATAAATAAAATTATACAAAAATTAAAAAAAAATGTTATCAATATTTCTTTATGTGTTTCTTAGGAGGACAAGCACCTAGAAGCACATAAAAAAAAGCATGGAACGAGGATTCAGAAATAAGAGGGTAAGCAACCAGAGAGTCCTACCGTACCGAGTCATAATTAAAGGATTGAGTTATAATTAAGTTAAAAGTTGAAGGATGAAAGACTAATTTTCCCAATAAATTTTTTCTTTTCATTTTCAGCTACTCTTTCACTATTGGCCCGTCTTCAACATCCGTCACCAATTAGTCACTTTAATTTTCTGGCAGTTTTTTTTTGGGGTTTTTTTCCTTCGTCAAACTCGTACGGACGGATATTCCGCTGAATCAAAAGCTCATTGTTATTATAATGTTATCTATGGAAGTACTTTCGGATCTGGGATGGGTTTGATGGATTTTATCTTGTGAATGATGGTGGAAATGATTTTGTTCTGAAGTTCTCGACCTTGTTTCCGTCTTATCATTTGGTTCAATTTAGTGCCCTAAATCGGATACTATGAGGAAGAAGCTGGATACTCGTTTCCCTGCTGTGAGTGATTTCTGCTTCGATTTATAATTCTTGTTTATATTTTGTCGGTGTTATGTTGTTTAGTAGGTTTGAAAGCCTCGGAAAGAGGAAGATAATTCGCCGGCGTCTGTAGAAGATTCCGATTTTGGGTTGAACATAAACGAACATATTTGAATCGTGGGTTTGAGTCGCAAGTATTGATATAATTCGGATTCACTGTATTTTCTTAGATTTTCATTGCTTAGCACGATCGGGATTGAGAATTAAAGTAGATGGGTGTATCGTCGGGTATCACGGAGTCAAGTGATGCTATTTTTAGACTTTTCGATAGGTTTGATTTGTGGGATGTGATTTTGCATTGCAATTAGCTGACGGTTCCATCAATTGAGACTTCCCTGGGTATTTTGAGCCAACCTGTGTTAGCTATCCTCTCCTTGAAAAGTATCATTGGAAACTAGGTTTCGGGTACATGATTTTTCAAATCTGCACCGTTAGAGGTTGGATTCCCATTTCTCGTTTAGGCCTTTTGTTATAGTTTAAATTATTAAGAGCTAATATCTTCGGTTTTAACTTAAGGATTTGTCTGATTTGGTAGCTTCCCCTGACATCAGAGTGATTTATATCAAATATTCAAATTACAATTCCTTTTATTACTGACCTCATCAATTTCTCCTTATCTCCCGAAGGAGGAAAAGTTGGTTTGTACTGTAAGATGTTAACTACAATGTCAGTTGAAACCTTATTATAAACGCCTCCTTTGAGGTGCTAAAATATAGTTCAAACTTTGCACAATACCTCTACTTGTCTTGTAGTTTTATAAGGAGTGAGATATTATAAAGTAATGCTTTATGTGATGAGTTTATGAAAACATTAATTTGCAGTCTCGGATTAAAAAGATAATGCAAGCAGATGAAGATGTTGGGAAGATAGCACTAGCAGTGCCCGTTTTAGTTTGTGAGTTAATTTGAATACTGGCTAATTTCTTTAGGCTTGCATTTGATTATGTGTGTGGGGGGTTTATCTCTCATATATTCATGATAACTTTTAATATTTCGCAGCTAAAGCTTTAGAGCTGTTTTTGCAAGACCTTTGTGATCGTACATATGAAGTAACTCTTCAGAGAGGAGCAAAGACGATGAGTTCATTGCATCTGTAAGTCTGGGACTATTATGATCTGTGTTATTATTATTTTTTTAATTTACCATTCTAGTGAATGTGAACTAACCAAATAAGATAGCAGTGTCAGTAATATTATTCTCTTAACTTTCTTATCTTTGAATTTATTTTCTGCTGTTGCTTATAGTTATAAAATAAAGCAGACATGCCTTGGTGCTGTATTGTACTTTTTATTGCCAAATCCTATGAGAGTTATCAATGTTGTTTTGGAGTTATATTTTATAATATTGCTGAATTGTTGCACTTCATAGTGCCTTTGCTTATTTGGGTGTATAATAGGTTGTTAATCTTTCTTCTACTGCTTTGTTGTTATGACTTCCTTATTCCTGACGCTTCACAACTTAATGTCAATCTTGATCTTTGTAATGAAATTAAATGTATATTTACATCTGTCTGCTGCTTTAATTAGATTAATTTCTAATGGCAATTATAATGGAAATTTATGTCCGGCGCTGTAAAATACACCACAAAAGGGAGTAAAGGTTGCACTTGGCAGCCAGCTTCTCAATTCTAATCCCAAAGAAGAAACCATCTGTTATTCTGTTTGACCTGCCACAATCTTCTGATTTTCTGTCTGAATGCTGCAGTATTCTGTAGTTTTCCCGTCTGTTTTCTTCATTGTACTCACTGCACACCAAAAAGAACGAACTGATACAGACATATTAACTTTGGCCAAAAAAAAGTACAGACATATTCACCAATGTATAGTTTTCAAGTGGCTGCTAACAAGAGGGTGTTATTTGATTAATTGACATAGTAAAGCTCTTCATACTGATGGTAGACCAAAATTGAGTCCTATTATGTGTATATGCGAATGTTATACCTATTGAAGAAAGTCTCCCTTTGCAAGAAGAGGCATGAAATATTTGGAATATGTATACTTATGATAATGCTTCTTCTTTTCCCCTCCTTAATTCAATGATTTTACTTTAACATATATTACTTAATCCATTATAACCAGTGTAAATCTGAATTGCAGAAAACATTGTGTACAAAGCTATAATGTCTTTGATTTTCTGAAGGATGTCGTCAGCAGGGTTCCTGACTATGGCCATGGGCATGGGCATTCTGAGACTGGTGCTGATGATCAGGTCATTCCGAGAAGAAGGTATGAATCCATTCACAATTTTTCATCTTAAACTTATGCTTGATCAATGCGTTTAAGTGTTTGGGTAGCTTAGTAGCTTAATAACGCTGTTCTAAACCAGGAAAGCAGCAAATGACGATCACCATGATAGCGATGATGACTCTAAGAGAAGCAAGATGGTAATTACACTTTTCCTGATAGTTACATCCATGTACTTGCTGATGTATTTGCTTTCTTTCTTAAACCTATGTTAAAAAGGTTTTTATTCTCCTGTATTTGTGCATATATAAGCTTTACTGCAGGTAAGATTATCTAAATTCATTAGGAAGTTATCTTAGACTCATTATTAAACCTTCTGCATTTATGTTTATGACGAACTTTCGCCTTCCTAAACATAAATGTGATTTATGCAACTGTGATATGGAAAAAGAAACTACCTTTATCATTTCATATTTATTTTCCATGAGAATTTGACTATGCTTTCCTCACACAAGCTTTTAACTAGTGCATGCAGTATTTCACTAATGATCTCATTCTTTCAAACTGTATCTTGTCTGATTCCCATGTGCATAAAGACAAAATTTCTTTGTTTTGCTAAATAACTGTTATTTTAGGTGTCAGTGTTATTTAATGAACCTCAAGACGGATCTATAGTATTGAAGGACATGTCTTGCGATTAAACTGTGTAATGTCTTGCAGTCTCATAATCTAGGACTTGAATATTTTCTTGGGGGTTAATTATGTTTTCCTTTTATTGCAGCATGAGATTAGTCATACTGGCAGTAGTGGTAGGGGAAGGGGCAGAGGTAGAGGCCGAGGAAGAGGGAGAGGCCGAGGCCGAGCGGCTCAAAATGTTGAACGGGAAAGAGAGACTCATCATCAAGAACTTGAAACTGAACCTTGCACTTCTGCTCTGAACAGCAGCAAACATAATCCTGATACAGATGTGGCAATTGATAATGGTTCAGAGCCGAAAGAGTTACCAAAAGACAGTAATGCAGTTCCCGATGAAGGCGCTCAGTCTGTCCGTAACATTGATTTGAATGCCAACTTGAATGAAAACGAAGACAAAAATGCTAGCACGGGCACAGCAGTAACTGATGCCCCTTCTATGCCTGATCCTCCAAAACCTGAGACTAAGCATGAAGAAATCCCTGGCTGGTCTCTTTCTGATGTGGACAAGATGGTCATCGACTCTATGCAGCTTGCACACCTTGGTAGAAAGATAGAAGAGGATGAGGAAGATTATGATGAAGAAGGGTGAATATTAAACTCTTTTTGGGGGATTAGATCAAATTTAAAATGCTTATAAATTACATACCAATGCTATGATGACTATCCATTAGATAGCAAAACATGCTCCTAGCTGTAGGTCCAGGAAAGATCCTAATCCTTGTTTTTCCCCCCTCTGGTTTGTTTGTTTCATATAATCTCTGGTAGCAAATATAGCTCTATCTCTTAACCAAAATGTTAGCCTTATGTACCCGTAGGCCATGGATGTAGTCGTGGAACAGCCTTGATAGTGCTGAGTGAAACTCATAATTCAACTATGCAATATTAGGATGTAATGTTGTTGACGTGCTGAAGCTGTATTGATAACAGATGGTTAACATGCATACTAACGGCGTTAACTTTTTATTAAGCTTATAGTAACCATGTATACTAATGGCGTTAGCCTTTTAACTTTGATTAATAGAGCCAAATGCCATTTAAAGTTTAAATCGTTAAATTAAAGATAAAAAGCCACATCACAAAAGTGTGCAGAAGACATGAGCTTTTTTCAGGAAAAAAAAAGGACATGGAGGTGGAGCTGTTCAGGTTTTCATCAGTTGATGGTTGGCTGGTTGCGCCAAGGGATTGAATATTTTTTATTAGCAATGTTGAAATTAAAATATTAAAATTTTGAGTGACCCTAAAATTATTTTAATATTCTAACTACATAAAAGTATAATGTTTTTTTTAGAAAGACTAATAAATCTTAAATCAGGCTAAGCAAGTCTTTACATCTTAATATAATTGTCATTTTTTCCCACTATAAAATTTAATTTAAATAATATTTTTAAAATACATGTACACCAAGTTTACATTAATAAGGATATTAATTGATAATTAATGATTAAAATTAATAATGCAAAACAACATCCTACATAATCTTATGTTTAAACTGTGATCATTAGTTAGAGACTCAAGAAGTTTACACCAATAAATGATCCTGCCGAGACAAACCTTTGGTTTTCCTCTTCAAGTTGACAACATATTCATGTTGGTGTTCTCCCTTTTTATTTAGGTGTTTAAGGTTCTACTAGAACTTATTTTTTGAAATTTTAATGTCAATATTTCAAAAATAAAAAAAGTGTCATGGGGCTATTATGGGAGGGGAGAGATTGATCTATTTTAAATATTTTAGGGGGAAGGTGGGATTGAAACAAAAATATCAAGATTAGGGGGAGGAAGGGTAAAATCAATTTTAACAATCAAGTTCAATTTTATTAATATCATAGTGGGTGTCAAATTTAATGTAAGCAATAAATGAATATTTTTAGGAGGGAAGAAATGAAATCTCCTTAGAATAAAATGGTGAAATATATATATATATATTTATATATTTAAGTTAAAATATATTTTTAGTCCTTTAAATTTTACACGAGGTGTACTTTTTATCTTTTAACTTTATAAAGTATACTTTTAGTTCTATATTTCTAGCACCGTTAATGTTACTAACGGAAAATGTTGATGCAACAACCTCAATTAATAAATGTGCAGCTGACAAAACATATTTAAGTCTTAATTTTTAATATAATATGTTTAGATCATTAAATTAAAATAAACCGACAAAACACTAGAAATGAAATCGAGGTTTTGATATATAGATTATTAAACTAGATTTTTGTAATATAATCGAGGTTTTGATATGGACTATTTCATCAGTTTTTTAGATATTTTACAATTTACACATATTTTAAATTTAAGATTAAAAATATTTAATTACAGTAATCACTTAAGCTTACACCGTCATTATCATTTGAGTTTACTGCATCAGTGTTTTCTGTTAGCAACATTAACGGTGTTAGAATTATAGAACCAAAAGTATACTCTATAAAATTAAGGGACTAAAAGTATACTTCATATAAACTTAAAGGATTAAAAGTATATTTTACACAATATATATTTCCTTGATACTTCAAACCTAATACATCAACTGCCCTTATGATCATTCGGAAGACAAAAAAAAACATACACTTCTTTCCGGTAATATTTCGTCTTGATAAATTACCCTTTTTAAAAAGTGAACCAACAGGAAAAAAAATATTTACAATGCAACCAATCATAAATTTTGAAATAATGGAGATAGTTCGTCATGATCATATTTTAAAGGATTAAGGTGCAGATTGGCTAATAAAGTTTTACTCCAGGAGCACCCAGCAAAAAAAGAAAATTTAAATGGACCGAAAAATACCAAAAAAAAAATTAAATTTTTGAACGTGCTCGAGCAAGTCTATGTGCAATCCACCCAAAATTCGACTTTCGCAAATTCTTATCCGGACCCCCAACCATGTTCATTGGGGTTAGGAAGAGTGAATGCAACAACAAAAAAATCACAAAGTAGATTTCATTTTGAGTAAGGATTATGAGTTTTCGAATGTGCCCGGGGCAAGTCCATGTGCACTCCACTCAAAATCCGACTGTTGGAAATCCTTGCCTGGACCCCCAACCATGTGCATTGTAGTTAGGAGTGAATGCAACAAAAAAATTACAAATGTAAGGAATAGATATTTTAGGTCCACTTAAACAAAAATTGTGCTGGGCGCTCCTGGGGTAAAACCTTTTTATGTTGGGCACTCATGGAGTAAAACTTTTTTGGTCAATCTGCATTTTAACCCTTAAAAGTTTACATTTTAACGGACGTTGATTTTTTTTTCTAACTGCGTTGTGCTAATTTTACATTTTTAAAAGTTTTTTGGTATTTTCGGTGCACTTAAAACTTTTTTGTGCTAGGTGTTCATGGAGTAAAACTTTATTAGCCAATCTGCCCCTTAACCCAATTTTAAAATTACATCTTCTAATGCACAACTCGTGCATGGCAACTGTTAATTGGAGTTTTTTTTAAATAAATAAAAAATCATATGATTAGTTAAGTCTCTTAAACATTATTTTATCTGGAATACTTTAATTAAAAAACTTGATATGGACAGGACATGAAACGAGAATAATCGTTTCTTGTCTTGAATGAAAAGAATTGGAGTTTGTAACTTTAGTTGGACCCAAATTATATAAAGGAAAAAGCAATTACTCAATTAGTTAACTTTTTTAGTGGCTCTCGCTTTTGTGTTTCTCACTCAACACGAAGGAAAAGGAAATAGTGAGATGATTCTTTATAAAAGTATAATCACTATTTATTTATTTTTTACCAAATTCCTCCACAATTTAAAAACAATTAAACAATTTTTATAAATGTTTAGATTAATTTAACCTTTTATTTGAATAATATTTTTACAGAATATTAATTATGACCTGTCCAAATTTAATACTTCAGTGGAGAGAAGACAATTGTTTTGTACTGATATTTGGCCAACAACTTTTTTCAATTCATACCAAATATAAATATTTAGAATAATCTATCTCTTTATTATAATAATGTTTTCATAAAATAATAAATCTGCCCCAAATATATTACACCGCTTGAAAACTAGTACTCACAGAGAGAATTCTGCTTTAACGCCGTTTGTTGATGCTTTATTATATATTATTATAATAAAACGTTTCACAGAGAGTGGTTTAACAAAACCAATACCTCATGAACATTCAAAAACTACATTATTCATGGGTTATTTCATTCTGAAACATAGTTAACGAGTATTTATTTAAAACGTTCCAGGGAAATCGTTTCTCACACCTTTCGTTCCCCTTCATTAATTTATCACTTAAATGCCTTCCACTGCAGATGAGAGAGACCAAATTGTCTTTATACAGATAGTTGGTCAACAACTTTTTCATACATATATAGAACTTTTTGAAAGTAAAATGAAAAACATTGAGCTGAAACATACAGTACAAAGAACTAAAACACACAAGAAACTAGAATTAGTTGGCAAAGCACAAGAGGGAAGGTACTATATTATTTTTTACACACAGAACATCCAAGGACGTTCAGATTCTTCTGTAAAGTATAGGACATCACCGCACACAACTGATAAAAGCAGGAGCAGTGAAAAACATCCCTCATCATCACCAGGAGACTCAGCTTCAGATCAGGAGTGATCTTGTTCCATTTGATTCAGATGGTAGCCACCCTGATGGTTCTGGTGTACCTCAGCCTTGAACTTCTCTTCCTTGCCTCCTCTCCTAACCTTGAGGAGCAAGTTGAACTTGGCAGAATCATCATTGACCTGTTTAATTATGTTCAGTACATCCATAAGCTACAACATACCAGTGACTAACCTATGGAAATACAAGTTTTCTTAATTGAGGAAATTAAGTGTCCTGCTTTTCGAAAAATGACTGCTCAATTTATCAGTTATTTCCTCTCCTAATCATCAGAAAATTAGACAGAAGGGCAGTTTGCAAAGAGCAAAGCTATCTCAGAAAGTTATAAAAGAAGCTAGTAGGAAGTGCAGCAGGGAGCGGGTTTTCTCTTATAAAGGGAGTGATTTTGGATTACCAAGTTCACTTCCCTTTCCCCCCGCTTGCTTCTGTTGGAAAAAAATTGCCAAGTTTTATATCAACAAAACGGAATAAGCTATTTTGTCGATCAAGCGACACCCGGATTTGAACTAGGGAAAAAGGATTTGCAGTCCCCCACCTTACCGCTCAGCCATGCGGTCAAAATGAAACGAAAAAATAGATGAGAATACCCCCATAAAACTAAAAAAGGGGGTTCTAAACATTTTTTTTTTTCAAAGAGCCGTTGCCATGTATCTAGAACTTGTCAGAGTTTTTTTACTGAAGATTCACTGTAGTACAAATGGAGCTGAACAAAAAAGGTTTAATACAACATTCTTGTCAGTGATCCAGTATTAATTTTACACAGCAGTTTTACCATTTGTTTTACTAAAAAAGTAGACCAAGAATGCTGAATACAAATCCCATTTATCATGCATGCCTTGTGATCTTTCAAAAGATATCTTTTAAAATAACATATAAAAGCAAACCATTTATTCTTATTTATTTGAAAATTTTATTAACAATAACTGTTACTACCTCCCGTCCTAATTATAGGACAGAGTTTATAGTGCAATTTGCACTACAAACTTTGTCCAATAATTAGGACTGGAGGGAGTATAAAATATACACTCCATGTATTGGGAAATTCCTCCTGGGTTACAAACAACTAACTTATCAGCAGTCCCTGTTTAGACTCGGACACTTGGTAATAAGTATAACTAATACAGCTCAACATAATGCCAAGAACACACTGAAAAAATAGCAGAATCATTTTCAGAAAGGTTGCAGGTGAACAAGCGTACATCAATAAGGTATTGAGAGCTGGAAGATGAAAACTGAGTCTAAAAACAATTTTTGAAAACAAGATCAGTGACAAATTCTCCTACAATATAACAGGAAAATTCAGAAAAATATCAGTAACTCGATCTGCTTTCATCCTAACAATAGTTCATTATTTTATACCTCGTGAATGCTAAGCATCAAATTACACCCAACAGTTTGCTTTAACACAACCAAGTGACATCAGTAAAGCCAATAAACAAACATACCAAGGAATTTCACATGATACATATAAAGGCACTGACCTCTGCTTTTGCATCAACAACCTCATGAAGCTCATATGGCAGTAATGAGTTAGACCTCTGCTGGAGGGTCTTGACAGCATGATTTGCAGCATCCTGAACTTGAGGATCATGTGCTGGCACTGTTTGCCATCCAGTTTTATGGCCATCTGATAACAAAAAAGGTCAGCGGCTCAAGTAAACAATTAAACTAGAGGTTCATCTGTTCTATAAGAGAATCGTCAGAAAGTATCAACAATTAGCAAGGCAGACAATGTACGGCTTCACACTGAAATTATCATACAAGTTTTCAATTTTGGAATGCCTCTATGTATTAACATGAGGAAATCCAACATACGGAAACCACAGTTGTCCAAGATGGTTGCAAATGAAAGGCCTTCATCCTGAAAGCCTATTTCTGCTTTTGCCATGGAATATTAGTCCTCAGCATATTTAATCAAAATCAAGAGCATTAACTCTTAATTACTGTTAGCATATCTTGATATTGGGAAGGAGGACTTGAGATTTCGGGTTATGCTGACAAAAAGGCATGCCAAGGTTGACCAACTTTTAAGCCATACAATGCAATAATAGAAGAATTGTTCCACTCTCCTTGGACCTCATAGGAATTAGAACCTTTGTAAGATCACATGACTAAAATTTCAAGGACATCACTTTTAACTTTCTTATACCAAGGTACACCTTGCTGCAGCATAGAGACTGCTGTTATGCTGACCATCCATTGCGAGACCTTATTAGGGAGACTAGAGACCTTCTCTACCAGGACTGGGACGTGACACTCTGTCATACTCCTAGGGATAACATCTCTTGTGCTGACTATATGGCCAATGAGGGTCATAATGCTCCTGCTGATGCAAACTTGTTATTAGTTCCGGCAATTCCTCCAGGATGCCTGGATATAGCTTTACAAGACCAATTGGTCTGTAGATCCTAGTTTTATTACTCTTTGGATGTATTTTGGTGCTAGTCTTTCATAGACTAGCCTCTCTTACTTCTCAAGCTTCGGCTTGCCTTTATTTTCCAAAAAAAAAAGATATGAAGGATGGGTGGAAACAACTACATGTAACAATATTATTATCACAGGTGTATATATTACCGGAAACAAAAATTAAAAAGCTAGCAAATATTGTGTTTGCAAGTAGTTATAAGGCACAATAAAAATAAAATAAAAAAATGACTGCCGACTGTGGATGTCATAAACTAAATCTAGAACAAAACTAAACTCATATTTCAAGCACAAGCATAAAAATTGAAATTTTATGATATAAATATTAGTTCATGTGTGTGTGAACGTTCATGCTTCTTCGAAAAAAACACTCAGGAAAAGCGGTTTACATTTATTCCCTTAGCAAATCATTGACTATACTCCTTCAAGACGTAATCCAGTCATGAACTCGTGATATTGATAAACCTAATGCAACTACAAGCTTCAATATTTTTCATATAAATTTATAAAATTTATAAAAATCTAGCCCAAATGATATTGCATTTCTTTGCAGAAATATGTCAAATTATGGTTAAAGTATCCACTTTTTTGAAATAGGAACACATCAAGACCTTATATGCTTGATTTAGAAATTAGCATACCTCCTTTAACACCAAGGTCTGAACTGGTAAATGCCGGAACATCACCTGCATGTTTAAACTCTTGAAGTTCTTTAAAGTTCAACCAGGGTTTGACCCAGATCTTGGCTTCATAAAGCTTTTTCTTTCCAGCATCAACGGCCTCAATAGTAAGATGATGCAGTGTACCGGCAACAACTTGTTCTTGTGCCTTCACCACCCTCGCAAACTCCAGCAGTGCGTTCTTCAATCACCACCATCAAATACGCATGCAAATTCACGACACGTGAGTTGAATTATTCAATAATCAAACCCAACGAAAAGAACAAAAAATGAAACATATTTTCTTTCTGTTCCCCAAAAAGTCAGGGATTATGTTCAAACAAAATCATCCATCATGAAGCCCCCACTGAAACTTATGCAAAAGGACAGCCAACCTCTTTCTTGTTGTGCTCGTCAACAGCGAAACGTGCCAGGCCATCAATGTCGGCGCTGTTCTGAGCACCTGGGGAATCGTGAATACCTCCGAGCGTGGCCATTTCAGGGCGATCGAAATCAGAACAATCCGCCAGGGATGATCGAACCAGTAAGAGGAAGAAGAATACAGAGAGAAAAGAGGATGATGGAATCGAAAAAGAAGAAAGGAGTGAGGAATTTAATGCTCTCATTTGCTTTTCTTACTTGAGAAGGCTTCGGTTTAACGCGCACACAGTGGGTCTCGCTCTTGCTTGGCCTTCCCCAGCGCCACGAGTAATTGAGTTTTGATACGCGTGGAGCTCGTTTCTAGGCAGGTGGCGCAATTGGTTCAGGCTAAACGACATCGTTTTATAACATCAGTATAATTACCTAATGTACTCCCTCTTATACTTATTATAAGGTACCAACTAACAAGTTTATTTGGTCCTTTTTATAAGGCACTTGCTTGTTCTCAATAAACATTAATTATTTTTTCCATGTCTGCCCATAATTAATATGGGTAATGGATGAGAGTAATAATTAATATGATATTAGAGTTTAATACAATTAGTAGGGGTAATATTGGAAATTATTTAGATTCTACGACAACTTTATTTACTTGAACTACTTTTATTGGTTTTATAAGAAAAGTTAGTTGGTGTCTTATAATAAGGACCAGAAGGAGTAGGATATGTTTTTGGAATTGACGTTGGTTTCAAATAGTATAAGACATTATTTTTATATTTGTCAATCTTTTTAATATATATTGATTCTCTTTCAATAATAGTAAAAAAGAATGTAATGGTTATAAAATAATGTTGGATTTTGTGTCTAAATCTCATGGGTTATGTTGTGTCTAAATCCCATGGGTTATGAATAAAAAGTCGCGTCGGTTCGCCGATGGGACTCCATTTGATCATTTCATCGTCTATAAATAGGCGTGCATGTGCCAGAAAAATCATCTCGTTTTTCTAACACTACGCTCTCAGACATATAGTTTAATGCATTTTACTATTAGTTTCATCTCTTCGATTCTAAAAGCAGACTCGTTGTGTTCGTTTGAACTTCTGATTGAGAGTGTCATCATTCTGAAGACGAAAAATCCGCTCTGGAGACAATTGCTCATCAACTTTGGGCATCCATATAGAGAGAGCAAATTTGTCTTAAGGAGACAACGTATATTGGGCTCAAATTTCATCATAGTTCATTATCATATTTCGACAGTTTTGTAAGTTTTTACTGGTTTTTCTTCTTAGTGCAGAAATATTATATGTTTACAGATTATACATATTAATTACACAGATTCTTATCTTACGGATATTTCTATCTTGAAAGTATTTTCACCAACAAATAATACAAAATATAATGATCAGTCACTATAATATAATAACCCAAAATATAATGGATGGAAACGGAAATTATATATAAAATCTGACACTATAATGATCAGTCACATCATAATCGCAGTACAAACGGAATTTCACAAGAAAAAGAACAGAGTGGTAGAATTGCAGAAAAGCAAAGAAGAGCCATGGAGAAAGAGAAAATTCCCAAGAATGGGACAGAGAAGATCACACACAGATCATCTTTTTTTTTTGCTCGGATCACACACAGATCATCGACACATCCCTAACTGTATTTGTCCTAATTATATATTTGAGGTGTTGCCTTCCAAATCGTGCAGCTTCTTCTCATTGTGAGAGGCATTTGACCTTTACTTGTGTATTCTCTTGGATCAATCATCAGGCCCAAGCCATGTGAATCAATTATCAGGCCTAAGTCATGTGAGTCAATCATCAGGCCTAAGTCATGGAATTCAAAGACTAATAGCAGTCCTTCCACCAATGGAAGAGGCAGGGGAGGATATTATGATATGGAATGGCACTAATCATGGGAATTTTTCCATTAAAAGTGCGTATTATATACTGGAGAAACTACCTCAGCAGCTTATATATGGACAAGCACTTCAGAAAGATATGGGCATGGCAACGGGTAGAAAGGATCAAAGTCTTCTTGTGATTGGCCTACCATAATCGATTACCTACAAATGAATGGAAGAGCAAATGGTCCTCCAATTCATCTAAGTGTAAGTATTGTGAACTGTGAAGCGGGCATAGAGGATGAATTACATATTTTTCATGACTGCACATATGCAAAGCAGATATGGATTTCCATGGTTCACCTAAGGTATGTTGCGTCCTTCTTTAATTTACCTCTTAAAGAGTGGATGTCTCTGAACCTTTATAAAGAGTTGGGAAGGGATAGCTCTGTACAGTGGAGTCTCATATGGGGTGTGGCGATATGGTTCTTATGGTCATGGAGGAATAATTTTACTTTCAAAGAGGTTTTCCATACACCGATTGACCCAATCTAGGTAATTAAGAGAGTATGGAAATCATACTGTGAGAACGTTGATATACATCTGGAGTCTGCGATATCAACCAGTCCAAGAAGCAGTAGATGGGAGTCACCTAATCAAGGATGGGTTAAATTAAATATAGATGGAGCAGTTTCATCTGCTAGTGGAAAATCTGGATGTGGTGGGGTGGTAAGAAACCACTGAGGGTTTATGGATTTCGGGTTTCAAGCAGTTCTTGGGACTTTGGGTTAAATTAAAACTTTAATGGGCGCTTCTTTTTGGACTCAGGTCAGCTTGGGATGAAGGGTAATAAAAGGGTCCTTGTAGAATCGGATTCAAGACTGTTGGTGGATAAACTACTAATTGGGAAGGAAATGCTAAGTAGCAGTTTGGTGTTTATGCAGATTAAATTCATGCTTCTTAGAAATTGGGAAGTGAAGGTGAAACATATCCCTCGTGAGTTTCTATTAATATATAATAACTGATGTCTCTCTTTTTAGGAAACAAAAAAATTTAAAAAAATTAAAGAATTAAGAAAAGATAACTAGGGGTGTTTTTAGAAAATATATATCATATTAATTAATTTAAGTAATTCTTTTAATATAATTAAATAAGATAAATATATCTTATATTAAAAATCGGAGGAATATCATTTATAAATCTGCTAAACAACATGGTTGGAAATAGTGGGATAAATAGAGGTGACTTGCAGTAATTTTTTTTTTATAACCTAGTGACTTATAGTAAATTTTTTTTATAACCTATATTTTTTTCTGAGTCTTATTATCAAGTATTCTAACAACCGACTAATTGGATCAAGACTCCTCAGTCCTCATGAATCTTTTTGAACAATATGGGATTCAAACTCAGTTTATTCACCCTGTATTCTAGTTGATTAACCATTAGTACCCTTAAGTGACTTATACTAGTATTTATTGGACTTTTTTTTTTTTTGGAAAATTAATCTATTAGTCTATTATTTTGAACCAATTGCACTTGAGTATTAAATTCTGATTTGTTGCATTTTAGTTCACATATTTTTGAATTAACTAAAACTTGATTTAACTCACCCCAACTCACCTAGTTCATTTAAAGTTTGAGGCTGCAATTAATTTTTTATTTTCTTATTTGGAAAAGGAGAGTGTTATAATGAGTTAAAGTTTACTACTAGCTTAGAAACTAATTTACCCCAGTGAAAACTAAGAAACTACTCCTATATGGACAAGAATATCAATTTTCTTCTTTTCAAAAAAGAGTACAGACTAACCCCTCATCCTTAGGTTCAACTGGCGAAGGGGTTGGACTTTCTCACCTAAAGGGAGGGGGTTCAATCCTAGAGTTGATCAAAGTGTTGGGGGAGACATCTTAAGGGGTCTACGAAGGTGGAGGCATGTGTACTGCGCCCTACCTTTAGATTGTGGGTGAGTCCAACCCCTTTCCTAAAATTTTTATATAAAAAGAAAAAAAAAAAGAGAGAGTACGGAGTATTAATTTTATCTTTCTTTGTATTTGTATGAGTGGTTCCCAAAACTTGGGGTTAGAAGAAGGAGGAGCAGAAGCGATCCAGTGAAAATGCGGCCACACCTCTTAGCAGCGAATCGTTGCTTCCTTCGTCTTCCAGCTCTGTTTCGACCGTGCAGCTCCGTTCTCCTTTCTCCGTCTCGTCCGATTCTTCTCCGAAAATCCAATCCTCGGGTTCTCGCTCAAAACGCCTTCTTCCCCTCGCTTTTTGCTCGCAATCTTTGTGTCCGCGCCACCGATGTCAACGATGCTGGTTCTATCGATTCGCCTCTCATGCAGTCCATGGAAAAAAAGGTGTTTTTTTCATTATTCTTGCATAATTTTCTTTCTTTTCATCATTACATGCTTACTCGCAAAAAAATTCTGGTCAAAGATCTTAATTCCTTTTTTTACATGATATACTATTCATGATTTTTTTTTATGGATGAGAGGTTAATCCGGGCAACAGTTCTCTAGCTGCTACGTTGTTAGATGGTCAGTTTTATTGACTTACATAGGAACCTGTGTGGTAGGAATCTGAAATGTAGTGCTGCATAGTAGTGTAATAGGAAGGGAGGGAGAATCACTATGTGGGTGTCGGGTTCCCAAATAGCCAAATCAGTTAAGGAGGTGATTGCAATTTTCAAATGTTGAGCTATGCTATTTGAAACCTCAAGTGGTTGCTAGTGGCCATTAGCCTTTCTGTTGTTAGGTTTTGTTAGAGCTCTTCTTTGTAACGAAATGAGCTATTTGGGGTGTATCAGCACGAAAGTTTCTTACTAACTCGAATAAGAATGTTATCTTTGTATTCATTATCCTTACATTTCCTTTATAATTTGTTCTTGCAATTCCTCTAAGAAGCTTTGTCCTCTTTTTATTTACCTATTTATTTTATAACTTGCTCCTGAGAACGTTAGTGGCACAGGGTGACAGGTTAATTGATTTGTTTCTTTTTTCTTTTTTAATTGGTAACTTAATTCAACAGATCAAGGATCATCTCAATGCAGAATCAGTCTCTGTAAAAGATGCTTATGGTGATGGTCGGCATGTTAGGTGAGCTTTAATATTTATCTTAATGTTTAGATTCATCTTGACTGTTGTCATCTTCATATGTTTTTTGTTTTCTAAGCTCCTGGTTTGGTAGAAATTTTTATTGGATAGAACACTAAACAATAGGTTCCCAACAAGTGCGCAAGAGGACTCTGGGCTGGAAAAGAAAAACAAAATATAGTAAAGTAGAAGATGGGGGTATTTTTTGCAATAATATTTGCAAGTGACACTTTGCCATATATAGCTTGGATAGGATTTTAACAACTCTAGGTCTTTGTTGCCTTCTGTTTCAGCTTATAGGTTTTAAAATTATACACTTTTTGTGCATGCTTTTTAATTGCATTGTATATCATTGAAAGCCGATTTTGAGTAATTTGGGGTTGTTGATGTACTCCTTTTTGCCACATACATAGACTTCACTGTTAAAAAATTGTGGCAAGGTCCATCCAAGGTCAACATTCCCGATTGAAAATTGATTTTTCCCTGGGGTATCTCTAGCATCAAGTTTGAAACTTTTGTCCCTGATTTATGGGCTCAAAAATTGTATTTTCTTTTGCATAAGTATGAAATTCTCAGTGGAGTGCATGCTTTTGGTATGTTATCAGAGCAATTGTCTGGTCATTTAAATAAGATGCCATGTTTTGTAATGTCAGTTGCTATTGGCACTTTGTTCTATAGTCTATAACTCTATATAGCCTGGACAGGAAGGGTGTCTAGTATCTGCATAGGTGTCTAGCTCTTGAACTTGATGTTGTGTAATCCTACAATCCAACCAATAGAAACTTTTGTGAACTTTGTGGCTTTTTGTTGCTAATGTTTGATCAGATTTTGACACATGCTTGTTCATGACCATTATGTAACTACATATCAATTGATTCATTCGGTTCGATGGTTTTAATGCCTTGGCCAATCCCATATAAAATCTTGATCTTGACAACTATTGGCATTGATTTTGCAGTATTGAGGTTGTGTCATCTGCATTTGAGGGACAATCAGCAGTGAATAGGCAAAGGATGGTGTACAAAGCCATATGGGAGGAGCTTCAGAATACAGTTCATGCAGTTGATCACATGACCACCAGAACTCCTTCTGAAGCATCTACTACGAAATTATAAAACCTTATGAACCCGCTACACGGGCTTATTATAAGACATTGTCCCTGGTCCAACTACTTGTGCTCATCATGGAATCTCTATGTTGCTGTTCTCTGAAAATGAAATTTTGAAGCCCAAACCCAAATTATTGTTCCATCACCTCAGCATGTTTATGTACTATTGTGCAAATAATACACTCGAGGAGGATAGACTTATGGTTATTGGAACTCATTTTTCTCTCATGTCTTTAGCCCTTTCTAGTCTTGACAATAAAAAATGGTGTAAAGTGTAAACTGCCATCTGGTTCTACCAACAGATGTTTGTTATATGAATTCAATCCTTGGAAAATTTTAAACGAAAGTTAATTTCTTAACGAAACTGTCTTGAAGTATTGGCGCATATCGATGCCGTATGCATGCCAAGTGCCAACATACATAAGATGCAAGCAATCTTGAGGGTTATTTGTTAGCACATAGTATGAACTATGGAATGAAAAACATTAAAATCCCTTGTTTGGTGCACTAGAAGTGAGGTTCCCTTGGCAGAGCCACTTCCATCAAATGAGAAAATTGGTCCCATCAGGAAAACCAAGTATAAAATTGGTTCCCTTGGCGTGAGAATCTAGGACTCATGAAAACCAAGTTTTCTTATCTACCAAACAAAAGTATAAAACCAAGTTCCATTTACATTCTCTAATCTACCAAGCATATTTTTTTGGGAAAATTGCAATGAAGTCCTAAGACAAAATCTGACTCAAAGGTCCCATACCTTTAATGAACCAGAGAAAAAGGTGGACTCTTATTTCTGTCTCCCTGATAGAGCCACAATTGCTCTTCTCTGTGGCCGATAGCGTTGCCGTCGCCCAACCAAAGCTGTTATTGTTACTGTCGCTATTTAGGGTCCGTCGCCGTCGAGCAAAAGTCATCGTGACCTTTTTGGTCCATAAGTCATCGTGACCTGAGTAAACATTACTGAGGAGACGTTGTTGCTGTTTGTTGCTCTGGTGCTGCAAATTTTGTTCGTTCCACATAAGCCCTAGCCTGTTGTTGTTGCCTCTTTGAAATAGTGAAAGTCCCAACGTTCGACCTCAGTGTCCTACAGCTATAGTATGAGAGAGCTCTATTCTAGCTATTGTAAATTTAGACTGAGTAGGGATATGAGAGGTTTGATTACGAGAATCATATTCAAATGCTTGCCGTGCATTCCTAGCAATTTCCTGATATGTTTCCCGTGTTTTCTTGCTCTTACTTCATATTCGAATTTGCGACTGGCATTGTCTTTGTTGGAGCTGCTGCTTCCAAACAACGAAGTTCTCATGGAAATGTAGCAATGTGCGTGTTATGGTTTTGGCTGGGGTTGGGTGAAAAAGAGGCAGAGAGCAGAAAGTTTGAGGAGGGAAAAGGAGGGTGGGTATGAAATTCAAAGAGAAGCAAAAGTGCAAAACAAGAGGAACGCCTTCCAACCAATTTACATACATAATTGGCTATTTACTTAAAAAATTGAATATAAGAAAAAATTACCATCCTCTTTGTGATCAGCTTTAATTGTATAATTAAAGCTTTGTTGTTAGGGTAGTTTTTGGTTACACACTAAAGCGGTGTGTCAGGCGTTTTGCTTCATTATTGTTTAAAATTGGTAAGATTTCAATTTCATTCTAGTTTTAGATGAAGAAACATCAGTTTCACCTCATCATTGGGTAGCATTGCTTGTACTTCCTGATGAGGTTTTGTGGATTTTGAGATGAGTACAACATCGGCATTTATTTGGTACAGCTTATCCTTTTATGATATATTTTTAGTATCATATTCGACTTTATGTGCTGTTGTGTTATGTTGTTTCTTACTTGTAATGGACCAGTATATCTTTAGTTTTCTATTGAATGCAAGACATAATATCTGATCAATGATCTATACATTGTGCTTTTTCTACCACTGCCAACCTTCAACTATAATCTGTAAAAAGGTTCGCTTTGAGCAGTATATTTGGATGGAAAATGTTATCTAAAATAAAATTCTTTGCTATTCCTATTGAGTCCTTCTAAGAAAACTGAGCTCAATAAGTACATACACAACATGACATCAATGGATCAACCATCCACCAATTCAAAAACTACCCAAGCGCACAAAAAATCAGAAAACTACATATATAGTCATTTATTATAACATATAAGTTCATAGCACATTATGACAACTTTGGGATGCAACAACAAACTCCTTTCGGAGTGAAAAAGAAAGTTGGCAACATAAAATATAGTGCATTATCCAAAGGGAAGGGAGAGGAAAAATATACAAGGCTCTGACGCAGCAATAGACCCACAGTGCTTAAAAAACTAGCAGTACATGTGACATGGCCAAAAGCCAGCACAAGGGGCTATTGATAAAACTCGGGAGGAAAAAAACCTTTGGTTTCTCTTGTGAAACTCATGTTGCATCCTACCGGCTCACAGCAATGAGCCACAAACATGAAGGGGAGCTTCCCAGTTCACCTCGGGAGCGAGGAAAAAAGATGATGTGTAGGGAAGTTACGAGGATTAACAGGATAGGTGTTTTTGAATTGACTTGTAATAATTACATCTAC
The DNA here is from genome assembly GCA_025563575.1 of Acacia pycnantha. Lineage (NCBI taxonomy): Eukaryota > Viridiplantae > Streptophyta > Magnoliopsida > Fabales > Fabaceae > Acacia > Acacia pycnantha. Next base: position 1,833,639 of record JAMWYP010000032.1, on the reverse strand, counting down.
ATACAGAGCAACCTCTCAGTTCATTTTTGTCAGTTGTCCCTTCGCTTAAATACTATTGGCGAATTCGGGAGCTGCTGAAGAAGATGATTCTTCAAGGTTAGTTTTGGGTCACTTTCTGGTCCAGAGTGAAGCTTTATCTGCAAGCAAGGTTCGATTGTAAGTTCTCAAAAGATACAGCAAAATCTATGTCTAAATATAAAATAAAAACCTTGACAAGTCCCACTATTTTCGAGTCATAAACAATGTAACTCATCTTTTAGACCGTTCAACACACGAGACCCCCACTAGTTAATCAACATAGTTCTCTACTTCGTAAGAAAGCGCCCAGAATAATCAAGTATTCAGCCAGCACTATTGCCGCTAGTGAATATATATGAACAATGAATTTCATGACCTCAAATTGTAATCTCATATAAAATGTGCTGTTATAATGGTGGGTAGTTTCATAGTTGAATATATGTTTTCCCAATACATTTTAGGCTTCATTTGGATGAAGAGAAAATCCTAGAAGGAAACATTTCCCAAACTAGTAAAAGATGTTACTATATTAAGAAGTTTCCCCTTCAAATATTCTCAACGAAGGGTTAAAGCTTTTTTATTATTATATTAAGCTAATAATTTGAAAATTTGAAATTTGAAACTGTCTGAATTCCAGGAATAGCCCCAAGACAAGGTCAAATGAAACTCATCATTGTTCTCAAGCTTGGCATTCATGAGATTATTTCTATTAAACTTTCATTTAGTAGTAGATAAGCAAACTTCAGGGATATGGCCTGAAAATTTAAACCTCGTGAAGACAAACTAACTTTTAGCTTGACCACAAGGTTAAACTGCTCTTTTCCTAATTGCCCCAAAATTTCATAGAAAATAATCTGTAGCACTGCATCATATTGAATATAATTACTTTGCCACTGTAACGTATGTAACTTATTTTTCAGAGGGACACGTGCATCAATTATGATACTGGAAAGTTCAGAAATTGCCTCATCTCTTGAGACTAGCCCCCTTTAATAATTTGAACTTTCCAAATTAGTTAATTTATTACCTTTGCTGCAATTGCCAAGCAATCTAAATTTGGACAAGATTTGGGCAAAGTTTCTTTATCATAAAGTTCTCTAAGAAAGTACATATGAACTACTTTTGCATCTTAAAAAATATTGTACTTAATTTTTTTTCCCCTTTTCACATGACACATCATCAGATGTTCTACAATCAACACAATTTTATATCTAATAGTTAGGTTCATGTAGTTTTCATTTCTAGAACATAACCATCCAATTTAAAATGCTTGTACAAACCCACACGAACAGAACAACAGAAGCTTGAGGAACAAAAGAAATAGCTGTATACGGCACAAACCTCGTATTTTTTGAGAATCAATGCAAACAATGTTGCAACTACTTGAATGGCAAATTTCTGGCCAACACAGGCACGGGCACCAGATCCAAATGGAAGAAATGCAGCATTTTCATTTGGATCATTCAAGAGCAAAGAGTCAATACCAGGATTTGTATGTTCTTCAGCAGAACCTGAAAGAAGGATCAATATTTGGAGATAAGTGACAGAAAAGCAACAACACAGGTAATGGAAGGATAAGCAGCAAAGGTAAACATGAATTTCCGCACTTGCTACACAGCTCCAAAACCAAGTTATATGCAAACTAAATTACAATGACACATTCAGAAGCTGAATTGCCAGCACAAAATTATTCCAATTTCGATGTATTACAAAAGGGAAAGAGAGAAAGGGAGAAGGAGACAAGAAAAATCAAGTGAGAGCAGAATACTCTTAATCGAATTCAATAATCAATAAGGTCTAACAAATAAGAAAATCCAAGGCCTATTTATAGAGCAAAAAAGGGCGGCCCCATGTACAAGGCTCCCACTAGGTGGGGTGTGGGAAGGGATAGATGTACGCAGTCTTACCCCTACAATCAGAGAGGCTATTTGCAGGATTTGAACCCAGCCTCCATTTCACATGGCAGCAGCCTTACCGCTGCACCAAGGCCCACCCTCTCTATTTAAAGAGAACTAAATTCAAATAATAAAAGAATAACAATTATTTAAACTAATTTCAACCTAGATATCCTGATTTAAAATAATATTAAGAAATCCAAACTTCTAAAATAAAGATAACCACTAAACATAAAATCAGTCCAACATGAAATAAATCTGACTTGGTTTCCCCCAGATTTTCTTCGTCTCCAAAAATGATAGAGCATGCTTTTTACATGATTTCAAGCAAAAATGAAATCATTATTGGTAAAACTGTCAAATAAATTCAGCCTATGTGCTCAAAAAGAAGCAAATCATAAAATTACTTTTATTTTAGCACATGAATGTTGGGTTTGGACTTTGAAGTACAGAACTCTAACAAACTCTTCAAAATTCTCACCAATATACTAAATATAGAAACCATTAAAATTAGACGAATAACAACGACAGATATAGTGTATGACAATATTAAAACAGGTGCAAGAGATAAAATAAAGGAACAATAGGTAAAAGAAACGGTGCCATATACATATATATACTGGCCAGAGCACCATGTGATTGAAATTCAGGATAGTCAACTGTCTTCACTTTGATGAGGATCGAACTTAATAAAAAAAAAAAAAATTATCAAATATATGGGTAGCATAAAACCTGTGTTTGTAGCATCAAGAACCACCTTAGATCCCTTTCTAGCATTTGACAAAAATCGATAAGGATTGAAATCACTGGCATTACCACCCCAATTGGAGTCATCCATCTGTACCAACTGAATAGGCACAACCAGCACAGCTCCAGCAGGTATGGTTACCCCAGTTGCAAAGCTCAGGTCTGAGAAAGGAGGATGAAAGTTAATAAGCAAGAAGTGCAAAATTATTAGCACCATCGTATATTTAGTTTCTAACAGATAAATGTAAGCCAAGAGAGATCCCAAGATGTGAAGAATACATATTATATGATACAAGTTACAGCAACAACAAGCCTTATCCCACTAGGAATACATGTTATATGATAAAATAAATAACAAAATTTCAAATCATGTTTGTGCATAAGCAATATTGCTTTGAAATGGAATTAAACCTTCTCTCATGTCATGCTATGCTTAATTTTTATCAGTTATAGAAGTTTGAACCTTAAAACTATATTTGATAATTAATTGCATTGCAGCAGAGAAAATATGGGCATGAATCCAAAATCATTCTTGACGCAGGTGTGTAAGCAGAGTAACATAGATAAAGCTTAACAAAAATAACCAGGGTATGGAATTCCATTGAAACTCACAGCCAAGCTAAGAAAACAGAAAGAACAGAAACATCACGTTTTTTTTTGTAAAAATAAACCCCCACTCTTTGGGGGAAAACGGAAATAATTTCTTTATAAGGAATATACAGACAAGGTTGGATGAAAGTATTCTTTTTAGACAAGACAACGTAAATAAATATAAAAATCAGCAGCAATACAAAAGAGCTCTACAAAACCTCGGCACTCTTGCAAAGAACGCCTCCATGATAACCGCAAGTGTCAAAATTAAGGTTGAAGAAAGTTACTAAAGAATCTCTTAAGCTTGGATCTTCTGTATATTTTGCCCTGAAAAGCTTTGAAACTAGTCATTTTTGTTCCTAAAAATTGGGTTTTCATTCAAGTATACCCCCAGCTTCTATTTCCACCAGATATGATATAACTTTTGATTTGTTCACCAACCATCCTACCTGCTTTATTTACTATATTTATAAACTTCTTAGCATTATCAGGTGCATGTTGTGAGAAATATATCAGACCTCTGATAACCAGATTTTGTGACAAACTCTTCTCCCTAGATGTTCAGATACATGGTACTAACTCTCAACTGTTATCACTCCTTAACCAAGTAGCAAAGAAAGTTCACAAATAAGCAAGGATATGAATGCAGTGCCCACAATTAATCAGGCAATGTGCACAGGTTTCAATTAGTTGTTTTTCCATAAAAAAAGTTCAACAAAACAAACCAGCAAGATCTAGGGAGAGTAAGCAAGATCTCACCATGTTTCAGAGAACACCTTTGCAGCAAGGGCCCTATTTGCAGAAGACGTGCAGATTCATAAATTGTAGCCAATAGCAATGGCATCCTGTAAATATCTTCTTGTTCATACTTTGATGGCTTCTTACCCACAATGGTGATTTCTGAATAAACCTGAATAAACATATGCAACTACTATAACTCTTTCCTCCCTTTTATGACTGAACCTAGAAATTACAGATGATGGCTAGCAAGCATCAAGTGAAACGATCATAAGATATAATCTGTAAGGAGCAAACACAAAACAAATTTATGAACCAAAATAAAATATAAAAAAGTATAGGTTGTCACATTGTTCACAAGCCGTGAATAGTATGGTTTACATTGAGTACCGTGTAAATGCATGACACCTACTTTAGTTGCAAACAAAGAGCATTCCTCCTGATGGGAATCTGAAGAATTCCAAGTTCAAGTGCAACTAGCCAACACTCTAGATTAAAAAGAAAACTGCATAGATCCATCTCAAATCTGGTAAAACCTACTAGGGAATTTCAAATTTGGGAACTATGTCTGAGGCATCTGAAATTATCCATGATCAATTCCAATCATCAACTGCATAATACAACAAAAATATAATGGACTCATAGTTACCTTATCCTGTATTTCCTGATGCATGACAAGCATAGTCAATATATTGGAGATTAGTGCAGCTGTAGTTTGACATCCATGAAACATCACACCCATGATATTTCCACAAGGCTCTTCCTTTGCAATATCATGATCCCTATGCTCACCTAAGAAACCTGGGCAGTCAACATCAGAATAGCACTGTGCACCGTGTGTTGTCTCCATTTCTGTGTTAGATTTTTCATTATGAACATTATGCTCAATGCCATGAAAAAGCTTGCAATTTTTTCTGCAATGTTCAAGGATATCTTGAGTTAAGCATTTCAATTTCGTGCATAAGCATTGGTATCTCCAAAATCCACGTTTCCAGAAGGGAGTCACATTATAGGATGCCCAAAAGCAAGCATCTTTAGCAATCTTCATAAGTAGTTCCTCATAAATTGCAGCCTTAGGCCATTCTAAGAAATCATCTCCAAAGAACATTGCGCCCATTATGCTGAAAGCCATATTCTGAGAAACCAATCTACAATCAATATCTCCTCCGATGTTTTCTATTTTATGCATGATGAAGTCAACAACTGTTGAAGGAATCAGATCAGCATTCTCAAGCAATCTTTCGTTCAGTTCTGTGGCCAAGAATTCCCTTCTCTTTTGCACCTGGTGATTGAAAATCAAATGCTAAGTCGCTATAATCAGAATGAGAACCATATATACTTGAAGAATCCAGAACTTTTCATTTCTGTAGGAAATATTTTATATAAATAATCATAATAATAACAATAAAGTGTGAACCAAAGAATTATTTGATGGGATCTCAAATCTGAAAGGCCCCAAATATATCGCAGCAGAGGCACAAGTTTATCATTTCATGTTGCGACTCCAATCATACCAAAATTCAAATATCATGTTTTTATTAACATTAGTATCATGCAATAAGGAACTTCTTCCTCCAGTCCTGAATATAATAATACCTAGTTAACTAATTCACATAAATTAAGGAAATTGGTTAAGTTGGTTATTTGCTATTATTATCTAAAAAATGTGTATCACTTTTCCTAAAGTACCCCTCTTTTAATTAGGGTATTAAATGTGAGGAACAGAGAGCTAGAAAAACTAAAAAATTAATGAGGATGATGTGGGGAAAATATTAAATTAAGGGAGATAAAGAAGATTAAAGTCCTATATTTAGAACCAAAACAAATCCCTCAACTAGATCTTGTATTTAGAACAGGAGGGAGTAACATATACTATGAGCTATTGGCATCAAAATGGAAAAAAGAATTTCTGTTAAGGTTAAATAATCAAGTGTGTACCTAAGACTGATTTCAAAAACGATTTCAGATTTTTCCAAATAAAAAAGAGGAGTGGACAAAATACTAGGTTACAACTTCAACTTTTGTCAAGATAGTAACAAGGACAGAATATAATATATAAGAATGGGGAAGGAAGATAACAAATAATTAGAGGGCTAAGCACCTCTTCAAAGGAAGAAGCAAAGAGATTTGATTGCCCAAAGGCCAGTCGAAAAACTTTTCCGGTGTAAGGAAGCTTATCGTCAGCCTTTGCAAGCATCTCTTGAATTAGCGATGGATCCTTGACTGACACCAGAAGCTGAGTAGGACCTAACCATAGCTTAACAACTGGTCCATACCTCTTATGAGATTCTGACAACAGATCTGCAAGGCAGACAGCAAAGTTAAACATTTAGGCTTTAAATATTAACAACATAAGTCAATTCTAATGCTATCCAATACCAAAAACTTAAATGAATCCATACTACTATGGAACTCCATGATTATCAACAAATAAACCATTCCAATATTGAACCATATAATTTCCATTCACAAGAAAATATGTAAAAAATACAACAGATTCCCCTACAATCTTCCTGTTCGTGCAAACCTAAATAACCTGAATAGCAGCCGAAGTAGACCGTAGACGAGCATCACACAAACCCATAACTATGCACTGCCACCGACTCATAAACTAAGGCCAAGTTAACCAAATCTAAAATTGACTTAGCAGGAATCCATTAAAGAGATTCAGAAAACAAATATTAATTCTACAGCTCGAAGGAGACAGCGACTGAATTCCACAAATCATCGAAATTAAAAAATTTTAAAAAAGCTGACCAGTGAAATTATCCCGGGAAATAAGCTTGCAGTGCCCGTAAAAGGAGGGACTGGGAATCCCAGGAATGCTCCTAGCTTTATACCACAATAGGAACAACTTGACGACCTTCCTGAGTAAAAGCGCAGTGACGACGATGAGAGCTAGCCAAAGAAAAGCATTGACTTCTCGAGTGACCAAGTCCCTAAAGAGCTGAGAAGAGCCGCCACCATCGCCGCCGCGATTGCAAGAGGAAGATAGAGATTGAAGAAGAAGTCCCAAGAAAGTGGAGGGTTGAGAATCACATGATGAGTTCATTTTTCTCGCATCGGCGAATGGAAAAAGATCTGATTTCGAGGCTTCGCAAACAAATTGAGAACAGTAGCTTCTGAAACCTGTGCTTCTTCTTCCTCCTCCTCCTCCCCTCCTCCTCCTACTTATTCTGACTTTTTGTTCTGTCAGTCTCACGGGCTGCAGGCTGGGCGCTGACAGGTAAGACGACGACTTCCATTGTCGTTTTGTGTCCGTGATTCCGCGCGCGGCTTGTATGAGTATACGGTGATGCCTCTGCCACGTGTTGTAAGAAATTCCGTAACGCAGTGGATATTATGGAAAAAAGATACATGAAAAACTCGATGGACCAACGTTTAAAAAAATGTGGAAATCGGTAAGAAAAAATCTATATTTCATGAATTTTATTGGTGATAACTGATACGACTTGGTAAATTTTTACAACAGAAAGTACCCGTATTTGAATTAAAATTCTTTTCACCAGAAATTTTTTTAAATATGAGTTTCTCATTAATTTTCCATTAAAACATTTGAAATTAACTTATTATTCATTTTTATATGCGCGATGATTTTAATTATAGGTTAAAGAATACATTAACTATAATATTTAAGAGAGAAATTACTGAAAAAAATCCCCATTACAAGATTTATTACTCAAAACCTGAAATTTATTTAAGAACTATGGGGTGAAACTTTTATTTAATTATGTGTAGTTTATATCTTAAGTTATATGCAAAAGAAAATACATTTGCACACATATAGCTGAAGATGTGTTTTATATAGCTAAATAAAGGTTGCACCCGTTAAAGATAAGTTACACACGCTTGGTGACATGTTTCTCTAAGTACCTTTGATTAATAAATTTTGAAATGGAGATTTTTTATCACTTTTTTCAAGATTTTTAATGGTACATAAGAGTAAAATAAGAGTAAGAGAAAATAAGGGAAAGAGTTACGGGCATTAAACACTCTCAAATATTGTCTGAGGTGCATCCACCATATAAAGTATTTTATGGTGTATGTAATATCCTGAAAATCTCATTTATAATAAGTATCATATTGAGTAAATAATACCTATTGGAAATAGGTGAATATGTGATATCAAATTTGTAAGGGAAAAATCTCTTGAAAATTAGAGTGTCAAAATGACGAAAATGCTCTTGTAGGACATAAATAACTTAGGAAAATTGTGAAAAAAACCTGAAAGGCAGTAAAATAATTATTAAAAATTAGAGAGTATGTTGTCTCTAATTTAGACAATTTTTGGGATTTATTTCCTTGGGAAATAGTGAGAGAAAAATTAAAAAGTATTCCGGGATCATTATTGACCCCGTGATTTTTAATATTTTATGTAAATCATAAAATATCAATGTAAGTCCAATTGTTGTGAGGAAATAATTATTTCTAAATAAGAAAATTATCAACAATTGGTGGGGATTAATTAAGTAATTATTGGCTAATTACTTAAGCATGAACAAAGGAAAATCCATAAATAATTATGTAAAACCCTATAATTAGTGGGTAATGGCTAAAAATTAGCATAAATATATTTGCTAATTGATTGAGAAATATGAAGAAAAATTGTTGAGATTAAGTAATTTTAAGCCTAAAAACAAGTATGGACCAATAGGAAAATCTTATAAAATATTATATAAAATAATTATTTTATATAATAATTAAATAATAAATAAATAAAATTAAAAACAGAAAATTGTGTGTGTGTGCCGACATGAATAAGGGAAAAAGAAAAAAAATAATAGGTAGAGTGTTGGAATAAAACACTTATTTGAATATTAATTTAAGTAAAAAGTTTAAAAATAAATAAACACCGATAGGAATTGGATCCTATCCAGAAAACTATGAACAAACTTTCTAGAGTCAGAGTAAAATATTACTGAGTGGATTTTTATCTCGGATTGGGGTACATGAAGTCAATTCCGAGATCAGTAGAAGATTTTAGTAATAAGACGAAATAGAGAAAATCTGTGGAAAAGACGGATAGTCATAAAATTAGGATTTGAAGAAAATAAATCATAACTCAACATCTGGGAATGAGTTGAGAATTTCCTGGACATATTTGGAATCAGTGAATTTTTGTCCAGGATGTTGACGATTCGGAAGTTGATTCCGTAACCGGCAGACGCGTTTTTAGTAAAACTTCCGCAGGACCGTTGGAACCCTGTATGGAATCAAAAAGTTATTTAGCCCGGACATTTCTAATGAGTGAGAAAATGTCTTCAAAGTTATAATTCCGAATTTCTAGGATTTTATGCGATTACGCGATTCAGACACCGATCGGGGAACTTTATCAGATAAAGCTCCATAAAGCAAGAAGCTAATGATCATTCTCTTGACTTTTTGGAGAGGGCAGGTCGGCCAAAGGCATCCCATGGCCAAGAGTGATTCTTCTAAGAAACCCTAGAATGCATGGTTGATATGGAAGGGAAAATTACAAGTTTGGAAAGTGAAAATTACCAAGTTGGCACAATTTTTGCCTATAAATAGGCATGAGTTCCTCTTCAATTCTCACACCATTTTCACAAGCCCAGGCCGAAAAATAGAGAGAGGTTTTAGAGAGAGAAGCTCTGGGGAAATTTGCAGCGAAACTCTGGGTAAGTTTTTCGGTACTTAAGCTTCCGTAGTTCTTTCGGTAGTTAGAGTAGAAATGCTATATTAGTCTTTAATCTTCCAAGTATGATTAGATATCATATGATAGGGGTATTTTAGTCATTATTTCGAAAATCATGGTGGGGTCGAAGTTCTGGCAAAATTTTGGAAGATTAGAATTAAAATACCGAAGCTCTGGCGAAATTCCGTCGATTAGGGGCATCAGGGGCAAAATGGTAATTTTTACCTAAAATGCTCATTATGATGTAAATCATTAATTAATATGATTTATATTTCGAAAATTATGTTGGAGTAGGAGTTATGTTGAAATTTTGGAAGATTAGGGTCAAAGTAACGAAGTGCTGGCGAAATCCCGCCAATTAGGGGGTCAGGGGTATAATGGCCATTATGACTAAGAATGTCTGTCGTAATGATAGATCCTTAACAAGTACATTGTTATATTGATAGGATATCTCTGATTACGTTCTGACCAACCGTCGTACCGAAATTCCGTCAACGAAGGTACGTTCGCGTCGTAATGTGATAACTCGATGTTTATTGTATGCATATATGTATATTTCTGTACTCCGACCGTACTATTGTCTGTCATGCCTGTACTATTATCTGTACTCCGATTGTACTACTGTCTGTCATCCGACTGTATTGTTTTTGCCATACATATCTGATATGTATACCTTATGTCTGACCGTAGCAAATGTTGCCAAAATTCTATGAATGTCTGTCGTACATATATGATGTATGTAATCATGAGGTTAACCGTTACCTGGGGTTCGATGCATGGACCTCAGCTCTTAACTTAGCTTCAGGGTCGGGTGGACCGAGGATCGAGGAGAAGGACAAGCAGCACGCCTAGGAGTCGCGGCTGAAGACTTCTTTCTCACTCTTGTACCGCTGTTTAAACAGCAAGACATGCTACCATGGATATTTTAATATATATATCAGTTACTCAATCACTCTGGTGCTCTACTCTGATGTTTACAAATGATGTTTTAAAGGGAAAAAAAATTATACTGCTTGTGAAGACGGGATGTTACAGTGTATACAATATCTAAAATATTCTTTTAGGTATGTTAAACATCCTACAATATTTTTTGTATTTTAATGCTTGATGCGCAAAATAATAATATTTATGAAAAAGTAATTGTTCATAATATTGTTGATTATATAATAAAACATACAAATAGAAGCATGTGAAGCATAATCCCAGTACTACCATAAATAGATTTTTTATTTATTTTATCAACTGATATCGACGCCTTTTTAGTATCTTATTACTAAGTATTTAAGCAAACAACCATTCCAATTTAGGTGATTGTGACTTCCCCTCCTAAGTTCTAACATAGATATCAGTACTCTAGGTCTCAAGTTTAAAACTCTAATAGATCTAACAAGATCTTACACTACTAGACTAACTCAATGTTACCAATAGAAAGGGAAGAAAAACCCAGAAGATTTTGTTTTTGACAATTAAATTGTAAGCATTAAATGAAGATTGAATAATGATTTTTTTTTCCATATACAAATTAAAACATTGAAAGATAAAACCACTTTAAAGTTGGTAAAGGTGAATAGTTGTCAGTTGTGGATCCTTAAGCAAGATTAAAAAAGATATTTTTTTAACAAAGAGTTAGTTATTGAGAAGAGAAGCAAAAAAGGATAGAACTCACTTATAATCTTGATCTCTAATATTCCCTCTGCTCCTTATTATAAGGCATCAACTACCATTTCTCACGGACCAATAAATGAAGGTTAAGTCATTAATGAGGTCTAAAAGTAATAGATGTTTCCAACTTTACCCCTACTTTAATGATGTAGGTTTAAATGAGTTATTTAAAAATGAGGGCATAATGGAAAAATAGTAATAAATGAGTTAGTTAAAGTAAGTTGATGCCTTATAATAAGAATACAAAAATGTTGGTGGTTGGTGCCTTATAATAAGGACGAGAGAAAGTAATTAATTGGCTGTCTTCAAAGAGTTATGCCTCAATGATACATTAGCCACAATATTTGACTTTTTTAGGATATATATAGAATCTTCGTTAGGTGATTTTTTTTCTTATATGCCAACTACTAATACCCCATACTAATTGATTGATGAACATTCAAATAGATAGGTGGGGCAAGGAATCTGTCCCCCTCACACATATTCGTTAGCAGTATATTAATCCACATAGATAATATTTTCTCGGATTCTAATTATAAGATCAGGTTGATTTTTGTTGGAGGGATTAAAGAAGCTAATTAAATTATCATAAAGTATTTTTATTTTTTCTCCAAACTAATTAGTTTGACTAATGAACTAATATATAATTTAAAGATACACATATGATTAAGTAACTTATTTAGCTTCTTTAATCTCTCTAAGAAAAAGTCAACATGTTATTATAAGCAAGACTAGAGGGAGTATTAGACCAGTAACAAAAAGAGTTATTTAGAAGTTTAAGTTTAAGGAGTAATATAAATAATAATTATTAAAGAAATTTATTAGCAGAAATACCAATTAATAGAACAAAAAATATATGAAATAAAAAAAATACAAATGAATTAGTTGAAATAAAACAAGATCTTAAACAAAATTAGACAATTTTAATTTTTGATATATTAAGTTGCTTGTTAATATTCCCAATATGTTATCTTGTACATTACTTATTATTCTAATAATTCTACTGGTGAATCTATTCCTTTTCTTTGAAATAAGTTTTTAGTTTTTACTAACAATTGTACTTCTGCTATACATACCTCTATAACTAAATCTTTAAATGGTAATGATGAAATCAATTAATTACTTATTGTGTAACTTTTAAACATTTGCTAATTTATTTTCGCATATCACCATGTAAATATCATAAAGCGAAGCTAGCTTTGTTTAAAATAATATAATTAAGACTGGATCACAAGTTTAATTTTATGCGGATTTAATTAATTTGGTGACTTTTTCTTGGGGTGTGTCTATTAAGCTACAGATCTAAAATTTCAACAAAAATCATAATTCAATGGATATATCAATATCAATTATTTGTCAAACTCATGAGTTTAAGTAAACTCATGACAATGACATAAACTCATATTATAAACTCGAATCGTAAACTCGTAAGAGTTTACTTTTACTATTAAATAGGTGTTAATAGTGTATAATAGATAATTAAAATATAAGAAAATGACAACAATTTGATTTAAATATACTTTAAATCCAAATAATTGAAATTAAATTCATCAATATTCAAAATTTAGCATATTTAACAAAGAAATTTCTACAAAACTCACATATAAAGCTATTGAGTATGATCAAATAAATAAAAAAAGTTAACACAAGTTTAAGGGTGAGTTAACACGATTTTGTAAGTTTGAAACGTAAAAACGGCAAATTCGGTGTATAAATTCGTAAGTTTAACCGAGTTTACAATGGTCACGAGTTTACTAGTGACTCGACTCGATTTGGTAAACTAGAAACGTAAAAACGGTAAACGCGAAGAGTCAACTTGCAAGTTTAACAACAATGTTATCACATTTAGTATAATTTATAGAAAATCATAATCTCTACTAATCACACTCTGTACAACACACATAATAATGTATTGATCTTTTCCTTTGGTCTTAAATATAAAGTTTGAGCTGATTAAATGGTTTTTTTAATAATCATAAATATAAGATTTCAATTATTTACTTTGTCTCCCAAGTTCTTTTTTTTAAAAAAAAAAATTATCCCTATTAATTACTCATATTATAGACGTTTCAGTCAATAGGGTAACTTTCAATGCAAATGATTAAATGAAATATTATAAGATAAATTTTTATAAATAACTAACTCAATTATTTCTTTTAAAAAAAATTATGTAAATTAGTTATCTTTATGACAATGTTTTCTCTTGAAAGCAAAGGGAAAATTAATTAAAACATTAATGCTGTCACATAATATTCTTCTTATATAATCTAAATAAGTAAAAGAGTGATAGAAAAAGGCCTTAAGTTGAGACAATAAATTGAAATAAAGGAATAATAGATAGGAATCAAATTCCTAATTTATAGTAATAATTAAAGACTATTGATATGAGCGCGCATCTAGGAAAATAAAAGCTAATTTAATGGCAACCGAAATGAACTTCAACATCTGGTTCTCATCATTCTCAAGCTAATTAATAGGTTACAATTTTCACAAAATCCACTATATACCTCAAGTGATAAAAAAGGAAGAAAACAAAAACAGCATTAATATATCCTTAATTATATAATTAAGGATGGAAAATTCTCAAGTTTTTTGCTGCCTCCTCATGGTAATTGGTTTTTCATGTGGGAGCTTCAGGCTAACACAACACTGATTCATATTATTATGAGTGGCTTCTGGAATTTTCTCAGATTTTGAAGTAGCATAAGCACATATGAATAATTGACGATCTTCAGATACATTTTTTGGATCAACATGATGATGATAATTATTTGGAGGCTTTAGATGCAATATTGGTGGCCCTTCTTGATCTGTCTCTATCACTTTGTTGGCCTCCATACTCTCTTTGTGCTTTCCCCATGGGACTGAGTATAGCCCCATCACTATCAAGAATGAACCAACCACACTGCAAAATATTACATAAATATTGTTTTTGCTTTTGTTAGCAGCCAAATACACACACACATTAACACATATATCTAAATTCATGCATGAAGCTATTAAAGAAGTGATAAAATTCAGAATGACAATATAAGAGAAAGAGTAAATGTGACACATGTTAAAGAGAAAACGGTAAAAAAAAATCGTTTGAGGTGATTCAAAATATATATGCAAATAAATAAGGTTATTGAAGGCACTAATGACGGTATATCAAACAATATAAAATCTTATAAAAAGAGGTAGGCAAAGGCCGAAGAGAATGCTCAATAAAGTCATTGAACAAGATTTTTTGATTAAAAATAATCTATATTATTGATAGAATACAATAAAACCGTACGATCCATGAAGCAAACCCATCAAGTGGGATAGGGCTTATAATGTCATTATCACATGCGTTGGTTAAACTTAATTTTCTTTTAGATTTATTTTTTCACATTGATCTATGCATATTATAGAGAAATAATAATAATAATTAATTCAGGAGAAAAAAAGGAATGAAAATATATACCTTCCGAGATAGATTTGTTCAGAAAGTATGAAGGAGCCCATGATAGCGACAATGATCATCAAAGGGCTAAAGGCAGTTGCAAAGACAGGCCCATTCTTCTTAATCACCAAACCTTGAACATAGCATGATATACTTGAGATATAAAAAAAAAAAAAAAAAGCATGATATACTTGATGTCACAATCCCCTAATATTATCATCCAAGTGTGTGTGTGTGTGTGTGTATAAAATATTTGAAAACAAGGAATAGAGTGTAACATACAGCATAAGAAGCAAGCAAGTAAGTTCATACCCCAACCAATTCTCCACACAGATGGGTTGCGTTCCACAACAAAGGTTACAGCAACCGCCTGAAGAGTGCCTATGAAGCACACAAGAGCTGTCAGGCTTAGCTGATGATTCTGGTATGTCTCTATCACTTTGGCCTGCATATATACAACCATTCAATATTAACTATACATATGTGCGTGGAATAAAGAGGAAAATATATATAAGTAGGGTTATATATGTTACTTGAAGAACAAGGAGGGAGTCCCAGGCAAGAGTGGCAATGCTGAGGAAGAGAGAGCCAATGATCCATTCTCTGTCATCAGAATTTGAAGAAGAAGAAGGAAGAGGATGAGTAGGAAGGTGTTTGGTCCAAGACATATGCACAAGAGAACCTTTGTATAGTGTCATCAACATGACCCCACCAACTGTGACTAATGTTCCCACTAGCTTTGCTTGGCATCTCACCACCTTTATTTTTCTCTTTTCCATCCTGCATGCATATAATTAATGTTTTTAATCATATACAAAAATATATATAATTAAAAAATAAGAGAAAAAAGTTGAGAATATATATATAATGTTTTATACTCCCTCCGGTCCTAATTATAAGACAACATTTGGGGGTTGGTTTTGATCCTAATTATAAGACAACTTTTTATTTTTTGTCTATTTCTTCTTAAAATACCCCTATTTTATTATCTCAAGTGTGTTTGTTTTTGGTGAGTATATGTATATATGTGGGTTGCAATACACGCACGCACACACGTGTGTGCCTATAAACATATGTGTGTGTGTGTGTGTTTGTGTACATATATATGTATATCTGCGTTTGTGTGTGTTAATATATATGTGTGTACATACACAAACACACACACATATATATATAAAAACACACACACACACACACATATATCTCTGTGTGTGTAGATATATGGGTGTGTGTGTGTGTCTGTATGTATGTATGTATGATGTGTGTACACACACATATCTGCGTTTGTGTGTGTCAATATATATGTGTGTACATACACAAACACACACACACACATATATATAAAAACACACACACACACACATATACACACATATATTTCTGTGTGTGTAGATATATGTGTGTGTGTGTGTGTGTGTGTGTGCGTGCGTGCGTGCGTGCGCGTGCGTGTGTGTGTGTGTGGCAAGACCATTGTTTCAATTAGAAAGTGTGTGGAAAGGAAAATTGATTGGAGAGATATGTGGTGGGATTGTTGATTCACTTTTACTTATATTATTTTAAATTTATATAAGGGCATTTTAAGAAAATGAATAAAATTAACTAATTTAGTTTCTCTCCTTAATCTCCCTAAAATTGGTTAAATATATATGTCTTATAATTAAGACTGGAGGGAGTAATTAATTACCTGTATAATGCAGTCATGACACAAGTCATAGCAGGAAGCATGTTCCTCATTGCACATGAGAAGGTTGGGGATGTCAGTTTCAACCCAGCATAGTAAAAATTTTGATCTACCACAGGCCTGTTCAAAACATACAAATATTTATTCAATTTCATGTTTATTCATTCATAATATTATTAAAAAAATATGGATTATTCGTATATATAAAATACATCAAGTTATGCTAACGACGACAAAACTAATAAAGTGGGTGAACTTTTTTAGGATAATAAATAATTACTACTAAGTGATATTTAGCTATTATGTGGTTAATGTAAAAAGGAACTTGTTGCTTTTGACTAAATTATTGAAGATATATATTATTTACAGACCCAAGAAGAGCAAGTATGAAGATTTGCATGAAAATTCTGGTAGTTATCCTCTTGGCTGAGCTTTCCTGAAAAATTACAGAACCACTGCAGACTGCAGTTAAGTAACATAATTATAAATATAACAACAACAAGAAGAAATTTTATCCTACTAAGTGAGGTCAATCGTCTAATTAAAAGAAACGGATGAATGTAACCTTTCAAAGAAGAAGGCGAAAGGAGCAATAACAGCAGTGGCAAAAGCATGGCGATAAACAACAAGAACATAGTGGCTCAAGCCTTGGTTGAGAGACACCTTTGAGATAATGTTCATTCTGCATATCCAAACTGTAAAGAGATCATGGCCAAATAGGGTTTTGAGTTCTCCAGGAACTTCCCACTCCATCCCAGTTTCTCAGAAGAAGCCATTTGAACAAGAAGAAGAAGAAATAGAAATGTGTATTAGATATAGATAGAGTTGTTAATGCAGAAACATTGAAGAAGAAATGTTGTGTTTTTTCCCAAGGACTATGCTATTAGGATGCCTCCTATATATATAGTACTATATATACCAGCCTTCTCTCCACTTTCTCTACGTCATATTCTTCAAAAATATGTCCCACATTTTCATTAAAACCCCATCTCTCTCTCTCTCGCACACTCACAAAAACAAACCAACAAAAGCAAAAACAATAAACTGGATGTAGGCATATTACTTGCAGAGTGGTGCGACTTGCTTATGATTGTCCTTATTATTTGCAAGTAGTGATGATTTATACTCCAAACAGTAAGTGACTTTAAACTACTCCACCGAGTCAAGGAAGAGCGGTTAACTTAATAGATTTGTCTTTAATTTGGATGAATTTTCCAACATTTCCCTTATTCAAATTTGTCAAAACCATTTCTTGATATCATCTATAAATTGGGGTAAAATTGAAAATGGGAATCAATAACTCTTTAGGTAACTTGTATTATAGACCAATAGAATATCTTCTAGAAGGCTATTCATATTTTGGAGAGGAAGGAGTAATTTGCTAGTAATTAATTAGTAATGACATAATCCATTATAATATATAAATAACAAATGACTTTTTGAAATCATTATATGAGCTATTAATTTATTTAGCAGTTAATATTTTTTTAAGAAAATAATTATCTTTGCTAATGAGAAATTACGTTCTGATCTATACATGATTAATTATAATAAAATTTTATTAATATACTAAAATATTTTATATTTTTAGTGATTAATTGCGTCATGATTGGACAATCCCTTTCATTCATCCACATCATGATTATTAGGTTCATGGAAAGTAAATGAGGGAGAATGACAAATCAGAAGGAAATAGATAATGTCAAGAAAATTAGGGTTAGCTACGAACTTGTAACATCCCAACTTTTCAAAAGCAGTATAATTTTTTTTTTTTCATTTAAAATCATCAGAGTAGAGCATTTGAGCGGAAGAGTAACTGATATGTATATATAAAGTGCCGTAAGTCTGGCTGTTTACAACATCGGTACAGTAACCGAGTATTTCAAAAGTAGATAATAACAAAAGGAAAGACTCACTAGGAACATCAAAGGAAGTCTTCAGGGTCTTCTACTCGGGCTGCTTGCCTCTCTCCTCGGTCCTCGGTCCTCCGGAGCTTGACGCTATGTTAAGAGCTGAGATCCGCACCGGATCTCAGGTAACGGTTAACCTCATACTTACATACACACAACATATGTACCACAAGTATTCATATCATCAACAGTATATAAGCACGCAACCTATGCAAATGTATCGCCCCTAGCATTCAGATGTATCGCCCATAGCATACAGATATATCGCCCATAGCATGCATATGTATCGCCCGTAGCAAACACCAACATATCAACAGTACAAAACATATAACAGAGCTATCAACTACCATATACAATACACATAGCACATACATGCATACCATAAATATCAGAGTTAGTGTTACAGTACGCGAACGTACGTACTCTAATAGTACATAAACACACAAATGCATATAAAGTCATCATCTATCACATACAATACACATATCACATATATGTATACAATAAATATCAGAGTTAGTGTTACAGTACGCGAACGTACCTTCGTTGATGTTATTCTAGCACGTTTTAAGAAAAACCGTACTTTTGATGGAAAACAGAAGGACATTTTTAGTCAAAATGACCATTTTACCCCTGACCCTAATTGGCGAATTTCACCAAAGACTTCGTTACTTTGACTTTAATTTTCCAAAATTTCAACATAACTCTTACTCCAATATCATTTTCGAAATATAAATCATATTAATTAATGATTTACATCATAACAGCATTTTAGGTAAAAATTACCATTTTGCCCCCGATGCCCCTAATCGGCGGAATTTCACGAGCTTCGCTATTTTAACTCTAATCTTCCAAAATTTTGCCAGAACTCTGACCCCATCATGATTTTCGAAATAATGACTAAAATACCCCTATCATATGATATCTAATCATACTTGGAAGATTAAAGACTAATATAGCATTTCTACTCTAACTATCGAAAGAACTACGAAAGTTTAAGTACCGAAAAACTTACTCAGAGCTTCGCCGCAATTCCCGGACTCCTCCTTCTCTCTACCTTATCTCTAATTTCGAAATGAGCAAGAGCTCTTGGTGTGAAAATATGAAGAAGGGTGCATGCCTATTTATAGGCAAATACGCGAGGCAAAACGGTCTTTTTCCAACTTTCTTCTTTCAATTGTGGCCACACATTCTAGGGTTTCTATGTGGCTAATTCTCCTCCATGCAAAATACTTGGCCAAGAGTATGGCCTTGTTGGCCTCTTCTGCTCCTTTCATTTTGCTTTATGGGATTTTACCGATAAAATCCCCTGATCGGTGTTCGAATAGTGAAATCTTGTAAAATCTTAGAAATGAATTACAACTTTGAAGACATTTTCTCACTTATTAGAAATTTCCGGGTTAACCTAAATTTTGATTCCATATAGGGCTTCAACTGTCAGTCTGAAGTTCCTCGAAAAACGTGTCCGTACGGGTCCGGTTACGAAACTCGTTTTCGGAATCATCAACTTCTGGACAAAAATTCACTGATTCCAAATATGTCCAGATAATTTCAAACTCATTTCTAGATGTTGAGTTAGAATTTATTTCCTTCAGATCCAAAATGTGCCTACCGCATTTTTCCCTATTTCGTCTTATTAGGAAAATGCGCTATTGGCTTCAGAATTAACTTCCGGAAAAGTATAACGGAAGATAAAAATCCACTGATCAATATTTTACCTTGACTTTGGAAAACCTATTCCTGGCTCTCCAGATATGATCCGTTTCCTATTTATTTTTTTACTATTCACTATAATTTAATTATATGTTAAAATATTACAAGTTGTTTGAATAATATCTAGATATTTATTTTCAAATTCCTATCCACTTTGATCCAAAATTTTCGGTCAATGCAGCTGGTCTTTTCTTTTTAATTTTCGTTTTAATTAATTATTTAATTAATTAATATTATATAAAATAATTATTTAATAATTATTTTTATATAATATTTTACAAAATTTCCCATAGTAATCCCGAATACTTTTTAATTTTTCCCTCACTATCCTCCAAGGAAATAAATCCCAAAAATTTTCTAAATTAGAGACAACATACTCTCTAATTTTTAATAATTATTTTATTGCCTCTAAGGATTTTTCATAATTTTCCTTAAGTCATTTATGCCAACAAGGGCATTTTCGTAATTTTGATCCTTTAATTCCTCTAATTTATGATATTTACCCTAAGTCAAATTTTAGGGTATTACAGAACTTAAACACCCAATTTTTACAACTTTTCACTGCTAAAATATTCCTATTTAATAATTAATTTTCCAATTAATTAAATCTTGAATTGTCGTTATTGAGGTATGATCAATGACAACTTGCATTACACTTGGTGGCTTCAAGATGATTGACTGAAATTCTTCAAATTCGGTATTCTCTCTGCTCCAAGTGATCGATGAGAAAGTAATTTTATTATTTAATCAGAAAAAATAATTTTATTAACAAATTTTGAAATATAATTAATTATTCTTCTGCATTGCTTTTGGCAAAAAAAAAAAAAAAAGATTAATTCCTATACATTGCACATTTAATATATATTCCTATGAATCTCACGCTCTCGAATATAATATTGCATGATTGCCATGTAATTTTTAGTTATACTTTATCATTTCTTTTAGGCATATTATACCAAATGAACAAAGAGAGAAAGTGTTATTAGGAAACTATATATATATATCACTTATTTAAGCCTACTTACAATGGTTGAACTTGGATTAATATGTACTCTCTACGATCCTTAATATGAGACATATTTACCTACTTCACTTATAGTAAGAAGGTTAGTTAAGTTAGTTAATATTACTTTTTTTTTAAACTGTGTACTCATCTTTTTTAATTCCGGCCTCAATCTTTCTTTCACTTAATTATTGTTGAGAGGGCACCAATATGAGGTAAATTAGGAAAAGATTGACAAATATGATAATTGTGTCTTATATTTAGACTAAGATCAACTCTCCAAATAGGTCATATATTAAGAATTGGAGGGAGTAAGTACTAAAGCAATTAACTAATTAACCGTATAGGGTGGAAATTGTATGACTCAGTCCCTCTATTTTTATTCACTTTTCTTTACTTCAAATTATTTCACAAATTACCAATTGAGTTTGAGTCATCAGTTTAGCGGAAAGATCAGTCTTCCATAATATGACAAACAAAGATTCAAATTCTTGTTGAAAGAGTTTAGTGCCCGAAGTACTTGAAATAGGATTCTCTCCACTAGGAAGATACACTTGTCAGTTGTTCATGTCAAGAAAAGGTTCATAAATTTTCCTTTTCAAATTCTCACATTCTCTCACTTTATACCAGAGAATAGCAAGTTGACAGAACGAATTAAAATGATCGCTTCAATAGGAAAATATATAGTATCTTCTTCTTTATATGATTGAAAGAATAATTTCCTTTTATACAGCTTGAATTGTTATTTAGTTTTTATAAGATTTTTAGAAGATATAATTAATTAACCTGACCTTTTGGTCCCATTAGTTCAAAGTTCATACTAAACATATCCCACTTCTTTAAGTAATCATTTTTTTTTTTTTTTTGTGATCTTTAAGTAATCATTAATTCCAACAATAATTATGCTAATTGTAACAATAATATAATGATGAAAAGTGGGGTTTGAGTTCGAATCCTTTGTCTTTTTTTTTTTCTTAGAATCTCATCTCCGCCCTCAGATTAAAAAAATAGATGATTTAGATTTCATATTCTATAAGACTATTACTTTAAGTATAAATAAATAAATTTAAACTATTAAAATATGATCTACACAATTCATAATTACAATATTAAACTTAATATGTCAGCATTTGAGAATACTTATTGACATTTAAAATTTCAATAGGCATTTTTATCAGAAAATTAGATGACTTTAAAAAAGCCTTTATAAAATTCAGGGATTAAAATGAAGTAGTATCGTATAAAGTTAAAAGGTTGGAAGTGCACTTTTGTTTTGTTTTCTTTTATATGATCGAACATAATTTTTGTGGATAAGGCTTTCCACACTTTTCACTAGTATAAATGTATAATGTGTTATGTTTAGTGGCTGGCTAATTTATTTTTTATATAGTGAATAAAAGAATCTGGTGGTGTTATTAACTAATGCACACTTCTTAGGAAGAAGATACTTTTAGAATCCTTTTTCTGATTTTCTTCTCATAATCTCATCTGTAATCTCAGATCAAAAAATAAATTGTTCATATTTAATATTTCCTAAAACTATTATTGTAGTATTTTATTATTTAATTTTCTTAAAAAAATTGTTTGTGTCGTTCTATTAATTTCTCATCAATTCACCCACACCCTATTTCTGTATGATATTCTCTTGTGTAATTAATATAAGAGTTAGATAACTTATCTGAAGATATTAAAAAAATTAGTGAACTTATTCGTGTGTAACAAACGTATGTTATGTTAGTGTTCCTATAGTACCCTTTTTAATCAAGTGCATTGTAATTATTTATTGATGAAAACCTCTTACTATGTACACATAGTAAGTATACTTTAGATGAAAAATTAAAAATTTAAAAGACAAAGTAAATTAAAATCTTATATTTAGGACTAAAGTGTTGGACCCCATCTAGGTTCTAGAGTAATATTCATTTTCAATATCATATCTGTGTGTGTGTGTGAGAGAGAGAACGTCGAATTAACACTTAACTGTTATAGTAAAATTTCTTTTTTTTAGACTGAATAGTAAAATTTTCTTTAGTATATCGTAGATAATGTGGGTGAAAAATGTTAACATTTATGAGAAAAATTCTTTATTATTTCACCCATGATCCACGGATATCAAAGAAAAATTTACTATAACATGTAATTGTTTATTTGATCGATCTTATTCTTCTCACAATTCACCCACATCTAAGTGGGATCTGGTTTCAGTCCTCTTCTCTTCCTATCCTCTTCTTCATCTGAGCCGTCGGATGAAGATCTGGACGGTGTAATTTTTTTTAATAAATTATTGTAATACCCTAAAATCTAACTTAGGGTAAATATCATAAATTAGTATATTATATTTTCTAAAGGAAAATACTATGGGAATTAAAGGGAATTAAGTGCCAAAATTACCAAAATGCCCCTGTGGGCATAAGTGGCCTAGAAAATATTATGAAAAATCCTAGGAGGCAGAAAAATAATTATTAAAATTAGGAGAGTATATTGTCTCTAACTTTAGTAATTTAATAAAATATCACATTGAAAAAATTATAAGAAGGGAATGAAAAAGTATTATAATGACCAGGATGCCCCCGTAAATGTTATTAAAAATGCATAGGACATAGAATTCTAATGTCAGTGCGAAAGTTATGAGGTGAGGAGTAATTATAATTGAGAAAATTATCAAAGATTAGTAAGGTATTAATTTAGTAATTATTGGCTAATTACTTAAGCATAAACAAAGGAAAATTTGAAGATAATTATGTAAAACCCTATAATTAGGGGATAATGGCTAAAAATTAGCATAAATATATTTTCTAATTAATTGGAAAATATGAAGGAAAATTGGTGAGAATAGGTATTTTTAAGCCTAAATGCAAAAATAGGCCAATAAGGGAATTTTGTAAAATTGAAATATATAATTAATTAAATAATTAAAAAAATAAATATTAAATAATAATAATTAAGGGCCAGCCGAATTTGGGCAAGAAATAAGGATAAGAATGAGCTAAAATATCAAGGATATTTTGTATGCAAGTTGTAATATTTTATTATATAATTAATTAAAGTGAAAAGGTAAAAATAAATAATTGTCTATAGGGAACGGATCCTATCTAGAGAACCAGGAATAGGATTTTTAAAGTCAAGGTATAAAATTGATCAGTGGATTTTTATCTTCAGTTAGACTTTTCCGGAAGTTGATTCCGAAGCCGGTAGAGCATTTTCCTAATAAGACGAAATAGGGAAAAATGCAGATAGTCACATTTTAGGATTGAAGGAAATAAATTCTAACTCAACATCTGGAGATGAGTTTATGATTATCTGGACATATTTGGAATCAGTGAATTTTTGTCCAGAAGTTGATAATTCCGGAATTCAATTCCGTAACCGTGCACGCTTTTCGAGGAACTTCAGACTGACTGTTGGAACCCTATATGGAATCAAAATTTAGGTTAACTTGGACATTTCTAGTAAGTGAGAAAATGTATTCAAAGTTGTAATTCCGAAATTTTAAGATTTTCCCGAGATTACGCGAATCGGCCACCGATCGGTGAATTCTACCGGCTTAAGCTTCTGGAAGGTGACACATGGAACCACTCCATTGGCTCTTCCCTTGAATTTTTGGAGCAAGAAGGACAAATGCCAAGTGGCCCGGTGAGGATCGTGACACCTCGCGAAAGTGCGATCCGACGGCCGATATCCGGTCTGGTAAAGCATGAATAGTGTCACAGATTTTCACTATAAATACACCCCCCTTTCATTCATTCTTCACACCACTTCTCACTAGCTTGGCCGAAATCTAGAGAGAGGAAGAGAGAAGGAGAAAGCGGGAAATTTAGTGAAGCTAGCGAGTAAGTTTTTGGTACTCAGTCTTAAGTTTCGGTAGTTAGCGTAGAAATGTTAGAATAGTCTTTAATCTTCCGAGTATGATTAGATATCATATGATAGGGGTATTTTAGTCCTAAAATTCAAAAATCATGGTGGGGTTAGATTTCTGGCAAAATTTTGGAAGATTAGAGTTAAAATAGCGAAGCTATGGCAAAATTCCGCCGATAGGGGCATCAGGGGAAAAATGGTAATTTTTACCTAAAATGCCTGTTATGCTGTGAATCATTAATTAATATGATTTATATTTCGAAAATGATGTTGGAAGAGGATTTATGTTGAAATTTTGGAAGATTAGGGTCAAAGTAACGAAGTGCTGGCGAAATTCCGCCGATTAGGGGGTCAGGGGTAAAATAGTCATTTTGACTAAAAATGTCCGTCGTAATGATAGATCCTTAACAAGTGTATTGTATAGATGTTGTACTGTTTGAATGCATATAGTGGTTAGAGGATATGTCTGTATGCTGGGGGCAATATGTCTGTATGCTGGGGGCAATCTGTCGGTATGCTAGGGGCAATAGGTCTACATGCTGGGGGCAATACATATGCATGGGTTGTGATAGAGTGATGGTATGTCTTGGTGATGTTGTGGATGTACATCGTTTGTATGTGTATACATAAACATGAGGTTAACTGCTACTCGAGATCCGGTGCGGCTGGATCTCACCCTTAACATAGCGTCGAGTTCGGGAGGACCGAGGACCGAGGAGAGAGACAAGCAGCCCGCGTAGAAGTTCCGGCTGAAGACTTCTTTTGTTGTTCCGTCTGAAGCCTTCCTTTGATGTTGTTATCTACTTTTGAACCGCACGGTTTTGTACCGCTTCTGTTGTAATTGGCCAGACTTACGGCATTTTATATATACATATCAGTTACTCAATCGCTCCGATGCTCTACTCTAATCTGTCGGTATGCTGGGGGCAATAGGTCTACATGCTGGGGGCAATACATATGCATGGGTTGTGATAGAGTGATGGTATGTGCTGGTGATGTTGTGGATGTCTGTCGTTTGTATGTGTATACATAAACATGAGGTTAACCGTTACTCGAGATCCGGTCTGTTGGATCTCACCTTTAACATAGCGTCGAGTTCGGGAGGACCGAGGACCGAGGAGAGAGACAAGCACCGCGTAGAAGTTCCATTTGAAGACTTCTTTTGTTGTTCCGTCTGAAGCCTTCCTTTGATGTTGTTATCTACTTTTGAACCACACGGTTTTGTACCGCTTCTGTTGTAATTGGCCAGACTTACGGCATTTTATATATACATATCAGTTACTCAATCGCTCCGATGCTCTACTCTGATGATTTTGAAATGATGTTTTGATGAAAAAAAAAATATACTGCTTTTGAAATTGAGATGTTACAATTACCGCATGCGGTAAAAATTTAATTTTAAAAAAAATTTTACATCGGCCAGATCTTCATCCGACGACTCAGATGAAGAAGAGGATGAAAGAGGATGGGAAGAGAAGAGGACTGAAGCCAGATCCATCTAAGTGTGCACGCATGAATGTATATAATATTGCAATTTTTCTTCTTCAAAATATTCATATCTTGCGCTACAAAACACCCCAAAATATACTCCATGAACTAGCTAAATAACGAATTTATAGAGATAATTAAGAATATTAGTTAGGTTAATATATTATTTATAAAAATATAGCTGATTTCCCTAAAACACTTAAGTTATTTCCATTGAAGCTTTTAATTTGTTTGATGGAAATCCCTTAATGTGTGCAGTCAATAAGGATTATTTGTAAACATTTATAAATCTACATGGGAAACAAAATGGATTTACGGTATATCTTACATTTAGGATCGGACTAAAATAAATTCCTTAATTAACTAGCTTATAGTATATACACAAACACACGGTCTCCATTATTAATGAAAAAGTAAATAACGATTATAGGAGGAAAAAATTGACAGTGATGAATCTTTAAGATCAAAAGTAAAACATTATGATAGAGATATCCATTAGCTATATATATCTTTAACATTTTTTCCACATATAACAAAAATGTTTCTTTTTAAAAAATTTGTAGTAAGTTGTGCTTTCTACTACACAGTCTATCAAATCTCTGTCTCTCAAGCATTACAGAATTTGTTGCCTTCAATTCCATGGATCCAATAAACAAGCACAACTATCAAGCTACTCTTGTTATTTTCCACATTCAATCCCACCACTTGGTAATTAATGGATATACTAGTTTTTTTTAAGAGTTTATTATTACAAGCGAAGTTTAAATTTTTAAAGTGAGATCACGTAATATATATATGCTATTGATGCGAATACCATTAAGGTTTTGTGCTAACTCATCACCATGTTCTATCAAATCCCTTCTTTATTTTTTATTTTTTTGACCCAAAAGTGGTTTAATTCTATTGTTGGGCCAATTTGATATAACAAACACAAGACAATAAATTCAAAAGTTGAAGTCAAAGATTCAATTTTCCGCCTCTTGCTAAGACATCAAATATTAGGGGTCACTAATTCAAAATACATAACTTCTTAGGTTGATTTCAAGACGTAATCTTCTATAAAGATCTCACTCTGTGGTGTGTCATTTTATATTTTTATTAAATGGCGCTAACTTTAAACCCTTGTGATGTAATAAGGAGAATCTGCATTCTTATTGAAGTTCCTTTACCAATGTCTTAGATTAGGTCCTTTTTTTCAGAAAATATAATCCCTTCTATCTATGATGCTTGACCAACAACAAGATATCTACCAATGTCATTTGTTGCCTTGATCGATGCTAGGAATATGACCTGCCCTTGTCAATATCATATTATTTATAATAAGTCATAAATAATACGTTTACAGTACATGAAAAAGGTTTCATATGGATGTATCATTTTATTGGGCCTGCAAAATAAATAAATAATTCTGAAACAAGAAATAGAAATTGGGCATGCATGCATGCAAAAAAGTCAAAAGTCACAAGCTTTATTGTGTATTTAGAAGGAAATGTAAATGGCCGGGCCCTTATTCAAATTAGCCTAGCATAAAAATTATGTTGGATGAGTTATATTCTGTTTTTGGAATATTTGCTCAAAGGTGCACATTACACTCTAGTTGCTAAAATATATGTTTGATCATCTAAGTTAATATCAAATTTAATTTAATATCTCAAGTTTATAGATTTATTTTTAGTCTAATCCTTTAATCTTAATTAACACCGTTAGTCTCACTTAACAAAAAATGTTGATTCAACAAATTTGAATGGTAATTATACAAGTAAATACTAAATATATGCTTAAATTTGAATTATTTTATATCTTAAATTTTACATATGCTTTGTTAGTATTTGAATATGATGAGTTAGCAATTTTTTTTAATCACCGGAAATGACAAAACAAGAAACTAAGAAGCAGCAGCAGTTAAAAATCTCATTAGTGACTCTGGTATAAAGATTTGCAAGCCGAATCCTTCATTTAGTGCTCTTTTTGCAAGAGATGATGAGTCAGCATTTTATATTGAATAAAACTAATGGTGTTGAGATTAAGTCACTACAAATATAATTTATAAACTTAATGATTAAACTGAAACTTTATGAGCACTTAAAAGATTAAACTTATATTTCAGCCTTAAGAGTGCTGAAAATTTAATATCGTACTGTTGTAAATATTGTCTAACGTAACGATTGTAAAAAAAAAAAGGGAGTCTATTCAATAATTTTGGAATATTTTAAATGAAAGAGATGTGTTTGGAGAAGCATGTCCCTGTGAATTAAGAAATTTGTGTTGATTCATGAATTTAACAGATACTGATGACTTTTCAATTGAGGAGGTATAATGCTTCAAGAGGAATCACTTCAAGATATCAATTCATTGTCTATAAATATCGTCATTGTGACACCATTTATAGAAGAGAATAAGAAGTCTCCGTATTAATCTCTTATTAAGTTATTTTATCTTTCATCAATTCTTTCACCATGCATTCTTACAACAAGGGTTTGTTTAATCATGAAGAGTGCCACTTTCTACCCACTAAAAGGGTTGCAAAATAACTCTTAAGAAAAGTGTCTTCGGATACAACTCGAACCAATTATTTTGTTGTTTCTTTGCATATTTTGCCAACACATACTCTATAAATGGTCTTAAATATAAGAGTGTTAGAAATATAAGGTGATTAGTTGAATAGTTTTGGTTAAAATCCATTTTATATAAAGGGTCTAATTATTGTAGTTTAGAGTGTGTTGGATGTAGAATTTTCACCTTGTGTAGAAAGGTAGTTAACTTGGTCTCCCTCTAAAAGAGAGCTAACTTGATCTTTTTCTTTGAGAAAGTTAACTTGATATTCTTTCAAGATTATCCTAATAAGTTTAAGAGATTTTAGAGATAATCATGAGAATTACTTATTGTAATTGCATATTGTTTTTTTTTTAATAATACATTATTCTTTATCTTGATTCTTTCTTCAATACATTTGTTAACAAAGTGTAAGGGTGAAAATGGTCTTTTACTTGGAATCGGTGCTATCATCTTATCAAAAGCAACACGTAACGAGTGATGGCTTGAGAATTTCTTGGATTATAATTGAGGTTCAAAACTTTCATTGAATCCACATGGGAATTGACTTTTCTCGTACTTGAGGCTCAACAAAGCTTGAATTTAAACCATTCAAATCTTTATGATTTTAACTACCATATGTACTAGGCGATGAAACGTGGGACAAGTTGATTAATTTTTTTTTTTTTGCTTAGAGCGTCCGATATCCTAGGGCAGGCCATCTTTCAGGCACATCAACGGCCCCAGACTAATCCGGACCGAGACCGGGTTGGCCCCTTTCGGGGGGAAGCCTCTACCACCCACGCCTGCTGCATTCCCACGTCTCGAACTCAAGACCCGTGGTTAAGCTAGAACAACCCCTTACCAGTTGACCTAAGCGCTTGGTGGTTGACAAGTTGATTAATTTATGTCAGTTAGAAAATGTTTGAATTTTCATACGTGGGATAGGCATGTGAGTTCCTTCAATAGGTTATATTTAAGCTTTGTTCAAATTTGAGGTTGCGTGTCCATGATTAATGATGGAAGTTGTTTTTCTGAGGTGATTTATGGTATACGAGATAAGTATGTGAAAATTTTTTTATCTCAACTTAAAAAAACGTGCTTTGTTTGTCAATTCAAACCGGCCCAATTATCTTCTAGCCACCCCACAAATATTTAATTAATTATTTAACTTAAGAGAGTATGTGGTGTAATACCCGCATATTTATTTATCTGAAATGTTATATTTTGATAAATAAATGGGTTATTTCTGATAAGTGAAATTATAGTCACAAGACTTGTGTAGACATAGTCTATTTTTCTAAGTTGGATTCTGTAGGAAATTAGAGAATTTAAGAGCCAAAGTGCCAAAATGACGAAAATGCCCCTATGAGACATAAATAACTTAGAAAAATTGTGAAAAATCCAGAAAGACAGTAAAATAATTATTAAAATTGAGAGAGAATATTGCCTCTAATTTTAGTAATCTATTAAGTTTTGAACTTAGAGAAATTAGAAGGGGAGAAGCAAAAAGTATTGAAATGACCAAAATACCCCCGTAAATCCAAATATAATGCACGGAACATGAAACACAAATGTTAGTGCTAGAGTAATGAGGTAATGAGTTATTCTAATTAAAAAAATTATCAACTATTGATAAGAAAGTAATTAAGTAATTATTGGCTAATTACTTAAGCATAAGCAAAGGAAATTCAAAGATAATTATGTAAAACCCTAAAATTAGTGGTTAATGGCTAAAAACTAGCAAAAATATATTTTCTAATTAATTGGAAATTATGAAGGAAAATTGATGAGATTAGGTAATTTTAAGCCTAAAACCAAAGAATGGACCAATAGGAAATTTGGGAAAAAGTTATGAAAAATAATTATTAAATAATTAAAAAATATATAATATTGATTAAATAATTAATTAAATAAATAGAAAATATAATAGAAGAGTATCAGATTTGTTGGCTGGACGAAATCATAGAAATGGAAGAAGATAAGAATTGTAATCAATGTAATAGGCAAGTTGCAATTTAAATATTATATAATTAATTAAAGTGAATAGTAAAAAATAAATAGGAAATGGATCCTATCTAGAGAACCAGGAATAGGATTCCCAAAGTCAAGGTAAAATATTGATCAGTGGATTTTTATCTTGAAGTGGTCTTTTCCGGAAGTTAATTCCGAAATCGGTAGAAGAAGTTAGTAATAAGACGAAATAGGGAAAATCTGATAAATAGACAGATAGTCATAAAATTAGAATTTGAACAAAATAAATTGTAACTCAGCATTTGGAGATGAGTTTATGATTATCTGGACATTTTTGGAGTCAGTGAATTTTTGTCCAGAAAGTGACAATTCCAGAAGTGAATTCCGTAAACGGGCACGCTTTTCGAGGAACTTCAGACTGACTGTTGGAGCCCTATATGGAATCAAAATTTAGGTTAACTTGGACATTTCTAATGAGTGAGAAGATGTCTTCAAAGTTGTAATTCTGAAATTTTGAGATTTTTCCGAAATTACGCGAATCGGACACTGATCGGGGAAATTCTATCGGTATGGGCATAAAGTAGCAATGAGTCATTACTTGGAATCAATCTTTGGCTGCCACTTCATCCCCTTATGTCGACCAAAGAGCTTCAAGGGGTAGGATTTTGCCTTTCAAAGCAAGTTGCATCTAATGGTTATGAACAATTTGAAAAATACCCATTTTATCCCTAAAGTTTTCTATAAATAGGCCTTATGTGCTCTTCATTTCTCACACAAATTTGAGAAGCAAGAACCGAATCTAGAGAGAGAAAGGAGAGAGAGGAGCTCTGGGAAATTCTGTAGCGAAGCTCTGGGTAAGTTTTCCGGTACCGAGCTTTTAGTTTTCGTAGTTCTTTCAATATTTAGAGTAGTAATGTTAGAGTAGCTTTTAATTTTTCAAGTATGATTAGATATCATATGATAGGGCTATTTTAGTCTAGAATTTCGAAAATTATCATTGGCTCGAAATTCTGGCAAAATTTTGGAAAATCGGAGCCAAAGTAACGAAGTACTGGCGAAATTCCGCCAATTAGGGGTATAGGGGCAAAATGGTAATTTTTACCTAAAATGCCAGTTATAATGCCAAATCACTAATGGAAGTGATATTACTCTTATAGGATATCAGAAACTCTGATCTGCTGCCGTTACGTTGCCCGACGAGCCGCTGTTGGACATTTCACGTTTTTCCGTAAAAAGTACGTTTTTCGCCAGAAGTACCCAACGCCGTCAACGAAGGTACGTTCGCGTACTGTAACACTAATCTAGTGCTGCTCATATACATATATGTGATAGGTACATTCACAGATAGATATTCTGTTAGGAGTCACCGGGATACATTCACGGTTAGAGACTCTGTTTAGGGTTACCGATTATACATACAGTTCACACGGGTTATAGTTGTAGTAATACCGTTAGAGTTTTCCTAGCGCTGAGGACACGACCGTACATCATGGCACTGGTGAATAGTGCAGGCACTTTATGGGGCTTACATACTGCTTTACGCTTATGTACTGTCATTATATTGATCATAGCTGTTATGTCATGAATATCTGTCATCCCTATACTGTTTTATTTGAGCATAAGGTTAACCGTTACCTGAGATTCAATGCGGTGAATTGAATCTCAGCTGTAGCTTCAGGGTTGGAAGGACTAAAGGATTGGAGATAAGGACAAGCTACACGAATAGGCTCATGGTTGGAGGGCATGTAGCACGAGTGAGCTCTTAGACGGAGATGTCACTTTATCGTTTTCCGTATTTACCTGTGAGAACAATAGGATGTTGTATCAACACTATGTTACACTATGGTTATTGTTTGAATGGGAATCAGTTACTCTTATGCTCCAATGCTCTACTCTGATTTAAAAAAAAAAAAAAAGGCTCTGGAATTGGGATGTTACATGTGGCATGAGATAAATAATAGTACAAACTATGGCAAAAAAAAAGAGATAAAAAAAAACATAATATTCCCTTTTAATCTTTTTATAAGAACTCAAAATTTGAATTGTTTTGATCTTCTTTATAATACCCCGCCAAGAGTCATCTGAACATTTAATGATTTTTTTTCATCTTTGCCCCTCATTAATTATATATATTGCATTAATTAAAATGTTGGTAATACCTATATGGCTATATTTACTCTATTTTTCTCTCTTACTTGCCTCCTCATAAATAAAGGCATACTTTAAAAAAAATTTATTTCAAACACACTTATTGTTTTTAACTAATTTTAATCACTTTTTTAAACCACATAATTTGGTTATGGGGTTCTTATAATAAATAGGAGTGGAGTGAGTAAATGCATGATATAACACCTAAAGTTAGCTACTCATGGATGTGACATAATTTCAGGCAACCCCTAAAACTTTATGAAACTTCACTGCACCATTATGGGTCAAAATGAAATTAAGTTTTGTGGGTGAAAAAGATAATGTTGCACTTTTTATTTTTATTTTTTCAGGAGAGTATTTATAAGATAAATAAAGGGATTTGAAAGGACCTAGGAAATTAAAAACATTTTGGTTATTTACAAAATAAATATAAGTATTTACAAGATAAATAAAATAAGGGCATTATTGTCTTTGTACCCCAAAACTTAATTTCATCTTGATCCAAGGGATGTAGTGAAGTTTTAGAAAGTTTTGAGATCGACTGAAATTATTTTATATCTTTGAGGGCTAAATGAAATTTTCCCTTCTATTTTCTTGCCAACAAAAAGTTAAATGAACATTAATTAGTTGGTGACCAATCAAGCAGCAGGGCATTGGTTGCGGATCAATCAAGCAACAGGGAATTAGTTGGGGATCAATCAGGCAGCAGGGCATTAAATGTAAGAAGAAGAATAAAACAAAGTAGTCCATCAAAGTTGCTGCTGCAATTCCCACATGCTCCCTCAAGTATACCATTCTGGTTCTATTTATAAGTCTAGTTTGACTAAAAAAATTGATCCTATTTATAAGTCCGGTTTCATATAATAAATGAGATTGTGACAATTTTACCCATATTAATTATACCCATGAAGATAGAGAGAGAAGAAACAATTGAAAAGCATCCAATCATAAATGAGGGCAAAATTGAAAATTTACCCCCATAATCATTGTGTCAACTACCTCTCCTTGGTATGTGAGATTTGATCAAACTGAACTTATAAATAGGACCAAAGTGGTACAATATAAGTCTTGCTCTACGATATCAATTACTTGGAAAGTAATTAATACTTATTTATCAATTTTTTTATATAATTAATGTTTGAATATCACTTCTTGTTTTCCCCCTCTCCTTTACCTTATTTAATATAAGTAAAATTGAAAATTTCTTTTAATTTAAAATAAATTTAATGAGTTAACTATCATTTTTTAATTTTGATGAATTAATTGAAGTATCTTATATTATGGATAATTGAAATATAACAAAAACATGGATTAAGCTTCCTCCACTTATTAAAGACTTTATTATTAACAAGAAACGTTGTGAACATCAAAGTTGGGATTTAGGGTCCTCGGCTCGCTTATTAAAAATTTTGAAAGAGGTCGACTTGAGTCCAATAGAGGTTAAGTCTAGTGGAAGGCGCTCTTTTATACAACAAGTTCAATAGAAAGATGTGCCCATATTTAATACTCAACAGTACCTCGAATGAGATTATCTCCAATAGAAATAGAAGGATACATATCCTTAGAAAAAGAAATTGTATAAAATAAAAAAATACAATCCGAAGTGTTTGACACATATGAGGATATTAAACATGAAATCTCAATTTGTTGTTTTCCTCATTTAATTTTTTTTTCTCACATTACCATGTAATTGCAAGATTCACCGGAAAATATTCAAATTAATTTAATTTGTTAATATTAAATGTTAGATAATTATATAAAAATCAAGAAATCAAGAAAAATTTGAAAGGAAAAAAAAAGAGTAATAGAGTTTTTTTGGGCCAACAAGATTATGGAGTTAGAAGCTAAGTAAGGACAATGATTATATTATTGCTCAACCAACAATAGCTGGATTAGATAAAAATGAAGGTATGTCAAATAAGATAGAAATGCTCGATTTGATGATGAAAAAAATTCATATGAATTAAGTATTTTCTATTTATCAGGGTTAATTATATACGTACTTGGTCTTGGATTAAATGTTTAGGACCATACCCCATCCGTTCTATATATAAAATACGAATAACGATATTTAAGTAAATAAAAAAATAGTTTAAATTAATTAAATGTAATAAATAAAGGGTAAACTATATTTTATTTTGATAAGCTCTTTGTTTGCTTTGAAAGTTTTCACGGAGGAGTATTGGGTATCTAAAATTTTTTTTGAAACAATTTTGCAATGAAAGTTTACAATGCATAACAATTTTACCCTTTTGTCGTCCAAAATTAAATTTGATTGTTATGTTAGTTAAATATCTTACATGACAAGTCACCTCGTCATCCACATTAGTGGACCCAATATGCTGGTATCATATCTCATCATCTCTCTCTTCCTCATTTACTTTTTTCTGAAACAAGAAACTACTTCCCTGATCCTTCGAACCCCACGGAAGCAGATTCTCTCAGAATTCTTTCCCTCAGTATCTTTCAGCATTGCTATATCCTAACCGTCTAAATATTGATCCAAGTATTCAGAGAAAAATACGTCATTTACTTTTTAAAATTTCATCTTGATTGCATGCGGTAATTTGAAATAGATGATGTGTTTCTCTCTGAATGCTTAGATTAATATTTGAACGGTCTAGATGTAACGATACTGAGGGAAGGGATTATGAGAGAATCCGCTTCCCACATGCAACACTGTACTTGTAAATCTTCCTTATATATTTTAGGGTAAAGGAGCAAAAATACATACGTGCTTTACCCTCAGGAGCGCCCAACACTATATGCTTTTTTTGAGAGCAAAAATACACATGTGGTTACATTTTAGGAGCAAAAGTCACACCACCGTTAAAATCTAGCCTGTTGTAAATATGACTTTTTCTATTGTAAATGACCAGATTTTAAATTTTGTTGTAAATACAACACTTCCTGTTGTAAATCTAACTTTTTTCTATTGTAAATGACATTTCTATGTTCAAAATCCAAGTGTTAAATGTTGTTGTAAATATGACATTTTCTGTTGTAAATATAGCTAGATTTTAAATTTTTTTGTAAATACAACACTTCCTATTGTAAATATATCTTTTTTGTTGTTGTAAATGACATTTCTATGTTCAAAATTCAGATGTTTAAATGTTGTTGTAAATATGACATTTTCTAATGCAAATGCACCGTTAAGTTATATTTTAACGGTGGTGGTATTTTTGCTTCAAAAATGTAACCACATGTGTATTTTTGCTCCCAAAAAAAGCATATGGTGTTGGGCTCTCGAGGGTAAAGCATATGTGTATATGTATTTTTACTCATTTACCCTATATTTTAAATGAGTATTTCATATGAAGAACGCTCTGTGATGAAGGAAGAGGGAGCTCTGGGTTGCAGGGGGTCGAAGGGGGAAGGAGTCTTTGTCTATATATGTGTGTAATAGATTAAAATTATCTATTTTTCACCCACACACGCACGCACAGCAAATACTAATCATAATGTTCACCTATGTATTAGTAAATTAATAGACAAAATTACAACTTGCTCATATGTATAAGAAAATTTTATTAATTAAATCTATCTATATATTATAACAACCCCACTCTATAGATTGAAATTATGCACTTCAAAATTGTTCCATATCAGGGCTATTATTTTTACTAATTTGCATTCTAAACATTTTTTTCATAATTCATTAAAAAAAAAAAACACACACACACAACTTGGGGTATTCAGATTCTATATACTTCTTCACTTCCTATCACTATGCAAACAACCATAAAACCAGAAAAGGATCAAGAGGGAAGAGGAGAACGATTTTTATTAGTTAGCCATCATGTTCATATACCTACAACACATCAGAAGAAAAGAAGGTTTTTGTTGTTGCGACAGCAAACGTGATCTCCAAGTGCCAAAATTATACATAGTCTCGGATCCTCTTTATATTACATAAATGATAACTAAACATCGCAAGTTGTTGCATCAGGATTGCATATAATATATGTCTCATGGAATCAAACTAAATGGGTTATTAGTGTTTTAAAAATATCATTATTAATTAATTAATATGATGATGTGAATATGTGATTATATATATATATAGCCTAATTCACTTTAATTTGTGTTTGGTTTGAGGGAAGTGAATGAGAGGGGAGGGGAGTGTACGTTACCTTATTTGGTTTGGTAGAGGGAATAAGAAGAAAAAAAAATCATTTGTTTAAAATAAAAGAACGGAAAGGAATTTAACTTAAAATTTAACCTTCCCTCCCACCTAAAAATTTAAATCAAATGGAGGAAAAAGGTTCTTCCCAACCCCCTATATATATAGGTACTACATTCAAGTCTGCCATCACCTTCATTTCTGTCATAGTGTCATGGAACCTCCAAAGAAGCTCATTGACCAAGTCGGCAATTGGCTCAGACTCTATGACGACGGTTCCGTAGACCGCTCCTGGACCGGCCCTCCTGACTACAAATTCCTCACTGAACCGGTTCCTCCCCACCCTGAATTCCTCGAAGGAGTGGCCACCCAAGACGTCGTCATCCACAACATTTCCGGCCAACGTGTACGGATTTACCAACCTGAGATGAGGCCCGGGGATAAGCTTCCAGTTCTCCTCCATTTTCACGGTGGTGGGTTTTGCATAACCCAACCTGACTGGGGCATGTACCACCACTTCTACATCCGGTTCACCCGAACCGCCCGGGTCATATGTATATCTGTTTATCTCCGCCTCGCCCCTGAGAACCGCCTCCCGGCGGCCATTGACGATGCTTTCTCCGGCCTTCTCTGGCTCCAATCTGTGGCAAAGGGCGAGACAAACCCGCCGGAATGCCTCGCTGATCGTGCTGACTTCAGCCGTATTTTTCTTATCGGCGACAGCTCTGGCGGGAACCTAGTTCATCAGGTGGCCGTTCAAGCCGGGAAGCATGACTTAACGCCGCTGAGACTCGCCGGAGGGATAGAGCTCCACCCAGGATTCGTCCGGTCAAGGCGGAGCAAGTCGGAGTTGGAGAATCCCCAATCACCGTTCTTGTCGTTAGACATGATAGACAAGTTTTTGATCTTGGGGTTGCCGGTTGGGAGCAACAAGGACCACCCGATAACATGTCCGACGGGGGAGGCGGCGCCGTCACTGGATGACGTGGAAGTTCCGTCGTTGCTGGTTTGCGTGGCCGAGAAGGACTTGATCGTGGATACGCAGATGGAGTACTGTGAAGCCATGAAGAAAGCGAAGAAGGACGTGGAAGTGTTTGTCAGTAAAGGAATGGGACATTCGTTTTACCTGAACTCGTTTGAGGTGGAGACGGACGCCATTACGGCGAAGCAGACGGAGCTTCTTGTTGCTAAGGTTAAAGAGTTCATTGACAGTCACGGTAAATGAAGAGAGTTTCATGAACCCTCGTTATATCCTTTCGATCATGAATCATATATGGTTTCGTTGGTTGGAGTGTGTTTTGCTTGCATTGTTATTTTTATTTTATATGAGAAGTGGGATAACCATAAATTAACAATAAAAATATGTAAGAGATGTTTCTTCTTCTTCTTCGTTTTCCTTTTACGACTTTATACATTTCACTACAAAAATTTATATTGGAGTTAGAGGTATCGAGACACCCTAACATTAATTTAAATTTTTTTAATTCTAAGATCTTAATTGGTGTGTGATAATTCGTGGGTGTCTTAATTATATTGAAATGACACCAAACATATCTTAAGAATGAGGTTTGTGAGTATTGTTGTCAAATTTACAAGTTAATTCTTTAAATTTATCGATTTTATTTTTATATCTTATAAAATTGTGTCAACTCGCTATTAAAGTAGTATTAACAGGAGATTATATTAGCTAAACTGACGAGTTCACATATGAGTTTACCGTTTTTATACTCATACCTTATAAAATTGTACTAATCCACTCTTAAATTTATATTAATTTTTTCGATTTGATCTTGTTCAATGACTATATATATATAAATTTCCATAGAAATTTCCTTGGTGGGGCATGGTGAATCAGGAATGTTAATGGATTTAATTTTAATTCTCCATATTTAAAATATATTTAACTAAAATTATCGTCATTTTTATTAATTAATTATATGCTTTAAACACTTATTTATTAATAAAAATGAACTAGTATTACGAGTTTACGGTATCATTAGGTTCACATTCTTATCATAAGTTTATTTAATTAAACTCATGAGTTTGACAGATATAATTGTAATCCAAACATGCTTTATAAATATAATGAGTGTGTTAATTATGACCCCAAAAAAAAAAATTTGTTCCATAAATCATGTACCAAGCCTAGTGGCTAGGATTCTTCGATAAGGGAGGAATAACTAATTTTCAATTGATTATTCCAAACAAGAACATAACTATTCTCTTTGATTATTGGAGATATGCAAATTGCATATATAGATCAGTGTGTAGTACACATACATATTATTAATTATGATGTGTTAAGCAACATAATTAAGAAGATGAGGTGAAGATCAAATTAAGTTATTAGGAGGTTTATCACAACAAACACAGAATCCGTTCTTGCACCGGTTGGCTTCACCGGGTTCAGGACATGTCGGAGCACAAAACTGGGAGCAGTCTCCATCATTCGCACATTCCTGTTGTGCTCTTACTTCTGGCATCACTCCTATATATATCCAAACATACAAATTAAATATATGTGAACTCAAACTAATATTATTTGAGAAAAATGAATAGAAATATATATGATTCCTAAATATTGAATTTTTTTAATGAATAAATTTTTTTGGACACGAGAATTAGGGTCAATAATTTATATATTTAGTACATGATATGAAAAATTAGTAATAAAATATATACTTTTGGCACGGCCACTCCAGTAGTATATGTGTGTGAGTGTGAACTCAAACTAACAGTTAATTAAAATAAATAGGAATAGATATGAGTCATAAATATTGAAACTTTTTAATAAATATCTTTCTTACACGAGAATTATATTAGAGTACTCATAAGTCATAAACATGTATTCATGCATATAGAGAGAAAGGACGTGAGGAGAGAGGGACTTACCAGATGCAATGATGAACAAAACCAGTAAGCAAACCAAAGTGGGTGAAACTTTTGCCATTTCTTTGTTTTTTTTGGGGCAATCAGCACACACAAAAAATGTAGTTTTTGATGAATGTAGGAAGCAGAATGGCTTCCAATATATATATGGGACACAAAGA
Source organism: Acacia pycnantha (assembly GCA_025563575.1). Taxonomy (NCBI): domain Eukaryota; kingdom Viridiplantae; phylum Streptophyta; class Magnoliopsida; order Fabales; family Fabaceae; genus Acacia; species Acacia pycnantha. The sequence goes on along the minus strand of JAMWYP010000032.1, from coordinate 1,793,428 downwards.
TGAATTACAAGGAAATAATATAATTGCATACAATGAACTGGCGAAGTGGTCGGATTTCCTCACCTCAAGGGAGGGGGTTCGATTCCTGCGTTGGTCAAGATGTTGGGGGAGGCATCCTAGGAGTCTAGGAAGCAGTGGAAACGCTGGTAGAGGTGGAGGCATGTATACTCTCTGTCCAGTATGCCCTGTGGACTGGGCTCCAAGCGCCTGCCCTTGGATTGTGAGTGAGCCCAACCCCTTTCCTAAAATTTTTTTATCAAAAAAAATAATTGCATACAATGAATGTTTAATTATTCATGTAAGAAAAGAAATAATATTATTACACAGAGAAAATGAATTAAATGGGTTTCATTTTTAGAATAATAATATAGATATATTTAAGTACTTAACTATTAGGTACGATAACAATAGCAACAAAGATGAGTTACATGGAAATATTATAATTTAATACAATGAATGTTTAATTATTCATGTAGAAAAGAAATAATATTATTACACAGAGAAAATGAATTAAATGGGTTCATATTTTTTTGGGTTAAGGAGCAATTTTACACATGAGCTTTTCCCCCAGGAGCGCCCAGCACCACGTGTTTTTTTCTGGAGCAAAAGTACACACGTGGTTACGTTTTGGGAGCGCCCAGCACCACGGCAGTTAGTTGACCGTTAGTCAACTGTTAAGTTGGATGGAAATGAACAGTAACTCAGGTAAAATTACATTTTTGCCCTTAGTTTTAAATAAAAATTACCCTTTTGCCCTAAGTTTTTAAAAAAAAAAAAAACTAAAAATACCCCCTCCTTGGTGGGCCCCACCACCGGCCACCCCACCACCAGCGGCCGACCACTGCCGGCCGCCCGCCGGCGGTGGTGGTCGGCCGGCCGCCGCCGCCGGCGGTGGTGGGGCCGGTGGTGGAAGGGTATTTTTAGTTTTTATTATTATTTAAAACTAAGGGCAAAAGGGTAATTTTTATTTAAAACCAAGGGCAAAAAGGTAATTTTCATTTAAAACTAAGGGGCAAAATGGTAATTTTCTTTTTTTTTTCTACCATCAGCGTCCACGTCAGCGTCCATGTCAGCGTGTCAGTCCAAATAAGCGCCACGTCACGCCACGTCAGCGTTCCATCCAAGTTAACGGTCAACTAATCTGCCAGTGGTCTTTGGGCGCTCCTAAAACGTAACCACGTGTGTACCTTTGCTCCAGAAAAAAGCACGTGGTGCTGGGCGCTCCTGGGGGAAAAGCTCATGTGTAAAATTGCTCCTTAACCCTATTTTTTTTCCATAGATTAAATGGGTTTCATGTTTAGAATAAAAATTTAGGATATGTTTAATTACTTAACTATTACGTACTATAACAATTGCAACAAAGGTGAATTACATGGAAATATTATAATTTAATACAATGAATGTTTAATTAATCATGTAAGAAAAGAAATAATATTATTACACAGAGAAAATGAATTAAATGGGTTTCATGTTTAGAATAATAATTTAGGTATATTTAAGTACCTAACTATTACGTATACGATAACAATAGCAATAAAGATGAATTACATGGAAATATTATAATTTAAGACAATGAATGCTTAATTATTCATGTAAGAAAAGAAATAATATTATTACAGAGAGAAAATGAATTAAATGGGTTCATATTTGTTTTTTCCATACATTAAATGGGTTTCATGTTTAGAATAAAAATTTAGGATATGTTTAAGTACTTAACTATTACGTACTATAACAATTGCAATTTGCAACAAAGATGAATTAAATGGAAATAATATAATTTAATACAATGAATGTTTAATTAATCATGTAAGAAAAGAAATAATATTATTACGCAGAGAAAATGAATTAAAATGGGTTCATGTTTAGGATAAAAATTTAGGATATGTTTAAGTCCCAACAATAAAATCCTAACGTTGACTGTTAGGGTTTTTAACGGTTTTAATATAGGGGTGAAACATTACTACGTTTTTGTAACATCCCAACTTTTCGAAAGCAGTATAAATTTTTTTCATCAGAGTAAAGCACCGAAACAAGAGTGTAACTGATATATTGATATAAAATGCCCACTGGCTAGTTACATAAACGGTATATTAACTGAGAGTTTCCAAAAAGTAAAGGATAATAATGGAAAGTCTTCAGCCGGATCCTCAAACCTCTCGCTTTCCTCTCTCCTCGGTCCTCGATCCTCCCGAACTCGACGCTATGTTAAGGGTGAGATCCAGCGCACCGGATCTCGTGTAACGGTTAACCTCATGTTTATGTATACACATACAAACGATGACATCCACAACATCATCAAGACATACCATCACTCTATCACAACCCATGCATATGTATTGCCCCCAAAGATGCGAGACAAATTGCACCCGGATACTGAGCCGATTGCACCCAAGATACGGACAGATTGCACCAAAGATACGCATTGATTGCACCCAAAGATACAAACATAACCTCTAACCACTATATGCATTCAAACAAGATAACATCTATACAACACACCTACCACATATATGCATACCATAAACAGCAGAGTTAGTGTTACGATGACGCGAACGTACCTTCGTTGATCGGTATTACGCACGTTTTACGAAAACGGTCGCTTTGACGAAAACAATAAACGTCCCGTCTGACAACGTAACGACAAAGAAATCAGAGTTTCTGACGTCCTATAAGAGTAATATCACTTTTATTAGTGATTTGGTACTATATCTGGCATTTTGGGTAAAAATTACCATTTTGCCCCTATACCCCTAATTGGCGGAATTTCGCCAGCACTTCGTTACTCTGACAAATTTTCTTCCCGAAATTTCGCCAGAACTTCGACGCCATTTTGATTTTCGAAAATAAAGACTAAAATAGCCCTCCCATATGATACCCAATCATACTTGAAAATTTAAAGGCTATTCTAGCATTATAACACCTACTTGTGAAAGAACTACGAAGACTTGACTTTGGGGACTCGATCCCTACCATGTTTCTACCTCGTCGGGCATATATTTCAATGCAATGAGGCCTAAAAACAATAGTAGGAATCTCACTCCTACTTGCTAAATCTATCTAACAATTCTACTAACTACCGAACTAAAGACTAAAGACCGAAAGACTTACCCGTTGAAGACTTCTGCAAAAATTTTCCAGAGCTTCTCTCTCTAGCTCTCACTTCTCTCTAAACTCATTTGAGAGTTGGTGTGAAGATTATGAAGAATGATGCTCCCTATTTATAGAAAAACCCAAAGACCTAATTGGCATTAAAACTTCCCTATCTTCCTTTCCCACCATGCGAAATAATTGGCCCTTAATTGCTTTGGCCGACATGCTTGCCTCTTGTGTCAACAAAATGAGGTCATGATATCACACATTTACTTTATGTTCTTATTGGTTGGTAATTTTGTTTGACTTTTCCACATCATTTACTCACTTTTCTTCTTTCCTTCTTCATCAATGATTTCGGCTATACACACACAATAATAATCAATTTGGAAGGCCAACTTTTCAACCTTGCTTTTTTGATTCATTTATGCTTTAATACTTGGCCAATATCTAATCATCATTCACACCACATATATAAATACACTCTTATACGTTCCCTCTCTCCTTCCTACATCCAATTCGAAATGTTTGCTTGATTTATGACCAAGGAGGTTGATTCCCACTTGCACAAAATATCACTTTCAATTGCTAGGCTCACACTTGGCCACATCACTCTCTTTTTTACTCAAGACACACATAATTTCTTTCAACAACTTTGGCTGCATACCTACAACAATCCATTCGTATCCCTCCCCATTTTGTTTTCTTCAAATTGCTTTAATTATTTTAAATCATGTATTAATCATCTTATGTTAATTAACAAGAATTCTCTTATTGGCTCCTTAAGTAATTAACATGGATTTAGGCTTTAGGGGTTTCATACATTTAATCTCATATATTTTCCTTCACATTTTCCAACTAATTAGCAAGTATATTTTATGCTAATTTTAGCCATAAACCACTAATTATAGAGTTCTACATAATATATCACAATTATTCCATTGTTCAAACTTAAATAATTAACCAATAATTATTTAATCAATCACTTATTATTTGTTGATAATTTTCTTATCTAAAACTAATTACTTCCTCTCAAAATCTGAACTAACATTGCTATTTTATCTCCCATGTAAAATATCAATAATTATGGAGTTAGTTATGATCTCCAAATACTTAATAATTGTTATTTTACAATTCTTCCAAGCTTATAATTTATTAAATTACCACAATTAGAGATAACATACTCTCTTAATTTTAATAAGTATTTTATCACCTTTTAGGATTTTTCATAATTTTCCTAAGTCATTTATGTCCCATAGGGGCATTTTTGTCATTTTGGCACTTGCCCTTAAATTCTCTAATTTCCAAGAAATTTTCCTTTAGAAAATAAGATAAATTTAACACATTCTTTGAAACCACATATTCACCTATTTTAAATAGGTATATTTCCCAATTTTGATATTTACCCTAAGTGTGATTTGTAGGGTATTACAGTTTTAATACTTCAGGCAATATATCTGACAATTTAGATATATTGTTGGGACTTAGTGCGATTTCACAAAAACATCCAACGCCAAAATGATTAAAGACGAAAGCACAATCACCCATAAAGTCCAGCGTGGCATTTGTTCATTTAGTTATCGTTAGAGTATTAGGGCAATATTGTTCGTATTTTAATACTTTTGAGACCACATTAAATCTTATAAAACTTTTGGATAGCCACAATTTTTACGTGAAAACTTCCCAACAAAATGAGACTTTAACCCATGTATAAAGGTATATGTTTTTTTTTTAAAATGTTGGAATCTAGTTTTATTTTAGCCTTTTTAAGTATATAAAATATATTTTTCGCCCCTCAATATTAAAACAGTTAGATTTAGTTATTGAAAAAGGTTAACTCGTCAAATTTAAAATATGGTTGTGCTTCGGGAAAAAAACTATGATTATGCAATTAAACACGGAAAAAATATACTTGTATTTTAATTTTTTAATATAAAATATTTATGTTAAAGAAAGGTAATATTTTTATGTGAAAGAGAGAGGTAAGTTAAGCTCGTAATTACCACAGAGATTGTCAACTCGCAATTCTTGGTAAGCTCATGACAAAAATGTAAAATTGGATAGTGAACTCATAAGAATGTATTTTTATTAAGGCGTTAAAATATATAATTAAATAATAAAAATGTCAAAATGTCAAGAATTTGATTTAAATATATTTTTAATATGCCTAATTGAAATTAAATTCATGAACATTCATAATTTATTATACTCAACAAATAAAATTCATACATTACTACATAAACACGAATATATGAAGCTTAATAAATGACAGTTACATTGAATAAATGTTATGTATGTCGAGGTGAAGTTCGAACAAAAATATATAACCCTAAAACTTAAGGATTAATTATGCACACTGCTATGTATTCAGAAGCGGAATTCGTGAAAAAAAAATGGTTGTAATTATTAATCTTCATATATTTACTAACAAAAATGACCGTTCTTACGAAATAACTGTTATGTAATATTTTCAAAATATTCGTTTTTCAGCCTTATATTAGAAAAAACAAAAACATAACGATTATAACAAGTAACCTTAAAATATGATTTCTAAACGGTTAAAAATAATAACCATCATATATAAGAAGACATGATTCTGGAAAAAAAGATTTATTTGACAATACTTGATTTATTCTTTATGAATATCTGAAGGTTAATTACAAATGATAACCTTTATATATATAAGAATGCAGGATCTTAAAAATCTCAAATATATAAGAATACTTAACTATAAAAAATGATAATCGTCATATATAAAAAAGTGAAATTTTAAAAATATTACATATAAGGAGATGGGATTCTGAAAAAATTTATTTAATAATTCTTGATGGTTCTTCACAAAGAACCATTATTTATTCTTTTAGATTATTTAACGGTAAGCAATGATAATCATCATATAAAAGAATGCTGGATTTTAAAAATATCAAATATAGGGAAATAATATTTTGAAAAAATTTATTAGACAATACTTGATGGTATTTTTACAAGGAACTTATATATTCTTTAATAATACCTATAGCAGTTAAAAATGATAAACATCATATATAAAAAGGTTGGAATCTGAAAAAAATTATTCGACAATACTTGATAGTTTTTCTCAAAGAATCGTCATGTATTCTTTAATATTAGAAGGCAGAATTCTAAAAAAATTCAAATATAAGAAGGTAGGATTCTGAAGAAAAAAATATTCTGGAAAAAATTATAAAAGAATGTTCTATTGTGAGAGTGTCTAAGTGATTAATTTCTTTTAAATGTTATGATGTTTATATATAATGTATTAAATTTTGAATACAAATATAGTTTTTTTAATTATCTTGTTATTATCAATAATTATATTGTGCCTATATAATAAATATTAATAGTAAAACTAAATCAAAACAAATAATAAAAAGTAACAATATATAATAAAAAAATAAAAACAATATAATACATTACGATTCAAAACTGTTATATATCTGCGATGAGTATATATAGCGTCTTCATATATCACGGTTTAGAATCGTCGTGTATGATTCATGATAACTATCATATACATGTGTGATCCATAGCAGTGTCATATATATAGCCATTTAATTAACATGATCGAATCCAAAAAAAAATAAATAAAAATAAATAAATTAGCACAGGTTTAATGTAATACCCAGATAAATAAAATGGCCATTTCTGATAGGTGAATATGTGGTCTCGATTTTTATGTTATATTTATCATATGTATAAGGGGAAAATCTCTTAGGAATTGGGGAAAAAGATTGAAGGGTCAAAATGACCAAAGTACCCCTGGGATGCTTAGATAACTTAGGAAAATTGTGGAAAGTCCTAAAAGGCAGTAAAATAATTATTAAAATTAAGAGAGTATATTATCTCTAATTTTAGTAATTTAATAAATTATAAACTTGGAAAAATTGAGAAGGATGGTTCAAAAAGTATTGAAATGACCGAAATACCCCCGTAAATGCTAATATAATGAATGAGACATGAAAACACAAATGTCAATTCAAAAGTTATGAGGTAATGAGTTGTTCTAATTAAGAAAATTATCAACTGTTGGTAAGAAAGTAATTAAGTAATTACTGGCTAATTACTTAAGTATAGGCAAAAGAAATTCATAAATAATTATGTAAAACCCTAAAATTAGTGGTTTGTGGCCTAAAATTAGTATAAACATATTTGTTAATTAATTGGAAATTTTGGAGAAAAATAGTTGAGTTTAGGTATTTTTAAGCCTAAATACAAGAATGGACCAATAGGAAAATTTTGTAAAAAAATTATTATATAAATAATTATTTTATATATTATTAATTAATTAATTAATTAATTAAAACGAAAATTAATAAAATAATAATAATAAGGACAAGAGTTGGTAAAAATCATGGTGCCTTAACTTGCAAGTTGAAGTGTAAAATTGTATAAACAAGTACAATGAATAGTGATCGATTTATAGGAAACGGATCCTGTCTAGAGTACCGGAATAGGCTTTCCAATGTCGAGTAAAATATTGATCGGTGAATTTTTATCTTCGATTAGCCTTTTCCGGAAGTTGATTAGAGGCCGGTAGAGCATTTTCCTAATAAGACGAAATAGGAGAAATGCGATAATCACATTTTAAAGATCTGAAGAAAATAAATTCTAACTCAACATTTGGAAATGAGTTTGAATTTATCTCGGACATATTTGGAATCGGTGAATTTTTGTCCAGATTGATGATCCCAGAAAGTTCTTCCGAAACTGGCACGCTTCCCGTAAACTTCGGACTGACTTTTGGAGCCCTGGATGGAATCAAAAATTAGTTTAGATTAGATATTCCTAATGAGAAGGAAAGGGGCTTCAAAATGGTAATTCCGGATTTTTGAGATTTTTCCGAGATTACGCGATTCGGACACCGATCGGGAACTTTATCGGTACAAGTTCATAAAGCAAAAGCATCACATCACATTAATTGATGTGACAAACCACCAACTAAGGGGGAGAGGATGGTTTGGACAAGTGGCATGGTGAGGATCTTGACATTTGGCAAAGTGCGATCCGACGGTCAGAATCCGCGACAAAGTGTGAATAGTGCACACAACTTTCCCTATAAATAGGAGGCTCTCCCTTTGCATTCTTCACACCAAAATCATTTCTCTAGTTGAGCTTTCCTAGAGAGAAGTTAGAGAGAGGTGCTCGGAGGAGGAAGGAGCGGGGAATTTTGCGTGAAGCTCCTGGTAATTTTTCCGGTCTTTAGCTTTTAATGCTTTCGTAGTTTTAGTAGTAATGCTAGATAGATCTTTAGCTTTATTTCAAGTATTAAATTCGAAAATCATGGTGGGGTCGGAGTTCTGGCAAAATTTTGGAAAGTCGGAGTCAAAGTAACAGCTTGGCGAAATTCGCCGATTAAGGGTCGGGGTAAAATAGTCATTTTGACTAAAAGTGTCCGTCGTAATGATATATCCTTAACAAGTACATTGTTATGTTGATAGGATATCCCTGACACGTTTTTACCTCTTGTCGTGCCGTATTCGCCGTAAATACCGTATAACGTCAACGAAGGTACGTCCGCGTACTGTAACATTAACTCTTATGTTTATGGTATGCATATATGTGCTATGTGTATTGTTATGGTATGTTTATTGGATACAAATATGTTAGAACAGTTTGGTGCCGAAGGCAAGGCTAGTCTACGTGGGTGTGCCATAAGTCGCCGTATAAGTCGGTGAGGCCCCATGGTAGACACTTACCTGGCCATTCTGTTCGGTTTACGAGGTATGTACGTTCGCGTACTGTAACACTAACTCTGATGGATATAGTATGCTGTATATGGTATGTATGTGATGTGTGTATGGTGTGTATATGTGGGGTGTTGTTGGGATGCATATTATGTTAAAAGATAACTGTATGCATGCTGGGAGCGATATATCTGTAAGGCTGGGAGCGATACATTTATAATGCTGGGAGCGATACATTTATAATGCTGGGAGTGATACATCTGAAATGCTGGGAGCGATATATCTGTATGCTGGGAGCGATACATGTTCATTGGTTGGGTGTGGTTTATATGTTGATGTTTGGTAACCCATATGTGTGTATGTATACATGAGGTTAATTACACGAGATCCGGTGCGGATCTCGGCCCTTAATATAGCGTCGAGTTCGGGAGGACCAAGGACCGAGGATGGAGGCAAGCGACTGCGTAGATGACTCGATCAAGACTTCATTTCGTTGTTCCTATGCAGAGTCTTCCTTTGATGTTGTCTTTTACTTCGAAAACTCTCGGTTATTGAACCGCCTTTGTAATCGCCGAGATACACTACTGTTGGCTTTTTGAATCTATATATCAGTTACTCTTCCGCTCAAATGCTCTACTCTGATGATTTTGAAATGATGTTTGACAAAAAAAAAAATTTATACTGCTTGTGAAAAGTCGGGATGTTACATTTAAGAACGAGTTGACGCAGTTTTATAAGATTGAAGCATAACAATGATGAACTGATCTATATGAGTGAACTTGTGAGTTCAACTGAATTAACAACTAGCATAGGTTTAAGATCAAGTTGATACGATTTTAAAAATTGAAAATGTATAAACTTAATGAATCAACTCACTGAGTTTTAAAAAAAAAATGATTGCAAGATTATAAAGATCATATCAATTTTCATTTTGCTCTAATTGAAACTTTTACATACTCAAACAGAATATATATAGTTACAACTGGCGCAATTTATTCCAAATAAGATACAAATCTTCTTATTGAAATATATTTCATCAGATCCATTACATATATAGAAGTAGTACAAATATATATCGAAATGGATGGATCATAACACAATCAATTATTTAAATTAAGGTGATCTGCTGAAGGAGGAGGTTTCTCACAACAAACACACCAACCACCATAGCACTTGTTGACCAAACCAGGACTACAATGTCTATAAGAACACACTGGGTTGCATTCTTCATCTTTCACACATTTCTTCACCTCTTCTAGTTCATCTTGCTGTGCGCCTATTTTTGTAAAAACTCCTTCAGACACACACACACATAAATTTCATTCATAAATAAAAATGTGTTAGATATATATATCTTAGGGTTATGCAAAAATACCCATCAATTTATACTTAATGTGCAAAATATATACACATAATTTTAACGCAAAAATACCCATGAATTTTAAAAATCAGAGAAAAATAATACTATTGTTAAAGTCACCTAACTTCCATTGCTTTTTGTAGAAGAACATGATGGTGTTGGGTGTCATCATTGTTGTCAAACTCGCGAGTTGACTCTCCGAGTTTACCGTTTTTACATTCCTACCTTACTAAATCGAGTTAAGTCTCTAGTAAAATCATCTTAACTGTAAACTTAGATAAACTCACGAGTTTACACATTGAATTTAATTTACCGTTTTTACGTTTATAGTTTACAAAATTGTGTTAATTTTTTTCAATTTTGTCATCCTCAACGGCTTTATATATGAATTATATAGAATTTTTTTATTAAATATAATAAATTATGAATGTTGATATATTTAATTTCAATTATTTGAATTTATTTTTAAATTGAAATCAAATTATTATCATTTTTATATTTAAGTTATTTAATTATACACTGCTAATACATATTTAATGATAAAAGTAAACTCTTACGAGTTTATCGATTCGAGTTTACGATATATTATGTTACTGTCACGAGTTTGCTTAAACTCGTGAGTTTAACAACTTTGGGTGTCACCACAAAAATTAACGGGCATACAATATCTTTAGCAGTTGTGTCAGTTTCGCTCTGCGTAGAAGACCTGACTGAAGACTTCATTTCGTTGTTCCGGCAGGAGTCTTCCTTTTGATGTTGTCTTTTATTTCTGAAAACTCTCGATTACTGAACTGCCTTTGTAATCAGCCAGATACACTACCGTTGGCTTTTTGAATCTATATATCAGTTACTCTTCCGCTCAAATGCTCTACTCTGATGATTTTGAAATGATGTTTGACAAAAAAAAAAAATTTATACTGCTTGTGAAAAGTCGGGATGTTACATTTGGTATCACATATTTTGAAAATAAAAACTGATATAGGCCTGAGTCGGTGTACCATTTTACCTCGGTGTACCAGTCTGTATCGGTATACCATCCTGAACCAGTGTACCACCCTCTGTTGGTGCGCCACTCTGATAACTGCCAGTTTGTACTGGACGTTAATTCTATTCTAGCACAGAGCTCATACGCGGAGCTGGGTCACGCCGGATGAAACTCCGAGACCAATAAGGATAGTACATGCAGTATTTGACTCATGTAGAGGAACTCCTGATACGAAATCCCGTACCCGCTTCTGAGTAGACCAAATCAATGTGTAACATCCCATTTTCTAAAGCGGATTTTTTTTTTTCAATCAGAGTAGAGCAATGGAGCGAAAGAGTAACTGATCATAACAAAACATGAACCATAGTGTAACAGAGTATTGATACAGCACCATATTGTTCTTATAGGTAATTACGTAAAACGATAAAGTGACATCTCTGTCTCAGAGCTCACTCGTGCTACATGCCCTCCAACTATGAGCTTACTCGTGCACTTTTGCCTCGATCTCCGATCCGTGGTCCTCCCGACTCGAAGCTATAGCCGAGATTCAATTTATCGAATTGAATCTCGTGTAACAGTTAACCTTATGCTCAAATAAAACAAGATACGGATGACAGATATTCAAAACATAACAAAGAAAGATATCACTTATGCATATAGCAGATGCATGATTGCATGATTGTGACACGTATGCAACATAAGCGTTAAAGCAGTATGTATAAGTCCTACACAATAATAGCCTGCACAAAAACCAGTGCCACGATGATCGGTCGTGTCCTCAGCGCTAGGAAAACTCTAACGGTATTAATATCTCTATAACCCGTGTGAACTGTATGTATAATCGGTAACCCTGAACGAGTCTCTAACCGTGAATGTATCTCGGTGACCCCTACCGTAATCTCTATCCGTGAATGTACCTATCACATATATGTATATGAGCAGCACTAGATTAGTGTTACAGTACGCGAACGTACCTTCGTTGATGTACGTAAATGTTTCGCGAAATCGTACTTTCTCGACGGAAAACAGCGCTTGTCCGACAATGGCACGTTGGACAGCGTAACGGCAAGAAATTATGATTTCTGACGTCCTATAAGAGTAATATCTCTTTCATTAGTGATTTGGCATTATAACTGGCATTTTAGGTAAAAATTACCATTTTGCCCCTATGCCCCTAATTGGCGGAATTTCGCCAGCACTTCGTTACTCTGACTACTTTTCTTCCCAAAATTTCGCCAGAACTTCGAAGCCATTTTGATTTTCGAAAATAAAGACCAAAATAGCCCTCCCATATGATACCCAATCATACTTGAAAGATTAAATACTAATCTAACATTACTACTCTAACTATCGAAAGAACTACTAAGCTTAAAGCTCGGTATCGAAAAACTTACCCAGAGCTTCGCGCGAATTTCCCAGCACTCCTCCCCGCAGCTTCTCTCTCTAACCTCTCTCTAGGATCTCAACTTTTGGTGTGAAGATTTCAAGAGGCAAGGCCTCTTATTTATAGAAATTTGAAAGGGTATTTTGGGCATTTTCAAAATTGTCTAAACCATGGAAAATTATACATGTAATGGTGTTTATTTCATGTCCAAGGGCTTTTGGTCGACATACAAGGGCTGATTTGGCAGCATTCAATTGGTCCAAGAGTGATTAAATGAGCTTGCTTTATGCCCTGCCTAACTGTTTTCCCGATCGGCACCCGATTCGCGTGATTTCGGAAAATCTCAAACTTCTGGATTTACAACTTTGAAACCATTTCTTTACTTACTAGAAATGTCCAAGTTAACCTAAATTTTGATCCCATATAGGGCTCCAACTGTCCAGCTTGAAGTTTTCTCGAAAAACGTGTCCAAACGCGTCCGGTTTGTAACGTATTTCGGAAACATCATCTTCTTCTAAAAATTCACCGATTCCAAATATGTCTAGATAAATTCAAACTCATTCCTAGATGTTGAGTTAGAATTTATTTTCTTTATATCCAAAAGTATGCCTATCTCGCATTTTTCCCTATTTCGTCTTATTAGGAGAATGCGCTAACTACCTCTAATTAACTTCCTAAGAGGTCACTTGAAGGTAAAAACTCACTGATCAATATTTTACCTTGACTTTGGAATTCTCATTCCTAGATCTCTAGATAGGATCCGTTTCCTAATTTCTAAGTTACTATTCACATTTTTTTACTTTAATTAATTATATTAATATAATATTATCAAGTTGCAAACTTATACATACATACATATATATATATATATATATATATATATATATATATATATATATATATATATATATATATATATATATATATATATATATATATTTTTTTCCTCTTTTTTCCTTAGTCCAATTTCGGTCAACATTCTGATCCATTTTTTTTTTTTTTGTTTTATATTTTATTTAATATAAAATAATTATTTAATAATTATTTTATATAATTTCTTACATAATTTTCCTATTGGTCCAAACTTGTATTTAGGCTTAAAAATACCTAAACTCAACTATTTTTCTCAAAAATTTCCAATTAATTAGTAAATATATTTTTACTAATATTCAACCATTTTCCACTAATTTTTGAGTTTTACATAATTATTTCATAATTTCTTTTGCTCAGACTTAAGTAATTAGCCCAATATTACTTAATTACTTTATTATCACTTGTTGATAATTTTCTTAATTACAATGCCTCATTACCTTCATACTCTTGTATTAACATTGGTATTTTCAAGCCTCTTACATTATTCTATAATTTGTAAGGGTATTTTGGTCTTTTATTACCTTTTGGACATTCTTATACAATTTCTCCAAGTTCATAATTAATTAAATTACCATAATTAGGGATAATATATCCTCCTAATTCACTTGGTCATTTCATCGCTTTTAGGATTTTTCACCATTTTCTAAGTTATTTACTCCTCCCAGGGGTATTTTGGTCATTTTGGCACTTTGGCCCTTAAATTCCCTAATTCAAATTTCGGGGTATTACAGAATTTAACTTAGAATAATAGACTATATTTCCACGAGTCTTACGATCATAACTTCACTTATGAGAAATAACCCATTTATTTATCAAAATATAATATTTCAGATAAATAAATATGCGGGTATTACATTTCTCCCCCCCTTAAACAAAATTTCGTCCCTTTGTACTATCTAAACTCCGTCCCACTCGGACTTTGGACTATACGTGTCAGATCTTCACTTTGTCTACTAGCCGCCCTTCTTGGTAATCGGGAATTCGCCTTGGTTCGTCCATAAAGATCTTATCATTTCGTACTTTGATATATAATGTGTCTCCGTGGTTCCCACACACCGCGGTTAACACTACAAATACCAAAATGGATACAAAAAAATGTCCCCATGGTTCCTATGCCCCATGATAACATAAGATATCTCCTACATAATGACTTGATCACGGTCGAATATAACTTGAGAAAACGTTCGAAGTCTAACCATGTTCGAGAATAAGGCTATCTAATAGTGACCGGTTTGTTTAAAAGACTCTAACGTTCCTTTTTGTCTTGTACAAACCATGAAATGTGATTGATCATATTTGGTCTAGAAAATTTCTGCTCCGGCAATTCCGTTGAGCAACTTAAGTGTAGAACAACATGTATAATTGGTGACCCTAAACGATGTCTCTATCCGTTATGTATAATTGGTGACCCTAACAGAATCTCTATCCGAGTCGGTGACCCTAGTCAGAGCCTCCATCCGAGTCGGTGACCCTAAACAGAGCCTCAATCCGCTTGCTACTTATTTTCTACATCACTACTAGTTTTTGTTCACCACTGATGGTGTTCCGGCGTAAGGCAATTCTGACAAGATTTAGATAATAGAGTGGATTGTCGATCCTGGAAAGTGAGTATTTGTTTTTGGATCTATACCCCTTTTAACTTATGGTAGTTGATACTAATGTCGAAAACTTGAGTCTTTCCCCCTGATGATCGAAAATTCGTGTCAGCTTGATTATAAAGTTTTTATCATGTTTTAGGTTGATATATAGTGTTTCTGTGGCGTCAATACACCGCGTACTTTATATATATTACTTCCGTGGCACCCATAACACCGCGTACTTTAGTGTTTTATCATGCTTTAAATTGATATATATAGTGTTTCCGTGGCGTCTATTACACCGCGTACTTTATATATATTGATTCCGTGGCACCCATAACACCGCGTACTTTAGTGTTTTATATTTACTTAAGAAATATGATAATACTTATCACTACGTTATGTGTGAATTGGTTTGACTTTAAGAGACTTGAGAGTGGTAAGTTATCACACTGTCATGCTGCAGCTAGACATATCCCAATTCAGGTACCATTAAAAATATTTGGATTTGGGATAACCAATTTCTTGGTGCGGTAATCAACTTCTCACTCAATTTATGAAAACTTGTCTCACGCCTTTGTTCAACATAATTGATTTAATTTCTTACTCCTGAGCCTTGTTTATTGGCACGTTACGCGAAATTTACTTGAATAAAGATTCGGTTTAGCACTTGGATCGATTCATAATATCTACTGAAATAGTTTTAACTAAACGATAGCATCCGGAACCATCTCTGAGGATTCTCCGACTTCTGCTCCGAGCGATGCTAACATCTGGTCTATGTTCTGTGGCTCGAATTCCGTAACTATCTGGGGACAGTCTTTGCCAATATGCCCTGGTTCTCGGCATTTAGAGCGAAATGACGAATGAACAGATGAAAACTTTGGCTAGTCCTTCTCCTAAGAGCTCTTTTGTGCTTTCCACCCAAAAGCGGTTTCAAGGAAAAATGATGAGGAGTGGATCTAGTCCAAACTCCAGAAAGATACGAAATTTTGTAAAGGTTCTACTGATAGAAGTTTTTAACATTGGTCGAATACCGCATGTATTTCTATTCGTCGGTCTTAGAGTTTCGTCCGGCGTGGCTTAGCACCACATACAAACTTTGTGCTAGGATAGAACTATCGTCCAATACAAACTGGCGACTATCAGAGTTATCAGAGTGAGTTATCGAATTCGTGTCGGAACGATTTTCAAAGTCTATGATCTCCGGGTAGTCCAAATTGTCGTCGGTAGGCGACATTACCAGTGGTTATCGTGGTTATCGAAGGCTGATATCGTGGTTATCAGAGCTACTCGAAACTGATATCAGAGCTATCAGAGCTATCAGAGACTGATATCAGAGTTATCGGAGACTGATATCAGGGCTATCGGAACTATCCGAGATTGATAACAGGGTTATCGGGACTATCAGATGTTGATATAGGGATTATCAGAGGTATCTAATATCGGCATAGGTCCAGGCGGTGGACACACCGACTCTAGATTAAATCTTAACCCTATCTTACGGATATATGCGCGGTACGCTTTCTTCGACCGTAATATTTTATGCTCTGATACCATAAAGTGTCTCCCTAGCGAATCCACGCCGTGACAACAAATCGTACCTCAAAATATGCTAGTTTTACGCCCGCCTCCGTTAACGGCCAAAGGCAACCAAGTGTCTACACCGCCATGTCGGGTAAGAGCCAATGCTTCGTCACAGATCACACTGTGAGAACCCCCGATCATGGTTAACTTAACTAGCTCTGATACCATAAAGTGTAACATCCCATTTTCTAAAGCGGAATTTTTTTTTTTTTTCAATCAGAGTAGAGCAATGGAGCGAAAGAGTAACTGATCATAACAAAACATGAACCATAGTGTAACAGAGTATTGATACAGCACCCTATTGTTCTTATAGGTAATTACGTAAAACGATAAAGTGACATCTCCGTCTCAGTGCTCACTCGTGCTACATGCCCTCCAACTATGAGCTTACTCGTGCAGCTTGCCTCGATCTCCGATCCGTGGTCCTCCTGACCCTGAAGCTATAGGCCGAGATTCAATTTATCGAATTGAATCTCGGGTAACAATTAACCTTATGCTCAAATAAAACAAGATACGGATGACGATATTCAAAACATAACAAAGCAAAGATATCACTTATGCATATAGCGATGCATGATTGCATGATTGTGACACGTACGAAACATAAGCGTTAAAGCAGTATGTATAAGTCCTACACAATAATAGCCTGCACAAAAACCAGTGCCACGATGATCGGTCGTGTCCTCAGCGCTAGGAAAACTCTAACGGTATTAATATCTCTATAACCCGTGTGAACTGTATGTATAATCGGTAACCCTGAACAGAGTCTCTAACCGTGAATGTATCTCGGTGACCCCTAACAGAATCTCTATCCGTGAATGTACCTATCACATATATGTATATGAGCAGCACTAGATTAGTGTTACGATGCGCGAACGTACCTTCGTTGATGTACGTAAATGTTTCTGGCGGAAACTGTACTTTCTGACGGAAAACAGCGGTTTGTCCGACAGTGGCACGTTGGACAGCGTAACGGCAGCAAATTAGGATTTCTGACGTCCTATAAGAGTAATATCTCTTTCATTAGTGATTTGGCATTATAACTGGCATTTTAGGTAAAAATTACCATTTTGCCCCTATGCCCCTAATTGGCGGAATTTCGCCAGCACTTCGTTACTCGACTACTTTTCTTCCCAAAATTTCGCCGAACTTCGACGCCATTTTGATTTTCGAAAATAAAGACCAAAATAGCCTCCCATATGATACCCAATCATACTTGAAAGATTAAATACTAATCTAACATTACTACTCTAACTATCGAAAGAACTACGGAAGCTTAAAGCTCGGTAGAAAAACTTACCCGAGCTTCACTGCGAATTTCCCAGCACTCCTCCCCCAGAGCTTCTCTCTCTAACCTCTCTCTAGGATCTCAACTTTTGGTGTGAAGATTTCAAGAGGCAAGGCCTCTTATTTATAGAAATTTGAAAGGGTATTTTGGGCATTTTCAAAATTGTCTAAACCATGGAAAATTATACATGTAATGGTGTTTATTTCATGTCCAAGGGCTTTTGGTCGACATACAAGGGCTGATTTGGCAGCATTCAATTGGTCCAAGAGTGATTAAATGAGCTTGCTTTATGCCCGGTCTAACTGTTTTCCCCGATCGGTACCGATTCGCGTGATTTCGGAAAAATCTCAAACTTCTGGATTTACAACTTTGAAACCATTTCTTTACTTACTAGAAATGTCCAAGTTAACCTAAATTTTGATCCCATATAGGGCTCCAACTGTCCGAGCTTGAAGTTTTCTCGAAAACGTGTCCAAACGCGTCCGGTTTGAACGTATTTCGAAACATCATCTTCTTCGAGAAAATTCACTGATTCCAAATATGTCTAGATAAATTCAAACTCATTCCTAGATGTTGAGTTAGAATTTATTTTCTTTATATCCAAAAGTATGCCTATCTGCATTTTTCCCTATTTCGTCTTATTAGGAGAATGCGCTAACGGCCTCGGAATTAACTTCCGGAAGAGGTCACTTGAAGGTAAAAACTCACTGATCAATATTTTACCTTGACTTTGGAATTCTCATTCCTAGATCTCTAGATAGGATCCGTTTCCTAATTTCTAAGTTACTATTCACATTTTTTTACTTTAATTAATTATATTAATATAATATTATCAAGTTGCAAACTTATACATACATACATATATATATATATATATATATATATATATATATATATATATATATATATATATATATATATATTTTTTTTTTTCCTCTTTTTTCCTTAGCCCAATTTCGGTCAACATTCTGATCCATTTTTTTTTATTTTTGTTTTATATTTTATTTAATATAAAATAATTATTTAATAATTATTTTATATAATTTCTTACATAATTTTCCTATTGGTCCAAACTTGTATTTAGGCTTAAAAATACCTAAACTCAACTATTTTTCTCAAAAATTTCCAATTAATTAGTAAATATACTTTTACTAATTTTCAACCATTTTCTACTAATTTTTGAGCTTTACATAATTATCTCTGAATTTCCTTTGCTTATGCTTAAGTAATTAGCCCAATATTACTTAATTACTTAATTATCACTTGTTGATAATTTTCTTAATTATAATGCATTATTACCTTCATACTCTTGCATTAACCTTAGTATTTCCATGCCTCTTACATTATTCTATAATTTGTGAGGGTATTTTGGTCTTTTATTACCTTTTGGACATTCTTATACAATTTCTCCAAGTTCATAATTTATCAAATTACCATAATTAGGGATAATATATCCTCCTAATTCACTTGGTCATTTACTGCTTTTTAGGATTTTTCATAATTTTCTAAGTCATTTACCCTTTCCAGGGGCATTTTGGTCATTTTGGCACTTTGGCCCTTAAATTCCCTGATTTCCTACAGAATTTAACTTAGAATAATAGACTATATTTCCACGAGTCTTACGATCATAACTTCACTTATGAGAAATAACCCATTTATTTATCAAAATATAATATTTCAGATAAATAAATATGCGGGTATTACACAATGAAATTCTGATCAAGGGGGAGATTTTGCGGGAGTGTATGCGTTTGTAGTAAGTGCGGTAAAAGCTGGGAGCAGTATGAATACTAGAGTGATTAAAGCTGGGAGCAGTGTAAATGCTAAGCGCGATAGAGTCTAGAGACTGGTGTGATAAAGCTGCGTGATGCTAAATGTCTTCCCTGTATCTAACGTTTCCCCGACGAAGGAAAGGATCGAAACACAGCTCCGTGGTTCGAAGTCGATGATCATATGTTTCTGCGAACATCCTTGGTGGCCGATGTCAGTGGAGAACTTTAAAGATGAACGAATAGTCCGTATTACGAAAAACCACCTCGTAACGTGTTTCTTAGTTAGTACAATCCGACCGTGATCATGTCATTGAGTAGGAGGTATCTTGTGTTGCCGGGGGTGTATGGGCGCCATGGTGACATGTATGATATCTTGTGTTGTCATGGTGTATGGGCGCCATGGAGACATTTTGGTATCTGTGGTGTTGACCGCGGTGTATGGGCGCCTCGGGAGACACTATATATCAAAGTACGATACGACAAGATCTTTAGTGGTCAAACCAGAACGAATTCTCGATCACCAGGAGGAGCAGCTGACAGATAAAGTGAAGATTCGACGCGTATAGTCCAAAGTCCGAGTTGGACGGAGTCTAGTTAGTACGGAACAAATTTCGAGGACGAAATTTTGTTTAAGGAAGGGAGAAATGTAATACCCGGATAAATAAAATGGCCATTTCTGATAGGTGAATATGTGGTCTCGATTTTTATGTTATATTTATCATATGTATAAGGGGAAAATCTCTTAGGAATTGGGGAAAAGATTGAAGGGTCAAAATGACCAAAGTACCCCAGGATGCTTAGATAACTTAGGAAAAATTGTGGAAAGTCCTAAAAGGCAGTAAAATAATTATTAAAATTAAGAGAGTATATTATCTCTAATTTTAGTAATTTAATAAATTATAAACTTGGAAAAATTGAGAAGGATTGTTCAAAAAGTATTGAAATGACCGAAATACCCCCGTAAATGCTAATATAATGAATGAGACATGAAAACACAAATGTCAATTCAAAAGTTATGAGGTAATGAGTTGTTCTAATTAAGAAAATTATCAACTATTGGTAAGAAAGTAATTAAGTAATTTTTGGCTAATTACTTAAGTATAGGCAAAGGAAATTCATAAATAATTATGTAAAACCCTAAAATTAGTGGTTTGTGGCCTAAAATTAGTATAAACATATTTGTTAATTAATTGGAAATTTTGGAGAGAAATAGTTGAGTTTAGGTATTTTTAAGCCTAAATCCTAGAGTACCAGGAATAGGCTTTCCAATGTCAGAGTAAAATATTGATCAGTGAATTTTTATCTTCAGTTAGCCTTTTCTGGAAGTTGATTCCGAGGCCGGTAGAGCATTTTCCTAATAAGACGAAATAGGGAGAAATGCAGATAGTCACATTTTAAAGATCTGAAGAAAATAAATTCTAACTCAACATTTGGAAATGAGTTTGAATTTATCTGGACATATTTGGAATCAGTGAATTTTTGTCCAGAGATTGATGATCCCGGAAAGTTCTTCCGAAACCGCACGCTTTCAGTAAACTTGGATGACTTTTGGAGCCCTGGATGGAATCAAAAATTAGTTTAGATTAGATATTCCTAATGAGAAGGAAAGGGGCTTCAAAATGGTAATTCCGGATTTTTGAGATTTTTCCGAGATTACGCGATTCGGACACCGATCGGGAACTTTATCGGTACAAGTTCA
Organism: Acacia pycnantha; assembly: GCA_025563575.1. Lineage (NCBI taxonomy): Eukaryota > Viridiplantae > Streptophyta > Magnoliopsida > Fabales > Fabaceae > Acacia > Acacia pycnantha. Next base: position 1,772,111 of record JAMWYP010000032.1, on the reverse strand, counting down.
TAAAGCAAAAGCATCACATCACATTAATTGATGTGACAAACCACCAACTAAGGGGGAGAGGATGGTTTGGACAAGTGGCATGGTGAGGATCTTGACATTTGGCAAAGTGCGATCCGACGGTCAGAATCCGCGACAAAGTGTGAATAGTGCACACAACTTTCCCTATAAATAGGAGGCTCTCCTTTGCATTCTTCACACCAAAATCATTTCTCTAGTTGAGCTTTCCTAGAGAGAAGTTAGAGAGAGGTGCTCGGAGGAGGAAGGAGCCGGGAATTTTGCGTGAAGCTCTGGGTATTTTTCCGGTCTTTAGCTTTTAATGCTTTCAGTAGTTTTAGTAGTAATGCTAGATAGATCTTTAGCTTTATTTCAAGTATTAAATTCGAAAATCATGGTGGGGTCGGAGTTCTGGCAAAATTTTGGAAAGTCTGAGTCAAAGTAACGAAGTACTGGCGAAATTCCGCCGATTAAGGGGTCAGGGGTAAAATAGTCATTTTGACTAAAAGTGTCCGTCGTAATGATATATCCTTAACAAGTACATTGTTATGTTGATAGGATATCCCTGATTACGTTTTTACCTCTTTGTCGTCTTAGTATTCGCCGTAAATACCGTATAACGTCAACGAAGGTACGTCCGCGTACTGTAACATTAACTCTTATGTTTATGGTATGCATATATGTGCTATGTGTATTGTTATGGTATGTTTATTGGATACAAATATGTTAGAACAGTTTGGTGCCGAAGGCAAGGCTAGTCTACGTGGGTGTGCCATAAGTCGCCGTATAAGTCGGTGAGGCCCCATGGTAGACACTTACACAACCATTCATTCGGTTTACGGAGGTATGTACGTTCGCGTCTTTGTAACACTAACTCGATGGATATAGTATGCGTATATGGTATGTATGTGATGTGTGTATGGTGTGTATATGTGGGGTGTTGTTGGGATGCATATTATGTTAAAAGATAAGCTGTATGCATCTTGGGAGCGATATATCTGTAAGGTGGGAGCGATACATTTATAATCTTTGGGAGCGATACATTTATAATCTTTGAGTGATACATCTGTAATGCTTGGGAGCGATATATCGTATGCCGGGAGCGATACATGTGCATTGGTTGGGTGTGGTTTACATGTTGTTGTTTGGTAACCCATATGTGTGTATGTATACATGAGGTTAACGTTACCGAGATCCTAAGCGGATCTCGGCCCTTAATATAGCGTCGAGTTCGGGAGGACCAGGGCCCGAGGATGGAGGCAAGCGACTGCGTAGATGACTGACCAAGACTTCATTTCGTTGTTCCTACAGAGTCTTCCTTTGACTAAAAACTCTCGGTTATTGAACCGCCTTTGTAATCAGCCAGATACACTACTGTTGGCTTTTTGAATCTATATATCAGTTACTCTTCCGCTCAAATGCTCTACTCTGATGATTTTGAAATGATGTTTGACAAAAAAAAAAATTTATACTGCTTGTGAAAAGTCGGGATGTTACATTTAAGAACGAGTTGACGCAGTTTTATAAGATTGAAGCATAACAATGATGAACTGTGAAATATATTTCATCAGATCCATTACATATATAGAAGTAGTACAAATATATATCGAAATGGATGGATCATAACACAATCAATTATTTAAATTAAGGTGATCTGCTGAAGGAGGAGGTTTCTCACAACAAACACACCAACCACCATAGCACTTGTTGACCAAACCAGGACTACAATGTCTATAAGAACACACTGGGTTGCATTCTTCATCTTTCACACATTTCTTCACCTCTTCTAGTTCATCTTGCTGTGCGCCTATTTTTGTAAAAACTCCTTCAGACACACACACACATAAATTTCATTCATAAATAAAAATGTGTTAGATATATATATCTTAGGGTTATGCAAAAATACCCATCAATTTATACTTAATGTGCAAAATATATACACATAATTTTAACGCAAAAATACCCATGAATTTTAAAAATCAGAGAAAAATAATACTATTGTTAAAGTCACCTAACTTCCATTGCTTTTTGTAGAAGAACATGATGGTGTTGGGTGTCATCATTGTTGTCAAACTCGCGAGTTGACTCTCCGAGTTTACCGTTTTTACATTCCTACCTTACTAAATCGAGTTAAGTCTCTAGTAAAATCATCTTAATCAGAAACTTAGATAAACTCACGAGTTTACACATTGAATTTAATTTACCGTTTTTACGTTTATAGTTTACAAAATTGTGTTAATTTTTTTCAATTTTGTCATCCTCAACGGCTTTATATATGAATTATATAGAATTTTTTTATTAAATATAATAAATTATGAATGTTGATATATTTAATTTCAATTATTTGAATTTATTTTTAAATTGAAATCAAATTATTATCATTATTATATTTAAATTATTTAATTATACACTGCTAATACATATTTAATGATAAAAGTAAACTCTTACGAGTTTATCGATTCGAGTTTACGATATATTATGTTACTGTCACGAGTTTGCTTAAACTCGTGAGTTTAACAACTTTGGGTGTCACCACAAAAATTAACGGGCATACAATATCTTTAGCAGTTGTGTCAGTTTCGCTCTGGGTTTAAAGTTTACAGGTGTTATTGCACATTGGGTATATGTTGATTTTGCACCTTAACTCCATATCTTATAAATAAAAAACATCTTTATACCTAGAAAAGTATAAAATTATAATGCAAATTTGGAATATAAAAGAATCATGACCATTTTTAGAGAGATAAATTACCAGATGCGATGAGAAACAAAACCACCAAGGAAGCCAAAATGTGTGAAACTTTTGCCATTTCTCTGATTTGTGATGCTATATATCAACCCCAGCAGATTGTTTTCGCTTGTGCTGTATGTTGGAAGGAGATTGCATTCCAATATATATATATATATATATATATATATATATGGGGTTTAAACTTCTCATGTTGCATGAGAAGAAGAAGATTCCTACACACAGATTAAATGATGGGACCCATATATATATATAATGCTAATTATATATATATATATGTGGGTCTCACCCAAGGTTGTCAAACTCACGAGTCTAAGCAAACTCGTGACAGTGACATTAACTCGTATCGTAAACTCGTAAGAGTTTACTTTATCATTAAATATGTATTAACAGTGTATAATTAAATAATTTAAATATAAAAATGACAATAGTTTGATTTAAATATATTTTAAATCCTAATAATTGAAATAAAATGTATCAACATTCATAATTTATTATATTTAATAAAGGAATTTCTATAAAATTCATATATACAATTGTTGAGGGTGACAAAATTGAAAAAAATTAACACAATTTTGTAAGTTACAAACGTAAAAACGGTTAATTCAGTGTGTAAACTCGTGAGTTTATCTGAGTTTACGGCTGACACGATTTTACTAGAGACTTAACTCGATTTAGTAAGGTAGGAACGTAAAAACGGTAAACTCGGAGAGTCAACTCGCGAGTTTGACAACCATGGTCTCACCATTTCATGTGTGTGTAACATGAGAATACACTTCTCCTACAACATGAGAAGTGTTTTTCCCTATATATATATATATACACACACACACACAAACACACACTCCATTTGCAATGTAGATGAATTACAATATGGAAATAAAATGTAATGCATTGAATATTTAATTATTAATTATGGTAAGAAATTATAAAAATTAAAGATATGATCGCCTTATTAAAAGGTTTGGATATTACTCTTCAATGATTGATTTGAAGAAGAAAAAAGATCAATGAAATGGATTTACATCTTAAATAGTATTTGATAAATTAAGTACTAATCCGTTATCAAATCAAGAAATACTATTTGTTAGCCATTCAGTTGCATCGATTTGCAAACATAGCAAGTCAATTCACCTTAGCAAGTTAAGTCAATTACTGCAAATTAGAATTAGAATTTATTTTTGAATTTAATTTCCTCCTCCGTTTTCATGTACTGATGTACTACTAGCAACTACTCTAATTTATAAGAATGTAGGCTCACAGTAAAGAAACTTGGCTCAAACCAAAAAGAAAAAAGAAACTTGGCTACATCTGAATAATCGTCGCGACTTGCGACTATATATCTAGAGCTTGAATATACAAGATCAGGAGTTAAGGTGAAACAACCCTCAGTTGATCCAAACGGCGCGGTGGAATTTTCGAATTTACAATTTATTTAGAAAATTTGTTTAATGGTGTCATGGAACCTATATATTAAATGAATTATTCCTAATTTATGAATTGTTCAACTTAATTACAAAAAATAAATAAATAAATAAATAAATAAATAAATAAATATATATATATATATATATATATATATATATATATATATATATATATATATATATATATGTCACTCATAACAATGTGAACACAATTCATGCAATATTTTTGAATTAAACGGTTGATTATGCCTTTTTTGAATGCACTATTTTCAACGAAACCAATCAACAACAAAAATATGACCGAAATCAAGCCTTAATAATATTTCATGATATTCTTCTCCTTCTGAGTATTTGTTACCAGAATCAGGAAAAGATGTGGATTTGATGAGGAATGGATAATTGACCCCCAGGGATTAAGTGGAGGCCTTGCTTTGTTCTGGAATAAAAATACTACTGTGAATATTCTTTCCTCATCCAATTATGTCATTCATACTTCGGTTTTTGACCCCTCAGCTAAATTCCCTTATTACATCACCTTTGTCTATGGCCCCCCAACAGAAAAGGACAGGTTAACAGTCTATGCAGACATTATCAGGTTTGCCCAATGCCGGTTGGAGAGTTGGATCTGTTTGGGCGATTTCAATGACATTACATCTCATCATATTGATTTGGGTTACAATGGATCCCGGTTCACCTGGTGCAACGAGAAGAAGCGGAAGCCACAATTAAAGAGAGGATTGACAGAGCGATGGGAATGATTCTTTCCTGCCGAATTTCCTTTTGCTCAAGTTTTCCATATTGATCCCTTAAGATCCGATCATCATCATTGTTTGTTGATTTCCAATTTGTCTCTAATAATAAATTAAGACCTTTTAGGTTTGAGGATTATTGGACTGTTCATAATGATTTCTTGCAGGTTGTCCATAATATCGGGATATGGGTAATTCACGACGCACAAATATTGTTGATAACTTTGCTCTAAATTTGAATAATTGCAGGAAAAACCTTATTAATTGGAGCAAACGTACTTTCCCTAATCGTAAAAAAGCTATTGTTTTTCTGCAATCATGCCTGAGCGTTATTCGACAGGGTTGTCAAGATGCCAATAGCAAAAAAGAGGAAGCAACACACTTGCAAAATATTGAGGAACTAATGGACCAAGAGGAAAATTATTGGTGGCAAAGATCCTGAATCTCTTGGCTTCAATCTGAGACAAAACTCCAATTTTTCCACCTCTCTACTCTCATCCGAAGAAGGAGAAATGCGATCCTGAGTATTAAAGATGTAGATGGGGTGTGGACTACTGATAAGGGTACTATAAATAATATGTTCACTTCCTTCTTCACTAATCTCTTCTCCTCTTCAGGACCAAGACAGCTCTCAAATGCTACTAATTCCATAGAACCCAAAATTGACCCGGTCTCAAACGAGCTCCTGCTTTGCCCTATCACTAGTGATGAGGTCTGTCTCGCTGCTTTTGAACTAGGGGGTTCCAAGGCCCCTGGACCGGATGGCTTCTCGTAAATTCTACCAGCTTCATGGTCGGAGGTAGGTGATACAATTGTTCAAATGGTTAGAAATTTTTTCGATAATGCCCTCTCCCTTGAAAGCATTAATGGAACAAATATCACCCTCATCCCTAAAATTGACAAACCTGAGTCAGTCTCACACTTCCGTCCTATTGGTCTTTGTAATTTTTCCTATAAAATCATTTCTAAAGTACTGGCCAACAGGATGAAAGGGTGTCTTGATAAATGTATCTCCCATAACCAGGGCGCCTTCGTGCCAGGTCGGTTAATCCAAGATAACATCATCATAGCCCACGAAGTTTTCCATTATCTAAGGCGTAAGAAAAATGGTAATAAATATGATTTTTCCTTAAAAATGGACATGAGTAAAGCCTATGATCGTGTTGAGTGGGATTTTCTGAGAGATGTGTTACTCAAGTTTGGGTTTTCTCACAAATGGGTTACGCTTGTCATGCATTGTGTGGAGTCTGTGCACCTTAATATTTGTATTGCAGGAGAGAAAGTCGCCTCAATTAGTCCGGGAAGAGGCCTCCGTCAAGGGGACCCTCTATCGCCGTATTTGTTTATCTTGTCCTTGGAAGCCCTCTCCTGTATGATTAATAATGCCCTCTCCCAAAGTCAGCTCACTGGGATCAAGCTAAGTAATAACTGCCCTCTTTTATCACATAGCTTTTTTGCAGATGATGCCTTGTTTTTCATGAATGCAGAGATTCAAAATTGCCAAGTCTTGTCAGACATTCTTCAGAATTATTGCTTAGCATCGGGCAACAGCGAACTTGAGAAATCCAGATTGTGTTCTCTGAGAACACCCCTAATGCATTACGGCACTCTATTTGTGGCATCCTGGGCATTGAAGAGAGTTTAGATCAAGGTAAATACTTGGGCATTCCAAGTGTTTGGGGAAAAACGAAGCATCAAGCATTAGCATACGTCCGTGAAAAAATGAGCAAAAAAGTACTCGGCTGGAGTAGCAAGCACCTTTCTTTTGCAGGTAGAGAAGTCATGATTAAAGCAGTTATTAATGCTATCCCAGTGTTCCCTATGTCTTGCTTTAAGTTCCCAGTCAAGACCTGTAAAGAGCTTAACAGCCTAGTCACTCATTTCTGGTGGGAAGGCCAAAACAAAACGCACTGGGTAGCCTGGAGCAAACTGACACGCCCAAGTCTGATGGCGGCATGGGGTTTCGGGACTTCATAAATTTTAATGATGCTCTCCTTGCGAAATCAGCTTGGCGCTTATCACAGAATCCATATGAGCTGTGGGCTAGGGTTATTAAAGGGCTCTACTTTCCCAACAACTCATTTCTTGACGCTAAAAAGGGGCACAGAGCTTCATGGTGCTGGTATAGTATTCTTGAGGGGCGAAATCTTATAAGAAATGACTTGTGTTGGCAAATTGGTGATGGGAAGTCTGTTCGTGTTTGGCAGGACAAGTGGATCCCATCTTTACCCACATGTAGACTTGCCACGAATGATGAAACACTTATGAAATCCCAGCGTCCAGTAGCTGACCTAATTTCTAGTACAGACGGTAGTTGGGATCTTACTCAGATCAGACCAAGCATTTGTGAGCAGATTGGGGAAGCCATCCTAGCAATCCCCCTTCCCCGGATCCCATCGGAAGACAGGCTGAGATGGACCAAAGCAAAAAATGGCATCTATTCGATCAAACTGGGTTATTATAATGCTACCACCACTCTCAACGTCCCCTCCCAATCAAATGGCACCCCCTTCTCTATACCCAGTGAAGTTTGGAGAAATAGCTGGAAGATTAAAGCGCTCCCAAAAGTGGTTAACTTTATTTGGAGAGTCTTATCAGATGCCATCGCCACAAATAAGGCCCTTGTTATTCGTAAGAGGGGAAGCACTGAGCTATGTCCTATCTGTCATGAAGCTAGTGAGTCAATTGAGCATCTGTTTTTTCACTGCGCCTGGGTGCGTTGTGTTTGGTTCGGATGTAGGTTATCCATCAAATATGATCTTGATAATATTCAGTGCTTCAAAAGGTGGTGGCAGGAATTAATGGACCCACAGTGCCCCCTTACTGATTTTGATTTAGCTCTTATCAGTTGGCTCCTCTGGTTCATATGGAAAAGCCGGAATGAAAAAGTTTTTAATGACACTGATCCTAACCCGGCTCTGGTCATAGAACAAGCCTCTCAGTCTCTATTGAGCCATTGGAAAGCCAACTATGCCAGGAGTAATGGAGACACTACCAAAGCCCCCAAACAGAATGCTTACTGGACCCCTCCTCCAGAACCTTACCTCAAAGTCAATCTAGACGGTGCGTTCCACGAGCATACCAAATCAGCTGCTATAGGCATCCTATGCCGTGATTCTTGGGGGGTAATGAAGTGGGCCTTTGTCGATAAAATCAAGTCTATTTCAGCATTTATGACTGAGTCTCTTGCCCTTAAAAGGGCTCTGATGCTTGTCCAAGATTTGGGGAATAAAAACGTCATTTTCGAAACAGACTGCCAAAACCTTGTGTATTGTTTGGAAAAAAGCCAGCCTGATCTAGGTGAGTGGCAATCCTGTGGTATTCTTTCTGATATCCTTAACATTCTTTGGTCCGAGCCCTGCTTCTCGATCCAATTCATCCCTCGCCAGGAAACAAAGCAACAGATTTCTTTGCTGCATTTGGGTGGGTGGAAAGACCCTTACCCCCTTTGTTGCCGTTTCTGGAGGAAGATGCGAAGAACTCAAGGTATCTATCGAACCATCCCTCGGTTCCACTCAGACAGGTTGACCCTGGTTGATTATTTCTGGCCTTCGTAGGTGGAGCCGTTTGTGTCTGTTTTCCTTTTGTTTCCTTTCTCCTTTGTCTGTTTCTGGTATCTTGCTTTCGCCATCGTCCTTTTTGGTGGTTTGTTTGTTTGTTTGCGCTGCTCTTGTCCTTTTCTTTCTTTGCTGGCTTTTATTGCCCTCACGTGGTTGTAACAGTTTTTTCTTTCAATAATGAAGTCTTCTAGAATTGTTCAAAAAAAAAAAAAACGGTTGATTATGCCTTTTTTGAATGCACTATTTTCAACGAAACCAATCAACAAAAAAGTATGACCGAAATCAAGCCTTAATAATATTTAATGATATTCTTCTCCTTCTGAGTATTTGTTAGGCTCTATTCGCGCGCTTGATTTGGACTATTTTTATATTATAAATATGAGTGAAAAATGAGCTTTAATAAATTAAAATTAATTATGTTTAGTAGCCATAATACGTAATATTAGTCCTCATGTGCTTAAATTAAATTACAAAAGCATAAAAACTAATATATCATACAAATTGCAATCAAGAAACCATATATACGTACGTAGTGTTCTTAAGAAATGTATATAAGAGCTAAGCAAGAGTTCATTGAGCAGTTTTATGGTATATATGGGAAAAACACTTCTCATGTTGTAGGAGAAATGTATTCTCATGTCACACACACATAAATTGGTGGGACCCACACATATATATAATTAGAATTATATATATGTGGGTCCCACCATTCCATGTGTGTAGGAATCTTCTTCTTCTCATGCAACATAAAAAGTTTAAATCTCATATACGCTGTCTTTTTTTCTTTTCTTTTTTTTGGTTTTTGCAATGAAAATAGTTATCTTTTATTGTATAGAATTTGAGAAATGAATCGAACTATTATAATATTAAATTAACTCGATCATAAACAAGATTTGTCAGAACCTTTATTAATTAAACAATTTTTTAAAAAAATAGACCACAATTATACAGACATAGTATAGAAGAGTCTACTAGCCCATTTGGATGGGCTTTTAAATATATATATTTTTTTTTGTAGTGCTTATTTTTTAAGCTCCAAATTTGAGCTTTTAGAAAAAGCAACATTTTGACTTTTTTTTGTGACTTTTGCTTTTTTTAAAAAATATTATCTAAACATATAAATTAATTAAAAAACATTTCTTTTTACATTAAAAAAGTGTTTTTTTATCAAATAAGCCCATCCAAACGGGCCCTAAATAGTATTAATTATAATTTTAGCAAGAAAAAGTTGCATAAAACAAGAACTAATAATCCACATAATTGGTATAATTCGTAGAGCAAATCAACCTATCATTTAATGAAAACCGTGCTATTCACAAGTCATATTAAATGTCACGACTCATTCTTCAAACTTTACGTAATGTACAAATAAACGTATCTAGTTAATTAATTTACAAATGACCATTTCGATCCCAAAAAAAATAATCAAATAATCAGATTTTAAGGCTTCACGCAGCAAAGACACCAGCCACCATAACACTTGTGGGCTAAATCAGGGCAATTTATATAATCACAAACTTGTGTACATTCTCCATCAGCCACACATTTTCTCAATTCATACGTCTCCTGTGCTCCTACTTTTGGGGCCACTCCTGTATTATTCACACACAATATTACGGACATTATATTTTATATATATATTTATTTGTTTGTTTGTTTGTCATCAATTTGAGTTACTCTTACATTCATTCAAATATAGCTAGCTAGGTAATATGTATGTGTCGGGAGAAATAAAGATAATTGGACTCTCTACAATTATGCTTTAAGAAAATTTTGAGGAAAAAAAAAAAAAAAAAGCGACAAGAAAAAATTGATTATGTATTATCATTAAAAAAATAAAATAAAACTTACCATAGTTTACCCATTCAAAACTATTGATTTAGATGTAGTTAGAAAACCGGTTCACTTCTAATTCACGGTTTAACCCATCATAACTCAGGTTAAATTTTGAAACCATGACTATTGACGTTTTGTAGCATTCAGATATTGTTTTTCAAAATCATCTCCAGGTGATATTTTTTTTTTAAATAAATACCAATTTCCAATTGATAAGTAACTTGTGTTTCATATATGAACTCGAGTTTTGTCTTTAATCAAATATAAGAGTAATATTATATCAATTATATGATCGTATCATATATAAATTCTAACCACACCATGATGGTTTCCCTTCCTTCAAATCAAACTTAATTCTGACTCCCTGGTTCTTAATGTAAGATATAATTATCTAATTTGATTAGATTAAGAAAGTTAGTTAAATTAGTTAATATGACATGTTTTTTCCAAAATACCCTAATCATCTTTCTTAATCCACTCCCCTCTTCCCTGCTTGATTATTGCTGAAGGAATATCTATACAGCCAAATTGAAAAGAAAAAAAATTGAGACAAATATGGGAAATCTATCTTATATTTAGGACCAATATCATTTTTTTTAATTAAGTCATACATTAAGGACAAGAAGAAAAGATAATAAGAAAATGGTGTGATATGTGCTAAGAAAGGAGAGAAAGATGAGTTAATTACCAGATACAAGGAGGAATAGAATCAGTAAAAAAACCAATTTGAGAGAAGCTTGTGCCATTTCTTTCAGAATTATTTATGTTCTTTCTTAACAACGCACACAGATGTGTTTTAATTTTCAAGTTATATATGTGTCAACAAGATTTATATCTTTATGGATATGTGTGTGTATACACACACACATTAACATCCTGCATTTTCTCCTCAAGATTCGCTCTGCATCTCAAATATTTTTAGTAAGAGAATTAATCGGCATGTGTTTCTCCTGATTCAATATAATCAAGGAAATATCATATCCATACAATACACACAATATAGTATTGATCAATTTTAGTTTATATATATATATATATATATATGGGAGGGAGGGAGGGAGGTTCCAGCATGACAGTGTGTAAGGGTGTTCATGATGCCCAGCCGCCCTGTCCGCCCGCCCGCAACCAACGAAAAATCGCCTTACCCAGCCCTAAAAAAGGCAGCCCAGAAAAAATTGGGCACAACTGGCACTACTACAAAAGATGGTATTTACGTCCTAAAAAGACGTCCTATTTAAAAAAAAGGAAGTAAAAAATAGAGTCGGTGACATCTTTGTAATTATATGTGAGAAAAATTGACTTTTGGCGTCTAAGTTTGATAATTAGACGCCAAAAACGTCACTTTTGACGTCTAAGTTTGATACTTAGACGTCAAAAACACTACTTTTGAGGCCAAAAACGTCTAAATTTTAAAATTAGACGTCAAAAGCCAGACCTAAATTCACTCCATTTGTGCGTGCTCATTGTATTCATTTTTCCCTTCAAAAAAAATTTCCCTCACTCCAACACCCTCCCTCCACCACAATTGCCTTTACCTTTTTCCTTGTCGCCGGTGGAGTGCGTGTCCAGAGTTTCGGTTCATCAGCTGCTCTTCTTTTCCAATCTCGTCGTCCTCCTCCTCCGTCCTTCTTCAGTTTGCCGTCGGTATGTATTAGCATCTTCCTCTGTTCGCGACGTTGCCATGGTGAAGTTGGGAGCAGTTTGCTTCTTACTTCTTCTTCCGTTTGTCGCATCTGGTGGTACGATTGAAGCATGCATTTCTGTGCGCGTTCTTCATTCTTGTTTCTTCAGCGTCGGCCCCGTCTCTATCTCTTTGCTCGTTGTTGTAAGTGAGGTTTAGGGTTCTCACTCATTTCCTCATTCCTTCTTGGTCTTTTCTGGGAGTCGACTAGCCTGAACCAGTGGGATTTTTTTCAGATCTGAAATTCTCTGTCACGTATGAGAACTGCGATGGTGAGAACTTCATTTTGCGTTGATCTCTTTGATTTTTGTCTCTCGTCTGCCTTCCAAGAGTCTTTTGATATGATTTTTTGTAGATATGATTAGGGTATGTTGATTCTTCTTAGCTTCTCTTCTTCAGGGGCAATACCTGATAATTTGTGTTTATGTTGTTAAGCTTATCAGAATTCATTCTCCCATGCGTGTTGATCCAAATTGTGTTGTAAAATGGGTTCCAGATCATCATACTATTAGAGTAGCCAGGATTGCATCAGAGAAATTCTTGAGGTAAACAACTAGGTTTCGTTTTAGCCATATGCACAAGCAATGGTTATATTCATAGCTAATATATATGTATAGAAATGCACGGGCAGTTGAGCAATTCTTGTTTTCTTAACCAAAACTTGGGGTTGAGAAGAAAAATGTGCCATAAAAAATGTATCAAAAGTTTATCACCTACCTAAATTGTTACCTGCAATAAAAATTGCATTATAAACCAACCAATTACATAATTTGAACTTAAAATTGTAGCTTCAGTTATTATTCATATGCTACTCATTTGCTATCCGATGATAAACAAGTTGGTTCTAGCCCCAAGATATCATTAGTAGAAACAGTAAGGGAAATCATAAAATCTGGATAGTTTTGACCAGCAGGTAGGACTAGAAAGACAAGATAAGAACTTATAGTAACCATTTACCTTCTTTCCTATGCTTAGAGATTGCAGATATTTGCTATGTTGTAATTGAGGTTTTTCATTGTGAATTTCATGTGCAACTTTGAAGAAATAATTTTTGTCATAGTGAGGTCTCATTTGTTGTTTTGGATTAGATTTTGTATTCTGGAATCATCTTACTGGACCCATACCATCAAAGAAACTCTTAGATAATATGACAACTATGTATGTATTGGGCTGATTTAATCCTTTGTATTCTGTAGCTTTAATACCCCAAATTGCCCTATCTACTTGCAAAGCATATATTTTTCTCAATGTTAATTATGACCATTTGAGATTGACATCGTATTTTTCTTTTTATTGCAGTGACCTATCAAATAACAGGACCAACGGATCTATTTGCTGGAGGCATCAAATTACTTCCTTTACTTCAAATATTGAGAGAACATACTCATCAATCTGTAATTTTGGCTGTAGCATATGATGGATTACGTAGTAGTAACATTTCAAAATATCTTAAATATAATACTCTTCCAGAAAAAAAGCCAGCCGCCATCAAGAATATACTTTACCATAATACCATGGGCATTACCTTTTCTTACAATTTTTTTATTTTTATTTTTTTGAATTTGTCAATTGCAGGTCACTAGAGAACAATTCTTTGTCTGGATCCATCCCTGCCAGTATATGGCTGAACTTCACTAGGAGTGCTAAGCTCACAATGTAAATTCTGAATCAAAATCATGTTGTTTACTAATCTTGTAGTAATTCTCTGCATCAAGCTAGTCTTCTGAGTTAGTATAATTGGAGTATAATCAAGCTTTCATTATCCAGTTAATGGTTTAAGTTGGTGGAATGGATTCTAATAATGCGATTTTCAAATTGAATTTTAATGTTTTGCCAATCTATGCAGTGACACGGTAATTCATTTTTAGACATTTCAGGCAGTTCAAGAGTACCAGCAAATGTCACCTTGAGGTATTCTTATTGTTCATATTCAGTAACACATGGACTTCCATGCATCTGCCATTCTGCATGATATGATTCTCTCTATTGTTCTGTTGTTTGATTCATGAGCATAACGTGGAAATAATTCTTGTTGTATTTTATGTGTATTACTGATATGTATTCAATTAAAGCTAATATATTCTCTTACAAGTGGTTTGGTAGATGATGCTTATAAATCATATCCACTGTAACAATCTACACAGGAGACTAGATAATCATAAAACCTTAGGACAATCTCAAGGAAGCTGCAATGTAATGGAATACTTATGATTAATATAATAATGATGCCAAACAAAAGGTGTCCTATTCTCAAGCTTTTGGCATCTTGACAGGTTTCTGTATTCTTTGACCTCCTCATGGTATTTGCTCTTGCTTCCTTTGAAGGTGCTTATTTGCTGGACATGTAAAGTGATTTTGGGGTCTTTTGGGCTGTAACATCCCAACTCTTCAAAAGCAGTATATATATATATATATATATATATATATATATTCATCAAAACATCATTTCAAATAATCAGAGTAGAGCATCGGAGCGATTGAGTAACTGATATGTATATATAAAATGCCGTAAGTCTGGCTGGATACAACAGCGGTACAAAAACCGTGTAGTTCAAAAGTATGATACAACAGAAAGAAATCTTTGACCGGATCTTCTACGTGGCTCGCTTGCTTCTTTCCTCGGCCCTCGGTTCTCCTGGACCACGAAGCTAAATGAGATCCAATTTAGCGCATTGGATCTCGTGGTAACTAACCCTCATGCTCAAATAAAACAGTATACGGATGATGAGATATTCATGACATAACAAAGAGATGTATGATCAATAATGACAGAACATAAACATAGAGCAGTAGCTATAATCGGTGACCCTTAACAGAGTCTCTATCCGTGAATGTATAATCGGTGACCCTAATAGAATCCCTATCCGAGTCGGTGACCCTAGACAGAGCCTCCATCCGAGTCGATGACCCTAAACAGAGCCTCTATCTGGGGTTGTATCTATCACATATGGTAAACCTAAGTACAATTCCATAGGCACGGTGCATATAGCACCGAATAGAATGGCCAAGTAAGTGTCTACCATGGGGGCCTCACCGACTTATACGGCGACTTAATGGCACACCCACGTAGATTAGCCTTGCCTTCGGCACCAAACTATTCACACATCATATCATCACATATTTGCATACCATAAACATCAGAGTCAGTGTTACGATGCGAACGCACCTCCGTTGACGATATACGGTAATTCAGTACGTTTTGACGGAAGCGCACGTTGACGGAAAACAATGGCCGACAATGGCACGTCGGACAACAGAACGACAAGAGATCAAGGTTTCGATATCCTATAATGATAATATCACCATTATCAATATTTGACATTATAACGGGCATTTTAGGTAAAAATTACCATTTTGCCCTATTCCCTGTCGGCGGAATTTCGCGGAGCTTCGCTACTTTGACTCCGACTTTCCAAAATTTTGCCAGAACTCCGACTCCACCATGATTTTCGAATTTAATACTTAAAATAAAACTAAAGATCTATCTAGCATTACTATTAAAACTACTGAAAGCTTTAAAGACTAAAGACCGGAAAAATTACCCAGAGCTTGACGCGAGAATTCCCCGGACTCCTTCCCTCCCCAGAGCTCCTCTCTCTAACTTCTCTCTAGGAAAGTTCAACTAGAGAAATGATTTTGGTGTGAAGAATGCAAAGGGAGGAGCTTGCTATTTATAGAGTTTTTGTGAGGGCATTTTGGTCTTTTCCAATCTTCCAACTTTCAATTTTGGCCACATAACACATCTTTTTGCTCAAACCACTTCTCCACCACAAAAACTCCTCCAAAAACGTGCTCCCCCCCCAGGTCATTATTGCATTGTCACCAACTTTTGCTTTATGGTCTTGCATCGATAAAGCTCCCGATCGGTGTCCGAATCGCGTAATCTCGGAATAATCTCAAAAATCCGGAATCACAACTTTGAAGACCTTTTCCTACTCATTAGGAATGTCTAAGTTAAACTAATTTTTGATTCCATCCAGGGCTCCAAAAGTCAGTCTGAAGTTTACGGGAAAGCGTGCCAGTTACAGAATTGAATTCCGGAATCATCAACCTCGACAAAAATTCACTGATTCCAAATATGTCCAGATAATTTCAAACTCATTCCTAGATGTTGAGTTAGAATTTATTTTCTTCAGATCAAAAATGTGACTATCTGCATTTTTCCCTATTTCGTCTTATTAGGAAAATGCTCTACCGGCCTCGGAATCAACTTCCGGAAAAGTCTAACTGAAGATAAAAATCCACTGATCAGTATTTTACCTTGACTTAAGAAAACCTATTCCTGGGGCTCTAGATAGGATCCGTTTTCTATTTACCTGGTCACTATTCACTTGTACTTAATTATAAGATTATTATATTACAAAATCCTATCATCTTATCCTCTTAAGATTTTCTTGTCCTTTTTATTAATTTTTTTTATTTTCGTTTTAATTAATTATTTAATTAATTAATAATATATAAAATAATTTTTTTATATAATTTTTTTACAACATTTTCCTATTGGTCCATTCTTGTATTTAGGCTTAAAAATACCTAAACTCAACCATTTTTCTCCAAAATTTCCAATTAATTAACAAATATGTTTATACTAATTTTAGACCAAAAACCACTAATTTTAGGGTTTTACATAATTATTTATGAATTTCCTTTTCCTATACTTAAGTAATTAGCCAATAATTACCTAATTTCTTCATTACCACTTGTTGATAATTTTATTAATTAAAATACCTCATTACTTCATAACTTTTATACTGACATTTTCGTTTCCATGTCCTCTGCATTATTTTAGGATTTATAAGGGTATTTTAGTCATTTTAATACTTTTTTGAACATTCTTAATCAATTTCTCCAAGTTTGTAATTTATTAAATTATCACAATTTGAGGCAATATACTCTCTTAATTTTAATAATTATTTTATCACTTTTTAGGATTTTTCACAATTTTTCTAAGTCATTTATGTCCCATAGGGGCATTTTTGTTATTTTGGCACTTTGGCCCTTAAATTCTCTAATTTCCAAGAAATTTTCCTTTAGAAAATAAGATAGATTTAACATATTCTTTGAAACCACATATTCATCTATTTTTACTAGGTATTATTTCCTAATTTATGATATTTACCCTAAGTCAAATTTTAGGGTATTACATGGGCCAATATATATTTCAAATAGGATATGTCCTTCAACTAAAGCTGTGCTTGTTTCTTCTGATAATGAATTCTCTTGGGTGGGGCAAAAGAGGTGATATCAAAAGGCTTTTAGTGCATAAAAAGTAGGTTCTTTAAAATGGATGGCTATTTGAAAATGATTGGCTCTTGGTATTGTCATTTTCTTATCAATTTCTTTCTTTTTTTCCTTGAAGGCTTGCTGACAATCCTATCTGCAAGGATTCTAACATTCAAAATATTGGTCAATATTGTGCCTCTGAAGGGGGTGAATCTGAAAAATCTATGAATTCAACAATCGCATCTGCTCAAGCTTGTCCAATGGATAATTTCTATGAATATGTCCTGCATCCCCTGTTCCCCGCTATTGTGCAAAGACCTCTGAGAATTGGATATCGTCTGAAAAGCCCAAGTTTCTCTTACTTTTCTCCTTATAGAAAATTCTGCTGAATTTCTTGCCTCTTGAATTGCTAGAAATTGTTTTGTTGCTTTTGTGATAAATATGAATGCATGAATCCCATGTTACTTGTTGCTTTGCTGGATCCTGTGGTATTTCATGTTGTCATTGACATGTTTATCCAAGTTGGGCATGTTTATCTATAATCATTCAAAAATCTATTATTCTAGCATTTTCTTCTGTCTCTGCTCCTACCTTTTGATTTTCCCTTACCGTAGCTTTTAAGCGTTTTCTATATTTTTTATGGTTTTTAATCCTGATCTGTGATGGCGCACAGATCTGTTTTTTTTTTTTTAAAAAAAAAAAGTGGACTTACGAACGTCTAATTTTAGAATTTAGACGCCGTAACTTACGGCGTCTAATTTTTAAATTAGACGCCGTAAGTTTTACCTACTACACCCCCCGAATAGGCATCCCGCAGAAAAATGACGTTAAATGTGCAAAAAATGAGACGCCGTAGCCCTGTTTTGTAGTAGTGTGGGCTGGACATTTTTGCGGGCAGGGCTGGGCACCGGGCAGGGTATGCTGCCCTGCCCAGTAGTATATATTTTATTTTTTTAATAGAATAAAAAATTGGTCATAAGTGGTTAGAATCTATGAAACAAAGATCATCAACAGATCCTCGATCTGAGTTAGATAGATATATTGCATCAAGAGATGAAATCACTTCTGCAACTGATTTTGAGATACTATCTTGGTGGAAAAGCTAATTCTGAAAAATATAGAATTCTCTCCCACATGGCACGAGATGTATTGGCTCTGCCGGTTTCCATAGTAGCTTCTGAGTCTGCCTTTAGTACAGGAGGACGTGTGGTTGATCATTATAGGAGCTCTCTATCTCCTAAAATGACAGAAGCACTCATTTGTAGCCAAAATTGGCTACAATCTGGACAGTAGTCTATGTCTGAATTTGTTGACAAGCTTTGTGAGTTCGATAATTTTAATGGGACGGAAAATGTCATTCAGCTTGCAAGTAAGCTTTAATTCTAACTCTATAAAATTCTTGAACACATATTACTTCTTAGTTGCTTGAACACATATATTTGATATATACACACCTGAACACATATATTACTTCTTATTTTGTAATGTAATTGATTTTTTATTTTCTTCCTAGATATTGCACATGGAGAGGGGGGAATGTAATGGTTACGGTTGTCAGTTGGAGCCTTGATGCAAACTCTAGGAGTATTGGATGTCTACAAGGCTTTAATTGCAATTTTTTGATGTTTTGTATTTAATGAATTATGAATGTTATTTAATATTTTCAGTTATGGATCTTTGACTATTTGTTATTTTGTTAAGACATATGATTGTCTTTTTAATTTTAAGACTTAAGTTGTAGACTTATATCTGAATATTCCGAAGTCCAGAATTATGAATTTCATTTGAAGTTTGCAATATTGTTTATTAGGTATGCTTAAAGCTATTTTTTTCACATAGGGTGTCGCAAGGTTATAGGGTATCATCACTTGAGCATGGAAGGGCCGCCCTGCCCACAAATTTTAGGGCTTCTATCGGATAGGGCCGGGCACTAGACTGCATTTTACTGCCCAATAATCTCTTGGGCAGGGCATCGGGCAAGGATCTCACCCTATCAAGCCCTACCCATAAACACCTCAGTGTGTATGTTTAGACTACAAAACATAAATATTTTGAAAGTATATACATACAAGAACAAGTCTTGTATTGTCTAACTAAGTTATGAGGGCGTTTATTATATAAATTGTATTTTACTTTATCAACAAACAAATAGATCTCTAGGTGCATTGGTAATCAAATTATCCAAATATTATGTTTAATAATTTCATTAAGTGTTTTCTTTAGCACGTCTTCCTCTATTAATTAAATGAAAACAAAAATGGCAAATAACTTAACGAACGCCTTTCCGCGGGCTCTTTTAGGGCCCGTTTGGTACAAAGAATTGGTGAGAGGGAAATGAACTTTGGCAAGTTCCTCTGTTTGGTACACATTTTGCACCAATCTTTCCGGGAACCCAAGTTCCCGGGCCCACCACTCTTCCCTCATATGTGGGAACTTGAGATCCCACCAAAATTAGTGGGATCTCAAGTTCCCACGTCACTATTCACTTTTTTGGATAGATTTACCCATGAAATTCAAACTTTGCGGAAAAGTTCGAAATTGGTGAAATTTTTTTTTACACGAGTTCGAGCTTAACAAGAACATATTTTTTAAAAATATATTTTAGCAAAAAAAATATTTTTTTATTATGTAGAATTAATTTCTGTTGAAGGTAAAATTGACATTTTCTAATTTTTTACCAACTATCACCTCTTCATTTTATTCCTACCAAACAACTCAAATCATCTTCCCTCATCTTTCAAATCTTCATTTCCCTTCCTTTATGTTCATTTCTCTCCTCTAAGTTCATTTCCCTCCTCAAATTTTCTTTGTACCAAACGCGCCCTTAATCTTCCTAACTCTACCTATTTCAGTTGACTTCATATATTGTTTATGAAACAGACACATCGGCCATCCCAACACTTAGGGCTTATGAAAGAGCAGTTTTGTTTTCCTCCACACATGGTGTGCCGTCACCATC
Source organism: Acacia pycnantha (assembly GCA_025563575.1). Taxonomy (NCBI): domain Eukaryota; kingdom Viridiplantae; phylum Streptophyta; class Magnoliopsida; order Fabales; family Fabaceae; genus Acacia; species Acacia pycnantha. The sequence continues at coordinate 1,751,933 of JAMWYP010000032.1, read as the reverse complement.
GCCTTGCGCTAATCCTATATATCCAAACATATATACCTAATATGATCAATTGTCTGGCCCCACAATTGTATATATTTAAAAAAAAAAAAAATCTTAGTCAAGTTATATATATATATATATAGTTTGGTTTTTCAAAAATAGTATTTTTAATTATTTGCATTAAAGGTTACTCCTTAATGAAATTTCCTTAATAAGTGTTATCAATAAAGATAATTTGAACTTTAGAATAAAAAGTTATACTTTTTTGTGAGATGAAGTATTGAAAGGCAGATCTAGCTTTAATGGATGGAATGCAGGAGAGAGTTGTGTTATTTTGATTATAAAGTATGAAATTTATGTAATTTCAACCAATCATGGGAAAATATAACTTAGTGATTTCGTCCTTCAATCCTCAATATAAAATATATTTACGGAGTTAATTTTGGTCCTTAATATAAATTATAATTTTCATATTTATTAATTTTTTCTTAATTTACATCTATTTGTTGCTCTCTCGATAATAATCAAGAAGAATGGATGATGATTGATGAGGCTAAGGAAAATTACTAGGGTATTTTAAAAAATTTATATTATATTAACTAACTTAACTAACTTTTTTAATCTAATTAATTTAACAAAATATTTTATATTAAGGACTAGAGGGAATACTATATATACTAAATAGGTGGTGTGGGTCTTTCGGGAAGGAGGGGAATTACCAAACGTATAGAAAAAGGGAAGATTATATTGTACGTAGTATATATACTCTCTCCAATCCAATGTATAAAATACAAATAATTGAATTACATAAATTAAAAAATTGATTTAAATTTGTTAAAGGTTACTCAATAGACACACACACAAATAGAGAGGGACAGATGAGTTATTACCAGCTGAAGCAACAAGAAACAGAATTGTATGCTACTAATAAATATCAGTTAATAAGATTTATAATTCATCTTAATATGTTGAAAACAAATGGAGTATCGAATAATATAATATAAAAAACGTTTATTATTGTAAATACAATAAATGCAAATTAATACACCGAATACTCGGCAACAAATGTTAGCTAGACATTTTTATTTCTAGCTCTTTAATTATTTAGATATGCACACATATATACATAAACAAGGTTTTGAACTTTTGAATTTTGATGATTGTGCCCTAATTCGATTGATTTTCAATTAGTAATAATTAATTAATTACCTCATTGGTTCAACTAGTCCATCCGTTTATTTTTATCTGTCATTTAAGGTGTTTTCAAATTAATAGATGATTTTTTGATATTCTCTAATATAGTAAGCTTTTAACTTAGGTCTTCATCTATGTTGAAATAGAGTCTATAGGAATGTAGTCATTTATTCATATGGCTTAGAAGCAATTAATAACTTGATTTTGTGAGGGTGTGAGTGTTTCGCAACCACAAAAATGTGTGGTTTCATAAGTTCTTTTCCGTAAATCGAGACAAAACGCTTCTCATATACTCCCTGTGGTCTTAATTATAAGACCTAGTTGACTTTTTTGAAGAGATTAAGAAAGCTAATTAAATTACTTTAGAGTATTTTTATTTTTTTCTTCAAACTAATTAGTTTAACTAATAAATTAATATATAATCTAAGGATAAACAACATATGAAATGATTAAATAACATATTTAGCTTCCTTAATCTCTCCAAAAAAAGGTAACTAGGTCTTATAATTAGGACCAGAGGTAGTACTTACTCTATAAATTTAAAAGCTATTCTCCAAAAATTAACGTTGTCCCACGCAATTTTTTTATTTTTTATTTTTCAGCGCCTTCAATTAGATGTAACAAGCCAATAGGTGTTCACATTTAATACCTGTCAATATCTCAAATTACTTTTAACCATATTAACCAAGCATTTTAGGATTTTTTGAAGAATGATTCTTGGCCACAAAACACATCACAACCGGCCAGCTCCCCCCATGAGTCACCAATTCTTTTTTTGCTTTTTGCCTCCGGTCTGATAGAATTCCCCGATCGGTGTCTGAATCGCGTAATCTTGGAAAATCTCAAAAATCTGGAATCACAACTTTGAAGATCCTTTCTTACTCACTAAAAATGCCTGGGCTAAATAAAGTTTTGATCCCTTCCAAGTCTTCTCCGGTCCTGCTGAAGTTTTACGGAAAAACGTGCCGGTTACGGAAATAACTTCCAAAATCATCAATCTCTGGACAAAAATTCACTGATTCCAAATATGTCCAGATAATTATCAACTCATTCCTAGATATTGAGTTATAATTTATTTTCTATAGGTTCCCATTTGGGACTATCTGCCTTTTTCACAGATTACCCTATTTCGTCTTATTACTTAAGTATTCTACCGATCACGGAAATGACTTACAAATGTAGTCCCGAGTCCGAGATAAAAATTCACTCATTAATATTCTTCTCTGACTTTAGAAATCTTGTCCATGATTTTCTAGATAGGATTTAATTTCTATCCGTGGTCATTTATCCTATTTGCTTCTTACATAAATTATATTAATAAAATAATACAACTTGCACCATATAATATCATGATATTTTCCTTTCATTCTTATCCATATTTTTCCCCAATAATTCGGCTGGCCCTTTTTAAATTATTATTAATATTTTATTTTTTAATTAATTAATTATTTAATTAATTATATATTTCAATTTTCTTAAAAATTTCACAAAATTCCCTTATTGGTCCATTCTTGCATTTAGGGTTAAAATTACTTAATCTCTTATTTTCCCTTAATATTTTCCAATTAATTAGCAAATATATTTTATGCTAATTTTAGCCATAAACCACTAATTATAGGGTTTTACATAATTATCTTTGGATTTTTCTTTGTTTATGCTCAAATAATTAGCCAATAATTACTTAATTAATTACTCACTAATTTTTGACAATTTTATTAATTAGAACAACTCATTACCTTATAACTTTTGCACTGACATTAGTGTTTCATGTCTCATGCATTATATTAACATTTTCGGGGGCATTTTGGTCATTACAATACTTTTTGATTTTCCCCCTTTATTTTTCCAAGGTTAAATTTTATTAAATTACCAAAATTAGAGACAATATATTCTCTTAATTTTAATAATTATTTTACTTCCTCCTAGGATTTTTCATAATTTCCTTAGGTCATTATATGCATCATAAGGGCATTTTCGTCATTTTGACGCCTTATTTCTTCTTCCTAATTTCTAAGAGATCTTTCCCCTATAAATACGATAATAATAACACAGAAATTGAAACCACAATTTTACTTATCAGAAATAGTCATTTTATTTATACGGTTATTACATACAACATTCATTGATACACTGTGCAGCGCTGCCTCATTAAAAACCTTTCTAGGAAAACCCAGTGGGACAAAACCTAGATAAGAGAAAAAGAGTACAGCGTGTATCGACTCCCCCGAGATCACAACATCGTATTACTCCCCCGATGATAATATCATTTGAGATTGAGTCTCCGAAGACCAATACCATGGACAAGCTTTTCAAAGATTACTCCTGAAAGTGTCTAGTGAATAAATCTGCTAGATTTTTCACTTGAACTGATTTGCTGGATATCTATTTCACCATCCTTTTGAAGATCACGAGTGAAGAAGAATTCTGGTGAAATATGCTTCGTTTTGTCGCCCTTAATATAACCTCAACCATACACACTCTCGACTTGCTTCATGCATTGCAAGGATTTCTGCATGGTTAGATGATGTGGCTGATATAGTCTGCTTCATAGATCGCCATGAAATGGTTCGAAAAATGTGTTTTACTCCATTCCAATGCCTCCGAGTTGGTGCAGAACTATATCTTGCTAATAAATTAACAGGGATCTTTATCCATTTGCAAAAATCTTACAATCATTGAAGTACATAATGGATGTGACTTATCCATATAAAATCATTCAAAGACCTTCTTTGTATAAGCTTCTTTGATATACAAGGATCCCATTCTTTAGATACTCGATCTGTAGTTCAAAACAAGATTTCATTCTGCCCAAATCTTTCATTTCAAATTCTTTCTTCAAACAATTAATTGCCTTTTGAAGCTCTTCAGGAGTTCAAATGATGTTGATATCATAAACAACAATTATAGCAAATTCATTGCTAGATCTTTTCATAAAAATGCATGGGCATATTGGGACATTTTTGTACCCATATTTCTACAGATATTTCTTGAGAAGATTATACCACATGTGTCATTATAGCTTCAAGCCATATAGGGACTTACTTAACTTAATTAACTATTGTTCTTAAGAACTTTAATTAGATGCTTTGAACATCTTGAGTCCTTCAGGGACTTGTATTTCTGGCACGTTAAATCCTTCAAGAACATATGCTTCTGGCACCTTAAGTCCTTTGAGAACACGTACTTCTGGAACCTTTAATCCTTCGGGGACATGTGCTTCGAGCACCTTAAGTCCTTCAGGGATTTTTATATAAATATCACTATCAAGTGTGTCACACAAATAGGAAGTTACAATATCCATTACATGCAGATCAAGCTCTTCATTTATTGCTAGGCTAATCAAATAATGAAAAGTAATTGCATTCACTTCCGGTGAATATGTTTCTTCAAAATCAATGTCAAGCCTTGTGTAAAACTTTGGACTACAAGGCTTGCCTTATTATTTCACCTTTTCCATTTCTTCTTTCATACAAATATCTATTTGTATGCAACTGGCTTTACATCTTCTGGTGTATGGACTACAGGTACAAATATTTTTCATTTTGCCAATGACTTTAATTTTGTATTAATAGCATATTTCCATAGGGGCCAATTCTTTCACTGTTGGCACTTGCTAATGGATTTTGGCTCATGATCCTCATCATCATTCATTACATCATATGCTATATTATAAGCAAAGATGTCGTCAACGTTGACTTCTTTTTGGTCCCATCGGATTCTATCATAATTTATTGAGATCTCATTATTTCCACATATTTCGTGTACACAGGTCTCTTCGGGACTACAACATTCTCTTCGGAGATATCTCTACTGGAGATCATAACTCTTCAAGAGATACTCTTCTGGAGCTACTAAACTTTTCTTGATTATCCTCAATTTGATCGTCTATCTTCTTAGCTCCTTTTCTCTTTTGAGGATTTTTATCTTTGGAACCGATGGACCTTTCACGCTTCAGGCGTGCTTTAAATTCATTTCTAATAGGTTGTCCTTCAGGGACATCAATTCTAATAGGAGCATTAGCAGTTGGGACATGTGACTTTGTCACTTTCTATGGGTCAGTAAATGCTTCTGGCATTTGGTTAGCTAAATTCAGAAAATGAATTATCTTTTGAACTTCTAGTTCACATATTTTTCTACGAGGATCAAAATGAGCCAATAATTCATTCCACTAATCTCTTTACCCAAACCGCTTATCTTCTCCCCTCATGTTGGGAAAACAATATCAATTCACAATTAACTAATCATGTAGTATAAGTCTCCTAAATCCATTTGTTACCTTTAGAAACATCATTTTGTTTCATTTAGAGACAAACAAGAAGAAGGAGGTCCTTATACAACATTTATCCCAACTTTCTTTCTATATCCATCTTATGTGCATTATGGTGGATTTATAAGCATTGCACATTCAAAACTTTTCAGATGGAATTAATCTGGCTTTTGACCACAAGCCAATTTTTACAGGGAGAATTTTGTTGGCTTATATAAATGTTGCAAATATACCAACATAGAAATTTTGTTCTCATGAGTATTCAATACATGATTTCTGGATCATATAATCTGGAAATAGCGCTTAATTTATTCAAACATTATTGCAAACTTCAAAGTTGCAATCTTACAAACTTCTGGTTGTAAGCTAATAATTTCACATGTAACCATCTTATAGATGCATCTCTCAAATTTGTATGGTTTACATGTCATTTTAATGGGCCCATATAATTCAGTTTGATATATTTCCAGAGATCCATTACCAATCATGACCTATGATATTCTCATAGTCATTTCTATTTGAGAACAATCAGCACATAATCTTATTTGCATTATACATATATATGACTCGGATGATCAAACAAGTCATGCCAACAACAACTTTATTTGGATCAGTAAACTTCTGGTTTACTATAACATATATGTCTCTACCAATAATAAACATTTCAATTTACATCATAATCTGACATCCATATTGGGAGATCTATTAAACTTTAAGTGAGAAATATATAACTTTTCAAACATTAACTCACACTTGTATTCTAACTATCTCCCCCTCAAGTGTGAGTCATATAAACATGCTTTCTTTATATCAGTATTTCAAAATCACTTTTAAACTCTTTTAAACTCGGAAGAAAAATCTATGTTAATCCTTTAGGAACAAACAGATAATATTCCATCATTAAATAATCTTATTACTCATTAGTAATATACTTCAATTTACTTATATATGCGCAAAATATATATAATCCACCACATATGAAAATATTCATGACCAAAAAATAACTTAGAATCACAGAGATTTAGAATCACACGTATGAAAATTCTTTAGCAGAAAATTCTCATGACAACAAATTTATGAGATAGGATACAAAACAAATTAAACATTACCTTATGGGCTTGTTTATTTCTCTTCAGCCTTGGTTTCAAAATAAATATAGACATATTTATCCACAACTCTCTGCCTCTTTAATATCTCATTTGCTGCATTAGCAAACATTTGATTTGCTATATTTGTAAACTTCTGGTTTACAATAGCATGTAATTTCTAAATGAGATCTATTTTTGCAGATATTTTTGAAACTCAATAAGTTTCTTGTATACTTGATAGAATAATCAATAAATAAGTTTGTTCCTTCAGGTAACAAAATATTAGCTCTTTTGTAGCCTTCTATCAAATTTATATTGCCATATATATATAGGCTGAACATCAGTCTCTCAAAATATGTTAATTAGTCTCCAGGACTATTAGACTTTAGAATTATTATGACATAATCTCTGTAAGTTATTGTCTTCTGGACAATACTTTTCAAGACTTTTAAAATATTATTGTATCATACAATATTTGAAACACAAGCCTTCAAGACTTTGATATTAATAACAAACAAATTTCATTTACTTGTCCACCCTTCATTTCGAATGTGAACAAGCTCCTATACCTCTTTTGTTGGTATAGAAGATTAAAGAACCAAATATCTCAAAGGTATAAATTACTGTGCAATATTACTATAAAAAATAGTAAGTTGCTGTGTGAAATGTATTTCTGTCCAATTTAAATATCCTATATAAGATCTTAAAACCTTATAATGGCCATAAAATATTTTTCATAATCATATAAAATCATATCATAATATATTAAAATACATATGAAATATGTAGATACTGGGGAGAGGGTATCATATTAAAATTAAATAAATTTTCAGCATATTTATTATGCCTAATAATTTCTCTTTTGTGGTTCTTGTCAATAATATTTCTCCACTTTAGGTGGAAATTTGAACCAACATGATAACAACAATGACTATACACAAAACTATAGTGTGTTCGTGGCTATAATTAAATTCATTTACTTCATTCACTTCTGGGAATGGAGTTGAGCCTGTTAGATAAAATTCATGATTTTTTATAATAAAAACTCATGTTTTATTTGGCTACATGAGGTCAATGAAATTAATTCATAATATTTCTTAAAACCTCTTTCACAATATTGCCACTGCAGGAGCAAATAAGATATCTCAATTTATAACAAACTTTTAGAAGAACAACCATCTTCTGGTGGTTATACAATCCTTTTAAATTGTTCTAAAGAACAAGGGGGTCTTATAATGCCAAATATTCAACATTGAGGTCTTCATACAAATGATGACATATAAAAATCATGGATCAGACTTCATTCCAATTTATCTCATGGCTTCAGGCTAATTTATGCCTCCAGGCTGCCATTTTGTCTCATCATGGCTTCAGGCCAAATTGTGCCTCCTCTTGACTTCTGGCCATTTTATGCCTTCTCTTGGCTTCTAGCCAACTTTCTCTTCATGAGAAATTAAATCAATATGACTTTCAACTGTTTATCTCCAGGATAAACATAAATTGTATATGGTTTCTAGCCATTATATATGAATTCTGATCATATAATAAGAAAGATAAAATGACAAGTAAATTAAATAATCAATAAAACATATATAACAATAATAGTAAAAGCTTAAAATAAATGTTATTTTAGTAACATAAAAGTAAATGTTAGTAACATAAAAATAAATGTTATGTTAGTAACATAAAAATAAATGTTAGTAACATAAAAGTAAATATTAGTAACATAAATATAAATGTTATGTTAGTAACATAAAAGTAAATGTTAGGTTAGTAAATGTTATGTTAATCTCTCTCCCTTTTTTTTCTGGGTATCAACGATTCATATTCCATGCCAACCATAGGTTCTCCACGGGAATTTGCCTTACACTCTTGTTGCTTGGCAATTTCGTTCTTGAGAATAGTCTCTTCCTTCCACATCTTGATTCCCTTAAAGAAGGATCTGGATGAAGTTCCAATAAAAAGGATGATGATGAAGCAAAGTGAGCATGGGGACGAAAATGCCTCCGTAACGTGCATGGGAATGGAACGAGAGGGAATTAGAGGAGGAAAGAGATGAGAATGAAGGGAAAGAAGGTTGGTAGGTGAGGAAAAACGCAGAGAGGATGGCGGCAAAGAAGGCTAGAGACAAGGTAAAAGACAAATCTTCTAGTGGGAATAGGCATGGCGGCTGTGGGGGGTGTGGCGAACAATGCTTTACGGAGAGATGATGATCAACGTAGGAAGGAGCCTCAATTGCTTACCTCGTGTTGATAACATGTTATGAAAATGAGGGAAAATAGAGAGAAGTCAGAGAGAAATTCTAGAGAGAAGAGAGGAATTCTCATTTCAAGTGTGTTCTGAATGTTTACACAAGACCTCTATTTATAGACCTTCAAGGGTTACTATGCAATGGACATCCACATAATAATATATTTATAACAGAGTTGGATTTAATCATAAATATATATAATATTTCAATTCATATCTCCTAAATTTATAATTTTTGTTATGTGTAGGTATCTTTTTATTAGAATAAATCGTATTCAAAGTACTATCAAACACACTAAATGTTTCAAAAACTTAAATCTTAATTCACTATATTATGAAAAACTAGCCCTATGCTAGACCCAACCTGCTTTTTTTTATATATATAAATTTTAGGAAAGGGGTTGGGTTCATCCATGATCCAAGGGCAGAGCGAAATCTCCCTTCCTCCTAGGTTATACTGATGTTGGGCAGGGTGAGCCGTCTATTACTCTTAGGCGTTAACCTAGGTATCTAGGAGCTAGAATGTTTTCCCAGCACCTTGACCAACTCCAAGATTGAACCCCCTTTGGTGAGAGTATTCGACCCCTTTGTCAATTGAACCGAAAGACGGGGATAACCTGCTTTTGATAAAGAAGGACCATGAAGTGCATATGGGAATCAATAATGAGATTTTGGTGCATCATTCGGATAAGTTGGTCCACAGAATTTAATCTCAAAAGCAATACTTTGATAGGATCTTTTTCTTCCCTCTGAGATTTTTTTCCTATTACTTAATCAAATGAAAATAGTTGGGTCTAGTGGTAGGGACTAGGCTCATAACATGATAAACTAAAATTTGAATTTTTATTGAGAGAGGTGCTTACATTTAAAGTCACATAGTACTTTGAATATGATAGCCTCCTAAGAGGATACTAATGCTTAGTAAAAAAAAAAAAAAAGTAAATAAAAATAAAAATACATGCCAAATAAATTTTAAATAAAATTAACAAAAATTATTAAAATTGAATTAAATAATATTAAAATAAGTGATTGTATATATTATTTTTATTATAAGCAATTTCATAAACGATAAATCAAACGGCACTGAGGTACTGCTTTTTTATTCATTTTCTTTAATAATGGTATCTCCACTGTGTTTTGTTTGCGATCACGATCTTAAAAATGTTTATTCATGTAAATTAAGATAAAATATCTTTTACATACTTACGTAAACTATAAATCACGATTTAAAAACTATTTTTTACTTTCTTTTTTAAAACACTTCTTCAATCTTAATAGTTGCTTTTGTATGACAAAAGAAGTTTCTTTTTGAGCAGTAAGGTTCCAAAATATTGATAAATACTTTTTGGGTTTTTAATTGTTTTTGTTTTGTTTTAGAATATTGCTCTTGAGCGCACCGGGTCCGGTTTCTCTCACATGTCACTTTCTCATCATCCCTCATTATCCTCAAATCGTGGTCGTCGAAATCTTAATCCAATGGTACAGAACATTTTAAAAAAAAAAAACCGCATGCGGTAACAACACCGCATGCGGTAACAATACCTCATGCGGTTTTTTTTTTAAAATCTGGACCCTTGGATCAAGATTTCGACGGCTAGGATGAGACTGTAAGGGATGGACAGAAAGTGGCTTATGAGAGAATCCTCTCCCGAGCGCGCCGCACTTAACACTCGCACATGTGCGTGTGATGCGTAATGGTACGGGGATTCAGATATAATTAACAGATAAAAAAAGTGATTATGCATATATAGCTACTTTTTTATCTTTTAAAGAGGACTTGAATTCTTAATAATCATAATATGCCTTTTTGTTTTTTTTTTTACCAGAACACAATATGCCATTGATTGATAGTATCATCTTAATTCAAAAATTTCTAACTACTAGAAGAAAAGATATAAAATGAATCTGTTCACATGTCCCCTCTTTTTTTTTTTATAACTCTTTCCTATAAAGACTCTATATTTTACCCTTCTTTTGCCAAACTTCAGCTTACAATATTTTTTTAAAAAAAAAAAAAAAATCTTCCAACCATAACAAATGCAATATATAAATAATATTTTAAACATATATATAATTCTTATTAAATTGAGGTTTAGACTTTTGGGGCATAACTATTTTTCAGGTGGAAATTAACGAAAAGAGAGAACAGATCCATCCAGTAATCATCAAAAATCAAATAATATACACAATCCCGATCCAATAAATATTAAATTTTTATTAATTAAAAAAAGGTCAGTAACTCAGTATATACAAAATTGTGTAGCTCTACGCTCTATGAAAAGAAAACAATAAAGAATTTAAAGTCGTCCTAACCTAGCGTAAGAAGCAAGTGGAACCAATTCTGACAGAGGAGTGGCAACCGGCGTCGGCCCCGGCGACGGAGCAGGAGAATTCCGACAAAGAGGACACGTGGCACTCAGACGAAGCCACTCATCCAAGCATTCCACATGGAAACAGTGGTTGCACTCTGGAACGCACCGCACCGTATCATTCTTCACATACTCTCCCAAGCAAATGGCGCATGGACCTCCATTGGGCATGGGCAATCGCCGACTCTCCCCTAACACAATCTTCGGATAGGCTTCAATGGTAGGCTTATCCAGGCCCAAAACAACCACCACCGGCTCGTCGGAGTTATTACTGCTGCTGCTGCTGCTACTGATACGGCGGTTGAGGCCGCGGCCGTTGGCCTTTATCCGGACACAAGCATAAGAGGCGAGCATGATGCTGGAAATGAGGACGAGAATGCTGACAGCGATGGCGATCCCATAGCCGAGGCCCGGGCCGGTGGCGGAGACTGGCGGGTAGGCGGGGGACATATGAGAGCGAGAGGAGGAAGAAGAAGAAATGAGGGAAGGAGAAGGTTTGGGATGTGGTGGAGAGTGAGAGTTTAGAGTGAGGGAGGGAGGGGAGGTTGGGGGCGACTTTATTGAGGGAGGGGTTGAGACAGTTGGGGCGGTCGAGGACACGCCAGAATCCGCGGGAAATAATTAAATGGCTTTGGGAATAGGGACGTGGACGCTGTCTTATTATTCTATTTTGTGATCGATGCTTCAATTAATTGGAAAAATCAACAGTTTAATTATTTAAATTTTAAATTGGCCCATTAAATGCAATAAATTAGGAATCAGTCAGATATCCTAATATAAGATTTTTAAAATTCAGTATTTTTATCTTATTACCCCTCATTAATTAGTCTCTCTCTCTTGCATCAGTTTTCCAAAAAAAACTCTCCCTCTTTCACCTACTCCTCCATTTCTTCCATCTCTCCCCTGCCTCCACACCTCTCTCTTCATTAAAACCCTTTTCGCCACAAATTCCACAAACCCTTGGCAACTGCGTTGGATCTTCCCATATGCTGCTACTAACAATGGAACCTCACGTTTTGTTTCAAGTTTATATGAAGATAAGGGGACAAAAACCTATGTGAAAGAGACAGTAATGAGCTGGTTTTTCCGAGTTTTGCAGGAATCACATGACGATGTGTTGCTTTAAGATTGAACCTGGGAGCAAGGGGCTCCATTTCTGGGGTAGTGGACACAGACGGCATAGGAGAGGAAGGAAATAATGAAATTTTATGAAGTTAATGTGTAATATAGGAAAAAAACTGCGCTGTAAATATATATATGAATATATATGTAGGGGTGCCAAAGAAATTAGTCCCAAATTTTTTGAGAATAAGAGAATATAAGCCGATATGTATAATCATATTGTATTGGTCTTGTAAAGAGGTTTAGAGGAGTGATGGGCTCGCGTACACAACAATGAGCTATCGAAAGACAAATGCTCTTTGTTGTTATGCATAGTCTTTATTGTTATTGTTACTATTATCTCCTGTCCATTCTATTGCCTTGACAACTTTTTAGGAATTGTTCTCGAACACGACTTAGATCATCCGCTTCTTCGTTCTTCTAGATTGCTCGTGAATTACAATAATCTATAGAGTTATTTCAATGAGTATGGACAATGATGTTGCTAACAATATTTCTGAGAATCATGATGTTGTTAATTCCTTTCTCTCCTTGTTTTTATGATTTGAATGATAAAGTTTTTGTATAATTATTTTTGTAATAAGGTTGAGACATGTTTTGTGAAATCGCTTATGAACGATATTTGGAAATGAATTGATGTTAATCGTTTTAGAACCCTTTTTGGGGGGAGTTTTGGTAATTAAATTGAAATCTAGTTTATGCAAGGTTTTTTGTTGATAATATTAATAAATTATTATGAGTTGAACTTAATTTTGAAACCATATGTTCTTGATCTTGGTTTACATGTATATTTTTGAATAATCATTTGTTACTGAGATCTTGAATCTTATGGTTATTATATTTATTTTGTTCAGGTGATTATTTTAGTAGAGAGTAAGAGAAGGCACCTATGAAGTAAATTCTAAATGCTCTTTTGTACTCCTAGAGCTCATGTTATGTCATTTACTTGTCATAACCATAAAACTCACCATAAAACTTCCATATTTTATTAACTTTGAAATAATTTTGGAAATTTATTTTAACACTTCAACTATGAGTTTTTCGTTGAACAAAATTTTGTATTTTGATGATTTAAATGATAAACATTTTTTTTTTTGGCAATATTTCAAATACTTTGATTAAGTATTTAGTTGTTGGATTTGAGGTGTTACAAGGTCTTAGCAGACGAAGGAGGTGGCGCAGCTAAGGAGGGAGACGGTGGCTTCATAATCCAGTGCCACATCACCTTTTGTTAACTTAATTTAACGACATTATATAAACAGAAGGACTCGGACCAATGACTAAGCAGACAAACAAGGATGGAATAAAAAAAGACTCTAGGGACATGATTTTAAACAATAAGGACTCACAGATTAATTTTTTTCTAACTTAAATGTATTTAATATTCCTTCTAATCTTTTTTATAAGGAACGACTATCAAAGTGTGTGTACCACTTAGTACCTATTTATAAGTCACTTATACCCAACAAATTTTGTTTAATATGTAAATCACTTGTAAAATAATAAACGAGGATTTATCAATTTTACCCTTGTTGACTAATATTAATAAATGCATTGAGGTGTAAATGAGAGAGATAAAGGGATATGAAAGTAGATGTGTGCACCATTTCATAAATAAGAGCAAATCTGGCGCGATGGTAGAGAGCTTGACTCGGACTAATAATCGCCTAGCAGGGTTGCAAGTTCAAGGTGTTACTTTGGCCCCCAGCCGTGAGTCTTGGCAACCTCCGGAAGGTGACTGGGTGCGAAGGTCAATGTTGATGGAGCGTTCTCCACTATAGCTATGAAGTCCACTTGTGGGGGTTTGATCCAGGATAATTCCGGGAGATTCATTAAAGGATTCATTCATCCAATCGAGGGTGGAGATGAGTTAAATGCAGAAATCTGGGCATGTCTTTTTGGTTTAAAAATGGCATGGAATATGAGATTCAAGAAAGTTTGGCTGGAGACTGATTCCACGGAATGTCTCCAACTCATTCTCCAGGGTTGTAGTGAAGCCCACAGGGACTTTGGCATCCTCCATGAAGTTTCGATGATGTTGAATATGGACTAGGAAACTAGAATTACATATGTTCCTCGCTCATGCAATTTCGCGGCAGACCTCTTAGTGAAGAATGGTTTGGAGTTATAAATGGGTCTCCACGAAGTCTATTAGCCGTCTGACAATCTAGCAAAGATTATTAGTAGTGATTGTAATGGGGGAAGTATTCCTATAGATGGTTAGATGAGGTGTCTCTTTGTTATAAAAAAAAATATATTCATTTAATACTTTTCTTGGATTTTGGAAATGAAGTGCAAGTGACTTATAAATAGGTAATGAATGGTAACTTTTTTACCTTTTTTTCAATCAATACCTTGTTTAGAGAGTTACATGATGGATAATGGGTGAAAATTTATTACAGAGAGATAATGAGTGACATATGTATTTAATCAAAGTAAGAAAAAAACATAGTTTACATTTCAAACAAAGAATATTTGTTCTGTAATCACCCATATGAAAATCAAGAGCTTATGAGAGAGAATGTTTCTTATAAAAAGGACATTCCTTATACTAAAGACCGCACATATGAAAAAAAAACCATTTTTTATATTAAGAACCACCCTATATGAGAAAGAATGTTCCTTATAAAAAGGATTAGAGGAAGTATGCTCTTCTCATCTTAATTATAAATCATTTTCACATGTTTTACCAGAACTAAAAAAAACCTTAAACTTTATTATGTAGGCATTAAAATTTAACAACTTTTCGAGTTTATCCTTATTTAACACACAAAATGGTTTAAGAATAAAGTCCATAAAATAATAAATATCTAAGAAAATTGTACGTGGATATGAAAAATTTAATAATAAAACCTATAAATGTGACCAAAAAACATATTCTCTGTCTTATAAATAGGAGCTAGTAGAAGAGTACTCCCTCTACTACATATTATAAGTTACCTCTAACTCTCTAGCTACTTCTTGAGAATTAAGAAGCTAAGGAATAAGTTGACTCATTAATCTTAAATGAAAATGAAACACTTTTTAAACTTGGCTTATATAAATAGATAATGTAGCCTTTCTTCACCTATGACATTTTGCTTCTCTCCACTTAGCTATAGCTTTTGAAGTAAAAGTCAAGTCAAATTAGTAAAAACAACTTTTTTTTTAATTAAAATGTTGACTTTTTTGGTTACATTTCAACCTTGTAGAATTGACTTTTCAATATATAATTTAAACAATTTTTTAATAAACTATTATTTTCCCCCTTTATATAAGCCTATCTAGACATAAGTCGCGCTACATCATTTAACTTTTACTCTAATTTTAATTTATAAAATTTAATTTGGATAAAAGCCATTTCAGCCTTCTCTGAATGATCCACGTGTTTTGAGCATGCATGAGGGTGCAAATTTCATAGTATTGATGCAAGAGGGGAACAAAAGGCACCAGCGTCAAGACTCAATTGTTGAACTTTAAAGGGATATCCGGCCAACAAAAAGAATGGCATATGCCATTATGTCCCAAAATTTATTAAAGCATATACTACTACTACCTTTTGCCAAGACTCAAGAATTATGCATGCTTATAAATTTTTAGTTAAAGAATTATGTTTAATTATTATTCTATGAAATATTAAGATTAATAATTATCACATTTTTCATGCATTAAGATATGCGAGTACTTTATTATAAAGTAATTATTATACATTTTAGAGGCATTATATGTGGACTTTACATTTTTTAAAAGGAATTTAGACTACAATCAAATTTTAGATGACTCTAATTTTTCTATATATATAATATAATGAAACTTTTTTTTTATATATCATTATCCAGTAGTCAATTCAAGACTCATGGTTACCCCTCTCAACACAATTGTCTTCTTTAAGGCTTGAACTCGAAATCTAGACAGGGTCTTACATCACTAGATCAACTATATGTTGATATGAAACAAGTTTTTTTTTTTTTTTTAAAAAAAGACATTAATAACTGATACGGAAAAAGATAAGGGAAATATCAATTAAAAGGTTATTGGTTGAGGTGGTAATTAAGGAGCCTTATCCCAAAAGAATGAAAATACAAGTTTAAATCTTGGGTAACACACTTATTGAAAGAGGAAAAAACTCGGTGCCTTCTATGCTTTAAGAGGGGACCCTTGATCTAATAAAAAAATGTGAATATCATATTTAAGCACATAATTTTATTAATTGAAGCATAAAACGGGTCATTAAAAATAAAAAATTTCTAGACAATATGAAATAGCTAATGTCACTATTAAAAAAAAGAAGAAGCTAATGTATCCTAAACATAGCCTTAATTATGAATGTTTTTTATCATTAATATTTCGAAAAATAGGAGTACTATCTATTTCTAAAGGTCAATAGGTAACAATAATTTTCTATTTTTACAACTTTGGTATTTTTGTCACAATATAGAACTTTCTAAATTTGAAATCTTTTGTTTATCTCCGTTCCTCTTTTGAAACAACTAAATTAGTGGAAACTTTCATACTATAAATTCATTCTCCTAATTCACTTTCAGAAGCTTGATCACCCATTTTGCTAAATCCACTTCAATTGTCTCTCTCTTTTTTCAGTTTTTTACTTTTCCTGTAATCACCGCCTCCGGCGGCGAGGTCGCCGGTTGCCGAGATTACGCCAATATTGGATTCGTTAATGCTCTTCTCTTCTCTTGAGGTTAGTATTTGTTGATTCGCTATCATTGCTCTTTTCTGTTTGAATTCTTGAAGGAAATTGGGTTGGAAATGTGATGAGTATCAGTTATATGCGTTTTTCATTCGTTCTCTTGGGTAAGCATGATCTGAGTGGCTTATAATTTCAACACCCTCAACACTCTTCTGTTGTTCCAACAATGAAAATGAGCTATGAGAGGTTTTTTCTTTGGGTCAGAAAGCTATGAGAAGTTGAACGAATGAAATGATTTTAATTCGTATGTCTCAAATTTTTCGCTTCATTTAATTGGTTTGAAGATACTCTTCGTTTTTATCTCAATTCGTCTAAAAAATTAGGATCGCAATTTTCCAATTCCTGTTCCATTCTTCTTGGGTGAACACAAGTGTTAGTTAATCTATTTTTAAGATTCAAAATCATGAACTCGAATTTAAGGTCTCTTTTGTTCTCGAATTGAGATGCATATTATGAATATATTTTTCGTTCTAGGTAGGTTAATCAATAATTAACATAGTTATTGTTAGATCACTATTTTTTTCAGATTAAGGACAGAAACGTGGATGCTTCGGGAGTCTTTAAGTGACTCTGTTATCTTTTCTAGACATCACGGCTGAAAAGAAAGCGAGGCATCCTTTTCAGACACAAAACAAAATAGAAACCACCATGATTGTTATTTTGTTAACAGTGCTGAATCGTTTTAAGTTTTCTTATTTACATCTTCATATTTGTGAGGAGGGAGGGACAACTGTTGCACTATGCTACATGAGTTAGTAGATGTCACCTGGCATTTCTTGTATATAATTATTTGTTTTGAAGGATTGTATTAGTTGTTTTTCTTATGGTTCATATTTATCCTTGCTGTACAGTCCTAGCAATCTTGAATAGAAGGAGCTAGACAGCTTCAGTAGTTCCCTTGCTTTTGCTTGAAGTTTGGGAGTCTTTCAAAATGGCTTCTACCGAGAATCCTGTAGCTGACCATCCAGTAGAAGACAAAGCAGATCATAATTTGAAAGACAAAGAGCACCATCCCGTGGAGGATAAATCAGATAATCATGAAAAGGAGAAAGAAGATGATTCTGTTGTGGACAAATCTGATCATTCTGTGGAGGACAAGTCATATCATTCTGTAGAGGACAAATCAGAAAATCTTGTAAAGGAGAAAGATGATGATTCTGTTGTGGAAAAAGCAGATGATCCTGCAAAAAATAAGGCGGTTGATCTCCCCGAAGAAGCAAAGGCTCTTCTAAAATCATTAGCTAGTGAATGGGATAATATACAAGATGCAGATGCATCGCAGGTGATCCGTCTCAAGGGGGCGATGACAAATAAGGTATTCCAAATAAAATGGCCAACAAAGACTGGGGAACCCTCACGAAAAGTTATTGTTAGAATTTATGGTGAGGGTGTGGAAAATTTCTTTGATAGGGATGATGAGATACAGGCATTTGAATTCCTGTCTAAGAATGAGCAGGGTCCTAGACTCCTGGGCCGGTTTTCTAAAGGCCGCATTGAAGAGTTCATCAAAGCACGGGTAATCTGCTCTGAACTTATTTTTACTCATCTTAATATTAATACCAGTCAAACTACCTTGGTGCAATTTGGTATTTTTGAACCTTGTTCATCAATCACAACTGTAGAATGAATGCAGTATATAGTTTGTGCAAGTATTTAATTTCTTGACAACTTGATTCAAGAAGCTTTGGTACTGTGTTTAGGACAAGCTTAAAAGCTTACTTTTCAAAGAAGTTATATGTAGATACCAAAGGAAAGCCTCTTTCACAGTTAATGATATGAAATATTTAGCAATTGGTCATATCTGTCTAGTGCTATCCCATTTTAAAATTGATAGCTCATATACATCCTTCCTCAAATGAGACTGATCTGTTTAACTCCTATGTGAATTTCCCAGACTTTATCAGCACCTGACCTGCGTGATCCGTCTATCTCTGCTCTTATAGCAGCTAAAATGAAGGAGTTTCATGATCTTGATATGCCTGGTTCAAACAAAATCATCCTATGGGATAAAATACGGTATGTGCTTTCTGATCACCCATCCTATCCTCACTCTTCAAAAGTTTCAGAGGGAAGCTTGTTTGTCGTAGATGAGAACCATGTTGCATTTCTCACTAGAGAAGGTTTGTTGCTTCTTCCAGATTTTGAGTTTGGTCGTTTCTGAAACAATTTTGTCTCAATGCTTCAGAAAATGGATTGGCATAGCCAAGGGTTTATCTTCTCCTGAAGAAATTGAAGCCTTTTATTTGGACACAATTGACAAGGAAATTGATGTTTTGGAAAAGGAACTCTCAAGTAATCAGCAGCGAATAGGGTTTTGCCACAATGATCTGCAATATGGTAACATAATGCTCAATGAAGAGAGCAATTCTGTGACCCTAATTGTGAGTCTTTCTTTGCTAGTTTGTGAAAGTAAGGTTTTGTTGCTTCTTTTCTGTTTGATTGGACGACTTGCTTTGAAGAAAAGGCTAGTTCTGCTTTAGTCATAGACTTGCCATACATGGTTTTGGCAATTTGTTATAGCAACTTCCACTGCACTACTGAAAGTCCTGTGGACATTTTTCAGCTTGAATACTGTACCAACATTTGTGGGAAAAATTATACTCATACATATTATACTCCTCAGGTCCTTAATATAAGACATATTTACCTAATTTGATTAGATTAAGAAAGTTAGTTAAATTAGTTAATGTGATATGTATTTTCTAAAACACTCTAGTCATCTTCCATAATTCCCTTTTTCCCTCTCCTCCTTAGTTATGATTGAAGAACTTGGTTTCTGAGAGCCTTTCCAGCACTTTAAGTCAAATTATCATAATGAATGATTATTTTGATTGATGATCTAATTTTATTGTCATAGATATGAGATTTCGAAATGATGTGTAGTCTTAGACTTACGATTTTAATGCTGTCCTTTTGTAACAGGATTATGAATATTCAGGTTATAATCCTGTAGCCTATGACATCGCAAACCACTTCTGCGAGATGGCAGCCGATTATCATTCAGAAACACCTCACATTCTTGACTTCAATAAATATCCTGGTATGATGCTTGTCTAATTTCTTTCCATTCATTGTTCTGTATCATGTGATTGTTTCTCACTTTCTCTCGACAGATTTGGAGGAGCGCAAAAGATTTGTGCAAGCGTATTTGAGTGCTTCAGGTATTGCACAGTTTTGTCTTGATTTCAGCACAACTGCATCTTATGGTCTAAATTTATTAAAGAGAATAGTCCATACAATAAAATTAATTATTTAGTTCACAATCTGAACAATTTTTGGTGTTTAATTTAAAAACAATACTGGGATTATGATGTTCCATCCTGAGTTTTTTTTGGACTCAAATGCAGGCCAGGAGCCTAGCGAGGAAGAAGTAGAGCAGATGGTTCAAGAAGCTGAGAAGTTTACACTTGCAAATCATCTATTCTGGGGCTTGTGGGGAATAATTTCGGTACTTTCACATATTCTTTCTTTGGCATTAGTGAATAGTGATGAGAGATTCTTAGTCAGACCTTTTACCAAAGAAAGTAAGACAAATCAATAATAAATACTATCTTTGAGAGGCTGGATCTGTTTCTACCTTATTTTTTTTTCCTTATTTTAATTTTGTATCTACCTGTAGCTGGATGACTTGGTAGTACCAAAATGTCTATGCAGAAACAACTTAAAAATCCTTTAACTTTTCAGTTTTCTACCAGTTCTGCTTTTTCACTACCTTAATGACTGTGACTACTGAAAGTCCTATATTGTGTGTCTCAGGCCCCCTAGGGACTTATAGGAGCATAGTAATCTAAATCTTCGTGTTTTTTTCCTAAATTGCCCAGGCACATTTAAACAAAATTGACTTTGACTTCATGGAGTATGCAAAACAGAGAATTAAAGAGTACTGGGCAAGGAAGCCTTATCTTTTGTGCTCTGCTGGACCTTCCCTTGAAAATATTGTTGCTGAAGGTAATAAAACTTAAATTGGATATCTGAGTGAGTGTTCTTGAGCTACTGCATTGTGAATAGGTTTTCCCCTGACAAACAGACAAGAATTTTTTATGCTGTGTTGTATGTGTTTAAAAATTCATATTATTATTAGGTTCCAGTTCTTAACATGAAATTATATATTTGTAGAAGTACTTTTATATGAATATAGCCCAATATTTATTGCTTGAATGTGACATTATACTGTTTGTTAGTTGTTAATGATGAAGAGATAGAAACTATATGTGAAGTTCAGCTTCCCAAGAGTGTACTTTCAAATCCTTTCTAAGATTTTTGGGGCATAAATTAACTATTACAATCTCAATTAATAGTACAGTTTATACATTGGAAGAGCTAAATAAAAGGTTCACTTTGGTCCTGAAATACAAGACCCTAGTTTTATGTCTCTTAAATTTATAATTTTTTTCTAAAGTATCTCTATCAGTTGCACACATGAAGAAGTTTCCATCAAGGATAATTCTAATACACATGATTGAAGATGTCATTTTAAGGAAGCTAATACACATTTGTTATAAATAATTAATTTAACTAATTTCGTTAATGTTCATAAATTTATTATCTAATTTTTATGTTAAGGACTGGGGTCGTACTATTCAAGTTACATAAATAGTACTCTTTCAACTCCCAAATATGGGGACATAGAAGAATTTTCTGGTTCATATTATAAGTCGCTTTGTGGTTGTTAATCAGCTTTTTTTTAGGGGAAATTTCGGTCAGCCCCCTTGATAGCAAGTTAATTTTAGTCAACCCTCAATTTTCTGAAACTTCACTGTACCCTTTAGTCAAAACGATATTACTTTTTGTGATTGAAAAAACAATTATGCCCTTCTTTTATTTTTTCAGGAGAGTATTTACGAGACAAATAAGGGTCTTTGTAAGACAAATAAAGGGATTAGAAAGAACCCAGGGAGTTAAAAACATTTTGGTCATTTATAAGATAAGTATGGAAATTCAAAAGACAAATAAAGTGACTTAAAAGAATCTAAGGAATTAAAAACATTTGGTCATTTATTGGATAGATATGGAAATTCACAAGACAAATAAGACAATTTATAAGACAAATAAAGTAAGGTTATTATTGTCTTTTCACCATAAAAATTAATTTCATTTTGACCATGGGGGTATAGTGAAGATTTAGAAAGTTTTGGGGTTGAGTGAAATTAATTTGCTATCAAGGGGGCTGACTGAAATTTCCCTTTTTTTTTCCAAACATTTCCTTAGTAGCAGGCTAAGAAAATAATTTTTTTATATATCATTAAATATATATATTATTTTAATTGTGCAGTGTATATATAATACATCCTCAACTTTTTACAGCATAATTCTATATTTCAGCTTGTTACTGAATTCAGTTATTTTCGTTACGTGACATTATACTATTATAGACTTGCAGCAGTTATATATATAGTTATTCTGTTTTTTAATGAAATAATTCAATGAAAAATACTACTAACTCTTCTTCTTTGTCTTATTTGTACAAGGTATTAGTTTTTTTTTTTTTTTTTGACATTATAGACTTGCCGCAGTTATAATCATACGTCCTTTTTACATCAATTGCAAACGCAGAAAAAAAAAAGAGTTTTTTAAGCAATGGCATCGAATTATAGGGGTATTTTAAGAAGAAATTGACAAAAATCAATACTCTCCAAAATCGGAGAATATGTCCTATAATTAGGATCGGAGTGAGGATTAACCAAATCAATACTCTAACCATCATTCTTTATATCTTACATAGAACAATATTTTTTTGACTAGTCCCCCCCCCCCCAAAAAAAACTACTTTTCCTTCTTAAAATTTATTCTAAATAACAAAACAATTCATTTCATGATAAAAATGAACTAGCTCTCACACACACACACACACACACACACACACACACACACATATATATATATATATATTTGTGACATAGTTAATACATTAGTTTACTATTTTTAAAATTTATATACACTTACGTGTAGATTTTGCTTCCTATATAGGTGTTGCTGCTCCTGAAGCCTCAAACGGTAACATACAATTTAGTTCTTAAAAGACTAAGAATGATTAATGATATTACTAATAATTAATCTTATTATTACAATTTTTTTCATTTTTGGCAGAAAATCAAACTCAAGATCAAGCTTCTTCATCCGGCAGAGGAAACCCAAGCAAGACCCCTTTCTTCCGGAAGTTTAGGAAATTATTGACTCTGGGCCTTTTTAAGCCCAGAAACTAGAACAACATTTTGTGCAGCCCATTCATTATGCAGTTTTTCTCTTCCCTTTTTTTTTTTTTTTTAAGTTTAAGATCTCTGCCATGACGAAATTTCTGTACCAAAAAAAGTATATTCCATTTTTTAAACATGTAATTTATTCACATTATTTTAAATAATTAATTTTTTAAAAAATATTATTCATCTTTGCTTATCAAGGTTGAAGGGTTATGTATGGAGAATTCACAAGCCATTTCTCTTGGTCAGACTCAGATCTCTCTCATCCTCAAATGAAAAGACACTGCATATTTTAAAACTAACATATTTAAGCAATATTCATAATTAAACTTATGTCTAAATTCCCATATGATGTAATATTTAATTTTTTTTCTGTTTTGAAGAAAAAATATATAAAAAATGAGACATTTTCTTTAATTTTTCTTAAAATTATAATCATGTTTATTTTGTACTCATCGATGTGCTAATATTAGAGAATTTATTAAATTAAAATATATTTTCACTAAATAAAACTCAAATATAAATAAATTTTAAATTGAAATATTAGTATATTATTTAAAAAATATTTTTTAAACAAAAATAAGTGAAATACAAAAGTTATACGCTATATAAAATTAAAATACTACTATTAATCATGGGAAATTAAAAGGACCTGCATATCAATTATTAAAAAAAAAAAAATACCTTGTAACTAATTTAAAAGAATTTTACACTATTTAAAAAAATTATATAATTTTTTTAAAAAAAAAAACCAGTGAAATACAAAAGTGATATAATATATAAAAATTAAATTAGTCTCCAGTTTTTTTTTTTTTTTGGATAATTAATATGCAGGTCTTTATATTTTTAACCAATTTTTAATCCGGTCCTTATAGTTTTATTATAATATTATTATTCTATAAATATAAAATATAATACTATTATGTATAATATTCTATAAATACTAATGTTTTATAAATATAAAATTATTAAGATAATTTTATTTTAAAATCATTTTAATATTTTTCATTATTTTTTTCAAACATATATTTATATTATTTATTTTTATTCATATTTTATTTATTTTTATAATTATTAACTTTGAATTATAATAATAAACATTTCTAAAAATATAATAGAACTATGATAATTAGTTGAGAATTAATAATCCTAATTAATAATTTAAAATTATTATTCATAAATTATATTTTAATACCATTAATTTATTTAATTTTAAATTAAATTAATAAATTAAAATCTAGAAAACCTACCTAATTAAAAATCATGCAAAACAGCAAAAACTTGATAAAAAAAACTATAAGGGCTTAATTAAAAATAGGTGAAAGTATAAAGACCAAATAAAAAGAAAAAATATATATAGGGATTTAATTAAAAATTGGTTGAAACTATAAAAACTTGTAAATTAATTATCCTTTTTTCTTGAGTTAGAAAAGTGGCCAAACTAGCATGAGGAGATCCATCCTACCACCCCTTTATAGAGGGGATCACTTTTTTTTTTTTTTTTGGTCAGAATAGAGGGATCACTTTACTACTAGGTAAAGCATCATGTGCAATTTTCAATATTCATTTGCTATTAGCCTATTTAATGAACCAGTTAGTTGTCCAATATGATTTAGTATCTAAATAGGGGAATAAACTGGCGCAAATATTTATGAACCAGTCATATCTGGAGTAAATTATTGATTTGGGTGATTTAGCATGTTATTTCTACTCACTTCAATCCTTAATAGAAAACATATTTACAAAACTTGATTAAATTAAAGAAGTTAGCTATCTTAGTTAATAAGACATGTATTTTTTAAAAAACCTTATTTATATTCCTTAATTACGGTTGAATGAGGTAGATTAGAAAAATGCTGATAAATATAAAAATATATGTATTATATATTTAGTACTGAGATTAACTTTTTAAATACGTCTTTATTAAGGATGAGAGGGAGTAGTAATTTTTTTTTTTTTTGATAAAGTAGAAGATACCTCAGCTAATGCCCTAAGGGAATATTACACCCATTACAATCCTTACAAAGAAGCACCGCTAGAGCCTCAAAAGGCTGATACACTTCAACAAGACCCTGCCTGTTCCAAGCTCTTGCTTTGCTAGATAATCCGCTGCATAGTTGGCCAACCGAGGTGCATAAGTGACCCTTATTTCCCAATCCATTTTCATCAGACTTTTCACTTCGTCAAGAAGACCAGAATACCTGTGTACCTGCCTGTGTCCATGCCGAATGAGGTTCATAGTCTCCATGGAATCCGTTTCCACCCAAACTTTCCTATAACCCATTGCCCTTGCCATTTTTAAACCAATTAAGCAAGCCCCAATTTCTGCAGATAATTCATCCCCATCATCAAGAGAGTGAATAAAACCTTTTATAAATCTTCCAGCAGAATTTCGAATCAAACCTCCACTCGCGCTTCTCATAGATACTCTTGATGTAATACCCTTGATTAAAATAATAATAATAATAAAAGAATTAATATGAGTACATATATAGAAAGAAATAATCTAAATTGATTTCTAGAGTTTCTCCTAGAATCTAGGCACAATAATTTGAAATTTAAAAAAATAAAAATAAAACTAGCCATAAATAATTGAATATTCTTCCTCACTTCTCACTGCTAGCCCCAACCTCGAGAACCTGCTTCACTGAAAATCTGCTCCCCCAGACCCGGGAAACCCTGCCAGTCTGTTTAGTGGGAAGAGAACCATGGTAGACCCGGAGCACCCGGAAACCGGCCAGTCACTCCCTGTGACCCAGAGTACCCGTGTAGGCCGAATACACCAGACCGGAGCACCGTGTCGGCCGTCACTCCTGTGACCGGAACACCCGATAACCGGCCGGTCGCGCTAATAATCAAATTGGCCATAAAACATTTCGTCCTAATGTACACCTCTTCCTAAAGTTGCTACTAGTGTCCGGGAAACCACGCTGAGACACCACTTTAGGAAGAACGGATATAATCGGTTCACATCAAAATTAGGGTTTAAGTGATAAAGGCACATTCCAACAAAAAATAATAATAATATATAAAATATCTAGAAATTAATAATGTTTTTAGTATTAGTTTATTAATTTGCAATAATTAAATAGCCCAGCCCAATCGCTAAAACCCTAGATGTTAATTATAAACTTAGGTTAGCCGCCTAAACCTAGAAAACGCTCGACTCTTTTTCTCTCTACTCTTTTCCCTGCTACGGCATCCTCCTCCCGTACTCTCATCAGAGCAGTTTTCTAGAAGGCTAGCAAAGACGGAGACCAGGTAATCCTAATTCCCATATAGATTAGGTTGAATCAGACTATATGAAACCCTAACCCCATGAGTCCTAGACAATAGAAATCGCAAATTGCCTTCTTCAAATGTTGTGCTTCTCTTTATTTAAATTCAGATTAGGGTTGCTGTATCTACATTTAGGTTGATCACAATTGTTGTTTGAATTCCGTGCCTACATATATATATATAAAACGAATGCAAATTTGAGTTGGTTAACCTATATATATATATATATATATATATATATATATAAAACGAACGCATGTATGCGGAATTCAAATCCTAATTGTTATTCAAATCCTCTTTATTCCGTGCATTATATATGTTCTGGTGTAGAACTCAAATGTCCGGCCTATTGAAGGTCCGGTGATTTGATATAGGATCTGTGTGCCCTTCCTGTATGCTTATGGGACAAGCGTTCAGGAGAGGGTATGATCACGGTACACAAGCAGGCGTTTCGCCTAAGGGTCTTTGTGTGTCGTGTGTGACTGGATGTAGATCAGTCAAGGCTTAGAATGAATGTACACAGCGCCGTCTCCTTCCTCTGTATATATAGAGTATACAGGTTAGTTAGTCCTTGGGTGCCACACCGTACGTGTCATGTGCGTGTCAGGATCGTGTGCGCATGTCCGGGGTCGTGGGTGCATGTCCAAGGTCATGGCTGGGTCCCACGGATAGTGGGTTGCCCCCTGTACTAGCGGTGAGATAATGGGCCGGATTAGGTCATAACTTGATTGCCCAAGCTCGGTTGCTCGGGTCTGCGAGCAGTAGAGTTTAGATGTTCGCTTGAGCGAAGAACGAAAGTTCGAGTCTTTGTTGAAGTCTGAGTCTTTGTTGATCGCGAAGTAAAGTCTGAGTCTTTGTTGATCGCGAAGTAACATGATGTCCTTGCCCCCCGTTCTTGGATCCTCTAGTTGTATCGGAGCGCCCCCGTCTTACTTTGATAAGGTGTCTATCGAGTTTCAAACAACCTCGGAACTACAAGTCTTACGGTTGAATTGCCCCCGGACATGTGGTCCGGTTATGTTTGTTTAAATTTTGTTGTTCTTCGACCATCGGGGTCGGGCTCGCTTCTTGCACGGTCGAAGACTCCAAATGCGGGTCCTTTCTCAGAGGCTGATTAGCCTAACCAGTGAGCCGGGATAATTGACTGTGAACCCTGCCCCTTGTGCCCGGGCGCTTTCTGCTGTCGATTCCTCTTCTACGTTATCATTTGCCTATGCCAGCTGGCGTCCCTCGACTGTCGTGAAGCCGAATTGAGGGGTCTGGCCTATACGGCCTTTGGCGTAATTAATGCTGACAGACGCGCGCATTAAATGAAAAGGTCACGTCATCCTTGCTAACGAATGGAAAAGGCGCTTTTGCCCCGTCGATTGGGTTTCGAAAGGTTTATACCCGCCAAGTCTCCTTCATTGCCATTTTACCAAAGTTGTTTTGAAGAACTTCTCTCCCGACGATTCTCGCTTTCCGGAGGATAACCTGTCTCGTGAACCATCTTCATTCCACAACTTCCATTGATCATCTCCATACTTTAGGTAGGTATTCTTGTTTCCTTGCCTCTTTCTTTTGTTACGCTTTCTCGATCTGCCGTTTCCCTATAAGATTGCGTACGTATTTAGTTGAAATTGCAGGTAGATTCCCTTGTTGAGTGGGTTTTCGCGTAGTCCTGTTTTCAGTTCCTTCATTTGTGCAAAACTCCCCCTGTTTTTCGAGTGAGCCGTTTCCTTTTCGTTAATACCTTTAATAGAGTGGCTCCCAATGTCGAAGGACATAAAGGATATGACCCCAAGGCGGCGGAACTACGCCACAGCTGTCAAGGAAAAAGCCGTTGGTGGCTTTGGGGCGATGAATCTTCTCGTCCAACGTCGCAAACCGTTGCTTTAACCGATCACCGTGGAGGCAAGGGAAAAACTTCGGTGGTGGGCGGCGAAAATCCGAGACGATGCATCGTCGGTTAGGGAAGTCCGAATGTTTCCTTCCCTTCTTCCTAATCCAAGGGTGTTTAACCCGAGCTTCGACGTGTCCGCTTCTCCGGGCCTTCGAATAGCCGATCTAACAAAGTGGCGGCTCGGGTCCTAGGGCCGAGGTTGATTCCTACATCGGGCCTTGCTACGATTGCTTGTATGAGTGCTCACGACTTATTTCTTGTGGGGATTCCTCCACGGCCGACTTAATTTTGGGCTCCTGCCGACATAATTTGGTCCGGCTCCTCAAGCTTCATCGCCGAGTCCTGTTGACTTGGATTTTAATCTTACCACAAGCTGTAGAGTCCCGCCTTCAATTATTGACATCGGGTATGCTAGGAAGATTCGATCTTGCTTATATTTTTATTTGTGTTAGGTATAATGGCGTCGTCTTCTTCTTCCCACGCGGTGAGTCAGTCTGGAAATGCAAACCGCGCTAGCCCCCGAGGACTTAATTGACCAATTCCCTTGGGTTACTCGAGAAGTGTTATCCTATCGGTCGAAGCTGACCATGGAAGACTTGGAAGGTCTTCCAGTTCAAGATACAAACACCTACTCTCTTTGTCTCCCCTGAAGAGGAAGAGCTGTGTGCTCAGTGAGGGAGGAGAGCCACAACT
Source organism: Acacia pycnantha (assembly GCA_025563575.1). Classification (NCBI taxonomy): domain Eukaryota; kingdom Viridiplantae; phylum Streptophyta; class Magnoliopsida; order Fabales; family Fabaceae; genus Acacia; species Acacia pycnantha. The sequence goes on along the minus strand of JAMWYP010000032.1, from coordinate 1,722,926 downwards.
CCTTTTTCTTTTTCTATGCTGACTACATTACCAGGCTTGGGATTCGATTTCCCTTTTCCGAATTTCAAATGGCCACCCTTCAATTTCTTAGTATAGCTCCTCGCAATTACACCCCAATGGATGGGGTTACTGATTGCCTTTGAGTGGTTTTGCACGAGCCTTGGACGCCTTGCACCACTTCTATGTTCTTCTACTTCTTCAGCCCCACACCTCTCGCTCTGGGAAAGAACCGCCGGAGCTCAAGGGCTGGACATCCATTCGGGGAATAGCCAATCGGCGCTTGTTTACCCCCGTCTCAGACTCTTTCAAACGCTTCAAGGGCAACTTTTTCAAAGTCATCGCTAAAACTGGTACAACTCCTTGGTTCCTCAAAGGGCCGGACTCTGCAAAAGTCGACTGGGAGTTTAATTTGTATTGGTGTCAAGATCACCACAATGTGTCCCCTAGCGCCTATAAGGTGGAGCGGTCCAATCTGCTGTTCGAAGCGAGCCGAGCCAAAGAAGCTTAAGGTCGGGAGTCGTCCAAGCCCGCGGCAGAAGCCAGCCCCGTCTGTCCTATCAGAGCCTCCCTACCCCGAAATCGCCGCCTCCTAAGTCGACCGACGCCGAGCCCTCTCCTTGCTCGATACCCGGTTCCCCTCGTCCTTCCACCGTCATTCCCGCTCACATTTGTGGAGTAAGGGCATTACCGAAGAACTCGGCGTCGCACTCCCGCCTCCTACCCGTTATCAAGAGCGGTAGCCTTGCGGGAAGTAGACGTACGAGAAGTCCAGGCATTGGGAAATGCTTTCTGAAGGTGCTGGTTTGACCCAATCTTTTCTCACCCTCCACCACAAATATGCGGAGGCTGCCACGGAGCTGAAGCGTGCCGAACAGACCGCGATGAAGCTGCAAACAATGGCAAATCGCTTGAGCGAGTTCCGGGCTCGTGAGGTTCAGTGGAGAAAGTGGAGTTTCAACTAAAAGAGACCAGGGGCTCTTGGCGGACTCCAATGTAATAATTGAAGGCTTTAAGGCGGCTCGAAGCTAGAAGCGAAGAGCGGTTGAAAGCCATGACAGTGAGAGGACGGGTTCGAGCCGAAGTGGACGAGATCAAAGCCGAGGGGAGGCGTCCTCAACACATCTCGTCCGCGGAGATAACCCGGCTGCGGGAGTTGCTACGGGTTCGGTGGTGGAGGCGTTTGAGAATTCACTTGCCCAGATCCGGGCTTTGAACCGGGATCGAGCTCAACACTACGGGGCATCATTTAGGTCTTATGTGGCGACGGGCGATTGTCCCCTATGTGGAACCTCCTGCTGGCTCAGAGACCGGATAGATGGCGATGCGGCCGTCTTTGGAGGCTGAGCAGGGTGAGGAAGTCTCGACCGCCCCCAAGCACATGGATTGATTTCTCTCTTTTTTTCTTTGCAATTTGTATAATCTGCCCGGTTGTGTTACTGGCAATGACTTTACTGAACATATTGGCCAATATGGCCATTTTTGGCTACGATTAACAATAGATGGTAATTTAGCAACCATAATGCATCGTATTAAAATATAACTTAACCAGTTATCGCGGTCGATCAGGCCAAGGTCTTATGAAAATAGGCGAGAATCTGCGAACGCGCTTTTTGGTCATAAGACCATGATGTTTTAAAGTGCTAGTGTTTGCCTTTGTTTTATAAAATTCTGGTATTGTAACCGGGTCATCCAAAGGTAAATGAAAATTGCCACCGCCCGGGTTCGGTTTTGTCCTGATAGCGTCCGAGCATTTTGACCTGATCAGGGTCGGCATGACATTTTCTATTGATACCCGGAGTAAATTAGCGTGTCTGGGCTGCGATAGCTATCCAGACGTGTTTTCTTCAGCTGAAAAGCTAATAACAATTGAATCTTGAAAAAGACAATGTTTGGAATTCAATAGATACCCTCGAACGAGAGTTTCATTCATATTCGACAAAGCAATTGTTGCGAAGGGAAAAGCCCGAGCCAACGTTGAACAAAGAACATAATGGAAAACGATGCTTTAAGAAAAACAAAAGATAAGCCTAAGCTGAAATATGCCTTTAATTTGTCCGCATTCCATGTTCGCTTGATAGGGGTTCCATCCAAATTTTCCGTAATGTAAGCTCCTCTCTCAAGAGTTTCCCGAACACGATAAGGTCCGTCCCAATTAGCGGCAAGCTTGCCGTCTTTGGAGTTCTTGTTCCCGATGTCGCCCTTCTAAGTACCAAGCAACCGGCCGGAATCTTCTTGGTCTAACCTTCTTGTTATAACGAGCCGCGATCACCGCTTCATTGCAATATCCCGACAATGGGAGGTGACCGGGCCTCATCGGCCGATCCAACTCGATCGCTAACGCCTCACTATTGGCTATTTCGCCTTGTGATAAAATGCTCTTCTGCGCCAAGACATCATCCCTATTTCCACAGAATCATAGACTCACAACCGTAGGCGATCTATAAGGAGTTTCTGGGTGGATGTACGAGCAGCTTGTTCGATTTCCCAAAGGACAAAAGGTAGTTGATCAGCCAAGAGGTGTCGGCTCCGGCATACGTTTCTTCAAACCATCAAGGATGACCTTATTGGCGGCCTCGGCTTGCCCGTTGGATCTGCGGTGTTCCACGGAAGCAAAGTGATCTTGTATTCCGTATTCATAAATCAAATCACGAAATCCGACTCCGGTGGGCCGAGTTCCGTTGTGCATTACTATCTCAGGCCGTGCTCCGACCGCGTAATTATATTAACTTCAACAAATCGCCGCACACGAGCCGAGGAGATCGTTGTGAGAGGTTCGGCCTCAATCCACTTGGTGAAGTAGTCTCATCGCCACGATTAGCCACCGCAGCTTGCCCGGTCTTGTCTTGAATGGCCCCAGAATGTCCATGCCCCATTTGTAAAATGGCCGGGGCCGTGATGGAATGCAGCTCGGTGGGGCGCCCAAATAACTCGGCATGTTTCGACAACTATCACATTGTCTTACAAGGGTCTTTGAATCCGCCTCCAACGTCGGCCGAATAGCTTTGCTCGAAGGGTTTTTCGGCGAGCGCCTTAGCCCCCATATGCGACCATTGGCCCCTCCATGAATCTCGGCCAGACATACCCCGCTTCATTTGGGTTCAAACACCTTAGCATGGGAGAATGTAATCCTTTTCGGTAAAGTTGATCCTCCACCATTGTGTACTTGGCGCGTCACGAATCAACATTTTTGCTTCCATTGCATCGTGCTGGATGAGTCCACGTTCAAGGTAGTCTTCTATCGGCTTTTTCCGGTCGATTCGACCGAAATAGCCATCATGCATACCGGATCTTCGAGATTTTGCTGGACAACCGTGCGATGACATCCAGCCTGCTTAGTGCTTGCCAATTTTGATAAAATTTCGGCTCTTGCGTTTTCTCCTCGGGGAATGTGAGTAACAGTTGCTTCATCGAAACGACATCAAGTCCTTAGCCTTTAGGAGATACTTGGCCATTAGTGGGCCTTTAGCACGATACGTACCCTCGATCCGAGCCGCCACAAGCCGGGAGTCGGTGAAAACCTTAACTCTTGTGGCCTCATTTTCCTTGGCTTGAAGAAGCCCGGCTATCAAGGCCTCGTATTCTGCTTGATTGTTCGAAGTTGGGAAGTTGAGATGCAACGAATGCTCAATTGTAACCCCTCTCGGACTCTCAATAACGACTCCGGCTCCACTTCCTTTCGTGTTCGACGATCCGTCGACATACACCTTCCATTCGCTGCCGGTGTCTCATCGGACTTAGTAGCCGGGTGAGCTCTCGATGAAGTCGGCCAACGCCCGTGACTTGATTGCATGGCGAGCCAGTAGGTGATGTCGAACTCGGAGAGTTCTATCGCCCAATTAGTCATCCTCCCGCTAGGTCCGACTTATGTAAGACTTGTCGAATTGGTCGGCTTGTTCTAACAACGATATGGTGACCCCGGAAATAAGGTCTTAACCGACGGGCCGCAATAAGCGTGAGCGAATGCCACTTTTTCTAGCTTTTGGTATCGGATCTCGGCATTCTCGGGGTTCTCGCGACAAAATACACAGGAATTTGTCCGTGTTCCGCCTCTCTTACTAAGGCCGCGCGACGGCTTCCTCGCCGATCGACAAGTAAAGGAAAAGACTCTCGCCAGTGAGGTTTTGAGAGGACTGGAGGATTGGCCGGACATTGCTTTATGTCTTCAAATGCGTCATCGCACTTTGAATTCCATTCCACCGATGCCTCCTTCTTTAAGAGCACGAACATGGGTAAAGCCTTCTCCGCTGATTTTGGCAAAAACCTAGTTAGGGCGGCCAATCTTCCGGTTAAGCTGTTGGACTTCTTTTTATTACTCGGAGCCTTCATCTCCATCACCGCCCTACATTTGTCGGGTTGGCCTCAATGCCCGGTTAGTCGGCATGAAACCCGGAACTTCCAGGTGGGACGCCAAAGGCACATTTGGCCGGTTCGATCGGATTCTCGTAGGTTACGAGTTTGGCAAATGTCTGCTCCAGGTCTTGTATATGACGTTCTTTGGTCCAGGGTTTTGACGATCATGTCATCTATATACACTTCCACATTGCGGCCGATCTGGTCTGCAAAGACCTTATTCATCATCCTTTGATATGTAGCTCCCGCATTCTTCAATCCGAAAGGCATGACATTGTAGCAATAGTTAGCTCTTTCGGTAATGAAGGCTGTTTTTTCCTGATCCTCCGGGTACATCGCTATCGATTATATCCGGAGTATGCGTCCATAAAGGATAGGAGCTGGAATCTGAGGCGTTGTCGACCGGTTGGTCGATGTTTGGCATTGGGTAGGAGTCCTTCGGCATACCTTGTTCAAGTTCTTGTAATCATACACACTCTCCACTTCCCGTTTGGCTTTTTACCATCACCACATTTGATAACCAGGTTGTATACTGTATTTCCCGAATAAATCCGGCTTCAAGCAATTCTTGGATGTGAATTTCCAGCGCTTTCCTTTTTCTCGGTCCGTGGTTCCTCTTTCTCTCGCGACAACGGGATTGAGCCGGATAGACTTCTAGCTTGTGACAACAAAATTTTGGGTCTATTCCGTGTACTCGAGATGAATCCCGTGCGAAGACATCCCCTGTTTTCCTTCAGAAGTCCTCCAAACTACTTCTAAGTTCGGAGATAGGTGTTTGCCAATCTTAGTGGTCTCGGAGAGGGTCTCCGATCACCGGATCTTCCAGTCTCCCGCCGGTTCGGGCGAACCTCATCGTCTCGGATGTCCAATTCCACGGTATTAACTTCGTCGTCGGAGAATCCCGTCCGAACGGTCCGGATAGCCGCTTCTTTGGGGCTGCGATGAAGATCCGCCCTCCCAATTCGACGGTTTCAAAATAGCACTTGTCGAGACTCTCTTTGATCCCCGATTCACGTGACCACGGTTCCTTGGTTGCCTATCACCTTGAGCTTTTGATGCTTTGTAGATACCGGCATGTCCCACTTGTGAATGGTTGGCCTTCCCAATATTATGTTATAAGGTGAAACGAACTCGGCCACTATGAACCGCACTCTTTCGGACTTAAAGGCGTCTTTGACTCCAAGGGTGAACCCGAGGTCGATAAACCCCTTCTGACGAGATTGTTCTCCATTAAACCCGATGAGGGTTGTCTTGCAAGGCTTTAAGTCGTCCGGTCCAGCTCATTCTTTTGAACGCTTCCCGCCTTAGTATGTCGGCCGAGCTACCGGCATCCACAAATATCCGCTTGACTCGGCGGTTGACGATTGTTCCGTTATCACTAGCCCATCTTGATGGCGGGGACGACGTCCTTGAGGTCGTCTCTTGTGAAAAACAAAGGCGGTCGTGCTACCTCAGTGTGATGTTCCTTGAATTTTGGTCGGTCCCTGACGGACAGGACTTCTCGAAGGTATTTCCTTCGCTGGCTCATAGTATCTCCGCCACCGCCCATTGCTCCGCTGATTACGTTACAGTCGAATTCCGCTTCTGGAAATTCGTCATCGGCTTCAGGAGCCTTTCGTTTATCTTCCTGTTTTTGAACTTTCGAGGGGGTCCTACTGCGGTTCTTGGTCTTTCGTTTCCCACCTTTTCCTTGATGCTCTATGACATACTGTTGAAGTTTGCCTTCCCGAACAAAAAGTTCGATTGCATCGCGGAGCTCGTAACATTCATCGGTTGTATGACCTCGACCATCATGGAACGAGCAATATTTAGATTGGTCTATCCCGGATCTTCGGTAGGACAGACGAGGCCGATCGACCTTTTTCATCTCGGTTGTTGACACCTCCTTCCAAACTTGAGATCGAGGCACCGTCGTGGCCGAATATTTCTCGTACTTGCTCCGCTGATCAAACTTGCCACCTCGGCTCTTGTTTTCATTCCCCCTTCTCCGAGAATCCCTATTCCTGTTGTCAGAGAAGTCTCGACCCCCAGGGAGGAGGTTCTATCTTGGTCCCGCCTCGAATTGGGATTGTTTGCCATTCGCATCGCTCGACGTCCAAGTACTTCTTTGAACGGGATATGAAGTCGTTGAGATTCTTTGCCCGCTCCTTTAAAAAAGATTACGCACAAAGGGACTCTTTATCGAGGCCGTCCACCAATAAGTGAACGTGTACGTCTTCGTTAAGTCCGCGCACTGCAGCACCGCATGATTGAAGCGGTCGAGGTAACTTTGGAGCAGCTCTCCCGGCCGCCGTCCCGATTTTGGAGAGAGAATCTTGGGATTTTGGTTGCCGTTTGCTAGTCGCGAAGTGCAACTCAAAGGCCTCGGCCGTGTCTTCAAAGTTGTGGATCGACCCAAAGGGAAGAGTGTGAAGCCATTTCAACGCCGCCCCTTTAACGTCGCGGCGAAGATCCGGGCACGATTGGTTCCTTGAGACCTCTAACCGACATGTGAACGTCAAAGTCTTCTAAATGAGTCGTCGGGTCTTGTGTGCCATCATACTTTGTCAACTCGCCCAAATTCAGCTTCTCAGGGAATCGGGCGTTCTGGATCTCCTTCGAGAAAAAGCTATTGTGCATTTGGCTGACATATCTCCGTCGTTGAAACCACTTGGGGGAATCGTCCTGTCACCTCGATGGTTCCTCGCCCGAGGTCGACCCTCTTCATCCGGTTACGGTTCCTCCTATTGGCCCTCCCGCCGCCGACGGCTTTCGCCTTCTGCCTGTCAGTGCGATGAGCCGAGCTCTCGTCATCGTCGTCCTCTCTCCAAGTTTTATCTTCCCAGTCCTCGCTGGAAAGGGTGTGGGTCCGTCTTTTCTCCCGCTCTTCCGCTCGCTGATAGTGAAGGGTGTGGCGCTTGTCTATGTTGTCCACCCGTCTCATTATCGCAAGCATCCGGCTTGAAGAGATCGAAAGTCTGGCTCGGCATGTGGGATGTCCCGCCTCCTCCGACTGGAATTCTCGTGGTCCACGGTCTTGGTTTCGTGGAGCCGAGGACTCCGTGTCGGACGGGTTGTCCTTTTGATGTCGTTCATTGTTGGGAATCAATGGTTCCTCTGGCTGAGAAAGTCGATCCTCTCCTTCCTGATGGTCTCCATCGTACTGGTTGATCGGCTGCTCATTACGGGGTGGTTGACGCGGTGGTTGACGGTTGTCCCCGCTTGATCCGCCTCCGATTGTCTTTGGCACGAAGCACGAGTGCTTATCCTCATGGTCACGGGAATAGAAATTTATTGATCCCCACGGTCGGCGCGCCACTGTTCAGTGTAGAACTCGGATGTCCGGCCTATTGAAGGTCCGGTGATTTGATATAGGATCGTGTGCCCTTCCCGTATGCTTATGGGACAAGCGTTCGGAGAGGGTATGATCACGGTGACACAAGCGGGCGTTTCGCCTAAGGGGTGTCTGTGTGTGCCGTGTGACCGGATGTAGATAAGTCAAGGCTTAGAATGAATGTACACAGCGCCCGTCTCCTTCCTCTCGTATATATAGAGTATACCGGTTAGTTAGTCCCTTGGTCGCCACACCGTACGTGTCATGTGCGTGTCCGGGATCGTGTGCGCATGTCCAGGATCGTGGGTGCATGTCCAGGGTCGTGGGTGCATGTCCAAGGTCATGGCTGGGTCCCACGGATAGTGGGTTGCCCCCTGTACTAGCCAGTGAGATAATGGGCCTGGACTAGGTCCGTAACAATATATATATATAAAACCTTAATTGTTGTTTGAATTCAAATCTGGTTGTACGCATGTTGCCATATGTTTTAGTCGATTAACCATATATAAATGTATATTGATCCCCTCGGTGTTTGTGCGATTTCATTACCCTCGACATATATATATATATAGGGAGTGCGTATATATATATGTGTGTTATTTGACTACCCATATTGGAAATAATTTAGAAACTTTATTCTGGATGTGAATTAAAATAATTTAAATCGTGGGAGGATAGCTTTGGGATGGTACCTCCTAAAGTGATGAACACAACCTTTAGGCTTTATGCCTCCGATATGTATTTGATGTGAACCGATTATATCCGTTCTTCCTAAAGTGGTGTCCGGCGAGGTTTCCAGGACATTAGTAGCAACTTTAGGAAGAGGTGTGCACATTATGGACGAAATGTTTTATGGCCAATTTGATTATTAGCGTCGACGCCGGTTATCGGGTGTTCGGGTCACGAGGAGGATCGGCCCGATTCACCAGGGTGCTCCGAGTCACAGTGGGCGGCCGGTTACAGTACTCGGGTCACGGGAGTGGTAGGCCGGTTTAAGGTGCTCACGGGTCTACCATGGTTCTCTTCCACTAAGCAGAATTACGTGGGGTTTCACAGGGTCTAGATACATTTAAAAGATAATGAATGATAATTTATGCAATTACTTATTATTGTTGATGCTTGATTTTATTAATACATTTTGGGTTAGGTAAATTGTATTTATTAGGATTACCAGCGTTTCTTTGACTTTGTGTATTATGGGGCGCGACGATCCTTCGGGGAGCAGATTTGATGAAACGAGTTCTCGAGGTTGGGGCTAGCAGTGAGAAGTGAGGAAGAATATTCAATTATTTATGGCTAGTTTTATTTTTTATTTTTTTATTTTGAATAAAACATTTTTATTTCAGTTGGACTTATGTTATTGTAATAAAGTAGCCTTGCACTTGTCCCATACAAGTGTACTCTTGAGAAAGCCCCATCCACATTCACCTTCACACAGTCTTCCTCCGGTGGTCGCCAAGACAGGCTAGGAGCCAAAGAAGCCCCTTGGATCATCGTTCCTGCTAGACACTCCTTGGTGAGATTCATGCACTCTGCCATTGCGCTTGCACTCGCTAGAATAGTGTCATTCGTTACAAATTTCTGTTCAAACACAGATAAATTCCTCCGTCTCCACAGCCACCAACACAAGATAAATTCCTCCGGTAGTATTTTGTTTCCCCCTTAGATCTCATTTTGCTTTCTTTATTTTTTTAAGAAAAAAATAGTAAAATACATTGGCTATCACTCTATTTTATCTAAATTACACAAATCTCCCCTCTATTTTGAAAACATATATAGATTTCTCTTGAAATTAAAATGCATATTACATAAACCTTCCTTACATATTTAAGATTACATTTTTATCCACTCAACCGTTAGTTCACTGTTAAGTTTGACTATTAAACAATTTTTTTTATCAAAATACCCTTCTTCCAACAAATGAATAAATATTTATATTTGCCAAAAAAAAATTTATACAAAAAAATAATTCTAATAAATATATGTTCAAAATTTCAATCTATTATAAAATTTATTAATTTTTATTGTATTATTGTATTTTTAAATTTTTAAATTTTTATCATATTTATTGAAACTTATTTATTTAATATTATTTTGAATAACTAAAACCATGTTTACCACTCTGGTCCTATTTATAAGTCAAGTTTGACCAAAAAATTTGGTCTTATTTATAAGTCCATTTTGACCAAATAAATGAGATTGTGACAATTTTGCCCATATTAATTAGGATGAGAGAGATTGGCTAACCATGTTGGAAAGAGAAAAAGATGAGAGAGTTTTGACAATAAATTTTAAAAGGTACTCATTCATAAATGAGGGTAAAGTTGGAAATTTGCTCTATAATCATTGAGATACCTAACTCTCCTTGGTATGTGAGATTTGGTCAAACTGAACTTATAAATAGGATCAGAGTGGTATTTCTTTCTTTTTCTTGTCAAGATACCATGATTGAAAACATATTTGAAAGGCATATTTTTATTCACCATATGTTATTAATAATTTAAATTTGAGATATTATATAACTTATATTAAATTTAAATTTTAACTTCTTAAATACATTTTTGCATAAACATTTGTTTATTTAAGTATGCATCTATTAAAAGAATTAACAATATTTTTCATTAAGTTTTCTCTGTCTGAATTGGTTAAATTAATAAAGTCTTTATCTCAATATAAAAGAAAATTTAATAGATAATTATTTTGTAAAAGTAAAAAATAAATTAAGAAAAAGAAAAAACTCTTAAATTATTTAAACAGTTGTTGTAAAATTATGGAATTAATAATCATGAAAGGTAAATTAGTAGATAAAATATATTTTAATATAAAAATTAATTAAAAATAAAAAAATTTAACGTATACTTTTAAAATAGAGAAGAAAGACAATCGTCGAGATATTTGACACTTAGAAATGATCACCGAATAAGCGTGCGAGCGCCCCGTAAATCAGCCCCAGACTTGCTCTGCCTTCGTTTCTCCTTGTTGCCTCTTGTCTGAAACTCTATCATGCTCGTGCTCGTCACTGGTGGTCGTGCTTCGACTCTCGCTACTCGCGGATTTAGTGATACGTTACTTGCTGCCTTCCAGGTTATTTGTAGTGTACTGCTAATCTTCATAATCAATTATGCCCACATATTTGCTCTATAAAGTGAGAAACAGGTTTTTTAGGGGTGATTTTTCTTCTTGCCTTCTTTCAAACATTATCCTTCCCCGTCACACACAGACACACACCCGTGTATGTGTGTGTGTATATTAAGATGGGACTATGTCAAGTTGCTCTAGTGGCAACGCAGACTTGAGCATGGTTTTATTTAAATTGTATAAAAGAGAAAAAATATTAGCATATCGAAGGAAGGGGAAGGGCCTTCCTTGAGTATCCAAAGCCAGATTGCTTCCACTGTTCTTCCATATGGAGCATTTTCTGCCCCTTCTGCTTACAAGGCAAGCGAGGAAATCAATTGGAACGAAACCAACAAATGCCGGGATCTAATTTGAAGTGGCCTGGCGCTCAACTAGTTCCTTGTTTCTTATGTCTGACGTTAGTACCTGTGATTTCTGCCATAATTGTTCAGAAGATATAGACGTTTACGTTTGAAATCTGGCATATGTTGTTCAATTTGTACTTTTTTTAAATGAATGAATTCTCCATTTCCATTCAAAAATAATAAAGTAAGGGGAAGGATACTTTTGTAATTTGCCAGATATATGAAAAGGGAACGCAGTGGACCAGGATGAATTTCCACGAAGAACGCAGCCCAGAATTTCGCAGATTTTCTTTGGTTGGCTTCTATAAAATATGCACCCAGTTTGATTTTTGTTTTTGTTTCGGATTGTTTACTTGGAAATCAAAATATCAGCATCGTTTTCATCTTTGAACGTCTGAGGAATTTCTTGGTCAATATATTGATTCACACTGAGTTCATAGTTTTTTTTGGTTCCATCGCCACTTTTGCATCTTCGTTTTAGTTTTTAGCTGTTGCTTTAGACTGCCATACCAAGATTTCATTGAAATTTTTAAGCTTCCAAATTTCACCTTCTTGCGAATATGAACTATCCTGAGGTTAAGCAACAATTTGGTAAATTATAGGGGTATTTTTTCTGTAATCTCTTATTCTTCCTCATGCATTTTTCTTGTTCTACAGGATTCTAGACCATTGAATGGAACTTTGGCGCTGTCTCTGAAATCATGCTTTGCAGACCAAAGCTTCTGAAATGTAGCGTCCTGCAGAGTCTGAACTTTCTTAGAGTCGGTTCTTCTCTTTTGATTGATATGGGTAAGCCATTTATTCGAAGTTTCCCTTTCCACAAGTTAATAACATCGCCAAGAAGCTGAACGTTACTAGTGCACTGAAACTTTGGCAGTTCGGTCACTGTTTCTAACTCTGATTATGGCATGGGCATGTTTGTTTTTATAAGGAAAAAAAAAAAAAATTAGCCATGGGCTAACTTATTTGTAAGATTCTCTAAAATTTAAATGACTAAATAAGTCTTTAAGTGGTAGTTTCTTGTGTATATAAGAAAATCAGTATTCATTGTATCAGGTAAACCTCTTGATAGAATACGAGCAGGTGCCTATTCAATGATGCCAATTGTTGATGATAACATGGATAAGGAATCTGGGAAATTTACATTGGCAAAAGACCTGGCCAGTCTTGTTGAGGAATCTTCTAAAGTTGCTGAGAAAAAAACAAAGAGTCGAATGGAGCTCAAGAGATTGCTTGAATACCGGATAAAAAAGAGAGTCAAGGAGCAATATGTGAATGGAAAATTTCAGAATTTAATGGAAAAAGTGATTTCCAATCCAGAAACTCTTCAGGATGCTTACAACTGTCTTAGGCTTAACTCTAATGTTGATGTGGATTTGAACTATGATAGCACTTTCAATTCCTTGGCAGAAGGGCTATGCCATGAGAGTTTTGATGTCACTGCCAATACCTTCACTATTTCAACAAGAGGTGTGAGGAAAGAAGTTCTTGTCCTCCCCAATTTAAAGTTGAAGGTTCTCCAGGAAGCTATCAGGATTACTTTGGAAGTTGTTTACAGGCCACACTTTTCCAAAATTTCACATGGTTGTCGAAGTGGCAGGGGACACTCCACGGCTTTAAAATACATCTGCAAAGGGATGTCAAATCCTGACTGGTGGTTCACATTGCAAGTAACCAAAAAGTTAGATGCTGCTGTCTTAACCAAGCTCATCTCAGAAATGGGGGACAAGATAGAAGACCCTAAATTATATGCTACGATTTGGAGCATGTTTGATGCTCAGGTACTAAATCTTGAGTTTGGAGGTTTCCCAAAGGGCCATGGTCTACCTCAAGAAGGGGTTTTATCCTCTATTCTAATGAATATATATTTTGATTTCTTTGATCGGGAATTTTACAGGTTGTCAATGAAATATGAAGCTATTAGTGGTGGAAGTTGTGATGATCAAGATAAATCATGCTCCAAATTGCGCAGTTGGTTCAGGAGACAGTTGAAAGGTCATGATCCTAAGTGCATAGTTGAAGGGAGTCCTGATCTCAAAGTATACTCTTGCCGTGTTATGGATGAGATGTTTTTTGCAGTTTCTGGTTCTAGAGAATCTGCTATTAATTTGAAGACTGAGATCCAAAGTTATTTGAAGGACTCTTTGCTTCTGGATGTGGATGATCAAACAGAAATACTATCTTGTGATGGACCTGAAACTATTCGCTTTCTGGGAATTTCACTTAGAAGAAATGTTAGAGATAGTCCTGCAGTTAAAGCTGTTCACAAGTTAAAGAAAAAAGTGGAGTTATTTGCTTTACAAAGGCAAGAAGCCTGGATTTATGGGACTACTAGAATTGGAAAGAAATGGTTGGGCCATGGTTTAAAGAAGGTTAAGGAATCAGAAATCAAACATCTAGCTAATAATAACTCTTTGCTAAACAGTATTTCCTGCTTCCGCAAGTCTGGAATGGAAACTGACCACTGGTATAAACACTTAATTAAAATATGGATGGAGGTCGTTCAAGCTAAAAATGCTGCTAGTGAAGAAATCATCCTATCTAACTGTGTTGCAGAACCATCTTTACCTCAAGAGCTTAAAGACTCCTATTATGAGTTTCTAACACAGGTGGATAAGTATATATCTTCTGAGACAGCTTCTACAATTCAGCTTTTGTCAAATTATGACATCTCAAAACAACCTGAAATTAAAAAAACTGAGATTATTGCTCCTATATGTGCTATTAAAAAACGTCTCCAGAGATATGGGTTGGTAACATCAAGCGGATGCCCTCGCCCTGCTACTGTACTTATCTTGCAAGACACTGCTGAAATTATTGACTGGTTTTCAGGGATTGTTCGGCGCTGGCTAAGATGGTATCAGAATTGTGTTAACTTTAATGAGGTAAAGCTCCTGATTTCTGAGGAAGTTAGAAAATCATGTATCCGTACTTTAGCAGCAAAGTATCGGATACATGAAACTGAGATAGAGAAGCGGTTTGACCAGGAACTCAGCAGCCTTCCATTAACTGAGGAGATAGAGAATAAGATGACAAATGAAGCTTTGGATGTTGAAGCTTTTGACAATGACGAGTCATTAATGTATGGAATTTCCCACAGTGGTTTGTGTTTATTGTCTCTGGCCAGATTAGTGACACGTTCAAGACCTTGTAATTGTTTTGTTATTGGGTGCTTATCTGCAGCACCAAGTGTCTATACTCTTCATGTTATGGAAAGGCAGAAGTTTCCTAGCAGGAAGACGGGATTTTCAACTTGCATCCATCCAAGCCTAAATAAACGACGAATTGGGTTGTGTAAGCAACATTTGCAAGATTTGTACCTAGGTCACATATCTCTTCAGTCCATTGATTTTGGTTCATGGAAGTAAGTGCTATCTATTATAGGAGACTCCTTATAAAGTTATTTGGATTATGGTCATACATTGCTTCAGTTTGTTGAATATATGAAAGGTTCTCTTGCAAATGAGGTGCAACCCGTAAATCCCAACTTACTAGCGGATTCTTTTTTTTTATATAATATCCAAAGGTGATCCTCAACCCTCTACTTATGGCAATTTTTACTTTCATGGATCTTTTTCTAAATTTCTAATAGTTATTTAAAGATTATATAAATCTAGGGATTGAAGTTCTAGAAAATTGTCTTGCATTTTGGGCAACAGTTGCATTTTGGGCAACAGTTTATGGAGTTTTTGTTGTCATCATAAATTTCGTTTCTAGATTTAGGGCCTGCTTGGATAGGCTTAGAAGATTTGTTTTCTTATAATATGATGGTTGATAGCCACACATCAGGGCATGTTTTGCAGTATGAGATGTTAAAACATATTTAGAACTATCAGTTCTTATGCATATCATGTATATCTTAAACTAGTTGGCTTTAGATGCATTAAAATTATTTATGTTAATATTTTCAGTTATTTTTATATTTGAATATCTTAGTATAATTATACTAAAACATCTTGTAAAATTTTGTAGCGAAATGAATTAATGTACTTTCTGATCATAGTATCGTAATGCAAAATAGCTTATGCTTCATATGATATCTCTTGAAATCATACTATTTAGTACAACATCCAAATAGGGATGGTAAAAATACTTTCTTTTAATCCAAAATATAAGTACTCATAAAAAAGTATATTCAATATTTCGTTTGAGAGTGGCTTCTATAAACATGTCTCTGTTTTTCCCCTTTTAGCTCCAGAAGTATTAAATCATAATGCTTAAAAGCTTCAATTAGAGTTGCCCAGTGCACAAGGCTCCCACTAGGTGGGGTTTGGGGAGGGATAGATCATAGATGTATGCAGCCTTACTCTCTCAATTGGAGAGGCTGTTTTCAGGATTTGAACCCATGACCTCCAGGTCACATGGCAGCAACCTTACTATTGCGCCAAGGCTCACCCTCTCCTTCTATTAGAGTTGCAGGTGCAAAAATTGTGTCTGACTCTTATATAGTTGTTTATTCATTGAGTAAATCATTTGATATTCAATGTAATCAGAAAATCTAAAAATGGAATGTCATTTAATGTTCTTTGGAATTGTTTTTTTTTAAGGAAAAAAATCCTCACACAAATATTGTTCCTTGTTCAATAAAAGTTATGTGGCCAATTTGTATCATAACTTAAATTATTCACATTTTTTTGTTAAATAATGTTTAGTTCTGCTTTGTACGTTTTGAAGTTAATGCAGAAGAAATTGGAAATCTAATATGTGTGTTTGGGTAATTCACAAAACCATGGTTGTTTCTAAAACCATGGTTTGCAAAAAAAGCAACCAAAACACTCTCACATCTTTCTCATAATCAATTTTTCTCCTATAACCATGGTTTTGTTATAAGATAGCCACGCACTCTGGTTTTCTCCAGAATCTATTTTTGGCAAGAAAACCATGGTTTGGAGTGGAAAACCATGATTTTCCTAGAAGCTATTCTCCAAAATCTATTCTCTAAAATCACTTTTTTCACTTTTTCTTTAGAAGTCATTCTCCAAAATCTATTCTCTAAAATCACTTTTTTCACTTTTTCTTTAGAAGTCATTCTCCAAAAGCTAATCCCAACACACCCCTAGGCTAGTTTGTCAACAATGGTGAAAAATATATAGTTTAATTTTGACTTTGAGAGGTTATTGCCCTGAACTGTTGGCTAGCAAAAATGCACCTGTGGAATTTTGAAATGTGGAAAAGAAAAGGTCTTAATGTCCATTCATATCTGGAATGCATTGAATAACTTAAACTTAGTAATGGTTTATGTTCTTTAGTAGTTGCTTTCCTATTTCAATGTTTTAAAGGGTATCTAGCTATGTAATTCAACCCAGTCTGCTTCGATAAACTCAAAGGGTGATTATAATGCTGGCCTGTTAGACTTATTCCGTAGTGAAAAACTCACATAGAAGGCTAAAATACAGTATTCATTTTGGCAGAGAATGGTAGACTAGTTTTACCTTCTATACGTTATACATTATGGAACCTAATTTCAAATTCTGTTGATTATATGAGCTACCTGATGTTAATTGATTGAGATCACATGCCATTCAAGACCTGCATGTTAAAAAAGCAGATAGAAAGTTCAACATGATCCAAGTTTCTCAAAATCAAATCAAAGTTTTCAGAGATCTCTATCTAGCAGCTTTTCTTAACTTGCTTCTATATAGTTTCAAGCCATTCGGAGCATCAAAAAAATTACTTCCTTCTGGAGCATCGTTGTCTTCATATCTCTTCTGAACATTTAAATAGAAACTGACTTAGTAGTAGTTCCTATTTCCTACTAACTTAGCAAAGTGCAAGGAGAGGATGAATTATGCTCTATATTTGAGAGGCTTGGGTTTTGTTTCTCTCTCAGCTTGATTGGTGGCAGATTTTCTAGCATTTACCACTTTTTCAACCATCTTACTTCCCATGAAATATGTTCTACTTTCTCCAATGCCTGATACTGATCTTTCTTTCTGGCCTCTCGACTCTTTTTGGATTCCCTCTGATTGTTTCCTACCACGGGACACACTACGGGAAGGCGAACGTGATTGTCTACTTGATGTAGGAGTGGTATCACGGTTCCGAAACCCTACTACTGCAGATGTTGGATTATTGATTCTTCCTCGAGTAGCAGATGTTGACCGATGATCTGTCCGTAGATTTGGTGGTGCCTTGTCTGGGAATTCTTCTGTAATATGAGCTGCAACACCTGACCTCACGAAAGGTGAAATACCCCTACTTTTGAGCATCCTTTTTGAGTCATTCACTTCCTGGCTTTTTTTAAGGTTCAAAGCTAGGGTATCAGCATCACTGTTTTGCTTTTGGATGGTAGTTTTAACATTGGAAGCAGAAGCAGCCACATGGAATTTACTATTACTGCTGTTTTTGGTGGAGAGAATGCTTGATTCTCGTTCATTTGTCTTGTTCTTAACAATGCTGGGTCTCTGTCTATTATGACTGGGGGTTATTGATCTCGTAGGAAGTTTTGGTTTTGATGAATTCATATGATTTGCTCTACCTTCACTTGTCTTTGGCTTTGAGGCCTCCAAATCACTCCCTGCAAACTGAGTTTCAAAACCTCTTTCATGTCATGAACTTGATTAATATGACAATCATTTATGGAATACAAAGGAGTGTTGCTTTGTTGACAAATATTCTTTTTAATAATTCTATCTAGTAATTAAAACTATCGAGTTTTGAGCAAAAAAAAATTAAAACTATCGAGTAAGTATGCTGGCAAATAGATTCTCAGAAGTCAAAACCTGTTACAAACTGTTTATGAGTCAGCCATTTTTAGCTTAGACTACAAGGAAAGCTGTGGAGTATGTTGCCTTTATGCATGTGATCAAAAGGGATAATTCTAAGGGGAATTATATTGAGGGTTTGCGCTTTTTCACCATTAGGTGCACTTTTGAGATTCTCACTTTGATTATTTACTTAAATAAAATGAAAGATCTCAAAACACATCAAATATTAACATGTTCAGCCTCTAGGGAGCTAGAGCTCTCTATAGCTACCCGTCAAATCATAGAAAATAAAAAATAAATACAGGGTGGAACAGGTCTTTCCTTTTTTATGCTCTAATCACGAAATCCAAAGCTAATATTCAAATTCCTCTATTTTGCTCAAACTTTACTTGTTTGATGATAGGTAGCAAAGAATTGATGAATTTTTATGTAGGGTGGAAAATTGTGAGCTCTTGTTCTTTCTTTATATGCATTTAAGTTTCATGATTTATACAAAAGGTCGAGAGATATGAAGAAAGAGATAAATGACATACCCTTGAAAGAGGCTGTATGATTGGTAACTCCTTTTGAACAAGAAGTTGAGGATCAGGAGGAGCACCTGGTTCCATTTCCAGAGATGGAAATAGAGGAGTTGCTGGTGGTGTTTTTAACCTAGTGTTTCACATGTTATTGGGAAAATTATTTTCCTTGATTTGAAAATGAAACTGATGCATGAAGTCAAATTTACACTACAGTACTGGGAAATTCCAAAGTAGATTAATTTTATTTATGTTGGGTAAATTAAGTCAATGATGACCACACATATATATGAGGCACTTTTCTGTCATAACACGCTGAACATGTAAAATTAAGATTCTTTTTTGGATTGGAACCTATGGGGAAGAAAATAGATGGAGGAAATGTGCAGTATATACATATAAAGGTATTTAGTTCTTGAGAAGATGTCAAAATATTTTTAATGTTAGAATCAAGATTAACTAGAATAGAAATAAAGCAATGGGTTAACTTCTTGCTTCGAAGAGGTATATATAGAAGTTATTGATGATTCCCAGCATAGGGTAGAAGAATTTGATTCCGTAAGAATCTGTCCAGTATCATTCATTTGTCAAATGCATGTCAAAAAGGAACCATGATTTTATCGTATACATACATTTAAATACACATTCGTACGTATAATGTGTGTGTGTAAACAATTGAGATATTATACTTACCAATCATAATCGTTTTTGTGGTTTTCTGTGAGGAACTCATAACTAGATTCCTTCTTCCCTGAAGGAAGTCTGTAAAGTGAATTCTTTCCTGCAAAATATTTACTTGTTTTTATTTCCCATATATCAAACACTATAATTCAAGCATATATTGAAGGTGGAAAGTAAAGAATGGATCAGTGCAGAGTGCAATGAAAGGAAAATAAAATTTCTTCAAGAGCTAATCAATCTATCTCTATAATCATGAACACCAACATCATCTTACTCAAAATCTATATTTTATGCTTTCATATGCTTTCTAACTGGATTGTTCCACTTGCAGGATCCTATAATCGTCTTAAAAGATCACTCAAATATCTTTAAGAGCTTGTCAACCTATCTCTCCATAATTACAGTCTCACATTATTAGATCCTGCGACATTTTCTTACTCTGAAAATCTCTGCACTTTCTACTTTCTCATAAGCTTATTATTGACTTGATTGTTAATGAAATGGGTGTTATGCAATGTTCCCCAGAGTCATAAAAGGAGTAGATAGGTGGTTCCATTGATTAAGATGAAATGAAGCAAGAAAATAAACCGTAGTTGCAGACAGTCACCGTTTAAGTCATATTCGTAGTCGTCTGAGGACACAGGACGAAGGAGGCTCAAGGTTCGGTCATCCTCATGCTTCTGCTTCTGCTTCTGCAAATCTTTGAAAAGGACGAGATCGTCGTCCTTCTCCATCCTCCTGTGAAAGGGCATCATCTTAGCCATTGTGAATGATCCCTCCCTCCTCCTCCTCCTATGTTGCAGGTTTGTTGTTATGAAGCAGAGTTCTTGAGATATAAATATGGAATCCATTGATAGTGGGGTCAAAGGAAAGGAAGAACAAGTGCCATTTGGAGCTTTATGAGGCCGGCTACTTCCTAGTTTTTTTTTTCATGTAACATTATCACCAAGGGGCTTGATGTTGATAGGGGTTCAAGTTTAATACTATTGTATTATCGATGAATCATTTGATAATGATTTTTTAAAGAATATATTATTTGAGAGATAAGTACTGATCTTTGATGCACTCATAGTGGTGGTGGGTATGCATATATTCAAGAAATGAACATATGCAAAAATGAATAGTACATCTCCTTAAGCTGGTCAGTGGTCAGTGTGAGAGCTGGTCAGTGGTCAGTGGTCAGTGGTCAGTGTGAGGAATGACCCTTGAGATCATTACAAAGCTCAAGAGGAACATTCCATAGTAATAAATAAATAGCCTTTCGTGTAGTAGAAAACAATGATTTTAGTAAGCCTCACTTTCTACTTCATCATCCATGGGCGGCAGCAAAACATCAATGGGATAGAGAATGTTACAGGTTATTTGAGATAAGATAATATAAAGTGGACCCATTTACCTTGGAGATTATCGCCTTCACAACCTTTCTTCTTAATACAACTAAACTAAGTGCAAAATGACATTTTTTTTTTACCGTTAGAAAGATCTTTGACACCGTTCTTTCTACCCGCGTACGTAACAGGTCCAAAAAATCTCACTAATCTCACTTTTTGGAGCAAAAATCCTTGAAGGTATCGTCAAATATTATTTTCCATGGTGTTTCTTGTCTTCTTGCTTCTTCCATATCAGTGAATTTATTGACAACAACGACCGGTGATTGGAGATCCAGCTGCTTAATATATATTTTTAAAATTTTTCAAGCAAAAGTTATCAATATAGATATTTAAATTGTTAATAGTGATACTAAAGTTGTAAACGGTGGCGTAATATATATTTTTTGATTTTTGTTGGAAAAAATTATCAATATGGATATTTTAGTTGTTAATAACGATATTAAATTTGTAAACGACGGCTTAATATTTTTTTTTTTTGAACTTCTCAGGTAAAAATTGTCAATATGGATATCTGAGTTGTTAATAAAGATAAACAACTTTAGCCTGAGAAATTCAACGAATGCTCTTTTTACAACTTTAGTATTGTTATTAACAACTTTAGCCTACGAATTTTTTTCAAAAAATATTAGCTATTGGAGCTTCAGTGAAAGTTAGTATGAAAGATTCAACTAATATTTCGTTTACAACTTTAGTATTGCTATTAACAACTCAATAATCAATATTGATCACTTTTATCTAAGAAATTAAAAAAATAATAAATATTAGGCCATTGTTTACAACTTTAGTATCGTTATTAATAACTCAAGTATCTATATTGACAACCTTTGTTTGAGAAATTTAAAAAGGGTTAAATACCAATTTTGCCCCTGAAGTACGTGCCCAGGAGCAATGCTGCCCCTTAAGTTTTAGGCGGAGCAATGCTGCCCCTGAAGTATCAAAACGGAGCAATGTTGCCCCTCCGTTACAAACCCAACGGTCAACGTTAGGTCAACTAACGGAGGGGCAACATTGCTCCGTTTTGATACTTCAGGGGCAACATTGCTCCGCCGAAAACTTAAGGGGCAAAATTGCTCCTGGGCGCGTACTTCAAGGGTAAAATTGGTACTTAACCCATTTAAAAAATATATACTATTGGAGCTCCGGCGGCCAGCAAGGGCTTGAGGGTTTTTAATTAAAAAAAATACTATGGATAGTTAGGTAATTTTTCAAAATTTGCAACATTTCAAATTAGTCCCTTTAGAATTATTGAAATTCAATATACTTATTTATCTTTTACCAATTTTAATGGTATTTTTTTTGTCTTTCTCCTGTTTATAAAGTATTTCTTCATTTTTTTGGGTGAACATATAAAATATTTCTTCGGCCCCTACGGGCATCTTAACATGGTCAGATTAGTAATTTGGTACTATTATAAATTATACGCCCATTTAAAAAAAAAAAAATCAGTAGATAAATCATTCAGTTTTGGCGCATACTCCTCCGAAGCGTGGCTTCATTTCGCGCCAAATTTTTCTTCCTGGTGCTGCCTCTTCCTCTGGCTCTCTTCAATGGCGTTGAGCTCTCCCCTCACTGCCGCTTCTCAGATGGCAAGCTTAGGGCTTCGTCCTCCCCAGTTCTCCGAGGTTAGAACACTTGTGATGGTTGATTCTTGTTTTTCGATAATCTTGCCCGTGTTGGTCTATAATCAATAGACTGCTGATTTTTCTTTCCCTCTTTGTTCTTCGTGCGAAGTGTGATCATGGATTATGGTATAATTGTTGTCTTGTTTCTCACTCTTTACATCTGATGGATTGTTGATGATCTCCGATATCTAGATCCGTGGGACCCGAACCTTTAAGTTAATTCCTTTTGGGAGCGTATTTCTTGTTCGAGCCCCGAATCTAGAATCTTAAGTTGATACAATGATAAAGAATCTAAAATCCCCCGGGGGGATGTGTTTGTAAGTGGCATATGGTATATAAATGTTGAAGGTGTTAACTTTTCGAGATGCATGAGTAACAAGACAAAATAATTATCAACGTATTTCCTCTCTATCACCAATTTACTTCTTTGTTTATGATTTACAGAGAAAGTCAAATATATCATAATGCTATTTCTTTTCGATGTACCCATACTGGCCCCATTTCTTTTATAATGTCGTTAATATAATGGTCAATTTGAAGGCTATTTAACGGATGCATATGTTACAGGATGTAGCTTGGGTTCCTGCTTGGTTTCAGAAGCTTAGAACAGATGGATCTTATGAATATGTAAAAGAGTCCGAAATTCATCTCAATGAAAATTTGAAGGTTGAAATTTATTCTCCTGTTTTGTTCCCTCTTTGATGTTTTTTTTTCGGTTGATTTAAATGGATCTTTTGATTTCTGTTTTGTCTGAAAATAACCTAGGATCTGGCGGTTCCCCAAGAAAATCTTGGTGAGGTTAAAGACAGTAATGCACAGTCAAGGGAAGAATGTGGGTACAAAAGCTGTCATTTGTTCTTATCTGGAGAAGATAATTCTCCCACTAGTCTTGCTTCATCTCCAGGAAGTGTAAGTTTGTTTAGTTCTCTTGTTCTTTGTTTTTTTATGTTTTTCTTGGGCATGTGTGGTAAAGCTACGGATCTTATGTTGGCACATCCTTGTTAATTGTATTTAAAGTATTAACTGATATGATAGTATATATTACATGCATTTGCAATTTGCCTCAATTTGCTGGAACTATCGAAGACTTTAAACTATTGGAAGAAAGAAATTACAGGGATTCTAAATGCAGTCTTTGTCTGAAATTAATATTACTATGGAATCTAATCTCACCTACCTTAGGAAGATCATCCTTTTCTTTTAAATCGACTTATCATCTCCCAGTAGATGCTTCTGTGCAGCGACTAAACAAACTTATTAGAAATTTTTTTGCATATGAAATGTTAATACATCTTATTTCCAATAACTGGAAAATTGGTCACGGTGTTATGTGTTAAAGTTAAAATTCAACACTAAGGTTTGTTTCGTATATAAATATTTCGCAGGAACAGGTATTACACTTTAGTCTGCGCCTTTCAGATGTCGATTCACTGTTTTCTCCAACCCAGGGTTTGAATGCATCTAATAATTTAGTTGCGTCAAGTAAAGTTCTGTCAATGCAACCAGTTAAAAATTCTGTTGATTTTGGAGAGAACCTGTCTTCCATGATGGATAACCATGCTTCTGAACAGAATGTTTTGCCTAGTTCCATTCCTGAAACAGTGATAATTGATGGTCCAAAACTTCCTTCCGATAAAATTGATTCTGTTAGAAAACAGAATGAGAAGTCCAATGTCAGATGCTTCAAAAATTTAGTCGTGTCTAATACTTTAGTAGCATCAAGTAAAGTTCTGTCAATGCAACCAGCTAAAAATTCTGTTCATTTTGGAGAGAACTTTCCTTCCATGATGGGTAACCGTGCTTCTGAACAGAATGTTTTGCCTAGTTCTATTCCTGAAACAGTGAAAATGGATGGTCCAAAATGTCCTTCCGATAATATTGATTCTGTTAGAAAACAGAAAGAAAAGTCCAATGTCAGAAGCTTCAAAAGTGCTGATATCAGTAATGCAGTTGAACTTTCTATTGCAGCGTCAGAGGCATTGGTCATACATGAACTAGTAAAGATGGAATCAGTTTCAGAAACATATCCTGCTGAAGCAGTCCTTGAAGTGGCCCTCCGTGTGAAGCAGGCTAGGCTTGAGGGTTTGGAAGATGGCTTCCTTTCTTCAAATGAGGAATCTGATTGGAGTGATTCTCTTTCTGATTTGAATGATGTTAATATGGAAGATGCTTATGAAGATGTAGGGTTACCTTCTGGCATCTTCCTTGAGGAACATCAGAGTTCAGCCATGGCTCAAGTAAAAGACATCTCTGATGCTGGAAAATATCATGGTTGTGTTAATAAACTCAGAGAGCATATATCTCAGTTTGTTAATTTAGATGATAATTCAGCAAAGAAACCATTTGAAGTCAATGCAGAGATCGAGTTGCAGCAAAAAGAAGACTCACCTGTACAGTCTCTATGTTGTGAGAGGGATAAGCATTCTGATGACCCTGGTTTGGGTCATATCTATCATCATTTTGTACAGCATACTTCCAATGTTTCTACCCTAAACCAGGTAATTAGGCATCCTAGTCTTTGCCTTTCCGGACCATCACTCCAGGAAAAAAATTTCAGATGTTTAGTCTTTAAAAGTTCAACCTTATAACACATCTTGTTTATCCATTGCATTTCACAAGTGACAAGTGAATTTGAAAAAAAAAAAAAACTAAATGTCAGCATGGTAACAAATAGAAACTTGTTCTTTCCTGATTGTAGTGCGTATCATCTCTCTATTTCACTTCATGGTAAACAGAGAATTATAACACTATTGTAGGATCAATTTTTATCGTCGTTAATTTAATTTAATTTAATAACTACTACCCTGATTATGACTGTTCAGGATGTTGATCCTGCTGATTTAACTTCAAACAGACTCCAAAACAGGCTCAACTCTCCACTTGTTGGAAATACCAGTAAGTTTTAAGTACTTTTTTACATTATCCTATAATTTTCCTTTCTCTAGAATTTATGATCATATATTTTCTGTTGTGAAATTATTCAGAAAAAAATATTTTGGCAAGTTACTTGGTTCCAGACAGATTTAAAAGCCGCTGGTTAGGTGGTTGGACAACTGAGGTATGTGTTTATTCAGTTTCATTCATTATTCCTTTCTGAGTCGCACCAATTTGGTCTTTTATCTTATGATATACTGTTGAAACAATTCCGGCGAGTTTTGACTGACACCCTTGATTTCTCTCCAAGCCTTCCTCCTCCTGACAAAAATAAGTTGCCTGCCATGGGATCTAAAATTTCATATTGCCTCTTGGACTTTATAATTTTTCTACTATTAATAGCTCGTGCAATGGTGCAATGTTGGATGTATTGACTAAACCAAAAATTCATGTAGCTAAAAGGGAAACTTGGTTTCGAAGGAAACGGTAAACTCTTTTTTGTATTCTATTGTTGACATGAAGGATCTGAATTTTAGGAAAAAAATGTGACTCCTTGGACTTTGTTCTACAAGGAACTTGCGACTAACTCTTGGAGAACTATGCTAGGAAAATACATTGTTCTTTTTACTTATAGGGTGTCATGAATCATGATTAACCATCACATTGTAAGGATGCTAAAGTTGTTAGAATTTCAATGGATGCCACTTGCCTGTTTCTCAGGTCCTTCTTCCTCTTTTTCCAAATCAGATGCTCAAACCTTGCGGAAATTCTGCTTTTTATATTCATTCCATATTTTGTCTTGCCGGAGGTAAAATTCTAATAATCATGGATGGCAATTTGTATCATTATTTTCCTTCATTCACTAACAGTCTGCTCAATTGGTTGTTTTTAACTTGATATACATTATCACTGTACTTTCTACTGAAATATATGCTTTTAGAGTGGGCTAGTTCTTCAACGTTTTAAAATTTCTAATGTGCCTATAGCATATGCATACTCTAATATGGATTTAGCGTCTTGTTACTTATATCGTTCTTTGATGGCTGTTGCCTTGTTTTTCTCCTGCTTGGAAGGAATTGGATTCATCCCCATGCGGACAGAAAAATGCAGAACGAAATTCCAAGTTTTTCATTAGAGAGACAAGCTTTCTTTCAGAATCTGCTGATGTTCCGGATGAGAATTCTTGTGTGCAAAAACATGACTCCAAGTGTGGAATTGGTTCTCAGTTAAGCATACCTTCTGAAACTTTGCACAAAGCTGATGAGGACATATTGCATTCTCAAAATGTGGCCCAATGTTCTAATCTATCACTGGATGATCCTCTTTGTTCAGTTGTTCCATGTAGCATTCCTTCAGAACTGACCAAATCCAAACCTCAGAGCCAGGATATTGATAATGATGTAAACGTCCCTGCTATTCCTGAATTTGAAGTGGATAATTGTCAGAGGACCCGAGGTGATAATGTTGTATCAGAAAATAGAGATAAACAAATAATGTCTTCATCAGATGGAGAAGATATTCCAGCCACTATCACAAATATGGTTCAACAAACACCTCAGACGTTGACTATTGTTGCTCAGACTTGTCGGAAACAGTTGAGGTCTCTTAAGACTTATAGCACGATTATCCCTAACCAGTCCCTTGTTCAAAAATGCAACCAGGCACTACTTCGAACTAATCAGTGGATGGATGTTGCTGCACTTTCAGATAAAAAGAGGTCGAAGGGTCTCTCTGCATCCAAGTTCACGGATGGAAGCAAAATTATGCAAAATTATGAACTCTTTGTTAATCACAAGTCAAATATAGAAATGAGAAATGAGAAGAGAACCGATGATTTAAAAGAAGCAGATAAGAGTAGCATTCCAGTGGAATCATTAGAAGAGAGGTCATTAACTCCAATTCTAAATGATAGGATACAGCACTCCTTGCTGGGTCCGAAGATTGTTGGGAGTGATATCAATGGGGAGAAACACCGAAACAAGCATGTACCACCGAAGTCCTTCGCTCAGCATCAACAGAACAACCTTAATAAGTTACAAGCTGAGTGCAGTGAATTCCATGATGGACATGTCGGAGTCAAAAAACGAGTACGTTTTACAGAGGAAGAGGAGCGGTTTCATCTGAAAAGGACTCTCTCGAAGTTGGAATCTTCAAATAAAAAAAGTAAACTCTTTTTTGTATTGACTGTGTGATATATCTATGTTCTACGTGGGAGATTACTTGATTTTGCGCTCCAATAATGTAGGTTCGTTTGTCAGAGAAAAAAGAAGAAAAGCTTCCAAGTCATTGACAAATTCTGTGCCTCATATGAAACATTCTCTAACAAATTATTGCAGAAAGGTAAGGACGAAATATATATTTCTAGGTACAGAGTTCCTGCTCACTGGATTATCTAGTCTGAAGGAAAGAGACATGGAAGCACTTATAAGAAATTCTGGTGGAGTGGTTCTTTCTGACATCCCCTCCTCTCCAATTTCGAGGAGAAAGAGAAGTTCTACCTTCTCTCGCCCACAACTTCCTGTTATTCTTTGTATGAGAAAGGTTTGTTTTCAATCATCAACTATTGTTTTGTCTCTTTTTCTCAACATTTTATTTCGAAATTAGTAGCTCCACAATCGTCAATAATGTTATGCCTCTAAATCCCAAAGATTATTCCCAAATTCTCTTGT
This sequence comes from Acacia pycnantha, assembly GCA_025563575.1. Classification (NCBI taxonomy): domain Eukaryota; kingdom Viridiplantae; phylum Streptophyta; class Magnoliopsida; order Fabales; family Fabaceae; genus Acacia; species Acacia pycnantha. The sequence continues at coordinate 1,695,319 of JAMWYP010000032.1, read as the reverse complement.
GGGGCTAGACATAATTTGGTGTCTAGTTCTGAAATTTCGAAAAAAAAAATTATGATAAGAAAATGTAGAATTGTTCATAGTATTTCGTCTTTATAAAAGGTCTTTCCTTAACTTCCTGTGTTTACAACAGCTTATGTTTGAGCTACCCTGTTATGTCGTTCTATTATAGTTTTCAGTAGTGATCTTGTTATGCCGTTTTGATATGTTTTTGTGCTATTTGACCTTGTAATGTTTTCAGCTATTCCCTTGCATCCCACCCAAGAACTGGCATGAAATCATAGATATGAACAAGTAGGAAACTATTTTAAAAGAACCTGATGAAGGGTGTCATAATTATTGCCTTGTGCCTCCTCTACTATATAATGTTTTCCTTGTTGTTTGTCTCAGCTGCAAACTGCCAAATTCTTGTATGGATGTGCTGTTGGAGCCGCAATACTAAAAGTTGATTGGTTTACTGATAGTATTGCTGCTGGAACTATTGTACATCCTGAGAAGTAAGTTATGTTTTCCCCTATTTGAGATCTGCGCACTATTCTCTTCTTTTTTATTTATACTTTTTTTTGTTTGGGGGGGGGGGGGTAATCGATTACTAAATCTCATTGTAAAATATATATTCATCCTTAAGTTTGACGGCTAAGATTTTGATTTTTGCGACTTTAACATTCCTAGGTCCAGAAGATTTTTGTAAAATATGTATCTCATTCTCCCATTGTAAACTTTAACAACTTAGATTGTAAATTTCAATGGATTTTCCCCAATGCTTGACAAGTTGACAAAATTCTCCCAGCCAATGGACACATTTGATCCGAATCTCCTATCTTAATGATCTATGTTCTCAATATCCAATTAATTGCTTTTAATTTATCTGTGTTAGATACTTGATTCTTCCAAATCGGAATTACATGAAGTTGACCATGACAAGAATGCTAGTTCGTCATAATAACCAAAAGCCAATTTTTGAGAGAGTAGGGTTCATGCTACATGGCAAGCATAGTTTCTGCACCAAATTGGCAAGTATTATCAAGGTAATGGTCTTTTTCTCCCATTCATAGTCTTAGAGTTAGAACCCTAACTTGACAGCACAGCTATTTTTGCCTTGGCCGTCTTGGTTTACTTTTTGTAGAACTATAATCTACTCAACCATATGCTCTTTTATTGTTTTGTAGTAATCTTGTTATTTTACTATTCGTTTTTTAAATATGTCATATCCAGCGCCTCTGCATGAAGAAGGGATTCTAGTTAAATCCAATATGAAACCATAAAATTAAATTTCAGTTTTTTTCTGCCATCATTGCACCTCTCTCCTCTGGATGGCTCATTTCTGAAATTTAGGTGGGTAATACCTATGAAATCATAATAAATTTTTTGAATTACTCTAGGTGCTGAGATACACAAACAATGATTGCAGTACCAATACCATCATGTACATCTTCTAGTTGGCTAGTTTTATAACTTGAAACTACGAGTTGTTATCCGCACACCTCTGTATTTTGTTGCATTTTAAAATGCCACCATAGCCATCTTCTAGTTAGTTAGCTGTAATGTCCATCCATGACTGACTTGCATATTAGTTAATACCTCCTATTTTTTTTTTTTAAAAATAAAAAATTCTGTTATTTTGTTGCCCAGCATGGAGGTGGACACGTATACAAAACCCTCCAGTGGTTAGTCAGGAGCATTGATAAAGGAAGCCTTTCTGGGGGAGCTATTATCGTAAAAGATAAACCTTCTATATCTCGTCACTTGAAATCATGTGCTTTGGAGAAGGAGATTCCTATCATGGTAAGAAACTAAGAATATATTTTAATTTTTAGGATCTTTTTAATACTAACAAGGAACTATATAGTTTTCAGTACCCTGCAGAAGTGATGTTATGTGAGAGATTAGAGGAGAAAATAATCACTCTTAAAATTAAAATATGGCAATGGTCTGATGCAAACTTGTCACAAATTTTTAATAACCATTTTTTATTTTTCCATTAATGGCCTTTGCATTAATATTGACCGTGGATTTGTGATCTTATGGTTGATTAACTATTTATTTCTTCCATTCTCCTTTTGCATTAGACCACTCCTCTCACTTGATAGGCTTAATATATAAAAGGACACAGGTCAATTGACGCTGGCGTAAAATTTAACATTTTTATACTTCTCTCTATTTTATCATTGGAGGTAATTTTCATTGATCCAATCATTATTGAATTAGAAGGCAACAGTACGTTGATCTCGCATGCAAAAAAAGAAAATTTATTAAAAAAATGAATAACCATGAGTAATCTAATAGTTGATAGTTTCCAGCCAAAGAGGGTAAAAGAAAACGTTGATAAAGAAGTTCATTATACCCGTATATTTTTATATTTGTATGCATATATATATATGCATGTGAACCTAACTTGATTTCCTTTACAGCCTTTAAGTTGGATCGTTAAGAGCTTATATTCAGGGGAGCTACTTCCTTTCACAGAAGAAAATCGTCCATCTCTATTGCCAATTGCTAATGTCCTAGAAGTTCCAGATTCTATGGATATGAGTGAAGAAATATAATATTGTTTCTGCAGCAGCGATTTACTAGGTAACATTTTTTTCTCTATTATGATTCTGTTAAACCATGATTTGGTCCATACAAACTTTATATTTTATATCTGCTTTTCTTTTTTAATTGTGGTAGATTTTGCAGATATGAAATTAGTGGTGGTTGTTGGGTTCACCTCAAAGTGGTATGTTGATCTCGTCTCCTCCTACCCTTGCAATTTAACTTATCTTCAAAACTCACTCCTTAACAAGTTTCTAAATACAGAGAAAATCTAACTATATGTATGGGTCTATGTAATGATTATACAAAACCAAGTTATTTACCACCAAGCCAAAAGTTACAATTGTTAGTTAAGGTGCAATTTTTCTCCCTCCTCCAGGGAACTTGAACCTATGACATATTGAGAGCCAACCTCCAATCAGCCAACAACAAATTTTGATCAATAATTTGTCTTTTAATAGTTGCATTGATCACAGATCTTCCAAATTCCAACAGCTTCTTATCTACTCAAAGAAGCAAGAACTTTGCCAATTAGGTCTTGGAACCGTCTCTGAACACATTGCTCCATAGTCATTTTTGCTGATTTTAAACGGAGCAGCCCAGGTGCACCTAGGTGAACTCAGGAAAGTAGCTAAATCCTCACTCATGTCTTCATCTTATGTAATTAATTACAATTTTGATGAAGCAAGATAGTTGTCAAGGAACACTATAATGGCTGCCCCTCCTAACCTTACGATTTAAATAAAAATAAAACCAACGAGAATATGTATTAAAAAAAATAGTAGTCTGATCCAAACTGGTTTGAAGCTCTGCTTAAGCAAATATTGGTTGCTTTAGTTGATATTAATTATTACAAGATAATAACAACAAGACGTATCCATCAACAGGTGTTCATCATAGTGGAAAGGGCTATAACCCTTGAGCACCCAACTTAGCCCAAATGTGAATTAGCTGGGATCCAATGTAGTTCCAAATACCAGATGTTGTCACCAAGAAGAGGGAAAAAGATGCGTCCAAGTAGGAGCCTCATCATACTGAAGTTTTACCCTTTCTCTTCACATTTTTATCCATATCAGTGGTATTTACCCTGCATTGTTCTTGTCAAGGGTCCAAGACTAATCTACGAAAGGGATCTGCATCATCAACAAGTTTTATCCTACTAGATAGGGTCGGTTACATTGGTTGTACCAGTTATGTGCTCTATAAAATTCTCAAGTTCATAAAATTCTTTGATTCCAGATGCAAAAGAATTGCCCTCCCTTTCTTGAATGCTCTGGATTCACAAGCTAAAAGGGTTATCCTAGCAGTTTCATCAATCCAAACCAAGAAGTCACAAAATTTCTTGCACGAAAATATGGAACGGGACCTGCATGGTAATCTTTAACAATTCCATCTATACCTTCAATTCGCACAAAGTATTTTTGGTGGCAATATGGCCTACCAACTACATTATGATGTTTTGATTTGATGACTATAAACTTCTTAATATCATTCTTGCAGTAAAAAGTTAGCTGGAGGGTGTCAATGGATAGCAGATGGATTCTCAGTCCAGTAATGGGTTGATTCTACAATATAGCCTTCTCATCAGCCTTTTTCTACGGTTGGTGAAGAGAAATGGTACTGTTTCTTTTCAGCTTGAGTTTAATTTCTTTGAGGAGCATTGTATATTAAAATTTTACTCTTTTCCATGCTTTTTATAAGATATAAATAACCAAATTATGTAGATAAAAAGTTGGTTAAAATTAGTTAAAAGCCATGAATATATTTATCATGTATTGTCCAAGTAGATCTGAATTCCTGAGGATCATATCACATCACATGGAAGAGGTGCTTCTTTTTAAATGTTCATTGTTGTCGCAGTTTTTTATTTTAATTATTTTTCACGAGTCAATATACTGCTGATGACTGTTGCGAAGAAGAAAGATTCATTTGATACCTGGTGGTCTGATGATAATGGATTATTTTATTTCATATATACAAAAATCAAAAGGTATTTGTCGGCCACACAATCATGTATCCATGAGATCCATTTAATCTTTTTTTTTTGCTCGGAAATGAGATCCATTTAATCAAGCATCCAATATCAATCAGTTGCATTAAAATATCATACTCAAAGTTTGATTAAAAAAAAAAATCATTTCAAACGTGATGGATAATCTATCACTTGAATGAGACAGACAAATCTTATGTCTCGTGGCCGGCCGGCATTTTTTATTGATATATTTGGAAAGAATCCACTTGCTCATTTAGGACTTTGTCTTGTCAAGCAACCAAAAATTGACAGAATTTACGGCAGTGTTTCGTTCAGTTTTGTTTAACCAAATAATAAGGTACCACTCTGGTCCTATTTATAAGTCCTTTTTGACCAAATTACATATATCAAGGGCAATGAGAGGTAGTTAACTCAATGATTATGGAGTAAAATTTCAACTTTGCCCTCATTTATGATTGGGTATCTTTGAACTTTTTCTTCTCTCTCTATTTTCATTAGTACAATTAATATGAGCAAAATTGTCACAATCTCATTTATTTGGTCAAAATGAACTTATAAATAGGACCAATTTTTTTGGTTAAAAGGAACTTATAAATAGGACCAGAGTGGCATATGTATGTGTGCCAAATCAAAAAATCGTGGTTTTAGAATTTTTTTTTAAATGAAATAAAACTTTTCTCATATACTTGTTTCATAAATCGTAAAATTATTATCCAAATATTCTCATTTTGTTTACTTTTTCAAACCGATTATTTGTTCTCATATTTTGAAATATCAATAGTGCGTTTTATTATAAAAAACGATAAACAAAATATCTGTGTAGGAAAATTATCAATATAGAGTTCTCAAAAAATTTGAAGTTTTACTGGTTTGACTGGTAAATGACACAGCTCAACTTATAAATATAAAAACTAGAAATATTATACTTTATAGTTTATTAAGTATATGTTAAAATATAAATATGAGTAAATCATATTACTTATTAAAATTTATTACATGCTGGTGGAGAAAAGACAAAACATCCTTCCTGTCAAGCTGTACATGCTTGCATTCAGGGTATTGTTTGGGATTACGTTTGGGACTATAAAATATTTATTCACATAAATCAAGATAAAACTAATCATACATACTTTAACTCATATACTGTAAATTACGATTGAAAAATTATTTTTGAAGGCTTCCATCGCTATTCCTAATAAACAAATACTTATGTACTCTACGAAGACTGTGTTATCTAAATTATATCTAATAAAAATATAATAACTTAAATAATTTTAATCTTAATTGATAGACTCCGCATCTAAAAAGAAATCACTTTTATTTTTTTAAGAAAAATATGATTTCATCATTTTTATTGTAGCTTCTTTCAACTTAAAATGTGTATTTTTCTTAAAAAAAAATTAAAAAGGTGAATTTTTCATGAGTCACCTGTCATCTAAGATTAAAATAATATAAATTTTTATATTTTTATTATACAGAGTTTAGATGACGCCGTGTTCACCGACACGTCATCCAAAGGCCCCATCTGTAGTTTTTTTTTTTTTTTGCTAATATAATCTTAGTCACTCAAATTTGTCCTTATTTTAATTTTGGCTTCGCAAGTTTCAAGCTAAGAGTTTTGGACTGGTAAAGGATAAAATGATCCATGTATTTATTAAATTATGGTGGCCAATGTCTTGAATAAAGCTTAAAGAGCAAAACCGAGATGTGCTAAAAAAATAAGAAGAGAAAAATGAGATGTTATGGATCTGTTTGTTTTTGTTTTTTGTATTTTTGTTTTCAAAAACAAGTTTTGTAAACAAAAAATGTTCGGATAGTTGTTTTAAAAAATATATGATTTTCTGAGAAAAAAAATATATATATGATTTTGAAATGACGTGAATGTTGATAGTAAACATATGGAAGCCTTAAAAAATAAGGGGAAAAAACAGAAGAAGAAAAAAACACTTAAAAGCTGTTTTAATTTTTTGGTTTTTAAAAATAAGTTTTTGCTTTTTTTTTAGGGAAATGATAGAAAAATACTATTTGAATTACAAAAAGGGTTAAGGTGCAAAAATTCTTTTCAAAAGAGTGATCTCCCAAATCACGTGGTTACAATGGAGCAAAATTAGCGTTTGACCGTTAGTTGACTTTTTCGAATTGAAAATAATGACGTGGAAGCGTAGCATAATGCTTTATAAATTACACCCATACATTTCAAAAATTTCAATTTAGTCCTCTATAAACTTTTATAATTTTTCATTTAAGTCCCCGGTCCAAACTTGCATTTTGACCAGGGGATCTTCTTCCTCGGTGATCCCCCAACCCATGAACCCCCAAACCCGTTCCGTGATCCCCGCCCAAGATTCCCCCCCCCACCCAGATCCGGTGATCCCCCCACCCGATTCAACCCCCAACCCCAGATCATCTCCCAATCACTACAATCAAAGCCCCAAATCGAAGCCATAGATAAAAACTCATATCCAGACGAGAATGAAAATCGTGAATGAAAATCCAGAATCCCCCCACCCAGATCTTCGAACCCATCATCAATCACTACAATCAAAGCCCCAAATCGAAGCCATAGATAAAAACCCATACCCAGACGAGAATGAAAATCGTGAATGAAAATCCAGAATCCCCCACCCAGATCTTCGAACCCATCATCAATCACTACAATCAAAGCCCCAAATCCATAGATAAAAACCATACCAGATGAAAATCGTGAATGAAAATCAATCCCCCACCCATAACCCATCATCAATCACTACAAACTCGAACCAAATCGAAGCCATACCCATACCTACCCAGACGAGAATCGCGACTCCGTGATCGAAGCCCCAAATCGTGAATGAAAATCCGCACTGTGGCATGGGTTCAAGAAGATGGATTTAACCAAAAAAGCTTTCAACAAAGCAAATCAGAAACAAATAAGAACACCAAATCAAAAACAAATCAGAAAACTCCTTATCTTCATCTTCTTCATCAAGACGCGATCGGTAGACCAGAAAACTCCCATTCGTAACTCGAGAGAAAGATGATATGGAGGAATCGATTTTGGAAGGAAATAATCGCGCAAAATAATCCCATCCTAGAAATTGCATGATCCCAAAACGTTAGCCCTCGTTTTCCGGTGGAAATAATCGCACGAAAACCTAGAACATTTGGTATAAATTGCTGGCTTTCGTTCAATAGGATTGAACCCTCGCCGTTGGTGGTGGGTGCCCTGTCATTCTTTGGTCGAGGTGCGCGTCCGCCGGCCCAGTCGAGGTGCCGCCGCCACCGCTGAGAAGGAAATAGGGGTGGAGAGAGACGACGCGGGGGGGCGTGTTCAGGGAAAGAAAGAAAGGACGGTCAGGTCGACGAGGGGGGTGTTCAGGGAAAGAAAGAAAGGAAGGACAGTCATAGGAAAAAAAAATTAATTCGTGGATTTTTTTCAGTGCCAACTAGGATAAAAAGTTGCTGAGTCAGCACCCATTTTAATGTTTTTGGTCAAACTAACGGTCAACTAACGGTCAAACGCTAATTTTGCTCCACTTTGTAACCACGTGTCTACTTTTGCGCCAAAAAAAAGTATTTGCTACTGGACGCTCTTTTGAGAAAAGCATTTGTCTATTTTTGCACCTTAACCCTTACAAAAATTCTAAAATGTCTACTAAATTAACAAAAGAACAAATAGGTAATTTAATAAGAATATGAGATTTTGAAGTATGGGTATTGGAAACTTGAGTATAAGTAATAACAAATCTTTATACTTAAGTTGTTAATTCATATATTCAAGTTGTCAATTCGCAAACTTCAAAATCCAAAACTTCTTCCCAATTATCTATTTGTTCTTTTGCTAATTTAGCATACGTGTTAGAATTTTTGTAATTTAAATAGTATTTTTCTGTCATTTTTTCAAAAAAAAAAAACTTATGGAAAACAGTTTTCTATATAAATTTTAGGGAAAAAGACAAAAAAATAATTTTAAAATTGTAAATTCTAAATCAGGTTTATTATCAAGAATTGATAAAGGAATGACGAAATTTAATAAACAATTTATAACTCATTTTTTAGAAAACATTTAATTTAAAATTTTATAATTTCAAAGTAATTTTTTTGTCAGTTTTATTATTTTTTGTTTTCTTAAAAAAAACTGCTTTGAAAAATAGAAACAAACCACTCCTATGTGTCCATTAATCTCCTCCTTTCTCTCACATTCTTTTTTTTTTTGCTCAGACCTTTCTCTCACATTCACAAGTCACACCTATCTTACTAGGATCTGACTGTGAATTTTTTGTCTTCTGGCCAACATCACAGATATAATCTTTTATATTTTTCGTCAAAGTCACAAATAGTATAATATACATTTTCTTTTATCTTTTTTTTTTTTTGAACAATTCTAGAAGACTTCATTACTGAAAGAAAAAACTGTTACAACCACGCGAGGGCAATAAAAGCCAGCAAAGAAAGAAAAGGACAAGAGCAGCGCAAACATACAAACCACCAAAAAGGACGATGGCGAAAGCAAGATTTCCCTGGCGAGGGATGAATTGGATCGAGAAGCAGGGCTCGGACCGAAGAATGTTAAGGATATCAGAAAGAATACCACAGGATTGCCACTCACCTAGATCAGGCTGGCTTTTTTCCAAACAATACACAAGGTTTTGGCAGTCTGTTTCAAAGATGACGTTTTTATTCCCCAAATCTTGGGCAAGCATCAGAGCCCTTTTAAGGGCAAGAGACTCAGTCATAAATGCTGAAATAGACTTGATTTTATCGACAAAGGCCCACTTCATTACCCCCCAAGAATCACGGCATAGGATGCCTATAGCAATGATTTGGTATGCTCGTGGAACGCACCGTCTAGATTGACTTTGAGGCAAGGATCTGGAGGAGGGGTCCAGTAAGCATTCTGTTTGGGGGCTTTGGTAGTGTCTCCATTACTCCTGGCATAGTTGGCTTTCCAATGGCTCAATAGAGACTGAGAGGCTTGTTCTATGACCAGAGCCGGGTTAGGATCAGTGTCATTAAATACTTTTTCATTCCGGCTTTTCCATATGAACCAGAGGAGCCAGCTGATAAGAGCTAAATCAAAGTCAGTAAGGGGGCACTGTGGGTCCATTAATTCCTGCCACCACCTTTTGAAGCACTGAATATTATCAAGATCATATTTGATTGACAACCTACATCCGAACCAAACACAACGCACCCAGGCGCAGTGAAAAAACAGATGCTCAATTGACTCACTAGCTTCATGACAGATAGGACATAGCTCAGTGCTTCCCCTCTTACGAATAACAAGGGCCTTATTTGTGGCGATGGCATCTGATAAGACTCTCCAAATAAAGTTAACCACTTTTGGGAGCGCTTTAATCTTCCAGCTATTTCTCCAAACTTCACTGGGTATAGAGAAGGGGGTGCCATTTGATTGGGAGGGGACGTTGAGAGTGGTGGTAGCATTATAATAACCCAGTTTGACCGAATAGATGCCATTTTTTGCTTTGGTCCATCTCAGCCTGTCTTCCGATGGGATCTGGGGAAGGGGGATTGCTAGGATGGCTTCCCCAATCTGCTCACAAATGCTTGGTTTGATCTGAGTAAGATCCCAACTACCGTCTATACTAGAAATTAGGTCAGCTACTGGATGCTGGGATTTCATAAGTGTTTCATCATTCGTGGTAAGTCTACATGTGGGTAAAGATGGGATCCACTTGTCCTGCCAAACACGAATGTACTTCCCATCACCAATTTGCCAACACAAGTCATTTCTTATAAGATTTCGCCTCAAGAATACTATTCCAAAGACCATGAAGCTATGTGCCCCTTTTTAGCGTCAAGAAATGAGTCGTTGGGAAAGTAGAGCCCTTTAATAACCTTAGCCCACAGCTCATTTGGATTCTGTGATAAGCGCCAAGCTGATTTCGCAAGGAGAGCATCATTAAAATTTATGAAGTCCCGAAACCCCATGCCGCCATCAGACTTGGGCCGTGTCAGTTTGCTCCAGGCTACCCAGTGCGTTTTGTTTTGGCCTTCCCACCAGAAATGAGTGACTAGGTTGTTAAGCTCTTTACAGGTCTTGACTGGGAACTTAAAGCAAGACATAGGGAACATGATAAGTAGATATTTTATAATTAAATAAGGCTAGATTCTGGGATATATTGAATTGAATTTATTGATATTTTGTACTTATTTAATTATCTTTATGTACTTATCTATCTTTTAATTAAATATAGGATAAAATGAGATTATAACAGAAAATCTATTGATATCCTACTTATTTGTGCAGGAGATATTATGGGATGCAACAAATTAAATTAAAAAGATATATTATAATACTATTATATCATATATAATATACTATTATAATATATTAGAAAAGAAAACATCCTGCGCAAGGAAAAAAAGAAAAGAAGACAAAAACCGTGGGCCCACAACACATAACCTAATATATATATTAGAAGGAGGCTGGAACGCAGGCGCACGAGGGAATTGACGAAGAATAGAGGAACGAAAAGGCACAGACGCAGGAGACGTACGAAAAGGACGGAACGAAAAACACGAACCCGAGAACGCTGCGAGAGCGAGAAGAATCAGAGAAAGACGGACGAGGCAAAGAACGAGTTTGATTTTCATCTTTTCTTAATTTGTTAACCTAGCCATGTTTGGCTAAATTCTTTTTAGTAGTTAGGGCGAGGATGAACCCTATGTTAATTTAAGTATTTATTTGAAATTCTCGATTGAATGTTATTTACCAGATTGAATGAGTTATATTTACTTAAAGCCTTCTAAAAAACTCGATCCCCTTTTAGATTGCCCATAGGTTAGTGCATGACAATAGAGATGTTGGTGCACTTAACTTAACCTTTAACTCATCATAAAATTGCATGACCTAGACATAGGCTTACAAATTTGTGTGATCTTATAATTCCTGTTTACATAATCTTTCTACATAACACTGAGACATTAGGTTATTTTGAAAGATAACGACTAAGGTAGCATCAAGACATTGGGACTTAGTTAAATATTAGAGAATTGATCGTCAGTTATGGGAATAACAGCCAATTAGGAATTTAATTAGAATACTTAGAGGAACATAGGGAATTCTATGCCCTAGCTGCGTTTTTCTCTATAAATCATCTTTTCTAAAACATTCTTGAAATTCTTGAAATTCTTGATTCTTAAGTTTTTATTTAATTATTCAAAACTTTTTTTTAGCTACAATTCACCCCTATTACTCTATTTCATCCAACTAAAGCTTAAATAACTAATTAGTGGCTGTAATACTATTCCTCGTGGGACGATATCTTTCTCACACACTTTATTACTTGTAACGATCGGTGCACTTGCCGAAGTCTCAACAAGTTTTTGGCGCCGTTGCCGGGGAATAGAGATATTTCAACACTAAGTAGTTGTTAAAACTCTAGATTGGATTTCTTTTTCTTTTGTTATCTAACTCTGTTTATGCGAGGTACCATAGACAGAAATTCGCTGCGGCTTTGATCCCGAAATTGAGAAGACAGCAAGGAGAAACCGGAAACTTGCTCAACGAGTAAAGGAAAGGCTAGTAACTCTAGTACTGGGACCGAACCGGTTATAATGGTAGAAAATGGTGAAGATCCTCTTCGCCTTCCTCCTCCAAGAAAGACCATGGGCGATTATATGACGCTTAATCCACCTGGGGCAGCAACTAGCATTGTCAATCCAATTGTAAATGCAAATAATTTTGAAATCAAGCCATCCTCATAGGCTTGGTTCAACAACGCTCTTTTAGTGGGAGTGATTTAGAGGATCCTAATCAAGATATTGAGACCTTTCTGCAGATTTGTGATACCATCAAGATGAATGGGGTTTCAAGGGCTATTCGTGTGAGATTGTTTCCTTTCTCTCGACGGGAAAGCAGGAGCTTGGCTTCGTTCTTGTCCTAATGGAAGTCTCTCCACTTGGGACATTATTACCACAAAGTTCTGGAGAAATTTTTCCTTCTTCTAAGTATACAAAGTGCTGTCGACATCCGTTGCTTTACTCAAGGCAATGGGAATCATATTGCCAAGCTTGGGAAAGATTCAAGGAGTTGCTTAGGAAGTGCCCACAACATGAGCTGCAAGACTATGATCGGTGAGAATATTCCTCAATGGGATGCTTCCGTCCTCTAGGATGATGATTAATGCCGCAGCAGGTGAGTACGTTAAAAATAAAACTCCGGAGGAATCATTGGAGTTGTTTGAAGATATGGGGTCCTTAGAGAATGAAACTGTTACTCCACAACCAAAGAGGGAGTTCTTCACCTAGACTCTTACAATACAATGTTGGCCCACAATGAGAACATTGCCCAACAAAACAAGGTGATCCAACAAAGCAGTTAGCTTCCATCACTAAACAGACTTGCCTCTTCTCGGGTGTCATCTAATTCTTCTCGGCCTCCTTTGCTTTGTGATTTTGCAAGGGGAACACTCTAATGGAGATTGTGCAGCATTCATTAATGGAGAAACAGCTGAGGTTAACTACATGGGTAATCCTCCCGAAATCGGTTTAATCCGTATAGCAACACATACAATCCTCGGCCGGAAAGCTCACCCAAACTTTTCCTACAAACCCCAAGCAAAGACCTCGCCAGTTCCACCAAACCACCACTACCGATCCGGAAAAGGCTTTGACACGCTTGACTCGTACCACTACCGAATACATACAGGATCGAAGCTTTCCGAATGAAACAAAGTCTGCTCTCAAGAATCGGGGGCTTCGATCCGAATTTAGAAAATCAGTTGGTCGATTATCAAAGCAAATAGCGAGAGAAGCCAAGGGTCCTTCCCTAGTGATACAGAGGTCAATCCAAAGGAGCATTGTAAGGCCATAACTACAAGGAGTGGTGTAGTGGTGCACTGGTTGAGAAAGTTCCAAAGGAGATAGTTACAAAGAAGTCTCCCACTCCTTCTTATGCAAAACCTCCTTATCCCCAAAGGTTGAAGCAACAGATTCAGAAGCAACAATATGCCAAGTTCTTGGATATTTTTAAGAAATTGCAGATTAACATTCCTTTCGCAGAAGCTCTTGAAAATATGCCTAATTATGCAAAGTTCATGAAAGATTTGCTTTCCAAGAAGCATAAGTTGCAAGAGGCAGAAACAAGGCATTGACTCAAGAGTGTAGTGCCATCATTCAAACTAAGTTGCCACCAAAGCTTAAGGATCGGGCAGCTTTAGCATTCCTTGTGCAATAGGGAATGTCAATATGGGCAGAGCACTTTGTGACTTGGGAGCTAGTATAAATTTAATGCCCTTATCGGTGGCAAAAGCTCTCGGCATTAAAGAGATGAAGCCTACTATGATGTCATTACAGTTGGCGGATAGATCCATTAAGAAGCCAGAAGGTGTCATTGAGGATGTGTTTGTGAAAGTGGACAAATTCATCTTCCTAGGTGGATTTTGTGGTTCTTAACATGGAGGAAGATGCTGAACTTCCTTTGCTTTTGGGAAGACCCTTCTTGGCTCTGCGAAGCGGTAATTGATGTAGTCTTTGGAAAAATGGAATTCCAAATGAATGACGAGAAAATCACTTACAATGTGTTTCACCATGAAATACCCAGCTTGATAATAGTGACTGTTTCAGAATTGATGTAGTTGACGAAGCCATTCAGGAGGCTCTTTTTCAAGAAGATTCAGATGAGTCCTTAGAGGATGATATTGCTCAATTATTGCAGGTGGAAGAAGAGGTTTGTGCAGATGAAAATTCTAATTTACAGCCAGAGAAGCTGCAAAAGAAGGATTATGATGCACCACCTGTTGCTCCTAAGGTAGAACTAAAGGAGCTCCCTTCTAATCTGAAGTATGCTTTTCTAGGAAAGGATAACACTTATCCCGTTATTGTTAGCGCTGAGTTGTCACCTACCGACGAAGAGAAGTTCTTGAAAGTTTTGACTACCCACAAGACTGCAATAGGGTGGTCTATATCGATTTGAAAGGGATTAGTCCCTCATTCTCGCACTCATAAAATTCTAATGGAGAACGATGTGAAACCAAAGAAGGCAGCCCCGAGGGAGACTTAACCCGACTATGAAGGAAGTGGTGAGAAAGGAGGTGATGAAACCGTTAGATGCGGTGTATGATTTATCCTATCTCGATTCAAAGTGGGTTAGTCCAAGACATGTAGTACCGAAGAAGGGTGGAATCACCGTAGTACGTAATGAGAACAATGAATTGATACCCACTAGAACTCGCTCACGGGCCGAGAATGTGTGTGGATTATAGAAGATTGAACGATGCCACTCGTAAGGACTTTTTCCCTTTACCATTCATGGACCAAATGCTTGAAAGGCTTGCGGTCACTCTTATTATCGCTTCTTAGACGGCTATTCAGTTACAATCAAATAGCGGTGGATCCAAAGGATCAAGAGAAAACAGACTTTCACTTGCCCCTTTGGTATTTTTGCTTATAGACGGATGCCCTTCTGTCTTTGCAATGCCCCAACTACTTTTCGAGGTGCATGTTGTCTATCTTCTCGACATGACCGAGAGATTTATTGAGGTATTTATGGATGATTTCTCTGTTTTTGGCACTTCGTATGATACTTGCTTGACTAATTTGTCTCGTGTACTCCAAAGATGTCAAGAGAGTAATTTGGTGCTTAATTGGGAAAAATGCCACTTTATGGTGAAAGATGGGATAGTCTTGGGTCATAGAATATCTGATAAAGGGATAGAAGTGGATAGAGCCAAGATTATAATCATCAAAGACTTGCCCCCTCCCACCAATGTACGTAGTGTTCGCAGTTTTCTTGGTCATGCGAGGTTTTTACCGAAGGTTTATCAAAGATTTTTCCAAGATAGCCAAACCGCTTAGTCGGTTGTTGGTCAAAGATGAAGACTTTAACTTCAACAAAGAGTGTCGATTGCATTCAAATTGTTGAAAGAAAGATTAACAAGCTGCACCTATTCTCGAGAGCACCCGATTGGGATCTACCGTTTGGTGATGTGTGATGCCGGTGACTACGCCATAGGAGCTGTTTTGGGGCAAAGGAAGAATAAGTTGTTACATGTTATATATTATGCAAGTAAAGTTGAATGAGGCACAGGTTGAACTATGCAACAACCGAGAAGGAGATGCTTGCATTATTTATGCATTAGATAAATTTAGACGGTATTTGATTGGTTCCAAAGTTATTATTTTACGATCATGCTGCTCTAAAATATCTCTTGACTAAGCTAGACGCTAAGCCAAGGCTTCTCCGTTGGATCTTGCTACTCCAAGAGTTTAAGATTGAAATCAAAGACAAGAAAGGGGTAGAGAATGTGGTAGCCGATCACTTGTCTAGGATTCGAGTTAAGGAGCCGCAAGATGATTCAGAAATGGAGATTCATGATGAATTTCCAGATGAGTATGTCTTAGCAATCAGCAGTATTCCTTGGTTTGCTGATTTTGCTAATTATAAGGCCATTGGGATGATACCGAGAGGGACTAACATGGCAGCAGAGGAAGAAGTTCATGCATGATGTTCGCGTATATCCGGGATGAGCCTTTCTTATTTTCAGGTGTGCGAGATGGAATGCTCGGCGCCGTATCCCAGAGGAGGAAACTCATAAGATCCTCAGCATTGTCACGGTTCGATTATGGTGGACATTTATTTGGAGAACGCACTTCTGCTAAGGTACTACAAAGCGGTTTTTATTGGCCTACATTGTATAAGGATGCTAGGAAGTATGTTGAGCAATGTGATCGTTGCCGAGAACAGGGAATATCTCTAGGAGACATGAGATGCCACTCAACAACATTCTTGTTATTGAGATTTTTGATGTGTGGGGAATTGATTTTATGGGGCCATTCCCAAGCTCTTTTAACAACAAGTACATCCTTGTAGCTGTGGACTATGTTTCAAAGTGGGTAGAGGCAATTGCTCTTCCCACTAATGAAGCTAAGGTGGTGATATCCTTTCTCAAAAGAATATATTCAGCGAGTTCGGGTACCGAGGGCCATTATCGATGACGGAGGCACTCATTTTTGTAACCGACAGTTTCAATCATTGCTTAGCAAATATGGTGTCACTCATCGTGTCACTACTCCATATCACCCACAAACTAGTGGGCAAGTGGAGATTTCTAACAGGAATTGAAGCAAATTATGGAAAAGACTGTTGGGAAGTCAAGGAAGGATTGGTCCCAGAAGCTTGATGATGCTTTGTGGGCATACCGAACGGCATTCAAGACTCCTATCGGCATGTCACCGTTTCATTTGTTATATGGTAAATCTTGCCACCTCCCAGTGGAGCTTGAACATAAGGCGCTTTGGGCAACTAAGCTGCTGAACTTTGATGTTAAATCTGCTGATGAAAAAAGGCTACTTCAGTTGAATGAGCTTGATGAATTCAGAGTTTTTGCATATGAGAGTGCTAGCCTCTACAAGGAGAGAACCAAGAGATGGCATGACAAGAGGATTCTTCCAAAAGAGTTTCATCCGGGACAATGGGTATTACTTTATAACTCTCGTTTAAAACTTTTTCCAGGAAATTGAAGTCTAGGTGGTCGGGGACCGTTTATAGTGAAAGAGGTTACACCTTTTGGTGCAATTGTCATTGCACCAATAGGTTCGAATAACGCTTTTAAGGTAAATGGGCAGAGATTGAAGCCTTACCATGGTGGAGACATTGACGAGAGGAAGAACCTCCGTGGCACTAGAAGCCGAGAATTAAGAAACTATCCGTCGAGCTCGGGACGTTAAACAAGCGGCGATTGGGAGGCAACCCAATAAGTTTTCTTTTCATTCTTAATTAGTTTTAGCGAGTTATTCTAGGATAGGAAGGATGTGAAAAGTATGGAGCAAACTATAAGCTCCATACAAAAAAAAAAAAAAAAAAAAAAAGGTTTCAAGCAGAAAGTTGGCCAACTCTCAGTGACCATTACAAAAAAAAAAAAAAAAAAAAAAAAAAAAAAAGTGGGAAGGACGAAAAGTTGGCGCCCAGGCGCCAACTCTACGACCAAGGAGCAAAAAAAAAAAAAAAAAAAAATTCTTTCACCTCACTTTCAACCACCCCTTCCTCCTTCTTCTTTTTCTTTCTCTCTCACTTATCGGACCGGATGGTGAGGCCCTTTGCATCCAACGAATATTGACCCACATAGTTGTCAACCAGTGAGGACGACAACGATTCCGCTTCTCCGGTCACACAAGAGGACGCCGATGACCACTCCGATGACTTTTGACAGAGCACTCCACATCGAGTTAGGGACCTAAACCGGGGAGTACTAGTTCCTTTCCTTTTATTGATTGTTCAAACATTGAGGACCTTTGTCGATTTATGTGGGGTAGGGATATGATTTCTTTGTTGTTGCTTGTTCTTATTCAATTAAAAAGAATTCCCTTGAAAATTTTTGAGTTTGTTTAAATTGACCTTAACTTTGAGTTTTCCCCATCTTAGTGAATATTTTCAAGTCAAAAATTAAAATAGAAAAGAATGTTTCAATTAAGTCTCTAAGCCTTGAATTTTGTAGCGAGTCTTGAGATGGACTATGAGAATAGGGAATAGTTTGTAATAGGATCAACAGATTATTTTTTTTGAATATTTTGCTACATGATTTCTTTAGAAAATTAGATGATGACCTTGCTAGCTAAGTAAACATTTTGTTCGGAAATGAAAAAAAAAAAAAAAAAAAAAACAACAACTCATTGACATCTCTAGACTTGACTTAGTAACCGGTCTTTGCATCACCCATGTGCGGGTCGCGTCAAACGGTAAAGTCCAAGAGAGTTATGAGTTGGGCTAAAAGCCTCTTGAGGTGCTGTTGGAATAACTGAGTAACCGGTCTTTGCATCACCCATGTGCGGAGTCGCGTCAAAAGGGGACCTACAACGGCTCAAGACAAAAAAAAAAGAAAAAAAAAAGAAAGAATGAGTCATTTCTTACTGAGGACCCTTATTAAATTAAATGAAAAGCTTGGTTTAGTGGGGGCATTTGAATTTTTAGGAAAAAATTAAGTAGCATAATATTCGTCTACTAATCTTATTGTTGATCTTATTATTCACCGATCCTTTGATTATGAGATGTTAAGAGATTACTATAATTGTTCAAGGCTATTGACTTAGTGACCTATTCTTATAAGACATTAACTTAAATAAGATTTGATGATATGATCTAAGTGTGGTGGTTTATCGCTCTCGGTTTAGGAATTCCATATACAATGTTCCTTTCAGATAATTAATTCTCTTTCTTTTGCTTGAGGACAAGCAAAGATCTAAGTGTGGGAGAGTTTGATAAGTAGATATTTTATAATTAAATAAGGCTAGATTCTGGGATATATTGAATTGAATTTATTGATATTTTGTACTTATTTAATTATCTTTATGTACTTATCTATCTTTTAATTAAATATAGGATAAAATGAGATTATAACAGAAAATCTATTGATATCCTACTTATTTGTGCAGGAGATATTATGGGATGCAACAAATTAAATTAAAAGATATATTATAATACTATTATATCATATATAATATACTATTATAATATATTAGAAAAGAAAACATCTGCATAAGGAAAAAAAAAAGAAGACAAAAACCGTGGGCCCACAACACATAACCTAATATATATATTAGAAGGAGAGGTTTGGAGCACGCACGGACGCATCGGGAATTGACGAAGAATAGAGGAACGAAAGGCATGAGGACGCAGGAGACGTACGAAAAGGACGGAGCGAAACACGAAGCCAGAACGCCGCGAGGCGAAGAATCAGAGAAAGACGGACGAGGCAAAGAACGAGTTTGATTTTCATCTTTTCTTAATTTGTTAACCTAGCCATGTTTGGCTAAATTCTTTTTAGTAGTTAGGGCGAGGATGAACCCTATGTTAATTTAAGTATTTATTTGAAATTCTCGATTGAATGTTATTTACCAGATTGAATGAGTTATATTTACTTAAAGCCTTCTAAAAGACCGATCCCCTTTTAGATTGCCCATAGGTTAGTGCATGACAATAGAGATGTTGGTGCACTTAACCGGAACCTTTAACTCATCATAAAATAGCTGCGTTTTTCTCTATAAATCATCTTTTCTAAAACATTCTTGAAATTCTTGAAATTCTTGATTCTTAAGTTTTTATTTAATTATTCAAAACTTTTTTTAGCTACAATTCACCCCTATTACTCTATTTCATCCAACTAAAGCTTAAATAACTAATTAGTGGCTGTAATACTATTCCTCGTGGGACGATATCTTTTCTCACACACTTTATTACTTGTAAACGATCGGTGCACTTGCCGAAGTCGCAACAGAACACCGGGATAGCATTAATAACTGCTTTAATCATGACTTCTCTACCTGCAAAAGAAAGGTGCTTGCTACTCCAGCCAAGTACTTTTTTGCTCATTTTTTCACGGACGTATGCTAGTGCTTGATGCTTCGTTTTTCCCCAAACACTTGGAATGCCCAAGTATTTACCTTGATCTAAACTCTCTTCAATAGAGTGTCGTAATGCATTAGGGGTGTTCTCAAAGAACACAATGCTGGATTTCTCCAAGTTCGCCTGTTGCCCCGATGCTAAGCAATAATTCTGAAGAATGTCTGACAAGACTTGGCAATTTTGAATCTCTGCATTCATGAAAAACAAGGCATCATCTGCAAAAAAGCTATGTGATAAAAGAGGGCAGTTATTACTTAGCTTGATCCCAGTGAGCTGACTTTGGGAGAGGACATTATTAATCATACAGGAGAGGGCTTCCAAGGACAAGATAAACAAATACGGCGATAGAGGGTCCCCTTGACGGAGGCCTCTTCCCGGACTAATTGAGGCGACTTTCTCTCCTGCAATACAAAGATTAAGATGCACAGACTCCACACAATGCATGACAAGCGTAACCCATTTGTGAAAACCCAAACTTGAGTAACACATCTCTCAGAAAATCCCACTCAACACGATCATAGGCTTTACTCATGTCCATTTTTAAGGCAAATTCATATTTATTACCATTTTTCTTACGCCTTAGATAATGGAAAACTTCGTGGGCTATGATGATGTTATCTTGGATTAACCGACCACGGCATGAAGGCGCCTGGTTATGGGAGATACATTTATCAAGACACCCTTTCATCCTGTTGGCGAAGACTTTAGAAATGATTTTATAGGAAAAATTACAAAGACCAATAGGAAGGAAGTGTGAGACTCGACTCGGAGTTTGTCAATTTTAGGGATGAGGGTGATATTTGTTCCATTAATGCTTTCAAGGAAAGGGCATTATCGAAAAATTTCTAACCATTTGAACAATTGTATCACCTACCTTCGACCATGAAAATCGGTAGAATTTACTCGAGAAGCCATCCGGTCCGGGGGCCTTGGAACCCCCTAGATCAAAAGCAGCGAGACGGACCTCCTCACTAGTGATAGGGCAAAGCAGGAGCTCGTTTGAGACCGGGTCAATTTTGGGTTCTATGGAATTAGTAGCATTTGAGAGCTGTCTTGGTCCTGAAGAGGAGAAGAGATTAGTGAAGAAGGAAGTGAACATATTATTTATAGTACCCTTATCAGTAGTCCACACCCCATCTACATCTTTAATACTCAGGATCGCATTTCTCCTTCTTCGGATGAGAGTAGAGAGGTGGAAAAAATTGGAGTTCTTATCTCCAGATTGAAGCCAAGAGATTCGGGATCTTTGCCACCAATAATTTTCCTCTTGGTCCATTAGTTCCTCAATATTTTGCAAGAGTGTTGCTTCCTCTTTTTTGCTATTGGCATCTTGACAACCCTGTCGAATAACGCTCAGGCATGATTGCAGAAAAACAATAGCTTTTTTATGATTAGGGAAGGTACGTTTGCTCCAATTAATAAGATTTTTCCTGCAATTATTCAAATTTAGAGCAAAGTTATCAACAATATTTGTGCGTCGTGAATTACCCAGATCCCAGCTATTATGGACAACCTGCAAGAAATCATTATGAACAGTCCAATAATCCTCAAACCTAAAAGGTCTTAATTTATTATTAGAGACAAATTGGAAATCAACAAACAATGATGATGATCGGATCTTAAGGGATCAATATGGAAAACTTGAGCAAAAGGGAAATTCTGACAGAAAGAATCATTCCCCATCGCTCTGTCAATCCTCTCTTTAATTGTGGCTTCCACTTCTCTTCTGTTGCACCAGGTGAACCAGGATCCATTGTAACCCAAATCAATAAGTGAACAATCCGAAATGAATTTTTGAAAATTTAGAATCTTCCGGATGGCTCTCGGATTTCCCCCCTGCTTTTCCTGATGAGATGTAATGTCATTGAAATCGCCCAAACAGATCCAACTCTCCGACCGGCATTGGGCAAACCTGATAATGTCTGCATAGACTGTTAACTTGTCCTTTTCTGTTGGGGGGCCATAGACAAAGGTGATGTAATAAGGGAATTTAGCTGAGGGGTCAAAAACCAAAGTATGAATGACATAATTGGATGAGGAAAGAATATTCACAGTAGTATTTTTATTCCAGAACAAAGCAAGGCCTCCACTTAATCCCTGGGGGTCAATTATCCATTCCTCATCAAATCCACATCTTTTCCTGATTCTGGTAACAAATGGTTGTTTATTTTTTGTCTCCATTAAAAAGACCAGTTGGGGTTTTTTTATTCTGCAAACCTCTTTTAGGTGTTTAACTGTCAAGGGAACCCCTAACCCCTCTTAACCTTACATTTGCTTTTATTACTCCGAATGGAGCTCTTTGTTTTGCGGTGGCTGACACGTTGGGCCATAGGAGTAGGGGACTGATTTTGCTGGTTGGGGACATGCAAGGGGCCAGATTCTAAGAAGAGTAGATGCTTTTTAGTAGGGTTTAGTGTAAGCTCATCTTCCAGAGGGTCTTGGCTGCGTTTCAGGTGGAAATGGTTCAAGCTATTAGTAACTGCTGATATTGGGGAGAGCCCAGCAAGAGGAAGAGGGTTTGGAACCTGGTCAGCTTCTTGGTCAGGGAAGTCAACACGGTAGGGTAGATTATTGGGCTGGGCTATTTGTTTAGGGCAGGTCCGGGATGGCAGGTCATGGTGTAACATGGTTTGCAGAATATTTGGTGAGGGAATAACCGAATGAGACACATGAGGAAGGTGCATGGAAGTAGGTAATGGGATTGGATAGTCTCTTAATGGTTCCATGATTAAGGGATCATTATTACCTCTTATTTCCTTTTGCGTGAGCGACTTGGCAAATTCTGGGTTTCCCTCTTGGCGTTGCCTAGATCAAAGCCTTGAAATAAGGAGGGATCATTGCACTTTTTAACCGTTGCTTGCTTCAGCGCCATGAAATAAGGAAGGAGCAAGGAAACCGCCAACAATACATTTATTTCCAGAAATAGTCGGCATAACTGATGGAGATAATAGAGAAGGCATTAGTTGCTGTGATGAATCTTGAAATCGCGGAGTAGTCTCCATAAATATAGGGATCTCGCAACCATTAATATTATTCTGCAAATGGGCGTTGACTGGCGCAATTAATTCCTTTTGACCGTTGCCAATCAATTCGGTATTCAAAGTTGCGGGGACAGGGGATGCGCCTTGAAATAAGGAAGAAACATTACACCCTTGACCGATGCTTGATGCAACGCCATGAGATAAGGGAGGAGCAAGGAAACCGCTGCAATTATTTCCAGCTATATCCGGCATAACTGATGGAAAATAATGAATAGGCAATAATTGCGGTGATGAAGCTGGAATTCCCGAAATTGTCCATGATTCTAGGACTCTCGCAAACAACAATTCCATTCTGCACAAGGGCGTTGACTGGTGCAATTAATTCTCTCTGACCGATGCCAAACATTTCGGTATTTAATAATGAGTGGACAGGAGATACGCCGTGATCATGGGAGTTTCCATATCGGGCAGGGTCGCTCCTCCTCCTCCAGTCACCAGCTGTCTCAGCCGTCGGCGGCGGCCGGGCCTTCAGTAGCGCCGTCTCATCCCACTAATGATCATGGACCACCACCACATCTTCAACTGTTCTCACATGAGGGGTGCCTAGGCCATTGCCAATACTGCTTTCAGTTAACTTCATGGAACACTGTGAACTCATCCCAATGTTGTAGGTTCAACAACGCACCCTGGATCGACCACGGGCGACCCTTCAATACCCTGTTGTAATCATCTTGTTTCTGAAACCGGAAAAGGAAGGCGTTGTGATCTGGCAGACCATGGATCTCCATGTCCTTGTCTACCCCCCAGCCCTTCTTGATCATTGATATAACAATACCTTTGTTCAGATTCTTATCAGTTTCCAGCCTTCCCACCAGGGTTCTTCCTTTCTGCACATTGGTGGGGAGCATAATTTCAGATGCACAGCTTTTGAGTGTTTCTTACCGCTGCTATTAGGACCTTGATTCATTGACATATTTGTAGGGTGAAAGCAGGAGGGGAAAGACGATGAAATGAGCACTGAAAGAAGGTTAGATTTAGACGAAAGGGAAGGGTTAAGTGAGGGAGGGAATGAAAGAGAAAACACACGGTGGGGTTTGGACTGAGTGAAGGTGATGATCGACAGGGGCTTGGACTCTCACGGTGGAGAGAGAAAATCTCACGGAGGAGATGGAAAAGACTCACAACGAAGGCGAGAGAGCATAAACTTATCTGTTAGTGTGTCTTTTATACATTTTCTTTTATCGAAGAATAGTATAATATACAATATACAATATACATAGTAGGGAATAGGGATGTCCATGGATCAGACTGGATCGGGTTGGAGGTCAACCCGAGGTCTGGTCCAGGAGGGACCTCGGGCTGGACAAGCCAGCCCAAGAAGAAGATTGAAAAGGGAAAAAGACTCCAGATATTTTTTTGGCCAAAGAAGAAGACTCACTAATGAGTGATGAAGAATTATAAAGAAGACAATAAAGAAGAACAAAGAGTTAGGTTAAGTTGTGATTTTTTTAAAAAATATATATATATAATATATATTGGGCCGGACCGGACTAGTCCAGGGGGTCTTAGACCTTGGACCGAAGTCTAGTCTAACCCGAGCAAATCAGTCCGGTCCGATCCGCCTCATATCGTCCCAGACCAAAAAAATTTCCAGAGACCGGGTCGGGTCAGACCGGACCACCTAGACTACCGGATTTTTTAGACATCCTTGATACATAGCTTGCCCATTGTGGGCAATTCGAGCCTTACGCTTATTGAACAAATAGTATAATATATACAAAGGATCTCAAGGTTAGGAAAACAAATCTAGTAGAGTCTATAAAGGGAAGCAAAGGACAACATATAAGATTTTTGAGCCAAAAGCAAATCTATTAATTATTAACTTGCTCCCACCCAATTATTATTAATAACAATTAAAGGTTAAGCAGGTAGCAGTGCAAAAATATAAATAATTTTCTTAAAAAAATGAGACAAAAATATCACAATTGTTAATTTAACCTAATATTCGTTACTATTATTTGAGATGACAACCACACTATTCTCCATTTAAAAAAGTAAATGATGACGTTGAATTAAATTAATGGTCATGATATTTTTCTCTAATTAAACAAAATTATGTTTATTTTTGTATTCAAGTAAAGTTTATGACGACACATATATATTTACTAATACATAAAATATATAAATTTTCACTTTAACCCAATAATCAATTAGTAAAAAGCTCATGATATGGATTCATGAAATAGACAAGCACAACTCCACCTCTTCGGTGTGAATATTATTAGATGGGACCGATAAATACAATTATGAATGGTATCAGAGGCGGAATTGGGGTCTAAAATTATAGAATTTGACCCAAAAATTTATAATATTATATTTTAGTCTTATAAATATTTCCATATTTTCATTTTAGTCCCTCCATAAAACTTTAATGGAGAGACTAAACTGAAAATATGAAAATATTTATAAGACTAAAATATAATTTCATAAATTTTTGGGTCAAATTTTCACCTTCTAATTTTAAATCTTGACTCCACTATGTTCTATTATGTAATTTTCGCCTCCTCTAATTTCAAATTCTGACTCCGTCCTGAATGGTACGGTGATTGTGAATTTATATTTCATTTTATATAAAAAAAAATTAGTTTGTCCATATTGGCAAACAATGAGGATTAATGGCTCTTAGTAGATATATTAACTCATTAACCAGCCAGCTTATATCAAGTTTAATTCTTGGATAGAATACTTGGTAATATGTTATGATCATGAAAAAGTTCATGTGTTGTCCGCTGGAATCCATATTAACAAAACACTACTAAAAACTGTTAAAGTCAATAAATTTGTCTTAAAATTTAGATAACTTTCAATATTACCCCTACTAATTGCACTAAACTCTAATATTATATTAATTATTACTCTCACCCACTACCCTTATATATTAATTATGGGCATACTTGGAAAAACATAATCAATGCGCTTTGGAAACAAGCAAGTGTCTTAGAAAAAAGGATCAAATACAATTGTTAGTTAGTGTCTTATAATAAAGAACAGAGGGGTATTAAGAAAATTTGTTAAGTTAGTTATTATGTTATGACTTCCCTAAAATATCTCTTTAATCATTATCTCCATAGATGATAATTCCTTTTAATATATGCAATTAATAAGGATAATTTAAAAAAAATATTTAAATTTGAAAACAAAATAGATTGAGAGATGTTACCTTCATGATAAACTAACTCCTCAATTAATTTATGTATTTACGACAGGGATAGTTCAAAAGAACAAGACCTGCTTTTATGCTAATATACTACAAACAGTTAATATATATATATATCCAAATCTTACGTGGTGAAAATTATTTATCATAATACTAGAACTTACAATCGTGCAGGCCAAAAGCGAGTTTAAAGTTGTGAGAAACTCGTTCTTGTTAATAACGAGTTTGCTTTAATACCCCGGTCCACTCTCATCATCTTAAGAAACTAAAATTTAAGTATTGTTTAAGCCTTGAATGAGTAGCTCTCTACGTACAAGCAGCGATTTTATATTTAAATTTTATTTTTAATTATAATATATAAAAGGAAAAGTCCCACATAAAGACCATTATAAATGCTAAACTATAGAGAGGTGGTTCTAATACTCCCCTTATTATAAGGCACCAACTATCATTTCTCGTGGATCAAGGAATGGAGATTAAGTCATTAATAAGGTCTAAAAGTAATAAATGTTTCCAACTTTACCCCTACTTTAATGATGTAGGTTTAAATGAGTTAGTTAAAAATGAGGGCATAATGGAAAAATAGTAATAAATGAGTTAGTTAAAGTAAGTTGATGCCTTATAATAAGGACCAAAAAATGTTGGTGGTTGGTGCCTTATAATAAGGACCAGATGGAGTATTTATATTTTTAGGGAAATGCGAGTATCTTATTTGTCTTTTTACAAATTAAAAAGAAATAACACAAATGTCTTCAATCATCCTCTGCTCCATCCTCCGCAGAGGCGGAACTATATGCTGGCCAACTGGGGTCTTGGTCCCAGCTGGCCCCGACTGATCTTATAAAATTTGTTAATATGTATATGTATATATTATATGATATTTTATTTGGCCACAAATTTGGCCCCAGCTAATTTTTTATCTTCTCTTTAAGGATAATGTTTGTTTCATTACTCATTAGGCTGTGAGAGGAAAGTAAAATTCTTGTTTGAGATACCGAAAAAATTAGTATCATCTTATATATTGTTTTAATTTAACTATAATTATCTGTTATTATTTGTTTGTATTTTCTAGGTTATTTGATACTATTTAGTAAATACTCTCTGGTCCTTATTTAAGGAACCAACTAACAATTCTCACAAGTCAATAAAAAAAGTTAAAGTCATTAAATTTGTCCTAAAATTTAAGTAATTTTCAATATTATCCCTATTAATTACATTAAACTCTAATATCATATTAATTATTACTCTCACTCACTACCTTTTTAATTATGGGTATACATAAAAAAAATTTAATGCTATTTGGAAACAAACAAGTGTTTTATAAAAAGAACCAAATATATTTGTTAGTTGGTGCCTTATAATAAGAATTAAAGAGCGTAGTTCAATATGTTTATTTTTTGGCCCGGGCTAAATTTTTTTTTCTGGTTCCGCCACTGATCCTCCGGCAACGCTTCCCCCTCTGTCGCCCCTCTTCGGTGCCTATTTCGAGCGCAATACCCTCTCATATAGGGGTGAGAATAGGCTAGGCTCTATCAGGCGGCTTGTAACCTGTCTGTTTAGTGTCTGTTCTGACCTATTTAAAGACTTACATGTGTAAATATGTCAAATCTATTTACACATTAAATAAATGTAATTATATCTATATCATATAAATAATACTATTTATTTTTTAAATTCTTATATTCTAATTTTAAAATGCACAAAGTCTACTTATGATCTTTAAGACCTACAATATGTGGCTTTTTTAAATGCCTATACTATAAATAGATCTTTAAAAAGGCTTCAGACTCAATTAAGCCTTATAACGACTCATGCCTGACCTTAGAAAAAACCTACATTCAGGCTCAAACTTTTTACCTCATTATAGACTCAGACCTATTTAGCCAAAGACATTTCTAACTTATTCCATGCCTAGTCCTTCATTCATCTTCGTTTAGATCGAAGCACCTAAGAAATTGGAAAAATTACACTCAGGTCCCAAAGAAGGGAAAAAATTACAAAAAAGTCCATTAAAATCACAAAATTACAGAAAAGTCCCAAGAGACTTTTTGTTGTAAATACATACATTTCCTGTTGTAAATACATGCATTTCTTGTTGTAAATGATTTGAGACTTTTTTGATATTATTTTTATGGAATTAAAATCCAGGAAAATTACGTTCAGGTCCCAAGGAAGGAAAAAAATTACAAAAAAGTCCATTGAAATCACAAAATTACCCAGAAGTCCCAAGGGAATTTTTGTTGTAAATACATACATTTCCTGTTGTAAATGGTTTGAGACTTTTTTTATATTATTTGTACGGAATTAAAATCCAGGTTTTTAAATGTTGTTGTAAATACATACATTTTATGTTGTAAATACATACATTTCCTGTTGTAAATGGTCATGTGTTTAAATGTTGTTGTAAATATATACATTTCCTGTTGTAAATCGAAGTCCCAATGGACTTTTTGATATTATTTGTATTAACAACAGGAAATGCATGTATTTACAACAAGAAATGCATATATTTACAACAACATTTAAACATCTGACCATTTACAACAGGAAATGTATGTATTTACAACATAAAATGTATGTATTTACAACAACATTTAAAAACCTTGATTTTAATTCCGTACAAATAATATAAAAAAAGTCTCAAACCATTTACAACATGAAATGTATGTATTTACAACATTTAAACACATGATCATTTACAATAGGAAATGTATGTATTTACAACAGAAAATGTATGTATTTACAACAAAATTTAAAAACCTAGATTTTAATTCCGTACAAATAATATCAAAAAGTCTCAAACCATTTACAACAGGAAATGTATGTATTTACAACAAAAATTCCCTTAGGACTTTTCTGTAATTTTGTGATTTTAAGGGACTTTTTTATAATTTTTTTTTCTTTAGGAACTGAGTGTAATTTTCCTTAAGAAATTGATGATGAATCAAAAAGCTTGTATGTGTGATGGTGTTCGGTACTCCTTTTACGACACCGCTTCATGGTCCATGTGACATGGGTGATGGGTGGGACCATAATACTCCATTTTTCAACTACTGATTTTTCAGCAAATTTTTTTCTTAAAAAAACACTTTGGCAAATAGACAAGTGTGATTTCTTTGACCACAAAAAAAGTGTGACTTCGTACCGGGCAAGTGGGACCGAGGATAGCATCTATCGTCTTTCTCTGCATGCGCGCCACGTTTTTAATAAACCATTTCTGCTATAAATTATTAGGAATTGGCTTACGTCCTATGCGGATGGCCATCAATCGTAATATAAAAAAGTTTTTATGATCTTAAAAAATTATTTAGAATTTTAAATAAATATTTCAAGTTGCTGACAGGTATTAAAAAGATATTTCTGGATACTTACTCGTACTGAAAAAATAACTCATGATCTTAAAAAATTATTTTAGGATCTTGAAAAAAATGAGTTATTTTTTCAGTATTAGTCAGTATCCTGAAATATCCTTTTAATACTAATTAGTATCCTAAAATATTTTTCTAAGATCCTAAATAATTTTTTAAGCTCATGAAGAATTTTTTTATTACGATTCAGTATCCTAAATTATCTTTTTAATACCTGACAGTGTCCTTTAATAATTTAAAAAAAAAAAAAAGAGGGACCATGTGTGATTTTGATCCAAAACAACTGTGTTTGGAGCAGCGGATGCCATAGGACGTAAGCCAATTCCAAATTATTAGGGCTTCTTCTTCTCTGAAAATTCGCATAACTATTTCCTCTTTCTACTTGTTTCTTTTTCTTCACTCTCCTCTCTCCAATGGCTCCAACGGCTGCGACAAATCCCCAATCCAGTAATAATGATGGTGATCACAGGGACGACGAAGAAGCCGCCATTATTGAAGTAGAATTAGAAAAACTTAGCCAGGAATGTAAAGATCTGATTCTCTCTCTTCCCAGAGAGAGAGGTTGGAGAACTCGTTATCTCTATCTCTTCCAAGGATTCTGGTGCCAGCCTGCCGAGATTCAAGCCATAACCTTCTTTCAAAATCACTTCCAAGCCAAAGATTCTGATGTTGTTATTGCCACAATCCCTAAATCTGGCACCACTTGGCTGAAAGGCCTCACCTTTGCCATCGTTAACCGCAATAAGTTTTCGCCTTCTTCGAAGAACCACCCTCTGATTCTTTCAAATCCTCACCACCTTGTTCCTTTTTTTGAGTATACTGTCTATGGAAGCCACCATGACCAGCTTGAAGAAGAAGAAGCTCCTCCTGATCCAAGGCTCTTTGGAACTCACCTACCGTTCGACGCAATGCCGACCTCAATCAAAACCTCGGGTTGCAAGATAATCTACATCTGCAGAAACCCTTTTGATACTTTTGTCTCTTCCTGGATTTTTATTGACAAAATCAAGCCAAAATCACTCCCTTCATTGACACTAGAAGAGGCCTTTGATATGTACTGTAAAGGGATAATTGGGTTTGGTCCATCTTGGGACCACATGTTGAGGTACTGGAATGAAAGCAAGGAGAGACCTAATAAAGTTTTGTTCCTGAAGTATGAGGATCTGAAAGAAGATACAACTAATCATTTGAAGAGGATTGCACAGTTCTTGGGCTGTCCTTTTAGCTTGGAGGAAGAAGAAAGAGGTGAGATTGACAGTATCATCAAGTTGTGCAGCTTTGAGAAGATGAAGGAGTTGGAGGTGAACAAAAGTGGAACTTTTGGTAGGAACTTTGAGAATAAGCATCTGTTTAGGAAGGCTGAAATTGGAGATTGGGTGAATCACTTGTCACCTTCCATGGTGGAGAGATTATCCAAAATCATTGATGAAAAGTTTGCTGGGTCTGGTCTCTCATTTAAAGTCTCATCATGATTCTGAGTTTGCACATGCAGTGTGTTACTAGAGTTGATATATAAAGCCAGACTTCTATATATCAACTCATTGCAGGAATAAGTTTCTTCTGTGATTGAGAGTGATCTTTAATTTTTAGCAGAAAATTTGTTAGTTAAATCATATGTGGAATCAATGTGTGTGTGTTGTTCGTGACACTTGCAAAAAACACAGCAGAATGTATTGTTCGAGTCGTATCTAAGAATTCTGTCTTTATGATATATATTCGGCAACCCTCCAATAAATCATCAGGAAGCGACGCTCCTAGGATTACGAAACCTTCCTCCAAAAAGCATGGTGTGATAAAACAGGAAAAAGATAACAATGTCCCGGTGCTTTTGACCTTACACCGTACATTGCCTTTTATACGTGGAGCAAGGCCGATTTGGAGTGGCTTATTTTTCAGTATTGATGTATAAGGGAGAAAAAAGCTCAATTTTTTCGGTTTGGATTATTATCGTTGATTTCAACTTTAAATTAAAAACTAAAAGTCGGGAAAAAGCCGAGAATCCAGTTTTTCCATAATGGGGATACCAATCAATCAAACACAAATCATTATCTATAACTAACCTCGATAGCTAGTTTTTAAGTCACCGCTCTTACCGCCAACCCAAACAAGCCATAATGCCCATTAAAGACGGCTTAACGCTTAACGACAATTACAAAACAAGGATTAATGTTGGTTTGATGTAATAAAATCATTTGAATGTCATTGAAACTAGTCAATTAACAAATTAAAGCTCTAGCGGCCATCTCCAATGGTTAGTTATATGAGACTAGAGCATTCCAACACAATGACGTGCGTTAAAACCAAAACCAACGTATTTATATATATTTTGCGTTGTCAATCTCAAATAAAGAGCTAATGAAATTTAATTAATGGATAAAGATATCTGTTAGTTTCTTGCATCATCTGAAAGAACAGTACGAGTGTGTTTTAGGAAAGATTTCAGTCAATCCCCTCTATAATAAATTAATTTCAGTCACCCCAAAAACTTTTTGAAACTTCATTGTACCTCATGGTCAAAATGAAATTAATTTGTGTGTAAAAAGACAATGATGCATTTCTTTTCTTTTCTTTTTTTAAAAAAGAGCGTTAACAAGACAAATAAGAGCATTTATAAGATAAATAAAGAGATTTACAAGATAAATAAAGAAATTTGAAAGAATATAGAGAACTAAAAACATTTTGGTCATTTATAAAATAAATATGGGCATTTACAAGATAATATAGGGATTCAAAAGAATCTAAGGAGTTAAAAGTATTCTGTCATTTATAGGACAAATATTAAAATTCACATGACAAAATATAGACATTTACAAAATAAATAAAGATATTTATAAGATAAATAAAATAATTCAAAAGAATATAGAGAATTAAAAATATTTTAGCAATTTACAAAACAAATATGAAAATTTACAATATAGATATGAGTATTTACCAGGAAAATAAGACAATTTACTATACAAATAAAATAAGATATCATTATCTTTTCTCCTACAAAAATTAATTTTATTTTAACTATTAGGTGTAGTAAAGTTTAAGAAAGATCTTAGATTCACTGAAATTAGTTTGTTACAGTTGGGAGGAGGCTGACTGAAACTTTCCTTTTTTATCTTTCAAAAAAGTTTATGCATGTCAGACATCCCACAAGAGGAAAGAGGAAAATAATTGTGATGTGGGGTCCAGTACAATTCCTTTTTGCTCAAGGGTCCAGTATAATTCCACTGCATGTGGGTTGCAGAAAAACTCGTTAATTTTGCCATCAGAAATCCGCTGGATGGGATGTGGCCCATAAAGTTGTGTGATAGTGAAAGCTTTAGGACATTTCCTTAGTAACTTTAGGAAAATTCAGCTTACGATTTTGAGAAAATTGCTGAAAACTCCCCTATTATAAAATTTGTTGATCAAAAGTACTCCATTAGGCCTTTTTTATAAGGCACCAACTAACAATTGTATTTAGTTCTTTTTATAAGGTATTTACTCGTTTCCAAAGCTCATTATTTATTTTTTCATGTACGCCCATAATTAATAAAGGCAGTAGATGAGAATAATAATCAATATAATGTTAGAGTTTAATGCAATTATTAGGGTTATTATTAGAAGTTGCTTAAATTGTAGGAAAACTTTATTAACTTTAACTGTTTTTATTAGTATATGAGAATTATTAATTGGTACCCAGGGGCGGACCGAAGTGGGGGGCGAGGGGTGGCCCCCGCCCCCCCTAAATTTTTTTAAACAAATAAAAAAAATAGATATATAAAATATTGTATATGATCGATTAGGCTCCCTCTTCTATTGTTCCCTCCGCCACCGACTGCAGTGCACCGACCTCCTTCCTCCCTCTCAAGTCTCAACGCCTTCTCTGCATTATCCACGAATTCATATTATATCGTCCTCTAATTGATCTACGTTGAGTGTTGTGTGTGTGTCAACCTGTTAAGGGTGTATTTGTTTGATGTTTTTTTAGTCTAACTCTGATTTTGAACTATGAAAACAGGGGTTACTACAAGTGCAGTACAATAAGAGGTGAGGGTTCACGCGTTTTGTAGGTGACTAGGTGTTTATTATGGGAAAAGTGCTATCACTATTGATACTTATTTTAAGAGAAAGATCAGTGAGTCTTTGTCCTCATTTACTCCTAATATTGAATTGTCAAATATTGAGACTCTTTCTTTAAATCTCCTAGAATTGAAAATAAAGAGGTAGCTAAGGAAGTTAATCTCTCTTCATTGAAAAGAGATCCTGCACTACACCATTCAATATGGAAATATCCTATAAATAAATAAGATGAAATTCGTCGTGCTTATTTTAATTAGGTCTATATTGTATTTCAAGTACTTTTCTTTATGATATAATACTTTTGATTTTCGCCCCCCCTCATTAAAATTTCTGGGTCCGCCACTGTTGGTACCTTATCATAAGGACCAGATGGAGTATCTAATAATATTGGTTCTCGGATCGAGTGGAACTCTTCTTTAACTATATACAACATATGTTAGCTATGTGTAAATGTCTTTTATTTTACACATAATTAAAGATAGATTGCACACATTTGAATAAGAGTTACACACAACTGAAGATGAGTTGAGTTGTACTTAGATCTTTTGATTATTATTTTTTTTGGGTAAAAGAACGGGGCAACAGCCCTATATTATTCCTGTACCAATATACATCTTGGGTAAGTAGTACCCATAATATCCCTGTGTAATGAACTACTGACAACAGACGGGGGAGAATCAAAAACTATTCTATCCACCTCCTGCTTAAGGCTATAATTGGCTAATACATCAGCGCAAAAATTACCTTCTCTAAACACATGCACAAATACAATGTGAGAAAACAAGTGACTCAGTGAATCAATCTGACGCAACAAATTGGACTCAAATTCTCCATCTATTTGCAAAGAATTCAGTAAACTAACCACAGCAGTAGAATCTGATTCTACAACAACTTTATCAAATTTATACTTAGCTGCTAGTTCAAGGCCAGTGAAGACTGCCCATAACTCACTCTTCAAAGCATTGCAGCAACCCAGATTCCTTGCAAACCCGCAACACCATAGACCTCTGTAATCACGTATCAGTCCACCACAACCAGTGTGCCTCTTTGTGCCCTTTGAAACACCATCGACATTCAGTTTTACCCAGCCCACAGGGGGGGCTTGCCATCTAATAGGTATCTCTTTTTTACACCCCCTTATCAAGCCAAACTCCCTCATGGCTCCCTTGACTTCGAATACATACCTGTTCACAATCCTATCACGATCATTTGGCATAATGAATTCATCTTCAAAACACGCCTTATTACGCCATGTCCAGAGAAACCAGCATGCAACCCCAAAAGTTAGGTTCCACTCACCCTTCACGAGTTTCAAGTTCCATATCAACCAGTCTTTTCCTTGTAAGGAGTCAAAACCAGAACCCATCCAGTGAGGTTTTAAACCCTGCCACAGTGACACAGCCAAATTGCAGGTCCTTAAGACGTGCATCAAATCCTCATTGGAGCTACAACAGTAGCAACCGGGATTGCCTCCCAAAATGCCACTTTTTCTCTCCCCTGTTAGGAGCCTATTATGTAAGGCCAACCAGAGGAAAATCTGTATTCTCTTTGGGCCCTTCCATTTCCATAACACTTTCCAATCCACTTCCTTAGTCTCAACTTCCCCCTTCATGATGTGATACATATCAACCACACTATAACATTTCTGAAGGTTGCCTCCCTATCGCACTGCATCAGCTCCATGCCCAGAACAAGGAGGGATGGCTGCCATTAATAACTTTCTACCCTCTTCACTTACCCATCCTGCAATTTCTTCCATATTCCATTCACCTTTATCACTAACCATCTCTTTCACCTTAATCAATCTTGCCTCCTCAGATGGTGTCCCTACACAATACTCAATTAATTTCTCCCCATTTCCTAGCCAGTTATCCTCCAAGAAACTAACTGCCACACCATCTCCAACTTCCCAGCCTATATTTGCAGTGATTTTTGGCCAAATTCTGACCATATTTCTCCAGAGATCAAAGTCTGTCTTGATTCCTTTACATTCCTTCATCAAATTACAATTTCTCCGGTATTTTCCACTAAGTACTATGGAACATAGATTGTTTGGTTTAGCAATCATGTTCCAAGCCATTCTCCATAGAAGGGCCTCATTCATGAATTCCAGATTCCTTAGCCCTAGTGATAATTGAATATTATTACACTTATTTGTATCTCTTGGTGAATAAATTTAGGATTGTTTAGTTAATAAATAATGGATTTTATTACTTAATCGAGCTTTAAGCTTTTAATTGGATTTGATTCATTTTTATGATTAAATTCCAGATTTACAGTGATTTAGTATTTTCGCCATAACTTTTGATCTAGATATCCGATTAGCCTGATTCTTCTTTTGTTTTTTAGATGATTCAGAGATCTACAATTGATATGAAGACTCAGAAGGCTGATTCGGACAATAAGATGGACGAATGTGGAGCTAAATACAGACACATTTTTCTGGATTTTTATTTTGCCCGAATTTTGTAATAAAAGACCAATTTTTAGAGATTTCCTATTGATTAGAGAATTCCTATTGATTAGAGATTTCCTATTTTTGTTTAGTCATCTCTCCTATATAAGGAGGATTAGATGGTGGCTACAAACACATTCTCAATATTCTGAATATTCTTTTCAATTACTCTTTATGAGACTTTTGGGATTAAATTAGAAGTTTTTTTATTTTCTCTGAGTTGTTCATCATGTTCTTCATGTTCTTCATCTTTTCTTCGAGTTTTCCTAGCCATGCTTGGCTAAGCTTTTGTGATTGACCCATGGATTGAGAATTCTGTGAATCCGGAGGGCGCACTTCAAGCGATAACGTAATTCGTTTCATTTATTATAATCGGATTCGATTATGATTGTGGATTGAGTATTAGATTTAATACCCAGATTGATATCCCAAGGACATAGGTCAGACCAGGTTCCAGAGAGAGTTGTGCGATCGCACAACGAGCTCACCATGTGTTCGATCAGATGCTAGGTGATTGTCTAGTTGAGGGAGTTTCTGGACAAACACAGATATTTCGGTTTGTCCAGAATCAATCATGAGTTTAATTATTATGTTTTTGTCCGATGAAGGTCATGGAATCCCACTGCAGGTTAATCGTTTGTTTATCTGTTTAATCTGTGTTTCATTTCGTTTTGTTTCTATTATTTCTTCTCTAATCTTTTGAACCAAAGCCCCCTTTTACAAGTTTCTATTTCACTGTTATTCTAATCAAACCCGCTGCGAATTCGTTGGGAAAACGATCCAGGTTCCCTATTACTGCAAATCTTTTATTGAACTTGGTTATTTTGTAAGGTCTCGGCAAATCTCTTTCACCTAGGCCCCCATTTTTCTTCTCTCTACACAGCAAATCCCAGCTCACTGCGCTTATTTTCCTTTTCCCCTCTTCTCGGCCCCAAACAAAATCTCTTTGCATTTTCACCATCTTTTTACGCATGCCCACCGGAATGGCAGAGTGCTGCATAGAGTATACTGCTATTTGGTTTGTTACCGATTGAACAAGAGTAAGTCGTCCGGCAAGCGATAACGTCTGTTTCTTCCAGCCATTGAGTTTACTTTGCATTTTATCAAGTAAAGGTTGGAAATTTTTACCTTTCTCCTTTCCTTTGGCCATAAACGTGTTGGAATCCGTACACGCAGCGGAGTAAAAAAAAATTTACGGATCCCTTAGGCGGATCGCTCAACGGCGTTTAAATCAAGGTTTAGGGTTTACGAATCGTACCTTTGCAGAACAATTTGAACTGGTGGGCTACCTTCTCGATCAGCAGAAGCCGACTCTTTAGAATCGCCTTCCTCTACCGGTATCCACACGAACAGCCTTCAGAAACACGAACCGAAGCGTGCTAGCGCCTCTGAACTGTGTGTCTCTCTATTTTCTATCTAGGTTTCTCGCGGCTTTCTAATACGCTCGACAAAATGTCCGTAGGTTTTTCAAAACCTAG
Organism: Acacia pycnantha; assembly: GCA_025563575.1. NCBI lineage: Eukaryota > Viridiplantae > Streptophyta > Magnoliopsida > Fabales > Fabaceae > Acacia > Acacia pycnantha. The sequence goes on along the minus strand of JAMWYP010000032.1, from coordinate 1,657,899 downwards.
TAGACGTATTAAATTCAAAACCAATTTTGAATATGGATTAAAAAATATATTAATTAAATCTATCTGATAGATCTAATCAAATTTATTTATTTAATCCGAATTAAAAGCCCACTGATTTAATTTATATTTATAAATTAAATCAAGATATGATATCGTTATATTTAATTTAAAATGAGATCCGATATCTCAGTTCAAATTAAATCTGATATCCAATATCTTTATTCGAAAATTTAATCTGAGATACAATATCTCAATTTATTATAGTTATTTAATTTATCAAATAAATTAAATACTATATATAATAATATTATTATCAATAAATAATATTATTATTATTTTCAAATTTATTATATATTAAATCAAGATATGATATCGTTATATTTAATTTAAAATGAGATCCGATATCTCGGTTCAAATTAAATCGATATCCAATATCTTTATTCGAAAATTAAATCTGAGATACAATATCTCAATTTATTATAGTTATTTAATTTATCAAATAAATTAAATACTATATATAATAATATTATTGTCAATAAATAATATCATTATTATTTTTGAATTTAATATATTTATATATGCATATATATATATACACACACATCCTAGATTAAATATGTATTCATTAAATCTTAAACACATTTAAGATTCAATGAATCTGGCGGCCTCTAGCAAGACATTGCGACTACCCAATTCATATGGGGATCGTTGATAAGTACAATGACTTGCCCCTAGGGCATAATTTCCAACAGACTCCCACTTGCACTAGGTGCAATCATTAATTACCTTAATTCTCATTGCCCTAACATGACGCTCATGTTCCACTTGTGCAAGCGGCTTAGTAAGAGGATCAACGTCATTGTTTATGCGATATAACCTATCGTACAACCATGTCACGTCCCTTTTGTCACGCGATAATTTGGTCAAGGATGAGGCATGGAAAATGTCAACTTCTGTTCTTGACCATTACTTTCTCGATTCTCGAGTAGTCTAACAATTGAGATGGAAACTCATTTCCATCGTAGTATGGCCATACATTTCTTAGACTCACTCATCGAGGGCCCAAGATTACCTCTCTACAAATGTGAGGGAGAAATCCCATCTTGACCATTCACATTCCTCCGCATGAAAAATCATTGATCCCAATCATAGCCTTTATCATCACCCGGTCAAAGGTGACTTTTGACTAGGTCAAAGACCAGCGACTCATCATGTAGGAATCCATGATGATCTCAGGTCAAAGGGCGTTGTGACGCGGTTATACTTGAGAAAAGCTTATGACTTATTCCATGCAGCTTTCTCATAGTGGGTCGGTCCAGCACCTTGTACTCTTACAAGTGCCTATGACTTTGATTCGTATCTCCATACCTCATCAAAGTCACACTGGTCTTATCTCATCTTCGCTCCGCGTAGATGACCGACCAGGGACATTTAGGATAATCTATTAGATATATCCAGGGATACAGTTATCAATGTAAACATGCAAACAAAAAGATAACTAAAAGGAGAATACTTTATTAAATAGTGAAATCGTCTAAAGTATAATGACTTGCTTTCTCCTGGTACTTTGCATAATAATTTCTTTTTGTATCACCTCTATCATTGATTTCTCTGATAAGATGAAATCGCTTGAGTATATGGTTGGTCCTTTGATGTGACCTAGGCTCCTTGGTCTCGCGCAATAGTGCCGCTATTGTCACGAGCAAGTCTATTGGATTTGAGATGGTAGGAACTACCCCTAGTTCATTAATGAACTTACTAATCCAAAAGGCCTCCTCACCGCATCCGATGCTTGCTATATACTCGCCTTCTATTGCGTAATCAACTACGAGTGCTGCTCGCTTAGAGCTCTTCCACCACCGCACCACCATTCAACAGAATACATACCCGATTGCGATCTTGAATCATCTTGGTCAGTTTGAAACTCGCATCCGTGTAACTAGTCACACAGAGCTCATCTTCCAAGCCACCATATACCAAGAATAAGACCTTAGTCCTTCTTAAGTACTTAAGGATATTCTTGACAAGATCCAGTGACCCTCACCGGGATCTTGTTGATATTTGCTGGTCATACTCAAGGCAAATGACACATCGGTCGAGTACATAACATGGCATACATGATAGATCCAATGGCGGAGGCATATGGAATCTTACTCATGCGGTCTCTCCTGTGTACTAGGACACAGATCCTTACTGAGATGGATGCCATGAGACATGGGCATGTAACCCCTTTTAGAATCCTGCATACTGAATCTATGCAGTATCTTGTCTATGTATGTGCTCTGACTTAGGCCTATCAGCCTCTTCGATCTATCTCTATAGATCCTAATCCCAAGGATGTAAGTGGCTTCGCCTAAATCTTTCATTGAGAAAGACTTTCCTAACCAAGACTTGACACTCGCAAGGTAGGAATGTCATTCCCAATGAGTAGGATGTCATCAACATAAAGCACTAGAAATACAATCGTGCTCCCACTAACCTTCTTGTAAACACAAGGTTCATCTATGTTTTGAATGAATCCAAACTCTTTGACTACTTCATCAAAACGATGATTCCAGCTCCGAGATGCTTGCTTCAATCCATAAATGGATCTTTGAAGCTTGCAAACTTTACTAGAGTCCTCTGGACGCACAAAACCTCAGGTTGTGTCATGTACACATCCTCAAGGAGCTTTCCGTTAAGGAAGGCTGTTTTGACGTCCATCTGCCATATTTCATAGTCATAATATGATGCAATGGTAAGAAGGATTATCTTCTCCGGTTTCCATCTCGTGGTTCTACATTGTCCCGTGACTCTCGAACTTTTTCGAGGTTCACCTTACTCCCACTTGTTCTTTTAGAGATAAACTCTTTTTCCAAAAACGACACCATTCCGAATAACAAACACTTTGTGATCGGTGGGATTGTAGACATAGTATCCTTTAGTTTCCTTAGGATACCCCACATAAAGGCATTTTGAGGATCTGGATGATAATTTATCGAGGCTTGATGTTTGACATAAACCTCACATCCCCAAATTTTAAGAAATGACAAACCGGGTTTCTTCCCACCCATATCTCATATGGTGTCTTTTCAACCGCCTTTGACGGAACACGATTTAGTGTGAACGCAATGCTTTCTGGGCATGGCCCCAAAAGGAAGGTGGAAGATCTGTTTGACTCATCATAGATCGAACCATATCTAATAGAGTTCGATTCCTCCGCTCAGAAACACCATTCCATTGAGGTGTTCCTGGAGGAGTAAGTTGCGAGACGATCCCACAACTCCTAAGATGGTCAATGAACTCTTGGCTCAAATATTCACCACCCCGATCGATCAAGTGTCTTAATTGTTTTGCCAAGTTGATTTTGCACTTCATTTTGGAATATTTTGAACATTTCAAAAGATTCCGACTTATGTTTCATTAAATAGATATATCCATATCTACCGAAATCGTCTATAAATGTAATGAAGTACAAATGACCTCCTTCGGGCAGATGTATTCATTGGTCCACACACATCGCATGTATGAGGCCCAATAAATTGGTGGCTCTCTCACCGTGTCCAAGAAAAGGTGCCTTTGTCATCTTTCCCAATAAACAAGACTCGCATGTATCAATTGATTCAAAATCAAATGAGTTAAGAAATCCATCTTTATGGAGTTTCGAAATGTGTTTCTCATTTATATGGCCTAGACGACAATGCCATAGATAGGTCGAGTCAAATCATTTGACTTGAACCTTTTAGTAGTTATGTCATAGATATGTCCATTCAATTTTCTACTGTCCTTGAGATCCTACATTTATTCAAATGTGAGATCCACATGTAGTATCCAATACCCATGTTGAGGAAGTAGAAAAGCGAATATCTATGACATAGATACTTGAAGCGATAGCCCCGCTATCCTTCTTGTTCTTCTCAGATCTTCGAGGTAGAGTTTGCAATTTCTTTTCAAATGACCAAGTTCATTGTAAAAGAAGCGACTCTATCCTTCGGAGGTTTTGCCTTCTTGGCTTTCCGTTTCATATACCCCTTCCTTTCTGAATGGACAAAATAGAACTAGGCCTCTCTAAGGCTCAGCTTAGCAATTTTGAGCATCCCATGCAGTTCAGAAATTGATTCCTCCATGTTGTTCATGTTGTAATCCATGACAAAGTTATCATAACTTCCTGGGAGTGAGTTTAAGATCACATCTGTAGCTAACTCCCGAGACATGGGAATCCAAGCCTCTCAAGGTGATCAATGTAGCCCTTATCTTCAAAACATGAGGACTAACCGATGCACCTCCATCTTCAGGAATGAAAGGCCTTTGTGGTCTCATACCTCTCTTGCCTTGCTCGATACATCGAACATTTCCGTAGGATGAACAATCATCCTGTAGGCCTCCACATGTTCTAGATCTCTATTGAGGTCTAGAAGCATAGTGGCAAGCATCGTGCATCCCGCATCCACAGAGTCATCTTTATGCTTCGTATAAGCATTAGTCGAGCTCTTGGATCAGCAGCAAGGCTCGTCAAGAATGGGTTGATTGATGAGATACTCTTTTCTTTCGTGTTTAGGATCAACGCTTAAGTTCCCAAACATGTCAAGAGAGTTTGTCTCATCGAGTTCGTCCTTCTCAAGGACTCGATCGCATTGATGGTGTTGAAGTATTACTAGACTACATGATTCTACAACTAAAGGTATGCAAAGTTTAAGTAGTAACCTCCCACCGAATTAACAACCCTCATTATAATTAGTGGGCTAAGATCCATATTTGGCTTAAATTTAAGTCCGCTTTGGTGACGCTTAAATTAAGTTATTTAGGTAGGCAAACCCCTTGCCAATTACATCATATGTAACTCTTAGATCTTTATGGGATTCAATCATCATATGACGTGGCATGTTTAATCCCATCTAATGCCTTGAGATCCAAAACCGTTTTGATAATCTCAATTAAGTCAGACAATAATGAATATTGAGTATCACCATTACTCACTCTTGTCTCACCAAGATAACTCGATGCATCCACTTTGGTGGAACATACAAATGGGCGATCTAGGTTTTGACAAGTATTCATTTATTGGTGGCATTATGACTTAAGATTTTATTTAGAGGGTATAATTAGATTAATCCTATTAATTATACTTATATGAATGCAATCACTATTGTATCTCATATAATATCTAAATTAATTATGAGTGATCTAGTCAAAACATAATTAAAAATTCTAAATTAATTATGAGTGATCTAATCAAAACATAATTAAAATTCTAAATTAATTATGAGTGATCTAATCAAAACATAATTAAAATTCTAAATTAATTATGAGTGATCTAATCAAACCATAATTAAAAATTCTAAATTAATCATGCAATCATCAAATCAAGACATAATTAAAATTGTGACACAACATGGCTCAACCTTAACCTAAAATCCTCTCAAGCCAATGAGAGGACTTCTCTAAAACAAAAAGAAGTACATCAGGAGTATTTTAAGAAAGAGGCATGGCTCGCAGGCCATATTTAAAATTTACAACAATTGTAAAACTCTAGAGCCATGTTGTTCACCATACCCAAACAACTTTTGAAAGGTAAATCACAACATATATTAAGTCATACAATTATGAAATAAAATATTATGATTAATCTTATCATGATTTAAATTTTCTAATTTATATTATATTATAAATATAATATAATATCATGATTTAAATTCTCTAATTTAAATTATATTATATACTATATATAATATAATATCATGATTTAATTCTCTAATTTATATTATATTATAAATACAATATAATATCATGATTTAGATTATCTAATTTATATTATATTATATACTATATATAATATAATATCATGATTTAAATTATGTAATTTACATTATATTATATACAATATATAATATAATATCATGATTTAAATTCTCGCGCTACGACAATCAGCCGGGATCCCTACGGCGGTCTCGTTAGAAATTTCAAAATAAAATATTATTTTCAAAAATAATTCCCCAAAAAAACGTGATTTTTTCGAAAATAATTTCCAAAAAAAAAAAACGTGATTTTTTTTTCCCGAAAATTTCAAACCCTAACGAACTGATCGACATCAGATCTGAACGTTGAGTTGGCTCTGATGCCACTGATGGGAATCCGTACACGCAGCGGAGTAAAAAAAATTTACGATCCCTTAGGCGGATCGCTCAACGGCGTTTAAATCAAGGTTTAGGGTTTCCGAATCGTACCTTTGCAGAACAATTTGAACTGGTGGGCTACCTTCGATCGCCAGGCCGACTCTTTAGAATCGCCTTCCTCTACCGGTATCCACACGAACACCTTCGAAACACGAACGGAGCGTGCTAGCGCCCGAACCGTGCGTCTCTATATTTTCTATCTAGGTTTCTCGCGCTTTCTAATACGCTCGACAAAATGTCCGTAGGTTTTTCTAAACCTAGTAGACGTATTAAATTCAAAACCATTTTGAATATGGATTAAAAATATATTAATTAAATCTATCTCGATAGATCTAATCAAATTTATTTATTTAATCCGAATTAAAAGCCCACTCGATTTAATTTATATTTATAAATTAAATCAAGATATGATATCGTTATATTTAATTTAAAATGAGATCCGATATCTCGCTTCAAATTAAATCGATATCCAATATCTTTATTCGAAAATTTAATCTGAGATACAATATCTCAATTTATTATAGTTATTTAATTTATCAAATAAATTAAATACTATATATAATAATATTATTATCAATAAATAATATTATTATTATTTTCAAATTTATTATATATTAAATCAAGATATGATATCGTTATATTTAATTTAAAATGAGATCCGATATCTCGCTTCAAATTAAATCGATATCCAATATCTTTATTCGAAAATTAAATCTGAGATACAATATCTCAATTTATTATAGTTATTTAATTTATCAAATAAATTAAATACTATATATAATAATATTATTGTCAATAAATAATATCATTATTATTTTCGAATTTAATATATTTATATATGCATATATATATATACACACACATCCTAGATTAAATAAGTATTCATTAAATCTTAAACACATTTAAGATTCAATGAATCTGGACACTCTTGCTCGTGTTAGGCCATTCTTGTGTGCGACCCTATAGGCCCACATGAGATTGGCAGCGGGCCAATACTGTATCAGCCTACAAGTCGCAAGCGGCCTCTAGCAAGACATTGCGACTACCCAATTCATATGGGGATCGTTGATAAGTACAATGACTTGCCCCTAGGGCATAATTTCCAACAAAACGCCCCTAAATACCGCCCCAAGTCATCCTTTCTTTTAAATCCAGCATACATACAGAGTTCATTTTGGGTATTTCGATCAACATTCTTAGAAAAGTAAACACTGGTCTTTTGGAAATTTACTTTCTGACCTGACATATTTCCTAAAGTCTCCAAAATTCCCATAACCAGACTCATCTGATCCATGTCAACTTCACAGATGAGGAGGAGATCATATGCAAATAACAGATGTGACACTCAACCCCACCTCTTCCCATTCTAATTGGTTTCCACTGTTTATTAGCCACACAATCAGTGACCATATGCGTCAGTTTCTCCATCCCTAGTACAAACAAATATGGAGACAAAGGATCTCCTTGACGTAGTCCCCTAGTTGGAATTATCTCATTCCTCCTACTTCCATTCCACATGAGGGACAGCCTTACTGAATTCATACAACCCATTATGACTTTTCTTACATGGTCATCAAGATCAATCTCCTTTAACACTTTCCCAATAAACTCCCAGCTCATACGGTCATAAGCTTTTTCAAGGTCTATTTTTATCACCATATATCCCTTTTTTCCTTGTAATTTACTCATGGAGTGTACTACTTCCTTTGCTATAACAATGTTGTCATGGATGCATCTCCTAGGACAAAAATTGTTTGATGTGGCGAAATCAACTTATCTAAGAATGGTTTCAGTCTATTCACTACCACCTTAGCTATCCCCTTATAGATGACGTTACAAAGAGCAATAGGTCTGAAATGACTAACCTGATCTGGTTTGTCAATCTTTGGAATCAGGACTACTAAGGAGTCGTTTATCTCCTTTATCCTCTCCGGTTGTCTCCACAATGCTTTAATATAGCTGATAACAGAATTTCCTACAATCTGCCAATTTTGTTGGTAAGAGATAGTAGGGAATTCATCGCTGCCCGGCGCTTTAAAGCCACCCATTTGGAAAAAAGCTTGCTTGATTTCCTCACCACTTACATCTCTTCCAACTCTTCTCCACTTTGCCTTATCCACCTCACCCAATGACTGTCTTGTTTCAACCCATTCCCTTGCAGTAGAAGACTCACAGAAAAGGTTACAATAGAAATCGTGAAACAAGCTTACAATTTCACCTTCATCCTCAACCCATTCCCCAACGTTGTTTTTAGCATTGTAACTCTATTTCTTCGACGTCTACTAATTGTCTTAGCATGGTAGTATTTCGTATTACGATCTCCCTCTTCAAGCCATCTCCCCCGGTACTTTTGAAACCATAAAACTTCTTCCTGCCGTAATGTTTGTAATAGCTCCTCTTCAAGTTCCTTTTCTAAGCAAATTAAGAAAGGATTGTTGCCTTTGTCCAGACTTTGCTGAATTCCATACAATCTGTTGTACAGTCTCCTTTTTCTACTTGCAAGAATTCCGAACACTTCCTGATTCCATCTTATTAAATCCTGCTTTAATGATGCAAGTTTAATAGGTGCTGCCTCATTCCCATACCAACTACATGCCATGATATTATCAAACTGGTCATGCATTTTCCACATGGCCTCATATCTAAAACACCATTGCCTCCACTCCTTACGTTCCACAGAAGAGCTTACCAACAGAGGATGATGATCTGAGCAAACCCGTGGTAATACCCTAACCTCTGCTTCCTCAAATTTCTCCTGCCAGCTGACTAAACACAAGCAACGGTCAAGACGTTTGTAAACTCTGTCTAAACCATCCCATTTTGGTCCCTTCCATGTGAAAAAAGGGCCTTGAGTTTCCATATCAATCAGATTACACTCCTCTATCCACTCATTAAAGTGAAGACATCGTGTCTCATTCACACGACCACCTCCCTTTTGTTCCAGAGGTGTCTTTATTTCATTGAAGTCTACTACTAACAACCACGGCTCTCTGATTCCACTTGCCAAGTTATAGAGACTGTCCCATAGCTGACGCTTTTTTTGTTCACTAGGACTAGTGTAGATTGCAGCGAAAAGCATTTCCTCCCCCCCCCCTAACTGAACCCTAACATGAATAAACTGATCGTTCTTCAATAATACATCCACCCCTAACTCCTCAAAATTCCACAATAACCAGATTCTACCTGAGAAACCCTCGGCCTCCATCCTTACTGATTTTTTGAACCCCCAGCTTTTGATAACCTTTGTTGCATGGTTACTACTAATTCTAGGTTCTAAAATCACAAGCATGTCTACTTTATATTTAAACTTAAAATCTCTGATGACAGCAGCAACTCCTTTACTTGCTGCCCCTCGACAGTTCCATATCATGAGCTTAATCATTATGACAGAATTGTGAGGGACTGCTGATAACTATCGTTATTGATCCAGAGCAATAGTAGGACATACCTCCACCATGCTCATGCTGATGTCATCTGATTGATCCACCAGAATATCCTCAGCCCTCATCCCGCCAATATCCTCCACACCCTTATGTCGTGCTGCAACTCCACAATCACCCAGATTCAGGTTCTCTTTATTCTCCATGTGAACCCCTTGCCACATACATGGTTCGAGGTTGGTCTCCGGCACAATCACGGGTTCATCAAAGCTGCGATTGCACTCCCTCAAACCCACATGTCCTCTTTCTGTAGTAGCCTATTTTAGTATGACCCTCTCAGAAATCGCAGCCTCCTTCTTACTAGGTTGTGGTATCCTTCCCTTACTCCTGACTTGACTTGTCTCAACCTCTCTGTTTAATCCCCCTATTCCTCCTGAGTGCTTCCCCTGGGTGCCCTGTTTGTGTAGAATCCCTTTGCCCTGCCCCTTTTGTGGTACCACGTTGTTCACAACTGAATCATGATTAATCTCAACCTTTCCCACTATCGGCACATCCTCTGTATCAACTTGTAAAGCTGTAAACCGTGATCCTGATTGTGGTTCTTCACAAGTGGTTCTTGTCGTCTTGGTCTCCTATACCTCTGTACAGTTTTCCAAAGTCCCTTCTCGTTGTCTTTATCCACAACGTCCTTTTTAGCCACATAAGATTCATCAACAGCCATTCCATCCTCTTTTGAATGCCTATGGAAAGCATCACAACCTTCCTTTAGGTGTCCCACCCTTCCACACTTGTTACATAGTTGGCCCAAACTCTCGTAGACTACACTTAGCACCTGACCTTCGACATTGAACTCAGGCACAAGTGGTATTTTGAGATCCAGTTCAACACACATCCTCGCAAATCGGCCCCTGATCCGTTTTGCAGTATGCACATCAAGTCTAATAGCTTTACCAATAGAGTTGCTTAAGTTCAGTAGAAATTTTTTGTCAAACAGGGGTGCAGGTAAGTCAGGAAACCTGACCCATGCCACTATCGAATCAATTCGCTCGTGCTTCGGATTGAACTCTGGCTTCCACCGGCCCATACTCAAATACGCATCAGAAATTACCCAGGGTCCGCCAATCAAGGCTTCCATGTAATCTTCCATGTTTTGGAAAGTGACGAGATAGAATTCGTTCTCTAAATCGAAGACATCAATTTTACTTTTTCTTTCCCAGAGCTATCTTAGCTTTTTCGCCATGAATCCATAGGTGATCTGCCTTCCCATTAACTTCACCACTAGAGTTCGTCTGAATGGCTTCATTAGCCGTTCCCTCTCTTTCTCCTCAAACATAAAGCTAGGGCACAGCGGATTAGAGTAATCAACGCATATGCCATCGCTTGGAATTAGCACTTTTGCAAAATCAATGTCATCTCCATAATCGGCTACATCGTCATCTTCATCGGTCTTTGCCCATTCCTACCAACACTCTACTGAATTAGTGTTCTGCATAAGCGATTCGCGGTATGACTTTGGCGCTTGTCCAGTCCCACCCTGTTTCATCCAACTTTCATCTCGAACACGAATCGATTCCCCTCCTGAGAACTCTTCATTCGCAAATCGGACTTTCTTTTTCCAATGGCTCACTTCCTCACCTTCCTCTCTCATAGCTTCCTCACCTGTCCCTCCCCGCATAGCACGGACGGAGGAACCACTCATATCCTCCGCCTCAGTGGGTGACGGAGTGTTCTTCTTCCCCCAAATTAGAAGCCCTAGCAGAGCTTCGAAAAATCGCCTGGTTGTTATCACCCCCTGTAGACTTTCTCTTCTTTAGATCTTTTGATTAATTTTAATTACCTTTGGATGAATATTTGCCAAGAGCCTCCGATCAATCAAATCCCACTTGTATCATCCACAACCACAAGCACTTTAATTAATTATGTGATGTATGATATATTTGTTATCTTTTGCTTGTGAGAAAGAAAAAAAAACATATCTTTTTTTTTTTTAAATCAAGGCAAAATGATATTAATATAGAAAGGTCAAGACTGCATTAAAGAAAAAGCATTAAAGAAATAGAAGCAGAAAAAGGTAAAAGGACTCAAACGATGAAAACATATCTTAATTTGCTTGCGAATATAAAAAACATATCGATTTGATTCTATTTATAAATTCATTTTGATCAAATCTTACATACCAAAGAGAGGTAGTTAACTCAATGATTATGGGGTAAATTTTCAACTCTGCCCTCATTTATGATTGAGTATTTTTCTACTGTTTCTTCCCTTTTATCTTTATGGGTACAATTAATATGGGTAAAATTGTTACAATCTCATTTATTACATAAAATTGGTTTAATAAATAAGACTAAATTTTTCGATCAAAATAAACTTTTAAATAGGACTAGAGTAGTAGGTAGTACTAGTATATATCTTTTTACCAAAATGATAAAACATATCTTTGCTTGTAGGGACCACAGATTCATGTCTTGTCCTAGAGCATGTTTGATTTGAAGGGGAGGGAGAGAAGAGAGAGAAATCATCTTTACTAAATAACCCATAAATTTTTTTCAATATTTTAAAAATACACTCTCAATAAAAAGAAATATTCCTTCATAAATGACAATTTGGTCAATATTTTTCCTAGACATTCATCCCCTCCGCTCAAACCAAACCCACCCTTGATATATCAAAATACCAAGAAAGAAAGTCCTTTCACTCTCATCTGCCGGACCCCTTTTCTCTACCATTTAAGAGGAGCATATTCTCATCACTTTTATTTTAATTACATCACATCCCATCTATTTTAAAAACTTATATAAACTTAAAATCAAAATAACACAAACTTTCTTTTAATTTTTAATATTTATTTTCAATCTATCTAATCATTAGGGGACCATTAAATTTGAATCTAAAACTTTTTTTTAAACTAAAATATTCTTCTTTAAAATAATAATTATTTAAATATTTATATTTTTCAAATAAAAAATTATTCAACAAAAAAATAATTCTAATACTACTTCCGATCCTAAATATAAGACTTAATTGATATTTTTAAAGAGACTAAGGAAGCTAAATAAATTACTTTAGGTATTTTTTTCTCATTTTTTTTCTTCTAACTAATTTTCCTGAATTATAAATAAATATATGATCTAATGATATACAATAGATACTATAATTAATTCATACAAAAAATATACTATAATTAAATAATTTATTTAGCTTCATTAATCTCTTCAAAAAAGTTAACTAGATCTTATATCTATGACAAAAGGGAGTATATATTTTAAAAATTTCTCATATTTTATACTACAATTTATTACATTTTATTATATCATAGAATTTTATAATTTCAACTTCTCATCATATTTTTTGAAACTTGTTTATTTTGGGTTTTCTTAAACGGATAGAAACATATTTCAAACACATATTTTTGTTATCATGTGGTGAAAATAATATAAGTTCAAGATATTATATAAATGATTCATAAATAATTCATCGCTGGCCGTTGATTTTTTTCCTGAAGTTTTCAAACATTCAAAAATAAATTAGGGTTAGATATGATGAAGGGAAAATCAGTAAACAAAATTTATTTTAATTAAAAAATATTTTTGAAATATTCTTAATGGAGTTAACGGTTTGAACCTATGTGTATGTTTTCAAAATAAGAGGGAAGTTCGTGTATTAAATGCAAAACAAAATGATGGTTAGAGTATTTTATTCAATAATTAAACAAATTTAAGATTTTAAAATAAAAAGATCATTTTTTATAGAATAATAATTAAGATATTATTATTAAAATGACAACCTATTAAAAATATACAAACACAATTATATTAAATCTAGGCTGTCCAATTTTGATGCGGACGATCTAGGTTTAGTGAATAGTCCTAAATTCATTCCAGTTTTTCTTCTGCGTGTTTTAACGGTAGTTTTAAATGGTTCAAATCTCATTTTTAATGGTGTACATTGATTTCTATTTTAATTTTTTTTGAAAAAATAAATCATCAATTTGTTGCCTTGTCTTTTACATTTCTTTCATATTTTCCCATCCCTCATGTTCTGCTTTTTTTTTTTTTTTGATACTGAGGAAATTAAATTAAAAGAAAGTTACTACAAATGTGGGGAAATTAATCCCAGCCATTACTTAAGACCAAGGCCCTTATGAATTCAGGGCACTGTGCAAAAAAGCAAGTAGAGGTCAAGCCCTCTTTTGCTAGAGCATCCGCAACTGTGTTGGAGAGTCTAGGGACATGATGAATCTGCAACAACCAGTCCCTGCGTATGAACTCCCTAATCTCATAGCAAACTAAATTCCCTCGGTCCTCCAGAGCAGTATTTAGAAGCATAGCCACCACCTCTTTCGCATCTGACTCCAGGCACACCTTCCTAAGACCCAAACTCCATGCAAGTTGAAGGCCTTTAAGAATAGCCCATGACTCTGCTTCAAATACAGAGCAAGAACCCAGGTAATGAGCAAAACTCGCAACCCATCTACCCTTGTGATTCCTTATCACACCACCACAGCCTGCTCGGATCATAGGCCTAGTCACTGCCACATCCACATTGAGTTTCACCCACTCAAACTTTGGAGGTAACCATCTAGGCAGAGGTGTCGGAACAGCGCTCAGCTTATCCCCAATGTTCTGCATCTGTACAAAACTCCCCCAGCTATGCAGAATAACCTCTGCCGGATTGGTTGGTTTGGAAAAATCCTCATCAAACGAAGAATCATTCCTCCATAGCCATAGTCTCCAAATCGCCACAACCCAAATCAATTACCACTTTCCATCCTTCTGAGAGCCCATCTCTCTTTTAAAATTCATTTTTCCCCAGTTTCTCAAGTTAGCAGAGAAAAAAACTAGGGTGAGGGAAGGATCCAAAAGAACCAACCATAATTTGCGGGCATATTCATAGTCCCTTAATATGTGCAAGGTTGTTTCTACATCAGCATTACAATGAGGACACAGTGAAGACTCGTTTGACCAGGAACTCCGCCAAAACTTAGTAGGCAACCTATTATTAAAAGCAACCCACATGAATACTCTTATGCGCTCCGCCCCTTTCCACTTCCAAATAAATTTAAACAGTGGATCATCAGTGTTAGCGTAGTTATCCTCCACTAGCTTATATGCACTCTAAACCGAGAAAAGACCATTCTTAGTGATACTCCATGACAACATCACCACCTGCATTCTGTCTCGGAGGAATAACAACAAAAAGGTTTTGTATCACTTGCCCTGGAAGGGATGCACGCAATCGAGAAATATCCCATCTACCATCTCTAGTCCAATCAGCGACTGTGCTTCCAATTCCATAGGGGAAATTGGTTGGACACTAAGATCTTTAAGTAATTGATCATGAAATAGCCAGTAGTCTGTAAAGAATTTAACATCTTGTCCATTCCTCACATTCCATTTAGACCCACGGTCAACAAACACACTCTGCCGAACAATAAATTTCCATAATAAAGAGTCTCATCTCCGAACACAGAACAGACTCGATTCCTCTCTAAACATGTATTTATGGGACACAACATCCACCCATAATCCCTTCATACTAGTCACCAAAATCCAAGCCAACTTAGTCCCACAAGCATGGTTTAGCGACGAAATCCTCCTAAATCCTAGACCACCTTGATCTTTAGGAAGCAAAAGTTGCTCCCACCCAATAGAGTGGAAATCATGCGATGTATGACTATGTCCCCAAACAAAATTTCTTTGAATCCTCTTTATCTCTTGACAGATCGATAGGGGAATGTGGGATACCTGCATAGGATAAATAGGCATCGCACTAAGAACAGACCCTACCAAAGTAATTCTATCAGCCATCGAAAAGCACTTCACTTTCCAAGATGAAAGCTTACCACAAACACAATCTATAATATATTGAAAAGTCTTTGTTTGCCTCATTTTCCTTGTAAGTGGGAAGCTCAAATACCTCCCAATCTTAGTAGAGATGCTCATGCCCGAGATTGTACCAATACTCTGCTTCAGCTGCAATGGGACTTTAGGCGAAAAGAAAATTGAGGACTTTATAATACTCACCTTTTCACTTGACATATCACAAAAACGACCTAAACAAGACATCATACATAAAGCCTGAGATTCCGTAGCTTCTCCAAAGAGGAGTAAATCATTTGCAAACATAAGGTGGGATATCGAAGGTCTATTCCTTGAAACAAAAATGGGTCTCCATTTACTAAAGGAAACATCATCACTAATCAAATGTGACAACTTGTCCATGCATATAACAAACAAAAGGGATGAAACAGTATCTCCTTGCCTAAGTTCTCTTTTTTCTTGAAAAAATTTAGTTAAAGAGCCATTCCATAAAACATTGTATGAAACAGATGAAATACAATGCATTAACAAATGAGTGAACTCAGGTTCCATACCGACCTCAGTAATCACTTGTTCAATAAAATCCCACCTAAGCCGATCGTAAGCTTTTTCAAGGTCGATTTTCATAGCCATCAAACCCTTTTGTCCTCTAGCTTTCTTCATAGTATGAATGATCTCCTGGCCAATAATTATATTATCATGTATCTTCCTTCCTTTAATAAAACTTGCCTGGAAGGGGGAGATAAGAGAGTCCATTAACAACCTTAAGCGTCCAGCAATTACCTTAGTCACAACTTTGCAATGAACCGAGCAAAGAGAAATTGGTCGGTAGTGGGAAACTCTCTGGTTTATCACCTTTAGGAATTAACGAAATGAGGGTCTTGTTATGTGCCTCCAAATCATGATTACCTTGAAAGATATCTTTAACAAAAGAGCATAAAGCTTCACCCATAACACTCCATTTTTCCTGGAAGAAAATAGGGGGAAAGCCATCAATGCCAGGGGCTTTGTAAGGGCCCATAGCAAAAAGTGCTCTTTTAACTTCTTCAACCAAAGGAACAATCCCCAGATGCTTCAAGGAATCTCCCTCCAATAACGAAAATTGGGTATTGGTTGTGTACCAGTGAGTCTGAGTTCCCACTTCTTGGTACAAGTCACGGAAATGGTTCAATACCATTGATTTCAGTGTGTCTTCATCATGAATCCAGACATCTCTATCATCCTTCAACATTGAAATATTATTCCTCCTCTGTCTTCCGTTAGCTTTGATATGGTAATATCGAGTATTTCTATCTCCTCGTGTTATCCATTCCGTCCTCGCTTTTTGGAACCACTTGATTTCTTCATTCTTCAAAATTCATTGAAGCTCTATCTGTAGTTCCTTCTCCAGATTCTGAAGGAACCTTGAAGTGGGGTAAGATGGCGAATTCTGCAGACCCCCCAATCTGGCAAGCACTCGTCTTTTTTCTTTTTCCACTAACCCAAACTTAGACTTATTCCAATCAGTAAGAGCTTCCTGAACTATAGATAATGAATTTCCCAGATTGACATTACCACTCTAGCTATCTCAAAGAAATTGATCAAACTCCTCATAACCTAGCCACATAGCTTCGAATCTGAAGGATCGGACTCGACGATGATTCAGTTGGCTGTTAAACTTCAATAAAATGGGGTTATCGTCGGAATATGTCATTCGTCAAAGAACCTGTACACAGTAATCACCCATATTAGCAAGGAACATAAGATTACCAAAAGCTCGATCCAAGCGTTCAAAGAGGCGAGAACACCCCTGAATTAAAGGACCCTTCCAGGTAAATTTCACTCCTAAAAAATCGAGGTCTGAAAGGCCATACTCATTAACTCAGTCACAAAACCAACTAATTTGATTTGAATTGCAACAAACTCCTCCAACACGTTCTAAAGAAGCAAGTATGTCATTGAAGTCTCCCATTATATCCCAAGGTATTGCAATTGTAGACTCCAAATTCTTTAGCTTTAACCAGAGAACATGCTGGAGATTTGAGTGGGGAATGGCATACACTGAAGTCAACATGAATGGCGGCTTCCCAGGAAATTCACACTCAGTGTGAATGAATTGTCTATCCCCTTCAGTCATTAACACTCACATAGTGGAGCTTCGCCAGAAGATCGCAATTCCTCCAGACCTACCTTCACTAGGCAATGTAAATAGAGAGTCGAAGCCCTACCACGCTAAAGGTCGAAAGGGAATTTCTGATTGGGTTTTAGTTTCTGCCAAAATCAAAATATTGGGCTTCGGCCCATAACAAACAATCTTTAAGTTGTTGAGGAGTTGTCTAGAGCCCACTTCTCTAATATTCCAAAAAAGAATGCTATCCATAAAAACCGATTAAACAGTTGGGTCAATCTCCTTTAAACTCCCGTAGGGAATTGGGTCTCAGGCACCATTGAAGTACCCGTTAGATCATCTCCATCTCGGGCTTCAACTATTGTATCACTAAGAATAGGCCCATACGCCACATCTCTAGGGTCCATTGCTTCGTCCCATTCATCCCCTGGGTCCACTGAGGTGACCTCCAAATGGGCTTCATTTACACAATTCATATCGTCAGCCTGATTTGATTGATTTGTCACCACCACATTACCCACTAGTTCCTCTTCTTGTGCTTCTACAACTACTTCATCTCCACTTTGGGCTCGGCCCGTAAATATCACCATTTCCCCACTTTGTTTCTCCCGAGCCCGCTCCTCACTACGCGTTCTTATCACATTAGTAACCCCTTTCTCTTTCCCTTGTACCATCTTGTTGTCAGCTCTTGTCTCTACTACCTTTGATTTTATCCATTTTCTCTCCCGTTTATGAAACCTTACAGGAACAAAAAGGACAGACTTACTTTTTTGTCCCATCGCAACCTACGACAATTTGTTAGTGGGCGCATTGAGTTCAGGGACCTCCTCTGCTGCCAAAACTCCAAAACGCGAACCACTACCTTCCTGATTCTGTGGTCCCTCCTTCTGCTCCTTAGCCTTCTGTGGTCAACGTGGTTTTTGCACAGCCTTCCACTGATCCTGATAATTGCCGGGAATAAGAGCAACTGGATCATCGACCTGCCCTTCATGCTTCTTGGAACACTCCCCCTATTTCTCCTCCACTACTGCAGTAGCTACTTTCAGAGATGGACACTGCTCACCAGTATGCCCATAAATGCCACAATTCCCACAAAGTAAATGTAGGCCCTCATACTCCAAGAAATAGTCTTCTTCGTCCAACCAAAATCCCGACATAAGTTGTTTACTAAGATCAACCAAAACACACACTCTTGCGTAGTGTCCTCTTAACTGACCTGAGGTGTTCATATCCACCTTTATTGTGTCACCAATCCTGTTGCCAATGATCGTCATAGCCTCCCTATCATAATACTCAAGAAAAACATTTGGTATACGGACCTAGATAGCAACCTTCTCAATCTTAGCTCTTGCTGGAACAAAATTTGGTTTCCAAGGTCTCACAATAAGATAATAATCATAGATCATCCAAGGTCCACTTGTAAAAGCACTTGAATAGTCATCCTTATTTGTGAATTTCACCACATAGTAGTCATGTCCTATGTTAATGAGAGTCACCACTCCCCTTTAGCCCATAGTGCCTGAAGCCGAGAATGCAGAGCTTTATACCCTGTCGCTTTGTCCATCAGTTTAACTATCAAAGCTTTCCACCAAGCCCTGTAAAGTCTCTTCTTTAGCTTATCCGAAAAGGAAAACGTAGGGAAATTCCTAGAGAGATCCTCCTCTATGGCATAAGGAGGATCACCATTCTCAAACTGTTGATCATCTTCGAACATATCCTTATCTGAACCTTCTCCCAATATTCTATCACCGTCAACATCTGAGCAATCAGACCCTCCGTTATTACCCTTCAATATGCCAGCATAGGAGACTCCACCTCTGATTATCTCTGTTCCATTAGAACCCAGTTTTGGCCAGTGCACACCACTAACTCCAATACTCTGGTCCTTCCCTCCATTCTTCATTTTCTTAGAGCTACGAATGAGCAGTTCATCTTCCTCCCAAGACAGGGGAAGCAGCAAACGGTCTTTGTCAGTTGAGAGCATTTTTTTTAATCCCAAGAGTCGACGATTATAATGTCATTGTGACGCAGTTTGCGAAGTGCTTCATTTTCATGTTCTGCTGTTCTCTCCAAAGAACAAAATAAAAGTTGGTAGACTTAGGTCAGATAAGAAAATTTATGAGAAGCAATTTTTTTTTTTGAAGAATTAACATACATATTGTTAATTCAAGTTTTTATTTTTAATATTTATCATTAATATTTTTCAAAACATTAAATATAGAACATATCTGATGTGGCACTAATAAAGACCAAGTTACAAACTTAATGAAACTATAAAAACTGAGTTGCAACGAGTCAAACTATAAGGATCGAGTTACAAACTCGATAAAACTATAAGAACTAAATAATTAATTTTTCTTAGTGATTAATTTGCAGATTTTGAAAAAATTATTTAAATTAGTTATTTGTCACAAATATATATTCATTTACCTAAAATACCCTCTCTAATCATGTACATTAGGCTACTATAGATGGAAACTCTCTTCCCATGAGCAATTAAATAATATACTTTAATGAGAAAGTTATAAATTTGGGAGAGAGAGTAAATTAATATATTGTTTATATGATCAAAATAGACCTATTGTCTAATCTTTTCATTCAGTATCGGAGGTATATTTTCTAATATATAAGCACTTTAAATGAACAAAAGTGACCGAAATTTATTAAGTTACTGATCTCATCCTTTTTAAAATTTCCAATTTTTTATATTACATCTAGATGTTCAGTATGGGGTTTGAGGTTGCCCCTCCCAATATAGGTATCTCCTTTGAAAGACGAACTCGAGACTTAAAAAAATCTAGTGTGACCTTACATCACTAAAACAACTTTGTATTGGTAATAATTCTGATTTTTTTATCATAATCTTTGGATCTATGTTTTTTTTCAATAATTTATAGTATTTATTTATTTATTAAAATCACTAAGCAAATTAATACATACATACACGGGCATACAAGAACAAACTAATGAAAAACATATCCTTATATAAGCACCTAATTTCTTATTTTTGATAGGATTTCAACCGTTTAAATTTAATATCAACGGTCCAACTTTAAATTTTTTTATTTTTGATTTTCCAAATGATAAATTTAGTTTTATGAGAAGTGATAGTTATAATATTATTTTATTTTAAACTTTCTATATATTAATATAAAAATTTATTTAAAATATAAAAATTAAATTACATTAAATTTGGATCGTCCAAAATTAATCTAATTGTATACATGAGTGGTGAGAACAGGGGCGGAACGTCTTTATGGCCAGCTGGGGCGGCTGATCTTATAAAATTTGTTAGTATATATATGTATTTATTATATGATATTTTATTTGGCCGCAAATTTGGCCCCAGCTTAATTTTTAATCTTCTCTGTAAGGATAATGTTTGTTTCATTACTCATTAAGATGTGAGAGGAAAGTAAAATTCTTGTTTGAGATACCGAAAAGATTAGTATCATCTTATATATTGTTTTAATTTATAATTATCTGTTATTATTTGTTTGTATTTTCCAGGTTATTTGATACCATTTAGTAAATACTCCCTTTGGTCCTTATTTAAGGAACCAACTAACAATTCTCACCCGTCAATAAAAACAGTTAAAGTTATTAAATTTGTCTTAAAATTTAAGTAATTTTCAATATTATCCCTATTAATTACACTAAATTCTAATATCATATTAATTATTAATCTTTTTCTTCTAGAAAAAAAAGAGTAATAATTAATTTTTATTAATTATTACTCTCACTCACTACCTTTTTAATTATGGGTATACATGGAAAAAAATATTTATGCTATTTGAAAACAAGCAAGTGTTTTATAAAAAGAACCAAATATACTTGTTAGTTGGTGCTTTATAATAAGAATTAAAGAGAGTGGTTCAATATGTTTATTTTTTTGGCTTGGGCTATTTTTTTTTTCTGGTTCCGCCACTGGGTGAGAACATTTTTTCCTCATCAAACTGATGAGCACGTTAACAAGCACCTACTGAAGAAAATTACTACTACTAACTTTTTCATGTTATGAACATTCATTGACTCTGAGCAAAAAACAAAAACATTCCTTGACCACAAATTAATATACCTTTAAATCAAATCGGAGCGTCTATAGGAGCCGTTTTCCATCCAACGGTCAGGATCGCGCTCCTTCTTGTCATATGCCAACGTCTACTTCCCCCCTAACGGTCATATAATCCCAAAATACAAAAAAAGGCAATTTACCCTTCGAAATCACGCCTAATTTTCTCTTCTCCTTCTTCATTCTTCATTCTTCATTTCAAGAATCGAGACTTAATAATCCAATTTTCTCTATAGAATCACAAGGCCTCGAGTTTTCTGCAATTCACAGACGCCATGAACGCCTCGGAGCTTCAAGTGTGGGATAATGCCGCCTTCGACAGTGACGAAGTACCCATAAAAGCTTCGTGGTCGTCGAGTCTTGATCCCGTGTTCGAGAACCCTTCTGAATCACTGGATTCTGAACGCAGCAAGGAAAATCTGAGCCCTGTGACGGTGAATTCCTCTGTTTCTGTCAAATCTTCCATCGCGATTAAGCCCCTTCATTCGAACGGTGTCCTCGGAAATTCACTGAGAAAACCTTCGAAGGTTTTGGCCAAGAAGAAGACGTGCGAGCAAGACGATGAGAGAAAGATCGATACAGAGATTGAAGAAATCGAGAGCGAGATTAAACGCTTGTCGTCTAGATTGGAAGCGCTTCGACTTGAGAAGGCTGAACGAATCGTGAAAACGACGATTGAAAAGCGACGGAGAGTTGTGCCTGCAAAATTTATGGAAGCGAAACAGAGTGTGAAGAAGATCGAAGAGACTCCCTTATCGTCGAGTGTGAAGTCGAAGGTTAATCGGAGGGGTTTGAGTTTGGGGCCGTCGGAGATTTTTGGCGAAGCGAAATATCGGCCAACGGGGAAGGTGGAAATGACCCCAGGTACGGCGACACAGAGTGTGAAGAAGATTGAAGAGCCATCGCTGTCGTCGAGTGTGAAATCGAAGTTTAATCGGAGGGGCATGAGTTTGGGGCCGTCGGAGATCTTTGCCACAGCAAGATTCCGACTGCCGGGAAAGCTGGAAACGACCCCTAGTACGGCGACTCAAAGTCGCCGGCAGTCGTGCTTCTTGCAACTTCAAGATATCGAGAAATCAAAATCAGCGATAAACGAAAGAAGGAAAAGTATGACTGTTAGTCCGAAATCACGAAAAAATGCGAGCAAAATTGAATCCCAAAAGCAAGCAGCGACTACCACAGCGGGATGTAAGAAGCTTGTGAAGAAGGAATCTTCATTGATTCAGCCAAGAAAACTCTTCAAAGATGGTGAAAAAGAAAAATCAGTATCCACTAAGAAGCCATTGAAGCCTGGACGAGTAGTAGCAAGCAGGTATTGAAGGAAATAAATTACTGTGAAATACTCAAATTGCTGATCTTAATTCACTTATAAAACATCCGCAAACATGAACAACATTGGAATATTTAATCTTGAATTAATTTATATGCCTCAAAAACTTGAATTGAACTGTGATTGAAGCCTCAAACTGTTGAGTTGAGACACTTTCTGTTCTAACAGGTACAACATGGTTTCTAGTAACCAATCATTTGGGACAGCCATTGAAGCAGCTCGGAAGAGGTCGTTGCCGGAGAATGAGAAGGAAGAATGTGGGAAGAAGGCACGAGGGAGTGATGGAATCACAGAGGGAGGGAGGACGAAGAAGAAGTGGGAGATTCCACCTGAGATCGTGCTTTACAGGAGGAAGGGGGAAGAAAAAGAAGAAGAGGTGGAAAAGGAGCAGACTACATTGTTGACGACAGATTTGCTTCCAAAGATTAAAACAACTCGATATGTTGATGAGAGCCCAAGAGGGTCAGGACCTGCAAAAAGAGTGGCTGAATTGAAGGGGAAGAAGAAATCTTACTTTTGCCCTGATAATGTGGATGGTGATGAAGAAGAAGAAGGGGTTGCTGGATCTGCTGTTTGTGAGGCGCTGAGTTTTGCAGAACAAGAAAGTGATGATAATGATGAAGCTGAGGATGAAACATGAAGATGGTTTCTTACTAGAGAACCTGTAACCATGTGCCTATATGGTGGTGGTGATTGGTTTTGTTCTTTTTTGCTGTGGAGAAATAATGCAACAAACATTTTCTCTGATGTTTGTTTTTTTCAAATGGTCAAATGCTATGGAAATGTATGTGTGGAGAGGCATATGGCTATGTTACATATTAAAGTGGGGAATTTGATTTCATCGTTCTCAGTCTGTCAAAAAAAAAAAAATGAATGAGTTTCAAATAAAGGCTTGTGTAAAGTACTCCTGATAAATGTAGTATTGAGCTTTACGTTTCCTTTTGGAATTAACTTTTGCATCCCTTTTGAATTTTGATACGCTTCTTGGAATTAACTTTTGCATCCCTTTTGAATTTTGATACGCTTCTTTATGCTTTGTGTTTAGCTTCTCATAAAATCAGAAGAAATATAGACATAAGGATACTAATGTTTTTGACGACACAGATGAGATTTATTATTATTGGGAGAATTATAAATAAATACTTTTTGAAATTGTAAAACCCCCAGAAGTCTATTGAATTTGTAAAAAGACTGAGAGGTACCAAAGACCTATGAGGAATATGCAAATTCGTGTCAAATTATCCTTTTACCCTTAGTTTTAAATAAATAAAAAACCCCCAACCCCCACCACCACCACCGGCGGCCGGCCAGCCACCGCCACCAGCCACCGCCACCACCGGCGGCCGGCCAGCGGTGGTGGGGGTTGGGTTTTTTCTTTCTTTCTTATTTAAAACTAAGGGTAAAAGGGTAATTTGATACGAATTTGCATATCCCTCATAAGTCCTTGGTACCTCTCAGTCTTTTTACAAATTCAACAGACTTATGGAGGTTTTACAATTTCAAAAGGTATTTATTTGGAATTCTGGAGGTTTATTATTTATGTTTATTTTTTTTTCTCATTTATCTAATTAAAAAGCAATTAATTAATGGAATGAGACTAAAAAAAAATAATACAAAAATTCAAGTTATTATTTATTAATGTCTTTTTTTTTTTTTTTTTTATAAGAAAAAGTTTTGGAGGGTTCGATATCGCCCCCACTGAGGTCGGGGCACGGCCCGAGCTCTATGAGCACTTACTGGGGACTTACGAGATCGCCTACCAAAGGAGTCCCAGCGACGGCAGAGGGGATCGAACCCACGACCCAAGGGCCTAGTCCTGGATCCCTTACCATCTATACCAACTCACATTGGCTTTATTAATGTCTTTTACAAATTCTATCAAAAAAATTCTCAAATATGAATTAGGTTTAAGATTGAGCCCATGTGTCATTACAGGCCCCAATGGCCCAACGTGTGAAGAAGACCCATATTGTTCTTTTGGGTTGGGTCAGGTGAAGAGAGATCCATAAACCCCATGGGGAAAAATAATAATTACGCAAACAATTTTCAGAAACCCTAGTTAGCAGAGCCGTCTTCTTCTTCTTCTTCTTCTTCTTCTCGCACTCCTCAAGCGGCTATCAGTTCCCTGGTTCTCTCTTGCCCTCCCTCTCTGTTTCAACCATGGCTACTGCTAAAACTGTCAAGGACGTTTCGCCTCACGAGTTCGTGAAGGCTTATTCTGCTCATCTCAAGCGATCTGGCAAGGTATCTTCTTCTCTCTTTTCTTTCTTCGGGAAAGAACCGGAATGTTAGCTGGGAATGGGTTCTTCGTCTTCATTGTTTTCAGATGATAACAGATTGATTGGTTGTGTCAAATCCTGTCTTGTTTTCCTTGCTAAGTTGATTGCCTTTCAAAACTGAGTATTCCATGATTTTTTGTTTCTTATGTAGATTTTTGTGGTCATTTCTATTTGATCTTTTCTCACAAGCGTGGGTCGATTTTCTTGTTCGAAATGCCATGGCCTGTTTTGGTAATTCATTCGTTGGAGCCTGCTTAGGTTTGATCTGAAAATTTTCTTCGTGGAGTAAATATGTGGTGATTGTGTTTGTGGGAAATTGTTTGCAATATTGACGTAAATATCAATGCGAGCTAATTAATATTCCCCGTGTTGTATTTTAATTAACTTCCTTATTTCCTTTGTTCCCTCTCCAATATATATAATTGTGTGCAGGTATTGTAGTTGGAGCTGACATCATGGTGAAAATTTAGTGGTTTTAGTTATGTAATTTGTCAATTGGATTGAAACTCTTTGGGAATTAGTTTTCTGTGATGTAATTTATCCGGTGCAGCTTCTATTTAAAACTAAAATTGTCAATGTTTTATTGTTATTTATTATTCTTCTATTCTGAGCAGATAGAGCTTCCCGAGTGGACGGATATTGTGAAGACTGCAAGATTCAAGGAGCTGGCTCCATATGATCCTGATTGGTACTATGTCAGGGCCGGTGAGTTTTACCTCTTGGATTTTGTTCGTTTGTTTACTTACTGTTGCAAATTTTTGTCCTGATATGTGTAGTGTCAATAGCTTCTGTGAAAATTTTCTTCTACATTTTGCTTGGAGAGTCCTGGTATGTTTTGGAACTTATCTCAATCTTTGGTTGCAGCCTCCATGGCTAGGAAGATCTACTTGAGAGGGGGTCTTGGTGTTGGTTCTTTCCAGCGGATTTATGGTGGGAGCAAGAGGAATGGTAGCCGCCCTCCTCATTTCTGCAAGAGCAGTGGTGCTATTGCTCGTCACATCCTTCAACAGTTGCAGAACATGAGCATCATTGAAGTCGACTCCAAGGGGTAAGTATCTATTTTTTTGTTGATTTGCAGGAGTTTAAATACTTGTTATGAACATCAAGGACATTACTTATTACTCATTAGTCTTCAGTTGATGACCGTTGAATGTGTGTTTTGTTCACTTCACTTTCTTGTCATGCTCTAGCAATTGTTGAACATCAACCAGTAACTGTTCTAGAAACATGCTGCTCATTTTATGTTGTTATTGATCATTGATTGTATTTTTTTGGGCTATGCTTGTCCTTTCTATTTTATCATTCAAATGGTCCATGATTTCATTTGAACATTAATCTGAAATATCTTGAACTTGATTTCTCAGCGGCCGGAAAATTACTTCAAATGGTCGGAGGGATCTTGACCAAGTGTCTGGTACGATTGTGGTGGCCCCTTGATCTGTGAATTGCTGAGGACTATCCTTCTAGCAAAAAATACATTTTGGCTTCAATTTTCTTCTGGAGATGGATGTGTTAAACGTGATGGCAAATTTTGTGGCTTTAGCTATTGAGTGTTTCTTAAACAAGACATACTCCATGTTATGTTGTTTTAAGTCTTTTAAATGATATTATCGCTATTTTTAATTTATTTTTGAACTGAGGTGTCACAATTTTCATATTATTATTTCAATGTCTTTAGCATGAGGTGGAAAGTCATGAATTTTTAATGAAAAATTGCATCGATATTTGAGGTTGCATATGCCTCTGGGATGGTTCATTTTTATAAGCATATGAACTAATTTGTCATTCGTATTTCAAAAAGTAATCAAGTCATATGGTTATTAGATATATTAAAAATAGTTTGAAATGAAGTTTAAATTTGGATAATTTTGGCATATCTATGTCAATTCACCTATAATTGTTAGGAAATGACCCAATATACATGATAATTAATTCTCTATATAGGATTCTATGGCGTAATTGACATTTCAACAGTTGGACCCACCCTTTTACTGTCAGCCCCTTTAAGGTCCCTTTAAATTCTGAAATTTCACCTGGGGTTCCAAGTGTTTGTTTTTTTAAGCTAAACCAAATGATATATAGAAACAAAGTAGTACAGGCCAAAAAAAGGTATATAAAACCAAATGTTTGTTTTTTAATCGCAGGGAGCCGTGAACATGTATATAAACTGTAAAAAAAGGTAAGGTTCGGCTAGTAAGAAGAGGTCCCAAGGGTCTTTGCATGTTTACAAAACCTGACAATTTAATCTAATACATTTGCTTGAACAGCAGTACAATATATCTGTATCCATTCTTCTTTTTTATCTTTTTTAAAGACGTGATCCTCAATTAATTTATCCAATTCTATTCATATAAATTGACACAAATCTAGTTAACAAATGATATTAAAATTATCATTCTAAATACGAGGTATAAAGTATAGGATTTTTGCTTAAAATAAAGTTACACTTATCA
This sequence comes from Acacia pycnantha, assembly GCA_025563575.1. Taxonomy (NCBI): domain Eukaryota; kingdom Viridiplantae; phylum Streptophyta; class Magnoliopsida; order Fabales; family Fabaceae; genus Acacia; species Acacia pycnantha. The sequence goes on along the minus strand of JAMWYP010000032.1, from coordinate 1,630,304 downwards.
TATATCAAGGAAATGGTTCGTACTAAAACCTCATTTGGAGATACATTTTAACTATATAGCATTCTGATACCCACTTCGAGCAAAAAAAAAAAAAAACAGACCCACTTGAATCGTTAGCTATATCATTCTTCATTTGTATGCCAAAAATAAACATAAACTAACTTCGGCATGTGAACCTCCAGCAGATCAATTTATATATCTATATAAAAAATAATATATCACTTTTCGAAAATCCTACAAGTCAGCACAGAACTCCACCAAAAGAATGAATTTCGGCTCATGCAAGCCATCAAAATACAGAAAACTTATCTTCCCAACTCACATTTTGCTTTGAGCAAAAGAAAAAACTTACATTTTGGAAGAAAAAAAATTGGATGTTTCTCCCCACGTAATCTAGTTGTTGGTACCCCCTTCTAATACATAGGTGTCAAGTTGGCTAAAAAGAAAAAAAATTGGCAGAATAGAATAAAGGAGCTTTGGAATGAGGGCTCCCAGCCTGATCCTTGGGCCTGACTAGCCCACCAAAATAAAAATGCCCAACAGGGTAGCCGAGCCCAGAAGAAAGAGAAATTAACCATTTTGCCCCCAAATTTGTTTGCCTTAACAGGGCCACAGGTCACCCCAGATAGATCTTTTGGCTTGATGATGCAATGTAGGATTTTTGCTCTTTGTAACAACAATACGATCAAAAGAACCCTCTGAGGCATCGCTTTTGGTGGATCTACAAACATTCATTGCTACCTGTCTCCCTCTCCTGACAGGCATGAAAACTATTCTGCCCCAGCCACCACCAAGATCAGCACCACCAACCCCATCATCTTCTTCCTCTCCCTCCTCATCCTCTTCATTGTCATCAGCAGCCTCAGTTTCGACAATATCGGAATCATAAGTAACCAAATCCTTTTCTTCATAAGTAGAATCACTAGCTTCTTGTAGCTTCACCAAGTCCTCTGACAAGGAAAAGGGAAATAAATAAAAATATGGAAACAAAAAGGTTTGTTTTTGAGACACTTCCCCAAACACTGGGCAAAGTAAAAGAACCAAAATGAGCCAACCAAACTCAACCCAGCCTGATTTGGTTCAAATCTTGGATGGTATATAAAAGGTATAAAAAACCTAATACGTCGTTAACTGACAAGGTAAATGAGTTGATTCACTTTACCTGCTTAATATACATAATTTTAATGACTTTTCAACAAGGAAAAAAGTAAATAGAAATTCAGTCCATAGGACTAGCTTTGCCCAGCACAGTGTGGCCATCATTTAGTAGGTTAGAAAGGGTTATAAATCTAATTTTGTAAGCTAAAATAGTGTGCCAAACCCAATCATTAACAAAAAGCAAGGATGCACAGGTTTAAGGAATACCATAGTCAATTTCAAGATCCTCTGGATTTCTTTTGGCCTGCTGCTCCTTTAAAGTCTCGAATTGCATGCCGTCAAGAGGCCAAGGTTCACTGGTCCAAGGGATGAGTCAAAAAATCACAAATTTATTCTACAACATGAATAGTAAAAATAATGTCCTACGAGACATGGCTCATATTGTTCAATGGCCAAGGAATTATAATAAAAAAATCATTTATTGGCTTAAGAATAAAAAAGGCATCCGTAAAAATAGTGGAGTAATAAATTAATTGGGAGAGGATTTTCTCATAATCCATTTTCTCCTTTTCTTCTCCTCAGCCCATCTGGGTCATTGATTGGAAAGAGGAGAGAGATGTTAAAGTACTATTGTGATTGATTGGACGGATATGATTTAAAGATGATGAGGGATAATGAGAAAAGGATGAGGAGAGAAACCTAACCCAGTTACGTGAGAGAGAACTCTTAACATCAGTTTTGCTATTTTATTTATATATTATTGATCTACAAGCTTGAAAAACTTGTTTAAAGCACTCACCTTGGTCTTTGCCCTCGTCTGAAAGCAACATAAGAAAACTTCTCATCTTCAAATCCTCGCAAGGGCTCACCTTTGGAACGCTACAAAATAGTATAGTTGTTAGAATAAAAGTATATTTCTATTTATGATGGTATTCTGTATCAGGAAAAGAGGGAAATATGAGTGCATCAACCATGAGACTCATTCCAACAAGGAAAGTTGAAATTTAAAGAAAAACCTTGTATGCACGCTGAGAAGATGTCCTCTCTAAGCGTTGAACAAAATGACAGTATTTTCCAGTTTTTGCCAGAGGACAAGCGCCGTCATGAGGACACTGCTCAATGAAAACTTATCAGACAAGAAGATGATGATGAAAAAGGGGAGGGGGCAGATAAGTAGACAGAAAGTGAGTATGGTGAACTGCAATGTAGAAAAAGGAAGTCGAGTCAAAATGCATCATACTTACAGGAGCAACAACAAAAACCCCATTTTTCTCAGTGATCAAGTCTTTACAAACTCCACTGTTCTGATGGGCAACTTTACGAAATTTCTAGAAAGTTTGAACATTTTATTCCTCGTAAGAACAGAGTACTTAAATAGAAGCACAACCACAAAGGGAAAAGACATCACTTTGAAAGAAGCATAACAATTATCTCCATTTCAAACTTCTCTCAAATAACAATATAAAAGGAACAGTTAATTTTACCCTTTTTTCCATCCATAATATATGAGATCTCATCTGAGCTATAATATTAGATCCATGAGGTGTGCCGGGTTCAACCAAAACCTACCAGATGTTGATTTCAAAAAATTAGACAGAATTAAGTTGAATATCATGAAGGACCAAACAGGAGGAAATTTTGAAATTAAAAATTGCTCGGCTATGAAGAGTCACTACCCACACAAGCTTCTTCACAACATTTTTTACTTTATAAATATATGCTGAAATGGCAACTTTTCTTTTCAAGTTACTTAAAAAAAAAAAACTGAATAGAAGAAGCTAATGAGTTACATGAATAAGTACTTGAAAATTATCAAAATATTGAAACAAAAAGAACTAAAAAATTTGAGATCATACCAGAACATCCTGCGTGAGATCCCAAAGTTGGCGAACCATGGTAATTCGATCTTTTAGTGATGGTATCTCCCCAAGTACGTAGGACTTTAACCCATAAGAATAAATTGCAAAAGTACTTAGAATCAATTAAAGGAAATCAATGATACAGAGGCGTAGTGCACCTCTATTTTGTTTATTCAATGATTAAATGGCTTGTATATTAGGTATTAATATAGGCTGAAGCAAAGTATATTAGGTATTAATATAGGCTGAAGCAAAGCCCTAAACCTAGGATCCTAGATATCACGTTATTTGTGAAGAAATTTCACAAGTTTCCGGGCTGATTTTCTTGGTTAGCTATTTTCCCCTCTTAATGTAAAACTACATTGAACTTGAACAAACAATTAGTCGGTAGTTAAAAATAAAACCAAAAGAACTTACTTACTGCAATTACAAGGTCATGCTTTCTCTCAGTTTTACCAATATTTTTTGAGAGTGCTTGAATACTATCATAGCTATGAATTAGTGGCAAATTCTTCTGACCTGAAAAGCCAACAACATAATAGAAAATTAAAATATCATCAATCATTAATTTTCTTCACAGATTTCAAAATATGCAATCCTAATTCTGATTAATGCACAGATATAACTTCAGCAAAAACAAAAAGAACCTTCAATAGAGTGCAGCAGAAATCCTTTTCCTTTTTTTTGATACTACTAAACTTGAAAATTGATGATTCACTACCATTACAAAAGAATCTTTTTATGGAAAGAAGGGAAAACCTATCCACTATATAAATTTATGTCAGTAGCATAGTAAAATGTATCAAGGAGAACCATAGGGCACAGTTGAGACCAGGAAAAACTTGTAAATTTCAATAGCTGATACAGTTCAGTTATCATCAATTGAAGAGATTTTTGAATGTGCAAATGAAGAATCAAGCATAACAAGGCTTGCTTGCCAAACTCTTCCAAAAGTAGTATTCTCATGCTTTTTCTAACCAACTTCTCATCCAATAAAAATATACCATTTTCTTTCATCTTTTGAAGTTTCAACACTACATAATTTTAGTTCACATTAGAAAAAAAAATACAGCACTTTTCTTTCTCCAGCAATGTTCATTCTATTATCAAAAACTGAATAGCTTAGAGAAGAACAGTTTTCCTGCAATCAGTATATAGGTCCAAGTGGCTGTGTATTCTGACTTGCTTAAGTGATATATAATTCTTAAAAGTTAAAAAAAAAAAATCTGAATTTTACTAAGCCCCGATCACTAATCTCGTATTACTAATTTGTCATCATGGATTTGACCCATCCCTCTGTCCAAGCATGTAAACTAATTTTAGCACAAACGCACTCTCACACTATAGAAAGAGTTGTTTTACAAAACTAAAACCAAAGTTCAGCAAGCTTTGAATCTGATGATCATTATCAGTGCACATTCTTCCACTGCAATGCGTATTTCCAATGTATGACAGTTGCTTGGCTAGCCTTCTCTTAAGACTTCATATATCTTATTCTCTTTCACCTCAAATTGAAAGGACTAAAATACTGATATGATTAAAGAAAAATTAACAACTAAATACCTTGTATCAGTCTCTGACCTGCACGCTGCATTGACTGTGATGGTTCTATTAAATTAACTTTTTCTAGAGACTTTGGCCAGACTTCACGCAGTGCCCTGGTTAAGCAAGTTTTAATCAGAACAAATTATTTTTTTTTAAAGAAAAATAAGTGCTATGATATCAAAACCACCAGTTCACCAGAGCAAAGTTCAAGAATCCTTTACCAAAAAGCTGATCCTGTTCCAGCACCAAAATCTAATACCTTAGCTGGGGAGAAAGCAGGAAGTCTTCTGCGAACCTAAAAGGAGACAAAAAATGCCAACTTTTTTGAAAGATTCATTACAAATGTAAGCACAGCTCACCCCTTACAGAGACTGAGGCATCAAATAAATGGATCTACACTCATGAGTTGGGGGAAGTTATTAATAAGAAAATGCACAGTTCACAATTTTATTTAGCAAGAAATTACAAAATATGAATGAATCAAAAATCCATTTCCACTTCCCCACTCAGCTCTGGCCGTTTAATATAAAAGATACACCCTTCGCTTTTCTCGGGGTTTTCCCACTAACCTCTTTGAGTATTCTATAACATGCAGAGTAAACAGCAGGCATTCGGGATGCCATGTAGGCAATCGTCTCGTCATCTTTATACGTGAGACCAATGTCACCATAAGAGCTCTTAATCTTCCAACGCTTAGATTGTACAACGGACTTGAAAGGATCTTCAACTAGCTCTTTTGAAGTGGATGTGGTCAGCTGCAGGTTGACATCCTTGATTTGACTGAATGACTGAGACAATCTCAAGACTTTCTTCTTCATATGTGGCTCCTCTTCCTCTATAATTCCAAACCCACCATCATCAACATTAGCTTGAAACTGTGGAATCATGTAGATACACAATACAAAAAAGATGAGGAGGTTAAAAAGAGAAGAGTTGGGACCTCGTAAGTATTTCTTAATGGCACGACGGAGACGCACAGGGACAACAAGGCAACGTTGGGATTGTTTGGCTGCATTGCGTAGTGTTTCAGGGGTGATGATTTTCTGGGCAGTTTCAGAGATTGCCTGGGCAGCCATGTTGGCCCTTTAAGAGACTTCTCCCGATGGTCTAAGCAAACTGTTACCTGAATAATTATCGAAGGTAGGATTTTAAGAAGTTGGCAGATAAAGAACTTGTTAGAGCATCAAGTACCACAAATAGCCAATAATAAAAGCATATTGAATTTAAAAAATAACTCTTTTCTTCAAATTCTCCCCATTTCCATTTCTTCTGATGAAAGAAGAGAATGCTAAGAACAAGAAAGATTAACATACCGAAAAAGTTTTAATTCATTCATTTATTCATTTTCCCCACTTTAGCTTCAAAGGTTTGCGAGACGAGAATTAATCGCTGAAATTTAGTCATCCAACTTGGAAGTGCTGATACGCAAAGAAGGGAAAAACAGGCATCAGGTATTACACTTTGTCCAATTATACATGCAGCAATTTCCTCCCTTCATTTTAAGAAAAACGAGGACAACAAGAAGAAAGCCATGAATGAAGTAAATTGAACGATAATTGGATAAGAAGTGGGGATTCAAGCTCGATGGATAAGAATAAAGTAGTGAGATAGAGTGAAAGAAAGATGAAGACAAACCAAAGCATGGAAATGAGATTAGCTTTCTTCTTTGTTGTCGATCGCAGGTTCAGTATATGTTCCTGTTTGCAGGTCGAAGATTAATTGTGGTTCTACTGCTCGAGGGGGCGGTAGGTCAAGAGGAAGCAGGACCCGGCTAACGATAAACCCCTCTTAACCCCTCTCGTAATTCTAGCCTTTAGAAAAAAAAAACTACTACACTAAAAAAATTTGGGTTGGACTGTATATATATATTTGTACAGTATCATTAATAGTTAATTTTAATCTGTTTAGATTGGTTGGTTGCTGTAGAAATTTAAAATTAATTTTCTATTTAAAAAGTTTAGGATTTATCTCGGATGTTTCTACCGATTAAATGTGGTTTATTTAATTTATTTGGGTTAATGAAAATATTATTGAAAATTTTAATTGGTTTAGTTTTGTAAATTTTCAATTATATAAAATTATAAGTTATGATTTTGATTACGTGGAAGTTTGAAGAATTATTAATATGTAGTAAATTGATTGTGATAGATTGATTTTGACGTGTATTTGAACTCTTACACTAGGACTAATGTAGTAATAATTGACTTTTGACGAGAGATAACACTTTCGTCCCCTCCCCCAAATCAAAATATATATACATTTTTTTTGTCCTCCTCTGCATTAAGATCACTTTTGCGCATTATAAAATTCTCAAGTAACCAACAACCATTAGGAGCAAGTGGTAAGGGACTTGCTTTTCCACCACCATGTCCTTGATTCGAGGCGTGAAGATGGTGAAAATGATGTTGGGAGCTCTTCCCCCATGATCATGGGCTCGACGCGGGGCGAAATTCGAATTAGTCAGAACCGAAGGTTTCGGTGAATCGGGTAGGATAAAAAAAAGAAATCTCAAGTAGGCTGCAAATAGCCATTTGAGTTTGTATTACGCACACACACATATTTTCGCAATTAAAAATTTGGAAAAAGGATCTCTCCACCTCCTTTACCTTTCATTTCTTCACAGGCACTAAAATATTGCTCTTGACAGCATTAATTAAATCGGATCTTGCATGTTGTTTTCTTCTAGTTTTTTTCAAGCAATTAATTAACTATTTTTATCAATTCTTTTGAGTGAGTGGTTCAATATTTCTTATATAATGGTGATATTTAATGTTTATTAAAAGATAAAAGGATATTTATCAAGCACAACCCGGACATCATAGAATGACTTGGGGGAGGCACCAATAAGTTAATTGTCATTTTTTTTTCCCCATAAATTAGTTAAAGTGCCTTATGTTGGCATTAAAAAAAAAGGCCTGTGTTATAAACCAAAAGAAGTACTCTTAATAATAACATGATAGACGTCGAAGCACATACTTTCATATCGAAGAACTATTATAATGTGGTCTAAAAATGATAATTATTAGTCATGTCCAAATATTTCTGCCACATGATTCTACCATTCAGATTTCAGAGCCTTCATCATTCACTACTCTTCACAAGTGCTCATCAAGAAGAGCCTCGTTGAAGTAAATATGGAGTTATAAACTGTACTGAGAGGAAAAGACCTTTAAATTCAAGGGTTAAGGTGCAAAAATAGACATGTGCTTTTTTCTGAGGAGCGCCCAGTAGCAAATGCTTTTTTCAGGTGCAAAAGTAACTATGTGGTTACAAATTAGATGCAAAAATAGCGTTTGACCGTTAAGTTTGACTTTTTTTGCTGAATGGACGATGACGTGGCATTTCAAAGGTGCAAAAATAATTTTAGGATCTTGAAAAAATATTTCAGGTATTGATCGGTACTAAAAGGATACTGAAAAAATATTTCAGATACTTGACTGTACTAAAAAGTATTTTCGTGGATACCGATTGGTACAAAAAAATACTTCATTTTGAAAAATTATTTTTGGATCTTGAAAAAATATTTCAGGTATTGATTGGTACTAAAAGGATATGAAAAATATTTGAAATGCCACGTCATCATCCAACAAGAAAAAGTCAAACTTAACGATCAAAAGTCAAACTTAACGGTCAAACGTTATTTTTGCACCTAATTTGTAACCACATAGTTACTTTTGCACCTGAAAAAAGCATTTGCTACTGGGCGCTCCTCGGAGAAAAGCACATGTCTATTTTTGCACCTTAACCCTAAATTCAATTACAAAACTCCTGTTTTTTTTTTTAAGACTAATTGTTTGGTATTATTATTTTTCTAGATGCTTTTTATATAATATATTACTTTTTCCGATCATCATGAGTACTTTTTATCAATTCAATGTTCTTAAAATCTTTTAAGATTTTAAATTGAATTTTAACTCAACATTATACTATAAAATAAATCATTTTTAATACAAAATGGTAGGGTAGAGCAATGGGCGGGTTTGGCAACCCGAGACCAAACCCATAGCCCGGCCCCGTACTCAACCCATTTAAACCTGTGTGAACGAGCTAGAACATAATTGGACGGCTAATCAGGTTTTGGGTAACCCACTTACATTTGACTTGTTTATTTATTTTTATTTAAAAACAAACAAACATAAGCATTAAGCATCTATCCAAATTCATCATTCTAATTTTTTAAATTTGAATCTTCAAAGTCCAATTATCACAATTCACATAAAACAACATAAATTTATACAAGTACCATCATAATATAATTTTGATGTTCAAACTCTAACTTTTAAATTAAAACATTACAACTACAACTCTAGAAGTTCATAGATTAACAAAATGACATGCTTCAGTCTTCACTATCATCTTCATATTCACTTGAGGAAGAGACTATAGCTCCAAACGTTAAATCTTCCTTAGCAAAATAAATTAAGAGAAAACATATAATTAATAATCTAATATGAACTAAAAAATGAAACGATACAAATCGAGAATGTTATTGAAAGTACCAGTAACAATACTTGCACTCTCATCAAATTTATCAATATCGAGGTCCTTAAATTTAGGGGTGTCTTGAATAGTTAATTTTGAAAACAAGGAGCTCCTGAAAGAAGACAGTATCTGATCCTAGTACTAAAAGCTAATCCTGAAGATACTGGTATAACTAACAAATCACGTGCCAACAAATTTAGAACTTGATATTTGGAAGCATTCACTATCTACGATGCCAAAACAATAAATTTTGGATCACGAAAGCTAACTAATTCAGTTTGCAGATATTCATCCACTTATGAAATCTTCTCTACATTACATGTAGAGTCAGTAGTGACTCAAAGGTTCGAATAAGTAGAGAGAGAGAGTGAGAGCGAGATTGAGAATCGAGGGTCATTATGATTAGGGATTAGAGGCGGCTGAATACTCAAAATCTCGAATAGGGAGTGAGTCAGCAAATGCCTTTAATTTATGGCAGAATGCAGAATGAAATGAGTAGTTAATAAATAAAAATTATATTAAATTAGTGGATATGGGCAGTCCATAGGTGTGCCCATAGTCTGCCCATTTAAGTTTTAAATGGAAGCACTTGAGCTAAATCACAATGTAAAAGATCTCATTCTTTTAGGATACGGAGGTACCAAATTTCCAAAGTGGCTTGCTAGTGCTCCACAATTTTTACCCAATGTGGTGTCGTTATTTTTGTGTGGTTGTCCCAACATTGTGAACTTACCACCACTTGGGAGGCTACCTTCCCTCCAGAAACTCACGATTGGAGGATTGAATGGAATAAAGGTGATAGGTGAAGAGTTGTATGGGAATGGCTCCTCAATTGCTCCATTTCCTAGCCTTTCTTATTTAGGGTTTCATAATATGAGAGAATGGGAAGAATGGGATATATGTTACGAAGGTAAGAGTTTCACATGCCTTGAACAACTTCGTATAAGTTTTTGCTCTAGACTGAAAAAGTCTCTGCCTCAACACCTTCCTTGTTTAAAAACACTAAAAATTTTGGAATGCGGGAATTTGGAGGCGACACTTCCCAAGTCCTCTTGCATGGAAAAGCTGTATTTAAGTGGTTGTGGGAAGATAAGAGTAAAAGACATGCCCACATGGAGCTCCTCAGACGTGCTTCCACCCCTTCATGACCTAACTTTATTTAGTTGTCCAGCAATGGAATCACTTCCCCAAGGAGGTATGCTTTCCAGCCTCCGAAGTCTTTCAATCTAGGGGTGCTCCAAAGTCATTGCGTCAGGTAGGGATTGGGGTATGCATGAGTTGTTGTCTTTGAAACACCTTTATATTTATTCCGTTGAAGATATGGAGTGCTTCCCTGAAGAGTTACATTGTTGCCACCCAATCTCCAATCTCTTTCATTCAGGATGTGTGACAAAATGAAAAGAATAAACCATAAGGGTCTTGTCCACCTCTATTCTCTTTTTTTTGAACACTTCTAGTAACTTCATTAAAATAAACCAAAGGTACAACAAAGGAGGTGAAACCTCAGAGTGAGGACAACAAACAGAAGGAGAAATACGAAGGAAAGAAAGCTAAGACAAAGCAACAAAGGAAACAAAGAGAACAACAAAGAAAGCAATACACTAGCTGTAAAAGCCAACAAAGAGATATGTAGTCAACCAGGATCAACGGGTCTGGAGCTCGAGGGCACCCGTTGATGGAGTCTCCTAATGGGGGTCAAGTCTTCACCGATCGGACACAAAGAAGGTAAGGGTATGGGAACCCACCCAATTGGGCACACCTCCTTATCGCCAAGAGCGGCTAGAGTGTGAGCCGCTTGATTCCCCTTTCGAGGAGTGAAGCGGATGAAAACCGGGTTCGACTTGAGGACCACCAGGATATCATCAAGGATACCACGAGCTTGCCATTCCCTGAGATGAGGGTCACCATTTTCCACGGTTTGCACAATGAGTTGGCAATCAGTTTCAAATATGAGATTTTTATTTCCCAAATCTTGGGCAATCATTAAAGCCCGTTTCATAGCAAGAGCTTCTGTCATGAAAGCTGATATAGACTTTAATTTATCAACAAAGGCCCATTGCACCACACCCCAATGATCACGACAAATGATACCAATGGCAGCAAGTTTTACTGAATCTTTGAAGGCACCATCAACATTGATCTTAAGATAGGATGATGGCGGTGCCTCCCATTTAACTTCAGGATTCAGAACCTTCTTCTGGGTCGATTCAACTGTATCGGGGGTATTAGCTATGATGAAATCATTCATAGATTGATATGCTCGAAAAATAACTCCCCCAGGCTCTGGGTTCACAGAGTTGAAAAGGGCCTCATTCCTTTCCTTCCATATATACCAAAGTATCCAACAAATGTAATCAATATCAGGGTCCGTGAATGGGCTGGTTGGCTCCAAGAGTTCAAGCCACCATTTCTGGTAATTCAGGATCTGATTTGGGACATTCTTGAAGGAAAGGCTACACCAAACCAAACATATCTTACCCACGGGCATTGAAAGAAGAGGTGTTCCATGGTTTCCTCTTACCTTTGCAGATAGGGCAAAATGGAGTAGGGCTTCTCTTCCTTTTGATTAGAGCATCATTGGTGGCTATTGCATTTGACAAGCTCCTCCAGATAAAATTAGCTATCCTGGGCGTTACCCGCAATTTCCAAATTTTTTTCCATATGTCGCTGCTCAAGGTGACAGAAGACCTGACTGTGTGCGTAATGGGTGAGGGAGCAGGATCGATAAGGTGATAGCCTAGTCGGCCGTGTAGAGACCGTTCTTTCCAAGGTCCACATTACTTTATCCTCGAAGGTACTCGGGATAAAGGGATGAGAGAAATGGCCTCCGCTTCTTTTGTAGTAATCGATGGCCGATTGGCCTGGTCTCCCAATTACGATGCTCTGGAGAGATTAGCGTTGCAACCCGTTGATCAGACTTTTTAAGTAGCTCATTTACAGGTGACAACTGCCTTGACCCTGAAGCTGGGATCCAGTTATCCTGCCAAATGCGCACAAACATACCATCTCCAATCTGCCAACACAGATCTTTTTCATAAAGTCACGACCCTCCGTGATACTTGACCAACTCCAAGAAGCTCTATGGCCTTTAACCGCATCAAGAAAAGAACAATTAGGGAAATATAAACCTTTCAGAACCCTTGCCCACAAATTACTGGGGTTTTGGAGGAGACGCCATGCCGTCTTTGCAAGAAGGGCATCATTAAATTTGGAAAAGTCCCTAATCCCATGCCTCCTTCAGCTTTAGGTCTTGTTAATTTGTGCCATGCGATCCAATGCGTCTTGTTATGACCACCCCACCAAAAACTTGACACCGACTATTCGAGATCTTTACATGTTTTGACCGGGAACTGAAACAAGTCATAGGGTATATAGGGATGGCGTTGATGACTGCTTTAATCATAACTTCTCGCCCTGCAAAGGAGAGTTGTTTGCTGCTCCATCCTAGGACCTTCTTACTTATTTTTTCCCGGACATAGGCAAGTGCCTGGTATTTAGTCTTCCCCCAAACACTAGGAATGCCCAAGTATTTGCCTTGATCCATGCTCTCCTCAATGCCTAAGATATCACTGATTTTCCGCCTTAGTGGAGACGGGGTATTTGCTGAGAAGATAATGTTAGATTTCTCCAAATTTGCTAACTGGCCTGAGGCAATGCAGTACTCTTTGAGGATTCTGGCCAGTGTGTGACAATTTTGTATATCTGCATGCATAAAAAACAGGGCATCATCTGCAAAAAAATTATGGGATATGATTGGGCAAGAGGAGGTTAGTTTAATCCCTTGGAGCCTATTTTGACAGATAGCACTATTAATCATACATGAGAGGGCCTCAAGGGATAAAATAAATAGGTAAGGCGACAAAGGATCTCCTTGACGGAGTCCTCGACCAGGGGTGATGGATGCAATAGGTTAAGGTGAACTGATTCCACACAATTCATAACAAGATTGACCCATTTCTGGGAGAAGCCAAATTTCAGTAACACCTGTCTAAGGAAATCCCATTCAACCCTATCATAGGCCTTACTCATATCCATTTTTAGAGCAAATTCAAATTTATTTCTGATTTTTCCGCCTTAAATAGTGGAAAACTTCATGCGCAATTATAATATTATCCTGAATAAGGCGACCGGAAACAAAGGCTCCTTGGTTGGGGTTGATGCATTTATCAAGGTGACACTTCATCCTATTGGCCAATACTTTTGAGATGATTTTATAAGAAAAATTACAGAGGCCAATAGGGCGGAAGTGAGACACCTCCTCAGGCTTATCTACCTTAGGAATGAGGGTGATATTCGTTCCATTAATAACATCTAGAGAGTGGTTATGCTCAAAGAATTCTCTAACCATATCTACAATAGTATCACCCACCTCTTCCCAAGAAAATTGGTAAAATTTACCTGGAAAACCATCCGGTCCGGGGCCTTGGAACCCCTAATTCAAAAAGCTGTTGTACGAACCTCTTCCCTTGTTATGGGTCTAAGCGGGACTCATTAGTAGGATCATCAATTGTGGGGTTGATAGCATCAAGAGTATTCAAAATTTGTCTCGGACCGAAGGAGAGAATAAATTGGTAAAATAATCGATGAATAAATGGTTAATATGATTTTTATCTCTAGTCCACACTCCATTTTCATTCTTGATGCTAAGGATGGTATTCCTTCTCCTTCTAATAACAGTGGTGAGGTGGAAGAATTTAGAATTTTTATCTCCTGATTGGAGCCAGGCTATGCGAGACCGTTGCCACCAATAATTTTCCTCTTGGTCCATCAGGTTTTCAATACGCCTTAGGATTGTATCTTCCTCCTGCTTACTTTCCTCAGAAAGGATCCCCTGTTGAACAGTGAACAAATTGGATTTTAACATTTCAATCATTTTTTTTCGGTTGGGGAAATTAGTTTTGCTCCAGTTTATGAGGAATTTTCTGCAGTTATTTAATTTTAGAGCAAAATGATTAATGGCCTTGGTAATAAGAACCATGTCTGTTCCCAACTCTCATGGACTACATGCATATAATTATTATGGATAGTCCAATAATCCTCAAACCTGAAAGGCTTAATTTTATTAGCGGAGACATAATTAAAATTAACAAAAAGGAGATGATGATCAGATCTCAAAGGATCAATATGGAACACTTGCACAAACGGAAAATTATGACAACAGATGTCATTCCCCTTACACCAGGTAAACCATGATCCATTGTATCCCAGGTCGATCAGAGAGCAATCAGCAATGAATTTTGAAAGTTCAGAATTTTCCTTATTGCTCTAGGATTTCCTCCCTGCTTTTCCTGGTGCGAGGTGATATCATTAAAATCTCCCAAACAGATCCAGCTTTCAGTCCTGCAATTAGCAAAGTTAATAATACTTTCATAAACAAGAAGCCGGTCTCTTTCTGATGGAGGGCCATAAACAAAGGAGATATATTGGGGGAACTCCGTAGTCGGGTTAGAGACAGATGTGTGGATGACATTATTGGAAGAGGAGAGGATATTCACAATAGTGTCTTTCTCCCAGAATAGTGCAAGCCCACCACTAAGTCCTATAGGGTCAATTATCCATTCTTCATCAAAACCACATCTTTTCCTGATTTTACTAACATAATTACGTCTCTTTTTTGTCTCCATAAGGAAGACAATATAGGGTTTTTGTTTATTGCATGTTTCCTTCAGATGCTTGACTGTCAAGGGAACCCCTAACCCTTGACAGTTCCAGGATAAAAGACTCATGGCGAACCGATGGCTGCTTGGTGGCAACCATCGGCGTTTTCAGGAATTTTTGAGGGAGACAATTGGAGGGCAGGGGCGTCATTTCTGCAAGGAACAGGGGGCTGTTTGGGCTGGGGAGATTGAGACGAAGTGGTTTTAGGCTTATTCATGGGATAAGGGCCATTGTTCACTCTCATAGACTTTTTCAGGGACCTTAAATTGTGTCGCACGGGTCCACCAGAAGAGGGAATAGATTGAGGTGAGATGGGTGAATTATTGCTTCCCTGTTCAAGATATATGATTCTCCTTTTTGACGGGTAGGAGTGCTGGGCTTCATCTGGAGGGGTAGGCAAGCGCTTCAGGCTAATACTTTTGAGACCCGAGATCACTGCTGAGATTGGAACTAATGCGGGTTGTTCTTCATTATCATTGACAGGGAACTCAAAGCGGAAAGGAATTGAATGCTGGATCATATCTGGGCTGGATGGGCGCTGATTCCTCTGATATCCCGGTGTGGCAGAATTAATTTCCAGCGAAGCAGGCTTAATAACCGGGGATTTCTCATTTACCGAATAGGAGAGAGACGTTGCAACCAGCTGATTCATCGGATGTGTGCTTGTAATTTCCGTTAATTTAGGATATCCCAATTGGGTTTGATTCGTCCGCGTAATTCCTTTAATACCATAATTATTGCAGATCTGCCCGTTGAAGAAGTCTTCATTCTTTGAGTTATGATTTCCGGAATTGTTGCCTAAAAAGAAGGAGTTTCCAATTCGGGCTTGATTCGTCCGCGTAATTCCTTTAATACCATGATCATTGCAGATCTTCCCGTTGAAAAAGTCTTCATTCTTTGAGTTATGATTTCCGGAATTGTTGCCTAAAAAGAAGGAGTTTCCAATTTGGGCACTTTCATCACCTCTCCAATTCGTCTGCATATTTCCATTAATAACCTCTTTATTGCATATCTTCCCATTAATGAAAATGTCATTCATTGAGTCATGGTTATCGGATTTGGCTCCTAAAAAAATGGGGTTTCCAATTCGGGCACTTGCATCATTTTTCCGGTGTTGATGGTGGTGACCGGTCGCCGGTAAAGGCTTCCTTTGAACTAGATCTGCCTCATCCCAGGTGGGATCGTGAATCACCATGGCGTCCTCTAGAGATTTAACTTGGGCAATCCCTAATCCATTGCCAAGGCTCCTATCATCGGTTTCAGCATCCTCTGATTCAGAAGGAAATTTACAGTTTCGAGAATCATGGCCAATTCGCCCACAGTCCACCTCTATTCTCTCACTTCCTTAACTTTTGAAATTTGCCCAAACATGAGTTTTGAGGGCATGCCAGGAGATGGTTTTCCTCCTTCCCTTTCTCATTTATCAATTTATAATGGTTGTCCATTGCTGAAGGAGAGGTGTGAAAAGGAGAAAGGACCTGATTGGCCTATAATTGCTCATATCCCTCACATACAAATATGTACGTGGTAGACGCAAGACTCCCTAAAGGTATTTCTTCTATACTTTGCTCCCACATATATATTTTATTTTCAAACTATTTTACATAATGCCTTAGAGTATTTAATTTCGCAGAATCAATCACGCAAGTCTGCCAAACTAGTCTATTTTACTCTATTACATAGGAGAGGTTGCAAATTGCCTTACTGTTAGGGGTGAGCATTCGGTTTTCGGTTAAAACCGAAATATGCACGTGTTAAAAACGAACCGAAAAAACCGAATTATTTTGGTTCGGTTTTTCGGTTAATTCGGTTTAACCGAATTTTACATAAAGTTATGAAATTTTACATGAATAAAGTAGACATATAGGGCTTTCTAAATATATAAATTATGTAGCATTTTGAGTTCTACACAAGTAGTAACATATTTTTGAAGTTAAGCCTTATTTATGGAGTTATAAACTAGGCAGCGTTGAGAAAATATTAAACTGGGAATGATCCGTGACTTTCTTGCTTCTGGGAATATTTTTCCTTGAAAATAGATATGTCAAGGGTCATGAGGAATTTTGAAGCACTCAAAAACGATTTTTGTAGAATTAATTATGATTTTAAATAATAAAAAAATTAAAAATCGATTTTTCGGTTTTAACCGAATTTTTTTTGCAAAAACCAAACTGAAAACCGAACTAAGCTAGTTTAAAAAACCGAAGCGAACCAAAAAATCAAACACCGAATTATTCGGTTTGGTTTTCGGTTTCGGTTTTGATTTGCTCACCCCTACTTCCTGCCATTTGATTTTGTATTTTATGTATTTTTTCTTAATTGACAATTAAAGGTCCACTTAAATATGGCCTCAAAATAAGGTCATACGTTAATCTCAAGTTGGAGAGAGAAAGATAAATGAAAGAAATGCTATAATGTAATTTAGAATTGATTCTAATATTTACCTCTGAATTATATAGCTGTGTTGATCTGTGGAAATCTCATTTGTGTTATTTAAATTATTGCTTTTGACAACATTAGATTGGATTTCTAATATGAAATTGAAAAATGTAGTTGTGAATGTTTTTATTTTCTTCTAGTTTTTCAAAGTTTATTAATTATTATTTATTAATTCGTTTTTTGGTGAAAATTAATGCATTATTTCAAAATGAATTTATTATCCTAATCAATTTTAATCAGGCTAACTTCTTAGGAAGATATATGTACATGTCAACGAATTAGGATAAATAAATAAATTTTATATTAATATCATGTCAATAAATAATAAATAAATATTAACAGTTCTGGAAAAAAATTAAATATTGAAAGTATTAATAACGTTAATTTAATTTCATATCTTGTCCTTTAAAAAATAGGATAATGATAATCATCACATTGACTATTAATTATTCTTTAGACTGTCAAACAGTTCAAAGAAATCGGCTAAAACAACAGTTCATAGAACATCATCGTCTTGCATACCTCACTGTTACATACCAACCCATCCTTCAGTTACCCAGAAATCTCACATTTCCAAGTACCGAAATGCAAGAGCACTACGTATTTGAATCAATTCTAGTTACCATTTCGAGTTCATCATGATTTCCCCCCATCTTCAATTCAATATACTACACTTTGCTCTCACAGATATGCTCAATTTGCATATTAAATCTGTAATGATTTAGAGTTATATACCCCATTCTGTCACTCTATTTTACATGCCATTAGATTTAGCTTTCATATGTTGCACTCAATGTGAAATCAGATCATATGCTCCTTCCTAATGGTGACAAAAGTAAATTAAAAAAATAAATATCCTTTGATACTTAATTTTGTGTAGTTTTAAATCTTATTATGTTGATTTCTATACACAAGCAACGAGGGTGTTTGTTCTTCTACATTTTCTAAACTTACCAAAAGCATCCGTATTTTTCTTTCTTGTTGACAAGAATTTTACAGCTTTCTTCCAAGTTCATCTTTTCTGTACGTAAAAAGGACAAAAAAAATCATCTTGTTATCTTTACACTCAACTCATATCATTTATCTCTGTGCAAAATGCAGCATCATAAAGAAAAGGGAACTTCTTGTTTCAACTTCAAATTAGAAGAAGCGCTCCTCAATTGAAGCTATCAACATCAACATGAATGGCTCATATATATAAACATTGCCTTGATTTTAAGTGCTTTTTTCCATGCATCTTTCTTTGGTTTAGTAGCAAGACTCTGTTGTTCCAATGTTGGCTTGGGGTGTATCATGTTTTATTAGTTTGTAATTGACTACATTCTGGTTTTTGCTTTATGATCATATGCTCATAACAAAATTCTCAAGCATTGTGATTGAGAATGAAGAGGACATAGGATTCAATATTTTGAATATGAACCTTTATGAGTCCTTGGCTCATCTTCCTCCTCCTTTTATCTCTTATTCTTTGCATTTATTTTATTTTCAAGCTATATTACATGTTGCAGACGGTTAAGTACTTAATTTCACAGAATCGATCAAGCAAATCTGCCGAAGTGGTCTATTACATAGGAGAGGTTGCAAATTGCCTTCATGCCATTTGATTTTGTTTTTTTTTTTCCCTTCATTGAAAATTTCAGGTGTAGTTAAGTATGGCAGCAAAGTAAAGTCATCCATTAATCTCAGATTTGGAGAGAGAATGGTGAATGAAAGAAAGGCTATAATGGAATCTAAAAAAAGATCAACCTTCTCAGTTGAAGCCATTCATTTGAATGGATCAACAACTATGAAAGACAGTTTCAATCTTAGTGGATGAGAGTGCAGAAGAATAGGGTTGAATCATGTAATTAACCTCGCAATTCATATAAAACTTCATGTTAATTTTTTCTCATATTAATTGG
This sequence comes from Acacia pycnantha, assembly GCA_025563575.1. Taxonomy (NCBI): domain Eukaryota; kingdom Viridiplantae; phylum Streptophyta; class Magnoliopsida; order Fabales; family Fabaceae; genus Acacia; species Acacia pycnantha. The sequence goes on along the minus strand of JAMWYP010000032.1, from coordinate 1,611,322 downwards.
AACAAAATTTAGTAAGATAATACTTATTGCTATTGTATTACTTGCCCTATGCTTCCATGAGAAGATTATCATACTATTCTCATGCACAATTTTCCAAAATAAAAACGATAAGGTTTAGATGGTTTTTAAAAGGATTAACTAGCATTAAGAAAGATGGGGAACATTATTACACTATTTTCCAGTCTACAACAAGGATGTCACAATCTCACTCATTCAGCCACTTGAAATGATGAAAAGCAGCAAATTTGAGCTTGTGAGTGAATGTAACCACACAAAAAAATAGTTATCCCAAAACAAAAATGGCAACATTCAAACTCAACATCTTCCATTATTAATTAATGCCTGAAGTGCCTCACATTGGTAAAAAGTAGTGAAACACCATATTTGTTGCAACAATCTATGGCATCCTTGTCTCTGATACTACCACCTGGTTCTGCAATTGCACCTATTCCACTTTCACATGCTTCTTCCACTGCATCATTCCAAGCTGCATATAAATCAAAGAAACAGCAGTGTGTTCAGAGATTTCCCAAAAAAATATTTTCCCACCTCTCAATCTATGAGGCACTATTTTTTGCCCTAATTCAGTTGTTTAAACTGACATTCAACTGAAGTTTGGGGCAGGTTCAAGAAAACTCAATCTTTATTGTTGTTCAGATTCGACACAGACATATAATACAAGTTTACTGAATTATTCAAACATAAGATTAAATAAGTTTTATAGTCTGAACCCACCATTAGCCCCACCCCCATTGTCATCCCTAACAACAGTATTAGGAAGAACTTCATATCAGCAAAGTTATATCCAAACTACCTGACATATTATACCGATAGGAATACAAAATGGGAATGGAAAAACCCTCTCCTATAAATATGGGAAATTCTCCTTTTTTTTAAAAGGTCACTTTGCCATCTACCAAACGCAGCCTAATAGTCATTCTCAATTTACTCAACATTCTTACTGTACAAAGTTCACTCCGATATACTAAGGCATGTATAGGAGTACGAGGAAGAAGCTCATATCAAGACAGTAATACTTACCAAATGGGAAGAAGGCATCACTAGCTAGAGCTGCTCCTTTAACCTCATCTCCAGCTTTTCTCATGGCTATTCTCAAACTCTCTAGACGGTTCGGTTGCCCACTTCCCATGCCTAACATACGTTTGTCCTGCCAAAATTGACCAAGAAGGAAAAAAATCAGATTGGTGAACCTGCTGCATTAAAGCAAGGTATCAAGATACAACGTAAGGCAACCTTTGCTATCACAATAGCATTGCTTTTGACATGCTTCACGCACAACCATGCAAACTCCGCATCACGAAGTTCACTCTCTTGTGGAGACTTGTCAGAGACTACATTAAATTGGATGTCTTGTGGGGTTAAGTCATCTGAATCCTGAGCTAACCACCCTCCACCAACTTGTCGAAGTGAAAGCTTTCCGGGCTCATTCTTTTTGGCCTCAAGAATCCTTAGAGTCTTGGACTTTCCCCGAAGGACCTCAAGCCCCTTCTCTGTATAGCTAGGTGCAACCACAATTTCATAAAACATCCTTGTCTCCCCATCAGTTGGGCTTCTAAATTCTCGAATCTCCCTTGCAAGAGCCTATAATACAACAAATCATGCAATCAAGATATAAAATATTTCCTTTTTGTTACCCTAATAAGATAATAAACAGTAAAATGTTAAGATAGGGAAAAAGTCTCTATCTTTACAATAAACTCAAGATGACATGACAAAGTCATGCCTGTGACTCAACAAGTACTAGGCTAACTTAATGCCCATGACTCAACAAGTACTAGGCTAACCTATAAAGTAAAACTATGAAAAACAAAACATTTTTGCCAAATTTGAAAAATTCGAAAGAAATGTACTCATCCAATAAAACATTCCTGATCATTTGAAGTTTAGTGGCAAAAATACCTCATCAACTTCCACGTTGAAAGCTACGATTCCGCCAAATGCGCTCACTGGATCACCTTTCACAGCAAGCCTGTAGGCTTCAAGAATATCATCTCGTGAAGCTACCCCACATGGATTTGTATGCTTTACTACTACACATGTGGGGTTCGTAAACTCACACACACAGTTCCAAGCAGCATCTGCATCTAAATAATTATTATATGACATCTCCTGATAGAACAAAAAAATTGCAAACATGTGTAAGTTCAACTCGCAAGATTACGGTAAATTTATGTTAGTCTTTTGCCCAAACACAAAATAATGGCTTTGAGATATACAAATGATATTCACAAGAAATATTAGAAGAAAACTAAGTTTTATTCCCACCTTTCCATGATGTTGTATGGCTGTTGCTATCCCACCAGTATTAAACTCAGAAAGACTTTTATCAACATAAAAAGCAGCTTTTTGATGCGGATTTTCACCATAACGGATATGACTTTTCAGCGAAAGAGGCACTGTTAGGCTAGGAGGAAATTTATCTGTCAACCAAATTAAAAGGGAAAAACATCTCATTGGTGCCCGTTACAATGATCAACACTTCAAAATATCTAAATCATACTACCATGTATACTAAATTTCACATATGTAACCTACACAATACATATAAACAGATGTTATCTATATTGCTGCAAGAAGGGAACAAGTCATTTTGTTTAGATTATTCATTTCTCAAACATCAAAATCCGGAAAATGGTGGGAAAGAGGGGGGTGCTTCAAAATATAAGTTTGGTGGGTGTAAACGAGGCATCCCTAGGAATACAGTTATTTTATGTTCATTTCTACTTCACCAATAAATGTTGTGATTGAATTATATATTTATACAAACTATGGTGTACTCACCTCCCACATTCTGCTTCCACAGCCACTCAGATACAGCAGAATCATAAGAAGCAACATGTTGAAAAGCCTTCCAAGCAAGCATTCTCCTGAATTTCTGATCCTCCTGGTTTCCTTTCAAATATTCAATAAGGGCAGGGTAGTCTTCTGAATCAACAACCACCAAAACGTCGTTGTGATTCTGTTCCATGAAGAACTTATCAATAAACATTTAACTCCTTGTCATATCACTACAATCTCAAAGCAACCAAGATATGAAAAAGTACAGAATCGGTTTAAAAAGTAAAAACAAAAGGGGCAAAGGCAATCATAGAAAATCAGCCTTGATGTAATTAAGAGGATGCAACATAAAAACAAAATTGGTGCTTTAACTCTAATTAAACAATTTCAAAACTTAACTACCCTTCTTCCTGCTTCTGAGAGGCCCAACACAGTCCAAAAAGTGATTCTAATATAATATAAATTTCTCCTAATTCCAAAATTTCAACATATTGGCCCTTTCAATCAAATAAATCACCTTTGCAGCAGCCCTAATCATTGTTGGACCACCAATGTCAATATTTTCGATCCCATCCTCAAATTCAATGCCTCCAGTTGATGTAACTTTATCATAAAATGGGTACAAATTCACCACCACAACATCAAAAGTACCTGAAACATAACTCTATTAGAGAAAGATAATTAACACAAACATAATGGATGCAAAGGACTAAAAGTTTGATCTAATGATATATCTTGCATCATGTATTTGTATCGATAGAGTTAACATGTTTTACCAATTCCATGAGTATTAAGAGCTTCCATGTGATGCTTTTGGTCTCTTCGGGCAAGAATGCCCCCATGCACATTGGGGTGCAAAGTTTTTACACGACCATCGAGCTGTGAAGAAAAACCAACACATCTTTATACTAATGTCATTTATGCAGATTGCAAAAAAGAATAATAGAATCTTAAACTCCTAATAAGTTGAGTATTTGACTCCATCCCTGAACAAAAAAAGAAAGAAAGCAAGTATCCACATGAATTATCAAATAGTCAGGGAATCTAAAAAGCTCCCCAGATTGACATTGTTTAAGTAAAGGAAGTGGTATTTCCAATATTTACAACTTGTGATTTGTAAAGACAAGATCAGGTGAACTTAAAAAATTTGTGCCCAGTGAAATCTGAAGATCAAACATAGTAGTTATAAGAATTTGGGAGAAGCAACTCAATCTAGAATGGATGCTCACCATTTCAGGAAATTGAGTCAGTTGTTCAACTTTAGTAACAGTCACTCCAGCACTCTCTAGTGCAGCAGCTGTTCCTCCAGTTGAAACAATAGTATATCTACAATTTATTATAGGGACCATTACAAAACTGTTTTGTACAAAATAAGCCCAACATTGCTCTTAGAAAGAAACTTAAATAGGAAGAAGAAAGATGTTTAAAATCTCGACATAAACAAACAAAACAGAACCTATATGACTTACCCCAATTCCTGGAGCCCGTTCCCAAGAAAAGCAAGATCCTTCTTGTCTGACAATGATATTAATGCTTGCTTGTTGCCTTCTTCAGATCAACATAACAAAAAGAAGCCCAAAATTGTTTTAGTGTTATAATCAAGGATCAAACATGACACTGCATAGTTGAAGCGTATCAGCATTTTAAAACGTATCAGCAAATATAGTATAGGGATAAAACTAAAAGCCTGATATTCTACAGTTGAAGAAAACTAAGAACCCGCTTAAGTACGAGGAATTTCAATGAGTAAAAATCGACAATTTGGTCCCTAAATTGTCAGGCTCATTGGACTGTACTCTCCAAAATTCAGCAGGTAGCTGAGTGCGCTGAGCTAATAGAAAATAGCAAACAGTTGTGCTGTAGCCCTTTTGACACCCCTATTTCCAAGGGCACTCGCAAATTTTGGGTATTAAAACTAAATGAAGCTAATAATATATGAAACAAATTTCAAATAATAGCTCAATGCACCCAGACTAATGAAGCAGGGGAAAAAGAACATAAATTACCAGCAGCAAAGGATGAAGAGGCACTTTTAGAGACTGAAAGTGTGTCAGTTTCCGCCATGGCTTTGATTGGAATAAAGCACCGGCGCGGTGAAGAAGAACGGAACTGAACATAACCAGTTGAATATCAAAATCATTGAACAAAAATAGAGCCCCATAAAAGTTTAAGAAGTAAAAAGGGTAAAAACAACAGAAAGAAGTAAACTGTACGGACTAAAAACAGAGAATACCTCAGTTCTTGGGAGCAAGTGAGAACTGAAACAAGAGGTATTTAAGCGACGAGAAGGGGTAAGCGAAGCACCAAGAAAGGGACCGTTCACAGAGTTGGGGTTGGGGACGGCGGTGGCTGAAGAAACAGCAAACCCAAACATGGCTTGTGAGGAAGAAGCATACACAAGAATCAAAACATAGTCGCGGTTTGGTCCAGTTTTGTAGTAGCCACGCTTTTTTTCCGTCTCACACGGTAGATTCTTTCACCTTTTTGAACAGAAAAAGAGTCAATAAAGGCAAAAACCCAAGGGGGCAGTGAATCTGATGCTCCTGAGGCCTGAACCAAAATGCTCTACGGCTATAATTATTAACTTTTTAAAATTGTTCGCTACCCTTTTTTTTCACTACTATTTTTTCACCATATTTTATTGAGATTCTAATCTAACAGTAGTGACAATATCTTATCATTAAAACAATATTAACTTTTTAAAACAAATTCTATATAAAAATCTAAATTTTTATAGATTTAAAATAAATCTAAAACTTAACGATTAATCTATGATATAGGAAGGAAATATCATGATTTTAATTTTATCCATCCTCATGTGGATTCGAGTACATCGATCAGCGAAGGACTTATCTGAACCTGGTGTTTTCCCGAGCATTGAAACTGTTGTTTCTGCAGGTAGGTTTGTCATCGTTGCCTGGGTTATGGGATTTTCCTCGTCTCATAGATTAGGATCATGGTTTTGTTTCTTTCAGACCAGGTGATACCATTCTAGTTGTCGTTGGAGGGAGCCACCGTGTCTCTAACATTCAGATCAAGAAACCAATCTGCCTAGCGAGTCCTCCCACACTTTTCTTCCTATTTTTAGATTGAATGGAGGGTATAAGAAGGGAAGAAACCCTATGAACAATATTAATCAAATTGTCAATGAGAATAATGTTCGTTTTTATTGAGAGTGTATTTTTTGAATATTAAAAAATTTTCATGGACTATTTAATAAAAATTTAAATAAATAAAAATATCCTCCCCTCCCCTCCTCAAACCTCAAACGCAAGGTCGTAAGTGGAAGATAAAAAAAACGTCCATGTGGCTTCTAGGTTAAATAGATGAAAAGTATGTGTGTGTTGCACTGAGTGATTTTTCAAGAATGGGGCGTGCCTTCATTTCTAATTTATGTCTTCTTTGTTACTCCTCCGGTCATAAATATAGGACATAGTTTATAGTGTAAATTATACTTCAAGATATGTCATATATTTAGGATAGGAAGTAATGTGATTTATCTTCTTCTTTAAATAATTACAAGAAGTATTATGCATTTAGCACGTGATAAGAACCTATTTCTCACCATTGATACAAGATCTAAAATGTTTAAATTTAATATGAACAATCTAAATTTGAAAATTTAATTTGTGATTTCTTAAATGATAAATTCATTTTTATGAGAAGTGATCATTATAAAATTATCTTTATTTTAAATTTTACATATATTAAAATATAAAACTTATTTTTTTGTCAGAAAAATAAATAGTTATTTAAAATATAAAGTTTGTGTGGGAATTTTGGGGATAAATCTCTCATTGGAAAATTAATTGGCCAATAGTCCCGGGGACATTTGACTTCTGGAGGCCCTTTAATGATAATAAGTATTGTGGTGGAAAGACCGAATTACCCTTAATGAATTGCCAGAAAGCATATTTGAAATTAGGGCTCAGTTTAAATTTGAGAGTAAAATCGGGTAAGGGGGAATGAGTTTCCACTATTTGTAAATGAGCTTTCGGTAATTGAAGATGAATTTGCAGATGAGCTTCCATAATTTGCACATGGGCTTACACTATTTGCACATAAGTATCCATTAAGGGTAATTTGGTATTTTCCACCACAATGCTTAATGCCATTAAAAGGCCTCCAGAAGTCAAATGTCCCAGAGACCACACACCGATTAATTTGCCAATGGGGATTTTTCCCAAATTTTATTAAATTAAAATCGGACCGTCCAAAATCAATCTAACATGGTAGAATGGTAACGAGCGTATCTGCACTCATCTATAGCATTGCATGCAACTCTTTATGGTACTAAATGGCTTCCTCCTCAATGGTTTTATCAATGCACGCCTTATGGTTTTTAACACGTTTGTGATTAGATGATTTCTAGTTCTAATTATTGTGACTTTCAATCTAATATCGAACTATAAATGGCAATGCTTCATCAAAGATGCATAGGTTCCTTTGTCATAGAGTTTGTCTCCACATTGAGAAAGGAATAGTATTTATAATGTGGTGTTGCGTGACCACGTGAATTTACATGAACTCTGGTGGTGAGACTTCTCTATCTAATTCCAGTAGAAGAATTCTTCATTGATTTAAATTGAGCTTCATCACTAATCTAGTCCATGAGAAAGGAATTTCTCGATCTTAAATATAAGATAAAATTAATTTTTTTAAAGAGATTAATGAAACTAATTAAATTACTTTTAAGTATTTATATTTTTTATTTTTTTGACTAAATTATCTTACCTTACTTATAAACTGATATTTAACCTAAAAATACACAACATATGATTTGATTAAATAACTTATTTAACTTCTTTAATCTCGGCAAAATAAATTCAATTATGTCTTATTATTAAGGAATTGAGGGAGTATTATTTTTAAAATATAATGTTAATAAATGTTGGTGTCTAATGTTCATATATACAATTTTAGGATGCAAGTGATCATGGGATCACATCCCACCTTCATCATTAACCCATTAATCCCCCCATGGGCGAATCTCCATTACGGAAAGAATTCACATTAGGTGTTTTTCTCTTATGTGCTCCTTAGGTGTATTTCTCTCTAATTAGAGGCCTTAGACATTTTTTTTTAAATTTTTTATATATTCTATTTATTTAGATTAGATTATATGCTGGATCCTGAAATTTTTTTTGCACCCAATATATCAAATTAATTAATTTCAGGATATTGGGGTAAGAGGAAAATATTTTAGAATGCAGAACTGAAAATTAATTAATTTGAGATATTGGGTGCAAAAAAATTTCAGGATCCAGCATATAATCTAATCTAAATAAATAGAATATATAAAAAATTTTAAAAAATGTCTAATCCCTCTAATTACAGAGAAAAGCACCTAAGAAGCACATAAGAGAAAAGCACCTAATGTGAACCCTGAATTTGTCTCTTCCATTTTTTTTTAAAGATGTATTTGATAACATTGATAATAAGACAATTATAATGGAATTCCAAAAAATAAGGCCTAGAAAGATGACATTCTAATTATTTTTATTGTAATATATTTTTGTTATTAAAATATATGTACTTGAACTTATTGAGTTCCCACATTTCATTATAATTTACGTAGCTGCTTTTGTAATAGCACTTAGCCTTACTTTTCTAAATGACAGGTTTATAAAATAACTGTCTCTCTTATTATATCATCAATATTCACTTGATTTCATGAATATTTTTTTGATATTTTTTTTTTCTTGTTTATATTCTTTTATTTTTAATGCATTTAAAACTTTATTTAAAAAAAAATCAGGGGCAACATTCCCCCTTCACTGGTACCCCTTAAATAATGTTTTGGATCCGCCATTGAAATCCCTGGGCAATGGGTTGTTTACTTTTTCTTTTTCTTTTTTTTTTGAAAAGGGGCATTTTCTGCCTGTAATTTATTGTGAAGTAATTATCATAAATTTATTTTATTTGTTTCCAACTATCATAAATGAATTTTGAGAAAATCCCACAAAATGAGCTTTAAAAATAGGAAAGGATAAAACGATATTTTGAATATTCATAATACTAGAATGATGTTAGTACTTTTTTTTTTCCTCAAAATGATGTTAGTACTTGATTTGCCCTTTTTAAAATTTAAAGGAAATGAAACAAAGGACCTGTTTGACAAACCCTCATATGGACTTATAAGTCTATCAAATGGGGTAATAAGTCAATCAAAAAAAATTTGAGTGTTTGGATCAGCTAAAAATCTGATGGACTTCATGGTCTAATGTGATATTTTTTTGAAGCTGCATAATGGAGCTTATTATCCCATTAACTTCTTCCCCATTAAAAAGCAAGTGGGCCCCAGTGTTTGTCTCGTTCTCTCTCCTCTCTTATGACCATCCCACCCTCACCGTATTCACTAATGAATATCAAGAAAAGCAAGTGGGCACGTGTTCTCTCTCCTCTCTAACATATCATACACTACACTCTTATATTAATGAATATCATTTTGTCTTGAAAAAGAAAATAAAGAAAAAACACACACTTAGAGAGTTTCATTGTATTCACAATTTTTTCATGAAAATTTAAAATAAGTCATGTTATTTGATACTAAAATGAAATTAAATAATGAAAAGTAAATTAAAAAAAATATTTTCAGAATAAAAAATATGTTCACTTCTTACTTAAAAGATATGTGCATCGATCTTCTTACTTTCAAAAATATTTAATAAATCAAAATAAGGAGTAATATTAAATACTCTTATACAACATATGTGTGTGTTTATGTGAATTTGATTCATACCCTTTTTAGTCATTTTTCATCTCATCCATCTTTTTAAAAGCTATGTCAAACAAGTGCCCATTAGAAACAAAAGTCACTTCTACCACTGCTATCCCAAACACAAATCACATTTGAAAAAGTCCATCAGAAAATAAGTCCATCAAGAAAAGTCCATTAGAAACAAAAGTCACTTCTCCCACAGCTATCCCAAACGGGCCCAAACACTCTAACATATTTAGTCATCTGCACTTCAATATTAATGTGTCATGTACACAACTTTGCTGTGAAGGGGAGTATGAGTCACCATCGACGTGTAAACTGTCGATGCAGATGTTCAAATTGGCATGCCCGAAGTTGTATAACTGTACTGTGTAGATGGCACATCAGTATTGAAGTGCAAATGACTAAATATACAAGGGATTTGTGTTATTTCTTTTAAATCTCAAATGGTTAAGATGTAATTTTACTAACAAAGTTTTTCCTTATGAGAGTTTGACATAATTAAGTTCTAACGTTTGATGAAATTTAACGATCTTAATGGATGTGCATCATTTTTAATTGTTTATTGATATTTTGCCTCTTGCAAAACTTATCTATGTTTGAAAAAAACTTTGTTGGTAGTCACACCTTAATCCATTTGGATGGACACTTTTTTAATAAAAAAAAGTGTTTTTTTTATTAATTTATATGTTTAGATAATAATTTAAAAAAAAAAGCAAAAGAAAAAAAAAAGTTAAAATTCTGCTTTTTTTCCCCTAAGCGTCAATTTGGAGTTTTTAAAAAAAAAACAATACAAAAAAAGCACATATAAATGGGCTCATGTCATTAACATTTTTTTGTCACTATAGTATCACTATTACTTTTTTCACAGTTAGATAAAAATCTCATCTATCTCTATATGATGAGATTTTTATCTAACAGTGAAAAAGTGATAGGAACATTAAATGATAAAAGATACTTGTGACAATATCCTATTTCTATTATAAATATTTGAAACATTATTTTATTATTTTATATTTTTATAATTCTTTACATGGGATTTTCTCAAAAGTTTTCCATGGCAACAAAAGAAAAGAAGATAAATGAATTTTTCTCTGTGAATTAAAAACCCCTCAAGAGTCAAGGGCTCGTAGGGACAGCAGATTCAATTTTAGTTCGGCATTCTACGCTTGTCGCGCTTGCCTTCCACCGTCGTCAGACATACGTGGTTGTTCGCCGGCCAGTATTGAATAAGGTACGAACCTTAGGGCTTTGTCTTCTTCCACAACCTGGGAGTTTGATTGTTTCAATTTGGCCTCGAATCTAGAATTGAATTGAATTTGTTCCCGCGTCATCTCTGTTCGTTGTCAACCCTGCGTCGGACGATGTCGCATGGTTTCTTGCTTTGTTATTTTTTTTTTCAATTTTAAATAAATTGGGAGATCATAAATTGCAAGTGTTATTATTGTCATTCTTCAGTATCTTGGAGGAGTCGTCTGAATCAATTGGCCTGCTAATGAATCTTAGTTAAAGTATCCGTAACAAAAATTAAAAGGGTACGATATCAACTATGCGTATTTCAAAGATTTCAGTGGGGGCACCTAATATAGGTTCGCCTATGACTCTAGGAGAAACGATCAAAGAAATTATATTGAGCGGCACGGAAAAATGAAAGTGAACGCCAGCAAATTTCGTTGCATTGATAAAAAAGTAATTATGGTATTAACAATGGTATAATATTTGAACCTGTTACATTTACCTTAATCCTGATGCTACCGAATCATATATAAATGATTATGGTGAACCTTAAATGAATAATAACTGTTGTGTTACTTGGCTAGAGGAGGAAATACCAGAGTGTCAAAAGATTGTGATGAATTTTTGTAAGCAGTGAACTAATGTTTAGTATGAAGACTGATTCAAATGTTTATACAACTTATTCTTTTTTGCTTCCAATCTGTTCATATCTTCTATATGTGTTTCTTTCCAAATTATACACTTATATTCTGTTATGAAATTAGTTTCTAGCTAAAGTTCATTTTCTTGGCTGGTTGTTCTTTAAAATTTCACCCTTTTCGAATTCTCTGTTACGAAATCCAAAATTTTGGTCCATTTCTTGAGGTGGTAAAGGTCCAAATTTCTAGAAAGGAGGGAAAAAGAAGTCCCGGTCTAGTGGACTAGTCCCCCAACTTGGGAAACCAAGTCCAGCTTAATTTGGTGCCAGGCTAAGCTCAGGTTAGACTAGAGGCCTTGTTAGTTTGTTTGTTGTTTCCAGACCAGACCATGCATTAGGCACTAATTTGGCTGTTTGTCTGTTGTGCACCCCTAGATTCCAGTCACATTTTAGTTTCGTCAATTCAAGTAGATTCTGTTCTTTGGTGGGTGAGATTGTTGGTGAAATTGTTAAGGGGGTGTCTTTTATTTATTTATTTATTCTTTTGTTTTGGGTTTGGAAAGCTGGTGTTGGGATTTTAATTTTTTTGGTGTTGCTTTTGATACTGCAGAAAATGTTCAAGAACACATTCCAGTCTGGATTTCTTTCTATCTTATACAGCCTTGGGTATGTAGTTTTCTGGTATATAATCCTTGTTTCGAAGTTCAATTTTGAATATTTCATATGATGTTGACATTCTTATTTGCTTGGATTTTGTAGGAGTAAACCTCTACAGATATGGGATAAAGAAGGTGAGTGTTTTATGGTTTGCAGTACCAAGTGATAATATTTAGAGCTAGTTTTGCAATCAATTGTCTCTCAGTTATCTGGAAGTTGAGTCATAATGCCAATTTTTTCCTTTATTATTAAAATCCAATTATTGTCGTATGAAAATTGTTTTGGATTTTACTATGGAAAAACTGCATTTGCAACAGCTCAGAAACAAACTAGTGTTTTTATTCAAAAGCTTGACCTGACAACCCAGTAAAAACCTAAATACAAAGGTTTTTGAAAAAACAAGGAAGCATTTTTATCTGTGAATTTCTTGAGGATATATTTTTTTGGTCTAATCTATACAAGATTAAAATGCCTTGTGACTTATATATTGTGTGGGGTTTATTTTATAGTTGTCAATGGCCATATAAAACGACCACAGGATGAAGACATACAGTCCAATGTACTTGAAATAGTTGGATCCAATATCCAATCCACATACATCACATGTCCTGCAGATCCAGCTGCAACACTTGGTATAAAACTTCCATTCTTGGTTATGATTGTGAAGAATCTAAAGAAGTATTTTACATTTGAGATTCAAGTTCTGGACGATAAGAATGTGAGACGACGATTTCGGGCTTCAAATTTCCAAGTCTGTAAGTTTGCCCGTGTTTTTTATTTTTGTTGATTTTCCAAAAATTTTGCAGGCATTCAAATTTCCTTTGCGTGTTTTCGTGTCTGATTGCGTATTCTTATCCTTCATAAAGGATGTTTTTTATTAGTAATACTTTGGCATGATAACTTTTCTGGTTGCTGTACTTGTCAGAAAGTTTGAGAAGAATCTTGGATTTAAAGAGAGAAGACATATTTGCTCTCATTGCCTTCGTCTGTGATGAAATCAATTCAGCAGCATTGCTTTGAAAACAGACAATTAAAATGTTATTTTCTTCATCACGTGATTTTAGTGATTTAATTACGGGATAAGAACTTTGTTGTGTTCTACTTAATCAACTTGTTCTGTTATTTTTAAGTCACTAATTCTGCCATTGCAAAAGACGTCCCTTTATTGAATACAAACACTGTTGTTGATGTATAAATATATAGCTGGTTTCATGGTCACATATAGATACCATCTATATCTTAAAATCTTGGGGTCCTATGCGTGACTGGAAGTGTGAGAAACAAGTCCATACTGTTCATAGCTCATGAATATGTGACTTGTTAGAGTTTTTACTTTTCTTATTGTGTAAAGATTTTCTCAAAGATACGCATAAGTGATCAATTGTTTCCACATCATATAGGCTGTGACTCGAGTAAAGCCATACATTTGCACCATGCCACTGAAAATGGATGACGGTTGGAATCAAATCCAGTTGAATCTGGTTGATCTGACCAAGAGAGCTTATGGCACTAACTACATTGAGACTCTGCGAGTTCAGGTCCATGCAAACTGCCGCCTGAGAAGGATATATTTCTCCGATCGCCTCTACTCTGAAGAGGAACTCCCACCGGAATTCAAATTGTACCTTCCAATGCAGGTATGAGATGCCCCTTCTCATTTGAAACTGCTAGTCTTTAATGTTTTTAGCACTAATTTGTGTCTAAACTCATTGGGTTATCATAATGCAGAAAGCATCTTGAAAATGCCATCATGGAAGGAGGGATTTCAGAGCCATGAAAGGAGTGGATGTTATTCTATAGGTGTATTAGGTACCCGCCTTGTAAGCGTGCTTATTTCTTCTATAGCATTTACAGTCTAACGCATAAATTGATGAGAACTCCTACTTTGGTATCAAAAAAAAAAAAAAAGGAACTCCAACTTAGTATCTTTTCATTTGATTAGTTCTGAGAAGGCACTCTTCAGTTGGATCTAGATTGATCCAGTAATGGCTGCTGTGCTTGTCTGTAGTACTTAGTTGTATTCATGCTTTCATATGATGAAAGGGTGCTGTACAGCATTACTTTACTGCTATTGGTATATTGCTAGTATTGTTTTTTTTTTTACCGAAATTACTAGTACTGTTTAACGCCTGAATAATTCAAAAGAATTAAACGCTTCTAAAGTAGGAAGATAGAGATGCTAAGAGTAAGAGGCCCCGTTTGGATCAAAGAAAATGTAGGAATGTAACAGAAAATATTGTCTTGATGCGTTTGGTTTGCATTGGAAAAGAAAATGGGTTGATAGGAAAATTTTTGTTTGGTTAGAAGAAAATAAAGTAAGAAAATGAGGTAAAACACCATTCTACACCTAAAGATAAAATATTATTTTAAAGCATACCCACTCAAAATACACACTCAAGTGCACTCCAGTGCACACTCAAAATTGAGTGTGCAGTGCGTGCAACACTCAATTTGTTCACTCAAGTGCACTAAAAGTGCAGTCCGTCTTCGTCTTCTCACATTCTCTCAACATAGGAAAATCTCCTTTCTTTTTTCCTCCTTCTTTCGTTAAAGCTTAAATGGTTATCGACTCTCTTCCATTTCCGTCACCTTTGGTCTGATGGATCTGTAGAGATAGAGAGGCCACTGTCGGCGGCTTTTTCTTCCTCCTTCCACAATGTTTTTCGGCTTCACTCTCTTCTCTCTCTTCCTCCCTCCGCCATCGCTCTCTTCTCTCTCTGCCATGTGATTAGGGGCAAAATGGACTTTAGGCCACTTTCATAGGCGTTGGAAAATGGCTTCCCACCATTTTTAGTGGGAACCATTTTCATTTAAACGTGGGAGAATGGCGTGCGGCGGGAAAATCTGATCCAAACGGCCACCGCCACTGGAAAATTCCAATTTTCCTTTTCCCTCCCCCTATTTTCTTCAATCCAAATGGGGTCTAAGGACCCGTTTGTTACAAGTTTCAGTTTTGTCTAAGGTTTTAAGTTTTTAAAAAATGTATTTTTAATCTTTATTCTTAATACGGATTAAATGAAAAATACCAACTAAGCAAATCTAAAGTTTAAACGGTGATTTTGTGATTGAATGGCGTCAAAATATGTTTAAATATTGATTTTTTTAATATAATCATGTTTAGTTTTTAAAATTTATCCATGTTTTAAAATATTTGATTGTAGAATTACTGTTTAAATTTGTTAAGTCAACATTTGTTGTTAAACAAAACTAACAACCTTAAGATTAAAAGAACAAAATTAAACTTTTAAAAGTTTAAGGACTAAACTTAAACTTGATATAAACATAGAAAATTAAATGTATACTTTAGTCTAATTTAAATTACTCAACCACTAAAACAATTAAACACAAGCAGCAACAACATGGAGTTTAAAAGTACGGCTTGTGAGAGTAAAATATTATCCTTCCGGTTGTAAATGTAGAACCTAATTTGTAATGCAACTTTTAGATTAAAATGCAAATTTACTTATGAAGTGATCCATTAAGCGCACTTGCATAAGAAGGTTTCATAATGATATGGTTATTAAGTTAACTGATTGACAAATGCAGGCTGAGTTTTTTAGTATGGCTTGCAAAGAATGGCTCGACCGGAACCTACGCCCCCAAGATCAGAATCCAAGCTGGTGTATCACATTTGGAATCCTATGCTGGAAATTGTTGGAAGCAAGGAACCAGCAACTGTTTTGTCACGAAACTCCCTATGCTCACTGACTTGTTAATGAATTTTTGTCACTGAGCATCCACACAAATCATGCACAATGAGTTTCACAAACATGGCAATCTTAGTTAGCTGCTTAGTTTTCTTTCTTATTTAGTTAACTTATTCAGAAATATTTTTCATGTAATATCAATGTCCTGAAAATTAATTAATTTAAGATACGGGGTGTAAAAAAATATTTCAGGATGTATCATATAATTTACTTTAAATAAATAAAATATATAAAAAGATGTCATCAATATTTCTTTATGTATTTTTAAAGAGGGCAAACATCTAAAAAGCATATAAAAAAAACATCGTATGCAAAAAAAGAAAGAAAAAAGAAAGGGGTACGGTAGTGCTTACTTTTATTAAAAAAATATTATACTAGTGTAAAAGACCCTATATGTATCGCTCATTATGCTTACAAGAGGATGTTGGTGCGTTAGAGGCTACGGAGGAAAATGCTTCTCTCGTGCCTGAAACTCAGATGGAGTTGGTTCCTGATAATGATGGAGTACGTTCCACGTAAGTATGCCTATCCCTTTCTTGTTTTGTTTTTGCATTGTTTATTATTTTTAATTATCATAGCATCTTGGAATTGTAGGGGGCCGGTAGCCGGACCTTCCATTTAATTATTAAAGATATTATTAGTAAATATTGCATTAATATTCTCTGTCTTCTAGAGACTCGCATTAGTGGTGACAGAGCAGACAAGGTGTGTAGGAAAATTGGTTTCTCTCATTGGATCCGGGTTGAAGCTAGTGGATTTTCTGGGGGCATTTGGATCCTTTGGAATAGGGATTCTTATGATATTTCTTATATTGCCTCTTCTACTCAAATGCTCCACTGCCAGGTTAGAGATGTAGCTAGTAACTCTTTGAGTCTTGTGACCGTGGTTTATGGTGAAACTAATTATAGTAGTCGGAGCTCCTTATGGAATTCTCTTCGTCTGCTTGCCAATAATTCTACCCTTCCTTGGTTAATCTTGGGTGATTTTAATGCCTACTTATCACCCAATGACAAAATTGGTGGGGCTGACCCTTCATGGATCTCTATGAAGCAATTTAGAGACTGTGTAGAAGATACTGGGCTCCTTGAGACTAAGACCTATGGTGATAAATTTACTTGGGAGAGAGAAGGTCTTAAAGTGAAGTTGGATTGGGTCTTCAACAACCTTAGTTGGCTGAACAGTTTTCCTTACTTTACGGTCCGTAATGAGCTTAAATTTAAATCTAACCATAGGTTGGTGATTGTGAACTCTAATCCTTCTCACCGAAGGTGTCGCCTTCGAAGAAACTTCTCCTATCAAATTGCGTGGACATTGGAAAATGATTTTAAGGATCTTACGGCGCAATCTTGGCAAGGGAAGAACTGGGTAGATGGTCTTCAAAATTTTCGTAATTCTGCGTCTGAATGGAATGAAAATCGGGTGGGAAATTTTACCAGTAAGAAAAAGAATCTAATTCGTCGGCTTGAGGGAATTGATAGAATTAGAAAGGCGAATATTCAGACTGGTTTGTATCGGTTGGAGAAGCAATTATGGAACGAATATCACAAAGTGGCTTCTCAAGAGGAAATCACATGGTTCCAAAAATCCAGAAGCAATTGGCTTCAAGGTGGAGATAGGAACACTAGATTCTTTTATACCACGGCCATGATCAAAAGGAAAAAGCAGCGGATAGGGGGCATTTTAAATGACTTGGGAGAGTGGGTTGAAGACCATGATACGGCTAAAATGATGGCTCATGATTTCTTTTACAAGCTTTACACCCGTGATGCTAATGTTAAAAATCCTAATGGGTGGTACTCTAACTTTCCTACCTTGGATGCTACTCAATTGAGCTCTCTTTCAAGGAAAGTTAGCAGAGAGGAGATAAAAAATGCAGTTTTTGACATGGGACCTTTCAAAGCTCCGGGACCGAATGGCCTTCAAGCCCACTTTTTCCAATCTCAGTGGTATGTCGTGGGGGATAAAGTCTGTGAATACATTGAAGAATGTTTTAGAAATCCGGCATTAATGTCCTGTACTAACCAGTCTGAAATTGTTCTCGCCCCCAAGGTCGATAATCCTTATTCTCTTAAGGATTTTCACCTTATTTCCCTCTGTGATGTCAGCTTTAAAATTATTACTAAGCTTCTGGCTAATCGTTTCAAAAAATTCATGCCCCATCTCATTATTCAGGAGCAGTGTAGTTTTATTGCTAACAGATCCAGTTGTGACAATGTTATAATTGCCCAAGAAATCATTCACTCCATGAGGAGGAAGGGTAGGAAAAAAGGTTTCGTGGCTATCAAGATCGATATGGAAAAAGCCTTCGACAGACTGGATTGGGGATTTATAAAAGATACCCTCTTCTACTTGAATTTGGAAGCTAGCTTTATTGAGCTCATTATGGCGTGTATTTCAACTGCCTCAATGTCCATTCTATGGAATGACGATGAGAGCCCTTCCTTTTCCCCTTCGAGAGGGGTTAGACAGGGAGATCCTTTAAGCCCCTACATTTTTGTCCTCTGTATGGAGAGGTTAGGCCATTTTATTAAAGCTGAATGCGATGGGCGGCGCTGGAAACCTTTCTCTTTCAACCGGGGAGGACCTTGTATTTCTCATCTCTTCTTTGCTGATGACCTTATTCTTTTCACTGAAGCTTCTTCCTCTCAAATGGATGAAGTTCGAAGAGTGTTGCAGAGTTTCTGTGAGGTTTCTGGACATAGAATCAATTTAAACAAATATCGGATGTTTTGCTCCAAGAATGTTAATTTTAATCGTGGCCTTGAGTTGAGCCAGATCCTTGGGATTGGTCTTACCGCTGACCTCGAAAAATATTTGGGTGTTCCTATCTTTCATAAAAAAGTAACTAAAGCAACTTTTTACCCCATTATCCAGCGGGCTCGGAAAAAGCTGTCCACTTGGAAAAGTAAGCTGCTTAATATTGCGGGTAGATCGGTTCTTATCAAATCAGTGCTATCTTCTTTGCCTTCCTACTGCATGCAATCTTCTTTTCTCCCCCTTTGCACTACTAAGGAGTTAGAGAAGATTTCTAGGAATTTCCTTTGGTCCCAAGAGGAAGACGTAAGGAAAATGCATATCATCTCTTGGGATAATATCTCTCGAGGGAAGAAACAAGGAGGTTTGGGTTTCAAGAATCTTCGATGTCAGAATAAGGCTTTCATCATGAAACTTTGTTGGAGTCTTTTAACTAAACAAGATGCTCTTTGGGTCAAGTGTCTGTGGTATAAGTATAAGTGTGGAAACAACCTTGTGTCGAAAGTTTCGAAGAAAAGAGCTTCTTCTGCTGCCTGGAAAGCGATTGTTACTGTTTGGGACAAGTTTATTTGTGGCGTTGGAGAAAGGTCAATAACGGCAGGGGAACTAAGTTTTGGACTGATCTTTGGCTTCCCCTTGACCAGCCTATTATTGCCTTCGTCCAAAATCCATCCTATGTTAGTGTTGAAGAGACGGTGTGGGACCAGCTATCTCCTAGTGGGAGTTGGGAGGTGAATAGATGGCAAGGGATTATTCTGCCTGGTATTATAAGGATGATTACAAAAATGCACCCTCCCAACAATAGCTCCCCGGACTGCTTCACTTGGAGGGCTGCTAAGGATGGCTATTTCACTGTTAAATCTGCGTACCATTATCTTTCTGATACGGGAAGGGGCAATGCTAGTACCTTCTGGGCTCAACTGTGGAAATGGCACCTCCCCGAAAAAGTGAAATTCTTTATGTGGCAAGTGAGTCATGAAAGGCTTGTTACTAACTCTCTCAGAGCCCGTCGTGGCCTTACCAGTCAAAGCATTTGCCCTTTTCAGTGTAACAATGAAGAGAGTGTGATCCACGTTATCAGAGACTGTGATCGAGCTAGGAGCTTATGGCTTCAGATTTTAAAACCTAACTTTTGTTCTCAGTTTTGCGGTAATTTACGCTGGCTTAACTGGAACATTACTCATAAACCCGGGAAAGGAAGGTTTCAGAACTTCTCTTGGCCCCAGGTCTTTAGTCTGGGTTGCTGGATCCTGTGGACAACTAGATGCAAGTTTCTTTTCCAGGATATTGAGACAGATACTAGAGAGATGGTGCACTGGTGTAGCTACCTCCTTATGGAAAAAGCTTCCAATTACCGCCTGACTCATTAGATTTTCCATCTGGATAAAATGGAGGAGCAAACGTGGACGCCGCCTCCTGCCAACTATGTTCGCATTGATGTGGATGGTTCGGTTCGTCAACATTATCAAGCAGCATGTGGTGGGGTGATCAGGAATGCTCAAGGTGATTGGGTGATGGGCTTCTCTAAATCTCTAGGTCTTCACACTGTGATAGAAGTTGAAATCCTCTCCATCATGTTAGGCCTCCAAGTTGGTCGCCAGCTAGGGTTTCGGGATATTCTTATCTACTCGGATTCCCTTGATGCCATTAATATTATTATGCGTGATTGCCCTTCTGACCATCCGCTGAGGAGTATTATTGGGGATACTAGGGACCTCCTTTTACTCGACTGGAATGTGAAGCTTCAGCATACGTCTAGGGACATCATACCATGTGCAGACTTTATGGCCAAGGAAGGTCACAATATTAATGATGGGGAGGGGGTAGTTCTGTTCCCATCCATTCCTCGGGAGTGCTGTCATTTGATTTTGGAGGACCAATTGTCCTGTAGACTGTAGTTTTTCTTTCTTCTGTTGTATTGAGGGTTAGTCTTTCATGTTCTAGCCCTTGCTACTTTTCTTCAAGCTCCGGCTTGCCTTTCTAATAAAAAAAAAAAAGTATAACAGTTCGGATCTAGTTTATTTTATATAACATACAGTTTGGTTTTGTCCAATCATTTAATACTTTTTTTCTTAAAAAAAACTTTACTCCTAATTAATTGTATCTCTTAACTCTTTTTCTCATCCATTTTCTCTCATATCCTTTTTCACCTATTATCTTTGTCACTCACCATCTTTTTTAATAACGGTGTTTTAGAAAAGCAAGTTAAATAAAGCTACCTATCACCCCATTGTTCAATCTGCTAAGAAGAAGCTATCTACATGGAAATCAAAATTCTTGACGGCTGCTGGACGTTCAGTGCTTATCAAATCTGTTCTATCGTCGTTGCCTCGTTATTGTATGCAATCTACTCTTCTTCCTATATGCACTCTTAATGAATTAGAGAAGGTTTCCAGGAAGTTTCTTTGGTCCCAAGAGGAGGAAGTTAGAAAAATGGATCTTGTTGCTTGGGAGAAAATTACTCAAGCTAAAAAGCAGGGAGGGCTTGGCGTCAAGAATTTGCGGCGTCAGAATAAAGCCTTCATTATGAAACTCTGTTGGAGGCTTCTTACTCAAAAGGACGTTCTCTGGGTTAAATGTCTCTGGGCTAAATAAAATTTTGGTAACCTCTCTATGCCCAAGGTATCCAAGAAACGTAACTCCTCCTCTGCGTGGAAAGCGATTTCTGAAGTTGTGGAAATGACAAGTTCTATGGCTTCCTCTTGAAATTATATCCTTCGTTAAATTCTTCATTGTAAATGGCAAGTTGGTCACGAGAGATGGCAGGTATTCGCCCCGATATTATTAGGATTACCAACTCATTAAGAGTCAGTAGGGGACTTACTAATGATAGTACTTGCCCATTTCATTGTAACAGGGAAGAGAACGAGATCCATATTCTCAGAGACTGCGACAGAGCTAAAAACTTTTGGAGACATTTTAAAACCTAATCAGTTTGCTCAGTTTTTTGCAGGGAACTTACAGGGTTGGCTTAAATGGAACATCAATCACAATCCTAGAAATGGAAGATTCCGGAACTTCTCCTGGTCAAGGACCTTCAGCCTGAGATGCTGGATTCTCTGGACTACAAGATGCGCTTTTCTTTTTCAAGGAGAAAACACAGACGCAAGGGAGCTGCTTTATAGATGTAACTACCTCCTTATGGAGAGTGCTGCAAATCAATCTCTAACTCATCAGATTTTTCAACTCAGCAAGCCTCAGGAGAAGTTTTGGACGGCTCCGTCTGCGAATGTGGTCCGTATTGACGTTGACGAATCGGTCAAACATCATTATCAAGCGACATGCGGTGGAGTGCTAAGGAACGCCAAGGGAGAATGGCTTATGGGTTTTCATAAAGCCCTAAGTCTTCATTCGGTGCTTGAAACTGAAATCTATGCAATTATGACAGGTCTCCAAGTCGGTCAGCAGATGGGGTTGCGGAACGTCGTCCTCTACTTCGATTCCCTTGATGTTGTTAATACTCTCATGAGAGACTGTTCAAGAGATCACCCGCTTAGAGACATTATTGGGGAGACTAGAGACCTCACGTTCAGTGATTGGAATATGGAACTTCACCATACCTCAAGGGAAATCATTTTATGTGCTGATTTTATGGCTAAGAAAGGTCATGATGCGCTGGTTGATGCCGGAGTTATTCTTGTTCCTGTGATCCTAGAGGATGCGCTGATATGGTCATCAAGGACCAATTGTCCTGTCCCCACTAGTTATTTCTAGTTGTTTGTTGTAAGGACTAGTTCTTTTTGGCTAGTCTTGACTTTGTTCTCTAAGCTCCGGCTTGCCTCTTTTACTCAAAAAAAGAAAAAAAGAAAAGAAAAGTAAGTTAAATGCTTTGCATATTTATGATCATTAACAAAACCAACTTTTTGAATTACGTAATTTAGTTATTTGCATCTTATGTTTTGAATTAGGGTATTACCATTTAGGGATAGGTTATTCTACCTACCTTTGCCTACTCCTCTTAATACCATTAGATTATAATCTCATCCAACGCCGGAGATTTAAGGGATAAAATAAACTTTTTTACCCATTCTTCTTTCCCACTGCCTCCCACCCTCTCTCTCCTTCCCTGTAATGTCCAGTAGGATCCTTCTCCACAACATCAGCATCATCGTTCTCAAACTTACAAGCAGACAAACAGGCGCCAGAATCCATAACCATCACGGATTTTAAAAAACCAAAATGTCCTACGAGGAGAGTAGTCGATTCGGTTTGGCTCGCGAAAAAATTAGAAACCCTATAATTTGATCGATATGTATACTTTCTTCTATTTGGTTTATTAGGGCTTCTAGGTGTACTCAGATTTTAAATCAATTTTGGTAAAATAAGGCAACCTTTCATCTTCATGTTGTCATCTGGCATACGTGTTAAGCTTTAAAATTTTTCGTAGCACAATTCTTTGTCGCTTAGTGTCAAGTTTAGTTCCTTGTGTGCCTTTGTATTTCTTTGAGAGGAGAGAGAGAGAGTAGGAGGTGGTGGAAGAGAGGAAAGGGTAGAAGGGTTTATTTTATCCCTCAAACCTTCACCGTTGGATGAGATTATAATCTAACGGCTTTGAGAGGGGTAGACAAAATAAGAGTAAACAGAATAATCTCTCCCTGCTATTTAATAGTCTCTTTCATTATTTTTATAAAATTTAAAAATTTGAATTGCTTTGTCTTTTTTATAAAAGCCCAACAAAAATTGTTTCAACATTTAATGAGTTTTTTTCCATCTTTGCCCCCTCATTAATGATATATATTGCATGAATTAAAAGTTAGTTGCAATTATATTTATTTTATTTCTCTATTTTACTTATCCCATCGTAAATAAGAGAATACTTAGAAAAATTATTTTAGACAAACATATTGTTTTGAACAAATTTTAATCATTTTCTTAAACTGTATAATTAAGCTATCAGACTCTTATAAATAAGATTAGATGGAGTAAGATTCATGTTTTTTTCAGTCTATTTCCATCTAAACTTATTTTCAAAATAATCATTCAAACAAGTTTAATTTTTAAAAAAATCACGGGTAATTTAAACATAAATACCTTAAGGACCCGTTTGTTACAAAGAAAGCTTGGGGAGGGAAAGAAACTTTAGAGGAGGGAAAGGAATGGAAAGGAAGATTTGAAAGATGATGGAAGATGACTTGAGTTGTTTGGTAGGAAGAAAATGAAGAGGTGGTAGTTGGTAAAGAATTAGGAAATGTCTATTTTACCCTCAAAAGAAATTAATTCAAAATAAATAAATAAAAAATATTTTTTTTGCTAAAATATATTTTAAAAAAATATATTATTGTTAAGTTCGAACTTTTGAAGAAGAAAAAATTCGCCAAATTTGAACTTTCCCACCAGGTTTGAACTTTCCCACCAAGTTCGAACTTCCCGCCAAATTTGAATTTCAGGGGTAAATCTGTCAAAAAACAATTTTCTTGGGAAGATGTCAGCTTTCCTTCCATTTTCGGATGGAAATCATTTTCCCTCAAATGAGGGAAGATGGACCCTCACTGAAAGATACTGACTGGACTTTCTGTGTAACAAACATCCAAAATCTATGGGAAGATTGAGATCTTCCATTTCCCTCCCCAAGCTTTCTTTGTAACAAACGGCCTCCTAAGTTTTTAAAGGTTATATTGAGACAAAGCCACGTCTCTGACCATTAATCCAGCAGGCACTTAGACGCTGTCGTTTGACGGATGCTTTTGTGGAGGATTTTTGGGGAGCTCGGTGCAGCTAGTGGCGTCGTTTAGGCCTTGGGGATTTGTGTTTGCTGGGGATTTCAGATTTGTTTTTGTTGTGGTGATTTCTTCTGCGCATTTGCGAATTTGCCCACCCACATTCCCTTTCATGATTTGTTCGTTTCATTCGCGAAGGTGAGCCTAAGTCCATTTCGCGCCTTCATCGATCTGCATAGGCTCAATTTTCTTCTTCTTCCTTCTCGATTCTGCGTCTCCTCCTTCTTTCACTTCTCTTCTTCAAGCTCGGTGCTATCGCAGTTACTGCTCGATTTGGAACTCGAATTCGGCCATTTCCGTCTAACGGAACAGTCGCAGCAGCACTTCTTTTGGTCAGTATTTCCCTCCCCTTCTTCGAATAGAACGACTGAAGGAACAAAGCAATTTGCAACCTCTGCATCGGTTATTTTTTTATTGGTATGATGGGTAAAATTATTTGTTGCTTTCATTTTTGTTTTTTCCTTTATTTACACGTGTCTTTGTACATTTGGTTCTTACCTGAAGCAAATGTGTAAATGTGTCCAGGGGAATTTTGATTGTCATAGTACATTTAAGGTGTATATAAAGTAGCATTCAATGGCCAAAAAGCCTGGACCAAGACCCAGCAAATTATCAGTGTACCTTTACGTACCTAATATCATTGGTGGGTATTTATCTTTACGAGTGGATAGGGTGTTTCTTTGCTGCTTACTTACATATTTTGGTAACTATATAGTTCATTTATTACAGAAAAGTTCTTACCGTTAAAAGGTTTATTGCCATTTTTTTTTCTTTGGAATATTGGATTCCAGTACTGTAAATGTTTTAACTGAAGACTCTTCATTGTTATGTTAAAAACTAGTCGGAACACTGTACCACTTTTATTTGATTATATGATCTGTTTGCAAACAGTATTTCTTTACAAGGAAGTTATACATAACCTTCCAAATTCAGTCAAGTTAATTCCCTCTTTGCTAATTCTCCATGGGTTCACTATTTAAATTTGAGTTTGTGGTATTGCAGGATACATGCGGGTTATTGTGAACTGTGCTGCCTTCTACATATGCTTCAGAAACAGAACGCTTTTCTGTATTCTATATTTTTTTAGGTGGGAAGCAGTTACAAAAGTGTTTTCAAGCATTCTTCTTTATGTTCTTTATATAACTTTATGGAATTAGGGGCATAATGTATATAAACTTGTCTTTTCAGCTTTGTCTGTGATGCTGTGGATGGTTGGTGCGCTCGCAAATTTAATCAAGGTATAAATTCTTTCGGTGTGTTATGGTTGAATATTTTTTTTTTAAGAGCCCTTGGTTGAAAATGGTAATGGGAAATGAATGAAAATGAGAAAATTTTCTCATATAAACATGGAAACTCTTTCCAAGAAAGTCACCTTACCATCACCAAATACAATAAAAATTACCTTCCCTCATTTTCCCGTTTCCTTAAATCCATTTTTTTATGGGTTTAATGTTTTTGCTTTTACTGCAGATTTTTTTTTCCTGCCACACTCACATAAAAGTGAGTGGGTCCCATTGTAAAGAGAAGAGAGAAAAAATATTAGTGGGACCTACTCACTTTTATGTGAGTATGGCAAAAAAAATAATTGTATAGCAAAAGCAGAAATATTAAACCTTTTTTATATGCAAAATGCAGCCTTGAGGAATCAATGGTAGCTTCAGGCAGAAGTTGGTAAATATAACGAACAAATATATTATTATATTACTACAGCACATTTATATTGTATTTATACTTTTTGTTTTTCAGTGTCAACCTTCGGAGCTGTTCTAGACATGATAACAGATAGGTAATTTACTCACTCTCCCCATTTGGCACATATACCCACCTCATTTTGTGTTCATAGACACCAACACTAACACAATAGGACAGGATGATGCAACAAATATGGGGTATCCATATCTAATTTGAAGTGTCATATGGTGTCTAATGAGTGTTGGACTTGGATTTGGCCCTCATTTTGAAGTGTACATGCTTCATAGGCATCCTTGCACTTTACTTTGTTGTATATAAACTCCAAGAAGAAGTATTAATAAATGATGATGCTATAATTTTAATATTTTGTATTCTCATTTGGCTCACTTGGATTATTTGTTCCTCTATTCCAGAATCAGTACAGCTTGTCTACTTGTAATTCTTTCCCAAATATACAAGTAAGAATTTCAAACCCTCAAGCATTTAGTCAAATACTGGAATTTTAAGCATGCATGTTTGACATTCATGTTGAATCTTTGTGAAGGCCTGGTCTGATCTTTTTGTCACTGCTTGCCTTAGATATTGCAAGCCACTGGCTGCAAATGTACAGGTAATTTATGTAAATGAATCGATGCCATATTTTTTCCTACCCTTCATTTCTCTGAAAATCTGTAACCATTTATTTTGTTCTTTATTAAGTTTTTTTTGTTGGATCTTCCTGCTTTAAATGCAGCACTTTCTTGCTGGGCAAGGATAGTCATAAGGATGTAAAAGACAGCACTAACTGGCTTTTTAAGGCATATTACGGGAATAGGATGTTTATGGCTTACTGTTGTGTCTCATGTGAGGTAGTTGTCTTCCTGTATGCTGGATCACTTTTGATGAAAATCTTGTATGTTTAAATTAAAAATTTCTCATTTTACAGGTCCTTTACTTAATCCTATTTCTTCTGTCAGAGAATCAAACAGACGAATTGAAGGATGTAAGTTATATATTGTGTCTTTCAATTGTTTTAGATGTCTAGAAGGTTCCCAAGATTATTTTATTAGTTACTCAATTGTCAATCCTTTTCAGGTGTTAGCGAGTTGTTTGCAAAAGATATCTATAGTTTCTTTCCTGGTTGGTACAAGTTTATTTGGATGGGCGATCAAGCAAGTTGTAAATATCATTCAGGTTCGTACGTAAAAAGTTTGTCCTTTTTTCACATCATAACAAGGGATCTAATACCTTGTAAACTCAACACCCGTCAATAGTCGTCTGAAGTTGTCTTCGGTTTAATTATCTTACATTGAAATATAACTTTGGGAATTTACTGAGAGGACGTGATTGGTGACCATGGTCTATTTGCACAAAAGCTTTGAAATGCCAATTTACTTGTGTGAATCGACTTGCCTTGCACTAGACAAATAACCTAATTAGCCTGGTACTTGGAACATCAGCTTACTCATGCTTGGCATGGTTTTTATTATGGTGCAACAACGTACTAATATGACTAACTATTGATTCAAAGAACTTCCTTCACATTCTTGTCTAAATAAATTAGTCGGATTTGGTTATTTTATTTATTTATTTATTGTATTGAGCCATGATCATGCTAGTAGTAGTTTTTGTGACTTTGTTTATATTATAAAGCAGGTCTTATATTTAGAATTGGAGGAGTACTTATATTTACTTGTTCATATATTCAAGCCCCCTAATCTAATCTTCACTTGTGGTGGTTCCAGATGAAGACAGCGGCAGATGTGTGTGTGCTTCATGATATTGAGAAAAAGCAAAAGCGTTAATGCTTCTTTGATGTAGTTTTTGCCTCCCCTTCCTTTTTGTCATTTCAATTTTCCTTTCTCTAGGTGCCGCAGTAGTTTGAATTTATAGGATCTTTGTGGTGGTTCCAGAAGATGTTTGTTTTATGCCATGCCCTGGCCCCTTATTAAAACTTAGAAGCTCCCTCGTGCCTTCTAAGTCCAGGGGATTTCAAAGTAACTGGAACTGGTTTAGTTTCCACCTTTTGTAATGAAAGAAATAACAATGTTAAATTGATGTACTCTGTTTTGCACGTGCTTGTAAATTTTTCGAGGAGTAGGCTGTGTTCGGGCTAGTTGTGATGGCTGTACACATCACGATTATTTTGATCAGAGAACTAACAAATTAGTCTTTGAAGTTGCATGTCTGTTTAGCTGCAAATTTTGGACCTTTGGAGGGTGAGATTAGAGTTAATCCGGTTCTGTGAATTATTTCGAAGGCTGGCATTCGAATTTGTTAGTTGATATACTTGACACATTGATGTGTTCAAGCTATTTTTTCTTACCCTACACATTGGTAAAAGTATTGTCTCAAAAAGAAAAAAAAAAGGAAAGAATTGGGACTAAAATTTAAGAGATAGAGCTTGGTTCAAGAGGAGAATAGAGGGTGGCTGTTTTTAATTAGTACTCCCTTTTGTCTAAATTATAAGACGTTTCTAATTAATTCAATGGTACCAATAAAAATAGTTAGTTAAAAGTATTAAATTGATTATAAAATTCAAATGAATATGGAACAAATATTTAATATTCATTGAAACCAGTGGCGGAGCCAGGTTTTTATATTTGTGGGTGCACAATTAGTGAGGGGATTTGGGGGTTCGGGGGCAACGCCCCTAAAATTTTTTTTGTCAATGAAATTTTTAAATGCATTAAAAATCAAATCAATATAAACAAGAAAAGAAAACTTAATATAGAAAAATAATAATAATAAAGAGTAAACTAAACTATTACAACATAACGATTACAAAAGCATTCTTCGATTCTTCATTTCTCAACATAAGTTTGTCAAGAGTTCTCTAAGATCATGTAAGGTGAGCTTGAAATGTCTACGATAGGATAATTAAATTTCTTCTGAGAACTTCGAATCAAGTAAAAGAATAAATAAATATTTATTTTCCAAACCAAATACCTACTAAAGCTTCTTAAGAAATATGGAACGAATCACTACAACAGAGCTGATACCCCTATGAGCTCAACGACTTTTATAATATCCTAATTTTTACTTTTAGGATTTATTTATAATTAATAGTGAAATTATATATGATTGTCTCATATGATTAATGGTTCTTTCTTTTAATATTGTTTTGAAATCACATATAAAACCACTGTTGCTACGTGTGAGGAAGATGAATGTGCTGAAATGAGGAAAAATGGGGAAAGAATAAGAAAAGAGGAGTGTTGGTCGTGCGCTAGAATAAGGAAAAATGGGGAAAGAATAATAAAAGAGAAGGGCCCAATAGCAATCGAACCAGTGACCCTCTTGAGCCACAATCAGATGCTTTACCATTGAGCTATGGATCATTTATGCAAATGTTACAACTAAATAATATATATATTCTCAAATTTTGTGGGTGCACTTGTCCCCATAGGAACAAGTGTGGCTCCGCCACTGATTGAAACTATCAAATTGTCGATCAAAATTTCTTTCTAAAAAGACTTTAGGGGAGTGCAAAGAAGGGAAAAGGGGTGAGATTTTATGGAGAGAAGTAGGATAGAAATGAGGATTTTAGTTCCCTAGGTCTCCCATTTTGATGAAGAGGGATAAGAGGGCAAGGAAAGGAAAATTTGTTGAAACTTTTCCTTCACTCTCCATCAATTTTTTTCTAAAGAAAGGAGGGGGCAAAATCCCTCCCCAGCTTTCCAAATCCTTCCAACCAGTGTAAGAAGTGATTTCAAGCACAAGTTCACTTTTTGTTTAATGGGTCAAAACTTCCTTTATTTATATATAGAGAGAGAGAGACACACACACACAGTATATATGAAAGTCATACTAGTTATAAGCTATGAACAATGTGGATTTGTATGGTTCAACGTTGTGTATGAGCTTATAATATAATTATAGTAAAACTAGCTTTTTTTGCTTTCTATTTATAAGATTTTATGTTTTTATTTAGGAAAAATTGGGGGGGGGGGGAATCCTCTATTAAAAACTTAGTGAAGCGGAAATAATAATGAGAGAGAAAGAGAGGGAAAATGATAAAAGATGAAAGGCGCTTAGAGTAAACAAGGGACATTTTAATGGCTAGGTGACATTTCTGTGTGTGTGTAGGTGACATTTCTTGCCAATGTGAGTTGGCATAGATGGTAAGAGATCCAGGACTAGACCCTTGGGTCGTGGGTTCGATCCCCTCTGCTGTCGCTGGGACTCCTTTGGTAGGCGATCTCGTAAGTCCCCAGTAAGTGCTCATAGAGCCCGGGGCCGTGCCCTGACCTTGGTGGGGGACTGATGTCGAACCCCTCCAAAACTTTTTGATATCAAAAAAAAAAAAACACACTTCCTAAGGAAATTTGGAATGATTGCAGCCCCTCCTCCTCATGTGCACCATTGAAGTCTGAGCAACCTGACTCTTTAATGCAACAAACTCTAATTCCATATGTAAATTCTAGTTATCTGCAGTTCTTACAAGATGCTTCTTTTGAGTGAGTTTCAAAATTTGAAAGGTAGTGGTGGTGAGTTAATAGAATGCCGCCAATACCCTTTTGTGTAAATTATGTATTTAAATGCACAATTTAGGCCTCTCTAATTAACCCCATTTCCCCCTAATTTTCAGCAAAACAATCATGAGCAGAACTTAATGCAAAGTAAAATTAGGCCAGCCTCATCCCTTATGATTGTTGAGCAGTCAAGCTCCATGTTAAATTGTTACCAACAAAGAAATGTAGCAAACCAGCCACAAGCAGATACAGTAATTCCCAAATCCCAGCAGAGCAAGGAAACAAACCGTCCCTAACCCCATGGATTATTAAAAGAGATATAATTTAGCGTGCCTCACTGCGTGAGCATGTAAAAGCATCATCATCATCCTAAACTACCCATTCTTTATACTCCCAATTGTTTCTCAGTCAACAAGTCGTATAGCTCCCTCTTGTTCTAAGGAAGACTACTTGGATGTTTACCAGACACAACATAGAGGAATTCAGCTAAAGATTATTGTCTGTTCTTCATGATGCAGAAGCCTCACACCCCATACAGACTTCCTAGGAGATAATCCAACCCACTCGCTACTTTTCATCATCCACTTTCATTTCTTTTTCCTTTTGATTTTTTTTTCTTTTTTTATATAAAATATATAAGAACACCTCCGAATCGATCATGATTGGTGGTTTCGGTTAAGGAGAAGCCCATTCAAAGTAAGGGCAGAAGGCGCCTCTAGCTGCAGTCCAGTTCCCACAGCCAAAGAAGATGCTTCCTTGCTTAGGACCTGGCTTCCTCACCATTCCCCTACTGCTTTTCACCCCACAGAAACAGCGAGGTTGATACTGAAACATGGGGGAATTTATATCCTTTACTTTATAGGGGTGATTAGGGAAAACACTCGTGTGCTCCGGTGAATGCCCCAACATCAGCGATCGATCAGCAGTCTGACACATAAGGGAATTTGTTATTGAAAATCGAAAACCCCCATGCATAAGGAGCGCCAGCAGGTGAGCGGTGTTTTTGGCATCATCCAAGCCACAGTGAGCACGGCCCTGCCAAGCCAAGCCTGCCCTCTCAACAGCCTCCTTTAGATTGCACCTTGCAGCACCATATACTTCGTGGAAAGGAATTTTTAAGTTGATCCAGCTAATGAAAGATAAGCAACAGAAAAACCTCAAGTCAGCCAAAAATGAAATCCAGATAAACATTGAAGGCATCAATAACCCCACTGCTGCAGCGTTTACCGGTTGAAATAAGGAGGCTTCCGTATTTTCTTAAAACGGCACTCAGATTCCAGCATCACCCGACAGTCCCAGTTAGACCATGTAACAACAGCAAAGTTGGTACTTTTTATTCCCTTTTTCTCAAGCCATTTATCATGCCTAAGGAGCGCCTCACCCAATGTAACTCCTCTGTCCACCTGAACCACACAGTCGGAATGCAATTAACACTCTACACTGCATGGACGGGAATGAACAGCTTAATGCAATAGTTGAGGAGCTAGAAATAGAAGATACAAAAGTAGAAAAGCATTGTGGTATTTCTATGGACTGTGGGTCAAGGACAACTTTTGGTCATATGATGCAGCTGGGATAGCATTAACTTCATCCACATACAATTAAGCACCAAAGAAACTTAACTGATTTATTGAGTTTTTATAAAGAATATGAAAACATACTGACTGGAACCCATAGGCCAGTGGAACGCAAAACAAAAATTCCTTTCCCTACCACTCTTCAAAGAGCTATTACAGTTAAAATTAACTGATGAGGCATAACAGCACACAAAAAAAATCTTCCAATATGTTATCTGGATTATTTAGGATAAGTTATTAAAGTAAGAGGGATACAGATAGGAAGTAGGATAAGAAATGCTCCTTCGACAAAAATGATGAGGAAGTTAAAAACCAACAGACATAAGGTAAAACCACCAATAAAATTATTAAATAAACAAAGACCAAATGGTCAGGACAAAGACGGAAAAACTCTCTGAAGTTAATAGAGAAACATCCAATTTGTGAGGACACACCCAATGTTCATCAAACACTTGAAAAGCATACACCACAATCTAGCTCGCTGCTTCACAATGTGAAAGCAACTGTGCAGCTACTTCTAGTCTAGATTAAAACAACACAACACAGAAGCATTCAAGCCTTGTTGGATCTACAAAAACTACAGTATATCACAAGTATTAATCTAATAGAGTAGCACAGTCCAAATAAAAACTTGATAGTAGAGGGGTTTGGATTTTGCACAGACGTTGTTATGCTAAGGACTTTTGTTTGAAAAATGGTGAAGAAAATAAACAACTTCAATAAGTGAGGATAATTGAGTGTCCATATTCTCTTGTCCCAGATTAGAAGACAGAATAGCTGAATCAAGCAAATCCAATAGGGACACCAATTCAAATAGTTTTTTTATCATGCAAGTTTCTAAAGTAATGGAAAATCCAAACAATATTAGAGTATTAGTTTCGGAATAAGTGAGTGACAAAAGGACATAAAGTCAACGAAATTCCTATGAAAAAAAAATATTTCCTTACCCAAATTTCCTTGTTTGAGAGAAAATAATAAACTGTCTTCAAATTTGAATTTAGGCATATAAGATGAAGTTGTACATATCAGAGCTTTTATAACCAAGGGACTTCCAAGCATAAGGGTGTGTAAAATATTACTAGAAAACAATTCATATGCTTTCACTTAATAGCTAAAAGTTTTGGATTGAAGTGATCTTTCAAATGGTATCGGATTACAAGGTATAGGAAAGCCCGTGTATGTTGAAGCTTCAAGCCAAAATTCTTTCACATGAGAAGGAAGCTGAAGATTATAACTAAAATATCTGTACGTCTTTGTTTTGTACTTTTAAGTAGTAGTTGAAAATTAGCATACTCCTAAGAAATAAACTTTTAAGGGCTCAAATGAGGCATTAGTCATAATTTCCATTTTCTTCCATTTCTCTTTTAAATAATCCACTAAATTCAATTAAAACTGATTTCCCAAAAATGAATTCCTGATTACAATGTCATTATCCTAAAGGCAGTTCTTTGACCAAAAAAAACCTAAAGGCAGTTGGCAATTTCAATAGAATACTTCAATTTTCTTGCTATTCAAATAGTTAAAAAAAAAAAAGTAGCTAGTCATATTTGAATCATTTGCTACATTACATATGGATAACTAGAGGAATCTTCAAGGTACCACTGGCTAAATCTGTAAATGATAATTGGGAAAAAAAAGTCACAGTTTAGTTTCAGTATAACTCACAACAAAATAGCTGTCCAAGCAATTATTTTGTCAGAAGACCTGGAGTCTAAATCACAACTTAAGTTCTCCTGCATGATTTTTTTGGAATAGAATGAGAATGTTTTAGAGAAAGGAAGATAATAACAAACAAAAAAACAGAGGACAAGAGATCCTCATCAATCAAAAGAAAAGAAACAAAAGGGGAAAAAAAAACAAGACACATTAACTCAACAGAGCTTTCCAATCCCCAGGTAAAGAACAGCCCCAAAACAGTTGTTCATTCAAACCCACAACAAGTCATGAAAATGTTGTTCCATGCAAATATTAATTCAATGTCTTTACACTCAAGCATATCCTAACAGTTTATAAAAGAGGTATAGACCAAAATACAATTTTCTTTCACTGACACTAATAGTGGAACCATTTACAAATATTAAAGAAATCAGGATATTTGATGCATACAGAACAACTGATGTATACAATGTTATAATTAGATAGTAGTTCACTGAGAAGGGACAAAATGAAGAGTCTAACAAATCACAGATGATCCACTAACATCATGGTAGGCCATATTTATATCTGATGCATACTTGTCCTGCTCTTATTTATATTTCTCCCTTGTAAGTAAAGGCGATTTTTTCCCTAACACACCTGAATTTGCTGGATACCGGTTAGATCCTTGCAGAAATCACTCAGAAGCTGATTGCAGGTAGGCCTTACATACGTCTGAAAACAGGCTTCCAGCTGGCCAGTCACACTACTCACTATAACAGATGGAAACTCAATGATTTCTTGAGGGTGGGGATTTTTATCCTTGTCACAGGTAGCCTCAAAGTCTATGACCACAAAATACTGAAATTCCTGATGTTGGAAGTCATGAGGGTGACCTTGAGCAAACATATTGATTGGGAAATGTTGAAACTGGTTTTCAACAGGATAAGGGTAAAAATGGTTACCATAAGCATTCCATTGGGACTGGGGCACCTTGTGAGGATTAAAATGGCAGGTTGACCGGGTACCGTAATTATGGTTATAAGAAGGCTTAGGGTGAAATTCTTTGGAAGGCTCGAGAAATTCCTCACCAACTGGGAGATCAGCTTCAGCAACATCCCTAACAGGGTGAAAACTAGGGACATTTTTAAGCTCTGTAAAGCCTTCCATCGAACTCCCATTATACTGCAAATTGCAAGGGAATCCCTTGCCCTGGAGGCATTTCAGGGATGCCTCGCAGTTTTTTTGCATAGTTTCTGCATAAAAAAATAGTCATAAAAATGACACATGAGAAATTTGTTTGCAAGAATAATTAATCATAAAGTAAGAAACCCATGTTTTCCCAAAGGAACAACAAATAGAATCCCAAAAAATGTAAATTTCAAATAATAGAAATAAAATTGCATGTTTTAGGCATCAAAATGCATCTTCCAACATGGAAAACAGTCCAACAAATTAATAGGTGTACAAGTTCGGCAAAATCTTTTACCATAACATCAACTAAAAATATAACGTAATACATTATTATCATTTATCACCATGATAAAAAGAAATTAATTAATCTACCAACAACATAATAATATCATTATGCAAGGCCTGCTTTTACCTAGTTAAAAAAACTTAAACTAAAAATTAAACTTAACTAGATCAAATCAACATGCTTTTAATATTTCCATTAGTAATGCGTTCCTGTGAAATATTTAAGAGACAAGCCTTTCAACACTAAAGTTAGCAACATATCCAAACTTCCAAAGGGTATCAAGCAAACAGACAAATCTGCAAATGCTGCACTTTAAAATGAGACGAGCCAGGCTTTCTTCTAACTATATAAGGTCAATTGATACCCTCACTATTTTCATTGATTAAACAAGAAAGGTCAACATGACAAAGGAAGTCAATAATCAACAAATATAAATATATAAACAGAAAACAAAACAATCAATTCAAAAGTTTTATTTGGTGCGTCCTTTTCCAGTTTTCCTTCTCTCTTTCATTGAGCTTAAGGCTAAAAAATCAAGTAAAATAACCTGATTTTGTCTAATTGATAAAGCATCTGTTTTCCTCATGAAAGCAAAGAAAAGAAAACAGTAATTAAAACACAAAAATGAGCCATCCAAAAGTCCTGAACTGAAACTGAATGACCAAAAGAAAATTTTAGTCTCAATCATATTTATCTCATAGATGCCTAGAGATGCTAAAGAGAAAGGAACTCGACTTGAATTCGGAAATTGACCAGAACAACTTGAAGTGATATGATATCAGTAGAAGAGAAAGGTTAGAGAAATAGGCAGATATGGCTCAAGATGGAAATGTTAGTCAGAAAATTCTTCGAAGAATCACTTAACGAAACAAAGGTTGAGCAATTCAATCTGATTGCACTCATCTTAGTTTCAGGCCATCACTGCCAGAAATCTATACGGATGTGTCCACTTTTAATAATAAAACTCCAGTTCTCAACCAATTAATAAATTGCAAATTCATATACAGCTCGCTATCTGCAAACTCACACTAATTTAACTTTGAACCACGAACCACATCTCTGTAGCGTGTTCACAATCCCAGCCCTTAACTATTGATTCTTCACATCCCAACTACAGAACATCGTCGAACTCAAAATCCCACTTTCCTTTAAAGATGTTCCCGGTTCCAAGTTTTTATCTTTCTATGTATGAGCATAAAGCAAAATCCTCCATACTTCATAATTCCACGACTCTAACGCCACCAACTAGTATAGTTGGAACCGTTCGAGAAAAATCTAGTTCACTAGAACCCAATACCCACATAATCGTCTCCCACATTGTTCTCAACCGCATCAACTTATGATCAAATAAAATTGAACCACCGCTAAGCAAACCGTAACTGGTTCAGAAGCTAAAACAACAAAATTTCTCAGGAAAAAACAAAACAAAAGGGAAAGATGAGAGTTCACAATAAAAAAAATTCGCACGTGATTAAGAACCCCACCAAACAATCTGCGTTAATAAGAACACAATAGGCAATCAGAACCGAATTAAATCGATGATTATACTGAAATTAAATTACAGGAACCAAAAACAGAAGCCCACCTCTCTTTTCAAGGGCCATCATGATCTTCAATATAGTTGAGATCCGCCAACGGGTACATCAGATCCTCCTATGAAATTTCCACCTGCAAAGAAAACCAAACACAGTCGAAAGTGAATTTCATTGTTACACACACAACCACATTAACGTTCCAAGATTAAAGAAAATATATTGTGACAGGAGGAGGCAGAGATTACAAACCTGGTGTTATTGGAATAGAGAATGAGAAAGGAAGAGAGATAAAGAGAGGAAGAAGTGTTATTACCTATATTCACAAGGAAGAAGACTCTGGCCAGTTGATTCAAAGAAGCAAGGAATTCGAGAAGGGATATAAAACAACAGATTGGGCCCACGGGACCATGAAAAAAGCGCCCGTTTGGATTAAGGAATGACGTGTACTTTTTTTTTTTGCAATGGAATAACTTGCAATGTAACGTAATTACGTTTCCTTCATAGGTAATGGGCTGTTTGATTTGGGAGAGCAGTAGAAGATCAAATTGCTATTAATGAGAAATTTTTTTTATTTGAAACTATATTTTTATAATATTTAAAAAAATTATGGGTTATTTAGTAAAGATGTCCCTCCCCTCAAATCAAATAGGCCCTTAAGGAAGATGATGCAATAAAAAAATTTAGTTGGATTACATCAAATATAAGAATATATAAAAATAATATATTAAGAGATAAAATTACCTATATCTACATGTACATATGTATATAACGCATAAGTTAGAATCATGGTAATTTTTTTATGTAGTCTGCATGTTGGGTTAATAGTATTTTTTAAAAATATTTAATGATAAAAATATATAGCAGTGTACATATTGAGTTCATGGTAATTTTTTGATGTTTAATTGTGGGAACATTATTTAATGAGATATTTTAATATATGGAATATAATTTTTCAAATTCTTTTAGTGGGGAATTTTTTTATTTATGTTTTATATTATTAATTAATTCCTTTAATATTTAATGGTGGTGATTATTAATATTTAACGACATTTATAGGTGGGTACTTTAGTCAAATTAATAAATTATAATAGTAATGATGTCTTTTTCACTTGATTACGGGATGTTTGCATCTCTATTAATCAATCTTAACAATATAATCATCAAATGATGTAATCAAAATTACAAAATGTAATCTGCTTTACATTACATAAACCCAACCAAATGTTGTAATTGGTTTGTTGCATCAGGATTACATGCAATCGTCTCCCATGAAATCAAATCAAATGATGGATAGAGTTTATATAATGAGCCGTAAATGGAGGATCAAGACGAATTTTTTTATTATCAAGATTACTTTATTTTGTGTGTGTGTGAATTCCAACCACCTTTTACAAATTTGGCATGTTCCTAAATTCTAATCACTCACAAGCAAAGGATTAGAGAATTTACCTGGTCAAAGAACCTTCTCAGCTGCTAAATATGATAAAGTCATTGGTTAAAAAGAATTTCTACAGCGAAACTTTTATCACGGTTGTTATAACTTATAAGACTGAGAAGTATATAAAAAGTGTGAATGGTAATATTTTTATAAATAAGATCTATATTTCATTAGTAACCAAAGTAGACATTATTGTTTGGATTTATACATTATAAATTAGTTTTGTAAATGGTGCAGTTACATATTTTCTACCCCCTGTTAACTTAACAACTAGTAATTTATTTTAGGATTTTTTTTTGGGGTCAGGTACTCCCTTCGATCCTAATTATAAGACTTAGTTGACTTTTTTGAAGAGGTTAAGGAAGCTAATTAGATTACTTTAGAGTATTTTTATTTTTATTTTTTTCTTCAAACTATTTAGTTTGACTAATAAACTAATATATAATTTAAGGATATACAACATATAAAATGATTAAGTAACTTATTTAGCTTCCTTAATTTCTCCAAAAAAAGTCAACTATGTCTTATAATTAGGATCGGAGGTAGTATCATTTTTGCTTTGAAAGTTTTTTGTGATCATTTTTGCCTTAGAAGTTTAGAAAATGTAACGATTTGCCCCGGAAGTTAAAACAACATTGTTTTTTACCATTAAGTTTCTACTACATTTTGTAAATTTTCGAGGCAAAATTGCTAATAAAAAAATTTCTGGATATCTACAGACTACGGCTCCTCAACCACAATTTCTAGAGTAAATTGCTACGTTTTGTTAATTTTCAGAGCAATTTTACTCAAAAAAAGAAAAAAAACTTTCAGGTGTCCAGTGCTCCTCAGCCAAAACTTCTGAAACAAAAATAATTATTATCCCGTTTTTTTAAAAAATTGTTACTACCTTTTCTACAATGATGGCTAGCATATACAACAAATGTAGCAATTATGCAGTATATGCTGGTGAGTGTAAAAATAATCTAAATAACACCCAAACATCTCAAGGGACCATAAAATAAACTTTGTAAAAACCTTCAAAGGTTGTTTGGTTTGAGAGGAGAAAGGGGGAAAAAGTCTCGTCTTTACTAAATAACCCATAAAAATTTTTCAATGTTCTAAAAACATATACTCAATAAAAAAAATATTTTTTTCATTAATGATAATTTAATCAATATCCTATCCTCTCTTGGGGTTTCATCTCCTCCAATTCTTTCCTCTCAAATCAAACACTCCTGTACCAACCCGGAATTAAAAATTGCGCCAATATGTTCATGAGAGATGTGATAATCAAAATCACTATCTAACATTGACGAAACAAGTGTTGAGTGTTCTTTACGTTTTGGAAATTATATACAAATATTGCAATAACTAGATGTCATCAAGTTATGCTTTAATTAATTGGTGCCACTTTCTGAAGTAATTAAAACCATCTCTATTACCATGGTAACTTGCCACCTTCTATTTCATATACTTCATCACTAAACTACAAGACTATTGCCATAAATATTACCGTCTTCAATACAAGACATAATTGATCAATTTGAAGAGATTAATAAAACTAAATTCATTATTTAGTTATAATATATGTTACGTAATCTTTATGAAATGCTTATATATACTTCTTTTAGTCCTAATTATAAGATTAAGTTGACTTTTTTTAGAGAGATTAAGGAAACTAATTAAATTAGAGTGTTTTTTTTTTTCAAACTAATTAGTTTGACTAATAAACTAATATATAATTTAAGGATACACAATATATAATATGATTAAATAACTTATTTAGCATCTTTACTCTCTCCAAAAAAGTCAATCCAGTCTTATAATTAGGACCGGAGGGAGTATAATTATATTTTATATTAGTGCATACTCGGCAAATTATTAGGAAAATATATATTAAATAAATTAGTTGGGAGAAAAATGATAAATTTAAATAGTTTAAAATGATTTTATTAATTTTTCCAAATGATTCAATTAAGTAGTATATCAAATATGGGAGGTGATATTAAATTTTATGTTTATACTTATTTTTTAAAATTTATATTTAAGAATGTAATCATTTTTTAAAGGGAAAATCATTTTCAGGGCCCTTTTAAGGTTAACAATCCCAAAAAAAACCCTAAGATTTTGATAATCCTAAAAAAGGCCCCAGAGCCTTTTCTGGTATTTTCAGAATCTTGGGTGAGTTGTGAACGAAGCTGATATAGTTGTTAACGAGGTCCTGATATAGTTGTCAACGGGGCTGATATAGTTGTTAGCAAAGTGTTATTAACGGGGTTGATTTAGTTGTTAAAATCTACTCGTTAACAACTACATCAGCCCTATTGACAATTCACCAAAAATTTTGAAAATCCCAGAAAAGGTCCTGAGGCTTTTTCTGAGATTATTAGAATTTTGGGGCCTTTTTTAGGATTGTTAGTCCTAAAAGGGTCCTGAAATGGATTTTCCCTTTTTTTTTAAATTTAACTTAAATAACTTAAATTTTAGTTATTGATTTTTTTTTTTTTTCACGGGATTTCTCAGCTCCAGCCAAAAAATTCCAAACTGACATTCACTAACTCAGCCGCGGAAACTCATCGGCGATGGCGGGAGAGGGAAGCGGCGATGACGTTGATGCGGGCTCACGAAGCAGCTTCGCTGGGCTCAATGAGGACAAGGGGGTGGACGTAGCGGAAGAGCAAGAGCAAGAAGTAGAAGACGTGCCAGAGGAGGAGGATGGAGAAGATATGGATGCTGGTGACGAAGAATACATCGAGGACGATGGGGAGTTTACTTTCAGGTTCGAAGATGGGGTCAACCCTTTGGATTTTGTGGAGAACAATGATTCTGGGATTCAGAGTTATCAGCAATTGGAGCGCCTTGAGAATGAAGCCCTTGCTGACAAAAAGAGAAAAGCAGTTGAATACTTGCACCGGTAATCTCAACATCTTTTCTTCATCACTTCTTCTTTTTGGCTAAGCAATTCTCTCTTGTGAGAATGATTTATATGAACCGGAACACTAATACAATACTGTAATTCTACATGGTATCTCAAAAATCAAATTTTCTTAGAGTTAGTCTGATAATGTTATAACCATATTTTATTACTTTAAGACCCTAAATAGTGGCTTTGAGTAATGACAGTGTTAACTTTAGAGAGGAAAGGTGATAACTTAAGCTTCTTTAAAGCAAATTCTAGTATAATTTGATATTAAGATTCCTACACCAGTGAGCCTAAGAATTTTAATGACGGTTATAAATAAAAGTACTTGAAATATAATACAAACCTAATATACGAAAATTGAAAGAAATCTATTACAGAAATTAAGATCACTCCACTTAGATGTTTTCATATTGTTAAACTCATATAATTGAATCTGTGCTAAAACTCAAAACAATTTTTTTTTCAATGTATGTAATCAAAGCATCATCAAGAAATTGGTCTTCCATTCTATTTTGAAGCCTATTCTTGACTATCTTCATAGTAGAGAAAGATCTTTTAGTAGTTGCTATAGAAACTGGAAGAGTAAGTATAAGTCTAATCACTCTATTAATAAGAGAGTAAGTGATGGACTTTCCAGTTCTTGCTAGCCCTTGACATAATTCAGATGTAGTTGATAAATTAATTTTTGCAATTGATAATCAATTGTAGCACAAAAGATATTTACCCTATAAAATTTTTTAGTAGAAAAATCACCTTGTTCATTTTGAGCACGGCCTCTCCTTCCAATATATTTTGCACTCATATTTGGAATGTCAATGTCATGTTTTATGCAAAATTCTTGAACATGAACCAAGAAAGCATCCCAACCTGTCTCTCAATTTCTAGGGAAGAGGAATTTTAAGGGAAAGAAGAAGTGATGAATGACGTGCATTTGTTTAATGTCTCTAAAAGCAGTGATGGGCCTTCTTTCAAAAAGGTGAGGGAAGAGGACATTTCAGCGGCAAGTATGGAGGAGATAATGGGAGTACTGAATTTTGGTGTTCGCAGGAAGTCTAGAAAGGTACAATATACATGTGGTCAGTCATACTTATGCATCATCATAAGAGAGCGACTATATTCTGTGAAAAATATATCTCTACATGAGAATAAGTTAGGGGAAAACTTAAACTCTGAATAGAGAATGATAATAAATTCTTGAGACATCATGCTGTCCAGATTGCTGAGTATAATTTGCTTACATGAGCAAAGAGTATTTAAAAAAAGGTTTTGGCATGCTTGATTGAATTCTTTTAACTAAGGTGCACTGCAATTTTTGAACAATTTACAATGGAATGGACCTTAAAGAATATATTTGGTTTAACTGACTAATGAGGGGAATGGTCAAAGGAAAATTTTAAACTATTTTTGAAGAACTAGTTGGTTAGCCTTTTCAATAATGTTTTTATGACAAAATGTCAAAAACCTTTAGTTGTTCTGGGTACCGTGTGAAAAGGACTATAAATATTTAATGCGAGGCATCTTCTTCATTTTCCTGTCATTTGAAGAAAATGCTATAATCGGATATTAGACCCAAAGTTATCCCCTGCATATTGGTGAAGAGTTGGTATGTGAGCTTTCTCAGCCTATGAACTTTAGTATCTTGCTTTCAACATCTTAGCTTGGGGATGAAACTAAGAGAATGTAAGTTTGAAAAATAAATTGTTATTAAAAACTGGCAGAATGTATCTTTTAATGTCCTAGAAGGCTAGAAAGGATGTTGATGACTGGGTCAAGGAGTTAGAATTTCAGTTATGCATAAACAACTAAGTGCTTGTTTGGGAAGCACAAAAAAGTGCTTTTGAAGCACTTTTCTGCAAGCCGAGACAAAAATCCTCTCATGTACTTACCTTGAACGCTAAAACAATCAGACATTGACTAGTGATCTATACTATTAATAGTTTGAGCAGTTAATTTCCCCTGTTATTTTTTTAATGTTTTTTCTAGATTCTGGATAAAAAAATTTTGAACTTGCAGGTCAAAAAAAGATAAAGCATTTTGAACTTGACATCTGAGCTTGTGACACCTTTTATTCCTCTATTTTGTCTTCCAGATGCAGCCCAAGAAAAGAGGTAGACGAAAAGGATCAAAGAAGAAACTTGATCCTCATCTAACACGAATGCTTGGTGATGCCACACTTCACTATGCACATGAACGTTATGAAGAGGTACTATATTCTTCCTGCAATCATCTATAGCTAAGCACATCTCCTTTGGCAAAGCAACATGCTGTCATAGTTCTCTAGTATGATGGAGGAAGATTAAGTGATTACATAATTTTATTACTTGCTATATATATTTTTTTTGTAGATATGATCTCTTACTATAAGAATCCCATCATAATGTTTGTAATTCTGTTTCCCTATATATTATATATATTGATACTTTGTTGGCCTGGTCCTTGTGATTTACCCAAATTCAGGGGTGCATCAATGCTTAATAAAAAGATGTACCGATAGCAAATACAAAATTGTACTTCATGATGCATGTAATATATTCTAACATCTATGTCTTAGTTTTCTGAATTGTTCCAAAATGACTCGAGCTTATGGAAAACTCCTTTTTCTTG
This sequence comes from Acacia pycnantha, assembly GCA_025563575.1. NCBI lineage: Eukaryota > Viridiplantae > Streptophyta > Magnoliopsida > Fabales > Fabaceae > Acacia > Acacia pycnantha. Next base: position 1,567,774 of record JAMWYP010000032.1, on the reverse strand, counting down.
GCTTATTATGAAAATCTTTATATTTCTTTTGAATACTAATTTAAAACTCAAAATTATTTTTCATGTGTTAATTTGTTGAAATAATATTGTATATGAATATCTCTCATACCTGTATCCTAGAATTATAAAATTTGTCTTAACCAACTTATCATATTGTATCTGCTGCCTGTGCCCATATATGTGCATTTTACCTTTTTACAACAAACAGTAAAAGAAATGTATTAGAAGGTAGGTAGACTAGATTAAAGAGAAGGAGGGTAAGGTATTTGTTTGGAATTGACAAAAACCAAGAGAAAAATTGAAAGGAAATATAAAATTGACAAAGTCGCCAGCTCTCCTAATATTTGACAAGGACTCTTTTTAATAAACGTGAATATAGTACCGAATGGAAATAGAACAATACCCTATCTCATGCTAATTGCAAAAAACAGAAAACATCCTTAAAATTGTGATCATTCCTGTCCAACTAAATATGCCTAAAGTGATAAGGTCTAAACGTCATTCAAAGACATTAATATCTGTTAGGAATCACTCAATATACCAGCAAATAGCGCTGGTTCCGATGCACTTGATTGATATCAAAAGGTTACAATGTTCTGATAGGAGTAAACCACCCCTGAATCAGCCAAGAAAAGCCTCAGGTCTTACTAGAACCTGATTCCCTCTCCCATTACAGTTCTCTCAAAATATTTGATATCCTCCTCCCCAAAACACCTAACGGCTCATATAGTCAAAATAAAGGAGCTGACACAGTCTCCTATGAGCCACCCTAATAAACAACTATTGTTCCTACACTTACTTCAAAAAGGATGTAAAAATAAAAAGGTCAACTCTGCAACCTTAAAAGGCATCTAGCCTCTTTGTCTGTATTGTTCCTGTCTGCCTAGGTGTCCGTGTGTAAACCTTACCATGGAATGGAAGGGTTCTTTCATTAATATCATTATTCAAGATGAAACCTCAATATCTTGTTTGGAGAAATTGCTGCAATGGCAAAGAGGCTCATTGATTGCCTAAGACTCTGAACAATTTGTTTCACAAGAAGATAAGCATGGGACTATGAGGAAATTAATGTGGCACAGGTTTAACATTAGGTTACGCATGACACAAGCAGAAGGAAAAGTTTTAATGTTAATCCTGTAAACATGCGCCATGTTATTGATGTATATATTATTAAACATACTGACTAGGTAAGTGAATTCATCTTAGAAAGGGCTTTAACACCTCAAATATCAGGTTAGCCCATATATTTTAAAATTTTGCAGTCAGTTCGTTATATTTCTAAATGTGGTTTGTGAGTCCTTGCAATGGGAATCTGGTAGAACAGCCCCAGTTTAGAAGCTAAGATTCATTGAAGGCTTCTCTTCTGCCTTGGAGCTATAATTTTCTAGCTAGTGATAGATTGTGTTAGATCATTTGGGGCCCGTTTGGTTCGATCTCATTACACCCTGTAGTGCAATGTAATGTGATTAAATGGTAATGCAATGCAATATTAATTACAGGGTTAGTGTTTGGTTTGATTTTTAAGCAAGGCATGCAATGAGTTATTTTTTTACTATTTAAAATTAATATATCACACAAAATCTATTTTAACCTTAACATAATCTTTGTGGAAAAAATTGGTAAGAGTCATGTGGTGGTGGAGTTGATGTTAATGGTGTTGTGGCGGCAGCGGCAGCGAAGGAGGAGGTAGTGGCGGTGGTGGTGGCAGTTGTCATGGTAGAAGTAGCGGTGACGGCAGTGATGACGACAATTGTCAAGTTAGAGGTGGCGGCGAATTGGGGGGGTGGTGGTGGCGGAGGTGGACGAAGGGGGCGGTGGAGGAGATAGTGGCGGCGGCGGCAGCAATGGTGACGATAGTTGTCATGGTAGAGGTGGCGGCGACGGAGGTTGTGGCGGTTGAGGAGGTAATGGTGGTGGCAATTATGGCGTGGTGGGTGGAATAAGACGAGTGAAATAATGACAAATGAGACTAAAGGGTAAATTGAACTTTTTCAACCATACAACAGGGGTAGTAATGAGTATTCATAGGGAGGGAGGTATGAATGAGGATTACCAATGTTTTGGTAATCATAATTACCATGGTAAACTCTATTACCGTGCTAAAGAGCAACCAAACACTTTTATCTTGGTAATGTAATCATGATTACCATTGCAGACATGTAATGGGGTTGAACCAAATGCGCTATTGAATAATCAATATGGTCAACAGCTACTCCGAGAGACTTAAGTGAAATAAATATTGTATCCATTTTTAGTCGGCTCTTTAAATATCAAGAGTATTGTTAATGCAAAATGAGATCTGAGCTGGCACTTTAGTTTTTCTGATTCTTCGCACTTTTCTTTCTTTGCCTGTTTGATACTTTGTCTGTTTAAGCTTGTTATAAATTGTAGATTCTTTCCGCACGAGAGCAGTTCATATATATATATATATATATTCTGCTGACTTTATGCAGGCTATTTCTATATTGCATGAAGTTATCAGGCTGGCGCCAAATTTGCCCGATTCATATCACACACTTGGACTTGTCTATAGTTCGCTTAAGGATTACAAAAAAGCTATGAATTTCTACATGATTGCGGCCCTTTTGACCCCCAAAGATTCATCTCTCTGGAAAATGCTTTTTACTTGGTCCATGTAAGAGAGTTCCACATATTTTTCCTCATTATTCTTTAGGCCTGTTTATTTAAACTTAAGAATAAAAGTGGTTTTGGTTAAGCTACATGAGGAAGTTGTTAGGAGAATTTTAAGGTATACATGGGGCTTGTTGGAAGAAAATCTATTTTCAGCTTATTTTGATAAGTGATTTTGATCAGCTTTTCAAAATAATCTGAAAACATATTTTCTTCCAACAACCCCTCATGTTTGACTTAAGGTTCTCTCACAAACTCCTTCATGTAGTTTAATCAAAATCGTTTTTTTAATCTTAAACAAATGGTCCCTTTGTGTACTTTGATCTTTCTTAATACTCAATCCTATGGAATGACACTCCCACTGTAGTTGTGAACGAAGATTAAATTACCTCAAGTGATGTGTGCAATGAAATGAATATAAAAGATGCTGCACAATTGAATTTTCTCACTTATTCTATTTGCGAATACTTCTTTCCAGTGTTTATTATATTGCGATTTGTTACCATTTCTACTTTAATTGAATTACTCATGCATTCAAATATCAAATGGCTTTTAAATTAAAAATAGCATTACTTGTTGAGATTGAGAACATTTCAATTGCAGAGAGCAAGGTGACATTGGTCAGGCTGGTTATTGTCTTTCAAAAGCGATAACTGCTGATCCCAAGGACGTTACTCTTAGAGTTCATCGTGCATCACTTTATGTTGAGCTGAAAGATTATCAAAGAGCAGCTGAGACATATCTACAAGTTTATCAACTCTTTCCTGAGAAAGTTGGTGCACTAACAATTGCAGCTAAGGTATTCCTCTTTCTCTGTTTATAAGGATCCATGTTCCACATAACTATGCATGTTCTTTTCTGTAGATTTTGTGTTAAATAACATATTTTTTCTTTTTAACATTTTTGTACCAAAAATTTGACCTGTCTTTTTATGACACTGATTTATCTGTACGCTGGTGGGTCTCATGGCCTCTACGCAACCTTCTGTAAGGGCTGGGTATTCAGATGGTTTTTTGGGATAATTATGACACTCTGCGTCTTTGCCTCAAAATATGCTTCAGGACGATCCCTTTGGGATATGATCTGAAAGCCCGATGCAATGAAGCATGTACTTGATGATGATAAACAACAGGTTTAAATGTGAGCATGGACTTGATTAGTGTTGTCAGAGTCTGGAATAGTAGAATGAGAGAGGTTTCCCGTTGTGCTTTGTGGCCCTGGTTTGAGTAGAATGGTCGTATAGGATGCTTCTTAGAAGTATTATGTTTCTTGGTTTGAATATTATGGACCTGGTTATTCTTAAATGTTAAGGGACCTTTTGAATCACAATGCCTAAAAAAGGTATAGCTTTAGGGTTACTGACCAAGATTTCACCCGAGTAGATGAAAGGAAAAAGAAGAGAGAGCTGCAGTTTTGAAGTTGTCCTTGTCAAATTACTCTTAGCTCAATTAATCTTCTATCTTGACGTAATTTCAAAAATGCATAGGACAAATAAGCATTAGCAAAACTATCTCTACTGTCCTCCAAGAAAGGATTTGTGTTATTGTGCTATTACTGTTGTAACTCCTGTCACACAGTATAACATCACCTGATATGATTTGGTGTAATTATCTTACATGCTTTAGAAAGTATTGTCTCTCTCTTCTCTATCTATTGATTTTCACGTTAAAATCTAATCTATATCAAAATATGATAGAAATATTGAAGCATAACTCTGTTAAACTGCTGGAAAATGAACTAGACCCATAACAGTTGGGTACATTGAAAAGAGATGAAAAACATATCCTTAAGGACAAAATGAAATGAGCTAGTGGACTTTTGTAATTGTGGGTGTCATCCAGGGGGGCCATTATGAAGAAAACGTAAGCCTGAAGAACTACACAGCTGGAAACATGTCATTGGTCTGACATGTCTACTAAATATTTTGATTTCTTGTCTAATTTCTTCCATATGATCTTTTGTAGTTGTTTCCTTCTGACAGCTACTCTTTTGAGGTCATAATTTGATAATATTACTCAGCAACTAATCATATACCCTATCCAATTAAAATTCCTGTGGTTGACTGTTATTATTGATACGAATACATGCTGCTTCCCATTTCAGCTCTACCAAACATGTGGTCAAGTAGAAAGTTCAATCCACATTCTTGAAGACTATCTTAAGGGTCAACTGGCTGAAGCCAATGATAGTGTTGTTGATCTGCTAGCTTCCATATACATGGAAACTAAGGCATATGACAGAGCTCTTCAGCATATTGAGCATGCACAAGCTGTACGTTATTCAGGAAAGGAATTTCCATTGAATCTTAAAATTAAAGCAGGAATCTGTCATATTCATCTTGGAAATATGCAGAGGACTCAGGTGCGTGACTTACTCATTAGAAGATAGGTAATTCAGTTGACTTTGTATGTTCTAAAGTATTGCTCATTAATAATAATAACTGTACATGCTTGTTGAATCTGAGGTTGAGTCCTCTCTTAGGGCAATCTTTATAACATATTGTCCCTCATAGGCTTGGTGTGTGTAGTGTTTTATTCCTATAGTGCTCTACAAAATTATTGAATGCAAGTTCATATGGATTAGATAATATCATGGAGAGATTTCTGGAATTGCTTTGTTTCACTATTTTTTACTTTCTATACGAGACTTCTTGTATTTTGGATCTCTCATCTCTTGTGTAAAACAAAGAACGTCCTATTAGACTATGTACTCCTGCATGCAGAACCTTTTGTGCTTTCATGCTTGTGTCTTTCACAGCCTTTTTTAAGGCAGAGTTTAATGTCTTTTGTTTCCCTTATAAATTTTTTTATTTGTCATTAATTTCAGTTTACATGTAATGAAAGTATATAAAATTTTATGTTAATTTTTTGTGATTTGTATTTATGTCAAAAGTTCTCACTTTGATTTACAGGTTCTTTTCAGTGATTTGAAACCAGAAAATGCCACTGAGCATTCTGAGTTAGTTACTGATATTGCAAACTCGTTGATGGCTCTTGAACATTACAACTATGCATTGAGTTATTATCTGATGTTGGAAGAAAAAAGTGGAGGTGAAAATGTGTGGTAACTCATTCCGATTTATTGCATTTATCGTACTTTTTCTATTTGGAATTTTGGATACTGGTAGTTTGTATGAGCATTTGATTGAACCATTGCCAATCATTCTGGCAAAAAATGTTTTTAAATTTCTGTTTTTTCAAATTAATTTTGGACTGTTCTGGCATGTTTGTCATCTAACTCAGAATTTTTTTTCTGGTACTCCTCTCAATTGATTTATGATATAGAATGTAAAAAAAACAAGCTACAACCTGTTACTTTTAGAGTGCTGATGGCGGCACTATTTTAGCTAGAGACTACTTTGGCTGATGCTTTCTCTACTTTCCTAGTTACTTTGTTTATTTGTGCTTGCCTTGGCTATTTGTGGTCAAGGGGGTTGGACTTTTTCCTTTCCTTTTCATTTTCCTTTTTTTTTTTTTTGGGGGTGGGGTGGGGGAGTGTACTGAAAAAAATGAGAATTAATGTTCATAAATCATGATACTTATTTTTATCCATGTTAATGCTGTGTTCTCTTGATACATCATTTTTTAATATGAGGTCAATAGAATCTGATTTCTATGGCAAACTTTTTCTTGCAGGGTCTTCTGCATCTGAAAATTGCGAGATGTTTTCTGTCCCTCAAAGAAAGATTACGAGCAATTGAATTTTTCTACAAAGGCAGGTTCACTTTTTTAATTATTTTTGTTCTTATGCAAAGAATGACAGATGAACTAGATATTCATGTTCTTTTTATTCCTACTAGAAAAGTAAAGTATTTAATGGGCCTGTTGGGTTGGCGGTAGGAGCGGTGGCTTAAAAGCTATCTGATAGAGACCCAAATCATTATGGATTAGTTTATTCTAGGAAGAATAAACTAATTAGGAATTAATTCATTATTATTTAAGTTTATTTTGATTATTTAATTAATCGAGTCTGTTTCTATTATTTTTAGGAAATCACTAACAACTAGATAAGATTTGGTTGTTAGGATTTAGATCTTTATTATTATCTTTATCTTTAGGAAATATCATAACAACTAGATAGATTTGGTTGTTATGATTTAGATTTATCATTATCTATCTTTATCTTTAGGAAATATCATAACAACTAGATAGATTTGGTTGTTATGATTTAGATTTATCATTATCTATTTGAATTCCTTATTAGAGTCTCTCTGTAAACCTAGTCCTATTTAAAGGCTCTTAACCTATGAATAAAACATAACGATTTTCGGAGAAATAACACCGGAGTAATCTCTTGGGCTTTATTAGTTAATTAGGGTTCAGATTCTGACCTAATTACTAAGGAGAGGGCTGTTCTTGTGGAATTAGTAAAGATTCTTGCTAATTCTCCCAGATCAGAGTTTAATTGTTCAATACCTGCGCTGACTCTATCATTTGGCATCAGAGCCTTTCTTCCTATATATGGTTGAAACGCGATCCGGGCTACAAACAAATCCACCCATGGCGAATCCTAACGAAACCGGTGCTTCCACGGTCTCCGACCCTCGGCCGCCATTGCCGCGCGTCTCGAAGCCTTGGAAAAACACACGGCCAACCCACCACAGCAAAACAACCCGCCACACCAACACCAACAAATCGGGTACTACAACCCGGATAATGAAGGCGAAAACGAACCATATCGACACAACCGAAGACCCTATGCAAAACTAGACTTCCCAAAATTTGAGAACGGAGATCCGCGAGGCTGGGTTCTTAAGGCGGAGAAATTTTTCAACTATTATCACACACCGTAAGAGGAAAAGTCGATGTTGCGGCGGTGTACCTTGAGGGAGATGCACTCGATTTGTTCTCTTGGCTCTCCTCACGCGAACGGTGCATTATTGGGAGGATTTGGTCAAAGCATTCCAAGAACATTTTGGCCCACCGGAATACCTCAATCCTAATGAGCATCGAGTTCAATCCGGGCACCAAGCACCGTTCAGAATACCGCCAGGGAATGGGCGAAACGAGTCGCACGGGTGTCGGCATGGCGAGAACACCGTCTACTAGGCGTTTTCGATGGGTCTCGGGAGGAACTCCGATCGGAGGTTCGTATCCGAAACCACGAACCGTGTGCGGGTCGCTAGCCTTGCGGTGGAATACGAGCAACAATTCCACTACAATCAAAGACACAAGTCATGGGCGACTCCCACACGGCAAAGTCGGCCCCGGCTACTCTACAATGTCGCCCGGTAGAGCAGCTCGACAACCGCTACCCCAGCGGCTCACGGCCTATTCCAGCGCGGAAAGCCATCACCATCTGCTTCCTCGGCCTCGGCGACCCCATCGCCTCCGGCCGCCTCCGTCTCAGACGTCGAACGCCAGCGGCGGCGCGATAAGGGCCTCTGCTTCCGATGTGCGGCGCCGTTCAGGCCTGGTCACCGCTGCGCGTCGCCTTCGTTCTCCCTGATGGAGATCGACGAAGACGGGAACCCGATACTGGACCCCTCCAATGAAATTGTCGAATATGACCAAGAAGGGGCTGACCAACCCGTGTCATTCAATGCAATTCTAGGGTCCGATCAGCATCCACTATGCAAATCAAAGGGAATATTAAGGGGCCACAGTAATGATGTTAGTGGATAGTGGGTCCACTCACAATTTTATCTCCAACTCATTAATTGAAAAATTGGACTTGCCCACACAAACAGTCCCCTATTTTGGCGTACAAATGGGCGATAGCAGTATGGTCAAATGTAACCAGATCTGCCAAAATTTAGAAGTCCAATTACCGGGAATAATTATTACTCAGGATTTTTTCCCGTTTAAATTACCAGGATCGGATTTCGTATTAGGCATCAAATGGCTGGCTTCTCTCAACACTGTCGAAGCCAACTGGAACGAAATGTTCCTAATTTTCAAGCTGAATGGAAAAAGATACAGATTGCAAGGCGAAATTCCTAATACTCCCCAATCATGCCTACAGAGCTTTCAATCTCCAATAAGCCTACAAAGTTATGAGTTCTACCAAACCGAAACAGCCAAGAGGGAGGCACTCGACATGACTCAGATCTACCATGACTTTTCTCCTGTGTTTGCCAAACCTACCTTACTACCCCATCTCGCGGGCATTACCATCAGATCCCACTGGTACAGGGTTCGGCACCACCTAATTTACGGCCTTACCGCTCTCCTCACTGTCAAAAAGACGAGATCGAGGCCCAGATAAATGACTTGCTAGCTCGTGGATTTATTAGGCCAAGTTCCAGCCCTTTTGCAAGCCCAGTATTGTTGGTCAGAAAAAAGGACGACACGTGGCGTTTATGTGTTGATTATCGCCGTCTCAACAAAATTACGGTACCAGACAGGTACCCACCACTCCTTCTATGCCAACGGCAAGAAGTGCTTTTTGGGACAAATTCGGATTGACTACTTGGGTCACATTGTGACTAGCCGTGGGGTTGAGGTGGTACCTGAAAAAATTAAGACTGTTGCTCATTGGCCTACCCCCTCATCAGTACAAGATTTACGGGGATTCTTAGGCCTCACAGGGTATTACCGACGGTTTGTTAAAGACTATGGGGTAATTGCTCGTCCCTTAACGGACCTCGCAAAGAAGGATGCCTTCAATTGGTCGGAACAAGCTCAAGCCGCCTTTGATTCACTCAAGATTGCTCTCACAACCACACCCGTCCTCCACCTACCCAACTTCCAGCTACCATTCACAGTCGAATGCGACGCATCCATGGATGGGATTGGAGCGGTTCTTATGCAAAATGGGCATCCCATCGCCTATTTTAGCAAAGGTTTCTCATTCTCCAACCGTTTTAAGTCCACCTATGACCGCGAATTGCTTGCCCCTGGTCCTAGCTCTTGATAAGTGGCGCCATTACCTCTTAGGACACCCTTTTGTGGTGCAAACTGATCATCGCAGTTTAAAGCATCTTATGGACCAGAAGATCGTCACAAACTCACAACAACGTCTCTTGGTAAAATTACTCCCATTTAACTTTACCATCCTTTACAAACCAGGAAAAGAGAATGTCGCCGCAGACTCCCTCTCAAGAAGGCCACAACAGGCAGATTTCTTTCAAATGGTCATTCCCTTGGCCAACGAATTTGACCGACTACCTCAAGCCTTACTTGAAGACCGGAAACCGGTGACCTCGTTTCCGCACTACGCAGAATCCGATATTCATTCTCCCTTTCACCTGGTAAACGGACGTTTGATTTACAAATCTCGATTGGTCATCCCAAACCAATCCCGGCTACGAGAGAAATTATTAGCGGAGGCTCATGCCACTCCACGGGAGGTCATGGTGGATTCATCAAAACTTTACACCGACTACGTGATCAAGTGTATTGGAAGGGGATGAAGAACGACGTCAAGTGCTACATCCAGAAATGTCAGACGTGCCAACAGAATAAATATCAGACCCTAGCCCCAGCAGGGCTCCTCCAACCTCTTCCAATCCCAGAACGCATTTGGGAGGACATCTCCTCGACTTCATTACGGGATTGCCCAAGTCTCGAGGTTACTCGGTGATCCTGGTCGTAGTTGATCGTCTCAGCAAGTATAGCCACTTTATCGCCCTTGCTCACCCATACTCGGCAAAATCCGTTGCATCTATATTTTGCCAAGAGATTGTTCGCCTACATGGTATGCCCCGATCGATCGTATCAGACAGGGATTCTCTTTTTCTCAGTCACTTTTGGCAAGAGTTGTTCCGATTAAGCCAAACCCATTTGAACATGAGTACGGCATATCACCCCCAGTCTGATGGACAAACAGAAGTAGTCAACCGTTGCCTGGAAACTTATCTACGATGTTTCGCACATGAGCAACCACGACGCTGAGTACATTTCGTGTTGGGCGAATTCTCCTTTAATACAGGATACCATACAAGCCGCCAACACAACTCCATTTAAGATTGTTTACGGGCGTGAACCCCCTCCACTACTTCCCTACGTGCGGGGAGAAACTCTAGTAGCTGAACTAGAGGACCAACTGGAGACTCGGGATTCCATGCTTCAGGTCCTAAAAGGTAACCTTCTTAAAGCACAACACCGTATGAAGTTACACGCTAACCAACATCGCAGGGATCTCGAATTTACACCGGGCGACGCGGTATGGTTAAAAATTCACCCCTACCGTCAGAAATCCCTATCTCGTAACCGTTGTGAGAAACTATCTCCACGCTTTTATGGGCCCTTCAAGATTCTCGACGTATCGGCAAGGTGGCCTATGAGTTAGAACTCCCTCTCGCCAAGATCCACCCGGTCTTCCATGTCTCTTTACTCCGCTCGGCACTGTGGCTTCAAGCGGTCCAACCTCCGCCGCCGCTCCCCTTGTCAGAAGATATGGAATTCCTCTGTACACCCTCCAGGGTGCTTCAGCATCGCTGGACCCCAGCTCAGCAACTGGAAATCCTCATACAATGGGAGAACCACTCTCCAGAGGACGCTACATGGGAAGAGTACGATCGGGTTGCTACACAATTTCGATTTCCGCCTTGAGGACAAGTCGTTTTCCAAGGGGGAGAAATGATAGAGACCCAAATCATTATGGATTAGTTTATTCTAGGAAGAATAAACTAATTAGGAATTAATTCATTATTATTTAAGTTTATTTTGATTATTTAATTAATCGAGTCTGTTTCTATTATTTTTAGGAAATCACTAACAACTAGATAAGATTTGGTTGTTAGGATTTAGATCTTTATTATTATCTTTATCTTTAGGAAATATCATAACAACTAGATAGATTTGGTTGTTATGATTTAGATTTATCATTATCTATCTTTATCTTTAGGAAATATCATAACAACTAGATAGATTTGGTTGTTATGATTTAGATTTATCATTATCTATTTGAATTCCTTATTAGAGTCTCTCTGTAAACCTAGTCCTATTTAAAGGCTCTTAACCTATGAATAAAACATAACGATTTTCGGAGAAATAACACCGAGTAATCTCTTGGGCTTTATTAGTTAATTAGGGTTCAGATTCTGACCTAATTACTAAGGAGAGGGCTGTTCTTGTGGAATTAGTAAAGATTCTTGCTAATTCTCCCAGATCAGAGTTTAATTGTTCAATACCTGCGCTGACTCTATCACTATCTGACTTTAAAAAAAGCTCAGTAGGAAAAAAGTCAGGTTGTAAATAATGAATTGTGTTTGAATTGATAGGGGCAGAAGTGGCGGAGCCCATGTCAAAAAGCTGAGAGCTTTTTGGAAAAAGTTCCATGGTGGAGCTTTTTCCTTAACTTGTTTTTTAGCTTTTTTTACTTAAAGTCAAGTGAACTTAAAGCTCAATCCAAACACCTTCCATTGGGCTTTTTTTTCACTGAGCTTTTTTCCTAACGCCTAGCCATATATTTTTGCCTGGAACACTCTCAAGAAGCGGAATCCAAACAGGCCCACTGTCTTTTACTGAAAGAGCGAGGGTTAAGTTGGATCAACCTCCACATAACTAATGTAGAGATTAGCATTCCCCACAGATTTGTGTGTGTGTGTGCTCTTTATCATGGCTTTCCAAAGTATTTTCTCTGCTATTCTTTACATTATTTGAAGTTTTAAAACTTTTTTTTTATAATATCAGTTTTCTATTAACAGAAAGTAATCAATAAGTTGATTCATGCGCTCTTACCTGTGTGTCAAATTATCAACGCACAAGTATCTAATGCTCATATATGTGTGTGTGTTCATATTTTTGGACTTAAACAATTGAGTTTGTGACATCATGTGTGTTAGCCAATGTTTTTCCCTCTCCTGTTCCTCTCTTCTACTGTTTGTGAGCTGCAATCATAGTATTAATCCTTATTATATTAAATGTTTTCCTTACTTACTTCCTTTATCCTAATTGTTCTATATTTACCACCCTTTACAGTATTAACCCAATGTGTTTATTTTTTTTAATATTTATGTGGTTGGGTGCAAACTAAGCTTAAGATGAAGACTGCAGTGCTATATGTGATGATTGTGTCCCTTTGGCTCTTGCTACCTGAATATGGATATTAAGTATTACCTCAGTTATTTGCTGCTTGGACAGCTCTTTTCTACCCACTATTTTGATTTAAGATATTGTCTTATTCAATCGCCATACAAATGTTTCAGCCCTCAAAACACTAGAAGATGACGTTGATGCAAGAATAACTTTGACTTCTCTCCTCCTTGAAGAAGGAAAAGTAGATGAAGCCATTTTGTTGCTGGTCCCTCCTAAGGACTCTGGTACATCCCAATATTTTATTCTTCCTCATGATCAAAGTTTATTCAGATTATTCTCCAAAAAAAGAAAAAAAAAGGTTATCCTGCAGATTTAATGTGAAATGTACTTGCAGACTCGGGTGAAGAATGTTCTGATAAATCAAATAGATGGTGGGACAATGAAAAAGCAAAATTGAAGCTCTGCAAAATATATTTGGGCCAAGGGATGCTTGAAAATTTTGTGGATACTATATTCCCACTGATACGTAAATCATTATATGTTGGGAATCTCCAGCACACGGTAAAATTTTGACAATATCCCCCCCAAAAAAAAAGAAAAATCATATGGGCAAACACATGCATTATGTTGAGTCAACAACTTGAGCTTGCTTTTAAATTCAAGTATTGACGAACTAACTGAAATCGAAGACGTCAAAATTGAGTTGTTGGTTCATGGGGTTCAGTGGGTGATAGTCTGATATATAAATTGTAATTGTAATCCCTAATCCCTAATTGTGATCCCTAATTCTATATTGTCGGGTAAGCTAGTTAAGGGAAGAGCAATGTAGTGAGAGTGGCATTAGCTACCATTAGAATAGCTCTAGCCAAACGCACCCTAATTGTGTCCCTTAGCTAATTAGGATAGGATTAGTTAGAGACTTAGAGCAATGTTACCCTTAAATGATTAGGACAGTACTGCCCCTGACTTCCTAGCTCTCTATATAAGAGCTATCCCTCTCTCATTGTGAACTAGTTGTTGATTGCTATTGAATGAAATGCATATTCAGCAACTCTTGTGTCTCTCTCACCCTCTTTCTCTTGAATCTCTCTACTCTCTTCTTTCTAAACTCTTCTCTCTCTACCTATTTTCTCAAACACAATTCTGTCAAGACATTACAGAATTGCATCATAGTTACGCTGTAGCATAATTTGCATTTTTCTTTTTTTTGACTTTGCTAGTTGTTTGAAAGCTGAAACCTCTGTATTGATAATCCCACTAAAAAGGAGAAAAGTCTGTTCACAATCTTAAAGTTAATATTGTGATTAATGATGCTATAAGGAGAAAAACATTGATATTCGGTTTATAAACTTTTATTTTATAGATGTAAGTACCCAAAATAATAACAATTGAAGAACAATCATATATTTTGGTTTTAAAAAAATGCACTTGAGCTTTATCTTCCATTTGTCTGTGCTTTTCTTGTTAAACATGTCAGGGATGTGATTTTGCAATATATGCACAGTGGTTCCCTCGAATAATCATCATATTGATACTTACATCATAGGCTTTTGATCAACTGTCAAATTTATACAGGCCATCGTTGGTTTTTGTAGGGAAAAAAGCGGCTCTCCAAGAAAGATCTGGTTGAAAGGGTTAAAGTATTGGATGATCAGGATACAGACAATGTATTTCGAGGATTCAGGCCAATAGCTCTTCCATCTGATCTGTGAGTATTGGATTTATATAATGAAATTTTGTGGGAATATTGTGATTATGGGCTCATTAATTTTTTTCCATTTATCCCTTGTTTATCTCAAGGTAATTTAACATCATTGTCAACTCATTTATTTCCTTTTTTTAATTTTCAAGTATCATGCTGTCTTTATGATGAATTTATTTCCTTGTTTTCCTCCCTGATTTATTGAATTGATGGAGTAATTCCTAGAGTTGACTATTTCCCTTACATGCATGACTCCTATTTTTTCTTCCTTTTTTTCAAAAACAAGTTGAATCAGAACAGACTTTTGAACACCGAAATTGTACATGATACATGAGCCTATGGCCAAAATATGACCACCCAATATGAGACGTCAGAAGCCATGAGAGGTTGCTGCTCAGAACAGCTTCCAGCCTTTGGGCATGAAGTAGGGAGTCTTGCCCCCCTTTTATCTAGTGGTCCAACATATGGACTCAATCCCCTTTAATGATATGTGGTGTTAGATAATCATAATACCATGGATGAAAATTGAAAAATAATACAGAATACTTTTGGAGGTCCAATGCCAAAATAAAAAGACAGAAAAAGAAATTTTAGTTGGTGGAAATTATCTGTTAGCGGTTAATGAAAACCATCCATTTATGGTTAACCCACAAATAAATAAATTGGGTGCTAAAAACTTTTTGCTGTTGATTAACAATAAAATCATCTGTTGGTGATTAACAAAAATACATTCACTAGACAGATTTGTT
Organism: Acacia pycnantha; assembly: GCA_025563575.1. Lineage (NCBI taxonomy): Eukaryota > Viridiplantae > Streptophyta > Magnoliopsida > Fabales > Fabaceae > Acacia > Acacia pycnantha. The sequence goes on along the minus strand of JAMWYP010000032.1, from coordinate 1,552,769 downwards.
GTTGGTTTATTTTTAATGGATTTTCTTGCTTGATTTGGCCCTTGCTACATTGTTACAAATTAAAAATTAAGGTCTCTTGTTATATCAAACTAGGGTGAAAGCTTCCAGGGCCAAAAAGAAGCTCCAGGAGAAGGCAATTCTGAAGGAGAAAAGGAAAGCGGAGGCACTGGCTGCTGGAATCGACTGGATAAGCGATGGGTCAGATGATGAGCCTGGGGTAATATTTTAAATTAGATATCAACTTTCTTTTGGAGAAAAAATGTTCACTGAATATTGCCCTGTCTTTTCTGTATATTGCGCAGTATGTCTCCCAGAAATCTAGAAAACGTCCTTTGTGCAATTTTCTCAAAGACGAAGAACACCATCAGCTAATTATTGATGTCAGTACTTCTATCCCTAAATTTAAGCCCACTACTCCGGTTTCCTTTGTTTTGTCTGACACTTAATATTGTTTACAGTTATGTAAGGCATTGGGGACCTTGCAAAGGTATTGGGAAGCATTGGAGATTATTAATCTCTCTCTAAGATTGGCCCACAATGTACTGTCTGCTGAGAAGAAAGAAGAGCTTCGATCTCTTGGAGCTCGTAAGTCCTGAAAACTGACAGTCTTCTGTTCTTCTGGATTATTTTTGTTCTGATTCAAACTTTTCTCTCCTGCCCAGAAAATACAAGAGGGAAATGGTTTTCTTTTTCTCGCTTGTTTGTCTCCCCTTCTTGAGTTTTAGATATTTTTGTTGTTATTCTAAAGAACAATTTTGTCACTTGCTGATAAAACAAATTTAACTTTCCATCAGAGATGGCATACTACACAACAGATCCTAAGCATGGGTTTGACTGTGTTAAAAATATTGTTCTGCAACATCCTTACAGTTTTGCTGCTTGGAATTGCTACCACAAGGTTACTTCAAGGTAATAACCTAATTTTTTTGTCTGTTTTATGTCAGTTACTTAATATTGGTTTGTTATCAGATACCATTTCTTTACATTCTCTGCCTTTCTTCTCTGGTTAAGTATTAGGTGAATCAGGGAGCACCCTAGAAATAGAAGTTTCCTTTTGCAGATACCTATAATAAATTGATTAATAGTTCTTAGGATAATAATAACATTATAACATTGTTAATTCCTATGGGAGGCAATTCTAAGAACCTCTTACTTTTGAGACTTTCATATTCAAAAGATGCCAAGAGAATTGGAAAGGAGGCTGGGCTACTCAAACTGGCGTCCCTTCTCTCCTGCATAAATATTAAAGCTTGAAATGGGTGATTGTTTTGAATATTTGCCTATTCCTAGTGACACTGTACTCAGTAAAGACACTGGATACAAGTAGGGCAGGCTGCTATGTCCTAAAGAAAAATTAAGGCCTAAATCTATACCTATATATAAAGTGTAGGAAGCTTTTACTGTTCAAGCTGGGGATGAGTAATGTCTACTCCCAAGCTTGAGGGGGTGTTGAGAGGCGCCTATTATTAGCATTTAATATATTTATGTTTTTATTATTTCATCATAATTTATATCCTTAGTTAGTTTTAGATATCATGTCTTCTGTTTATATCTTATATTTCTTAGAAGATAAATCTAAGATATTAGGAATTAGTATATGATATCTAGGATCCTAGGATTAGGGTTTCTGCTGCTGCTGCTTATATCAAGACCTAACTGGCACGTTATTTTGCATCTTAATAAAGTAAACAGAGGCGCACTTCACCTCTGAATTCTACAGATTTCAATTCTTTTTCGGGAAAAAATACACCTATTGATTGGTTATGGCAGAGAAATAAAATTGACTGATTGATTAAGATTTTTTCCTGTGCTACGCACAAGACAAACTTCTAGTATCTATTTAATTTATTTGATTATTTGGTGTCTGATTTTATGTCTGATCTATGATAGATTGGAGAATCGAGATTCAAAGCATTCCAAGTTTGTACGTTATATGCAAGGGAAACATGTGGATAGTGTGCCTCCTATTGTCATTTCTGGGCATCAACTTACCCTTTTTAGCCACCATCAAGATGCTGCAAGGAAATATCTTGAAGCTTATAAACTTTTGCCCGAGAATCCCTTGATTAATCTTTGTGTTGGTATGTTCTTTCATGCCGTGCTGTATTTATGTAATGCTTTCTGAAGCTTGTGTTGTAATTGACTGTTACTCATTCTGTTTTTTAGGAACTGCATTGATCAACCTAGCCTTGGGTTTTAGACTTCAAAACAAACATCAGTGTATTCTACAGGGTTTAGCATTTCTCTACAACAATTTGAAGATCTCTGAAAATAGTCAGGTTTGTTTTAGACTTGAATTTTTCTGGTGGGAAAAACTACTTTTCTACGTAGTAAATGCATTCGTCATGTCTGTTAATATCATGGATCCCTGAGTTCTAGTATAGTATGTTTCAGTGAATTCTCCCTCCGGTCCTTAACCTAGGACCTTTCTAGTTGGTCTTAAATAAATATAAGACCCCGTTTAGATTATGATGTAACATTTATGAGGCACTACCAAAAATACCCCTATTAAATTCATTCCAAAATGCTTTAGAAAATAAAGTCAACCACCCTTTAAGAAGGGTGGTTTTGGAAAGACGTCATTTTTTGAAAAATTAAGGTTGTTAACTAATTTGAACTTTTCAGCTTAATTCACGTGATTCGGTTAAAAGGGGATCCTATATTAAGAATGAATATAAAAAATAACTGGTGAATGAATCTCCATTAATGTGAAGTTGTAAACTTCAGCAGGTTGATTCCTGACACGAGTCTCTATTTTTCTTCCGCACATAACATAACATTGTGTTTTATGTTGGTTCAAGTATGATAAACTGAAGCAAGCAAGCTGTTCTAAAACTTTACAGGAATCCTTGTACAACATAGCGCGAGCATACCATCATGTGGGAATGGTAACTCTAGCAGCTTTGTATTATGAGAAAGTTCTTGCGATTCGCGAGAAAGACCATCCCATCCCAAAGCTTCCGGATGGGAACCTGAACGCCACAGAGAACCACCAACCCGGTTACTGTGACCTTCGCAGAGAAGCAGCTTACAATTTGCATTTAATCTACAAGAAAAGTGGAGCTCTTGATCTTGCCAGGCAAGTTCTGAAAGATCATTGCTCATTTTGACTCGAGTTCAGATGTTCCTTTGGAAACACTATCAAATTGTAGAGATTGTGAATATTAAAGTAGTGTGTGTATGAAAACTGAAAAGCGTTTTGCTTCTTTTGTGTCAATCATGTTTGTAATTTCTGATTTGCCTGAGTGGTCAGCAAATTAAAAAGCACAGATACAGGTAGGTATATTTATATTGGATATGGTACATGAGATATATTACACACGCCAACGGGCATTTTTCACATGGCTTTTGGGTTCTCATACCAGAGACACAAGCACGAAGTGTTTTAACTAGAGATGCCACTTGTTTAAAGACTTTTTGGCTTATTTTCGTGTTGTTAAAGAATAATATTTTGAAAATTGTATTGGTTAATGAACTGAAACAAAGAACAATCTACGGTTTGATGTTTCAATAGCTGAGCCGTGATTAAATAAATACACGGATTGGTTGAAGTGTTTTACACGGGACAACAAATCACATAAAATGGATCTGATTGAATTCAATAAATAACATAAATCACTATGGCATAATATCGGAATTATAATTTAGACAAAAAAAATTACACTTTTTGGGCGAATATAGGAGTACACTAATGTATAAATTATTATTCAATTGATAGCGGGTTTTGATATTTACTTTTCGGTCGATCAATTTCAAAGATCAACCCAATTAAACATATATCAATTTATTAATTTGATAGGTTTATTCTGTTTTATTTTTAAAAATGTCATAAAAAGCACACTGATGAATTAACATAGCCGTTTGACCAAAATTAAAATTAACATAGCCGAGAGTCCTGTGACTTAGTGGCTTGTTATTTAATCTTGAATCCAATCCCCCACTTGTAATATTTATTATATTAATTAGTTTTTTTATTGTTGACTTAAAATAGCCGATATTCAATATTTTTGTGGCCTAAAACTAGGTTTTTTTCCGAAGTCACTTATTAGATTAATTTGTTTTTTATTGTTAACGTTGAATTTTGTAATTTGACCAATAAAATTGTCATCTTAAAACGCCAAATTTAAAAAATATTTACAAGGACCGAGACCAAATCATAATGAAATGCATTTCAAATCTAAAAATATTTTAGCTCAATACGTTACACATTCAATGTGGCAAAACTGTGCACTATTGTGCGCTCAAAGAACATCCAGAAACGCCCAATTAGGGCACGTTTCAAGAACATCCAGAAACATAAATATTTCATTAGCAAACAGTTACTCAAAACTGATTTTAAGTAAACAACAAAATTAATTGTAAGTAACATGTTTCTGCTGTAGTGGTCTTTCAGCCGCCGTTCTATTGCAGGCTAAAGAGTTGTGGAGGCCAACTGCGTCTCCGACCATCAGGACCGACCCCAATGGCTTCTAAGGAAATGTCAATGCTGCGATGCTCTGTCGACCGGACAATACTAACGCGCAGATCAATCTTTGCAGCTGGGTAAACATCAGTACCAACAGCTGCCACTTTACCTCCAGTAACTATATTGGATCTCATGGCAATGGGTTCCCGAAAGGTTAAGATTGTTTGTGACCAATGTGTTTTTGGCGTGTATGGAGATGTTGACAACACGGCCGGTGCTTCTCGGCAGAACCTGCTCGTAAATCCAGTTTCAAACCACAGGACAACTCCATAACACCAACAGCACCCTGTTTTTGAATCTAAATGTTTTGTGTCGGTAACATTCAACATTGGGTCCAATGTAGCAGTTGCAGTGAAATCCACTTCATTAGGCTTCATAGTTGCCAAGTCAAAAGACTGAAGGGCAAAAGAACATTAACAGTCAGCAAAACAGCAAATTAGATTGTGAGATTTCTGAAAAAGATAAATTATCCCAAAAGTAAATCTACCACCTCTGCCCAAATCAGAAAGCTTATTCTGCCACTAGCAAAAAGGAATTTACTTTACCTATGAAGGAACTAAAGCTGAAAACCAGAATGGCCAAAAAAATGGCAAACATACTAACACATATATAGTAAATTGTTGTTTTTGTCCAAGAAAGAGAACCAGTTTCACAATTTAGCCCCTCAACGACAGCAACTTAAGATATTTTGTACTTGATGTAGTTGGGGATAGAGGGGAAGAGAAATGCAGAATAACATTTGAGCAATAAATTACTTTCCGATCAGATGATTCATCATAAGCAAACATAGAAAAGTTTGAGTTTGATCCAAATGCATGTGCAGTTCAAAACCTATTTTAACTGATCATTCCAAATCCAGATGCAACACATCCACAATCAGAAAGTAAACCAACCTGAAGAATCACAGAATTGGTGACCAAATCTTCACTGTCCAAAACATCAACTATTGGAAATTGGGCAGCATCGTTCACCAACTCCTTGCCAATGCAAGACATGTCAAAACTACACACATTCTCCCAAAAAGGAAGACTTGTACCCCCTTTCCCAAAACCTGCAACAAACTAGAAGAGGAATGGAATGAAAAACATAAAATTAGAGTCAGGCGAGACCATGAAAATGGAGGAAAAAAAGCCTTTGAGTGGGGAACTCACAATGGTTGCTGTATCTGGAAGAATGGCCCCTCCAGGTTTCAACCAACGGTCCCGGGCATAGAGGACTGAGCTAAGCATAGACTCATACAGCAGGCAATATCCCATCCATTCACTCAATAATACATCAACACTGTGAGGTTGGAGTTCAACCTTTTTATCAACCTCTTCAACCATACCCTGGACGACTTCCATTACTCCCTTCTGGAGGCCATCAGCTTGACTTTGGATATTACCACGCAAAAGACCATTATCACTTGCAACCTGAATTATAAGTTAACAAGCCAAGGGGAGGAATAATTGAGTTGCAGCACCAAAGATTGAGTTGAAGATATAATTTTATAAACTATCAAATATGAAAACCTTAGACGCCACTGCTGCCATCTTGGCACTAGCCTCAATTGCAATCACCCTTGAAGCCCCTACTTGAGCTGCAAATAGGCTAAAGAAAAAAAACAGATACGTCAAACTTTTCAGTTGAATGAATCACCAAACATAGTAGATGATCAGAAAAAACAAAATATAGTTTATAAATATACATCATATACATAGAATTTTTTTATTCCTCCGAATTCATGTTCATCATGCTCTCAGTTGGGAAAATTAATTTATGTCAGACATAATTATAAAGAAAAGGGATTCTTTCTTATATTGTACTAATACATGGGTGATCCTCTAATTGAATATTATATTGTTTGAAAGAATTATAACAAAGAATAGTCCTTTGATTATAACTTATATTTGGATTGTGACGCTATTAACTTTAAAATATATATTAAAGAAAACTGAATCAAAACTTTATAATCCAAGATGTTGCTATGGAAAGCAAGCATTAGCAGTATCACATATTTTTTAAAAAAAAAAAATCGTGCATCTCACCTGAGGATTCCAGTTCCGCAACCTACATCCATAACTACAGCACCCTTTAGGAGAGAGGGGTTCTTCAAAATAGCTGTCCCATATGCGTCCATTCTCACCTACATGAAGATGGCTATGACTTCAATTTTAATATATATATAGACAGAGAGCATAGTAGATAGCATTTAATATTCCAAATGAAGCTTCATTTTTTCTGAAATTACACGTAAAAAATTATTTAAACAAGAAGCCAAGGAAAAAGAACTACAGCTAACCTCATCACTCAGCATCTCACGATGAATGCCAAATGAACTATAAGCTCCAAAATAATTTTCATTAACCTTCATGATGTGCTTTGCAAGACGACTTGAAGAGTTAGATATCATACGTCCTTCTTGATTCTTGTCATCTGATGAAACAAACCCTCTTGAGTCCTTATCATTAGCAAGATCCTTGTCTGATGTTCTAGGAGTATTAATATCATTAACAGAAATAGTAGTTCCATTCACTCTAGACATATTACAGTCATCAGCATTAAGCACCATCTTTTCCACAGTATTTTGATTGCTATCACAAATCTCTTCAGAGTTCTTCAAATCCCCCATTAGTTCCTCCTCATTAATTGGTGTAAACTGATCCTCTTCAATTTCTTCAGATTCATCAAAACTGTATAGCAACGAATCATCTTGTATGAAAGGTTTTAGATATCTCTCATCATCCCATAGACACTTGATATCCTTCAAGTTCACTGTGTCATGCAAATGATTCAGTAAATCTTTGTTAGACTGGAATGTCAATCCACAGCTCCAACATTTGTTATCCACTACCTGGTGAAAGAGAGTAGAAGAACCCGCGGTTGGTAATAATATTTAAAACTAAACTTTCAGTAGCAAAAACTTGCATAGTTCTTCTGTTTTTTCCCATTTGGCCAAATACTTGAGTTCAATTTATACAACGGGAATAGTTCTAGAATGGGGAACAACAACTCAATGCCCGCACATTTATTAAACGCTGATGTATATTATACGATTACTAGGAGACGTTAAGCAAACCACAAACGACCACCCCTTCCCCAAATTCTAACCTGTGATCGTATGTAATTAATGAGCTTGAAAGAGCCATAAAAATCCAAGCTAAGAGCTTTCCTGATGCGATGAAAATCAAAGTAGTGAACTTTGGTGCAGTGTTCAAACAAGGAATCGCACGAACTGTACTTGGAATCGCAGAAGAGACAGAGAAAGTCCGATCCCGAACCTCCCTCATCATCATCCCCGTTCCAGTCATCCCAACCTTCGGGCTCTCCATCGCCATCTTCTTCTTCTTCTTCGTCAATTTCTTCTTCGCCTCTGTAAGCTTCTCGTTCTTGTATCATCCTGGAAGCCATGAGCAGGTAACTTACGAGCGCTTAGTTGTTAGTTGCTGCGTATAGGCTTAAATGGTTAAACCCTAAACATGGCCAAAAAAATAAAATAAAAAACTCAAAAAGAGTTAAACCCTATCTGTTTGGTTCGGGAGGAAAGAGGATGAGAGGGATTTCAATGAATACTGATTTTAATAGTAATTAATAAGATGGGAAGGGATCCAGGACTAGGCCCTTGGGTCGTGGGTTCGATCCCCTCTGCCGTCGCTGGGACTCCTTTGGTAGGCGATCTCGTAAGTCCCTAGTAAGTGCTCATAGAGCCCGGGGCCGTGCCCTGGCCTTGGTGGGGGACTGATGTCGAACCCCTCCAAAACTTTTTTGTTCATCAAAAAAAAAAATAAGATGGGAAGGGATGTGAGAAGTTTTTATTTTATTTTCATATTTTTTTTTTTGAAATTTAATAAAATTAAATTTGAAATAAATACACAAAAAATATAATTTTATAATTGTTATGGACCTAGTCAAGGCCCACTATCTCACTATCACAACCCACTAACTGTGGGACCCAGCCATGACCAGGGCGGTTTGCATGATCCTTGGACACGCACAACGTGGGAGCCATCTACATATAGAGCGTGAATCTAAGAGATCGTGATCGATCTATTATCTTCTACATCTATCTTCTACAACGGTCTACGCTCCGGCTATTCGCATACAGCCGTCACAGAGCATACAGACCCCTTCTGGCTAAACGCCTCCATCAATACTCGAACTACGTGGACTTTGATCCCTCTTCAGGGTACGTAGGCCCTAGGAATCTCTCCTAGGTCAAGTCCCCATCTACACCAACATCCTAGCCCCTCAGGGCTAGACAATCTGAGTTCTACACCAGAACAGTGGCGCCGACCGTGGGGAATCGGTAAAATTCGATTCCCGCAACCAAAAGATGGTCAAGAATTTCAGTTCTGAGATCACCAGAAATTGAAAGAAAATTAAGAAAAACCCCAGAATTTCAGTCTTGCCTCTCAAAAGATATCATCGACCGATTCTGGGCTCAGTTCGTTCGATGTGGGTTTTCCGGTTTTTTCTTGTTCGATGGACATCTTCTCTGTTCAAGGGAGTTTGAAAGTTCAAGATGCAAGATCAAGATCGTGCCCTTGAATCCTGGAGTTAGCGTCACTGCAATCGGAATTGGGGGTTCCACCTTTTTGTTTCCATCTGTCTGAATCAAGAAAGCCGAGACAATCAATTCCGGTTCATTGAAAGATCGAAGGTGAAACTGGTAGACGGAAAGAAACCAAAGGTGGAACGCGTGCTTGAAGTCCGGGATTGCAATTCGAAATCCGGGATCATCCTTCGGACGCGTGCTTCTCAGGGTTCCCATAATCGGCATATGCCTGGGTTGAATTCCAGGATCATGGTTTGGAGTCCGGGATTACAATCGGAAATCTCAGATCATCATTTGAAGACGTTCGGGTTAAAGGCCGAGGTAATCGTTATTGTTAGAAATTCGAAGTTGCAATTTGAAGCTGTCCCGATTCCGATCCGAGATTGCAGTGTGCAAACCGAGATAGTCTTTGGAAGTCGTCCTGGTTGAGACCCACGATAACCATTTGATATCCGGCTTGGCAATTCGAACTCCAGGATTGCAATTTGAAGTCATCTTGGGGAGGTCCGGGATAGTCACTTGAAGCCGCGGTTGAAGTCTTCATCAGTGGTGAATGCCGAGATGACAATCCCGACTTGCCGAATTCATGAACGCCGATCCTAGGAACAAGCGTCCCTCGTATTCCGCTCATAGCATGAAATCTGAGGAATCAGGCCTGCAAGACACCCAGCCGTATAGCAAGATCATAAGCAACAGCGAACAGGAATTGCTCATGCACGAAAATTGTTTGATGAAATGCAACATAGAGACTCTGTTGCTTGGAATGCCATGACAAGTGGCTATTCTCAATGGGGACTCTACCGCATAGTGCTTTGCGCAGCAGTCCAAGAAGAATTCTTGAAAGGGTCGAAGCGAAATCACAATTACTGAGTCGGTGTGGATTTACACGCACTGAACTGCTTCGTGATGTGCTCTTCCCAAACAATGCCACATCGCCGAGATTAAATGCCTGAGAAGGCGAAGGCCTTGAACAACCAGGAAGAGCTTGCTGGCTTTATGTTCATGTTTGATCGTTTAAAAATGCCAATACAATTCGGAGTTCTTGAGCTCCCTGGATTGAGAAAGGAAGTTGTACAGAAAATACGGCCTGGCGTGTACCTTTTCTTCTATGATATCCCTGCAATGTTTCTCTATGCAGGAGTTGGCTGTTAAAGTTTCAGTTTGTAGCCAGAGAAGCCAACATATGGAAAATTATCTCTTATCTGCTATGCCAAGGCGCAGTCTTGTCGGATAAATATCCAGAGAATTAAAAATTCCAGATAAGTATTTATCATTTATAAAAGGTGACCAAACAGTCATACTCCTCTATCAAGATTCTTTCTTCATCGAAAATTCTTGAGAATTTGTTGAGCTATCCAATGCTTCTATTATTATTATGTTACCTTTTGTTATTGGGTGGCATAATTACTCTGTCAGTACCTGGGATATGTTTTGGTGCAAACGGTGGCTATTATAATAGGCATCTCTCCTCTATTATCAGGTTGCTAGAGTATTTTTCTAATGCAACATTTATAGAAGTTAGATCCCCCATTAGCGATATGTTGCAAAGCTAATGGTGCTGTGATCAAGATAGAGCTAATTAATCTTGTGCTTTTTATTTGGAAGTAATTTTATAATGCCGCCATACGGAGTATTGGATAATCAGCTTCCTATGAAAGGGCAGAGTCCTATTTGGAGTCTACAAATAAATTGGGACCAAGCATATTTCTCTTCTTTGAGTCAGGTTGAAGGTGGGAAAATAAGGGATTTGGCATTAACCACCTATTTATCAGCATATGGATAGGGAATTTTGCTGCACTATTTGGGATAAAGTTGAAGATCCTTATTAACAATTCAGATGGCTTTGGTTTCTCTGCCCAAGAGCATATGCGTTGTCATAGTTGCGAAGGAGATAATTTTGTCAGCAATAAATTATTAATTGGGACTATGCAAGCCCATATTATTTATTGGCATATATGTATAGTACTATAGAATAAACTACTTGGAGCTGGCATTATTATCTTCCTAGCGTTTTCTTCTTGATGAGCTTTTGGACAATCTGAAGTGCGTGATAATGATGGCCAGAGGATTAGGACATCCAATGGCATTTGCTTATTGTCATCTATATACGGATCGTTATACCCAGAAGTTACTTTCACATGATTTATGGTATCTTTGTATAGTATTAATGACATCAGAGTTATCTTGATCTGAATCTTATCTCCAAATGAAGCCATATATGGACAAATTTTGAAGGAGAACCCGGTTACACCAAATCCGGTTAAAATCCCGGTTCTGCCAGTATTGTGAAGACGGACCGAGTAAATTTTAAGGCATACCCCGGTTACACCGAATCTGGTTAAAATCCCGGCTCCGAGTAAATTTTAAGGCATACCCCGGTTACACCGAATCCGGCTAAAATTCCGGCTCCATTGAAGGCGGTCCCCGGTTACACTGAATCTAGTTAAAATCCGGGCTCTGTGGAATTAACGGTTAAAACGTGCTTCCTTGGGAATAGACGTGTTTCCTCGGGAACCGGTAAAGCCGAAATACGTCCGTATGAAATGAACCCCTTACGACAGGGATGAAGGCGGACCCCGGTTACACCGAATCTGGTTAAAATCCCAGCTCCGTGTAAATTTGAAGGCGGACCCTGGTTACACCGAATCTGGTTAAAATCCCGGCTCCGTGTAGATTTGAAGGCGAACCCCGGTTACACCGAATCTGGTTAAAATCCCGGCTCCGTGTAGATTTAAAGGCGAATCCCGGTTACACTTAATACGGTTAAAATCCGGGCTCCGTCCAAAGAAACTCTCAGTCGAGAGCATTGATTCAATCTCCTCAAATTGCTCTAACGACAAAGACAGAAACGAAAGAGCAAATACAGGGTCACTGAACCCGATCGTAATTCAAATACGAACTGAAGAATAAAACCCGGCTTTTCAGTCAGAGGGAGTTGTCTCCGTAGAGCTATCGCAGCCCGGACGCTTCCTAACTTACTCCAGGATATCAAGCGGAATTGTCATGCCGACCCTGATCAGGTCAAAATGTTCGGACGCTTTGATGAAAAACCAAACCCGGGCAGGTGACAACTTCCCTTTATCTTAGGATGACCCGGTCAACGAACCCAGAATTATACGAGGCAGTCTAAACACTGATCCCTCACCACTTTATGGTTTTAATACCAAATACGCTTTCACAGATTCTGCATATCACATTTATGACCCTGGCCCATTACGCGAGGCCGCTGTTATCAGCCCTTGCAAACAAACCCGGAGACCCGGATGATCAAAGAAGAAGAGATCTTGGCGATCATAAAAAGAAAGACAAGTTTCAAAGCAAAATTAACCCGGACTACATGTCTGGGGGCAATTCAATCAGAAGACAAGTAACTCCGAAGTTCTTTGAAACTCGGATAGACACTTTATCAAAATCAAAATCAAACGAGTGGCAGCAACTCTGATACGATATCTGGATTCAACAAATCCACCCCGGCAGCAGAGACGGACTACCAGTGGGGCAATTACTATCTGATTGTCAATAACCGGGATTAAAGCAAACTCGAACAAGCATTTGAAATGAGCAAACTCCACAGTTTGCGCACACTGGATATAGCTCGGCCAAGTCCGTATGGCGCAGTCAATCAAACAACTAATCTCGGCAATTCAGAGACCTGAACTACCGAGCTTGGGGGCAACTGTTATGGACCTAGTCAAGGCCCACTATCTCACTATCACAACCCACTAACTGTGGGACCCAGCCATGACCAGGGCGGTTTGCATGATCCTTGGACACGCACAACGTGGGAGCCATCTACATATAGAGCGTGAATCTAAGAGATCGTGATCGATCTATTATCTTCTACATCTATCTTCTACAACGGTCTACGCTCCGGCTATTCGCATACAGCCGTCACAGAGCATACAGACCCCTTCTGGCTAAACGCCTCCATCAATACTCGAACTACGTGGACTTTGATCCCTCTTCAGGGTACGTAGGCCCTAGGAATCTCTCCTAGGTCAAGTCCCCATCTACACCAACATCCTAGCCCCTCAGGGCTAGACAATCTGAGTTCTACACCAGAACAATAATTATTATAATTTTGTAAATACAATTATAATAGCTAATATATACAATAAAATATATTAAATAACTATAGTTATACTTATCTTACACATATATAAAATAATTATAATAAATATTATTTTAATTAAAAAAATTATAAATACTATAATTATAATATAAAAATACACAATAAGAAAAATTGCAATGAGCTATTGATATGACCCAGAGACATAATCACTGGGTACTTGCATAAGTATACCTCTGAAGTTTTTTAGTTTACAGTGAATGGATTTTGGCTCCAAATTAAAGGTGGTAGTGAACGGATTATTATTGTAGAGGAAGTAGAACTTGTTTTTTATTAGAATTAAAGAATGTAAATAGTTAAATTAAGGAAAAAGACAAAGTAGTTTTTCTAAGAAAAAACCCACAATGGTGGGAGTGACGAAAATAGTGACGGTGTTATGAAAGAAGAAAAGAGACGTTTAGAGTATGTTTGGATGGACTTTTAGAAAAAAGTGTGTGTTTTTTTTTTTGTAGTGTTTTTTTTAAGCTTTAAATTTTTTGAACAAGAAGGAACTACTATTACTTCAGTGAATAAAACCACAATGTTATAGAACAACCATCCAGTCAAAAAGCAACAAAACAGAGTTAATACAGAACAGTAAAGCAAGACTTTAATAAATCTACAGCGGCTATTGAATCCAAAGAAAATCTAAATTCAGCCACCAGCCAATCCGTGATCAGAGGAGCTTGATGCGTCATGAGGAATATTGGCCTCCTTCAAATCCAAGGTTAGAAAAAGTCGCAAAGAAGGTGATTGTTGCATAACCCACCCAGTTGGGCACACCTCCTTATAAGCTTCAGCTGCAAGAAAATCAGCTACACGGTTTCCCCTTCGAGGGGTGAAAGTAACGGAATACCCAACCTTGTCAGAAAGAAAATTGATAATCTCATGAACAATACCTCTACTTCTCCAATCATACATATCGGGTGACCTTGCATCAACACATTTCAGCAGTAGTAGGCAGTCAATTTCAAAAATTGTTTTATCTAGTCCCAAATCCATTGCTAACATAAGAGCTCTTTTCAAGGCCAGAGCTTCGGACATAAATGTTGAAACTGATTTCAGTTTACTAATAAAGCCCCATTTAAGACATCCAAAGCTATCCCTACACACCACCCCCACACCTGCTCTATTATCTCCAGGGAAATAAGATCCATCACAGTTAATCTTTAAATAATCAGAATCCGGCGGCTTCCAGCATTCAAATTCCTTACTTCTAATATCATCTACCACTGATCCCATAGCCAGAGAATCACAAGACTTCCAATATTCACAATTATAAGCTACTGCCAATTCAATCACAGCACAGGGGTTTGGATTTTCATGATCAAAAATTTTTCCGTTCCTTTGTTTCCATGCAAACCATAGAATCCAGCAAAGAAGAGAAATATCAGAGGCTACAAAATCAGACATACCTGTCACCTGGAGCCACCATCTATTAAAGTTGGTAACACTATTCACATCCAAGCAAGCACCAAGAGGGCTCCCAAACCAAATGCACCTCGTCCAGGGGCATTGGAAAAAAAGATGTTCAATAGTCTCTTCAACCTCTTCGCATATTGGGCACATACTGGTTACAGCTCTATGTCTGCGAGCAAGTGCTGAATTAGTGGCTATGGCATTATTAAGAATACGCCATATAAATTGTTGCACCCGGGGAATTACTCTGATTCTCCATATTGATTTCCAGCAAGGACTAGAAATAACCGTGGACGAACCAGCCCTGCACACCACTCCAGCCCGGTTTGCCTTCTCTACTTTATACCCCAACTTGACACCATAAACTCCATTGATTGCCTTCATCCACATTATCTTATCCTCCAGACCATTATCCGGTATAGGAATTTGATAAATAGCCTGTATTGTGCTCGCTGGGAGGTACGGTGCAACAGGAGAAAGGTCCCAGAAGCCATCCACTATCAAATCACTGACCCGTCCTTCTGTCACAATCGGATCTCCAGTCTCAATCGGCTGGGGAGGGAACACAACATCCGGAACCCACTGGTCCCCCCAAATACTTATATTAGATCCAGTGCCCACATCCCATCTAAGGTCTGATTTAATGCATTCTCTGCCATCAATAATGCTCGACCAGCACCAAGAAGCCCGGTATCCTTTCTTTGCTTGCATAAAAACCGACTTAGGATAATAAATGCTCTTGAGCACCCTCACCCATAGTTCATCTGGCCCTCGCAACATTCTCCACGTCGTTTTTGCCAATAAAGCCTCATTCATTACCACTAAGTCCCGAAAGCCCATTCCACCTTCACCCTTGCTCTCCGTTAAAGTCCCCCAATCCCTCCAATGAGTATGACTACCACCAGCCTTACCATTCCACCAGAAGTTGGCAATCATGCTATGTATCTCCTTACATGACTTGATCAGAAATTTAAAACAGGACATTGGGTATAAAGGAATCGCTTGTATGACCGCCTTGATCATCACTTCTCGCCCTGCAAAGGAAAGATAAGAATTCCCCCACCCTTGAATTTTGTTATGGACACGCTCCCTTACATATGCTAGGGCTTCGCATTTGGTCTTGCCCCAAATACTAGGAATTCCAAGATACCTCCCTGGATCCTCGGTTCTCGGAATTCCCAAGATGTTCCCTACCCTCACCTTTACTGCCTCTGGGGTGTTCATGGAGAAAAATATACTAGATTTATCTAAGTTAATCGCCTGACCAGAAGCTTCACAGTATCGTTTCAAGATATTAGACAAAATATTACAATTATGCTGATCAGCATTCATGTAAAGTATTGCATCATCCGCAAAGAAGCTATGGGTTAACACCGGGCAGCTCCGGCTCAATTTAATACCCCTTAAAATCTGTTCTTCTTGGCTGTTTGTAATCATCAGCGAAAGCACATCAGCCACTAAGATAAATAAGTAAGGCGAGAGAGGGTCACCTTGCCTTAGGCCCCTAGTTGGGCAGAATGAGCTCACTTTTTCTCCAGCTAAGCATATATTCAGACTTGTAGATCTCACACATTTCATAACAAGCGCCACCCATTCCTCACTAAATCCAAACCGCATCAACACCATCTCCAAGAAGTTCCAATCTACCCGATCGTATGCCTTGCTCATATCCATCTTCAATGCAAACTCATATTTTCCCGCTGATTTTCTACGCCGAAGATAGTGGTAGACCTCATGAGCTATTATGATATTATCTTGGATGCACCGCCCAGGGATGAAGGCCGCTTGGCTTTGGGAAATACACACATCTAATAGGGGTCTCATCCGGTTGGACATGATCTTTGAGATAATCTTATAAGAAAAATTGCATAACCCTAGCAGCCGAAATTGAGACACATGATCAGGCCTGATGACCTTAGGAATCAGCACAATATTGGTCTCATTTACCTCTTTTTAAGCTTTAAATTGAAGCTTTAAAAAAAAGCAACATTTTGACTTTTTTGTGTGACTTTTGATTTTTTAAAAAAATATAATTTAAACACATAAATTAATTAATTTTTTGAAATTCCCTCCTCTCCTAAAATTTTAATGTTACCAAATAAGAGGAGGGGGCCAAAATTCCTAAAAAGCCCATCCAAACGGGCCATAAATAGTTTGAGAATATTGAAAAGAAGCATGGGTAAGTGGTCAAGGCTTTGAAAAATATTACACTTTCTCTCTAAATCCCTCCAATTTTGGGGGGAAAGGTTTGGAGGGGAGGGAAATTCCCTCCTCTCCTAAAATTTTAATGTTACCAAATAAGAGGAGGGGGCCAAAATTCCTCCTCCATCCCTCTCCCCTCCCTTCCCCTTCAACCAAAAAGACCCTAAACCCAAAGATCCAGTAGTGATGACTCATGAACATGTCTTGCACTTATTTTACCGTGAAAACACACATTCACAGGCTCACAGCCATCTTCTTACATTTTTCTTTAATTTCTTGAAAACCTGATGAAGAAAAATTCAGAAATAGATTATTTGAATTTAAAAATTTAAAGTGTTTACTAAAATAATAAAAGGACAAATAGGTAATTCGGTAAGAATATTATATTTTAAAATTTTGATGTTAATAACTTGAATATAAAAATTAATAGATTAAATTCCTCAAATTGTCACCATGTGCACCCAAGTTACTTATCACCCTTAATCCTATCTTCCATCCTAAATATAAGACATATTTTGTAGTATAATTTGTAATATAAGCTATGTCATACATTTAGGACCGGAGGAATAAATAGCTTGGTGGTAGCTCATCATTTTAAGTTAGATGGTAGGCTGGGTTAAAAAAACAGAAAATTTATCATATTAATTATTAGAAGTGCTACATGAGATAAAAAATTCAAAGATTATGGACTTGTTATTTGCTTCTTTTTTTCACACAAAACACTGAAAATACTACAACATTATCAACAGAATATTATCTCGTTAGTTGTGGTCAATTACATCGATTCGTAACATCATTATATTTTGTCAATACCCATAAAAATAATAATAAGTAAACATTAATCCTAAATATAAAAACTCAATAACTAATTTACAATGATAAAAAATTAATCTAGTTAGGACCCGTTTGGATGGGCTTTTTT
The DNA here is from genome assembly GCA_025563575.1 of Acacia pycnantha. Lineage (NCBI taxonomy): Eukaryota > Viridiplantae > Streptophyta > Magnoliopsida > Fabales > Fabaceae > Acacia > Acacia pycnantha. The sequence continues at coordinate 1,535,119 of JAMWYP010000032.1, read as the reverse complement.
TAATTAAAAAAATACTTTTTTAATGCCAAAAATAATGTTTTTTAATTAATTTATGTGTTTAGATGATTTTTTTTTTAAAAAGCAAAAGTCACAAAAAAATGTCAAAATGCTGCTTTTTTTTAAAAGCTCCATTTGGAGCTTTAAAAAAAACACTACAAAAAAAACACTTTTTTTAAAAGCTCATCCAAACGGGTCCTTAATTATGTGTAAAAAAAATGTGTTGGTTTGCCTTAAAATATCCCTTTTAAGCATTTTACATTGGAAACTACTCTCTTAACAAAAAAAAAAAAAGTTTAATATGTGCAATCAAGAGAATTTTAAAAAATATATATAATTTTGAGAGATAAATTGATTAATATCTTACAAGGGTTAAATACCATTTTTATCACGGAAGTATTGGTTAGGGTGCACCTAGCACCCGAAAGTTTTTTTGGTATCATTTTTGCCTTGGAAGTTAACAAAAAGGAGCAAATTTACCCCGAAAGTTTTTTTATGAGCAAATTTGCCTAAACTTCTGGGGCAAAAATGATATCACAAATGATCAATCCAATGGTCAAGATCAACCGATGGACAAGATTGCTACATTTGTAAACTTCCAGGGCAAAAATGATACCAAAAAAACTTTTGGATGTTAGGTGCTCCAGAACCAAAACTTCTATGGCAAAATTGGTATTTATCCTTATCTTACAATTATTGGGGTCAAAGCAAACCCTTATTCACACTTTTAAACTTAGGAGCCGACGGAATAATAAACTAACCATGGTTATTAAAACCGGACCGGACCGGCCGGTTCGGACCGGAAACCGGCGAACCGGCCATGGCACCGGTCCGGTCAACCACAGAAACCGGGGTCAGAGTCTCTGTTTTTTTTCCCCAAAAACGTCGATTGAAGAGTGAAGAACTGAAGATGATTATTGAGAGAGATATGGAAAGAAACAAAGACAGATCTGGTGATAACATTAGATCCAGCGAAAACAGAGCCAATGTGAATAGATCCGTTGAGCAGATAACACGGAGAGAGGAGAGCGACGGTGGCAGACTGAGGAGTGAGGAAACAATCAGAAGATTGTGCTTAACTTCCACAAACACCAACGAAGTTGTGCAGGGGTGCTGGGGCGTTGGACACAGCGGAGAAAAGCACTGGAAGCAAGGGAAAATAGTGAAGGCTCAGAAGAAAGAGAGAAGGAAACAAAAGAAAAAAAAAAGAGGAGGAGAGAAAGAGAAAATGGCGATGGCTCTAAAGAAAGAAGAGAGAAGGAAATAGAAAAAGATGAAGAAAGAAAGTGACGATGGACCAGTTTTTTTTTTTTGCTCAAGAGATGATGGACCAGTTTTCATGAATGAATTCTATTTAACTTTATTTTGGTGTCCAACGTACTTCATATGAGACTATAGAGTAGCAGAAGCATCATCACACTGACCTTGGAATGCTCACAATATTGGAAATGATAAAATGGTGGGAAAAAATATCTAAATTTAAAAAGTAAAATTTAAAAAAGAGAATTACTTTTTTATAATTTCAATTAATAATTATGAATGTTTTATTTTCTCACCGGTTTGGTCCCGGTCTGACTCCGGTCTGACCCACTAACCCTGAAACCAGTATCCCGACCAGTTCACTGACCGGTCCGGTTTTAATAACCTTGAAACTAACATACAGGATGGGGTATTAGGCAAAGATGAGATTTCTTGTGCATAGTCATGCCAAATGCTTCGTCCATATCAAGATCTTCACTCTTCATCCCACTTGGAAGTTTCCAATCAAAACGATGCAAAAGATTTGCAAGTGCAAGCTCTACAATTGGCACAGCAAAATTGATCCCTGGACACCTCCTCCTTCCAGCCCCAAATGGAAGCATCTCAAACTGTTGCTGTCCTCCATAACCACAATCCTCTGATGAACTTTCTAGAAACCTCTCTGGTTTAAACTCCTCTGGATTCTGCCACACTTTTGGATCCATCCCTATGGATTTTGCATTCACAAAGACTCGAGTTTTCGCAGGAATCTCGAACCCTTTGATCTTACAAACCTCTCTGGTCTCTCTCGGTAGTAGTAATGGTGCTGGTGGATGTAGCCTCAATGTCTCTTTCACTACTGACTTGAGGTACCTCAGGCTTCCAAGTTCCTCTTCTTCCACCATTTGTTTTCCTTTAGCAACTTTTCTCACTTCCTCTTGTGCTTTCTTCATTGAATCTGGGTTCTTGATCAGTTCAGCCATTGCCCACACCAGTGTAGCTGAAGATGTGTCTGTGCCTGCCACAAAGATGTCCTGCATATACCCACCAAAAAAGTTTGATCTTTTTAATCCTTAAAAGACAATTAGTTTAACACGCACATTAGCTCTGTGAATAAGAGATCTCCTTATTATATTATAGGTACTTCATGGTAAGATTAGAGAGAAAGACATAATAGGACAGACAGGTGGGGGTCCCATATTTATGGGGGACTGACATTTATGACAACAGAACTCATCATTTTGTTCCTATATAATAATTTTGTGGTTGTGGTTTGCTTGGGACCAAACAAATGGAGAGAGAAAGATGAAGCGGTTTTGGTGGGCTTCACATCACATGTCAATTTCATGAGAAATCACTACAGGTCATGATATAATTCAGTTCAAGAAAAATCGGATCTTGCATGTTAGCTAGGTGGGCCCATAAATCCCTCTCTTTATTTCCCTAATATTCACATGGACTTTGTAAGTTCATTTACTGATAATAGTGTTTTAAGTTTCTCCAACTCATACATATACACATAACACATTAAAAATTGCTATGTATTAAGAGAAAGCAAAGATTTAGTATGGCAGAGACGTAAGTAATACAGTAACATATATTTACCATTAGCACGCCCTTCATTTGGTAATCAGTGATGGAAATTGGCTGGCTTAAATCCTTCTGAAGTTGAACAAGCACATCAACAAGATCTTCATCATCCTCATCAGCATCAGCTTCATGCTTATTATTATAACCTGATGAAAAATCCCTATGCTCATTAATCACTGTGTTAAAGAACTCATCCAATTCTCTCAAGTTCTTCTGTATTCTTCTATCGACGCCATTGAACTTGTTGAGCCATTCCAAACAAGGAAAGAAATCAGCAAGACAGAATCCTCCTAACACTTCCTGAGTTTCTCTGAGCATTTCATCAAACTTGCCTGCCTTCTTGTCTTCATCATCATCATCCTCGTACATTTTCTTACCAAAGGCAATCTTAGACACAATTTTGTTACTCAGCAAAAGTGTTAATTCACTTAGATTCACAGAGCTTGAAGCTGAAGCAGCTATGGAATCTAAGAAAAGCTTAACCTCTTGAGACCTCACGGCTCGAAAAGCTTGAACCCTCCGAGAACTCAAAAGTTCCAACATCACAATCTTCCTCATCTGCCTCCAGTAATCTCCATAAGGAGCAAAACTCAGACTTGAGCAGTTATAGGTGAGACGTTTAGCGGCATATAACTCAGGCCTACCTGAGAAGGCAAGATCATGGTTCTTGAAAATGTCTCTGGCGATGTCTGAGGATGAGACCACCAAAGTAGGTATAGAACCTAACTGTAAGTGCATGAGGGGTCCATATTGAGCTGAAAGCTTCTGAAACGTACGGTGAGGCAAATCGTCGAGCAAGTGGAGGTGGCCGATAAGAGGCAGCCTCGCCGGACCCGGAGGAAGAAGGTTCTGATGATGATCTGAAGAACCACATTTTCTAAACTGTCTGATCAGTGACAAGATGAACAAGATAGTGAGAAAGACAAGAAGCATACTGGCGATCATCATTGTGATGCAGGGAAGGAAGGTATTGCTATGGATATATATCACACTAAGATTTCTAAGTCCTAAATTATATCTATAGCAGAAATGTGAACAAGTGGGATGATTCAAAGCTGCAAATAAGAATAAAAGGGTTTTGTTCAAGGTTCTGAAACCGGACCGGTCACTGAACCGGTCGGGGTACTGGGTTAAGGGTTAGTGGGTCAGACCGGAGTCAGACCGGAGTCAACCCGGGCTAGACCGGTGAGGTATAAAAAATTGGAAAATAATTAATTTCTCATCACACCAACCTAAATTTGACATACTATATATCATTTCAATATTTTAGATCAGTAGCAAAATAACCATATACTTCAATACTTGTGACATATTCAGATATTCCTAACAATTTTCTTTACAACTTACATTTGAGACAATATATTCATGGTAGCAAAATATCAAAAACAAGTATATGATGACAAAATATTCTCAAGCAGGATCTTTTTTAACACCAGAATGTGTGGGAGGATTACTAGACTAGGGATTGGGAGTGGTAGTATTCTGGGCACCTTCATTATTAATATTTCCCTCCATTAACACAAACTTCATGAAAATAATCAAACACAGAACCTCACAGACCAGAATCTCACAAACCGAGCAAACCAAACCTTCAGAAATCCAAACCAAACCGAAGCACAACAGAAACCAATAGGCAAATCAAAGCCAATATTCAAAAATAAGACGAGCCAACCAAAAATAGAGTAACCACGATAGCTCCAGGAAAACAAAAAACGAACCCAAATCAAACCAATATGACATCCAAAAGTGAAAAAATAAACATCAGAGCACTAGCAGAATACACAGAACTAAAAATAAAATAAAACATTCAACAATAATAAACCTGAAGCTCTGCATAATGGAATGAAGCTCTAAATCGAGATGAACAAAGCTCTTTCACAGTTTCACCTTAAAAAATTAACGGTAGTGTGAGGCAAAATTTCAAAAAAAGAAAACCTAAAAAAAAAAAAAAATTGTTTGACCCGATGACCCTTGTAACCCGTCCGGGTCAGTCCGGGTCACCGGTTTCACCGGGTCAGACCGATTTAACCCTAAACCGGACCGGTTTCACGGCCGGTTAGCCGGTCCGGTCCGGTTTCACAAACCATGGTTTTATTTTGTGGTGGGGACTTAACGAGAACCACTTGTGAGTTGTACGTGTTCCTCTTGTTCTTGACTTCTTGGAATACAGATACCGAGACTGTGTTTCTCTCTCCCACATGCATACGAAGTTCATTGAATTCACATCATGCTTGGATTTTAGCTTATTTGGTATACTGTCCACATTGTTCCTCTTCCACACGTAAAATTCATGGAATACATTGTTCCTCGTCCACACGTAATAGCTGATGAACAATTGCGTTCAACATCATCATTGGCAAAAATATCCTGTCCTAATAGGACAAAAATTTATAAAGTTTGTAGTACAATTTATTTATATTATAAAGTACCAAAATTAGAAAAAATTTCCGCAAAAATAGAAATTAAGGGGTAAAATCTTCCACCCAAAAGTAGATCTTTCTGCTTCAAATTACAGCAGCAGCAAGAAAAAGCAAGTGGGCAGTGGCGGATTCACATATACGGCGGTGGGTTCAGCGACAGAGAAATAATGTCGATCACGTCTCCACTACCCTCGCCGTCGGTGCATCCTTGCTTAACAATGAAGATAGATCAATGGAGAAAGAAAGAAGCTCAGAAATCGAGCTTCAAGCTCGCCGGAGATGGATCTGTTTTGCAGACGTGAGATATTGATCGCTCGCGACTTGTGCTAGAGCAGCGACTGAATGGTTTCCCCTCCATCTCCTTCTTCGATGCTTTTGTGCGAGGGTGAGGATCGGACTGTTGGAGAACGTTGAAGAGATGAAGGAGATGAAGAGGTGGCCATTCTTTGATACGACCTCATCATATTAGTGTAACAAGCACGACATCCCTGCGGGTTGCGCGGTGCAACAGCTTGACAAAATTACAAGCTGATCGTAAATTCATTGAATTATTCAAGTAATTGAATTTAAAAAGGATCATAAAATAAAAGAATTACATTTCAAAACGATCAACAAAATTCAACAAAAATAAAAGAAGTCGTCTTTTGAGGGAGTTGTACTCTGCTAAATTTAGCAATCTATTTGGCAGCTCAAAAACATCAACAAAAGAACATGAACATTGTAAACATCAAAATACATAAACTTTTGAATATGTAAAATGAATGACAAATATCTCAATTATGTCACTAAAACATTTCTAAATATTTCCTTGTATACGACATTGGTGATTGTACATTTTCCACTATTTGCGCTGCATAAGAATCTTCAAACCAGCAATATTGTTGACTCTTAATAAAGCAGCATATAATTGTTTATGTGTGAACATTTGGCTTTGAAAAATATAACTCAACATTTTATAATGACTGACTTTGACTCTTGTTGATTGTCATTGCAAAAGACAAAGTAATAGGAAACTGTCGTTTTTTCATCCTAAAAGGTAGACTACTGTCTGATGGATTCATGTCCATTCTGTGGGTTAAAACCTTCTGATTTGGATTCGACCCATTTAGTGTTAATCATTCAATGACATTCTTCCCAAGATGTGAGACACGTAGTCTGGTTCCATTACATAAGCTACACTACTACAAAAAAGCTCTATAACGTTCTTAATTTTGCCCGTCCTTAATTTAGAAGACGTCTAAGAAGGGGGCGCAGAAAGTCCAGAGCTAAGGCATCCTAAAATTTATGGAGTAGGATATTGTCATTACCAATTTTATGTCATTACCACTTTTTCACCGTTAGATCAGAATCTCATATACCTTTATCATTTCTCTCTCTTATTGAGATTCTGATCTAACGATGAAAAAGTGGTAGTGACATAGAATTAGTAGTGACAATATCCTATCCCAAAATTTATTTAGGACGCCATATTACTTTTTTTTTTTTAAAAAAAAACCCCAAACCTTAGATTTGGGGAGCTACTGATAGGGCAAAACTTTAAAGCCTATAACTCCGCAAGTATACGGGCCGTATCAAGTAATAAAGTGATAAGAAAAGTATCGTTCCCACGAGGACTTAGTATCACAAACTTTAGTTAGGCATTAATTTCACAATTTCGTTTAAGTTGAGAAAACTAGATTGAATTTAATTAAAAGAAAAGAAAATTGATAGAGAAAACGCAGCTAGGGCATAGAATTCCCTATGTTCCTCTAAGTATTTGAATTAAATCCCTAATTGATTATTATTCCCATGATTGACGATCAATTCTCTAAAATTAGACTAAGTCCCAATGTCTTGACGCTACCTTAGTCCGTTATCTTTGAAAACAACCTAATGTCTTAGTATTGTTTGGAAAGATTATATAAACCGAATTATGAGATCGCATAAACTCGTAAGCCTATGTCTAGGTCATGCAACTCTACGATGAATTAACGGTTCTAGTTAAATGCACCAACATCTCTATTGTCATACACCAACCTATGAACAATCTAAAATGTGATCAATCTTTAAGAAAGCTTTAAGCAAAGATAATTCATTCAATCATGGTAAATAACGTTCAGTAGAGAATTCAAACAAATACTCAAATTCGCATAGGGTTCATCCTTGCCCTAACTACTAAAGAAGACTAGCCAAGCATGGCTAGGTTAACAAAATAAAAGAAAAGAAAAGAGATGAAAATCAGAATTGTTCTTGCGTCCTTCTTTCTTTCTTCAGCTAGTCTCGTCCTCCTCTTCTTCTTTCCTCTCTTCATATATATAGCCTGCATATAACTTAGGCCTTGGGTCATTGATTCTCCTTTTCTTATTAAAAAGATATCTCATATCTTGTAATTTACTCCACCGATTACGCAATTGATTTTGTTTCTATTTTTCTTTCTTGGGACCACCGAGATTGGTGATTGCATATCCTCTTAATTGCTTTTTCTACTTCTTTCCAAATCGCCTAATATTTCTGCAAAATATAATAGGAAATAAGTAGATTTTATGTCAATTGATTCTTTGATCCTAAGTTTGACTCAATGATGGAAAAGTATATAAAAGATAATTAAATAAGTATACAATAGTAATAAATTTAATCCAATATATATTTGAAATTGATACTTATTTAATTATAAAATATGCACTTATCAAACTCTCCCACACTTAAATCTTTGCTTGTCCTCAAGCAAAAGAAAGAGAATTTATTATCTAAATGAGAATGACATTGTTTTTGAACTCCTAAACAATGAGCGCTTTACCACCACACTCGGATCATGTTATCAAAATTTATTCGATTAATGTCTTAGTAATAAGCACAACAATAAGATTAGTAGAAGAATATTATCCTACTTAATTCCTCCAGAAAAATTCAAATGCCCCCACTAAACCAAGCTTTGCAGTTAATTTCATAGGGATCCTCATGTAAGAAATAACTCTTTTTTTTTTATACTTTTCTTGAGCCGTTGTAGGTCCCCTTTTGACGCGACCTTGCACATGGGTGATGCAACACCGGTTACTCGGTTACTCCAACAGGCACCTCAAGAGGCTTTTAGCTCAACTCATAACCCTCTTTGACCTTACCGTTTGACGCGACCCTGCACATGGGTGATGCAGCACCGGTTACTAAGTAGGTCTAGAGAAGTCATTGGAGTTGTGTTTCACTTTTTCTTTTCTTTTTTTTTTCATAATAACTCACTTGAGTCCTTTCCCTAAACAAAATTTTTACTTGGCCAACAAATGGCATAATCTCATCTCCTAGAGGAATCAGGTATCAAAATATTCAAAAAAAAAAATAATAATTTGTTGATCATATTCCAAACTAATCCCTATTCTCATAGTCCATCTCCAGATTGCTACAAAAATTCAATGCTCAGGGGCTTATTTGAAACATTCTTTTCCTTTTTATTGTTTTACTTTATAATACTCTCTAAGATATGGAGATGCTCAAAGTTAAGGTCAATCTGAACAAAAACTCAAAAAAATTTCAAGGGAATTCTTTTCAATTGAATAAGAACAAGCAACACCAAAGAAATCATATTCCTACCCCACACATAAATCAAACATTGTCCTCAATGTTGCAAAAATATAAAGAGGGAAAGAAACTAGTACTCCCCTGGTTTAGGCCTCTAACTCTAATGTGGAGTGCTTCCTCTGGTACCATCCATGATATTTCAAACTGTGAGGGAAAAGAGAGTGCTCAAGCAAGACCTTGCAGCAACAAGAGGAGTGATCATCTTCAAACCTGAATAAAAAAAAAAAATAATAACAAAATATGCAAACAAAACCCTTGGGTTGCCTCCCAATAAGCGCTAAATTTATAGTCTTCAGCCAGACTTCTCAAAAGAAACCACTAATCATAAATATCAAACACCATAATTACCTTGTTTTCATTTCTTTTCAAACAACAAGGTATCACACACAAGAATTGATCATTCAAGTTAATTACTTGTACTTCCTTAATCATAGACAATCTTGGATTACAAGCAATAACTGAATTTAAATGAAGCACAACATGCATATCCTTGAAAATAAATATAGGCACTTCCAAGAATTTAGAGCATCCAATAAAATCCACTTGACTCTCATAACCAACATCACAATCCTTAGGCTCCACAGCCGAAACCTCTTCTAGACATTCACTATTCTCATCTAAATCAATTTCAAACCCATAATCATTTTCTACATTATCCATAGTCTCATGTGATTCCAAACCTTCAACTTCCTCACAATAATCATTATCAGCATAAGAAGTGGTCATCAGGCTTAAAGAATTATTTTGCACCATAGTCTCAAGGGTTGAAACAATTTGACTCACACTTACCCCAATATTTAGGAAACTTGACTTAATGCTAGTGGCAAACTCCTTTTGCTCTCTACTAGATCTCTCTACTACTTCCCCATACTCCTCAACTAATCTTTCTAAATTAGATTTTTCCTTATACTCAATGGTGTGTTCTTCAACATATGGATACGAGTAAAAAGGAGGGGTATTTTCATGAGAACAATAGACATATGGATCCTCAAACTTTTGTTGCTCAAAACTTTCACTAGGACAAAATGAATGATCAAAATAAGCTTGGTTCCTAGCAAAATCATCCCTCGCAAAATGACTAGTTGTACTATATGGACAATATTCATACAAATGATTCCCTCCACAATAAACACAAGACATGCAAACATATTGAGAAGAATCAACATATGGAATACAACCATCATTTATGCTCCTTTTACGTTGCCTATATTCATTCAAAGAATTTAAAATAGCAATCAATCCTTCTTGTGTAGAAGACAAAGAATTCATGTCCTTCTCAACATTAAGACCAGTTGGTTGCCAATTGAAATCCATTTTTTTAAAAAAAAAAAATATCCGAAAAAGTAAAATAAAATATTTACAAACTCAAACTACTAATGCTCAATCAATTCTAACCAAGATAGTTGTGGCACACAAGTCCCCGGCAACGGCGCCAAAAACTTGATAGGGCAAAACTTTAAAGCCTATAACTCTGCAAGTATACGGGCCGTATCAAGTAATAAAGTGATAAGAAAAGTATCGTTCCCACGAGGACTTAGTATCACAAACTTTAGTTAGGCATTAATTTCACAATTTCGTTTAAGTTGAGAAAACTAGATTGAATTTAATTAAAAGAAAAGAAAATTGATAGAGAAAAACGCAGCTTAGGGCATAGAATTCCCTATGTTCCTCTAAGTATTTGAATTAAATCCCTAATTGATTATTATTCCCATGATTGACGATCAATTCTCTAAAATTAGACTAAGTCCCAATGTCTTGACGCTACCTTAGTCCGTTATCTTTGAAAACAACCTAATGTCTTAGTATTGTTTGGAAAGATTATATAAACCAATTATGAGATCGCATAAACTCGTAAGCCTATGTCTAGGTCATGCAACTCTACGATGAATTAACGGTTCTAGTTAAATGCACCAACATCTCTATTGTCATACACCAACCTATGAACAATCTAAAATGTGATCAATCTTTAAGAAAGCTTTAAGCAAAGATAATTCATTCAATCATGGTAAATAACGTTCGAGTGAGAATTCAAACAAATACTCAAATTCGCATAGGGTTCATCCTTGCCCTAACTACTAAAGAAGACTAGCCAAGCATGGCTAGGTTAACAAAATAAAAGAAAAGAAAAGAGATGAAAATCAGAATTGTTCTTGCGTCCTTCTTTCTTTCTTCAGCCGTCTCGTCCTCCTCTTCTTCTTTCCTCTCTTCATATATATAGCCTGCATATAACTTAGGCCTTGGGTCATTGATTCTCCTTTTCTTATTAAAAAGATATCTCATATCTTGTAATTTACTCCACCAGATTACGCAATTGATTTTGTTTCTATTTTTCTTTCTTGGGACCACCGAGATTGACTGATTGCATATCCTCTTAATTGCTTTTTCTACTTCTTTCCAAATCAGCTAATATTTCTGCAAAATATAATAGGAAATAAGTAGATTTTATGTCAATTGATTCTTTGATCCTAAGTTTGACTCAATGATGGAAAAGTATATAAAAGATAATTAAATAAGTATACAATAGTAATAAATTTAATCCAATATATATCTCAGAATTGATACTTATTTAATTATAAAATATGCACTTATCAGCTACTGAGCGGAGCGATGATTTGGGTGGAGGAAGAGCAGTGTCTCGGCCTCTCGTGACGCAGATCTACGCCTAACCATCGCTGACAAAAATGAATCAAACATAGAATTGAAGCTAACAAACAATCAAACATGATTATTCACCAAATCATCAACCAAATAAATCCATCCATCCCTCAACAAATCTAGAAAGAAAAAATAACTTGGAGGAAAAAAAAAAGCCAAAAGAGGTGAGAGGTGATCGATAGAGGTGCATTTTGCAAATCTGAAAGAACTATCACTCAAAACTTCAACAGCTCAATCTCAAAATAATCGCACACCAATGACAAAGAGAAAGAGAATTGCAATCCCAGCACCAATGTACAACAGAGAAAATAGAAAAGGAAGAAGAATCGACGAAAAAGAGCAAAGTTTGAAACCTACCAAATAGGTTTAGAAATCCGTCGTCGACTTCGCCTCCCCATCCGCCCATTGATGACAACGTGAAATAGGTTCCGAAATCCGTCGTCGCTTCATGTTGTGTGAATCTGAGAGTACCCAAAGCTACGATGTGTGAATCTGAGAAAGAGAAAGCGAAGCACCCAATATGTGTGAATCTGAGAAAGAGAAAAGTGAAGGTTTTTCTCAAAACAAGGAAAAAAAAAGGTCAGAGAGACAGAGTCATGGGAGTCACATTTTTGGCATCCTAAAATAACTACTAGGACGCCAAAATTATGATTTTGACGTCCTAAACACAATTTAGGATGCCAAAAAAAAATTCTGCTGCCAGAAAATTTCCCAAATTTTCTAAATTGTGCCAAAAATACTGATTTTGTCGTCTTGAAATACTTTTAGGATACCAAAAATGCTGATTTTGGCGTCCTAAACTACTCTTAGGACGCCAAAAATTCTACTTTTGACATCCCAAAACTAATTTAGGACGCCAAAAAATATCTCAAATTGCACCAAATATAAAATTTTAGGCATCCTAAAATATATTTAAGACGTCAAAAAAAAGTTTAGGCGTCCTAAATTAATATTTGGGACATCTAAAGTCTCAAAATCAAGTAAATAATTACGAAAATGCCACTGCCTTCACTTTTTACTTTCCTTTTTTAAAAATGGACGTCTTTCAGGGTAGTAATATCTATATTTTGTAGTAGTGAGCTAGCTGCTTGATCTATATTCCTTAACAACATTATAGGTACTCCAACCTTTAGAATAAGAATATGCAAAGGGAGACCTGAATAGATAATAGTATTCAAAAACTCTGTAGTGTATAGATATTCAAATCCATCAACCTTTTGAGATGACTTGCAAATAGTATCACAACTATAATACTTCATCGATTGACCAGGTAATAAAGAGCACATGTATTCATTTATCTGGTTCATACTTTCAATTGTTGGGCAAAGAATAGCTCTACTATTGAAGTAATCTGAGTTAGTTAAATTTTCCAACAAACCTGGGTAAGTGGCTGACACAATAGCCTGCATAGGATTGTCAAGGTTATGAATGAGGAATTTGTGTGGAATCTCAACCTATGCAATTCCATCATGCGGCAACCCTAAATTACCATCACCTATATCTAGAAGCCATTTTGAGAAGACTTCTAAGGGCCTGTTTGTATGGGCTTTTTTTATATATAAAAAAGTCATTTTTTCCCAACAAAAAAGTCATTTTTTGTTATTTTAGGTGTTTGGATGAGAACTTTAAAAAAAAAAAAAAGAAGCAAAATTAGCAAAAAATCCCAAAATTCTGCTTTTTTTGGAAGCTACAATTTGAAGCTTTTAAAAAAAGTTAATTGCGATAGAAGAGAGAGAAAGTTAAAAATGAGGACTGGTATTTTATTTTTGGGCAATTGAGACACCCGATACCCCTGTTTACTCTTTACCCTGTCTGTTCTCTTTATCCATTTCCAGCTTTCGCGCGACTCCTTCTCCTTCGCCATCGTTCGCGCCGTCTACTCTCCATTGTGCCTATTCGCTTCGTCAAATCGAAGACCTCACCTCATCGACAGTATAAGGTGAGCCTCTGAGGCTTTGACTTCTCTATTTTGTGTTTTTCTTTGCTGAGTCTCTGATCCCAGCTTGGATTATCTATTTTCAAAGTTCGATTAATGTGCCGTGTAGAATGGTTCAGCTTTCCATTTTGATGATGATGATCTTTGTTGGGGATTCAAATTCTTCTTAGATGATGATCTTTGTTGGGGGATGGATTTGTCTGCTTGTACATTATTGTACCGAGGACAGTAACTTCGGTTTGTTAGGGGGTGGATTCGTAACTTCTTAGATGATAAGCGAAATTTCATCACCCATTTTACTTGTATAGCTTCTTGAAAGAGAGGAATGTCACAACACCCATATATGCCATGTATCAAATTTCGATGATTAACCAGTTTAATATGAAGTGTTGCCAGGGTGGTTAAGGGCTTACCTGTTTGCTGTTGTGACCTTCAATGTGTGCTTGTCTCTCTATTTCCTTTTTAGGATTATGGTCTCTCACAAATATAAAAATCCTTTTGACTTGTGCTTACTTTAGAGCTCGTGTTATGGACTTGACTCGTTGGTTGTGGAATAATCATACATGTGAATTGGATTGAATAGTTTTAACATGTTCATGAATGTCATGTCTGTGTATCCTTTGTGACAGTGAAGACACTATCTTGTTTAAGTGTGGGGGTGAGGGTTTTTTTTATTACTTATGCTTTTGTTGATTTGGCATGAATTCCAAATTTGGGAACTTGGGCTTTCTTGTTATTTTGATGAAAATGTAAGTTAGATAGGTTGTATATGAGGGGTAAAAGGGAACAATAAGTGTTGAATTTAAGTTCACAAATGATGGGTAGCAGACTTGCAAGTGCTATTGTATGGTAAAATATATTTTGATAGGCATCTTCATCTTCCTGCTTCCAGTTTTGTCTGTCCCCTCTGGTTAGAACAGTATTAAAATGTAACATCATACAAATAGTTTAGATTTTATATTTTAGTTTATATCTCTACAAACCCTGTTGTGACCATCCATGATTTATGACCTAGTAGTAGTCTTGGAACCTGCATTGCAATCCTCACTTCACTGGTTGAACAATTTGTGCATAGTTCACATTGTTGATGAAGCTTTATTTTCAGTCTCATGGTGTACATATTATTATTAACCCCTTCACTAACCCCTTGTTCTATTTTTCAATCAATCTTTTTTTTTTTTGCTGCCTCTGTTTTTTAACCTGTTTTTCTTCTCTTATTTTCTCTTCTTTGTTCATATATTGTCCTCTCATAATTCAAAGGAAGCTCATTTCCTCTGTTCCCATAACTTCACTCTTCCATGAACTTTCTTTCATCAGGGTACGTTATCTCAACTTTTCACTGCCCTGCTTCTTTTTATATATAATTTTGCTCTTCCTTTCTTTCTTTTGAAGCTTTTTCCCCTTTTGTTCTGTGTGTCATGTATATAATTATATAAAGTTGTGGGGAGACAATCATTGTGACTTCTTTGCACCTTTGCAAAAGGAAAATAAAAACAATTAAAAGTAGAGAATGTTATATTAAAAACCATGAAAAGAAGTCTTAATTCTATGCATGGAAATTCACTTGTGTGGTTAATTTGATGGGTTCAAAATTAAATATCAAACCATATGCACCCAAATCTTTTACAAATTGAAGGAGATACTTAATTTATTCCACTTGATCTTACTGAACCATACCTTTTATTTTCTCGGGGTCCATTCCACTTATTGCACTGAAACTGTCACAAATGTGAGTGTTTAAACAGATAAGAAGACATAGATGATTAAGTTAAATAATTTTTTCCTGATTAAATTTAATTCCTTAACTAGCACACATACACGATCATTCTATTTCATTAAAATTCAGATTTGACAGTAACACTATTCTGTCTCTTTTCATATCCCAGTGTCTTCATACACACACAAATAGACTATAGGCCTTTCATTTTGATTTCTCACACCCACGTTTTATGTTTCTGTATCACAATCTTCAATAATCAGGCCTTTCATTTTTATTTTGATCAGTATAGTAATTTTCAAGATGGGAGTTCAAGTTTGAGTTGTTTAATCCATCTGGATTTGTTTGTTTCTGAGTGTTTACTGTTTTTCAGATCAGAACAATGAATGATTAATGGACCTATTTGTCCAGTTGTTTAATCACTGTATTTGTGTAATTGTGTCCTTTTGATAAGTTGTGCCATTGTCTATCCATGCTTATAGTTTTTTATTTTGGTTTTAATGATATTCATGCTAGTTTTAACTATTCCTTCATCCTTATAGAGAATATGAATGGGAATGGCCAACTCAAAACTCTGTTAGACTGATGGAAAAAACAAGGAATGTTATTAGAGATCAATTGTTAGATAGAGGTCTAGTGCATCGTTAACTTTTAGTATGATGAATATTATTTCTATATTTGGAATATGGTACAATATGACTCTTTTTTTTAATTAATGCATTGGTTATATAGCATGATGTATACTATTTAATTTTTGTTTTTTAGTCATTTTAGTGTATAAATTAAAAAGAAATATTTGATAACAACTTTGATTTATATGGGTCTATGAAAAATTATATCAACAATTTAAGTTTAATATTATTCAAATCCAATTATATTATAATTTTAAATTCAATTATTGAATATAATATTTCTAAAATTTTAACATAAGTGCTTTTTTATCCAAACGAATGTAAAAAGAGGTGCTTTTATATGCCCATTTCAGTAATTTTACTAATAAAAAAGTGCTTCTTTTATTTTAACATCCAAATAGCTTTTTTATTTAAAAGTTCTTTCAAAATGGTATATCTAAACATTAAAATAGCTTAACTTCTAATTACAACACTTTTTTAAAAAAGCAATGGAAAAAAAAAACACTTTTTTTAAAAGCCCATCCAAACGGGCCCTAATAATTCGTGATACCTGGAAAGCCAAAGTATCATCTAATATAAGAGACATTTTCCATGAAAGGACAACGAAATGAGCTGTAGTAATATATCAGTGATAAGATGAATGCAGTTTCAGCTTTGATACTAATTGAACCAACCACTAAGCAGAAACAACAAGCCACACACACAGATGCACAACAAAGGTTTTGAAAGAGAGACATAACTTTTAAAGAAATAAAGTTAGGAACAGAAAATAAGAAATAACATAAAAGTAAGAACTTAGCCATAAAGTAAGCAACTCCATCTACTTACATAGCAATGAGGCTGAAAACGTAAACTTAAGTGACTGTGCATTGGAAAATGTAAAAAAAATATGGGAAAATATGTACCAGGGCCCTTTTAAATTCAGAAATCCCAATTAAGGCCCCAAGACCCTGTCAAATCCAAAAAAGGCTCCAGAGCCCTTTTTGACATTTGAATATTAAATGAAATGACCAAAAAACCCACACTAACTGTACATATATCTCTCTCTCTCTCTCGATATGCCTATGCTCTGGTCCCCGATTTTGATCTCCGTCGTCAGTCTCACGCTCTACGCCTCCGTCCTCGTCGGTCTCTACCTCTACGCCTCCGTCCTCGTCGGTCTCCACCTCTGCGCCTCTGTGCCCGTCGATCTTCGCCTCTGCACCTCCCTCCCCGTCGATCTACAGTTGTTTTAGAGAGAAAGAGTATGTGTTGATTAAACCTAATCTTTTTTACGTTTTTGTTAAATCCTCACCGATCTCCCTGATTCTCCGGCGGGTTTTTGTTATAACTACAACAGTCGATGGTGTACCCCACTTCCCCTTTCTGCCTCAGTCATTTTTTTTCTTGGTTGAATCTGCTTGATTATCTTACTATATTGGGAGGATCTAAATTTGAATCTATTGATGCTTCTTGGCAAATTACTGAATACTTTCTGTTACGAACATCTTTTCAAGCACTTACTTCGATGGTTCCCTTTTATTGGATATTCCGGTGGACAAAATATGCAATGTAGAAGTCGCGAGATTTGCTCCAATTAAATATACTCAATTTTCTTTTAATATTGATTTGAATTGAATTCGAAGGCAGTTTGTAACGACATGCTTTAAATTTTAAAGTTGCCATGTTTCCTTAAACTACGGGTCAGTGATATTAGAGAGCAAAATTTTACAATGAAAGATCTTTCTGTGGATGACCAGTTTACAGAGGCTGCCTTATTGATGATCAAAGCTTCAACTGGCTTAAAGCTCGTCATCAATATCTCATCCAGATGAAGGTTTTTGCTCATGGTCATGATGCACAAGAGATTTATATTACAGAGGTAGCATGCGTTATCCTACTTTATTTATTTTACTAGCATTGACAAAGCACTCTTGCATTGAAAAGTTAATTTTCTTCTCTCCTGCACAAGTTACCTAATTATCCCCTCGGTACTTCTCAAAATGGGAAATTGATTTATGTTTTTCAACTAGTTTCAGCTTTAGCCTCACATTCTGATTTTCCAGGCGTCTTTGTGGCTATAAAACTGAAATTGTCCTTGATTGTGGTAGTCCAGGAGTGATATTTTACCGTTATATTTGTCTAAATATTACTGATAATTATATTTATAACTTGTTAGATCTACTATGTGATTTTCTTTTGAGGACTAACTTCCTCGTGAAATAGGTCAGTTTCTTGTGTGTTGTGCATAATATTTTAGGCTCCTTTCCTAATGGCTTAAGTTGTTGGATAAACGGTAATCCATATCATAGGAGCCAGATAACCTCCTCCATCTGAAATAGAGGAATCCCTGCAGGGAAATTTTTTGAATGGAGAGAATGCTCAACAAATGAAGTACTCACAATTTCTTGATGTATCTCTTTCAGCAAGATTTTGTCATCTTAAAAAACTCCTGTTACTCCTACAAACTGCTATGAATCAAATAAGTGAAAGGACCTCTATGCCACTTGGTTACTTCCTCGACGACGACTCATTAAATTTTAAGGAAGACAAGTTGATCTTTCCCCATTCTTTCTTCTATGAAAAAAGAATTATGTTCTAATATTTCAACATTATATATTATTTTTTCAAATTGAATCTGTAAGAGTTCAAGCTTTTGAGGTAAATTAACCCAACCTATCAATGGGTGTGGTTTAATCCTGGCATTTCAAAATCCTAACTCTTCGATATTGACTCATGGCCATGTATGCACAAAAAATTGGTGGTGCCTTGTATCATCATTGTTTTGAGTTACCTGGACTAATTTTAGTTTTGCTTTATTCATGAAATGCCAGTATTGTAAATTTCTCTTGTAATCACTCCTAATCCACTCATACAAATTGTTCACTTGCTTTTCCTCTAATTATTGTTTACTTACATGATTCTTACTCTCAATGCAGAATGATGATGTTAAGATTTATGATGATCAGTCTGATAATGGGAAGACATTTTGGGTTTTGAATGGCATTGCTGTCAAACATGGCTGGCAAAGTTCTAAAGTGTTGAAAGCACATTCATGTCGTTTCGTGGTTGCAAATGTGGGATGGCACTGAGCAAGAGGATGGATACACGATGCCTTCGTACTCCATGGATGAAATCCGGGAACTGAAGATTGGCATGTTGTGGTGGTTGGTCAGTCATCGAAACAACACGCATCGAGACAAAGTATTGTCGATGATCGAGGACTCCACGGGCGGAAGATGAGAAGTTAGGAAGCAATCGTTTAATTTAGTTAGGTGACTTGGTTTTAAGTGTATATACATCTCATCGGTTGTATGACCAGATTTTATTACAGCAATTGTGGAGAACACTTGAGTTGATATTCATAACAAAGTTTAGTAACTTTTATGATGTATGTGACATGACATTTTAATATGAATGACAAAGACAATTGTTTCCTTCATCTCTGTCATTGTTTGTTTGTGCGTGCAGATGCTACAAAATGGGATATAATAAGGTACTCATTTACCAACATTATCAGGAAAAACTAACAACTACATCAGCCCCCACTAACAACATGATCAGCCCCCTTTAACAACATCATGAGCCCCCATTAACAACATGATCAGCCCCTTTTAACAACAACATCAGCCCCATTTGACAACCAAATCAGACCCCTTTAACATAAACATCAGACAAAAAAGAAGAACCATATCAGAAAAAATGCACAACTATATCAGAAACAAATATATCATTTACATGAACATGATCAGCCCCCACTGACAACATCATCAGCCCCCACTAACAACGTGATCAGTCAGCCCCTATTAACAACAACATCAGCCCCCATTAACAACCATATCAGCCCTTTAACAACCAAATCATAGAGCCTTAACATATATTTGTCAACGCCATTTACAGTTGTCTTACAATATGAAAATGTGTACATAAATGACACTTGGATACAATTGTGACAACAATATCCAACGTTCATTTACAACACCAAATGCATCTACAAATTCATAATAACAATATAAAGTTCGTATTAACAACTTGATCAGCCACAATAACAACTAAAACTGTAGGTATTAACAACAATATCATTTCAACGTTTTCAAATTCATTCATTCCCCCTAACAAACAGACCTCCCTTTGTTTCCATGCCCAAAAACAGAGCAACCTACAACGTTTTAACATTCAGCTCGTATTAACAACTATATCAGTCATTTTAACAACTATATCAGTCATATTAACAACTATAACAGTGTGAATTAACAACTATCCCATTTCAGCGTTTTTAACCAAATGTAGCTTAATCCCATTAACTCATTACACCTTTCCCTCTGTTTTCATGCCAAAAAACAGAGCAACATATTTTTCCACCCCACCCACCAATGATTAAAGACCAACTAGAATGGTGATAATGATATCTTGAGAAAAATCTTAGTATTTCTTGCCTATTTCCTATCTCATAATAACATAAATTTGCCCAAGCTCAAAGCTTTCAGCCACCCAACCTTCTAACTGAAAAAAACCTTCACGAATAGCAAATTTAAATCCCCTGAGTTCAGCACGCAGTGGATGATTGGGAATATACATGTTCTCTCCCTCGCTGAGTTGAGCAAATATAAAGGTTCAGGATTGTGACTTGCGTTCTCTCCTTCGCGTTCAGGTCGTCCATGCCATTCCTCTCTTCTTCTTCTTCTTCGTGTGGCGCCAAAACTGATCGTGTTTTTTTTTTTTTGGGAAACTTCTGCTATTGCTTTTTTAATAATGTGATGTTATGAGTTTATTAAAGGGGGCAAAATGGTCATTTGCTGTTTGAACTTAATCCCCATCAGGGCCCTAGGGCCTATTTTGGATTTGGCAGAGTCTTGGGACCTTAATTGGGATTTTTGAGTTTAAAAGGGCCCTGGTACGGATTTTCCCAAAAAATATTCCTCTTGGCAGCAAGACTTTGATAGCTTTCCCTGGAAAGCCAAAGTATCATCTAATGTAAGAGACATTTTCCATGAAAGAGAGGACAACGAAATGAGCTGTAGTAATATATCGGTGATAAGATGAATGCAGTTTCAGCTTTGATACTAATTGAACCAACCACTAAGTAGAAACAACAAGCCACACACCCAGATGCACAACAAAGGTTTTGAAAGAGAGACATAACTTTTAAAGAAATAAAGTTAGGAACAGAAAATAAGAAATAACATAAAAGTAAGTGTAACATCCTAATTTTATTTTTAGGATTTAGTTGTAATTATGGAATAATTATATATTATTATGGTAATTTTGGAAAAAAATATTAATATTAAAATAAAGTTGGACCTTTTGAGGTAATTTGGTCCTTTTATAAAAAAAAAAGAGTGAATGGAACGTGGCAGAAAAGAAAAAAAAAAGAAACAAAATTTGAAAAAAAAACAATAAATATTAGATCACCGCCTCATTAATTGAGGCGGTGACTAATTCATTGGCAATATATATTGCCTGGCGGTGATGAGAAGCAAAACGCAGAGAGAATAGAGAGAATTGAGAGCAGAGAGTGGCGAGATAGAGAGAGAGTTAGACGCAGAGAATTGAGAGGAAGAGACGCCGGGAGAAAGAAGAGAAGAAAGAAGGAGATTTGGGGTTTTATAAGGTATGTTATTTATTTTATAAGATTATTTTGGTAGTTAAATCAACTTCTTTTCAATAAACTTCCTTCATGAAAGTTAGCTTTATATATTTTTATTTTTCCAATGAACTTAATATCATGTTGGTTAGTGAAAATTTTGAGATTATGATTTTGGAAAAGTTTTGAGTTTTGACGATAGATGACTGTCTATATGTTTAGAACGATTAATAACTAGTTTTAATCGGTTCAGAATTTTTGATTGGTTGTTGTAAGAATTTAAATTAGTTTTTCTACTCAAGAAATTTAGAATTTATATCATACCGGATATTTCTACCGATTAAAAGTTGTATAAATTTTATTTTGGGTTAATAGAGGAATTACAGAGATTTTAATCGGTTAATTTTGAAATTTGAAGGATTAAACTGTTATTTTTAGTTTTTATTATGATAATATATATTTATTTGAATTTGTGTAATTTAAGGTATATGAAATTATAATTGTGATGATGTAGAGTTTAATTGTGACGGGTGATTGTTCGCATTTTACTCCCCGAGATAAGGTTTAGCTTGGAGTTGAGGTAACCGGGGTTAATTTATTTTATATGCTTGTTTTGGACTGTAAGGTGTTTTCTAAACCTTACTTTTATATATATACTTCTGACATGTGTTTTGAAAAATTAAGCGTATATCTGAATATAAAGTTATGTCAGTGGAGCAGAGTATTTTCCATTCTGTATGTGTATATGAGATTGTTATAGTGGTGATATTGTTTGTTGTGGGTTGTTGTAGTTGGAACAATAAACTTTGTTAGATATTGTTGTTATGGTGTTTGTTATGAGATGTTGTATATGGAACAATATATTGTACGATGTTTTTGGGTAATTGCAATACCATATTATTTATTTGTTATGGATATGTTGGGTTGTGTGGAAGAGATTTAGGGTGAAATTGTGCCCATCGGCTCTCTCATTTCCTAGCCCAGAATTTGAGTTGAGTGTTTTGGACGGACACCTCCCTGTTACGGTATATCGGTGGTGACATGGGAGGGGACAGTATTCTTGAAGTGACTAGCTAACCTTGGCCAGGTATACTAGCACTGATAGGCTGTACCACGTCCAGACGATATAAGGAGGAGCAGGATGGATGAGTGGGGATGGTTCTACTTATTGTTGATTATTATGGATTAAATAATTATTTGTTGTTGATTTTATAAATATGTTGGTAAATCTGTTTCTCTGACTTGCATTCCTTTCATGCACACGTGATAAATTAATTTTGGTTACTGGGACTTTATGTCTCACCCCGTCATTATCAACATTTTTCAGGCGAGACTTCTAATTTTACTAAAAGTCAAGGGAAGCAACCGGAGGCATAATAGTTGTGAACTTTGTAAGCCTCTTTTGGTACTGATGTTGTATGAGTTTATATATTGTCAGTTTAGGGCCTACATGTTTTGAGAATACTATTTTAACTGTTTTGGGATAACTGTTGTTCACTGTTGAACTAAAGGTTTTATTTTATACGCTATAATATTTTAGTGGATCCACAATCAAAACATGTGAATAAATGTTTTGGTGTAGACCTTTGTTGTGAAATTGGTGTTGAAAGACTCGTGGGCTGTATATTCCTTTGATTTATAACTGTGCCAGAGTTTTAATCTTCTGTAGTGAGTTTGTGGGCAGAGTTTGTGCCCTAGACTCCGATGTATTTATTTTTTAAAGGAAAACGGATTTTCCTTAATCACTTGTTAAACCGGTTTTGTGAAGTCATTATGGTTAATTAATGATTTGTGAAGAAGGGTCTTTTCAGTAAGCATTTAACCATAAAGTCAGCAACTCCATCTACTTACATAGCAATGAGGCTGAACACGTAAACTTAAGTGATTGTGCATTGGCAAATGTAAAATAAAAAAGAAATGAAAAAAAAAACAGTGGACAACTAAGAGGACAAGAGCTTCTATGTGAAAATAAAGAAGGGAAAAATGTTATTAGCATACCTGAAACATAATGGTGCATAATTTGGACTCTTTTAATATTAGAGATAATGTGAAACAACATGATTCACATATACTTTTAACATATTAGGACCTGAACTATTAACTGATGCAAAAGAGGATTGTAATTGGAGAAAAAAAAATTACTCTTGGCATAAAGACTTTGGTAGCTTTCCCTAGAAAGCCAAAATATCATCAAATGTAAGAGACATTTTCCATGAAAGAGAGGACAATGAAATGAGCTGTAGTAATATATCAAGTGATAAGATGAATGCAGTTTAAGCTCTGATACAAATTGAATCAACCACTAAGCAGAAACAGCAAGCCACACATACAGATGCAGAACAAAGTTTTTGAAAGAGAGACATAACTTTTAAAGAAATAAAGTTAGAAACATAAAATAAGAAATAACATAAAAGTAAGCACTTAGCCATAAAGTAAGCAACTCCATCTACTTACATAGCAATGAGGCTGAAAACGTAAACTTAAGTGACTAGAAAAAAGCAGTGGACCACTAAGAGGACAAGAGCTTCTATGTGAAAATAAAGAAGGAAATAAACATAAAACATTCAGCAAACCCTATATGTATTAATTAGTTTCAATAGTGGAGTGGACTATGAAATAGAATTAATACTAATGCACACTTCAAAAATACATATCATAGGACACTCATCGCACTGTTAAACACGCAAACTGATATTAGATCTCATGTAGGCATCAAAAATATTTACACAAACCACATGAAAGATTGAAAAGAAAAATTCATCGCAAATCAATTTATGAGTTTAAGATAAAGGAGGAAATCAACATAAAACATGCTTGTTCATATTCCATGGAATCAATCAATATTCACGCACATGCAAGCTTAATTACAATGAAGGTGGAAGGAAGAGAACCTTTGGTTTCCTAAAAGTGCCACAGGGATCATTTGTCACAAACATACCAAGTCTCCATCCAGGAACTATCCATCGCTTAGATAGGGACCCAAGAGTAATAATGGGAATATCAGATCCAAAAATTCCTGTTCTACTTCTGAAACTAACATAAGCTTTCTCTCTTGAACTATCTTGCTCATTTCTGTTACCAAGGATACATGTTTTGACACGTTTCCATGCATTTTTCTGTACTCAGGGTAATTGCCAACAAATTTGGCCATGTCCTCTGCAATAAGTCAAATCATGGAATCAGTGAATCATATACTATGCCACCGTTCTTAGGTGTGTTTAATACACGAGTAACCGCAAAAAGCATTTCACTCTAACATATTGAAAAATTTAAAGCACAAACCTACTGTCTAGATGTTCTGGTTACTCTTTGCCGCTTGCTGAAATTCATCAACTAATTGCTTGATATTCATGAACCATCACTACTTGATATCTTGGATTCATCAACAAAAATCACTACTTTGTTATCTTGAATTCCTATTAGTTCATTAACCATTGCCTACAAATTGTAACAGCACGACTAAGCATTACTTATATATTCAAACAAATTTTTAGATTAATTAGCAAATGGTTTTCAATAAGCAATAAAGTTTTAGCTTAAGCCCACAGATACCTGATAGGTCCATTGATTTAACAATGGGGATACAGGATCATCCCTCCTGTCAATCACCAATAATAATGTACTTCTGTTTGCCTAAAATCAAAAAGACCACTTTCCTGTTGGTACATTATTGTCTGTTTCAAACACAATAATTCAATTAGCTATTTAGGAATGATAGCACAATTGACATGATATGATAATATACATGTTGAACCAAATTTACACATTGCCAGCCAAAAGAAGCAAAAATCTTCATAACATTGCTTGCAAGCATAAATGATAGCACGCTTTACATACAAAGATGTTCTTTCCATTATTTTTAACTTATAAAAGATAACAGTCTGAGTGTATAAATTTACTGACAAAACCTATAACTAGATCACTTAAATGCACTCACAATCACAACAAAGAATGTCAGAATCTCTCAAATATTTTTAAAAAAAGTGAAAAAAAATTGATGACTAAAGAGTTATAAAACATGGCTTTATAGTCAGTTTAGGAGGGGGGGGGATACTCTTGTCGCGACTTACAGCTGCTTCCTGTGCTATCCTTATTTCAAAATAATTGTTGAATATACCAAGTCTCTCTGCCAAAAAGAAATAATTATAAATTTTAGCACAACCAACAAACTGCATTTGAATTTGACAAAGCAAATAATATATGGCACACTTCAATAGCATTAGCTTTGAAATCTTGGGTCAACTTTGCCGCTTTTCTTTGATACCTAGTGTCAAAAAAATGAACAAATGTTCAGACAATCTGTACTACCAAGGAACTTTAATACCGGAGTAAAACAATTTCAAGTAGTTCAAATCCATGAACTTTTCAAGACACATGTAATATTTTGTGGATTGCTTTTCATTTTCATGTTACCCGGAAGAAAAATTTCCATCTCAAACCAAGCAAAACATAGTAGACCAAATCTTGGATGCATGTTCCCATAAAGCTCTTTTGGCCTTTCTCACCCAACACAATGTTTAACTTGGACAAAAGACTTAAACTCCAAACTGAGATGATTATGTGCATTGAAGCAATTTGCTGGCACCTCATCATGGTCTTGCAAGTTGCAATAACTAAATTAATACTATTCATCAGGGTCAAAAAATTTGGTCCTATTTATAAGTCCTCTTTTAAATAATAAATGAGATAAATAGAAAGAGAATAAAAAGTTGAAAGATACCCAATGAAAAAAGAGAGAAGAAAAAGTTGAAAGATACTCATTCATAAATGAGGGCAAAGTTGAAACTTTACTCCACAATCATTGAGCTAACCAACTCTCATTGGTATATGTGTTTTGGTCAAAAGGGACTTATAAATAGGACCAGAGTGGTACTATTCATCAGGAAAAAATTGCATAAGGAATAAGTCATGTCACAGAAGCTTACTGGCCATAAACCAAGAAAATTGAAGATAAAACAGAGCAAATCGCCAAGGCAGACAATGCCAGAGGCCATGATAAAGTCACCAAATTAATTATTGCTCCTGTTCCCTGAATATCAAAGGAAAGAACCTGTAAAGTGTTGCATCATATCAAATGAAGATAATTTCCTATGACGTAAGATAGCTGTTGACAATATGCTAAAAGCCTATGATGCAATAGAAATAGAACAGCTAGATAGATAAGTTTCACTACAAGGAATGCATAACACACCCGAATAGTGATCCAGGAATAATAAAATCATTCTTTATTCAAAATAGATCGCATGAGCTGATCCAAGAAGATCATGACCATTTCGCAATAAGGTTAGTCAACAGCAGATTCATTTTGCATATAAGCTGATCCAAGAAGATCATAAACAAATTCACAGAAACAGTGATTTTTTTTTTTTTGCAGCACAAAAGATATTTATAGTGAAACTTATCTACATCAGCAAGAGACTTATCATGAAACAACTGCATAGAGAAATAAGTTAGAACTCAAAATTCATAAAAAAATGAGATCCCATATGTAACATCTCAAATTTTGATATTTGAAATTTGAATATTTTATAGGAAATTGAATTGTGAAATTTGGCCTAAAATAATTATGAAATTAATTATTGGAATTTAAGGAATATTTTTCCATAAATTAATGACAAATAATTAGGGAATGATTTTTGGCATAAATATTTTAGAGATAATATTTTAAGGTCAAAATAAATTTAATGGAGAAAGAAAATCCTTAAATGGAATGAAGGATTAAATTTTAATGAATATCCAATAATTATTAGTTTCACAACACACACACTTTTTTTTTTTTTGGTATAAAAAAGTTTTGGAGGGGTTCGACATCACTCCCCCACCAAGGCCAGGGCACGGCCCCGGGCTCTATGAGCACTTATTGGGGACTTACGAGATCGCCTATCAAAGGAGTCCCAGCGACGGCAGAGGAGATCGAACCCACGACCCAAGGATCTAGTCCTGGATCCCTTACCATCTATGCCAACTCACATTGGCTTTCACAACACACTGTGCTCATGAAGAATATATATAACCAATTACCTATAATTTAAGGCCCAAACCAATTCAGTATATTTCAGTAATGCAATTCCACAACCGTATCCATCTCAGCCCAACAATAAAACCATTCAGCCCATAAGCTATTAGACACAAGGCCATACTCCCTCCCTATTCATTATCCAATTCATTCGATTCTTCTCGGCCCAACACGTTAGCAACAGGAAATATATCAGCTGCAGCACGTAACCCACACTCCTCCAATAACCATTATAACATAGCTCATATATTTCCTTCAATCCATTAACCCGACAGCCCATTACTATTAGTAGCTCCAAAACGCAACAAGCACATAGATATAGGGAAAATCCATTTCAGGGCCCTTTTAACAAGGGAAATCCTAAAAAAGACCCCAAGATTCTGACAATCCCAGAAAAGGCCCCAGGACCTTTTCTGGGATTTTCAAAATCTTGGGTGAGTTGGTAAGGGGCTGATATAATTGTTAACGGATAGGTTTTAACAACTAAATCAGCCCCGTTAATGATAACAACTAAATCAGTACTTTTAACAACTATATCAGTACCCCGTTAACAACTATATCAACCATGTTAACAACTCACCCAAGATTCTGAAAATCCCAGAAAAGGTCCTGGGGCCTTTTCTGGGATTGTCAGAATCTTGGGACCTTTTTTGGGATTTTCCCTGTTAAAAGACCCTGAAAATGGATTTCCCCCAAAGATATATACATGAGTCTGGTTTCTCTCATTTTCAGATTTCTGCCTATCCCTCATCATCTTCTCATCCTGGCTATCGAAATCTTATTCCAAGGGCCCAGAATAATTTTTTAAAAAACCGCATGCGGTCCCGACACCGCATGCGATTTTTAAAAAAATTATTTTGAGTCCTTGGATCAAGATTTTGACGGTCAGGATGAGACTGTGAGGGATGGACAGAAAAACACTGATGAGAGAATCATCTTCCTATATACATGTCAGTTGCAGCCTGAGAAAAGGGAATTAGATCACGCAAAACAGACTGGGTCCATGCTTCTCGAGCCTTGCATTGTCCACCATAGTCTTGAGCCCTGCAACATGAACACCAATATCCATTGTACATTTTCACTTCAGATCGTTGGTTCTGCTTCTCGGACCGGATGCTTAGGTTATCATATATTCATTGCTTCTGGTTTCCCTCGTTCACGTTGCCTTAACCGAGAAGGAGAAAGGAAAGACAGAAAGTTAGCGTGCAGAGACCAAGAAAAGAGAGAGAGAACGAGAGGCGGAGAAAGAGTGTGAGATGTCGGAAGGAAGAAGAACCAAATGTGCATGCAAGCTTAAGGATTGACCAAGGTGAGTTCTTCGAGCCTCTTCCTCTTTGTTTCCATGGCTGTTACATGTTAATTAGGTTTGTTGGTTGAGTGAAGAAAATGACAGAACCGTAAATACCCCTGTTTTCATACCAGAATAACAGAGAATGTTGTGAACATCTGTTTTTATGGAAAACGTTTGAGTTTTTCCACGAAATTTTTACAGTAAATAGTAGACTCAATAAGGTTTAAAACGAGCAAAATAACAGCCAAAACGGACGGGTAGATTGGGAGATATGAATTTCCAAAGTTTAACAACAAAACTGGAAAACTGTCATTTTTCACAAAATGAACAGTGATTTTCGTGTTAAGTTTTGAAATAATAAATGATTGAATTTTGTCATGAAATTTTCCAGATAAATAACAGACACATAGAGATTTAATTTGATAGGTCACACGTCTTATTCGAAGTTTTATCCAGAAAGAAATAATTTTCCAAAGTTCAGCCAAAAACCTGAAAAGTTGATGTCATGACTCATATGTTTGTATATATATATATATATCTCACTGCACATATATGTGTCGCTGGAAATAGATATGAAAGAGAAAGAAAACTTGAACATGTATATATAGGCTTTTTGACCAAAATAAGTTTTTTTTTTTTTTAAATTTATTTTGGTCAAAATAAATCAAATTCCAAACTATTTACCAAATTAATGCAGTGAGTCACGTTGTCTGATAGTACGGTACAAGTGGCGTAAGAAATGTTAACGTATCTGGGTAAATCTTTGATTATGTGTTAAATGGCGTAAGAAAGGTTAACGTATCTGGTTTTTCCCATTGCAGCCTTCACGCCACCTTAGAAAAAGTGTCACGCCACCTAGGCGGCGTGAAATTTTCGTACGTGGCTGACAGCAGGTACAACCAATGGCGTAAGAAAACTCTGCGGAACTTAGTTATGACGTAAAAAACTCTCACGCTATTATTGGCGTAAGACTTAGTTTGGTAAATAGTTTGTAAAAACCTTTAATTTGGTAATTATTTTTTAAAAAAAAAATTATTTTGCTCAAAAAGCCTGTATATATATATTTGAAACCAAGAAATGCGTTGCTGTACATACATGTATATATGAGTTGCTACACAACTTAATTAGCTATTGAAGGAATATATATATATATATATATATATATATATATATATATATATATATATATTTATTTATTTATTTATTTATTTATGGCGTTGTATATATATGAAAAGATGAATGACTTTGATGAGATATATAAATGGAAGCAGCGTCCTCCTATCAGCATGTGTATGTATACGGTACCGCATGCGGTAAAAATTTAATTATTAAAAAAAAAATCTGCACTATCCAGATTTTCATCCGACGGCTTAAATGAGGAAGATGATGGGAAAAGAAGAGGACTGAAACCGGATCCATAAATTTTATCGACCGAAATTCCATATAGGACGTAAGCCTGGTACAATACAAGCAACCCAAACAATTGACGGACGTTTCATTAGTTTAACGGTGTCAACCCTTTTACACTCTTTTCTTCAGGGTTATTTTTCTATTAAAAAAAAATAGTTCAGGGTTATTTTTTGCACTTTTGAAAAAAAATAAAGGTTACAAATCAACAGAGATAATTGTATTAGCTTCCAAATGGTTCATTCTTTGTGCACCGCAAGCTTACTACTCCAACAAGTTTAAGACTAGGTTAATATAATTTTTTAATCCCTTAAATTTATTTTCATTTTACTTTTAGTTTTTTAAGTTTTATTTTGTTTGAAACATCAGTCTCTATAATTTAATAAAAACTTGAATTATTTTATCCCTAGAAAGACCAAAACCAATGATTTCAAATTTA
Source organism: Acacia pycnantha (assembly GCA_025563575.1). NCBI lineage: Eukaryota > Viridiplantae > Streptophyta > Magnoliopsida > Fabales > Fabaceae > Acacia > Acacia pycnantha. The sequence continues at coordinate 1,504,668 of JAMWYP010000032.1, read as the reverse complement.
CAAGATAAAAATTAAAATGAAAGTAAATTTAACGGACGAAAATTATATTAACTCTTTATACAAACACACAGACATATACATACTGCTTTATACGTAAGTATTTTTTTTTTCTTAGGAAAAGCAATCAGAATATTGAAGTAAATGTTAGTTAAATAAATAGCGATAATTAATCCCTTTTTAAAGTATTATTATTATTATTTTTTTGGCCCAGATCTTTCTCAAGTATTCAGTGCATTCACTGTCGCTCTCCAAGGTGAAGTATTATTTTCAACAAATGGAAGTAAATATTACCGAAAAAATAATAACTTTTTTATTAAAAGTTGAGTAGGGTATATGGATGCAGTTCTGGCAAACAATAATTTCATTTGATTTTTATTAAAGAATTAATAAATATTTTTAAATTAGAAAAGGTTGGTGTATCACTTTTTTTCAGGCAAGATAAAATTATATTAGATAAGAAATGTTTTACCCATAACATTCAGAAAGATATGTTACTGAAGAAGTAAAGAAAGACAAAAGCATTGATAAGAAATAGTCTAAACATTATAAGTATATCACTTTAAATTAATTATATTTTATGCAACAATTTGTGCTATTTGACATGTAAAGAATATTTTATTTTATATAGAAATTATCACATAGTACTCAAATTTATCATAAAATAGTACTCCCTCCAGTCCTAATTATAGGACATATTTAACCGGGCTTTTTGACCAAAATATTTTTTTAAAAAAAAATTTACCAAAATAAATCAAATTCCAAATTATTTACCAAACTAATGCAGTTGGTGGCTTGGCCTGACAGTACGATACAAATGGCGTAAGAATTCTTAACGTGTCTGGGGAAATCTTTATTCATCCACGTGAGAAAATCTCACCCCATAAATGGCGTGAGATTCCCTCACGCCATTTATCAAGGAAACACACCCACCAATTTAATGGGTTTGTTTCCATATAAAAAAAAATTAAATATAATAATAATATATAATAATAATAAATGATAAAAAAGTGGAATAATTTACAACTCTACTTCATTTAATTTGAAGTCAAAAGAAAGAAATCATGGAGCTGAAATAACTCATTAAGAAAGTCTTTTAAAAGATTACGCGGTACAATTTGATTATAACAATATATCCTAATATCAGGGGATCTATATGTAATACCCCTGATTAATAATAGAAATAATAATAATAATAATAATAATAATAATAATAATAATAATAATAGATTAAAATAATAAGATAATAATAATATATAAAATATCTAGAAATTAATAATGTTTTTAGTATTAATTTATTAATTTGCAATAATTAAATAGCTCAGCCCAATTGCTAAAACCCTAGATGTTAATTATAAACTTAGATTTAGCCGCCTAAACCTAGAAAACGCTCGACTCTTTTTCTCTCGACTCTTTTCTCTGCTACGGCATCCTCCTCCCGCACTCTTATCAAAGTGTTTTTCTTGAAGGCTAGCAAAGACGCAGATCAGGTAATCCTAATTCCCATATAGTTTAGGTTAATTCATATGTAACCCTAATCCCCATAAGTCTTAGATTCATGTAATCCTAATCCCCATAAGTCTTAGATTCATGTAATCCTAATCCCAAATAAGAATTAAGATTGAATAGTTACAATTATCCTTTTCTTCTCCTCGATTTGTGCGTGAAAGTTTTGTGCCAAGTGATTTAATATTGATTTCAAGTGTTGTGCGTGTCCTTTTTGTGAGTGATATGCAGATACATGAGTGCAATACAATTGATTCATAGACTTCTTTTCCTTAATTTCATTAATTGCAATGAATAGCTCCGCCTCGGCCTTCGTGCGTGAGTAATATGCGCGTGAGTAATATGCAGATACATGATCCCTGTGCAATACAATTGATTCGTAGACTTCTTTTCCTTAATTTCATTAATTGCAATTATTATAAATAATACAATATACTATATTGCAAAGTTATATTATTTTATTCCTTTTTTTATTTCCTTTTTTTTGTAATATCTCTTGCAAAATAAAATAGGATATGGATAGATTTTATATCAAAATATATTTATATCTCATATTTAACTAAATAATAGGAAAGTATATAAAAGGTAATTAAATAATAGAAATAATTTGGGATTTTAATGTGTGTGTTTAAAATAATTTAACAGTGGGAGGATAGTGGGAGGATAGCTTTGGGACGGTACCTCCCAAAGTGATGAACACAACCTTTAGGCTTTATGCCTCCGATATGTATTTGATGTGAACCGATTATATCCGTTCTTCCTAAAGTGGTGTCTGACAGGGTTTCCCGGACACTAGTAGCAACTTTAGGAAGAGGTGTGCACATTAGGACGAAATGTTTTATGGCCAATTTGATTATTAGCGTCGACTGGCCGGTTATCGGGTGTTCCGGGTCACAGGGAGTGACTGGCCGATTTCCGGGTGCTCCGGGTCTACCATGGTTCTCTTCCCACTCAACAGACTGGCAGGGTTTCCCGGGTCTAAACTAATTTAAAATGATAACGAATGATAATTGCTGCAATTACTATGTTAATATAATTGTCAATAATTGGGGTGTTACACTATATATTTATTATACCCCAAATATTTATATAACAACCGTATTGATTTTGGGATCTGTATAAATATTTATAAAAAATACAGATCCCAAAATCAATACTGTTGTTATACAAATATTGAGTGTATAATAAATATATAAATCCCCTTATATTGGGATCTGTTGTTATAACCAAATTGTACCGCGTAATCTTTTAAAAGGCGTTCTTAATGAGTTATTTCAACTCCCTACTTTCTTTCTTTTGACTTCAAATTAAATGAAGTAGAGCTTTAAATTATTCCAATTTTTTATAATTTATTATTATTATAATTTTTTTTTATACATGGAATCAGACCCAATTGAGTGGGTCTGATTCCATTGTATTATGTTTCACGCCACCTAGTGGCGTGAAAATTTTTTACGCCATCAGAAATCTCTGCGTGATTACCTGTGGTGCAACAATTTCTTACGGAATTAATGGCATAAGACTTATATTGGTAAATTGTTTCCAAACAGCCTTAGTTTGATAATTATTTTTTAAAAAAAAATTATTAAGGTCAGAAACCCTATTTAACCGATTTTGAGGAGATTAAGAAGAGGAGTTAAATTAGTTAATTTTACTCATTTTCCTAAAATGATCTTATATAAATTTAAAATGACATAAATAAAAGTGAATGAACAACACCATCACACATCTCTCCAATCAATTTTCCTTTTCACACACTTTCTAATTGAAATAATGGTCTTGATATATATACATATATGTGTGTATGTGTATATATATACATATAGATCTATCTACATACACACACATATATATCTACACATAGAGAGATATATATGTTTATGTGTGTGTGTGTGTTTGAGTATGTACACACATACATATATATCTATTTCTACATACATATATAAACACACACAAACATAGATATACATATATATGACCACACACATATGTGTGTGTGTGTTTGAGTATGTACACACACATATATATCTATTTCTACATACATATATATTGACACACACAAACATAGATATACATATATATGACCACAGTGACGGATCTTCTAAGGGACTAGTGGGGGCCATGGCCCCCCCAAAAAAAAAATTGTTTGGAATTTTTTGTTAAAAAATTTAATTTTTTTGTTAAAAATTTAATATAATGTAAAATTAAATTTTGGCCCCCCAATTTCCCCCTCTTTTTATATCTCTAGGGCTTATAATTCAATTTGTGTTTCATGCGAGGTCTTGTATGATTTATTTTAATCTTGTCATTTTTTTCTATATTTCATTCTAATTACGAAATTTTTAGTTTATCGTGAAATTTACTTTTGTGATGTATTTTTAGTATGCTTTTACCCATTTTACACTACATCTATGGATAAAGTTAATTGATTTTCATTCTAAACCTCACCTCTTGCCTTCCAATGTTGTGGTGTTCAATTACATAAAGTTTATGGTTAAACCAAAGATTCACAATCACATAAATTAAAGCCTCTTGGCTTCCAATGTTTGTGGTGTATTTTTTTATATTATTTTCTTTTCTTGTTTATATTATTTTATTTTTTAATGCATAGAAAACATTCCTTAAAAAAAAAAATTTCGGGGGCGCTGCCCAAACAGATCCCCACCACTATTTGGCCCCCCCAAATTTTTGTTGCAAGCTCCGCCCCTGTATGACCACACACATACATACATACATACACAGACACACACACATACATGTGTGTGTGTGTGTTTATAGACACACATGTGTGTGTGCGTGCGTGGACGTGGGCGTGTGCGTGTGCTTGTGTGTATTGCAACCCACATATATAAACTCACTAAAAATTAAACACATTTGAGAGAATAAAATGAAGATATTTTAGAAAGAAGTTGACAAAAAAATAAAAAGTTGTCCTATAATTAGGATCAAAACCAACCCCAAATGTTATCTTATAATTAAGATCGGAGGGAGTATATGAATAAAATAAAAAAGGCCTATTCATAAGTAGGAATAGCCACATAAAAATATCATATATGAACAATTTAGCCTCTTTAAAATTGGATCTTTTTCTATCTTCCATAAGACCATAATAACATTTGCTTTTCTGTAATGTATCTTGTGTGCTTGTGTACGTGTTTTCTAGTAATCGATAATTTTCCTCTTTGATAAATTGTTTTGAGTTAACACTAAAGTACTTTTATTGGGACTGATAATCATTTTTATAAAGGGTTAAATATTATTTTTGTCATGAAAATTTAGCCTAAGGAGCACTGGTCACCAGAAAGTTTTGTTTGTCTTATTTTTGCTCCAGAAGTTTAAAAATATAGCAATCTTACCTATCTATTGATCTTGACCGCTGAATTGTTGCTTTTCTTTGTAAACTTTCAGGGACAAAATTGCTCATAGACAAAAAATTTCGGGGCAAATTTGCTCCTAATTTTTTTTTTCAGGGCATATTTGCTCCGATCGGGGGCAAAAATGAGACACAAAAAATTTTGGGTGACCAGTGCTCCTTAGGGTAAACTTTCATGGCAAAAATGATATTTAACCTTTTTACAAATAAAGTAATTTATCACCAATAAAATTTTTAATGGGCTTTTCTCCAAATTTCCCATAATCTTATTATTAATCTTCTTTGAATAAAGGAGATTTCGCTCTGGCTTTGGATCATGGGTGAACCCAACCTCTTTCCTAAAATTTGTTGTATAAAAAAAAAAATTGTCAATTAAAATGTCGTTTGACAGTAGAGCTGTCGTTCTTTTCCTTCAAGACGACAGTGTCGTTTATCCTGCAACGATTATATTTGATAATCGACTTGGTAGTAGTACTCAGTAGTCAATACATTTGTAAACCAGACTTTATCGTAAAACTGTGATTGGATCCAAATTTGTAGATGTGAACTGTGATTTGGACTTCCATTCCGCTCGGTTCCCCCTCTCTCTCGCGGAGCTCTTCACAGGAACTTTAGCTTGAAGCTGGCACTTCAGCTCTCAGAAAGTCGTGTCGAAACTGAACCTTTTCAGTTTTCACGTTCAATTCAGAAGTTTCAAGTTTTTCATCCATTTCGCATGCCCATTTGACTTTTCTTTTCGTGTAAGATTCGGTCTCTGACACGCATTTCCTAAGATCCATTATTTTTTTCTCAATTCTTAGTTGAAGGTCTTTAAAATTCTACAAGTTCTTGCTCGTTTGCCATAAGCTTCTATATTGCTTTATCTTGGTCCTGAGGGAGCGGGAGGATACTGCAAGGGCGCTAGGAAAAAAATGTGCGTCTAAATTATTAGTATTGGTTGTTGATTTTCTTTTACCTGGTTATTTTTTCGCGCGCTATTTTTATTTTAGTGAAATGCTGAAAGAACCTGACCTGTTTTTTTTTTATCTGATCTTGAGTCTTGTCGAGTATTAAAAAGGAGCTGAACTTACTGATGCTTTCTTCTTTAACTTTGTTTTTATTGTTTACACTGGGATTCGACAATGCACTGTTCCAGTGCGGCTTGATTACCAGCTATCACTTCAGTAGGGTGCTATATTTCTAGTCTGATTTTCTTAATCTTTCTGGATTCTGATTGTTATCCCTGTCAACTTCGTGTTCTGTAGTAACAGCAGAGTAGCCAGGGTTCTTTGCAATTCAACAACACTGTCACCTAATTTGCCATGGAAGAGTAAATTTCTCTTTACTTATCAGTCATCAGACTTGTGATAACCAAAATTTTGTCATTTAGTTTGCATGTATCTCAGATATGGTTATTTTATTGATTTCAGAGAAAATGCAATTGATCTTCTCCAACGGTACAGAAGGGATAGGCGAACACTTCTTGATTTTATACTTTCAGGGAGCTTAATCAAGAAAGTTATAATGCCTCCTGGCGCAGTTACACTGGATGATGTGGATCTAGATCAAGTTAGTGTGGATTATGTCCTTAACTGTGCAAAAAAAGGTGAAGAGTGCAGTACATTCCCTCTGTTTGACACTGGACGTTTTTAAAAGTTTGTCATAATTATTTTTCCTTGTATGTTTTTCGTAGGTTTAATGCTTGAGCTATCAGAAGCAATTAGAGATTATCATGATCACATTGGTTTCCCCCATATGGTATGCTTTTCCTATGCCTAAATGATCTCTTGATTTTTTTTTTTGTCAATTATGTAGGCATGTCAATCTGTACCCGTTTTTCATAAATGATACAAATTTTGGATTGGGCAATCTTTTACTATGAGTGACTTGTTTACTCTAAAAGTTTCTCTGGTTACCTGTACCCTTCCATCATAAATGTCTATCTGTACCCTTCCATCATAAATGCCCATGTTGCATCTTTATAATTCTTCTAATTATTCCTAGTCATGCTATCTGAATTTAGTTTTTTTTCCTTAAATCAAAGTAATTGTTCAATTGGTAGCGATGGCCGAATTTATGCGTTTGGTTTCATCAGAATGATACAGGTTCAGCAGGTGACTTTTATTTGGTCACTGATCCTGAGTCTTCAGGTTCTCCTCCCAAAAGGGCGCCACCACCTGCCCCTATTTCCACACAAGCACCTGTTTCTGTTTCCACTCCCCCTCCTGTTTATGCGCCATCTTCAATTGTGTCAAATGCATCAAGATCAGAGTCTTTTGGCTCTACACAAGAAAAGGAGCTGACAGTGGATGATATTGAAGATTTTGAGGAGGACATTGACGCTGAGGAGATTGAGAATTATAGGGCAAGAAGGACTTTGAATGATGCTTCTGATCTTGCAGTAAAGTTGCCTTCCTTTTCAACAGGTGATTGTTCATTGATGTATATCTGTTGGATAAGTCCTTATCCTACCCCTGTCAGTTTAGGCATCACTATATCTGATTATCTGTTGGGAAAATAGTATCCGGATGTGAAATACACAGAATCTCTTAAGACACAGGAACACACCTAAACTTTTTTATTCACCCAAAAAAAGGAACACGCTTGAAATTGAAATTTTAATGAACCAGTAGTAGTTGAAGTTTCAACTCTTACTGAAAATCACTAATTGCTGATTGCTGAGTGCTGGCTCACAGAAAATTAATTTCTCTGGTGAAAACTTGCATAAGTAAGTATTGTGGTATTTCTTTTTCCCTCGTGCTTTTGTATGGGTATAGGAAATTTTTTAATTTTGAACTCCTTGGTTCCTTGCCTCTTCATCACTTGCCCATCCCAACCTTCGGGGGAAGCTTTAAATTAGATGTACGAACATATTTAGCCTCAAGGATGGTCTTCTTTTATTGACATAAATTGTACCATAATACTCTTAAATTCCAGAGTCCCTGATGAAAGTTAGAGATATTACTTAGAGAGACTAAGAGTGGGTAAAATGGAAGGCATCCCTCCAAGGTACCCTCAGTATTGATGTGGTATCTATTATTTGCATGATGACCATGATGCCCTTGACTCTTGTTAACAACATTAATAAAAGCATCTGAAATTGTAACATGTCCTGCATTCATTGAATTTCATTGAATGTGCAATGCTGTGTACTTAATGTCACTTCATGGGTTCATCCTCATATTTGCATTTGAACTTAGGTAACCTAAAAAATTGAGTGGAAGTTGCCAGTGTTGTAACCAAAAGTACGCCCCATGCCATGTATGATTGTGTAACAAATTTTTCTCATTCTAAAAGCTCTTTCCTGAAGATAGCAGCATCAATATTTCATGCTAATTATTTACTAAATGAGGTATATTTCTTGCCCTGAAGTTTGGATTTGGCCTAAACGGTTTATGCTCAAGACAGAACTCCTTAGATGATGTATGCATTAACCCGAGGTTCCAAGGTTTGAACTGAAGTTGTGATAATTTTTTCTTTATTTGGCGTTACTGCTTCTAGGCATCACAGATGATGATCTCCGTGAAACAGCATATGAAATTCTGTTGGCTTGTGCTGGATCCAATGGGTATGCTATGCTATCATCATTTGTTTATTTTGAAAGGATCTCTTTTCCTTCTGAAAAATTTGTGAGATAGTTGTTTTCCACATATGTCATTGTATTTTTAACTCAATAATCAGGGGTCTGATTGTCCCATCAAAGGAAAAAAAGAAAGAAAAAAAATCCAGGTTGATTAGGAAGCTTGGGCGCAGCAAAAGTGGAAGTGTGGTCTCCCAATCTCAAAATACTCCTGGGTTAGTTGGGCTGTTGGAAACCATGCGTGTTCAGATGGAGGTATATGATGAATCTTTGTATTCATTTAGAGTTGTTTGCCGTACTTAGTTTTTTTCCTGATCACTAGAACTTTGGATAGTATATTTTTGGTGATATAACCTTTGAAGTTACTTATTTTTCCACTACTATGATCACACAAGTTAGTCAAACTGTCATGTCTCCTGCAGAAAAAGATTTGTATTCCTGACCTACTTACGAGCTAAAGCTCGTTTTTCCCTATTGGGTGGGTGGGGGAACATAGTTGGTTCTTTTCATGTAATTATTTTTCGCTTATATTCTGAGTTAAAATTAGCTTCACTTTTAATAAAAATGAAACTTACTGTATGAGTATGGAGGGCATAGACTGAATGATGATTACAGGGAAACAAAAATTGACTGATCGGCGGCTTCTGGCTTTTCAACCTGTAGGAAAGACATGTTATATCTTTTGTGTGTGATCTGGCAGTTGTTATATGCAACAATTAGCAATTTTGTAAACATATGCAATTCTATCAAGAGAGGGGCTGCTCTATGCCAATGAGAATGAACATGAATTCTTTAATTGCCAAGTTGTAATAGGCTCGCCTAAGTTTGTAAGCTGTGTAAAGCTAATATTTCTTTGGTCAGTTTTGAACTATCTATTTTGTGCTCAGAGTCATAGTCTAATAAATTATGCATGCAGATCCCCGAGTCATTGGATATTAAAACAAGACAAGGTTTGCTTAGTGCTCTAGTGGGAAAAGCGGGAAAAAGGATGGATACTCTATTGATTCCTTTGGAGTTGCTTTGCTGTGTTTCACGAACGGAATTTTCTGACAAAAAGGCATTTATAAAGTGGCAAAAGAGGCAGGTTTGTATAGCCCTAATTTAATGTTCTGTCTGCATCCCAATGTAATCTATATTGGCTTCTCATTGTTTATAGAACTACGAGAATTCTGGTACCTAATAGATTATTTTTCTGTGTTTAACATTTTTATTTGTGTCAATACAGTTGAAAATGTTGGAGGAGGGGCTTGTTAATCACCCTGCTGTTGGATTTGGGGAATCTGGGCGTAAGACAAATGAATTGAGGATTCTTTTTGCCAAGATTGAGGAATCTGAGGTGTGTGTATTATTGGGCCTTAAGGACTGACTTGCTTTGAATTCTGACTTATTATCTGTTGCTGAAATGTTACTAACTGTTCTAGTTTTATTTCACTCTCTATTTGCCTTTTAGTTTCTCGCACCTTCATCTGGTGAACTTCAAAGGACAGAATGTTTAAGGTCTCTGAAGGATATTGCCATTCCACTTGCTGAGAGGCCAGCACGGGGTGACTTGACTGGTGAAATATGTCATTGGGCAGATGGTTACCACTTAAATGTCAGACTATATGAGAAATTACTTTTAAGCGTATTTGACATGTTGGATGAGGGAAAGTTGACAGAGGTAGGTGTTTTATTTTTTGAAGGTCATATCTAGAAAAAAAATGATTATTTGAGTTGAGCCATTACATCCTTAAATTGATAAGCTAAGCTTCCTGGAACTTGGATTTTCTTTTCTTTTAAATTTTAAATATGTAAAGTAGTTTGTATTCTTAGTTATTGATCAAGTTGTTTTGAACCCAGTAAAAAGGGGTAGGGGAAGACCGAAGAGAACGCTCAATGAGGTTATTGAGCGAGACCTCTTAGTTAACAATTTTTCTAGAGATTTGGTTTTTTATCAAGCTCAATGGCGTTGTATGATCTATGTAGCCAACCCTACCTAGTGGGATAAGATTTTGTTATTGTTGTAAAGTAGTCTGTACTCTATTGGTCCTGTGTAAATGGGTTGTTCCATTGATATTTCTTATTATTCTAGTTATTGAGAAAGAGTGAAAGTGAAAGCTATGAATAGGTAATGTTTATTCATATTCAGAAGTGTGAATGGGTGGATTTCTTCCGTTACCAACTTGCAAGTGACGTGTTGAAACTTTTTAGTGGGTAGGCCTTTACTGAGGAAACGTCTGCTGTTTGAATTCTTGATGGTATGTATGGGCTAATAATAAGATCACAATCAAATTTTCACTTTATGAAATGACTATCAATCTTTGTGTTTACTTTACTTTGGTCATGCATTTTATCGCAATATGAAGTAATAAAGCAGTGTTATTTTAGAATATACAGAATGAAATGGAATTGTGATATGAGAAATTGCTAAGTAGGATCATATATATATATATATATATATATATATATATATATTTGTAATTTTTTTCTAAATTATGTCTGTCATCGATGGCTTATCTTATTGGCAGGAAGTGGAAGAGATTCTTGAGCTCTTAAAGTCAACCTGGCGAGTTTTAGGCATGACAGAGACAATCCATTATACCTGTTATGCATGGGTTTTATTTCGTCAGGTACAACAATTGCATTTTCTTAATTTCATTATTCTGAACCATTGTCAGATGTGGTTCAACTTCGTTTCTGGATTTCCGCTGACAGTCACATTCCTCCCTTTTTTAGTATGTTATCACAAATGAGCAAGGAATTTTACTGCATGCAATTGAACAATTAAAGAAAATACCTTTGATGGAACAACGGGGACAACAAGAGAGGTTACAGTTGAAAAGCTTGCGTTCAAAGGTTGAAGGTGAAAGGGATATGTCTTTCTTGCAGTCTTATTTAATACCGGTTCAGAGATGGGTTGACCAGCAACTTGGAGATTACCACCTGAACTTCTCTGAGGTTTGTTAAACTATTTGGGTACAAAATTGCCCATATGATATGTTTTTATAGTCTTTTCCTACCTATTGGAAGTATACTATCAAAAGTCATGTATTGCACTGTGATGGGGACAAAGGGAAATAAGGAGCATGGAGGATATGGTATTGCTTGTGTGTGGCTCTGAAATCGTGGCTGTTATTTTTCTTTTATTGCTGTGACTGTTAAGCTGTAATCCCACTAAGATCAAGCCTTAATATTTTCATGGATTGAGGATAATCTTAGTTTGTCACAAGCAAGTCATCTCATTACAGTCGAGTTCCTTCATATTGTCTTTCTCCACATCCTGAATTCCTGAACAGATTATTTCATAGGATTAAAATTAGTATGTTTAGTAGGTGTAGAGCAAAATAATCTAAAAATAGCTTGTTTATTCATATACACAAGAGAAGTATTTATACACAAGAAGAGGCCTTAGAGTTAATGGGCCCATTATGATAATTGATAACCCTAATCCTTGATATTACTTATATTAATATTTCCTAATACTTCCCCTCAAGTTGGAGCATAGATGTTAATCAAGCCCAACTTGTTACAAAAATAGTCAACCCGAGTCCCATTTAGGGCCTTAGTTAGAAGATCGCCCAATTGGTCACTAGACCTCACATGCCCTGTAGAAATAAAGTTCTCCTTGATCTTATCGCGTACAAAGCGACAGTCAATCTCAATGTCTTTCGTACATTCATGAAACAGAGTTGGAGGCTATGTGTAGAGTAGCTTTATTATCACACCACAGTTTCACAGGCAATGATGTGACAAGACCAACTTCCTTCATTAACTAGAGAATCCACACATTTCCTTTACTGACTAAGTCATGGCTCTATACTCAGCTTCTGCACTAGATTGAGAAACCACATCCTTCTTCTTGCTTCTCCATGACACTAAATTTCCACCCAAAACACGCAATATTCTGTAGTGGATCTCCTTGTAGCCTTTGACCTCGCATGATCTACATCACAAAAGCATTCAATCTTGGTGTGACCATGATTTGTATAGAGTATACCACGACCATGTGAGTCCTTCAAGTAATGTAAGACATGCTCCAATGCTTCCCACTGAGCAACGGTTGGTGTTGTCATAAATTGGCTGAGCACACTAACTGGAAAGGTCACGTCAGGGTGAGATAGTTCAATTTCCCAATTAGTCTATGGCATTTCTCAGAATATGCAAACGGTTTGATCTTCTCAGGTTCAACCTTTTTTCTCACATCCTCAGGTAGCTCGTCAAATGATACGTTGTCATCAATTTCCAAAAAAGGATTAGGAATCATGGGAAAGCTACTTGGTGCTGCTCCAAATTTCCTGGTTTCTTTTAGCAAATCAAGAACATATTCCCTCAGTGTCAAGAGGATGCCTTTCTTACTTCTCATAACCTTGATCTCAAAAAAGTACTTTACCGAACCTAAATCCTTTGTTTGGAATTAAGAATTAAGAAAGGCCTTGAGTGATGAGATTCCCGAAGTATTACTACCCGTAATAACAATGTCATTAACATATACCACTAAGAGAATCATGCCAGCATCCGTCCGCTGATAAAACACAGAATGATCACACTTACTTTGATTCAGATCAAACTTCTTAACCACAGAGCTAAACTTATCAAACCAAGCACGAGGACTTTTCTTCAGAAAGGTGGCATACCTTCCCACACTCTCCTTGAGCAACAAAACTAGGTCATTGCTCCATGTAGACCTCCTCAAGAAGATCACCATTCAAGAAAGCATTTTTAACATCCAATTGATGAAGATCCCAATTAGACGTGGCTGCCATAGAGATGAAGAGGCGAATAGAGAACAATTTTTCCATATGGGAGAAGGTTTATGAATAGTCAACACCATAGGTCTGAGCATATCCTTTAGCAACCAATTGAGGTTTCAAACGTTCCAAGGTGCCATCAACTTTCGTTTTAACAATGAACATCCACTTACACCCAATAACTTTCCTTCCTGAAGGTAAATCAACAAGAGTCTAGGTGCCTGTCTTATCAAGGGCCATCATTTCTTCTTCCATCGCAGGCCGCCAATCGAGATGGGCCAAGGCTTGGTGGAGAGTAGTAGGAATAATGATAGAGTCTAAAGATGCTATGAAGGAACAAGATAGAGGAGATAAGTGATTATAGGAAACAAAAGAAGAGATAGGATAGGTACAAGTACGTTTACCTTTGCGTTGGGCAATGGGCAAGTCATCAAAAGTATTAGAGGTATCAAAAGTATCAAGCATTTTTTTTGGTTTAGGGGCAGAAGCAAGGAGAACTAGTTCTGGATCAGAGCTGAAGCGGGCACTGGTAGGCCATGAACATGATCGACCACATTACTTTCCCTGGGACGTCTCCGATAAACGTGATGGAGAGGTGGTTTAGCAGGTGGCGGAACAGACACTTGCATTGGTGGTACATGAACCTCATAGACTAATATCATCAAGACCTTCTGTTGTGTCAGTGAATTTAGCTGGGGTAGAGGAAGGAAAAAATGGAGTCGACTCAGGGAAGGTGACATCTATAGATACAAGATAACGATGAAGAGTGGGAGAATAGCATCGATAACCCTTCTGAACCCTTGAATACCCAAGAAAGACGCACTTGAGAGACTTGGGATCAAGTTTTGTAATAATGGGACGAGCATCTCGAATGAAACAGATGCAACCAAAGATTTTTGGATCAATAGGGAACAAGGGGTTAGAAGGAAACAGAGTTGTGTATGGAGTGTCACCACTGAGAACAAGAGAGGGCATACAATTAATAAGAAAACACGCAGTTGACACAACATCAGCCCAAAAAAGTTTAAGGACTTGCATTTGAAACATTAGAGCCCAAGCTACTTCTAATAAGTGCCCGTTTTTTCTTTCTGTAACACCGTTTTGAGTCCGTATATCTACGCATGAGGAATGATGAATCATGTCATGCTATAGCATATAGTTTTGAAATTGAGCAGAAAAATATTCTTTAGCATTGTCACTCTGTAAGGTTTTCACAAATACACCAAACTGAGTTTTGATTTTAGCACAGAATTGCAAAAGTGAGAGAGTAACTCTGAACAATTTTTATTAAATAAACCTTGGTGGTTCGAGAAAAATCATAAACAAAAGTAACGAAATACCTAAAACCAAACTTGGACTCGACATGACACGGGCCCTAAATATCGAAATGAACTAAAGCATAAGGGGTCGTAGCTCGTATATTGACTCGAGGTGCTAGGTGAACAAGGTGATGTTTAGCAAATTGACATGACTCACACTTTAAAGACGAAAAATGATGAAATTGAGGATACATCATTTTCAAAGAGGACAAAAACACATGACCCAGCTGACAATGAACTTCAAAAGAAGACAAACCATTAGAGCAAGCAACTGAACGCGGCACCCGATCGTCAAGGAAGTAATGACTGCCACATTCATATCCCCTACCAATAATGCACTTCGTCGTGAGATCCTGTATCAAACAATGGTCAGGAAAAAGTGAGATAAAACAATTAAATTGGCGAGTAAGCTTGCTAAGAGACAAAAGGTTAAAAGCAAGGTTAGAAACATTAAGAACAGACAAGGGGGAAACAGACGGGGTAGGTTTAACAGTGCTTGATCCAAGAGCATGGGAGTAAGAGCCATTGGCAATTGTTATTGAAGAGGGGTTGGCATAAGGTACATACATAGAGAACAAATGATAGTTACCTGTCATACGATCAGTTGCACCGGAATTGATGATCTACTCTGAGGAAGAAGTAGCCAAACATGAATCACAATTACTTGTAGCAAGTGAACTTGGAGTTCATGGAGCATTATCATAGTTATCAGAGGATTGTGCCATATGAGCCGGACTACTACGATGCAGTTTAGTTTGTAACTTGCGACAGTAATGTTTGGTATGACCAGGTTCCTTACAATAGAAACACACAACCCCCCAACACTAGGATTTGGAGGACTATTTCCTTGTCTTGGGAGACCTTAGTTCCTGTTATCAACCAAAATAGGATTCAGAGTACCATTTCCTTGTCTTGAGAAGCCCTAGTTCCTGTTATCAGTAGGGCCACGGCTAGCTAAAGCAATAGCATTAGGATCAGAAGCTGGTTGAGACAAACTATCTGCAGGCAATACACGAGAGTATACATCCTAAAGCGAAGGAAGCTTAGAGCTAGACAGAATTTGAGATTGAAGTGTCTCATAAGCTGGATCAAGGACAGTAAGAAAGCTGATAATCACCTGTTTTTTCATATTATCCACTTGTGCCTAAAGATCAGTTGTAGGTGGCATTAACATTTTCATTTCCTTTTATATTTGCTTAAAATCCATGAAGAAATTCTTCGAGGGTGGCCTTGCTGTTCAGCATGATAGAAACTTTTACAGATCTCGTGAATACGAGTAATGTTCCCTTTCTCATAATACATAAACTCTAGATAATCTATAATCTCTTTGACGGTATTACAAAGACTAATAGAGGGAAGGATGTCGCTCTCAATAATTTTGAATTTGCAAGCATAACCGGACATCTGCTCTAGCCCAAGCTACCTTAGGATCATCCTTAGGAGGAGCTTCAGTCAAATGACCCTTCTTTTCAACACTTAGCAGATACATCCAAATGGTCTGCTCCAATCTGAATAGTTTGTCCAATTTAATTTATGATCAGTAATTTTATTAGAAACTGAGACAAACTCAGCTGCTACATTAGTCTTAGAATCTGCCATGGAGAATAAGAAAGCAAACAGAATCTCTAGCACCGAGATTATTGAGAATAAGAAGCCACAAACAGCCAGAAAACCCAAATAGAGAGCCCAATTAAAAAAAAAATCTAAAATCTAAAATATCAAACTAGAGAAGAAATATCCCAAACAAGGCTTCAAGATCCTCTAGACACAACAACAAACGTCACACTAGTGACCAAATAGAAGTTTCTTACAAGTAGAAGCAAAAAGCTAGCAAGCCAGAGACCAAAAAAGAGTAACCCAAAAGATAAACTCAAGATTAAGCCACGAAAGCACTTGAGATGCACCGAGGATGAGGAGTCAATGCCGGAGACGAGCCTCCACACGCCTCCACGAGCTGCCAGAATGACCTAGGGGGCGCATGTCACCAACGAAACACCTTGACCGAAACGCACACCTCTTCTTTGTTTTTACAATGACAACAGCGGAGAATGTAACACAAACAGAAACCCTAGAAGTCCTAGAGCTTTGATATTGATATGTAAAGATAATAATATGCATTTAGGGACCTAATTGTAAGATAAACCTAGGGACCTATTTGTAAACTAGATAGTTAGTAGGGTAATTAGTCATTAACCCATTAGTTAGGACTTGAGTGAGGCTATAGTATTGTAAATGGCCTACTCCTCCATTTTGTATCAATGAGATCTGTTTTGTGCATTAATCAGAAATGTGAGAGCTTACAAGAGCTCTCTTCTCTAATTCTCTTCTAATCCCTTTCTTGTGTTTTTTCTACTCCTATTTTCTTAACCCTAAATCAATAACCATATCAGATACCATGTAGAGCAAAATAATCTAAAAATAGCTTGTTTATTCATATACACAAGAGGGGTATTTATGCATGAGAAACAGGCCTTAGAGTTTATGGGCCAATTATGATAATTGATAACCCTAATCCCTAATATTAAATATATTAATATTTTCCTAACAGTAGGACTGTACACAGGCTGGATCTGGACAAACCTGACTTAAGCCATCAGTCAATATTTTTTATACGTGACCCAACCTGACCCAGCCAGTCCAGTTAACTTATTGGACTGAATCATAGCGGTCCAATAAATTCTTCAACCTGGAAGACATGTTGGTGTTAAAGCTTCATACTGACAGTTTAACAATTCCCACTGCTAATAAGATAATTAGCACTTGATGGTCAAAAGTCACAGTCCAAAAGCAAAATCCACATGTTAGAGCCTAATATTGAACCTTGTATATTTGATAGAAAAATTGGCATACTTAAATGAAGTTGTATAAAAGTTCTACATGTGACATTTCCTTTTGAACCGTGAAGGAGTTGCAGTAGGAATATTGACAAGCATTATGGCCTGTTACTGGCCTGGATTGTATGGTTCAATTGTGTTGGCCTGAGTTCTTAATTCAATAAAATGTAGATAATTATCGATCAAGCAAAACAATCAGCATTGAATATATTGGTAATAATGAAGGCATGATTTGAATATGATGAATCAGCTACTGGAAAATGAATACATGACATTTTACTATCCACATTGTGACATATGATAAATAAAAAATTTGTTAGAGTAGAAGTTGTATATCTTGAGATTCAGCCAATGTGTACTTGTATACTTTAACTTAAGAAAAAACAAAGTTAAACCAATACAACTCCAACATGTTTGGTTATTTTCTGCATCTGTTGCTGAAATGCATCACATTTTCATATACTTAAAAGTTTCAAATGATTGCTTGCTTTTGTAAGTGCAGGCTATTCCTTGTCTTGTTTATTTTGTTTGGAAAGACAAAACTATTGAGATCCCTCATGCTATTCTTCTTCTTCTTCTTCATGCTTCATGAGAATCTATTCTGATTTTTAGCCATTTATATCTTATCTAGTTTGAAGTTGCGTCCCAGTTTTGCAATGAACAACTCTTACTTTGTAGGGTTCAGCTACTATGGAAAAGATTATGACAGTTGCAATGATTACTAGGCGGCTTCTATTGGAAGAACCAGAAACTGTACGTGTAACTCAATTTGAAGTTGTCTTTTTGATATATCATTCTGAGGAAATTTATTGCATTAATATATAAATTTCTTAAATGAAATCCATGTGCCTTATAAGTTGCTTCTTCACACATCATATGTTTTCTTTTTTTAAAAATGTTGAAAGTTCTCTATACCTTTTGACAGCAGAATCTGCAGTCCATGCCTATTAGTGATCGTGACCAGATAGAGTTATATATTTCATCATCAATTAAGAGTGCATTTGCAAGGGTGAGTATTCTAGTTGCTTATTCTAAATTCTGGTAACTTAATTAGCAATAGGCTTCCAAGCCAATCCTTCCTGAAAAGGTCAATCTGAGAACTCCACTGAATAAAGCTCTTTGAATAACTGAATAGATCCCCTACTATTATAACATTACATCTCCTACTGGTTTGTGTCTTGTATGTCTCTGACTACGGGTTTGCTATACTATGGAAAACACTGAGCTAGCATCTCCTTCTGAGCCCATTTAATTGTAGCTTTCAGCCACCAACTAACCTTATCTATTTCATTTCTTAAGACTAATTTTTGTGCTTGTTGATCTTCTGACAACACCCCACTTCTAAGGCTACAATTCATACACCTGAGACGTGTAACAACCCTCTTTCTAATCCTAATAACACCAAATACCTCCCAAGTCAAAACTAAGTAAAGACACACTTTGATATGAATTTGTGATTTCTATCTTAATCACTAACCTAGGTTGTAGTTGTTAGATGATTAGTTGAGGAGAGAGCAATATTAGTTGAGAATGGCGTAGCTATTAATGGAATAGCATTAGCCAATAGCAACGTTAGTTGAGCTCCTAAACTAATTAGGGGGATTAGTGCAGAATTACAGAATTGCCCCTCACTAGTACTTAGTGCAACTTACCTCTGACTCCCCTTTGAGCTCTCTATATAAGTGCTATCCCTCTCATTTGTAACTACTTGTTGTTTATGCCTAGTAAATGAATGCATATCCAGCAACTGTCTCTCCTCTCTCTCTACTCTCTACTCTCTACTCTCTTCTATCTCAATTCTCTTTTTCTCAATTTCTCTCCTTCTTCCTACATCCTTTACTATCAATCTTGTCAGGATTATAGGGTTGATAACACACTTGAAATGGTTTTGTGCCTCCTTTGTTTTCACTTTGTGAATCATAAAGTGTTTGGGATCTTTTTCTTTCTCTATTCTGTTTTCCAATGATGCTTTCTTTGGTTTTTATGTTTAAGTAATCTCTTTAATTTTGACAGATATTGCCAGTTATTGATAGATTAGACACGTCACATGGGCATCCTTTGGCATTGCTTGCGGAAGAACTCAAGAAACTCCTTAAAAAGGATTCAGGAACTTTCATGCCTGTTTTATCTCAGAGGCATCCACAAGCAGTGATTGTGTCTGCAACTCTTGTTCACAAACTTTATGGGAACAAATTGGTGAGTATATATATTTTAATATTGTTTATTTATATTTTCCTGATGAGAGTTTGAAAGATATTAAAATAGTGAAAATTGATTGATGTTTTTCAGAAACCTTTTACGGATGGTGCTGAACATCTGACTGAGGATGTCATTTCCGTTTTCCCAGCTGCTGAAAGTCTTGAGCAATTTATAATGGTCCTTATCACATCTGTGTGTGAGGAAGAGAATGCAGCGATCTTCTGCAGGAAATTGAATCAATACCAGGTCTGGTAGTTAGAATTACTACAGTTTAAGAGTAAAATAATGTTTTATTTGATCCTTGGAATGTGCAAATGATAAGACCCACTACTCTAACAAGTTGATAATAAAACTAAAACCAGAGATAGACAAGAGAATGGGAACAACTTGATATTGATAATACTAGTACTGCACAACTAAATCAAATTACATGGAAAATGATGATTTAAGACAAACCCATATCTCTCATTCTCATACATCCAAATTATAGAAATTACAACCAAATAACAGTTATAGAAATACATGAAACAGAACGGAATACATATCAACACATTGCAACACAGAACCATACAGAATTGTGAAGCAACACTGGTTTTTAAGAGGCCAGCCCTCTCCTAAACCTTACTTCACTTTCGAAAGTATGAACTCTTCTTCCCTTCCACGACTATATTTATTCTAAATCTGTTCTGTGCCCTCATGCTGTTATAGATTGAGACAAAATCTGGCACATTGGTTTTGCGTTGGCTCAATGCACAGCTTGAAAGAATTTTAGGTTGGGTGGAGCGGGCTATTCAGCAAGAGGTGAGCCTTAACATGACAATTTTTTTTTGTACTCCTGTAAAGTATTAGGCATTTTGAATTAATTCACTTTGTATGTATGTAACTAGATATAGTATAGTTATTGATTAAACTGTCCTGCATCATTGTTTGTTATTTGCATTTGTTTGTCTGGAAATTGCATCCTTTTTGCTTGAGATTTCACCTACAGAAGGATTAGGCAAGCCTAATGTGTTCACTGAAAGTTTTATTTAATAAAGGAGAAAGCATATATGATTTCTTACACAGTTACGAATTGAGCATACCATATTTAATTATCATGTATGAGGAATATTCTTTCTAAATATGTATTGAAGAACATAGGGATAAGATGTCCTGATGGGCTGGCGAGAAAAGCAAATAAGACTTATTTAAAATCATATTTAAAATGTTAGTTTTGAACTATCCCTCCAACTTGCCTAATATTTTCTTTTGTTCTGTTTTAATAGGAAAAAGAAAACTTTGTTGCTAAGAAAACAGTACAAGGTGGGGGAATGGATGTGTTATAAGGGCACAAATGTATACATACTTCATTCTTTGCGTGTAGAAGGGATTGTATTTTATTATATGACACGAGATAAAAGAATAATTTTTAATATTACAATTATTTTGACTTTGACTTATGCAGATTATCTCTTTTGCCATGTTTTGATTATCAATTATTTTTTATTTTATTTTCTTAGTTTAGGTCTATATCATTCTCTTCTTTGCTCCCATTATGCTGCTACACTACACGTTTTACTTTTTGCCAATATACTTTCACAGCATTGGGACCCGATATCTCCTCAACAGCGTCATTCTAATTCCATTGTAGAAGTATACAGGATTGTGGAGGAGGTAAGAATCTTGTAGCTTTTTTGGCTTCATTTTACAAGCTTACCACAATAATATCTTTCATGGCCTACCAACGAGCTAGACTTCTACTATAGGTCATTTTTAAGGAAAGATTGTGATGAGGCAAATAGTCATAGATCATAGACATTGGTCTGTATCTGCATCTTGTGTCTTCTGCATTAAGTATTTAGTACATCACACAAGATGAGAAACTTGAATTAATCTCCAATGTGCGGAAATAGAGGAAGGGAAGAACCCTAAGGAAATGACCAAAAATGAGTTCAAATTCTTCAAAGGAGCTTCTCCCAGTAACATGGATATAGCTTAGTCTCTTTTACATCCCTTCCAGAACCGTTTCTCTGCTGTAAGGAAATTCTACCAAATTCATTTTCAAAAAAATCCTTCTCTCTTGAATGATGGTATTTTGTTGAACTTTGTTAGATTTTATCAATAGCATTGATTATGACCATAAAAAAGTATTAGAGGTCAAGGTCTATGTCAACTGTTTTGTGGACCTTGTTTTACTAATGCCACTGGGCTATGAAGTGAAATTGTAACAAACTAGTGTTAGAGGTAAAATTACTCTCCTAAATCAGCTATCTACTAAAGTTTTGATTTAATTTTTTTATTGGGTGCAGACAGTTGACCAATTTTTCGCTTTTAAAGTTCCAATGAGGACAACAGAATTGAATAGCTTGTTCCGTGGCATCGACAATGCATTTCAAGAGTTTGCAAAACATGTTGTTGATGGGATGGGTGAGTAGAGGCTTCATAATGTTTTCTTCTATATGCATTTTTTAACTACGGAATTGATTGTCTGTTGTCTGCAAATATCTGGATTTTGTGTCTCTGGAAGAAGGATTTGAACCGTCTTATGTTATGTTAATGTCAAGCTCAAAAGTTTTTTTTTTTTTTTGGTTCTCTTTTAAGCATATTTCTGTAAACTTTATCTCTCTCAATTAATTTTGATCAACATGATGGCATCTAAATCGAAATGATAGAGATAAATGGCTTATCGAGAGAATTGGTGGACAGAGCACAATAGTGTTGTGAAATCTTGGTAGCTGACCCTACATAGTAAGATAAGGTTTTTGTTATTGTTGTTGTATGATATCATCTAAATCCCAATGATAAAGATCAAGATGGTCCTTTTTAGTTATCATGACTACCCATTTCAACTCTGTTTAAATTTTGCAAAACAATTGATGCGAGCAGATGGTGATGTAGCTTTCATACTTTCAATTTATACATGGCATAACTGTACAATGGCTACACTCAAGCTGATATTATCTTTTATATCTGGAAGCTTCTGCAACAAAAATTGAAACTGTATGCTTGAGAATTTTTTTTAATTACCTACTTGTTTAGCACTGGTTGCTCTTAACATCCAGATCAAACCAATGTAATTAAATACTTGTTTGGTGCATCCATAAGCTTGGTGTTTATATTCCAAGATTTTATGTACTTGAGTATCAGTGTATTGCCCCACCTAGTGAGATAAGACTAGTTGTTGTTGTTGTGGCTGAGTATCAGTGTATTGCCTTTTCCTTAACTGTTGTCAGTTGCAAAAGGCTTTATGATTATCTGGAAAGAGTTATGAATGCGTACCCTGCAGATGAACAATTTTCATATAAATTCTTCCCTATGAATCTTTATATATTTGTTTGAACCTTCAAGTATCCTTTAATTGCACAGCTAGCAAGGAAGACTTAATACCCCCAGTGCCTATACTCACACGATACAAAAAGGAGGCTGGAATAAAGGCTTTTGTGAAGAAGGAACTGTTTGACACTAGGGCACCTGATGTGACAACAAGATCCAGCGAAATTAGTGTCCTAGCAACTTCTACACTTTGTGTTCAATTAAATACTTTATATGTGAGTTCAAGCAAACCGGAATTATGTTGGACCATCTTTTCCTGTCTCATTTACTTGATGTTGAGGATATTTCTTTTGGACAAAACTTGGATAATCTTCAGTTTTGTCATTAAGTTTTCTAATAAAAATTGAAACATTTTCTCCGAATCATCTTATCGTTTGAAATAATTCACTGGTCGCCCCTTTTATCTTTTTCCCACTCATTCTCTGCTGCCAGTTTGTAGTTTGAAGCATAATACAATCTGTCAGATCAGATGTTGATACTAGTTTCGAGGTTCATGAAGAGGATGAGTAATGTGTTTACCTTCTGTATGCTCAAAAAGCTTTATTTATTTATGTCTGTCTCCCGGATGGCCTCTTTTCCCATTACTGAAAACTAGTTACCAGAATTCCCTTTTAAAAATTACTAAAATACATTGAGCTTGATGTAGTTAGGAAATCAAATTATGACTACAATTTAAAAAATCTAAGAAGTCGTACTATTCAAAAGCCTTGTATAGTGTGGCTTCTGCATATAATTTTGCCATGCACAAGGCACATAAACAATATTGTTTGTATTGGAATCTGTCTCTTTTTATATTCTTTGATTATTTATTTATTTGTATCTCTTCTCTCTACTTTTTTACTATTTGAATTTGAATTTTCCAAACCTAAAATTTTGTTCAAATTAATTTATTCCTCAATAGAAAGTTTCTATTATGTTATTATTTATCTCGTGCATTGCAATCCACTGGAAAAATAAGTTAATTTTTTCCGAAACCATAGATAATGATCAAGATAGAGTTGGGAGCTGCTGCATTGAGCAAGTCATCTGATGTTATTGTGAAAACTCTTTCAACATAATTGTCTATTTTCATTCTTTCTATAAATCTGTGTTTGGCATGTACCAAATATATTTATTGAAGTCTTCCATTTTTGTGGCATTAAGCTGATGCAAGTATTTCTGCCATCTACAGTATGCGATTACTCAGCTTAATAAATTGGAAGATAGCATTTGGGAGCAATGGACAAGTAAAAGGTCCCAGGAAAAACTCATAAGTAAGTAGCTGTTGCAAGCATTTCCGTTATGTACAATATGCAGAATCTACTTTATAAACAGAGTAAAAGAAAGACAATAAAAATAAAGTAAAAACTCCTTTGTTTACCATGCTAATCATAAGTGATAAAAGGCAACAACAACAAGAAGAAGCCTCATCCCACTATGTGGGTCAGGTACATGGAGCAATTAGAGAATAATGAAAATTTGATCCTGCTTACTTTTTTTGCTAGGTAGAATTTATAACCATTGAATGTGGCTTGTTAAACAAGTTGGAGGGATTCTTTCTTAAAGGAACAGCAGTGATTATTAGTAAAGCAGTTCCTGTAATTCTTTATAATTTCTTTTTTACTTTTACTAATTTATTGAGGGTGTCATATCCTTCAGATCTCAGCTTGATCTTTATATCCTACTTAAATCATTAACCAAGATGTTGGTTTAGTGCTGGCTATGCGAGACGTCATTCATTCTATTAATGCATTTCTGCCATCTTGGATTTGCTCTTCTATATTGATGCAGTCATGAGTATGGGTTAAAACTGTCATGCAGTACTGATTTTGAACGATGCTTTTGTAATTGACAATTACATCAATGGACATACATAATTATGGTCATATCTTATTTGTTTCCTTTCTTTGCAAACAATGATTTGTGGAGAGGTCTTAACTCTTAAGAAAGAGGACAAGAAATGTTTTCATTGGATGCTTCGTATTTTGAGTTATGTTAGGACATTCTTGATGCTTGATTGATTTTTTTCTTCAATGATTGGAATACAGAAAAACTTGAAACCTTATATGAATTTTTGTGATTTAGAGAAATCCATGGACGAGAAGTCCAATAGTTTTGCACAGAAAGATATCTTTGATGGGTGTAGAAAATCTATAAATGCTGCTCTGGACCGCATTTGTGAGTACACAGGTAACGTCTTGAAATTTCATATCCTTACTTGAAATTTAAACCTACTTGATCAACGCATTAATTTAACTATTCTCTTGCAGGAACTAAAATTGTATTCTATGACCTGAGAGGGCCATTCATAGATAACTTGTATAAACCTAGTGTCTCAGGTTCTAGAATGGAAGCAATAATCGAACTACTTGATGTGGTAATGTTTGTCTCATCAGAAATATATCATATTCTGCTATATAGCTTTCACTTGGGAGCTTATAATTTGAAAATGTACTTATGTGTGAAATGAAATTATATTATTTTAAGTGAAATGACATGTTACATCAAATTTTTGCGTTGTTACCTATTCAATCATCTGTTTCTTTCCTTCAAAACCTTAGGTTAAAGAGGAGTTGAAAGTATGTGGAGTAGTTCCCCTTCTTCCATGGTTTAGAGGTGTATAAAGTGGTTAAAATGTGAATGTTAGGGCCTGTTTGGTTCAATGAAAATCATATGGAATGTAACGTTTTTGGGAATGAAATCATGGTTACAATGTGTTTGTTTGGTACCTAATAGGATGAATACATTTTTTTATCATAAAAGTCATGAAAAATGAAAGACTACATTCTTTAAGATGTATTATGATGATGAACGAATAGAAAATGTTCATAAAGACTAGATTCTTTATGAATAATCCTTTGCTTTGAGGAAGCACGCTTGAATATAACCTTTTTTAAGCCTAAGAAGCTTTCACCATATTATGTTTCAGGATTCGTTAGGCCTAACATCTATCTGCTGCATACTTTGCGTTTTTGGCAATTTTGATGATCAGAGTCTGCTCAGTATTGTTGGAGTTTAGATCGTTCTTAGCAGTTTAATTTTTTTCAATAACACAAAGGAAACACAAAAACCTTTGACATTCTGCTACTCTTCTATTTTTGCTCGTTGGTAGCGGCGGGAACACAATGCCAACTTTTAAAACAGAATTTTCTTCTCTTCACCTTTTACGGGAGAAGTAAATCTGGCAACTCTTGGCTTCACTGTATGGCTTTATCAGAAGGATTTTCCTTGTAAATTTGCTGTGGGGCAGGAGAGCTATTCTGGGCCATTGTTTTTCTATGATTTTTTATTCTGTCTTCTTGTATGCTTCTTCAAGGAAAAATTTATTTTCTCCTATTTTATTTTCCTATCTCTCAGTTACTTTTATATATTGATTGAGAACTCTGTAACTGGAATTTTTTGATTTTCACAATTCTTTATTTTTAGGAACTTAATCAACTTTGTGATATTATTGTGGAGCCTCTTCGGGATCGCATAGTGACAAGTCTTCTTCAAGCATCTTTGGTTGGTACCTGATTCCTGCTTGCTGCTTCAGACATATTTCTTTCCTGGTCTAACATTTCCCTCTTTGCCAGGATGGCTTACTCCGAGTGATCTTAGATGGTGGTCCATCAAGAGTTTTCTTCCCAGCAGATGCAAAATTATTACAGGAAGATCTGGAGGTTCTGAAGGTATCTTAATCTAGGCATTTCAATGCCAGTAGTATTCAGTAATTGTATTGTGCAACAGGCAAATCTGAAGTTTAAGAAACGAATAATTTAACTGTTTGGGTTTAAAGATCATGAGCCGTGAAGATTGTCTTTCCAATTTGGAAGTGGAACTCCTAGTTTCAAAATTTTAGAAGTAAGAATTAAACATCATACCCCATTGCGCAGGATGTGTAAAGTTTGCCAATTAAGGTGCTGGATAACTCTACCTAGTCAAATATTCTCCATGAAGGAGCTTCATTGTTTATATTTGTTTACTGTAAAAATTACAATAGAAGATGAATTCCCGTAACATTAACAAATCTTCTGTTTCTGCTGCTTGTTGCTTGTCAAATCCTTTGAAAATTGTTTTAATAGAAGTTCTCCTTTTGTTCGGAAGACTTATGATTCCGGCTGGGCTTTGCTTTGTTGGAGCACAAAAAGTAGTGGTACCTAGGACTTTTCAGACCTATAATTTATAATTAATTTTTTATGCATTTTGTAGGAATTCTTTATATCTGGAGGAGATGGGCTTCCTCGAGGTATTGTCGAAAATCAGGTAGCACGGGTTCGGGATGTGATAAAGTTGCATGGTTATGAGGTTAGTCCAGATGCTTCTCTCTGCATAAATACTTTGATAAGCAATATACGTGCAATATACTGGAAGGCATTGGATTGACTTAATTTTAAATAGTGTACGTTCAAACTACTTAAAATAAGTGAGGTGCTTAACAGGAACAGCCATGTCACCCGTCTTCATTATCTATCAGTTAACAAATTTAAACATGAGTAATTGAGGATAATATTGAAGACGAAATGCGTTTTAGAGAATTACAATATAGATGATTAAAAACTAAAGCGAGATCAAAATCAAAAAAGATGTTCGAGACTAACATGTTTTTTTATTACTGTGATATATACGTGATATATGTTGAAAATAGTTTCCCATCTCAGCAAGTCTTTAAAATATATTTTATTCTCTGTATTCTGTTGCAGACACGAGAGTTGGTTGAGGACCTGAAATCTGCTAGTGGCATGGAAATGCAAGGTGGCAAAAGCAGACTAGGAGCAGATTCCAAAACGCTAATCAGAATATTATGCCATAGGAGTGATTCTGAAGCTTCACAATTTCTTAAGAAACAATTTAAGATACCCAAGTCCTCTGCTTAGTGCAATTGTGTACAAAAAATGGGGAAAGCAACAAAATTTTCAGAGTTGGACCTGGCATTCTGTGAATATTCATTGTACTAACATTACGTGTATCTTTAAGGTTAAGGTCATTTGGTGTATAATTCTATTTTTCCTCCAAGTGGCTCAAACGGTACTTAAACATCTCTGTTGTTCTCTATTTCTAAAAATTTCTTGT
This sequence comes from Acacia pycnantha, assembly GCA_025563575.1. Lineage (NCBI taxonomy): Eukaryota > Viridiplantae > Streptophyta > Magnoliopsida > Fabales > Fabaceae > Acacia > Acacia pycnantha. Next base: position 1,476,811 of record JAMWYP010000032.1, on the reverse strand, counting down.
GAAATAATAATGTAAGAATTTTGTGATTACCATTCTTTTGTTGTAAGTGATGTCAGTCTGAGGGAGTTTTATCGCAACTTGGTTCTGGCCCTTCATTTACTTATTTTGCTTACATCATATGCTTGTTATATGTAGAGTCGGAAAAAAGGGTCGAACCCGTCAGGTGCCTATTTATGCCTTGAATTTACAAGGGCTGGGCTTAAGGTTTTGCTTCAAAAGTGAAAGCAAGCCTTAAATGGGTCAGTTTTGTGGGGCTGAGGGTCTAAAAGGGCCGGCCGGCCCTTTAAGCTCGTATGTTTTATTCTAGAGAAATTATTTATATAATAATAATATTATTGATTTTTTATACTTTGCTAATTATGTTGTAAATATTTAGTTTTTATTATCTTTTTTATAATTAAGTTTTATAAGAACATCTTGTATTAAGAATCATAAAAATTAAAAACTTATAAAAGATATTTTTTATTTCATAAGTATTCTTACTAATTTTGTATTTTTTTTGACTTACTTTCTAGTGATTGTTTTGTTTATATCTTTTATTATTTATTTTGTTGACTACTTACATTTTTCAAGGCATATTTATAAAAAGTATTTTTAATTTTGTCAAGTCTTCATTAATTATTTGTATTTGTGGTATGTGAACAATAGTTTACCTATAATTATGGTTTAGTGATTGTGTTTGTTTGTTGTATGATGAGTGTTGTTTAGACTTTAATGTTGACAATATTTATTTGTTAAATTAGAATTTTAATTGTTGTAATTTGCTAATTATATTTTTTTGGGGGAAAAGTGCAAGAAAAATAATTCAAATTTTTAGAAAAATGGCTTCCGGCCCTACGAAATTGGTTCTGGCCCGTACGCTCATGGGCTGGACCTTAAAAAACATGTTTTTCTTACCTTAAGTTTAAAAAGCCGACTTTTTTAGGTACTAACCCTTAAAAAGAGTCCGTCTTGTTGGACCGTGAGGCAAAATGAAATGTCAATGTCAATGGCCATATGCCTGGCCCTCCATTGTTAAGAAATACAAAAATACTCCCTCGCGCGATTGCATTGTTTACACCAATGACTATGATTGTTCATCAAGAATGAATCTAAGTCATCAAGAATCCAATGTGAGTTGGTATAGATGGTAAGGGATCCAGGACTAGGCCCTTGGGTCGTGGGTTCGATCCCCTCTGTCGTCGTTGGGACTCCTTTGGTAGGCAATCTCGTAAGTCCCCAGTAAGTACTCATAGAGCCCGGGGCCGTGCCTTGGCCTTGGTGGGGGACTGATGTCGAACCCCTCCAAAGCTTTCTTTTATCAAAAAAAAAAAGTCATTAGAAATGAATAGTTTCTAAATTTAGTCTTTACAAAAAAAAAAAAAACCAAAATTTTCTCAGCACAATATGTTTCATAAAAGGATTAAAATATATGGAAGCTGAGATTGGACTTGCCGGATATCATATAATCTAGCAGTATTAGGCTTTTTATAAAAGATATTTCACAAGTACGACTTTGCATAGTTGATAATGAAAAAGAATATTTTATAAAAAAAAGAGTTGATAAAGAATAATTGTTTAGATTTTGGGCTTTAAAAACTTGTTGTTAGGCTCCGATTAGTTCCAATGGCCACATTTTATCTTAAATGGCGATGGCAATTTCATGCTGAGGGTAAGAGCAATGTAATGTCATTGTCTTTGTTTAGATTAAGAGAAAAGTGAAAGAAAAATAAGGAAAAAACAGCTTCCAAAAAACTGATAATTCTTTTCTCTTATTTTCTCAAATGCGACAGGGTTGGTGGTACAGATGTATTTTTTTAATTTCAGAATAATTTCCTTGAGGCATCCAAACGACCAGAGGAAGACTTTTGTCTATACCTATGCCTCACAACCAAGTGAATCGTTCACAACTCTCAGTTTCTCATTCTATATCTATCCACTTTTCTTCCTTCCTTGCGATTGAATACTTCATTACTTCGTGTTAGCTTTGCCATGGCAGAGTTGGTGACTGGAGCGTTTCTGTCCTCTTTCCTTCATGTGGCATTTGAGAGATTGGCTTCTCCCGACTTTCTTGGCTACTTTCGTCGTAGAAAGATGGATGATGGCTTACTGAAAAAATTGCATGCCATCCTTCTTTCTGTGGACAAGATTGTTGAAGTTGCAGAGGAAAGGCAATACAGAGACCGTCGTGTGAAGCAGTGGCTGGACGAACTCAAAGACGAAGTCTTTAAGGCTCAAGACTTGCTGGACGACATTGCTACTGAGGCACTTCGACAGAAGCTGCATGCTGAATCCCAAAGTGTTGTTATCGGCAAGGTACGATGCTTCTTTTCTGGTCTTGTTAATCGAAATCAGTTTGACAAAGAGATAGAGTTGGGGATCCAATTAGGAGTGCTTAACAACCTAGAGAATCTTATAAAGCAAGATTGGGATTAAGGGGAGGGCCATCTGCTGATATTGAATCGGGGGCACACATGAGTGTATACAAAAAATTGCCGTCTACACGATTGATAAATGAATCTGATATGTATGTTAGGGATGCTGATAAAGAGAGGATGGTAGAGCTTTTACTATCAGCATGGGTGGGAATCAGTTACCCATGGATGTGATTGTGCTTGGGTGGGATGGGCAAGACAACCCTTGCAAAACTTGTCTACGAAGATGTGAAGATGAAGGATCAATTTGAATATAGAACTTGGGTGTGCGTTTCTGAAGAATTCGATGTTCATCAAGTTACAAAAGCAATTCTTCAGCAGTCACTTGATTCTCCAATTGGACAATTACAATCACATGATCTTCACTCATATCAGCTAAAACTAAGAGAGACATTGATGGGTAAGAAATTCTTTCTTGTTCTTGATGATATCTCGAATGAGAATTGTGAAATTTGGGAGGTCTTCCAAGCTCCTCTAAAACATGTGGCACCATAAAGTAAGATTATTGTCACAACTTGTAATCAAAAGCAGAAGTCATGTGTTGTACCTTCACACATTCATTGAAGCCATTAGAAGATGGAGATTGTTGGAAGTTATTTAAAAAACATGCATTTAACAACCAACATCATAATGCAGATCCAGATCTTATACATATTGGTAGAAAAATTGTTAACAGGGGTGGAGGATTGCCTTTAGCAATAAAAACACTAGCAAGTTTGTTGCACAAAAAACTTTTTTTCACTATTGGGATAAGATTTTGAAAAGTGATCTTTGGGAATTATCAGAAAATGATAGTTACATTATCCCATCTTTAAGATTGAGCTACCATTATCTACCTTCAAATGTTGTTTTGCGTATTGCTCAATCTTTCCTAAAGATTATAACATAGACAAGAATGTCCTAATTCAATTGTGGATGACATATGGATTGATATATCCTACTCAGAAAAGTATGAGACTCGAAGAAGCGGGAAATGAAATATTCAATGATCTAAAGTCGAGGTCTTTCTTTGAGCCATCAAGAAAGCATGATGATTACTTCATCATGCATGATCTTGTGAGTGATTTAGCAAAATCTGTGGCACGAGAGTTTTTGGTGCAGCTAGAGGTTGATCATGCACAAGATATGTTGGCCAAGACTCGCTATTTTTTCTGTATAAATAAAAATCATGTAAATCTTAAAATTCCTGAGGAAGTTCTCAAATACCACCGATTACGTACTTTCCTCCTTTTGGAACCAGATTTATCCCGCAGATATTACACATGTGTTAATATAATGTCCAGACTTTCTTGACTCAAATACATACGGGAATTATCTTTGAGCGGGTATAAGAATTATTGCGAAAACTGGACAGATGGTATTAGCAATCTGAAGCATTTGCATTATTTGGATCTTTCTTGGACTTCAATTAAGAAATTGCCGAATTCAATGTGCTTGTTGATTAACTTACAAACATTGAAGTTAAGAGGCTGCCATTGTTTGACTAAGTTGACATCAAATTTCTACAAACTCGTCAACTCGCGTCATCTTGACTTGGAAGGCTGTTTCTTCATACTGGAGATGCCAAAATATTTGGGAAAGTTGAATCAACTCCGAACAATGAATAAATTTGTTGTGGCAGAGAAAGGAGGATCAAATATAAGACAATTACGGGCCTTAAAACACTTAACAGGTTTACTAGTCATCTCAAATATGAAGTGCATTAAAGATGCTGCAGATGCGAGGGGGCCAATTTGAAAGCAAAGCAGTTGCATACATTGAAGTTGTGGTATGGGCGGTACAATTACAATCGTAACGAGGCACAACACCAAGAGCAGGTATTGGAAGCGCTTGAGCCAAATCACAATGTAAAAGATCTCACTGTTCAAGGATACGGAGGTACCAAATTTCCAAAGTGGCTTGCTAGCACTTCACAATTTTTACCTAATGTGGTGTCTTTATGGTTGTGGGATTGTCCCAACATTGTGAACTTACCACCACTTGGGCAGCTACATTCCCTGCAAGAACTCAGGCTTAGTGGATTGGATGGAATAAAGGTGATAGGTGAAGAGTTGTATGGGAATGGCTCCTCAATTGCTCCATTTCCTTGCCTTTCTTATTTAGAGTTTTATGATATGAGAGAATGGGAAGAATGGGATATATGTTATGAAGGTGAGAGTTTCCCATGCCTTGAACAACTTCATATAGTTAGGTGCTCTAGACTAGAAAAGTCTTTGCCTCAACACCTTCCTTGTTTAAAAACACTGCACATTGACACATGTTGGAATTTGGAGGCAACACTTCCCAAGTCCTCTTGCATGGAAAATCTGTTTTTAAGATGTTGCGGGAAGATAAGAGTAAAAGACATGCCCACATGGAGCTCCTCAGACGTGCTTCCACCCCTTCATCACCTAACTTTAGATAGGTGTCCAGCAATGGAATTACTTCCCCAAGGAGGTTTGCTTTCCAGCCTCCGACACCTTTCAGTCAAAAGGTGTTCCAAAGTCATTGCGTCAGGTAGGGATTGGGGTATGCATGAATTGTTGTCTTTGAAACAACTTGAAATTGATTACATTCAAGATATGGAGTGCTTCCTTGAAGAGGGATTGTTGTCACCCAATCTCCAATCTCTTTCATTCTCATTCTGTGACAATATGAAAAGAACAAACCATAGGGGTTTTGTCCACCTCTATTCTCTCACTTCCTTATCTTTTGATCATTGCCGAAGCAGGAGTTTTGAGGGCATGCCAGAGGATGGTTTACCTCCTTCCCTTTCTCATTTGTCAATTAATAGTTCTCCATTGCTTACGGAGAGGTGTAAAAAGGAGAAAGGACCTGATTGGCCTATAATTGTTCATATCCCTCACATAGAGCTCTCGTACCGGCCACAAGAAGGTTGAGACGTAAACACAAGACTCCCTAAAGGTATTCCTCTATACTTTTGTCCCCCACACACGTACACACATATTCATAAAAGATGCTCATGTTAATTAGGTTGCATAATAAATCTGTAATTATTTAGAGTTATGAATCACAACCCCTATTATGTCACCTCTATTTTATACACCATTAGATTTTTCTTTTTTTGGTGATACATAAGATTTAGCTTTTATATGTTGCACTCAATACTTAATTTTGTGTGGTTTCAATTTAAGTTATATTATGCTCATGCTTTTTGTATGCATGAGCATTACGTATTTGAATCAATTCTAGTTATCATTTCAAGTTCGCCATTATTCCTCCCAGCTTCAATTCAATATACTTGTGCTTTCGTCAGTTCAATCATTTTGAATGTTTAACGATCCCTATAAGCATGGCCACCTCTGGAGAGAATCTCTTCGTATCACAGCATATATATATCCACCACGTTTCTGTGTCTGATCACATACAGAAAAACAAATGGCTCCGTCAGGCGTGGCCGGAGGAACGGTGAAAGTGGCGGCGATTTATGGATCGCTTCGGAAAGGGTCGTACAACAGAAGGATCATTCGATCTGGTATATAATTTTACGGTTTCATAGTGTTTCTGTTTGTTTTGATGTTGCTTATTTGCTCGTCGTTCTGATTTGGTGATCCTATCGATCTCAGCGATCGAGTTAAGCAAGGAAGCCGTTGAAGGTGTGGTAATCAAAGAAGTCGACATTACTTCTCTGCCGGTGCTCAACACCGATCTTGAAAAACATGGGACCTTCCCCGCCGAAGTCGAAGCTTTCCGCCAGAAAATTCTCGAAGCCGAAAGCATCCTGTTCACTTCTCCGGAGTATAATTTCTCTGTCACAGGTATGATCCTTCTCAGTAATTTTGACTTGTATCGGTTAGCTCCTTTTTTTATCTACACTTGTCCGGAGTATAATTTGTCTCTCTAATTTGCTTTCTAAATCTCGTTTTTGAACACTGCACCATTGAAGAACGCAATGAACTGGGGATCAAGGCCACCCAACGTGTGGGGAGGCAAAGCTACAGGCATTGTAAGCTCAAGAGGGTTGCTAGGATGAGCAAGAGGCCAATTTCATCTTCCCCAAATTGGAATATCCATTAATCTTCACTTCCACAACAAGACTGAGTTCTTCCGCAATGCCTTTGAGCCTCCTCCCAAGTTCAATCCAGATAATATAATGGTGACTTGATTGATGAAGATGCTAAGCTCGGATTGAAGCAAATGCTTCTCTCCTTGAACGCTTTCACCCTCCAACTTCATCATAACAATTGAATCCTATTTGGTTTGATTTGTGTGTAATCTCTGCTTGTCTCTATGCTTTTGACAAAACAGTATAGTTTATCCATTCTTTATTCATTTCTTTTCGTAAAATCATACTGCTTGTATATGTTTTATAGTTTATAATTTATATTTGTCATAATTTAGTTATTGGAGTATTTTGGCCAGAAAAATAGTTCTCAAAATTTATTCAAGCTAAAAAATATGTGTGGTGATTAATAATTACTCCATGTTCCTTAATATGAGATATTTTTACTTAATTTGATTAGATTAAGTAAGTTAGCTGCCTTAGTTAATATGACATGTATTTTTTACAATATCATAGTCATCTTTCTTAATTATTGTTGAGGGTGCATCAATAGAAAAAAATAATAAGAAAAGGTTGACAAATATAAAAATTATGTATTATATTTAGGATTAAGATTATCTTTTCAAATACATCTTATATTTAGGACTAGAGGAGTAACAAATTAGTAAATTTTGACCTAAAAGTTAATGGATTAATAAAGGAAGAAAAGCACAAAAATGCTCCCTAGGTTTGAAAATCCCAATTCAAGATCATGAAATAGTCTAATTTTCGCGAAGTCTATAAAAACTAGTTTGAGATTAAGTTTCGTCGCGAAATGGCCTTAATTTGCAAGCCTGAGAATGAAAAAACAAAAACAAAATAACATCAGTTTGATAAGTAATAGCTTTAATTTATCAAATAACAATAATAATGAGGGTAATGATAACTAATTTCATGTAATTTTTTTTAGGGTTAATGTGTAAAAATAGACATGTACTTTTGTCAAAAGAGCGCCCAGTAGCAAATGTTTTTTTAGGTGCAAAAATAACTATGTGGTTACAAAATTAAATATGTGCAAAAGTCACATAGCACCGTTAAAGTTAGATAACTGCCGTTAACTTTTAAAATTCTTGCCAGATGGTGTGCACGTGTCACTCCCTCTTTGAATGGATAGGAACGTGGCAGCTGGGCAATAATGGAGTCAATTAAATTCCAAACCTACCCCCTAAACCACCGACATTCATTCCCTTCCCCAATCACTTCTCCTTCAACCTCAACTCCATCCACGAACACTGCTTACCCATGAAAGAGAGAACCCATTTCGTGGCTCGTCCACCCTTCCAATCGCAAGATAGCATGAGTGATCGTGAGGATGAAACAGAGTCTCAAAACCTATCGGCTTCGCAAACCTGTGTCTGCGATTAGGAGGGAACGACATTGACGGAGCTGGTTTCTGATTCTGCGGAGGAAAGTGGAAGAGAGAAGCAGAAGAAGAATAGAATGGAAGTGACGGGAAGGGTATGGATTCCAGAGATATGGGGTCAGGAGGAGCTATTGAAGATTGGACTGATTGCTCAGCTTTTGAAGTAATAATCAGGGTCAATTTTCAATGATCTTTCCCTGGGTTTGTAAAATAGTATGGAATTGCTCTCTGGGAAATATCATGGACTGTTTTGTTTGATTGCCGAGAAAAATGTGGAAGGAAATTAAGGAAACCTCATCTCGAAACTTCTTTCTTTCGTATTGATTTGATTGGGGAAATTTAATGTTGAGTACCTAATGTGATTGAGCTGATGCTCCCAAGAATCTGCCGTCTATTTGTGGGTTAGCTCTCAGTTCTCGATGAAATATGATTTTGTTTGACCAGAGTTGCATATAGATCTCCAGAAATTTTTTTATGCATATAGTCCTCCAGATTTGCTCCTGTATATATATAGATAACCGTCTGTATTGTAGAAGGAACGCTTGTACTCTAGAGGAAATGCTCTGCGATGTAAAACATCATATGACTTTCCTTTTACTCTCTCTGCTCTGAGGGACTTGTATGCAAGGTTGTCAAACTCATGAGTCTAAACAAACTCGTGACAGTGACATAAACTCGTATCGTAAACTCGAATCGGTAAACTCGTAAGAGTTTACTTTTATCATTAAATATGTATTAACAGTGTATAATTAAATAATTTAAATATAAAAATGACAATAATTTGATTTAAATATATTTTAAATCCAAATAATTGAAATTAAATATATCAACATTCATAATTTATTATATTTAATAAAGAAATTTCTATAAAATTCATATATAAAGCTGTTGAGGATGACAAAATTGAAAAAAACTTAACACAATTATATAAGCTACAAACGTAAAAACGGTAAATTCGGTGTGTAAACTCGTGAGTTCATCTGATTTTATAACTGACACAATTTTACTAGAAACTTAACTCGATTTAGTAAGGTAGGAACGTAAAAACAGTAAACTCGGAGATTTAACTCGCGAGTTTGACAACAAGGCTTGTATGCGTATGCACTAAATCGGTTTATCATATCCGTGTCATTGAAGCCAAAGATCTAGTTTCTTAAATGCTGCATTGAATGCTTGTGATGTCATAAATCGATCGTATGGTGATCTCAATTCTTCTGAATAAACGAATAAATCTGATACTATGTCTGGGATGCCATTGATTGAGTTTCTTGGCTCCTTTTTAGTACAATAATTTCATCGTTTTTTTCTTTCTTCTTTGTCGGCAGGCCAAGGTTGTTCATGATCAGGATTACAATTATGATTACTGTCGCTATGATTCTGATGTAGCAACTGGTTTCGGTGTGGGTCCATTTGAGGTTGAAGGAGAAGTGATTGGGGAAGGGAATGAATGTCGGTTTAGGGGGTAGGTTTGTAATTTAATTGACTCCATTATTGCCCAGCTGCCACGTTCCTATCCATTCAAAGAGGGAGTGACACGTGCACACCATCTGGCAAGAATTTTAAAAGTTAACGGCAGTTATCTAACTTTGACGGTACTATGTGACTTTTGCACCTATTTTGTAACCACATAGTTACTTTTGCACCTAAAAAAACCATTTGCTACTGGGCGCTCTTTTGACAAAAGTACATGTCTATTTTTGCACCTTAACCCTTTTTTTATTGAAAAAAATATTTTAGTAAGCAACAACTTTAATTAACTAATGATAATAACAACAAAAGAATGAATAATTAATTTCACTGAGGGTAAGTGAGTTATCTCGAGGAGAAAAAAAATCATTTTAATAATAGTCCCTAAAAATTTCATAGGAATTAAGTCATTTTAAAGAGACCATTTTGAGTCTCATATTTTTGTGGTCTTTATATATCTTTCTCCATAATTAAATTGAAAAAAAAAAGGACAAATCATTCTACAAAAGTTAAATGGAATATGATTGGTTTTTTAAATTTAAAAGATGAATAGTAATGATGTAACTAAAACTTGTTTTTGACAAATTATGAAAGAGAAGTAATGAAAGAACAGGCACGGGGACAAAAACCAATTAAGGTGATATTACAGATATTTTGATCCACTTTAGATATGTGATATTTGATTAACAAGTGGATAAATTCATTGATTATGGTTTATTTTAACAATTTTATTTATTTATTTTTCCTTTTTTCAGTCTTCATGTGTTCCATATGTGACAATAAACATAGTTGGATAATGTTTAGAAAATTATCATTATTATTACCAATTAATGGCTGCCAACGAAGTTTACAAAATCATTATTCATTACAAAAAAGATTAATAATTAATTAGCTCCACAATATTTCCCTAGTATTTAATTTATAATAATTCCTTGAGGCTTCATCTATCAATGTTATAATAACGAAATAAAGTACTGAAGAAATAGGTGGCAAAATTATTTGCAAAAGGTGATAATTTTTTTTTTTTTTTTTCACACGCACAGCGGCACAGATATATAATGTTTTTATTTTATTCTACTGCGTTTAAACATAAAACTGGAGGGTAAAAAACAATAATGCCCATCAACGTCATTATACTTTTAAAACTATTTTTTTTTTCCTCAACTAGAAAAAAAACATGAAAAACTGACTCAAGTTGTTAATGGTTTTGTGACGGCTAGTGACATAAAAGCTTTCTCTTAAGTAGAAGGTACGTGTTTAATCTCAATTTATCAGTACCTATCGTGTGTGTATGTAGAGGACAAGAGAAGTACGGAAGATGATAGTCTCATCAAAAGAAGTACTTGGGTGCTTAATATTAGTTGTTGAGGCTGTCAAACAAGCATATTTCATTTTTTAAATTGAAATTATGCATTAATTACATCAAAACTGTATAATAATTTTATAATTTGCTGGGGGAATGGAGGGCTGTTTTGGGCCATTGTTTTTCTTTGATTTTTTATTCTGTCTCTTCTTGTATGCTTCTTCAGGGAAGAATTTATTTTCTCCTATTTTCTTTTCCTTTTGCTTGGTACCTGATTCCTGCTTGCTGCTGCAGACATGTTTCTTTCCCAGTTTTTGTAACATTTCCCTCTTTGCCAGGATGGCTTACTTCGAGTGATCTTAGATGGTGGTCCATCAAGAGTTTTCTTCCCAGCAGATGCAAAATTATTACAGGAAGATCTGGAGGTTCTGAAGGTATCTTAATCTTGGCATTTCTATGCCACTAGTATTCAGTAATTGTATTGTGCAACAGGCAAATCTGAAGTTTAAGAAACGAGTAATTTAACTGTTTGGGTTTAAAGATCATGAGCCGTGAAGATTGTCTTTCCAATTTGGAAGTGGAACACCTAGTTTCAAAATTTTAGAACTAAGAATTAGACAACATACCCCATTGCGCAGGATGTGTAAAGTTTGCTAATCAAGGTGCTAGATAACTCTACCTAGTCAAATATTCTCCATGAAGGAGCTTCATTGTTTATATCTGTTTCCTGTAAAAATTACAATAGAAGATGAATTCCCGTAACACTAACAAATCTTCTGTTTCTGCTGCTTGTTGCTTGTCAAATCCTTTGAAAATTGTTTTAATAGAAGTTCTCCTTTTGTTCGGAAGACTTCCGATTCCGGCTGGGCTTTGCTTTGTTGGAGCACAAAAAATAGCGGTACCTGGGGAGTTTTCAGACCTATAATTTGTAATTAATTTTTAAAGCATTTTGTAGGAATTCTTTATATCTGGAGGTGATGGGCTTCCTCGAGGTATTGTCGAAAATCAGGTAGCACGGGTTCGGGATGTGATAAAGTTACATGGTTATGAGGTTAGTCCAGATGCTTCTATCTGCATAAATACTTTGAGGAATTTAAACATGAGGAATTGAGGATAATATTGAAGACGAAATGTTTTTCAGAGGATCACAATATAAATGATTAAAAACTTCCGCGAGATCAAAGTCAAAAAAGATGTTCAAGGCTGACATGTTTATTTATTACTGTGATATATACATGATATATGTTGAAAATAGTTTCCCATCTCAGCAAGTCTTTAAAATATATTTTATTCTCTGTATTCTTTTGCAGACACGAGAGTTGGTTGAGGACCTGAAATCTGCTAGTGGCATGGAAATGCCAGGTGGCAAAAGCAGACTAGGAGCAGATTCCAAAACGCTTATCAGAATATTATACCATAGGAGTGATTCTGAAGCTTCACAGTTTCTTAAGAAATAATTCAAGATACCCAAGTCCTCTGCTTAGTGCTGTACAAGAAAAAGGGAAAGCAACAAAATTTTCAGAGTTGGAGCTGGCATTCTGTGAATATTCATTTTGTACTAACATTACTTGTATCTTTAAGGTTAAGGTCATTTGGTGTATAATTCTATTTTTCCCCCTAGTGGCCCAAACGGTACTTGCATCAAACATCTTTGTTGATCTCTATTTGTAAAATTTTCTTGGAAATACTTTAAGAAATTTTGTGATTACCATTCTTTTGTTGTAAGTGATGTCAGTCTGAGGCAGTTTTATAGCAACATGTTTCTGGGCCTTCATTTACTTATTTTGCTTACGCCATATGTTGTTATAAGTAAACCGGAAAAAAGGGTTAAGCCTGTCGAGCGGCCCGGTTATGCCTTGAATTTACAAGGGTTAGGCTTAAGGTTTTTACTTCAAAAGTGTAAGCGGGCCCTAATAGGCCAACCCTTTTAGGCACATATGTTTTTTTAAAAAAAATACTTATATGATAATAATAATATTGATTTTTTATACTTTGTTAACTATATTACAAATATTTAGTTATTATTTTTTTAGAATTAACTTTTATGATAACATGTATTAAGAATCCTAAAAATTAAAAACTTATAAAAGATATTTCTTATTTCATAAATATTCTTACCAATTTTGTATTTTTTGACTTATTTTCTAGTAATTGTTTTGTTCGTGTTGTTTATTTTGTTGACTAGTCAAACTTTTCAAGAAATATTTATAAGAAGTATTTTTAATTTTGTTAAGTCTTCTCATTAATTATTTGTAATTGTGGTATGTGGAAAATAGTTTACCTATAATTATGATTTAGTGACTTTGTTTGTTTGTTACTTTGTTGCATGATGCAAATTGTTTAGACCTTAATGTTTATAATATTTATTTGTTACATTGGAATGTTAGTTGTGTAATTTACTAATTTTATTTCTTTGAAAAAATGTAGGAAAAATAATTAAAATTTAAAAAAATTGCTTTCAGCCTTGCAGAGTTGGCCCTCGCCCGTATACTTAAAGGCTGAAACTTAAAAAATAGATACTTTTCTTATCTTAGGTCAGGGGCGGAGGCACACTAGTGCCTATGTGGGCAAGTGAACCCATAAAAAAATTTAAAATATATATATTTTGTGAAGGAATCTTATTACAATAAATCTGGTTGGATTAATTGGTTAAAGCTTTGGCCATTTGTGTTAAAGGTCCCGGGTTCGAACGCCTTGTTATCCCTTTTTTTTGGCAATTTCATTTTCTCAACCCTCAACTCACGGACTCACCCTCTACCGTCATTTCATCCTTTTCCCACACACCCACCATTTCCTTTCTTCGATTCAAACCTCAGACATTCGACTTCTTCCTTCGTTGCATCTCAGATCCATATTCCGATCACCTCTCCTCTGCCGACACAGCCATTCTCCCTATTTCCGTCAACGGCTATCCCTATTTCGACCAACCTTCCACCGTCAACGGCCATCCCTCCTTCCGTCAATGCCCATTATTATTTCGACCACTCTTCACCATCCACCTTCCCCTATCAGAATAATTTTCAGTTTCCTAGTTTTACCTCTGCTTTTCACCAAGGTCCTCAGGATTTGAATATCTCCCAAATTGTTTTGGCGTCAACAGCGGTCATTGGAGTATTTTCTTTTGGCAGCTTCAACATTCTGAATGTCGGGTTGCATCAAATTCTGGAATTTAGCATGACACTATGTGCGTCGGCAATAATTCTTGGTTCTGATTGCGTCATCGGCTGATTCTAGTCTTTCTTTTGGTTGTAACACTTCGGAAATAATTCAGGGTTTAGGTTCGCTGAGCTCTTATCTTCTATTGCTTCCACTTGGGTTTTTGCTGAAATAGTGATAAAATGCAGTTGAGTGTTTTGTTTTAGAAGCTTCCTTGTTGCTTCTCATTTTCCAATGAGAGGCTGTCAATTAGATGATTTTAGTATCTTCTGAGTCCAAGTACTATACTTTTCTAGATTATAGGTCTAAATTGTGTCATAAATTTATGGATCGCCGTATAACTACTGACAGGGGCGGAGGCACACTAGTGCTTATGTGGGCAAGTGAACCCATAAAAAGTTTAAAAAATATATATTTTGTGAAGGAATCTTATTACAATGAATCTGGTTGAATTAATTGGTTAAAGCTTTGGCCATTTGTGTTAAAGGTCCCGGGTTCGAACGCCTTGTTATCCCTTTTTTTTTTGGGCAATTTCATTTTCTTAACCCTCAACTCACGGACTCACCCTCTACCGTCATTTCATCCTTTTCCCACATACCCACCATTTCCTTTCTTCGATTCAAACCTCAAACATTCGACCTCTTCCTTCGCTGCATCTCAGATCCATATTCCGATCACCTCTCCTCCGCCGACACAGCCATTCTCCCTATTTCCGTCAACGACTATCCCTATTTCGACCAACCTTCCACCGTCAACGGCCATCCCTCCTTTCGTCAATGCCCATCCTTATTTCGACCACTCTTCACCATCCACCTTCCCCTATCATAATAATTTTCAGTTTCCCTCTCAGTTTCCCAGTTTTACCTCTGCTTTTCACCAAGGTCCTCAGGATTTGAAGACGAGCCGAAAAATGATGCTGCAAGAACCGATGCAGGTTGCATTTTGTATGCCATGGAGGATTTTGAATTTGCATTCTTGTTGCATCTTATGAAATTGATCTTGAGGATTTCTTATGAGTTGTCACAAGCACTGCAAAGAAAAGATCAAGACCTTTTAAATGCAATTGGTTTAGTGAAGGTAGTCAAGTCTCGTTTACAAGGGGTGAGGGATAATGGTTTTGATAAATTGCTTCGAGAAACAAACATTTTTTCCAATAAATATGATATTGACATTCCAAATATGAATGATGTTTATTGTCCTAAAGGGATATCGAGACGGAGATTGGAATCATTCACATTCCTCCACTACTTTAAGGTGGAGTTATTTAATACAGTGATAGATACTCAGGTTCAAGAGTTGAATGATCGATTTGATAATGCCAATATCAAGTTGCTTGAGTGTTTGATTTGTCTTGATCCTCGTGATTCATTTGCTAATTTTAACAATGAAAAGTTGATTGAGTTTGCTAGATTCTATCCTTCGGAGTTTGATGAACTTGCTGATATTCCTTTTCTGTCTTCAAGTCTCGATAATTTTATTGTTGATGTCAGGGCTGATTCTTATTTTGTCAATTTGCAAACAATTTCTGACCTTGCTTCGAAGATGGTTGGGAAGAGAAAGGATATTGTTTATCCACTAGTCTATTTGTTGATAAAGTTGGCACTCGTTCTACCAGTAGCAACTGCTAGTGTTGAGCGGGTTTTTTTTCTGCAATGACTTTTGTTAAGAATAAGTTGTGCAATCGGATAAGTGATGATTGATTTAACTCATGCATGTTAACTTTTGTTGAGCGTGATATATTTGATACGATTGATGATGAGGATATAATGCAATATTTTCAAGGAATGAAGAATCGAAGAATGATTTTGTAATCCTTCTGATGTAAAGGTTAGTTGACTCTTGATTATTATTTTTCTATGTTAATGCATTTGAATTCTCATTATTTTCCTTCCTCCTTTATGTAGGTGTTTGGTGTTGAACCTATTGAAAGTGACGTGCTCTCTAGTGGATAACCTTTTTTGAGGCATGCTGAACTTGGAGTGCCGGTTTGTAACTATCATTCTCTTATTCCTTTGCTCTATGGTGAAAGCATGATAATAAGTCTTATTTGTATTTATTTTCTGTTTTCTCTTTCCTTTTTGTGCTTATCATTTTACCTTCTGTGATGTTATTCCTAGTAGCTGCATACAAATGCGAAATATTATTTTAAGTGCATTTCCTCGTAGTATGAGGCTACCAGATCCATCCACGCCTAATCTAAAGGTCTTTTAAAACTCATCTTGTCTACTTTCTTGGTCACAGTATTGAATATTGGCATGACACAGCTTCCTTTTCTGCTTTCTTTTGTAGATTGATTTGCTTCAAGAAATAACTTTATCCCCTCGAATCTTTTTGGAGGTTGATGCAGCAGTCAAGGCTAAGCAGATGAAGGCTGATGTAAATGAATATCTGAAGGTAATACCTCACCTTGTGATTTTCGTTTATGATGAATTGAAGACGAAGCCAGCATTTTGGTTTGCTTGCCCACCTTCTAGTTATTATAGTTCTTCATTCTTTGATTTCTTATAGGTTGCAACATGTTCTTTAATCTTGTCAAACTTTTTTTCTTCCAGAAAATGTTAACGATACAATCTTAATGCATTTAACAATTTCCTTTAAAAAAAAAAATTTGGGGGCACCCCTACACTAATTGTGCACCCATAAACTCTAAATCCTGGCTCCGCCACTGTCTTAGGTCTATGAGGGCTAACCTTGTAAAACCAGGTAAGTCATGATTCCCTGCTCTAATTGAGGCAAAATGAAATGAATGGCGGTATGCCTGACCATCCATTGTCAAAAAATGCTAAAGATACTCCCTCACGCTATTGCATTTTTTACACCAAAGGCTATGTTTTGTCTTTGACTGTAGGAAGTAGGCTGTAATATCCCATATTATTATTAGCAATAATTTTTTTTTGGAATTTTCAGCTTATGCACTAAGAAAGAGGTTTTAGATAATAAGTCATCTAATTGTCAACCAAGTCACATTAAATTCACATCTCGATTGATTGATTGAATTTAATATGATGAATCATATTTATATCTTAATTGTTGGATTGATTGATTGAATTTAATATGATGAATCATATTTATATCTTAATTGTTGGATTGATTGATTGAATTTAATATGATGAATCATATTCATATCTTGATTGTTGGATTGATTGATTGAATTTATGATGATGGATCACATTTATTTCTCTATGGCCCATGTGGTTTAGGGATAGGTCTTGGATGTAGTAGTATATAAACCCACTCCCACCTCTTTGTGACATAGAGAAACATCCTCATGCTCTCTAGACTTCGGTATTTACCAAAGGTTTAGAGAGAAAATGTGTCATCCATAAACAGATAACAAAAGAAGGCTTTCATCAGAAACAAACCCTAGAGGCCTACCTAACCCAAGCTAATGCTCAATACTCTTCTTCTCTTCTACTACTCCCTCTATTCTTACTCTGTCAGATTATTCTTCTAAGAGGTTAGCAAAACAGAGACCAGGTAATCCTAATTCCCATATAGTTTAGGTTAATCCTATATCGATTTTGATAAGGTAATTATGATCCTAAATATATCATAAGGTTGTTGTATATGAAATATATAAATTATATGTAATCCTAATACCCATATAGTTTAGGTTAATCCTATATCGATTTTGATAAGGTAATTATGATCCTAAATATATGATAAGGTTGTTTTGTATGAAATTTGGTATATGTAATCCTAATCCTTAGGTGATTGTAAGATGATTTTATACTTGTTAAATGTAATCTTAATCCTTAGGGAATTTTAAGATATTTTCATATATTATATGTAAACCTTAGGGTATTTATATTAAATTATTTTAACCCTAGAAAATAATAGGATTATTTATAAATTAATTATATTACTTGAGAACTTTGTTGGGTTTTGACCTTACGAAATAATAGAATTAATTATATAATTATATATGAGTATTATTGGGAACTTTATTGGGTTTTAATTCCTAGAAAATAATCGTATTAATTATTTTCAAAATAATCGTATTAATTATTTTCAAAATAATCTTAATACTTTGATGGTGTTAGATAACAGATTGTAGCATAAACTTTACTTTTCATAAAATGATGGAAAATTGATTATGTGCGATATGTGTGCTATATTAGTATTACCGAATAATTGGGAAATTATGATATTGATACTTTGTAACTTATGATGATTGAAATGATAATTGGATTTGGACTTTACTCGGATAGATATTTTAATAGGAGTTAGATCTTATATCGAATATTTGAATTATTATACTCTTAAATAGTTTGGAAAGTTATGATGCTCTTGAGCAACTGATATATTCATTGAAGAAATTTCTTAAATAAGATAATTGTGACAAGATTGAATTTTTCCTGATTATGTGTGATTGAAATGAATTAATCGTGGGAGGATAGCTCTGGGATGGTACCTCCTAAAGTGATGAACACAACCCTTAGGCTTTATGCCTCCGATATGTTATTTGATGTGAATCGATTATATCCGTTCTTCCTAAAGTGGTGTCTGGTCACAGGGTTTCCCGGGACACTAGTAGCAACTTTGGGAAGAGGTGTGCACATTAGGACGAAATGTTTTATGGCCAATTTGATTGATTGTGACTGGCAGGGTTTCCCGGGTCACAGGGTAGACTGGTCACAGGGTTTCCCGGGTCTACCATGGTTCTCTTCCCACTAAACAGACTGGCAGGGTTTCCCGGGTCTAAACGAATTTAATAAAATGAATAATAGTTGATTTGATGTGAATAATATTTGATTCAATTACTACGTGATCATATATTTGATTTGATTGTTATATTGGAGCCAGGGTAGATCGGCGGGTTTCCTGTCTACCATGGTTCTCTTCCCACTAAACAGACTGGCAGGGTTTCCGGGTCTAAATGAATTTTAAAAAGATAATGAATGATATTTGATGCAATTACTATATGATTATATATATTTGATTTGATTAATATATTTGAGCTATTTAAATTGTGTTTTATTAGGATTACCAGCTTTGCTGATGTTTGTTTTATGGGCTGTGATGATCCTTCGGGGGAGCAGATTTCCTGTGAAACAGGTTCTAAAGGTTGGGGCTAGCAGGGAGAAGTGAGGAAGAATGTTCAATTAATTCTAGCTAGTTTTTATATTTCTTTTATGCTCCGAATAAAACATTTTTATTTAAGTTTTGGATTTATGTTATTGTAATAAGTTAGCCTTGCACTTGTCCCAATACAAGTGCGGCGGTAACACTTCCCAAGGTTGTTTATTTGGAATTTTAGTAATTATTTATAAAAACCATTGCAGTTTTATGTTATCATAACTGTCAGAAATTGGGGGTGTTACATAGGCCGTTCCATCCCTTCTTGCCTCACTTCCCCATACAAATTTTTTGTCCCCAACACGTTTCAACTTTTAAGAGCTTCCAATTTTTGAGATTGAGCTCATCTATGGCTTTTCTCCCAATTTTCCCCTTATTAAATAACTATTTACCAAAATTCTCCTGTCAGAAAACTAGTTCCCAATGTGCCCCTGTCAGAAAATTATTTCCCAATGTGCCACTGTTTAGTCGACTAAGCCATGGTTTAGTCGACTAAAACGCGGGGCCAATTTTTTTTTGAAGACCCCCGACATTTAGTCGACTAAACCAGTCGGGGGGGCTTTTTGAAAATCCCAACCCCGCGGTTTAGTCGACTAAACCGTAAGGCTTAGTCGACTAAATGTCGACAGAGGGGTTTTTTAAAACTCCTAATCGCGCCTATTCGAACCATTACGAACCCTAATCGACTAAATCCTCTCCCCCTCAGTTTTTTGCACCAAATCCTTGTTGAATCCGTTGTTGAAGGTATAATTGTTGTGTAATCTTTATAGTTTCACTTTGTTAAGCTTTTGTTCTTGTTTGTAATCTAAAACTCTCCCTTCTGCAGCTTGAAATTTTGGTGTGAAGGATGAGTTCAAGTTTAAACACGCTCGTTACTGTAATCTACTATAGTGGGAGACATTTGGAAGGTCCCAATGGTGTTCAATTTGAAGGAAAACAAAAATGATGAAAATCAAACGGGGCACTACGTACAACGAGCTCAAAGAAAGAATTTCCCAAAAATTGGGGCTACATGGAAGCCAATGCATTCATCGGATAATGGTCAAAGTGGAGACTATAGTGGGTAAGGATAGTGTATACTACATTAGTAACGATGTATGTGATGATGAAGACGTAGAGTGTGTCATAGATGCATTTGCTAGTCGGAAATCACAAAATTTTATTGAGATATATGTTGAGCTTGAATCTGGTGAATCATCATCTGTACCCATGCATACAAGATCCCCACAGTATTTTGGTCAAGAAGAAAGACCTGTAGGTGTATCTGCACCTTCACAAGGCTTAAGTGAGATAATATTGACGCAAGAAGAGGAGGATGAGGAAGATGAGAATATGGACAGCGATGAGGAGGACGAATATGAGAGGTTTATTTCACTAGGTGAAAGCTCAGATACTGATGTGGAGGATGATTTTGACAACCCTGTAAACCCGAGTACCGCAACAATGCCACCGCTGAATGTTCAACCAGTTAGCAGTGGTAAGTTAGTAAACTTGTATTTGTATTTGTAATTTCGATTTAGTGGTTATGACAAAAAGAACATTTTGACAAATGTAGGGCCATTTTGGAACAAAAACCCGCACTATTCGTTCATTGATTGGACGCAATGTGATGATGAGATGGAGATGTTGTATGGTGATGATGACGAGCAAGGTGGTTGGAATTTAGGTGATCCATTATATTTGTCTCAACAGTTTCCTTCTAAGTCTGAAATGCAACATGCCGTGAAATTATATTGCATGAAGTCTCATCGTACAACCAAAGTTCATAAAAGCGATGAGCATAGGTTTGTGATGAAGTGTCGAAACCATGCTGATGGTTGTCCCTGGTATATGAGGGCAATTTTCCCCAAGGATGGACATAGTTGGGTGGTGCGTAAGTGGGGTAAAGAGCACACCTACCTGAACCAGAGTCTCACTCGGGATCATAGACAGCTGGATACAGATGTTATATGTGCAGCCATTATTAGTAGGTTTTCATGTCTTTTTTGTTCCAATTACATTCGGTTTGTTTATTGACAGTACATTTGGAATTTGCTTTGTTTTCACTAGGTATGTTAAGAGAAGATCCAGCTTTAAAACCAGTGCTGATACAAGAGAGGATACAACGTTTGCATGGATATAATATAACATACAAGAA
Source organism: Acacia pycnantha (assembly GCA_025563575.1). NCBI lineage: Eukaryota > Viridiplantae > Streptophyta > Magnoliopsida > Fabales > Fabaceae > Acacia > Acacia pycnantha. The sequence continues at coordinate 1,455,850 of JAMWYP010000032.1, read as the reverse complement.
GGCTTGGAAGGCGAAAATGAAGGTCATTGTGAAGTTGTTTGGTGATTGGGAGGAATCATATGCATTATTACCCAATTGGTTGACATACATGACACAGTGTAACGTGAGTTCTTTTTTCAGGCTTGAAACTCATGAATTGTGGATCCAACGTCGTGTGGTGCTAGACAAACGCGTCCTCAGTAGGGTTTTTTAGACATTTCACCAGACTATTGAAGCCTTCAAGTACTGTAAGCCCATATTGCAAATTGATGGCACCCACTTGTACGGAAAATACAAAGGAGTCCTTTTGATTGCGACTTCACAGGATGGGGATGGGAAAGTCCTGCCCATTGCCTTTGTTGTTGTTCCTCTTGGTGAAACGTACGAAGATTGGTGGTGGTTTCTTTGTCTCCTACGTGATCATGTGATGCAGAGGCGGGGTATTTGTTTAATATTTGATCGTCATGCCAGTATCATTAAGGCGGTTAAAGATCACCCTACTTGGCAGCCTCCATATGCCTATCATGTGTATTGCCTACGACATGTCGGTAGCAACTTTAATACTAAATTTAGGGATATGCAACTGAAGAAAACCGTTATGAAACTAGGTATGAAATTTCACATTTTACGTAATCATTGATTTGTATCCATTGTTAGAAGTTTACATTCACTGTTATGCAGGGTACATGAGTTCAAAAATCCACTTTGACATGAGGTTTCAAGAGTTTCTTGATGCAAACCCACATGTTGCCTCCTAGTTTGATCAGCTTCCAAAGGAGAAATGGTGCAGGTCCTATGATGAAGAGGGACGGAGGTTGGGTCACATGACAACTAACTTAGCCGAGTGTGTCAACAAGGTCCTCAGGGGTGCTCGTAATCTACCGATAACGACTTTGGTGAAGATGACTTGTAGTAGACTTGTCGACTATTTCGTCACGAGGCGTGTTGAAATTAGCAAACATATGGCTGCAAGCAGGATAGTCGCAAAAACGGTAGAAGAAGCGATACAAAAGATGGACCAGTTGACAATCACATACCGTGTGCAACTTGGAAAGAGATTTGCCGTATCTCCCAAAATAACCAAGTTCGAAAATGATTTGCAGAAATAGGGAACCTGGGTCGTTTCCCAACGAACTTGCAGCGGGTTTGATTAACAACAACAGCGAAACAGAACAGTAAAATGGGGGGTTTTGTTCAACAGATTAAAACGAAAATAAACTGAAACAGAATGAAATAAACAGAAACAGATTAAAAACGATCAATAACTGAAACAGAACGAAATATGCAGAAACAGATTAAAAATGATCAACCCAACGTTTAGATTCCAGAAACTTCCATCATTGAACGAAATATAACTAACTCACATTTGGTTCTGGATGAACCGAAATCTCTGCATTCATCCAGAGAATCCCTCGACTAGACGATCGCCTAGCATATGTCCGAACAGTGGCGTCTCACTGTGCAATCGCACAGCAACACTGTAACCTAGTTCGAACTCAGTCCTTGGGATGAACCAAACCGAATATTAAATCTAATATTCGAACTATTTCCAGAAATCGAATCCGATAAGATGAAAACAGAATCGAGTAAAGTTACCGATTAAGCACAGGCTCTCTGGAAGAATCATGGAATCCTCAACGTTAGGTTAATCACAGAAGTTTAGCCGAGCATGGCTGGGAAAAGCGAAGAACGCGAAGAACATTGAAGAACGTACAGTTGAGAGAATTTCTAAACTTCTATTGTGCTGCCTCACTTAAAGTTAACCTAAAAACGAAATGGGCTATAATGGTTCAGCCCAAAACAGAAATAAAATAAAACTGGACTTTAATTACAAAATTCGAGTCCAAATAAAATCCAGAATTGTACATCTGACTTTGGCTCCAAAATCGACCGCCCTCTTGTCTGAATTTACTCTTTATGTCTTCATAACAATTGTAGTTCTCTGAATCATCTGAAATATGAGACAAAAATGAGGCAAATTCGATGTCTGGTTCAAGAGTTATGGTACAAATAGTGATGCAATGTAAAACTGGAATTCTATTATTAAAAATGGCTAAAATGTAATCAAAGGCCCAAAGCCCAAATGAACATAAAAGCCATTATTTATTAACTAAAGAGTCCTATATTATTAATCAAGAGATAAAAAGAAGTGTATAAAATATTCAATTATCACAACTCTATGACAGAGATTTACAGTTATTTGAGGTTGAGGACGCATACAACCAATCTACACATGAGGCCGGTGACATCATGAGGGTTGACTTGATCAATCGCAAATGCCAATGTGGGAGGTTCACAACTAGAAGGTATCCTTGCAGCCACGTATTAGCAGTATGCAAAGCGGAAAATTTAAACCATTACGATTATGTTGACCCGGTGTTCACTATCTCATACATTAGTCAGGTGTATGCCGCACATTGGTATCCGATAGGCAATGAATTTTTGATTGAACAAGGAGCAGGCCCAACCGTTATCCCGGACGCAACTTTGTCACGCACAAAGGGAAGACCAAAGTCTACAAGGATACAAAATGAGATGGATTGGGTGGAGTCTCAACCCTCAAGCAGTCAGCAAAGATGTAGGAGTTGTAACCAAGTCGGTCATAATGCACGTACATGTCCAACGAGGATTAGACAAGCTTGAATTCTATGTAACGTGTTTTGTATTGAGTTTACGATGATTTGTTTTGGTAATGGCTTCAAACTTTCAACTTTGTTTTGTTGTAACATTATCGGTTCAATCCTATGCAAGACCATTAATTGATGCTCAAAATACATTCCCCACGTCACACTGATATGTCAAAGAGATATACAAATGTTGTTGTGCATGCTGGAAATCAAAACCGGAAGGGGAGGGGGCATTTTGACTGGTTTAGTCGACTAAACCATATGGTTTAGTCGACTAAGACCAACCAGAGAGCACTGATGTCGTCTCTGGATGGTCGTAGTCAACTAAACGAGATGTTTTAATCGACTAAACCAGTCTATTCAAATAAAAGAAACATAGTAGAGGACGCCCTTACACGAGGACGCCCTTACATCAAGACAAAAGCAAAATCAAGTCAAATGAAATTTCAAATCTAAAAACAACAATGGCAAAATAAATAAATCTAAGTTTCCTCCTCAGATGTGCCAGCCTCCTCCTCACCTTCCTCATCATCGGCTGCCTCCTGCTCTCGTCCAAGCTGCAACTGCCCAAGCCTATGCTCTACCTCCTTCATGGCACCCTGTATCCACTTCCACCTTTCATTCTCCTTCTTCCACCTCTTTTTTTGTTTCAGCTCCATCTTGGACATCTGTTCCCTGCTAGCATTGATGGCTCTCATGACATCACCAAGGGAGAATCCACCTTCCGGTTCAACTATCTCCTCCATATGAACATCCTCATCATCCTCATCTTGGACCTCAGGAGGAACAATAGGTGGAGCCGGGCCAACATCAGGTACCTCCTCAGGCACATTGGTGTAATGCCACACACCATTTTCCCCCTTGGAGATCTTGCACTGCTCCAATAGACGCTGACCAAATCTAGCATTCCACGTTCTCTGAGTCACCATTTACTCATTGTCCATAGGAACACCAAAATACTCCAATATCCCCTGAACCAGAGAGGCATATGGGAGTGCAACATTAGCCTTTTGTTTGGCCTTAGCCATCATCCAGCAAATGTAGTGCCTCCAATTGACATTAATGGCATGACGAATAGCCCACATGACATGAATGTCACCCTCCAACATCCTTGAATGATTGTAAGCCCGAGGGAACAAAATATGGGTCATGACGTAGAAGAGGATGCGGGCATCAATAGTCAGCTGGCCCACAGAAACTACAGCTCTATGAGGTCCTGGCCTCCTGGCCTCACGCACAGCATCCTCCCGATGATATCCCGTGAAGGGTACAGTGTTATCATCCCCATCATACCGATAAGTCTGCACTCCATCGAAATTATATCCCAGTAACATCCTCCAGCAGGTAGAATCCACCAATATGTCAATCCCGCAGACGCGAGACTGCAGATGACAATCAATGTATCTCATGTTATGGTAGAAAGCTCTCACCATAACCTCAGAATAGGGACAAGTCCTCTTTGCCAAGCCTCTCAGATGGGCATGATCCAACGTCGGCACTATCTCAAATCCCTCGCCAGCAAAGAATGCTAGGTCTAGTGACTTTGGCTTGCAAATGGGTCTCGTGGCAAAATTCACCACGAATTGTTCGTGCTCTTCTACATTGTTATCAAACAGATAACCGTAAGGGAGATCCACAACGGGCTCAGGCTGCTGTGGCTGCTGTGACCTAGAGGAGGATGCCCCGCGGCTCGCCCGTTGTTTAATCCGCCTCCCACACTCGTTGCCGGTGTTAGAAAGAGCTTCTCTACGACGCATGATGACAACAACAACCTACAAAGGGACAATATAAACCATCAACAAACAAGAAACATTCATCATTATCAATTTCTCATATACATTCATCATTTTCACAAACCAATAACTTCAAATCAACAACAAACACAATCAACATAAACAACAAACATTCAAGGATTTGGTGAAAACCGAAGTGAAATACTCAAATCAATAATTTAAAGTCAACAACAAACACAATCAAATATACATTTACATTCATTTTCAACCGACATAAATCTTTCCATAATTAACTATACTCAAATCAACAACAAACAAATCAAAATGAAATCCTCAAATCAACAACAAATTTTCATTTTCATCCATAACTACGAATGAAATACTCAAATCAATCAAATATACACAAAACACAATCAACAACAACAAAATTGATGAAAACCAAAGTGAAATTCGTCCAAAAATAAAAAAAAAAAATCTCAACCGATGTAAATCTTTCCACTTTCACATGTAAATTCGTCATTTTTATCCATAAATATGAATGAAATACTCAAACCAATCAAAGATACACAACAAAATCACCCAATGAAAGCACAAAACGCAAAAACGCAAGAACAACCGTCGAAATTCGAAATGGAGATGAGAACATACCAAAATTGACGCAAATGACACAAGAATGAAGTTTCCTTCGCTACCCACCAACGGATTCCACAAGGATTTGGGGCAAAAAACTGAGGGGGAGAGGATTTAGTCTATTAGGGTTCGTGGGTTTCGTTGAGGCGCGATTTGGGGTTTTAAAAAACCCCTCTGTCGACATTTAATCGACTAAACCGCGGGTTTGGGCTTTTTAAAAAGCCCCCCGACTGGTTTAGTCGACTAAATGTCGGGGGTCTTCAAAAAAAAAATTGGCCTTGCGTTTTAGTCGACTAAACCATGGCTTAGTCGACTAAACAGTGGCACATTGGGAAATAGTTATCTGACAGGGGCATTTTGGTAAATAGTTATTTAATAAGGGGCAAATTGGGGAAAAACTGCTCATCTAGTCCTATTTAAATTTTCATTTACTAGTACCTGTACTAAATATAAGAATAAGATTTTGATTTTTTTTCTTAATTAAAGAAACTAAAGAAACTATTTAATTATATTAAATGTTTTTTCTAAGTATATGTATCATCCTATTGAAGACAATCTTATTTGAAGCACTATCGGTTACTAAATGTGGACGTTTTTCCTAGTGTAGATCCGAACCTTAGTTCGTCACATTGTGATGGACTATTGATTATATAAAGTGTTGTGTATGATTAAATTATATATTATTCTACAAGGAAAATTAGTTTGAAGAAAAATGATAAATACAAATATTGTAAAGTAATATAATTACTTTCCTTAATCTCCCATAAAATAGTTAATTGTCTCTTATATTTAAGATCATAGGTAGTATACTTCTTTAGTCTTATTTATAAGGCGTTTCTAGCATGTTTCACACAAACCAACGAAAACCTTAAATTTTATTAGCTATTCTATAAAATTTAAAAAATTTCTAACTTTAATCCTATGTAACATTCATTATATCTCATAGAAACAAAATCAATTAATAAATTAAGAGTAAAATATATGGAAGCTGGGATTGGACTTGCTGGATATCGTATAATTCAGTAGTATTAGGCTTTATATAAAAGATATTTCACAAGTACTGGACTTTGTATAGTTGATAAAGAATAATTGTTTCGATATTGGGCTTTAAAAATTTGTTGTTGGGCTCCAATTAGTTCTAATGGCCACATTTTATTTCAATCGGCCATGACAAAATCATACTAAGTGGCAATATGAGTTGGCATAGATGGTAAGGGGTCCAGGACTAGGCCCTTGGGTCGTGGGTTCGACCTCCTCTTCCGTCGCTGGGACTTCTTTGGTAGGCGATCTCGTAAGTCCCCAGTAAGTGCTTATAGAGCCCGGGGCCGTGCCCTGGCCTTGGTGGGGGACTGATGTCGAACCCCTCCAAAACTATTTTATTATCAAAAAAAAAATCATACTAAGTGTAATGGCAGTGTAATATCATCAGCTTTGTTTGGATAAAAACAAAAATAGGGGAAAAGTAACATCAGGGGGAAAAAATTCCAAAAATGATAAATAATTTTATCATTTTTTAGAGTTTTCCCTTTTAGTATTTTTCCCCCCTCATTTTCTCTCGGTACAAATATAATGTTAAGGTCATGTATTAAAATATTGCTGATAAAACTCATAACACTGTTGAGCTTCTTCATTTGATAATATTTAATTCTGATTTGATGGTGATGTATAATATATATATATAAAGCCCTAGAAAAAGAAAAAGGTAAAGTAATACTTTTACATTGAATGGGGCTCTGGAATGGTAAAAAAACAGCATATTATTCAGATCATATACTCCCTCTGGTTTTTATTATAAGGCAATAACTAACAATTCTCACAAACCAAGAAAAACAGTTAAAGTTAATAAAGTTGTCATAAAATTACATAATTTCAAATATTACCTCTACTAATTATACAAATATTTGGTGTATAACAAATATATAGATCCCCTGTATTGGGATCTGTTGTTATAACCAAATTATACCGCGTAATATTTTAAAAGGCGTTCTTAATTAGTTATTTCAGCTCTATGCTTTCTTTCTTTTGACTTCAAATTAAATGAAGTAGAGCTTTAAATTATTCCACTTTTTTATCATTTATTATTATATATTATTATTATTATATTGGGTTAAGGGGCATTTTGGCCAACCAACTATTGGCTCAGGAGCACCCAGCACAAAAAACTATTAAGGGTACCAAAAATACCAACAAACTTTTAAAAAGGAGCGCCCAGCACAATGCCGTTAACACCGTTAACAAAAAGTTAACCTCCGTTATCAAATGTGCAGATTGGCCAACGAACTCTTACTTTAAGAGCGCCCAGCACAAAATTCTAAATTTTACTAAATTAAATAATTTTTTTCTCAATTGTCATTATTCAAAACTACTTGTATAGATATCTATAGACAAAAATTATCCATTCTTTAATTTTCATTTTTATTAAATATGGTTTTCATTTTCATTTTATTTCTAAATATAAGTCTTATTAATCTAAATGTATAAGTATAATTTGTTTCCCTCTTTAAATTATAGCAAGAAATTTAGGTTAGTAGGTTCTTAAAGCTCAATTGTGTCAATTGTCGTATAACTTATTCTCAACGATACACTATCTATCTTAAATATATATAATGATATTAAGTTAACGGTAAAATCGAAAGAAAAGAATAATTTTCACATGATAGAGTAAAAATACATACATAAATGTACTCTAATTTATTTGATTAATAAGTGCACTTTTACATATTTTACTCTAATTCTCTCATATCATTTATCATACATTCTTTTTCTCATAAAAATTATTATTTTATTTTAGAAGAAATTTATGTGAGTTTTATTATAAAAATAAGTCATATAATTGTTTGTTTAACATATATAATAAATTATAAAACACCTTGAGTTTTATTTAAATCATATAATTATATTTTTAATTAAAAATTTTGTTTATTTTAGCAAATTATAATTTTGACAAAATTAAAGAATGAATAATTTTTTTCCATAGATATCTATACAAGTAGTTTTGAATAATGACAATTGAGAAAAAAATTATTTAATTTAGTAAAATTTAGAATTTTGTGCTGGGCGCTTCTGAAGTAAGAGTTCGTTGGCCAATCTGCACCTTAAATAATGGAGGTTAACTTTTTGTTAACGGTATTAATGGCGTTGTGCTGGGTGCTCCTTTTTAAAAGTTTGTTGGCATTTTTGGTACCCTTAATAGTTTTTTTGTGTTGGATGCTCCTGAGCCAATAGTTGATTGGCCAAATTGCCCCTTAACCCAAATATTTAATATTAATTTAATTTTTTTTTTTTAATATGGAATCAGACCCACTGTGGGTCTGATTCATTATTCTTCTTCACGCCACTTAGTGACGTGAAACAAGTGGCGTGAATCTCTTTTGCACCATTAGTAACGTAAGCATTACTCTGGTAATAAGTTTCCAATGTGCTTTAATTAGGTAAATTTTTTGATTTTTTTTTTTTATTTTGGTGCTTTTCCCAATCAAAATTCTCAAAGTACAGACGAGAAATGAGAATTATAAGAGATAGGTAAAGCACAAACAAGAATAGTAGTTGGCCGACGGGTTGGGTTTCTCTCATTATCTATTTTTCATTATCCCTCATCATCTATAAATCCTATACATCCAATCAATCACAATACCACTTTAACATTTCTCTCACCTTTCCAATCAATGGCCCAGATGAGCTAATGAGGGAAAATGAGAAAATGGATGAGGAGAGAATCCTCTTCCTTGGCCGAGAGGGTTGGTGGTACGGTTGGCTTTTGAAAAGTCTCTCGGGACAAGCAAATGCGACATCCGTTAAAAAAAAAAAAACTTGACAAAATTATTTTCTCTTTTAAAGACATACTTTAAAAAAATTATTTTCTTCTTTATTGATTCCTTTTAACTAAATTTAACATATTTCTGAAATCACATAATTTCGTTAAAAGATGTTATAAAAAAGGAGAGGAGGAATAAACTTGTCATAATTTTGAAATAAAATACGAAAAATAGAGTATAAAACAGGAATTAAAAAGAAATGGACGCTGGCCCTCAGCACGGCGAAAGCAAAAAGAAAAAGCAAAAGGAGATCACTGAATCATTATGTCGGATTTCAATTTCGGAGTAGTTTCCTAGAAGCATCCAAACCACCAAAGGAAGCCTTTCGTCTAGATCTATGCCTTACCCACTTGTGAAGCATTAACATCTCTCAGTTTCTTGTTCCATTTGTGTCCAGTTTTCTTCCTTCCTTGCTACTGAATACTTTTGAGTCATGGCGGAGTTGGTGGCTGGAGCGTTTCTGTCCTCTTTCCTTCAGGTGGCATTTGAGAGATTGGCTTCTCCTGACTTGCTCGACTACTTTCGTCGCAGAAAGATGGATGATGGCTTACTCAAAAAATTGCAAGTCATTCTTATTTCTGTGAACAAAGTTATGGAAGATGCAGAGGAAAGGCAATACAGAGACCGTTATGTGAAGCAGTGGCTGGACGAGCTCAAAGATGAAGTCTTTAAGGCTGAAGACTTGCTGGACGACATTGCTACTGAGGCATTACAACAGAAGCTGCATGCTGAATCCCAAACCGTTATTATCGGCAAGGTACGAGGCTTCTTTACTGGTCTTGTTAATCGAAATCAGTTTGACAAAGAGATAGAGTCGGGGATCCAAGGAGTGCTTAACAACCTAGAGTATCTTATAAAGCAAAATGAGATATTGGGATTAAGGGGAGGGCCATCTACTGGTATTGAATCAGGCGTGCACATGAGTGTATACAAAAGATCGCCGTCTACACGATTAATAGATGAATCTGATATATATGGTAGAAATGCTGATGAAGAGACGATTATAAAGCTTTTACTATCAGAGAGTATGGGTGGGAATCAGTTGCCCATGGATGTGATTGCCATAACTGGCATGGGTGGGATGGGCAAGACAACCCTTGCAAAACTTGTCTATGAAGATGTGAAGATGAAGGATCAATTTGAACATAGAGCTTGGGTGTGTGTTTCTGAAGAATTCAATGTTCATCAAGTTACAAAAGCAATTCTTCAGCAATCACTTAATTATCCAATTGAAAAATTACAATCACATGATCTTCATTCGTATCAGCTTAAACTAAAAGAGACATTGATGGGTAAGAAATTCTTTCTCGTTCTTGATGATGTCTGGAATGAGAATTGTAAAATTTGGGAGGTCTTCCAAGCTCCTTTGAAACTTGCGGCACCACAAAGTAAGATTCTTGTCACAACCCGTAATCAAAAGGTAGCAAAAGTCATGTGTTGTACCTTCACACATTCATTGAAGCCATTAGAAGATGGAGATTGTTGGAATTTATTTGCAAAACATGCATTTAACAACCAACATCATAATGCAGATCCAGATCTTATACAAATTGGTAGAAAAATTGTTAACAAGTGTGGCGGATTGCCTTTAGCAGTAAAAACACTAGGAAGTTTGTTGCACAAAAAACCTTCTTTTCAGTATTGGGATAAGATTTTGAAAAGTGATTTTTGGGAATTATCAGAAAATGACAGCCATATTATCCCATCTTTAAGGTTGAGCTACCATTATCTACCTTCCAATTTGAAACGTTGTTTTGCATATTGCTCCATCTTTCCTAAAGATTATGATATAAACAAGAATGTCCTAATTCAATTGTGGATGGCAGATGGTTTGATATGTTCAACCCAAAAAAGCATAAGCCTTGAAGAAGCAGGAAATGAAATTTTCAATGATCTAGAGTTGAGGTCTTTCTTTGAGCCATCAAGAAAGGGTGATGATTACATTATCATGCATGATCTTGTGAACGATTTAGCAAAATCTGTGACACAAGAGTTTTTGGTGCAGCTAGAGGTTGATCAGGCACAAGATATGTCGACCAAAACTCGCTATTTTTCCTATATAAATAAAAATTATGGAAATCTTAAAGTTCCTGAAGAAGTTTTCAAATGCCACCGATTACGTACTTTCCTCCTTTTGGATCATGGTTTCACATGTGTTAATATAAAGTCCAGACTTTCTCGACTCAAATATATACGGGAATTATCTTTGAGCAAGTATGAGAATGATTCCAAAAATTGGACAGATTGTATTAGTAATTTAAAGCATTTGCATTATTTGGATCTTTCTTGGACTTCAGTTAAGAAATTGCCGAATTCAATGTGCTTGTTGATTAATTTACAAACATTGAAGTTAAGAGGCTGCCATTGTTTGAGTAAGTTGCCATCAAATTTCTACAAACTCATCAACTTGCGTCATCTTGACTTGAAAGACTGTGGCATACAGGAGATGCCAAAATATATGGGAAAGTTGAATCAACTCCGAACAATGAATCAATTTGTAGTGGCAGAGAAAGGAGGATCAAATATAAAAGAATTAGGGGCATTGGAGCACCTAACAGGTTCACTAACCATCTCAAATATGGGGTGGATTAAAGATGCTACAGATATGAGGGAGGTCAATTTGAAAGCAAAGCAGTTGGATACGTTGAGGTTGAATTACAGTCATGAAGGGGTTCAACACCAAGAGCACATATTGGAAGCACTTGAGCTAAATCACAATGTAAAAGATCTCACTCTTTTAGGATACGGAGGTACCAAATTTCCAAAGTGGCTTGCTAGTGCTCCACAATTTTTACCCAATGTGGTGTCGTTATTTTTGTGTGGTTGTCCCAACATTGTGAACTTACCACCACTTGGGAGGCTACCTTCCCTCCAGAAACTCACGCTTCGAGGATTGAATGGAATAAAGGTGATAGGTGAAGAGTTGTATGGGAATGGCTCCTCAATTGCTCCATTTCCTTGCCTTTCTTATTTAGAGTTTTATGATATGAGACAATGGGAAGAATGGGATATATGTTATGAATGTGAGAGTTTCCCATGCCTTGAACAACTTCATATAAGTTATTGCTATAGATTGAAAAAGTCTCTGCCTCAACACCTTCCTTGTTTAAAAACACTAAGCATTGATGGATGCAAGAATTTGGAGGCAACACTTCCCAAGTCCTCTTGCATGGAAAATCTGTATTTATGTGGTTGTGAGAAGATAAAAGTAAAAGACATGCCCATATGGAGCTCGTCAGATGTGCTTCCACCCCTTCATGACCTAACTTTATTTAGTTGTCCAGCAATGGAATCACTTCCCCAAGGAGGTATGCTTTCCAGCCTCCGACGTCTTTCAATCAGATATTGTTCCTCCAAACTCATGGAGTCATGTAGGGATTGGGGTATGCATGAGTTGTTGTCTTTGAAACAACTTGGAATTTGTGGCATTGAAGATATGGAGTGCTTCCCTGAAGAGGGATTGTTGCCACCCAATCTCCAATCTCTTTCATTCTGGAGTTGTGACAATATGAAAAGAATAAATCATAGGGGTCTTGTCCACCTCCATTCTCTCACTTCCTTATCTTTTAAGTATTGCCCAAACATGAGTTTTGAGGGCATGCCAGGAGATGGTTTACCTCCTTCCCTTTCTCATTTATCAATTTATGGTTGTCCATTGCTGAAGGAGAGGTGTGAAAAGGAGAAAGGACCTGATTGGCCTATAATTGCTCATATCCCTCACATAGAAATGATGGAATAGTGCCGGCCACAAGAAGGTTGAGACATATATGCAAGACTCCCTAAAGGTATTTCCTCTATACTCCCCCCAAAAAAAAAGAAAAAGAAGAAAGAAAGAAGGCCAACACGCACACACACAAACATATATATTCATAAAAGATGATAATCTGAATTAGGTTGCATAATAAATCTGTAATTATTTAGAGTTATGAATCACAACCCCTATTCTCTCACCTCTATTTTACACGCTATTATATTTTTGTTTTTTTGGTGATACATTAGATTTAGCTTTAATATGTTGCACTCAAGTTATCTACAACGTACAATTTGATCCACACTTTAATACGCCATATATGTTGTTTATTATTACAACCCCCGCCATCTTTCGCAATATATAAAATGTTTCTTTTAAAACATTAATTTCTTTTGGTGACTAGAGTACAAAGGATTTTTACCTATTCCAATCAATTGTGTTTTTTTACGATTCAAACTTGTAGTTTTCCCTTATGAATACACTTTTAAGAATAATACATAATTATAAAAAGTTATAAAACATCATATGTAATTATCTGCTTTTGTGGCCCACTTGGTAAGTTTTTCAATTCTTAGAAATCAATATTTCAAAAATTAAACTAAAGCCCATCAAATTAGTCAATGAGATATTAAAAAAATATAGTAACGAGATTTCACACATGATTATTAATGAAGCATGCCCTAGAGCTATCGGAAAAAAAATGATGCATTTTTTTGTAAAAAAAATGACCTTAGACCCTCATGTATCAATCAAGTATGAATATGATAAAATTATGATAAACGGTTAAATATTATTATTTTTCACACCCCAAATTATTTTGGCATTTTTCAAACACATTATATCCATTCAATTTTATAAATAAAGGATATTAGATTGTAAAATTACAGTAAACCTTAAAAAATTGCTTTGCTTTGCTTTGTAAATTCAACAATATAATTTGACAAAAGAGAAAATTGGGTAATATGCCAAAACGAAGAAGAAAAAGAAAGAGACATGCTTATAATAAATATTAATGGTGGAGAAGTCAAGTTTTCAGGTTTACGTGACATGAATGATAATTCTATTCCTTAATTTTGTGTGTTTTAATTTATGTTATATTATGCTCATGCTTTTTGTATGCAAAAAATACCAAAAAAAAAAAAAAAAATCATCTTATCATGTTATGTTAATCTCTCTGCGACTCTGCGTATGCTTTTTTATGTATTTTTTCTTAATTGACAATTAAAGGTCCACTTAAACATGGCAGCAAAATAAGGTCTTGCATTAATCTCAAATTGGAGAGAGAAAGATAAATGAAAGAAATGCTATAATGGAATTTAGAATTGATTCTAATATTTATCTCTGAATTATATTGCTGTCTTGGTCTGTGGACAATCTCATTGTGTTATTTAAATTTTTGCTTTTGACAACATTAGATTGCATCTCTCGTATGAAATTGAAAAATGTAGTTGTGAATGTTTTTATTTTCTTCTAGTTTTTCCAAGTTTATTAATTGGGAAAAGTATTTCTGACCCTCAAAACTACGTCGTTTTGAATTAATGAATGATGTGTTTGTAATTTTAGGTGAATTAATAAAGAGTGCAAAATTACGGAAACACCATTCATTAAATCAAAACGACGTAGTTTTAGGGGTTACTGGAGATAACTTATGTGACTGGAGAAATTCTTTACCCTATTAATTCGTTTTTAGTAAGTGGTTCAATATTTCTAATATAAAGGTGAAAATCAATGCATTATTTCAAAATCAATTTATTATCTTAATCGATTTTAATAAGGCTAACTTGTTAGGAAGATATATATACATGCCAACGAATTAGGATAAATAAATTAATTTTATATTAATATCATGTCAATAAATAATAGTAAATAAATATTAAAAATTCTGGCAAAAAAATAAATATTGAAAGTATTAATAACGTTAATTTAATTTAATTTCTCGTCCTTTTAAAAAAAGGATAATCATATTGAGTATTAATTATTCTTAGACTGTCAAACAGTTTTTTTTTGCTCAAAGACTGTCAAACAGTTCAAACTTCAGTTCAAAGAACATCATAATCTTGCATACCTCATTGTTGTTTTTGCCTAGTAAATGGATGCATATTCAGCAACTCTGTGTCTCTCTTATCTCTTCTCTTTCTCTCGTCTCTCTTTACTCTCGTCTATCTCAATTTTCTTTTTCTCAATTTCTCTCCTTCTTCCTACATCCTTTACTATCAATCCTGTCAAGATTATAGTGTTGATAACACACTCGAAATGGTTTTGTGCCTCCTTTGTTTTCACTTTGTGAATCATAAAGTGTATGGGATCTTGTTCTTTCTCTATTCTGTTTTCCAATGCAAAGTAGAGGGTAGAGGAATGCTTTCTTTGGTTTTTATGTTTAAGTAATCTCTTTAATTTTGACAGATATTGCCAGTTATTGATAGATTAGACACGTCACATGGGCATCCTTTGGCATTGCTTGCGGAAGAACTCAAGAAACTCCTTAAAAAGGATTCAGGAACTTTCATGCCTGTTTTATCTCAGAGGCATCCACAAGCAGTGATTGTGTCTGCAACTCTTGTTCACAAACTTTATGGGAACAAATTGGTGAGTATCTATATTTTAATATTGTCTATTTATATTTTCCTGATGAGAGTTTGGAAGATATTAAAATAGTGAAAATTAATTGATGTTTTTCAGAAACCTTTTATGGATGGTGCTGAACATCTGACTGAGGATGTCATTTCCGTTTTCCCAGCTGCTGAAAGGCTTGAGCAATTTATAATGGTCCTTATCACATCTGTGTGTGAGGAAGAGAATGCAGCGATCTTCTGCAGGAAATTGAATCAATACCAGGTTTGGTAGTTTGAATTATTATTGTTTAAGAGTAAAATAATGTTTTATTTGATCCTTGGAATGTGAAAATGATAAGACCCACTACTCTAACAAGTTGATAATAAAACAAAAACCAGAAATAGACAAGAGAATGGGAAGAACTTGATATTGATAATACTATTACTGCACAACTAAATCAAATTACATGGAAAATGATGATTTAAGACAAACCCATATCTCTCATTCTCATACATCCAAATTATAGAAACTACAACCAAATAACAGTTATAGAAATACACAAAACAGAACGGAATACACATCAACACATTGCAACACAGAACCATACAGAATTGTGAAGCAACACTGGTTTTTAAGAGGCCAGCTCTCTCCTAAACCTTACTTCACTTCAGAAAGTATGAACCCTTCTTCCCTTCCATGACTTTATTTATTCTAAATCTGTTCTGTGCCCTCGTGCTGTTATAGATTGAGACAAAATCTGGCACATTGGTTTTGCGTTGGCCCAATGCACAGCTTGAAAGAATTTTAGGTTGGGTGGAGCGGGCTATTCAGCAAGAGGTGAGCCTTAACATGACAATTTTTTTTTACTCCTGTAAAGTATTAGGCATTTTGAATTAATTCACTTTGTATGTATGTAACTACATATAGTATAGTTATTGATTAAACTGTCCTGCAGAAGGATTAGGCAAGCCTAACGTGTTCACTGAGAGTTTTATTTAATAAAGGAGAAAGCATATATGATTTCTTACAAAGTTACGAATTGAGCATACCATATTATAATTATCATGTATGAGGAATATTCTTTCTAAGTAGGTATTGAAGAACATAGGGATAAGATGTCCTGATGGGCTGGCGAGAAAAGCAAATAAGACTTATTTAAAATCATATTTAAAAGGGTTAAGGTGCAAAAATAGACATGTGCTTTTGTTGGAGGAGCGCCCAGTAGCAAATACTTTTTTTAGGTGCAAAAGTAACTATGTGTTACAAAAGTGGAGCAAAAGTAGACATGCACCGTTAGTTGACCGTTAGTTTGACCAAAATCATTAACATGGATGCTACATGGATGCTGACTCAGCAAACTTCTCATCCATCCTTTCTTCCTTCCTTTGAAATAAAAAAATAAAAATAAAAAACCCTTCCCACCATCTGTAAATGCCATCCACCTGTCGGCAACCTTCCCTCCTCCTATTGGCAACCTTCCTTCCTCCTGTCGGCAACCCTCCCTCCTCCTCTCCTACTGCCTCGTCCCTTTCCTCTCTTCTACAAATTTGCGTTTTCAAAGGATAACTTGAAATCCGTTTTCGATTATGGAGTTGAAATTCACCTCCAAATCCCTTCAACGCCAAGCCCGTGCGAAAAGGAAGAGAAATCTGAGAAGCTCAAGGTCAAGAAGGTCATTGAGAAGAACAACATGGACGGTGCTCGCATCTACGCTGAGAACGCTATCCGCAAACGAACCGAGCAGATGAACTATCTGCAGCTCGCCTCTCGGCTTGACGCTTGCCGTGGCTCGGCTCGATACCCAAGCCAAGATGAACACCATCAGCAAGTCAATGGGTAACATCGTAAAATCCCTTGAATCTTCCTTGGGCACCGGTAATCTCCAAAAGATGTCGGAGACCATGGACCAATTTGAGAAGCAGTTTGTGCACATGGAGGTTCAGGCGGAGTTCATGGAGAGCTCCATGGCTGGATCCACATCTCTATCTACACCTAAAGGGGAAGTCAACAGCTTGATGCACCTCGTCCCTTTCTCCATTTCTCTTTTCCCTTTTCCTCATTATAGATCTGGTTTGATTGCTAGTTTATTCTTGGGTTAAGGTGCAAAAATAGACATGTACTTTTGTCAAAAGAGCGCCCAGTAGCAAATACTTTTTTCAGGTGCAAAAGTGACTATGTGGTTACAAAAGTGGAGCAAAATTAGCATTGACCGTTAGTTGACTTTTTTTGTATTGAAAATGATGACGTGGATGATGATGTGGATGTTGATGGTTTCTGTTGTTATGAATTACGATTCAGCCCGGACACATTTCGTATAATTTCAAGTTAGTCCCTCCATGAACTTTTAAAAGTTTCATTTCAATCCCTGGTCAAAATGACTTTAGGTCAAATTTTGACCTCCTTCTTCCTCAGAGACAGACCCATCCCTTCCCTCTATTTTCCGTCACCCACCTCCACCGTAAAAACCACCACCATCGGCCTGCTTTAGCCATGGAGAAATCAGACTACAAACAAGAATGGTCGAGACACAGGACCCAGGTCGAGACACATGAACGTCCGATGAACATCGACAATCGCCGCTTTCAACTCTCACAGCCACGCATCGCATGCTCTCAACTCTCTCAGAAATCGCATCTCTCTTCGGACTGGTAACGTCCACAATCTCCGGCCACCGCTCTCAACTCTCACAGTCACAAATCACACGCTCTCAGCTCTCTCGAAAATCACATCTCACCTCTCAATCTCCCTTCGTTGAACAACAATATCATCCCCTCAACAAACCCATATCCAAATCAAAAATCAATTCAACAATATCATCCCCTCAACAAACCTAGATCAAGTCTTAATCAAATCAAAATAGGAAAAAAATAAAAATAAAGAATAAACCAGCAATCAAACCAGATCTATAATGAGGAAAAGGGAAAAGAGAAATGGAGAAAGGGACGAGGTGCATCAAGCTGTTGACTTCCCCTTCAGGTGTAGATAGAGATGTGGATCCAGCCATGGAGCTCTCCATGAACTCCGCCTTGAACCTCCATGTGCACAAACCGCTTCTCAAATTGGTCCATGGTCTCCGACATCTTTTGGAGATTACCGGTGCCCAAGGAAGATTCAAGGGATTTTACGATGTTACCCATTGACTTGCTGATGGTGTTCATCTTGGCTTGGGTATCGAGCCGAGCCACGACAGCGTCAAGCCGAGAGGCGAGCTGCAGATAGTTCATCTGCTCGGTTCGTTTGCGGATAGCGTTCTCAGTGTAGATGCGAGCACCGTCCATGTTGTTCTTCTCAATGGCCTTCTTGACCTTGAGCTTCTCAGATTTCTCTTCCTTTTCGCACGGGCTTGGCGTTGAAGGGATTTGGAGGTGAATTTCAACTCCATAATCGAAAACGGATTTCAAGTTATCCTTTGAAAACGCAAATTTGTAGAAGAGAGGAAAGGGACGAGACAGCCGGAGAGGAGGAGGGAGGGTTGCCGACAGGAGGAAGGAAGGTTGCCAATAGGAGGAGGGAAGGTTGCCGACAGGTGGATGGCATTTACAGATGGTGGGAAGGGTTTTTTATTTTTATTTTTTTATTTCAAAGGAAGGAAGAAAGGATGGATGAGAAGTTTGCTGAGTCAGCATCCATGTTAATGATTTTGGTCAAACTAACGGTCAACTAACGGTGCATGTCTATTTTTGCTCCACTTTTGTAACACATAGTTACTTTTGCACCTAAAAAAAGTATTTGCTACTGAGCGCTCCTCCGACAAAAGCACATGTCTATTTTTTTTTGCACCTTAACCCTTTATTCTTTATTTTTATTTTTTTCCTATTTTGATTTGATTAAGACTTGATCTGGGTTTGTTGAGGGGATGATATTGTTGAATTGATTTTTGATTTGGATCTGGGTTTGTTGAGGGGATGATATTGTTGTTCAACGAAGGGAGATTGAGAGGTGAGATGTGATTTTCGAGAAAGCTGAGAGCTTGTGATTTGTGACTGTGAGACTTGAGAGCGGCGGCCGGAGTTTGTGGACGTTACCAGTCCGAAGAGAGATGCGATTTCTGAGAGAGTTGAGAGCATGCGATGCGTGGCTGTGAGAGTTGAAAGCGGCGATTGTCGATGTTTATCGGACGTTCATGTGTCTCGACCTGGGTCCTGTGTCTCGACCATTCTTGTTTGTAGTCTGATTTCTCCATGGCTAAAGCAGGCCGATGGTGGTGGTTTTTACGGTGGAGGTGGGTGACGGAAAATATAGGGAAGGGATGGGTCTGTCTCTGGGGAAGAAGAAGGTCAAAATCTGACCTAAAGTCATTTTGACCAGGGATTGAAATGAAACTTTTAAAAGTTCATGGAGGGACTAACTTGAAATTATCTGAAATGTGTCTGGGGCTGAACTGTAATTCATAACAACCCAGAAACCATCAACATCCACATCATCATCCACGTCATCATTTTCAATACAAAAAAAGTCAACTAACGGTCAATGCTAATTTTGCTCCACTTTTGTAACCACATAGTCACTTTTGCACCTGAAAAAAGTATTTGCTACTGGGCGCTCTTTTGACAAAAGTACATGTCTATTTTTACACCTTAACCCTATTTAAAATGTTAGTTTTGAACTATCCCTCCAACTTGCCTAATATTTCTTTTGTTCTGTTTTAATGGGGGGGAAAAACTTTGTTGCTAAGAAAACAGTACAAAAGAGGTGGGGGAATGGATGTGTTGTAAGGGCACAACTGTATACATACTTCATTCCTTGTTTGTAGAAGGGATTGTATTTTATTATATGACACGAGATAAAAGAATAATTTTTTATATTAAAATTATTTTGACTTTGACTTATGCAGATTATCTCTTTTGCCTTGTTTTGATTATCAATTTTTTTTTTCTTTTCTTAGTTTAGGTCTGTATCATTCTCTTTTTTGCTTCCATTATGCTGCTACACTGCACATTTTAATTTTTTGCCAATATACTTTCACAGCATTGGGACCCGATATCTCCTCAACAGCGTCATTCTAATTCCATTGTAAAGTATACAGGATTGTGGAGGAGGTAAGCATCTTGTAGCTTTTTTGGCTTCATTTTACAAGCTTACCAAAGTAATAACTTTCATGGCCTACCAACGAGTTAGACTTCTATTATAGGTCATTTTTAAGGAAAGATTGTGATGAGGCAAATAGTCATAGATCATAAGCATTGGTCTGTATCTGCATCCTGTGTTTTCTGCATTAAGTATTTAGTACATCACACAAGATGAGAAACTTGAATTAATCTCCAATGTGCAAAAATAGAGGAAGGGAAGAACCCTAAGGAAATGACCAAAAACAAGTTCAAATTCTTCAAAGGAGCTTCTCCCAGTAACATGGATATAGCTTAGTCTCTTTTACATCCCTTCCAGAACCTTTTCTCTGCTGTAAGGAAATTCTACCAAATTCATTTTCAAAAAGATCCTTCTCTCTTGAATGATGGTATTCTGTAGAACTTTGTCAGATTCTATCAATAACATTGATTATGCCCATAAAAAAGTATTAGAGGTCAAAGTCTATGTCAACTAGTTTCTGGACCTTGTTTTACTAATGCCACTGGGCTATGAAGTGAAATTGTAACAAACTAGTGTTAGAGGTATAATTACTATTCTAAATCAGCTATCTACTAAAGTTTTGATTTAATTTTGTTATTGGGTGCAGGCAGTTGACCAATTTTTCTCTTTTAAAGTTCCAATTAGGACAACAGAATTGAATAGCTTGTTCCGTGGCATCGACAATGCACTTCAAGAGTTTGCAAAACATGTTGATGGGATGGGTGAGTAGAGGCTTCATAATGTTTTCTTCTATATGCATTTTTTAATATTGAATTGATTGTCTGTTGTTTGCAAATATCTGGATTTTGTGTCCGTGGAAAAAGGATTTGAACCGTCTCATGTTATGTTAATGTCAAGCTCAAAAGTATTTTTTTTTTTGGTTCTCTTTTAAGCATCTTTCTGTAAACTTCATCTCTCTAAATTAATTTTGATCAACATGATGGCATCTAAATCCAAATGATAGAGATAAATGGCTTCTCGAGAGAATTGGTCTCGGACAGAGCACAATAGTGTTGTGAAATCTTTGTAGCTGACCCTACTTAGTAAGATAAGGTTTTTGTTATTTTTGTTCTATGATATCATCTAAATCCCAATGATAGAGATCAAGATGGTCACTTTTTAGTTATCATGACTACCCATTTCAACTCTGTTTAAATTTTGCAAAAAAATTGATGCGAGCAGATGGCGAAGTAGCTTCTACACTTTCAATTTATTCATGGCATAACTGCACAATGGCTACACACAAGCTGATATCATCTTTTATATCCAGAAGCTTCTGCAACAAAAATTGAAACTGTATGCTTGAGAAAAACATTTAATTACCTACTTGTTTAGCAATGGTTGCTCTTAGTTGCTCTTAACATCCAGATCAAACCAATGTAGTTAAATACTTGTTTGGTGCATCCATAAGCTTGGTGTTTATATTCCAAGATTTTATGTACTTGAGTATCAGTGTATTGCCTCACCTAGTGAGATAAGACTATTTGTTGTTGTTGTGGCTGAGTATCAGTGTATTGCCTTTCTCCTTAACTGCTGTCAGTTGCAAAAGGGTTTATGATTATCTGGAAAGCGTTATGAATGCGTACCCTGCAGATGAACAATTTTCATATAATTTCTTCCCTATGAATCTTTATATATTTGTTTGAACCTTCAAATATCCTTTAAATGCACAGCTAGCAAGGAAGACTTAATACCCCCAGTGCCAATACTCACAGGATACAAAAAGGAGGCTGGAATAAAGGCTTTTGTGAAGAAGGAACTGTTTGACACTCGGGCACCTGATGAGACAACAAGATCCAGCGAAATTAGTGTCCTAGCAACTTCTACACTTCGTGTTCAATTAAATACTTTATATGTGAGTTCAAGCAAACCGGAATTATGCTGGATCATTTTTTCCTGTCTCATTTACTTGATGTTGAGGATATTTCTTTTGGACAATCTTCAGTTTTGTCATTATGTTTTCTATTAAAAATTGAAACATTTTCTCCAAATCATCTTATCGTTTGAAATAATTCATTGGTTGCCCCTTTTATCTTGTTCCCACTCATTCTCTGCTGCCAGTTTGTAGTTTGAAGCATAATACAAAACTAGTAAGTGTTTACCTTCTGTATAGTCAAAAAGCTTTATTTATTTATGTCTTTCTCCCGGATGGCCTCTTTTCCCATTACCGAAAACTAGTAACCAGAATTCCCTTTTAAAAATTACTAAAATACATTGAGCTTGATGTAGTTAGGAAATCAACTTATGATTACAATTTAAAAAATCTAAGAAGTCGTACTATTCAAAAGCCTTGTATAGTGTGGCTTCTGCGTATAATTTTGCCATGCACAAGGCACATAAACAATACTGTTTGTATTGGAATCTGTCTCTTTTTTAATTCTTTGATTATTTTTTTATTTGTATCTCTTCTCTCTACGTTTTTACTATTTGAATTTGAACTTTTTAAACCTAATTTTTTCTTCTTCAAATTAATCTATTCCTCAATAAAAAGTTTCTATTATGTTATTATTTATCTCGTGCATTGCACTGCGCTGGAAAAATAAGTTATTTTTTTCCGAAACCTTAGATAATGTTCAAGATATAGTTGGGAGCTGCTGCATTGAGCAAGTCGTCTGATGTTATTGTGAAAACTCTTTCAACATAATTGTATATTTTCATTCTTCTATAAATCTGGGTTTGGCATGTACCAAATATATTTATTGAAGTCTTCCATTTTTGTGGCATTAAGCTGATGCAAGTGTTTCTGCCATCTACAGTATGCGATTACTCAGCTTAATAAATTGGAAGATAGCATTTGGGAGCAATGGACAAGTAAAAGGTCCCAGGAAAAACTCATAAGTAAGTAGTTGTTGCAAGCATTTCTGATATGTACAATATGCACAATCTACTTTATAAACAGAGTAAAAGAAAGACAATAAAAATAAAGTAAAAACTCCTTTGTTTGCCATGCTAATCATGAGTGAAAAAAGGCAGCAATAACAACAATAAGCCTCATCCCACTATGTGGGTCAGCTACATGGAGCAATTAGAGAATAATGAAAATTTGATCCTGCTTACTTTTTTTGCTAGGTATAATTTATAACCATTGAATGTGGTTTGTTAAACAAGTAGGAGGGATTCTTTCTTAAAGGAACAGCAGTGATTATTAGTAAAGCAGTTCCTGTAATTCTTTATAATTTCTTTTTGTACTTTTACTAATTTATTGAGGGTGTCATATCCTTCAGATCTCAGCTTGATCTTTATATCCTACTTAAATCATTAACTAAGATGTTGGTTTAGTGCTGGCTATGCCAGACGTCATTCATTCTATCAATGCATTTGCGCCATCTTGGATTCGCTCTTCTATATTTGAGTATGGATGAAAACTGTCATGCAGTACTGATTTTGAACGATGCTTTTGTAATTGACATTTACATCAATGGACATGCATAATTATGGTCATATCTTATTTGTTTCCTTCCTTTGCAAACAATGATTTGGGGAGAGGTCTTAAGAAAGAGGACAAGAAATGTTTTCATGGGCTGGTTCATAATTTGAGTTATGTTAGGACATTCTTGATGCTTGATTGATTTTTTCTTCAATGATTGGAATACAGAAAAATTTGAATTGTACCTTATATGAATTTTTGTGATTTAGAGAAATCCATGGACAAGAAGTCCAATAGTTTTGCACAAAAGGATATCTTTGATGGGTGTAGAAAATCTATAAATGCTACTATGGACCGCATTTGTGAGTACACATGTAACGTCTTGAAATTTCATATCTTTATTGAAATTTAAACCTGCTTGATTGACGCATTAATTTAACTATTCTCTTGCAGGAACTAAAATTGTCTTCTATGACCTGAGAGGGCCATTCATAGATAACTTGTATAAACCCAGTGTCTTAGGTTCTAGAATGGAAGCAATAATCGAACCACTTGATGTGGTAATGTTTGTCTCATCAGAAATATATCATATTCTGCTATATAGCTTTCACTTGCTATATGTGAAATGAAATTATATTATTTTAACAGTGAAATGATATGTTACATCAATTTTTTGCGTTGTTACCTATTCAATCATCTGTTTCTTTCCTTCAAAACCTTAGGTTAAAGAGGAGTTGATAGTATGTGGAGGTTAAAATGTGAATGTTAGGGCCCGTTTGGTTCAATGAAAATCATATGGAATGTAACGTTTTTGGGAATGGAATCATGGTTACAATGTGTTTGTTTGGTACCTAATAGGATGAATACATTTTTTATCATAAAAGTCATGAAAAATGAAAGACTACATTCTTTAAGATGTATTATGATGATGAACGAATAGAAAATGTTCATAAAGACTAGATTCTTTATGAATAATCCTTTGCTTTGAGGAAGCACGCTTGAATATAACCTTTTTTAAGCCTAAGAAGCTTTCACCATATTATGTTTCAGATTCGTTAGGCCTAACATCTATCTGCTGCATACTTTGCGTTTTTGGCAATTTTGATGATCACAGAGTCTGGTCAGTATTGTTGGAGTTTAGACCGTTTTTAGCAGTTTAATTTTGTTTCAATATATATCCAAAAAAAAAAAAATTGTTTCAATAACACAAAGGAAACACAAAAACCTTTGACAGTCTGCTACTCTTCTATTTTTGCTCGCTTGTAGCCGCGGGAACACAATGCCAACTTTTAAAACAGAATCTTCTTCTCTTCACCTTCATGACCTAACTTTATTTAGTTGTCCAGCAATGGAATCACTTCCCCAAGGAGGTATGCTTCCAGCCTCCGACGTCTTTCAATCGAAGGGTGTTCCAAAGTCATTGCGTTAGGTAGGGATTGGGGTATGCATGAGTTGTTGTCTTTGAAACAACTTTCCACTGGTGGCATTGGAGATAAGGAGTGCTTCCCTGAAGAGGGATTGTTGCTACCCAATCTCCAATATCTTTCATTCTGGAGGTGTAACAAAATGAAAACAATAAACCATAGGGGTCTTGTCCACCTCCATTCTCTCACTTCCTCATCTTTTTACGGTTGCGGAAGCATGAGTTTTGAGGGCATGCCAGAAAATGGTTTACCTCCTTCCCTTTCTCATTTATCAATTCATAATTGTCCATTGCTCAAGGAGAGGTATGAAAAGGAGAAAGGACCTGATTGGCCTATAATTGCTCATATCCCTCACATAGAACATGGACTGTATGGCCTCAATAGACGTAGACGAAGGACTCCCTAAAGGTATTTCCTCTATACTTTGCTCCCTCATCTTAATTAGGTTGCATAGTAAATATGTAATTATTTAGAGTTATGAATCACAACCCTTATTCTGTCAGCTCTATTTTACACGCCATTAGATTTTTGTTGTTATGATACATTAGATTTAGCTTTTATATGCTGCACTCAATACCTAATTCTGTGTGGTTTTAATTTAAGTTATATTATGCTCATGCTTTTTGTAAGCAAAAAATACCCAAAAAAAAAAAATCATCTTATTATGTTATGTTAATCTCCCTGCATATGCTACAGTCAACTCATATCATTCCTCTCTTTGCAAAATGCAGCATCAGAATGAACAGCGAAATTTCTGGTTTCAACTTCAAATTAAAAGAAGCAGCTCTCCATCAATTGAAGCTCTCAACATCAACACGAATGGTTCATATATACTTGAAGGTGTTGTAATTGAAGAATTCGACATTGCTTCTCTGCCGATGCTCAACACCGATCTTGAAAAACAGGGGACCTCACCCGCTGAAGTGGAAGCTTTCCGCCGGAAAATTCTCGAAGCCGATAGCATCCTGTTTGCTTCTCCGGAGTATAATTTCTCCGTCACAGGTATGATCCTTCTCGGTAATTTTGACTTGTATCGATTAGATCCTTTTGTTATCTACACTTGTCCGGAGTATAATTTGTCTCTCTAATTTGCTTTCTGAATCTCATTGTTGAACACAGCACCATTGAAGAACGCAATGGACTGGGAATCAAGGCCACCCAACGTGTAGGGAGGCAAAGCTGCAGTCATTGTAAGCGCAGGAGGGTTGCTAGGAGGAGCAAGAGGCCAATTTCATATTCACCAAATTGGAATATCCATTGATCTTCACTTCCTCAACAAGACTGAGTTCTTCCTCAATGCCTTTGAGCCTCCTCCTAAGTTCAATCCACATAATGGTGACTTGATTGATGAAGATGCTAAGCTCAGATTGAAGCAAATGCTTCTCTCTTTGAACGCTTTCACCCCCCAACTTCATCATAACAATTGAATTCTATTTGGTTTGGTTTGGATGTAATCTCTGCTTGTTTCTACTTCAATCCATTCTTTATTTTATTCATTTCTTTTAGTAAAAGTATACAGCTTGTTATATGTTTTATAGTTTATATTTTATATTTGTCATTATTTAGTTATTGGAGTGTTTTGACCACAAAAATAGTTCTCAATTTATTCAAGCTAAATAAACAGTGTGTTGATTAATAATTACTCCATGTTCCTTAATATGAGATATTTTTACTTAATTTGATTAGATTAAGCAAGATAGTTACCTTAATTAATATAACATTTATTTTCCGCAACATTATAGTCATCTTTTAATTCATTTATTCTCTCTCTTTCTTAATTATTGTTGAGGGTGTATCAATAGAAAAAAAAAAAAAAGATTGACAAATATAAAAATTTTATATTATCTTTAAAATCAAGATTATCTTTCCAAATATATTTTTATATTTAGGACTAGAGGATTAACAAATTAGTAAATTTTAGCCTAAAAATTAATGGATCAATAAAGGAAGAAAAGCACAAAAAGGCTCCCTAGATTTGAAAATCCCAATTCAAGATCAAGTCAAATCATTCTATAAAATTAAATGGAATCTGACCCGTTTTTAAAATTTAAAAGATGAATAGTACTCCCTCCAATCCTAATTATATAACCATTTTTGTAATGTAATTTGTACTATAAAAATAATTTTATAATTAGGACCGGAAGTAGTAATAAAATAACTAAAACTTGTTTTGAAAAATTATGAAAGAGAAATAATGAGAGAAGAGGCATGGGGACAAAAACAATTAATTAATTGTGTCATAGAAATCATCAATATGGGACTCCACATCCTAATGTCATTAACATCAAAAGTAATTTTGGAGTCCAATTGGGTAAGTGTCATCCCCATCACCCAACTATTTGCCTCCATTTTCCTTCCCAATCTTAAAACATCAACCCTGCTTGTTCCTCAAATATGAAGTAAATTGGATCAATTTATGGTACACAATACAGAATGAATATGAATGCACCATTTATAACTTAATTACAGTTTTTTTTTTTTTTTTTGAGTGAAAGGATGATTTCATTTCCCTGAAATGGATTTGCAGCAATATCAGCTTTACAAGTAGTAAAACGCAAAATCTATACGGATGACTATGAGAATGTAAAAGTATATTTTTTATAAGGGTAAAGGAGAAAAATACACATGTGCTTTATCTTTGGGAGTGCCCAACACTATATGTTTTTTTTTGGAGCAAAAATACACATGTAGTTATATTTTAGGAGTAAAAGTCACACAAAACCTTCAGCCACCACCGGCGTTAGCCGTTAAGTAGCTATTGTTGATCATTAATAATTGGAGTGAGAAGAAATCAACCTCACCAAACCTCCTCAGACTCTCTAAGTATTCTTCGTCATGTTACTTCCCTCCACCTTCCCGCATCTCTCTTCCCTCCTTCCACTCCTCTGTTTCATTTCAATTCTCGCCGGAGTCAACTCCGATGAACCAGAACTTCATCTTCTTCTAAACCTCAAAGCAGCTCTTCAGACATCAAAACCGTGTTTTCGCCCATACTTGTTGGAATTTTCCCAGAAATTTGATTGTCACCAGGGAGGTAGCTTTTGAAATCTCTTCTGGTATCTCACCGGATAAGAGGTTTTGACTCGCGAATATTTGATTGCCGGCAAGATTATTCATTGACGCGTCAAAGAGCTCTAACTTTGTCAGGTTTCTTAACCCATATGGAAGCTTCCCAGTGAACGAATTGTTGTACATCTCAAGCTGCCATAGATTCTGAAGCTTCCCGATCTCCGAAAGAATCTCACCGGATATAAAGTTGTCGGAAAATTCCAAGTTTATGAGCTCTGTAAGGTTACCGATCCCTGTTGGTATTTTTCCACAAAGGCGCGCGAGCTTGGCCTCTTCTTCTATGTTTCCAATTTTCTTTCTGTGAGACACTTTACCGATCATTTCCCCCAATTCTTTGATTTTTTTCTGAGTGTGAAAGACATTTTCTCGCTTCGCATTTCTCTTTCTCTCTATGCAATTCGTTTATTGAATTGATGGCTCGGCGAAGAGTGATTACCTGGGGAAGGATTCGAAAATCTCTTCAAGCTCTGTTTTCTTATGTCTTACTCTTCTCATTCACTATCCTTCTTGCTCTCAAGATTGACAATGTCGTCCATTACTCATGGTGGTACGCCGTTTGATTCACTGTTTCTTTCTTGCTTTATTTTGAGTTTCTCTTTAAAACTTGTTGAATTGCAGAGCAACAAGTTTTGTGTGAAGGTTTTGTGTGAAGTTTACATAGCAACAAGGTTTGGTCATCCACATCAGCATTACCGGTCAACAATGACTACTTAACGGTCAGGCTGAAGGTTTTGTGTGACTTTTGCTCATAAAATGTAACCACTGTTTTATTCTTCCAAAAAAAAAACATATGGTGCTAGATACTCTCTCGTATTTTTATTCCATGACCTTTTTTTAACACACACATATAAAACGTTTTTATTTTATTCTACTGCGTGCGTTTAGACATAAAACTGGAGGGTAAAAAACAATAATGCCAATCAACGTCATTATACTTTTAAAACTATTTTTTTGTCCTCAAAACTAGAGACAAACATGAAAAACTGACTCAAGTTGTTAATGGTTTTGTGATAGTAGTTAATGGTTTTGTGATAGTAGCTAGTAACATGAAAACTTTCTTATAGGTAGAAGGTGCGGGTTTATCTCAATTTATTAGTACCTACCGTGTGTAGAGGACTAGAGAAGTATGGAAGAGGATATTCTCATAATCATTTCTCTATTTTTTTCCCTCAAATCTCATTTCCACCCTTGTATTTAAAAATAAATGGTTCGGATTTTATACTTTCAAAAGCTATTATTATAGTATTTTATAATTTATTTTTTTAAAAAAAAATTGTTTGTATTGTAGTTATGAATTGTGTAGATCAAAGTTTGAAGTATAAATTTATTTATGTTTAAAATAACAGTTTTATAAAATATGAAATATGAATATTTATTTTTTAAAATTTTAGGATGGAGATAAGATTTTGAGAAGAGGATGAGATAAAAGATTCCAAGAGAACCCAAATGTAAGAAGTATTTGGATGCTTAATATTAGCTGTTGAGGCTGTCAAACAAGCATATTTTATTTTTTAAAATTGAAATTACGCATTAATGACATCAAAAACTGTTTAATAATTCTATAATTTAATTGAATATATATGCTTGTTTAATAGGCCTCAGCAAGCCCAAACATACTCATAAGCACAAATAAATATGCAACAAGGATAAGAAACAGATAATAAACACAAAAATATAAATAATGCCTCAGCAATTACAAGTGTACAACAATAAGCAGAGTGGAAGAAGAGAAGTAAGCAATTTATACCACAAATAACCAATGAGATCATCCAATACGTAGCATATCATATGAAACGACATTTAATAGGCCTCGTAATTTAGGATTTGTACTAACACCTATAAGATAATATAAAACTAGATTTGGATTGTAATTTAAACAATGAAAATGGATAAAATCCCAACTATAAATATGAAATATATTAATGGTAAACATTTTAGTCAAACATATGTATTTCCTCTGGTCCTAATTATAAGACAGTTTATATTTAAAATCAATCTCGTTGGTAATCGATGAGAGCAAAATGTGCTACCGCGGGCGCCCTAGTGGCTAGAATGCGGAGCCAGAAAATAACATTAAGGGGAGCGAAAATTACAGACAAGGACCCAAAGTTTCAGGAATCATATTTCAGCCTCATAAAAATTTAAGTATTTTCATTATAGTCCTTATATGACACCTTTATTAGGGGCTAAAGTAAAAATCTTGAAACTTTTATAAGGCAGAAATATGATTCCTTGAAATTCTGGGTCTTTTTCTATAATTTTAGGGGACGGGGACCACCCCTAACCCCCTCTAAATCCGCCCCTTGGGCTAGATGCACCTACGCCTTCTGTTACTCGCTTTTCTCGCCGTCCATGCGGTATCTCAGCTCATTATCGTCTTCCCCCTTTTCTATAGGCAGGTACTTCCATTCATCGGAGCACTTTCTACTTCAGTCACCTTAGTTACTCCTATATATATCAGTCCTGATTATTGACAAGGGCTAGGAATAAATCCGTCTATGAAAAATAAATTTGATTGATGGATTAATCACAACAAAAATACAACCTAGAAATGGGAGGGAATAGCAAACTCCCTCAATTAAGATAATCGATTTTTTTTATACAACAGTAATAATGAGATAATCGATCTTAAAATAGTAGATTTTTTAAATAAATCAATCAATTTTAAGAAATAAAATAGACAGATTTTTCAAATCAAATTTGAGAAAATAAGATATTGGTCGTAAAAATACATATTTTTCAAATAAAATATAAAACAATAAGAAAGTGGTTTGTTAAATCATATTTAAACAATTTATACTTATAAATTACAATCTTTGCTTCAAAACAAAATAAAATGGATGTAAAAAAAAAATTCAAATGTAATTTAATAAAAGAAGTAGATAAGCAGATTTTTCAGAACAAAGTTAAAAAAAATAAGATAAGTGGTGTTAAAAATGCAGACTTTTCAAATCAAATTTTTAATTATCAATTACAAACTTATTTCAAATCAAATAAAATGGTTGCCAAAATAAAAGTTAAATTGTACTACCTCTCGCCCTAAATATAGAACATACTCCTAGTTTGTAGTATAAATTATAACATATTTTATAGTGTAATTTATACTACAAACTATATCTTATATAGGGAATCAGAGTAATTAAAAAAAAAAGATAAGCAGATAAAATGTATTACAAATTAAAATTAAAAAATAACACAAATGATCGTAAAATGCAGATTTTTCAAATTTTCAAAAAAATATAAAATATTAAGAAAATGGTTTTAAAATCATATTTAAACCATTTATAATTACAAATTATAATCTTCTAAAATAAAAAATAAAATGGATGTCAAAATAAAACTTCAATTGTAATTTAATAAAAAGATAAGCAGATTTTTAAAAACAAAGTTTGAAAATAAGATAAATGATCTTAAAAATGCAGATTTTTATGGTTTTCAAATAAAATTCATAATTACAAACTTGTTTCGAAACAAAATAAAATGGATGTAAAAATAAAACTTCAATTGTAATTTAAATGGTCGTAAAAAATGCAGATTGTTCAAATAAAATATAGAATTATAAGATAATGGTTTTCAAATAAAATTTATAGTTAAAAAAATAATAATTACAAATTTATAGAATTATAAGATAATGGTTTCCAAACTTGTTTCATAAAAAAATGTCAAAATAAAACTTCAATTGTAGTTAAAAAAAAAACAGAAGAAGAAGAAGAAGATAAGCAGATTTTTCAAATCAAATTAAAAAATTAACAAAAATAAGATAAATGGTCGTAAAAATGCAGGTTTTTCAGTTTTTCAAATAAAATACAAGACAATAAGATTGTGGTTTTAAAATAAAATTTAAAAAATTTATAATTACAAACTTGTTTCAAAACAAAATAAAATGGATGTCAAAATAAAACTTTAATTATAATTTTTTTTAAAAAGAAGAAGAAGAAGATAAGTAGATTTTTCAAATCAAGCTTAGAACAATAAGATAAATAGTCGTAAATATGCAGATTTTTCAAATAAAATCTAAAATAATAAGATAATGGTTTTCAAATAAGTTTTATAATTACTTTTAAAAAAAATGAATGTCGAAATAAAAATTCAATAGTAATTAAAAAGAAGAAGAAGGTAAGCATATTTTTCAAATCAAACTCAAAAAAGAAAAAGAAAAAGACAAATGGTAGTAAAAATGCAGATTTTTCAAATAAAATATAAAATAATAAGATAATGGTTTTCAAAAAAAATTAAAAAACTTGAACTTTTTTGGCAAAAAAATTTAAACAATTTATAATTACAAATTTGTTTCAAAATAAAATAAATCGGGTGTTATAGTAAAATTTAAATTGTAATTTAAAAAAAGATAAGAAGATTTTTCAAATCAAACTTAGAAAAATAAGATAAATGGTGGTAAAAATAAAGATTTAAAAAAAAAAATCTAAAATAATAAGATAATGGTTTTCAAATCACCAGTGCTCTCTGCCCACGGTTTCCAATAGTTCATCTTTTCGTCGGTTTCCTGTGACTATTTCAGTTGCCTCTCAACTAAATGCAAAGCAACCACAACATGGAAAAGGAATGTAAACAACTACAAACCAAAAACATGATGCAATATGGAAATTCATCTTTTCCAACAAAAATCATTTAATATCTCCATCAATGATGGAGAGACAAGAAAAAAGATAAAGGTAATCCTAGCTCCAGTTTTGAATATAATAGGTAGATAAAGGGTTCACTGTGTATAAGATCTAATTCACTCTGATCCCAAATTTTAATTTTATGCCCAAAACATCTATATTTGCACACATATTAAGAGGGTCCTCAACCAAGGGGTAGTTCAAATACACAATGAACAGAGCGGCTTTGAAGACATTCAAACTTTATAAACAGAACTTGATAATGAACAAGAAGATAAACAAGTACAGATAACTAATCTTAGTGATTTCCTTAACACCCGCAAATAAGTTATCTACCTTTTATATTAAAGACTACCTTCGGTGTTTCCTTGCCTCAGAGTATGATAATTGGCTTCTCGGTAACCTTGGCAGTACGAAATCTGACTTAACCGGAGGACCCAGCTGGGCTATTATTTTTGGTCTTACTTGCTGGAAACTGTGAGAGGCTAGGAACAAGGCTTTGTTTCAGAATCAACATGCCCAGCCGTCCACCGTTGTTCATGAAGTGCGGGCTCTTGCTGAATTTAGTGTCCAAGCTGGGGCAAGGATGTGTGAGACTCGTGGTGGGCGGAAGGAACACGAGCAGATGATTAAATGGATTAAGCCACCTCATGGGGGGTAGCTTTGAATTGCGATGGAGCGGTCAAGCACAGTGGAAGGAATGCAGGAGCAGGATGCCTGCTTTGAGACTCGGCGGGGCGGTGGGTGGCGGGTTGTTGCCGGAACATAGGTACATGTACGCCTCTCCAAGCGGAACTGTGGGGCCTGGTAGACGGTCTTGCGTTAGCATGGGATCATGGTTTTCGTGAGGTGTTGGTGCAGTTGGATTGTTTGGAGGCTCTGAATTTGGTGAGGAGTACAGAGGAGGATGAAGGTGTGCACTTGAGCCTTGTTCGCAAGATTCGGTTGCTTATGGCAAAAGAGTGGCGGGTTACGTGGATGCATGTTTACCGCGAGGGGAACAGGTGTGCAGACTCCCTGGCTGCGTTCGCTTTAACGCTGAATACTGGCTTCCATGAATTAACAGAGCCACCAGAGGGGCTATGGTCTGTTCTTCGGGACGACGCTGCAAGAACTGAGGTAGTAAGATTATGTCTGGATGTTAGCTGATCTATGATGGTCAGACCCTTTGTGAACAAAAAAAAAAAGACCGGAGGTAGTAACCATGAACACATCCCCTAGATCCAAGCTTTTCAAACAAGCCGAAGCGCTAGGTAACCTAATCACCAGTTCTTTCATAAAAAAAATCATTATCGCCATCAGTTCACACATAATTCAAGGGAAGAAAACAAAAAATCTGCCCCACGTCAGGGCATTCAAACATTCAAAAAAAAAAAACTTGACCAAAGAGATGAATAAAACAGTGTAAATGTAACAACCAGAACCCAAAACTAGCAAAAACAATTAAATCCACAACATAGAAAGAAGAGACATCCACAAACTCTCATCTATAACAGAGGAACTAAATATGCTAATACAATAGCATAAAAGGGTAAATAAAACAAAGCAAAAGAATACAAATTCTAGCAACAAGCACAAATAAAAATAGAGCAAAAACATTCAAACAAAACTAAAAGAACTGTAAACAACAAAAATCCAGCAACAAGCACGAAAAAAATATAGAAAGAGGTGCACACTAATGCTTCTCACCCCTTAATAACAAAGGGAAGTACTCATGCAAACAACAAAAATCTAGCAACATTCACAAATAAAAGAAGAGCAAAAACATGGATTCAAAAGCGCACAACTTTAAATAGAGCAAAAACATTCAAACAAAACTAAAAGAACTGTAAACAACAAAAATCAAGCAAAAAGCACAAATAAAAGAACGGTAATACTAGCTGCTCCACAAAGGGTTCACTACTATAAGATCTAATTCAATTTGCTTCCCAAATTTTTAATTTTATGCCCAAAACATCCATATTTGCACACATATTAAGAGGGTCTTCAACCACGGGGTAGTTCAAATACACAATGAACATTGCAGCTTTAAAGACATTCAAACTTTATAAACAGAACCTAGAAGATAAACAAGTACAAATAACTAATCTAAGTAATTTCCTTAACACCCGCAAATAAGTTATCTACCTCTTATATTAAGGACCGGAGGTAGTAACCATGAACACATCATCACCTAGAACTAGAAGACATCCAAGCTTTTCAAATAAGCCTGAAGCACGAGGTAACCTAATCACCAGTTCTTTTATTAAAAAAAAAATCATTATTGCCATCAGTGCACACATCATTCAAGGGAAGAAAAAAAAAATCTTCCCCAGGTCAGGGCATTCAAACATTCAAAAAAGAAACTTGAGCAAAGAGATGAATAAAACAGTATAAATGTAACAACCATAACCCAAAATTAGCAACATTCACAAATAAAGAAGAGTAAAAACATGGATTCAGAAGCACACAACTTTAAATAGAGCAAAAACATTCAAACAAGACTATAAGAACAGTAAAGAAATGAATACAACGACATGTTATAACAATCACGAACAAAAAATAGCAAAATCAATTGAATAAATGAATACAACGACATATTATAACAATCACGAACAAAAAATAGCAAAACCAATTGAATACACAACCTAGAAAGAAGAGACATACACAAACTGATCTATGACAGAGGAACTAAATATGCTAATCTAATACTTCCTCCAGTCTTAAATATACGATAGAGTTTACTTTTTCTGGGAGAGACTAAGAAAGCTAAATAAGTTACTTAATATGCTAATCATATTATATGTTGTATATCCTTAGATTATATATCAGTTTATAAGTTAGACAAAATAGTTTGGAGGAAAAACAATGACAAATATAAATATTTTAATATCTCCAAAAGAGTCAACTCTGTCGTTAGGACAGGAGGGAGTACCATAAAAAGATAAACATGATCAGTTGATGAACATGAAAATTAGCTACAACACATATCTCACCAGAACTGGTACCAGGAGCCTATGAGTGGTTCAGTTGCCTTTGAACTAAATGCAACGTATCCCAAATCTCGGACGTCTAAGTAAAATTAGCTAAGGATTGTATATAGAACAGGTAAACAATATAAAACATGCTTTGGTAGATACAGATCCTTTAAAATCAAACACAAAAGAAAAATAAATGGCCTTAAAAATGCAGATTTTTCAAATAAAATCTAAAATAATAAGATAATGGTTTTCAAATCAAAAATCAAAATATTTTTAATTGCAAATTTGTTTCAAACAAAAAGAAATAAGTAAAATAAAATATTAGTTAGCAATTTATATAACTAAAAATTACAAACTTGTTTCAAATCAAAATAAATACGAAATTACCAACATAATAATTTTCAAATCATCAATCATCAAAGTCAAAATGGATGTTAAAATAAAACTTAAATAGTAAATAAAAAAAAGAACATGTGAATATTTCTCAAATCAAAGTTAAAAAAAGTAAGATACACGGTAGTAAAAAGGCAAATTTTTTAAAATAAAATCTAAAAGAATAAGATAATGGTTTTCAAATCCAATTTAAAACAAGAAGGAACATTTTAAAAACATGATTTGTAAGAAGAAATAAAAATATAAGATAATAGCTTTCAAAACAAAGTTAAAAACCAATTTTTCAAATAAAACTTAAAATGTTGAAATTCAAATAATAAATTTAAAACAAAATGATAGATCTCGAAATAGCAAATTTTCCAAAAGAAAGTTAAAAATAAGATACTGGTTTTAAAATCAAATTGAAAAAAATTTATATAACTAAAAATTACAAACTTGTTTCAAATCAAAATAAAAAAGAAGTTACCAACATAATAATTTTCAAATCATCAAAGTCAAAATGGATGTTAAAATAAAACTTAAATTGTAATTAAAAAAAGAACATAGGAATATTTCTGAAATCAAAGTTCAAAAAAAGTTAGATAAACGGTAGTAAAAAGGCAAATTTTTCAAACAAAATCTAAAAGAATAAGATGATTGTTTTAAAACCAAATTTAAAACATGAAGGAATATTTTTAAATAGATGATTTTTCGGAAGAAAATAAAATATAAGATAATGGCTTTCAAAACAAAGTTAAACACATATTTTTTAATTAAAAAAATTCAAAAAAGATTTAAATGTTGATATTCAAATAATAAAATTTAAAATAAATTGACCGATCTTGAAATAGAAAATTTTCCAAAAGAAAGTTTAAAATATGATGATGGTTTTAAAATCAAATTGAAACAATTTATATAACTAAAATTTACAAACCTGTTTCAAATCAAAATAAATTCAATTACCAACATAATAATTTTCAAATCATCAAAGTCAAAATGGATGTTAAAATAAAACTTAAATTGTAATTTTTTTAAAAAAAAGAACATACGAATATTTCTGAAATCAGAGTTCAAAAAAAGTTAGATAAACGGTAGTAAAAAGGCAAATTTTTCAAACAAAATCTAAAAGAATAAGATAATTATTTTAAAATCCAATTTAAAACAAGAAGGAATATTTTTAAATAGATTATTTTTCAGAAGAAAATAAAATATAAGATAATGGCTTTCAAAACAAAGTTAAACACATATTTTTTAATTAAAAAAATTCAAAAAAGATTTAAATGTTGATATTCAAATAATAAAATTTAAAAGAAATTGACAGAACTTGAAATGGCAAATTTTCCAAAAGAAAGTTAAAAATATGATGATGGTTTTAAAATCAAATTGAAACAATTTATATAACTAAAAATTACAAACCTGTTTCAAATCAAAATAAATAAGAAATTACCAACATAATAATTTTCAAATCATCAATCATTAAATTCAAAATGGATGTTAAAATAAAACTTAAATTGTAATTTTAAAAAATAAAAAGAAATACGAATATTTCTGAAATCAAAGTCAAAAAAGTAAGATAAACGGAAGTAAAAAGGCAAATTTTTCAAAAAAAAATCTAAAAGAATAAGATAATGGTTTTCAAATCAAATTTAAAACAAGAAGAAATATTTTTAAATAGATGATTTTTCAGAAGAAAGTAAACTATAAGATAATGGCTTTCAAAACATAGTTTAAAACATATTTCTCGAATAAATTTTTTTTTAAAATTCAAATCATAAAATTTAAAACAAAATGACAGATCTTGAAATAGAAAATTTTCCAGAAGAAAGTTACAAATAAGATAATAGTTTTAAAATCAAATTGAAACAATTTATATAACTAAAAATCACAAACTTGTTTCAAATCAAAATAAATAAGAAATTACCAACATAATAATTCTCAAATCATCAAAGTCAAAATGGATGTTAAAATAAAACTTAAATTGTAATTAAAAAAAGAACATATGAATATTTCTGAAATCAAGGTTAAAATAGTAAGATAAACGGAAGTAAAAAGGCAAATTGTTCAAACAAAATTAAAAAGAATAAGATAATGGTTTTCAATCCAATTTTAAACAAGAAGGAATATTTTTAAATAGATGATTTTTCATAAGAAATTAAAATATAAGATAAGGGCTTTCAAAACAAAGTTAAAAACAGATTTTTCAAAAAAAAAAATCAAAACAAAATGAAAGATCTTGAAATAGCAAATTTTCCAGAAGAAAGTTAAAAAATAAGATAGTGGTTTTAAAATCAAATTGAAACAATTTATATAAGTAAAAATTTCAAACTTGTTTCAAATCAAAATAAATAAGAAATTGCCAGCATAATAATTTTCAAAGCATCAATCATCAAGGTCAAAATGGATGTTAAAATAAAACTTAAATTGTAATTTAAAAAAAAAGAAAAAAAAAGACATCCAAATATTTCTCAAATCAAAGTTAAAAAAGTAAGGTAAACAGTACTAAAAAGACAAATTTTTCAAACAAAATGTAACAGAATAAGAAAATGGTTTTCAAATCCAATTTAAAACAAGAAGGAATATTTTTAAATAGATGGTTTTGCAGAAGAAATTAAGATATAAGATAATGGCTTTCAGAACAAAGTTAAAAACATAATTTTTAATTAAAAAACAGATTTTTAAAATAAAATTTAAATGTTGATATTCAAATAATAAAATTTAAAACAAAATGACAGATCTTGAAATATTAAATTTTCCAAAAAAAAGTTAAGAATAACATGATGTTTTAAAAATCAAAATGAAACAATTTATATAAATAAAAATTACAAACTTGTTTCAATCAAAATAAATAAGAAATTACCAACATAATAATTTTCAAATCATCAATCATCAAATTCAAAATGGAGGTTAAAATAAAACTTAAATTGTAATTTTAAAATATGAAAAGAACATACGAATATTTCTCAAATAAAAGTTTAAAAAGTAAGATAAAAGATAGTAAAACGGTAAATTTTTCAAACAAAATTTAAAAGAATAAGATAATGGTTTTCAAATCCAATTTAAAACAGGAAATAATATTTTTAAATAGATATTTTTCAGAAGAAATTAATATATAAGATAATGGCTTTCAAAACAAAGTTAAAAACATTTATAATTAAAAATTACAAACTTGTTTCAACTCGATTAAATAAAAAAAAAAAAAATTGAATGTTAGTGAGCCACTGAATATTAATTTTCAAATATTCATCAAGTTCAAGCAAATAAGATAAAAGATGTTAAAATAGAAATTGTTCCAAAAACATTTTATAAAAAAAAAAAGATAAGCATTTTTTAAAATCAAACTTAAATAAATTTAAAATTACAAATTTGTTTCAAATCAAAATAAATAAGTAATTTAAATATAAAACATGCATTGGTAGATACAGATCCTTTAAAATCAAACACAAAAGAAAAATAAATGGCCTTAAAAATGCAGATTTATCAAATAAAATCTAAAATAATAAGTGTTACGGACCTAGTCTAGGCCCATTATCTCACTGGCTAGTACAGGGGGCAACCCACTATCCGTGGGACCCAGCCATGACCTTGGACATGCACCCACGACCCTGGACATGCACCCACGATCCTGGACATGCGCACACGATCCCGGACACACACAGGACACGTACGGTGTGGCGGCCAAGGGACTAACTAACCGTATACTCTATATATACAGAGGAAGGAGACGGCGCTGTGTACATTCATTCTAAGCCCCGACTTATCTACATTCAAATACACGGCACACACACACCCCCTTAGGCGAAACGCCCGCTTGTGTACCGTGATCATACCCTCTCCGAACGCTTGTCCCATAAGCATACAGAAGGGCACACAGATCCTACATCAAATCACCGGACCTTCAATAGGCCTGACATCGAGTTCTACACCATAACAAAGGGCGCCGACCGTGGGATCAATAAATTTCTATTCCCGTGACC
This sequence comes from Acacia pycnantha, assembly GCA_025563575.1. Classification (NCBI taxonomy): domain Eukaryota; kingdom Viridiplantae; phylum Streptophyta; class Magnoliopsida; order Fabales; family Fabaceae; genus Acacia; species Acacia pycnantha. The sequence continues at coordinate 1,415,907 of JAMWYP010000032.1, read as the reverse complement.
ATGAGGATAAGCACTCGTGCTTGTGCCAAAGACAATCGGAGGCGGATCAAGCGGGGACAACCGTCAACCACCGCGCCAACCACCCCGTAATGAGCAAATGATTAACCGATGCGATGGAGACCATCGGAAGGAGAAGATCGGCTTTCTCACCGAAGAACCATTGATTCCCAACAATGAACGACATCAAAGGACAACTCCGTCCGACACGGAGTCCTCGGCTCCACGAAACCAAGACCGTGGACCACAGAATTCCACTGGAGGAGGCCGGGACATCCCACATGCCGAGCCAGACTTTCGATCTCTTCAAGCCGGGATGCTTGTGATAATGAGACGGGTGGACAACATAGACAAGCGCCACACCCTTCACTATCAGCGAGCGGAAGAGCGGGAGAAGAGACGGACCCACACCCTTTCCAAATGAGGACGGGAAGATAGAACTTGGAGAGAGGACGACGATGACGAGAGCTCGGCTCATCGCACCGACAGGCGAAGGCGGAAACCGTCAACGGCAGGAGGGCCAATAGGAGGAACCAAAACCGGGATGAAGAGGGTCGACCTCGGGCGAGGAACCATCGAAGTGACGGGACGATTCCTCCAAGTGGTTTCCAGCGACGGAGATATGTCGACCAAATGCACAATAGCTTTTCTCGAAGGAGATCCAGAACGCCCGATTCCCTGAGAAGCTGAATTTGGGCGAGTTGACAAAGTATGATGGCACACAAGACCCGACGACTCATTTAGAAGACTTTGACGTTCACATGTCGGTTAGAGGTCTCAAGGAACCAATCGTGCCCCGGATCTTCGCCGCGACGTTAAAGGGGCCGCGTTGAAATGGCTTCACACTCTTCCTTTTGGGTCGATCCACAACTTTGAAGACTGGCCGAGGCCTTTGAGTTGCACTTCGCGACTAGCAAACGGCAACCAAAATCCCGGTATTCTCTCTCCAAAATCGAGGCAATGCCGCCGGGAGAGCTGCTCCAAAGTTACCTTGACCGCTTCAATCATGCGGTACTCCAGTGCGCGGACTTAACGAAGACGTACACGTTCACTTATTGGTGGACGGCCTCGATAAAGAGTCCCGCCTGGAGAATCTTTTAAAGGAGCGGGCAAAGAATCTCAACGACTTCATATCCCGTTCAAAGAAGTACTTGGACGTCGAGCGGATGCGAATGGCAAACAATCCCAATTCGAGGCGGGACCAAGATAGAACCTCCTCCCCAGGGTCGAGACTTCTCGACAACGGGAATAGGGATTCCCGGAGAAGGGGGAATGAAAACAAGAGCCGAGGTGGCAAGTTTGATCAGCGGAGCAAGTACGAGAAATATTCAGCCCTGACGGTGCCTCGATCTCAAGTATGGAAGGAGGTGTCAACAACCGAGATGAAGAAGGTCGATCGGCCTCGTCTGTCCTACCGAAGATCCGGGATAGACCGAGTCTAAATATTGCTCGTTCCATGATGGTCGAGGTCATACAACCGATGAGTGTTACGAGCTCCGGGATGCAATCGAACGATTTGTTCGGAAGGCAAACTTCAACAGTATGTCATAGAGCATCAAGGAAAAGGTGGGAAACGAAAGACCAAGAACCGCAGTAGGACCCCCCCTCGAAAGTTCAAAAAGCAGGAAGATAAACGAAAGGCTCCTGAGCCGGATGACGAATTTCCGAAGCGGAATTCGGCCGTAACATGTCAGCGGAGCAATGGGCGGAGCGGAGATACTATGAGCCGGCGAAGGAAATACCTTCGAGAAGTCTGTCCGTCGTGGACCGACCAAAATTCAAGGAACATCACACCGAGGTAGCACGACCGCCTTTGTTTTTCACAAGAGACGACCTCAAGGACGTTGTCCCCGCCATCAAGATGGGCTAGTGATAACCGAACAGATCGTCAAGCTAAGAGTCAAGCGGATATTTGTGGATGCGGTAGCTCGGCCGACATACTAAGCCGGAGGCGTTCAAAAGAATGGACCGGGACGACTTAAAGCCGTGCAAGACAACCCTCATCGGGTTTAATGGAGAACAATCGCGTCCGAAGGGGTTTATCGACCTCAGGTTCACCCTTGGAGTCAAAGACGCCTTTAAGTCCGAAAGAGTGCGGTTCATAGTGGCCGAGTTCGTTTCACCTTATAACATAATATTGGGAAGGCCAACCATTCACAAGTGGGACATCTTGGTATCTACAAAGCATCAAAAGCTCAAGGTGATAGGCAACCAAGGAACCGTGGTCACGGTAGCAGGGGATCAAAAAGAGTCTCGACAATGCTATTTTGAGGCCGTCGGAGTGGGGAGGCGGATCTTCATCGCAGCCCCAAAGAAGCGACTATCCGGGCCGTTCGGACCAGGGATTCTCCCGACAGCGAAGTTAATACTGTGGAATTGGACATCCGAGACGATGAGGTTCGCCCGAACCGGCGGGAGACTGGAAGATCGGTGATCGGAGACCCTCTCGCACCACTAAGATTGGCAAACACCTATCTCCCGAACTTAGAAGTAGTTTGGAGGACTTCTGAAGGAAAACAGAGAAAGAGGAACCACGGACCAGAAAAAAGGAAAGCGTTGGAAATTCACATCCAAGAATTGCTTGAAGCCGGATTTATTCGGGAAATACAGTATACAACCTGGTTATCAAATGTGGTGATGGTAAAAAAGCCAAATGGGAAGTGGAGAGTTTGTACAGATTACAAGAACTTGAACAAGGTATGCCCGAAGGACTCCTACCCAATGCCAAACATCGACCAACTGGTCGACAACGCCTCAGATTCCGGCTCCTATCCTTTATGGACGCATACTCGGATATAATCGAGATAGCGATGTACCCAGAGGATCGGGAAAAACAGCCTTCATTACTTGAAAGAGCTAACTATTGCTACAATGTCATGCCTTTCGGATTGAAGAATGCGGGAGCTACATATCAAAGGATGATGAATAAGGTCTTTGCAGACCTGCTTATTGCGGCCCGTCGGTTAAGACCTTATTTCCAGGGTCACCATATTGTTGTTAGAACAAGCCAGCCAATTCGACAAGTCTTACATAAGCCGGACCTAGCGGGGAGGATGACTAATGGGCGATAGAACTCTCCGAGTTCGACATCACCTCTGGCTCGCCATGCAATCAAGTCACGGCGTTGGCCGACTTCATCGAGAGCTCACCCGGCTACTAGGTCCGATGAGACACCGGCGGGCGAATGGAAGGTGTATGTCGACGGATCGTCGAACACGAAAGGAAGTGGAGCGGAGTCATTATTGAGAGTCCGAGAGGGGTTACAATTGAACATTCGTTGCATCTCAACTTCCCAACTTTGAACAATCAAGCGAGAATACGAGGCCTTGATAGCCGGCTTCTTCAAGCCAAGGAAAATGAGGCCACAAGAGTTAAGGTTTTCACCGACTCCCGGCTTGTGGCGGCTCGGATCGAGGTACGTATCAGGCTAAAGGCCCACTAATGGCCAAGTATCTCCTAAAGGCTAAGGACTTGATGTCAGGCTTCGATGAAGCAACTGTTACGCACATTCCCCGAGGAGAAAACGCAAGAGCCGACATTTTATCAAAATTGGCAAGCACTAAGCAGGCGGTTGTCATCGCACGGTTGTCCACAAAATCTCGAAGATCCGGTATGCATGATGGCTATTTCGGTCGAATCGAATGGAAAAAGTCGATAGAAGACTACCTTGAACGTGGACTCATCCTGCACGATGCAATGGAAGCAAAAATGTTGATTCGAGACGCGGCCAAGTACACAATGGTGGAGGATCAACTTTACCGAAAAGGATTACATTCTCCCATGCTAAGGTGTTTGAACCCAAATGAAGCGGGGTATGTCTGGCCGAGATTCATGGAGGGGCCAATGGTCGCATATGGGGGCTAAGGCGCTCGCCGAAAAACCCTTCGAGCGAGCTACATCGCCGACGTTGGAGGCGGATTCAAAGACCCTTGTAAGACAATGTGATAGTTGTCGAAGCATGCCGAGTTATTTGGGCGCCCCAGTGAAGGCTGCATTCCATCACGGCCCCTGGCCATTTTACAAATGGGGCATGGACATTCAGGGCCATTCAAGACGGCACCGGGCAAGCTGCGGTGGCTAATCGTGGCGATGAGACTACTTCACCAAGTGGATTGAGGCCGAACCTCTCACAACGATCTCCTCGGCTCGTGTGCGGCGATTTGTTGAAGTTAATATAATTACGCGGTTCGGAGCACCACCGAGATAGTAACTGGACAACGGAACTCGGTTCCGGAGTCGGATTTCGTGATTTGATTTATGAATACGAATACAAGATCACTTTGCTTCCGTGGAACACCCATGCATCCAACGGCCAAGCCGAGGCCGCCAATAAGGTCATCCTTGATGGTTTGAAGAAACGTATCGGAGGTGACACCTCTTGGGCCGATCAACTACCTTTTGTTCTTTGGGAAATCGAACAAGCTGCTCGAGACATCCACCCAAGAAACTCCTTATAGACGCCTACGGTTGTGAGTCTATGATTCTGTGGAAATAGGGATGATGTCTTGGCGCGGGAAGAGCATTTTATCACAAGGCGAAATAGCCAATAGTGAGGCGTTAGCGATCGAGTTGGATCGGCCGATGAGGCTGGTCACCTCCCATTGTCGGGATATTGCAATGAAGCGGTGATCGCGGCTCGTTATAACAAGAAGGTTAGACCAAGAAGATTCGGCCAGGTTGCTTGGTACTTAGAAGGGCCGACATTGGGAACAAGAACTCCAAAGACGGCAAGCTTGCGGCTAATTGGGACGGACCTTATCGCGTTCGGGAAACTCTTGAGAGAGGAGCTTACATTCGGAAAATTTGGATGGAACCCCTATCAAGCGAACATGGAATGCGGACAAATTAAAGGCATATTTGATTAGGCTTATCTTTTGTTTTTCTTAAAGCATCGCTTTCCATTATGTTCTTTGTTCAACGTTGCCTGCTGGCTTTTCCCTTTGTAACAATTGCTTTGTCGAATATGAATGAAACTCTCGTTCGAGGTATCTATTGAATTCCAAACATTGTCTTTTCAAGATTCAATTGTTATTAGCTTTTCAATTTGAAGAAAACACGTCTGGATAGCTATCGCAGCCCAGGACACGCTAATTTACTCCGGGTATCAATAGAAAATGTCATGCCGACCCGATCGAGTCAAAATGCTCGGACGCTATCGGGCCAAACCGAACCGGGCGGTGGCAATTTTCATTTACCTTTGGATGACCGGTTACAATACCAGAATTTTATAAAACAGTGCAAACACTAGCACTTTAAAACATCATGGTCTTATGACCAAAAGCGCGTTCGCGGATTCTGCCTATTTTCATAAGACCTTGGCCGGTCGGCCGCGATAAGCGGTAAAGTTATATTTTAGTACGATGCATTATGGTTGCTAAATTACCATCTATTGTTAATCGTAGCCAAAAATGGCCATATTGGCCAATCTGCTTGATAAAGTCATTGCGGTAACACAACCGGAAGATTATACAAATTACAAAGAAAAAAAAAAGAGAGAGAAATCAATCCATGTGCTTAGGGCGGTCGAGACTTCCTCACCTGCTCGGCCTCCAAAGATGGCCGCATCGCCATCTATCCGGTCTCGGAGCCGCGGGAGGTTCCACATAGGGGACAATCTGCCGTCGATCCACATAAGACCGGAAATGATGCCTGTAGTGTTGAGCTCGATCCCGGGTTCAAAGCCGGATCTGGGCAAGAGAATTCTCAAACGCCTCCACCACTGAACCCGGTAGCAACTCCTGCCGGCCGGGTTATCTCCGCGACAGATGTGTTGAGGACGCCTCCCCGGCTTTGATCCTGTCCACTTCGGCTCACGAACCCGTCCTCTCTCGGTGTCATGGCTTTCAAGCGCTCTTCGCTTCTAGCTTGAGCCGCCTTAAAGCCTTCAATTATTACATTGGAGTCCGCCAAGAGCCCCTCGGTCTCTTTTAGTTGAAACTCCACTTTCTCCAGTGAACCTCACGAGCACGGAACTCGTTCGAAGCGATTTGCCATTGTTTGAGCTTCATCGCGGTGCTGTTCGGGCACGCTCGGCTCCGCGGCGGCCTCCGCATATTTGTGGTTGAGGTGAGAAAAGATTGGGTCAAACCGGCACCTTTCGGAAAGCATTTCCCAATGCCTGGACTTCTCGTACGTCTACTTCCCGCAAGGTGCGGCTCTTGATAACGGGTAGGAGGCGGGAGTGCGTCTTGAGTTCTTCGGTAATGCCCTTACTCCACAAATGTGAGCGGGGAATGACGGTGGAAGGACGAGGGGAACAGGGTATCGAGCAAGGAGAGGGGCTCGACGTCGGTCGACTTAGGAGGCGGCGATTTCGGGGTAGGGGAGGCTCGGATAGGACAGACAAGGCTGGCTTCGGCTGCGGGCTTGGATGACTCCCCGACCTTAAGCTTCTTTGGCTCGGCTTTTCGATGACTCTCAGACCTTCGACTTGCCGCGTCCTTGGCGACCTCTTTCTCCCCTTGGCGTGGGCTCGGGGATCCCGAGAAAGATATTGCGGCTCTTTCATCTTGAGACACATACGAAACACATACACCATGTTAGCTACTAGGAAAGCAAAGACGATCAATCTTGTACTAAGACGCGGAACAACGCCGATGTTTAAATAACAAAATGTCATACTCGGCCACGACGCCATCTCATCTCGACGCCGAGCCTCGGCCCGATATTGGGCTACTAAGGAGCCGGCCCCAACAGATCCGTTCGCTCTAACGTGGTCTATTATGGCATCGATGGCTTTCCTTTCGGGCTTGACGATTAGACCGCTCCACCTTATAGGCGCTAGGGGACACATTATGGTGATCTTGACACCAATACAAGTTAAACTCCCAGTCGACTTTTGCAGAGTCCAGCCCTTTGAGGAACCAGGAGTTGTACCGGTTTAGCGACGACTTTGAAAAAGTTGCCCTTGAAGCGTTTGAAAGAGTCGAGGCCAGGGTAAACAAGCGCCGATTGGCTATTCCCGAATGGATGTCCACCCTTGAGCTCAGCGGTTCTTTCCCAGAGCGAGAGGTGTGGGGGCTGAAGAAGTAGAAGAACATAGAAGTGGTGCAAGGCGGTCAAGGCTCGAGCAAAACCACTCAAAGGCAATCGGGTAACCCCGTCCATTGGGGTGTAATTGCGAGGAGCTATACTAAGAAATTGGAGGGTGGCCATTTGAAATTCGGAAAAGGGAAATCGAATCCCAAGCACAGTAATGTAGTCGGCATAGAAAAAGAAAAAGGAGTTGTGGCTCCCCTCCCTCACTGAGCACACAGCTCTTCCTCTTCAGGGAGACAAAGAGAGTAGGTGTTAGTATCTTGAACGGAAGACCTTCCAAGTCTTCCATGGTCGGCTTCGGCCAAATAGGATAACACTTCTCGGGTAACCCAAGGGAATTGTTCAATTAAGTCTGTGGGGGCTAGCACGGTTTGCATTTCCAGGACTCGACTCGGCCGCGTGGGAAGAAGAAGACGCCCATTATACCTAACACAAATAAAAATATAAGCAAGATCGAGAATCTTCCTAGCATACACGATGTCAATAATTGAAGGCGGGACTCTACGGTTGTGGTAAGATTAAAATCCAAGTCAACGGGACTCGCGATGAAGCTTGAGGAGCCGGGACCAAATTATGTCGGCGGGAGCCCAAAATTAAGTCGGTTTGTGGAGGAATCCCACAAGAAATAAGTCGTGAGCACTCATACAAGCGATCGTAGCAAGGCCCGATGTAGGAATCAACCTCGGCCCTAGGACCCGTGGCCACTTTGTTAGGCGGCTGTCGGAAGGCCGGAGAAGCGGACACGTCGAAGCTCGGTTAAACACCCTTGGATTAGGAAGAAGCGGGAAGGAAACATTCGGACTTCCCTAACCGACGATGCATCGTCTCGGATTTTCGCCGGCCCGCCACGAGAAGTTTTCCCTTGCCTCCACGGTGATCGGTTAAAGCAACGGTTTGCGGCGTTGGACGAGAAGATTCATCGCCCCAAAGCCACCAACGGCTTTTTCCCTTGACAGTATGGCGTAGTTCCGCCAGTTCTTCGGGGGTCATATCTTTTATGTCCTTCGACATTGGGAGCCACTCTATTAAAGGTATTAACGAAAAGGAAACGGCTCACTCGAAAAACAGGGGGAGTTTTGCACAAATGAAGGAACCCAATCGACGGGGCAAAAGCGCCTTTTCCATTCGTTAGCAAGGATGACGTGACCTTTTCATTTAATGCGCGTCTGTCGGGCATTAATCGCCAAGGGCGTATAGGCCGACACCCCCTCAATTCGGCTTCACGACAGTCGAGGGCGCCGGTGGCATAGGCAAATGATAACATAGAAGAGGAATCGGCAGCAGAAAGCGCCGGGCACAAGGGGCGGGGTTCACGATCAAATATCCGGCTCACGGTTAGGCTAATCGGCCTACGAGAAAGGACCACATTTGGAGTCTTCGGCCAGTGCAAGCGAGCCGGACCGGATGGTCGAAGAACAACAAAATTTAAACAAACATAACCGGACCACATGTGCAGGGGCAATTCAACGGAAGACTTGTAGTTAGAGGTTGTTTGAAATTCTAATAGACACCTTATCAAAGTAAGACGGGGGCAGCTCAGATACAACTAGAGGATCCGGCAACATGTCCGCCCCAGGTTGACCGAGAGACTGGATGAACGCTTGTCCCATAAGCATACAGGAAGGGCACACAGATCCTACATCAAATCACCGGACCTTCAATAGGCCGGACATCAGAGTTCTACACCAGAACAATAAGATAATGGTTTTTAAATCAAAAATCAAAATATTTTTAATTGCAAATTTGTTTCAAACAAAAAGAAACAAGTAATATAAAATATTAGTTAGCAATTTATATAACTAAAAATTACAAACTTGTTTCAAATCAACATAAATAAGATATTACCAACATAATAATTTTCAAATCATCAAAGTCAAAATGAATGTTAAAATAAAATAGTAAATAAAATAAAAAGAACATACGAATATTTCTCAAATCAAAGTTAAAAAAGTAAGATAAACGATAGTAAAAAGGCAAATTTTTTAAAATAAAATCTAAAAGAATAAGATAATAGTTTTCAAATCCAATTTAAACAAGAAGGAATATTTTAAATAGATGATTTTTCAGAAGAAATTAAAATATAAGATAATGGCTTTCAAAACAAAGTTAAAAACCAATTTTTCAAATAAAATTTAAATGTTGAAATTCAAATAATAAAATTTAAAACAAAATGATAGATCTTGAAATAGCAAATTTTCCAAAAGAAAGTTAAAAATAAGATACTGGTTTTAAAATCAAATTGAAACAATTCATATAACTAAAAATTACAAACTTGTTTCAAATCAAAATACATAAGAAGTTACCAACATAATAATTTTCAAATCATCAAAGTCAAAATGGATGTTAAAATAAAACTTAAATTGTAATTAAAAAAAGAACATACGAATATTTCTGAAATCAAAGTTAAAAAAAGTTAGATAAACGGTAGTAAAAAGGTAAATTTTTCAAACAAAATCTAAAAGAATAAGATAATTGTTTTCAAAACAAAGTTAAACACATATTTTTTAATTAAAAAATATTTAAATGTTGATATTCAAATAATAAAATTTAAAATAAATTGACCGATCTTGAAATAGCAAACTTTCCAAAAGAAAGTTTTAAAATATGATGATGGTTTTAAAATCAAATTGAAACCATTTATATCACTAAAACTTACAAACCTGTTTCAAATCAAAATAAATAAGAAATTACCGACATAATAATTTTCAAATCATCAATCATTAAATTCAAAATGGATGTTAAAATAAAACTTAAATTGTAATTTTAAAAAATAAAAAGAACATACGAATATTTCTGAAATCAAAGTTAAAAAAGTAAGATAAACGGTAGTAAAAAGGAAAAATTTTCAAACAACATCTAAAAGAATAAGATAATGGATTTCAAATAAAATTTAAAACAAGACGAAATATTTTTAAAATGATGATTTTTCAGAAGAAAGTAAAATATAAGATAATGGCCTTCAAAACAAAGTTAAGAACATATTTTTCAAATAAAATTTTTTTGATATTCAAATCATAAAATTAAAAAAAAAAAATGAAAGATCTTGGAATAGAAAATTTTCCAGAAGAAAGTTAAAAATAAGATCATAGTTTTAAAATCAAATTGAAACAATTTATATAACTAAAAATGACAAACTTGTTTCAAATCAAAATAAATAAGAAATTACCAACATAATAATTTTCAAATCATCAAAGTTAAAATGGATGTTAAAATAAAACTTAAATTGTAATTTAAAAAAGAACATATGAATATTTCTGAAATCAAAGTTTAAAAAAGTTAGATAAACGGTAGTAAAAAGGCAAATTTTTCAAACAAAATCTAAAAGAATAAGATATAACTGTTTTAAAATCCAATTTAAAACATGAAGGAATATTTTTAAATACATGATTCTTCAGAAGAAAATAAAATATAAGATAATGGCTTTCAAAACAAAGTTAAACACATTTTTTTTAATTAAAAAAAATTCAACAAAGATTTAAATGTTGATATTCAAATAATAAAATTTAAAAGAAATTGAACGATCTTGAAATAGCAAATTTTCCAAAAGAAAGTTTAAAATATGATGATGGTTTTAAAATCAAATTGAAACCATTTATATCACTAAAAATTACAAATTTGTTTCAAATCAAAATAAATAAGAAATTACCAACATAATAATTTTCAAATCATCAATCGATAAATTCAAAATGGATGTTAAAATAAACTTAAATTGTAATTTTAAAAAATAAAAAGAACATACGAATATTTCTGAAATCAAAGTCAAAAAAGTAAGATAAACGGTAGTAAAAAGGAAAAATTTTCAAACAAAATCTAAAAGAATAAAATAATGGTTTTCAAATAAAATTTAAAACAAGTTCAAAAAAAAAATAAAACAAGAAGAAATATTTTTAGATAGATGAATTTTCAGAAGAAAGTAAAATATAAGATAATGGCTTTCAAAACAAAGTCAAAAACATATTTTTCGAATAATTTTTTTTTGATATTCAAATCATAAAATTTAAAACAAAATGACAAATCTTGAAATAGCGAATTTTTCAAAACATAAGATAATGGCTTTCAAAACAAAGTTAAAAACATATTTTTCGAATAAAATTTTTTTTGATATTCAAATCATAAAATTTAAAACAAAATAAATGACAAATCTTGAAATAGCGAAATTTTCAGAAGAAAGTTAGAGATAAGATAATAGTTTTAAAATCAAATTGAAACAATTTATATAACTAAGAATTTTAAACTTGTTTCAAATCAAAATAAATAAGAAATTACCAACATAATAATTTTCAAATCGTCAAAGTCAGAATGGATGTTAAAATAAAGCTTAAATTGTAATTAAAAAAAGAACATATGAATATTTCTGAAATCAAAGTTAGATAAACGGTAGTAAAAAGGCAAATTTTTCAAACAAAATCGAAAAGAATCAGATAATTGTTTTAAAATCCAATTTAAAACATGAAGGAAAATTTTTAAATAGATGATTTTTCAGAAGAAAATAAAATATAAGATAATGGCTTTCAAAACAAAGTTAAACACATATTTTTTAATTAAAAAAACAAATTTTTCAAAAAATATTTAAATGTTGATATTCAAATAATAAAATTTAAAATAAATTGACCGATCTTGAAATAGAAAATTTTCCAAAAGAAAGTTTAAAATATGATGATGGTTTTAAAATCAAATTGAAACAATTTATATAACTAAAAATTACAAACTTGTTTCAAATCAAAATAAATAAGAAATTACCAACATAATAATTTTCAAATCATCAAAGTCAAAATGGATGTTAAAATAAAACTTAAATTGTAATTAAAAAAAGAACATATAAATATTTCTGAAATCAAAGTTAAAATAGTAAGATAAACGAAAGTAAAAAAACAAAATGACAGATCTTGAAATAGCAAATTTTTCAGAAGAAAGTTAAAAATAAGAGAGTGGTTTTAAAATCAAATTGAAACAATTTATATAAGTAAAAATTTCAAAATTGTTTCAAATCAAAATAAATAAGAAATTGCCAACATAATAATTTTCAAATCATCAAAGTCAAAATGGATGTTAAAATTAAACTTAAATTGTAATTAAAAAAAGAACATATGAATATTTCTGAAATCAAAGTTAAAATACTAAGATAAACGAAAGTAAAAAAGCGTGAGACTTTAATCTCTTTTAGTTTTTTGGTTTGTTTAAGTTTCATTTGTCTATCTTTCCTTGTATCGAAAAAAAAAAAAGGCAAATTGTTCAAACAAAATAAAAAAGAATTCAAACCCAATTTAAAACAAGAAGGAATATTTTTGAATAGATGATTTTTCAGAAGAAATTAAAATATAAGATAAGGGCTTTCAAAACAAAGTTAAAAACAGTTTTTTCAAATAAAATTTAAAACAAAATGACAGATCTTGAAATAGCAAATTTTTCAGAAGAAAGTTAAAAAATAAGATAGTGGTTTTAAAATCAAATTGAAACAATTTATATGAGTAAAAATTTCAAACTTGTTTCAAATCAAAATAAATAAGAAATTGCCAACATAATAATTTTCAAAGCATCAATCATCAAGGTCAAAACGGATGTTAAAATAAAACTTAAATAGTAAATAAAAAAAAGAACATACGAATATTTCTCAAATCAAAGTTAAAAAAGTAAGATAAACAATACTAAAAAGACAAATTTTTCAAACAAAATCTAAAAGAATAAGAAAATGGTTTTCAAATCCAATTTAAAACAAGAAGGAATATTTTAAATAGATGATTTTTCAGAAGAAAATAAAATATAAGATAATGGCTTTCAAAACAAAATTAAACACATATTTTTTTAATTAAAAAAACATGTTTTTCAAAAGATATTTAAATGTTGATATTCAAATAATAACATTTAAAATAAATTGACCGATCTTGAAATAGCAAATTTTCCAAAAGAAAGTTTAAAATATGATGATGGTTTTAAAATCAAATTGAAACAATTTATATAACTAAAAATGACAAACTTGTTTCAAATCAAAATAAATAAGAAATTACCAACATAACAATTTTCATGGTTGCCAAAGCATCGTTCTGGAGGTTCAGCGGCTTTTGGCTCTGGATTGGAGGGTGGCTATCACCCATATTTATCGCGAGGGGAATAGGTGTGCTGATTTCTTAGCTACCTATGCGTTGGACCTGGATAGGGGATTTCATTCCCTTGAAGAACCACCTGAGGCCATGCGGGGTATCCTGCATACGGATGCTAGGGGAGTCGGAAGTGTTCGTCTTTGCTTAGCTGTTTCTGATTAATTGTTAATCAGCCCCTTTTCAACAAAAAAAAAAAAGTCAAAATGGATGTTAAAATAAAACTTAAATTGTAATTAAAAAAAGAACATACGAATATTTCTGAAATCAAAGTTCAAAAAAAGTTAGATGAACGGTAGTAAAAAGGCAATTTTTTCAAACAAAACTAAAAGGATAAGATAATTGTTTTAAAATCCAATTTAAAACAAGAACGAATATTTTTAAATAGATGATTTTTCAGAAGAAAATAAAATATAAGATAAGGGCTTTCAAAACAAAGTTAAACACATATTTTTTTCATTAAAAAAACAAATTTTTCAAAAAATATTTAAATGTTGATATTCAAATAATAAAATTTAAAATAAATTGACAGAACTTGAAATAGAAAATTTTCAAAAAGAAAGTTAAAAATATGATGATGGTTTTAAAATCAGATTGAAACAATTTATATAACTAAAAATACAAACTGTCTCAAATCAAAATAAATAAGAAATTACCAACATAATAATTTTCAAATCATCAATCATTAAATTCAAAATGGATGTTAAATTAAAACTTAAATTGTAATTTTAAAAAATAAAAAGAACATACGAATATTTCTGAAATCAAAGTTAAAAAAGTAAGATAAACGGTAGTAAAAAGGAAAAATTTTCAAACAAAATCTAAAAGAATAAGATAATGGTTCTCAAATCAAATCTAAAACAAGAAGAAATATTTTTTAAATAGATGATTTTTCAGAAGAAAGTAAAATATAAGATAATGGCGTTCAAAACAAAGTTAAAAACATACTTTTCGAATAAAATTTTTTTGATATTCAAATCATAAAATTTTAATGACAGATCTTGAAGAAAGTTAAAAATAAGATAATAGTTTTAAAATCAAATTGAAACAATTTATATAACTAAAAATCACAAACTTGTTTCAAATCAAAATAAATAACAAATTACCAACATAATAATTTTCAAATCATCAAAGTCAAAAGGGATGTTAAAATAAAACTTAAATTGTAATTAAAAAAAGAACATATGAATATTTCTGAAATCAAAGTTAAAATAGTAAGATAAACGAAAGTAAAAAGGCCTGAGACTTTCATCTCTTTTAGTTTTGTGGTTTGTTTAAGTTTTGTTTGTTTATTTTTCCTTGTATAAAAAAAAAAAGAAGCAAATTGTTCAAACAAAATAGAAAAGAATAAGATAATGGTCTTCAAATCCAATTTAAAACAAGGAATATTTTTAAATAGATGATTTTTCAGAAGAAATTAAAATATAAGATAAGGGCTTTCAAAACAAAGTTAAAAACAGTTTTTTCAAATAAAATTTAAAACAAAATGATAGATCTTGAAATAGCAAATTTTTCAGAAGAAAGTTAAAAAATAAGATAGTGGTTTTAAAATCAAATTGAAAAAATTTATATGAGTAAACATTTCAAACTTGTTTCAAATCAAAATAAATAAGAAATTGCCAACATAATAATTTTCAAAGCATCAATCATCAAGGTCAAAACGGATATTAAAATAAAACTTAAATTGTAATTAAAAAAAAAAAAGACTTCCAAATATTTCTCAAATCAAAGTTAAAAAAGTAAGATAAACAATACTAAAAAGACAAATTTTTCAAACAAAATCTAAAAGAATAAGAAAATGGTTTTCAAATCCAATTTAAAACAAGAAGGAATATTTTTAAATAGATGATTTTGCAGAAGAAATTAAAATATAAGATAATGGCTTTCAAAACAAAGTTAAAAACATAACTTTTAATAATAAAAAAAACAGATTTAAAATGGAGGTTAAAATAAATAAGAAATTACCAACATAAAAATTTTCAAATCATCAATTATCAAAATTCAAAATGGAGGTTAAAATAAAAATTAACTTGTAATTTTAAAATATAAAAAGAACATACGAATATTTCTCAAATAAAAGTTTAAAAAGTAAGATAAAAGATAGTAAAACGGTAAATTTTTCAAACAAGATTTAAAAGAATAAGATAATGGTTTTCAGATCCAATTTAAAACATGAAGGAATATTTTTAAATAGATATTTTTCAGAAGAAATTAAAATATAAGATAATGGCTTTCAAAACAAAGTTAAAAACAATTTATAATTAAAAATTACAAACTTGTTTCCACTCGATTAAATAAAAAAATTAGAATGTTAGTGAGCTACTGAATATTAATTTTTAAATCATGAATCATCAAATTCAAGCAAATAAGATAAAGGATGTTAAAATAGAAATTGTTCCAAAATCATTTTATTAAAAAAAAAAAGATAAGCAGTTTTTTAAATCAAACTTAAATAAATTTAAAATTACAAATTTGTTTCAAATCAAATTAAATAAGTAATTTAAATTTAAAATATTGGTTAATTATAAGTTTTTTTTTACCTGAACTACAAGTTCTTAAAACAATAAGATAAATCGTTGGCAAAAAAAAAAACGAATAATCAGGCCAAAAAACCCAATAAGATAAATGGTCTTAAAATTGCATATTTTTCAAACAAACAAAAAAATTAAAATAATAAGATAATGGTATTTAAATCAAATTTAAAAAATTTATAGTTATAATTAAAAATTACAAACTCATATCAAATCAAAATAAAATGGGTGTTAAAATAATTTCTTTTAAAAAAAGATATGCAGATTTTTGAAATCAAACTTAAAACAATAAGATAAATGGTTGTAAATGCATCTTTTTCAAATAAAATCTAAAATAATAAAATATTCCCATGATCCCAAGACAGGAAAGGTATAAAAACAAAATCACTGACTTGAGTCACAAACATACTACTCCTACTTTTAAAACAAAAGGCTAGCTTCCATGGAAAACCCATTAAGAGATCAAAGATAAATCGAAAGAACAAGATATGGTTGGCGAAAAAAAAAGAAGCAAAATATGATAATCACCCATCACAAGTAAACACGACTACAGCGCAGAGCAGCATAAACAGAATACAGGCATACAGAATACAGGCATAGCATAGAACAAATATCAATGCAAAGTGCAGAAAATCCCAAACTAGTTCAAACAAACCATCAAATCGTAGAAAAACTGACCTTTTGACGATGAAAATAGCAATTTGATTGAAGAAGACTGCTGTCGGACGGTATTTGGTCGAAGATTGGAATGGCTTCAAAGATCAGTTAGGGTTTCCCAAACTCATCGGATCTACGCCTCGGAGTCGGAGAGAGAGAGAGCGACTAACGGCTAGTTGGAACTCCAAAACCAAGGGTTGTCCCATAACCTATTTTTTTATTGCTAGTATGGCAATTTCCTAATATGCCTCTTCCTCTTGGCGTAGCTTTCTTTTAACGCAAAGATAATTTAATGGTGAGTAATAATGGGCTCAAGCCCAACAAGATAAACAAACAGATATATGATATAATTCGAATAAAATGATTTGAATATTAATATATGATATAATTCGCACAAAAAAAAAAAATAATTGCAAATTTGTTTCAAATCAAAAGAAATAAGTAATATTAAATATTAGTTCCCTACTAAATAATGATTTTAAAATTATCAAAATTAAAACAATAAGATGATGATGTTTAAATATAGATTTTTCGAATAAAATATAAAAGAAAAACATAAGCAGATTTTTTGCTCAAGGACAAAGACTGGTCCTTGGATAAAGCTTCCCAATTAATTTGTCGAAGCATTTTAAATCTTTCATCCAGCGTAACGAACCTAACTTTTGGATCCACAATACCAGCCAGTCCAACTTTATGGGGCAATATTTTATCAGTTAATGACAAACAAAACGTTCTCCAAGAAGAATATAGACTTCACATGTTCACCAATATATATATCACTTCACCTCTGTAAAGTAGACCGCAAGGGATAAGATAGCAAGTTATTAAGTGCTTCGTCTGCATCAACTATCAAGTCAATTCCATCCTTGAGTAGCTGAACAGCTTCCTACAAGTTAAAAATGCAGACATCATGTTGGTCAACCATGTGAGCAATACCACTTCTGCTGCGAACTAAACTGAATAAAGTATCCACAAGGTGAAAACAGCTCATGCTATCTATAACAGAAAATAAACCAGTCAAGCAAAGGATCTCACATCAATGAAGGGCCCATTAGATACAGTAAGTAATCCTCAAGTCTTCCAGCGCTCTCCAATTAGCTAGATTAGTCAACTCTGTAGAAGAGTGGAATTCAAACAATATTCTTACCAAGTTTCTCCATGGTGAAAAATTCTTCTGTTCCATCACCCCAACCTAACAAGGCCAAGTAATTCACCATTGCTTGAGGTAAGTATCCCATCTCCCTGAACTGTACGAAGAGAGAAGCATTTTGAGAATAAAATAAAATAAAAATTAAGAAAACCAATCAATAGAGGTCTCACAATTATTTCCCTTTCAGGACATCCCGAATCATAGTGATATTTTTCAAGCACTAAAATGTGATTTAGTCGAATTAAAATAACTAAAATGTGATTTAGTCAAATTAAAATAACTACCTGATAACATGGGAAATAGCCATGGTGGTATCATCCACGGTTACACAAAAAAAAATAAACCGGTATGTGTAAGGAGTTCCTTTTTCCAGCTCTTCTTGCACTTCTCCATCACTTGCATTAGCCCATTTACCAGTTTATACTGGAGGCAGTTGCTGTAGTTTAGCAATCTCCTTCATTTTTTCTAATTCCTGACATGATCAATAATTCAATATGACTCAATAAGCAAAAATGAACAACGGCAATCAGGCAAGAAAAATAAAAGGCTTTAACAGAATGTAAACTACAGAAATAGCAAATCTCTGAAGTACAGCCTCAAAATCCATTACTATCTGCTCTATTACAGATTGGCTCTTTAATGCAAACAAGAGACCTATTTTGACTATAAATTTATAAATCAGGTGACATGAAATGCACATTCATGGGAGCAATTTAGGTGTGTTTGGGTTAATATAGAAAACAATTGTCATAAGCTAATCTGCGACAAGAGAATCAGTCAATCTCAAAATATCCGGCTTTTTTACCAAAATAATTTTTTTTTTTAAAAATTACCAGATTAAATAACATTCGAAACTATTTACCAAAGTAAAGCAGTTGGAAACGTTGGCTGACAGTATGCCACAAGTGGCGTAAGAGATCCCAACGGATTGAGTATTTTTTTATGAAAGGCGTGAGAAATTC
The DNA here is from genome assembly GCA_025563575.1 of Acacia pycnantha. Classification (NCBI taxonomy): domain Eukaryota; kingdom Viridiplantae; phylum Streptophyta; class Magnoliopsida; order Fabales; family Fabaceae; genus Acacia; species Acacia pycnantha. Next base: position 1,397,477 of record JAMWYP010000032.1, on the reverse strand, counting down.
TCACGCCATTAATGACATAAGGATTTCTCACGTCATTGGGTCAGAATCTTGACATTAGTCAGGATTCTGACGCCTTAATGGCGTGAGAATTTCTCACGCCATTAAGGTGTTTCTGACGCCTTAATGGCATGAGAGATTCTCACGCCATTAAGGCGTCAGGATTCTGACGCCTTAATGGCGTGAGAGATTCTCACGCCATTAATTGCGTGAGAAATTCTAACACCATTAATGGCGTGAGATATCCAAACCCTACGCCACAGCGCTGTGGCGCCACAAATCTCAGCGCCATTAATGGCGCAAGCAGTAGATTGGGAAATATTTTCAGAATAACTTCAATTTGGTAATTTTTTTTTAAAAAAAAAAAATTATTTTGGTAAAAAAGCCCAAAATATCCCCTTATCTTGAATCATCGAAGTTTGCATGGTGGAATATGCCATGATTTTCAAATATGAATCAAACCCTAGTTTAAGCAAGCTCCACAAACTTAATTTCATAATTTTGAAATATGTACTCAATTATTGGATTACTGCTAGCAATGAGTGTTACTTGGAAAAACATGAAAAGGACGAGTTTAATATTCATAACACACGACAATTTTTCCTACATGTTTACTTATATAAGTTGGGAGTTTTTTTTTCCCCCATGACATACTCATTTTAATCTGTGCGCTAAAATAACTTTCGAAAGGCTTAGCTGAAATAACATTCTCATGACATACTCATTTTGTGTGTTAAAATAACTTTTAAAAAAGCTATTTTTGTTTGGGATTATTTTTGGGATCTAAAAGTGTATATCCATGTAAATCGAGACAAAATTTGTCTCATATATTTTACTCATATACTGTAAATCATGATTGAAAATCTACTTTTAAAGGCTTCCAAATGAGCAAGCACCTTAAATATAAGATAGAGTTGACTTTTTTAAAGAGATTAAAGAAATTAATTAAATTGTTTTACAATATTTATATTTATCATTTTTTTAAAACTATTTTATCTAACTTATAAATTATAAACTGATATATAATGAAAAAGAAATATAATTTAAATTGTTTTAAAAAAATAACTTTACACAAAGAATATAAATTCCCTCGTGCCAAACCACCCACCCTCTCCCCCGATTTCACCGAATCTCCTGTGTTTCACACCAATGGCGTTTTTTATTTCACGGAGGCTCACCAACATTTTGTTGACATCTTCTCGATCATCTTCTCTTCATTTACTATCACTGCCTTCTACCACAATCTCAAAATCCTCCACTCAATTCTATCTTCTTCATGCTTCATCTTCTTCAACCCCTTCATACCCCACTCAGAAACCCCAAATTCTTGAGCCCTGCTTCATAAGATCGGCTCCATTTGCCACTTTCCGGCCAAGCAAACCCACATTTTCACCCGCCAATAACAACCCTGAAACTCCATGCTCCGGCCAAAACCCTAATTCCATCCACACTTCTTTACTGGAAAACGAGCTTCGAGACTTACTCAGAAAATCGATGGACAACATCAGGGGCTTGAAAAACGCATTGACAGTTCTAGGTTTTGTTCATATAGGTATAGGAGCTTGGGTCCTTGGCTCCGTTCCATTTCACCCAAGCTTTTTAACACAGGGCTTTCTGGCATCTACAGTCCCACTCTGGTTGGCTAGCAAGATGAAGCAAAGTTGGCATCTAATGAGCCTTTTTAACATGAAAAGAGAGGAAGGTTTGTTTCTACCTTCCAGATTTGCTTGGTTGGCTGCTCGGAGACTGTTGGTGGCGGTTATCTCTGTGATATTCGTTCAATTGGGTGTCCTATTCTTTTTGCCTAGTGATATAAAGATCCCAAGGATTAAGATTTCTACGATTGCCATGGCGTTATTTCCAATGTTGTGTGGTCTTCAGATATATCGGATGCCATCAGTATCTAGTCAGATGTTGAGATGGGAGCTGGAAGGGAAAGTTGGAGGTTTGCTTCTAAGCTCGAATCGGATGGAACAGCTAAAGGTTTTGAGGGTGGTGAATATTTTCCTCCTCCGATTGAAGAATGCCTCCTATTTGGGTGCTGGTTTATCCTGTTCATGGCTACTTCTTGTGCATTTGCAGAGCCATGGATTTCTTAAATTTCTTGTCTTTAAATGATTAGCTGTTGTGTGAAACTAAAGGGAGATTAGGGTAGTTCAGAAATTACTGCAAGAACCAATGACCTCTAGTGGAAGCCCATAGGTCGGTGGTTGGATCAACTTGTAGCCTCATGCAGTTATTAAGGGGGAACGAGCAATGATCTTGTAGTTAGTGACATGGTGAGGGTAATCCCACTTATAACTCTAGGCTATTAGTATATGTCCTTCTAATTTTAAAAAATAAATAAATAAAGGATACAAGTCAATGTTCTTGGCTCACACCTCTATATGACGTATCAAGCAAGAGAAAGCCTACAAATATCTTTGTTGTCATGCTACAATGGATTAATGAGATATATTTATCTTCAGCGTAAAAGTTGAGTTGTTTTTCTAAATGGGTTAAGGCAAAAAAAAAAAAAAAAATCATTAAGTTACACCAAAATTGTAAAAGTAATAAACTCTTTTGTAGTGTTTATACTTACTTTTGCACCCAAGAAAAGTTAGATATGTCTTCGGACTCATAGCGCTGCATGTCTACGTCACATCTGTGAGATTTAAACTCATGACCTTATAATTACAGGCTAACCCCTTTATCAATTAAACCAACATTTATTAGACGTGTGTTTATTTTAACCATAGCCTTGTTGGTTAGGTTTTTAAGTATTTAACAAATTGGAGTACTTGTCTTGAAAAGAAAAAAATACACAAAATTAAATCATTGAATCCGTCTTAATGAGAGATTAAAGCAAATGTTACCCCCTACCTAATGAAAGAAGTGTATATATATTCTAAAGACCTCTAATTAGCATATTAGGACATGGGCCCAAAGTTCTAATTGGATTATTGAGACTATCGAGGAAAAGATTCAAAATTAGTGTATGTTTTGATTAGCTTTTGACAAATGGTTTTTATGATTTATGGTGTAAATATGTCAGAGGAGTTTTATCTCGTCTTAGGAAAAAAGTTTCTAAAATTATGGTTTTGTGGTTTTCCAAACATTCACATAGTTTGTTTAAAATTAAGTTAATCATAAATATTCTGATGAAAAAAATATAATACATGCACTGTGTGTTTAGTTCTCTCACCAACTCTTTTCATACTTCAATAACTTCCTCATATTTAGCTTAACTGAAATTATTCTTTTTTAATCTTAAATAGACTCGAAATAAAATTATTCCTTATGAGGTTGTTCAACCCACTATCATTCAAACCCGTGAATTGTAGTCTATTGAAATAATACATGGCCCAATAACGTTGATGGTTTTTTCTTTAAATATTAATTAACCCATCTTTACTACTATTAAAATTTTATTAAATATAAATTCTTGAAAAATCCCCTATTGCGGATTTTATGGCTTAAATCTCCCCATCAACTCAAATCCTTGAGTGGGTACATATAAGGTTGTCAAACTCACGAGTCTAAACAAACTCATGACAGTGATATAAACTCGTATCGTGAACTCGAATCGGTAAACTCGTAAGAGTTTACTTGTATCATTTAATATGTATTAACAGTGTATAATTAAATAATTTAAACATAAAAATGACAATAATTTGATTTAAATATATTTTAAATCCAAATAATTGAAATTAAATATATCAACATTCATAATTTATTATATTTAATAAAGGAATTTCTATAAAATTCATATATAAAGCCATTGAGGATGATAAAATTGAAAAAAATTAACAAAATTTTGTAAGCTGCAAACGTACAAATGGTAAAGGGTAAAGGTGCAATAATACACATGAAGTTTACCCCCGAGAGCGCCCAGCACCACGAAGTTTTTTCAGGAGCAAAAGTACACGCGACGTTACGTTTTGGGAGCAAAAATACCACGGGCCGTTAGTTGATCGTTAACTTGGATGGAAGTGAACAGTAATGCGGGTAAAATTACACTTTTACCCTTAGTTTTAGTTGAAATTACCATTTTGCCCTAAGTTTTTTTTAAAACAAAAATTAGCCCCCGGTGGGCCCCACCGCCGGCCGGCGGTGGTGGGGCCGACCAGGGGATGGGGTATTTTTAGTTTTTTTTTTTTTATTTAAAACTAAGGGCAAAAGTGTAATTTTTACTTAAAACTAATGGCAAAATGATAATTTTCTCTTTTTACTTACCATCAGCGTCCACGTCAGTATCCACGTCAGCGTGTCAATCCAAATAAGCGCCACGTCACACCACGTCAGCGTTCCATCCAAGTTAATGGTCAACTAACGGCCCGTGGTAATTTTGCTCCCAAAACGTAACGCCATGTGTACTTTTGCTCCTGAAAAAACTTCGTGGTGCTGGGCGCTCCTGGGGTAAACTTCATGTGTATTATTGCATATTTACCCAATGGTAAATTCGGTGTGTAAACTTGTGAGTTTATCTGAGTTTATAGCTGACACAATTTTACTAGAGACTTAACTCGATTTAGTAAGATATGAACGTAAAAACAGTAAATACGGAGAGTCAACTCGCGAGTTTGACAACAATGGGTACATATGTTCTTTAGCTGTGTACAAAACATATACACTATGATTGTAAATGTATTTCGTTTTGTATAAAGAGGGTTTATGTGTAAAAATACATACGAGACTTTTTTAAAAGTGTGTCCAACATCAAATGTTTTTTTAAGGGGTAAAAGTAACTAAAAACTTCCAAAATATGTGCAAAAATACACATTAACTGTCAATTGACTGTTTGTTTAATTTTTTAAGGGTTAAGATGCAAAAATACACATTCAATTTTTCCAAAAGTGCATCCAACACAGATGTTTTTTTCTTAGGGCTAAAAGTAACGTAACTAGGAACTTCCAAAATAGATGTAGAAATATTGACCATTAGTTGATTGTTTGAATTTTTTTACTAGAAATGGTGACATTGAGGATAACGTGGATGATTAAAAAACAAGTTGGAGAAAAATACTTACATACTCTAGAAATATCACATCATCTAAACTTTATCCCATGAAACCATAAACAACTCATATTATTTTAATCTTAGTTGGCTGATGACTCATCCAATAAAAAAATTTAAATTATATCTATTTTTTAAGAAAAATCTTCGTTGATGATTTTGTTTTAGTTTTTTTAAAATTAATATTTTTTTGCCTCAAATACAATATAAAATTTGATGTTTTTTTTTTTCAAATGAGTCATCATCCAACAAGGATTAAAATGATATGAATTGTTATATTTTTATTTGATAAAGTTCAGATGACGCAATACTATTGAGTATGAAAATATTTCTCCAACTTGGAATAATAGTTTGCTAACTAGGTAAGGAAAATTAATTTCCATCAAATCATTCTCCATCTCCTCACTTCTTCTAGAAGACAGAGGAGAGGAAGGGTTAGGTGGAGAAAAAGTAATGAGATAGAGATAAATGGTTAGGTAGAAATTAATTTTTTTTTTTCGTTTACAAGGGAACTAACCACAATTGGTCAGTAAATACTCGGACAGAAGCGTACACTTCCGGAACCCAAAACATCCTCATCAAGGAGAGAGCGCAGACCCGCCGGCGGGCTAGCCAAGGGATGATACCCAACGTCAAAACTCAAGGCATACGAGGCTAAAAAGTCTGCACACCGATTACCTTCACGGAACACATGATTAACCGTGACCCTCCACTCCCGGGCCATTAGTCGACGGATCTTCCGCACTAAGGTCATATTGCCATTTGAGCACTCGTCCCTATTCTGAATCAAGTCCACCGCCACCAAGCAATCCACTTGAACCGAGACGTCTTTCAAGCCGTAACCCCATGCCGGCTCAATCCATCCATGATGGCCCACGCCTCCGCTTGAAGTGAAGAACAGCACCGATATTACGGCGACCCTCCCAACCATTGCCCCGAGTGATCCCGAATAAGACAAACCCACTGCACGGAGCGTACTGCACCATCTTTCTTAGCCCCATCACAGTTTAACGCAACCATCCACGGAGGGGGGTTCACCCACTTAACCACCCTTGCATGTTGTCGGGTCTTGCAGCCTTGTGTTTCATGAGCCCCATTCAGAGCCTGGACATTGAACTCCCCAAATAGTCTCACCTCACGAGCGAGTGCATGCGCATGAACCTGCACATTCTGAAAGATAGCCTTATTCCGGGCCTCCCAGAGCTTCCAAGCAAATTAGCCCAAAGAGGTGCGCCCAGATAACTCCGCCTTCCATACTACCGCTAGACCGGCTAAGATTACGAAGCATCCAAACCCCAATCTCACCATGCAAGAACCGAGAAACTGGCTAGCCCCCATAAAATTCTGCCACACCTCACGTGCAAACCTGCAAGATCGTAAGATATGATCAATGTCTTCATCCGCCTCCCCACAACGTCCACATGTAGCCACCGTCGTCATATGTCGCCGGCGTCGCTCAACGTTAGTAAGTAGGCTATTACGAGCAGCCAGCCAAAGAAAGACCCTAACCCGCTGAGCACCACTCCACTTCCAAATTGTTTCCCAGAGCCGACATGAGTCTTCACCCTCACCTTCCCCAAGCTTGGAGTAGTAGAATGATTATTCCATGTTGTTTCTTAATCATCCATGTCATCATTTTCAGTCAAGAAATTCAAACAAATGATCAACTAATGGTCGATATGTATTTTTGCACATATTTTAAAAGTTCATTGTTACTTTCGCCCTTAAAAAAAGCATATGCATTGGACGCACTTTTGGAAAAATCTAATGTTTATTTTTGCACCTAAAAAAAAACGGCCAGATAACAATAATTGTATATTTTTTTCACCTATTTTGGAAATTTATAGTTACTTTTGTCTCCTGAAAAAACATTTAGTGTTGTGCGCATTTTTAAGAAAATATCATGTGTATTTTTACTCATTAACCCTTAAAAATAAGCACATAGCAAAAAACACAATTACTTTGAAGATATGTTGCATTACTTTTGACACTAAATTCTAGTGGGATTTTCCCAACGTTGCTTAAACTTGGACGGAACCAACCGAGTCACCTTGCAAACCAATGACCCAGCCATGTAACTAATATGGGTAAGTTCCCAACTTGGGGTTGAGGGGCCAAGGGCAACTTGGTGGGTTGTTGGGTTAAACCAAGTTGCCTTTAAAAAAATTACCGTGTTTTTTAGCGGCATTAAATGGATAGACAATATTAGTCATACTTAATGATAATTTTGGTGTTAGTGAGTACTCTCTCTAGTCCTTATTATAAGGCACCAACTAACTTTTCTCACAAACCAATAAAAGTAGTTAAAGTCAATAAAATTGTCCTAGAATCTAAGTAATTTCCAATACTACCCCTACTAATTACACTAAACTTTAATATTATATTAATTATTACTCTCACCCATTACCTTTATTAATTAGGGGCAGACATGGAAAAAAATAATCAATACTTATTGGGAATAAGCAAGTGCCTTATAAAAGGGACCAAATAAACTTGCTACAGACCAGAGGGAGTATACGTTTAGTTGTTAAAGTATTGTAGATAGAAAGAATATTTCGTTATCAATCAATATCTATTTTGATATTTTTCTAGGAGGAGTATTTAGTTATTACTTATTCTAGTGGAATTGATAGTTTGATACTCTTATGTCATTATGTCAAAGAAATTATAAAAATGTTGAATATGATCATTTTGTTAATAATTTTGAAGGTATTGAAAAATTGATATTTGTATAGTATGATAAGAATTTAAATTATTTTTTATTCCAGTTGGTCTAGTCCTTAGGTTGATTCCGAGTTGACCCTTAACTAACTCAGCACCTCAATTAGTTGTGAGGCTTATCCAAATTTAATAACCTTGAATTTTTCAATAATTTTTCACTTTATTTTGTATATTATTTTTTTATAATAAAAAAATCCCCCTCCCCTCCCGTTCTTTTGTTTTAACAATCCTTGTTCTGCCGCCACTGTCAGCATCTCTCTTCGCGGTTGAGCTACAACTTCGATGGCGTCTGGCGGGGGAAACGTAGGGGTAGAGTGGCACGTGCGGCCTCCTAACCCTAAGAATCCCGTCGTGTTCTTCGATATCACCATCGGTAACATCCCCGCTGGTAGAATCAAGATGGAGCTCTTCGCTGATATTGCCCCCAAAACTGCTGAGAATTTCAGGTTTCTTTTTGTCTTAGCTGTGATCGCTTCTTCTTATTCTCTAGCTTGTTTCCTTTGGAATTTGACGGAATTTTTTTTAAGTGGTTCGTTTGTTGTGTTTGATCGGAGAATCGTTGCTGAGAGTTGGACCAGAGAGGTTCGGTGATGATTTGTTGGTCTTATTTGTATCTTTAGCTAAAATGAGCAACACTGATAGTAACGCTAGTGAATAAGTCAAAATTTGGCAGCTGGATACTATAGGTAGTTCTATTGCTGCTGGGCTGTAGACACGGTATTCGTTCCATAAAGTTGAGGGTAGCCTTCCAGGACAGGAATAACCTAAAGGATAAAAATGATCATAAGTTCATACGCTGAGATTATCGCGAGTCTTCAATGTTGATGTGATATCATATGTTTCACTTAAGAAGTTTGGACCACACTTAAATTTTAGCTGTGTTACATTCAGACAGATATTATTAATTTTGTGAAATACATTCATAAATGCAATACATACTTTTGTTAAAAATGATTACCTTTGGCTCTTTACTAATTTATGTTCATCCAATTGATCGGTTTTGCTTTTTCCTATCTGGCAGGCAGTTCTGCACTGGCGAGTACAGGTAGTGAAATAATCTTTTCAAGCTGGCCAAGTGTGGGTTGAAATCTCCCGTGATACTCTTTTTAGTCTCCTTCCTTTATATTTAACTTTTGGTTTCAAAAATTATTGAGTATTGACAGCCTGATGGTTTTCCATCTGTGATTGTGCTTCACTATTTTCAATTGAGACCTAATTCGGCATTAACATCACTGTTAAAATCGTTTGGACTTCTGAATGACTAAATAGTTGTCCTGATTGTAATTCTTGAGTGTATTTTCATTATATTTAGTCTTCAGTGGAGTTGAAACTTCCAAGTTCCAAGTAGATGTTTGGTTCTACATGGTATTTTTTTTGTTGGGTAAGGTTTAAAACTTGTAATGTGATCTGAATTAAATGTCAGGAAAGCTGGTCTGCCCGTTGGTTACAAAGGCTGTCAATTTCATAGGGTGATTAAGGATTTTATGATGCAGGCTGGTGATTTTTTGAAGGTACAGTTCTGCTCCATTAAACTTAGACTTTCTATTTTTCAACTCACACTATATATAAGCAAGGGTGATTTTGCTTCCATGTGTGAGGAGAAAAATATCTGATATTAAAACAAGCAAGCTACTCATATAATCTACATGCATGGCTTGTTATTATCTGTCCCATGTTACATAACATTGTCATTAGTTTGCGGTTTATTTCTTGTGCAATGTTTTGTAAAAATAGGCCTTACTTAGGTTCATTTAATTTCCCTTGTATATCATTTAATTTATTATCACAAAAATTGAGTTGAACTCTGTTTTGCTGTGAAATTCTTAAATTCCTAATAAATTCATCTTATTCCACAGGGTGATGGGAGTGGTTGTGTTTCCATCTATGGACACCAGTTCGATGATGAAAATTTTATTGCCAAACATACTGGCCCTGGTCTTCTATCAATGGTATGTATTTGTTGTATCAACTTGCATCTTGCTTCTTGAATTCGTCAAAGTTATATCCTTACTCTTTTGCTTAACCGGTAATGCACTAAATTTATATGGCTAAATGGTTACTTTTGATGGTTAACCTGTCCATGGACAGCATGCTATCCTCACGACTTGTTTATTCTTGCTATTCTCGCTCATCGATTGAAAAAATTGGAAAACAATGATTTTTCTTTTCTGGGATGCAATTATCTGGTCAATGTATTTATCTCATCACAATATTAAAGTTCTTTGAAACACTTCCCATCCCCGAGGAAAAGAAGGCTCCTGAGATCTACATAAGTTTTTGCTTAGTTTACATTTGCAAAATTAAGAAGGCTTAAATCCTTCACGTGTGGTTGCAGGCAAATAGTGGACAGAATACCAATGGTTGCCAGGTAACATCTCAATGGCCACTCCTTTCCTCCGTCCTCATCGTCTGGGAGTATTAAATTATATTGGCTCTATTTGACTGAAGAATCATCTCTTCCTTTCTTCTTGTAGTTTTTTATAACCTGTGCGAAATGTGACTGGCTTGACAACAAGCATGTCGTTTTTGGGGTATGCTCTAATATCTTCTTATGCATATATAATTATATTTTTCTTCAACGAACCAATGTGAAGGGTTATTTACTGCATGCATTCAAATTATGATGCTAGTAGAATCATCATTCCAGCAAGCTAAAGTAGATATATTGAACCTTACAGCCACACATACAAAAGCATTTATCTAATTTCACTATTGGCACAGAACAATTAAATATTGCTGCTGCTTTGTGTTAATATCTGTCGCACTGCATACTGCACTGGGTTATAAACATTTTCACTCAGTAATGAGGTTGGTTGAATTGTTGAGATCAAATTTTATTGACATATGAAGTATGAATCTTCAGTTTGGTTGCTACTAGTGATTCTTTGCTGGTAGGAATCTACCAATTCAGCTAGTGTAGCTTTGGATTCGAATCCGTATAACACGAAATTTTTTAACCAAAAGAAGTCTTCACTTGTGAATTCTTCATGTCTTTATATGCCTTTCAATAGCAAGCCTTGTTTGAACGTGCTGGGCATTTACTTGTAATCAAATTATATTTTATGCAGAGGGTGCTTGGAGACGGCCTTTTGGTTGTCAGGAAGATTGAGAATGTGGCCACTGGACCCAATAACCGGCCCAAATTAGCTTGCGTCATTGCTGAGTGTGGAGAAATGTAAATCGAAGCTCTTAACAGTACTTTAATTAGCAAAATATCAATTGAATCATTTGTAGTAAAATTGTGAATTATGATCCAGATGTGGACTGACAATTGGAGATGAGAATGCATACATAGACTCTAGATGAAAACAACTATTTGTAGTTCTATGATTTTATCACCAAGTTCTTTTTAATCAAAATATGATCAATGCATGAATTTAAACAAGTGAAGGAAAAACGGTACGGAAGCAATGAAGCCAAAAGTTGTTATGGGAAAGTTATCCTGTCAATATGGCATGCATGGATTAACCGCATGTCCAAAGTTGCATTTAGTCTTCTGCACTTTCTCTTAGGATGGAGGAGCAGAGTCTGCCTACAATCTGTCATTGAATATATCATTTACTCTGATCCACCTATTTTGTTGACCGGAACAGTTCTTGATTTTTTTTTTTTTAAGGGTCAGGCTTGGACTGCATATCTATCCAACGGTCAATTAACTTTTTTCTTGTTTGAGTTGGAAGGGAAGGTCAGATTAGCCTTGTGCGGATCGAACTCACCACCACTCCTATACAAAGAGACCACTTTGTTACTAGGACAATGCATCATATGCAACGGCCAATTAAGTTGACAGCAGGACTAAGCCATCCTTGTTACAAGTACGTGTCATATTCAATGGCACGGCTATAAGAGACATGTAACATAACACGACCATGTTTTCTCCTACTATTTTGAATTATCTAGCAAAAGTTGACAATACTGGCCTAGAGCCATACTACATTATACATTTTCACTAATAACGCTATAGTTTAATAGCATGAAAGCTCTAATATAAGTGAGAGATCGTGAATTCAATCTCACCTATTGTTAGTGTCTGTCTCTTTAATTTTAAAAAAAAAAAAAAAGAACATTATACACTTAAAGGAGGTAGACTACAGGTTCTAGCCCTTGGAGGATACACATCTTTTTGGGCTGTGGTTTGTGGTGGTTGTTATTATTATAATTATTTTTTTCAAAAAAACTACTAGTAACGATGGACTGAACTTGACCTCAGAGAATGCACTGTCTTTTACACTACTTAGCGTCAAATATGCTCAAATTATTTACCTTTTTCATTTGTTTGCCATTTAAGATTTACCTTCTTCCAACAAAGCATTCCCTCAATCACACAAACACATGGGACCTTCAGGACAACGGTTGTGGGGCTAACGCTTCAGCTTGGTAACAACACCAAGAATGGTATGCTGATGCAACTAATAGAGAATGAACATTTTTTAAATCTTTTTTTTTTTGGGAACCTGTTCAAAATTAACACAGGCCTACTATGAAAGAAAAAGAAGAAAACCCTTAAGTTACAATTACAATGGACAATATTACAAGTGATAAACATCAGAAACACTGCCTGCTTCTCACCAATTCTGCACAGTGGCTAAATGAAGCACTAACATCAATATCACAGAAAGACTACAACGTAAGAAAACCTGTAAAGCTAGTACCTATGACGGTCAAGCATTGCTGGTGCCAGATCCATGAAAGCCAAATTATTGTACCAGGTAATTTTTCACCCTTCAATCTCTTGGGCGAGCCAGCCAGAGGGAACTGAGAGCACGAAGTCGAGAGAAGTAGTCATGTATGGCAAGAAGGGCCCGAGCTGATTGGCGAGTTGTCAATATACGGTGCATTTGTTGCAGTGTTTGCTGCCGCAAATTGTCAGCCTAATAAACACCACATACATGAAGCCCAGAGTGAGAAAAATACAAGTTCCAACTAGCAAGTTGCATGCCAATGATCTCTAAAACTGGCAAAAAAAGCAAACAAAAAAGTTGATGCTAAATTGCCAGAAGTTCAGAAACAAACACTGCCAAAACTAGAGAGTCAAATTTGACCACTTCCTCCCCTGCCCCACGCAGAATCTTATTATAAAAGGGGTTAAAGTGCATTTTTGACCCAAAACTATTTCCAGAGGTGCTATGAGCACCCTAAAGAAAATTTTGGATCCAAGTACGTAACACAATTTTTTAAAACAAATGCAACGTTGTACTTAACAGTCAACAGTTAGTGTAGGTTGGAAGACCTATTTGGAACCAACAATGACTGCTAAAACAGCGGCAGCATTACACCGGTTTTGAAAGATTATGTGCTACATTGCACTACAATCTTTATAGTGCTCTATTTCCTCCAAAAATACTTTTGGTCAAGACAATGAGACATGCACTTTAACCCTCAAGAAAAACGATCATTTTATTATCCCAGCCACTTAAATTTTTACTAATTTTGAAATCCACGAGGAAGACAAGATTGGCACAAAACATTCCCAAACTATATGAGAAAACTGTACCTATCACATACTATCAAAATAAATTCACCTGTCGAATGAAACCCTCAAGTGTGCCTAGTTTTCCCATGGCCATAGCCATTTGGCCCATGTAATTTGCTACATTCCCTGATGAACCAGAAGATCCAAGAGATCCACTAGATAATGTCTCCGCTAGGGATTGTTGTAAAGCTTCCATACCCTGAGATAATGCATCTTCTGCTTGTTGAGAGGATTGCTGCAAGTTGGTAATGCCAACCAGCTGCTGCTCTGTGAGAGGTTCCAATTGAGTTATCAGAAGCTGTGACAGAAGTCATGGCACCCAACTCAGACCTCAGAAATAAATATTCTTTGTCAAAACTCATAAATTATAAGAATTCAGGTACGCAAGATGGAAAAAGGCATACTATTTATAGTTTTATCATATGCTTCATTTTCAACCAGCCAGCTTCTTTCTAACCCTTAATTTACTTGAATTCAAACGGAAAAGAACTCAAGCAAAATATTCTAAGCGTAATCAAGAATGTAGCATGAATTCATGAATATGGGAGTTAGCTAAGTATGCGATACATAAAGCACATACTCAATATATTCACACATTGGCATTGTAGTATACTATATCAATACTCTCGGATCACTATAAACTATGGCCACCCACATCAAATTTCCTCAAGGGTTCTGCTGATCAACCTTACTCCTATTTCCGTCCCCAAAGATTATGAAAAACAAGTCAAACCAAAAAGGTTTTGTGGGGAAGCATGGGAATCCCTTAGAATTGAGATGGACAAGAGTTTCCCCATCAGGAATTAGCAGCAGCGTTATGAAAGTAAATAAAGAATCTGAAGAAACTAACAGCAACTATCAAAGTTCTATGTAAAATATGGAGTCATTAATTAGATACTTAATTGACCAGAAATGACATAGCAGCAACAAATTTAGATGCTAGAAGGCAGCCCAACATACTTCAATAACTACTTCCTTTTTAGAAAAGGTCAAGACTGAGTAAGATGCACCTATCTTATGAAAGTTGAAACTTGAAAGGACCTAAAATGTGTCTCACTCTTTCCTTAACCACGTGAGCCATAAGAACTATAAAGAAAAGGGACAGAATAAGCTCACCTTGAGGAGTTCAGATGATCGAAAGCCGCCAAGCCATAAAAAACATCTCTCCGCAGGTGTTTTCCACATGCCGGACAACAAATGGAAAACATCAGCCTTAGCTGCAGTACCTTTCAGCCTAAAAACCTCATCATAGTGAGCCAATATGTTATCAACAATCATGCGAAGTTCTGTATCACCAGCATGAGAATTTACAGCTGCTCTTAGCTCACTAATTTGGCGATTATGCTCTTCCAGCCACCTTGCATATTCCACATCAAATGCCATGGCCCCTGTAAGACAATATGATAAGATACTGGTTTGAATAAGTTGATAAGATGGGAAAGTTATAAGATAATTTGAGAATTTAAGTTGAAAAAGCTATAAAATAATCTGAAATAAAGAGCAAGCAAGAATCTCACCCTCTCTAAACCAACTTAGGAGAATCTCCTATACCAATTTACTCTCTTAATATTCAAAGCTTTATTGATGAGGCAATATGCCTATTTATAGGAATAGATTACAGAGGATAGACTCTAATTTGAAATTCAAATACTAAATCCAAAAACGAAATTCAAATGACCAATAATCCTATATTCTAGCAAACTAAATCTTATTGGTGGGATATTCCCCTTATTTTCATATTTCCTAAAATAATAATAGAAACAAACTCAATTAATGAAATAATAATAATAATAATAATAATGTTTAAATTTTTATTCTTTTATGAGATGCTTTCCTTTCATTGAATAAATTAACTGATAGAGCACATCGCTATCATATCTCCCCCCTTGGAAAGATGACTTGTCCTCAAGTCAAAAATGAGGGAACTGTTCAGCAACTAAGTCGTATTCCTCCCAAGTGGCATCTTTGACTGGATGGTGTTCCCATTCAATGAACAACTCGAGCTTGCTCTCTTGGTTCCAGCGATGCTCCAAAACCCAGCATGGTGATAGAGTGATTTCCAAATGGGACAAAAGAGGAATTGTTGGTGGAGGATCGAGGGGTTGCTGGCCAAGTACCCTTCGGAGAAAGGAGACGTGAAATACGGGATGGATTTTGGCATTAGAAGGGATTTCAAGTTCGTATACCACCTTTCCTACCCTCTTGAGAACTTTGAAAGGTCTAAAGAACGGGCAAGTTTGTCAAACCACTTCTTGGCCACGGAGTGTTGACGATATGGCTGAATTCATAACCAAACCACTTCACCGGGCATAAACTCAAGATCTTGTCGGTGTTGGTCAGCATGTAGCTTCATCCGGTGTTGCACTTTAAGGAGATTATCCCTTAAGATCTTGATCATGGCATCACGTGTCTCCAATTGATCTTCCAACTCAACTACCAATGTTTCACCTCTCACATAAGAAACCAGTGGCAGAAGGTAGCGCCCGTAAACTATTTTGAAGGGAGTTTCATTTATGGAGACGTGGTATCCTATGTTGTAAGAGAATTCCGCCCGACACAAGAATTTACTCCATTGCTTGGGTTGATCGGAGCAAACCAATGGAGGTAGGCCTTTAAGCAACGGTTGACCACTTCCATTTGCCCATCGTATTGTGGGTAATAAGCGGTGCTCATATTTAGGCGTGTTTGACTGAGGCAAAACAATTCTTACCAGATATTGCTTAGGAAAAGCGAGTCCCTATCAGATACAATGGATCTGGGCATCCTGTGAAGCCTAACCACTTCTTGACAAAATAGTGCAGCTGTTGCTTTGGCAGTATACGGGTGAGATAGAGCAATAAAGTGGCAGTATTTACTAAATCAGTCCACAATCACAAGAATTACATCAAATCCCCTAGATTTGGGTAGTCCTGTGATGAAGTCTAGCGGGATATCTTCTCAGATTCTTTCAGGAATGGGGAGTGGTTGTAGAAGTCCTGTAGGAGCCAAAGTTTGGTAATTACTTTGTTGGCAGACCAAGCAACGTTGGATGTAGTGTTTTACATCGTTTTTCATTCCCTTCTAATATAGTTGATCACTAAGCTTCTTCAGTGTTTTAAGATAACCACTGTGGTCCCCGGTTGGAGTGTCATGTGCTTCAGCCATTAGTTTCTCACGAAGCACAGTTAGGTTAGGTATGACTAACCTGGTTTTGTAGAATGAGTGCTCTTTCACATAGTAAAAGTGAGAGTGGTTGTCCGGATTTGCTTGTAGTGCATCAATTTTGTCTTGCCTCTTGAGGTCTTCTAACAGTGCTTGAGGTAGCATTTGAAGTTCACTTGCCATAGGGATGACCATTTGAAAGAAATCATACTATTGTCAGTATTGTGACCTTCTAGAAAGTGAATCTGCTGCTGCATTCTCCTTCTCAAGTTTATAAATAATTGTGAAATCAAAGGGAAGAAGTTTCACTAAGAGCCTTTGTTGTGAAGTAGTCACAAGTTTTTGCTCTAACAAGTGTTTCAAATTGTGATGATCTGTTCGCACAGAAAATTGGCGTCCCAACAAGTAGTGGCGCCGTTTTTGGAGGGAAAGTACCGAGGCTAGAAGCTCTCGATCATAAGCAGACTTGTAGCGATTTGAGAAATAGAAGCCCTTGCTGAAATAGGCTATAATGTGCCCGTTTTGCATCAGAGGAGCGTGTTACAACCATATTAGATCATTTGAGGCTCTAATACCAATGATAAGATACCGGTTTGAATAAGCTGATAAGATAGGAAAGTTATAAGATAATTTGAGAATTTAAGTTGAGAAAGCCATAAGATAATCTGAAATAAAAAGCAGGTAAGAATCCCACCTCCTCTCTAAAACAGCCGAGGAGAATCTCCTACACCAATTTACTCTCTGAATATTCAATGCTTTATTGATGAGACAATATGCCTATTTATTGGAATAGATTACATAGAGATAAACTCTAATTTGAAATTCAAATACTAAATCCAAATGACTAATAATCCTAGATTCTAACAATTTAAATCTTATTGGTGGGATATTCCCCTTATTTCA
Organism: Acacia pycnantha; assembly: GCA_025563575.1. Classification (NCBI taxonomy): domain Eukaryota; kingdom Viridiplantae; phylum Streptophyta; class Magnoliopsida; order Fabales; family Fabaceae; genus Acacia; species Acacia pycnantha. Next base: position 1,380,247 of record JAMWYP010000032.1, on the reverse strand, counting down.
GATTTCCTAAAATAATAATAAAAACAGACTCAATTAACGAAATAATAATAATAAAGCTTAATAATGTTTAAGCTTTTATTCTTTTCGGAGACACTTTCCTTTCCTTGAATAAATTAACCGATAGCGCAGATAGCTATCACAATATGATGAAAATTATTGATCAGCTTGCGCAAATTATGCTACTATTTTTCCAAATATTTCAATAATTAAAATTATGGGAGGAACAACATATCACAGAAGGGCTACCATTTCCACTCATTGCATTTGTTTGATCACCCGAGCTTGATATAAAGATCCCCTACAAAAGGAACAAGAGACTTTGGTTAATATCAGACATGACTGGCCAAGAACTGAGTCAAACAAATAACAAGTAGGGGTACGTAGAGCTTAAGACTGCTGATGCATTTTACACGCAAAGAATAATAAACGTTATTTTTGGACATAAAAGATTAAATATGTCACCTGCTGCCTAGCTCGTTGAAGCTCTTGCTCTAGTTGGGTCAACTTCAAGCGACTACTTTCCAGCTGTTGGACATAGGCCTATGAGGAGAAGCAAAAAGATGTATTTCACAAATGAGATTCTGCCATAAAGCCTACATCATAAGGGAATCACTTGATTCTACTACCATCATCACTGAAATAGCAGATACGTGATTACATGAGGTTGAATAACTTAATCTAACATGATAAAGGTGTAGGTGAACATTATACACAAGAAACATCCAAGCATGCAGCTCCAATATCATACTGGATATGAGAAAAATAGAACAGGACAAGGATAATATGCTCATGCCTGATGCCTATAGGAAAAAGGTATAGCAAATGCATATCATACTTTCTTTCTCAATCGGCTTTTTCTTGCTGCCTCACGATTCTGAGCAAGCCTGCGGAGAGTCTGCAATAATTAAATGAAACAGGCATCACATCAAAGATACAATTAAGAATTATAGCTATTACTCATAAAATATGATTTAGATATATCACCTTATGATCTGATTTATCCTTTGATCTGTCACTGGAATCAGAAGCCACAGCGACAAGGGATTGATTTCTATCATACTGCAAAAGCATGCATACACCGTCAGATGATCAAGAGAAATCCAATTTATTTTCAACTGTGATTCCATGAAAAACATGGCAATTGGCAAATGCTTTGACACATGCATTCTGTTCAAATACTGTTTTAACATAGATTAATTATTCATGACAATAGGCTCAACATAAACAGGTACCTGATTGTGGAAATGTGGGTTATTGAGAAGATTTATCAATAAAAAGAAAGGTAATCAAACACTACCTGCTGATTTTTATCATCAGTATCAACATCCGTAGAAATATCCGTCCTAGGACTGGCATCAGCCATGGCCGACTCTTGCTGATCTCCTGTATTACCTCTTGGAAGTAACTAGATTAGATTATCGCACCTTTTGTAATTGCAAACTTAGTGACTCTGCTTATTGGAACCTGTCTTTATCAACTGAAGTTTGAAACTGCATTTAAAAACAAAAACAAAATATGAATAGCCTACTAAAAAAAATACCCATGTTTGAATTCTAACAAAGTTGAAAGTTTGTTAGATGATAATCAGGGAAACTCGCCTCATCAAAAGTTGTATGGGTAATTACTTTAAATGTATTTTAAACTGACTCTGAATCACATAACCAGAAAAACTAACACAGAAGAAAACTAGGAAAGGGTGAAAAACAAGACTAAACCTGCTAAAAAGAATATAGAAAATAAACTAATCAGAATATACTAGCAGAAATATAAATCTTCCCCCAACAGTAACACACACACATATATATGCCCATGTGTGTGTTAGTGTGAGTTTAACAAATTCTTTTTTCTTATCCTCAGTGCTGAATCATCACAGCATTTATGATGAAAGGATACTTCAAGATCATTTCAACAAACAAAATAATTCATCTAATCATGAGCTGAAGCTTGAAAATTGACATCAAAGGAGATAAAAGTATAATACAATGCCCATATAAATATTGTTCCATGTCAACTTATCTAAATCAAATACAAGATACGCTTACTTTCACTCAGGTCAGCGGCATCCTCTAAGCGATATCCAACTGATTGATCAAATGCTCTAAAGTCAGACACACAAAAAGAATCAATGGTGCTTCCCTTGGTATAGCTGAAACATTAAAAACAGTTTGTCAGATTAAGGTGAGAAAAAAAAAATGTGATCCTTTTCAGACAGAGTGCAAAACATAAGTCATCTAAAACTTAGACAGATGCAAAAATAAAACCAGAATTTAGCATTAGCTTTGCCAGCACAAAGATCTGTTCCATCTCAAAATTGCAGTTCTGGCTTTCATCGGAGATGGTCATTTATAGATTCACCATTGCCTTGCACTTACACCATTATTCTACCATAACCCTCATGCAAATTACCTAAAGGTTATAGTTAGAATCTTCTGGCTGAGATATATACCCAATTTCAATTAAAATAATTAATAATTAAAACCACATATGCTATACATTAGAGGACAAAATACATAAATGTCCAATAAATTAATTAAGTTCTGGTTCAAAAAATTACAATCAATTATAATTTATAATAAAATTTAATTAATAATTAATAACCAAAAAGTCAGATCATTAACTTCAAGAGTAACTTCATGGAACTATATACTATTCCAAACTTTAAAGACCAATTCAACAATGAATGTCAGCAGGGTTCTAGGCATTCATTATACCATCACAATCTTAAAAAAGAATATGAGGAGGGGGAAAAGGAATCTTCCACTAATGCAGTTATCAACATTGAATAATTCAATATAAATAACTATAAATATGAAGCTGAAAAGACACTCACCAAAGAATGATGGTAACCAGAAATATACCGTGCATTGAATATGGATAATTGAGAGTTGAAGCTTGGCATCCTTCTCACCACCCCCTTCTCATCTTCAAAACAAACCCAGTTACACAGCCCATACATCACCAACGCATTCTTAACTCGCCTGCTGCCTAATCAATGAGGAAACACAACCCGTCGCTCAAATCAGTTCACAAACTCGATCACGATATTTGCTTTAGTAGAGGTAAAATAAAAGACAGCAAACATTACAAGTTCAACAATAAGAAAGCAAAATAGCTTCAAAGACAAACACAGTATAATACTGCTCCTGCACAATGCATAAATTGCTAAAGCAGAAAGCGACCAATCTTCATATGCTTATTCCCGCACGGATGTTCGGTCAATTTGACGGCGACAAGATTTCAGAAAATGCAAAGCACGAAAAGAAATCAAATCAGAGAAAACGCTAAGTCCCAGAGATGAAAACTGATACGAAACCCTTATTGCAAAGCAGCTCATGTGAAGAAAATACACTAAGATATGCAGCGAAATCGCGAAGGCCACACATCCAAATGAACCCAGCAGCCAAGCTCGCAGAAAAACAAAACTTCAAAAGTCAAAGCACTTTGACATAAATTGACTACGCTGACACTAACCTAATTACTTGGAGACGCCCAAAACAAGAAAAGGAACCAAATCCAAGCTTAGAGAAGATCAAAATCACCATGAACGTGATGATTAATTGTTTATCCAAATAGCGAAGCAGAAAACAGAAAATAAACCACCTTGGAATTCTGATGCAAAGGATGATGGCAATGATGACGGTTATAATGTTTTTTTTTTTTTGGTGATTAGAAGAATTAAAGCGAAGAAAAAGGGAAAGAAAGAGAGAGAAAGAGTTCCATATAGATCATTCCAATCTCTAGACGTCTTCTGGTGCAGAAATCTTCCACTTTCCGAGGACTAATCGTTTTTAAATTCCGTTTTTTAAATGCTGAGTGCTTTTGTGTCACGATAGTTCTCCGTTAAAATATTTCTATGTCAAAATCAAGCGACAATTGTAAATATCTTTCTCTTCAAATACATGTTGTACCCTTTTAAATTTGTAACATAAATCTTCTATAATGTGGTTCTTCATCTTCTTTAACTACTCATTTGGAGCACAAATATTTTCTTTAACCTCCTTCGGATCCATCATCAAATAGTAATATTACTCAGCAGGAAATCTTAATTTTACTTTTTGATTTTTTTACTGTTAATATTAGGATTACTCTAAAGTTTATGTTTTATAATTTTTTTAAGATCTCATCTTAGGCTCTTAGGCTTCTATCTATATAAATTTGAGTTGTTTTAAGGGAAAATTCTAAATAAATATCATTTGAATTTGTAAAACCCCCAGAAGTCTGTTGAATTTGTAAAAAGACTGAGAGGTATAAAGGACCTATGAAAGATATGCAAATTCGGGTGAAATTACCCTTTTACTCTTAGTTTTAAATAAATAAATAAAAAATTAAAAACCCTCCAACCCCCACCACCACCGCCGGCCTGGCAATGGTGGTGGTCGCCGGCGGTGGTGGTGGGGGTTGGAGGGTTTTTTAATTATTTATTTATTTAAAACTAAGAGTAAAAGGGTAATTTCACCCGAATTTGCATATCTTTCATAGGTCCTTTATACCTCTCAGTCTTTTTACAAATTCAACAGACTTCTGGAGGTTTTACAAATTCATATGGTATTTATTTGGAATTTTCCCTTGTTTTAATGTCATTTTGTCTTTTTATTAAAATATATATATACACACACATAATAAAGTTTATTATTCACATGACATTTAAAATTTCAAAGAAACTTTTTCATTTAAATAAATTTCATATATATGCTATTTTCATTTGAAATTAGAAGTTTTTCTTTTCTTTCATACATTGTACAAATTAATGGGGTTTAAATTTCTCATGTTGTGTGAGAAGAAGAAGATTCCTACACACATAAAATAGTAGGACCCACATCTTTTTTTTTCTTTTTTTTAAAGATGTGGATCCCACTATTTTATATGTGTAACATGAAAATATACTTCTCCGAAAAGTATATTTCCCATAATTAATTATGTTAACCATGGACATTGTCCTAACCGGTTTTGCTGTTCTATGACTTGGAATAACCCATGGATATTGATGAATGATGAGACTTGAGAGAGATATATTTATATAAATAATTAATTTTATTCACTTTTTTTATGGACAATCACAAAACACATATGCTAATTATTTAAATTCATAAGGGGCCAAACCTCTAATTTTGGGAAAATTTTATTTTAAGAATTTGGCATCATTACTAATCATTTACTCATTTTAAGGAAAGACCATTTTTGTTATTACACTTGTATATATAATGCAAAAATCAAAATTTTTGTCCAGAAATGTGTGTGTATATATATATCAAAGAATTCAAATTAACTACAATTTTTATGATAAAAAATAAAAGTATTATCTTTCGGGGCTACAACTGCTACTATATTGTAGAGGACCTATTATTGGGTTTTGATTAAAAAATAAGGGTTAAGGTGAGATTTTACCAACGAACTATTGGCTCAGGAGCATCCAGCACAATTAACTATTAAGTGGACCAAAAATACCAACAAACTTTTTAAAAAGGAGCGCTCAGCACAACGCCATTAACACCGTTAACAAAAAGTTAACCTCCGTTATCTAAGTTGCAGATTGGCCAACGAACTCTTATTTCAGGAGCGCCCATCACAAAATTCTAAATTTTACTAAATTAAATAATTTTTTCTCAATTGTCATTATTCAAAACTATTTGCATAGATATCTATGGACAAAAATTATTCATTATTTAATTTTGTCAAAATTATAATTTGCTAAAATAAACAAAAGTTTTAATTAAAAATATAATTATATGATTTAAATAAAACTCAAGGTGTTTTATATTCTTTTCTTTCGATTTTGCCGTTAACTTAATATCATTATATTCAAGATAGATAATGTATCGTTGGGAATAAGTTATACGGCGATTGACACAATTGAGCTTTAAGAATTACTAACCTAAATTTCTTGCTATAATTTAAAGAGTGAAACAAATTATACTTATAAATTTAGATTAATAAGACTTATATTTAGAAATAAAATAAAAATAAAAATCATGATAGAGTAAAAATACATACATAAATTTACTCTAATTTATTTGATTAATAAGTGCACTTTTACATATTTTACTCTAATTCTCTCATATCATTTATCATACATTCTTTTTCTCATAAAAATTATTATTTTATTTTAGAAGAAATTTATGTGAGTTTTATTATAAAAATAAATCATATAATTTTTTGTTTAACATATATAATAAATCATAAAACACCTTGAGTTTTATTTAAATCATATAATTATATTTTTAATTAAAACTTTTGTTTATTTTAGCAAATTATAATTTTGACAAAATTAAAGAATGAATAATTTTTGTCCATAGATATGTATACAAGTAGTTTTGAATAATGACAATTGAGAAAAATTATTTAATTTAGTAAAATTTAGAATTTTGTCTTTGGGCGCTCCTGGAGTAAGAGTTTGTTGGCCAATCTGCTACTTAGATAACGGATCTTAACTTTTGTTAACGGTGTTAATGGCGTTGTGCTGAGCGCTCCTTTTTAAAAAGTTAATTGGTATTTTTGGTCCACTTAGTTGTGCTGGACGCTCATTAGCCAATAGTTCGTTGGTAAAATCGCACCTTAACCCAAAAAATCATACTAAATTTTAAGAAAGTTATACTTACCTGTCATAGTGATTTTTACAAAAAAATAACAATATTGAAAAGTCCTAAAAATAAGTTCTATGAATTTGTAAATAAATTTGCTAATAAAATTACAAAATATGAAGGGAAAATCACGTGTAGGTCCCAAGGATGAGAAAAAAAATACAATTAGGTCCCTTGAAATCACTAAATTACACCGAAGTCTTTAGGGATTTTTTTTATATTATTTGTATTAACAATAAAAAATGTCATATTTACAATAGAAAGTGTTATATTTACAACAAAATTTAAAAACCTGATCATTTACAACAGGAAGTGTCATATTTACAAAAAAATTTAAAAACCTGAATTTTGTTTTAAACTCAAATCCCTAAACATATCGAGGTCATTTACAATAGAAAAAGACTAGATTTTCAACAGGAAGTGCTATATTTACAACAAAATTTAAAATCTGACTATTTACAATAGAAAAATCTATATTTAGAACAGGAAGTGTCATATTTACAACAAAATTTAAAAACTTGGATTTTGTTTCTATACAAATAACATCAAAAAAATCTCTAGGAACTTCTGTGTAATTTAGTGATTTTAAGGGACCTAATTGTATTTTTTTCTCATCCTTGGGACTTGGCTATAATTTTCCCAAATATGAATGGTAGACAAATGTTGAAAAAGGGTTTAAGATGGGCCACTGGAAATTATTCTGACCCGCCCTACTTGTTCAAGACGTGGTAGTTTAATGATGGGACCGAGTCTGAGACATTTCTTTTCCTGTTATGTAATTGTTTTTACCCTTATCCTCTTAATCATTTTGTTCTTATTTTCAAATTATAATTATAATATATCTTAAGATGGCAAGGTAATTTTTAATATTAAACCACCATTAACATATTGAATGCTTATGGGGAAGAAATGACAATTGTTTGGGGGCATTTTGATTCATTTGTAGATTTTTTTATTTGATTAAACATAACAAAAAAATTCTTTGTAGTGCATGATGATGTAGTATCTGTTTGTTTGTAAGTGATTGAAGCTGATTTTCCAACATGATTTAAGTATATAAGATAAGTTTGTGAGATGAGTTTTATAACTTTATCTCAATTTACGTAAATGTGTTTTTTTCATCACCAACTCAAACACACCTATATTGGATCCTAACTGACAGTGGCTCGATTTTGACTAGAAAATCATCTTCATGGTTGAAACAAATTTTTTTTTTGATACATAGGATGGCTAAAAGCCAATTAACAGTACAAACATAAATTATACAGAAGAGGGAAATACTCCCAAGTAATCCTCATCAACCCAGCTCCTCAAAAAGGAAGGACAATGACTTAAGATTTCCGATATATTAATTCCAACCTTAGCCAGTGCATCGGCAACCCTGTTGAGAGATCTCGAAATGCAACACATAGTAACCATCCAGTCTCGCCTCAGCAGCTCCTGAATCTGATGCAGAATTAGACTACCTGAATTAAAACTAACATCAGTTACCCTACAAACAACTTCAGCAGCGCCTGACTCTAAAATAATCTTCCTCAAGCCTAAATCCCAGGCAAGCCTCAAACCCTCATATATAGCCCACTCCTCAGCCGAACATGCGTTGCAAATTCCAAGCATTTTTGTAAAACCGGCCACCCAAAGTCTATTACAGCAGCGCAAAATGCCACCACAGCCAGCGACTTGCGTAGACAAAGCTGACGCCCCATCTACATTTAACTTCGTCCATCCCACCGAAGGGGCTTGCCACGACCGAGACCGAGAGGAGACTTGATCATAAGCGTCTAAACTAGGGCTCATCTCCTGCTGCATAGAGAAGGTCTGCCAAGATTGCAAAACTACAGCAGCCGGATTAATAGGTTTTACAAAATTAGCTTCAAACATAGCAGAGTTGCGCCAACACCATAGCTTCCAAAGTGCTACACCAAAAATAATGATCCAGGAAGGCCCCATACAATTACTCATATTCCCTATGAAATTCATAGACAGCCAGTCTCTAAGGCAAGTTGAAAAGAAGGGCGTAGTAAAACGTGAGTCCACTAACTTCAACCACATGAGCTTGGTATAATGACAGTCTCTCAGAATATGCATTAAGTCCTCCACCCCACTCTGGCAGTCACCACAAAGTGGAGAGGTGGATGACCAAGTACTACGCCAAAAATTAGTCGGTAGTTTGTTAAGCATAACCCACCACAAAAAAACTCGAATCCGTTCCGCCCATTGCCAATTCCATATATGTTTATACAGTCTACACCTTAAGTTAGGAGGATTCTCTTCAATAAGGAAGTACACACTTTTGATAGAAAAGTGACCATTACTAGCCACACCCCACACCATAATATCGTACCCCAGATCCTCTCTAGGCGGAATGGATGCAAGAAGCCGTTGAATCACAGTAGGTTGAACCACGTCAGCTAGACGACTAAAATCCCAAGTACCATCTTTCAACCAGTCAGACACAAAAGACTGGAATTCCTCTTCTGTAAGGGCCCTTCTGCAGGAATCCTTATTTCTCAAACCGTCACCTAGCCAATTTCCATTAAAGAAGCTAGTAGACCTTCCATTCCTCACTTGCCATTTCGCTCCCCGATTAACAATACTCTCCTGGGAAGAAATGAAGCGCCAGATCTTAGAGTCCCCAGATTTGTAATTAAGCAAAGAGCCTTCCTCGCGTAACATATATCTGTGTTGAAAGACATCCACCCACAATCCTTCCGACCCAATTATCAACTTCCACGCTAGTTTGGCACCACAAGCATTGTTAAAAGAAGAAAGCTTCCTAAAACCAAGACCACCAAACTCCTTAGGGCGAGCTAAGTCATTCCAACCAACCGGGTGGAATTTTTTTTTGATTCCCATCATGACCCCAAACGAAATTTCGCTGCAAACGCTCTATTTCTAGACATACACCCCTCAGTAATCTAGCCACCATCATAGGATACAAAGGGATGGAACTAAGAACAGATTTGGCCAGAGTGATGCGACCCGCCATAGATAAGCTTTTCACCTTCCAAGCAGCTAATCGAGAATTCACTCTCTCAATGATATAGTTGAAAGTTTCTCTATTACCTCTTTTTTTAGTGAGGGGAAATCCCATATATCTTCCGATTTCACAAGTAATCTGCATCCTGGACAAATCTCTGATTCTATTACGTGCATGCACCGAGACTCTTGGTGAGAAGAAAATGGAAGACTTGGATAGATTAACCTTCCCCCCAGATGCGGTAGTGAAAGTACTCAAGCAATCCAACATGCATTTCGTCTGAGTTTCAGTAGCTACTCCAAAAAGAAGGAGATCATCTGCAAACATCAAGTGGGATATTCTCGAGCCATTCTTGGAGGTATAAATAGGCTTCCACACTCCATCCTCCACTGCATCACAAATAATATGAGATAACTTATCCATGCATAGAACAAATAACAAGGGGGAGATAGGATCTCCATGACTAAGTCCTCTCGTAGGAAAGAAATATTCAGTCTGTTCACCATTCCACAAGACATTATAAGACACAGACGACACACAATTCATGATGAGGTTAATAAAATGCATGTCAAAACCAACCTCTATAAGCACCTGCTTCAGGAAATCCCATCTTACTCTATCGTAGGCTTTTTCAAGGTCAATTTTCATCGCTATAAGCCCCTTTTTACTCCTATTCTTACTCATGATATGAAGGAGTTATTGGCCTATAACAAGGTTATCCTGAATATGTCTCCCTTTTATAAAACTAGCTTGAAATGGAGAGATCAAATCAGCCATTACTCCTTTCAATCTTTACGAAATAAGTTTTGTCACACACTTATAATGCACCGAACAGAGAGAAATAGGCCTAAAATGAGACACCAATTCCGGGTGATCCCTCTTAGGTATAAGCGAAATAAGAGTCTTATTAGAATCATCGAGAGAAGCGGATCCATCAAATACCTTCCTGACAAACTTATATAAGGAGGGCCCCACTAAATTCCACTTACTTTTGTAGAAGATAGGAGAAAAACCATCAAATCCTGGTGCTTTAAAACTGCCCATTGAAAACACCGCATTCCTAATTTCCTCATCATCAGGAGACCAAGTAAGATTCGCAAACAAAGAGGAATCCACAGAGGGAAACGTTGATTTGGTTGCTAACTGAACAGGGCCATTACTATCATCATGATAAAGAGTTTTAAAGAAATAGACCACCAGCTGCCTTAAGTCATCATCATTATCAATCCAGGACCCCACATCATTTTTAAGGGAAAGGATCCTATTCCTACACCTTCTCATTTTTGTTTTCAAGTGGTAATATTTAGTGTTACGGTCACCCTTAGAAATCCACTATGATCAAGATTTTTGAAACCATTTAATTTCCTCTAGTTTCAAAAGCCTTTCAAGCTCCTCACTCACCTCCTTTTCCAGGTTACATAGATACTGAGAAAAGGGGTAAGTAAAAGATTTTTGAATACTTTCCAATCTCTGCAATAATCTATATTTGGATTTTTCAACTAAACCAAAAACATCTCTATTCCATCCCCTAATGTCCTCCTGAAACCTGGACAGAGAGATGTTGATATCATCACACATCACCCACTTCTCGGCTAAGAAACTTTCATACATATCACGGCTTGTCCACATAGCCTCAAACTGAAAAGGACGACACCGAACATTCGAAATCCGGTTATTACCAAGGCATAGCATAATTGGATTATGATCAGAGAAGGTGGTTCGAGCAAGTACCTTAAGGAAGCAATCATAATATTGGGAGAGGAAAGCATTATTTTCCAAAGCCCTATCGAGTCTTTCGAACAAACGAGGTCGATTAATCAACTTGGGACCACGCCATGTAAACATTGGGCCACTGAACCCCAAGTCCGACAAGTTACAGTCTTGAAGTCTAGATTGAAATCGACGAATCCCGGAACAATTCACAGCTGCTCCACCAGTTCTCTCCCTCAATGTCAAAATATCATTGAAGTCGCCTATGACAACCCACGGATCCGAGGTAGCCATAGACAGAGTTTTGAGATCTTGCCACAGATAATCCTTGAAAATAGGGGACGGAATGGAGTAAACTGCAGTGAGAAGAAAAGATGCCAAACCACTCGGAGAACAGCGAAGGTGAATAAATTTCCTCTCTAGGCGAAGGATTGAGACTGAAATTTGACTACTATTCCACACAGCAATCAGCCCTCCAGATCGACTCACGCTGGGCACAAAAGCGAGCTCGTCAAAACCAAGTTTCTGTAAACAATGAAATTGGGATTCATTTTCGCTTTTTGTCTCAACCAAAATAAGAAGGCTTGGATAAGACCCCTTACAAACGCATTTCAGATTTTGCACTAAGGTTCTTGAGCAAGCCCCTCTGGCATTCCAAAATAAAGTGGTTTGCATTAACCTTAAAGTCAAATACAAAGGATCCAAATCCAAATAACCGAAGGCCCAACAGATAAGACTAATCAAGTTGGGTTTCCGGAACCACTGTATTGGTTGCCTCAACATGGGCCTCTCCCTCCAACATGTCTAAGTCAGAGTCCTCAATGTCGGCCCTAGCCCAAAACTTCCCATTCAAACCTTCTAGTCCGTCAACGTCCCCTGGGTCATGTGGGGTCGGGGAAAATTCCTCCACATTATCCTCCTGAACCTCACCCCCTAACACAGGCTTCCTAGCGTCCATAGTCACCCCTGTCATTAAAGTTGTCCCCTCGACACCCACACCTTGAGGTTTGTCATAAATTACTACTCTCTTCTCAGCACTTTTATCCACATTCTGCTCCTCTCTGATCCTTTTCTCTTTTCGTTGATCTTTTTTACGTTGACCCTGTATACCAACACCTCCCGTCATACTTTGATCCCTGCTACTCTTTTTTTTCGCTGCACTTTTCTTCCCCCTCGAGCCACTAACGGTTTGCTTGGTCGATAATTCCATTATTTCCCCTACACTAAAGTGTACTACAGGAATCGTTGACACATGTGTACCATCAACTCCATTGTCGCCCTCCTTCGCCAGTATCTCAAACCTAGAGCCCCCTTCTTATCGGAATATTCCACCTTGTCTCTCTTTTGTATTCTTCTTCGGTCGCCGGTGCTTTTGAACTACCTTCCAGGTATCCAACGATTGACCTCCAGCAACCCCAACGGCGACTCTCCAGCCACTACCTCACCACTAGCCTCCATAGCCACATTGTTACTAACATTCGTTTGTTCCCCTGTTTTCTGCTTAGGCATCCCTGTTTTGCAGCTCTCAGGTCGATGTCCATACATACCACAACTTGTACAAAGCCAGTGGAGTCCTTCATATTCAAGTTGGTAGTCCTCCCCTTCCATAGAGAATCCAGCCATTAACTGCTCCTCAAGGTTCACTAAAACACAAATCCTTGCATAATGCCCCCTCAGATGACCTGACGTATTTATGTCAATCTTGAGCGTCTTCCCAATTCTGTCCCCTATCCATGACAATGCCTCTTTATTATAGTACTCCAGAAGGACATTAGGCAAACGGATCCATACTACTACTTTGTTGATAGTAGCTCTCATCGGATGGAAGTTTGGTTCCCATGGCCGAACTGTCAAGTAATGGTCAAAGATCAACCACGGTCCACCGGCCGGTGAGGGCGTTTTCATAGTCTTCCTTATTAGTAAACTTAACCACAAAGAAGCCATTTCCCAAATGAATGAGACTAAACACTCCTCTTTTAGCCCAGAGCTTCTGCAGGATAGACAAGAGCATTTTATAACCAATATTCCTTCCTAAAAGCTTCACAATAACAGCTTTATTCCAAGCCTTATGAAGCTTTTTCTTCATTCTAGCAGAGAAAGAGAATGTTGGAAAGTTCCTGTTAGGATCTTCAGTGATTTTGCAGACAGGCTCTCCATCGTCTATATCACTATCAGCGTCTTTATCAGTTGCAGTATCAGTCTGGTCATCCTCCATGCAAACATTATGATCTTCCTTACTAATGCCTTGCAGTTTATCAGCAAACGACTCCCCATTTTGCCAATGAGAAGTTCCCGTTAATCCTAGCTTGGGCCACTCCTGTTTTTTATCTGCACTTCCTCCATTCTTAATTTTTTTCGCACTCCGAATCAGCAGATCATCTTCCTCAATCGATTGAGGAAGTATGGCAGAGGGTTTTTTCGCAAGCACCAGCGCACGTTCCTCCATTTCTTTCTTACAGGCGGCTAACTTGAGTCTAAGACCGCTTCTCACGGGGTATGTGGTTGAGACAATTAGTTTGACTGGAGTTGAGCCACCAGCCGACAGTGTGAATCAGATCGGAAACTAATTTTTTAAAAAGAACGGATAAGTTTTAGGCCCAACAGAAAAAATGCTAAGAAATTTTAAAAGCATGTACTTTAAAAAAAAAAAAAAAGATCTTCTCAAAAAAATCAATATACTTTCAAACTATTTGAAGTCAATAGTGTTATTTTATTAAAAACTCCCTCTAACGGTAGATGTATAAATTAGTTAAGAAGTTTGTTTAGGTCATAAATATAATATTTTAATTTATTTTGTCTATCAAATTTATAATTTTAATCTCAAAGTATACCTATTAATTACATAAAGTATATTTTCATAACAATAAAAATAGTTTCAAATGATTAGAGAAAGGGAATTTTAAGAAAGCAACACTAATTTAATATAAATAACTACGTTAATTAATTCCACTAATTTCCATGTATAATTTATATGACTCATACATTTGGCACAGGAGAAGAATAATTTACAGCATCAAATCTCAACCAAATCAAACTTCATGTACTGTTGTTGTTGGTTGAATGGCTCAAACAAGGGTCTTGAATACTGGAATCCACTACAATAATCTTCAGTTAACAGATCCAACCAAGAAGAAGGAGAAGAACCTTCAATCTCCTCGACTTCGTCATGACGCTGATCATCACTAATATTACTTGAAGATCCAGCCATGGCGGCAAGATCAATATTCTCAATCTCATCATCATGATCATGAACTGCAGATTCCTGCTGCAGAAACTTTTCTTCAACATTGGAATCTTGCCCAGTAAGCTGCTGAACAAGAGCTCTGAAGTTAGAGGCACTTGTCTTCACCTTCATGGGACTTGATATGTAAGTCACCTTAATGTTCTTCTCCTTCTTCTTCTTCTTCTTCAAAACGTCGTCGTTTCTCTTCTGTTTTCTCCTAACCCCAAGCATGTCCATCAGTACGTACACACAGAGACACAGAGCGTATACCAGAGGATCAAAAACAGTATTACCCCAGCAAAAAAGTTTTAGTTTTGATGGTTGATAACGGATTTGATGGATGAGAATGAATTTAAAAAACCCAACTTGCTAAAGAATTTATAGGGGAGGATAGTGAAAGTGACGTGGGGTTGTGAGTCAAAAGGTGATGGCGGGGAAGGAAGGTGATGAGAAGGATCGTAGAAGACGCCATATATATATAGAGAGAGATTCTTAAGAGATCCGTAATTAGGGCTACAGATTTTTAATTGTGGAAGAGGAAGAGATGGTGAGGTTGAAGATTGTGGTTACATGTGTTGCGTTCAATGAATGAACTCTCATATAGACATAGTCATATGTCGTATTAGGTCACGTGCTGGCTGGCGCAGCCATGGACGACTAGATAGGAATCTTCGTACTTGGAACTAAGATTCCAATTTCAATGACTTATGATAAAAAATTATGGCAACAGACTGCTATAAGTATGGCGGCATCAAGTCTGTTATTTTGGCAATTCCAATTTAGCTGCTGTTAGTATTCAACACCCAAACGTACAAAGTGGGTACTGCTTTCCTCCTTTTTTCTTTTTTCCCCTTTTTTAATTGATTAGAGTTAATGCTATAGACCTTAATATATTAATAGATTTTGTGGGAGACTATTTTATAATGAAAAAGTTAGCCAAGCAGGGAAAGAAGATTTGATTGATATAATAGCGTTAATTAATTTATTTTATATACTACTAAAAAAAGAAAACTTCTATTTGAATAACTTTAAAAGAAAAAGTTGTTTGTGTATGAAGAGAGTTTTATGATCGACACTAAAACCCTTTCAAAAAGTCTATAATGTGAAAGATTAGTCAAAAACCAGTCACGCTTAGATTGTCCCCACGATGAACATAATAAAAAGCGCACACACACTATATAATACAGCTCTAATGATCTAGAGTACCGGAAATATTTGACAATTGACATCGAATTTCTCAAGGCATGGTAATGTTGTGCCTATATTTCAGTAATAACTTTATTCTAAAAAATCATAATAATATTAAGATCTATTGATCTAAAACTTGAAGGAAAAAAAATCTAAATTTTAAGAAATAATTATTCCTTTTGATAATAGCATCCGATCTAGCAAGCCCCTACTTGTAACATGTATAAATTAAGTAAATACTCACTTTTACAAATTTATCTAATTTGATTAAATTAAAAAACTTAATTAATTTAATTGATATGACGTGTAATTTTTAAAACACCATAGTTATCTTTATTAATTCTCTTATTCCCTCTCCCCCTAATAATTGTTGACAAGACATTAATAGGGACAAATTAAACAAATATTGTAAATATAAAAATTATATCTTATATTTAGGATTAAAACAATCTAAATATTCAAACAATGACGCCGCTTTTCTTCGACGGTGGTGGTAGTTAAAACTCGCAACAATGGTGGATGCAGGAAGGTGCAAGGTCGAAGCTTCATTTTCTTCATCCCCGGTCTCTCTCTTCTCGCTTTGTCGAACGATGGTAGATGAGGAAGTCGCCGCGAATCATCAAGGAAGATAAATGTCTCGGGTCTTGGTCAATATACATTATTTTAATGGAGAAGTCGATCCTCCGCCATGTCACGTGATAACGGTCAACTAACAGTCAATGCTAATTTTGCTCCACTTTTGTAACCACATAGTCACTTTTGCACCTAAAAAAAGTATTTGCTACTGGGCGCTCTTTTGACAAAAGTACATGTCTATTTTTGCACCTTAACCCTATATTTTATATTAAAAAACGGAGAGAGTACAATTTAGTTTAGTCAGTGAGCTAATCCTGGTAACTCATGAGATACATGGTTCAATTGCCTTCTCCTCACTTGCTTTCAAGCAATCATATGCTTCCCAGCTCAATCCATCTCACTAGAGTGTAAGAAAACGGAGATGTGAGGATCAATAGAAAATTGTTCTTCCAAGGAAAAAATCGGCAGAGGATATCTTTTGTCATTGTCTTGTTTTTTTTCCCCAACCGTCAGCCTTTATGAAAATAATTCAACAGAATGTGCACTTTATTCTAAAGTGTTTCAGAGCTCTTCTATGTGACTATGTTGGATACTGAACTCAGGACTTGCTACCAATCGTGAATATCTGAAAGTCTTCTGTGTTAAGAAGAAGATGATCAACCTTGATCAGTTCAAATCTTCCTCAATTAAAGTGTTAATATGAGGAACTCAACTCCTTTAGGGACGGGATTTCTGTTTCCTGTTCAGTTATTTCACTACCTTGTCTTCAATCTTCATGCCACTTCTTTTACTCTTCCTATCAGTTGTCATACGATGTAAAAACTAATTTTTTTTAAATATATCATTTTGCTTTTGACTCTAAAAAAAAAAACACACAATTTAGTTGTAATCCTGAGCATGATGTCAAATCTCACAAGTCACAACAGCCTTGCAGCTTTCGACATTCGAATGGATATCATATCCTGCGACCAGGTACTTACATCTTAAATAGTCTGAATGTAAAGTTTGATAACTTTCGTTTTAACATCTTTCTCATAAAACTTATCTTAGCTAAAACCAACGAAACAGGATTTAAAACTGTAATCCTCTTGTATTTATTTTCAACATGGTTGTTTACATGCAAAGTGATTTGAATATTGGCCGTACAGATGATTCAGTATCCCACTAATGCTGAAACAGAAAAGTTCTAAGTGAGAGGATACACAAAAGAACAATGGGCAAGCCATTATGCTTTTCAAGAAAACCAAAGCATGCAGATATCTTTCTTTTAATCAGCAACTTACCAATGACTCATTCTAAAAGGATTACCCCGTCCATAACAATTTAACTAAAAACCTGATAAGGCAACACCAAAAAGACACTAAATCCAAGTTTTGCAAGAACATAAGAGAAGCTGGCATAAGCTTTGGGAAGTGACCTTTTTTTTCATTGTCACTTGTAAGATTTGGTGCATCGGACTCAGGCAGCTACTTTTGGTTCAGTGGCAGCCACATCAGCGTACACAGGGTGGAGGACATGACCTTCCTTGGGCTCAACATGCACCCACTTGCGACCAGTCAGTTTGTTTCTTTCAAACTTCACCCAGCCTTCTTTCAAAGCAAAAAGAGTATGATCTTTCCCAATTCCAACATAGTTTCCTGGGTGAAATCGGGTGCCGCGTTGCCTAACAATGATGTTTCCAGGTATTACTCTCTGCCAGAATAGAGAATGAATTCTGCAATGAGTTAAGGGCTAATCATGATTACATTGTGAATCCAACTTCCAGTGAATTTTTAAACGGTGCAGACATGAAACTTGACCCACAATCAGGTCTAGTTCCATTTGTCCTCTCATAGTCTGCCATATATGAAACTCTTGCTTAAAGCAGCAATATCATACCTCACCACCAAATTTCTTGACACCAAGATTCTTGGGTAGTGAGTCTCTTCCATTCTTTGTAGATCCTGCTGTCTTTTTGGTAGCCCATCGTCTGCAAACCAGACTCAATCCTTCTCCAGAGACATCTAAACTCAAATTAATTAACAGAAAAAATCTTTACATTCTATCTCATGTTAGAAAGATACAAGTGCATGAGCTAATATCGCAATCATGAAATTATACCACTTGAGTTTCTGTAAACAGGAGCATTGGAGACAAGCTCCTTGATATTCATCCTTCTGCATAGCGATGCTGCAAAATTCATCATTTTGTTCCCTGTTATGAAGACACTACCTGAAATACACAAATCGGTGTTGGAAAACATTAACTACTGGTAACAAAGTCAAGTTTCTTAATTATCTTTTTTTGAAAAAGGAATTATCAAAGCAGGCCCAGAATTAGCAACATAAACCCTTATAAGAAAACAGCAACATCCGCGGATGCAAAGAACAAGATCCGTACAAATAAAAGAATTCTATCCCACAGTAAATGAAATAGCAGAGATTGGTCATAGAGATTATCGTTTAATTTTGATGGATTTATCACCAAATCATAGCAAGGAAGAACAGCAATGTACATCATAAACCAACAACATTCTCAACAAAAGTTAGCATCGCCATCATTATCAGAATTAACACGAAAACAAATTTCTTATTGTCAATACGTTACTACTTTCTCAAACTTATTAGTTCAAGCTTTACACAAACAATTGCCGGACATCATATTATGTAGAGATGCAAGACAGAAAAATATAAACATCTACATTATAAATGTCAAACTCACGCAGCAGGGAGAGACTTTAAATGAATCTTTTAGTCGGAAATTCCTATTCTGACAGCGATATTCGCTTTGAAACCGCGAGAATCAAGGCTTCAGCCACTGATACAAAATTACCTTCGTGCTTCCCCTTTTGCAGATTGATGGTTATGGAGGCAACGATCAAGAAGGCTTCTAGGGACGGATTGATTGCGGGTACAACGATTAGGGCATCAAGCTCGCATAGGAGGAGTCGAAAGAGGGCAAGATTCCCAATCTAGCGAACGTACTTCTCGACTTCGAAGTTCGAACCCGGCAGATGCGCGGACAACGCCGTTTGCATCATGTGAATTTTTTTTTTTTTTTATATAAAAATTTTAGAAAAAGGGTTGGACTCACTCACAATCTAATTTAAGTGCAGGGCGAAGTCTCCCTTCCTTCTAAGTGATATCAATAATGGGCAAGGCGAGTCGTCTGTAGCCATTTACCTAGACACTGTAGCCATTTACCTAGACACTAGAAGTTAGAATGTCTTTCCCAGCACCTTAACCAATTTCAGGACCAAATCCACTCCTTTTGATGAGAGCCCTTTGCCAATTAAATCTAAAACGAGGAGTTGCGTCCTGTGACTTGAACGGCCTGGATTGCTTTATTTGGCTCAGGGCTGAGTACAGATTATTATTATTATTTTCTTTTTATAAAAAAATTTTGGGAAAAGGGTCGGGCTCACCCACATTCCAAGGGTAGGGCATTTTGATTCCGTTCCGCAGGACATACTGGGTTAGAGAGTACTGGGCTGAACACAGATTATGTTTCCTCAGTTCCTCCGTAATTAACTGGGCTCTGGTACCATGTGAACCCAGCATCATGGACCTTAGGGAGCCTGAATATACAATTGTTTTTCACGAGAAAGGCTAATTGGTATTTCTGTTTGGTTCGAGCTTAGAGGGGAAGGGAGGGAATAGGAGGCATATTGAGCATATTGATTAGAAGAGAGGGAATGAGAAAGATTTTAATGTTACTTTATTTATATTTAGTTCATGAGGGGAGAGAAGATAAATTTTTTTCATATGACAGCTTTACCTTTATATTATAAGAAAGATTTTAAAGTTAAGAGATTGGTAGAAGGGAGGGGAGGGAAATTATCTTCAGAATCCATCTAACAAATAAACAAAATTATCTCAAATTAATTAGCACAACAATTAGGAAACATTGTACATATTAATGTATAGAAAATAAAGTAAATCTACCCCATAAAAAACCAATGTAACTAAGGAAGGAAACAAAATAAAACACTTGTCTTGGTTTCCGGCCAAAGAAAAAGTTGAAAAACTTTCCCCATGTTTGATATTCTTGGGTTTTGATGAAAAACTCGATTTAAAACCATTTGAGAGAGCTGGAAAGCTTGTGTATATATTTTTCCATTTGTGAGAGTATGTAGATTTTGGTTCCAATTTGAATTGGGATTTCTTAATCATTATTCGTTAGCTCACGCTTTCCCCGTGTTTGATATTCTTGGGTCTTGAAAAACTGGATTTAAAACCATTTGAGAGAGCTGAAAAGCTTTTGTATATATTTTTTCAGCACGATGTAAATATTTATTTCAGATAAAGGAAATTACTGTGCCTAACCGAAATTCATAAAATACACAGATCGTTTAAGCTCCTTTTGATTTAAGATTTGCATCTTTCGTATATTTATATACAGCTTGATGTTTATCAGAAAATAAAATCAACTGTACATGAAGATTTTTTTTTTATTTTGTTTTGGCAGAAACAACACTAGATCATCTTCTCACTTTATTCATGTTCTTCGGTGATGTGTGCTACTGTAAATCACCTCAGCGTTTTGTGTTTCTGTATCTACAGCTTCAATAATGTCAGTCCTAACCCCTAATACATGTTTATGACACAAAAGAAAGAAACAGAGCAGGGACGAGACAAACAGACCAGGAATCCTAATACATGAGCAAATATGTTGAAATCGCATTAGGAACCAAACAAGTACACCAAAATACGATGAACACAGAGTCAGCGACTTTCGTGAACAAACAGAGCACGGACGAGAAACAGAACAGCGATGACAGAAACAGAGGACGGACGAGACAAACATACCAGGGACGAGCAGGAACAAGATGAATACAGAGCAACAGATCAGGGACGAGAGATACTCACCGGAAGGTATTACGGGACGAAGCTTAATTTCGATCGTGCTCTCCGTCAATATAGTATCCGCCTTCGATCTTCGTCGGTCTTCGAACTCTCTCGCCTCAAAGAACCAGATCAGCGGCCGAATAGGGTTCCCAGCGCAGCATCGAGTGAAAAGGGGCTCAGGGAATTTTAGGATTAACAACAAAAAACCAAGGGCATTTTAGTCCACCGACCAAACAATTTTTATCCTCCTCTCCAAATCCCTCCAAACTTGTTTCTGAAAAATACAAGCAGAAGTGGGTTGCGTTTCAAAAACTCGTTTGTTCTCCTTATTGTGATCTTAGGCCCACGTGTTCATGACAAGATCGGCTTGTGCTGCATTCCTTGCAAATTATGACCCCAGTTCCTCGGCAAAAATTCAATTTGGAAATTTCCCTTATTCTTGCTTTCCATTAACCAAGACGCCGATCTGCTTGCCCCTGTCTATTTTCTCAAAATATATGTTTTCCATACGGATTCTTTATCGAATCCACCACCCCCACCAAAAGAAAAACTCCCAGGATACTCCTCTCTCTCCCAATCTCTATTCTTGTTTTTTTGAGACAAGGAAAGAAAAGCAAACGAATCTTAAACAAACAAAGACGAGATTAATCTCAGGCCTCTCCTCTCATGTCATACTCCCATCAGATCATCAACAAGGAACCAATGAAGACCAGTAGGGGATTTAGAGAAATGGGATTCGTTCGGAGACTCCACATCCGTAAAAGCAAAATTAGCCAATCAATCTGCACACTGGTTGTCTTTCCTTAGAACATGTTATATCGTATAATTCACTGTCTGCGGGTGACTGCTCGTATCCGAGCCACCAGATGGGACTTACGAGCTGCATTACCTTGTTTGGATAGTAATGCAATGACTGATTGATAGTCAGTTTCAACAACTACGTGCCTCCAACCTGCCTCTCTAATCCTCTCAAAACTCCCCACAACTCAGCTAACATCACTGAGCACCTACCAAGACGTGTAGCAAAGCCTCCAAGCCACTTACCAGAGAAGTCTCGCAACAAACCCCCACAAGCCGCCACCTGTTCTGCCCCTTTTGATGCCCCATCTGAATTAAGTTTCACAAATGGAGCTTCTGGAAAGGACCAGCAAACATTTGAGTGTTTTTGTGCTACCCGCTGAAACCGCCCTTCATCACTGCTAGTTTTTAATTCTCCCAACATCTTAAGAATGGGCCTCAGACAATATTTAAAGTGTGCATCTGGTGTGTTATGAATAAATTCATTCCGTCATTTCCAAATAAATCAGCAAGAAACAATAAATAACTCATGCCAATAAAATCCGCTAATAGTAGTTTCATCACTCTTCCAGTTCTTCATCACTCATTCAATCCAATCGTAGCCAAAAAATGAGAGGGAATGGTCAATAGGTACTACCTCATACCAGAAAGCACGAACCACATGACAGTCTCTAAACGCATGTAGACTGGACTCTGCTTCTTGATGACAAAGTGGGCAACAATCATCATTGTCAGACCAAACACTGATCCATGACCTCAAAGGGAGTCTCTGATGGAATAATTTCCACCAAATATCTGTACTCTATATGGTCACATCCACTTCCATAACTTTATCCATATGTCACCATTTATAAGAGACCGTTGAAAACTAGATTCGGCTAAATAAAGATAACAGTTTTTAACACTAACACCAGTTAAGTTTCCAGCCAACCAAAAGGAACGATCTGACCCATCATTAGAAGAAGGAAGAAGCATATCTCTAATTAAACCAACCACAATATGGGGAAGCAGGCTGTTTAGTAAAGGCAGATCCCACTGGCTATATTGATCGACAAACCTATTAATCATACACTCACGCATCTCAGCAGGAAGGAGACTCACTATGTAATCTTGTAGACAAATGGAAGAGAACACCTATTTATCTTTCCAAAAAGAAATAGAAGCCCCATCTCCAATTTCTCATACCACTCATCCTTCATATTAATAAGAATGTTACATATTGAGCTCCAGAACGTTGAACAACCAGTTTTAAGGATTGACAATTGTCCAATTTGTACTTACCTCGGAGAGATCTAACCCATAAGGCATCTTGAACCACACTTTGGAGCGCATCATTCATAATTGCAATCGATTTTAATATATTCTTCCTGGTTCTTTCATATTGTTACAAGGTTAATATATCGTCATAAGTTGATGATTCAACACTAATGGAAAGCAAGAATAGGGAAAATTTCCAAATTGAGGGGAGGAAATGGGAGGAATTTTATCAAATTATCGTTAATGAGAATAATATATATATTTTTTTGTTAAGAGTGTATGTTTGAAATATTTAAAAAAATTTATAGGTAATTGATCAATATGAGATAAAAAATTTTTCTCAACTCCCTCATCTCAAACCAAATACATCAAAAAAAAAAAAATCAAATAGAGGAGGAGAGAGAAAAAAATGGTGGGATCAGTGTGATTATTAGGTGAAACACTCACCTATTTATGGACGAGATTACTTGAGTAATTATGCAAACTGGCATAGATGAAAAGGAGAAAAAAAGTGACGTGGTGATGGATTTGCAAACTAACGACTTTGCTTGAGCATGTTTAGGAAGCTGTGCATTTGAGTGAGTCTTTTGGATTTCTCTTTTTTAAACTAAAAACTACTTTTTAAGTTATTGCTAAAGAGTTTTTACAAAAGAACTAAAAACTGTGAGATGATTATATAATTTTTTAGTTTAAAAGTTACTTAAAAATTTAAATTAAAAATAAATTGTTTAGCAAAATTTGTATTATAAACAATTTTTCTAATAAAAATTATCACACCTTGTAAGAGCTAAAGATGATGGATTAATCTGTCTTGGTATGTCAATCACCAACATTCCATTGCGTCTATTGTTTTTGTTACTACTACTGCAACAACTGTTGCCGCCGATCAGGGGCGGAGCTTGAGACAAAAATTTGGGGGGTCAAATAATGGTGGGGGGAATTTTTTTTTTAAGGAAAGTTTTATATACATTAAAAAATAAAAGAATATAAACCAGAAAAGAAAAGAATA
Organism: Acacia pycnantha; assembly: GCA_025563575.1. Classification (NCBI taxonomy): domain Eukaryota; kingdom Viridiplantae; phylum Streptophyta; class Magnoliopsida; order Fabales; family Fabaceae; genus Acacia; species Acacia pycnantha. The sequence goes on along the minus strand of JAMWYP010000032.1, from coordinate 1,356,102 downwards.
TAAAAAAAAAATACACCACAAACATTGGAAGGCAAGAGGCTTTAATTTATGTGATTGTGAATCTTTGGTTCAACCATAAACTTTATGTAATTGAACACCACAACATTGGAAGGCAAGGGGCTCAGGTTTAGAATGAAAAATCAATTAACTTCATCCACAGATGTAGTGTAAAATGGGTAAAAGCATACTAAAGAATACACCACAAAAGTAAATTTCACCGATAAACTAAAAATTTTAGGTAATTAGAATGAAATATAGAAAAAAATGACAAGATTAATATAAATCATAAAGACCCCACATAGAACACAAATTGAATTATAAGCCTAAAAGATATAGGGGGAATTGGGGGCAAAATTTAATGGGAGAATTACATTCAGGTCCCAAGGAAGGAAAAAAATTACAAAAAAGTCCCTTGAAATCACAAAATTACCCAGAAGTCCCAAGGAAATTTTTGTTGTAAATGCATACATTTCCTGTTGTAAATACATACATTTTCTTTGTAAATGGTTTGAGACTTTTTGATATTATTTGTACAGAATTTTTTAAATGTTGTTGTAAATACATACTTTTTCTGTTGTAAATACATACTTTTTCTGTTGTAAATGGTCATGTGTTTAAATGTTGTTGTAAATATATACTTTTCTTGTTGTAAATGGTTTGTGACTTTTTTGATATTATTTGTATGGAATGAAAATTACTTTTCGTGTTGTTGTAAATATATACTTTTCCTGTTGTAAATATATACTTTTCCTGTTGTAAATATTTGTATGTATTTACAACACGAAATGTATGTATTTACAATAAAAATTCTCTTGGGACTTTTTTGTAATTTTTTTCATTCCTTGGGACCTGAGTGTAATTCTCCCAAATTTAATTTTACATTATATTAAATTTTTAAAAAAAATCTAAACAATTTTTTCCGCCGATGATAATGATGATGATGAAGACTAATTAGGACCGGAGGGAGTATTAGTTTGTGTATCATAATGGTGTGTCCGATATCCAAAGCATGTTCAAGTCGGTTTATACACAAATAGGTTCTTATAGTTTGTGAAGTTAGGCCGTTAGTCCCCATCGTTCGAAAACGTTTCTAAACTCATTCCTCAGGTGCTGAGGTGGACATGATGGCGTCAATATGCAATCCACACAGAGGAACAAGATGATGTCGAACTCGAGAGCTATTTGGGGTGTTACAGTGGGAAAATAATCTCTGGCATGACCAGAAGTAGTTGGAATGAGATTACAGAGCACAACGGCATGTGTTGGAGCTCTAATTGATTATCTGTTCTCCCCTGTTATCTCTGTTAGAAACAGAGATTAGTATCACCATTGAGTACATGTTTAGTTTAAATATAGAAGCTTTGACACCTTTGTCGGAATCAAGTACAAAGGAGAAGGAGGCTTATCTCGGTGAAGCAAGTCAGAGGCATTAGTAGTGGTGGGAGTATTAGCTTTCTCGTTGAGCTGGCTGAGTTGTGGCGACCCGGAAGCATTGCTGTCACTGGAGAGATAAACATGAGATATGAACAAGGAAGAAGCTTCTACAAGAGGAGATAAAGACGATGATGGCGCAGAGGGAGCATAAGAATGTGAGAGAGAGATAAATAATCTTCGCTGGAAGAGAGAAGTTGAGAGGGGAGGAAAATGGAAGCTTACTCAGATTTTATTCAGTGACATGTCATCTCCAGTCTATCAAACTAATGACGACAGAGGCAAGTTTAACTGACGAAAGGACTTGGACCAATAACTGAATAAACAATGGGTTTAGGTGCTTGTCCCAATATGTTTTTTAATTAGAAGGACAAACATATTTTATTTTATTTTAATTTTTTATATATTTTATTTATTTAGATTAAAATTATATGATACTTTTTGATTTTTTTTTACACCCATATCTCAAATTAATTAGTTACACAGAACTGGATGGAATTTAAAAAAAAAGAACAATAGAAACCGTGAAAGTATAAGAATATGCAGATCAATTTTTCCATTATAAAAAATATAATTAATTCTCCGCTAACCAGTTAATTATACCAAACAAGTAATATAAAATGGGTTTATCGTTTGTCATGTCACTTAACATAAGTTTTTGTTAAATCATCCTAAAACTACGTCGTTTTGGGAGTTAGGAGAATTAATGAAGGGTGTTTTTGTATTTATTATAAGAATTTTACTAAACTTATAATATTGCACGTAACTTATATAAGAAATAAGATAGAGTTGATTTTTTTTTGAAATATTAAAAAAGCTAAATAAGTTACTTAAATATATCTCCTTAGATTATATATTAGTTTATGGGGATAAGATATTGTCACTACTAATGTCGCTACCACTTTTTCACCATTAGATCAGAATCTCATATATCTTTATCATTTCTCTCCCCTATTAAGATTCTGATCTAATGGTGAAAAAATGATAGTGACATTGGTAGTGACAAAAAATGGTAGTGACAACATTATATCCCTCAGTTTATTAGTCAAACTAATTAGTTGGAGGAAAAAAAAATACAAATACAAATACTCTAAAGTAATTTTATTAGTTTCTTTAATCTCTCCAAAAAATTTAACTTTATCTTATATTTAGGACTACAGAAAGTACTAACATAGAGTTGGTTTAGCAGTTTAAAACCTAGGTAAATCTCTTTAAGTTTTGAGTTTGAATTCTACAAGGAACACTTATATTAGAAGGGGCAGAGAGCACCCTGAACTAGTATAATAATAAAAGGGTTAAGGAGCGATTTTACCAACGAACTATTGGGCCAGGACCGTCCAGCACAGCAAACTATTTTTTGGACCAAAAATACAAATAAAACATTTAAAAGGTTAAAGGAGCACAATGCCGTTATAACGTCATTAACGTCCGTCCATCACTCTCCCTCTCTCATTCATTCACTTTCATCTTCTTCCTTCCTCTTCACCTACCGTCCATCACTCCCCTCTCTCCTTCATTCAAACTCTGCACTTTAGATGTATACTTGACCACAACTTTACCACTATCTCGTCCATCCATAATGCTTAAAGAAAACCTATGCACAATTGTTTTCTCCAAAGATCGTTATTTGTTTTATTACTCGGAGGTCCGAATCCAAATTCAATTAAGAAATTGAATACTAAATCGAACAAGCATAATCGATCGGTGAAGCATGCCCATGAGGCACAATCTCTGCGATAAATTTCTTCGAACAGTTGAATAGCAACCTCGGCTTGATTCACCTTGAATTTTACTCGATAGCACCATTCCTTCTTCTTCCCATAATGAAGGTTGAATCGCAAAATAGATCAAGAATGGCAATTCCAAATAACAAAGCAGATTTACATTTATTAGAATTGCATATGGTTAAAGAGTTTGAATTCAAAGTCGCTTAAACCTTCTTGTGATATTCTTTGGACCTTGAATCAAGAATGAATATACATATGGAGGATGAGCACAGTGAAAATTTGACCCATGATTTCTCATCACTGTTGTTCGATAAATGGCCGCACCACCAGAAAGGTTCGTGAACTCAGAACTTCCCCAGAACAAAGTGGAGAGAAAAGTGGGAGACAAATATGGGTAGGTTTGCTCGTTGATGGCCACAAAACACTTCTTTCCTTCCCAAATTCAAAGATTCAAATCATCAGGATCTGAATCTTCCTCTGCTAGTCGAAGAAGAAGAATCGAGAACTCGACGATACCTAGTATAAAGAAGAAAGACGATCTTTGATGGCGGTGAGGAAGGGGACGGCGTACCACCAAGAATCGTGTGGATAATAAAGAAACTTAGGTCTAAACTAGGAGGAACGACGCATTGGACTATGGCTGGTGAAGAGGAAGGAAGAAGATGGTTGGAATGAATGAGAGAGGGAGAGAGATGGATGGCCGGTGAAGAGGAAGGAAGAAGATGAAAGTGAATGAATGAGAGAGGAGAGTGATGGACGGACGTTAATGACGTTATAACGGCATTGTGCCCCTTTCACCTTTTAAATGCTTTATTTGTATTTTTGGTCCAAAAAATAGTTTGTTGTGCTGGGCGGTCCTGGCCCAATAGTTCGTTGGTAAAATCGCTCCTTAACCCAATAATAAAAAAGAGATTAAAATATTAAATTTAAGTGATCTATAATATTATTTTATTAATTACATTAATTCCAACATCATATTAATTTATGCTTCATCTACCCCAATTAAATAGTATGAGTTTATATAAAAAATATATAATATTAATTAAAACTATCACACCGCCTCGTAAAAACATATAAAAATTTTGTCAGAATTGTTTAAAAACAATTTTTGTTTTTTAAAAAGAAGGATTCTTGTCATTTTTTTTTTCGGGTTATAGAAGTTGTTCTATTTCTGCTTCACAAATCACAAATGTCAATGCATGACGCGGATTTGGGCACTTCAAAATGTGCAAAGTCCAAGCGCCTAGCTCACGCGGCTACCCACCATGGAATAACTACGAAAAAGTAAAAAGTAAAGCGAAGCCAGCCAAAATTTTCTTCGCTGCTTCTACGGTTTGATCCCTCTCTCTCTCTCTGGATTTCTTTCTTCAAAAGTTTATTGATCCCTCCCTTCTGAGCTAAACCCCCATCAAATTCTCTCATTCTTTTCATTCATGGATCAACCTCTTCCATCTCTTATTGACTTCAATTCTCCACGATGAAGTTATTTTGAGCTCAAATTTTGACCAAACAATTTCTGGGTTTGAGCTGCCTCCGTAAAGTAAGTTATTTCGAGCTCAAATTTCGATCAAAGAATTTCTGGGGGTTGAGCTGTTTGCTGGCGTTAAAAGTTTAAGGAGGAAGGATATGAAAGTTCCTTGTTGTTCGGTCTGCCAAACACGGTACAACGAGGAGGAGAGAGTCCCTCTTCTGCTCCAATGCGGGCATGGGTTTTGCAGAGAATGTTTATCGAGAATGTTCTCGGCGTCCCTCGATACGACGTTGCCTTGTCCCAAGTGTCGCCATGTGTCTAATGTCGGAAACTCTGTTCAATCTCTTCGCAAGAACTATGCCGTTCTCGCGCTTATCCACTCAGCTTCGAATGCGACCCGGTCAAATTTCGACGGAGACTTTTCCGAAGATGAAGAAGACGGTGACAATGACGATAAGTCTACCATATTCAGTCGTCGTGGGTCCCAGACGTCGAGCTCAGGCAGGTGTGGACCTGTGATCGAGGTTGGGGTTCACCGGGAATTAAACTTTCTACGGCGGATAGGTGAGGGGAGGCGGGCCGGAGTGGAAACGTGGACGGCGGTGCTCAGTGGAGGCGGCAGAAGTGGACAGTGCAGGCACTATGTAGCGGTAAAGAAGGTAGGGATAACAGAGGAGATGAATTTGAATTGGGTGCGTGAGCAGCTTGAGAATTTGCGCCGTACATCGATGTGGTGTAGAAATGTGTGCACGTTTCATGGGGTTATGGAGGTGGACAAGAGTTTGTGTCTTGTGATGGACCGGGGTTATGGATCGGTTCAGTCTGAGATGCAGCGCAATGAGGGGAGACTCACTTTGGAGCAAGTTCTAAGGTTTTTGAATTTGCTTTTTTCTTTTTGGTATTTATCTAATGAAACTTATGGTGGACTTAAGGGCAGATATTTACACTGCTTCGTGATGGGATAAAATATAGTAGCATAGTGGTGCAGATTTGAGTAATTAATAAAAATTTCAAATACGTCCTGGATAGGGCTCCTTTGGTTAAATCTTGGTTCTTAGTGATGGTCTATGTGTTTTTCTTGAGAAGCTTGGGGGCAAGAAGTGTTTTCTTTGAAGTAACAAGCAATAAAGGAGAAGCCAAGAGGCTCTTAAACATGGTTGGTTTAGTTTTCCCCGATTTGTTTAGTAGGTAATGTAGCAATTCCACAGGTAGAAGTAGGGTGCAGTGCACTGTGGCTTGATTGTGTTTTTGTTCACATAATATGGGTAACATTAAAATCATTTTGATGAAATTTTAGGTCTCTACTTTCATATTACTTTTCGATTGATCATAGCAACGACCAACATTGACATCATTTTTTTGCCAAATATAGGTATGGGGCTGACATTGCACGAGGTGTGGCTGAGCTTCATGCTGCAGGTATTGTTTGCATGAATCTAAAGCCATCCAATCTTCTTCTTGATGCAAATGGTCATGCAGTGGTTTCTGATTACGGACTTGCTGGAATTCTGAAGAAGCCTTCCTGTTGGAAGGCCCAACCAGAGTGTGACCCATCAAGGATCCATTCATGTATGGAATGTATGATGCTCAGCCCACATTACTCAGCTCCAGAGGTTTGGGAGCCTGTGAAAAGGTCAAATTTATTCAGGACTGATTCAATTGGTGTATCCAAAGAATCAGATGCTTGGAGTTTTGGTTGTACTTTGGTGGAAATGTGCACGGGTTTTGTTCCGTAAGTGGAGCAATTTATCATTGATGGAAACTTCTTAAATAGTCTTCCCACTTTTTCTGAATTTCTTAAATCAATATATATGGTTGTGCAGTTGGGCTGGTCTAAGTGCGGAGCAAATTTATCAAGCCATTGTCAAGGGACGGAAATTGCCTCCACAGTATGCTTGTATTGTTGGCGGTGGAATACCTAGGGAATTGTGGAAGATGATTGGAGAGTGCTTGCAGTTCAAGCCATCTAAAAGACCTAGTTTTAGCGCAATGTTAGCTACATTTCTCCATCATTTGCAGGAAATACCATACAGTCCTGCTGCAAGCCCTGATAAGTATGTCTATAACGTATCTATGTTTATGACCTGTAACTTCTGTGTAGGTTAATGGTATCTGATCAAATTGCAAGTGTAAAATATCATATTTTACTAAATTGATTGTGTATGTGCAAACTTCAAAATTCTCATTGATTGTCAGCAACTGTCTTAGGTTAATTATATATTTGTCTGAATGCAGGGATTCTGTTGAATGCTCTGTGTCAACTGTGCTAGAAGCTTCTCCTCAAGCACTTGAATTGAAAATTCCTCAAGATTATGCGAACAATCTTCATCGGCTTGTATCTGAAGGGAATGTTCGGGGTGTTAGGTCAGTGGGCTTTACAACTGATTTGCTTAAGCTAGCTTTTACTCAAAATCAGTGTCAAATAATTCATTTTCAATGGTCATTCTTTTTTATGCAGACATCTCCTTGCAAAGGCTGTCTCAGTAAATGGTAGCAACTACATATCTTCTCTATTGGAAGCTCAAAATGCTGATGGGCAGACTGCTCTCCACTTGGCTTGTAGGCGTGGCAGTGCAGAACTTGTTGAGGCTATTTTGGCATGCAAAGAGGCAGATGTTGATGTCTTGGACAAAGATGGAGTTCCTCCACTTGCTTTTGCTTTAGCAGCTGGATCTCCAGAATGTGTTCGTAGTCTTATCAAAAGACATGCTAATGTGAGGTCTGGATTAGGAGATGGCTTTGGCCCATCTATTGCTCACATTTGTGCCTATCATGGCCAACCAGAGTGCATGCGAGTAGGTTTTACTTAAATTACAGAGGCTTCTTCCTGCGTACTAGAGCTCTATTAATGTAATAATGGAAAAATAACAGGAACTATTATTGGCTGGAGCTGATCCGAATGCAGTTGACGACCAAGGTGAATCTATATTGCATTGTGCAGTAGCCAAGAAGTATACAGATTGTGCTCTAGTGATACTAGAAAATGGGGGCTGCAGATCAATGGCGATCATAAATCCAAAGAATATGACGTAAGTGCTGGCATCCCTTTGTCAATTTTATTTTGAGCTTAGAATATGCATGTCAGGTGTATCAATCTGTCTAGAGGTTAAAAAAATTGGCATCAATTAAATGCTAGTAAATACTAAATATATTAACAGCTTGTATTTGTGCACTGGAAGAATGGATTTGCTCCAATTGTTTTCTCATCATGAACATTATATTGTAATTGTATAGTTTATTTTGGTAGAGGCTAAGATTAAATTCTTATCATCATTGTTCAAGTTCCTTTTCTGGCAATTTTTGTTGGACGGAGTTTCTCCTTGTTGAAGAATGCTCCTCAGCTAGATGGTAGATGAAACGGGGCACTTGTATTATTTTTCTATATATACTCCTAAATCTCCTTTCTCAGTTGGGAGTGTTGTGGCTGTTCCAAGGGCAGTTGCTGTTTAAATAAAGTCTGAATAGTGATTGGGAAAAACATTATAAAAGCTTCATTTAGTAGCAAAATTGATCAACATGGTTTTCATTAAAGGAGTTAAAATTGACTGGGTGTTTCTTCTCTTCTAATGTTGCAGACCATTGCACCTGTGTGTGGAAACTTGGAATGTGGCTGTTGTAAAAAAATGGGTGGAAGTTGCAACTTCTGATGAGATTGCTGAAGCAATTGACATACCAAACCCCATTGGCACTGCATTGTGCATGGCAGCTGCATCTAAGAAAGATCATGCAATTGGTATATGGAAATTTTGACGATGTCTCACCAGCAATTTAAATATTTGGCTTCTTTTATATAAAGATACAATTTTCTATTTGAGTGTGTTACTAATTTAGTTCATTGTACCTTCATCTGAATAGGTTAGTTTTTTTAGCTTACTTAGCACGTAGAACACTTGGGCTGCCAAGCCGCTGAAATGTGTAATGCATTATAGTGTGCTAGCCACATGAACATGTAACACAATTTTAGAAACCTCAAAAATATAATTGATAATGACTAGGGTATTTGTGCTCGTGCATGTGTGAGAGTGCATCGAATTTCTGGTTTTTTCCAGCTATAAATTATATATCTAGGGGTAAAGCAAAACATTCGACGTTTATCTGGTTTTTAAATTACTAAGAAGCAAATATTATATATGTCATTATAACATGTTCCTGCTGTTTGCTTGTGAGAGTCGAGGCATTTGCACGATCTTTATATTATATGGTGTAACTATTTCCCTCATTTTGGTCATGTTTGAAATGTGCCCTTGAGTTGATGGTTTGCCCTCTTCTGCTATTCAAAATAATGATTTGAGTGTCATTTTCCCCTCTGTTTGCTACAGTAGCTGAGTAGCCTGATCTTGTTTTTTCGACGTTGAATGCAGAGGGGAGGGAACTGGTTCGAATATTGCTTGCTGCCGGTGCTGACCCATCTGCTCAAGATTCACAGTATGGGTGTACAGCTTTGCATACGGCTGTCAAATCTAATGATGTTGAGCTGGTTAAGGTAAGTGATTCATGTTCTTGCTGAATAAAATGAGTAAGTAACAAACTGGTTGATCCATGTGCACTGTTTTTCAGGTTATTGATTAAGCTGTGCAAACTTATTATTGTCCACTAACATAATTTTCTTGGGTGTTTGACTAGGTTATCCTTGCTGCTGGTGTTGATGTGAACATTCGTAATGAGCAAAATAGTACGCCTCTTCACTTGGCTTTAACTAGCGGAGCAAAATCATGTGTTAAATTGCTTCTATCTGCTGGGGCGAATTATAATTTGCAGGTATTCATTCAAGTTTCCGTTTCTGCTGTTTTGTCATGCATAAGCATGCTCATTTTCTTGACCAAGATATTGCTTTTGGTCAAAGATACGGCATTCTTTCCTTTTTTAGGCTATTCAATTCTCTTTCTATTGGTTAATAATAGATTAGCAATTGGTCTTTAATATATCACTTACTTAATGCTTACACGGGTCTATGACACAGGCCCACTTCACTACTGAGTAATTTACAGTAGTTTCGTGTTTGAGGGTTAACAAACCTAGGTAGACCTCTATGTGGAAGACATGGAGATGATATGTTAAATTCATTTGTGCTGATACAGTTGACTTCTCTGGAGTGGGTTGTGATCTGTAATAGAATTTCTATCTCTTGCTATTATGACTTTCTTTTCATTGACAGAAGATTCATTTCAAAGTTACTGAAGAAATATGAATGGGGTTGAAGTGACTTAGAACAACATCAAGAATAGAAAAGAGAAGATAGAAATGCAACATATCAGCCCAATTCTAACCAAAATCCCTGACCAGTTTTTCCCTATCGTATACAGCTGTTTTGCAATGTAAAATCAAATGTGGCTATCTTTTGACTAGCCTCTAGACAAGCTAATAACATAGGGATTAGGTGGTGAAGCAGTATTAGACCTACGAATCTGCATCATGTAATTTGATTAATTCCCCATCCAGATAAAATATTTGAATAGCAAAGAAATTTAAATGTTATTTATATTTTTAACTGTATCAGGATGATGATGGTGACAATGCTTTGCACAAAGCAGCAAAGGCAGCAAAATCGGCACGTGAAAACCTTGACTGGCTCATTGTTATGCTAAGAAATCCTGATGCTGATGTTCACGTGAGAAACCACAGGCAAGTGGAAGTCAAAGCCTAAAGGCACCATCTTTTAATTTGACTTACACATGTTGTGCTTTCTTCCATTTAGATGTCTGAGAACTAATGACAATCCAGTAAACAAGCATATTGATTATTATTGTTTACTCCACATAAACAAATTAGGCACTTTGAGTACTAATATCCTCTTGTGACTGATAAGTTTATGTTTCATGACAGTGGAAGGACGCTACGTGACATATTGCAGGCCCTTCCCCGGGAATGGATATCTGAGGATCTGATGGAAGCACTCATTTATAGAGGAGTTCATCTAACTCCTACAATGTGAGGCAAAAGTTCATTCATTCATATCTTATTTTTATTTCATGGCAATAACATGTATTGTCTATTCGTATACTACTAGTATGTATTATAATTTCTTTAGTTCATATTACATCCAGGTTTGAAGTGGGAGATTGGGTGAAGTTCAAAAGAACTGTCACAACTCCAACTTATGGATGGCAATGTGCTAGCTCAAGGAGCGTTGGCTTTGTGCAAAATGTTCCAAGCAGAGACAATCTCATTGTTTCATTTTGTTCTGGAGACGCCCATGTTCTAGCAAATGAAGTTGTGAAAGTCATTCCATTAGACAGGGGTCAACATGTACAGCTTAAATCAGAAGTTAAAGAGCCCAGGTATGGTTTCGCATTAATGCTACTTACAGTAGGTTTGTGGTTTCTAATCCTTTTGTCTTAATGTGATTGATGTGATTTAAAGATGGACACTCACTGACCTCCTCCTTGCCTTGTGAAGATCTGTAGAAGTGACAGAATTAACAGAGCTGAAACTTGAAATGTCATACAATTCAGTAATGTCATTAATGTGAATTAAAGAGTAGTAGGAAACAGTTGCAGAAGATGACACATGTTTGACTATTGAAAAACTGTTAACTGGTGTCTCATTTATGGGCATGTGCTTGCAACCCTTGCTACTGTTGTATTTTTCAACTATATTGATGGATTGCCTTTGTTAGGTTTGGTTGGCGTGAACAGTCACGTGACAGAATAGGCACAGTATTATGCATTGACGATGATGGAATCCTACGTGTTGGGTTTCCTGGAGCATCCAGAGGATGGAAAGCTGACCCAGCAGAGATGCAACGGGTTGAGGAATTCAAGGTTGGAGGCTGGGTTCGCATTCGTCCAACTCTTACTTCTACTAAGCATGGGTTAGGATCTGTGACACCAGGAAGCATTGGTATTGTATCTTCTATCAGACCAGACAGTAGCCTGCTGATAGAACTCAGCTATCTTGCAACTCCGTGGCATTGTGAACCGGAAGAGGTTGAGCATGTTGCCCCCTTCAGGGTGAGAAATAGACCAACTGTTTTCCTCTATGGCACATTTCATTCCTCCTGTCTTATTTACCATGTCTAAAATTAACACAGTTGATCTTATAGGTAGGAGATCGGGTATGTGTGAAGCGATCTGTTGCAGAGCCCAGGTGTGCTTGGGGAGGTGAGACTCATCATAGTGTTGGAAGAATCAGTGAGATTGAGAATGATGGTCTCTTAATAATTGATATACCAAACCGACCAATACCATGGCAGGCTGATCCATCTGATATGGAGAAGCTGGAAGATTTTAAGGTGGTAATTCTTGTTGTTGGCCATTTTTGTTATTTGTTTTTTATTTATCGATTGCAAGATGCATTATTAATGTCTTCCCTTGGGACATTGCTGCAGAGCAGGTTGGAGATTGGGTCAAAATAAAATCTTCAGTGCCTTCCCCAAGATACGGATGGGATGATGTTACTAGGAATAATATTGGGGTAATCCATAGCTTGGAGGAAGAAGGTGATATGGGTATTGCTTTCTGTTTCAGAAGTAAACCTTTTTGTTGCTCTGTCACTGATGTGGAGAAAGTGCCACCTTTAGAGGCAGGGCAAGAAATTCATGTGATGCCATCTGTTACCCAGCCTCGACTTGGATGGTCAACTGAATCACCAGCTACTGTTGGAAAAATAGTGACAATTGACATGGATGGTGCTCTCAATGTAAGCTTATTAGTTTAGCTTCTAAATATTGTGCAAGAAATTATGTTTAAAATGATTTATCAGTATTATTGGAAACCATAGTTAAAGAGGATCTAGGACTGTCATATTTGGCTGTCCAATGATAGGCACCAAAACTTGTAAAGCCTTACAAAATTGCCTGGGAAATAGCCTTTATTTTGTACAGCTTCAGTTAAAAGTGGTGACTTGGCTCTAAAGCAATGACTTTCTACCTGTGAGATTAAGTCTTGGCATTTTAGAAAACCGTTGCTCATTTAGCTTAGTCAACTCACTTTTCCTGTCTCTCCATTTGATATTACATGTAGGTGGTGAATATTTTAACCACTGCTGCTATTAGAAATGCCAAACTTAAAATAAACATTTTCATTGTCAAGGCTATATATATGATTTCCCCATTTTAATTATTATAGTTGTAAAATTTATTGTGCTGAATCATTTGTAGGTGAGAGTCACAGGCAGGCAGAGCTTGTGGAAAGTTTCTCCTGGAGATGTAGAACAACTTTCAGGATTTGAAGTTGGTGATTGGGTACGTTCAAAACCAAGCATAGGAACCAGACCAAGTTATGATTGGAATGGTGCTGTGAAGGATGGTATAGCTGTTGTACACAGTGTACAGGATTCTGGATACTTGGAATTGGCTTGCTGTTTTCGTAAACAGAGGTACTTGGCTCATTATACAGATATTGAAAAGGTTCCTTGCTTTAAAGTTGGGCAGTATGTTAGGTTCCGAACTGGTTTGGTTGAACCAAGGTGGGGCTGGAGAGGTGCTCAGGCTAAATCTCGAGGCGTTATAACCAGCATTCATGCTGATGGAGAAGTAAGAGTATTATTCTCTGGTTTGCCGGGTTTATGGAGAGGAGATCCTGCTGACCTTGAGATTGAGCAGATGTTTGAAGTGGGGAAGTGGGTAAGGTTGAAAGATAATGCAAACAATTGGAAATCGGTTGTACCGGGCAGCATTGGTATAGTACAAGGAATAGGATTTAATGGTGATGAATGGGACGGAAGCACTTGTGTTGGCTTTTGTGGGGAGCAAGAAAGTTGGATCGGACCAACTTCCCATCTTGAAAGAGTTGACACACTGTCTGTTGGGCAGAAGGTTAGAGTTAAGCAAACCATAAAGAATCCAAGATTCGGTTGGGCAGGGCACACCCATGCTGATGTTGGAACCATATCAGCAATTGATGCTGATGGAAAGCTTCGAATATACACTCCACCAGGATCAAAAGCATGGATGTTGGACCCATCAGAAGTAGAATTAGTGGAAGAGGAGGAGATACAAATCGGAGACTGGGTGAAGGTCAGAGCATCAGTTTCAACCCCAACCCACCAATGGGGTGAAGTGGGTCACTCGAGCATCGGGGTGGTACATCGGATGGAAGGCGAGGATCTGTGGGTGTCATTCTGTTTCATGGAGAGGCTATGGCTTTGTAAGGCATGGGAAATGGAAAGGGTTAGGCCATTCATAATTGGGGATAAGGTAAGGATCAGAGAAGGACTTGTGAGTCCAAGGTGGGGATGGGGAATGGAGACACATGCTAGCAAGGGCGAGGTGGTAGGGGTAGACGCTAATGGCAAACTGCGGATAAAATTCAGGTGGAGGGAAGGGAAGCCTTGGGTGGGAGACCCTGCTGATATTGTTCTTGATGACAAGTGATTGTTTCCTATGATCATATTGAGAAAATCTTTTACACAAATCAAATCTTGAGCCTCTGTTTTCTGGGCTTGAGCTTGTACATAGACTTGTAGAGATTCAGTCTCATTTTAAGTAGACGTCTGTGAGATAATTTTATTAGGTTATAATGCCATTGGACAGGATTTATTCATGTTAATACGTGGCGGTGTAAAGAATTGAGTATTTGGAGATTCAGGGGCAGCCCATGGAAGACTCGCAGTAGGATTGGGCTGTTTACATTCGGTACACTGAACTCAGATTATGAGGTATATATCAACTTCTCTGCATTTTGTTTTTACCACTTTTTAAAAGATTCCATTATGCAGCCCCTGCTCGCAAATTGCAAATTTATCGATCCATTTATGCATCTTTAATGCCGAATGTTCTTTTTCATAGCTGAGTTTAAACTCGTAAACAAAAGTTTTTAAGAATCAGGTAAGTAGCTAACACTGCGTGGCAATTGGGAAAATGCATTTGAAAGAAGATTCTCACTAGATATCAAGTTTTTATAGTACAATTCTTCCGCTGTGCCCTAAATGATTCCTTCCAAAAGAAATTTCAATAAAAAGAAAAGAAAAGTATGAGAGCTGAAAAATGAGTGAGGCTATTTTAGTCTGAAACCCAGTCAAGACGTAATTCATTCACACACTAGTATAAAGTTTTAGATTAAGGGTATAATTTGAGGGTTCACATTCCATGCTCATGCAAAAGATGAGCATGGGATGCTCATCCCTCTGATTTTGAGGTTGAGACCATTTTTTTACTTTTTATTTTTATTTTTTTGTATTTTTTATTTAGATTAAATTGTTTGTTGCACCCCGAAATAGTTTTTGCACCCAGTATCTCAAAATAATTAATTTTTAGTCCCGTATCTATAAATATTTCTCCTGTCACATCAGTATCCTGCAAAATTTTTCCAGTGCCACCTAATATCTGAAATATGTTTTCAATGCCCAGTATTTTATGTTAATTAATTTTTAATGCATAGAGTTTTTTTTTTCAAAAGTGAAAAAAAAAACCGCATTTTATTTGGGGATGAGCAAGGAACGTTGATTCTATTCACATACCAGTATTAAGTTTTAGTTAAGGGTATAATTTAATGGTTCACATTCCATACTCATTCAAAAGATGAGCATGGGATGCTCATGCTCATCCCTCTAATTTTGAGGTTGAGACCTTTTTTTATTATGTATTTTTGTTAATTTGGATTAAATTGTTTGTTGCACCTTGAAATATTTCATGCATCGAGTATCTCAAATAAATTAATTTCTTGTCCTGCATTCTAAAATATTTTTCTGGTAGCACCTAATATCTGAAATATTTTCTTAACGCCCAGTATCTTAGGTTAATTAATTTTTAGTGCATGGAGTATTTTTTGCAAAAATAAAAAGAACCCTTTTATTTAGGAATAAACATGGAAGGTGGATTCATTCACATACTAGTATTAAGTTTTAGTTAAGGATATAATTCGAGGGTTCACATTCCATGCTCATGCAAAAGATGAGCATGTGATGCTTATCCCTCTGATTTTGAGGTTGAGACCATTTTTTTACTTATTTGTATTTTTTATTTATATTAAATTATTTGTTGCACCCTGAAATATTTTTTACACCCAGTATCTCAAAATAATTAATTTTTAGTCCCGTATTTAGAAATATTTTTCTTGTCACATTAGTATCCTGGAAAATTTTTCCAGTACCATCTAATATCTGAAATATTTTTTCAATGCCCAATATTTTATGTTAATTAATTTTTAGTGCATAGAATTTTTTTTTCAAAAGTAAAAAAAAAACCGCATTTTATTTGGGGATGAGCAAGGAACGTTGATTCATTCACATACCAATATTGAGTTTTAGTTAAGGATATAATTTAATGGTTCACATTCCATACTCATTCAAAAGATGAGCATGGGATGCTCATCCGTCTAATATTGAGGTTGAGACCATTTTTTTATTTATATTTGGATAAAATTGTATAATGCACCCTGAAATATTTTTTGCACCTAGTATCTCAAATGAATTAGTTTCTTATCCTACATTCACAAATATTTTTCCCGTGAGACCAACATCCTAAAATATTTTTTCAATAGCACCTAATATCTGAATTTTTTTAATGGCTAGTATCTTAAGATAAATAATTTTTCGTGCATTGAGTATTTAAAAAAAAAACGTTTTTATTTGTGGATGAGCTTGGAATGTGGACATTCACATACTACTATAAAGTTTTCGATTAAAGGTATAATTTGAGGGTTCGGATTCTATGCTTGTCCAAAAGATGAGCATTATGCTCATCCCTCTAATTTTGAGGTTGAGACCTTTTTTTTATTCTTTTATGTATTTTTATTAATTTGGACTACATTGTTTGCTACACCTTGAAATATTTCTTGCTCCATTATCTTAAATGAACTTATTTTTTGTCTTGCATTCAGAAATATTTTTCCTGTGACACCAGTATCCTAAAATATTTTTCCAGTAGCACCTAATGTCTAAAATATTTTTTTTCTCAATGCCTAGTATCTTATGTTAATTAATTTTTAGTGCATGGAGTATTTTTTTTTTTCCAAAATCAAAAAGAACCATTTTAATTGGGGATAAATGTGGAATGTGGATTTATTCACATACTAGTATTAAGTTTTAGTTAAGGATATAATTTTTTATTTATATATTTAGATTAAATTATATTATGCACCCTGAAATATTTTTTTCACCCAGTATCTCGAATGAATTCATTTCATATCCTGTGTTCAAAAATATTTTTCCTATGACACATATATCCTGAAATATTTTTCCAGTGGCACCTAATGTCTATATTTTTTTTTAACAGCCAATATCTTAAGATAAATCATTTTTAGTACATGGATTATTTTTCAAAAAAAAAAAAACCCTTTTATTTGTGGATGAGCTTCGAATGTGGATTTATTCACATACTACTTTTGAGTTTTGGATTAAGGGTATAATTTAAGTGTTCACATTCTATGCTCTTCCAAAAGATAAGCATGGGATGCTCATCCCAACAATTTTGAGGTTGAGACCATTTTTTTAATGTCTTTTTTTTTTAATTTGGATTAAATTGTTTGCTGTACCTTGAAATATTTCATGCATCCAGTATCTCAAATGAATTAATTTCTTATCCTGCATTTAGAAATATTTTTCCTGTGACACCAGTATCCTGAAATATTTTTCCAGTAGAACCTAATGTCTAAAATATTCTTTTCAATGCCAAATATCTTAAGTTCATTAATTTTTAGTGCATGGAGTATTTTTTTCAAAAATAAAAAGAACCCTTTTATTTGGGGACAAGCATGGAAGGTGGATTCATTCACATACCGGTATTAAATTTTAGTTAAGAATATAATTTGAGGGTTCACATTCCATGCTCATGCAAAAGATGAGCATGGGATGCTCATCCCTCTAATTTTGAGGTTGAGACCATTTTTCTACTCATTTTTATATTTTTATATTTAGATTAAATTGTTTGTTGCACCCTGAAATATTTTTTTGCAACTATTATCTCAAAATAATTAATTTTGTCCCATATTTAGAAATATTTTTCCCGTCACACCAGTATCCTGAAATATTTTTCCACTACCACCTAATATCTAAAATATTGTTTCAACACTCAGTATCTTATGTTAATTAATTTTTAGTGCATGGAGTTTATTTTTTCAACAAAAAAAACGCATTTTATTTGGGGATGAGCAAGGAACGTTGATTCATTCACATACCAGTATTAAGTTTTAGTTAAGGGTATAATTTGATGGTTCACATTCCATACTCATTCAAAAGATGAGCATGGGATGCTAATCTGTCTAATATTGAGGTTGGGACCATTTTTCATTTATATATTTGGATTATATTGTATAATGCATCCCAAAATATTTTTTGCACCCAGTATCTCAAAATTTCTTATCCTGCATTCACAAACATTTTTCCGGTGACACCAGTATCGTAAAAGATTTTTTCAATAGCACCTAATATTTGATATTTTCTTAATGACCATACTTAAGATAAATATTTTCTTTTGCATTGCGTATTTTTTTTAATATATATATATATATATATATATATATATATATATATATTTGTGGATGAGCTTGGAATGTGAATTCTTTCACATACTACTATTAAGTTTTAGATTAAGGGTATAATTTGAGGGTTCACATTCTATGTTCGTCCAAAAGATAAGCATGGTATGCTCATCCCTCTAATTTTGAGGTTGAGACCTTTTTTTCGTATATTTTTTTATTTGGATTAAATTGTATGATGCTCCCTGAAATATTTTTTGCATCCATTATCTCAAATGAATTAATTTATAGTCCTGCATTCATAAATATTTTTCCTGTAACACCAATATCCTGAAATATTTTTTCAGTAGCACATAATGTCTAAAATATATTTTCAACACCTAGTATATCAAGCTAATTAATTCTAAGTGCATGGAGTATTTTAAAAAAAATAAAAAATAAAACCTTTTTACTTGGGGATAAGCATGGAACATGGATTCATTCACATACTAGTATTAAGTTTTAGATTAAGGATGTATAATTTGATGGTTCACATTCCATGCTCATAAAAAATTCTCATCCCTCTAATTTTGAGGTTGGTACCATTTTTTTATTTTTTTGTATTTTTTTAATTTGGATTAAATTTTATGTTGCACCTTGAAATAATTTGTGCACCTATTTTCTCAAAATAATTAATTTTTAGTCCTGTATTTAGAAATATTTTTCTTGTCACACCAGTATCCTGAAATATTTTTCCATTGCCACTTAATATCTAAAATATTTTTCACTGCCCAATATCTTAAGTTGATTAATTTTTAATGCATGGAGTTTTTTTTTTATAAAAAACACACATTATATTGGGGATTGAGCATTGAAGTTCACATTTCCTGCTCATGCAAAAGATGAGCTTGGGATGCTCATCCCTCTATTTCTGGGGTGGGGACCATTTTTTTAATTTTTTATGTATTTTTATTTATTTGGATTAAATTGTCTGCTGCACTCTTAAATATTTTTTGCACCCAATATCTCAAATGAATTAATTTCTAGTCCTGCATTTAGAAATATTTTTCCTTTTACACCAATTTCCTGAAGTATTTTTCTTTTTGCACCGAATGTCTAAAATATTTTTTCAATGCCTAGTATCTTAAGTTAATTAATTTTTACGGAATGTAGTATTTTTCAAAAATAAAAAACCATTTTATTTGGGGATAAGCCTGGAATGTGGATTCGTTTACATACAACTTTTAAGTTTTAGTGAATGATATAATTTGAGGGTTCACATTCCATGCTCATGCAAAAGATGAGCATGGGATGCTCATACCTCTAATTCTGGGGTAGGGACCTCTTTTATTTAGTTGGATTAAATCGTATATGCACTCTGAAATATTTTTTTGCACCCAGCATCACAAATGAATTAATTTCTAGCCTTACATTGAGAAATATTTTTCCTGTGACTCCAGTATCCTGAAATATTTTTCTAGTAGCACTTCATGTCTGAAACATTTTTTTCAACATCCAGTATCTTAAGTCAATTAAATTTTAGTGTTTACAGTAATATTGTTTTAAGAAAAACCTTTTATTTTGGGATGATCTTGGAATGTGGCTTCATTCACATACTTGTATGAAGTTTTAGATTAAGGGTTTAATTTGAGGATTACATTCCATGCTCATCCGAAAGATGAGCATGAGATGCTCATCCCTCTAATTGTTGGGTAGGGAGTATTTTTTTAAAAAAAAAAAATTATTTATTTTTATTTAGTTGGATTAACTTGTATGATGCACCCTTAAATATATTTTTCATCCAGTATCTAAAATGAATTAATTATAGTCTTGCATTCACAAATATTTTTCTTGTGACACCAGTATCCCAAAGTATTTTTTGCAGAAACACCTAATTTCTAAAATATTTTTTCAACGCCCACTATCTTAAGTTAGTTAATTTTTAGTGCATGAAAAAAAAAAGTTCAAAACAAAAACACTTTTATTTGGGGATCAACATGGGATGTGGATTAATTCACATATCACTATTAAGTTTTAGATTAAAGTTATAATTTGAGGGTTCACATTCCATGCTCATCCAAAATATTAGCATGAGATGATTATCCCTCTAATCTTAAGGTGGGGACCATTTTTTTATGTATTTTTTTTATTTGGATTAAATTTTATGTTGCACCTTGAAATATTTTTTTACGCAGTATCTCAAATTAATTAATTTCTAGTCCTGCATTTAGAAATATTTTTCCTGTTACACTAGTAACCTAAGAAAATTTTTTAGTACCACCTAATATGTAAAATACTTTTTCAGTGCCCCGTATCTTAAATTAATTAATTTTTATTGCATGGAGTATTTTGTCAAAAAAAAAAACATTTTATTTAGGGATGAGCATGGCATGTGGATTCAATCACTTACCAGTATTGTGTTTTAGATTAAGAGTATAATTTGAGGGTTCATATTCCATGCTCAACCAAAAGATGAGCATGAGATGCCTAGCCTTCTAATTTTGGAGTAGAGACCATTTTTCTAATTTTTTTGTATTTTTATTTATTTGGATTAAATTGTATGCTCCACCTTGAAATAATTTTTACACCCAGTATCTCAAATTAATTAATTTCTTCTCCTGCATTCCGAAATATTTTTCTAGTTTCAGTTAATGTTTAAAATATTTTTTAATGACCAGTATCTTAAGGTAGTTAATTTTTAGTGCATGGAGTATCGTTCAAAAAAAAAAACTACTATTTAGGTATGAGCTTGGTGGTATTATCGGTAGAGCATGCACGGTTTGGACAATTAAATACTCGTAAGATAAAATACGGAAGATACATTTCCCGAAGGGATTAAATATACAAATCATCCCACATCATCGCTCCTAAAGTAATTATATCAAAATATAGTCATTCGGGAAACCAAAATAAATATCCAAAAGAAATCACCAACATCCTCCACCACTCTAGTCCAGCTCTGGAGCCTTACCTCTGTCCCCCTACTCAGATCAAGATGAACTGCCAAAGGGCTTGAAAAGGGCTGGGATTCATAATTGAATCCCAGAGTAACCGTTAATCTCATATAAAATGTGTAAACAATGCATGTAACAAAACTAAGAATAAAAACGCAAACCACGTAGCATTCAGTATCATCCACACAGCCAAAACCGAAACTAGCAGTCCTAATAGCACACAGCACAGACTGCAGTGGTCCTAATAGCACACAGCACAGACCACCGGGCAAAACACACAACAAGGCCCTTATTGCACACAACATGTTCCGGTTCCAGAGCGCTAGGAAATAAATGAGATAACCAAATGTATGCAATATACATGGTAAAACATACATACACAAGTCACACAGAGTATATGAATAGAGTCCGAATAGATTAATATATGTATAGAAACAATTTAAAACTTTTTAAGAATATGGTGCACACCCCGATATTAGAGGGAAGAGCATCCCATGCTCATCTTTTGGACAGGATGAGCATGGAATGTGAAACCTCAAATTATACCATTGATTTAAAACTTAATACTGGTATGTGAGTGAATCCACACTCCATGCTCATCCTCAAATAAAAGACGTTTCTTATTTTTTAAAAAGTACTTCATGCACTAAAAAGTTATTAACCTAGCATACTGGGCGTTGAAAAAATATTTCAGACATTAGGTGATACTGAAAAAAAAATTTCATGATTCGAGTGTCGTAGGAAGTATATTTCTGGATGCAGGACAAGAAATTAGCTCATTTGAGATACTTGGCGCAAGAGATAATAATGCTACTTACAGTAGGTTTGTGGTTTCTAATCCTTTTGTCTTAATGTGATTGATGTGATTTAAAGATGGACACTCACTGACCTCCTCCTTGCCTTGTGAAGATCTGTAGAAGTGACAGAATTAACAGAGCTGAAACTTGAAATGTCATACAATTCAGTAATGTCATTAATGTGAATTAAAGAGTAGTAGGAAACAGTTGCAGAAGATGACACATGTTTGACTATTGAAAAACTGTTAACTGGTGTCTCATTTATGGGCATGTGCTTGCAACCCTTGCTACTGTTGTATTTTTCAACTATATTGATGGATTGCCTTTGTTAGGTTTGGTTGGCGTGAACAGTCACGTGACAGAATAGGCACAGTATTATGCATTGACGATGATGGAATCCTACGTGTTGGGTTTCCTGGAGCATCCAGAGGATGGAAAGCTGACCCAGCAGAGATGCAACGGGTTGAGGAATTCAAGGTTGGAGGCTGGGTTCGCATTCGTCCAACTCTTACTTCTACTAAGCATGGGTTAGGCTCTGTGACACCAGGAAGCATTGGTATTGTATCTTCTATCAGACCAGACAGTAGCCTGCTGATAGAACTCAGCTATCTTGCAACTCCGTGGCATTGTGAACCGGAAGAGGTTGAGCATGTTGCCCCCTTCAGGGTGAGAAATAGACCAACTGTTTTCCTCTATGGCACATTTCATTCCTCCTGTCTTATTTACCATGTCTAAAATTAACACAGTTGATCTTATAGGTAGGAGATCGGGTATGTGTGAAGCGATCTGTTGCAGAGCCCAGGTGTGCTTGGGGAGGTGAGACTCATCATAGTGTTGGAAGAATCAGTGAGATTGAGAATGATGGTCTCTTAATAATTGATATACCAAACCGACCAATACCATGGCAGGCTGATCCATCTGATATGGAGAAGCTGGAAGATTTTAAGGTGGTAATTCTTGTTGTTGGCCATTTTTTGTTATTTGTTTTTTATTTATCGATTGCAAGATGCATTATTAATGTCTTCCCTTGGGACATTGCTGCAGAGCAGGTTGGAGATTGGGTCAAAATAAAATCTTCAGTGCCTTCCCCAAGATACGGATGGGATGATGTTACTAGGAATAATATTGGGGTAATCCATAGCTTGGAGGAAGAAGGTGATATGGGTATTGCTTTCTGTTTCAGAAGTAAACCTTTTTGTTGCTCTGTCACTGATGTGGAGAAAGTGCCACCTTTAGAGGCAGGGCAAGAAATTCATGTGATGCCATCTGTTACCCAGCCTCGACTTGGATGGTCAACTGAATCACCAGCTACTGTTGGAAAAATAGTGACAATTGACATGGATGGTGCTCTCAATGTAAGCTTATTAGTTTAGCTTCTAAATATTGTGCAAGAAATTATGTTTAAAATGATTTATCAGTATTATTGGAAACCATAGTTAAAGAGGATCTAGGACTGTCATATTTGGCTGTCCAATGATAGGCACCAAAACTTGTAAAGCCTTACAAAATTGCCTGGGAAATAGCCTTTATTTTGTACAGCTTCAGTTAAAAGTGGTGACTTGGCTCTAAAGCAATGACTTTCTACCTGTGAGATTAAGTCTTGGCATTTTAGAAAACCGTTGCTCATTTAGCTTAGTCAACTCACTTTTCCTGTCTCTCCATTTGATATTACATGTAGGTGGTGAATATTTTAACCACTGCTGCTATTAGAAATGCCAAACTTAAAATAAACATTTTCATTGTCAAGGCTATATATATGATTTCCCATTTTAATTATTATAGTTGTAAAATTTATTGTGCTGAATCATTTGTAGGTGAGAGTCACAGGCAGGCAGAGCTTGTGGAAAGTTTCTCCTGGAGATGTAGAACAACTTTCAGGATTTGAAGTTGGTGATTGGGTACGTTCAAAACCAAGCATAGGAACCAGACCAAGTTATGATTGGAATGGTGCTGTGAAGGATGGTATAGCTGTTGTACACAGTGTACAGGATTCTGGATACTTGGAATTGGCTTGCTGTTTTCGTAAACAGAGGTACTTGGCTCATTATACAGATATTGAAAAGGTTCCTTGCTTTAAAGTTGGGCAGTATGTTAGGTTCCGAACTGGTTTGGTTGAACCAAGGTGGGGCTGGAGAGGTGCTCAGGCTAAATCTCGAGGCGTTATAACCAGCATTCATGCTGATGGAGAAGTAAGAGTATTATTCTCTGGTTTGCCGGGTTTATGGAGAGGAGATCCTGCTGACCTTGAGATTGAGCAGATGTTTGAAGTGGGGAAGTGGGTAAGGTTGAAAGATAATGCAAACAATTGGAAATCGGTTGTACCGGGCAGCATTGGTATAGTACAAGGAATAGGATTTAATGGTGATGAATGGGACGGAAGCACTTGTGTTGGCTTTTGTGGGGAGCAAGAAAGTTGGATCGGACCAACTTCCCATCTTGAAAGAGTTGACACACTGTCTGTTGGGCAGAAGGTTAGAGTTAAGCAAACCATAAAGAATCCAAGATTCGGTTGGGCAGGGCACACCCATGCTGATGTTGGAACCATATCAGCAATTGATGCTGATGGAAAGCTTCGAATATACACTCCACCAGGATCAAAAGCATGGATGTTGGACCCATCAGAAGTAGAATTAGTGGAAGAGGAGGAGATACAAATCGGAGACTGGGTGAAGGTCAGAGCATCAGTTTCAACCCCAACCCACCAATGGGGTGAAGTGGGTCACTCGAGCATCGGGGTGGTACATCGGATGGAAGGCGAGGATCTGTGGGTGTCATTCTGTTTCATGGAGAGGCTATGGCTTTGTAAGGCATGGGAAATGGAAAGGGTTAGGCCATTCATAATTGGGGATAAGGTAAGGATCAGAGAAGGACTTGTGAGTCCAAGGTGGGGATGGGGAATGGAGACACATGCTAGCAAGGGCGAGGTGGTAGGGGTAGACGCTAATGGCAAACTGCGGATAAAATTCAGGTGGAGGGAAGGGAAGCCTTGGGTGGGAGACCCTGCTGATATTGTTCTTGATGACAAGTGATTGTTTCCTATGATCATATTGAGAAAATCTTCTACACAAATCAAATCTTGAGCCTCGGTTTTCTGGGCTTGAGCTTGTACATAGACTTGTAGAGATTCAGTCTCATTTTAAGTAGACGTCTGTGAGATAATTTTATTAGGTTATAATGCCATTGGACAGGATTTATTCATGTTAATACGTGGCGGTGTAAAGAATTGAGTATTTGGAGATTCAGGGGCAGCCCATGGAAGACTCGCAGTAGGATTGGGCTGTTTACATTCGGTACACTGAACTCAGATTATGAGGTATATATCAACTTCTCTGCATTTTGTTTTTACCACTTTTTAAAAGATTCCATTATGCAGCCCCTGCTCGCAAATTGCAAATTTATCGATCCATTTATGCATCTTTAATGCCGAATGTTCTTTTTCATAGCTGAGTTTAAACTCGTAAACAAAAGTTTTTAAGAATCAGGTAAGTAGCTAACACTGCGTGGCAATTGGGAAAATGCATTTGAAAGAAGATTCTCACTAGATATCAAGTTTTTATAGTACAATTCTTCCGCTGTGCCCTAAATGATTCCTTCCAAAAGAAATTTCAATAAAAAGAAAAGAAAAGTATGAGAGCTGAAAAATGAGTGAGGCTATTTTAGTCTGAAACCCAGTCAAGACGTTGTTGGAATTGGAGAAATCCTCCCCTTAGAAGTCTGATTAATTTCTTTTGGTAATCATTTGACCAAGTTGAAAACTATCTTATGAGCATATGTCCTAGCGTATGTACAGGTGATGTTTATAGCAACGACCAAACTTGAAAGCCCAATAATTTATAATAATCAATAGTATATAGGGTTCACATTCCGTGCTAAAGCATGGGATGCTCATCCTTCTAATTTTGGGGTGGAGATCAATTTTTTTAAACTTTTTATATATTTTTATTTATTTGGATTAAATTGTATGTTGCATCATGAAATATTTTTTTGCATCCAGTATCTCAAATGAATTAATTTCTTGTCCTGCATTTAGAAATATTTTTCCTGTGAGTGATACTAGTATCTTGAAATATTTTTCCAATAGCACCTAATGTTTGAAATATTTTTTTTCAATGCCTAGTATCTTAAGTTAGTTAATTTTTAGTGTATGGAGTATTTTTTTTTTATTTTTAAAAAACCCTTTTATGTGGGGATGAATATGAAATAGGGATTCATTTACGTACTAGTATTAAGTTTTAGATTAAGGTTATAATTTGAGGGTTCACATTTCATGTTCATCCAAAAGATGAGCATGATATGTTCATCCCTCTAATTTTGTAGTGGGGGCAATTTTTTATTTGTATTTATTTGGATTAAATTGAATGTTGCATCCTAAAATATTTTTTACATGTCAAATGAATTAATTTCTTGTACCGCATTCAAAAATATTTTTCCAGTGACACCGGTATCCTGAAATATTTTTGAAGAAGCACCTAATATATGAAATATTTTTTCAATGCCCAATGTCTTAAGTTAATTAATTTTTAGTGCGTGGATTATTTTCAAAAAAAAAAATCCTTTTATTTGGGGATGAGCATGACATGCGGATTCATTCACATAATAGTAGTAAGTTTTAGATTAAGAGTATAATTTGAGGGTTCACATTCCATGCTAATCGAAAAGATGAGCATGAGATGCTCATCCCTCTAATTTTGGGGTGGGACCATTTTTTTAATGTATTTTTATTTATTTGGATAAAATTGTATGCTGTGAAATATTTTTTGCATCTATTATCTCAAATGAATTAATTTCTTGTCCTACATTCAGAAATATTTTTCTTATGACACTAATATCCTAAAATATTTTTCAATGGCACCTAATGTTTGAAATATTTTTTGAACGCCCAATACCTTAAGTTAATCAATTTTTAGTTCGTGGAGTACTTTTTTTTTTTTTTAAAAAAACCCTTTTATTTGGGGATGAGCATAGAATGTGGATTGATTCACGTACTAGTATTAAGTTTTAGATTAAGGGTATAATTTGAGGGTTCACATGCCATGCTCATCCCTCTAATTTTGAGGTAAGGACAATTTTTATGTATTTTTATTTAGATTAAATTGTATGTTGCACCCTAATATATATTTTGCATCCAGTATCTCAAATTAATTAATTTCTAGTTTTGCATTCAAAAATATTTTTCTTGTGACACGAATATCTTGAAATATTTTTCCAGTAGCACCTAATGTTTGAAATATTTTTTCGCCCAATATTTTAAGTTAATTAATTTTTATGCACGGAGTCTTTTTTTTTTAACTCTTTTATTTGGGAATGAGGTTGGAATATGGATTCATTCACAAACAATATTAAGTTTTAGATTAAGGATATAATTTGAGGGTTAACATTCCATACTCATCCAAAAGATGAGCATGGGATGCTCATCCTTTCATTTTGAGGTGGTGACCTTTTTTATTTTATTTTTAAATTTTTTTATGCATTTGGATTAAATTGTATGCCGCATCCTAATATATATTTTGCATCCAGTATCTCAAATTAATTAATTTCTAGTTCTGTATTTAAAAATATTTTTCCTGTGACACCAATATCTTGAAATATTTTTTCAGTAGCACCCAATATTTGAAATATTTTTTCATGCCCAATATCTTAAGTCAATTAATTTTTAGTACACGGAGTTTTTTTTTTTTTAAACAACCTCTTTTGTTTGGGGATAAGGTTGGAATATGGATTCATTCACAAACAACATTAAGTTTTAGATTAAGGATATAATTTGAGGGTTAACATTCCATACTCATCCAAAAGATGAGCAAGGGATGCTAATCCCTCTAATTTTGAGGTTTCGACCTTTTTTTTAAATTTTTTTGTATTTGGATTAAATTATATGCTATAATCTAAAATATTTTTTACACCAAGTATATCAAATTAATTAATTTCTAGTCCTACAATTAGAAATATTTTTTCTGCGACACTAGTATCCTGAAATATTTTTCCAATAGCACTTAATGTCTGAAATATTTTTTCAACGGTCAGTATTTTAAGTTAATTAACTTTTAGTGCATGGAGTATTTTTTTAATAAAAAAACCCATTTTATTTGGGGATGACCATGGAGTATGGATTCATTCACATACTAGTATTAAGTTTTAGATTAAGGGTATAATTTGAAGGTTCACATTCTATGCTTATCCAAAAGATGAGCATGAGATGCTCATCCCTCTAATTTTTGGTGTGCGAACCATATTCTTATTATTATTTTATTTACTTGGATTAAATTGTATGTTGAACCCTGAAATATTTTTCGCACCTAGTATCTCAAATGATTTAGTTTCTATTCCTGCATTCAGAAATACTTTTCCTGCGACACCAATATCCTAAAACATTTTTCTAGAAGCACTTAATGTGTGAAATATTTTTTCAACGCTCAGTATCTTAAGTTAACTAATTTTTAGTGCATGGAGTATTTTTTCAAATAAAAAATGTAACATCCCTTTTTCTAAAGCAATTTTTTTTTTTTTTCAATCAATCAGAGTAGAGCATTGGAGCAAAATAGTAACTGATACATATTCAAATAAAAACCATAGTGTAACATTGTATGGATAATACAGTTATCCTACTGTTTCAAAAGAAAGTACAAAAGCGGAATACAAATTTCAAAGCTAGCGATCTACTCGTGCCGCTTCCCTGCCTCCAACTCTCGGTCCTCCGACCTCGAGCTACAGTGAGATTCAATTTACCGCATTGAATCTCGTAATCTGTTAACCTCATGCTCAAACAATACAAGATACGAGACAACGATATTCAAGAGCTAATACAACAAGATATCATTTGCATACAATAGATGCATGATCATTATGACGACGTAACATAAGCACATAATGTAAGGCCCCATAGGGTCATTATGACGACAGTAACATAAGCACATAGCAATATGTAAGGCCCCATAGGGTAACAACAACAACACCACTATTCACGTGCCACGATACCACTCGTGTCCTCGCTAGGAAAACATAACGGCATTATTATGACATAACCCGTATAAAAGCGTACGTAGATATCGGTCTACGAACGTAACCCCCTTTTATTTGGGGATGAGCATGGAATGTGGATTCATTCATAAACTAGTATTAAGTTTTTGATTTTTGCCGAAGGGTTATAAAAATTACCCAGAGCTTTAATTCGGACCGTTGGATCGGGGCCTTACACATACCCAAAACCAGCCCTCCACTCCTTGGTTGGTGGTTTGTCACATTTAATGTGATGTGATGCTTTTTGCTTCATGAACTTGTGCGATAAAGTTCCCGATCGGTGTCCGAATCGCGTAATCTTAAAAGTCTCAAAATCCGAATTACCATTTTGAAGCCCCTTTCCTTCTCATTAGGAATATCACAAGTTCCAAAATGCTAATATCCTATAAGTCTCGATCACTATTCACCGTACTTTTATACAACATTAGAAGGTAAGGCACCATGAGCAACCATGGGATGCTCATCCCTTTAATTTTAGAGTGGGGACAATTTTTTATTTTTTTAATATTTTTATTTATTTGGATTACATTATATGCTGCAATCTGTACCCTAAAATATTTTTTGTAGCGTATCTCAAGTGAATTAATTTCCTATTGTGCATTTAGAAATATTTTTTCCTCTGACACCAGTATCCTGAAATATTTTTCCTCTAACTCCTAATCTCTAAAATATTTTTCCAACGCCCATTATCCTAAGTTAATTAATTTTTAGTGTATGAAGTATTTTATTTATTTAAAAACTACTTCTATTTAAGGGTGAGAATGGAATGTTCATTCATTCACATACTAGTATTATGTTTTAGATTAAGAGTATAATTTGAGGGTTCAAATTCCATGCCGATCCAAAAGGTGAATATGGGATGCTCATCCCTCTAATTTTGAGGTGGCGACCATTTTTATTTTTGTGTATTTTATTTATTTGGATTAAATTGTATGCTGTACCCTAAAATATTTATTGCACCCAGTATCACAAATTAATTAATTTCTAGGCCTGTAATCAGAAATATTTTTCCTATGACACGAGTATCCTGAAATATTTTTTGCAGTAGCACTTAATGTCTGGAACATTTTTTTCAATGACCAGTATCTTAAGTTAATTAATTTTTAGTGCATGGAGTATTTTTTTTTTTAAGAAAATCATTTTATTTTGGGATGAGCATGGAATGTGGATTCATTCACATACTAGTATTAAATTTTAGATTAAGGAAATTTGAGGGTTCACATTCCATGCTTATCCAAAACATGAGCATGGGATACTCAACCCTTTAATTTTGTGGCAGGGACAATTTTTTTTTAGTTTCTTATGAATTTTTATTTATTTGGATTAATTTGAATGTTGCACCCTGAAATAGTTTTTGCACTCAATACCTCAAATAAATTTATTTCTAGTCTTGTGTTTAGAAATATTTTTCCTGTCACGCCAATATCCTAAAATATTTTTCAAGAAGCAAGTAATGTGTGAAATATTATTTCAACGCCTAGTATCTTAAGTTAATAATTTTTAGTGCATGAAGTATTTTTCAAAAATAAAAAAATACTTCTATTTAAGGGTGAGCATGGAATGTTCATTCATTTACATACTAGTATTATGTTTTAGATTATGGGTATAATTTGAGGGTTCAAATTCTGTGCCGATCTAAAAGGTGAATATGAGATGCTCATCCCTCTAATTTTGAGGCGGCGACCATTTTATTTTTTATTTTTGTGTATTTTATTTATTTGGATTAAATTGTATGCTGCACCCTAAAATATTTCTTGCATCCAGTATCACAAATTAATTAATTTCTAGGCCTAAAATCAGAAATATTTTTCCTGTGACACGAGTATCCTAAAATATTTTTTCCAGTAGCACTTAATGTCTGAAATAATTGATTCACATACTAGTATTAAGTTTTAGATTAAGAGTATACTAGTAGTAAGTTTTAAATTGAGAGTATAATTGAGTTTTCACATTACATGCTCATTCAAAAGATGAGCATGAGATGCTCCTCCCTCTAAATAAAAAAACTCTTTTATTTGGGGATGAGCATGGAATGTGGATGCACTCACATGCTATTATTAAGTTTTAGATTAAGGGTATAATTTGAGGGTTCACATTCCATGGATGCTCATCCCTCTAATTTTGGTGTGACGGGCATTTTTTTTTAATTTTTAATTTACTTTTATTTATTTGGACTAAATTGTATGTTGCACTTTGAAATAGTTTTTTCCCTCAACATCAAATGAATAAATTTCTTGTATTGCATTCATAAATATTTTTCTTGTGACACCAGTATCCTGAAATATTTTTCCAGTGGCTCCTAATGTATGAAATACTTTTTCAACACCCAGTATTTTAAGTTATGCATGGAGTATTTTTCAAAAAACAAACCCTGTTTTTTGAGGATGAGCTTCGAATGTGGATTCATTAACATACCAGTATTAAGTTTTAGATTAAGGGTATAATTTGAGGGTTCAAATTCTATGCTCATCCAAAAGCTTAGCATGGGATGCTCATCCCTTTAATTTTATGGTGTGGATAAGTTTTTTTAGTTTTTTAAATTTGCTTATGTGTTTTTCTATTTGGATTAAATTGTATGCTATACCCTCAAATATGTTTTACATTTAATACCTCAAATTAATTAATTTCTTGTCCTTTATTCATAAATATCTTTTCTATAACACCAATATCCTGAAATATTTTTTCAGTACCACCTAATATCTGATATATTTTGTCAACGCTCAGTTTCATAAGTTAATTAAATTTTAGTATGTATTTTTTTTTTTAAAAAACCTTTTATTTGGGGATGGGCATGGAATGTAGTTTCATTCACATACTAGTATTAAGTTTTAGATTTATGGTATAATTTGAGGGTTCACATCCCATGCTCATCCCTCTAATTTTTGGGTTGGGACCATTATTTTTATTTTTTATTTATTTGGATTAAATTGTATGTTGTACACTACAATATTTTTTGTACAAAGTATCTAAAATGAATTAATTTTTAATCGTGCATTTAGAAATATTTTTCCTGTGACACCAGTATCTTGAAATATTTTTTTCAGTAGCACCTAATTTTCGGAATAATTTTTCAACGCCCAGTATCTTAAGTTATTTAATTTTTAGTGCATGGTGTATTTTTTTTTTAAAACAAAACCCTTTTATTTGGTAATGAGCATAGAATGTGGATTCGTTCCCATGCTAGTATTAATTTTTAGATTAATGGTATAATTTAAGGGTTCACATTCCATGCTCATCCAAAAGATGAGCATGTGATGCTCATCCCTTTAAATTTGGGTTGTAAACCTTTTTTTTTTTTTGGATTAAATTGTATGCTGCAATGTGAAATGAAATAGTTTTTGCAACTAGTATTTCAAATAAATTAATTTCTTGTGCTGCATTCAAAAATACTTTTCCCGTGATACCAGTATCCTGATATATTTCTCGAGTAGCACCTAATCTCTTAAATATTTTTCAACGCCCAGTATCTTAAGTTAATTAAATTTTAGTGCATGAATTTTTTGTTTTCAAAAGAAAGCCCCTTTTATTTAGGGATGAGCTTGTAATGTGGATTCATTCACATACAAGTATTAAATTTTAGATTAAGGGTATAATTTGAGGGTTCACATTCTATGCTCATCCAAAAGATGAGTGTGGAATGCTCACCCCTCTAATTTTGGGGTGGGGACTATTTTTTTAAATTCTTTTTTATTTGAATTACATTGTATGCTGCACCCTAAAATATTTTTAGCACTTAGTATCTCAAATGAATTAATTTCTTATCCTACATTAAGAAATATTTTTAATGTGATACCAGTATCCTGAAATATTTTTCGAGTAACACCTAATGTTTGAAATATTCTTTGGGATAAATACCAATTTTGCCACGAAAGTTTTGGTTTTGGAGCACCCAGTACCCGAAGTTTTTTTGGCATCATTTTTGCCCCGAAAGTTTACAAAGGTAGCATCTTGCCCATCAGTTGATCTTGACCGTTGGGTTGATCATTTTTTCCCCGGAAGTTTACAAAAATTTGCTCCTAAAAAAATCTTCCGGGGCAAATTTTCTCATGAAAAAAACTTCCGAGGCATATTTGCTCCTTTTTGTAAACTTCCGAGGCGAAAATGATACCACATAAACTTCCGGGTGCTAAATTCCCCCTAGCCAATACTTCCGTGGCAAAAATGGTATTTAACCCATATTGTTTCACACCTAGTATCTAAAGTTTATTATTTTTAGTGCATGGAGTATTTTTTTCAAAAAAAAAAGCCTATTTTATTTTGGCGATAAGCTTGGAATGTGGATTCATTCACAAACTAGTATTGAGTATTAGATTAAGGGTATAATTGATGGTTCACATTTCATGCTTGTCCAAAAGATGAGCATGTGATGCTCATCCCTTTAATTTTAGGATGGGGACAATTTTTTTAATTTTTGTATGTATTTTTATTTATTTGGATTAAATTGTATGACACACCCTGAAATATTTTTTGCACCCTATATCTCAAACGAGTTAATTTATTGTCCTACATTCAAAAATATCTTTCCTGTGACACAAGTATCTTGAAATATTTTTTCAGTAGCACCTAATGTCTAAACTATTTTTTCAACGCCTACTATCTTAAGTTAATTATTTTTTAGCGCATGGAGCATTTTTTCAACAAAAAAAAAAACCTTTTATTTGGGGATGAGCATGGAGCGTGGATTTACTCACATACTATTTTTTAGATTAATGGTATATTTTGAGGGTTCAAATTCCATGCTCATCCAAAAGATGAACCCGGGATGCTCATCCCTCTAATTTTGTGGTATGCACCATTTTTTTTAAAAATTGTTTTGGTGTTTAACCTATTTGGAATAAATTGTATATTGCACCCTCAACATTTTTTTACACTCAGTATCTAAAATTAATTAATTTTCAGTCTTGCATTTTGAAATATTTTCTGTAACATACCTACCGGCCTCTCCCTTTCGGGTGGCGGGTAGTGTGATCCTTTATTTTACTTCAAATTTAAACTTATTTTCCCAGGTTATTTTACGTCATTCATCAGGGTATTATCAGTAGAGCATGCACCGGTTTGGACAATTAAATACTCGTAAGATAAAATACGGGAAGATACGTTTCCCCGAAGGGATTAAATATACAGTCATCCCACATCATCGCTCCTAAAGTAATTATATCAAAATATAGTCATTCGGGAAACCAAAATAAATATCCAAAAGAAATCACCAACATCCTCCACCACTCTAGTCCAGCTCTGGAGCCTTACCTCTGTCCCCCTACTCAGATCAAGATGAACTGCAAAGGGCTTGAAAGGGTGGGATTCATAATTGAATCCCGTGAGTAACCGTTAATCTCATATAAAATGTGTAAACAATGCATGTAACAAAACTAAGAATAAAAACGCAAACCACGTAGCATTCAAGATCATCCACACAGCCAAAACCGAAACTAGCAGTCCTAATAGCACACAGCACAGACTGCAGTGGTCCTAATAGCACACAGCACAGACCACCGGGCAAAACACACAACAAGGCCCTTATTGCACACAACATGTTCCGGTTCCAGAGCGCTAGGAAATAAATGAGATAACCAAATGTATGCAATATACATGGTAAAACATACATACACAAGTCACACAGAGTATATGAATAGAGTCCGAATAGATTAATATATGTATAGAAACAATTTAAAATTTTTTAAGAATATGGTGCACACCCCGATATTAGAGGGAAGAGCATCCCATGCTCATCTTTTGGACAGGATGAGCATGGAATGTGAAACCTCAAATTATACCATTGATTTAAAACTTAATAATGGTATGTGAGTGAATCCACACTCCATGCTCATCCTCAAATAAAAGACGTTTCTTATTTTTTTAAAAGTACTTCATGCACTAAAAAGTTATTGACCTAGCATACTGGGCGTTGAAAAAATATTTCAGACATTAGGTGATACTGAAAAAAAAATTTCATGATTCGAGTGTCGTAGGAAGTATATTTCTGGATGCAGGATAAGAAATTAGCTCATTTGAGATACTGGGCGCAAGAGATAATTCAGGGCGCATCGTACTATTTAGTCCTAAAAAAACATACAAAGAAATAAGAGAATGAAGAAGGTTTCCACCTCAAAATTAGAGGGATGAGCATCTCGTGCTCTTCCTTTAGTTGAGCAAGGAATGTGAAGGCACAAATTGTACCCTTAATATAAGACTTAATAGTAGTATGTGAATGAATCCACATTTCAAGCTCATCCCCAAATAAAAGCGGTTTTTTAGTTTTTTAAACAATGCGCGATGCACTAAAAGTAAGCTAACATAGGATACTGAGCGTTGAAAAATATTTCAGAATACTGGTGTCACATGAAAAATATTTCCAAAGGAAGGACAAGAAATTAATTTATTTGGGATACTTGAAGCAAAAGAAAGTTCCATAGTGCATCGTACAACGTAATCCAAAAAATTAAAAGCACAATAAAATTTTTTTTAGAAAATTTGTGCCCACCCAAAAATTAGAGGGATGAGCGTCTCATGCTTGTCTTTTGGATGAGGATGGAATGCGAAGCCATAAATTGTACCGTTAATCTAAATCTTAGTACTAGTCTGTGAGTTGAGCCGCATTCCAAGCTTATCCATAAATAAATGGTTTTTTTTTTCTTCTCGGAAAGAAGAAGAAGAATGCTCTATGCACTAAAATTCAATTAACTTAAGTTATTGGGTGCTGAAAGAATATTCAGAATATTAGATAATACTAGAAAAATATTTTTGAATGCAGGACTAGAAATTAACTAATTTTTTTTTTTATACTGGGTGCAAAAAATATTTCATGGTGCGCTGAAAATTTGAATCCGAATAAATTAATATATGTATAGAAACAATTTAAATTTTTTTAAGAATATGGTCCACACCCCCAATATTAGAGGGAAGAGCATCACATGCTCATCTTTTGGACAGGATGAGCATGGAATGTCAAACCTCAAATTATACCATTGATTTAAAACTTAATACTGGTATGTGAGTGAATCCACACTCCATGCTCATCCTCAAATAAAAGACGTTTCTTATTTTTTAGAAAGTACTTCGTGCACTAAAAAGTTATTAACCTAGCATACTGGGCGTTGAAAAAATATTTCAGACATTAGGTGATACTGAAAATATATTTCATGATTCGAGTGTCGTAGGAAGTATATTTCTGGATGCAGGACAAGAAATTAGCTCAGTTGAGATACTGGGCGCAAGAGATATTTCAGGGCGCAGCGTACTATTTAGTCCTAACAAAACATACACAGAAATAAAAGAATGAAGAAGGTCCCCACCTCAAAATTAGGGGGATGAGCATCTCGTGCTCATCCTTTCGTTGAGCAAGGAATGTGAACGCACAAATTGTACCCTTAATATAAGACTTAATAGTAGTATGTGAACGAATCCACATTTCAAGCTCATCCCCAAATAAAAGGGTTTTTTAGTTTTTTAAACAATGCGCGATGCACTAAAAGTAAGCTAACATAAGATACTGAGCGTTGAAAAAATATTTCAGAATACTGGTGTCACATGAAAAATATTTCCAAAGGAAGGACAAGAAATTAATTTATTTGGGATACTTGAAGCAAAATAAAGTTCCATAGCGCATCGTACAACGTAATCCAAAAAAGTAAAAGCACATTAATTTTTTTTTTTGAAAATTTGTGCCACCCAAAAATTAGAGGGATGAGCGTCTCATGCTTGTCTTTTGGATGAGGATGGAATGCGAAGCCATAAATTGTACCGTGAATCTAAATCTTAGTACTAGTCTGTGAGTCGAGCCGCATTCCAAGCTTATCCATAAATAAATGGTTTTTTTTTTCTTCTCTATGCACTAAAATTCAATTAACTTAAGTTATTGGGTGTTGAAAGAATATTCAGAATATTAGATGTTTTTTAAACAATGCGCGATGCACTAAAAGTAAGCTAACATAAGATACGAGCGTTGAAAAATATTTCGAGAATACGAAGAAGAAGATACTTGAAGAAAATAAAGTTCCATAGCGCATCGTACAACGTAATCCAAAAAGTAAAAGCACATTAATTTTTTTTTGAAAATTTGTGCCAAGAAGAGCGTCTCATGCTTGTCTTTTGGATGAGAAATGAAGAAAATTGAAGACTAGTCCGTGAGTCGAGAAGAAGAAGAAGAAGAAGAAGAAGAAGAAGAAGAAGAAGAAGAAGAAGAAGAAGAAGAAAGAAGAAGAAGAAGAAGAAGAAGAAGAAGAAGAAGAAGAAGAAGAAGAAGAAGAAGAAGAAGAAGAAGAAGAAGAAGAAGAAGAAGAAGAAGAAGAAGAAGAAGAAGAAGAAGAAGAAGAAGAAGAAGAAGAAGAAGAAGAAGAAGAAGAAGAAGAAGAATGCTCTATGCACTGAAGAAGAAGAAGAAGAAGAAGAAGAAGAAGAAGAATGCTCTATGCACTAAAATAGAAGAAGAAGAAGAAGAAGAAGAAGAAGAAGAAGAAGAAGAAGAAGAAGAAGAAGAAGAAGAAGAAGAAGAAGAAGAAGAATGCTCTATGCACTGAAGAAGAAGAAGAAGAAGAAGAAGAAGAATGCTCTATGCACTAAAATTCAATTAACTTAAGTTATTGGGTGCTGAAAGAATATTCAGAATATTAGATAATACTAGGAAAATATTTTTGAATGCAGGACTAGAAATTAACTGATTTTTTTTTATACTGGGTGCAAAATATATTTCAAGGTGCACTGAAAAATTGAGTCCGAATAGATTAATATATGTATAGAAACAATTTAAATTTTTTTAAGAATATGGTGCACACCTTGATATTAGAGGGAAGAGCATCCCATGCTCATCTTTTGGACAGGATGAGCATGGAATGTTAAACCTCAAATTATACCATTAATTTAAAACTTAATACTGGTATGTGAGTGAATCCACACTCCATGCTCATCCTCAAATAAAAGACGTTTCTTATTTTTTAGAAAGTACTTCGTGCACTAAAAAGTTATTAACCTAGCATACCGGGCGTTGAAAAAATATTTCAGACATTAGGTGATACTGAAAAAATATTTCATGATTCGAGTGTCGTAGGAAGTATATTTGTGGATGCAGGACAAGAAATTAGCTCATTTGAGATACTGGGCGCAAGAGATATTTCAGGGCGCAGCGTACTATTTAGTCCTAACAAAGCATACACAGAAATAAGAGAATGAAGAAGGTCCCCACCTCAAAATTAGGGGGATGAGCATCTCGTGCTCATCATTTAGTTGAGCAAGGAATGTGAACGCACAAATTGTACCCTTAATATAAGACTTAATAGTAGTATGTGAACGAATCCACATTTCAAGCTCATCCCCAAATAAAAGCGGTTTTTTAGTTTTTTAAACAATGCGCGATGCACTAAAATTAAGCTAACATAAGATACTGAGCGTTGAAAAAATATTTCAGAATACTGGTGTCACATGGAAAATATTTCCAAAGGAAGGACAAGAAATTAATTTATTTGGGATACTTGAAGCAAAAGAAAGTTCCATAGTGCATCGTACAACGAAATCAAAAAAAATAAAATAAAAGTACATTAAAAATTTTTTTAGAAAATTTGTGCCCACCCAAAAATTAGAGGGATGAGCGTCTCTTGCTTGTCTTTTGGACGAGGATGGAATGCGAAGCCATAAATTGTACCGTGAATCTAAATCTTAGTACTAGTCTGTGATTCGAGCCGCATTCCAAGCTTATCCATAAATAAATGGTTTTTTTTTTCAACAACAACAACAACAACAACAACAACAACAACAACAACAACAAGAAGAAGAAGAAGAAGAAGAAGAAGAAGAAGAAGAAGAAGAAGAAGAAGAAGATGGTTTTTTTTTAAACAACAACAACAACAACAACAACAACAACAAGAAGAAGAAGAAGAAGAAGAAGAAGAAGAAGAAGAAGAAGAAGAAGAAGAAGAAGAAGAAGAAGAAGAAGAAGAAGAAGAAGAAGAAGAAGAAGAAGAAGAAGAAGAAGAAGAAGAAGAAGAAGAAGAAGAAGAAGAAGAAGAAGAAGAAGAAGAAGAAGAAGAAGAAGAAGAAGAAGAAGAAGAAGAAGAAGAAGAAGAAGAAGAAGAAGAAGAAGAAGAAGAAGAAGAAGAAGAAGAAGAAGAAGAAGAAGAAGAAGAAGAAGAAGAAGAAGAAGAAGAAGAAGAAGAAGAAGAAGAAGAAGAAGAAGAAGAAGAAGAAGAAGAAGAAGAAGAAGAAGAAGAAGAAGAAGAAGAAGAAGAAGAAGAAGAAGAAGAAGAAGAAGAAGAAGAAGAAGAAGAAGAAGAAGAAGAAGAAGAAGAAGAAGAAGAAGAAGAAGAAGAAGAAGAAGAAGAAGAATAATAATAATAATAATAATAATAATAATAATAATAATAATAATAATAATAATAATAATAATAATAATAATAATAATAATGCTCTATGCACTAAAATTCAATTAACATAAGTTATTGGGTGCTGAAAGAATATTCAGAATATTAGATAATACTAGAAAAATATTTTTGAATGCAGGACTAGAAATTAACTGATTTTTTTTATACTGGGTGCAAAATATATTTCAAGGTGCACTGAAAAATTGAGTCCGAATAGATTAATATATGTGTAGAAACAATTTAATTTTTTTTAAGAATATGGTGCACACCCCGATATTAGAGGGAAGAGTGATAATTGAATATTTTATACACTTATTTTTGTCTCTTGAATAATAATTTAGGACCCTTTAGCTAATAAATAATGGCTTTTATGTTTATTTGGGCCTTGGGCCTTTTATTGCATTTTAGCCATTTTTAATAATAAAATCCCA
Source organism: Acacia pycnantha (assembly GCA_025563575.1). NCBI lineage: Eukaryota > Viridiplantae > Streptophyta > Magnoliopsida > Fabales > Fabaceae > Acacia > Acacia pycnantha. The sequence continues at coordinate 1,316,594 of JAMWYP010000032.1, read as the reverse complement.
GTTTTGTGTTGCTTCACTATTTCTACCATAACTCTTGAACCAGACATCGGATTTGCCTCATTTTTGTCTCATATTTCAGATGATTCAGAGAGCTACAATTGTTATGAAGACATCAAGAGCAAATTCGGTCAAGAAGGCGGTCAATTTTGGAGCCAAAGTCGAATGTACAATTCTGGATTTTATTTGGACCCGAATTTTGTAATTTAAGCCCACTTTATTTTATTTCTGTTTTGGGCTAAAACCATTAGAGCCCATTTTCGTTTTAGGTTATTTTTAAGTAAGGCAGCCGCCACAAACATTATGCATTCACGTTTTTGACATTAGAGTGGATCAGAATAGAAGTTTTAGAATTCTCTCAACTGTTCTTCGCATGTTCTTAGGGTTCTTCGTGTTCTTCGTCTTTTCTTCAGACTAGGTTTTAGTGTTGCTGTGCGATTGCACAGTGAGACGCCACTGTTCGGATAAATTCTAGGCGATCGTCTAGGTGAGGGATTCTCCGGATGAATGCAGAGATTTCGATTCATCCGGAACCAAACGTGATTAGTTATATTTCGTTCAATGATGCATGATTCTGGAATCTGAACGTTGGGTTGGTCATTTGTCATTCTGTTTCTTCGTATTCAATTCTGTTTCATTCTGTTTGATTTTGCTTATTTGATTTTGATTATGCTATCTCGTTCCGTTTTAATCTGTTAAACCCTAAACCCCCATTTTACCATTCTGTTTCACTATTGCTATTAATCGAGCCCGCTGCAAGTTCGTTGGGAAACGAACCAGGTTCCCTAATTATGCAAATCACTAATCGAACTTGGTTTATTTTGGGAGACACGGCAAAAAAATCTTTCCAAAAAATGGCGCCGCTGCCGGGGAATTTGCATCGGTCTGATTACTGACAGTGAAGTAGTTTTTTATTTATTTATTTTATTTTATTTTATTATTATTTTATTTAATTTTTATTAAATTATTTATTTTTATTTTTATTTTTTAATTATTTTATTATTATTATTATTATTTTATTATTATTATTTCATTATTATTATTATTTTTTTTATTTGTCCCAGAATAGTCTAGGAGTTGCCCTGTCCAAGTCCCAAAAATTTTAAAAATCATTTGATAGTGTCTAGGACTTGTTTTGGACTTGTTTCTGACCATTCTGATTGTGTTCATTCTGTTGATCTTTCTGATTGTGATTCTGATAGTATTTCTGATAGTCTTGTTGTGTTCATTGACTCTTGTAGCAATTTTGCTAACTCAGACGTTATGGCAGATCATGCTACTTTAAAGGAATTGGGCGCACCTGATGTTAATTATCAACCTTTGTGCATCCAATATCCTAACCTTGCTGCTAACTTTGAGCTTAAATCTGGTCTAATACACTTGCTACCTAAGTTTCATGGTCTTGCAGGTGAGTTCCCCATTAAGCATTTGAAGGAATTTCATGTAGTGTGCATCACTATGAAACCACATGCCATTGATGAAGATCATATCAAGCTGAGAGCTTTTCCTTTCTCATTGGATGATGGAGCCAAGGATTGGTTGTTGTACCTTCAGCCCTCATCTATAGGGAGCTGGACTGAAATTCAGAGGTTATTTCTGGAGAAATATTTCCCTTCCTCAAGAGCAACTGCAATCAAGAAGGAAATTGGCAACATTAGACAGATCACTGGGGAGACTATGCATGAGTATTGGGAGAGGTTCAAAAGGTTATGTGCAAGCCGTCCACACCATCGATATCCGAAAAGACTTGATCAACTCTTTCTATGATGGTCTATCACCGGTAGACAAAGGGTTGGTGGATGCTTCTAGCGGTGGGGCTATGAGTAACAAGACACCTGAAGAAGCCCGAGACTTGATATCCATTATGGCAGATAACTCTCAGCAGTTTGGCACCAGAGCCAATAGTACTCCTATTTACCATATTCAAGCTCCAGTCCAGTATGATTCTCAGAGATTAGAGACTAGACTTGATGATCTTACCTCCTTGTGAGGCAATGGCGGTGACACGACACGATGACAGTCTTCCCTTTCTCGGCATGGGTACTCTTGTGGGTTTTGTTCGACCCTTATCACTCTATCGACTCTTGCCCTACTTTGCATGATCCCGCCTATCAAGACCAATCGGTAGCTGCAGGTGGGTGTTTTTCCGGGAAGGCCACAATACCAACGAGAATAATGCTTTCTCTAATACATACAATCTGGTTGGAGAAATCACCCCAACTTTATTGGAATCAAAATCAAAACCAGAGTAACCGTATCGTGAGAATGCAGGAATTACCAACAGAGGCCATACGGACCACAGACTTTCCAGCAGAACACCACACCCCTTTGCCTTTGCAAGCACCACCTCCTCGACCGACCATATGTCCACCTCCACAGCGGCACAACAACGAGCTAGTAGTAGTGGTGGTGGTTCCTCACTTGAAGATATGATGAAGCACTTTGTCACACCAATATGCGGTTCCAACAAAGAACTGATACTTCCATTCAGAGTTTGCAAACACAGATTGGGCAATTGGCAACATCATTGAACCAGCTTCAACCTCAGGGATCCAACTCCCTTCCTTCACAAACAATTCCCAATCCTAAGGGAAATGTGAGTGCTATATCACTACGGTTTGGCAAGCAATTGGAGGAACCTAAGCAAGCTGCAAATGTGACTTCCATATCAGAAAATGAGTCAGGAAATGTGAAGATTGACTCTGAAAAGAAAAATGCTGTGCAGCAAGGTGAAGAGGAAGACATTCCTATCCCTCTTCCTTTCCCTCAGAGAGCAGTTCAATCCAAGAAGTTGGCAGAAAAGGCACAAGAGAAGGATATACTTGAGACATTCAGACGAGTAGAGATTAACATTCCTCTCTTAGATGCAGTTAAACAAATTCCTAAATATGTCAAATTTCTGAAGGAGTTGTGCACCAACAAGAGGCGACTGAAGGGGAATGAACGAGTGAGTTTGAATCGAATGTGTCGGCACTCATCCAAATTCTACCATGCCTCGTAAATGAAAAGATCCAGGGGACATTTTCTATCCCTTGCCTTATTGGTAACTATAGATTTGATGATTGCATGCTAGATTTAAGTGCTTCTATTAATGTCATGCTCGCATCTGTTTATAGATCTCTTGGTCTTGGTCCCTTGCGTCCAACCTGGTGTCATTGTTCGAGTTAGCTAATAGGAGTAATGCCCATCCTTCTGGTTTAGTTGAAGATGTATTAGTCAAAGTTAATGAATTGATATTCCCTGCTGATTTTTACATCTTGGATATGGAGGGTGAGTCTCCTAGTAGCAGGTCACCAATCATTCTAGGGAGACCTTTCATGAAAACAACTAGGACTAAGATAGATGTGCATTCTGGTACTCTTTCCATGGAGTTTGGTGATATATCTCTGATTATCCTTATTTTTCATCTGAGAGTGATACCCCCATTTGTGCATGCGATGATAATGAATGGTGCTCTGTTTGCACTAATTTGGTTAAGACTACATTGTTTGGTGATTCTGATTTGCTTGATGATTCTACATTACTTGTAGACTCGATATTGATTCGAGTTTGAGCTTCATCCCGATCCTAACGTGCATCCCGATTCGATTTTGATGAGCTTAATTCGATTTTGATGAACTGAATTCGATGTTAACCTTGAGCCGTATAGACACAAATCCTTCCGCTTGTGCTTTTTGAATATGGTTTCAGGTATTCCCAGTGTGATGACATCAGAGTTGTTGCAACAACCACCCAAGCTTCTCCCATCCACTGAGCAACCGCCCAAACTAGAGTTTAAATCCCTTCCAGACCATCCGAAGTATGCATTTACGGAGGTGAATGAGCAAGTTGCGGTCATTGTGGCAAATAATCTTATGCCAGATCATGAAGAGAAGCTGCTAAGCTTATTGAGGGCGAACAAGAAAGCCATTGGGTGGACATTGGGCGACATAGTTGGCATTAGCCCTTCTATGTGCATGCATCGGATTCTATTGGAAGAGGACTCTAAGCCAGTGAGGCAACCCCAGAGACGCCTTAATCCTCTTATCCTTGATGTGGTGAAGAAAGAAGTCACTAAGCTTCTGCAAGCTGGCATCATCTATCCCATTTCTGATAGCCAGTGGGTTAGTCTAGTCCAGGTGGTTCCTAAGAAATCCGGAGTCACCGTGGTAGCCAATCAAAAGAATGAGCTCATTCCTACTCGAGTTCGAATAGTTGGAGAGTTTGCATTGACTATAGAAGACTCAACCAAGCCACTCGCAAAGATCATTACCCTCTACCCTTCATTGATCAGACCTTCACATGCCCCTTTGGGACATATGCTTACCGAGAGGATGCCTTTTGGTCTTTGCAATGCACTGGCACTTTTCAGCGTTGTATGGTGAATATTTTCTCTGAGTTCCTAGAGGACTGCATGGAGGTGTTTATGGATGATTTCACTGTATATGGGTCTGATTTTGATGCATGCTTAGCTAATCTATCTAGAGTTTGCATAGGTGCATTGAGTCTAATCTTGTGCTGAATTATGAGAAGTGTCACTTCATGGTTGAGTCGGGTATAGTCTTGGGACACATAGTGTCTAGGAAAGGGATTGAGGTAGACCCCGCTAAGATAGATGTTATTACTTGCTTTCCTTACCCCGCTTCTGTGCGGGAAGTTCGCTCTTTCCTTGGCCATGCAGGTTTCTATCGACGTTTCATTCAAGATTTCAAGAAGACTGCTCGACCCTTGTCCAACCTTCTGCATAAGGACACTGACTTTGTCTTTGATGATGCGTGCAAGGCGGCCTTCGATCACTTGAAGTGTTGCCTTACCACAGCCCCAGTGATTCAACCCCCTGATTGGCTCCTCCCTTTTGAGTTGATGTGCGATGCTTCCAACTATGCGGTTGGTGCTATCTTAGCACAGCGGGTTGATAGAGCCTCCCATGTCATTGCATATGCTTCCAAGACTTTGGATCCTGCTCAGTCTAATTACACCACTACTGAGAAGGAGTTGTTAGCTATTGTATTTGCCTTTGATAAGTTTAGGTCATATCTGCTAGCTAGTCGAGTAGTTGTTTTCTTTGACCATGTAGCTTTAAAGTTTCTTTTGAAAAAGGAAGATGCTAAGCCACGACTCATCCGGTGGATGTTGTTGCTCCAAGAGTTTGATGTGGAGATTCGAGATAGAAGTGGAGCACAAAATTGGGTAGCTGACCACTTGAGTCGTATCACTCATTCTCCCTCTCACCCCTCTTCTATTCGGGATGATTTCCCTGATGAGCAGCTTCTACAGCTGCAAGTTAAGACCCCATGGTATCTTGATTTAGTTACCTACTTGGTAGCTGGTGTTTTTCTTGTAGAATCCACTAGGGCCCAAACCCTTAAATTGAAAAGTGAGTCTAAATATTATGTTTGGGATGACCCTTATCGTGGAAATTTTGTAGTGACCAAGTAGTTAGGAGATGTGTGCACGATCATGAGTTTCACTCTATATTGCATTTTGCTCATGCTTCGCTTTGTGGTGGTCACTTTGGACCCCAAAGAACTGCTAGGAAGGTTTTAGAATGTGGTTTGTTTTGGCCTTCCTGTTTCATGATGCCCATTTGTTTTGCAAGTCATGTGATAGCTGTCGGAGGACGGGAGTATTCCCGTAGGCATGAGATGCCCCAAAACCCTATATTGTTTTGTGAGATCTTTGATGTTTGGGGTATTGATTTTATGGGTCTATTTCCTGCTTCATATGGTTATACTTATATATTCTTTGTTTGTTGATTATGTTTCGAAATGGGTTGAGGCGAAAGCCACCCGTACTAATGATTCTGTGGTGGTGGACTTTGTTAGGTCTAACATTTTCTGCTAGTTTGGCATTCCTAGAGCTATTATCAGTGACCAGGGTTCCCATTTTTGCAATCGAAGCATGGGTGCCTTGTTGCGCAAGTATGGAGTGCTTCACAAGGTTTCCACAGCATACCATCCACAGACCAACGGTCAAGCTGAAGTCTCAAATAGAGAGATTAAACAAATACTTCAGAAGACTGTCAACTCTACCCGGAAAGATTGGAGTAAGCGACTAGATGATGCTTTGTGGGCATATCGCACCGCCTACAAGACTCCGATTGGGATGTCTCCTATCGGATTGTCTTTGGTAAGGCATGTCATCTTCCGGTTGAGTTGGAGCATCAAGCCTATTGGGCTATTAAGCAATGCAACATGGATTTGGCTAAGTCCGAGATGGAGAGGAAGGCTGCAGTTGCAAGAGTTAGATGAGCTTAGATTGGATGCCTATGAAAGCTCACGGTTGTATAAGGAAAAGACTAAGGCATTCCATGATAAGCATATTATGAGGAAAGAATTTTACGTGGGCCGAAAGTTCTTCTATTTAATCCCGTCTGAAGTTTATGCATGGTAAGCTTCGATCTAGATGGGATGGCCCTTTTGTGATCACTAACATATTTCCTTTTGGTCTTTGTTGAGCTATGTGATTCACCCACGGGAAGAACCTTTAAGGTTAATGGGCATCGCCTCAAGCCATTTCATGAGGGATCCCACGGCGGCTGAGGAAGCAGAGACTCTCCTCATTGACGCCATCTATCCTCCATAAACCCTTGGGGAGGATTCTTCTTTCTTCCTCCATAAACCCTTGGGGAGTATTCTTCTTTCTTCTCCCTCTTTCTCTCTTATTTGTTTTCTTTTCTACCTTGCTTTTTGAAAAAAAAAAGTCTCTCTTTCTATGATTGCTACATATTATGAACATGGACATTTTGGTTTTAATGGATCATTCTGGTTGGTCTACAATTCTTGACTCTTCGATTAAAAGTCTTGGTAGTTGATTTGATGTTGTTGATTGCCTAAGTTGGTATTGACCTTGTGAGGTTTTGGGCCTGCATGAATGGAATTCATCTTTTGCCATTCTTTCTTTCATGTGTGCATCTCTCATGATTTTTGTTCTCTAGAACTTGCTCCTTTTCTTTTTGAAACTACATTTTTCACTTACGTGCATAAGTATGATGGAAGCTTGTTTTCTTTCTTTTATTTTCCTCACTTTGGCCAAATAGCTTTCCCTTGCATTATGATTCCCTTGCTAGCCCCTTTGTGCCTTTTGACCCATTCTTTTCTAAGCCATATTACAAGCCTAAGCGTAAAACCATTTTATTCCGCACCTTGAAGATTTATTGAGCATTGGTTTCAACTTGTTTTGTGTTTAAGTGTGGGGTTGCTCAGGAGTGCAACAATTTAAGTGTGGGGGGGAGATATTTGATTTTGACATTGTAATTACGTATATAATGAAAGGAAAGAAAGAAAAGAAAAAAAAAGAAAAAGAAAAGAAAAGAAAAGAAAATACATAGAAAGGAATGGATATATGAGTAGAATAAAAGTTTCATACATAGAGAATGATTGTGTTAATCAGTGCTCTTCCTTTTGATTTCTTTGGTGCTTAGCCTCTCATTCCATACTATTACCTACCTTCACCCTAGCCCCGTTACAACCTTTAATTACAAGCTCTCTTGATTTGTGCATGTATGTGTTGTGAGTAGTAGAGACGTAGAAGTTGAGCAAGCTTATGGTAGAACAATTTTCTTGAGTAGAATTTGAGCGATACACTTATTTACCTTAAACACTTGAGAGACTGATTGATTCAGCGTATCATTTGTGAGACCATCTTTTGTGATTAACATCATTGATTGAGACCGCCATGAATTGTAATTTGAGATGAAGGGATTTAGGTCTTGATTGGTTGGTCTTTTGGAACTTTTTGTCCATCGATTCAATTTTTGCATTGTTAGCAATTATTAGTAAAGAAGAGTTTTTCCTTTAGGTCTTTCTCTTTGAATTTTGCTCAGGAGTGCAAAAAGATAAGTGTGGGGGATTTGATAATTGAATATTTTATACACTTATTTTTGTCTCTTGAATAATAATTTAGGACCATTTAGCTAATAAATAATGGCTTTTATGTTTATTTGGGCCTTGGGCCTTTTATTGCATTTTAGCCATTTTTAATAATAAAATCCCAGTTTTGTGTTGCTTCACTATTTCTACCATAACTCTTGAACCAGACATCGGATTTGCCTCATTTTTGTCTCATATTTCAGATGATTCAGAGAGCTACAATTGTTATGAAGACATCAAGAGCAAATTCGGTCAAGAAGGCGGTCAATTTTGGAGCCAAAGTCGAATGTACAATTCTGGATTTTATTTGGACCCGAATTTTGTAATTTAAGTCCGACTTTATTTTATTTCTGTTTTGGGCTAAAACCATTAGAGCCCATTTTCGTTTTAGGTTATTTTTAAGTAAGGCAGCCGCCACAAACATTATGCATTCACGTTTTTGACATTAGAGTGGATCGAAGAGAAGTTTTCGAATTCTCTCAACTGTTCTTCGCATGTTCTTAGGGTTCTTCGTGTTCTTCATCTTTTCTTCAGTTTTTCCACCATGCTCGGCTAAACCCCCGTGATTGACCCAACGATGAGGATTCCATGATTCGTCCGAGAACTTGTGCCTAATCGGTAACTTAATCAATTCTGTTTTCATCTTATCGGATTCGATTAAGAAAATAGTTCGAATATTAGATTTAATATTCGGGTTAGTTCATCCCAAGGACTGAATTCGGACTAGGTTTTAGTGTTGTTGTGCGATTGCACGGTGAGACGCCTTGTTCGGATAAATTCTAGGCGATCGTCTAGGTGAGGATTCTCGGATGAATGCGAGAGATTTCGATTCATCCGGAACCAAACGTGATTAGTTATATTTCGTTCAATGATGCATGATTACGGAATCGAACGTTGGGTTGGTCATTTGTCATTCTGTTTCTTCGTATTCAATTCTGTTTCATTCTGTTTGATTTTGCTTATTTGATTTTGATTATGCTATCTCGTTCCGTTTTAATCTGTTAAACCCTAAACCCCCCATTTTACCATTCTGTTTCACTATTGCTATTAATCGAGCCCGCTGCAAGTTCGTTGGGAAACGAACCAGGTTCCCTAATTCTGCAAATCACTAATCGAACTTGGTTTATTTTGGGAGACACGGCAAAAAAATCTTTCCAAAGAACATCCCATGCTCATCTTTTGGACAGGATGAGCATGGAATGTGAAACCTCAAATTATACCATTGATTTAAAACTTAATACTGCTATGTGAGTGAATCCACACTCCATGCTCATCCTCAAATAAAAGACGTTTCTTATTTTTTAGAAAGTACTTCGTGCACTAAAAAGTTATTAACCTAGCATACTGGGCGTTGAAAAAATATTTCATGATTCGAGTGTCGTAGGAAGTATATTTCTGGATGCAGGACAAGAAATTAGCTCATTTGAGATACTGGGTGCAAGAGATATTTCAGGGCGCAGCGTACTATTTAGTCCTAACAAAACATACACAGAAATAAGAGAATGAAGAAGGTCCCCACCTCAAAATTAGGGGGATGAGCATCTCGTGCTCATCCTTTAGTTGAGCAAGGAATGTGAACGCACAAATTGTACCCTTAATATACGACTTAAAAGTAGTATGTGAACGAATCCACATTTCAAGCTCATCCCCAAATAAAAGCGGTTTTTTAGTTTTTTAAACAATGCGCGATGCACTATTTGTAAGCTAACATAAGATACTGAGCGTTGAAAAAATATTTCAGAATACTGGTGTCACATGAAAAATATTTCCAAAAGAAGGACAAGAAATTAATTTATTTGGGATAGTTGAAGCAAAAGAAAGTTCCATAGTGTATCGTACAACGTAATCCAAAAAAATAAAAGCACATTAAAAAAAATTAGAAAATTTGTGCCCACCCCAAAATTAGAGGGATGAGCTTCTCATGCTTGTCTTTTGGATGAGGTTGGAATGCGAAGCCTTAAATTGTACCGTGAATCTAAATCTTAGTACTAGTCTTTGAGTCGAGCCGCATTCCATGCTTATCCATAAATAAATGGTTTTTTTTCTTCCCGGAAAGAAGAAAAAGAAGAATACTCTATGCACTAAAATTCAATTAACCTAAGTTATTGGGTGTTGAAAGAATATTCAGAATATTAGATAATACTAGGAAAATATTTTTGAATGCAGGACTAGAAATTAACTGATTTTTTTTTTTATACTGGGTGCAAAAAATATTTCAAGGTGAACTGAAAAATTGAGTCCGAATATATTAATATATTTATAGAAAAAATTTAAAAAATTTTAAGAATATGGTCCACACCCCGATATTAGAGGGAAGAGCATCCAATGCTCATCTTTTGGACAGGATGAGCATGGAATGTGAACCCTCAAATTATACCATTGATCTAAAACTTAATACCTGTATGTGCGTGAATCCATACTCCATGCTCATCCTCAAATAAAAGACGTTTCTTATTTTTTTTTTAAGCACTTCGTGCACTAAAAACACCAATGCTGTCCGAAACATTTCCGGTTTTTAGGTTCTATTTTTGAACATTTATTTCTCTTAGCACATAATTCAGAAAAATACATGTTACCTATCAAATTAAATATTATTATGTATAATTTAATATTGTAAAATTTCATTCCAATTGGACTTCATTCACTACCCCAAATATTCAATTCAAAATGATTGTCCAGACTGGAAGTTCCAAATCAGTTTCAGGTTAGGGTACAATTCAATCTTGGAGCTTCTAAAATTTCTACCGAACCTCTACCCATCACAATTTTGCGTTTTGAACACAATGGAACCATCAAATTCACCAAAATCCCACTCCTTAATCATGCTCTGTTCTGACCGAAATTAAATCCCAAATGTAATGATTTACCAATTCACAATTTATCCACTAAACTAGGTTCATAAGCTCCCAAATCATCATATAATCACATATTCATGAATAAATCATCATGATACTCCAAGAACCTTAGTTGGCTGAAAATAGAAGATTTCATAACATATTCAAAAACTCATCCAAACCTCAAACCAATCGGTTCAAAACGAAACTTATGCTTACCTTGTTACGATTCTGCAGTCGATTTGGAATTTTGGCTAACCCAATGACTTGAAACTCCTCCTATGAGAAAACCAAAACCGTAGGATTGAAGCTATCGAGATATAGAACAATGTTTATGAGGGGAGTTTTTAGATTGGAGGTGATTTGGTAGGTGATTTCATTGGATCTAGTTTTCTCTTTCCTCTTCCATTTCATATGCCATTTTTGTATGATTTTTGAGCTTCTCTCTCTCGGCTGGCTGAGTGGAGATAAAATGAGAAATGTGACTTAATGATTATTAAGAAATCAAAGTCGGTTGATGCATAAAGGTGATCATAAGACACCAACCTTTCACTTAATTACTTTTGTACCATTGAGTTTTGATTCACCGAAATTGAGAAAAAGGAAGGGTACGGTGGCAGCGTCTTTGGCATATGGAAGAGGATATGTATCCAATTTAATTAATGGGTAAGGTGGAGAAAAGCAAGGAAGAGGATTCTCTCATGAGCATTTTTCTCATTATCTCTCACAGTCTCATCCCGACCGTCGAAATCTTGATCCAAAGGCCCAGAACAATTTTTAAAACAACCGCATGCGGTTTTTTTAAAAATTGTTCTGGGCCTTTGGATTAAGATTTCGACAGCCACGTATATATACACACAACTTGGTTCATTATTCACTTAGCTGCAAATATTGGGTAAGTGTAAAAGAATAAATCCTTAATTTCATACAAGGATTTCTCCTCCTCAATTAGCTTCTCTATGCCATAGGATATTGCCTCTAAAATTTCTGGGCCAAAATTATCCCTTACAATTTCTCCTTAAATTTTCGAGAAAATAGGTCATAAAGTCCAAATATTGATTTTTATAATTATTGGGCCAAATATCACTTTATATAATTCCATTTATATCCACCTTCATAAATTCCATTTTGGTCGAAAATAATTGCCCAAATAGATTAATTGGATGTTAGACACAAGTATCCCACTTTGTGCCAACATGTATCTCAAAATTTTTGGTTTTAGCGAAATAGGGTAGAATTGACCTTTCATCAAAATTTCACTATTTCTTTTCTCCAAATGGAAGTACATCATACATAGAATTTGCTAGAGAAAATTTAGGATATTACAGATGAGCATCCCATGCTCTTCTTTTGGATACCATGAGCATGGAATGTGAACCCTCAAATTATACCATTGATCTAAAACTTAATACCGGTATATGAGTGAATCTACACTCCATGCTCATTGTAACACACCTACCGGCCTCGCCCTTTCGGGTGGCAGGTAGTGTAATCCTTTACTTTACTTCAAATTTTAACTTATTTTCCCAGGTTATTTTACGTTATTCATCAGAGTATTGGCAGTAGAGCATGCACCGATTTGCACAATTAAATACTAGTAAGATAAAATGCAGGAAGATACATTTTCCCGGAGGGATTAAATATACAGTCATCCCACATCACAGCTCCCAAAATAATTGTATGAAAATATAGTCATCCGGGAAACCAAAATAAATATTCAAAAGAAATCACCAACATCCTCCACCACACTAGTCCAGCTTCGGAGCCTTACCTCTGTCTTCCTGCTCAGATCTAGGTGAATCGCCAGAGGTCTTAAAAGGGGTTGGGATTCATAATTGAATCCCAGAGTAACCGTTAATCTCATATAAAATGTATAAACAATGCATGTAAGAAAACCAAGAATAAAAACACAAACCACATAGCATTCAGTATCATGAACATAGCAAGGCACATAGCCAAATCTGGAACTAGCAGTCCTAATAGCACATAGCACAGATTACAGTGGTCCTAATAGCACACAGCACAGACCACCGGGCACGGCACACAACATGGCCCTTAATGCACACAACATATTCCAATTCCAAAGTGCTTGGAAATAAATGATAACCAAATGTATGCAATATACATGGTAAAATATACATACACATGTCACACAGATTATATGAGGATTAAGGTTACTACCTGACAGTCGGCTACAGATAAAAATAGTTTCCCTGGTGCAAGATATCACAATTAGCCCTATAATAAATAAAAAAATATTATGATTAAATTCACCTCAATAAATATTCCCTTTTGATAATTTAAAATAATCCCAATTCATGTGTCCATATTTACTAAATTCCTTTTCTTATTAAGGAATTTAATATGAGCTTATATTCCCTCTATTTTCGTCATTTTTCAGGAATTTCCAGCAAACACTAACTGATCTTCAAAAATTCATAATTAAATATATAAAAATATTTTTGGGGTGGTTCAAAATCCCAATTGACCCTTATTATGTCTATTTGCAACAAAAAATACTCATTTGGGCCAGACCAAGATGAAAATATAACGATGGGCCAAAACACCATTGATGTCCGAAACATTTCCAGTTTTCAGGGGCTATTTTGAAACATTTATTTCTCTTAGCACATAATTCAGAAAAATACGTGTTACCTATCAAATTAATATTTATTATGTCTACTTTAATATTGTAAAATTTCATTCCAATTGGACTTCATTCGCTGCTCAAAAAATTCATTGCAAAATAATTGTCCAGACTGGAAGTTTCAAAACAGTTTCAAGTTAAGGTACAATTCAATCCCGGAGCTTCCAAAATTTCTACCGAACCTCTACCCTACACAATTTTGAATTTTTACAAAATGGAAGAATTAGAATTAGTAAAATCACATTCCTTCCTATTTCCCTGCCCAAACCGAAACAGACCATGGATGACAAAATGGTCTTGTAACTTCCATTCCACCAACTATAATACCATCTAATATCCTCTAATCATAGATTTGATTGTAAATAACCCTTTCCAAAGTTCTAGACATTTTGGTAGAATTTCCCTTACATTCTTGTTTCTCAACAATTTACAGAACAACAAAATCAACGCTAACAACATCATCCACAACACTAAACTCATCCCTTACCTATATCAAAGAATTATTTGCTTGTTGAATCCTTGCTTGGCACCCTTGTCTTTATAACAGTTTATCTTTAGCTGTTTATAATGTTAACAAGGACTTAGAGACCACACCAAGCTTCAATTAGAAGAACCAAACTTAGATTAGAAGTTAGGATAAAAGATTACCTAAGTTGATGATTGGATTTGTCTTTGCTCTTTCTCCTTTATCTCTTCTTCTCTTCCTCTTCTCTATTTTTCACCTTTTTAGACCCTCTCTGTCTCTTTTACTTCAACCGAAACGAATGAGGTGTTTCGAGAGCTTCAGATGGGCTTATCTAAGTCTTAATTCAATTGAAAAGTAATTTCAATCCCACCTCCTTAAGTTAATAATATTTAATTGCCTCCACATTTGTCATACGGTGAAAAGCTCTTCCTTCTCTAATCTATTGATCTGACGGAATTGGAGATAATGAGACATGAGATTTAATGGATATTGAGAGGTTAAAGTCAGTGGATGCTTGAGTAACTTAAAGGACTCCAATTTTTCACTTATTTACCATTTTACTATTGAGTTCTATTCCCAATGATTTTGCTGACCAAAATTGTGGCGTAAAATCAAATGAATATATATATATATATGTCTTGACTCATCTAACAAATTGGTGAAGTGGGGTATTATGGAATTCTTCCAAATATGATCTCATCTGATCCTCTCTACAAGACTTTTATTTGAAACTTGGTTCTTTACTCATATAGTTGCAAATATTGAATAGGTGTTACAAATTAATCCTTAATTCCTTATAAGGACTTTTCTTCCTTAATTAGCTTCTCTAGGCCATAGAATATTGCCTCTAAAATTTCTAGGCCAAAATTTCCCCTTACAATTTCCCCTTAAATTTTTAGGAAAATTAACTCTAAATTCCAAATATTGATTTTTATAATTATTTGGGCCAAACTACACTTTATATAATTCCATTTATATCCACCTTTATAAATTTCATCTTGTTCAAAAATAATTGTCCAAATAAATTAATTGGATGTTAAACACAAGTATCTCACTTTGTGCCAACATGAATCTCAAAATTTACGATTTCGGCGAAATTGGATATCTCGGGTAAAATTGACCTTTTAGTCAAAATTCACCATTTCTTTTTTTCCAAATGAAAATATGATATACATGGAATTTTTCAGAGAAAATTCATGATATTACACTCATCCTCAAATAAAAGAGGTTTTTTATTTTTAAAAAAGTACTTCGTGCACTAAATTAATTTACCTAGCATACTGGGCATTGAAAAAAATATTTCAGACATTAAGTGATACTGAAAAAATATTTCAAGATTCGAGTGTCATAGGAAAAATATTTTTGAATGCAAGACAAGAAATTAGCTCATTTGAGATACTGGATACAACAAATATTAAAGGGTGCAGCGTACTATTTAATCCTAAGAAAAAATACATAGAAAAAAAATAAAATAAAGAAGACACACCTCAAAATTAGAGGGATGAGCATCCCGTGCTCATCCTTTAGTTGTGCATGGAATGTGAACCCTCAAATTGTACACTTAATATAAAACTTAATAGTTGTATCACTATGAATCAAGATTTCAAGCTCATCCCCAAATAAAAGCAGGTTTTTATTTCTTAAAACAATACGCCATGCACTAAAAATAAACTAACTTAAGATACTAAGCGTTGAAAAAATATTTCAAAAGACTTGTGTCACATGAAAAATAATTCCAAAAGAAGGACAAGAAATTAATATATTTGAAGCAAAAAAAAGTTCCATAATGCATCATACAACGTAATCCAAATAAATAAAAATACATTTAAAAAAAATTAGAAAAATGGCCACAACCCCAAAATTAGAGGGATGAGCGTCTCATGCTCGTCTTTTGGACGAGGATGGAATGCGAACCCTTAAATTGTACCGTGAATCTAAATCTTAGTACTAGTCTGTGAATCGACCGACATTCCAAGCTTATCAACAAATAAATGGTTTTTTTGCTTCCCAGAAAAAAGAAGAAGAAGAATACTCTATGCACTAAAATTCAATTAACTTAAGTTATTGGGCGTTGAAAGAACTTTCCAGATATTAGATGCTATTAGAAAAATATTTTTGAATGCAGGACTAGAAATCAACTCATTTTTTTGATACTGGGTGCAAAAAATATTTCAAGGTGCACTGCGAAATTGAATCCGGATAGATTAATATATGAATAGAAAAAAATTAAAAAATCTTATGAATGTGATCCACACCCCGATATTAGAGGGATGAGCATCCCATGCTCATCTTTTGGATAGGATGAGCATGGAATGTGAACTCTCAAATTATTCCATTGATCTAAAACTTCATACTGGTACATGAGTAAATCCACACTCCACGCTCATCCTCGAACAAAAGAGGTTTTTTAGTTTTTAAAAGTACTTCGTGCACTAAAAATTACTTAACTTAGCATACTAGGCTGAAAAATTATTTCAAGATTCGAGTGTCATAGGAAAAACATTTCTTAATGTAGGTCAAGAAATTAGCTCATTTTGGATACTGGGTGCAAGAAATATTTCAGGGTGCAACGTACTATGTAATCGTAATAAAAAACACACATAAATAATAAAAAAACAATAATAAAGAAGGTCCCCACCTAAAAATTAGAGGTATGAGCATCCCCTGCTCATCCTTTAGTTGTGCATGGAATGTGAACCCTCAAATTGTACCCTTTATATAGAACTTCATAGTTGTATCACTATGAATCCACATTTCAAGCTCATCCCCAAATAAAAGCGGTTTTTTATTTTTTATTTTTAAACAATACGCAATGCACTAAAAGTAAACTAACTTAAGATACTGAGTGTTGAAAAAATATTTCAGAATACTCGCGTCACATGAAAAATATTTCCAAAAGAAGAACAAGAAATTAATTTATTTGGGATACTTGAAGCAAATAAAAAAATTCATAGTGCATCATACAACGTAATCCACATAAATAAAACAACATTAAAAAAATTAGAAAATTTGTGCCCTCCAAAATTAGAGGGATGAGCGTCCCATGCTCGTCTTTTGGATGAGGATGGAATGCGAACCCTTAAATTGTACCGTGAATCTAAATCTTAGTACTAGTCTGTGAATCGACCCACATTCCAAGCTTATCCATAATCAAATGTTTTTTTTTTCCTTCCTGGGGGAAGAAGAAGAAGAAGAAGAAGAAGAAGAAGAAGAAGAAGAAGAAGAAGAAGAAGAAGAAGAAGAAGAGAAGAAGAGGAGGAAGAGGAGAAGAAGAAGAAGAGGAGAAAGAAGAAGGAGAAGAAGAGGAGAAGGAGGAGGAAGAAGAAGAAGAAGAAGAAGAAGAGGAGGAAGAAGAGGAGAAGAAGGAAGAAGAAGAAGAGAAGAAGGAGAAGGAGAAGGAGGAAGAGGAGGAGGAAGGAGAAGGAAGAAGAAGAAGAAGAGGAGGAAGAAGAAGAGGAAGAGGAAGAGGAAGAAGAGAAGAGAAGAGAAGAAGAGGAAGAAGAAGAAGAAGAGGAGGAGAAGAGAAGAAGAAGAAGAACTAAAATTCAATTTACTCAAGAAGAAGGGCGAAGAAGAAGAAGAAAGAATATTTAGATAGAAGAAGCTAGAAGAAGAAGAATTTACTTAAGAAGAAGAAGGAAGAAGAAAAGAAGAAGAAGATATTAGATGCTACTCTAAAATTCAATTTACTTAAGTTATTGGGCGTTGAAAGAATATTTCAGATATTAGATGCTACTAGAAAAATATTTTTGAATGCAGGACTAGAAATAAACTCATTCTTTTTATACTGGGTGCAAAAAATATTCCAAGGTGCATTGGAGAATTGAATTCGGATAGATTAATTCATGAGTAGAAAAAACTTAAAAAATCTTATGAATGTGGTCCACACCCCTATATTAGAGGGATGAGCATCCCATGCTCATCTTTTGGATAGGATGAGCATGGAATGTGAACCCTCAAATTATACCATTGATCTAAAACTTAATACTGGTATATGAGTGAATCCACACTCCATGCTCATCCTCAAACAAAAGAGATTTTTTATTTTTATTTTTAAAAGTACTTTGTGCACTAAAAATTACTTAACTTAGCATACTGGGCGTTGAAAAAATATTTCAAGATTCGTGTGTAATAGAAAAACATTTCTGAATGCAGGTCAAGAAATTAGCTCATTTGAGATACAGGGTGCAAGAAATATTTCAAGGTGCAGCGTACTATCTAATCCAAATAAAAAATACACAGAAATAAAAAATAAATAAAGAAGGTCCCCACCTAAAAATTAGAGGGATGAGCATCTCGTGCTCATCCTTTAGTTGTGCATCGAATGTGAACCCTCAAATTGTACCCTTAATATAGAACTTAATTGTTGTATCACTATGAATCCACATTTCAAGCTCATCCCCAAATAAAAGCAGTTTTTATTTTTAATTTTTAAACAATATGCCATGCACTAAAAGCAAACTAACTTAAGATACCGAGTATTGAAAAAATATTTCAGAACACTGGCGTCACATGAAATTTTTTTCCAAAAGAAGGACAAGAAATTAATTTATTTGGGATACTTGAAGCAAATAAAAAACTTCATAATGCATCATAGAACGTAATCCAAATAAATAAAACCACATTAAAAAAATTAGAAAATTTGTGCCCTCCCCAAAATTAGAGGGATGAGCGTCTCATGCTCGTCTTTTGGATGAGGATGGAATGCGAACCCTTAAATTGTACCATGAATCTAAATCTTAGTACTAGTCTGTGACTTGACCCACGTTCCAAGCTTATCCATAAAGAAATGGTTTTTTTCCTTCCCGGAAAGAAGAAGAAGAAGAAGAAGAATACTCTATGCACTAAAATTCAATTTACTTAAGTTATTGGGCGATGAAAGAATATTCCAGATATTAGATGCAACTAGAAAAATATTTTTGAATGCAGGATTAGAAATCAACTCATTCTTTTGATACTGGGTGCAAAAAATATTCCAAGGTGCACTAGAGAATTGAATCCGGATAGATTAATTTATGTGTAGAAAAAATTTAAAAAATCATATGAATGTGGTCCACACCCCGATATTAGAGGGACGAGCATCCCATGCTCATCTTTTGGAAAGGACGAGCATGGAATGTGAACCCTCAAATTATACCATTGATCTAAAACTTAACACTAGTATATGAGTGAATCCACACTCCATGCTCATCCTCAGACAAAACAGGTTTTTTACTTTTATTTTTAAAAGTACTCCGTGCACTAAAAATTACTTAACTTAGCATACTGGGCGTTGAAAAAATATTTCAAGATTCGAGTGTCATAGGAAAAACATTTCTGAATGCAGGTCAAGAAATTAGCTCATTTGCGATACTGGGTGCAAGAAATGCTTCATGGCACAGCGTACTATCTAATCCTAATAAAAAATACACAAGAAAAAAGAGAGAGAGAGAGAAGGTCCCTACCTCAAAATTAGAGGGATGAGCATCCCGTGCTCATCCTTTAGTTATGCATGGAATGTGAACCCTTAATATAAAACTTAATAGTGGTATCACTATGAATCCACATTTCAAGCTCATCCACAAATAAAAGTGGTTCTTTTTTAAAAACAATACGGCATGCACTAAAAATAAACTAACTTAAGATACTGAGTGTTGAAAAAGTATTTGAGAATACTGGCGTCACATGAAAAATATTTTCGAAAGAAGGACAAGTTTATTTGGGATACTTGGAGTAAATAAAAAAGAAATCATAGTGCATCATACAATGTAATCCAAATAAATAAAAGCACATTAAAAAAATTTAGAAAATTTGTGCCCACCTCAAAATTAGAGGGATGAGCGTCCCATGCTCGTCTTTTGGATGAGGATGGAATGCAAACCCTTAAATTGTACCGTGAATCTAAATCTTAGTACTAGTCTGTGAATCGGCCCACATTCCAAGCTTATCCATAAACAAATGGTTTTTTTTTGCCTTCCCGGAAAAAAGAAGAAGAAGAATACTCTGTGCACTAAAATTCAATTAACCTAAGTTATTGGGCGTTGAAAGAATATTTCAGATATTAGATGCTACTAGAAAAATATTTTTGAATGCAGGACTAGAAATCAACTCACTCTTTTGATACTGGGTGCAAAAAATATTCCAAGGTGCACTGGAGAATTGAATCCGAATAGATTACTTTATGTGTAGAAAAAATTTAAAAAATCTTATGAATGTGGTCCACACCCCGATATTAGAGGGACGAGCATCTCATGCTCATCTTTTGGATAGGATGAGTATGGAACGTGAACCCTCAAATTATACCATTGATCTAAAACTTAACACTGGTATATGAGTGAATCCACGCTCCATGCTCATCCTTAGACAAAAAAGGTTTTTTACTTTTATTTTTAAAAGTACTTCGTGCACTAAAAATTACTTAACTTAGCATACTGGGCGTTGAAAAAATATTTCAAGATTCGAGTGTTATAGGAAAAACATTTATGAATGCAAGTCAAGAAATTAGCTCATTTGCGATACTAGGTGCAAGAATTGTTTCATGGCGCAGCGTACTATCTAATCCTAATAAAAAATACACAGGGAAAAAAACAGAGAGAAGGTCCCCACCTCAAAATTAGAGGGATGAGCATCCCGTGCCCATCCTTTAGTTGTGCATGGAATGTGAACCCTCAAATTGTACCCTTAATATAAAACTTAATAGTGGTATCACTATGAATCCAGATTTCAAGCTCATCCCCAAATAAAAGCGGTTTTTTATTTTGATTTTTTAAATAATACACCATGCACTAAAAATAAACTAACTTAAGATATTGAGTGTTGAAAAAGTATTTGAGAATACTCGCGTCACATGAAAAATATTTCCAAAAAAAGGACAAGAAATTAATTTATTTGGGATACTTGAAGAAAATAAAAAAAAATCATTGTGCATCATACAGCGTAATCCAAATAAATAAAAGCACATTAAAAAAAATTTAGAAAATTTGTGCCCACCCCAAAATTAGAGGGATGAGCGTCTCATGCTTGTCTTTTGGATGAGAATGGAATGCGAACCCTTAAATTGTACCGTGAATCTAAATCTTAGCACTAGTCTGTGAATCGACCCATATTCCAAGCTTATCCATAAACAAATGGTTTTTTTTCCTTCCCGGATAAAAGAAGAAGAATACTCTATGCACTAAAATTCAATTAACTTAAGTTATTGGGCGTTGAAAGAATATTCCAGATATTAGATGCTTGCAGGACTAGAAATCAACTCATTCTTTTGATAATGGGTGCAAAAAATATTCCAAGGTGCACTGGAGAATTGAATCCGGATAGATTAATATATGTGTAGAAAAAATTTAAAAAATCTTATGAATGTGGTCCACACCTCGATATTAAAGGGACGAGCATCCCATGCTCATCTTTTGGATAGGATTAGCATGGAAGTTTAACCCTCAAATTATACCATTGATCTAAAACTTAACACTGGTATATGAGTGAATCCACGCTCCATGCTCATCCTCAAACAAAAGAGGTTTTTTACTTTTATTTTTAAAAGAACTTCGCGCACTAAAAATTACTTAACTTAGCATACTGGGCGTTGAAAAAATATTTCAAGATTTGAGTGTCATAAGAAAAACATTTTTGAATGCAGGTCAAGAAATTAGCTCATTTGCGATACTGGGTGCAAGAAATGTTTCATGGCGCAGCATACTATCTAATCCTAATAAAAAATACACAGAGAAAAAAAAGGTCCCCACCTCAAAATTAGAGGGATGAGCATCTCGTGCTTATCCTTTAGTTGTGCATGAAATGTGAACCCTCAAATTGTACCCTTAATGTAAAACTTAATAGTTGTATCACTATGAATCCACATTTCAAGCTCATCCCCAAATAAAAGCGGTTTTTTTTTTAAACAATACGTCATGCACTAAAAATAAACTAACTTAAGATACTGAGTGTTGAAACCATATTTCAGAATACTGGCATCACATGAAAAATATTTCCAAAAGAAGGACAAGAAATTAATTTATTTGGGATACTTGAAGCAAATAAAAAAATTCATAGTGCATCATATAATGTAATCCAAATAAATAAAAGCACATTAAAAAAAATTTAGAAAATTTGTGCCCACCCAAAATTAGAGGGATGAGCGTCTCATGCTCGTCTTTTGGATGATGATGGAATGCGAACCCTTAAATTATACCGTGAATCTAAATCTCAGTACTAGTCTGTGAATCAACCTACATTCCAAGCTTATCCATAAACAAATGTTTTTTTTCCTTCCCCGAATAAAGAAGAAGAAGAATACTCTATGCACTAAAATTCAATTAACTTAACTTATTGGGTGTTGAAATAATATTCCATATATTAGATGCTACTAGTAAAATATTTTTGAATGCAGGACTAGAAATTAACTCATTTTTTTGATACTGGGTACAAAAACTATTTCAAGGTGCACTGGAGAATTGAATCCGGATAGATTAATATATGTATATAAACAATTTAAAAAAATTTAAGAATGTGGTCCACACCCCGATATTAGAGGGATGAGCATCTCATGCTCATCTTTTGGATATGATGAGCATGGAATGTGAACCCTCAAATTATACCATTGATCTAAAACTTAATACTGGTATATGAGTGAATCCATACTCCATGCTCATCCTCAAACAAAAGAGGTTTTTTATTTTATTTTTTCAAAAGTACTTCGTGCACTAAAAATTAATTAACTTAGCATACTGGGCGTTGAAAAAATATTTCAGACATTAGGTGATACTGATAAAATATTTCAAGATTCGAGTGTCATAGGAAAAATATTTCTAAATGCAGGACAAGAAGTTAGCTGATTTGAGATATTGGGTGCAAGAAATATTTCAGGGGCAGCGTACTATTTAATCCTAATAAAAAATACATAGAAATAAAAAAAATAAAGAAGGTCCCCACCTCAAAATTAGAGGGATGAGCATCTCATGCTCATCCTTTAGTTGTGCAGGACAAGAAATTAATTCATTTGGGATACTAGGTGCAAAAAATCTTTCAAGTTCATCCCCAAAATAAAATAACCTTTTTTTAAAATAAAAAAAAGTACTCCATGCACTAAAAATTAATAAACCTAAGATACTAGGCATGGAAAAAAATATTTCAGACATTAGGTGCTACTGGAAAAATATGTCAAGATATTGGTGTCACATAAAAAAAATATTTCTGAATGGAGGACAAGAAATTAATTCATTTGAGATTAGAGTTGGGAATTAGGGCTGGTGCTACAGGGCTCGGGGTAAGAAAAAATCTATTTTCAAAAGCACGGCCTAAGAGCACCACAGGAAGGGCCGGCCCTACAGGGTCCGAAAGTTACTATTCCAAATTTTAACTATTTTTCTTCCATTTTTTTAAAAAAACATAATTAGTAAATTACAATAATTAAAGTTCTAATTTATCAAATAAATGTTGTCAACATTAATATCCAAACAACATGAATCATCCAACAAATAAACACATTCACTAATTCATAATCAAAAGGAAACTATTGTCCACAAAAAACTCACATAAAACATAAGAAGCATGCCTAGGTTTTAAATTTAAACTATTATACAATATTTCTATGGTAAGATTGACCGTATGACTTGTGATGAGAAAATTGCCAATATAAGGAGCAAACTGACTTTCATTTTCAATAAATATTCGAATGTGGAGACATCTTTTCCAACTCCTTATTAAATTTAAAAAAAAAACAAGGCCTAACAGGCCGGCCTAAGGCCCTGCAGGGTTGGCCCTTTTAAGCCCGAGGTCCTACAGGGCCAGCCCTATAGGCCAATTTCATTTAACTATTCTAATTTTCAAGCCCAGCCCTTGAAAGGCTAAGGCTTAAATGAGCCGGCCCAACGGGCTTAGCCTGATTTCGCGGCTCTATTTGAGATACATGGTGCAACATACAATTAAATTCAAATAAAGAAAGTACATAAAAAATGAAAAACAAAATGGTCCCGACCTCAAAATTAAAGGAAAGGACATCCCAAGCTCTTTTTTTGGACGAGCATGGAATGTGAACCCTCAAATTATACCCTTAATCTAAAAAATAATACTAGTATGCGAATGAATCCATATTCCAAGCTCATCACCAAATAAAAGGGGCTTTAAAAAAAAATACTACATGCATTAAAAATTAATTAACTTAAGATATTGAGCAATGTAAAATATTTTAGAGATTAGGCACTACTGGAAAAATATTTTTGAATGCAACATAAGAAATTAATTCATTTGAGATATTCAATGCAAAAAATATTTTAGAGTGTAGCATACAATTTAATCAAAAAAAAAATCATACCCCAAATTTAGAGGGATGAGCATCACTTGCTCATCTTTTGGATGAGCATGAAATATGAACCCTCAAATTATACCCTTAATATAAAAATTAATATTTGTATGTGAATGAATCCACATTCAACGCTCATTACCAAATAAAATGTTTTATTTTTTTTGAAAAAATACTCCAAGCACTAAAAGTTAATTAACTTAGGTGCTACTGAAAACATTATTTCAGGATACTGATGTTACATGAAAAATATTTTTGAATGCATGATTGAAAATTAATTTATTTGATATACTAGGTGCAAAAAAAATATTTCAAGATGTAACATACAATTTAAGACAAATAAATTAAAATTTATAAAAAAAATTAAAAATAAGGTCCCCTCCCTAAAATTAAAATGATGAGTATCTCATGCTCATCTTTTAAAGGAGCATGGAATGTTAACCCTCAAATTATACCATTAATCTAAAACTTAATACTAGTATGTGAATGAAACATATTCCATGCACATCCCCAAATAAAAGGGGTCTTTTTAAAAAAATTATTCCATGCACTAAGAATGAATTAACTTAAGATACTGAGCGTTGAAAAAATATTTCAAATATTAGGTGCTACTGGAAAAATATTTTAGGATACTGGTGTGACAGGGAAAATGTAACACACCTGCCGGCCTCGCCCTTTCGGGTGACAGGTAGTGTGATCCTTTACTTTACTTCAAATTTAAACTTATTTTCCCAGTTTACTTTACATTATTCATCAGGGTATTAGCAGTAGAGCATGCACCGGTTTAGACAATTAAATACTGGTAAGATAAAATATGGGAAGATACATTTCCCCGAAGGGATTAAATATACAGTCATCCCACATCATAGCTCATAAAGTAATTATATCAAAATATAGTCATTTGGGAAACCAAAATAAATATCCAAAAGAAATCACCAACATCCTCCACCACTCTAGTCCAGCTCTAGAGCCTTACCTCTGTCCCCCTGCTCAGCTCTAGATGAAATGCCAGAGGGCTTGAAAAGGCCTGGGATTCATAATTGAATCTCAGAGTAACCGTTAATCTCATATAAAGTGTGTAAACAATGCATGTAACAAAACCAAGAATAAAAACACAAACCACGTAGCATTCAGTATCATGCACACAGTAAGGCACACAGCCAAATCCGAAACTAGCAGTCCTAATAGCACACAGCACAGACCTATAATAATAAAATATAATTATGATTAAATCCACCTCAGTAAATATTCCCTTTTGATAATTTAAAATAATCCCAATTCATGTGTCCATATTTACTAAATTCCTTTTCTTATTAAGGAATTTAATATGAGCTTATATTAACACTATTTTCGTCATTTTTCAGGAATTTCCAGCAAACAGTGACTGATCTTCATAAATTCATAATTAAATCTAGAAAAAACCCTTTTGGGGTGGTTCAAAATCCTAATTGACCCTTATTATGTCTATTTGCAACCAAAAATACTCATTTTGTCCAAACCAAGACGAAAATCTAACGGTGGGCCACAAACACCACTGTGGTCCGAAACATTTCCAGTTTTCAAGGGCTATCGGTGGAAATGTTTTGGACCACAGTGGTGTTTGTGGCCCACCGTTAGATTTTTTTCTTGGTCTGGCCCAAATGAGTATTTTTGTTTGCAAATAGACATAATAAGGGTCAATTAGGATCTTGAACCACCCCAAAAGGGTTTTTCTAGATTTATTTATGAATTTCTGAAGATCAGTCACTGTTTGTTGGAAATTCCTGAAAAATGACGAAAATAGTGGGAATATAAGCTCATATTAAATTCCTTAATAAGAAAAGGAATTTAGTAAATATGGACACATGAATTGGGCTTATTTTAAATTATCAAAAGGGAATATTTACTGAGGTGGATTTAATCGTAATTGTATTTTATTATTATAGGTCTAATTGTGATATCTTGCGTCAGGGAAACTATTTTTATCTGTAGCCGACTGTCAGGTAGTAACCTTAATCCTCATATACTCTGTGTGACATGTGTATGTATGTTTTACCATGTATATTGCATACATTTGGTTATCATTTATTTCCAAGCACTTTGGAATTGGAATATGTTGTGTGCATTAAGGGTCATGCTGTGTGCCGTGCCCGATGGTCTGTGCTATGTGCTATTAGGACCACTGCAATCTGTGCTATGTGCTATTAGGACTGCTAGTTCCATATTTGGCTATGTGCCTTGCTATGTTCATGATACTAAATGCTATGCGGTTTATGTTTTTATTCTTGGTTTTCTTACATGCATTGTTTATACATTTTATATGAGATTAACAGTTACTCTGTGATTCAATTATGAATCCCAACCCCTTTTAAGACCTCTGGCGGTTCATCTAGATCTGAGCAGTAAGACAGAGGTAAGGCTCCGAAGCTGGACTAGTGTGGTGGAGGATGTTGGTGATTTCTTTTGAATATTTATTTTGGTTTCCCGGATGACTATATTTTCATACAATTATTTTGGGAGCTGTGATGTGGGATGATCAGATATTTAATCCCTCCGGGAAAATGTATCTTCCTGCATTTTATCTTACTAGTATTTAATTGTCCAAATCGGTGCATGCTCTACTGCCAATACTCTGATGAATAACGTAAAATAACCTGGGAAAATAAGTTAAAATTTGAAGTAAAGTAAAGGATGACACTACCCGCCACCCGAAAGGGCGAGGCCGGTAGGTGTGTTACAATGAGCATGGAGTGTAGATTCACTCATATACCAGTATTAAGTTTTAGATCAATGGTATAATTTGAGGGTTCACATTCCATGCTCATGGTATCCAAAAGAAGAGCATGGGATGCTCATTTGTAATATCCTAAATTTTCTCTATCAAATTCTATGTATGATGTACTTCCATTTGGAGAAAAGAAATAGTGAAATTTTGATGAAATGTCAATTCTACCCAATTTCGCTAAAACCAAAAATTTTGAGATACATGTTGGCACAAAGTGGGATACTTGTGTCTAACATCCAATTAATCTATTTGGGCAATTATTTTCGACCAAAATGGAATTTATGAAGGTGGATATAAATAGAATTATATAAAGTGATATTTGGCCCAATAATTATAAAAATCAATATTTGGACTTTATGACCTATTTTGTCGAAAATTTAAGGAGAAATTGTAAGGGATAATTTTGGCCCAGAAATTTTAGAGGCAATATCCTATGGCATAGAGAAGCTAATTGAGGAGGAGAAATCCTTGTATGAAATTAAGGATTTATTCTTTTACACTTACCCAATATTTGCAGCTAAGTGAATAATGAACCAAGTTGTAAATTATATATATATATATATATATATATATATATATATATATATATATATATATATATATATATATTCGGACAACATCTTGCTTTTCGAGTCCGGTTTCTCTCCATATCTCATTTCTGCCCATCCCTCATCATCTGCAAATCGTGGTCGTCGAAATCTTAATCCAATGGCCCAGAACAATTTTTAAAAAAACTGCATGCGGTAACAATTACCGCATGCGGTTTTTTTAAAAATTGTTCTGGGGCATGCAGTTTTTTTAAAAAATTGTTCTGGGCCCTTGGATCAAGATTTCGACAGCCAGGATGAGACTGTGAGAGATAATAAAAAAAATGCTCATGAGAGAATCCTCTTCCTTGCTTTTCTCCACCTTACCCATTAATTAAATTGGATACATATCCTCTTCCATATGCCAAAGACGCTGCCACCGTACCCTTCCTTTTTCTCAATTTCGGTGAATCAAAACTCAATGGTACAAAAGTAATTAAGTGAAAGGTTGGTGTCTTATGATCACCTTTATGCATCAACCGACTTTGATTTCTTAATAATCATTAAGTCACATTTCTCATTTCATCTCCACTCAGCCAGCCGAGAGAGAGAAGCTCAAAAATCATACAAAAATGGCATATGAAATGGAAGAGGAAAGAGAAAACTAGATCCAGTGAAATCACCTACCAAATCACCTCCAATCTAAAAACTCCCCTCATAAACATTGTTCTACATCTCGATAGCTTCAATCCTACGGTTTTGGTTTTCTCATAGGAGGAGTTTCAAGTCATTGGGTTAGCCGAAATTCCAAATCGACTGCAGAATCGTAACAAGGTAAGCATAAGTTTCGTTTTGAACCGATTGGTTTGAAGTTTGGATGAGTTTTTGAATATGTTATGAAATCTTCTATTTTCAGCCAACTAAGGTTCTTGGAGTATCATGATGATTTATTCATGAATATGTGATTATATGATGATTTGGGAGCATATGAACCTAGTTTAGTGGATAAATTGTGAATTGGTAAATCGTTACATTTGGGATTTAATTTCGGTCAGAACAGAGCATGATTAAGGAGTGGGATTTTGGTGAATTTGATGGTTCCATTGTGTTCAAAACGCAAAATTGTGATGGGTAGAGGTTCGGTAGAAATTTTAGAAGCTCCAAGATTGAATTGTACCTTAACCTGAAACTGATTTGGAACTTCCAGTCTGGACAGCCATTTTGCAATGAATATTTGGGGTAGTGAATGAAGTCCAATTGGAATGAAATTTTACAATATTAAATTAGACATAATAATATTTAATTTGATAGGTAACATGTATTTTTCTGAATTATGTGTTAAGAGAAATAAATGTTCAAAAATAGGACCTAAAAACTGGAAATGTTTCGGACAGCAGTGGTGTTTTTAGTGCACGAAGTACTTTAAAAAAAATAAGAAATGTCTTTTATTTGAGGATGAGCATGGAGTGTGGATTCACTCACATACCAGTATTAAGTTTTAGATCAATGGTATAATTTGAGGGTTCACATTCCATGCTCATCTTGTCCAAAAGATGAGCATTGGATGCTCTTCCCTCTAATATCGGGGTGTGGACCATATTCTTAAAAATTTTTAAATTGTTTCTATACATATATTAATCTATTCGGACTCAATTTTTCAGTGCACCTTGAAATATTTTTTGCACCCAGTATAAAAAAAAAAATCAGTTAATTTCTAGTCCTGCATTCAAAAATATTTTTCTAGTATTATCTAATATTCTGAATATTCTTTCAATACCAAATAACTTAAGTTAATCAAATTTTAGTGCATAGAGTATTCTTCTTCTTCTTCTTTCTGGGAAGAAAAAACACCATTTATTAATGGATAAGCATGGAATGCGGCTCGACTCAAAGACTAGTACTAAGATTTAGATTCAAGGTACAATTTAAGGCTTCGCATTCCAACCTCATCCAAAAGACAAGCATGAGACGCTCATCCCTCTAATTTTGGGGTGGGCACAAATTTTATAATTTTTTTAATGTGCTTTTATTTTTTTGGATTACGTTGTACGATGCACTATGGAACTTTCTTTTGCTTCAAGTATCCCAAATAAATTAATTTCTTGTCCTTCTTTTGGAAATATTTTTCATGTGACACCAGTATTCTGAAATATTTTTCAACGCCCAGTATCT
This sequence comes from Acacia pycnantha, assembly GCA_025563575.1. Lineage (NCBI taxonomy): Eukaryota > Viridiplantae > Streptophyta > Magnoliopsida > Fabales > Fabaceae > Acacia > Acacia pycnantha. Next base: position 1,287,061 of record JAMWYP010000032.1, on the reverse strand, counting down.
TAAGTTAGCTTACAAATAGTGCATCGCGTATTGTTTAAAAAACTAAAAAACCGCTTTTATTTGGGGATGAGCTTGAAATGTGGATTCATTCACATACTACTATTAAGTCTTATATTAAGAGTACAATTTGGGGGTTCACATTCCATGCTCAACTAAAGGATGAGCACGAGATGCTCATCCCTCTAATTTTGAGGTGGGGACCTTCTTCATTCTCTTATTTCTTTGTATGTTTTGTTAGGATTAAATAGTACGCTGCGCCCTGAAATATCTCTTGCGCCCAGTATCTCAAATAGTACGCTGCGCCCTGAAATATCTCTTGCGGCCAGTATCTTTAATTTGATAGGTAACATGTATTTTTCTGAATTATGTGTTAAGAGAAATAAATGTTCAAAAATAGGACCTAAAAACTGGAAATGTTTCGGACAGCAGTGGTGTTTTTAGTGCACGAAGTACTTTTTAAAAAATAAGAAACGTCTTTTATTTGAGGATGAGCATGGAGTGTGGATTCACTCACATACCAGTATTAAGTTTTAAATCAATTGTATAATTTGAGGTTTCACATTCCATGCTCATCCTGTCCAAAAGATGAGCATGGGATGCTCTTCCCTCTAATATCGGGGTGTGCACCATATTCGTAAAAAATTTTAAATTGTTTCTATACATATATTAATCTATTCGGACTCAATTTTTCAGTGCACCTTGAAATATTTTTTGCACCCAGTATAAAAAAAAAAAAATCAGTTAATTTCTAGTCCTGCATTCAAAAATATTTTTCTAGTATTATCTAATATTCTGAATATTCTTTCAACACCCAATAACTTAAGTTAATTGAATTTTAGTGCATAGAGTATTCTTCTTCTTCTTCCTTCCGAGAAGAAAAAAAACCATTTATTTATGGATAAGCTTGGAATGCGGCTCGACTCACAGACTAGTACTAAGATTTAGATTCACGGTACAATTTATGGCTTCGCATTCCATCCTCATCCAAAAGACAAGCATGAGACGCTCATCCCTCTAATTTTTGGGTGGGCACAAATTTTCTAAAAAACACTTAATGTGCTTTTATTTATTTTGATTACGTTGTATTATGCACTATGGAACTTTCTTTTGCTTCAAGTATCCCTAATAAATTAATTTCTTGTCCTTCTTTTGGAAATATTTTTCACGTGACACCAGTATTCTGAAATATTTTTTCAACGCTCAGTATCTTAAGTTAGCTTACTTTTAGAGCATCGTGTATTGTTTAAAAAACTAAAAAATCGCTTTTATTTGGGGATGACCTTGAAATGTGGATTCCTTCACATACTACTATTAAGTCTTATATTAAGGGTACAATTTTGGGGTTCACATTCCACGCTCAACTAAAGGATGAGCACGAGTTGCTCATCCCTCTAATTTTGAGGTGGGGACCTTCTTCATTCTCTTATTTCTGTGTATGTTTTGTTAGGATTAAATAGTACGCTGCGCCCTGAAATATCTCTTGCGCCCAGTATCTCAAATGAGCTAATTTCTTGTCCTGCATCCAGAAATATATTTCCTACGACACTCGAATCTTGAAATATTCTTTCAGTATCACCGAATGTCTAAAATATTTTTTCAACGCCCAGTATGCTAGGTTAACAAATTTTTAGTGCACGAAGTACTTTTTAAAAAATAAGAAACGTCTTTTATTTGAGGATGACCATGGAGTGTGGATTCACTCACATACCAATATTAAGTTTTAGATAAATGGTATAATTTGAGGTTTGACATTCCATGCTCATCCTGTCCAAAAGATGAGCATGTGATGCTCTTCCCTCTAATATCGGGGTGTGGACCATATTCTTAAAAAAATTTAAATCTTTTCTATACATATATTAATCTATTCGGACTCAATTTTTTAGTGCACCTTGAAATATTTTTTGCACCCAGTATAAAAAAAATCAGTTAATTTCTAGTCATGCATTCAAAAATATTTTTCTAGTGGCATCTAATATTCTGAATATTCTTTCAACACCCAATAACTTAAGTTAATTGAATTTTAGTGCATAGAGTATTCTTCTTCTTCTTCTTTCCGAGAAGAAAAAAAAACCATTTATTTATGGATAAGCTTGGAATACAGCTCGGCTCACAGACTAGTACTAAGATTTAGATTCACGGTACAATTTAAGGCTTCGAATTCCATCCTCAACCAAAAGACAAGCATGAGACGCTCATCCTGTAACATCCCTATTTTTCATGTGCCTCAATGTGGATTCATGTGCATATATGGATTCTTTTTTTTATGAAGTTATGTGTTAATGAATATAGATTTTTGCGTGAAATAATCAGAATAAGATTAAGATATGGTCGTGAAATTACTTGTTTATGTGTATTAAATTTTACCAAAAATGAATGAGAAGAAGTTGTATGAGTATTATTAGGAATTAGGAGAAAAATTGAAGCAAGGTTAAAATTTCAATTTCCACAAAATTATACCGTATGTCTCATAATTATTTAGAATTTAAGGGCACATGAGCATGGGTTATAAGTTAACAAAGTGGGCTAAAATCATCCTAAGAGAGGCTTAAAATTTTGGCCCAAACTAGGGGAAAGAAGAAGAAAAATTGCCAACTAAATTGTTGGATTTTAACTAGATCGCATGGTGGTAAATATTGGGCTAGTTGGAGGTCATTTTTCCCCTCCATTATTTCAGCCGAATGGACCCTTGTAATTGGCATTAAATCACCATCTTTCCCCATTTTGGTCCAGCCATCACGCAGAAAAGGGAAAGGAGGAAGGGACGAAAAATTTCTTGGAGAAAATAGGAAGGAAAACTCAAGAATCTAATAGGTAAATCTCATGTAATCTCTTCCATCTCTTCTAAGCTCCCTTTTGCAACTCTTCTTGACCCAAAAATCTGTCTTCTTATGGTGTTCTTGAAGGGGAGGTCGAAAATTTTGGTAAATAAGGAATAAGAAATTACAAACACCTCAAAGGTCAAGCTAAGGTTAGTGATTTTTGAACCTCCTTAAAATGGATTTGTGTTGGTGAATTGATTTGGGGTGGTATTTTCTTGTATTTTTGGAAATGTTGGAAACCCTAAATGTATGGGGAGTTGCTGCCCAAATTCTTAGATGGAGTTAGTGTATGATTAAGGGTTCAAACAACAAATTAGAAATGATTATGGACTAGGTTATGTGTTACAATGGAAACTTGAGTATTTGTGTTTAAAGTGTGATTTTCGTCCAGCTGAATTATGATGAGGATCTGAGTTGATTTTGGCATTTTTTAGGGTCTTAAAGTGTTTAAAATGAGATTTTGTATGGGGTTGAACTAGGATCATAATTTTGGAAATACAAATGGAAGTGTGAAAAACGTTGGAGTGCTGTTTCTGGAAATTTATGTGGAATCAGTCACCTTCTTCATGATATTTGACCTAGTAAATGGACTCTAAAAATTATGAAATTTTACTAGGAGAAATTAGACATCTCAAGGATTAACTTGGTATATTATTTGTATTTTTATGAATTTTTTTCTAAGAGAAACAAATGTTTCAAAACTGCCCCTGAAAACTGGGCATTAATTTCGGACAGCAGGGGTATTTTGGACTATGGATGAATTTTCGACTTGGTCTGGACCAAATGAGTATTTTTTGTTGAACATAGACATATTAAGGGTAATTTGGGCTTTGGAATCAACCCAAAAGTAGTTTTCTAGATTTAATTATGAATTTCTGAAGTTGGATTTCTATTTCAGCAAAATTTCAGGTTTAGGACGAAAATTAAGAATATATGGGGCCAAATTAAATTCCTTAATAAGAAAAGGAATTTAGTGAGTATGGACATATTAATTGGGTTTATTTTAATTTACCGAAGAAAATATTCATTGAGGTGGACTTAATTATATTTATATTTTATTATTTTAGGGATAATTGTGATATTTTGCACCACGAAGGCTATTGTTATCTGTAGTCGACTGTCAGGTAATAACCTAAATCCTCATATACTATGTGCGACGTGTGTATGTATGTTTTACCATATATATTGCAAACATTTGATTATCATTTATTTCCGAGTGCTATGGAACCAGAACATGTTGTGTGCATAAAGGGCTTTGTTGTGTGCTGTGCCCGGTGGTCTGTGTTGTGTGCTATTAGGACCACTGCAGTCTGTGCTGTGTGCTATTAGGACTCCTAGTTCCGAATTTGGCTGTGTGCCTTGATACTGAATGTTATGTGGTATTTGTTTATTTATGGCTTTTCTTACATGCATTATTTATACATTTTATATGAGATTAACGGTTACTCTGGGGTTCAAATTTTGAATCTCAGCCCCTTTTAAGCCATCTGGCAGCTCATCTGGAGTAGAGCAGAGAGACAGAGGTAAGGCTCCGGAGCAGGTCTAGTGTAGTAGTGGATGTTGGTGACTCTCTTTTGGATTTTTCTTTTGACCTCTGGATGACTGTAGATTATTATTTTGGCCTGTCTGGGCACCATTATCAGGATGACTGTATGTTTTGTTTCCTTCGGGGAAGAATCTATCTCTCCATAATTTTTATCAGTATATTATTGTCCAAATCGATGTGTGCTCTGCTGCTTAAACTCTGATGTGTGATGTAATTTATCCTGGGGAAAATAATTTAGAAATGTATAAAAGTAAAGGATCACACTACCCGCTACCCAAAAGGGCGAGGCCGGTAGGTGTGTAACACATCCCTCTAAATTTGGGGTGGGCACAAATTTTCTAAAAAAAAAAATTTAATGTGCTTTTATTTATTTGGATTACGTTGTATGATGCACTATGGAACTTTCTTTTGCTTCAAGTATCCCAAATAAATTAATTTCTTGTCCTTCTTTTGGAAATATTTTTCATGTGACACCAGTATTCTGAAATATTTTTTCAACGCTCAGTATCTTAAGTTAGCTTACTTTTAGTTCATCGAGTATTGTTTACAAAACTAAAAAACTGCTTTTATTTGGGGATGAGCTTGAAATGTGGATTCATTCACATACTACTATTAAGTCTAGCTTATATTAAGGGTACAATTTGGGAGTTCACATTCCACGCTCAACTAAAGGATGAGCACGAGGTGCTCATCCCTATAATTTTGAGGTGGGGACCTTCTTCATTCTCTTATTTCTGTGTATGTTTTGTTAGGATTAAATAGTACGCTGCGCCCTGAAATATCTCTTGCGCCCAGTATCTCAAATGAGCTAATTTCTTGTCCTGCATCCAGAAATATATTTCCTACGACACTCGAATCTTGAAATATTTTTTCAGAATCACCTATTGTCTGAAATATTTTTTTCAACGCATAGTATGCTAGGTTAATAAATTTTTAGTGCACGAAGTACTTTTTAAAAAATAATCAACATCTTTTATTTCAGGATGAGCATGGAGAGTGGATTCACTCACGTACCAATATTAAGTTTTAGATCAATGGTATAATTTGAGGGTTCACATTCCATGCTCATCCTGTCCAAAAGATGAGCATGGGATGCTCTTCCCTCTAATATCAGGGTGTGGACCATATTCTTAAAAAAAGTTTAATTGTTTCTATACATATATTAATCTATTCGGATTCAATTTTTCAGTGCACCTTGAAATATCTTTTGCACCCATTATAAAAAAAAAAAATCAGTTTATTTCTAGTCCTGCATTCAAAAATATTTTTCTAGTATTATCTAATATTCTGAATATTCTTTCAGCACCCAATAACTTAAGTTAATTGAATTTTAGTGCATAGAGTATTCTTCTTCTTCTTCTTTCCGGGAAGAAAAAAAATCATTTATTTATGGATAAGCTTGGAATGTGGCTCGACTCACAGACTAGCACTAAGATTTAGATTCATGGTACAATTTAAGGCTTCGCATTCCATCCTCATCCAAAAGACAAGCATGAGACGCTCATCCCTCTAATTTTTGGGGGCCACAAATTTTCTAAATTTTTTTTATGTGTTTTTATTTATTTGGATTACGTTGTACGATGCACTATGGAACTTTCTTTTTCTTCAAGTATCACAATTAAATTAATTTCTTGTCCTTCTTTTGGAAATATTTTTCATGCGACACCAGTATTCTGAAATATTTTTTCAACGCTCAGTATCTTAAGTTAGCTTACTTTTAGTGCATCTCGTATTGTTTAAAAAACTAAAAAAATCGCTTTTATTTGGGGATGAGCTTGAAATGTGTATTCATTCACATACTACTATTAAGTCTTATATTAAGGGTACAATTTGAGGGTTCACATTCCATGCTCAACTAAAAGATGAGTACGAGGTGCTCATCCCTCTAATTTTGAGGTGGGGACCTTCTTTATTTTCTTATTTCTATGTATGTTTTGTTAGGATTAAATAGTATGCTGCACCCTGAAATATCTCTTGCGCCCAGTATCTCAAATGAGCCAATTTCTTTTCCTGCATCCAGAAATATTTTTCCTACGACACTTAAATCTTGAAATATTTTTTCAGTATCACCTAATGTCTGAAATATTTTTTCAACGCCCAGTATGCTAGGTTAATAAATTTTTAGTGCACGAAGTACTTTTTAAAAAATAAGAAACGTCTTTTATTTGAGGATGAGTGTTACACACCTACCGGTCTCGCCCTTTCGGGTGGCGGGTAGTGTGATCCTTTACCAAAATTCAATTCTAATTATTTTTCTCAAGCTAATTTACATCACACATCAGAATGTAAGCAGCAGAGCATGCATTAGTTTGGACAATAATATATTGATAAAAATACGAAAAGATAAATTTTTCCCCAGAATGATCAAAATATACAGTCATCCAGATAATGGTTCCTGACAGGCCAAAATAAAATACTACAGTCATCCGGTAACCACAATAAATTTCCAAAAGAAAAATCATCAACATCCACCATCCCACTAACCCTACTCCGGAGTCTTACCTCTGTCTCCCTGCTCTGCTATAGATGAGCTGCCAGAGGGCTTAAAAGGGGCTGGGATTCATAAGTGAATCACAGAGTAACCGTTAATCTCATATAAAATATATAAACAATGCATGTAAGAAAATCAAGAATAAATGCACAAACCACATAGCATTCAGTATCAAGGCACACAGCTAAATCTGGAACTAGCAGTCGTAATAGCACACAGCACAGACTGCAGTGGTCCTAATAGCACACAACACAGACCACCGAGCACAGCACACATCAAAGCCCTTAATGCACACAGCATGTTGCGGTTCAAGAGCTCTTGGAAATAAATAATAACCAAATGTATGCAATATACATAGTAAAACATACATACACAAGTCACACAGAGTATATGAGGATTAAGGTTACTACCTGATATTCGACCACGAATATAAATGAATTTTCCCGATGCACAATATCACAAATAGTCCTAAAATAACAAAATATAAATATAATTAATTCCTCCTCAATAAACATTTCCTTTTGATAACTTAAAATAAGCCTAATTCATGGATCCATATTTACTAAATTCCTTTTCCTATTAAGGAATTTAATATGAGCTTCATTCCCTCTATTTTCGTTAATTTCCAAGAATTTTCATCAAACAGTGGCTGATCTTCAAAAATTCACAATTAAATCTATAAAACTCCTTTTGGGTTGGTTACAAATCCTAAATGACCCTTAATACGTCTAATTTCAACCAAAAATACTATCTTAGGCCAGACTTAAACGATAATTCGTTTATAGCTCAAAATGTCTCTGTTGCCCGAAATAAAGTCCAGAATCAGAGGGTCATTTTCAAAAATTAATTTATCTTAGCAAAAAATTCATAAAAATACATATTACCTATCAAATTAAAGCTTATTATTTCTACTTTAATCTTGTAAAATTTAATTCCAATTGGACTTCATTCACTGCTCCAAAAATTTATTACAAGATGACTGCCCAGAATGGAAATCCCAAAACAATTTCAAGTTAACGTACAATTCAATCCCGGAACTTCCAAAATTTCTACCGAATCGCTATCCTACACATTTTTTCGTTTTGAACACAATGGAATCATCAAAATAACAAAAATCCCACTCCTTAATCATGCCCTGTTCAGACCAAAATTTAAGCTTAAATATGACAATTTACCAATTCATAATTTATCCACCAAACTATGTTCTTATGCTCCCAAATCATCATATAATCACATATTTATGAATAAATCATCATGATACTTCAAGAACCTTAGTTGGCTGAAAGTAGAAGGTTTCATAACATATCCAAAAACTCATCCAAACCTCAAACCAATCGATTCAAAACGAAGCTTACGCTTACCTTATCACGATTCTGTAGTCGGTTTGGAATTCCGGTAGTAACTCGGCTAATCCAATGACTTGAAAATCCTCCTATGAGAAAACTGAAACCATAGGATTGAAGCTCTCAATGTATAGAACAATGTTTATGAAGGGAGTTTTTGGATTAGAGGTGGTTCGGTAGATGAATTTGCTTAAGGTTCGTTTCTCTCTCCTCTAAGAACTCCATACGCCATTTTCGCATATATTAAGCTTTTCTCTCTTTCCTATTGGTTTTTGGCCGAGTATGTAATAGAAATAAAGTGGATTTAATGATCATCAAATTCTCAAAGTCGGTGAATGCTTGGAAAGGATAATTGGACGTTGATCTTTCAATTAATTACAATTATACCAATGCATTAATTTTGACTCCATTTGCTTTATTTGACCGAAGATATATGGGAGGGGGCCTGATGCTACGTGATTTCTTTGACCCATGGATGTGTCTTGATCAATTTAACAAATTGGTGAAATAAGATGTTGTGGAGTTCTTTCCAATATGATCTTACTTGATCCTCTACAGGACTTTTATTTGTAACTTGGTCTTTACCCATATAGTTGCAAATGTTGGGTAGGTGTTAGGAATTAATCCTTAATTCCTTATAAGGACTTTTCTTCCTTAAATTTTCAGAAAGATAGGTCCTAAATTCCAAATATTGATTTTATAATTATTTGGGCCAAATTTCACTTTATATAATTCCATATATATCCACCTTTATAAATTTCACTTTGGTCGAAAATAATTGCCCAAATAAATTAATTGGATGTTAGACACAAATGTCCCACTTTGTGCCAACATGTATCTCAAAATTTTTGGTTTTAGCAAAATTGGGTAAAATTGACCTTTCGTCAAAATTTTACTATTTCTTTTCTCCAAATACAAATACATCATACATGGAATTTGTTAGAGAAAATTTAGGATATTACAATGAGCATGGAGTGTGGATTCACTCAATACCAGTATTAAGTTTTAGATCAATGGTATAATTTGACGGTTCACATTCCATGCTCAACTAAAGGATGAGCACAAGGTGCTCATCCCTCTAATTTTGAGGTGGAGACCTTCTTTATTTTCTTATTTCTGTGTATGTTTTGTTAGGATTAAATAGTACGCTGCACCCTGAAATATCTCTTGCACCCAGTATCTCAAATGAGCTAATTTCTTGTCCTGCATTCAAAAATATTTTTCCTACGACACTCGAATTTTGAAATATTTTTTCAGTATCACCTAATGTCTGAAATATTTTTTCAACGCTTAGTATGCTAGGTTAATAAATTTTTAGTGCACGAAGTACTTTTTAAAAGATAAGAAACGTCTTTTATTTGAGGATGAGCATGGAGTGTGGATTCACTCACACACCAGTATTAAGTTTTAGATCAATGGAATAATTTGAGGGTTCACATTCCATGCTCATCCTATCCAAAAGATGAGCATCCATGCCCATCCCTCTAATATCGAGGTGTGGACCATTTATTTAGGGATGAGCTTTGAATGTGGATTTATTCACATACTATTATTAAGTTTTAGATTAAGGGTATAATTTGGGATTCACATTTCATGCTCATCTAAAAGATGAGCATGTGATGCTCATCCCTATAATTTTGGGGTGGAGACCATTTTTTCTTTTTTTAGAATTTTTTATGTATTTTTATTTATTTGGGTTAAATTGTATACAGCACCCTAAAATATTTTTTTCACCTGGTATCTCAAATGAATAATTTCTATTCATACATTCAGAAATATTTTTCTTGTGACTACAGTATCCTAAATTTTTTTTTCCAGTAGCACTAGCTGTCTAAAATATTTTTTTTCATCACCTAGTATCTTAAGTTAATTAGTTTTTAGTACTTGGAGTATTTTTTCCAAAATAAAAAATAAAACCTTTTATTTGTGGACGAGTATGGAATATGGATTCATTCACATACTAGTATTAAGTTTTATATTAAGGGTATAATTTGAGGGTTTATAGTCCATGCTCATCCCTCTAATTTTAGGGTAGGGACCAATTTTTAAAAAAAGTTTTATGTATATTTATTTATTTGGATTAAATTTTTTGTTCCACCCTTATCTCAATTTCAATTCAAACATGGGTTTGATTCACACTCCATGTTCTGAGAAATATTTACCATCCGAAAAGAGGAAAAAACCCGAAAAGAGGAAAAAACGGAGTCTTTGGCTAAAAAATTCGGGAGTTCCTCTATTCAATCCTTTTCCTTCTTCTTGTTGCTTTGGATATCTCGTTCGTACACATCTTCTCTTTGTTTCTCGAGCCTATAGTGAGTTACGACGAGTTCGAAAAGGTCAAATCTTTGATGATTCCATCATACATGATTGAGTTGCAAAAACTTACGGATAGGTATCCTACATCCGAACCGAATTCTTTACGGTTAAAGAATCTCTTTCTAGTTGCTCGAAACAATTAGGAGATTCTCTAAAAAAATATGGGGTTCTGTTTCGCGGCAACATGCTATGGGTACGTTCTAAGAAGAAATATTGGAATCTCATCGATCTCATAAGTATCATACCAAATCCCATCAATCAAATCGCTTTTCGAGAAATACGAGACATCTAAGTCATACAAGTAAAGCGATCTATTCCTTGATAAGAAAAAGAAAAACGTGAATGGTGATTGGATTGATGATAAAATAGAATCTTGGGTCTCGAGCAGTGATTCGATTGATGATAAAGAAAGAGAATTCTTGGTTCAGTTCTCTACCTTAACGACAGAAAAAAGGATTGATCAAATTCTATTGAGTCTGACTCATAGTGATCATTTATCAAAGAATGATGTTGACACCAGTATCCTAAAATATTTTTCAGTAGCAACTAATGTCTAGAATATTTTTTTTAATACCCAGTATCTTAATTAAATTTTAGCGCATGGATTATTTTTATAAAAAAATACCTTTTATTTGTGGATGAACATGGAATTTGTATTTATTCACAAACTAGTATTATGTTTTAGATTAAGGGTATAATTTGAGGGTTCACATTCTATGCTTATCCCTTTAATTTTGAGGTGGGGACCATTTTTTCATTTTTATGTATTTTTATTTATTTGGATTAAATTGTATGTTGCACCCTGAAATTGATTTCTTGTCCTGCACTTAGAAATATTTTTCCAGTGACACCAATATCCTAAAATATTTTTCCAGTAGCACCTAATGTTTGAAATATTTTTTCAATCTTAAATTAATTAATTTTTAGTGCATGGAGTTTTTTTTTTCAACAAAAAAAAAAAACCTTTTATTTGGGATTCAGCATGGAATGTGGATTCTAGAATGTATACGTGGAGTATCAACAAGATAGTGGCTTCATTCCTGAGAATACAAGTTCAAATCCCGAGAAGTGTGCTTGTTGTAAGAGACAAAAACCCTTAGCCCTCTAAGTCTAGAAAGGGATTAATCTCAAGTTTAAAGTCACTTGAAAATACCCTTAATCAAATCAAAAATAAAAAAGTATAGATGGAGCATTCAACACACATAAGCATGATTGTGCATTGGGGATACAGAGGTAAATCATACTAACTGGCACTTCAATTCAGAAGATTTCAGAATTAACTCTTACGAATTATTCTGAGGATATCAATTCGCAAAGACTCAAACAGTACATTGTGTTATGAAGATCACAACTAATGTTATCCCACAACTTGGGAAGGAAAAAAAAAAAAGAATCAGAGAAGATACAGGTACCCTATTGATCAGTTGTCAACAAATCAATCAGTTTTTTACCACAGTAAAATGTCCCTTGCAATGCTTACCAACAATCCTTGTCCCATTTGGAAAAGGAGTTAAGAGCAACCCTCATCCATTCATGTCTGCATCTTTGAAATGCCTCCGGCACAGTCAGCCAGCTCCTGTTTCTGGTACTTTGCTCAGGCCATGACCCAAGCTCTTCCTTAACAAACAAAGCAAACATCGCTGCTTTACATAAACCTTCTGGACTGAATTCATCCTGATGTGTCTTACTCCTAAATTCATAGCACCCAAGAAAATCCTGGAACCCAATGACCACAAGTATTAAAGATCCAGCAAACTAAATCAAGATGATAGGAGTTTCCGAGGGATAAAAGTTTTATGGTAATGATAAGATCAAAGCATGCCAAACACATTGATAATAGCACCATCACGTCATACCTTTGACTTTTGCTCATTATAGAGTATTCATTATATCGTATTCAAAACTAATCTAGTCACATTCTATCTAGTTAAGTTTTATTTCATATGTTAACGTTGACTCTAGTGCTTTCAATTGTACGAAGCTAAACCAAGCTTTTTGTGAACCTCTGTGGTCATTATCAACAGTGACAATTACATACAGAATGACAAGATGATATCTCCTTCAATTATCCTTTCAAACACAATTATATTGACATTACAGAAGCTCGAAAATATAGTCAAAAGCAAATTCAAGGAAAAGTTTTTCACCTTTAGTTCCCCTCGAACGCCTGCCTCTTCAATAGCTTCTCTTACAGCTGCCTCCTCGACAGTTTCATCATTCTCCCAACCTCCCTTCAATTGAAAGCAGAATCACAGATCAGGAAATTAACAAGTTGATCTCATATGTCAACATTTAAGCCCAAATGAAAGCCAAACAACAACAACAAAGCCTCATCCCACTAGGTAAGGTCATCTACAAGGATTGCTATGTCAACAACCAAATGAAAGCCAAACAACATAGGGAAAATTTATAAAATGGATCCTTGATAAGAAATTGCTGGCAATTGATTGTGGCAATGCAAAATAATGTTTAACATGGTGTGCTATTTAATGGAGGTATCGATGTTATCAAAAGTGAATTTACACAAAAAGCGACTATAGAACCTTAAGGGTGTGTTTGGTTTGAGGGGGGAGGGGAGTTTCCCTCCCTGAAAAGTCAGATATGTCCATAAATTACATAACTTTTTGCATCGTTTTCCGCACAAACATTTCACATCATGGTCATATCTGACTTTTCACACAAAGGAGGGAGGGAAACTCCCCTCCCCTTCTCTCAAACCAAACACACCCTAAAAGCAAATAACAGTGTAAAAGGGTTCCAGAATTTTAGTGTACAAATGTACAATTAATTTACTATGAGTTATCCAAGGGCCTAAAGTCAGAATTTTAGTGCAATAAATAATTATCCCTACGGTCCTAGATATAGGACAAAGTTGACTTTGTTGGAAAGATTAAGGAAGCTAATTAAATTACTTTAGAATATGTATATTTTCATTTTTTTCTCCAAACTAATTAGTTTGACTATTAAACTGATATAATCTACGGATACATAATATATTATATGATATGATTAAGTAACTTATTTAGCTTCCTTAATCTCTTCAAAAAAAGCAACTCTGTCTTATATTTAGGACCAGAGGAAGTACCTAATTTATTGCATTGTTTTAATTAGGAGATTATAAACTTCACACCAATTAGTATTATGGACTTTCAATTCTTCAAATCATTGCGGGCAAAGGACAGGCATGGTGACTTAAGATGTCCGAGTTCTCCCCTCTCATCCTCAAAGCAATAAATCACAGGAAGCAAGGATTAGGTATAAAGTTTCATTACTGAATATAGTAGTAAGTAGTAACTAGAAATTGATTCAATCATTTTGCTTTTTTTTTTTTGAAAAAAAAAAGTGATTCAGTCATATAACAACAAATGAAGTTACTAAAACTATGATAATTATAGAAGTCAATATTCCAGAGTCCATACCTTTGGAAAAAGAAGACCCGGTCCACTTTGTGAGCTAATCATAAGAACTTCAACAATCTTCTCTGAGCTGGACTCTCCACTGTTATCAGAAATTCTATACCTAAATGGAATACACCTGAAACACAATAAGCAGCCCCTGAAGGACAAATCTCTATGTAGTTGTAAGCGAAAAAATCACATCGCAGCTTTCTTTAAGCTTAGGGAAAATTTATCAGCCAAAATAATTTGTTCAACATATTAAAAGCTGCTTCATTTTATTCGCAAGCAAAATTAAGCATTACAGTCTCAACGATTTCATTTCCCAAGTAATTTATCACCCAGTCAACATTCACTAGTATATCGTGCAAACAAAAAACTCAATATAATATACCAGTACATTATTTTTAGAGGGATCACACTCAATTTACAAAGATGGAGAACAAAATCTGTTCCCCATGCATCCCCCAAAGCAACAATTTCTTTTTTACAAAAAGGCGAAGCCAACATTAAAATAAGAGCATTTTCCATATGCGCGACTATCATTACACGCCTTCAATACCAGTAAGCATGTACTCGTCGTAGTTTATGATGTAAAATACAAATACAAATTGAACTGCCTCCTACTATATACCAAGTGAAATAAAATTGTCTACGAAACATGACCAACTGAGCTACAGGATTCAAACGAATCCAATTTTTTTAAAACAAAAATACTTGGCCCAAGGTCTCGAATTAACCACATATTTTAATTCTATGTATATATTAAATTACTAGTCAAGACGGGGGAATCATCAGCCCGATCAGCCGCTATCAGCCTATCAGGGCACTAGGATGTAATCTCAACAGAAAAGCTAACTCTATAGATCAAGACATTGCTCCAAATGAAAATGACATATTTCCCAACAACTACTAACAAAGCCACAGGGTGGGAAGGGGGTGGGAGGGAATCAATATTCAAACAGGCCTCACACATCGTATGAATGAGGAATAACATAATAGACTGGAAAGCGTACCCGGCAACAAGGCGGAAACCACCCTCGTACCGCTGCTGAAGACGACCCGTACGGGCCACCAAGTCAGACATAGTAAGGAAGAAACCCAGCCTCAATAGCAATCCTCAGAATTCACAAAATAGCAGTCATTCGCCATGAAACCCGATTGCAGGCGCACGAATACGAGAATGCTCACAGCCGCACTAGATAACAACCCCACCATTCCTGTACATGGTTTCTGCGGTAGGAATCGACGCTTCTTCGCATAACCAGAATGGCCTCCCCTGCATAGGTTTCCTACTTAGGGTTTGCAAACCATTGCAGAGAGGCGTAGGGAGGGAAAGCAACGGTAAACGAATGGTTGATTTTTTTAGGGAGAGAAGCGCAAAAAAAACGAAAGGAGCAAGCTACAGGAAACGAACGGTTGATTTAGAGAGAGAAAGTGCAAAAGAACGAAAGGAGGAAATGAAGCGACTACAACGGATCTGAGCGGAGACGGTGGGGACGGTCACCGTCACGTGGATATGGTCAACACGTGGGGCCCATCTGGAAGATCATTGTGTTTTCCTGGTGACAGCACACTCCAGAACAGGCATGACTTTTACCATTAATACACCGACACGTGGAATGAAACTGGGCTCAACTTATTGAGAGAAGTTTGATTGGATGGCATATCAATGAAAGCAAGATTTGCGTAACACTGGATCGGAGGCGGTGTAAGAAGTCAGCCAGAGGACTTTATAAAAGCTAAGGGGTGTTTGCTTTCGCGAAATAGACGGGACGGAGCGACTTGATATGAGGATTTGGTAGGGCCCTCTTGTCCTTTGGATCTCATAAAAGAAGGTTCTTGAAGGGGAGTAGATTTCGGCAAAAAAAAAAGAGTAGATTATCTCAGTATCAGTATTCGGCTCCTCCCCAGTGCTCATCTTTCAGTATCTCTCAATTTCGGCCGTCAAATATTTGATCTAACCGTTTAGAAAGATACACGTCATCTTCTTTTAAAATTTTTATTTTTACCGCATTCGGTAGTTTTACCACATGCAGTATTTTGAAATGTAAGATCAACAGTCTGGGAGGGATTTCTGAGAGAGATCAACGGTGTAAAAGGGCTTCTAAGGAATTCTGAGGTGCTTGGCTTGAGACAATCCGGGTCCGTTCTTGAAGCCTTTTAATTTTCATAATGACTTTTTTCCCCGTTTTCTTGGTTTTGGCAAGATGACGGTTGCACTGTTAATTTTGACCCCCAAAAAAAACAAAAGATCACCATTGGCATTAATTGGAGTTTTAAAAAAATAGTTTTTTAAATAAGTCCTGTTTAATTGTTTTACGCAAACAAAAGGGTAGTATTTAACAAATATCATTAAAAATACTCTTTTTTTCTCGCATGCTATTTTTAAAAGAAGTCAATAAAATTTTCAATCTCTTATAAATGAAACAAAATACCAAAATTTTCACTATCTCAATTGATTTAGGGAAAAAAAACATACACCCAAGGAGTTCTAAAATATTGAAATCCGATCTCTTGAATTGAAGGCTCTATAGGTCATTTTAGAATTAAGTTTTTTTCATTAAATGATGTAATTGTCCTTATATATACAACAAATCAAACCAAGGTTTTAAAACTCGAACCGGCTGCTAAACCGGTTAAAGTATTGGTCAAGGGTTAGTGGATTAGACCGGAAGCAAACCACATGACATATGAGATAAATAATGGAAAAAAATGAGGAAAAATGAATTGACCCACCTCCTTCTCCAATTCCCATTCTACCCTTTTGTCAATCACTACCATTCAAAACTCCCGATTCACTTTTATCTTTGTCACTCACAACTTCTCATCTGTCTGATATTTTTTCGCTTTCTTCTTCACAACTCCTCCTAGCTACCTCCTCATTCCCGATCAATCTCTCTCTCAAAAATAAGAAATGACCTTCACCAAGAAATAACTAAGAGAGGGCTTCGGAAACCATGGCCTTATTTGACAAATCCAACAGTGACCATGAATATATCTCATTCTCCCTTTTTTTTTCTCCGTCTCATATTTTCTCCTTCATTGCTGGCGCGATAAAATCCACACCTAACTCAGATCTCTCTCTCCTTCATCTTGGTGACTCTTCAGTTCTCCCCCCCCCTCTCTTTTGTCTTTTCTCACTGTCGATCCGACGATGAGTTTCAGTTTCAGGTGACTTTTTTAAATAAAAAAACACTCAAACTCTATGGCTCGGTCAACTCAGCTAGTTGAGGCCGAGTTGACTCTAGGACAACTTGAGACCCTAGTTTTACCCTTAACTCGAACAGGTTTTTCGACCGACTCGACGATTCTCAGTCTGATACGGGTATCAGAACCTCGCTACAAACAAACTCCCACCACTGCCAGATGTCATGCTTAAAAGGATTGGCAATTGATATGTTGACCGTTCTTCTTCCAATTGAGGACATCTAAATCTTTTCAATTATTAGTTTTGCATTTTGGTTCATCCAAATAATTTTTTCATTCAACCTTTTCCTATAAAAACGAATGGAAAAATGACAGAAAAATACTAATTGAATTTCAAAATCCGGTTGACAAAAACAGTAATAAGATTGACAAAAACAGTAAAATAATTGACAAATCGTTTTATTGGGAAATCGTTTATTTGGCATTTTGAAATTCAAGCGGTTGACAAAAACAGTAGTAAGATTGACAAAAACAGTAAAATAATTGACAAATCGTTTATTTGACATTTTAAAATTCAAGTGGTATTGATCCTTACTTAAACTTATCAATTTCTCAATGCCCAAGCAAAAATAACTCATCACTATAAGTTGCTCTTGTCATTTGTTCTTTGAAAGTTGTTATTCACTTTGTTGTTGTTATTCGTATGCAAGTCCCTAGTCCCTACTTAAACTTGTCAATACACACAAATATCTTGTCATTAGCTAAGCTTTTATTGGCATTTTGTTATGCAAAAATGGCTATCTCCTGCACGATTCTTGTCACTTAAACCTATCAACGCACGTGCATAAATAACTTGTTACTTGCTAAACTATTCTTGTCATTTGTAACACAAAAATTGTTTTTCAATTAGCTTTTATTATCCTTTGTATGCAGGTGTCTACATTAATTAATGCACATACACACGTAACTGGGACTCGTTATCATTTATTATTACTGTTCTTTGTTGGTAATCTTGTAAATATAAGATATTATTTACCCTCGATTCTAAATATAAGACAAGTTGACTTTTTTGGAGATATTAATAAAGCTTATTAAATTACTTTAAAATATTTATATCTGTTATTTTTTCTCTAAACTATGTTGTCAAACTTATAAATTGATATATAATCTAAGGATACACAACATATGATATGATTAAGTAACTTATTTAACTTATTTAATCTCTAGAATAAAAAAGTCAACTATATCTTATATTTACAATCGGATGGAGTATAATTTTGATTAAATAATAGTGAAAACAAAAAATGGAAAGGATATGAAAAGTAAAAAATTATGTATGGAGTATTACTTTACGGTAAAAGATTGAAATTTGTCCGAGTCAATATCTTTTTGCTAAGCACAGGTATCCTCTTATTGAAAGAATCATGTCCAAGGCACTTTTGGCCACTAATGATCCGTTTGTTACAAAGAAAGCTTGGGGAGGGAAAGGGAAGATCCCAATCTTCCCATGGATTTTGGGTGTTTGTTACACAGAAAGTCCAGTCAGCATCTTCCAGTGAGGGTCAATCTTCCCTCATTTGAGGGAAAATGCTTTCCATCCGAAAATGGAAGGAAAGCTGTCATCTTCACAGGAAAATGGTTTTTTGACAGATTTACCCTTGAAATTCAAATTTGGCGGGAAGTTCGAACTTGGCAGGAAAGTTCAAATTTGGCGAATTTTTTTTTTCTTCAAAAGTTCGAACTTAACAATAATATATTTTTTAAAAATATATTTTAGCAAAAAAAATATTTTTTATTTTGAATTAATTTCTTTTGAGGGTAAAATAGACATTTCCTAATTCTTTACCAACTACCACCTCTTCATTTTCTTCCTACCAAACAACTCAAGTCATCTTCCCTTATCTTTCAAATCTTCCTTTCCATTCCTTTTCCTCCTCTAAAGTTCCTTTCCCTCCCCAAACTTTCTTTGTAACAAACGGGTCCTAAATGTGAGCATTTCTCCCAATAAAAATTTAAATATTGATTCGAACACTGTGAAAGGTTATCCCCGATCCAACCCCCTTGGTTTCTGGGTCAATATCTTATGCCTCAATAACTTGGTATTTAAATTTGGTTTTCAAGTAAGCCTATATTCATTTCGGCCCAAAAAAAAGTACCCTAATATACAAGCCTTGGGAATTGGGCTTCAAGTAAGCCCATAAATATAAAGTTTTCTTTAAAAAGTAAAGTTGAGAAAATATGAAGCATTCTCAAGTAGTTTCCACTCAGAAATCTGCTAGAAGCCTAGAACAATTGATCGCGCCAACTCAAAAAAAAAAAAATCAATCAATCGCAAATGTTGAAGAGAGCCCTCGCCGGCACCGTCGATGTTGCCGCCGCAATCCGTCGCCCCTGCCTGACGACAACTCGGCACGCAGGGACCCTCTCCTCGGCCGTGAATTCCATGCTTCTCCGCTCACTTAAGGACCACTATCTTGAAGTGGCCAAAATGACTATGCCTCCTGTACTCTTTCTAAACATTCACTTTGTTTTCTCTTACATTCTCTTGCTTCTTTTGTCGAAAGCTTGCTTTAATTTCTTCGGCATCTTCGGTGCGTTGCAGAAAGTAGCTCCTCCCGATGCATTCTCTATTGTGAAAGGCGCGCTTAATTCTGACGGTCCAGTCCTCAAACGAAGCTATGGCAATGAAGAAATCAGTATTTACGTAACGCGATTGCTTAGTGGAATGGATGACGAAAGCAGTGAGATTGATCAGTTGTTCCTTCATGTGGATGTGTCTAAACCCGGTCAGGACGAATCGTTGATTTTCCTTTGTGGACTGTACGAAGATGCTTTGGGAATTCACTCTGTTTCAATGAGACCAAAGGACCCGAAGACTCGGTACCTTGTTATTCCAACTCAATACAGTGGGCCTAATTTTGAGTAAGTTATCTCAGTACTTTCTTATTCTTTTCTTCCTGGTTCTCTAGCTGTTTCCTATATATGGTAAATGCAATTTCCCTGTGTCATGAAGCCATGTTTAGTGGAGGTAATTAGGCTCTCTTGCATATCTGAGAAGAAGAAAATGATAATGATAGTGAAATGGAGAAGTGAGATTGATGTTCTTAGCTAAATTCAACGAGAACTTCATCACAGACTTCAATTGTAAGGAACGGGCAGAGATTCTTCTATTTTTATTCTATGTATTTTTAGAGACTAACTTAGGCGTCCGCTATTGATTAAAAAATCGAAAGTATTGTATAAATAAAAGAAGAAAGGGCTCCCTTTTTACTGGAGAAGCAGATTTGAACATATTTGGTGACCCAAAAAAATCATCTTCAAGCTGTAGAAGAAACTTAGTGTTATATATGGCTTTTATAATTTGAATATTGTACTTTTCTCTGACTTGCTTTCATGAGAAACTTTTGCTCATCTTGAAGTAGATGATTGTTTTCCACTGGCACAAATCAAGAAGATGAACACTTGATTTCTATTAAATATGTAGGTATATACCAATAGGATGGATAAGTTTATAAAATTTCTTTGAGATTCTATGAAATGGTTCATTATGAAGCGGCTTCAGTGTCCCAATCAGGTTTCAAACTTGTTACCTGTCCAAACTCCATTGTTTTTCATCATCTTGTGGTATTGCATGCTTTATTAATTATGCAATTATGGAATGACCTTTACTTCGAGACTGCAAAAGTGCTAGACTAATGAGTTGTTTTAGTTGTGTGAAATCTGGGGCCAGTGAATGTGGTATGAATCATGTCTGTCTTGACACTTTAGAGAGGTAGTTTTATTCAATTTCTTAACAGGGGTAAGAGGAAAGAGGGCGCCTTAAAATCTCAGGTGAAGTGAATGAAGTTTTTTAACTGCCCTCTGACATACTGTTGGTATTGACTATTGAGTGATTGAATATCCAGTTTAGGATTTGAAGTTTAAAAGCCTAGCCACCAACTGTAATTATTTTAAAGTGTCTCTAATTTATCAGTCATCCATGGATGAACTGCACCAGCTGTAATTACTTGGTTGAAGAAGTCTATGATTGTGTACATTAGTCATCAATTGGTGAAGCAAATTGTCTTTCCTCATAATACAAATTGGGCAAAGACATTTGAGCTGAAATTGAGCGATTGAGTTGGACATCTTGCTAACTGGTTTCATGGCATACCAGATATTTGGCGGCATAAGTGAAATTGCCTTTATCGAGATTATGCAATTTTTTTACATTTTGTTCTCTCTGTACCCTTGAGAGTGATAAAAGGTCTTTGAAAATAATACTCCTCCGGTCCTAATTATAAGACATAGTTGACTTTTTTGGAGAAATTAAGGAAGCTAATTAAATTACTTTAGAGTATTTTTATTTTTATTTTTTTCTTCAAAGTAATTAGTTTGACTAATAAACTAATATATAATCTAAAGATACACAACTTATAAAATGATTAAGTAATTTATTTAGCTTCCTTAATCTCTCCAAAGGAAGTCAACTGTGTCTTATAATTAGGACCGGAGGTAGTAGAAGACATGACTCCCCTGCCCTAACCAAAAAAAAAACAAAACTATGAGCATGATGATCCACTATGTCTTGTTGATGACGCCACTTCATAATAAAATAGCTACCAAATGATGTTTAATTGTTTCTGATTCTCTGTTGGAAAATATGAACAATACGTGTCTTCTGTGATCCCGATTATTTCCTCTTACCATCATATTTGGTACCTTCTGTGATCTATTCTAATTTTAATTGTGAATTGACAGAGATCTTGATGAAAGGACGAGGGATGCTTTTCACAGTTACATAGAGGAGCGAGGAGTAAATGAGAGCCTCTTCAAATTTCTGCAAGCATGGCTTTATGTGAAGGATCATCGAAATCTAATGCGATGGTTCAAAACAATGGGCGTGTTCATCGATGGAGGAAAGAAGCAAAGCTGAAAATGCTTAATCATCGCATATGAGATTACTTGTGATGCAACAATGCCTATGTTTCATGACTAAATTTTGAAATAGTAGTATAATACAATAGTCCTGGTGTATGCAACAATTCTAATATTGCATTTAATGCTTACATTGTCTTCTTTTTAAATATTTGTTTCATATTCAGTACTTATTTTACAAGGTCATTACTCAAAAAAATCTTATGTATAGGTCACGTAGTTTTTTGGGTGTTCGTCTGAAAATCCTAACATAAAACAATTACAGTAACTATTTCTTACAATTTTAGGAAATAAAAACGGAACTATTTCTTCAACGGTAATTTGAAAACATAATTTGAAAAAAAAAAATATAGAGCCAAACCAAAGGAAATTTTTTAGTGTTATTTGACGGATATTTCTGATTACAAACTTCTGTAATAAAGTAAATGCAATTAGTAGGATCCTTTAGGAATAAGTAAATTAAATATACATTTCACCAACAAAAAAATCAATCAGATGGTAATCACAAGTAGAATAGTAATTACCCCCAAAACTCCATAACATGGGGTGCTTTAATTAATTCTTTTTAATTAAAAAGTGACAGTTAACTCATTTAATATATTATGAATTGAAATGTTTTTCTACTTTTATCTTATTAAAGAATGTGGACCCTATGTGTTATTTTGAAGAAATAGAGGATATAATGAAGGGAAAATTCTAAATAAATACCATTTGAATTTATAAAATCCCCAGAAGTCTGTCGAATTTGTAAAAAGACTGAGAGGTATCAAGGACCTATGAGGGATATGCAAATTTGCGTGAAATTACATTTTTACCCTTAGTTTTTTTTTTTTTTTTTAAAAACCCTCGCCTGCCGCCGCCGGCCACCGGTGGGGTTTTTTTTGGGGGGGCCGGGGGGTGGGGTCTTTTTTTGGGGGGGGGTGATGGGGGTTTAAACAAAATTAATTTGAAAGTGAGGAGGTGGGATTTGAAACCCCCACCTCTCACATAGAGGCCAAGTGGCCTTTAATATATATATACAATAATAAATATGTATATTCTTCTTAACATTTTTTCAATGGTAATTACAACTAGACCATCGTCATTTACCACAAATGTTTTGGGGTTTTTCATTATTGCCCATGAAATAAACACATAAACTTGATGCATTATTACAATTAGACCATCGTTATTTACCACTAGACCATCGTCATTTACCACAAATGTTTTGGGGTTTTTCATTGTTGCCCATGAAATAAACACATAAACTTGATGCATTATTACAACTAGACCATCGTCATTTACTACTAGACCATCGCCATTTACCACTAGACCATCGTCATTTACCATAAATGTTTTGGGGTTTTTTATTGTTGCCCATAAAATAAACACATAAACTTGATGCATTATTACAACTAGACCTTGGTCATTTACCACTAGACCATCGTCATTTACAAGTCCACCATTGTCATTCACTTGATGTATTATTTCATTGTGGTAAATGACAAAGGTCTAGTGGTAAATGACGAAGGTCTAGTTGTAATAATGCATCAAGTTTATATGTTTATTTCATGGGCAACAATGAAAAACCCCAAAAGATTTGTGGTAAATGACGATGGTCTAGTGGTAAATGGCGATGGTCTAGTGGTAAATGACGATGGTCTAGTTGTAATAATACATCAAGTTTATGTGTTTATTTCATGAGCAACAATAAAAAACCCCAAAACATTTGTGGTAAATGGCGATGGTCTAGTTGTAATTACCATTGAAAAAAATGTTAAGAATAATATATATTTATTATTGTGTATATATATATATATCAAAGGGTTCAAGTAGCCCAACTGGTTGTTGGGCCACTTGGCCCTTATGTGAGAGGTGGGGGGGTTCAAACCCCACCTCCTCACTTTCAAATTAATTATTTTTAAAGCCCCACCCAAAAAAAAAAAAAAAAACCCACCGGTGGGCGGCGAGAGTTTTTTTTTTTATGTTTTTGATTTTTTTTAAACTAAGGGTAAAAGGGTAATTTCACGCGAATTTACATATCTCTCATAGGTCCTTAGTACCTCTCAGTCTTTTTACAAATTCGACAGACTTCTGGGAGTTTTACAAATTCAAATGGTATTTATTTGGAATTTTCTCTATAATGAATGACCAAAATTGGAAAATGAGTATAATCATAGGAACAATGCTGAAAAATGAGAATTAATTATTTAATTGTCTTGCAAAGTTAGTTATACTTTGTACCAGGCCTTTCTTCTAGATTCACCCTATATTATGGACAGGAGTGAGTAGCAAATTTGGACCAAAATATTTTTTTTTGGATATAAAAAGGTTTTGTTTTGGATGGGTTCGGCAGGACCAAAATATTTTTCAAAGTTAGAATTTGTCATATTGTAAGGGATTAAACCCTTCGCTTGACCCAACAACTTTTTTTTTTTTTTTATATGAAAAAGTTTTGGAAGGGTTCGACATCAGTCCCCCACTAAGGCCAGGGCACGGCCCCGGGCTCTATGAGCACTTACTGGGGACTTACGAGATCGCCTACCAAAGGAGTCTCAGCGACGGCAGAAGGGATCGAACCCACGACCCAAGGGCCTAGTCCTGGATCCTTACCATCTATGCCAACTCACATCAGCGACCCAACAACTTTTGTACTCAATGTCTCTATGACTAACTCAAGAAACCCAAGTGACAAGATGATCAGGGCCAAACATATTTTTTGTTCATATTGATCAAGCCCAAATAAGAGAGTTTATTTGTTTCAAAAATCAGTCCAATTAAATGAATCCACTGTCCACGGTCAATCAA
The DNA here is from genome assembly GCA_025563575.1 of Acacia pycnantha. Lineage (NCBI taxonomy): Eukaryota > Viridiplantae > Streptophyta > Magnoliopsida > Fabales > Fabaceae > Acacia > Acacia pycnantha. Next base: position 1,262,297 of record JAMWYP010000032.1, on the reverse strand, counting down.
TGAAATATTTTCAACATCCTTTATAATTATTTTTTATCATCAAAATATTTATCATAAACCTTGGGCACCAGTAATTTTTATAGTATGCAATATCATAATGTTTAAAGCTCTAATTATTTTGTTGCATGCATGCTTTATTGTTAGTTTTATGCCTAAAATGGGTCTGTTTGTGTTAGTGGTGACTTATTTTCTATCTAACTTTTTTAGAAGCTCGGTAGGAAAAAAAATCAAGTTGTAAATATGATTTGTACTTGGATTGATGGTAATAGAAATGGAGGGGTCCACGTCAAAAAGCTGAGAGCTTTTTGGAAAAATGTTATCCCATGAAATTTTTTCTTTAGCTGACTTTTATGAGCTTTTTAAAATTAAAAAAAAAACTCAGTGAACTTTAGATAAGAATTGAACTTTTAATACGTTTTCTTTATTATTTGTGCTGAGTCAAAATGAGCAGTAAATTTTTTGATAATAAAATTTTAGGAAAGGGGTTGAGTTCACCCACAATCCAAAGGCAAGGTGAAAATCTCTCTTCCTCCTAGATGATACCGATGTTAGGCAGGGTGAGCCGTCTATTACCCTCAGGTATTTACCTAGGCACCTAGGAACTAGAATGCCGCAGCAGTAAATTAATTATTCAGCAGAAGAAAGATTAGATGCAGGGGGCATGAACTTCCCAAAGAATAAGCAGACCACACATTTCTTCATTTCAAATGTTATTTATAAGGAATGAATTTAATACTTTCCCTCTCGTGCTAAATATAAGATATAGTTGAGATTTTGGAAAGATTCAGGAAGCTAAATAAATTACTTAATCATGACATATGTTGTGTATCCTTAGATTATATATTAGTTAAACTAATTAGTTTGGAGAGAAATAAAAATACTCTAAAGTAGTTTAATTAGCTTCATTAATCTCTCCAAAAAAATTCAACATTGTCTTATATGTAAGACCGGAAGAAGTATTAACAACTCAGTTCAATAATTAAATTATTCACATTTCACAACAGCAAAATAATGCTTATACTAAATTGTAATGCCCTTTGCAGATTTCTGAAATTTTAGTGGATTGGAAGAATTAATGAAACATGACTAATTTTTTGAATTATTTTTTTATTCATTAATTAAAATAATTAAGTTGAGCACTAAAAGTTAGGATTTTTTATTTTATTTTTTTGCCAGAATAAAAACAAGGGTATGAAATGTAAGGCTATTTTAGTGGAAAAAATATAGTTGGCAAAAAGTTAAATAATTCTTTTAATTTGGATGCATAACTTCATAACTACTAGCTACAAGCCACAGCTTACAATTATTTTGGCACAATAATGATCATAGGATTGGATGTAAATAAAGATTGGGAGAAGCTTAGGGTGATGTAAGTTATGAGTATTCGTCATTTAAATAAATGGCTGATTTTAAATTTCAACCCTTGTGTGTGATATCAATCTACCACTCTGGTCCTATTTATAAGTCTCTTTTGATTAAAAAATTTGATACTATTTATAAGTCTTCTTTCAGGTCATATGTCAAGGTTCGAAGGTAGTATTTACCTCGGCACCTCGATCAGAAGACATTATAAGATTGAACCATCCTAATGTAATAGACTTTTAGGTCTCATATAATCCTGGATAAATTTTATAAATAATATTACCCAATGTCACTACTTTCAGTTTAAAAATAATATGGTTTTAGGATTTTTTTTTTTTCATATATCCAGATGAAATAATAAACAACTAAGACTATAGTTTAATTTAATGATATTTTCCTAAAAGTTGACTTAAATCCTCTCTTAAATATACTTCTGTAGAAAATTTATAAATTGATGAAATAAAAAAATTAAATAGATTTTAAAAATTTTAAAGAGATAAATATTAGTTAATTGAAGAAAGGAAGCTTATAAAAACAAAAACAAAAGTGGAGGAAGTGTTTTCAGCCTTTTACAAGGAGCGACCAATTGCATGAACCAGACAAACAACGGTGTGAAGAAAAAGGAGCATATGTTGGTGCTGACAAATCAAAATCATGATAAAGATATGCTCAACACACAAAAGTTATTTATTCTACGCGGTCCTCAACCTTAACATCAAATTCATGGTTGTACTTGTAGTTTTTATTTTAAATTTAACATCTTTATCTTTCTTTTTTTTAAACTTTAAGGGAAAATTTATTTCAAGGTCCTTTTAACAGAGAAAATTTCAAAAAAGGCCCAAGATTATGACAATCCTGGAAAAAACCCTAGGACCTTTTCTGAAATTTTCAGAATCTACATGAGTTGTTAACGGTACTGATTTAGTTATTAGCAAAGTATTGTTAACAAGGTTGATTTAGTTGTTAATGACCTACCCGTTAACAACTATATCAGCCCCGTTAACAACTCACCCAATATTTTGACAAACCCAGAAAAGGTCTTGGAGCCTTTTATGGGATTGTCAGAATCTTGGGGCTTTTTTTTAAAATTTTCCTGTAAAAAGGGCCCTAAAATAAATTTTCCCAAACTTTAAACAACCCCCATATATATGAGGAGTGTAAGATAATAATGTGTAAAACAATAAGTTAAGTTTCGAGCAAAAAAAAAAAACAATAAGTTAAGGATAAAGTTACACATTCATATAATAAATTTAATGAGATGAATTGTATTGATAAAAAATAGTACTTTCTTTATCCCGGAAAATAGGTTTTAAAAGAGTAATTGAGACAGAACATGGCTTTAAATTGAAATTGGAATCTTATATAAACTATTCAAAGAGGTTTTATAAGTTATTCAAGATTTTCAAGAATCATTTCAGTACTTCATAGGAATATGTAATTGGCAAGACGTTTTGTGTAAGTCCAATGCTTTAAATCCAACTCCCACCTCTCTCTTTTTCACCTAAATGTGATATTTATTGCATTTTCATATATGCACAAGACCCAAAAGTGTTAAGATTCAAAAGAATACTTATTGTACGGCTTGGATCTGTTAGAAAAAGAAGTTCATGCAAGTTGAGATAAAACTCATCTCATATGCTTTATCTTGTAAATCGTAAATTACGTTAAAAAAATAACTTGTACTGTTAACTCAAGCGGAGCTAATTAAATCCGAAGTCGTTTTTTGGGTGAAACTACATTTTCCTAGTACTTACCATTTTTCCATCTGTTGTCGGAGACTAACGTTGTATTTGATTATTCAAGTTGTCTCAACTTTTTTCAGCACCTTTGAACCACATTAATGTAGCCATGGTGTATAAGAATAATTTGCTTAATAGCCTCTTCGGACACTATGATGTCAATGCACCATGGGAAAAAAAAAATCTAAAAACAAACAAATTCAAATCACAACATGCTTGTTTCATTTTAATTTTATAATAGGGTTAAGTACCAATTTTGCCCCTGAAGTACGCGTTTAGGAGCAATTTTGCCCTTTAAGTTTTTGGCGTAGCAATGTTGCCCTGAAGTATCAAAACGTAGCAATGTTGCCCTCCGTTAAAAACCCTAACGTTGACCGTTAGTTGACCGTTAGGGTTTTTAACGGAGGGACAACATTGCTACGCCGAAAACTTAAAGGACAAAATTGCTTCTAGGCGCGTACTTCAAAGACAAAATTGGTACTTAACACTTTATAATATTATTCACTTTATAAAAATAAAGAGAGTAATTGAGACAGGAGGCCCACAAAAAAACATTAAAAAAAGGGGATGAACATGGAAAAGCGAGAGGCGCGTGGGGTACGTTGGGAAGACGCAAGAGTCAGATACATTGCACAAAGAGGGAAAGCAAGGATGGGTGGTGGCTTAAAAAAGAATAGGATTGGAAGAAGCAGAATACAGAACAGAACATTGTACCTTGAAATTTGCGAATTTAAATGGCCAACTTGAACCAACTTGCACACATATTCATTGATTCTCTACTTGTACTGTGTTGATTTTGTTCAGTGCAATGAACGCAAAAGTAATCCCATTCTCAGAATCATGGCCTGTCTCTGACACGCGCCATTAATAACAGACTGGGCCCAATCACAACATGCATTGAACTCAGACACATTACCAAGATAATAATTAAGAAAAATTACATCTAAGTCCCAAATAAAAAATTACAACAAAATGTCCCTTTAAATCTCAAATTTCCAGTAAAGTTTTGTGGGACATTTATACAATATATTTAAAATTTAAAAATTCAAAAATACCTTTAATGAATATACACTCATCCACTCCCTCTCTCTACTTAATCAATAGGGTTATTTTGAAATTTTCACATCTTAAATATATTTAAAAAAATGCCTCACAGGACTTCAGTGTAAATTTGAGATTTAAGGGATCTTTTTGTAGTATTTTCTCTTATTGATTTATGTGCAATTTTTCTTAATAAAAATAATAGTAGTAATAATGTTTTTGGTCTTCACTCTTTATAGATCATAATAATATAGAAATTGGTAATAATCTCTTGGTGTCAGTACATTACATTCCCATCCCCATGTTGTTTGGTTTGGTTGATCTTTCCTTTGTGTTCTTGTGGTCTCACCTTCCATCCTCTTCAAACCATGGTTGGACTTTTGACAGCGTCTTTTGTTGACCCAACTCTATTTACTTTTGTTTTTTATAATAAAATAGTTTTGTAAGAATTTCCATTTCATAAAAATTATATTTAGTTAATCATTTTTCAGGATTCAGCTATTAATAAATAAAATTAATAGTTTGAATCTTTTGAATAAAAATCATATTTAACATTCATTTTAATTGAGTCTGACTGTGCTTAAATTTGACTTGATTGTACTAGATATTTAATAATTATATCGTATAAACTTTAATTATTTCATTAGTGAAAATTAATATCAATACTGAAGGACTTTTATATTCAGTTTTTGCTCAAGTTGCTACTAAAATTAACTTTCACAATTTTAAATAATTTCGATTTTTTTTAAAAAAAAAAATAATGGTTTTCTCTTATAATTTTATAGAACTAATCTAATATTTTACTGGTAAATGAATTTTTCTACTACCAAAAGAATAAGCTCTGTTACAATGTATAAATAAACAGAAAAATTTTATTCACCCCCCCGGGGGGCAACTGAAAGCACAATTAAAGGCAAGTGTTAAGGAAGGTTCCCTCAATTCATCCTTATATGTATTTTGTAAGGTTATTAAATTCGGACCGACCACTAAATCGATCTGGATAGTAGGTTAATGGTTAGCAGGTCAGAACAGAGTCAAACCAAAGCTGACCCGGAGCCAAACCAGTAAGAAAGTAAACTTAAATGATAATATTTTTAGAATAGTTTTAAAATTTGAGAATTTTTTAGGATCAAATGATAATATTTTTGAACGATTCTTTTTACATTAGAAAGTAAACATCTCAAACTTTTCATAAAGGTTTTAATTTGTAATTTTTGAAAATATGTAAAATTATATACGAATTTTTGAATTCATGAAATTCTAAATAAGCATTGAACCGACAAAACCGAACCGGTTAGGTGACCGATTCACCGATTTTAGTAACCATGAACTTTTGACCATTGGAGGAATGGAACTTGGGAGATGTTGAAAAGATTAAAAAAAATGGTGAAGCCTCCGGGGCTGTTAGGGGACAACGGTTTGTGCTAGATAAATTTCTCATATGGTAATTTTAGTATTAGAGCATCAAACTCAAAACTAAACGAGAGATGAGCAATCATTTAGAGTGTCCTTTTAAGTGTAATTGCAAGGGATTTATTGTGCATGTATTGTGTGATTGTGAGAATGCAAAGAGTAGTTGGCTTTATCAAATGCCTTGTAGTCTAGTGGTATGGATTCTCCTTAACTAGTGGGAGATCGTGGGTTCAATCCCGCTCCTTGTAATTCAGGTCATTAGTGTCTGCCGCCTTGTAATTCAAAAAAAATAATAGTTGGCTTTCTTCAATTGACCCTATGTCTTACTTCTGCGTTTTTCTATGATAATTTGTAACTTTGGCTAAAATGAGACATTAATCATAATATTGGTGCTAAAAGGTTTTCAAGATGGCCCATACGTGAGAATCCTTGAGTTTGTGTGTTGGTTGATATGGAAAAATCATCGTAAGAAAGCAATTGAAGACATTGGTGCTCATCCTAGAGAAATTGTGCATCAATGCTTGCATCAACTCATGGAAGAGGTAGAATATGAAAGACTCGAACACAAGATTTTTAAGTCGAGTTGATGCAGATGACTCACTAAAGATTATATGCAACATGTGGATGTTAGTATAATCAATTAGGAATTAGCTGAAGAGTAATAAACGTGTCTCAGTACACGTGTCTCAGTCTGTTATATTACCAGCTGTATTCAGTTGTAACTGTTGGATATGTCCCTTCTAAAGGAAATGCATATCAAGGTTATAAAGACTCCTTGTCTTTGGTGTGATAATACTGGTACAGTTGCCTTAGCATCAAATCCAGTTCTACATGCCAAGACCAAACATGTAGAATTTGATGTCCACTTCATCCGAGAAAAGGTAGCAGCTGGCATTGTAACTGTTGGATATGTGCCTTCCACTTATCAGGTTGCTGACATACTGACTAAGCCACAGGTCTATGGTATGTTCGCCTACTGCAGAGCCAAGCTGAATACAGTATCTCAAGAGGAGGTTCATAATGGTGAAGACAAGTTTTAACCTCAGCAGAGGGAATGTTAGTATAATCAATTAGGAATTAGCTGAAGAGTAATAAACGTGTCTCAGTACACGTGTCTCAGTCTGTTATATTACCAGTTGTATTCAGTTGTAGAAACCACGTGTTTGTGGTGTTGTTTTACCCTTCTACCCTTATGCTATACATGACAGATTCTCTATATAATGTAATGAGACTATCACAATCAATGCAATCTGAAATACCATTTCGTATATTTCTCTCTGAGTTATACTCTGATTCTTAAAGTTTGGCAGTGGAGGCCTAATTAGAGATGATAAAGGTAACTAGGTAGTGGGTTTTTGTCTGGCTACAACTTGTCAACCGCTTTAGAATTACTATTTTTTTTTTTTTATATAAAAATTTTAGGATAGGGGTTGGCCTCACCCACGATCTAAAGGCAAAGCGAAATCTCCCTTCCTCCTAAGTGATACCGATATTGGGCAGGGCAAATTGTCTATTATCCTCAGGCGTTTACCTAGGCACCCAGAAGTTAGGATGTCTCCCCTAGCGCCTTGACTAATTCCAGGATCGAACTCCCTCCCTTTGGTGAAAGTATCCGACCCCTTTACCAGTTGAATCCAAGGACGAGGGGTAGAATTACAAGTTATTAAACAATATAGGTTTACAAGATTCTTTGGAGGCATTTCACCTATTGTTTGTGGATTAATTGCTAAGGTGAGAGATCATTGGTGTTTTCAAATTGAAACTTTGAGATTACACACTCAAACATAAAAGCTTCCAATTGTGTTGATTACTTAGTAAGAAAGACCTAAGAGGCGAGTAGTATTACTTCTACCTATTCTCTGAGAATCTCTAGCTTCTTGCTCGGACCAACTTCTATTTGATTTAGGCTGATTTGGTTTGGTTTTTTCTTGCGTTTTTTTAGTTTTCTGGCTGTTTTGTTTTAACTTTCAAACTTAGTTCTTGTCCCCCCTCCGCCCAAAAAAATGACACTTATTTTTATATGTGATCAAAATTTACTATTACTTTTTTAAATTTGATTCTTGATCAAATTAAATATTTGGAATTCGATATACATTTTATTTCCAACTTCAAAATTTTAGTTAACTAACACTAAATTAAAAAAAAAAATGAGGTTAAATAAAAATTACTCACTCGGTTATAAATGTAAAACATAGTTGACTTTTTTTTTTGAAGAGATTAGTGAAGCTAATTAAATTACTTTAAAATATTTATTTTTATTTTTTTCTCCAAATTTTTTGTCTAACTAACTGATATATAATCTAATGATATACAATATATGACATGATTAAGTAATTTATTTAGTTTTATTAATCTCTCTAAAAAAAAATCAATTATATCTTATATATAAGAGTGAAGAGAGTATATTAAAAGGTGTTATTCAAACATGCATGGTTCAATTTTTAAAGGGTCAAAACCAAAGCCTAACTCAAATAATTTGATTTAAGAATTTCCAAAGGCAAACTAAACCTTTATGATCGGTTTTAGTCCTTTGTATGGTTCGACTCAATTTGGTTTGGCGTGGTCAATTTAGTTTTGTTTTGAAAATCCTTAATAGCAAGTATGATTTTCCAATATCTATATCTATATCCATTCCATAGATTTATTTTTTCTCCATGTCAAACGAAGTCTTACATCATGTTTGATTTGAAAGGAGGGCCGAAGGAGAGAGAATTTTTTTTCTCATTTTTACTAAATAACTCATTAAATTTTTTTAATATTCTAAAAATACACTCTTACCATAAAGAAATATTCTTCTCATTAATGACAATTTGGTCAATATCCTCCTAAAGTCTGTTTCCCTCTCATTCTCTCCCCTCAAACCAAACAAATTTTAAAAGTGTGATTGGTTTGAGAGGTGGCGTAGGGAGACCCAAAAAAACTTAATTAGTAGTCTCTAAGTTTAAACTTCATCCCTTCCCCTCAAACCAAATACACTATTCCTCTCTGACTGTGGTATTAATTAATGGACTGCTTTCCATAAAGTTATTTTGAAAAATGTATAAAATAAATAAATTAAAATGATAATAAACAAATGTTGTGTGAGAAAGAAGTTATGTAATACCACTGCGTGATCATCTTGGTGTTATAAACAAGATTCTGAGAGGAACAAAAAATACGAACAATGATACCAAATCATTACAAGATAAAATAACACTTTTAATTATTCACAACATCACATGCTTCCTTCCAATATGCAACTGGCCATTATGGGATTCTGTATATTTTGGGTATGGACCGATTCTCTTCTTTGATTTCATGTTTCCCTTTCAATAATTCAGAATTTTTAATAATAAAAACTCATATGCAGTTTTCTATAATTTAACCTTATTTTTAATTAATTCATTGTACTTTTTTTTATTATTCGGTCATTATAGTTTCCTCACTTATTTGTATAGGTTCATATGCATACTCATAATTTATTAATTTTTAAGAGAAACATCATTACATAGCTTATTGAGGCAAGAGGGAGTGGCTACGCCAGCAGTGGACCGTCCACTTCCCTCAAAAACGTGAAACTCTACCCTTTTTTTTATTTTAACCAAACAGTGAAGCTTTGCCCTTTTTTTTTTTTTTTTTTTAAAAAAAAAAAAAAAAATACTTGTGATTTTGAAAAATAACTTATTTGACTACTAAATTTTTTTGAGAATCTTGGTCAAAAATACTTCATGAAATATCTTTTTTTAGTCTTGTACCCGAAATATCTTTTAGTCCTAATTTTTTTTTTTTTAAAAAAAGGGCAGCTTCACTGTTTGCGTAAAATTAAAAAAAGGGGGGGCAGAGCTTCATGTTTTTGGGGCAGTGGACGATCAACTGCAGTGGACTGTAGCCACTCCCGATGCAAGAAGACATAATTGACTTGTGAGTATAATATTTTTTTGTTGATATTAAATAAATAGTAATTAGGACCTGAGGAAGTAACTAGATAATTTTTTTTTTCTTTTTAATCTTGCTCCTCCTTAATCACATCAAGTTTTTGGCATGCTTTTAATTTCTACACAACACTTTAATGTGATAATTAATTTAATGAAAGTCAAGATTGAAAAATCACATATTTTACTTTTTCGAAAAGTTTAAGAATATCAACGACCAATTCTTAATAACTGAAATTAACTGAATCTAGAGAGGTAAGGAGTATTATCCTGGTAAGATATCAAAAGGAAAAAGGGAAAGAATAGTGGAATCTTAGCCAAATTAGCAAGTAGTAGTACCAATTAATTAAGGAGGCTAATAAATAATAATACAATCGTGTTTGGCAACACCATTGACGAAAAGTAATTTTACTTTTTAATTATTTAAAAACGCGAGGTAGATAGAATGGGAAATCCCCATAACTAAAACGTGTTTTCTCTGTAAATCAGCCTTATTAATTATTCTAATGAGATGACGAAATCTGCCTGCAAAACGACGCCGTCTTCAAGTCAAACAAGCCCTGCTCTTATGTTTTTTTATAAAGCTAGGTAGCAACCATATACAGTGAATTGTGAGAATATGTTATGGAAGAAACATAAAGGTCAAAGTATACAGTTCATTTGGATTTGTATATAACTATATATTGGTAACATCGAAAAGAAAATTGTAAGCCACCAAATAAAGTAATATGCTAATGTTCATGTATCTTTTGACAAATAACATAAACATGTTCAATGATTTTTCTTAGATTTAGATTGAAAATAAAAACAACTAGTACTATTATTTTATTTCATATTTGGTCATTAAAAATATGTTAAAATTAATTACCAACTTAAATCATAATGCACAATAAGAGTTCTAATACTTTAAAATTTAGATACCAATTACATTTAAAGTAAACCTAGATAATGAAGTAAAAATCCGTGAAAAGTCACTATTTAAAATTTTTATCAATAGATGGTGTTCTGGTATAGAACACAGATGTCCAGTCTGATGGGCTGATGCTTTGATATTGGATCAAAGGACTCTTCCTGAATGCCTATGAGGCAAGCACCCAGGAGAAAGTATGATCACTGTACACAACCAGGCTTTTCGCCAAGGGAGTGGAGTGTGTGCATAGTGTGACTATATGTAAATAGTTCAGAGATTAGAAACCTATGTACCTTAGGGTTTGACCTCAATATTTATAGAGTGTACTTTAGGTAGGATATTCTGAACCTCGCATGATCTCCGGCCCAAGGATCCTAACTGCTCTATCATATCCGAAGATATTCCTTGATTATGTGGGAGTTAGATCCTCCTTGATATTCGATAGGATCGGGTGTGCCTTATCTCTATTGTTGGGCCTTATACAGGTCCGTAAACAGAAGGACTGATATGTTTTTATACATAAAAGTATCGATACTATGTAGGATATATAATTTTTTAGACAGAAAGTATTAGTACTTGAATTTAGATCTTTTTAACCAATAAATCATTTGAATGATGAAGATCTATAAAAAATGAATCCATTAAACGATAAAAAATATATGTTCCTTAAATCAATAACTGGAATTTTGATTCTCAAAATTTATGTAGAAAAGTTTAATTGTGAGATATTACTTTTTGCCCTTGGTGATTAAATTGTGATATGTTAAAATCGTTTTCAATTTATTACTAAACACCTGTGTCAACTTAGAGTCATGCTTAAAATTATTTTTTTGACAAGAAATAATTATATTAATTAATAAAGTAAATTAAAATATATATTAGGAGTATAAAATAAGTGTAGATAGATCCTTATCTATTTATTAGAAGTTATGGTAGCGTTTGAAGTCCAACTTATGTTGTCGTCATAGATGGCTACACGAGTTTGAATATAGAAATTTTTTATTTATTTCTGTGTCTCTATGTTCTGTTCGACAATACATGATTCTATGTTTTTTTTTTTCAAAGTCATTAATCGACATACATGCATTTGAAAAATATTTTTTCTGTGATATATTATGCAATCAGAAAAAAATTTAATGCTTTTTTTCTTAACAATTATTTTTAATTAATGTTCAAATAATTATTCTATCTACAAAAAAGAATCAATATTTTAGGCGAGTCTGTATTGATTTTAGAAAATAAATCTATTTTCTAGTTTGCGAACTTCCTTTAAAATAAAATAAAAATAGTTATATTTTTTCTACACAGTAATTGAAATCCATGAAATAATTTTGAGCATATAAGATTCTTAAATAATTGTATCCAAAAAAAGTGTGCATTCTCGTACTGTCAAATATGTAATCTATTCTAAGATTAAAAATAATAAAGGAATTATACAAGTATTAAAAAGAATAAATAAGACCACTCTAATTTTTAATATAAGACACCTTTAATTACATACTCTATATATATAATAATAATAATAGTTTGAATCATTAAAATGTTTAAAAAATTATTATTAGCCTCTAAGATTATTTTTAAATTAAAATTAATGTATCTGTTATAAAATTAAGAAAGGTAAATACGAATAACACAATAGAAATAGAAAGAAGAGAGAAATGTAGATATGAGGAATGATGGAGACTTCTCATTTTTATATATGTTTTTATGTATATCAAATTCATTGTGTTGAGCTTTGCCTCTAATCCTTCTTAAGTTCTAATAATACAGTGTCATAAATTTAATAATTAATCCACTTTATAGTAAAATTAGAATGCCATAAATATAAAAATTAATTTTGAACATAAAGCCATCAGAGGAATTATATAATGAAATGTAAAAAAGTCACTGGAGTATAAAAATTATAAACATCCACCCACTACAATATTTACAATGGTGTCTTAATTTTGTCATGGTCGTGAAAGCCAATGATACCAAACTTCTCTTCTAAATTTTTATAAAAGCATGGAAAAATGAGTTTAAGCCTTTTCCTCTTATTTTTAAGCTAAAAGTTTTTTAAAACCGTTTGGATGGGCTTTTAAAAAGTGTTTTTTTGTAGTGCTTTTTTATAAAATCGTAATTTTAAACAGTTTAATTAAAAATCATTTTTTTGGCATTAAAAAGTGGTTTTTAATAAAAAAGTAAATTTTTAGCTTAAAATAAAACTTTTAAGTTGTTTGACATATTTAACTTATAAAAATTATAAAATATTATAATAGGGTCTCAAAGGTGGTGGTGGCGCGAATCATCGAATTTAAAAAGAGCATACAATATTTTCATAGGAGCTTAAGTACATTATAAAATAAGCTCTTATAATTATAAGAGCTTATGTAAAATCCTGTTTGGCCTAACTTATACTTATAAGTAGAAGATAAGCTAAAAATAAGTTAGGTCAAACAGGTACCTGCCTTTTATTAAAAGTGTCTGGGAAACTATAAAATCAATTTTAAAAGTTCTTTTTTTTTTTTAAGTCGAGATAAAACTATTCTTGCATGTTTAACTTATAAATCATAAAAAACATTCTCAAAAAATCAAATCTAAACATACAATATTTTACAAGTACACTAATAGCCTGAGTTATGATAAAAAATGTTAAGTAGCAATTTTATTTTGGAAGTATACGTTTATAAACAATTTTGCCTTGTAAGTTTTTTTGGAGCAATGTTACCTTGGAAGTCTGAAAATGTAGCAATGTTGCCCTTCCATTAATAGCCCTAACGGTTAAATGTTAGTTGACCCCATTATGCTGACGTGGATTGTTTACGTAGCGTCTTTCTCACTTTTTTTTGGGTTAAGTATCAATTTTGCCCCGGAAGTACACGTCCATGAGCAATTTTGCCCTAGAAATTTTTTGTTGTCTCAGTGTTGCCCCGAAAGTCTAAAAACGTAGTAATGTTGCTCATTCGTTAACAACTCTAATTAATTGTACTTGACACTTTTTGTAAGCTTTATTATTCCAGTCATCTCTACTTACAATGCATCAGAGATTCGTTAATCGTTCGCGTAGATAATTCCACAGGCGAGTGATTATTTTTTGGAAAAACTCATTTGAACTACTTGCGACGTACTCGTTTGATCTTCTGTTTGGACAAATTCATTCTTATTTTTTTGTTTGATTTGTTTGAAATATTTTTTTTGGACAAATTCCGCATGCGAGTGATTATTGTTTGATTGGAGAATACCTGCGATAAAGGATGCTATGGGGGAAGAAGGAGTAGACTATGTTTACTTTAAAATTTAAAAAAAAAATTTGCCACCCCTACTCCCTCCTGTCATTATTATAATTATAAGACCGGGCTAACTTTTTTTTTAAGAAATTAAAAAAATTAAATAAGTTACTTAATCATACTATCTCCGGTTCTAATTATAAACCAGATTGACGTTTTTTTGGAGAGATTAGGGAAACTAAATAAATTATTTAATCATATCATACGTTTTTAGACTTCCGAGGCAAATTTGAGATAAAAAAAAAACTTTCAGGGTAAAATTGTTATGTATTTCCAGAGCAAGATTGCAACTTAAAAAAATGATAAAGATGTCATGAAGACAATCAATGTCAGCATAATACGGTTAACTAACGTTTAACCGTTAGGGTTGTTAACGGAGGAGCAACATTGCTACGTTTTTAGAATTTTAAGACAATATTCCTCCAAGAAAACCTTTCAGAGTAAAATTGCTCATTGATGTATATTTTCAAGGCAAAATTGCTACTCAACCTATAAAAAAAACAATTTTTTTTTTATAATTTCTTATCACAATTCAGTTTTTATGCGATACTAAATACTCACTCTGGTCCTTATTATAAGGCACCAACTAACTTTTCTCACAAACCAATAAAAGTAGTTAAAGTCAATAAAGTTGTCCTAGAATTTAAGTAATTTACAATGTTATCCCTACTAATTGCACTAAACTTTAATGTTATATTAATTATTACTCTCATTCACTACCATTATTAATTATGCGACATACTTAATGCTCATTTTAACAAACAAAGGTTTTTATTTTATAAAAAGAGACCAAATAAACTCTTTATAGTTGCCAAATATAATAATGACAAGAGGGAGTACTAATGTAGAGTTGAGAAGGCGCCACCACTAGCCTACAACTAGGTCTGCTGCGATCTATACTTTTGTACAGGCACACACAACCATAACTTGACGATTTACAGTATTAATTTTGTAGGGCTAATATCATCTTTAATATTTTAAGTTTGCTTTATTTTAGTTTTGGTCTCTTAAATTTTAAATAATTAATTTTTGTCTCTAGGGATTAAGGTTTTTATTCTACCATAAAGACCAATGATTTAAATTAAATGAAATATGAAGGACTAAAACTAAAATAAGAACAAATTTAGTGGATCAAAGATTATATTAACCATTTTTATCACCATTTTGGATTTAAATACATTATTTTTTATCACTAATAAGTATGAGATTACGGGTTCAATTCTGCTTAGATTATTTATTAGTATTTTTGCCAATTTCAAAACTTTTGTTAGTAAAATTGCACCTTAAAAAAAAGTTGAAGTTTTTGTTTGCTACTTTTAACTCATAATATTAATTTCTTGGGGGAAATCAATTATTGGAAGTCTTTACCAATTATAATGAGGGTTTAGTTAAATAAATATTAGAATAAAACCATTTAAAGTCATTAAAAACGGGAAAATCTCAAATTAAGTGAGCAAATTCAACACACCCCTATACTACCAATTTGGGATTTAAAAATATTGTGATTTTCTAGCATTGCCCCCACCTTTATTTTTTTTTTAAAGTGTTAAAGCATATCCAGCACTCTCAAATATTCTATCAAGCTCATTCAATATTCTAAAGTATTTTTGGTATATCTAATACCTCAAAGAATTTTTTAGACGCATTCAATATCCTAAAGTCTTCGTCCTTTGTTTAATATTTTTGAAAAAAGGAAAAACATATTGATGCACCAAAAATTGTTTAGATATTAATGTTGATAACATTTATTTGATAAATATCTTAGGGTATCATACGCATCTAAAAAATACTTCATAGTACTCGATATATCAAAAAATACTTCAAGGTTCTGGACACACCTAAAAAGATATTTCAAAACACTGGATGTATCATAAAATATTTTAAAATACTGGATGAAACTTGAAAAATACTTTAGAATATTGAATGTCCAATCTAAAATATTTCGAGTTTAAACTCGTATCAAATACTTGGTTTTTGCCCTTAGGTGGGTGAGCTTTGCTCTAACACAATAGAGTGAAACTATAAGCATTTGAAGAGTTATAAAACGCGTTAAAGAATAAAGATACTTGATGAAAAAGCATGAGATGCCAATTTCAATTTTTGTTTCTTTTGTTTTGTCCTTTAAAAGAAAGTTTGTTAGGCTTTTCAGGAACCAAACAGCTAAAAAGTAAGAAAATTACTTTGTACCAAACACTCAGAAAATTCAAACATTGAACAGTAACAATCAAGAATTTTGTCCATACATTGAACACTCTCTCAAAAAAGTACTTCATTCTTCAGCCCATGGTTTCTGCCACCAACACATCTTTTGCTCTCAAAACAAGAGGAAGTTATTAGTTCATTATTTTAGAGTTTAGAGTTTAGACTGATTTCTCAATTTTATTTTTCTACAAAATTTTCTTAAAATAGCAAGAAAACTATAAATGTGATATTCATACACGTACAATGAGCAAAATCTAAAGAATGAATGGGGTATGCTTATTTGAGATCACTTTTGAGGCCTTAAAAGTGCTTATTCACATAAATCAAGACAAAATCATTTTCATATACTTACCTCGTACACTGTAAATCACGATTGAAAAATCGTTTTTGAAAGCTCCAATCACTATTCTAAGTAAGCACACCGCATGCTGAAATTTTTACTCATATATTAGTTTTCTATTAAGAAAATCATTTTTTATGGAATATTTGAAATTTGAAAAATAAGACTTATTATTTAGGTTGCTTGAATTTTTACATTTTAAAATAAGACACCTTTCAAGTTTTGTTAAAGTTCCTTTCCATTTCATTGAAAAAGGAACTTTGCGTTTGTTTTCAATGAAGGTGTGTATATACACTTTAAATATAAATATTATATATATTTTTAAAAATAATAAAATTTGTGTGAATTACTATTTATTTCAAGCAGCATGCCAATTTTTTTTTTAAATAAAAATCTGCATTATTTTAACAAAACATAAAAAATAATTTAACTAAATCAAACTCATTTATAATCTATAATAAAATGCATCATTTACAAGTTATAAATAATTTGATTTGACTCATGTTTCAACCTCTTTTTTTTTTCGCAATATATAAGGAAATGTGTCTTATTTTATCATCCATGAGGCTGTCAAAATAATTTAAGGCCAGAAAATAATTCCAAAACTTTTCAACTTAAAAGTGACAATTGTAAAAGAAGCTAACTGCAATATTCATATATATCCAAAGTGACGCAAGAAGACATTAATTTGAGTGTGTTTCATGAAAAAAAGAAAAGGGTGATTCAAGCTTACTCCTTTCTTTATTATCTTTCTTTCTTTTGGGTAAAGTTTTATTCCATTTCTACTTTTTATTTATTTTTCTCTTTAAATACATATTATACAAAAAATATTTAAAAAAAAAAAGCCGTGTGATTTATTGGTCATGAAGACTCAACGAACTTTACATATATATAAAAAAAAAAAAAAAGATTAGTTTTTCCTCATAATAATCCCTGTTACATTGTGTGATATATACTTTTTTTTTTTATATTTAAACTCAAGCCATGAGGGCCATGGTTACCAGTAATTGTGTGATATATTATACATATATGTATTAAATTTCCATTTGTAAATGAAGTATTTTCTTTAATTGTGTGTTTAATTTGATTCAAATAACTGTGAAAAATATAATGGTAATCATGCCATGAAACTTATATTTTATCTTTAAAAAGATTAAAAATAAAAATAAACTATCTTTTTATATAACTCTCTCAAAACAAGAATAGAGGGTAGAAATACCTAAATGTTAATTCATGAAAAGTATGTATATATATATATACACACACGCTAATTTAGTAAGCTTGAATCCATATTATGAATCCAGATTACACAATCAAAATCATGTAATAATTAATGAGAATTACTTGATTTGTACGTTGTAATATGTTTTGATCAGTATTAAATTTAACTACTTTAGTGTACTAACCAAATACTTAAATCAATATGTATACTTATGAACTTGATGCATGGAATTGAACCAAGTGTAATTATTTTGCGCAAAAAAAAAAAAAAAAAAAAACCAAGTGTAAATATTACTCCCTCTGGTCCTAATTATAAAAACACTTTTAAATTTTTTATACTATAAGAGTATTTCTATAATTAGAACTGGAGGTAGTAATATCTACCTAGGCCTAATTTAAATTGCATGAGTGAATGGAACATTATGTGAATAGTATATAGAGTTTTTTATGTCGAGTTTAAACTTTTTCAATGGAGCTAAAAACAATATGAAGAAAAAATAAATCTTTTTTGGCTAGAGTATAAGGAAAAGTATTGAAGTTGTTTTTTTCAAGTTCTAAAGCCCGGATTGGACTGGGAACCAGCGAGTCGGTCGCTAAGCAGGTTCAATGGGCATCAACCCGGACTGGATTGGGAACCGACAAGTCGGTTGTAAGTAGAATCAATCGGCATCAACCCGGACTGGATTGGGAATAGTCGGTAAGCAAGTTCAATTAGGCATCAACCCGGTCCAATATATTTTTTTTAAAGCGCTTTTTTTAAAAATCTCTAGAATTTTATAGTAATTACCCTGAAATCTTCAACTTCTCATTAGTTTAGCCTCAAATTAGCTCCGATTTGACTTCAGTCTGACTCATTGATCTTTGACTCAATACCCTAGTCGGTTTAGTGGTCAATCCGGGTATGTAATGAAAGGAAACGAACTGCATGCATGTACTTGTATTTGGAAATGAATGGATTCATTTCATCTTTGGAATCATTTTTCCTTTTTGGTTGGCGGAGGAGCACATCATTATTATAGTCACACCAAAAATCTAACACCACTTATTATTTTATTCCTTTTAGATTACATTTTTCATATTATAAATTTAAAATGGGATTAATTGTGATTAGGGTGACTAAAAAAAGACTTGATGGCTTGTGGATTTGAACATTATAGATGAAAAAAGTCATGTTGAGGGTGTTTTAAGAAAAGTCTTGTTGGGAGAACTATTATGTATCACTATTTGTACACATATAGGACCATTTTTTCTTGAGTAAATACCCTTTCTGGTCCCTGACAAAAAACATGGACCCCATTTTGGTCTCCTAAAAAAAAAAGGTCCCTTATTCGTCATTTTTTAGAGACTAAAAATGACCTTTTGGAAATTTGTGAGGAATCAAAATGTCAACCGTACCAATAAACCCTTATTCGTCCTTTTTATGGACTAAAAATGACATTTTTTTGTAAGGGACTAAAATGGAGATCGCATTTTTTTTTTCAGGGACCAGAAATGGTATTTACTCTTTTTTCTTTTTACCGATAAACATATAGCCCCTTCAAGCTTTAAGTTATTTGTGATTTTTGATTTATTATTATATATTGATGATGAACAGAACTAATAGTTTGGTGTTACCTGCATAAATGTAAAAGTTCAGAGGGGGTTCATTGCAAAGTTTTAAAAGTCAGGAATGTCATTTACATATAGCATTAAATTCAAGGGTGTTTTTCTATAATTTAGCCAAAAAGACAGTATTACTTTTCGGAATATGTATGAACCACGTATAATCCAACCAAATAAAGATAACATCGTATAAACATGATTATTGCTATTTTTATTTAATTCAAAACGATCTTATTACAAGGTTAGATAAGAGGAGGAAAAAATATGAAATATAACCATCAATGTATTCGAAACTCTTGATTGGACCAATTATATTCTTAATTGAGTTTTAATATCATACAAAATAGAAGTATCTAATCAATTATCAAGAATACTCCCTCTTATCCTTATTATAAAACAGCAATGACTAATTCTTATAGACAAAGGGATCTCATTCAATAATAAGCTTTTTTTTTTTCAATAAGTTGTTAGTTGAGGTGGTAAAGATTCTCATCTAGTAAGGAGTAGAACACAATTTTAAGTTCCAGAAAACCTACTTATTGGGAGAAATGATAACGTTTTTCCCTCTAAGCCTGAGGGAAAAGCCCTTGATTTTTTTTTTTTAAAAAAAAAACATTAATAAGCTTAAGTTGGCAAAAGTAATTTGAGGTGGTTAGTGCTTTATATTTCAGGCTAAAATTTGCTTCTGATTAGTGTCTTATAATAAAAACAATAAGTCTGTCAGAAGAAAAATAAACAATGAGGAGTAGTAAATGAAAAAATTATGTTTCAACTGGACATATTGGGTATTGTTAAAAAAAAAGGTTAAATATCAATTTTGTTCTTGAAGTACACGCTCAGGAGCAATGTTATCCTCGAAGTTTTTGGCGTAGCAATGTTGCCCCGAAGTAACGTTTGACTGTTAGGATTGTTAACGGAGAACAACATTACTACATCAAAAACTTCAAGAGCAACATTACTTCTGAGCGTGTATTTTAGGGGTAAATACTTTAAAAAAAAAAAACGCTGAATATATTGGGATCTGGCGTTTTGATTCGGCCGATTCGGACCAGTCCACTAAACCACATTTCCGGAAATAAATACTCGTAATTAAAATAACCAATTGACCAGAGGCAGAGTAATACTTAATAAACCAATTTTCTCAGAGCAAGTGGGTTCCACGCTCCGACCGGGACCCACGCGAATGAGCGGCTTCACTCATGCCACGCGCGACGCAGCTATAAAACTCTCCCAACCTTTCCCTCTCTTTCCCTATTCATTCCGAATCTGCTCGAACGAAGAGACCGCCCACAGCTTCCTCACCCACCCATTCTCACCAAACTTCAATACCGTTTTCTCGTTTCGGAGTTTTCTTCTTCGATTCTTTGAATTTCTTACGTTTCTACTAATTCTTTGCCGGAATCTTTCGCAACACCACTATCGCCGGAGGCGGCAGAGTCTGATCGGAGGATCATGGTCATTAGCAGGTGGAGGGCAAGAAGAAGAGCATGGTAAAGTGTTTCAGCTTGGGTTATGTTCTGGTTCTAGTGGCTCTGGCGGCGTCGATGGTGCTTCTGCCGTTGATGTTGCCGCCGTTGCCTCCGCCGCCGCTGGTGCTGTTATTTTTCCCCGTCGGGATCATGGCGGCGCTCATGCTTTTGGCCTTCTCGCCTTCCGAGGTGAATCGGAGCGCCGTCGCTTACTCGGCCTAGGACGGAGCGGAGGAGGAGATCGGAGCGCACACGATCGCCGCCCGCATTTTGCTTTAGTTCACGTGAGTGGAAGGTTCGCGATCGGCGATCGGTTGCTTTTGATTGGCTTCGTCTTGGCTTTGATGTAGTTGGATTCCTTGCTGGAATTGGTGCTTAGTTTTCTTTGTTATTTTTTAAAATATTTATACAAAAGGTGTCAAATAAGGAAAAAGGCTACAAGATTCCATTTTGTTTGGTTCATGAATGTTAGAATTAGAGAATTTCTTTTCGTAATTTCTTTTCTCTGTATTTAACTGATAATTATGATTATTACGTAACGTAATGATAAAGATTAACATATTGAAGAAAATGTTGGGGAAACAAAGGAAAGAGATTTTGAATAAAACAGCTGCACTTCTTTGGTGTTTTTTTTTGTCGTTAAACATGCTCTTAATTAATTTCATAACTAAAAATGTGAAGAACACAAAAGCTTTAATAATAGTGTAATAACTTTGTTATATTGACAAAAAGAACCTTTGTTATAAAAAAAATAATGTAACAAGTTATAATATAATATAATTGGTAAAATTTACTGTATTGTGATTAAAAAAAATGAAAATCCTAGAAAAATACTCTTAAAATATAAAAAAAAAAAACAGATTAGAGGCTCCAATATCTTAAATCTCATGTCATTAGGATGAGGAATTTGAAATTTGACGACTTCGATGTCGCTTACTCACCTAACCCTTCCACGGTTTCCTTCACCCTCCTCACTTCTTTAGCCTCGGAAGCGGGAGAAGATACTCTCTCCATCCCTTCTCTCATCATCCCTCCCCATCCTCATCTTCATCATCACCGTTAAAATCTTGATCCAATGGCCCATAAATTTTTTAGAAAAATCGCATGCGGTATGCGCACCGCATGCGGTTTTTTCCAAAAATTTTCTAGGCCATTGGATCAAGATTTTAACGGTGAGGATGGAGGATGAGGAGGGATGATGAGAAACTTGCATGTGAGAGAAATCGGATCCCTCGGAAGCAAGTACTCTCAATATTCATTCCCTTAGTATCTTTTAGAATCTTTACATCATGACTGTCCAATATTGATCTAAGCATCTAAAGAGAGCCACGTCATCTTTTTCAAATTACCCTATGCGGTAAAAATTACCTCATGCGATGGAAATATAATTTTAAAAAGTAGATGACGTGGCTCTTTCTGGACGCTTGGATCAATATTGGACGGTAAGGATTTAAAGCTACTGAGGGATATTGAGAGAATTTAGATCCCAATGAGATTACTAACATAAGGGGTATCTAATCTTTGTCTCAACAAGTTAGTGCTGAAGTCACTTCCTTCATCAATCGTTGTTGCCAACGCCAACGCCTTGGCCGCTCTTAAGACCTTTGACGACAAATCCATGAGGGTAATAAAACTGCTTAAAATCTTCTTGTGCCATCTTCTAGGTATAAGATCTGTATTGAAAATGTTTCTCTCACTCCCCCTCCCTCTTTGTTCTTGGTTCTGAAATTCACACATACGAAAACCAAACTTGATGATATGCAACAAAGTTGGAATATGGCACTTGCTTTTTATATCAAGATTGTCATCTTTTCCAAGTCCTGTTGTTCTGTGCTTATCCATACTCTTCTAGCCATCTTGATCTTTTGATTTAGTTGGTGGTGTTGATCCTGTTATTTCCTCTGTAAATTGCTTGGAAATCTATTTCATTTATTGTAAAATTATAATGATCTCGTTGCTTTGATAGATTTTGAGCGACTGACCATTCAAAATTAGACTGATTAGTTCTTTTTTTGGTTTTTTTCCAACAGAGAAGGGTGACACAATTGCTATGATAAAGTAAACGTGTTTGAATAATGAATGTGGCAATAGAGATCCAGAGTTGAAACATCATATGAAATACATTAAGTTGTGAAACATGATGTTGTTAATTCATACAGAAATGTTGTTATTGGCTCCCCAAACTTGTGCCCTGAAGAATACATCTGATATAAGTATTGGTTTTTGGGATATGAAGTTGTGAAACATTATACTACAACCGTTAACTTAAATTCTTTTGTTATTAATCTATACATGTATATATGTTGTTATTGATCCTTGAAATTTGTGCCCAAAAAATTATATCTAGGTATAAGTGTTGGTTTTTGGAATATGAAGTTATGAAACATAATATTGAAATCATTAATCTAAATTTTCATATTATTAATCTATATACAGATGTTGTTATTGACCCCCTAAACTGGTGTCCTGAAAATTATACCTAGGTATAAATGTTAGTTTTTTGGATATGAAGTTGTGAAACATGATACTGAAGTCGTTAATCTAAATTCTCATGTTGTTGATCTCTATACAAATGTTATTAATTTCAATTCTTAATTTGTCTTCACTAAGAGTTAGGACAAAATCGCTATATCGGGGCTTGTTGTGGGCTTCTCTCTCTCTTTTTTAAATTGTAATAATGGCAATTTGATTATTTGATCAAATTTGGAAATCCCATACTCCTCCATCAAATCTGACATAAGATTTCATATATTGGCCATCTCTATTCATTTTTTTGGTCTATTTTAATAGTATTTTTTCTGGATTTTTCTCTTAAAAATGATTTTATTTTCAATAAAACATAATAGATATATCAAAACTTCATATGAGTGACCCACGGGGTTAGGTCTAGTTCCTCACAACGTAGCAAACCAATATTTGAATCATAACTAAGAGATGTGCCTAAATTTAGTATCTGATAGTGCCTCGAATAAGATTACTTCCAATAGAAGGATACCTCTGCCAAACAAACAAAAAAAAAAAAAAAAAGCGTATGAGTATTTTTTTGGGTCAAAACAACATTTAGTATGAGATATAAAGAACTATAGTAAAAACACAACTTTTGTATGTGGTACAGTGTGAAAAATGAGTTACACGACTTACTAATGGTAAATTATTCATGGGAAGTTTTACATTTAATGTTAATAGATGCAATTTTGGTGTAAAATTTATAGTTCATATTGATGATAATTGAATGCGTTCAAATGCCAGTGTCAGCGGTCAAATGGTGATGATACGATATAAATGGTAAAGTTTATATGGCAAAAAAAAGAGGTAAAGCTTATACTGTTTCAAATTATTATTTTTATTTAAAAAAAATTATTGATAGGTCAATATCTTTAAAAAAAATATTTACAAGTTAAATTTAATAATTTATGCTTATAAGTAAAACTTATATATTTACAATTTAAGTTATAAAATTCATAAGTCAAATTCTATTAAAAAAAAATTAAATTTCCTAAGATTTGTCTATATTTAATTTTCCTATTACTGGGGATCTATGACTAATTTTTTCTAAATTTAATGTGATTTTTCATTTTTTATCAAGAATGTGAATTTTCTTCATTCTTTTACATATATTTTCTTTAAAAAAAATTCAAGTAACATATAACGAAACAAGTTCTAATTAAAACTTAACTACTTTTAATTATTTTTTTATCTACCTAAAGTATCACCAAGAGTTTTGCCCAGAAACTTTTAAATTTTTTTTTTCCCTTCCGGCTAAACATTGGATTAATGAGTTTTTTCTTTCTTCTTTTTGCCTGCTGATGAGTTATTTCATATGAGGAAACAAGAATCATTATGCCCTTCTTCCATATCCTTTAAACATCTGATGACATTAATGTGCTTCAGAGGAGGAATATTCAGTTGTATCTATCACTTTTTATGATAAAAAAAAAAAAATTATCTACTCCCTCCATTTTTTAATATGAAATATATTTGGATAGTTAATCTTAGTACTAAATATAAAACATATTTTTTACATTTTTCCATCTTTTTCCTAATTTACCTCTATGCTTCCTCAACAATAATCAAGGAAGAGGTGGAATGAAGGAATTGAAGAAGACTATTAGAACATTTTAAAAAATATACGTTATATTAACTAACTCAACTAACTTCTTTAATCTAATTAAATTAGGTAAATATATCTTCTTTTTCCCCATTTTTACATGTGCCACACACTTGAGATTTTTGGGCCAATCTTGATAGTAAAACAAAACAGAGAGAGAGAGATTTCCCAAAAGCAGAGCCTATTGGAAAATGGATCCCAAATGCAGTAGTGTCAAACAAGTCGGCCGACGGCCATTGATGCACTGTAATAGAACTTGACTGGACAATGCAAGTTCTAATTTGAATTTTGACTCTCTCCCATTAAAACTTCACTTAATCAATTAAAAAAAAAAAGACTAACTTATATAAAATTCCCAAAATCTTTATGTCATGTACATGTAATCTCCCAAACCTTTCAAATTTTACAACGAACCGTTCTGAACTCTTATATTTATGCAGATAAATCCCTATCAATTACTTTGATTCATCACCTACCAACACAGTTTAAATAAACTAACACACAATTTATCCCTCCCTCCTATCTATCTATCTATATTCATTCTAGAATCACAACACAATTTCTTTGAGTTTACTCTTATTAGGTAAAATACTAATATGTTTTGATTAAAAAAACAAACAGAATGCACCAAATTCTATTGCACATAACAATAATATAGCAAGCTATACAAGTGAAGGATTTAAATTTTCCAATCAAAACATGTCCACAACTTATTTTTCCTCATATAGTTCATTTATTTTAGAGGCAGATCCAAATCTGCCTGTCCCATTTCTTGACACAATTTCATTATCTCACGCAAACATGTTCAAATAATTTAAATGCTCAAAAACAACCTTTAAGGACAGCTTTAACACCAAGTTTTACCCACAAAGATGAAAAGACGATTCTAAAAATCTTACCAGCAGCTTTATTACAGTACAGACTACAGAGTACCAAATGGGAGAGACCCGTGAGAGAGAGACAGGATTATTAAATTCTCTCTCTACCACTTTGTTCAGCAATACATTGCATTGAGCCATCAACTTTATTTTTAAAGACACTTCTGGTTCTAGGTCCACCAGCTGCCATGGCAAGTAACATCCATGTACCCTGCACATCTGGCAAACAAAATTTGAATCCTGCACCTGTAAGAAATTAAACATGTAACCTTCCTTCTCACTGAAACCTGTTTGCTTGTCTTTCCCTTTGTTTCTTCAGTTTTCTCTCTTCCTAGGATATTTTCTTTGGCACCATGCTTGTTGTCACTGTCAATTGCTGTTGGTGAGTGGACATGATAAGAAAATCTTAAGCATGCTTATGTGTCTATAATGCTATAGTCTCAACATACCCACCACACATACAAGCACAAACATGTTCTCAATTATTAATCGTTGATGCTTGATATAAGATCTCGTTCGTGTTGCAATGACCAGAGGTAGTACCATCTTTGATGGATGTTGTGTGTATTGGTTAAGATGTCTTTGTCTTTGACAGACTAGTAAAAAATATTGAGCTCAAAGTTTGCAGAAGGATTGCCCTATAAGTTAACCTTGAGAAGCCAGCATCAGATGAATTGGTTGGGACATCAATTCTGTCATGGAGAGGCTAACATAACACCACACAGAAAAAGTCTGTGACCCCAATTCTATTAAACTAGAGACAATCTCTAGTCATGTATTTGGGGAGAGTAATACAAGAAAATATGGTTGTACATGAGATCCAGATCTCAATTAAATTCGCTTGTTCTTTTTTTTTTTTTTTAAATCTAGTTCTTTCCAAATGTTCCTTCTACATTAACTTTTGTAACTTTAGTTAATGTAACTTTAGCCCTTCATTTAGATTAGGAGAACTTCTGCTATTTTTGGAAGTTTTTTATATTCTCTAATAGTATTTTCCTTCAAGAAGAGTAAAATTTTTCTTTGTTAATAGAGCATAATAGCACCGTGCAATCCATATAGCTGACACTATCTAATAGGATATTATTGTTATCATCTTGCAAGAATTTTCTCCCTATCTCCTATCCAAACAAAAGCAAGATGATCCAGACTACCAATTATATGGGGTGAAGCACTGCTCTCTACTCTTTTGGCAAAAGATTTTGATATATAAAAGATAAGTAAACCAGGTCAATAATTATGAATAGACGTGTAAGGCTGTCAAGATTGAAGTACCAAAAAGATCAAATCATAAGAGAAGATCCTTCCTCTAATGAAAAATAACAATTAAAACCATAAGTATGTTTATACTGCTCACAAATAAGCAGATTACCATCTAAATTACTTCTGTCTTCTACAATACACCAATACGCTTGAAAGTAAAAAAAAAAAAAAAAACAAATAATGATAAGAGGCAAACCCTACTTCTTGCAACTGTATGGCCCCTCCTACCTAGTTAAGAAGAGAGGGGTGACTTTATGATTTGACTCCAGACATAAATCTAGAAACAGAGGGGAAAAGAAATAAGAAAAAGCTGAACTTCCTAAGTTGTCATAAGATCAGAGTAAGATTTTAAAAAATCCAAGGCAGTTGTGATTTGAATGAAGATCCTATTGAAACTAAAGAGAGATTGGATTTTTATAGGATCAGGAATACGATTATCTAGCCAACGATCTTAATCTGAGATCATGAAAAACTTGCACATAAATATCAAGTATACTTTTAAAAATGGAGTCTACTTCTAACATGTTTACTATATATTTCTAATTGACTTGATTTACAGATCTTCAATAGATCCGATCTACCTAAGAATTTATACTTCTCTCACATCTCCTCGTCAAGGATATCCTGCATATATCCTCTGTTTTTTGATAGGGCCTTCAGTCATCTTTATTTGTTCATATCGAGCGCATAAAAAAAGGGTTGGCCATGTCAAACCTGACAAAATGACAAATTCAGTTGTTCTTTATAAGCTGCCACAATCTAATTTCACCAGAAAATGATCTCCTAGGGTCTAAATCTGTTGCAGATCACAAATAAATTCAGTCTTTGTAAGGATGTAAAATAGTAATATATATGACAGCAACAATTAACATTGGTGTCTGTGACCCATTACAAAAAGTAAAAGCAATGTAGGATCTTTTGATTTATGAGGGGGTATTTATCTTAAAGATAGTGACCGAGAGGATTTAATATGTAAAAGCATATGATGAAATAGCTTAACTGAAATGGCATGGAATTCTGAACAGTTTGTCTGGTGAGTCTCTTTTGATGGTATGAAGGTTTATATATTTTGCGCATAAATTGGCTTCTTACCAGCAAATAAAGTGTAACTTCATACTCATTATCTATATCAACTTTAACAATCGTTTCTTTGTTCCCAAACTCAACAGCAAGCTCTAGAAACTAAATCTGGAACGTTACTTCTGAGATCACAGGTTAAAGTATTTGCAATTGACACAACAACTAATTGAAAGCAAATGACAGTTCTCATGAATGCAAACAAAAACAAAAGTATTTAAGAGTCACTGATAACGATTGGACTGTTTGGATTATACAGGCAAGAATCAACAAGTCTGTGTCATGATTTCTTAAAATGTAAACATCTGATGATACAATTACATCATTAAATTTGTGAAGCGTCACTCATTGTGATGTTATGTAACATTATTTAGAAGGAAAATAATTAAATGCAATTCATGAATGTTTGCTATTAGATTCTTCAATAGAATTATAAAACGTGGAATTGTGACATGTCCAGATATTATATTTTTATTGAAACACTTAAAAAACAAACAACTAAAGAACTTCACCCATGTGGAAAAGAAATATATTGTTACAAAATGGAAGGATTCAGGAACAGAGGTTTGGCAATGGAGTGAAAATGGTTCTAAGGTTGCTTGGTAAGAGATAAGTGATGATGGAGAGAAAATACTAAAATAGAGCGGCCACTGATAGCATTTTTTTTTTTTGCTCATGACTGCATGATTATAATGGACTCCAATCAATCATCTTTTCTGTTAGTTTGCATCATTTTTAGTCTTTATGATAAAGCATAACATAAAAATACAATTTTTAGTGTATAATTTCCTTCCTTGGAACGCAAATCAGATAGGTAATTCAAATGCAAACACCCCACATAGTTGTAGACAAATTAAGCTAACATAACCATATTCTGTATTAATTGATCACATACCATTTCTAGTACTTGAGTAGAAATCTACAATAAGAGGCTTATTTCTTTCTCCCATCAGCAACAGATTGGACATCCCGAGCAGACAACTTTTTCTGCGGATCCAAAAATGTTTGGAATGACTATTAGAATATTAAAAAACAGTTTTTCAACGGAGATTTTAAAGTGTACAAGATAAGTATGTGAGAGAAATTTTATCTCAACTTATGTGAATCTATTTATAATAACCAGCTTCAAATAAACACAAAATAAAGAAAACCTCGAGAACCCAACACAAAAGAAGAAGAAAAAAAGGGTAAAAAATCTCTCTATTCCACTATAGAAAATGGAAAGAAAGCCAATGCAAAAGTATAAACCCATTTTAGCAAAGAAATTTGAAGAATGGCCATTCATTAATTTAGAAAATAGAAATTACCTAGAGTTAGATAATTGAGGAAATGTTACATTATCTTCTCTCTCTCTTTTTTGAGTAATAAAGGTAAGGCGAAGATTGAAAAATGGAATAGGGACTAGACTACGAAAATCTAGCCCTTAATACAACAAATTAGGAAATAAACTAGTAGTGATAGACCAATTGGTCCTTCAAAACCATATCGAGGCATCTGCTAGGAATTGTTGGAATCAAAACCACGTCAGTATCGACAGGAACATCATGACCTTCCTTGGCTATATAGTCAGCACACGAGATATTTCCCCTTGGAGTATGATGTAACCCCACGTTCCAATCCCTGAAAAGAAGATCTCTAGTCTCCCCAATAATGTCTCTTAGGGGGTGATCAGTGCAGCAGTCTCTCATAAGGGTATTGATGGCATCAAGAGAATCAGAATAAAGAATTATTCTCTGTAAACCCATTTGTTGGCCGATTTTTAATCTTGTCATGATAGTGTAGATTTTTGCTTCAATAACAATATGGAGGCCAAGGGATTTGTAGAACCCCATCAACCAATGACTCTGAGAATTTTTTATCACTCCTTCGCAAGTCGCTTGGTGTTGATGACGTACTGATCCATCCACATCAATACGAACCGTACTAACAAGAGGGGGGTCCAAGACTCCTCCTCATTACATTATCTTCTACACAGATATCTTTTCAGCATCAAACCCAGAAGCAATGTAACTCAGTGACGATAAACGGAGAGACCCCTTGGGTTATGAACAATGATGGGCGAGGCAGTGCGTTGAGGCGCTTTGATCTTGTTTTGAGAGATGAACAAGATAGACATCAAATCAAGCAAAAAGTTTCAGTGGGATTTAGAAATTATCCACATTACATTCCATTGTTTGGCATAGTGATGATTTATAATCCGAATCAATACTAAATAGTATTACATTTTGGATAAAGTAAACCCAGATTTTCTTAAATTTGAAGTTATGTATAACAAATTGGTAAAATTAAACATTGATAATATTTTTAACATACTTTGTCATTAACTTATCATGATCATCACAGTCACAATTTATAATCTAAGAAGAAGAAGCAACCCTTGGTTCTCTTAATTAATGAAAGAGGAGGCTACAAATTAAGTTTATAATAATGGGTTAGGAGATATTATTGTCACTCTCTTATCCTGCAGTTAGCAAATTACATAGTTATACATCTCCCTCTCCCCCATAGTTTTCTCATCAATATAACATTATATATATTGATTAAATAATCAACTCTATACACTAACTAATACACATGATTGATTAATTAATTCCTACCAATTCTTAGTGAGGAATCAACACCTTTATTATTGACACTTGCAAAGATCCTAGCAATCTCTAGCTGGGTATTAGCAATTATCTCAGTTCTTTTGAGATCCATTTCTCCTCTCTTGGCCTCTGCCTCAACCCTCATCTTCTCGATCTCCTTCATCATCTCCATCCTCGCTTGCTCTGATCTCACCACCACCTCTGCAAGCCACCTTATGCTCTCTGCTATTCCCATCTCATTAATCTTCCCTTCTTCGCTCTTTCTCTTCATCTTCTTCGTGTTGCTTCGATGATCCATCTTCATCTTCCTCTTCTTGTTGTTATTGTTGTTGCTTCTTGTTGGGTGCTCCTTTGAATGGCTATACAGTGCTGGTGTGCTGCTATCTGTGTCCATAATTTCATTCATGTTCTTGTTGGACACTTGATCTGACGACTTGTTTGTTTCTAATCCATCTTCCTGTTCATTGTAGATGAGAAATCATTAGTAAAGTATACATGTATAATTTGATAATACAAAGTGTTCATTACTAGGCATCCTTTTATATCAAATACTCTCTCCTATCCTTAATATAAGACCCACTAACAAAGTAGTAGTATTTATTTTTCCATTCCCCCCAACACAATGTATTATCATGTTAATCCAATAGTAGTATTGACCACACATATCAGATAAATTTGGATGCAGACAAAATCATCAATCGATTAAAGTATTAGCTGATTATTGGTGCTAATATGTAAATATTGTTATAGAGAATTTACATTCTCTACTTCTAACAAGAAAATACAAAACGAGTAAATGACAAAAATTGTGAATTTTATACCCACTATTAGTTTGTAATATTTATTTATTAAATGATGGAGATTGACACAGTTTTTAACGAGATAATAGACTCTTCAAACCTACATAAAAAAAGGATATAAAATAAACATAGTCTCCAAAAGAAAAATCATAATATAAGAGATACAGTCATATTACCTACATCTTTTTTAAATAAACTTTTATAATATTCACATGTATACATGAGTTCTTATTGAATCTTCGACACACATGATAAGTGTGAAGTGTAATCCCCCTAAAATGACTATGTACAGCATTAACTTTATCAACTGCTTATATCATACATATTGCTAATAGAGAAACAAATTTGACAGCGAGCATGATCAGCAGCCAAAACTGCAATATGGCACTACAGTTTGTCAATACAATAATTGTTGAGTGTGACTTTTACTTGCTTTTGACGACTCATACTTGCCTACTATCCAATAAATGGCCTTTAATAGCTTTCCTTTATAGACATATACCCCTTATTCTTTATTTATGCAAAGGTGTGTTGATCCTCGCTAATTTCTGTGATGAAGATAATAATTTTGTGTGGCAAAGAGGAAACTCAGATCAAACCCATAAAAATACTCATTTATTTCAAATGGTAAGATTTCTCTCACTAATCAGTCCAGGGTTTGTTAATTGTGCCTCACAGTTACTCAGTAGCTTGTAAATTTTCCAGAAAGAAAGATTAAGAATATGCAACTATATATAATTGAAGTAGTTTACTCTCATGAAGCATATACAGTCTTACTCATAAGTGATCCACAACCCCAACTTCACGAAAGGTAAGAACCTGACTCTTAAGAACAGACAAATCACAGAATGGTAAGAAACAAGACAAAAATCATCTACAATTAAACCAGACTCAGGTGATGTTAATAATTATGTTGCCTCTCAATCAGTTAACCTTCAAATTATGATTGTAATGCGGAGAAAAATTTATTGTTCAAATGAATTTGGATCGAGATAAAAATAGAGTAAGCAATAATCGTACTCGTTGTGTTAGTTTCTTCCCTAATTTACGCAAGCAGCACTCTACGATTCAAAGTATCCAAATTATATTAACGAGAGATTTAGTTAATTGTGCATTTACCTTGGCTAACCTGCCAATACCGTTGGATCCATGAGAGTTTGGAGCGTTGGGAAGCGGAGGAGGAGAACCGGCGGCCACCGGAAGCGGCTGTGGTTGATGATGAGGCTGAGCCACGGCCAACGGAGGCTCCAACAACACAAAACCCTGGTTATTCCCGTGATGTGTAGACTGAGACGGTGACTGTGCCGGTGCCGGTGTCGCTGGGGCCGCCGCAAGTGGCACGGCGAGCGTCGTGGTGGACGGAGTAGGCCCAGTCCCACGCAGGAGAAGATCAAGACGAGAATACAACGGCCAAGACGAAGACGCATCCCCGGAGGCCGATTCAGAACGGTACCGTTTCTTCATGGACTCGATCTTGTTCTTGCACTGAGTCTGGGTCTTAGCAGACTTGGTACAGTTGGCGCGTGAAGACACGTACCTGGCGACGTCCTCCCAGTCATGGCCCTTGAGCTTGGCTCTGTTACGGAGCACCCATTTGGATTCGTAAGCCTCCAAAAGCGTGGACACAGCTCCTTCACTCCACTCATCTCTCTTCAACCTATCTCCGCCAGCGGTGGCCACGGGTTTTCTGGGGGATTCTTCTTTGACGGGATCGATATGATCGTGATGATAGTTAGGGAGAGCCGAAGGAGGAGGAGGGGGGTCTTGATGTTGAGGATGTTTGTCTTCCATAGTGAAGGAATTGAAACCCCATTTACAGAATAGTGGAAATGATGGAAGGGATTAGGGTGTGGGAGAAGGAAGCTGCTAACATTTTAAGGGAAAGGAGGAGAGGGAAGAAGAAGAACCACTAGCATATTCCGAAGAGGATGAGAGAGGCTAGTAGTAGTAGTAGTGGAGATGGAGCTGGAGGCTGGAGGTGTGAGAGAGAGAGAGGACTGTTGTCAAACAAGGGAATCGTAGTTATGAGCCAAAAGAAGATGTTAAAAAGTACTGTAATTTACTACCACTAATCAGGAGAATATGTTTGGTTTGAGGGGATAGGAGGGAGGAAAGACTTAAAAAAACTTAGAGTAAATACTTTTTTGGTCCCCGGAAAAAAGTACAGACCCTTTTTTGATCCATAACTAAAAATAATTCGTCTCGTCATCCCTGGAAAATCAAAAAACATCTCATGTTAGTCCTTCCGTCAGTTAACTCCTAACAGCATCACTAACGTTGCTGATGTGTAACGTGAGTTGGTCCAGTCACTTACAACGGAGGAAGGCCAAAACGACGTGTAGCCACGTGTCTGCGCCTGTAGCCACGTGGCGGCCCCATCGTTCTCCTCCTTCTCTTTCTTTCTTCTTCCTCCTTTCTTCCTTTCAATCCAATCACTTCATGCAATCTGCCAAACAAGCAGCTCTCTACTCTCACTCCAGCCGTCTCTCCGATGCTATTCCTGGTTTCGCTTCCAAACTCATATCTCCTTAATCATTCACAGATTCAACAAGAGAATAAGTTGTTTCATCAGAATACATAGGTTTTTCAATTGAATTCAAATCGCAAGTAAGCTGTTTTCAAATAAGCTTTAGTCGCACGAGAATGAATCTCCCCGGAAAGCGAAAGTAGACAAAAAGAGTACCAGAGGATTTTGGGGAATTGGGTTAGGTAAGAAGAGCGGACGATAACAGTAAGCAGACGATGTCGACAGAAGACAATTCGTGGGATCTGGATAAAAGAAAGAGAAGAATGAGCTAAAGAATTGGTATGCCCAGCCCATGGAATTATATGTCGAATGAGGACGATTTCGAGCATAAAGCATTTGACTATTGACTTTCCATTTCAAGGGGAATTTTCTTTACCTGGCTTGCCTTC
The DNA here is from genome assembly GCA_025563575.1 of Acacia pycnantha. Classification (NCBI taxonomy): domain Eukaryota; kingdom Viridiplantae; phylum Streptophyta; class Magnoliopsida; order Fabales; family Fabaceae; genus Acacia; species Acacia pycnantha. Next base: position 1,228,194 of record JAMWYP010000032.1, on the reverse strand, counting down.
AAGCAGCAATGAGAGCAAAGCAAAAGGCAAGGAATTGATGCACCAATAATCAAAGAATCGGACAAGGCAAATAGCCAGAAAATGGCAAGTGCTTGAGAAGCACTAGAAAATAGAGAGCTATTGAAGAAGAAGGGATTGCCCTAAGGCTTAGAACTGCCATAAATCGCAGGAAAAGAAGGTGGATGATGAGAAATTGGTGAAACTTGAATCTAGGGTTTCTGATTCGAAGCCTATTGGGGACGACGAAATTTTGGCCTTCCTCCGTGGCATGTGACTGGACCAACTCACGTTACACATCAGCAACGTTAGTGATGCCGTTAGGAGTTAACTGACGGAAGGACTAACGTGGGATGTTTTTTGATTTCCCAGGGATGGCGGGACAAGTTATTTTTAGTTAAGGATCAAAAAGGGGTCCGTACTTTTTTCCAGTGACCAAAAATGGTATTTACTCAAAAACTTAATTATTAGTCTTTAAGTTTAAATTTCATCCCCTCCTCTCAAATCACTCAAATCAAACACACATTGTGTTTGGTTTGGGGGAGGGAATGAGAGGGGAGGTAGGGAGAGAAAATTGTTATCTTCTTCTAATTAAATTGCACATAAATTTTTTTCAATATTCCATAAGTAAAGGTCATAGGACATGCATGCTTGAAGAAATCTGAGTAGAGAGGAGGCTTACACATTTGTGGCCTATTGAAATGGTTCATGCAGCACAACTCATTTGTCCTAAAAGCCTAGCACCCACTCTTACATGCCATCACCGAACCATGACCCTACAGTACACGGTGCTGCAACGCCGGAGGACACGTGGCAAGCAGATCCACACGACAACCCACCACTGGACACACGCCTTTACCCTTGTGTGGGGTCACCGTCATGGAAGAGTAGTAATTCACGCCATGGCGTGGATGTTGAACTAAGCTAGAGATGTTGGAGGTGCGCTACTGGCTCCGTTGCACTCTAAGCGGCCACTGTAGTCTCTGGTGGCGTAGAGGAACTGGTTGCCAAAGTAGCTGCAGCCTATTCTGGCCCATACCCGACCCAATCAGTGTCGATCCAATAGGGGAATAGAGATATGAGTGAGGGAATAGAGAACAAAGCCGCCACGAACGAGGACGGGGTGATTGACATTGGGTTAGATGGTGGTCCAGACGGTGAACTTGCAATTGTTGACAAGGATAAATTTGGAAGCATCCTCCCTCCCCTAGGTTTGATTCTATGGAGGGGAGGGGAGGGGAGGGATTTTAATATTATTTGGTTTGGATTGATCAAAAGGAAGGGGAGGGGAGAGAAATTAGTTTCACATGAACAACTTTATTCTCATGTTCTATTGTATTATAAAAAAAATGCACATTTTTCTATTGAAGAGAGAAAGAGCCATTTGTCCATTGGAATTTTTTCTTATAGATATGTCAATTACTTTTAGATACTAAATGTAAGAATTAATGTCAACAACAACAACAAAAAAGCATCGGAAACATTAAAAAAATACTCATGAGTATTGATTATTCTCAAAATGCTCTAAAATGTTGGACCCAGCTCAAAAAATACTGAGATGCTGAATCAACGATGCCCCTAAAAATGAAAAGGAAAATGATTAGCGAGAATGGCGCATTTGGTAATGAGCAGCCTATCGCGAGCCCAGGCTCATGTTCGGTTAGCTCGTTGAAAGCACCCACGAGTTCCATCACCATCTTGCTGTCAGCGTGCTCTGGGGCGGTATGATGACACACGGAGGCATCAACCTCCGCCATGCACGAAGTGGGAGGCAAGAATCATGGTCCGACAATCTGATTCTTGGTGCACTTGCAACGGGGGAGAGGGAACAATAGGGTAAGGAGATGACAATGACGAGTAGAGAAGGTGGGTGTTGAGAGCGAGTGGCAAAGTGGAGTGAAAATGGCAAAGGATATTTTAGGGTTAACAAAAAATACTATGGCCATTTTAGTTTTATCGAGCAAATTTTGTAATCCTCCCCTCCAAATCCCCCCAATTTTTTTTTTTTTTGGGGGGGGGGGTTTTGAGGGAAGAGAGGGAAAAATTTCCCCTCCCCTCCTAAATTTCTTCACCTGTCGAATAAGGGGAGGGGAGCAAAATTCATCCCCTCCCCTCCCCTCTCCTCAAACTAAACAGACCCTTAGGCCCCGTTTAGTACGGGGAAAATTTAAGGAGGAAAAGGAACTTAGAGGAGGGAAAGGAATGGAAGGGAAGATTGAGAGGAAACTTAAAAAGTTGAGCTATTTGGTAGACATGAGAATGAAATTTAAGTTGAGGAAAAATAAAATGTTTGGTAAGAAGAATTGGGTGTTGGTTAAGTGGGAAGGTGAGGTAAAATTCCCACAATGCCCTTGCTTGGTTCGAACGAAAAACGTAAGTTCGAACGTAATATGATACTAAGTGCTTGAGTTCGAACGTAAAAATTGACAATGCCTTAAGTTATCTGTGCATGTGTCCCCTGATGGAAGAAATTGAATAGAAAACCACAGCACTGACCCACCAACGGTGAACACACAAAAATACCCATTCCAGACATGCAATAAAATATGACACCCTTGTTGCTTCCCAACAGATTATCCCTCACTGTGTACCCAAGTCGAACAAACAAGGAGTCTGCAAGCTTTAAACAAAATTGATTTAAATCAGTCAAAAGTTGAAACCCATTCCCACTTACCTCTATTGCAACTTTCAACTTTCGGTTTCCCCTCCAACTTCGACTGCGTTCAAGTTCACCTTCGCCTCCAACCTTCTTCACAGCTGCGTCAAGCTCCTCGTTTGCTGATGAAGCTCATAGCTTACTTGTTGCTTAAAAGAGATCCAAAATTTTTCAGGGGCAGTTTCGTCGCAGTATTTCACTCTCCCGAGAAGATTTCAGCTATCCTACCACTTTTGGATGGAATAAAGGTTCCCATGTTTAAGGAACATTGGCTAAGGCGGGAAATCATCTTCTTAGGAGAGCAGCATGCCAAACGTGTTAAATTGGAGGGAACCCACTAAAGTTCCCTTTCCCTAGCGCAAGTTCCTCGTAACAAACAGGACCTTATAATGTGTTTGGTTTGAGGGGAGGAGAGAGAAAGGAGAGAAATTTTTTACCTTATTTTGACCAAATTACCCATGAAATTTTTTCAATATTTCATAACTACACTCTCAACAAAAAACATTTTTCTTTATATTAATGACAATTTGGTAAAAGTCATCCCTCCCCTCCCCTCAAATTAAACAAACCCTTGATAGCTTTAATTTACTAAAAAAGGAGTAAGTATTCAAACCCTTATATCACGTCTTTTATTCTTTTCCCCATACTAGACTTTACATTCCACACCACACTATAACAGATAACAAATGAAAACCTAGGGTTAAAAAAATGGTATGACTAAAATGAAAATGAGACTGAGAATTCACACCCATTGATTAAACGTTGGTTTGTTTGTTGTTAAGGTTAGAGAGTGAGGCGTGGCGGTTAGCGTTGAAATGAAGCCAAAATGGTTAATGGCAAGGGTGGTGGAAATGGAGGTGCATGGTGGTGGGACAGTCACGTGGCTGTGTCACCCACTTTTTTCATTTTTTGTCTTTAGATCCCAATCACCACACTATTCCCTCTTACCACCAAATGCCACTCACTATCCACACCACCACCGTTTTACCACTTCCACCACAAAACCAATTCACCTTATACACCCACATATATTTATATATCCTTAAAAAATAAAAAGGTCGTGTTTTTTAATTAGCTTTTAGAAAATACTACCTCCAGTCTTAATTATAAAATATATTTGACTTTCTTTGAAAAGATTAAGGAAGCTAAATAAATTACTTAATCATTTTATATGTGGTGTATCTTTAAATTATATATTAGTTTATTAGTCAAACTGATTACCTTGAAGAAAAAAATAAAAATAAAAATACTCTAAAGTAATTTAATTAGCTTCCTTAATTTCTCCAAAAAAGTCAACTACTCCCTCTAGTCCTTATTATAAGGCATCAACCACTGGCATTTTTTGGTCCTTATTATAAGGCACCAACTTGCTTTAACTAACTCATTTATTACTATTTTTCCATTATACCCTAATTTTTAACTAACTTATTTAAACCTACATCATTAAAGTAAGGGTAAAGTTGGAAACATCTATTAATTTTGGGTCTAATTAATGACTTAACTTTCATTCCTTGGTCTGCGAGAAATGGTAGTTAGTGTCTTATAATAAGGACCAGAGGGAGTATGTCTTATAATTAGGACCGGAGGAAATAATTTTAGGATTTAGAATAAATTTTATGTTTTAATGGATGTTTGACTAATTTACTCTTAAAATTATAGTTTGTATTAAAAAAAGGTGTGCGAAATGGAAACGGTTTGTATAAGTTTAAAAAATATAAAAATAAAATAAAAAATAATATATATTAGAAAACTTATATTTGAGAATTTTGAAGAAGCAAACAACAACTTCAGATATCTTCTTCTCATATCCACTGGTTTTTATCTTTGAAAATCACATCCACATTAGTATGGCCTTACATTTTGAATTAAAAGCAAAAAATTACAAGGAGTACACAATAAGTCACCGCCCTTTTGAAGGTTGAGGAAGGTACCTAGCTCCAATAGATGCCTACATCTTTATAACATAAAGGTCTCTAGGTAATGACCATTATGGTGAATAGTGAACAATCACAATAGGGGACACACATATACAACTAAGAAGAAAAAAAGCAAGGTTTTGAAACCTGCACGGCTGCACCTACCACTAAATAGGCCAGAGTATTGATTAAAGGGTCAATAGGTTAAGACGGAGTCAAACCCGAGCTAACCCGAAAAATCAGTGATAAATTGAAGATTTTATGGTAATTAATATGAAATTCTAAATAAAATTAAAAAAATGATTTTTCTTAAATAAATAAAAATAATGTCAAACCAAGTTGATGCCCAGACCAGACCAGTTTACTGATCAGTTTACTGATTTCTAGTCCAGTTCAGACCAGATTTGAGAACATTGAGAAAAAAGTGGTATGAATTATTGGTCATCCATTAAAAAAAAGTGCCTTTAGTCCATTGGTTTCTTTTGTTTTATGGTTCTTTCTTGTTATTGGGTCTCTTCCTTTTCATTCTTCTACATGAACAAACTCCACTATTGTATTGTATGTATTTTTCTTAGTGGATCTCTTTTTGACGTCACACCATATTTAATTCATTATTGCATTGACTTGTTTTGCCATGCTTTGTGTCCTATCCTTTCATATTCTCTCATTTTATTGAAATATTTCATACTTTTCCAATGGAATAGCATAAAGCTTAAATGATTCTATTGCATTAAAATACGCATGCCACTCTCATGACTCAAGTTTTCTTTCAATTTATTAAATTCTCATAAGCATATTCATATGTTTTTCTTATCAAGGATTGAAGTTTTTTTAAAAAAAAATTAAAGTTGCATTAGCTTGTGATTTATTAAAATTGATATTTGATGGGCCTATTGCAATATCAATAACAAATATCATCTCATTTATTTTTTTCATAAATCAAATATTTATTATATTCTTCGTAAAAATTCAAACTCACAATTTCACACTTTTTAAAAAAAAATCTTAAGAGAGATGTTAATAACTCATGTTTCAAAATATTAGTTATTATGAGCAAATAACCCCCAAAGTTAAAGTCAAATCCCTCAAACATGAGCGGCAAATAATATTCCTATTCCTATATATTCCTATTCTTTCCAAAAGGTAGTATATGGCCAATTGACTTTTTATATTTCTTTTTAGTTCTATTTAAAAAAAAACAATACATATAAAATAAATTAGGTTCCCCAAATCAAAATCACTTTTTGAAAAAGCATCATGCAAGATTTTGAGAACTTTTGGATCATATATTTATGTGGCACTTTTACATTAAGAAGAAGCCTTTTAAATAAACAAATAGGAGGAAAAACAAAAGTTAAAAAAGCTTACAATTTTACAATGATTAAAGATATTGAAATAAAATAATATGATTTGCTCTTTGATTTTATAAAGGGGTTGAAAAAGTAGGAGAGAAAAAATGGCAATAATAAAGTGAGGGTACCCTTATATATATATATACTTCCAATATGGATGGTGCTATATAACTTTAGATAGTGCTCCAATAGTTTTCAAAACTTTATTAATTACAGTCTTTTTGGCTTTTGTTATATATGCTGATGCTGTTTTGACAAACACTAGACCTTATTTGTGCTAAAGATTGATTAGATAAATCAATGGTTAAGTGGAATTATGTGAAATGAATCAATTCGGAATCTCTTAATGAACATCATGCTTAGATCCACACTCAACGGATAGTATATAAATCCTCAAGTCTTGTTACACGACTGTTGTACAAAGTTAACAATTTCTTTTTATTATTTGATGATTATTTCTACACTGATTAAGTAATCCGTACTGAATACTACCTCCGGTCTTAACTATATGACGTAGTTTACAGTGCAAATTACACTACAAACTATGTCCTATATTTAAAACTAGAGGAATAGTTTTTTTATACATTGATTAGTAACTTTTGACCTTCTACACTTGATGTTTCCACACCAGTTGAACTAAGGGCACTTTATTATATGGTAAAGGTTTTCTTTTTTGAAGCTTAGAAAGTTAAGGGTTTCTGTCTCTCCTAACAAGTATGCTTTCTCAGGCTCAAACTTACGTTCTCCTCCTTTCAAGGTAAAACTGCTTATCAGTAAAGGGCCTTTTTTAACTGGGGTAAAATTATATTTTGCGTTATTGTTATATTAATAAAAATACAAATATGCCCTAAACAATTCTGTTAATTACCCGGGGAGAGTAAGAAAATGGCAAAATGATACATAAAAAGATGAATGGTGGAAGGAATTAATCAACGGTAATTGGATCGTACAATAAATAATAATGAAAGAATTTGAGCACAAACAAACACATACATACATTCACCCATTGTCCTCTCTCAAAAGCTTTCAACCAGTTATTGTGCCTCCACCATTATGGCTATTATTATTGACCCACCAAATGTGCCAACTAAAGAAGGTTTTGTTGATTCTTAACTGACTTGGGTTATGGTAATTCATGACCACTTCAACTTTTTGTCACCTGAAAATTTTGATTTATGGTAAAAAAAAAATGCTAAAATTAAAATGTGGATGTGGCAGAAGCAGAAGCAGAAGCAACTATATTCCTGAGAAGCAAGATCCCATATTCGAGCTATGTGAATGGTAAAATTATCATGTTAAAAGAGCTACTTCTAATTAAACTCAATAATGGTATAAGTAGTATAAGAAAATTATTATTTGAATGGAATAATAATAGGCGCAAGAGACAGAAGGAGGGCCTTTTGGGCAGCAAGGTGGGTCAAGATGGGGCATTAGACGCTTCAATAAAGCATAAGGAAGTGTACATTATATTTTGCATATCCATATGATTAAAAAAAATTAAACTTTATGAAAATAATTGCTGGTAGCACTCACAAAAGGTATCCTATGAGAAGAAGAATAAGAGGAGCAAGTGTAAAGCAAAGGGGAAAAAATCACTATTCAAAAGTTGGCTTTTTGTAGAAGTATCCACTAAAAATGAAATTTTTATATATATGAACCAAGAGAACTCTCAGCTATGGAAATAATTTCAAAATGAGGTGAAACAGTAAGTACTGCAATTCCATTTTGTGGATCTGCAAAGCAGATATCATCGTGTGTTTTTTTTCTTTTAAGTTAGTGAAGAATTTCTCAGTGGGAGGAACACATGCATGAGGGATGATCAGGATGAGAATAAAAATCTGACAGGGACCAACTTGAGAGAATTGATTCATATATAGAGGACTGAAATAGGATATAGTCAAGTCACATGTCTCCTGGGTAGCAAAGGTGAGATTATTGAGATGGATTTGCTGTTTAAACCTCCACAAAGAATGTAGTGGGAGGCATCAATAAAGAAGGTAAATCAAACAGTATGAAGTCTTCTGAAAAGGACAGAGAAAAATCCAAAAGAACATGCAATAACGTTATTAAACAAGATCTTTTGGTTAACAATTTATTTAGAGGTTTGACTGTTGATTTAGCACAATAATGTCATACAATCCTTTAGCTGATAATAAAGTTTGTTGTTATTGTTGTTATACATGTCTCTTGGGTACTTTACCCCCAGATTATATATGTGTAGCAGCTTCACATAATTAAAGAAATTGGTTTTATGGTTCAAACTTCAAATGCATGGTGCTACAAGCCGAAGCTTCAGTTTGAAACACAGACACATATGAAGTCATTCTGTGTTCTGCTTTTGATTGATACTTGTATCAGATTTCAGAATACGTGAATTTTCTAAGCGTAGAGTAGAGACCTAAGTTTTTCAATCTTGCTATTTTTCTTTTCTCTTAGCCAACTTCTTTTTTCTCCTTTTGAATCATGAGGAGAAAGTTGTGGGGTTCATTCAAAGGTCAAGACAATAAGAAAACACCATCATTACAATTGACAGATCGATCAGCCTAAGAGTGGTGTCCACGCGTCCAAGCAAAAGAAACCAGATTTATAACAAAGGAACTAAACTGATACGAATTACACATTACTCAAAGCTGTGAATAAAGATTTGGAGATGTTACATTTCAGAGTCCCGAACACAGGAGCTACATCAATGAAACAGTATTTAACTATTTATTTCTCCCACAAAGGCTCAACTTATAATAGTATCAGCAATCATATTAGACCTTCTAGGAGTATTTAAAACTTAATATGCCACAATTAATACAGTAGGATTGTTTTTTTTTTTTGGATGCAAATACAGTACAGTAGAAAATTTACAGAAAATTAGAGACGCTCAAGTCTTTGGAGCCCAAATCTTGTTCCATCTCCTGATGGATAGAACATATTGTTGTGACCAATAATATGAAGCCTCTACTATGTAAGGCCCACTATGTCCAAAAACATGAGCAAAAGTAGAAATTTTATAGCTAAAATATGTCTCTGCCTTTACCTAACATCAAAGTACTCCTGTTTGTTCAATTTATGTCAATGATTGCCAAGTGCCAACTATAAAACTCCAAAATATTTTGGCACATAACTTGAATAACTGTGAGAGGTTCCATATTCTCAGAATAAAAAATCTTAACATGCATCTAGTGTGCGTGATGATCAGTAGTTTCAGCTTTCATAGCTTATTTCAGTTCCTTCTGTCAGCTGCTATTGGGTTTTAGGAAAGGATATAGGATCAGCTTTATCAATCCACAATCATGGCCACATGAATATAAGCAAAGACCAAATGCTGCTAGCTAAGATAGAAGACCCCAAAAATGGAAGCTATAAAGAAGACTATTGATTATTGAATCATCCAACAAGCACTCAAACTTAAAGTGGAGACCTTCTCAAGAGCCTATTTGGATTCCACTCAATCAATTATAAATCCAAAACTATGGTTATCTCATAAGTTACCAAGTACTCATTTAAACTCAATTTTTTTACTAGACACAGGTATTCTCCTATGAGAAGCAATCTTACTCGAGACACTATTGAAAACCAAATGTGACACATCTCCTAATGAGAATTCAAACATTGATTTGCTACATTGTAAAAGACTAGTCTTTTTCCCTAGATCCAACCCACATTGGTCATTTAGACTCGATGTTGAAGGTTCTATTGATAAAATATATAATAACTTGTGCAGGCCTTATCCTAGGTAAAGAGTTTCTCTTAAATGTGGGCTACCTTCCCATAACTTCTATTGAGCTCATGGGAATATTGCATGGGCCAAATCTCTCGTGGGACCAAAGTTACAAGAAAGTTTGTGCATATAAATAATTCTATTGAAGCCTTAAAGGCATATTCAAAATTATTTTTCCTGTGATCACATGATGTTCAGCATAATTAGTAAGTAATTTCGGCGCCTAAAAGCCCAATTTGGGATGGAAAAAAGCTTAGGAAAAAACCAAGTTGTATGGTGTTTGGGTAATCTGAAATGTTGAGCGTTGGGCAAGCATTGGGCATTAATAATTCCCATACCTTTTTCATCGTCCTGTCCTGCACATAGCTCAGCACCTTGTCTTCTTCATTTTATCTGAAGCTTACCGGGGGCGATAACAAAGATGAATACCCAATAGTTTAGAAATAACAACTCAAAGATTTATGAAAAAACCTTGGAATTTCAGAATATTTGTTGCCCATAAATCGGTGGGACAACACTGTGCTTGGATTTAATATTGAGGACAGTAGTATCTCTCCTTCTTTCCTAATTCGTCTCGTATATGAACCAACATCACCATAGCTTTTGATTGTTTGATTGTGACTGTGAACCTTTGATAGTAGTTTTCTGAGTACGTGTCAGTACTCTGCTTCATCACCTTGGTCCCATTATTGGGTTTAAGGAGGGTAGAGTTATGGAGATTCGCAACAATCCAGATTTCTGGAAATTGATGGAGGTGAAGATGGGGGCAGAGGAGGTGATGGGAGCAGGTGGAGAGAAGGGAAGGAGTCGCCGTTGATGAAGAGAGGGAGGAAGTGATTAACTCCTCTTCTATATATAGTCCACGTCTTTTCGTTTTGCTCCTCACTTTGCTTTCGGCTTTGCTTCTCTTCATTCATTCCTCTTCTTCTTCTTCACTTTGCATAAATAGCCATCATCATTCATTGCTAACTCTTTGAAAATCTCTTCATCCACCATTCGAACAAAAAAAAAAAATGAATGAAATTCGTTCATTTGTATATTGTAATGGTTCTAAAAAGATAGGTCCAAACGGTTTGAGCTTTGAAGGTGAAAGAAGATGAATGTATATTGTTCGAGGCATGTCTGTTGAAGATTTACATGAAAAGATCCGTCGAAATTTAAAGTTGCAACCAAATCAGGTAATATCATCAGTGACGGGTAGAGTACCTTGTGGAAACCACAAATATGCGGGTTTTGAGATATCCAATGATGAGGATGTGAATGTTTTTGTACAAACATTTGAGGAAAACCGTACGTCCCAATTTGCTTGAGTTATGTGTGGATATTGAGGCGTCGAGATAATATGGCTCATTCACGGCGATGATTGGAGAGTAAGAGCAATTAAACCGAAGAACAACAACGCTTGGGTGGTAACTAAATGGGTTGGAAATCATAGTTGTGTGAACCAAATTCTCTCCCAAGACCATAGACAACTTGATTACGAAATTATTGCTGAGACCATAATAGGTATGATGCAGAATTTGCTAATTTGTGCATTTATTTGTGTTTATCAGTGCATATAACTAACATTCCTAGCATACACTTTTTGTGCATCGGTTTTGCAGACATGGTCAAGGAAACACCTTCAGTACCTGTGGTTTTGATACAAGAAAGGGTGACTGGAATGTTTGGTTATCATGTTTCTTACAAGAAGGCATGGAAGGCAAAACAAAAAGCAATGGCTAAGATTTACGGTGGGGGAGACAAAGAAGAGAAGAGAGGCTGTGTTTTAAAAATGGAAGACAAGAAGAGAGACACAAAAATAGAAGACAAGAAGAGAAACACAAAAATGGAAGAAGGGAAATGGAAGAACGGTGGTGGGTCTTGACTATCTTTCTAGTAAAGACTTATACGTGATCTAGTATCAACTTATTTCGTATGATCGTATTTATGTATATTTATATGCATTTTAATTTATATGTAATTTTATCTATTATATATAGTTGATTAAATACTTTAGTGTTTTTTATTTTTTTAATAATAATTTAAGTTTTTTTTATCAAATTTTAATTTTTATCTTCAATTATCATAATATATACAATTTTATTAATTAAATAGGTAGTATTTAATAAGATTCATGTCATTTTCATTTTAGTTGACTTTTCAAATAATAATCTAAAGAAGTTTCAGTTTATGAAAAAATCACTTATAACTCTGTCAATTTAAACACAAATCACATTTACAATATAACTTTTATCCTATATTACATCTATAAAACTCAGATTGAAAAAAAATCACTTCTATCACTAGTAATCCAAACAAACCCGTAATTGGATTGTCATTTTAAGCAATTACACCAATTTGAGATGTTTAGCTTCATGCATGAGGACTTGTGCATTGAAAATCATGCCAATACATGAATTTAGCCCCTTTAAGTGGAAGACTTGTTCAAAATCTATGGCTGTCTCTATCATTATTCCTGAACTTGATATGATACTTTATCCTTGATTCGTGGCCGTGGTGAATCAGTAAAGTTCACATCAAATAACAGTGAATAATGCCCAGTCTTAACTTTGGACCAATTTCACAGGAAATATGGCATCTGTCCCCTATAAAGTTTTTGAAGAGATGGAGTCTAGCTACCAAATTGACACTAACCGGATTGACTCAATCACAAACAAACCATGCCCTCATATCATCCACATATGCTCAAAGGGTCCCACCTCTAGTCTAACACACTTCAAAGTCCAATACTAACTTTGGTGTTCTTCATCAACCAAACAATTTACATACAGCTAGCCTTCCTCAGTCCCTGAAGTATCATATATATGTGTGTGTAAGCACGCTAAATTTGCATTTTTTTTAAAAAACAAAAATCAAATATTAAAAATAACCAAATAATACTCCCTCTATTTTGGTATAAAACATATTTATCTAATTTGATTAGATTAAGAAAGTTGGTTAAGTTTGTTAATATGACATGTATTTTCTAAACTACTTTAGTCATCTTCTCTAATTCCTCAATTTCCTCTCCTCCTTGATTATGATTGAGAGAGTATTAATAAAAGTAAATTAGAAAAACATTAATAAATGTAAAAATTATGTCTTATATTTAAAGTCAAGATCAACTTCCTAAATATTTCCCATACTAAGGACCGGAGAACTAGATTTCCTTCAGGCTCATTACAGTTCGAAATCTATCTATAAAAAACCAGAGTACTGAGATACAGTCAAGTGGTAAATACTCAAGGTGAGGTTACAACTACCATATCCATGACTGTCAATACAATACACATTAAGAACCGTTAAAACCAATACCTCAATCGGGAAGGAGATACTCTCCTTATCCTTCTTCTCATTGTCTCTCATTGGTCACATCTTGGCCATTGCTTTGGGAAAATGAGAGAAAAGTAAAAGTAGTACTGTGTTGATTGGACGGATGTGATTTAGAGATTATGAGGAATAATGAGAAAATGATGATGAGAGAAACCCAACCCCTGAATCGTTTGTGTAAAATTCATAAGAAAATATGCCATTTAGAAACTTTGAATAACCCAGAACGAGAAAAAAACTTCCAGTGAAAAAGAACATAGCCCATTGCTTATCCACAACTTCATGCAAAAGATAGATCCATTAATGGCCTATCAAAACTAGGGGTGTTTTAGCTTCTGGTCTCATGTCAAAAAAGCTTCTACTGCATAATGAGGATCTAACAGTTATAATTTTTATCCAAGTTTATTCCTAAATCCAATCCACTTCAAGAAAAGATAATCAACCATTTTCAGCAGAATGGAAAACCACCTAATATGGGTGGCATCCAAATAGTGAGATGCCATATTCATACACAGTTACACACCCGTAGACAAACTTCACAAGTTCACATGTCCATATAGTGAACCACACCCAGAGTGACGGTGGGGCCTAGCCATCCCCACAGTAACTTAACCAGAAATAGTAACACAAACTTGACTGAATCCCATTTCTAGGACTCAGTAAGCATAAAAGTCACAGCATGTCTCCTAACGTATTTCTGAAGTAGTTTTTTGCTGTTATGTAGTCCTTCCACACAGTGAGAGTCATCTTGAAGCACTAATATATTTCTCACTATTTCTTTAAGCAATCTTGGGTTTCTCCAATGTGGAAGACTTCAGAAAAGAAAGTTGAGACTTGAATAGACCATTTCTAGCATGCTAGTCCAAGCATATAACTTGAAAGTCAAGAGTATTTCTGAAAGAATTCAGTGCAATGAAATATTCACACACCTTTGAGCAGTTGATGTACAAACCTTTTGGGATTAAATCAAAGCCTTGGACCTTAACAACAAGAGATTGTATGATATGATAGAAAGAAATGCAATTCTAAGAAACAAAGAATCATCCTTCAACAGCGTACAGCAGAGGAATTTATATTAAAAAGTCATTAATATCTCTCCTCTTTTGTTACATCGTTACATTTACAACACAACATGCTATAATTAATAGCTTGATCAATAGAGCCTAACTAGACCACAACGAATCAATACCTTATACTAGTTTGTACAGTATCAATCAAAACTAATTTCACAGGACAAAAATTAAGAGAAAAAGATTAAAAAAAAGAATCATCTAGAATAATAATTGAAAGATGAGATCCTACACACCAGATTCTGATGAATCTGTTGATAAATTGAATGAAAACGATGAATCTTGACTCGTTGATGAATTAAACCGCGAATGCCTCTGTGTATTATTATTCCAATAGTTACCATCTCCGATCAATTCCGCCGATAACGCCTCCGCCTTGCTCTTCCCTTTGGAGCTACCATTCTCTTTCACGTCCGCAATTCCATCAAATGCCCCTAAAGCTCTCAATCTCACATCCATGGCTACTTTCTCCCCTCCACATCTCACCAGCTTCAGTAATCCAGAAATAGCATTCTCCTTCGTCTTCATGCTCGACTTATTCCCCATATCCAGAAGGTCAACCAGCACTCCGATCCCTGACACCTTCCGAAACGCCTCCACACTCTCTTCGCAACCGGCGATTTGCGCTATCACCGCCGTAACATCCTCCACAATCCCGACCTTTCGATCCTTGAGAACCACCGTGAACAGAGCTTCAACAGCGCCGAGTTGGATCATCGTGCAACGATTAAGCGGGTGAAGCGCGAGTCCGAACAGAGCCTTGAGAGCATCTTTGATGGATCTAGGCGGCGATTTAGGGTTTTTGATGATATCGACGAGAGCGTACACAATGTCACGCTTGGAACCAATGATAGGCCGGTAGTTATCGACGACGAGCAGGCTGTACAACGTAGCGGCGCAGGATTGGACGGCGGAAGCAGCCGAGGTCGAGTTATGGCGGGAAAGCACGTGCGAGATTGCGTCGAGGACTCCGCGCGTGGACATGAGAGGCTCTTTACAGGAAATCGAAATGTTGAGAAGCGTCGCAGAGGCGTTCTCTTGGCAAGCGTGCGAATACGAAAAGAGGGTATCGACCAAGTACGAAATCGCACCCAAATCAGCGATGACGGGTCGGGTTTCTTCGTCCTGCTTGGTCATTAAGCGGAGCTCGCGCAGAGCATCGAGCTGGGATTGCTCTGAAACAGAGCTCAGTTTGCCGACAAAGGAGCGAACCGTTCGACGCTTAGCCTCCATTGGATTTGAGTTGAGGGTTGTTTTGCTGTGTGAATTGGAGAGAGAAGAAGAGGATAAAGAAGAAGAAAGGGAGAAAAGCGTTGTGGATTTGTGTGAGGGAAGAAGAGGACAAGCCGCCTTTTATGAAGGATAGGAAGGAATTGGAATGAAGTTGTCGTGAGGAGGGAGCCATAGACAGGTGTGTGAAAAGGGAGTGAGACGAGGTCTATGGTCCTCCTAGGTTCTTGTTTTTTTTTGCTCGAAGTTCCTAGGTTCTTTTTCAAGATACTAAATTCAAATAGGACAAAGCCGCTAAATTCCATTGTTAAATTACGAGTTTAATTTTACCTTACCACGGAATTGAGTTGTTACTCAACTAGTAACAATTATAAACTTGATTGAATTTATAAGTTTATTATTTTTATATTTTTAACTTACAAAATCATATTACCTTATTTTTAAACTTGTATTAATTTTTTTGATTTGATCATGTTCAATGATTTTATAAATGAATTTTATAGATTCTTTTTGTTAAGAATAATAAATTATGAATATTGATGGATTTAATTTTAATTATTTGAATTCAAAATGTTTTTAAATCAAGTTGTTCGCATTCTTTATATTTAATTGTGTACTTTTAATACGTACTTAATGATAAAAGTAAACTTCTCTTGCAAAACCGTCAGTATATTATAAAAAAATCTTTCATAAACACAAAGATGAATTTCCTAATATATTAAAACATCTTTCTCTTTGAAAGTTGTTTGTCACAATTCACAATAAGCACCTCCTTAAATTTCGACTTAACTAAGAGGGTATGAGTTCAACCTTCCGTAAATATTGAGAAAACATTTGTGTAAAATATGTTTATATTCCTGTTCTGTCATAGAACATAAACCCTAACCCTAGGTGGGCTAGGATGTGGATATAGGATCAAATAGCTCTCCCCCAAGTATCTATGGATGAGATACCTAAGAGGATCGGAGATCACAAAGCACCAGGACTTGACCTAGGAGCGATTCCTAGGGCCTACGTACCCTGAAGAGGGATCAAAGTCCACGTAGTTCGATGATACTGGAGGCGTTTAGCCCAGGGGGGTGGTGTGTGTGCTCTGTGTGCAATATATGCAATTGAGAGAGAGCTTAGAAGATCCGTACCTCTTTAGGTTAACCAAATATATATAGAGGCTACCTTAGGGTTAGGGTTTGGACTTGTTGGGCCTCTTGTGCCTCCAAGCCTAAATGTACTAGATGTCTCCTGCTGGGCCACACCTTGTATGAGCCTAATATTTGATTCCATAACAGTTGCCCCCAAGCTCGGTAGTTCAGGTCTACGAGCCGCCGAGATTAACTCGATCGCTTTTCGAGATCCGCTGAATCCGAATTTGCTTTCGTAGCAATTTCTCCGGGCTAATTGTCTGGTTTATATTCCTGCATTTAATAACATGTAAGCAAATCACAATAAATGGAAAATACTTACTGTTTGTGTAAATCGTTCAACGTGCTCATTTCGGATACTTGTCCGAGCTTGCATTAAACTTGCTGGTTTGCATTGATGCTGGTTATTGATAACACGCTTTTCCACTTAACAAATCGTAGTCCACTCTATTCCCCCCAGCCTGGTAGTTCAGGTTTCTGAGCCGCCAGGGTGTGGTAGTTCGAGTTCGCGACTGTTGGGATTCAGTGCATGCTGACCCGAGATTCCGGGTTTATATACTTTAAACCGAGACTCTAGGTTTATATACTTTAAACCGAGACTCCAGGTTTATAAACTGTAACCCCAAGATTCCGGGATATATATTCTAACACTGAGATTCCGGTTTAGATACTTTAACTCCGGGATTCCGGGTTATATATTCTATTACCGAGATTCCGGTTTAGATACTTTAAAACCGAGATTCCGGGTTATTTATTCTAACATCGAGATTCCGGTTTAGATACTTTAACTCTGAGATTCCGGGTTATTTATTCTAACACCGAGATTCCGGGTTTATGATTTCTAAAGACGGGTTTATTTACCCAGAACTCTATCATTCAAATAAATCTGGCGACATTGTCGTCACAAATAATCCAATAAAGGACTTTCAAGACTCGGCAGCATTGCCGCCTTTACACAGAGCCCGATTTTAACCAGATTTGGTGTAACCGGGATCTTCATACGGAACTCAGATTTAAACTAGATTCAGTTAAACCAAGTCCTCCTTTGGAACTTTACACGGATCCCTGATTTTAACCAGATTCGGTATAACCGGGATCTTCACACGGAACTCAGATTTAAACTAGATTCAGTTAAACCAATTCCTCCTTTGAAACTTTACACGGATCCCTGATTTTAACCAGATTCGGTATAACCAGGGTCCGCCTTCTATCTTTGTTTCCTGCACAACATTAAACAGAACTTATCTTGGCTTTACCGTGTCCCAAAGGGTGCATGTTTTTACCATTAGATTCGGCTGTATCATGTCCCGAAGGATCACGTTTTAACCGTTATTTCTGCGGAGCCCAGATTTTAACCAGATTCAGTTAAGCCGGGGTCCACCTTCATCCCTTTCGTAAGGACGGACTCCACAATCTATCCGGGATCCAATTAAGGAGCGTGGATTTAATTGTATAAAACAGACTTGACATGATTTTCGAAGACGGGTTTCTTTACCCTGAATTCTACATGTTTAATTTGAACATGATTTTCGGAACCGGGTTTATGTACCTCGAATTCCTACATGTTTTATTTGTACATGATTTTTGAAAATGAGTTTCTTTACCCTGAATTCTACATGTTTAATTTGAACATGATTTTCAGAATCGGGTTTATGTACCTCGGATTCCTACATGTTTAACTTGAACATGATTTCCGAAAACGAGTTTTTTTACTCAGAATTCATACATGTTTATAGATTGGACATGATTTTCGAAAACGAGTTTCATTACTCAGAATTCATACATGTTTATAGACTGGGCGCATTGATACAACCAGGTCCGTCTTCAAATTTCCACGGAGTCCCTTATTTAAACTAGATTAAGTTTAAACCGGGTCCTCTTTCAAAACTTTTCTGGGCTTCACTATTAAAACTTTATTTTAATAAGATAGCTGAAGCAGCTAAGAATTATTAAGGCAGGCTTCAATAGTGTCTCAGGCCCAACACTGTTAAATATTTGTACCAAAACTTTCTATTTGGGGAGATTCCCCCAGAAATTGGAAATATCAGTAGGCAAGAATTACTTGCTTTTGCATAATAGAATTGTATGCCGTTTAAATGACTATGCATTCTGAAGTAGCCATCATTATATTCTTTTTTGAAATAGCAGAAGAAATTTTATAAAAGAAACTGCAATATTCATGAGGTCAATGAGCAACATACCAATTCAGAAGCGCCATCCATTTGCATGCCAACATCTTCTTGCCTTTGCTTTGGCACGAGCCCTCTTGATCTTCAAGAAAAGCTTGTAAGCTGTATGAACCAGGTGCTTATAAATCTCCACATATGAAGAATGACTGCAATTTTACACTTCTTCGTTCCCATATATTTAGCATCATTCCACGCTTGGGAAGCCCTTGCTGGGAACAAAAATAATGCAGTGAAGGAGATAAGAGGCCTTCAACTTGGATATGCTTGTTATCACCAAGACTTACATCATATTTTTGGGGTTCATCAAGTATCCGAAATAAAAATAGAAATTTTCTACACTAAGCAGAGAATTTCTTCCAAAGTAGCCCATTTTCTTTGATTTTCTTCATATTTCAAATTAGAAATGCAGAAGAACAAGGCGATCAGAAAAACCAAAGGAAAATAATTTTGCCTCGGATATTTGATACATTTTTCCATTCAGTTTGATTTTTCTTGGAAAGAAATGATCCCAACACTTTAAGTATCACTGAAATTCCTCAGTCCATAATTTATTTGACAAATCTCAAATGCTTGGACATAACTTTGTGCAACAGACTGAAGTTAATACGCGAGCTTCCTCCACATTTAATTATATCTGCAAGCAATTGTCACTTGTTGGAAACTAAATTCATGTTCAAGGAGAAATATTAGCTGACTTGGGCCCAACAAAATGAGCAATGAAGGAGTGACAATGATGATCCATTGCCATAATGCAATTTCATTGATTTTCCTGTACCGCTCATTTAAAATGTACGTAGCCACCAGAGTCGATAAAACAATCAGACCACAATTTCTTTAATAGTCAACCACCAAGTGATTCTACTGTAAGAAATAATCTCATTTAGCATCTAAAAAGCATTTAGCAGAATTTATAACTCCGCATTTAGCATATATGGCTATTGTGAGAAACTGTTCAAATGCATCTAAAAAGCTGGATGAAACAGCAGAAGCATAAATATCATTTAGCCCTTTCTTGCCAAGATAAAGATTATTTCCCTAAGTTGTGGGGCCTATGATTAACATCCTTTTTGTCTTGAGCAGGGCAGTTGCGGTAACTAACAAACTCAGAATCAGCATCTATCTTACCCATTTGCATCATATCTTACCCATTTGCATCAATATATCACAATCTCAAGGAGGAAAAACCAACACAGAGATCGCCGATGCTCTTAGCGCGACAGTGCAAGAGGCCATTCAGATTCCAATGTAGTTACGTAGAAAAGCCAAGATCATTAATAGCAGAACGTGGCCCTTTTATATATATATATCAGCAATGACATTTTCGGTGCCAATAATTGACCAGACCAGCTTTTTACAGAGGGTTGATGAATCTGAGCAATGGCAAATAATATCTGATAGGTGGTGTCAAACTTATCATACCTGAAGCGAGAAATGATGCTAGCCTTACAGTTAAGATCAAATGCATAATGTCTTTGCTGATTTAAATATCAGCTCTGCATCATCCTTGGATTTATTTACTGAGAGGTACCCCGGCATGGGCTCACACTGCTTCACATCTCGGATGGCGTTAATAATAAATACGGTCTCCAGCACTGTACCTCGGCTCAGATATCTGGTCAAAGTGAGGTATCCCGGCATCCAACCTTCTCCGATAATATCCCAGCTTGGTTACACCAAGCATATGAGCAGAAGAAACCTGAACGCAACGCCGATCTTGGAGTAATGTGAAGTTTGATGCTTCGGTGTTAGCTCGGCTTCTTGGTGTCTCAGAATCTTCGAACTTCCGCATTTAGGCATTGCATCCCGGTTCTGATATCTCGGCTCTTTTGCATGCCGGCTTTGTTTCTCGGCATTAAGCAGATGAAGGAATCTCGGCCTTCGATCCTGAGGCACCCCGACATGGTATCTCAGCATAACTGCTATCATTCAGTGAATCAGGGCACGATCTTTCAGGATCCTGATTTAATAGCTACGTCAACTGCATCTTCTGCCAAGTTTAACATTAAGGTAATTAGATATGGCATCCAAAATAAATTGCATTTCATCTTCATGTGGTCCTGGAAATGAAGTGATGGCTCCAAAAAGTAGACCAACGTCAAATAATTCTATTTGACATATCTCTGAGAAGACCTCTGGATGCCACGTCTCGGCATCTCAGGATCAATCTGAAATTCCTGGAATCTGAAGCTTAACTCTTTAATCGCGATAGATTGAGATCGAAAATCGTCATCCCGGCCTTCATTCGACCTTCATTCGAGGTCACCAAGTGATGTATGCCAACTTCGATTATCTCAGCATATCACCCTCTTAGCACCTCATCATCTCAACATACAAGATGGGCTGGACCTATCTCGGCTTTCCCATTAGACTACCGGATACAGCAATTTGAAACTCAAAACCATTATTCTCGGCCCACTCTCAGAAATGAAGAAATCGATATCTGGCATTGCCCCCTGTTCAAACAGGTCCGCCAAAATTCAAACTCAGACTTTTGAGGCATCTCGGCACTGGGCTTTACGTCGGATTTTCGAACCATCTCGGCATCTCATCCAGCGTATCTCGGCATGGACTCAGATGGCTTCACGCTTGCCGCTAGGATGGAATTTATAACAATCCTGACTTTAACCTTCGACGAATACCGACCTTCACGCTCGCAACCCGGGTTTCATTAATAACCACAATGGTCTGAGCGTACAGTCTGAGCGTACAGAGACTTATCAAGTCTCCATCTCATTGCCAAAAAACAAATCCCCTGAACATCTGAGATTCCTCTTTCCTTATCACGCGATCGAAGATGGCTAAATTTCTTCGGGTATTTGGAGGTGCTTCAGTCACTCACTGACATCTCACGATGCAAACGACGATCTGGCCCCCTGCCTGGTAATCGCGAACGAGTGCACGGCGAAACAGAGCGATGGGAGCTGCTCTTCTGCGATGGAGGCTGTAGAGGTTTAAAGATTAGGTTTCTTTAATCAGAACCTAATTGTTATTCGCAAGCTTTGGGTAATCAGCCCTCAAATCTTGGTCTGGAACCTGGAAAAAAGTGCATCTGGTGCTGTTTCTACGTTTTACTGATGCGGATTTTCCTTCTGATGCGAATCTGTGAAAGTTTTTGTACGAGTCTGCGAAAATTTAGATCTGCACAAGCCCTTCCTCATAAAAAGTTTCTCCAGCAGGTCAAAGATTGTTTGTGTGCCCGCTGGGAATTTGAATTGCTAACCTTCTTAGGTCATGGGAATAAGAAATTTACCGATTCCCCACGGACGGCGCCAATGTTCTGTCATAGAACATAAACCCTAACCCTAAGTGGGCTAGGATGTGGATATAGGATCAAATAGCTCTCCCCCAAGTATCTATGGATGAGATACCTAAGGATCGGAGATCACAAAGCACCAGGACTTGACCTAGGAGCGATTCCTAGGGCCTACGTACTCGAAGAGGGATCAAAGTCCACGTAGTTCGATGATACCGGAGGCGTTTAGCCCGTGGGGGTGGTGTGTGTGCTCGTGTACGTATATGCAATTGAGAGTGAGCTTAGAAGATCCGTACTCTTTAGGTTAACCAACTATATATAGAGGCTACCTTAGGGTTAGGGTTTGGACTTGTTGGGCCTCTTGTGCCTCCAAGCCCAAATGTACTAGATGTCTCCTGTTGGGCCACACCTTGTATGAGCCTAATATTTGATTCTATAACAATTCCAATTTTATTTTTATAATTTATATAATTTTGGCTACGACACATGGAAGATGTCATAAAATATTTTTATTGGTCAATTGAAAACTACACAAACATAGTAATAATACTTTAATCCAAATGGAGGGAGAAATTGACACCAAAAAACTACAATTTATTTTTTTAATAAATAAAATATAAACATGTAAAATTGAAGGATACAAAATAAAAAATAAAATGTCGCTTATGTCCATGACATTGCGGGTGTCGCCAGCATCACTTGACAATGGTGGACGGCTATATTTTAATATGTAAATCGAATGGTTGAAATTTGTTCTTTATATTTGACTTTTCAATTAAAGACAAGACCCAATAATCAACCCACGTGCTTTCTGATATTACTACTATTTATTCATTATTAATCTTTAAAAGCTCATCAAGTGGGTCAGTGATCTCACCGTTTTTTTTTTTTGTCAAAGGGAAACTATATTAATACTGATATTAAAAGTTACACCAAAGTTTAACGATTACACTGCGAAAACAAACTGAAACAGACACTAAACTAAAACAGATTGGAACAAGAAGACTAAAAAATACAACAAGAACAAACAAAAAGTAAGGAAAGCTAATCACCACAATACAAATGGGAAGAAAAGTAACATTAGAGACTCCATCGGCTTCCTGAACATCTAAGGTTAGAAATGACAAGAAAGAAGGTGTTGGTGCAAAACCCACCATATAGGGCACACCTCCTTATAAGCAAAAGCTGCACATAGGTCAGCTACATAATCACCCCGACTTAGGGCACAGGGCAGAGAAAACCCAACCTCAAACGAAAAAAGACAAGTGAAATATTGAAGAATACTTTTGCTCCTCCATTGAAGCAAATCTGATGACGTCGACCACTCACCGAACAAATTTTGGCTAACACTAGCTTTTTGAATTTGCCCACATCGAACAATCCTCACAATGGTACTCTCATAGGTAAGGCGCATAACACTATCAACCATCGAATCAACCCTTCCCCTAAAAACGCAAATCCAAATCACAGCAGAAAACACCACCATAAAAGCCCCAACCCACAACAACATCAGAAGGAACATACAAATATAAAACAATAAAAATAAAAGAAACAGACAGACCACCACCACGCCGGAAACCACCATCGCGCCGAAGACCACCGCCACGCCGGAGACCACCATCGAGGGAGACGACCAAACCAAAAACTCCCACCGCAAAAGACGAGAGAGGACCGCAACTACACCCAAAAGGCAGAGGGATGCCGGAACTGGAGAGACGATGAGGATGGAGACCAGACGAAAGCCGGCGGCGCCGGAGAAGAAGGGAGGCCGCCGCTTTGTGTCTCTGTTCCGAGCTAAAACTCACTACTCCTGACTCCTCAAGGGTCGATCTACACTTTTGCCGCGAATGTGGTGTGAGAGGAGGCTTGCGACGGCAAGAACGCCGCCGGCGAGACAGAAGCCGTGGTGGAGAAGACGAGAGCAAGCGTGCAACAGTAAACCCTAGCAGAGAGACGAAGACGAGGCCCTTGAATTCACAGGTAGTGATCTCACCGTTTCATTGATTGAGATTATTCATATTTGGATGGACCCCCTTGCCTAAAGGCGAGACCAAATAATTGCTTTTTCTGGTCCTTATTATAAAGTATTAATTACTAATTTTTATAAATTAGTAAAAACAGTTAAAATCACTAAAATTGTCTTAAAATTCAAGTGATTTCCAATATTACTCTTATTAACTACACTAAATTCAAATATCATATTAACTGTTACTCTCTCCCACTAGCCTTATTAAATATGAGCAGATATTAAAAAATAAATTAAATGCTCATTGAAAACTTGTTAGTTCCTTATAAAAAAGAAAAAAAATACTTATTAGTTAGTGTCTTATAATAATAATCAGAAAAAATAATCTCTATTTATTATATTATCGTCGTCTTACTATTAGTATAACAGGCGATCGCTATCCCATAAGTTACATAGCTTGTTTTAGTTTTTTACATATTTTCAACTGATATCAAACGTTTTTTCTATATTTTATAATTATCAAATATTTAAGCAATTGGTGACTCCAATTTTGAGGTTTGTGGATTTCCCTCCCAATAAAAGTGTTTCCTCTTGGTGAAAAAATTAGACCCAAATGAATTTAGTAGAGCCTTTACTTGATACTGATAATCCAACTCTATGTATCAATTATTGATTAGTACCACACTATTAACTAACCATTTTCTACTTTGCTCCCACGTCTTTTCATAAATAATAAGCTACTACATCTTTTATGTATTCTCTCTGGTCCTTATTATAAGACACCGACTAACAAGTTTATTTGGTTTTTTTATAAGGCACTTGCTTGTTCCCGATGAACATCAATTATTTGTTTCCATGTCTGCCCATAGTTAATGAGTGTAGTGGGTGAGAGTAATAATTGATATAATATTAAAGTTTAGTACAATTAGTAGGGGTAATATTAAAAGTTACTTAAATTGTAAGGCAACTTTATTGACTAACAGTTTTTATTAGTTTATAAGAATTGCTAGTTGGTGTCTTATAATAAAGACCAGAGGAGTATTTATTATCTTTGATTAATTCTAACTAACTTTTTTTTTATTTACATAATTTAATCATTTGCATTTTATAAAAAGGACTTGCAGAAGCCTTGGTGGAGAGTGAAGGTGAAGGGAGGGCATTTTAGTCTGAAAAATATTATTCTTGGGATTAAATTTCCAATATGATCCCCTCAATCCCTTCTACTAGACGGCCTTTTTAGTCAGTTTTCCCAATCCTAAGCCCATAATATTTCCTACCAAATAAGGCCTAGGATTTCAGTTTCCACGCCTAAGGAGTTTAATTAGAAGAAATGACCATTTCAATCGATGGTTTACCATTACATTCAAAATCAGTACTTAACAAATTCATCTCAAAGGCCAATTTTGAGTTTTGACTCCTTCCATAAGAGGTAATGTTTCAAATGTCAATCATAAAACCAGATACTCCAAGATATTCCACTATACTCAAGCTTATTAAATAGGGACTGTCCACTAAACTAATCGAGATACTGAGTTAGGGTTAGTGGGTTAGATCAGAGTTAACCCAAAGCCAAACTAATTAGAAAGTGAATCGGGTTATTAATATAAAATTATAAAGAAAATAAAAAATAGATTAAAAAAAGCGAACTGCTTTGATTTGATGCTCGAATCAGACCCATTTACTAACCAATTTACCGGTTTCCGAGCCGAACCATCCAGTTTAAGTTTTATTTCCTAGATTATGCTATATATAATTTAAAAATGTGTTTTTAAAATGGTATTCCTGCGGTGCACTACAAATTATGTTCTATATTTAGGATCGGAGGTAGTATATGATTTATTATAAACTTTTTATTCAATGTAAATTTTAAATTCAGAATTTTTATTTTTTTCCGACTAAACTAATGTGGATGCTGTAAGGCACACAAACAGACAAAAAAACTTAAAGTCTTGGTCAAGAAGACAAAGTTGAAGTTCCAAAAAAAGCTGAGAAGGGAAAAAAGAAGAAAAAGAAAATGCCATCACTAGTACTAAAAAACCAAGAAATTATTTCTGTGAAACATACAAGAATATGAAATTCACAATATCCCCACCACATAAAAATGACCCGTGACCTTGTACGACAACCCAGAGTCCCGTCACTATGAAGAAAACGACATGAAAGGCTACATAAATATCAACCCGTGACACCCCCATCACACACCCTACATAAACGACTCCAAACTTTGCTAAACTCTGAATTCAATTCCAAACACGTAGTACAGCTAGTAGTAACTATAGCCTCCGATATGGGTTAGCAAGTAAATCCTACCCATACATATGAAATTCCCAATTTGATGAGATTAATGTTACCAAATTCATGACAGAAAAATTCTTAAGTACTCTACGTGCATCCGTGTACATAAGAATTTCTCTGTTCATGAAGTTATTGTCGCTGAAGGATTTCGGTTGATTTTTGTATTAATATTTAGGTGCATCGCTCACGAGCAACGCCGAGTCTAGAATTGGGCACGTCGTAGAGCACGCGGTGGTTCTGTTGCTGCATGTTGGCGATGACATTGAGTACTGAGTTGACGTTGTCCGGTGCCGCCGCCATGGCGAGGCATGTGACGCTGCCGGCGGTGCTATGTATGAGGATGTTGTCTTGTGGGAGTGTCACATTCATGCTTGTAAACATGAATGTTATTGTAGGAGCATTTATGGGTACATTGTAGCATGTGTCGAATCCTCCTAGGCTGGTGACAGTCAGGGTTCTACCAACTCGTCGCCGGAATGCATCTCGTACGGCGATGTATGCTGGTTCAACTAGTCTGGTGAACACCGTACCTATGTATTTTACATGAAAATCATCAATATTCATATCAATATTCAAAAGAGATGACAAATTCAATGTCTCACATTTTCCAGATCACTATTACACTTGTTAGATTAGTATGTGGTTCTAATTAGACTAGGTCTTAGTAAACCTGGTTAATGGTCTACTGGTTATGTTTTTCTACGAGGAACACGCATGATAGTGATGGATGTGCACTCACTTGTAGCTTTTCACTCAAGATTTGTTTCAGTTTGACTAATTCAAAACCTTCTCCTTTTTTTGCAATCATTTCACGTTTAGAACACAAGCCCCTTAATTTGACTTCTTTAGTGTGATCTGCCGTTAGAGTGAAGTGAAAACAAACTAACTTTTGGCCGTGTCAATACTCTTGGTAAATCACTTACCTTTTACGAAGCATGATAGTTGAATGAGTAATACACGGAGGGATATAATAAGAGATTGGAACATTACCAGAATCAAAAATGGTGCCGGCGCCGGTGGTGGGGTTGAAGGCCAAGGCAGCCGGTGGGATATCGACGACCCTCCGCCCGACCCTGATGGCGATTAAGTTGACGTAGTAGAGTGATGACCTTCTAGGATTTTTCAGGAGAGGGGTGAACTTGATCCTCTTGGGCTGGGCTACAGGCCCAAGTTTCAATGAGCCCGAGAAGTTGAGGGACTTGAAGCTAGGCAAGCAGTAGGAGAATGTAGATTGGTAGAGGTGTTGGGTCTGAGATAACAGAGACAACGGGCCTCGGCCCAAGCCCAATAGGCCCTGTGCTGGAACAGAGTTCCCTGTGGTCTTCTGTATACACCCAAAGGTGTAGCCCGGAACTGGGTCAACCGCCAGCTTCACGGTGTCCTGAACTAAGGTGGCCGCTATGGAGGAGCTGCCGTAAGTGAGGTTGAAATTGCACGCCCTGCCGCCGCAAGTGGGATTGGGTACCTGAAAAAAAAAGAAAAGAAAGTAACTTCACGTGTTGATAAAAAGCTTGAGAACCGTCACTCGTGACCTTTTATCCCCAAAAATGTGGGATACCGACACACCGCCAGAGAGCAGCCGCTTGATTAATGGGATGAGAACCATACGCGCTGACGGAGCGGCGCGTGGCTCCAGCCTTTAGCGGTTCAATGATGTCATTCAATGGGAAGTGTATCTGTGTGCGGCACATTGGGAGATTTACAGCAACCTCACAGGTTGAAGCTGGCATGCAAGATCTTTTTGGGTAAAGCAGAGTGCCAGACAATTGTGTACGTAACACTTTTATTATAAGCACAAATTTTTACTCTCTTATTTTTTTACCAAAAATATGCACAAACTTTTACAGTACATTGAGCTCATGTGACTTACCCAAGTCACATGGGGAATATGGCGTACAACTTTACAAGGAATCATTTGAAAATAGCCGTTACGTTAAGCTATTAAAAAATTAAAATATTCACACATGAATTATTTACAATTCTATGCAAATATAAAAAATGTTTTTTATGCATGAGCTACTCTCTCCTAATATCTAAATTATAAGAAAAAAAATTATACTAGCTTATGAAAAATTGATTTGCTTTCTATATTTTTTTGCTCATTTTTCCCTTGAAGTTAGAAAACTGACATTAGCATTCCTATTGGGAATAAAACAAAACAATAAGATGATTTTATAAATAAAGTAAAATTTTAGTCGCTAGAATAATACAACCTTTCTAATTCTAAATATAAGACCTAATTAACATGTTTTAGATAAATTAATTGAGCTAAATCAGTAAGTTAGTCATATGTCATATGTTGTGTAAGATTACATTATATATCAATTTATAATTAAAAAAAATTAATTTAAAAATAATTTAATATAAATCAAGATTTCAGAAGCATTTTTTTTACAAAGCAAGATAAAAATTTTCTCATATGCCTTATAAATTGTAAAAACTATTTTTCAAAAGCTAATCCAAACAAAAATAGTACTAACATATTAAGTATTAAGCCTCTGTTCACGCGCCTAAGCGGGGCGCGTAAATGACGGGCGGGTTCCATGCTTACACTTTGAGGAAAGAGGTCAATCTCACTCACCTGCTTGCACTGGGGAGCTCCACAGTTGACGCTTCTGGAGGAGGTAGATTTCGCCGGAGAGTAGACGACGGAGGAGGAGCAGCCGAGGCAGCCTTCGCAAGGAAGCCAGGCGGCGTCATTGTTGGTGTCCAAAGCCATGAGGAACGTGTGAGGCGGCGTGCCGACCTTAACCCTGACAATGTAAGTAGGATTCTGGGTGATCTGCCGGCCGGAGGCGATGGGGACGACGGAGCGGCCAGCGACGAGGCTGGAAAGAAACTGGAGGCGAGCCTTGTCTTCGGCCTGAAGCTGAAGCACAGTCTCCTCCCAGGAGAGAGGAGTGGAGGGCTTGAAGGGAGAGCATGGGCTAAAGACGTGGAACACTTTGAGGTTAGACCCTTGGTCTTGAGCCTCACAGTTAGGGTTCAGGGCTAGGGTTTGGGATTTGAGGAAGAAGAAGAAGAAGAGAGGAACAGAGATTGAGAGTTTCATTTCCATGGCTATGGAGGATTTGGGTTTTTTTGGGTGGTTTCGACGGAAGAGACGTTGATGAATATATAGAGCTACGTACAAGGCTGCTGGCTGGTTTTCGAGGGATTTTGGGACAAATTTGTTTTGAGTGTAATTTTTATAATATGAATTTATTTTATCAGGTTTTTCTTAAAATTTATCAACAAATAAAATTGACTTGGGGGGAAAAAAACATTGTTGTGTGAGAGAGAAGTAGATGGTGATGAGCTCCATACATAAAGGCAAAAGAATGTTGTAAACTTGGATTTATCTGAATTTATGTATTACAAGACAGTTATTGATGGGTGAACCAATTATCTTGCACTTGGGATTCTCCCTTTAATAATTCAAGAGGTCCACGAAAATGAGTAGATTTTACTTACTTTTTTTTTTTTAACTTCTCTTTTCTATTGATTCAATTATTAAAATGAACTTTGGTTAAAAAAATATTAAAATGAACTACATTGTGAAGTAATAATATCGTACAACTAGTATTTTGCATGAAATTTGAGTTCAATCACGTCATCAATAATTTCACTGCCGCTAAATTTGTGTAATTTTCAAGATCTAACCATCATTACTTGCTCAAATTTGACAGTGAATAGAGTTCAAAATCTAATTTTCGTAAAACCTTTTGTCAAAATTAAACACATTAACATTTAATGGATCAAGGTGTAGATTTGTCAATGAACTATTATCTGAGGAGCATCTAACACAAAAAATAATTGAGTGTACCATAATTACCAATCAACAATTAAAAAGTGAAAAAAAAAACACAATTAAGGTGCAGATTGGCTAACGAACTAATACCTAGTTACTGTCTTGGTGTCTCTGTCTTTCATTGACGGTCACAATGTCAGCGATGTCGACATCTCCAAAACTTCCATTGTTGTTGGGTGTTTCACTTACCCTCTTGAACTCATCAACGCCCGTATGCAGCTTCAGAGCGAGAATCATGCACCGAAACCAAATTCAGCAGTCCACAACTTTCGACCGACACACGCCTTGTACCCTGGTTTCATCCCTCCGATGCCATAAGTGGCAGCCGCCGCTGCCACAACGCCTGCTAGTATGAATCCTATCTCTGTTGATGTTTTCCTTATCCAACAAGAAGGCTTAACCGCTCTTTTTTCCAGCGTCTCCGCCACCGTCCTACGCTAGTGCCTCATATTTTAACGTAATTGTGATAGTTGTTTTTTTAATAGTTATTTGGTATTTTTTTCACTTTTTAATTGTTGATTGGTAATTATAGTACCCTCAATTGTTTTTTGTGTCAGATGCTCCTTGGGTAATAGTTCGTTGACAAATCTACAACTTAACCCACATTTAATTTATTACTTTTCATACAAAAGTAACTTAATTAACGTAAATTTAGTACTATATGCACACCTAAACACTTTCCACTTTCCAGTAGTAGTAGGCAAGAATAGACCTAATTAACTTTTTGATATGACTAATCTGATCAAGTTATATTTAAGTATTATGGACTCTAATCTGATGTAGCTCTTTCCAAAGAGTGTTCTACGTTCATATAGAATCAAATTCAAAACCTTATGCTTAAACAGTCATAAAAATTATAACCAATGCTTATTGGTGAACCACATAATTATAAATATAAAATAATTTAACTATTGTAGATTATAAATTATTCTGTATCTAAATTTTGTGATTTATCAACATTTAATATACCAAAGAAAAAGAGATAAACATAACATTGGAAGCATTTCCAAATTCCAAGAGAAGGTGTTGGAGTGGTGTACACTACACTTTTATGGGAAGTGAGTGGCACATTAGACTCGCACTCTGTATTCCATTTTGTTTTGTTCCCCCTATTCTTTTTGTTCAATTTTACCTCACACTCAATTATTTTTTTAATAAAAACACATATTTTTTAATAAGAGTTCATGGTAGCTAGGTTTTTTAGCTCTAAAAAGTATATTATTTAAATCACGAGCTTTTAATATTGAGATTGTCAGATTTTGGATGGTTTGTCCATGGACTTGCCTAGACAAGTTCCAAAAAATGACTCTGAACACGGCATATCCAATTCACTAGTTATGGGTAAAATTAGACAATATACTCTATTATATTCCATGAAGTCATTCTCTATATAAAATATAATAAAGAAATTTTAGTATATAATATTATTTCGTACTCCAAGCGCAATAAAATACAGATTATTTATGATATAACCATGACATCATCATGCATGAAAAAATGGACCTGGCTTTGGTCCTTTGCAGAGCCAGGTCCGTTGCATCAATGCCGTTTTGATGCAGTGGAGCACACATCTGATCATTTAAAAAAAAAATCATGTCTTTTTTTATAAAAAAAAATCAGGGTATTGACTTATATTAAAAGGATACTTCATAATATTTACCAATATTGAAAAAACAATTCATAATCTTAAAAAAAATATTCCAAGGTACTAACCGATATTAAAAGGATACTTCAGGATACTGACTTGTATTGAAAAAATAATTTATGATCTTAAAAAATTATTTTAGGATCTTGAAAAAATATCTTAAAGTATATTTTTAGTAGCAGTCAGTACCTAAATTATTTCTTAAGAGCCTAAAATAATTTTTTTTTATCATGAATTATTTTTTCAATCTCAATCAGTATATTAAAATATCTTTTAGTATCAGTTAGTATCTTAAAATATTTTTGCAAGATCCTAAAATAATTTTTCAAAATCATAAAAAAAAAGTATCAAAACGGCACCGTCTGATGTAGCCACGGCGGACCTGACTCTGCAAAGGGCCAAAGCTAGGTCCTGAAAAAAGATAGGCTATGGGGTTCGTTTGTGTCCTTACATAGGATACTCAACACTTAAGCATGTGTTCTTACTGTTTCATTACCCCTTAATTAAGCTCAACGGTAAATTATTGTTCAGTCTTGATTTACCAAATTTTTTATATTTAATTCTCAAAACTCTAGTCACTGGGGATTTTTTTTTTTTTAAAATATGTTAGTTGAGTTTGAAATTTTAGTTAAATGTTAAGAAATGCATAGTTTGATATTAAAACTTCAAGTTGAGTACGTAGTAGCCAATTATGTACATTGCATTCTTTGCTATATTGGCTGTGTATAATCGAAAAAGGAAATTAAATCAAAATATAGTACATTTTATTCTCTGAATATTTAATTTTAAAAATAATCAAAATTGAATATGTATAAATCTCAGATATATTTTAAATTTAGCTTTAAGGATACGTTGAGGTGCATGATGGTATGGCAATAATGTTAGGGCTGCTTTTGTAATTATTGCAAATCATTGCATCAATAGTGTTTTCAAAGAATCAACATAATAATTCTCTACTCCCGCGCACACAGAAATCTGGTTTCTATTTTCTTTCTTTCTTTTTCTTTTTTTATTTGCTTTTTTATCTTTCTGCCTTTCACATTATTTAGATTAAGTTTTAATATAGGAATTTGTTTTCTTTTTAATTTTGATATTTCAGTTATGATAGTAATTTTAAATCATTCCAATTTGACTTGAATATTAAAAAAGTAATAAATTAGAGAAAAACCATTTTCGACACACACGAAATCTTTTAAACTTCAAGTCAATTGCATATATAACTCTTCGGATATTTTGAAGTTTTATTTTTTATATTAAACCCCTACCATTAATTATTTTTTAAAGTTAGTGACGAAAACTGCCACATC
This sequence comes from Acacia pycnantha, assembly GCA_025563575.1. Lineage (NCBI taxonomy): Eukaryota > Viridiplantae > Streptophyta > Magnoliopsida > Fabales > Fabaceae > Acacia > Acacia pycnantha. Next base: position 1,195,365 of record JAMWYP010000032.1, on the reverse strand, counting down.
AAATTAGTGAGGATGATGTGACATTTGACATAGAGTTCATGTGTTTTGTATATTTTTGGGAAAATTCTAAATAAATACCGTTTGAAATTGTAAAACTCCCAGAAATCTTTTGAAATTGTAAAAAGACTGAGAGATACAAAGGATCTATGAGGGATATGTAAATCGGGTGAAATTACCTTTTTGCCTTTAGTTTTAAATATATAAAAAAATACCCTCCACCCCCACCCTCCGGCTACCATCACCGCCAGCCGACCGCCGGTGACCACCACCACCGGACAGCCGCCAGCGACCACCACCGCCGGTTAGTTGGGGGCGGCCACCACCGCTGGAGGCCACCACCAGGGCCAGCAAGCGGCGGCGGTCACCGGCGGCAGGGGGTTGGCGGGTTTATTTATTTAAAACTAAGGGCAAAAAAATCATTTCACCCGAATTTGCATATCCCTCATAGGTCGTTTGTACCTCTCAGTCTTTTTACAATTTCGGATGACTTCTGGGGGTTTTACAATTTCAAACGGTATTTATTTAGAATTTTCTCTATATTTTTTTTGAACAGTATGTGTTTTGTATATTAAAACTTTAAGAAAATTAAATTAAATAAAAAATACCATGGTGATTATATACAAGAAGCCTAAAGTTAACTTAAATTTTAAAAGGCCTTTTATACAACTTATCAAACTTAAATTTTTTATTATCAAACAACTAAATTTCTTGTGTGTGTGTACCCACTTTTTAAAAGGAGGGGAAGAAGAAAGAGTTGTTTTATACATGCTGTCATATTTTGAGATTTACTCTTTAATTTAGATATCTCCAATGAGATAAGGCATTTTTAAATACTAATTTAACTTGTTTTAAACACTACTTAATAATTTAGTTATTGAAATAGAGAATAATAATAATGTTTGTGGGACAAATAAATCTGAGGGAAAATTCCATTTAAATACCAAATGAATTTGCAAAACCCTCAGAAGTCCTCCGAATTTGCAAAAAGACTGAGAGGTGATAAGGACTTTTGAGGGTTATGCAAATTCATACAAAATGACCATAATGCCCCTTCCTCTCTTTCCTCTCTCTTCCTCTCTGAACTAGGACCACCACCACCAGATTCATTCAGCTCCGCCGTGACTACGAAGCGAAGTGCAAGTTCGCCACCGTCTACCTCCACCGTCAACGTCGACGTCGACGCCGCACCCACCATGGACGCGGCACCGGCCGACACCGGTGAAAAAAGGAAGAAAAAGAAACTGAAACACGAATGAAACACGAAACAGAAACAAAACGGTAAATTTTTTTGATCGGTCGATCCGGAAGAAATTGGAAGAAGAAGATGTGAAGGAAGGAAGGAAGAAGAATGAAGAAGAGAGAAAAAAAAAGTGAATCTGGAGTCACACTTTCAGTGCACTCGAGTGTGCACTGAAAGTGCACTCGCAACACTTGAGTGCACTTTCAACTATTGATGCCCTGAATGAAAAAAAAAAATGAACTTTTACAAAATTCATAACGCAATTTACAAAAGTCATAACGCAATTTACAAATCTTATAACGCAATTTACAACTTTTTTTTTTAGTTTCAACTATTGATGCCCGAATGAAAAAAAAAATGAACTTTTACAAAATTCATAACGCAATTTACAAAAGTCATAACGCAATTTACAAATCTCATAACGCAATTTACAACTTTTTTTTGAGTTTCAACTATTGATGCCCGAATGAAAAAAATGAACTTTTACAAAATTCATAACGCAATTTACAAAAGTCATAACGCAATCTACAAATCTCATAATGCAATTTACAACTTTTTTTTTTAGTTTCAACTATTGATGCCCTGAATGAAAAAAAAAATGAACTTTTACAAAATTCATAACGCAATTTACAAAAGTCATAACGCAATTTACAACTTTTTTTTGAGTTTCAAAAATGAACTTTTACAAAATTCATACGCAATTTACAAAAGTCATAATGCAATTTACAAATCTCATAACACAATTTACAACTTTTTTTTGAGTTTCAACTCTTTGATGCCCTGAATTAAAAACCAAAAAAAGAGTTGAAACTAAAAAAAAAAATTGTAAATTGCGTTATGAGATTTGTAAATTGCGTTATAACTTTGTAAATTGCGTTATGAATTTTGTAAAAGTTCATTTTGTTTTTGTTTTTCATTCAGGCATCAATAGTTGAAACTCAAAAAAAAAATTGTAAATTGCGTTATGAATTTTGTAAAAGTTCATTTTTTTTTCATTCAGGGCATCAATAGTTGAAACTAAAAAAAAAGTTGTAAATTGCGTTATGAGATTTGTAAATTGCGTTATGACTTTTATAAATTGCGTTATGAATTTTGTAAAAGTTCCATAATATAGTGCACTTTCAGTGCACTCAAGTGTTGCGAGTGCACTTTCAGTGTACACTCAAGTGCACTGAAAGTGTGCACTCCAGATTCACTTTTTTTTTTCTCTCTTCTTCATTCTTCTTCCTTCCTTCCTTCACATCTTCTTCTTCCAATTTCTTCCGGATCGACCGATCAAAAAAATTTACCGTTTTGTTTCTGTTTCGTGTTTCGCTTTCTTTTCTTCCTTTTTTCACCGGTGTCGGCCGGTGCCGCGTCCATGGCGGGTGCGGCGTTGGCATCGACGTCGACGGTGGAGGTAGACGGTGGCAAACGTGCACTTCGCTTCGTAGTCACGGTGGAGCTGAATGAATCTGGTGGTGGTGGTCCTGTTTCAGAGAGGAAGAGAGAGGAAAGAGAGGAAGGGGCATTATGGTCATTTTGTATGAATTTGCATAATCCTCAAAAGTCCTTATCACCTCTCAGTCTTTTTACAACTTCGGAGGACTTCTGAGGGTTTTACAAATTCATTTAGTATTTAAATGAAATTTTCCCTAAATCTGAAGCTGATTAAGACCCAAAAATAGAGAGGGAGAAAAGAGCGTCTAAGATTCTCGTCATTAATCTTTACGTGAATTGGAAAGTGGAAACAGTGGCCCAAAGCAAAGTTGAAGTGATAATAATAAGCTATTAAATTAAATAAATACATAAAAGAAGCTTTTTAAACAAACAAAAAAAGAACTTTAATCATTCCAAATCTTAATGGAATATAAAAAAATTTAAAAAATCATAGGCTGAGTTAAGAGCATACTCTCTTAATCACACAGAGACAGCCACTAGGAGGACAAGATTTGAATCATTTCTATATGACTATATTTATTCATTTCTCTACCTCATATCCTTTTATTTTTTATTTTTATGCTTTATTTTATTAAAACTGCCACTGAGATCTTTGCATTCTCAGAATATGTTTTTATGTAGTTTTTAATTAATCATTTCGTTTTTTATGACTAAGATACCGTAAGTTTAAAAATATTCTGACAAATCACAAAAAGGCAAAAGGGGAAAGATATTTTTAAGGGTATTGTTTATTGATAATAAAAACTTATCTATATGTATTAAAAAAATAGAGGGCAAGTAAATCATTGGTATAAGTAAGATCTTGGATTCAGCTTAAGAACGAAAAAAATAATATTACATATTTTTTTAATTCTAAACCAATTCAATAATGGGAAAGAAGTGATTTTTTTTTTCTGGCCCTACATGAAAAAAGAGAGATTTGTCATTATGTTTTTACAATACCAGTTATATATGTCTCATAATTACTTAATACTACCTTCGGTCCTAATTATAAGAACACTCTTGTAGTGTCAATTGTACTACAAAAATGTTATTATAATTAGGACCGAATCATACTTTGATATTATATATTATTTGAATTATACTTACATCAAGTTCCTTATATCCATTATATGAAATTATCCAATCTCACATGATAATGTGTCCTATTTCTTTCGTATGTGTTTATAATTAACATTTAATAATTCAAAAATAGGATATATGATCACATTTGATTGGAGAACTCGACGAAGTGAATATAAAAAACTTGACTTAAATATTTTTCTTATTATTTGTAAGAGAAATGAAAATTATTTACAGTTTATAATTTTTTTTCCATAAATACAGTTTATAAGCTTATATGTTTTACTTTATTTTTTATTTAATTCTATATTCTGCATCCCTCAATCAATTATAACGCAGTGCAACAGTAGATACGGCCAAACGATTATTGGGTGAATTGGCATACATATTGAATTACAGTCTGACACATTCAAGAAATAATAAGAAAATGTGATAATATTATTTGTACACCCTTTTTAATTATGCAGCCAATATTTTATAATTAAAATACAATGGATGTATTGCTTTTTTACTGAAAACACAGCATGTTCTCATTGTTGTGAGTAGAAAGGGAATCCCAAAGAGGAGCTTCACACGTGATTTTTCCATTATGATTCACACCCTTTGAGTGCTTTATCATGTGCCTCCATCAACCAGATTGATAGATAGTCTTCACGTTTAAAATAATAAGAAAAGTTTCTTCTAAGTAAAGGTCTTTTATTTAAAAGTTATTTACCTTTTTTTTTATAGTAGTTTATTATTTATATACTAGTTATGGTATTAATACCTAACTCGATTGAGTTGTAAGTAAGGTTGTCAAACTCGTGAGTCTAAGTAAACTTGTGATAATGAGAAAAACTCGTATCATAAACTTGTAACTATTAAATAGGCATCAATAGTATATAATAAATAATTAAAATATAAAAAATGAAAAAAATTGATTTAAATATATTTTAAATCTAAATAATTTAAATTAAATCCATTAACATTCAAAATTTACCATATTTAACAAAGAAATTTCTGTAAAACTCACATATAAAGCTGCTGAGCATGATCAAATAATAATAAAAAAGTTAACATGAGTTTAAGAGTGAGTTAATGCGGTTTTGTACGTTTGAAACGTAAAAACGATAAACTCGGTGTATAAACTTATAAGTTTAAACGAGTTTACAACAGTTACGAGTTTACCAGTGACTCAACTCAATTTAGTAAACTAAAAACGTAAAAACGGTAAACTCGGAGAGTGAACTGGCGAATTTGACAACAACAATGATAATTACAAGTGAACTTGTAAATCAGTTTCATAGCTGATTCAATCAAGAGCTTTTGGTTGATCCACTTGTTTGAATTTTATATTTTTCGTCCCATATTGAGTTTGAAACAACGTTGTTTTGACCACAGTCCATCAGATTGTCACTTTGGTAACTTTGTGTTATTGGATTGAATGTAGCTTTATACATGAATGTTCTATTTACTTGAGGATTGATGTCTTTTTATTTAAATATTACACTTTTTAAGTTATGTGTGTGTATTTATTTATTTATAAATTTTTAGTTAAGTATATTATTTTAATCATGATTGAATTCCGTTTTAACCATGGTGAAAAAATTCTGTTTTCATTATAGCTGGGTCTTTAACTTTTGAACTATTATCTCAATGGAGTCAATGAGTGATCCGATTTTTAATATGTTAATTATACTTTTGAATTTTTTTTCTTTAACGGTAAGTTATAAAATATGAGGTAAATATTTGAGCATATTCTGAAAACAGAGAATCCCAGATGATATGCAGCCAAAAGATTGAGACTTTTGATGAAAATCCAGAGGCCCAAAAAGTGATTGTAAGGTACAGCTAATTGATGAGACTAATCATAATTAATTAGTTGCAAAAATAATTTATATAGTCATGATTGGTCTCTCTAAGCACTTTGTTGACCCTTTTGAGGAAAAAGTTGCACCTTGAATATGAGAATAATTCCGTACAAATTATAATTGAGAGTTGGAGCATGATAGTTAAAATCTCGATTTATCACTATGACTTTACGTTTTTACGATTTTTTTCATTAAAACGATTTTACTAGTTTTCCAAACGTTTTTATGTTTTTACGATTTTTTATCCCTCTTTCGATTTTACGTAAAATCTCGATTTTAATTATATTGAGTTGGAGGATGAAAAATAAACAATTAGAAACTATAAGTTAGATGGAAAACAATTTTTTCACGTAAATAAAAGAATACAAGTTTAAATACCTATCACCCCATAGACAAAACCCTTAATCAAATAAAAAAAAATCATAAAGAACACGTAGTCTCATATTTATACACATAATGTATATGATATAATCCATTTTAGCTCTCACTCAATGCATAATCTCTCACTCTTTTTTTTTTCCCTAGTTTAATTTAAACCCTTTATTGATAAGGATTTTGGGGGATTACCCATATTTAAAACTTGAGGATATTTAAATGAAATTTAGTAGTACCGGATGTCAGTATGTATATATAAAAAAAAAAAAATCAATCAAAGCCATTCTTTCATTTAGTATAGAATAAAAATAAAAAAAGTAGCTGGAAATTGGTTTTTTTATCATAGTGAAAATAAATATTGTTTCGGATAATACCAAATCTTACAATAAAAGAGGGCTGAGTCTTCCATCAAACATATAGAACCCACTTCTTTATCTTTTTGTTTCTTGATCCTCATAACTTAAATTATTTTCTCTTTTTATGCAAGAAAAGAGTAATTGCACAAAGCAATCATTAAAGAAAAGGTCCCTTTTTTAAAATTTAATCCTCCAACTAGTAAGCATGTGAATGTAGCACTTTAATTATCTGCGAATATTGTAGAATTTTATAGTAGGTACTAATTAAGTTACTTACTAATTTTTAAGTCAATCTTCTTGTATAATTTATTAAAAAACCAAATCATGTAATTAAAGAGAACATAATACAAAAGAGTGAGGTTTTTAAAGATAAATTTAGTTTTTTATATGTTTTAATCTCGTATAAATGAGATTCACAACCCTATTATACTATCCTTAACCCTATTACGTCTTAAAAATTCCTAACTATGGGCAATGTTATTATTTTAGCCATGGAAAAAAGATAATGAAATTAATATTTTATTAGGTTATTTTAGGGAAAAAAATCAATCACTTTAGATAGATAGTTATACGAAAACATTTTTATAGGACATATGTGTGCATTATTAAACAATTATAAGATTCACACACACACACACACACACACATATATATATATATATATATATATATATATATATATATATAAAAGAGTTGATATGACTGAAAGAGAAAAAAAAAGAAGTAAAAATAGCTCCTTCTTTTTTGTGGCTTTGAGTTTGACACATATAAAGAAAATTGTTAGAAGCACTTTAGAAACAAAAAAGAAAAAAGAATTGTTAGAAGCACCAGAGAAAAATATAAATCATATCGTACGGAGTTTATGAGAAGCGATTAGAGGAAAAATAAAGAGAACACCTAATTAAATTATGGGAACATTGTATTTAGGTATCAAATAAAAAAAATATACGATAAAATGATCAATTGAAATCTTAAAATTATATTTAAGTTTTGTTGATTTTTTTTTTGCAATAAATTTCAATTGTCAAATACTCATATACTTATCAATAGACGTCCATAGACTTATCAATGGACGTCATGGATTTGTCCGTGTAAGTGCATATGGAACTTGTCAATAGATGTCCATAGACTTGTCAGTGTAATTGGAATTTATTAGAAAAAAAGTCTCACAAGATTTAAATACAATTTTAAGATTTTAAAATATCATTTTGTCATATTTTCACTTATTAGGACCTGAATACAATATTCCTTTAAATTATTAATTTAACTAAGAATATATCTAAAAATTTAGTTGGTAATATAGCATAATATCACGGATTCATGTAATCAACCCACCTCCAAAATTTGTCCTCCATGTGCCTACATAAAATACTACTTCCGATCTTAAATATAGGATACAATTTATAATATAAATTACATTACAAAATTTATTCTATATTTAAAATTGGATAAATTTTTTTTTTCTGGCACATGAAAAAAGGTTTTGTGGGGGACGGTGGGGTTGGCCCACATTTCTTTGGGAAGAATTAATGGAAATTTGTTGGGAGCGTCACGGGATGTCACTTGCACCATGCTATATGATTTGGGACCATCCTCTCTTTTAGGCTTTTGCCGACAGACCACCCTGCTAGTTCCTCAAATAAAACTAAAATTAAATTATTCTGCCTCCATTGCTCAATATGCTCGGGCAAAAAAAGAAATTCCTTAATATGACGTTATTAATAAAATTAGTTAAGTTAATTATTTGTAATAAATATTTATTATTTTTTTGTATTCTTGATAAAATCCTTTAATTAATAGGGATGCTTTGCGGAAAAAATTATAGATTTTGGAGAAAAAATGAATTGTGATCATCAAAATAAAGCTCCTGTCTAAGCTCTTATACATTTTCAATTCAGTTCAGTTGGTGATTTTTTCTTTCTTTCTGTTTTTCTTAAAATGGATCGAGGTTACCAAAAAATGGAATATACTCTTAAAAAACCCACCGACACAAACCTTAGATCTCAGTGAAATGCCTCCAGCCAAATTCACCTAGAATTTAACATCGGTATAGTATATATATATATATATTTATTGGGGCAGCATCCAAAGTAACATAATGAAAACAACGTAAAAAGAATGGATTCGTCGTTTTATTTGGTGCGCTTTTGCGTTGACATGTATCGAGGTGGAGACCACAGGTCCTTGTATCCTTATGGCATATGCGATGTATGACTAGGTTTTGCTCTTGTTGAAATATTGAGACATAAGTCACAATTTTATTTTATTATAAAAAAAATACTTCTTCCGATCATAAATGCATAAGCTTAATAATTTTTTTATAAAAAATGAAAAATTATGTATATTAAAAAACACCGAATATTTAATGTAAAAGAAAACCATTTCATTTTAAACTCACCAAGGAGTACGTATACACTGACCTATGATGCTAAGACAACTCCAATTTAAAATATACAGGCTTTTGCTTTTTTGTCTTCTTCGGCGAGAATGACCCATAAGGCCTTTTGTTTTGGTGTAAGTTGGCTGTAAGGATGAAGAAGAACAAAAAAAAGCCAAACTAGGAGGATGAGTCCCAATTAGGGATGTTAGCAGTAGCCTCGTTCACCATCTTTACCAGAGTCACCTGCAAACATCAGTATCACATAGCAGAGATTAGCAAATGAAAGATAATTTCACTACACTCTAACCTTAGATGCCTGGTTAGAAAAATCACTTTTGGATAGAAATGTGATCCAAGTACAAGCCCTGTACTTGAAAACACCTCACACCTCCCCATCATCTTGTGATGTTTATTTGTATATCTTGGCTCTTGTATGTTTGGAATCACGTTAGGGCACAAATAAGGGCTCTTGTTTAGATTAACTTTGCAAAAGAGACTTTCATTTCAACAGCATTTAGCAAACTGAAGTTGAGATAAACATCAAGTTCCAAATCTAAAGAAAAGTTAAAAGAAGTCAGAGGCTCCAAAATCTGACCGACACCTTCTTAGTTTTTATTAAACAGTGCCTAACATCTTAGCCTACCATTAGCATTTAAGGTCTAATCTAATTATAAGGCAACAATTCAGACTGGTAAGAGCCTTGCAGGTTAGTGGGAGGCGAACTTGAAGGGCAAGCAAGCATCTTAGCAGGAGCACCATGGAGGTTAGGGAAGGAACCTAGTTAGTGGCTATCGACATTATTATATTTATGAATGTTGGGGGTGTAGTGGTACTTGTGGGCGCTCTGTTTTGCTTGGCCCACAAATTCATGAGGGTAATATTTAGTAATGGGCTCCCTATAGTTGTTCAAACCAAAACCTTCATCTACCGAGGAATGCTTGAGCTTGAGCTTGCACAACTTTGAATCTCTCTCCATTTTCTTCTTCTGATTTTTTGTCATTTTCAAAAGGAGATCCACACATAATATATAGGGCCCATGACTCACCATTTGAGTGAGAGGCACCTATCTTTTTTTGATTGAATTGGATCGCTCAAACATGATCACTCTTTTCACAAGTCCCTACCATGAGAAAACTCACGAAACCTACACACCTCTTTATATATTTCAATCATTTCACTTCGGAATGGAGAGGTAGATGTGGGAAGCAAGAAGGATGAAAGAACATTTCATGCACCATGGAAAGATATTACTATCTCCCATCTTATTACTATCTCCCATCTTAAATATGAGACCCTAATTAAATTACTTTTAAAGCAATTATATTTATCGTTTTTTCTCCAAATCATTTTGCCTAATTTATAAACTGATATATAATCTAATAATGCATAATTTATGATATGATTAATTAATTAATTTAGTTTCTTTAATCTTTCCAAAAATAAAGAAAAGTCAACTAGATCTTATATTTAGGACCAGATGGAGTATTTCCTTCTCACCAAAGGGACAGCTTGATTTGTACGGAGAACCCTCAATGTTTCTAAGGCTCAAAACAAGGGACATCAGATAACTACATACAGCACTACATGTGTAAAGCAAGCAAATGTACTAGTGCAGACAACACAAGCTAGCTCATAAATTGTATGTACGTATTTTGCACAGTACATTTACGTACGTGAGAGGAAGTGCAAAAACCATTTCAGAGGAATAAGGAACCAACAGTCTGAACACCGGAAACATGAGGAAGAAAATAACTTCCACAAAATGGAACACTTTGGTTCCTGATTCAAAATTTTTGATATGTGCATTTATGCAAAAGAAATTTACGAATTTTCTTCTCAGATTCTGTACAGGAAAGATGAAAATATGCACGTATAGCACAAAGACTCCAATCAACGACCATCGGTAGAAAAACAATCAGGGGTATAAATCAATGCAAGTACAGTAAACACTTCATGCTATTGCTAGATAAAGTAATTCTTCTAAAGAAGGTGCATTGCTCAAAAAAATTATGCATAGAGGGGACATACCACGCTTTCAGGAACCCCAGGCGGGGGTAAAGGCAGATTTTTAGGTATAGGTCCTTGTAAGTATGACCTCTTGTCAAATCTCCACTCACCAATTTTGCCATAGGCCAACTCACCCTGAGAATCATGAAGCATGATACGGTTACTTAATATCTTCAAGAAGCAAGAAAAAAAAATAAAAGTAGTTTTTTTTTGGGGGAAAAAAGTTGATATCTACTCAAGCAGTATACCGTTATATATGATATAATGCAAGTGTCAATACCCTATAGCCGTGCTGATTTAGAAATGAAAATCAGAATAACAGGGAAAGATTTAAAACACACGTTACCTTTAGATTGTAGTCACATCCATAAGTATAATGAAGAATAAACTTGTTCTTAGTTTCAAGATCCCATGGGGGCTGAAAAGTTAAATAGAGTGATTTTAGAATTGGTAATGATTGCTAAATGAAACCCATTTTAGCTGATAATAGTATAAACTAAACACCACATCAATAAATGATATGACTATCCCAAACCTGCAGCATAAAGTCTTTACGCAAAATATGCCGCACACCATGAAGAGCGGATGCTATAGCATAAGCATACCTAAATTCAACAATAACATCAGCAAATATTCCTTCACGAACTAAAATGTATCATACTGAGACATCTACTGTCTATTTTTATTCGGCTATACATACATTTCTAGCACCCATCCAAAAGCTTTATCAGTCTCTGGGTCCTGTTTCATCTTCAAAGAAACATTCATCCATGTTGGAGCAATCTCTGCAAGCAAATCCTGTAGAAAAACAACAAGAAGCAATATATAAAGTTGTGCAAGCCAATCACACCATCCGAGGCAGTGACGATGAGCTACAAACAAATTATGCAATCATGGACAATGATATGGACCCTGGTCTACCTTTTCAATAATCACAGGAGAATTTCCAATCGGATCAATATTTGTGACTGGTCCAAACTCTTCAGGATAATACTTCCTTACAATTTTCTCATTCTGCTCAGGCTTGATGTAAAAAAATGGATAAGCAGCAGGATGCCCTCCATAAGCCAAATTAGGCAGAGGATTTAAAAAAATGTGATCAGGTTCTGCCATCAATATATACCTGCATAAAAAATGGAATGGACTAGTTAAGCTTATGCGTTAGTAACATAAAAGATGGATCACTCTGAATAAAGATCATACTCTTCCTCTATAGTGGCTTGTTGCAACCACTGAACAAATGCCCATGGTCTATGTAAAACAATATATCCCTACAAATTACACACGTAATATGTTCATAAGTATTACTTTAAAAAAAAAAAAAACAGAGCAAAAGTTCATTCTTCTGCCATAAATTAAGCACAAGCAACTTCCATGAAAGCCATTCCATACCGAAAATTTATGATAACTTTCAACGAAAATTGAAACACAAATAAAAACTAGTAGAGGGAAATACAAATTTGAAATATGTTGAGTGAACATTATTTTGCTTCATAGATAAATATATTTCATGGATCATGTAGACAGAAATCTAAATCCATGGACAAAATATTTGCCCAGTAAACATTTGGAGACTGAAATATGAAGCTTTTGAACGTTATTTCTTAAAAGGAAAAAGGAAAAAAAATCTCCTTCAATTTCCTAGAACCAGTTTACCCCTGTAGAATGTCAAGAATCTGAACCAGTTCTAAACAGAAATTCTGTAATGATTTTTACCGTGAATCTATTACAAATGTTTTATGTCATTAAAGAATTCTGGACCCCTGCTTCTTTATTCGAAGTCATAAAAGAGTAGGATCAATCAACTTGGAAAATGAAGATATGAAAATTTGCAACAAGGATATATGTAGACACACACACACCAAGAACTTAGAAGATAGCGTTAAATTTTTCTACCTGAAACTAATGTGTATTTTAACCAATCAGATAACATAACAGAGACCAGCTAGTAAAGACAGAAAACAGTTAGCAAATAGATTCAGAAACAGTAGGCTCACCCGGTCCAGACCTGGAGGAAGAGGATCAACCACAACAGTTGGAATTTCATCCATCAAGTTGTCAGGCCTTCCTGAATGTAGAACTCGAGTGAATCCTCCCATCTCGGAGCCAGGCAAATTCCTTTTATGTTTGTACCAGTAATACATGATCCGACACTGCCATTGACCGTATGGAGCATCAGTTGCTGTTAAGGCAATATGAAAGGGTGCTCTAGTTGTCTTCTGTTTTTTCAAATTCTTAGGCTTCTCCACAATGGGGTCTAACAGCAGCCCATCATCCATGGAATCAACCACCAAGTTTTGTGAAGAACTGTAGTGTATTATCATAGTTACCACATTATATGCTACAAAGGAAGAGCCAAGAACCAAAAGAACCAGAAATAAGTCTGAAGCCCGTCCCATGGTCTTCCTATTTTAGACAGATATCAAAATCTCATGGGCCTGAACTTTCCTCAGTTCTTCAAAGAGCAACAGCAACAGCAACAACTGAGCAAGTTCTCTAATCTGTGATCCTTACAATCAAATAGCTCTCACTACAAAGTTCATTTCTCCTCAAGAATACCTAATAACCAAACTGCAATAAGTTGAAGTTTAGGAAAATATATCAAACTTTTGTTAAGCGACTTGGAAATAAATCCATAAGTACAAATAAGTTTCAAGCATTGTTTTACGTTGTAGTACTATAAATAATTTGATTCTTTATAAAAATAATTCGTGCTCTAAAACTCTGTCCAATCTCAGTATTTTCAACGGTTGCTAACAGTTAATGAAAAGATTAGGATTTGTAATGTATGAAGGAAACATACTGAATCTTTCGAATCAAAACACAAACACAAACAGTTCACAATCTTCGCCTCTCATAAAAAGTTAAAATAGAGTAAAATGCAGACTCATGTCGAGAAAACACGTGACAAATTTTAGTTGTGTTGGAAGGCACATATCTTAAAGATCGAGATGACAATTCGAAACTTGGAAAACACGCAAAAAAGTAAAAAAGCCCCCTCTTCAATCAATATTATATACAGTTCGCACATTGAAGTTACAATAGAAAATAGAAAAGGAAAAACAACATTCTTTTTATCGCTTCCAATTTCATTGAAAAGATAACAAAACAAGCATCACAATTTCACAATAGAATCATCACTTACTATCATCGAGACTCAAATGAATCACGTTTCATGAATGTATAATTTCCAGGAATTGGATTGATCACATGTATAATCACACTTACTAACATCAAGAATCAATCCACATTTGAGTTTGGCACTGCTAGCTTGAAATTCCGCGCGAAAATCCAGCGAGATAACAAAATAAGCAACGTAAATCAAACAGGAAAAAAGAAGAAGAAGAGAGGCAAAATGGGCCGTAACAATCAAGGAAACAGTCGATGACGCAGAGAAAGAGAACGTGATTGTCGATTGGAAAGAGTCGTGTTTGTGAATAAAGCAGTGAGCATATAAAGGACATTAAAACAAAAGTGCAAAACGAGAATGACATTTGAGAGAAGAGAAGGAGAGAAATTCGCACCTTTGCTTGCGATTCGAGAAAGGAAGAAAGGTAGAGAGAATCGAGAATGAACGAATTTTGGATCAAAGAGTTGAGGGAACGATTGAAAAGTGAAGTTGTACTTTGTAGTCTCTTCAACGAAGGCGTCACCATATAAAGGCTAATCAAATCACTCTGTTCGTAATTCGTTTCTTTTGTTTTTTCTTTTGTTCTGTTTTCTTTTGGCTTTGATAAATATAGAATTTCAATTAACTCTCCTGATTTTTTTTTCCTTTTTAAATCATTCATAAAATTTGACCTAATTCATTATTGTGTATATACTAGGTAATTTTAAAAGGAAAATTGTGTGCTCAATGTTTATGAATTATTTCTAATATGGAGAGATAATTTATTATTCATTTTACTATTTTGTTGGTTTTCTTCTTTCTTTGTATCTATTAAATCTCTTACCAAAAAAGACCTTGTAAGATACATTTGGAATTGGAGAATAGATTATCTAAGCAATTTTAATTTATATTGTATTTCAAAGAGTAATATTAGCGTTATTGGCAATAAAATTTAAACATTATATATAATAAAATATTGTACAAAAAATTATGTACAATACTCATTAGAAAGTTTGAATAAGTCATGCTATTTTAAAAAATAATGTGGTAATTTTTTTGGAGTGATGTACTGTGGTCATTTTTTAAACTTAGTGCAATGGACAATTCATGATCTAGAATCAAAATAAAATAAGTGAATTTGTTAACTTATTACGTACTCTAATTACTTTTTGTTACAGACAATGTTGAATAGCTTCAATTATCTGTTTTTATGGGAAAAACACTAAAATAATTTTTTTTTTTAAAAATATTTACCAAATTGAAGCACATTTGAAAGTAATTACCAAACTAATGCAGTCAAATACATCACTTGACAAGACGTCATCAGTCGCGTCAGAAAGTCTCATGTCACTGGGTAGTGACGTAAGACTGTCTCACGCCACTATATTCACGCCACTCGAATAGTGGTGTGAATTATTCACACCACTAGAGTGGTGTGAATATTAAATTCACGCCACTTTAGTGGCGTGAAACACATTCACGCCACTAGTGGCGTGAAACACATTCACGCCACTAGTGGCGTGAGACAGTCTTATGCCACTACCTAGTGGCGTGAGGCTTTTAGACGTGACTGGTGGCGTCCTGTCAGGTGACGTATTTGATTGCATTAGTTTACTAATTACTTTCAAATATGTTTCAATCTGGTAAATTTTTTTTTTAAAAAAAAATTATTTTGGTATTTTTCCCCGTTTTTATCTTTTCAGTTAACATACAGAGATCCAATATTTGTGCGTTAATTGTTTTAAAAACAGTTTTCAAGAACTAACAAGCTGAAATGGAATCTATTTTGATTGTGATTTTCTCCTTCTCTTTTCTGGGTCAACTTTGGAAGTTTTGAACTACCCTTTTTGTTTTTAGTTTTTTTTTTTTTTTAAAAGTATTCGTTAGGACCTTAACTATATATCATTGTCAGTTGCCAAGCGTTGAAGCCTCAGCCTGCTTGTTTTTGTCTCTCTTTTTGTTCCTTAATTATAAATTTAAAAGCGTATTATGAGAGGAAGAGCTATATGCAGCCTGGTACATTAGGCATCGGCTCAATCCAAAATAATCGAATTTAGGCCAAACATGTAGAAATTGGTTATGATATTTCAATGCATCAGGATTAAGGTTCACCAATCCTAATGCATTACATTGATCCAAGGGTTTGGTTCATTGGCACAATATCATAATTTAATTTAATGTATTCTTAATTACTATCTCTAGCTATAGATACAAGACTCAATTGATTTTTTTTAGAGAGATTAAAGAATCTAATTAAATTATTATTTTTGTCTTCAAACTAATTTGTCTAACTTTTAAACTAATATATAATTTAATAATATACAACATATGATATGATTAAATAATTTATATAGTTTCCTTAATATCTATAAAAAAAGTCAACTAAGTCTTAGGGTGTGCATGATTGGAGGGAAGGGAAAAAATTTAATGGAGGGGAAAACTTTGTGGGCCTCACTACACTAAATTTTGGTAAAATTTTCTCCTCCCCTCCTTTTTTTCCCTCTCCCCTCCCCTTCCCTCCAACCATGCACACCCTTATGTTTAGGACATGATGGAGTACACCACCGTATTACCTCCGGTCATAAATATAAGACCCAATCAACTTCTTTATAGAGATATTAATGAAATTTAATAAATTACTCCCTCCAGTTCTAATTATAGGAGCAATTTAACCGATTTTGGGGGAATTAAGGAGAGAAGTTAAATTAGTTAATTTTACTCATTTAAAATGACACAAGTTGCCCTAATTATAAGTATTTATAATTTGCCTTACGTTAGACATCCATGACATATTAGTTTAGTATATATGTATATTAGTTGCTTTTTATATAGCCATGTGTATACATATAGATCTAATTTCTTTTCCACATGCTTTCTAATTGAAATAATGGTCTTGCTATATAAACATATATGTGTGTATACATATAGATCTATCTACATACATAGAGAGACCACACACACATACATACATACATATATATATATAGGCACACACACATACATACATACATACATACATATATACATACATATATAGACACACACACACAGATATATATATCTATATCTGTGTGTATATTCACACACACACATATATCTACACATATATATATTGACACACATAAACACAGATATACATATATATGTACACACATATATATAAATGCTCCTAATAATAAGTATAAATAGCGGTATTATAAGAAAAAATTGACAAAAGTTAAAACTTGCTCTTATAATTAGAACCAAAACCAACTCCAAAATTTGCTCCTATAATTAGGACCGGAGGGAGTACTTTAAAGTATTTATAGTTATCGCTTTTTCTCTAAACTAATTTGCATGACTTATAAACTGATATATAATCTAATGATACACAATATATATTATGATTAAGTAATTTATTTAACTTCTTTAATCTCTTTTAAAAAAGTTAACTGGGTCTTATTTCTAGGACCGTAGGTAATAGTACAACAACAAATTAGGTTACGTTATACCCATATTAAAAACATTATGAAACGCTTGTTTGGTACAGGGAAAGTTTGAAGAGGGAAAAGAAAGGAAAGGAAGATTGTAAGGGAACTTATATGGGTGTTTTGTTTGGTAGACATAGGAATGGAAATGGAAAATGATAATTTAAAAAAAATTAAAAGATGAGATATGAAATCTCCAAAATACCCCTATGAAAAAAAAAGCTTCCTCCCCATTATCCCTCACTATCTCTGATCAACACCCTCACGAAGTAAAAAATTGAGATCAGCATCCACGGTCAGAGTCGGGGAAAAAATTCATATCAACATTTAGAGTTTTTTTTTTTTGGGGGGGGGGATTGTGAAGAACGCCCCCGGGGGGAAGAGAGAGTGCAATAGAGTTTTTTTTTTTCTTTTTTTTTGGGGGAGTGCAACGTAGTTGGCGCGGGGGAGGGGGGCAGAGAGAGTGCGACGACGTCAATGGTGAAGGAAGAAGATGAAGAGGCTATTTGGAAATTCCCCACATGAGAATATCAGATCCCACCAATGTTTGAAGGAACCCACTCTCCCACATTTAAAGGAAGATAGGAGGTTGCTGGAAGATGGCTTCCCAAGAGCCAGTGCTATCAAACACGTTCACAGATGGAAAATATGTAATCTTCCCTTTCCTTTGGCATATCTTCCGTGTACCAAACAGGTCCTAAAGCACGCATTGAAGGTGTACATTTAGAAATCTTAATATTGCTGAGAAATGAAACTTTTGGGTGCACATTTAGAAACTACTCCTCCTATCCCATCGTTAGTATAAGAGATGTATATTTATCTAATTTAATTAGATTAAAAAAATTATTTAAGTTAGTTAATATGATAAATATTTTTTAAAAAAACACTTTAATCATGTTCCTTAATTTCCTCATCCTCTCTTCTCCTTGATTATTATTGAGAGAGCATTTATAAAAGTAAATTAGGAAAATATTGACAAGGATGAAAACTATGTCTTATATTTAAGACTAAGATTAACTCTTCAATATATTTTATATTAAGAACCGGAGGGAGTATCTCTCTGTTATTTTTTTGTTACAGAAAAGTTTAGGTGATGAGTTGAATTCTAAGGGCTCACTAGGATTAGGACATGCTCCAGGATCAAAGAGCACTTACAAATGTATTTACATATCGTCCAGCAACAAGGTCCTTACATGGGGGGGGGGATTTCAAATCACAACCATGTAGTTATGAGCTAACCCTTTTACCAATTGGACCAACATTTGGCTCGGAGGGAGTATCTCTTTCAGTAAGTAAATATTATTTCTTAACACTCAGCGATTAACGTTAAGTGATTTTTGATCTTTTCATTTTTAAATTAAGGTGATAATGATAATCGAACTTGAGTTTGAGGATGGGGAGACCACAGTTACCTGTTCATTTTTAAATTCGATTCATCATTGATGCGCCATTGGTGCCTTACCCAGGGAGGGGGCTTTTTCCTTACGTGGGTCCGGGTTTACATCAGTCACTCAGTTTGGTGGTCTCGATGGGTGAGGTTCACAAAGCATTATTTCAAATGAAGCCTCTAAAAGCTCCAGGGATTGATGGTCTGCATGCGGCCTTTTTCCAACATCATTGGCCGACTGTGGGACCTTCCATTTTAGAATGGTTTCTCGGTGCCTTGCTGAAGGTTTCATTGAGCCAGGTTTGAATGATACGCTTATTACTCTTATTCCAAAGATCCCCAACCCTGAGGTTCTAAAAGAATTCCGGCCAATTAGTCTATGCACAACCCTCTACAAAGTGATTACTAAAGTATTGGCCAATCGTCTTAAGAAGTGGCTACCTCGGCTAGTGCTCCCCAGTCAATCCAGTTTTGTGGCTGGGCGGCAAATAACGGATAACATAATTATCGCTCAGGAGGTAATTCACTCCATGCGTTTGAAACAAGGCTCAACAGGGTGGATGGCAATCAAAGTGGACCTGGAAAAGGCATATGATTGATTACGGTGGGATTTTATTGAGGAGACACTTTTTGATGCAGGTTGCCCAGCTGTCTTTGTGAGAGCAGTCATGATGTGTATATCTACGTCTCGCATGAGGGTGGTCTGGAACGGTAAACGTTCTGAGATGTTTTCTCCGTCTAGAGGTATACGGCAAGGAGACCCTCTTTCTCCCTATATATTTGTTTTGTGTATGGAACGGCTTAGCCAACAAATTTCTCAGAGTGTGGCCGATGATCGCTGGAAACCAATTCAATTGGGTCGGGGGGGCCTCTCCTCTCCCACTTATTTTTTGCAGATGATCTAGTTTTGTTTAGTTCTACTACAGACGCTCAAGTGCAACTTGTTCGGGATATTTTAGGGGATTTCTGCCTAAGCTCTGGTCACAAAATCAGCAACTCAAAGACTTCTATTTTCTTTTCTAGGAATGTTGCTCAGGGGACTCAGATGAGGATCAGTGAGGTATTGGGTTTTCAAAGAACTGAAGATTTAGGGAAGTACTTGGGGGTCCCCCTCCTTCACAAACGAGTTCGCTTGGGGACCTATGAGTATATTGAGGAGAAAGTGAGAAAGAAACTCTCTGGTTGGGCTGCTAGGACTCTCTCTTTGGCTGGACGTATTACGTTAGCTAAGGCGGTTCTAGCCGCAATCCCCTCTTATACTATGCAGACTACTAAGTTGCCATCAGGAGTATGTCTTCGGATTGAGCGTTTCATCAGGAATTTTGTGTGGGGGCGTACGGACAACGAGAAGAAACCAAGCCTAGTGAGTTGGGATGTGATGTGTAAGCCTTTGGCATCGGGTGGATGTGGGTTCAAGCACTTAGAGCAACAGAATCAGGCTTTCTTGGTCAAGCTCGGGTTTGCCTTACGTTCACGGCCTGACCTTCTTTGGGTCCAGGTGCTACGGAAGAAGTATGGTTGGAATAATCTTAATGGTCCCC
Organism: Acacia pycnantha; assembly: GCA_025563575.1. NCBI lineage: Eukaryota > Viridiplantae > Streptophyta > Magnoliopsida > Fabales > Fabaceae > Acacia > Acacia pycnantha. The sequence goes on along the minus strand of JAMWYP010000032.1, from coordinate 1,175,151 downwards.
AGGGACGTTATCGGTTTGCTTCCTATGTGTGGAGACATATTCTAAAGACCTGGCCAACAGTGGGAGTTGGGCACACGTTGGGAGTTGGGGGATGGTTCCAGAGTGAGGTTTTGGTCGGATAATTGGGTGCCTGGAGAAGGTCCTCTGAAGCTCCTTACGTTTCGAGATATTACAACTGAGGAAGCTTCAAGATCAGTAGACTATTATCTGACTTCTGAGGATCTGTGGAACTGGGAGCTTTTGAACGACTTGCTACCACAGCGTATCAGGGCAGTCATTTCTGGGTGTAAGCCCCCGGAGGTTGAGGATGGTCCTGCTTTGTGTTTTTGGGAGCCTTCTACGAACGTCACTTTCTCGGTTTCATCGGCTTATACCATGCTTAGAGACGGTGATTCAGGGGACTCGTGTCGACTCTGGGAAACAATTTGGAAATGGGATGGTGCACAGCGGGTTAGAGTCTTTCTTTGGCTTGCAGCTCGTAATAGCCTGCTTACCAATGTTGAAAGACACCGGCGGCACATGACGGAGGAGACTATCTGTAGGCGTTGTGGAGAGGCCAACGAAGACACAGATCATATTCTACGGTACTGTAAGTTTGCGAAAGAGGTCTGGCAGCAGTTTATGTCGGCTAGTCAGGTCATCTAGTTTTCCCAGGGTGATCTTGGGGTGTGGATGCTTAGGAACCTTAGCCGGTCTAGAGGTAGTGTGGGCGGAGAAGTTAGTTGGGCAAGTATTTTTGGCTTGACTTGTTGGAAGCTATGGGAGGCCCGGAATAAGGCCATCTTTCAGGATGTGCAGGTTCAAGCTGGTGCTCTTGCGCGGGAGGTGAAACTATTTGGAGACTTCAATGTATAGTCCATGGAGGTGGTCCGGGTGGCTAGTGGCAGCAGGCTAGAATAGTGAAGTGGATCAAACCTGTACAGCCGATGGTTGCTGTAAATTGCGATGGGGCGAAGAAAGATAGATCATGGGGTTCTGGTGCCGGGTGTCTTATACGAGATCACTTAGGGCGGTGGTTAGGAGGGTGTTGTCGTAACATTGGGTCCTGTTCCTCACTCCAAGCGGAATTGTGGGCCGTTATGGATGGGTTGGAGATGGCATGGGCATTTGGCTTTAAGGATGTATCGGTTCAGGTAGATTGCAAGGTGGTTGTAGGGCTGCTCCAAGGCACGGACGAGAGCTCTAATGCCAACATGACTCTAGTACGCAAGATCTGTCGACTACTGGATCGGGAGTGGCAGGTGACGGTGAACCATGTTTTTAGGGAAGGTAATCGTTGTGCAGATTTTCTTGCCTCTTATGCGCTGAAGCTTGAAGTGGGGTATCATTCCCTTGCTACTCCGCCAACTGAGATGAGTCCCTTCCTTTCTGAGGATATCGTGGGATCAGGAAGTACACGCGTCTGTTCGAGCAATAGCTGATCCGTAGTGGTTAGCTCCTTTGTAAACAAAAAAAAAAAAATTCAATTCATCATTTAAACATACTCGTAGGCATATTTAACAAAAATGCTAACATCGTATTCTAAACCTTGTATCATACCACTAAGGAAAAATTTCTTAAATTTAGAAATGAATTAAATTTTCAAAAGCACTCAACAACTGCATGAACATCAATGAATTTTGGAACAAAAACCATTACTTAGTTTGGAAAATTTGCTGAAAAATTCACAATTGCAAAATTTATTAGTCAAAGATATCCCATCCGGTTCACCGGAACCTTCGATTTCGACTAATTCGGATTTTGCTCCGCATTGGGCCTACGGTGATGGGGGAAGAGCTCTTGACACCATTTTCTCCAATCTCACGCCTCAAACCGAGGACATGGTGATGGGAGAGCAAACCTCTTACCACTTGCTCCTAAAGAAAGAGCTTCCAACACCATTTTCTCTATTTTTGTCAGAATTTGATTACACACCGTGTGTGTATTTTGCAGTTAATGGCTAGTTGCCTTTAAGGCCACCCGCCATGCTTTGGTAAGGTCCAGATTTAATTTGATATAGGAGTAATTTTTTTATTTAAAAAAAGAAGTGTGTATCTTTTGGCTTGTCGTTTATAATAGATATGTAATAAAATCTGATCCGTCACTGCACGTATCCAGAAGCCAAGGTCCCTACCCACTTCCACATATATAGCACTAACCATGCATCCTCTTCTTTATTTATTCTCTATTCATTTCTTCATTCTCCTCAATATTCTTCAAAGTTTTGGTTGCCTCAAAACTCTCATCAAGCTTAGAACAAAGCATGGCACACAATGATGGGGCAGTTCCGGTGAAGGTGGTGGCCTATATTGCACCCACACTGACACGACTTTTTCAACACGTTAATTAAAAAATACTAATATTTCAACACGTTCCGACACGGCTTAATATTAAATAATATTTTTAATATAATGAGTGTATTTCACATTAACAAAGAGTGAGACACTGGGGAGGGGAGTCGTGATTCATGAATAGCAAAGAGTGAGACACAGAGACTCAGAGAGTGAAATGAAACACAGTCACAGGCACCAGCACAATCACAGATAATAAAAACACAATCACAATCAGTCAATCAGAGTCGGCATTTAAGCACAGTCAGCGACGGCGTTTAAGCTTAAGCTGGAGCAAAGCCTTTAATCATCTCTCTCAACTCTCAATCGGAGGAAGAACACAGACAGAGGGTGAGACACAATCATTCAGTGACATTTAAAGCGCGCAAAGACGGAGGAAGAAGAAACAATCACAGTCTTAGATGGCGTTGTCGTCGAGTCTAGTCGCTTCGATTTGGGTGAAGGAGAACCGCAGAAAGCACTCATGCACGATTTGGGAGAGACGGCAAATCACGGCGACATCGTCGTTGATGAATGATGGGAGAGACGGAGGCGGTTCGATTTCACCGAGAGAGAGATGATTTGGGAGAATGGCCGCTGGTTATCATCGATTAGGTTGATTAGGGCCAAAATTCTAAGCTACAAAAATGCCTTCAGTTTTTGAAAAATTTACAAAATTGCCATTTTTGACTTGTTGACCCTGTAATTCGCGATTTCAATCGGAATTCGTGTGTCCCGCAAATTCGTGTGTCCGATACGTTCTTCTGCTAAAAATTGCCGTGTCCGTGCATTAGTGGATCTCAATGGCTCACTGCGTAAAGGCTCATACAACAGAGGCCTTAGTCGAGCTGGTTCATTAATTACTTTACTTTGTTTAGTTTGTTGTGTTTGATTTTGATTGTTTGGTTAATATATAATCTCTCCTACTTTATTATAGGTTTCAAATAACTAACTCATGCTGATTAAGAAAACAGTTAAAATTAGTTAAAATTAGTAAATATGTATTTTTTTCTATTATGTCTTTATTTATAACAAATATAAGTGAGAAAAAGAAAAAAATACAATAAGTAGTCAAGGTTAGGGCAGAGCAATGGGCGAGTTGGACAACCCGAGGCTAAACCTATAGCCCGCCCATTTAATTTTAAATGGGTATGGGTTAGCCCATACCCGTACCTCAACCCATTTAAACCCATGTAAATGGACTAACACATAAATGGGTCGGGCTAACCGGGTTTTGGGTAACCATTTACATTTGACTTGTTTATTTTCTTAATAAAAAAAACATATATAAACATTAAATATCCATCCAAATTTATCATTCCAATTTCTGAAATCTAAATCTTCAAAGTTTCATGATTACAATTCACACAAAATAACATAAATTTAGACAAGTACCATCGTTACATAATCTTGATGTTCAAACTCCAACTTTTAAATTAAAACATTACAACCACTAGCTCATAGATTAACAAAATGGCATGCTTCCATTGAATCTGCATACTTCAGTCTTCATCATCTTCAAATTCACTTAAAAGAATCTTGTATTCGACCCAGTACTAAAAACTAATTTTGAAGATACTATAGATACTAGTATACCCAACAAATCACATGCCAACCGATTTAAAATTTAATACTTGGAAGCATTCACTCTCCACCATGCTAAAACATCAAATTTTGGATCACGAAAGCCAACTAATTTAGTTTGAAGATCAGAGGCGGAAGGTAGTTATGGCCAGCTGGGGCCTTGGCCCCAGCTGGCCTCGGCTGATCTTATAAAATTTGTTAATATGTATATGTATATATTATATGATATTTTATTTGGCCACAAATTTGGCCCCAGCTAATTTTTTATCTTCTCGATAAGGATAATGTTTGTTTCATTACTCATTAGGCTGTGAGAGGAAAGTAAAATTTTTGTTTGAGATACCGAAAAAATTAGTATCATCTTATATATTGTTTTGATTTATAATTATTTTGTTATTATTCAATTGTATTTTCTAGGTTATTTGATACTATTTAGTAAATACTCCCTCTGGCCCTTATTTAAGGAACCAACTAACAATTCTCACAAGTCAATAAAAACAGTTAAAGTCATTAAATTTGTCCTAAAATTTAAGTAATTTTCAATATTATCCCTCTTAATTACACTAAACTCTAATATCATACTAATTATTACTCTTTTTTTCCTCCAAAAAATGAGCAATAATTAATTTATATTAATTATTACTCTCACTCACTACCTTTTTAATTATGGGTATACATGGAAAAAAATATTTAATACTATTTGGAAACAAGCAAGTATTTTATAAAAAGAACCAAATATACTTGTTAGTTGGTACCTTATAATAAGAATTAAAGAGGGTAGTTTAATATGTTAATTTTTTGGCCCGGGCTAAATTTTTTTTCTGGTTCCGCCACTGTTGAAGATATTCATCCACTTCTAAAATATTCTCTACATTACATGTAGAGTCAATAGCAACTCACAAGTTTGAATAGATAGAGCCATAAAGAGAGAAAGTGAGCGAAATTGAAAGTTAATGGCCATTATGGTTATAGATTAGAGGTGGTTGAATACTCGAATATGAAGGGATTCAGGGAATGTTGTACGTGGAATGCGAAATAAGATGAGTAATTAATAAAAAAAAAATTTACACTAAATAGGCGGGTATGGGCAGCCCATAGGTATGCCCATAACCCACCCATTTAAATCCCCATTTAAATCCTAAATGGGTTTTAGTGGCTCGGGGTTGCTCAACCCAACTCATTATAAAGTTTATACTTTTGTATGAGAAGAAGAAGATCTATTTACTCAATATAACCCAATTACACTAGGTTTTAGGCTGACTCATGGGTTTCATGCTCAACCCAAAAAGCGTAATAAATATTTGAACAAACCTAAAAGCCTATATTTTTTGTTCTGATTTTGTGGAGTTTGATGATGTGTGATCGCGATTGAGTTAAGCAAAGGACCAATTGAAGGTGTGGAGATTGAGGAGGTCCACATCGCCGCTTTTCCGATGTTGAATGCGGATCTTGAAGAAGACGAGAGGTTTCCACGGAAGTGGAAGCTTTCCGCCAGAAGATTCTTGAAGCCGATAGTGTTCTTTTCGCCTCTCCGGAGTACAATTATTCCATCTCTAGTAATCAAGCTAGTCTCTTTCTCACTAAAATAATGTGTGTTGATGTTCCTTTCAAAGCTGATTTCAAGCCAACAAAAAGCCAGTTAACTAAAAATGGATTAGTTTAGAGTTTAAGGCTAAATGTACTCATCCTTGATTTAATAACATTGTCTCATTATAAAAAATTAAAAAGAAAACTAAATTTATTCTATTATTTTGTTTAAAAAAAAATAAAAGAAACTTTTGTTTTTTTTTTTCCTGAAACCAAAAAGAAAATCTTGTTAATGCTTTTGATAATATTTTCATTTTTTATTATGCCACTTACGTTTGCTCATTTTCCGGTCTTTTTCTTTTACTTTGTACTTTTATTATTCAAATCTCAATTTGTCAAACTGCCTTTTTGGAAAACCCTTAAAAAATAGTTTTAGAAACTTTTTTTTTTCACAAATTGTGACTGAAGGCAAAACGTAGAATATAGAATAGAATTAATATTCTAATTGTAAAATTAATTAACTAAAGCTACTTTTTTTTTTATACATCATAAACTAAAACTACTTAATACCCTTAACTAACTGTAAAACTTTCTAACTGATTAACCAAGCGTGTGTAACTAATATTAACTTTTATTGAGGGTAATTTCAATATTTCATTAAAAAATAATTAATTTTAGAGAAAATCACACTCAGGTCCCAAGGACCAGAAAATATCATAAAAAAATATCAAAGCAGATTCTCTTATTAAAAAGCTCCTTATGAACTACATTGGTATTAATTTTGAATGTGAAATTACCTTCTTACCCCATTTCTTCTTCTTTAACAATTTCTGATCGACTTCATCTAAATTTGAGAGCCGACACATGTAATCGTTTCCTGATCATTTCGTTTCTGAAGTTAAATATACTCGTGCTCGGTGCTTGATTAGTGTTTAGAGCTAGTTTATTGGAATTGCAAGTTTGCAACACAAAAAAATGAAAGAACAGAGAGAGTTTCATTGACAAGGAGCAAGAAATTCGATAAAGCGAGGCGATGGGGGCATCCGATTCGATGGTGCAGAGTGGCTCGACGGAAAAACAGGAGGTGGAAAACAAAGCATCTTCTACAGGTGCTCTTCCTATGCTTCGGAGGGCTTTCTCCAAGCTTGTTGATCCCGAAACAAATGCCGTTCTTGGTGAAAATTTATAGGTACTGGAAAAACATTACTAAACTCTCAATTTTATGTGTTTTGTTTTTAATTTTTGGAAGTATGGAATTACCCAATTCTGATGAAAGAAAGTTGGAGTAATTGATCATAACGATGTTAAGTTAGTTTTGTTTTCTCAGAAATATGTTAAATGAATCGAGCATTCCCAACAAGAATTCCTTGTGGCTTTCGACAGGGGCATACCCAGAAAATTACTGAATAGGGCATCATTGGCGGGGGATTTGGGGGTTCAGGGTAGCGCCCCCGAATTTTTTTTTTAAAAGAAAGTTTTAAATGTATTAAAAAATAAAATAATATAAACAAGAATAGAAAAGAATATCAAAAAAATATTCATGAAATCAAATGAACACTGACGATGTATTAAGAGAGACAATTATTTTACAAACCTGTCATTTAGAAAAGTAAGGCTAAGTGCTGTTAGAAATGCAGTTACATAAATTACAATAAAGGGTGGGCCTTAATAACAAAAGTATATTACAATAAAAATAATTACAATGTCACCATTCTAAGCCTTATTTTTTGGAATTCCATTATAATTGACTTTTTATAAATACTATCGAATACATCTTTTTCAATATAAGACACTAAACAATCATTCAACCATTTATCCCCCATCTGATTACAAAGTGCAGTCTTGATGTATTAAGAGTGGTCATTTAATTTAAGGGTATGCAATCATTCAAATATGTATTTTTTTTTTTAAAGAAAATCTCAAATTCAAGGGGGGCACTTGCTCCCTTGAATATAACCTAGGTCCGCCTATGGCTTTAGATAAGAATTCCTTGCTTATTGGTTATTCTGTATATTGTTCTGTTATCTCTTGACTCTAAAGAAGAACTTAGTGATTGAATATTCCACAAAATGCAATGGATCGTTGCTAATTACTCTTCAATGTGCAAGTATGTGAGGAGTTGAGGTCTGATTTTTTGTTAGACTCATTCATGGTTTCATTGGAGGAGTAATCATTAAGCTTTTAATCTTAGCCATATATGATGGTTTGACACTGCAAGTTGCTTGTAACTAAAATTGAATTTTAGTTCAATTTTGGTCATGTAGAAAGATGAGGAATAATCATAAATGTTCAAAAAATTTGTCACGGATGAAGATTTGAGAAAAAGGGATTGTTGAGGTTTCTTCCTATATCCTTTGTAAAATGTGTTCTCCATGATTCTCATATCCATTCAGCGTTTTATCTTCTTCTCTCTGATTTCTAACATGTAAGCAGATTGTTTTCAGCAATACTTTTAATTTTGGTTTACAAATGTCAAAGCGATTCCAGCAACATCCCCAAGATGTTCCCGGTACTGTTAGATCACTTGGGCTCATCCATTATTGTTGACCAATGTTTTAACCGTACTAAAGGACAAATTACTTGGACTGAATTTGTGAGAGGTTATACTAAATGCGCTACAAGGATGCCTGCATCTATGTCACTGAACGTGCTTCTCAGAGTATTGCATTCAACTTTAGGAAGGGCCAATGTGCCTATCAACAAATGAAGATCGAGGAAGAAAGAGACTTGGAGCAGTGATATTATGTATCCAAAAAATTGATCATGTTATGTAATTCGAATGCAATAACTCCAATGATATTATGTATTTCGACAAGTTTATATGTTTATATTGACAATACATGTCCCTATTTTAAAAACTTATACATTGGTAAGTGTATGTACATCTTCTGATAAATTATAAAATTAATAAGTTTATGTGCTTATATTAACAAGTTATAAATTCACAAGTGTGTGACTATTTTGATAAGTTTATGTGTTTATTTTAACAACTTACAAAATGGCAAGTGTACGTACCTACTTTAACAAGTTTATGTAATTACTTTAACACGTTTATATGCTTACTTCGACAACTTATAAAATAACAAGTTTATTTGCCTATTGTAACAAGTTAATGTGACTACTTTGATATATATACCTAATTTGACAACTTATATATTTTAACAAGTTTATGTGTTTATTTTGACAAGTATATGTGCCAATCTATTTTGACAATGCACATAGTACCAATGAAGAAAGCACTAGACTGGGCGTCAAGACCATCTAAGGTGTGGGGAGGCAAAGCGCTGGCGATTGTTGGGAGGTGGAAGAGCTCAAAAGAGCTCAATGTGCTCACATTCTTTTTAAATTTTTTTTTTTTTATATATTTAAAATATGCTTCTTTTTACTTTTTTTTTATATCCAATATCTCAAATTAATTAGTTTCTAGTTCTGCATCTATCTGTAACACCAGTATTATGGAAATTAATTAATTTAAGATACTGGATGCAAAAAACATCCCAGAAAGCAGCATATAATTTAAATATATATAAATACAATATATAAAAAATTGAAAAAAAAAATTGCTCATATATCTAATTAGAGGTATGAGCACATAAGAAGTACATAATTATGTGTACATAATGTGAATCAACCCATCTCCGTGATATCGGAGTCTTCCGTGACGTCATGCAGCCTCCTCCTGAGTTTCACGCTGATAATGGCCATTTTCTTGATCGATGTGAACACACTTTGCTTAAGTTGAAGCAAATCCTTCTCTCTCTCAAGGCTTTCATCCTCCACCTTGATTCGACCTTAATTAATCTAACAACTCACCAATATTCATGCACCAATAATCCACTTCCATTTCAACATTAATATCTCTTTATGTTATGTGTACGTAGTACGTCTTTATTTAGAAATCTTTAATTTATCGCCATTCCAATTTGTATTAATGAAACAATAACAAAACAATTAATTAACCATCACAATTTCACAATAGAACATCATCACTTACTATATATTATCGATCGAGACTCAAGTTAATCACGTTTCATGAATGTATAATTTTCCAGAAATTGGATTAATCATTGCATGCATTATCTATAAACAACACTTACTAATATCAACAATCAATTCACATTTGAGTTTGACGCTAATAGCTTGTAATCATAGTATGGACTATGGACGTATGCAAGAATTAAGAATGATAGATCGATATGTCCAGCAAATCCTTACATCGTATCTCCTCTCTCCTTCGATCATGTGGATCCTGCTTCTATGCATACACTTGTACCGAATATTGCCATTTTTAACTTCCAATAGTGGATTCCCAAATGGCCTGTCCTTGATATCTAGGGGAGGACGGAAGAAAACGCTTTGTTCTTTGTTTTCTATGTTGGGGAAGCAAAAGGGTAATTTAGTACTTTTAAGCTTATTTGGTCCTTCTTAATAATTATAATTTTTATGGTTTTTCTAATTAAATATTATTTTATTTAAGTCCTTTATTTTAGTTTTCCCTTTAAATTAATCATAGACATATTTAACAAAAATTCCAACATCGTATTCTAACCTTTTCATCCTACTACTAACGAAAAATCTCTTTAAATTTATAAATGAGTTAAATTTACTTCAAACACACTCAACCAGTTCTTGAAAATTAATGAACTTTAATTAGGAACAAAAACATTACTTAGCTTGAAAAATTTGCTGAAAAATCCACGATTACAAGGTTTATTGTCTAAAGATATCTAATGATACATGCTTTTAAATATATCTTCAGCTATATGTAGACGTCTTCCATTTTGCACATAAATAAAAATAGGCTGCATATAGTTTAAGGAAAATCGCATTCGGGTCTTTAAGCAAATTTCACATCTTTTGGGCAATAAATTTTACAGGTGGAAATTTTTCAACAATATTTTTAATTATTTACATTGAAAAACAAATTTTTTGCTTTGTTTTGGCCTTGGCCGGGCGGCGGCAGCCATGTACCCTTTTATTATTGTAAACCCTGGTCCGTTCCTAAGTCCTCATATATTATATATATAACCGTCCCTCCCATTCAACTTTCTTGTTTTAGTCTTGGGTTGTTTTTCTTAATTTGATCTACTTATAGTTTGATGTAGTTATGTAATGAAGTTTTTCTTTTGGGAAGGAAGAAAATAACATGCGAAAAAAAAGCATGTTAGAAAAATTAGAAATTTGAAGGAGGGTAGAGGATTTTTTGGCTTTGACTATGTTCGTATCTTTTGCCGTCAACTACTCATTACCTCAATTATTGTTGTCAAACTCACAAATTAATTCTTTAAGTTTATCGTTTTTATGTTTTTACCTTACAAAATTGAGTCGAGTCACTATTGAACTCGTGATAGTTGTAAACTCAGTCAAATTCATGAGTTCACACATCTACCGTTTTTAACTTATAAAATCGTGTTGTTTTTAAATTTGTGCTAACTTTTTTTTTTATCATATTAAGTAGCTTTATAAATAAATTTTATAAAATATTCTTTGTTAAATATAAAAAATTATGAATAAAGAGGATTTAATTTCAACTATTTAGATTTAAAATATATTTAAATCAAATTATTTTCATTTTTCATATTTAACTATTCAATTATACATACGAGTTTACAATTTAAATCTACAATATAATTTGATCCGTCACTGCTTACGTATCCACGAGCCCAGGTACCCTACCCACTTTGCTTCCAAATAGCACGAACCATGTACCCTCTTCCTTATTTATTCTCTATTAATTTCTTCATCCTCCTCATTCTTCATAGTGTTGGTTGACTCAAAACCCTCATCACGCTTAGAACAAAGCATGGCACACGACTGTGCGGCGGTTCCGGTGAAGGTGGCGGCTCTCTGTGGCTCATTGCGTAAAGGCTCGTACAACAGAGGCCTCATTCGGGCTGGTTAATTAATTACTCTCTCTGTTTCTTTGCTTACCTTGCTCTGTTTTATTTTGATCCTTTGGTGTGTGTGTCTGTATGGTCCTGATTTTGTGGAGTTGGGTGTGTGAGATAGCGATGGAGTTAAGCAAAGGAGCCATTGAAGGAGTGGAGATTGAGGAGGTCGACATCGCTGCTCTGCCGATGCTGAATACCGATCTCGAGGAAGATGGGAGGTTTCCGACGGAAGTAGAAGGGTTTCGCCGGAAGATTCTGGAAGCCGATAGTGTTCTCTTCGCTTCTCCTGAGTATAATTACTCTGTTTCTGGTAATCTGCTCTTCTCTGTTTCTCACAAAGTGGTGTGCCCTTTATATTCTTTTTCTGTCATTTTCTCTAAAACAAACTTTGTTTTCATTTGAAATAAAAAAAAAATCCAGTTAATGATTTTTTCAATATGATCCTTTTTCTATTTTGCCAATCACGTTTGCTTTGTTTTTTTTCCTCAGCCCCAATGAAGAATGCACTGGACTGGGCATCAAGGCCTCCAAATGTGTGGGGAGGGAAAGCAGCGGCAATCGTAAGTGCAGGAGGGATGTTGGGTGGAGGAAGAGGTCAAAGTCATCTTCGTGATATAGGAGTCTTCCTTGATCTTCACTTCATCAACAAGCCTGAGTTCTTCCTCAATGCTTTTCTGCCTCCCCCTAAGTTCAGTCCTCTTAATGGTGATTTGATTGATGAAGATGCTATGCTTAGATTGAAGCAAATGCTTCTCTCTTTGAAGGCTTTCACCCTCCAGCTTAGAGCTTCTGACAATTGATGATTCATGCACCCAATTTGATTTCTAAAATGATTTTTGTTATTTGTGTTTAGAAGTCCCTTAATTTCGACCAAAAATAAATGCTAGAATAGCTTTGTTACTATATGAAAATCTGGTGGGGGTATTAGGATGATCGTTCTTGCCTTCTTGGCAGCATTTGATTGGGGTTTTGAATATGAAATTGGGAAAAAAAGAAAGTATTTGAACATTTTCTGCCTTTTCTTTTTGCATTTATTTGAGCATATTATTAATTATATTGGGTGAAGGTCAATTTTGTCTCGCGAATTTTCGTGTAGGAGCAATCAAATGAGGATTTGAAAGTAATTTTTGACGTCACATTGAAAATGTTAAAACAGGAGAAATAATTGATGAAAGGGCAATGTTGCTTGGTAAAAAAAATTAAACAAATGGTCAATATATATTTTTAAATATATTTTGAACCTCCATACTTACTTTTGCCCCTTAAAAAAATATTTGTGTCGGAAACATTTAAAAAAAAAAAACTCTCATATATATTTTTACACATATTTTAGAAGTTCAGGATTGCTTGTCTTTCAAAAAATATTTGGTATTGTGCATATTCTTAGAAAAATTTCATATATATTTTTACAGGTTAACGCTATTCTTTATATATGAAATATAATTAAACAAAAGGAGTTAAAATTAAGGAGTTAAGGTGTCAAGTCCTAATGCTAGTTGAAGTATTAAAATTAAACGCAAGTGGTTCTTGTTCTTTGTCTCTTTTCGGCCTCTTGTAAGTTGTAATGAGGCAATTCATACCGATTGAAGTTTGAAACCCAACCCTAAAAAATTTAATTCAAAAGCACTAATCAATTTTATGAACAAAGAAAAATATACTCCATGTTATTTACAGGTAAAAAACTAATAAAATATATACTATTTTTTATTTTTCAATATTGGGGTGCCGCAGCCCCCTTTTATTAGTATTTTCTTTTTTTTCTTTTTTTTTTGGTAACAAACGGGGCAAATAGCCCTATATTAATCCTTCAACAAGATACATCTTAGGTAAGCAATACCCATGAAATCCCTGTCTAGACAGTTTATTACAGCTAATGGAAGACTATCTAAAAATACAAAATTCTCCGCTTGCACGAGACTACAATTTGCAAGCATATTAGCACATGAATTACCCTCTCTAAAGACATGTATGTACTCGATGTTTGAAATTTGCTGATTCAGCTTTGCAATTCGCTGCATCAGTTGGGACTCTACCCCAATGTCACCCTGCATATTGTGTAGCATACTTATCACAGCAGAGGAATCAGACTCAACAACTATATGATTTAGCCTATATTTACAAATCAGCTCGAGGCCTGTAAGCACCGCCCACAGTTCACTCTTCATCGCAGTGCAACTTCCCAGCTTCCTCATAAAACCACCTCTCCACATGCCTCTATGATCTCGTATCAAGCCTCCACAACCAGCAGTTCTTCCTTCCCCCTTAGAGACACCATCAATATTTAATTTTATCCAACCCGTTGCAGGAGCTTCCCATCTGATAGCCACTTCCCTCTTGACCCCCTTTCCCAAACCGAACTCCCTCCTTGCGCCCCTTATTTCTGCTACATAACGAATTACTATGCCTACCCGATCAGTCGGCATAATATAATCAGGCTCAAAACAACCCTTATTGCGCCAATTCCACAAGAGCCAACATGCAACCCCGAAGATGAGATTCCAATCACCATCAGCCCTTGCAAGGTTCCAGCTCAACCATTCCCACCCCTGCAAATTAGTAAACATAGTGTATATGCCACGAGGGATCAGAATCTGCCACAGGGACCAAGCCAGGTTACAATCTCGTAGGACATGCATCAAGTCCTCTTGGTTATTACAGCAATAGCAGGTATCACCTCCCCCCATTATGCGGCTCCTTCTTGCACCATTTAGAAGTCTATTGTGCAGAGCCAGCCACAAGAAAATCTGTATCCTCTTTGGCCCTTTCCACCTCCATAAATTCTTCCACACTTCCCCATCGGCCCTTGCCTCATTCTTTATAAAGTGGTACATTTCTGCCACAAGATAAGAGCTATGCAGATTTGCCCCCACCTAACAGCATCTGCTCCAATATCCAGCCTAGGCGGAGGAACAACCCTTATGAGATTCAGCCCCTCTTCACTTACCCAGTTTGCAATTCTCCCCATGTCCCAATCACCCTTCATGTTGATCATCTCCCTCACCCGAGCCTCTCTGATCTCCACTGGGGGCTGCACACAACACCTCTCAATTATTTTCCTTCCATCACCTACCCACTTGTCATCCCAGAACCTAATGACTTCCCCATTTCCAACCTCCCAAGTTATATTCTCAGTTATTTTAGGCCATAACCGAACCAGATTCCGCCACAAGACAGAGTCTGATTTTGCCCCTTTGCATTCTTTAAACAGATCACACTCCCTACGATATTTTCCACTGAGAACCCGTGAACAAAGGTTGTTTGGCTTAGCAATGACATTCCAAGCTACTCTCCCCAATAGGGCATCATTCATGATACCCAAATCTCTCATCCCAAGACCCCCATTTTTCTTCTCTCTACACAATAGGTCCCAACTCACAACATTTATTTTTCTCTTACCCTCCTCGCGTCCCCATATGAAGTCTCTCTGTATTTTAACCATTTGAGCTCTTACACCCACTGGGATGACAATATGCTGCATGGTGTACATCGCCAGTTGATTCGTGACTGATTGAACTAATGTGAGCCTACCCGCAAGAGATAGAGTCTGCTTCTTCCAGCAACTAAGTTTATTCTGCATTCTGTCTAATAAGAATTGGAAATTCTGAGAGACCACCCTACCTTTGTGCAGATAGGCCCCTAAGTACCTCCCCAAATCATCCTGCTCTTTAAAGCCAGCATACATGCAAATCTGCTGTTTCACCCTTCTCTCAACATTCTTCGAGAAATACACACTAGTTTTCTGGAAATTCACCTTTTGTCCTGACATGTCCCCAAATCTCTCCAACACACCCATAACCATGCTCATTTGGTCCATCTCTGCTTCACAGATTAGTAATAAGTCATCTGCAAACAGCAGATGTGACACCTCAGCACCACAGCGGCCCATTTTAATTGGCTTCCACTGTTTACTGGCCACACAATCAGCAATCATGTGGGTTAACTTCTCCATCCCTAGCACAAACAGATAAGGAGATAAAGGGTCTCCTTGTCGCAGTCCCCTAGTTGGGGTTATTTCCTTCCTCCTACTACCATTCCACATAAGAGACATCTTTACCGAATTCATATAATTTAAAAAAAAAAATCTTTTCTTATTTATTTATTACTTTTAACTAATTTTAACATATTTCTTAAATCACATAATTCCGTTGAAAGATGTTATAAAAAGGAGGGGAGGGATAAACTTGTTAAAATACAAAAGGTTATCGGCATAATTTAGAAATAAAATACGAAAAATATAAAACAGGAATTAAAAAGAGATAGACGTTGGCCCTCAGCACAGCGAAAGCAAAAAGAAAAAGCAAAAGAAATAGACTGGCAAGAGCCAAGGGCAAGCAAGCATCTTAGCAGGAATTTGTACAATATATTTTCAACTATATGTAAATTTGTTCCGTTTTTCACATAAATAAAAGTAGATTGCATATGGCTGAAGAAAAGCTGCACTCGAGTCTTTAAATAAATTTCAGATACTTTTGGTATTACATTTTACAAGCAGGAATTTTTCAGTCATTTTTACTTACGTTTAATAACAAAAAGCAATCTTCTTTTGTTTTGGCATTGGGCAGCCGCAGTCCCCTTATATTAATATATAGTTTGATGTAGTAATGTAATGAAGTTTTTCTTTCGACAAGAAAAAATGAACTAAAAGAAAATGACAAGCATGTTAAAAAAATTAGAAGTTCGAAGGAGGGCAGAGGATTTTTGGCGGAATTTGATTACTCCGTGTGTGTATTTTGCGGTTAATTTGTAATTTCAGAGTAATTTCCTTGAAGCATCCAAACGACCGGAGGAAGACTTTTCGTCTATAAAGTGAAGCATTCATAACTCTCAGTTTCTCATTCTATCTCTATCCACTTTTCTTCCTTGCTTGCGATTGAATACTTTGGGTTAGCTTTGCCATGGCAGAGTTGGTGGGTGGAGCGTTTCTGTCCTCTTTCCTTCAGGTGGCATTTGAGAGATTGGCTTCTTCTGACTTTCTCAACTACTTTCGTTGCAGAAAGATGGATGATGGCTTACTGAAAAAATTGCGAGTCATCCTTCTTTCTGTGGACAAGATCGTTGAAGATGCAGAGGAAAGGCAATACAGAGACCGTCGTGTGAAGAAGTGGTTGGACGAGCTCAAAGATGAAGTCTTTAAGGCTCAAGACTTGCTGGACGACATTGCTACTGAGGCATTACGACAGAAGCTGCATGCTGAATCCCAAACTGCTACTTGTGGCAAGGTACAAAACTTCTTTACTGGTCTTGTTAATCGAAATCAGTTTGACAAAGAGATAGAGTCGGGGATCCAAGGAGTGCTTGACAACCTAGAGTATCTTATAAAGCAAAATGAGATATTGGGATTAAGGGAAGGGCCATCTGCTGGTATTGAATCGGGGGTGCACATGAGTGAATACAAAAGATTGCCTACTACACGATGGATAGATAATTCTGATACGTATGGTAGAGATGCTGATAAAGACACGATTGTAGAGCGTTTACTATCACAGAGTATGGATGTAATTGCCATAATTGGCATGGGTGGGATGGGCAAGACAACCCTTGCAAAACTTGTCTACGAAGATGTGGAGATAAAAGAAGAATTTGAACATAGAGCTTGGGTGTGTGTTTCTGAAGAATTCAATGTTGATCAAGTTACAAAAGCAACTCTTCAGTCACTTAATTGTCCAACTGAACAATTACGTGATCTTGACTCAGATCAGCTTAAACTAAAAGAGACATTGATGGGTAAGAAATTCTTTCTTGTTCTTGATGATGTCTGGAATGAGAATCGTAAAATTTGGGAGGTCTTCCAAGCTCCTCTGAAACATGGAGCACCACAAAGTAAGATTCTTGTTACAACCCGTAATCATAAGGTAGCACAAGTCATGTGTTGTACTTTCATATATTCATTGAAGCCTTTAGAAGGTGAAGATTGTTGGGATTTATTTGCAAAACATGCATTTAACAACCAACATCATCATACAGATCCAGATCTTGAAGAAATTGGTAGAAAAATTGTTGATAGGTGTAGAGGATTGCCTTTAGCAATAAAAACACTAGGAAGTTTGTTGCACAAAAAACTTTCTTTTCAGTATTGGGATAAGATTTTGAAAAGTGATATTTGGGAATTATCAGAAAATGATAGCCACATTATCCCATCTTTAAGATTGAGCTACCATTATCTACCTTCAAATCTGAAACGTTGTTTTGCGTATTGCTCCATGTTTCCTAAAGATTATAATATAGACAAGAATGTCCTCATTCAGTTGTGGATGGCAGATGGTTTGATATATCCTACTCAGAAAAGCATGAGCCTCGAAGAAGCAGGAAATGAAATGTTTAATGATCTAGAGTCGAGGTCTTTCTTTGAGCCATCAAGAAATGGTGATGATTACTTCATCATGCATGATCTTGTCAATGATTTAGCAAAATCTGTCACACAAGATTTTTTCGTGCAGCTAGAGGTTGATCAAGCACCAGATATGTCGACCAAGACTCACTATTTTTCCTATATAAATAAAAATTATGGAAATCCTGAAATTCCTGAGGAAGTTTTCAAATGCCAACGTTTACGTACTTTCCTCGTTTTGGATACAGGTGCCTCCTTTGGTTTTGTCACAGGTGTTGATATAATGTCCAGACTTTCCCAACTCAAATACATACGGGAATTATCTTTTTGTGGATGTGATTTCAAGAACTGGACAGATGGTATTAGCAATCTGAAGCACTTGCATTATTTAGATCTTTCTGAGACTGAAGTTGAGAAATTGCCAAATTCAATGTGCTTGTTGATTAATTTACAAACATTGAAGTTAAGAGGCTGCTATTGCTTGACTAAGTTGCCATCGAAGTTCTACAAACTCATCAACTTGCGTCATCTTGACTTGGAAAGATGTGGCATACAGGAGATGCCAAAATATATGGGAAAGTTGAACCAACTCCGAACAATGAATAAATTTGTTGTGGCAGAGAAAGGAGGATCAAATATAAAAGAATTAGGGGCTTTAAAGCACTTAACCGGTTCACTAGCCATCTCAAATATGGAGTACATTAAAGATGCTGTAGATGTGAGAGAGGCCAAATTGAAAGCAAAGCAGTTGCATACATTGAAGTTGTTGTATGGGCGGTATAGTTACAGTCGTAACGAGGCACAACACCAAGAGCAGGTATTAGAAGCACTTGAGCCAAATCACAATGTAAAAGATCTCATTGTTGATGGATACAGCGGCACCAAATTTCCAAAGTGGCTTGCTAGTGCTTCACAATTTTTACCCAATGTGGTGTCTTTATGTTTCTGTAAGTGTCCCAACATTGAGAGCTTACCACCACTTGGGCAGCTACCTTCCCTCCAGAAACTCACGCTTCGAGGATTGAATGGAATAAAGGTGATAGGTGAAGAGTTGTATGGGAATGGCTCCTCAATTGCTCCATTTCCTTGCCTTTCTTATTTAGAGTTTTTTGATATGAGAGAATGGGAAGAATGGGATATATGTTATGAAGGTGAGAGTTTCCCATGCCTTGAAGAGCTGTATATACGTGAGTGTCTTACACTGAAAAAGTCTCTGCCTCAACACCTTCCTTGTTTAAAAACACTACACATTGCTGAGTGTCCAGCAATGGAATCACTTCCCCAAGGAGGTATGCTTTCCAGCCTCCAACGTCTTTCAATTCAAGGGTGTTTGAAAGTCATCGCGTCAGGTAGGGATTGGGGTTTGCATAAATTGTTGTCTTTGAAACAACTTGACATTCATTTCATTGAAGAAACGGAGTGCTTCCCTGAAGAGGGATTGTTGCCACCCAATCTCCAATCTCTTTCATTCTTGTGGTGTGACAATATGAAAAGAATAAACTATAGGGGTCTTGTCCACCTTCATTCTCTCACTTCCTTATCTTTTGAAAGGTGCCCAAGAATGAGTTTTGAGGGCATGACAGAAGATGGTTTACCTCCTTCACTTTCTCATTTATCAATTCGTTTTTGTGAGTTGCTCAAGGAGAGGTGTCAAAAGGAGATAGGACCTGATTGGCCTATAATTGCTCATATCCCTCACTTAGAGATGGACTGGCACCGACCTTAATTAAGAAGGTTGGGACGTAGATGCAAGACTCCCTAAAGGTATTTCCTCTATACTTTGCTCCCCCCCCCCCCAAAAAAAAACACACACACACTCATAAAAGATGCTCATCTTAATTAGGTTGCATAATAAATTGTAATTATTTAGAGTTATGAATCACAACCCCTATTCTGTCACCTCTCTTTTACACGCCATTAGATAAATGAAAGAAATGCTATAATGGAATTTAGAATTGATTCTAATATTTACTTCTGAATTATATTAGTATGTGGGTCTGTGGAAATCTCATTGGGTTATCTAATTTTTTGCTTTCGACAACATTAGATTGGATCTCTAATATGAAATTGAAAAATGTAGTTGTGAATGTTTTTATTTTCTTCTAGTTTTTTTCCCCCAAGTTTATTAATTATTTTCATACAATTAATTATTATTTTTATTATTAATTCGTTTTTAGTGAGTGGTTCAATATTTATAATATAAAGGTGAAATTAATGCATTATTTCAAAATTAATTCATTATCCTAGTCAATTTTAATCAGGCTCACTTGTTATGAAGATATATATACATGTCAACGAATTAGGATAAATAAATAAATTTTATATTAATTCGATTTGTGGATCGCTTTGGAAAGGGTTGTACAACAGAGGGCTCATTCGATCTGGTATATAAATTTACGGTTTCATAGTGTTTGTGTTCATTTTGATCCTGCTAATTTGCTCATCTTTTTGATTTGGTGATTTTTTGGATCTCAGCAATCGAGTTAAGCAAGGGAGCCGTTGAAGGAGTTGAAATCGAAGAATTCGACATTGCTTCTCTGCCGATGCTCAACACTGATCTTGAAAATCAGGGGACCTTCCCCGCCGAAGTCAGCTTTCCGCCGGAAAATTCTCAAAGCCGATAGCATCCTGTTCACTTCTCCGGAGTATAATTTATCCGTCACAGGTATGATCCTTCTTGGCAATTTTGATTTGAATCAGTTATCTCTTGTTGTTATCTACATTCCACAATCTACACTTGTCCGGAGTATAATTTCTCTCTCTAATTTGCTTTCTGCTTCTCATATTTGAACACAGCACCATTGAAGAATGCAATGGACTGGGGATCAAGGCCACCCAACGTGTTGCGAGGCAAAGCTGCAGGCATTGTAAACGGCAGGAGGGTTGCTAGGAGGAGCAAGAGGCCAATTTCATCTTCGCCAAATTGGAACATCCATTGATCTTCACTTCCTCAACAAGACTAGGTTCTTCCTCAATGCCTTTGAGCCTCCTCCTAAGTTCAATCCTCTAATGGTGACTTGACTGATGAAAATGCTAACCCCAGATTGAAGCAAATGCTTCTCTCCTTGAAGGCTTTCACCCTCCAACTTCATAACAATTGAATTCTATTTTGTTTGGTTTGGGTGTAATTTCTGCTTGTTTCTATGCTTTTGACAAAACACTATAGTTTATCCATTCTTTATTCATTTCTTTAAGTACAATTATACTGCTTGTTATATGTTTTATAGTTTATATTTTATATTCGTCATTATTTAGTTGTTGGAGTGTTTTCGCCAGGGAAATAGTTCTCAAAATTTATTCAAGGGTTAAGGTTTATTTTTGCCAACAAACTATTACAAAAAGAGCATCCAGCACAAATATTAATTAATGGTATCTTAAATACCAAAAAACAATTAAAAGGGGTTAAAAAATACAATACCGTTAGATTATTTACAACGGACGTTTATTTGTTTATTTGACTTGCAATTTGGATATACTGATGTTGACAAAAAAGAAGAAAGAAATGTTACAAACAGCAAAGATGAAAAATACGGATCCCTGCTTTAAGTGTAAATTTCGATGAGGGCGTGGGCGTCAAAACATTTGGCCAAAGCTAAGCAATTTATTTTTGTTTGTAGGGAAGGCTTTCTTTCAAGTTGCCATCAGATTAACTAAGTAAGGAACAGGAGAGAACTTCCATGCTAATTGTAAACGCAAAAGAATTGTCCAAAACATAAAAAGTTTTCAATTAAATAAGTATCTTCAAGTAGAGCATAATCCCAGCGGTATTAACACCCAAGGCTAATCCCAAAATACGCAAGATCACGTCAAAGAGAACTTCTTAAACATGCTATCACCAGAGCTCTACCTGAAGAAACGACCCAAATTCGACCAACTGCGAAGGAATTGCAGGATTGGATTAGACAGACGATAGTCCAAGTACAGCAGTTCGGACACAGAGAGGGGCTCGACTTCCTTCCAATACTTTTCCACTCCATCCGGTGCCTTTTTCTCTCCCTCTTTTCTCAATCCTCCCTTCTCCCATAAAAAATAAAAGATAGAAACAGAGAAGCCTCTCAACGCAGCAATGTTTCATTAGTCGAATGCAAAAAGATAAAATGGTGTGTGCGATGAATAAATGTATAATAACAGAACGAATTACCTTTCTTGGCCGGCGGTGTCCCAAATCTGGGCCTTAACGACCTAATCTTCGACGCTAATGCTTCGGGTAGCGAACTCGACGCCGATGGTGGACTTGGATCCGTGACTGAACTCATTCTTGGTGAACCTGGAGAGGAGGTTGGATTTGCCGACGTCGGAGTCACCGATCAAGAAAACCTTGAAGAGATAATCGTAATCTTTGTCCGCTTTGTATGCCCCCATTTCCCATACACGCTTCTTTTTCTCCGTTTTGTGTTCAACTGAAGCTGAAGGTTCTGAAACCCGAACCGGTCACTGAACCGGTCGGGGTACTGGGTTAAGGGTTAGTGGGTCAGATCGGAGTCAGACCGGGGTCAACCCGGGCTAGACCGGTGAGGTATAAAAAATTGGAAAATAATTAATTTCTTATCACAATAACCTAAATTTGACATACTATATATCATTTCAATATTTTAGATCAGTAGCAAAATAACCATATACTTCAATACTTGTGACATATTCAGATATTCCTAACAATTTTCTTTACAACCTACATTTGAGACAATATATTCATGATAGCAAAATATCAAAAACAAGTATATGATGATAAAATATTCTCAAGCTGGATCCTTTTAACACCCAGAATGTGTGGGAGGATTGCTAGACTCAAGATTGGGAGTGGTAGTATTCTAGGCACCTTCATTATTAAAACATTCAACAATAATAAACCTGAAGCTCTGCACAATGGAACGAAGCTCTAAATTGAGATGAACAAAGCTCTTTCACGG
Source organism: Acacia pycnantha (assembly GCA_025563575.1). Taxonomy (NCBI): domain Eukaryota; kingdom Viridiplantae; phylum Streptophyta; class Magnoliopsida; order Fabales; family Fabaceae; genus Acacia; species Acacia pycnantha. Next base: position 1,152,605 of record JAMWYP010000032.1, on the reverse strand, counting down.
TTTCACCTCAAGAAATAAACAGTAGTGTGAGGCAAAATTTAAAAAAAAAAACCTAAAAAATTAAAATAAAATTGTCTGACCGGGTCACCATGGTAACCCGTCCGGGTCACACCGGGTTTACCGGTTTTCACCGGGTCAGACCGGGTTGGACCCGGTTAGACCGGTTTAACCCTAAACCGGACCGGTTTCACGGCCGGTTGGCCGGTTTCCGGTCTAAACCGGCCGGTCCGGTCCGATTTCACAAACCATTTCAGCTAGAGGCAAAATTGAGGGCTAACCAATTTTGAAAGTCAAATAAACAAATAAACGTCCGCTATAAATAATCTAACGGTATTGTGTTTTTTAATTTTTTTAATTGTTTTTTGGTATTTAAGATACTATTAATTAATATTTGTGCTGGATGCTCATTCTGTAATAGTTTGTTGGCAAAAATGGACCTTAACCCTTTATTCAAGCTAAATAAACAGTGTGTTGATTAATAATTGTTCCCTCAGTTCTTTAATATTAGATTTATTTACTTAATTTAATTAGATTATGAAAGTTAGTTGAATTAATTAATACTAAGAAAAAAAAGCTTCTAAAAATGATAAAGAATGTACTATTTTTAAGAATTTTCCCTTTTTAGTATTCTTTCCCCCTAATTTTCTCTTTATACAGACATAAAAAACATAATGTTAAGGTTATGAATTCAAATATTGCAGATAAAACCTATAACATTGGTTGAGCTTCTTCGATAATATTTAAATCTGATTTGATATATATATATATAAAGCCATAGAAAAAAGAAAAGGTAAAGTAATATTTTTACACTGAATGGGGTTCTGGAATGGTGTAAAAAACATCATATTATTCAGATCACTTTACGAGTCCATTTGGATTAGTAATGGTAAAAGAGTTTTTTTTTTTCTAATATGTTTTTTATAAATTTAAAAGACGATAAAATTTATATTGTAAATGTAATTTATATTTGGATTGACGGTGATAGAAACTCATCTGCATTATGAAAAGTAGGCCTTAGTAGTTTTTTGGGTTAATGTGCGATTTGATCAATAAACTATTGGTTCAGGAGCGTCCAACACAATTAACTATTAAGTGGACTAAAAATACCAACAAACTTTTAAAAAGGAGCGCCCAGCACAACGCTGTTAACACCGTTAACCCCTCCATTATCTAAGGTCTGATTGGCCAACGAACTCTTACTCTAGGAGCGCTCAGCACAAAATTCTAAATTTTACTAAATTAAATAATTTTTTTTCTCAATTGTCATTATTCAAAACTACTTGTATAGATATCTATGGACAAAAATTACTCATTCTTTAATTTTTGTCAAAATTATAATTTGCTAAAATAAACAAAATTTTTAATTAAAAATATAATTATATGATTTAAATAAAACTCAAGGTGTTTTATAATTTATTATATATGTTAAAGCAAAAATTATATGATTTATTTTTATAATAATAAATTAGGACCAAAACCAACTCCAAAATGTGTTCCTATAATTGACAAAAGTTAAAACTTACTTTTATAATTAGGAAAAAATTGACAAAAATTAAAATTTACTCTTATAATTAGGAAAACATTTTGGTCAAACAAAATGTGTTTTAACTTTTGTTAAGGAAAATGCCTGGTCAAGAAACACATTTTGTCAATTAGGAAAAAATTGACAAAAGTTAAAACACATTTTCCTTGACCAAAATGTTTTCCTAATTATAAGAGTAAATTTTAACTTTTGTCAATTTTTTCCTAATTATAAGAGTAAGTTTTAACTTTTGTCAATTATAAGAACACATTTTGGAGTTGGTTTTGGTCCTAATTTATTATTATAAAAATAAATCATATAATTTTTTGTTTAACATATATAATAAATTATAAAACACCTTGAGTTTTATTTAAATCATATAATTATATTTTTAATTAAAAATTTTGTTTATTTGAGCAAATTATAATTTTGACAAAATTAAAGAATGAGTAATTTTTGTCCATAGATATCTATACAAGTAGTTTTGAATAATGACAATTGAGAAAAAAAATTATTTAATTTAGTAAAATTTAGAATTTTGTGCTGGGCGCTCCTAGAGTAAAAGTTCGTTGGCCAATCTGCACCTTAGATAACAGAGGGGTTAACGGTATTAATGGCGTTGTGCTGGGCGCTCATTTTTAAGAGTTTGTTGGTATTTTTAATCCACTTAATAGTTAATTGTGTTGGACGCTCCTGAACTAATAGTTTATTGGTCAAATCGCACCTTAACCCTAATTTTTTTAAAAGTAACTTTTGACCTAAAAATTCATTTTAAAAAATATCAACTCAAACATTTCATTTTATTCACACCATAATTTTTTTCCTTTCTTTCCATGCTTTTCTTTTGGCCAACCTCTTTCCCAAACATGCCTGAGTGAAGTTGCAAAGGCTTCCCCCAATCATTGCAATCGCTTGAGATAAAATAAAATAACATGGGATAGGTAAAGCACAAACAAGAATAGTAGTTGGCCGACAGGGTTGGTCGGACGGTTGAATTTTGAAAAGTGACAAGCAAGTTCATATGCATCACTCAAATTCAAGCCTTATCTCGTATTTTTGTAATTTCAGAGTAATATCCTTGAAGCATAGAAACGACCAGAGGAAGACTTTCGTCTATACCTATGCCTCACAACCAAGTGAAGCATTCATAACTCTCAGTTTCTCTGGAATAGCAAATTCATATGCATCACTCAAATTCAAGCCTTATCTTTTATTTTTTTTGTAATTTCAGAGTAATTTCCTTGAAGCGTCCACGCGACCGGAGGAAGACTTTCGTCTATACCTAAGACTCACAACCAAGTGAAGCATTCACAACTTTCTTTTTGTGTTACCACATACCACCATTAAATACGGTTCTATATTTTTAAAGGGGTTGGACTCAGCTACAAATTCAAGGATAGGGCGCTTGGAGCCTACTCTATAAGGAATTCAGGACTAAGAGTGCACATGCCTCCGCCTTAGCCTGAGTTACCGTTGCTTCATAGACCCTTAAGATGCCTCCCTCAACACCTTGACCAACTCCAAGATTGAACCCTTCCCTTTTAGTAAGAATGTCCGACCCCTTTACCAGTTGAACCCAAAGACAAGGGGTAAATATGGTCGTAAATGGAAAAAACTGTAAAATATAGTATTTAATATTTAACGGTTAGAAACAATTATATATAAATATTTAACATTAAGAGATTTAATTGTTGACACTCCTAGATAAATCTGTAGTCCTGTTCATGGTAGTCAAAAACGCGCTTTAACTCGTAAAAACGCTGTTTTTACGCTTTTATTTGAGCAAAACGTGTTTCGTTGCAGCAAAAAACGCAATCGGAGTAAAAACGTAGTGGTAAAACGTAAAAACGGACCGTTTTAAAAAAAACGTAAACTGAAGGATTAAAAGAGTTTTTACATATTAAATGCTTAATATGTATCACTCTGGTCCTATTTATAAGTTCACTTTGATCAAATCTCACATACCAAGGAGAGTTAGGTATCTTAATGATTATGGAGCAAATTTCCAACTTTACCCTCATTTATTAATGGGTACTTTTTAAAATTTATTGTCAAATCTCTCTCATCTTTTTCTCTTTCCAACATAGCTTGTCAATCTCTCTCATCCTCATTAATATGGGCAAAATTGTCACAATCTCATTTATTTGGTCAAAATAGACTTATAAATAGGACCAAATTTTTTGGTCAAAGTTGACTTATAAATAGGATCAGAGTAGTATAGCTGAAAAGTTGATTACTACTTTACCTTAAACTTTGAATTGATTCTAATATATACCTTTGAATTGTTGTCTTAGGTCAAGAAAAATTGGAAAAACAACCTCCCCACTTCCTTTACCTTCCATTTCTTCGCAGGCACTAAAATATTGCTCTTGACAGCATTAATTAAATCGGATCTTGCATGTTGTTTTCTTTTAGTTTTTTTTCAAGCAATTAATTAACTATTTTCTCAATTCTTTTGGGTGAGTGGTTCAATATTTCTAATATAATGGTGAAATTTAATGTAATTCAAAATTAATGGGTCAAGGCTAACTTATTATGAAGATATATACAAAATTTTTAAAACCTGTTAATGTATAATTAATTTAAAATGGGTTAAGTAGTAAGTCTGCCCCGAAAGTATACATTCAAAAGCAATGTTGCCCTGAAAGTTTGTTTGGTCTTCATGTTGTCCCGTGAGTCCTAAAACGTAGCAATGTCGCCACTCTTTTAACCGTCATTTATGTTTACTGTTAATTTTAATTGAATTTGTTTACTAAGCAGCCACATGTGCTCTTATTTTTCAACTCATCATTCTCTCTCTCTCTCTCTCCCTCCTCTGTCCCTTCCTTCCTCCATCCGTATCTCCCTCTCCCTCCTCCTCTGTCCCTTCCTTCCTCCATCCGTATCTCTCTCTCTCCCCCTCCTTCCTCCAGTCCTTCCGTCCTCTTTAGGAAGGAAGGGACGAAGGAGGG